>CM072886.1:58396932-61243182 GCA_037013685.1 Acridotheres tristis
CAGCTATTTGAATTCACATTATTTGCATTAATGCAATAAATTAATTAGCATTACCACTTTATTTGTTTTCACAGCTGCTTAGCTACAATGAATATTATTCTCTTAAATCATTCTGTCATAAAGTGTTAATTATAAATGTCTTTTATAATAATAATGGTTTCTATACTATTAATAAAACCCTTGCAAAGAGTCATTGCAGTAAATGTAAGATTATTAGACTATTTCCAAACAATGCCAAAATGGTTAGCAAAATAGTTGTTTCATTAGATTCTGTTGATGATTGATTTCTCGAGGATCCTTTAAGTATTTTAATGAATCTCCATCTGCAGCCAGAAAGCTTTGTTAAAAGTCAGGCATTTTTTTGTGTTTCAAATCCATATTGCCTGTTTAGAAAATGTGCCTGTGCACCAATTCTTCTGACGTGCAGAGCCACCTCTTTGAAGCATTTAAGGCCAGTCCTGCAAATCTAATCAGCCAACTCTCTTACCAATGTTGGATAGAGTTTTACTTCATTAAGGCTCAAACAAGGCTTTTCTTTTTCCTTACTTCATTAAGGCTCATCTTCTGTTACCTCTTTTTTTACTCAAGAAATTTCTCCTGGTCTGTCTTCCACTGCCTCATTGCAGGAAGAAACTACTGGGTGACTTTAACTCCTTCCTTCTACAGAGTCTTGAATCTAAGTGATTTTCAGATGATCAAGGCACACATACAACACTTGGTCATCTACACATACCAATGGATATGGGTCTGTCTTCCTTCTACGAGTCTTCTAATAATGACAGAAAATACAAAAGTAGGTAAAAAAACAGTTTAGAAATGCAGTTCCCTCTCAAGCAAATGCAACAGCTTTCAGCACCAGTGTCAGTCAGATCCAACTTCAAATGTCTCAAAGTAAATATTAATAATTATGGAAGATTCCTAATCACCATTATTCAGCTCATTATTTTTATGGTCATGAAAATAGGATTGGGATTTCTCAACTGAACATTCCTAGTATGAGCAAAGTATTATGTCAGGCCTTTTATACTTAAAAAATATTTCTCCTATTGTATTTCTCCCTGTTCAAGCAGTGAAGTAGACTAGATTTTGTCACAGTAAAAAAAAAAATCTAGTTTCTTTCCTACTGTCACAATTGAAAAAAAATCCAAGATTATTTTAAATAAATTACATCCAAGAATTATCTAATATATTTTTTTTAATTAAAAACGTGTCAAAAACCAATCCACAATGTACTGAAAACATAAATACTTCAAATTCCAAACTTTGTCAGTCTTTCAAGAAAACAACTAGTTGCTAAAATTAAGCAATTTCAGCCTCAGCTGCAAGCTTCTTCTCTTCCTTCAATCTAGTTCTCCCACTGCTTATTAGGAAACATATAACTCTATCAGACATAACATTATCAAAAAAAAGATGGAGTCTATATCTGAATATTCAGCAGAGAAATGATTGAAGACAAAATAGGGGGAAAAAAATCAGAACTATACTGTGTAGTGCTTGACCTTCTTTTAAGAATTTAATCATCATAAAGCTAAAGGCAATATGCAAAAGTTTCACTGGAATGGAAACTGGGGAAGGCAGGAAGGAAGGAGAAAGCAAAGAAGGGAAAGAAAAGAAGAAAGGGAAATCAAGAGAAAGAAAGAAAGAAAAAGAAAGAAAGAAAGAAAGAAAGAAAGAAAGAAAGAAAGAAAGAAAGAAAGAAAGAAAGAAAGAAAGAAAGAAAGAAAGAAAGAAAGAAAGAAAGAAAGAAAGAAAGAAAGAAAGAAAGAAAGAAAGAAAGAGAAAGAAAGAAAGAAAGAAAGAAAGAAAGAAAGAAAGAAAGAGAAAGAAAGAAAAAGAAAGAGAAAAAGAAAGAAAGAAAGAGAAAAAGAGAAAAAGAGAACGAAAGGAAGTATTGCCCCCCAGTTCTTGTGCACAATTATAATACCTACACTTTGGTGCAATCAAAGAAAGAGAAATCTGGAACATTTTCTGAAACCCAGGTTGTAAGGTTCAAAACTGAAAACCAAATAAGCAAGGATATTCTTGTAGCTAAATTCAGATATTGGATTAGGACTTTAGTTTAAAATCTCGTCTGCAACAGATTACATGTGGGAAATTATGATTTTCTAAAAATATCACTGTGCTTAAAGAAGCACCTGCATGCATTGGCCATGTGACTGTTACTGGAATTTTTGAGATTATATGCATACATTGTTGAGGTACTTCTTCAAATTTTGCCAGTGCTTGTTTGTGCATTATCTTATGCTGAGTGTATCTGTGTTTGAGCTTGGATGAGGAATGTGCTTTTGTGCTGAATCCCCCGACTGCACCCTCACCAGGCATCTGCCTGCACCCTGGAGCACTCCCTGAACACAGGAACGAAGCCTCTTTCAGATGAAACTAAGCTTTAAGATGTGCTCAAGGAGGGCACCTCGTGCAGTCTAAATGCAAATAGGATTTCAGCCCATGGGACTGTGACTGAAGCAAAAATCCATCAAAGGTATATAGTACAGACATGACATCCTTAGCACAAATTGTTTCACTCCACAGATACTAGTCCACACCACTTATTACCATAACTTCACCTCCATTTCCGTAATAGGACTTAAAAGCCTGACAAAGGATTTTAGTTTAGGATGCAATAGCATACAGAGTCAAAAGCCAGAGAAGATGTGAGAGGAAGGTGCTCCCCTCACTCCTGATGGGTTTGCTTAGCTGCTACTCCCAGAGTATGACTAAGTATGACCAAGCTCAGACTACCCAAAATACAGTGGAAGTTGTTTCTTTTTTCCAAAGCAGCAGAACTGATGTCTATTTCTACTCTAAAGAGTAGCATGAGGTGAAAGTGGGTTTTGATCCAGATGCTTAACACTCTCATTCATATTTTGTCTTCTAGACACTAATCTGTAGCTATCTTTTTAGTTGAATGTATTCTACTGTACATTCAGCCATGTACTCTACATGGCTGAAGAATATTGTGAAAAAAGGGTAAGAAAGAAAAAAAGAAAACCTAAGAGGAAAGAGCAGCATTTGATTAGTGACAAGGCTCTTGCTTACTTTCTGGTCTCTTTCTGCATTTTACATAAGACTTTCACTGGATAAGTAATATGTCAAAAAGTGTCAGTGATTGCTCATGAATTCTTTCACTAAACAAAGAAGGGCTGTGTGAAATTATATCAACACACTTTTCACTTTCCTTTACTGGCCTATGAATTTATTTAGATTTAGATTATTTAGATTTCTGCAATAGCTGACTACCTAAGAACAGTATAATATAATCCTGTAGGATTCAGGCAACTTTTCTTGGAGATGAAGGCTACTTGTTTGAATTCTAGGTGAAGGAATCAAAATCTGCTGTCCCTCAAGAATACACTGGGTTTCCTGGACTGCCTCTAGTTGTGTCTAAATAGCAATGTGTGTTCAGAGCCAGAGCCACCAACAACCCTTTAACCTTTCAAAATATTGAAGTAGCTCTTCCTCCTCACCCCCCTCACAAAATGGTGATGCTGATAGCCTCTGGTGCAAGTGGTCTGGGAGGCAATCTGAGCTTTCTTCTGAAATCTGTAACTTCATAGAGGATGAAATTCAGCTGCTGTGCTGAGGTCAACACCAGGGAGGAACCAGAGGGCTAACAGTCCTTACTCTTGCCCCTAGCACCACCAAAACTTCCAGTCTAATGTGCCAGGATCTCCAGGCTGAGAGCAGAGCTGTTCTGCTGCAGCTCCTGGCAGAGAGGTGTGTTAGAACAGGAGGGGTTCCACCCCCCTGCAGCTGGATGGGAGGAGCTCTTTAAGGTGTGCTACTCCCTTTAAGAAGGAAGATGGATGAGCAGAGGCAGATGCCCGGCAGCTCAGCCAAGAGACATAGACCACCATGGACTGGAGTATGTCAGGAGCTTTGCCATTATAATACAGGTTTCTTAGTACTGAGTAATTTTGGATTCAAGTGTCCACTTACAACTACTGCAGTGCTGTGGCCCTGGTATATCAGTCACCTTCCCTAAAGGCAGAATCTTTTAAATCTTGGCCTCCAGCTCTGGCTCTCCTGAGAGCTGCATGTGATGCTGCCAAAAGATACCAAGCCCAAAGCATGCCAGAACAAGAAAATAACTCAGTTAAATGGGTATGTACCAAGCCTTTCCTGGCCCTCATGCCCTGCTCAAGCTGTGAAAGCCCTGTTCCATTTCATTTACAAAACAGAAAAAGAGCACTCTCTCCCTGTCCTCTGAAAGACACCGTGCCAGGAGTCAGAGAGCCAGAACAGGATCTTTAAACAGGCCAATGCAACCCAAATCACGAAGAGCTGGTAACCACTTCTGGCTTCATTTAAAAGACAAGCCTTGAGAAGCTGAAGTATTTAAATCCCTGCACTGCTTGGGCCCAAGAGACCATCCAGGAAAGAAATTTCACTTCTTCGTTCCCCTCTACCTCTGATACCTTCTCCAAAGAGATCACAAGCAAGTTAGATGCTGCATAATTGGAGCCTCCTGAATACAAGCTTGGCATGCAGCAATAGGAGGGAACGGGAGACTCAGAAACTTAGATGCTCTCAGGGTCCCAGTTTAAACACAGCCTTTGTTTACAACACCACAGACTATAAACCTGCATTTAAATTTCCGGCTGAAAGGTTGTTTTGTGGCAGCTTTCTTTGAAAACATGTCACACTTAAAAGAGCTGCAAGTCATTCCCTCGTTAACTCAGCATACTTCCAATTTATTTTTCATCGACTGCTACATCCCTAAATATTTCCTTTTAATATACCATCTTAGAATTTACACAGTGAGCTTCCCCATGCTATATAGATGAGAGGAAGTGCATACTGTGATGATTGCAGCTCATCCATGATGAAAAATATCTATCATTACATGCTGCCCCCCCAGTTCTTGTGCACAATTATAATAGCTACACTTTGGTGCAATCGAAATGCTTTTTATAAAGAGCTTCCATATAATCAGGAAAGGAGAAAAAAAAAAGAAGATAACTGTATATAAACATTGCCAAGGACTTAGTTCTATTAGAAACACAAGGCTGTTGAGGTGTGCCCTCTGCTCCTCTGAGCTCTTTGCCAATGAAGAGCCCCCAGCAGGTGTCAGAAAACACTCTGCACATGAATTACGAGCCCACAGACTGGTACATTCCTGGCAGCACAGTGGGTTAAAACACATGTGCCTATTTGGGACACATGCTCTGGCAAAGGCCAAAGTTACAAGTGCAAAAGGTAAAAAATGCACAGTGAAACAATGAGAAAATGAATACAGTAAAGAATTAAAATTCAAAACATTTACAAGAGTAATTAATTATACTACAGGCAAAAGCATTACTGAAAGAAGACAAGCAGCAAGAGGTACTCTGAAAACCATCAAACTGAGTGGAAAAAGGGGACCCTCTGCATGCCTGAGCCATATCCCACTGAATCAACATGACTCCGAAATGGCTATGCCTCAGCCAGCTGGGAGATGCTGCTCTTCTACTGCATCCTTTTAGAAAACCATCTGTTTGATTACACTCAGTCTCCACACTGGAGGAAATTGCAGGAGTCACACTGTTTTCTCCTGCCTTAACAAAACTGATATTTTAAATATAAACAGATTCTATTGAAAATGCAAAAGGCTATTCTTTGCCAAGTTTTTACTAATCAAAAATAGTTCAACATGAATTGCAAAATATCCCACACAACGTGCATCTACATTTTGTGGAATTTTTTTTTTTTAGAAAAAAAGATTACATGTAGCTCTAGAGCATATCTCTAAATTAAAAAAAATGTGGGGGGAGGGTTTCAAATGGGACTGAAATGAAATTTGATGAACACATCCTTTTTGTCTCTCTCTTCCCTCGCCCACAGCATTTAAAGGCAGCAGGGCATTGTGACAACACAGACAGCTAATTGCAAGGAAATGGATGTCTGATGCCATTAACACTACCCACTTTCCTTGGACATTTAAAATAAAAACAAAGCACGCCACTAGGCACACAGTTCTCTCCCTGGGGTGGAGATGAGAGAGCGCCTGAACTACATGTGATAGATGTTAAGTCAGATTGCTTAATGCACTACTGGAGGGAGCTCAGATACACCTAAATGAAGATAGTATTTGAACCTAAGAACAGAATACTCACATCCTGCAGTGTAGATGTTCAGTCTTAATTTTAGGAAACAGCTATAAAACTTCACCATTTGAACCCACTGAAGTTGTCATTTAAGCATTCTAAGTAATTAAAAATAGTATTGTCACCTACTGTATACTCAGGCCATAGAAAAGAAATTTTCTGTATGGACAAGTGCATGTACAAAGAAATAGAAATAAATGTTGTGGGAAAGAAGGCTGTCTGAAAAGTAAGCTTTTGTTCAATACATGACAGTAGGAAACACGATGCCTGATGATCACTCATTTAGCATTGGTAGCAGGGAAAATGATACAAAACTATTTGCTGTTTCATTGGATGTTCAAACATAGGCATTACTCAAATGTAGAGTTACATGAAGAATAAGAAGAGGGGAAAAAACTGAAATGACAGAAGAAATTGCTCAAAATCTCAGTAATGATGTCTCCCACACAATCATAAGTGACAGATTTAAACTACTTTAAAAATTCAATTAATATATTTGTTTTAAAAATACACCTGCAAGACATCAACGTTCAATTTTGAACAGTTGTGTACTAAATCTCTAAAAATGTTTGGAAACAACAATTGATTCTTAATTATAGTGCCACTGTTAAGCCCCATTAGAATTATTGCACTTACCTGACTAACATCTGCACTAACTTTCAACTTGAAATAATACCACTTTTATAACTTACCCTCTTGGTTTAATACAGCATGAATTGTTTTAAACACTTATTATCACACAGTGAAATATGATCTTGACTAGATTTGACTGTATCATTTTGAATAACTCATTTCCCCTCTATTTCAGCTAAGACAACCATCTTGGAAGCATCATGGCTAGAAGTCAGAATTTGAAGTTATAATATATAAACACAGCATCTTATTATTACTGAAAGAGATTTTTGTTGATAAGTTGGTCTACCATTCACTACATTGCCTTCTTTGGAGGAAAAATGAGTAGCTACTATTTACAATTTGGGCTACTACAACCTGAATTCACTGAAATCAGTGGGAGATTTTCCTATTAATTTTGGTAGCAGCAGGATTGGACCATTAATGTAATAAAATAGGTAGTGTAAAAAATTCCCAGCTCAAATCACTACTGAATTAGCAGCCTGCAATTAATTTGTACCATCTAAAGTAGCTGGATAAAATTTAACACCTACAAATCTAGTTATGAAACATATATAAAGTAAAAATAGATAATAATTAAAAGACTGACCTAACTAGTTATTAAATTACTATTTGATGTATAAACAAATCTTAATAAGAGCCATTAATTTAACACTGGTAATTGCCTAGAAAAAGCAGATACTATTTTTATAGCCAAAGTTTTTTCAGTTTAACTCTTCAGTTTAACAACTTATGTTGTGCCTTTTGTAGCATATCTCTGAAATGATCTCAGCAGTAAATTGCTTGTGCTTGTCTGCTGATTGTGATGTGAAGAGGCCAGTTGGGCCAGCGGCTGAAGGGCTCTATTTATACACCTGGCTGGTTAGATTGAATGGACCTGCAGGAAGAACCAGCCCCATCAGAGCTTCTTCAATGGTCTCTGTCTTGACCTTGAATTTGACCTTTGCTATGGTCCACTTCCATCTCCATAAAAATGAGCTAAAGGCTAGATTGTCATCTATTTGCTCTTTTCCGTTTTCCTGGGTTTGATGATATATTCCTAGAGCTGCCTAAACCAGATTAATTATCACACTTTGTTGTGAATCACAGGAAAAGAGTTTGCAGTGCACAAGTGAATAGGTGTATGCAATTCCTCACAATGCTGAGCTGGCATTGTTATTCAAATCAGAAAATGCTGATTACTAGGGTAACATTGGGAAAGAGGTTCCCACCACAGAATGAAATGAAAGGTCAGACAGCTTAAGGGGATCAAACAAATAAAATATGCAAGATAAGCAATTTCCGTACTCGGACAGCTCTGATCTCAGACTGAGGCACTTCCCTTGGCATTCACTCTCACTGTGAAGGTAGCACATACCATGAACAACCACTTCACTGGTTTAGATACAGCATATCATCTTACCAGAAGTAAAAATGAGGATTTCACTGGTTACAGATGTTTTCCAGAATTTATCAGGGCAGGAACTTAACGATGAGTGTTCCCTTTTGACTCTTTTGAAGGCAATTTAATAAAATGTGCACAGGTCCTAGTATCTATGTTTCAAGTAACTGTATTTTGTCTGTAAGAGAGGAAAGGATATTTCTATTTAATTTTTATTTTAATTGCTGGGTAGAGATTAAATAAACATGCCACAAAATTCAAATTAATATTGTAAAGGAAATGTAGCGTATCAGCCTTGGGTTTGAGTAGATAATTTCTCATTTATATAAGGCATAATTTTTTTAGAATTGCAATTTTTTCCATGTACAGACACTATGGACAGAATTGTACAGCTCTTCTGAGCTATACACTCCATTAAGTAGCTAGTTTGAGTGCCAGGCTCTGTTTGGGCATCCACTGAGAGCTCATGAGTTTAATATCCTGACTAGAACTGCTCCATTCTGCTGCTCTTTGATAGAGGGTTCGGGTCATTGGCACGGGTGTTTAACTTACACCAAAGGCAGTTCTAGCAACAGGTACCAAATGCTGCAGAAATAGTTTTTAATCTCACCATTACACAGTTTCAGATTATGATTTTGCTAATGCTCTCACAAACAGAATATTAGGGCTAGGTACACAGTTTGACTGCAATAAATATTATAGCAATTATTTGCCTTGCAGATCTTTCTTCTTTTTAAAATCCCTATCATAAATTTGATTGCTTTCCTCAAGACAAATCTGCTATAGTTTATTCAGGTATATTTTAGCTACTCACTGACTTGAGCATGTTTGAAAAGCAAATTGCAGAACTATCTGCATGAATAACTGTTGTAACAGATGGAAGTGTTGGTATAAAAAATACTCTTATAACCACCCAGTAATGTGCAAGGGAGAGGATTACCCATTACCTCAGACCATCCACAGTTAGTGCTCCAAGAAGTCATGGTGCCTTGGTTTGTTCATTGCTTCTGTGTGGCAGCCAAATAATGATAGATTTTTGGCATCCTCCTATAGTTTCTGAGAAGGATCAATGTGTAACAAGGGGGAAAGGAACAAAGCCCAAAGATGACAATTAAAACAGCAGTCTATTTGGCCTTAGCAACACATTTTAATCACATTTTTAATAATTTAATTTTAATAATTTTTAATTTTATTTGATTACTCATTAGGACTTCAAAAAAGTATTTAGTTAGAGCTTCCTGGATCAAATTTGGGTTGACTCAGCAGAAAGTATAATGTTCTCCATTTTTATTCTGCCTTCTATAAATTACCTTCAGAAGGAGTTAAACAATGGTAGCATTGTGCTACAATGGCTTACTTGTCATTTGTTGTCAAGGAAAAGGTGCCCATTGCTGACTTCTGTACTCTTTGCCATTAGATAAATAGACACACAAACTTCTGGCTGTTCGGACCTTGCAATCCTTTATCCTCGAGAGAAAACCATTAATCTTTTGCATCAGAACATACATCAAAAACTAGAAGCAAGATACCCATGATTCCTGGTATTCTATTCCCTTGGGCTCTCTGTGCAAAGAGAGAGAGATTGATTTTTACTTTTTAGGGTGGATTTGCTCTTAAATTAGCCCTTTTATTTTTTTGCAGCATTTCATTCTATAAAATCACAGTAATGGAGAAAAAGCAGAACCAGCAATGCTAACTAGATGAAACATGGATTTTACACACACACAAGCGCGCACTCATGCATTTAGGATTCTGAGAGGAATTCCAAGCAAATAAAACTTTTTTGAGTTGGAAAGCCACAGGGCTTTAATATTATGATAACGCTACCCTGTAACTGTGATACCCCTGCAGCTTTCTCCATCCTCTGGAAAGTGAAATCCTGCCTTGCAGCAGGAGAAGTGGATACGGCCCCAGGCGCCCGAAGGGGAAGGCGCGTGGCCAAGGGCTGCAGCCTTGGGGTGAGCTGGGGGCACAAGGAGCCACACATGCTGCCTTGCCATCAGCTGCTGGCCAGGCTCCAAGAAAAGCAAGGCTTGCTCAGCCCAAGGCACAGGAGGACGACTATTCACACGTGTTTACAGGAACAGCTGCGAGGGGAAGGCACGAGTTTACAGCCGCGTCAAATGCGCGTGGCGGCTGTCATACCCGAATGCCACAGTTCTGCCAGGGAAAGGGAAGGAAAATGGGGAATCAAAATTAAGTTCTTCGTGAAAAATAATATCCTTGGCATACATGTGAAAATTCTAACCTGGTATTTTTTTGCACTTTTTTTTCCCCTCTCAGTTCCAGACACAAAATATTTGAATGGGAAAGGAAATATGATCTGTGACCTCTACCCCATGTCTGCACTTCTGAACCAGCTTTCAGTTGTGTAAAAGAAAGCAAGCAAGCAAGAAATAAAACAATACCACAAATCAACCCAGTTTTGGGACTGGACGACAGAGTATGTTCACAAATTACTCTCTTTCTGTTTGAATACATTTATTTCTGCATGTGTTCCCCAGATGTTTTATTGTTAACCTGATATTGATGACTGTGCTAGCCAAGAATTATCATTGAACTGTGAAGAATTTTTTTTTTTTTTTTTAGATTGTGCAATAAATCTGAATTTTTTTTCTTTCTGTTTTTAAGATAGTCTTTAATTCAGGGGCATGACTCCTTTATATCTGTGACTTCACTGTGCTTTATTGCCTGGATACTTGTAACAGCTGCTATTACTAAAACACACAGTCTTTTATCAGAACTACAGAATTTAAGGTTAATTAATACAATCTTTTAACACACTCATAATATACTAATTTAAAAGAGGAAAATAGATATGAGAGTCTGGCCTTCAGGCCACAGGAACCAGTTGCTCAGTGAAAAGTCTGATCAGCTAGGATCAACTTTTACATCAGGAATGGATTCCCACAAATCTTATTGCAGAAAATCTCCAAAATCCTTAATAACTCCTTTATGTAAGAGACCAATTCTAGTGGACCAGTGTTTTCTGGAAGCAAGAAAGAGAGGTGAGAAAAGCTTAATATTGTTAGTCATAAAATACTAGTAGTTTTCCCTGCTTGAAAGTTTCATTCTTTTTGAGTGTGTCTGTTTACAGTGAGCAGTCGAGGTACAGATAAATACCTGTTGCAAGAAATTCAGCCTTCCCACTCAGCATCTCCTGTGCTACTTTGGAGGTGAATGAATTGCAGAAGTTACTGAAGAGTCCTTGCAGTTCCCTTGCAGCCAGGAGAAGGAGGTGACACAGCAACATCTGTCATGCAGCAGCCTGCCTCTGATCCTGCTGCTGTGGGAGAAAACTTTCAGAAGGGGAGACAGAGAGAGGTTCATGGAGCAGAGGAATTGCTCGGAGGTGTGGTGGAGAGTGCAAGGGACTTGAGCAGGCACACCTCAGTTTTAGGATGATGGGAAGGACTGAAAAATTGAAAAATTTTATTTCCTCATCCCAGAAGGTGATGAATTATTGTCACTAAAAGAGTGGGGCTAAATGAAAATATTTTAAATATCCAGCCATGCATCCTTGTGGATGAGCTTCTTAAGCATAAAATGTGGAAGAAAAATTGATAAATTAAAAATAAAAACAACAAACATATGTGCCAATTAATCCATTTCTGGTATTCAAGACTTGTGTTTCTTGATTTATAAAACCCTGAAAGTGCTTGAAATTATTGCAAGAAGGCATGAACTGATGAACATTATACAGCTATGCATAAACACTGAGGAAAAGCATGAACATCATTGTTACGACCTGCACAGACCCAAGATTTGCTTTTGCTGATACAGTGTCCATAGTTCCCATACCACTAGTAAGGACCTCTGAGTTTTAGTAGAAATACTCACATTCTTACTAAGAAATGGTGTTCCATTGCTGAAGCTTTTGGCTGATAACATTAATATCCTATGCTGGAAGAACTCAGAATCTCAGTGCAAAATGTCCTTAAAAATAAGTTACCCATTAAGACCATGAGGAAACTTGGCTTGTAACATACTTGGAGTCACTCTTAGTGTTTACAAATTCCATCTACAGTTTAAACTATAATAATAAATAGTATTTGGCATCTTTTAAACACAGTTGTTGTTCAGGCATATGGAAAATATTTAAATATTCAAGTAGTTCCATCATATAAACCATTGCTTATAGTCACTGGGATCAGTTATGAATCCTGTGAAATTATGAGATTTGTTTTCAATCTCCAGGGACTTTGTCATTTGACTTTTTTTACATCCTCACATTGTATGCATATTTTTTGCCCACAACTATCTAACTGGTTTTATTCTGTGGCCCTGTATCAGGCATGCTTTAAACAGCATGGTCAAGCAATTTTGGAATCAAAGGTCTTAGAGATACGTTAGAGGCAGTTTCTGCCTCTAATTCAGTGCTCTAATTGTTGTAAAGGCCTTCAGTTGCACCACACTCACAGGCCAGCTCAGCTCTGAGTGACTAAACCTCAAATATCACAACTTGATTTGCTCATATCTCCATCAAAATTGTATATCCTGATTTACCATTTCACTGTCTGTATTAGTTCAGGCTTCACAAAAAGCCTCTCAAAATTGATGAAATAATTAGTTTACGTGCAGTTAGCTTGGAGAATCATCTTGCCAGGACGTGGCACATCATATTTGTGCACATTTATGCATGCCAATATGTCACCTACTTTTAAACTATACATAAGAGAGAGTTCTCAGTGCAAATAGGTAGGAATTTTGCAGTATGGTTTGAGATTCACCATGATATTTTATGCCATTAAGATTTTTAAACTCTACCGTTGCCGTCATAGAACTCACTACGAAAGTTCGGATCTTGAGTTACAGAATTTATACTTTTATACATTGAACCTTAGAACCCAATCAGTTTTCCTGTGGCAGAAATTATTTCTTTCTCTCTAACTGAAAGGCAGAACATTCTGTAGTACCCCAAGACTCTGTTCTGAGAATTACAAGATTTTATTTTATAGAGGCTCAACATTAATTTCTTAAGGTTCACTGACTATTATATCCATCCTGTGGAGGCTACTGAGTGCCAAAAGCCTCTTCTGCTTCTCCTGTCTCTTGAGCTTCAAAATGCATAAATTGAAAATAGAATCTTACCTTAAAATAACAATAATAATGAAGATTAATAAAGTCATCCCTAAAAACATACTCACTTTTACAGAAAATGCCTGAAATTTAGGTGCCAGCATGACATTGCCTAGTGAAATGTGACTGACTTAAATGTAAACATCTTGACAGTTTGAGGATGTACAACTCTAGTAAAGTCTTCAGCCTAAATGGCAATTATTACTATCTTTTCAGAATAGTTAATACAGTTAATCACATTGGCAGTCACTATGTCAACGTTCAACTATAATAAGACAGTACAGGGATAGGTCTTTCCTACTGAAACCTGCCGGTTTTCAAAGCCCTGAAACTTTTTAATGTTAACCTATTCTTATGGAAGCACTGGATATTGAAATACAAAACTAGATTTTTTTTCTAAAAATCCAAAACAAACCCAAACAAACAAACCCCTCATAAATAGTTTTTCAAATATCCCACACTTATCCCAATATGTTATTGCAAAAATGCCAATTGCCACGCAGACTCTGCCTTGCACCCATGTATCAAAAATCTGGTCACAGAGCAAAAATCTGGACAGGTTGATAAAATTATATTCAAGTTCAGGTAAAGCATGTAAGAAAGAAGCAGTATTCCTTATGCAGGGAAAACAGAAGCAGGTATCAGCAAGGAAGTCTAATGACAGAATTTCCTTACAATCTAGTGTGTTAGTACTATGAAACAGAACTCATAGGCTACAGATGTTATTTCACTCATATGATCCTTTTGAGAAAACTAAGATATTATCTTTGAAGATTCCAATATTATTCCGTTATAGAAATACCTTTACTTTACATAGGTTTTTTTTGTATTTAAGACATAATGGAAATACTATTCATTGAATAATTTAATCTGTTACATTTTGATATACAGAAAACAATAGATGAAAATTACAATCTAAATCTGAGAGGGTTTTTTTACTGGTTTGGTTCTTTGAAAATTGCTCAACCATTTCTTTGAATGACCTATTTTTTGATCAATATTTTTATAAACTTCCTCTGTCCTAGATTTATAATATCTTCTTTCTCTTTAAGAAGACTTTTCCAAATTCAAGAGGTTTATTCTATTCAGTACTCTTAGCACACAATATTTCCATACTTATATGATCCCTGTCATCTTTCCAGGTCTGTTCTCTAATTCAACTATATCCATTTTTAATGGGTAGTGTTAGTCAACTCAGAGGCATGACACTTCAGGTTTAGCTCTACTTCTTCCCCAAAAATTTCCTGCAGTTCTTGTTGCTTTTTTGTCTGAGAGTCAAACTGTTTCTTCAAAGGCCTGCCCACACTTACCCCCTTACTGCCTCCCTTAGTGCTGAGATGGAGTCCAGCACTATGTTTATACACAGTTATGCTTCCAGAGGTACAATATTCTGCAACCTGTCTGTTAGGTAAGTTTTTCTGCTGGATTGAGAAACAGTAAGTCAAGGACAAAACTTACTACTGGAGCATATTTTCCATTGCACCCCAGCCCCCATCATTTCTCAGCTTCTCTTCAGTGATAAATCTGTAAGAAAAATAAACTCTGTTCCATGCACTTCTCCTCTCCCACCTAACTGCTGCACTTCATAGAAACTTTCCTCAAAGTATAATTGGGCCTGAAGTCCTGGTCTTGAAGAGAAGCCTACCTTATTTTCCTCTGAGGAGTCGCATCAGTAGAGGAAAGGGGTGGGGGTCTGTGGAGAGGAACCTAAGCAGCAGATTTGGGGTAGGTACCTGTCTGCAAGGAATGGATTACTGCTTGCATTGCAAGGCTGTGGCCTTCCTAGCGTTTAGAGGGGTGAGGAATAATCATGTCAATCTTTTCTTCTTCTTTTACAGAAAATCAGCTGGTAAAATAACAGGGCTCTTTGGTGATGTAGGAGTGTTGTGCTGGCCACAAACCACCTGCTGCTGCACCGATTTGCAGACCAGGGCAGATGGGTAAAACTCAAGACCTCCCATATCCAGGTGCCTTGGTTGGACACAGGGCATGCCCCAGACTACTCAGGATATGCTGAAGTTACTAAAAACTCTGTGTTGGGTTTCTGCAATGGGTGCTGAATGAAGTGCAGAGCATTAGACATTGTTGCAAGGAAGGGGAGCTTGACTGTGAGATCAGGCTGGCAAAGGAACTAACTTTATGATAGGCATTTGTTAATAAACTTTACTTGCTTTTTATTTTTTTCCCCCTCCCTCCTGAGCGGGGGGGGGGGAAAGGATCATTTGTATTAAAGTTATTTGCAATCTAATTTGCCAGGCCAAAGGATAGTCTGAATGGTCTAATTCTCAATATACTACAGGACCGAGGTGAAGTACAAATCATCTTAGAGGAGCCAATAATTTTGTTTCAATTGATCAGCTTTTTAGGCAGTATCCTTCGGTTGAGACTTTTCAGATAAGTAAAGTAAATTAGGTTGAAAACAAAATGCTGGTTCCTGAAATGTGGATTTCGCAATGTATTTTTGATCTGATAGGAGCTCAGTAGCATTTCTTCTATCCGCTGGAGGCCCACTGAGCTGCGCATACTGTACTCTATCAAAGCCCAGTTCTTTGCAGCTCAGTGAATAAAATACTGCAGTTTCTCCCATTGACTGACTGAAATAAAATAATCTATGATGCATGAACAAGTCTAAATGAAATAATAATATCCTTAGCAGTGAAAAACGGATTGGTAATACAGTAATTGAGCAGATTTATTGCCATCTCCTTGAGCTAGCCTGCTGAAACAGCCTGCTATTTTATTTAATCTCATATCAGAGGAATTACTGGCTGGTAATCCATTGTTAAACATCATTTAGAATGATGGATGAAAATGTCAGCTTTTCCAACATAATCAATTCATATCTCATTAGCACATATTATTTATGATTCTCATAATGGGACCTGCAGGGGTCTCCAGGGGGAAATGGAGACCTCAGCTGTTGTTGAAATGAGATGAGATATACTGTAGCTTATGAGTTAATAACTGCATATAAAAAATACTTCCCCACAGCATTGATTGTCCTCACCATTTTACAAATGAATTGAGTGTCTTGGCTTTCCCCTCTCGCTGTGTATGGCAGCTCTTCCTTCTATTCATTTTGTTGCTCATAATTCAGTGAGAAAAATATTAAAAAGGCATATAAGAAAGACTATTTTACAAATAACTTTTAAGACCCAGGGTAGGGGAATGGTAGGAGTCTTTGAATGTAAAGTAATAAGAAACACTTTACTGCTCTGTTGCTGTTTGCTAAGGACTTTGGGCACTTTTTTCCCCCTCGGTCCCTATGAAGACAAATCGACATATTTCTCCAGCTACAGCACAGTTGCATTTTAAGGATACTTTCTACCGTATGCTGCCTCAAAGACCAATGAAAAGCAAACCTTGATTCATGGATTTAATGCAGCTGATGGTGCAGCAGTAATCATGGTCACAGTGTCAACTGCTGCCTCAATTAAACTACATTTGAGAATCATTTTATGCTTCAGCTCATAAACATCAATAAAGGAAAATGAGTAATAAATGACTGTCTAGAGTACAAAGGACCAGCTCATATTTCAGATGAAAATGAAGACAAAATGTAGCTTTTATTTGCCTGTGGAATTCCCATTAACTGCATCACTGACAGGAGGGAGTTGGATCAATAGTTGGCTGGCCACAGAAAACAGTTTCTGGCTGTTCAGCAGCCAATGCAAAAGGAAAACTGTCATATTGTGATCTTTATCAGGTAATCTTCATTACACCAGACCAATGATATATGTATATGCTGGTCAGCTAGGGGCACTTCTAATTCCTGCTTCTATTTGTGGTCTGAGCACAGTGTGCTCACAAATTATTTGTTTACAGCCATGAAAAACCTTCAATGTTCATCTCTTTTATTCTTTTTATAGGTAATCCATAACTGGGAACTTTCTGTCAAGACTACTTTATTCACTCAGAATTTTTAAGAAAGCAGCCTCAGTATCAAAACTTATCTTTCTTCCTGTTTAAGAGGAATCTTCTGGTACCCTTTGTTTGTGTTTGCTGATGTTGAGGCTTGACTGATTTACTGAGTATCCTTCAGTAAGTTCTTGGAGGGTATTTCTGCCTTTATTGCAAACATTTCTGGGCTTATTTGAACAAAGGCAACTGCCAGGTATGAAGGGAAAAACAACACTCTCCATGAGCTGTTTTCCAGGTGGCAGCTTGCATGGATAGAAAATTATATATAACACACTATCATCTGATTTTCCCCATAATAACCTTCAAAACTTTCAAGTTATTACAGTGAACACATACTTTTACTATAATACACAATAATGCATAAATGCAAAGTATGCAAAGTATGCATGTGCATTTTAGGATGATCATTAAAGCCGATGTTTGTATGCATAAAGTGGATTTTGCTGCTGTTCCTAAAAGCTACCCCTTCTTGTTCTCTCCCTCTCAGTTCTTGAATTCTGCTCTTCATCCTCATTCTTCTCATCCTATTACCTTTCCTTCAGTTTCTGCTTTGTTTTCCCTTTTCCTTCCCAGTTCCTTTACTGTCTCTGATAGAATGCTGTATCCCACCTTTCCTGCTACATAATTCCCTTCACTTTCACTTAATAAAGATAGCAATGCAGAATGATGACAATAGAAAACATGTATACTGTATGTAACTTTAATAAGTACCTACTAGAATATTTTCTTTCAACATCATCCTATTTCTTTTCAGTCTCCTCAGCAACATTTATCTCCTCCTCATCCTGCATTCTGGCTCCTTATCCCAGGTAAACTCTAACCTTCTGTACCATGTAGTTATTCTACCCAACATGCTTATTTGTTTTCTAGTCTCTTTCTAAAAACATCTTAATTTCCTCTGTCTCTTCAGACCCTTTTCTACTCCACCTTTTCACCTCTCTCCTTTCATATTTCTCTTCACTGCTTTAGCTTTCTTCTGATTTTTATCTCTATGCATATATATCTCTATGTTTCTTCCAAAACTTGTCACAATCTGCTGATTTTCCCATTCTCTCAGGCTGTATTCTGCTTGGAAAAAAAGCATGAAAATAATATTTTAGTAACTTGATTCTCACTTATCTCTCTCAAGAGAGGGAAAAGAGAATAAGGAGACACCATTTCTATTATGTTCTCTGCCATGGAAATACATTTTTCTGAATTGATCATTCTCTTTCTTGAAAAAATTGCTTCAAGATCTCCGTGATCTGTTCAGTTACAGCAACAGCAAGACAGGCACTGCTCTTGGCAGTCTGTATAAGGGTGTTGTAAAAATGGCATTGGATGTTCCATTGTGCTTTCCAAACCCTTTCTAGCAAGGATGCAACACTGGAGCCTATCTGCTGTGCCTATCAGTGAGAAATACTTCACCAAGAGCAGAAGCACAGTCTAGCTTTTCCAGCAAGAAGAGTATTTCTCCCCAAATACTAAGATTTTTTATTTAAAGGAATGTTTTCAATTTCTCTGAATTTGATTTTGCTAACACTCTAAAGATTTCCAGACCACCTGATGGTTAGTCCAAGCTGATCCTGGCCCTTAAGCACAATTAACCTAGAAATATGAAATTCAACTTGAAAAATAGGGAAAAAAAAATGGTTTGATCCTTTCAGTCAAATTTCCTTTTCTTAGACTAAACACAGAGAAAATTTTAAAAATCACTACAAGTCATGGTTTTCTGAAAGGAGAACCTAGTCAGCACTGGTCACAGCAAGACACTCATTAAACCCAAATTTTAATCAGCCATGAAGAAGATTGAGGGGGGGGAGCAGGTTTTAAATTAGTAAAACTTGAAAATACTATAATAAAAAAAAGCTAAATGAGAAAAAAATGTTTTCAATCACCTGACATCAGTGGCTTGTTTTGCTATGTGTTTTTATTTTGCTTTTAGTGCATGAATGTTATCTTTGTAGATAACCAAAACACATTCCTGAGGAAAGGTGACATTAAGAAAGGGAAGTTATCTTGTTCACTGCTATGGAGGTAGATGTAAGCTCCAAACTGAGCCACCAAATACTATTTTTGACTTCTAAATGGGATGTATAGTCAGCAATTGTAAAGGGGTTGCTAAAAAAACTCCAAAAAAGACCCAAAACCAACTAAACAAAATCACAAATAAACAAACAGCTAAGAGAAGGTTATAGGACACGTTGCAATATGTGAGGGGTGAGTGGTGGGAGTCTGCCATTTGAAATGGAATAATATATTATTCCTTTGTGAGATGTTGTATTATTCTTTGATAAAGACTTCAGGGAATTGCTATTTTTCATAATTTGCTATATGGGATATAATTAATGCTAGACTACAGCTTTATCATTAGGCTGCAGAAATAAAGGCATGTTATTTTTATTTTACATTAACAGTTGATGATTTAATTAATTTTTTTTTTTAAGTGGACATGAACCTGATAGTGAGCTTTGAGAATACTAACCCATTGCCCTGAACATGCTCAGTCTACACCCGAGTTGCAGCTAAATGGTGTTTTAAGGCATGGTTAATATGATAAAGGTTTTATAATTTTTTTCAAGGTGGTTGGAGAATTCAGTAGTAATCCAGTAAATATTGGTGGCTAAAATATTATTTTCTTCACTAAGATAAACAAACAATACAGCAACAGCCTTGACAATTATATTCACTAAACGCATTATCTTTATGAGTCCATGATGTAATACAGGAAAAGTGTCTTGTCTTACTGCCTTTGTAAATAAACATACTAAGCAAAAACATTGAAATATAAATATTTACTATGCTTTACTCACTATATAAATTAGTCCCTCGGTTCCCCACCCCTTTTTGCACTTAGTGAATATGTAGTTTGTTATATTGAATGAAAGAACAGGTATGCACTACTTTATGATAAGAACTACGAATAATGTGTACCTAATACATCATATTGAATGAAAGACTTCATAAATCAGTTATACAAGGGATCATACAATGCTTTTAGTGAATTTCCAAAGAGTCATAAAGACTATAAATCAATGGGGTTTTGATTAATCAACTCACAATATCAGCTTTTGGCAATAGTTATTTGTTGTGTCCTTATTGGATAAACACTAGGAAGACAGCTATCATCTGGAACACAGAGGCTTAAGCAAGAAAATAGGGGGAAAAATGTGTACCTATCCACAATTCTCAACTGTGTCTGCTGCAGACCTTTAAGAGTTTCAACAATCTTACCTCTAACCTAGAATATACAGTGGAAATAAGGCAAGTTTTGAAGTAAAAGAGCAGGCAAACCCTAATTCTGCAAAAGTTTATAGAGTGTTAAACATAAACTAAATTAAACACACAGTCAAATCTTTCTACCATGTCATTATGTTCCTTAGATGAACTGAGCACTGGAGTGAATAACATAGCTCCCTTTTCTAGATCTAACACTATGTGGCTATAAGGGAGCAGAATCACAGATTTACCTGTGTCTTGAAGGCTACATGCCTGTATTTAGCAAGGGACCACTGCAGATTAATTTTTCCAAAGAAAATGCTGTTAAGAGTGAAATCCCATGCACATCGTAAAAGACATCTGACATCAATATTTAATTTTATTAGTTATACTACAGGTACTCTAGGGAACCTGATGGAAAGCCTTCTTAGTATCGATTAGAATTCAGCAATCCCACTGCACACTGTTCAAAAACTTATTCAATTACAATTAATTTTTCAAATCAGAATAATTTAAAATTTATTATGAAAAGTTAATAAAAGTAGATAAATTCGGACCACACTGGGATTTATGATTTGGAGATGGAAATACTAACTAGAAATTACTGTGATTTTTGATCCGCATAATCAATGCTTTTAATTCATTCTAACTGCCTGTACAAGATTACAGTAATGGTGGGAGTTTAGCATTTTGTGAAAACTTCAGATTTACCTTTTTCATGTGAAAGATATCTATTAGCATCCTGTTCTTTCTCAGTTTCCGACAAAAAAGGTTTAAATGCAACAGTAATGAACGAATTGTTAATCAAAATGCAATGAATACATTAGACTCAATATGCCTAACTTTGAAAAAAAATAAGTTTTGTCATGTCAGAAGCCTCTAGACATCTATCTTCTCTGTGTCATGAAGAGGATTCCTTTGGGCTATCCTCGACTTATAAATGTTACTCCCTTAATTATTTTCCCTACACTCTGGTTCTTGGTGGTTATTGGAATCACCAAGAACAAAAGTGTCTATGGAGAAAATAGGATTCAAAGCAGATAATTATGTTTATTTTAAAAGGATCATGAAATTAAAAGTAAAACAGATTATGAGTTCTTTTAGGAGAATTATGTTAAAGCTCAATTAGCTAGATTTAACTTTTTATGTGAAAATATGACTCTTTCTTACAACATGCAGTGCTGGAGTGGTAGACTTAGGGCATTGTCACTGGCTCTAAGGTATTCAGTGCTGGAAAGAGTTGTTTGCCCTTTTCTTACAGAAAACACAAAGAAACATTATTTCTGTATTGCTGGAAGTGGAAAGCTCTCTCAAGATTTACTCCTCTCACATGCTTTGGGTAGCTCAGACAACAGATAAAGTGAGAAATCACACCAAGTGAAAAATTGGAATGAAGCAGAAGAGTTTTGCAGACTTCCAAAAATGAAAACTAGAAGGAGTTAAGAGGCTCCCACTGGACACCTCTAATTTTAAATTTCTTGTTATGAATCACGCAGTACTACACTGAAGATAAACACACACCCATACCAATATCAGCATTTAATTTGAGGATTAGGGTAATGGAGATTTCTCCCTATGGATCCTGCCCTGTCTCACTGCTCAGGTCTCCTGGAAGGAAGAGGAACTGTTCTTGGAAAACAGAAAAGAATTAAATGAAATTTTGTGCTGCCAAAGTAGCTGGTCCAAAACAAATGACAGAACAGAAAATGATGATTATGCAAAGCCTATAAAACATAGTCCAGGCCATGAAGGCAGGCTGCATGCTAACTTGCAATACATGACCAAGATACTTGGAAAATTTGGATTGCAGTAACTCACCGTATTTAGGCAGCTCTTTTACTTCTTTTTACTTCATTTTCAAAAGTGCTGAGTTATAGACTGTAAGAAGTGAAACAAGAGAATGAAGGATGAGTGAATGATGCTTTCAAGGAAGTAGTCACTTAAGGACAGCAGATTTAATAGGAGTAGCTAAACAAAGAATTTACCTTAGTAACATTTGCAGTAGGTGGTGAAGAACCATTGGCCCACCTGCATATTCTATTGCAGCAGTTTGAAATTTCAGGCTTATACTTTGTGTGCATAATTTTCAGACACTATAACTTTTAAGTCAAAACACAAAATTTTGATGACAATATCTCAGGGAACAAAAAATCAACTAAGAACTGTGTTTTTCAAATGCTTTAAATTAACTTGGTTAAGATCCAGTCTAAATTAAATAAAATTATTACCAGATAATGTGAAGGATTCTATTGTTGAAGGATAACCTGTAAAGACTCAATAATTAATTGGAAGCTGAAAAGAGAATGAGCAAATGTAGGTGGGAAATTGATTCACTTTTAAGTCAGGGCCAGCAAATTGTTGGGAAGGGTGCTCTTGGGGAGGGGAAGGTGTTTGAGGTTCTCTCTTTTTTTTTTTTTTTTTTTTTTTAATTAATTTACATAAAGTGTGGAAAGTTTTTCAAAGCAATGCTTTGGATGAATAATTTGCATAAACCTGCTAAGCAAGTAAAACCCTGGCATGTAGGTAAGAATCTGACCGAATGTTTGAAGAGGCAGCCTTGCATATCTGGGTACAAAACAGCGCAGACAAAAGCGCATATCAAACAGCGCAGTGGGGCAAGGATCTCAGAGTGCTATTCTTGCTGTGCACTGGACAGGGACTTCTCATTTCACACATCATCATTCACAGTTTGCTGCAGCCACTCAGCACAGTCAGAGCACGTCAACTACACACAAAATGAAATATTTCAGCGTGGTTTTCCTTTGGAAAACGAGGGATGTGGGATTTTGGTTTCCGTTGCCCCATGCTATGGTGGCAAGAATTGGGAAAAGAAGTTGTGTCTTCTGGCTTGGCACTGAACAACCATACAAGAAGCACATTCTGAACCCAACTGTCAGCCAGGACAGGAACAGGTATTTAAGGGTAGAAAAAACATACATAATCAGACAGAAAGATGAAAGTTGCTGGCCAGCATTATTCTTCTTCTGATATCCAATAATACACTGGGTTTTAAAAAAAAAAAATTACTGTCTCATAATAAAAAAACAGTTTCTGAGCTGACAGCAATAAGCAGGTTATATCTTGCCATTTTCACTCAGAAAGTGTTGTTTAGATGAAGGAAAAAGATAATTGTGTAACAAAAGTGGTAAAAATAACTTCTTGTTAGAGAAATAAACAGGTTGTGTATTCTGAGCCTGAGTTCACTCTCTTCTCACCCCAATCCATCTCATTCAGTACCTGGTGTTTTTAAGAGTCAGAGTTGTTGCTGTAACACACGGAAGAACGACACCAGATTTTGTGTAGTATTGTCAGCCAGCCAAAGGCAAAGGACATTACACTATTGTCATGAAAAACAGGTGGAAGCTCAGGCTTCTGGCAGAGCCCATATTTGAACTGGTGTTTCAATTTTAATGTGATTTTTACTGAACCATCCATATTAGTTGTGGCTGTAGCTGACTGCAGTACCTTTAAAGCTCTTTCTGCCTTCTTAAGTCACCTTTTGGAAGATAGATATGCAAGACTAATAGGAAAAGCAAAAGCAGCTCAACATATGACCATAACAATACACATTTGAACCATTGCCCAGTGGAAGATTATAGTAGCCTAAAAAACCCCAATACTCTAATGCAGAGAAAATTCTGGAATTTAATTTTTTTTAATTTACAGTACAAAAATTCTAGAAATTTTAAAAACAATACAAGAAACCACAATGTGCCAATCTCTAACTTGATTTGAAACTGAAGTATCTGGAACCTCATTGTAAGACTAAGGAGAGATCCAGACAGTGAATGGCACTTTCTACAGAGTAAATTATGCTATGCATTATATTTAGGTGATTTTCAATGACAATTCAAGGAATGTTGTTCTCAACCACAATGAGAATCTCCTCAGATGTATTCCCCACGTCACTTAATATCTACCACCCAAACTTTTCAATCACTTAATCAATAGTAATTAATAGTAGAATGGCTATTAAAGAAATATTTTAGAGTTTTGATGCACAATTACCTTCTGACCTGTTTTAAAATTGAAATTATTTTGTGGAAAATTGTGGTAAATATTCAGTTCTGAATAATATTCATACACAGTGTTTTTCTCCCATGTCAAAGAGGTCTTTCAAAGCATTTCAAATATTAGGAAGTAATTTTTACTTCAGTGGGTAAAGAGTAAGAAAGCTCATACACAGTGAGCTTGTTCTAATTTAGGCACAGAGTCACATCAAATTTAAACTCAGACACTTTTTACTCTTGTTGCCATGTTCTAGACAATAATCTAATTTCCCATCTGTTTAGCATGAGGAATGCCAATGAAACTGATAACTCATTTAAAATTTTAAATTGCATATTTAGTGGACATCTCCTAGGATTAATCCAAGACAGAAATATAAAAAGTAATGTCTCTTTACCTTGTTAAAAACCCAGATCTCTACCCCCTTTTCTACAGTAACTGCTTATGCACCAGTCTGGTATTTATTTGTTTACCAACGTTTTTCAGCTTAGACTGGCCACATGAAAGTGAAAAGCAATTCTGTGCCTGGATCATCAGGAAGGAACCTCTGGCCACTTCACACTTCAGTGCATGACTTATACTAGAGTGATATAAGTTGATATAATTCAAGAATCAATTGCACTGGTATTATTTTCTCCTCTCCTGATTTACTCTTTTTCTTTATAAAATACAGCATGAAGTGCAATGGGACAGAACACAATGAATTGGTGTGTGGAATAATCCTAATCCCAAAGAAGTACTTTGGTGCTACTACATTGTTTGGTTAGAAACTTAGTAGTTTGACATGACTGGTAAGGTTAACATTTGGTTTATGGCATCAGTGACAGAAGCTTAAATGCAGCATAACATACTGGTTTCAAGGAAAACTTTTTTCAAAATTATATATGTGTGGTATGCTTCCTTTGACCCTTATTTTAAAAAGTAAAATATATTTCTATACATAATTTAACTACCCATGAGCATCCCAGAATATAAAAACATTTGACAGTAAACATGGGATTCCCCTCTGTGTGTCTCCAACCCAAAATTCCTTAAATCTGCAAAACAATAAAACAATTGCAATCCAAGTCCTGTAGCATGTACTTCTTTCTCCTTTCCCCCAAAAAAATCCCATACAATTTATCAGAAAGTACATTCCTCTGTAATCCCAATAGATTTTAATTTGCATATGTTTCCACGGATTAATTGTAAAAATTCATGAGAAGTCACTTTATGTGCTGTAAAATTTGAGATTGTTCCCTGTTAAGTGCAGCCCTACAAAGCTTTCCATGCATTTAAGACCATAAGTAGGGGAGGGCATGAGCTGATACCAAGGAATTCTCCTCCTGCTTCCACTTCCGTGGGTTCTCAGCTCCACAGTCCCATTCACCAAGAGGCAGGGATGTCACATACCTGCATATTGCTGAAACCAAGGGACAGAAGAATTCAAATAACAAATTCATTGTTGCAATCCTTCGTTTTTCTCTAGTAAGCTCAGGGTTGCTTTTACACTGCCCTCCCTCCAAAGAAAGGCATTGCACGTAAAAGCATTGCTGAGTGGATTTGAAAAGCACTTTCACACTCTCTTCAGCGAACTGAGAGTTAATCCAGTTCGAGAGGGAAGGAGGAATTTTTACATTATTTACCAGCTTACGAATTTTAAGAATAGTGTAACTGAATAAACTGGAATATTCAATAATAATTTTATTTTACTCCTTACAAGAAAACAGCATTAAAACTTGAATTTTTAAAGAAACTATTGCTTGCCACACCAACAGGTGCCAAAGGTAAACAGTACTGTCTGCTCCTTAAGACACCTTGCTATGTCAGAAAAACTGAAGCCCTTGGAGATTTGAGATGATTCCACTTGAAAGTCCATCCAAATAGTGATTAATTACTGGTTATTTCCACAGTGGAAAAAAATCTGCCTGTCACTTAATAAATGCCTGGTGCTGAAATACATGTATTAACAGTAGTATTCTGAGCTTGTAATTCGCTTATACTGTGTTCACTTTATCATTGTAATTACCAGGAAAATATTTTTCATCAAGTTATCAACTTTGTCTCAGTAGTAAACCCACATGGCATGTCAAATATTTTTATTTCTTATTATTTTCCATTGGGTAGAAAAATTCAGTGTTAAATCTGTTTGTGCTGTTTGCAGATTGTAGAAGCCCTATCTCGGCTGTTGAGCTTGGTGTGGTTTTTTAAATTTTATTTTAAGCAAAATGGAGAGAATTCCCTTTTCAGCAGCTCTGTTCCTCTAGGTTGATACAATGCTGCCATCACATGGCACGCATTTGGCATAGCACATGGGAAAGGGAGAGGTTTCCATCCTAACATTCCAATTCCAACCAAACACTTGTACAGACCCTGACTACACACAGATACTCGGCAGCTGGGTACTGCTGATGACTATTATAAATCTAATAACACCCAGTGTTTTCTCATGTCAACCTCTGATAATGCTGGATTTCGTATTTTACAAATTTAGAAAGATTTCTCTTACAGCTGCTAAGGGGAATTTGCTAATGTTACAAAATACACAACCCAGCTACTGAAACTGAAACACAGAGGAAAAAGACATTAAATTAAAACAAACAAACAAAAAAAATCAAAACAAAAAGGTTTCTTTTTAAGGTATATTCTGTAACTTCATGCTGACAGAGAGGCAGGGTTAGTGAAGCCAGAGTGCCACAGACATGGTAACAGGAACACCCCTAGCACAAATATTTTTGAATATATCTTATTTTAAATTAACGCCTCAGTTAATTTGTCTCAGCATGACCACTCATGCCGTACTTTAAGTTGCATGTCAGATTTTTTTTATTCATCCCAAAAATAAGGGAAAGGTTGAATCAAACTAACCACAACTTTGTAAACCAATACTAAGTACTGTAAATATTAATAACCTTGAATTGACAGGGAGATTCCAGCCATAATAAACTAACAGTGTACCTGTTTGAAACTATCCCCAAATCCCTCTAAAACAATTCACAAGACCACAGGCAACTACATGAGAATGCATGCTACAGAAAATTTATCCAGAAAGAAAAATGAAGAGTAACAAAACTGTAGACAGTCAACTCAGATAGCAGAAATGACTGTTGAATCAAACGTATCCCATCCCCTATCTTTACACAAAATTAATTACAGAGCACATAGGGAGATATTGAAATGCTCCTAGTTTGTGCCTCATCTCTAATACTTCCCTTGCTAACATAGTTACCAAAAAAGAATTTGTGCCCTCGTACAACACAAATGAAGAAACACTCATGCAAGTAGGAAAAGTTGGTGTTTGATAATGGATATGTAAATTTGATGCAGGAATTGCTAAGTGTGCTTTACAGAGTGGTATTTTCTCAGCTTCTTAGGAAATATTGTCTGATGCAAGCCAGTTCAGGAACAGAAGGTTTAAGTATTTTTATCTTTAAAATAAAATATCATTACTTCTATGAGCAAAGTTCTCAAAATATTTTCTATTTGTTTTGTGCATGTTTTTGTGGTTTCTTTCAAAAGGATGGTACTATTACCACAATAATGTCTCTTTTCACCTTTTCCGGCAAGATATATGACCATGTGTTCCAAAATTCACCACTAATTTTATCTTTCCAGGACATACAGCTCCTATTTGAAATGAGACAACAGTTAAGGATTTGGTTGAAAGAGACATTTTTCCCCTGTGACCATTGTTGCAGCAAAGCATAGAAATGCCAAGATGTTTCAAAGAGTTGTTTGTTATTTTGAAGTTGAAAGAAATATAATCAATTGGCTATTCAGTTATTTTGGAGGCAGCAATTAAGTTGCAATAGGAATATCTGAGGAGGAAAAGGAAGCTCTATACCATAAAATCAAATGGTTTGTACTTTAGCAATGTGCTATCATTTGCTCTTGGTATCAACAATGTTAACTTTCACACATATCACTCTGTCTACAAGTTAATGGAAAATGAAAATTGCCTTGCACATCTATTGGAAACTGCAGCCACAAACTCTGTAATTGAAGGTCAAGCCACAAAGCTAACTAAAATTTCAGTCCCTTTTTCTAATCTGTCCCAAGACTTGCATCACTTTCAGAAACATATGAGTGATCCTATGCCACACCCAGCAGTGACCAGATCAAGAAGATATTTTCCAATATTAGGAGTTGCTTTGTATATTTTTGCACCTGGCCAGTTTTCAAGTTTTTCACAGATGATTATGAAAACAGGGGAGAAATGCTACTGAATGACTACTGTTTCTACTTTCTTCAGATTTTCTAATTTCTCCTTAAAATGTTCTGAGGTTTCACAGTCTTAATTGTTTATAATCTGCACTTACAAAGCACTATAATGCAATTGTAGAGCTTGCATTACAATAAAGTACTTTTTTTTCCTACTGTAAATGTAAGCTATAAAAAGATACCACAAAGAAGCAGAAAAAATCATCATGGATTTCATTACTGTTGAACACATAACTGAGTAGAAAGTAGACACTGAGGCTGTGTGAGAACTTGTTCCTTCAATAAGGAAGGGACCTGTAATTCCTGGTTCATTCCCTCCATTTTTTTTTAAATTGTGTTCCATATTATGCCTATTCCTACCTCAAACAGAGCAGTGAAAATAACATTTTCTTGTGTAAACAGACCGGATGATTACAGGAATCTTGCTAAATACTGATTTTGTGAAGGCAGAAGTTCAAGACAGTTGTTTGAATTGTATTATATAGTGACTTACATACTGATTTCAAAAAATGCAGGTGTACTGGTATGCATTACAGTATGCTTCATCTTATAATTATTATGACCGGAACTGGATTGCATTTCTGAGGGCAGATGAAACATATTTTTGACATGAAAAATGGATTATATTCTTCCCTAAAACCCTCCTTAAACAAACCTTACCTATACCAAACATATCAGCAAATCCAAAGATCATCACATACAGCATATTTTAGGTACTTAGGTGGCCCCCTGAATCCAGACACATTCATGTTTTCCCCATAGTTTGGTGGTTCGTCTTTGGGTCATGTGGACTTGTACACCAAACATCCTGTTCTGGGGCCCTGGCCTTGTGTGGGGAGAAAGAATAAATAGTCTGCTTCAGTCTTTCAGTGACTGTTCTTCTTTTATCAGATAAGCTCAGCCAGCAGGTGCATTGATAAGTGGCCTGAGCCAAGCTCCATTCCTGCCTTCCTACTGTGAGGGGAGATAATAGATCCATTTTATTGTACTTATCCCGCACAGCCTAGTTTTAATTGGCCACAAGAAGTATAGAGGATCTTATTCTTCCTCTTCTTCCCTCTCTCTCTCTTTGATCTGATTCTGTCTTGTCTTAAAAAGTCACCTAAGTTCTTAGCTTCCTGTAATAACAGCTACTGTCATAAATACAATGCTTTAATCCACAAAATATTAACTCATAATCCACATGATTTTAGTACACTTAGAGTAATGTAATTTTATCACGTGGGACAGGATATCTGCTTGCATCTACTTGTAAATTAATTTTCCTGACTGGAAAACAGTACTTACATGAGTGCACTCTTATAAGTGTTGTAGTTAATGTAGTTTTCATGAAAGCTGTTCATTCCACAGCACTACTTAAAAGAGCTGTGTTTCTTGCACATATTCTCATCTTTATTCTGTCTGATATTGGATTTTTGTAGATTTAGATCAAGTCATAACATTAAAAATGTTAAGTAATATTTGGATAGGGGGTTTGAATGTTAAATACATGCTCCCGTCAGGTAAATAGATTTTCCATGTTTAAATTCAGTAGCTTATAACGACTTTTCTTTTTAAAAGGTTTATATATATATAATGTGGAATATGAAGAAATCTTCATCAGTCTTTGTGTCTTTACAACTTCTACTTTTCCTCAAAGAATCATTTTAGAGAGGTCAGGATACCTGTAGTATTTGAAGATGAACGAAACTTCAGTATTCAAATTCCTCAACTCCACTTAGCACCGTACACACAGACAACATCATTTTCATTTTGGTACTCCACAACATCCAGACTTAAATGACTGCTTTATATAAACAAATCTCCAAGAAAAGTCTATCAGTTCTGACTTGGAATAAACCAGACTGTAAGTCTTTGTGCACTGTCTCTGATTTAACACAATGGACTACCATGAGGGCAGATCCACCTCCCTTTGACAAATCTTAAGAAGCCTCTGAAATAATAATTGATGGAAAACTGGAAAGTCGTGACTTCTGCCTTGAACTGAAAGCTCTACATAGTGCTGAATAGCTCTGCATAAAACCACTGTCATCTGTACAGAACCAAAGCATGTTGCTTCTGCTCCTGGAAATATTTTGAATGTTAGGCCTGTGATGAATGAAAAACTGATAACAGGAAAATTAACAGAAGCCTTGCCATAGGAGTAATTGAGAAGAACTCAATCCAGGAAACTTTCCATATGTCCTAGCATTTTTAGGAAAACACTACTAAGTAAATGCTGTGTTATTTTCACTCATAAGAATGTAGAACAAATTCTCTTGTTCTAGGTCATAATTTTTAATGTAAGAATCTTGTGGGAATATTATGTGCTTCCAGCTGTTACAGGCATTCAAAGTTTTAGGTATTGCTTTTCTGTTCTTGACTTCCAGACGCTGTCCTACCGGAATCACATATAGGACACCGGTAACAAGTTCTTGCCGAGTTTATAAGATATTTAGAAAAGCAGTTTGAGTTGTAGCAGTTTAAAAGACTTGACTGGTACTTAACTACCACTCTGACTTAATCTGGTAACACTTTTTCAAAATAAGTATTTTGAGAAGGCTCTGTAATAAAGTACATTGTCCTAATTTATGCAACTATGAGGCAGCCTTTTTAATTGATAGTGATTAGTGAACTTTCTAAATCTGTTGAATTTCGCAGACTTAAACTTCCAGTAAATACCAGTCTATTTTTACACCACACCTTTCACTTTAAAATACATCACCCTGTAACTGCTGATGCTGCAAACAACCCTCAAAAAAGGTCTTTTATTCCACTTACCATGCCACAGGATTGTCTCCATGCATCATTGCATGTGGACTAAGATTCAGGCTTTTTTATCTGGCCTGTTCCAGCAGAAAGAGGAAACCAACCTTTTTGGATGGTTTGGGTTTTTTTTATTTTTTTTAAATGAGAGCATTACCTAGAGATCAACTATATATCTCTGGTTAAAATCTTGACACAAACTTTTTTAAAGATCAGTGATCTAACCAGACGAGAAGTGAGGGAGAGTGAGAAGCAAGTTTTAGCTATCTTTTCATTTTACTGTCTGATTATGGTCACTGACTGTTTTGTTTCTAACTGTGATTAAACCTGCTTTTGTAACGTAAAGCAACTTCACCTGTTTCTAGCACAACTTCTGGAAATTTGAAAGTTATGTACAAACAAATTAGTGATGCTGATATGCTCTCAGCTGGAGCATACTTACTAGGCTATAATAAATGCACTGGAGCACACACAAAAAGCCCCAAGCACTGGTAGTCTGAACAAAAAAGTCACAGGGGAAATAGGTACGTTGATGCAAAAGGCAGCTGGATTAGAGATTTTTGGTTCAAGTACTTCCTTATCCTGTCCACATACTTGTCTTTTTAAACCTGTTCCATATCACATTTTGTGAGCAAATTTACATCCAGCCAGAGGAGAAAAGGTTCTCTTCAGAGCTGGATCAGGCTGCTCAATCTCCAGCAGCTGTTTTAAATGGGATGGAGCTCTCTGTCCCCTTGGGCAAATTGTCCCAGTGCATAACAATTCCTAATACAGAGAAATTTGATGAAACTTCTCTAGCTGTAGCTTGTGTCTGCTGCTTGTCCCATCACTGAGCACCTCAGGCTCCACCTTCTCTACAAGCACCCAGAAGTTTGTATAAATATCACTAATCTCTTCTTCTTAACACCTTTGTTTCAGCCTGGAGAAATTCCATGCTCCCAGCTTCTGCTTGTGTGTTCTGTGCTCCAGCCTTCTGACCACCTCAGTGTCCCAGTTCTGCAGTTTGTCAAAATCCCTCCTGCATTGGGCTTGGGGCTGGAGGGTGTCCCCAAAGCATGGACTATACTCCAAATTCACACCTCATAAATGCCAAATTCATGGGTACCATCACTCTTCTCAACCTGTCAATCACTTGAGCCCACGTGGTTATCCAAATTATTTTCTAAAATACTGATTTCCAGCTGGTCAGATGCAGTTTCTACTGTTGGAAGAGATTATTCCACCCCAGATGCAAACTTCTGCATTTCTGAGGTTGCTGATAGCTCATTCTTCCAGGTAATAACAGATAATTTTATTCTAAAATTTTATTTTCTTCCATCCTCTGTTTCAAATTATAAATAAACACAATTAAACAACCTTTTCATTTTGTCTCTTATCATCCAGACTTTTCTGTGAATTCGAATTGCTTGACAATACCAGCCACAGTATACTGGTATGTCAGCTAATATGAAGATTAGCAGAGATGTCATTCACATCAGCAGCATTTACAGATTTAAATGAAACTATAGAGCATGAAACCAAAACAATGACATCCTTAATACAGGTTGAGTTTTATGATACTTTCATATTCAGTCAGAAACTTCTTTACTTTAGAAATAATTTTGCTAAAACATGGATTTTATCCATGCCAGTGGCAGAAGCTGGACAATTCTAGAATATCTTCTAATTTTTCCCTATGTACTTTTTGGTTGAATAATCAGAAGAGGGTTTCTATATAAAAATAATAATGCCTTTAGCCATACTGGCTGATACTTATGTATTTCACATTAAAAAAACTCCATAGTAAATGCAGATAACTCTCCTGTTCCACTTGTGATCGTCACAAGTTTCTACAGAAATGCTTCTACAGAAATCATACCAATGAATAAACAAGAGAAACTCACCAAAACACCACTGTGCACAGTGAGCACTGGGTAGATGCAGTGGACATTCTATCTTGCCTGACTCACTCCAGGTTTCATGTCTTGAAGAGTTCATCTTTTGCAGGCACAGCTACTCTTAACAGGAACAGCTGACTCCTCAAGAAAATTGCAAGTCCTAAAAAAGAGTGTACAAAATTCTTTAAAATCTAACTCAAATTACTGAGGTAATTATTTCTTACAAAGCAGAAACTGAGAGCCTTAAAATTGGCAAAAGGATATCCTGGAAACACATTTTCACTTGGGAACTGGAAGCCTGTAAAGCAATATTCAGGACAGGATCTGTGATAAGCTGAAGGAACAAACTATGTACATTCAGAGCTGCATTACAGGAAGTTGTATAATAAAAGTAGAAAGCAGGTGAAAAAAATCTAGTAATGGCAAGAATAAACTCTTATCAGAGAGTGCTGCAGAAGAATTGAAAAGAATTATTGAGTGTCGCAGCTGAAGTCCAGTCAGACTGAAAGAGGAAATTTTCCAAAAATAAAGCTGGAATCAAAAAATGCAACAAAACCAAGCTTAGCTTTGCATATGTCATCAGGAGCTACTGGGGAAAATTGACAAAGGGGCAGTGAGCAAAACAGAGAAAAAGCTGCAGGATGGTTGGCTTCTGCAAAGCCTAGAAAAAAACTTATGAATGTACAGTTAACTGTTAGGAAAGAGAAAATGTGTGTGCAAACCTTTATTGCCCTTGCCTTTCCCTTTGCTTGCTATGCACCTTTGGATGAAAGAATAGATGATAGTCTGTTTTGAAGAAGCTGCTTTTGACTCACTTGAACCAGCCTCTGTCACAAGTCCCTGAGCTAAAGGGGCTTAGAGGTGAACAACAGAGCTGAGGCTATCCCTTAAAGCTGCTTGGAAATCAAACCCCAGAAGGACGTGGATGTCAGGAGAGTGGCTCACAGGGGGGTCCTCAAATCAAGATGAAAGGATCCCAAAGCACACTCCTCACCCTCAGCTCCCCAATGTGCCCTTGGAGCCCACAAAGCCATAGTTTTGCCTTTAAAAATAGACATACACAACTTTCTGAAGAAGTTTTCACTCATTATCTTCAGATAGGGCATTATCTATGGAGGTTAATGAGCAAAAGCAAAAGGCATTTACCAGCTAAAATCCTGCTTCACCAGGAAAGCTGAACCAGTCAGTGTCGTGGGCATAGCATTGTTACTGAAAATATAAAATTCAAGCAGGACTGTAATCCGAGTTTCCACTGCTGGGTGCATTGCAGTTTCAGTAAAGCCCAGTACATAAAAGTGGTTGCTTAGGCAGTACTACAGAAACAACAGCTATAGGAAGCTGTTTTTGGCAAGGGATCCAGCTGTTGGGTTAAAAATAATCTCAATAAAAGATAAAGAAAAAGTAGCAGGTTCCAAAGGAAGAAATCTGATAAAATTAAAGTGTAATAGACACTTCAAACTGTGTGATCTGACCTAATAAGTTATTAATAGGGAACCATTACTCTTCATACATTTTTTATGAGGAAGGCATTGCCTTTTTGTCAAGATTAGTGGATTATAAAATATTTGTGCTACACAATATAAATGACCCTATCTATTAATAAGTCTCTGGAAAGATATGCTTAAATTGAATTACATTAAGAAGAAAAGTGCCAACAGAAAATTAGGCATAATTAATGGGAACACATAAATAAACCAGAGATAGAGGGAAAAGGACATTCTTTCCATTGATCATTTTAAGGATTAATTGCTGATATGCTCTAATGACATACCAACTATTACTGTTTTTATAAGGACCATTTCACAGAAGATGAAATCCATGTAACTATGAATATGTATTGCGATTTATTGCCAGAAGATAATTACACTGATCACATACATCTAATTAGTCAGTACAGTATTTAAAGCTAAAAGATACAGCTTAAAATTTGATATGCAATAAAGGTTCATTATACTCTTCTAATAAAATAGATTTATTTCTTTTTTTTTTCTTTTTGCTGATATTCAAATCCTTAGCCTTTCCTGCATGTTTTCAGATCAAACAATGCTGAAAGTGAGGACATGAGCAGCACTGTGGTTATTTTCCAGACCCTTTCAGAAAAGCAATACCTGGGAGATGCAGGAAATTATTTTTCACATCACATTCACATGAGGGACAAAGTGAAAGAGTTACACACTGTATGAGCACCCCAGTCTTCTCTATTCGCCAGGATATGTAAGGTTTCCTTGGATATCACAGCTCTGCCTCCAGTGTGTGCAGCCACATTCTGGTTTTCACACACAGAAACTTTTGAAGGCTTTCATCATTAATCAGGAATGTAAAAATGAAGCTTTATTGTTTAATCTTTAAAAAAGATATCTTAGAAATTATAAATAGGATGATTATTTTGTTCAAAAAGTCCTCACAATAAAATAATTTTTTCAAAAAGTTAAATAAGGCCCTTTTTCCTAGGCGGAAGAAAAGAAAGAGGACCCATTCATTAGAAATAATCCACCTGAAACAAAACACCTTACACTAATCCCCTAAAAACCTTATCTACTCCTTGACACTGTTGTAACAAACACTTCCAAAGTACTGTGCCAACATTGCTCATGTGTTCAGTGGATTTTAATTAGAGCTCTGAAAGCTTGGGAAAACTGTCCGAGCAAGCAAGCTGCTCTTTTCAAATGGCAGCACAACTGTCCTTTTACCCATGTCCCAATCAGAGCATATGTTTAATTAAAACCAGTGCAAATAATGGAGACAGGAGAGAAAAATCTCCTTCCCACAAATTAGTGAGGAGAATATCATTAAGAAGGTGTGCAGCAAGCTGAAGAAAGCAACTAGTGTTGTTCTTTAGTTGTACTCTGAACTGGATGTCTGTGGATAGGTCTTGGGGAACCATCACTTGTGAATGGTATGAATGGCTTCATATATAAGATTCTTTAAATGCTTTAGAGAGAACAGAGGTATTTAAGGATGAATAACAAAAGGAAAACTAGAGCAAATAAGGGCACAGAGAGAGGTAGAGAGAGACAGTTCTGACTTGTTCTGCTGTTGCAGTAGTAATCACCTCAAATATTTGTCAGATAATATTTATTTTTCTAATTCACCTTGAGAGAATGCCTATCCATCAGTCACCTGTACGAAGGCAAACCAATTCCTCACCTAGTGGGTTAGAGGATAACTCCTACTCCTCCTACAGCATCAATCTCCCAGCCTGGTGAACACTCTCACTTTGTTCTGCTCTGGAATCCACCACAGGCTATGTGAGAATGAAACCCACAACCACTAGGGGAGGAGAGAAAGGGTCCAGTGGTATGAAAATGATGCAGCAGCTAAGGAGGAAAACCTTGGGCCCACTGTGTTGTGATCACTCCCGCCAGGAAATTCAAGCTCATTACACAGAGACATAAGATGAAGAAGATCAACTGGACCACAGTACAGAAAACACATCAGTGAGTAGAAAGAATATGAGACAAGAATGAGGATTAAAAGCAAAGGAATGGCTGTGTGGAGTGCTTGTGTAAGAAGAAAAAATTAAGCACAAAAGCAAGAAGGATCACAGTCACAAGAATAACCATAAATCAATCACACTCTGCAGGTTACTGTGATGCCTAATTATTGAAGCAAGTTTGAATATGAAAAATATCAATAAAAGATGGGACTTCCTCATGCAATCTTTCATCAGGACTTGAACATGCACAAGAAAGCTAACAATACTGAGACTAAAGTTTTTGTAAAAGTTACCAATGCTGCACTTAAACCTGTTGTTTTGCTCTTGAAAGTAAAAATATGGAAATGTTGGTACTTCAGGGATATCAACCACATTCATTTTTATATATAATTATTCCAAAATTGCAAAAATAAGCACTATAGAGAAAACAATGAATCAAAAATATCAAAATAAATGTAAAGAGACCTAAATAATTTGTGAAATACTGCTAGATGATCTCTAATTAGCATTACCAGAATGTTTTGTCCTACTAAATCAGTATACAATCTCTGTCTAAGAGCTGGGATCAGGAGGGGTAGCTGTGAGCATTTCTGAATGCTCAAAATGTTTAACAAATACTGAATTTCAGTGCTAAATGTGAAATAGTTTTGTGATTAGCTACTGTGCAAGTGAAGAGAAAATTCAAGATCAATATATTTTTTTTTAATATATGCTGAAAAGTGAGGACGAAGTCTCATTGGGGCACAGAGTGAAATAACAAGGATAGAGGCTCAGGAGTTCTTAGAATATTATTTTTTAGTCCAATGGCAAGGTGCACCTGGACTTTTCTGTTTGGGTAGTTGTAATTCTTTGAACTTTTAGCTACATTTACCAGGTTGAAAAGACAGTAAAATGGAATTTGAGAGATGATACTGATGCTCAATAGCAGCCATTAAAAAGTACAACTCTTCAGGATGAGGAGAGGGTAGAAGTCTGTCCTGACCTTAAGGAGTAGTGTATTACAATGAAGATTTTCTATACAATTTAGAGATTTCTCTACAGGGTCCACTGTAACCTTTTGTAATAAAAAGAAAAATAAATAAAAAGAAAAAATAGAGGAAGGGTTGTTTTAAACCTTGAGAGGAAAGCTGCTACCTGCAGTTTTTATACCTATGAGACTGTAACAACCAGCATAGGAAGCAAATGTTTAATCATCAAGCCATTGGTTGAATTAGCAGGTGAAAGACTTTGTTGAAGTGCCTGGAGAGTTCAAAGCCATGTTTTCAAGAGCTATGTTTATTGAGCTGCAGAAGCTTTACATGTTATCACTGGATAAACAGGTGTCGAGGTTTTAAGCCCAGCTGGAGATGAAACACAGGCAGATGCTTGCACAACTCCCCTATTTATCCCCCTCTCCAGTGGAATGTGGAGTGGAATTAAAGTAAAATTTGTATTTATGTATGTTGATATAGGAACAGTTTAATAACTGAAAATACAGTTCAGTACAACGATAATGGTAAATAATAATAATGAAGATAATAAAAAGGAAGAAAAACCAAAACAAGAGTGATGCACAACACAATTGCTCACCACCCAGTGACCAATGCCAGACCCCCTTCCCAAACCCAAATCATCCATCCTCCTGAGAATTCCCCCAGTCTATACACCAGGCATGATGTTCCATGGTGTGGAGTGTCCATTTGATCAATTCAGGCCACATGTCTCAGCTATGCTCCCTCCCAGACTGCTTTTTTTGCCTACCTCCTCACTGGCAGAGCATGGGACAAGAAAAAATTGGTCCTTGACTTAGAATAAGCACAACTTACAGTGTGTTAATAACATTTCGTCATTCCAAATTCAAAACACTGTAACTGCTACTGAGAAGTTAACTCCACCCTGGCTGAAGTCAGGACGTCAGGAATTAAAAACTATTTGCAAACCATTTTCTGAAAATTAGTTGCAAATTTTTTTCAGCTGTTTTCCAGGTTTCTCTTGGAAGCAGGATGGCTGCAGGGAGGTGGTAGCTACAACACATACATCGGGAGGCAACTATGAAAGAAAATTCACATCCCTAAGAGAGATTACTCTTAAATTAGTGCCAACTGCGCTTGAAGTCGTAATCATCTATAAATGTAATTCGGCGTGTACAAAGCATATTACTGATTTTTCAGCTTACAGCCTTATAGATACGACTTTACTTTTTGCCTTACTCTTTCGGATTTCAGTAACTCATCAAACGGAAGGATTTCCCCCCCCCAATACTGCATCCAAGGTATTTATGTCTTTGGCTCTCCAGAGCCTAGGGCAAATTAAAGAAACATGAAGCTTTGAGATGCTTCAAGGACTGCTTATACCTAAAGCACCGCTGTTCCTAGAATACCCACTTTAAGAGACTGTGTTGCAGAATTGTGATTTGCATATGAATGCAGTTACGATTTGAAGGAGAAGCTACTAACCGGGGAAAAAACACGAAGAAGTAATCAGTAATGACACTGCCTCCATTTAACTGTCATTAGTACAAAGAAGTTGTGTTATTTAAAATGAGCAGAACTCAGATTATGTTTCTGTACTCTCATAGGCTGACCCTGAATTTAGGTGTGCTAGAAAGTTTCCTAAAGTTTGAGTATTTCCAACTTTGAGTCTTGAGTTGTCCCTGCCTTTAAGATTAAATGACTGCTGGCTGTTTTTCAGTTGTATATTGGTTAAAGTTGTACGTTTCAAACACAAATAAGAAGCTGTGTCTTAAAAAATGCTATTAAAAACTGCAGAGAAAACACATTTTATAAGAAGCGTAAGATATCCAGTGTGATAATATTCAATAGGCTGTTTTGGTTCTCTAATTTGTGAAAGGCACTGTTCCTTGAAACTCTCACTCTGAATGATGAAGTTTTGGGATGTAGCTAAATAATGTTCTCTTCTATCCCTACTAATTCAAAAATAATTACCAATGTAATAATTACCAGTGATAGGAGATTGGGTTGTTTACCATAAAGACTTTTTAAACCCACCTCATTATCCTCTTATGTTGTTCTACAACTCCCAAGTCCTGAATTGCATTAGTACTCACCAATCATAAATCCTAGTGTCTGTCACAAGCAACTCTGTTGAAAAAGAGACACAAAAATATTAAGAAAGACAGAGGGGAACTACAGATGGAAAACCTAATGTTGAAAATTATCAGCAAATTATTACCTGATTTACCTCATCTGGTGGCAACACCTGCATATCTAGCAGTAAAGTGGAATATCATTAAACCAGTCATTTCCAATACCATTAACAAGCAATGCTATGGTCAATTTCAAATACATGAAATGCCCTCTGGATATTAATCCTAACTAATTCTCACTTTCTATGGGTTAATCCTGTATATATCTTGCTTTTGCTGTCTAATTTCAGTTGGTTTGGTTACTTATAAAAGTTCCTCACTTATGTAACAGAGTTTGGGATATTTCTTAAAATTTTAAAAGCATCTGCCAATAATTCTACTTTTTTGGTTTTTTGCACATCTCGCTCTTATCAAGGGCTGCAAGCCCCAGAGCTGCAAGTGCTGTCATCGAGAAGAAACAGCATAAAGAAGGAGGATTACCCTAGAATACATTGTCCTCTTAAACCACATGATGTATTCAGAGAATTAAATTTTCAACAAGTCATTTACTGATAGCCACTCTGCCACCAGCTTAAGTTTCTTGTGGTTCCACAGGCATTTATAGGACAGGCTTTTGTTATGGAAAGATGCTATGTGGAAGCATTTCTGTTTGTCTTTCTCTGTCGAAGTTTGTTCTCACCAAACAAGGTCAGAGTTAATAAAACGCACACACAAATACACACACCCCCCCAAATCCATTTAATAACTTTGCTTTTCAGTTTTCATGGCAGTTATGAAATGGCAACAGCCCTCACCACGGAGGAGAGGTGATTAACCGAAGTGCATTCACTATTGATGGGCTGCAAGTGTAAATGAAACTGCAGCAGCTCAGTGCTGCGGGATTTTAGAGCACATTTCTCACTGCCCAGCTTTTTTGAGATCATTATCATTTCTCTGAAGTGAATACTCTTTAGTGGAACATTTCTTGCAATGGAATTTATTTACCATGCATGTGTAACAAGGTGGTGTAAGTTCCACCAGGAGGTAATATCATTAGCATTTTCCTTTCCGGAGATATCAGGTTTTCCTTTTCCTTTCTTCTTCTTTTTATTTTTTCTTTTTTTTTTCTTCTTCTTCTTCTTCTTCTGGAGGACAGGAGGAATTGTAAACAGTCACTAAAAGAACAGAGATCTCAGCTAATTCCAGGTTTTAGATCACTGCAGTTTTAGCTCAAACTATGTACTTGCTCAGACATAGCTAAAATACTTCTCATTATTTCTCAGCTTCTCTCTAGTACAAATCACATATTTTCATCTAGGCCCTTCTTTCAGCAGTAACTATGTATTTCATACCAATAATGCAGCAANTNCNCNCNCNGNTNTNTNTNTNTNTNTGCATTCATATACTTTTAAAAATCTTCCCTAAACTTCAGGCCTTCTGTCTCAAAGGGGGTTAAATGCTACTTTGTGAAACTTGGTACAGAGTCTGAGTTCTAGAAATATGAACCAAGGCAATGATCTTTTGTGTTGAAAACTAACCACTCTAATTTTTTTTTTCATTTCTGAGACCCCAAGCAAAAATAATGCAGGATCAGCAGCACAGGCTCTATGACAGGAAGCATTTTACCTAGATCTTAAAGAGCTTTCATTTACCTTATTAAACGTATTAAAGATCATCTTTTCACTCTGAATTCTATTATTTTCCACTGCTCCCTCTGAGTGTCTTTCTGACTTTGTACTGCAGCTGTATGCAGGAGCTGGGATCTCTTATAGAAAATCTTTCATGTTATAGTCAAGATTACTCAGGGAGTTGAAGAAGGATCTTTTGCAGAAGCCTGCTTTAGACCCCACTGTCAACATCTTTTTTTTACTTTTTATTTTTCATCCCTCTTTATTGGTTTGGTAACCTGAATAACCTGAGGAATCAGACAAGTCAGCAGGAGTTAAGAAATTTATGGAAACTACCAAGCAGAGTGGCATTGACATGTTGTAAAAAGAGACATTAGGGAAAGCATGAAAAGGAAAACATAAGAAGGCTTCATTTGGAATACAGGATGTAATTAAAAGCAAGCAGATTAAATCACCTCACACCACCAGCTGAGTGTAAGAATTTGCTAAGTATCAGTAATTGAAGTTACATAGCACTGAGACCCATGGAATAATTTTGAGGTTCATGAAATTAAGCAGATGAGGTAGGGTTTGTCAGGCTGCTACAAGGACTTGCTCTGTTGTATCATTCTGGAGCTGGACTGAAATTTGCACTGTTTATTTCCATGATCTCTAAGTGGAGTGGAGGTGGTATTCTGCTCTGTGGAGAGGGGAAATGGAAAATATTTGTTTCATACTAAAAGTGCTTCATGTAACCGATCTGGTACAGCACCATTCCAGTAACTGAGATTTGCATCAAAGGTTTCGTTGACTTCCCTATTCTCCCCATCTCATCCTGTGACTGAACTGATGAACCGTTTGTGATGAATATTAGTCACGTTACTTAAGATGTCATTACAAAGTGTTCAGATGACAATAAAAGAAGCAGAAGAGTGGAGAATAATAGAACGAGTCTGCCCTGGATATAGTCTGTGAGTAGCCTACAAGTCAAAGGACACTACTATCCAGAAGTGTGCTAACACCACACGCATGGATTTGGAGTCACGGAGCTCCTTGATCCCTTTCCTATTATCTCCAGTGGTCCTTCTTTATGGCTGGAAAGTCTGCCAAGTGACAATTACATTCTGAATTGCTGTCTTGTGAAGTGAGAGCTGAACAGGCTTTATGCCTTCTATAAAACAGGCCATGCAGCCCTCGTGGTGAAATGTCCCTTTGCTTACACAAGGTCAGGTGCAAAAGGTGCCATTTGATCACCCTGCTCCTGCTGTGCAAGACATCCGCCAGCGAATGGAGAGGAAACTGCTGCAGTGCTACCAATTATTAAACGCTAACAGAGAGTCCACTTGATTAGAAGTAAAACTCCTTCATTGCACATAAACCATTCCAGTTTACAGAGGGGCTTTTTAGTTCCATCTTTCAACCCGATTCTTCTGATGAGACCTCTGAGTGCTCCATGACAGTTACCTTCTTCCCCAATCGTCTCCCTGGCCTGACCTTGACCTGTGGATAGACTTTAGCATTTAATGATAATGTGGTTTGTGGTAGCAGTAACCGCAGAACAGGATCTTCCCAGCGGCTTCAAGCCAGAGTGTTACTCAGTAGCTAATGGTTGGAATGGAATGATAACAGATATGGGTGAAAAAATCTGAGATTTTGCATTTCTGTTAGTTTGAAGTAAGAAGAAAAATCTACACTAGAAGCACCTTTAATCTTGTGAAGTGCTTTTGATTCTGCAAGGTGTTGCTTTGAGAAGTTACAATAAAGTGTATTCAAATGCTTCATCCATGGATCTCATCATTAATGGTTCAGTTGTGTAGATATGGAAAAAAAACTACCTAGAAAAAACTCAGTCATAAGTTCTAACTTTCTCCTAACACCATTTCATCAGAAGAAGACCTTTATGCAAAATGAGAAGTCAATTTTTTCCTTAGGAACAAAAATCTACTACAGTAAATTGAGTCATAAAAGCAAAAATTAAGAACAAACTTTGACTTCTCCATAAAAGTCTATCTTCTAGAAAGACAATTAACAAAATAGGTACTCAGTTATTATCAAATTATAGCCTTTAGTCATCATATTGGGTTCCATAATTTCCCAGGTAGGAGATATCATAAGGTTCACCTACACTGATCATTTTAACCATGCAAGCAGTCATTGTTGACATGGTGGTGACACTTGACACTTCCACTTTTGGTGGAAGAATGTAGCAATCCTATTTCCACAGTTAAATTGATGATCTATTCATCATTCTCTGACAATATATTTTCATTATTACATAGTAGCACTCCATACAGATAATCCCAGCATAGACCTCAGTGAGGCAAATTTAGTCCATCAGTGTTTTAATACACTGAAATAATTGGTGACAAAATATTAGACTAATGCTTATAAAAATTGTCTCTGCTCTTGTGCTCCTGCAAATTTGACAGTTCTTAAACTTCTACTGCCCCTTGCAACAAAACACAAAGTGCTCAGTCCAGCACACGGTGGCATCTTCCTTTTACAGTAGGGCTGCCCAGCCTGAAGCTTCCCATTTCATGACTGGTGTACTAGTTCAAAACAAGATTAATCCCCCTTAGTGATAGATAACTACACTAATTTTTAACTGTAAAATATTTTGAATTTATTTGTTAAGTATTGACATAATGATAAAAAGTTAAATTACCTCCAGGACATGAAAAGAGACTTTGATTAAATATTTTTGAAGGATTTTAATATGCTATAAAAGTTGTTCTTAGGCATTTTCTTTACCCATTATGCAAATATGTCAACTCATTAATAATTCAAAATAGGCAATACATTAATAATTAGGATCCCCCATTACAAATCTGACCTTTAATTGAATTCTATAGAAAGAGACTGTGAAAAATGAGCCTCTTGATTTATGCTACGAATAAAGGTTAAAAAGCGTTTTCCTAGTAGATCTAATTTTTATCATTATTGCCTAAGCAGAAACATTGAGATAAGAATTTTTTTCCCAGTTGAAACTGGTTTTTTTGAAAGGCTACTTCTAGGGGAAAAAATGTATTAAAACGTATTTATTTATGCAGAGTTTAGTAAGATGTATCACTGGACAAGTGACAGGAATCATAGGTACTTCAGCAGCTTGAAGTCAACGTTTTTCCTTCATTTCTCTCTGCCAAATGACCTATGAGCTTCATGATAACATAATTCTTCACACTTAACTAATTCCTCTTTATAATTCTTCTTGTTAACTTCATCATAATGTTTAAAGGTAAAAACATTAACTGACTGTATAAAAGAATGATTACTTTCAGTCGTAGGAAAACTGACAATTAGACATACTCTTGCAATGCTGCAAGGACACCACTGCTATGATTGTTTTTCCTTCCTTTCTCAGCCCTTCCTAAAATTTCGTGTCTGCAATGCAATGGCAGCTCTGCAGACAGATCATTTTCTTGTAAAGTTTGAGCAAAAACATAATTGAGAACGATTAGAATATCAGTAAAGAAATGGAAGAAGGATAAGGAAAATGCTTAGGAACACATCAGAGAATGTCCCAATGGGACTAGAAAAACATTTTATCTATTTAAGAGAGTAATAATAAGCTTGGAAAAAATCTTTTATACATCCTTGTTGCAGACAAAATACATCAAGTCTAAATGCATATAGAGGGCTTTTGCCTGAAAGCTGTCATATATTACAAGTTTGGACTCCTTATTTTATTTCAGAGACATCTGAAGTCCAATAAACCCTTGAATGTCCCAGAAAAAAGGTTTTACATTGGCTGGTAAATCAAGAGCACTATTTGGTGCTGTAGTACACAGCTGAATCAATTATTGCTATACTAGGTACTGCATTGGTACAATGCCCTTTAAAAATGCTAATTTTGAGAAATAATAAATGTATCAAATGTATGAATAGACATAATCAATTTGAAAAGTTAAAGCAGCATTGTCACAGACATGTGCTTTGAATATAATTAAAAGACCATAGCCCCACTATTCCTAAACGGCATCAGAACCATCAAATACTCTGTTAACTCCCACTGGTGGTAAACACAGCTGGAATTGGAAGACATTTAGCTTTTGGCTAACTACAAACCCTTGTCAATATGCATTCTTGTAATTTTTTCAAGTCCTCAATCTGGATACACCACAAACTACCTCAGCCATGACCATGTTGAGCAGCAGCTTCACAGACCTTTTGTTAGTCCCACATACAAAGTGTGAAGGAGTCACACATGTCTGCATTTTCCTCATAACAAGTCAAAACCAAGTGGGACAAAACAGTGTTCAGTTTAACCCAGAAGTATTTACATACCACAATAACATTAATACCACTAGAATTTATCAGTTCCCATAAAAGTAAGCCCAAAAGGGCTGGCACTCCTGGGCTCACCTGCAACAAAATGCTGCTAGTTCTGGGCTTGCCTGGAGGGCTGCTAAGTTAATTCTTGCAGTAAAATATACATTATATGCACTTAAACTGTCCACTGCCTGAGTGGCACTACAGCCAGAAGAGTTTCAATTATGGTGAAACTGAACTACAACTAACGTTATGAAAAGGGACCAGCAGCTGCCTTGTTAATGGACACAGCATGAAACTTCTTACAGAGGATTTAACAACATCACACTCCCAACCACAGCAGAAGAGCTGGAAAGGGTGTTGGATACGCAGTGGCCAGCTCTGAGGTTTTATCACACATGCTGCACCTTAGCTTGATTTGGGTCAGTCTCTGCATGGTTGTGGAATGTGGAGGACTTTCTACTTCTTAAAGTCAAGGGCGCCCAAGCCTTGTTGTTCCTAACAACCACCACATTTGTTGTGATTTTCTTTAATTTCTTTAAGTGGAACAAATGGCAAAGCAGAATCACAGTGTTTTGCCCCTTCAAATTCTTCATTTTATTGGCTAACTATCTTCTTAGCCTCAGGATAAACTTTATAGGTGGGGCTCACCTATCACTCAGCCTGGAGCACTTCCACTTGCCATTGAAACCCCAAAGTGCCAGGATTCCCATCAGGGCCTTCCCTCCTGAAGCCAAATTCTGCAACAATGAACTTAAGAAATTAGCAAAAAGCACTTCAGCACAAATTAGAAAGTTTTCTTTCCACTATCTCCACTCTTCACCATCATTAAGAAAATTGTTATTCATGAGAAAAGACTCAGTTCCAGCCTAGAAACTGAAAAGTGCATGTTTACAAATATGTTATCACTTCCTGGCAATATTCCTAAAGCTTTTGGTCTGTTACCATGGGAATATACAGTCACCCACACATAATATTTTCAAGGGTAAATTCCTGAAATTGGAGCATGACATCGAACATACCACTGCATTCCAAGACATCAGACCAAGATTTTTTTCGACCATAACAAAACTTATTCTTAATTTTTCAGGTCTTGGCCGCCACTTAAGTTATAGCAGAACTACAATGTATCCTGTTCCCCACAAGCACAAGAAGTTCTTTGGGATGTCAGGGGAAAGACAGCATTAGAGCAATTGATTTATTTCATGGATTGGAAGAGTGTTTTCGATATATTTTGATTTTTCTCTAGCAATTCCCCCTTTCTATTTGATTGTACCTGTACCAGTTACAAGTGGCAAACACCACTTAAAAGGAAAAGGAGGAGGTGTGGGGGAGGGCTGTAATTGTCATTATTCTGTTCTGTTGCCATCTGCTCCATCTATGGAAGAAAAAACCCTTTCATTTCATTATAAAAAAGGTTGCAGAAGTGCAATTGATTTCGTTAAGAAGCAAGGACTCATTAATGTTCCAAAGACTGGAATTGTGCTCATTCCTTTGGACTCCCTAGATAACAAAGAAATAAAATTTTACCCAGCAATTCCTCCACCAGCAAAATTACTTGTAACTAAAGTAGATCATCTTTTAGAAAGGATGAAACTGAGTTGAAGTGCTTATCCAATGAAGACTTTTCTATGACTCCTAGAAACTTAACCCATTACTTAATTATTTCCATTTTTTTAAAGAAACATTTTACTACCAGATTGCAAAATATCTATATGTATATTTCTTCAATAGGGCTAGATATAATTACAGTATTAATATTTGTTTGTATTTTTCAAATGAGAAATGGGAAATTAAGCATGTCATCAAAATTTCATAAGCCACATGGAAAAATGAAGCGATAAAATGCTTCATTCTCAATCTAATTGCACTGGGTCTCTATATTGAAATACAGAATATGATATTAGTAGGATTAGAGATCCAGCTATTCCCACGTTACTGCCTCCATTAGGGAAAAGTAGGGTAGCAGGGTTTTTTGGTGGGGTTTTGATTGAATTTGTTTTATTTGCAGATGCTTGCACTTGGAGCAGATGACCCACTGTGGTCCCTTCCAGCCTTACCCACTTTGTGCTTCTGTGATTCTGTAGTAAGGTTTAACATTTTCCCTCAAGATATTTGGCCAATAAATAAAATAAGCCTTTCTCCCACAAAACAAAATGCACTTAAAATTGTTTTAGCCTCTGAATATAGTACTTCATTGTTCTTAAGTGATGTCATATTAGTCTTTTGAGCAGAACAATTTTTACTATGTACCATAGCATTCCCAGCCTTTTCCCACTATTTAAAATAATGCATTTAAAATTTTACAACTGCCAAAAATTTCTAGGCTATGTCTGTGGTCTGTGGAGAAGGTAAGGATGGCAGCAAGGAGGGAAGGAGAGATGAATGGGTGGAAAGAAGATGCCTCAGGCCTGCAGCGTTTGAGCACTCTCTCTCCAGCTATAATACTCCCTGTGTTACTGACCAGTGTGGGAATTGTGACTACAGCCAGCTGGGAGCTTCTAGATCCATTTGTTAGACAGGTGATGCAACATCATGCACACTGAAAGCAGGGATTGAAGTGTGAGCAAATCCAGGGGCATAAAGGGTCAACATAATTAACTGAAATGAGAAACATGATCAGAAAATAAAAGCTGTATTTGAAATCTTAAAAGGATCCTCAGTGCAGCATTTCAAGTCTTAGACAGACAGAAAGCTCTGCACCTTTTCCAGGAATATTTACCTTCACTTAGTAAAATGCTGTCATACCTCAAGACTAACTAGGGAAATAGGTCATACAACACTAGAAATTCTTATAGGGCATTTTCCATTGCTACTGTTGCTTATTTTCAGATGACTGTCTGTTCTGAGCTGTTGCACTGTAGAGCCAACATTTTATAAAACTGCTTCATGGTCCTATTAAAATCAAACAAGTAGAAGCCCAGAAAATTAACTGGTCAATTTAGAATGGGTGAGATGAAAAAAACAGAGCAAAGATTAAAATGAAAACTAACTAAAGCAATTTTCAGTACTTCAACAACACTGAGACATAGAGGAAACTTCTGTTAATGAGACTCAAATAAATTATAGAAATAGTTTTATTTTTAGCCAGCAAATGCAGCTGATCACAAAAACTTATATTAATGCAATGTCTTCTAGACATAGGACAGTCTGCTTTGAGAACCAAACTCAGAAAACTGGAATTAATGGAGCTGAATTGGGTCTTTCAGAAAGCAGTTGAAAATGCTTACTCCTGTCCCTCTGCATCCATGACACTGCAGTTCCAGGCAGAGGAAAACACAGCTTTGACAATCTTTAGTGGCAGACATGACACGACATAGGTCAGATGCAGAGCCACTCTCCGCTGCAGCAGAAGATCTCAGCAAATGCCTCCAGTTTCTCTTATGCATCTGGAAAAGGAGCCAGGTGTCTCTGAAGGGACAATGTGACTGTCAATTATTCTTTTCTCTGCCTTCTGGGATGCATGTCATTGATACTGAAATAATAGTGTAAGATGAACACAAGAGACACATTTCATCTCCAGCAGAGAGGTATTCTGGGCAGAAAACGGAATTTTTATGTTTTTTCAGCTATTTCAAATATTCTATCACAAAATAATTTCAGCCTATGACTAGTGAAAACTAATTCTTCACAACCTCTATTCTTCACAAAAATCCCAAATAGGTTATTCTTCTCATCACTTTGTGTGGGTTATTTTTCCCATTGTTCTTTGTGTTCATTATAAAACATCTCAAACAGAATTGGAAAGTCTTTAGGGAAACAGTTTTGTTCCGGTAACAAACTTTGTTCTAAAGCATGAAGAAGAATTCGAAAGAAATCTTCAGCTAAGGAGCATTAGAAGCATTACAAAAACATCTAAGAACCTTGCAGGTATGGAAAAAGCAGATACTAGGGACCACACTAAGACCATGGCAGCTGTGTGATTAATTACTTATAAAGGATGAAAAGGCAGGAGTGGATGAAGACTACAACCGAGACAGAAGAAGCTAAAATACTCAAACCTGGTGGGGAACCCAATAACACAATTCTGCATGAAGTTACACTCATGCCTCACTGCGCTGAGTGCTCAATTCCAGCACTGCTGGGGTTTTTATTGTTGTAGGTTTTATTTCCCACTCTAATTATAATGAATACGGTAATGATTAATACTGCAAAGCAGACTGATATACAGTTCTGACACAACATCAGCATGTGGGTCCCTAAATCTGTCAGTAAGGGGCATAGTAAAATACAAGAGATTGAATAGACTGAAATAACAAGGATAAATTAAAACTTTAGAAATTGAATCAAAAGCAAAACCTGTGATACTACACAGATTTATTACACTGTGCTTTTGAACAGCTAACTTGTAAGACCTTCTCATAGCTGATCTCAGGTTTATAAGAGGTTAATCAAAATTATTGGGAACCTTTACCTATATGCTGCAGACTCTATGTTTCACTGCATGCATTTCACAGGATATTGCTAATTAACAGCTCAGGAACTAACACTCTATTTGGAGTAAGAAGACTCTTTTTGATGGAGTAAGGCTAGACTTTGCAGACCAAGTCTTAATACCCCCAAAGATGCAAGTCCCATTGCAAAAATTCTAAATTCTTTCACTAAAACCTTTATGATTCTTTGAATTAATTTTTTCCTCTCCTCCCAAATTTACACAGACTTCTTCTCACGTTTTCCCATTCCTTCCAAGAACATTTGCCTAGATGGTAATGAGCAACTTTATCCCTTGGGTTCTTGGGTTACTAGAGTGGTCCTTGAATAAAAGACTCCTTCTGTTTGGGCAATTCTGAAACAGTTTTATTAAAAAAAAAAAAAAAGAGGCTATATTTCTTCATGAAGTTCCTGAATCACAACTGATAGTTTTAACTTCTGATGTCTTTATCTTGTTTTATTTATATAGAGGCTCTAAGCTGTTCCATTGCTTCAGAATACGTCTCAACTTAAAATAAAGAAAAATATTGTACCTGTTGCAGTCAGCTATGAGCTATGAAAATGTATGTTAGGAAAACGAATGTAGCTACACGTAGTGGTCTGAAAATCACATCTCAGCAAACGCCTGTAAAATCTTGCATTTTTATTACAATCTCATAGAATTCACTGCTCACTGAAATCATAAAGAATCCACTAAAGATAGATAATGACATGGCTCTTCATTACCATAATAAAACCTCTGTACCGTGCTTATTGAAAAAAGATTGAAAATCCTTTGAAAACGTCAGTAAATCCTCAGAAAGCAGGAACAACTGGAATATAACCTCAGCTATGAATTCATGCCCTGGCATTTCAGACTGGGCTTTGCATGTCCGTCTTTTGTAGAAAGAGCTCTTTCTGAGATACCGTGGAGAGAGTGACTCTTGAAGATCAGGAAGCATTCTCGAAATGGTTCATCAGAAACCTTGCTCACTTTGTCACCTACCCCATTTATTTTAATGTCTTTAAACATGCTGAGAAATGTAGTCTCTCACGTGTCACATTTAGGTCTCAGACAAAATCCAGCAACCCTGTTTGTCCAACGCCCTAGAACAATAACCTAGCCCCCAGTACCAGTGTTAGAGAAACAGCAAAAGCCTTGTAAAGCATCACTCTTCCTCCAGGTCCAGGGTATCCTTCAACTTCTCAAGTTATATATTTCCGCAGGCAGAATGTCCTGCAGCTATTATTTTGCCATTATTTTATGTCATCAGCATTTAAAAGAATTTTTGAGTAGTGCAGCAGTTTAAGATGCATATGTCATTTCAATGGTTTGTGACAAGCGAGTCAGGAACCACTGTAAGATCTGGGAAAAACAATATGGATATTCCTCTCCACTGCCTTCCATCAAACACACATCCCTCCCTGTCCTACCCCCTAGACCCTTCAGCCACCAACCCAGGCAAAAAGCACACTGGCTGGATCTCACCAGGGAAACTGTCCAGGCCACTGTGGCAACAGGAGGCCCTGCAGATCACTCTTCCCTCCTGGCTATGGATACTGATCCTCTTCTAGTGGTGGGGATGGCTGTACCCCTACAACACCCTCTGGGAAAAATAAACCAAAAGCCTTTTTTACAGAGCATTAAACACCAGTGAAGGCTACCTGTGTTTCCTCAGCAGCAAAGAACAGGTGGGTCACTGGCCACACAACACTCAAGCAAGAAATTTTCTTGAGGGTTTATGCATCTGTGATCAGAAAGCACCACACAACTGGTGCATAGGGCAACCAAAATGTTACACATGAAATAATCAGATGTTCAGGCAGTCTGCGATTTTATAAGTTACCAGCACAGGGCTCGCCCTGCTTCTGCACCTCTTGCAGTGACAGGAAGTTCCTCTGCAGTCCTTCATGGTCCAATACATGGGCAATAGAACATGTTTCATGTTCTGCATGGACTGCAGAGCTCTCCTGAGGTTGCTTTTCAGGAACAGGTCATTTGTGACTACATGAGTTGGCACAGGCCATCTGTTATTGCTGTACATGATTCTAGGTCTTTTTTCTAAACATGGTATCACCAGTTTGTTAACTGAGAAGAATTTTTGTAGGAGGAGGACATCTAGTGATGTGATATATATTTACATGCTGCTTCTCTGCACAGTTGAGCTGGAGCACCAGTGAGTTACAGAGGATCATAAGAGTTTTAAGTGTGCAAGTGTGCAGCTGACAGTGCTTGAAAATAGTAGACTTGGGGATTTGACAGGACAGCATCCAAAACAACAAAACATACGAAACAATAGCGACAGAACTTCAACCACATAATTCTGAAATCAACCTTTATGAAATTAAACGTTGCAAAGACTCGGTGATATTGCCATGCTTCTCACATTAATTATCTCATCTCCAAATCTGGATTTATACTGGCACTAATCACAAACTACTCATGAAGAATGACCATTAAAATAATGATACAATTAACAACAAAGGCTTCCCATTGCACTTCAAAGATGTTCAACATAGCAGCAACTCTGAAATATAATGATGGTCCTCTTTTTAAATTTCTTTCTTAAATACTTTCTTAAATTCTCCCAAAAGTAATAATTATAACATCTCAAACTGAAAAAAAATCAAAGCTGTTATTCTGCATTGTAACTTATTTCAACTAAGCTTCATCAGTGAAGCACAAGAAATTCAAAACTATAGACAGACAAATACAATAACAATCATAATAGTCATCACTTGTACCTGCTATTAAATTTAATATTACCTGGGGGAAAATGCTGTATATTACCAATATAAAACAAGTATTAGTATCAAACTCATGCAACATCATTCACATCTGCATTTATACAATTTCCAAACACAATACCAAAATATCCATTTTCACATTTTTCAGAATAAAACAAAGTCATTATGGCAAAATAATAAAAATTAAGTGAAAGAGACAGTGAATGATTTCCAAGGAAAAATATGTTATCAAATATGTTAGTTAAATAAGGACCAGTATCTTTTCAAAGCTACAGAAAGACTTGAGAAGGACATACGTTTGCTTTTTATTGTTGTTGTTGTCTTGTTTTTTCAGACCTAAAATTAGTTGCACCAGTAAATTTATAGATACATATTGAACATACTGGTTTTCCTACTGTACTCTAGTGGTGTGACTAGCATGTCCCATAAAATCCACTTTCATACAGAAGGATACAGAAAGATTATCTTTGAAAGATATTGCCAAAAATGAACTTGCATTTTGAGGAAAACCAGAGTTATTCATGGAGATTACTCCCTTCAGTGACATGTATAACAAAGAAAACACCCACAGATGAGATGCTTCTGATTTCAGTCCTTGTACATATATATGTGGAAAAATACCTCCATAATTCATATTATGAGCATTCCAGAAATAAATTATATCACAGAGTACATCCAGAAGGATTAAAACATTTGTGCAAATCATATTAATTAATCATATCTCTGACTTTGGACTGTAATCCAATAGTTTGTACCAGTATTTGAAATAGCTTTTTTGTAAGAATAGTTTATATTGGCAAGCCCTATGCAGTACAAACCGTAAAACAAGATATTGATAGAATTTATCAGAAGTACTAAAAAGTAGCATCAAGAGAAGAATTTCTCTGCTATTTACTTTCATAGTTAGCTGATTATTGTTATAGCTACCGACATCTATGAAAGATAATTCTCAGTATTTCAATGCCAACTTAACCCTACTGAGAAGCAAGACATGTTGGAAGCACTGCTTCAGTCTTCCTCATAAAAACCATAAGCTAGTGGGATATTCCTCAGCTGTCTTCCACAACATCTTAGAAAATCTGTGTAGTAATCACAGTACTGAAATGACTGTGGTTTTTGTGCAAGTAATTCTATACTGCCTGATGGAGCTGCAAAAAGCCTTTTTCTTTATCAAACTAAGAAAAAAACCTCAAACACACAAACAAACTTTATTCATCTAATTTCTTTCCCTTTCTTCCTCTATTTCAATTATTTACACACTTCTGACATCTTTCTCTAAGGGTCTGAAGGTGCAGACCCAGAACTGGGAACAGGATTTGAAGGAAGGCAAGTCCTAGCAGGTCTGAGCTGGCTGGGCTGAGCACGGCAGGACACAGAAGAGCACAAACCCGATGCTGACAGCATTGTCACCATCGTCAGCAGTGCCATTGATTATGACAATATGGTAGTATTCATGACCGAATTTCTGGATCAGCTTGCATTGCAATAGAGTGAATAAATACAAAGCTGTTTACTTTTCAACATGTTATTTATCAATTTTTCTACAGTTTATAATTACTGTCTTCATATTCAGAGTGTCGTCTTCTTACATTAATAGCAAAAATTTATCTGCAAGGTATATGCTTATTGTACTTTATTTCAAGTCATACACTGAAAGAATAAGAAAATTCATCGTCACTAGAAATTAGGTCAGAAAAAAATCAAACACCATCTTCTTTTATCACATTGCAGAGCCCAAATAATATATTTTTCTCAATTTATGCTACTGGAATTTATAAATTTGGAGACTGCATGAAGACATTCTTTAGGAAATCAACTGAATTCTCTACTATTGCCTATTATTGCATTTCCTCAATAATTAACATTGGAATACAAAGTATGTGACGGTTCTATATATAGAGAAAATTCCTCTAAATTTAATCTAAGCAACTAAAATTGTTTCGTTTCAGCTGATATAGTCCACTGAAATTGTCAGCATCCAGAATACTGAGCAACTTTTTAAGGAAAAGTAATGCTAGGTGCCCTGCAGTCTTATTACCATAAATTACTCTTATACTCCATTGATTATTAAAATAACAGCCCATTTCCCTTACACATTGACAACTCATTTCAGGAAGAGGGAAAGTTTCTCTGTCATGCAGAAAATTTTCATTCCAAAGTTTTCTAAACAAAATTGGCATTGACATTGCTGTGATTATTACAGTCAAGCTTCTGATTTTTTAATATTTTCAGCTTGACAGATTTATTTCTTCTCAAATAAAAAAAAAAATCCTTCTTAGAATAAAAATATATAGCTTCCTTATATTTTCTGATTCTGAAAATTACCAGGTGCCAAGCTGTGAACATAAGGAAATTGAAGACCCTTGAGGGTGACCTTAAGAACCACAAAGGTGGGGAATTGTGATATAGTGGTTTAGGCAATTTCATTGCAGCTGCTTGGTTCTCGAAAAATGAGAAATGGGTTTTCTATTACTAAATATAATGAATTCCCTTTCTGTCCTGTCACAAATTGTCAAACTTCATTAATGAGAAGAAAGATGTGGCAAATACATATATAAAAAGTAATATGAATATACATATTTAAAATGGAGAAATGCTGCATATTGCTACAGGAGGATTCTAACTCTCATCAGATATTGCATAAATCTTTGTAAATAAGATATTTCAAAATTAGCCAGCATTGCAATATAGTGCCACTTCTATATCTTCAGAGCAATATGCTATTACTTGCAAAAGAAATGCCTACATGTTTTTCAAGTGCATAGATGCAGCTCAGTGGCTGTATTTCAGAATAATATTTAAATCACATTTACCTTTAAAGCTGTGAGTATCCAATGGAACAAGGCATCTGCTTTTGTTTAACTATTTTACTGAATGGAGGTGTAAAATATACCATCATTAATTAAAATTATTTGCACTTTTGTCTTTGCCACTACATTAAATTCATTGTGGCTCATTTTGATTTTGAGGACAGCAGTAGCTGTCTTTCATTCTCCTATGCAATATATGAATGAATGTACTGTCAACAAGAAATGCTCAGATTTTGCTTGATAATCACTACAAAATACTTAGAATTTAATTTGGAGTTACAGCAATGACAAAACTAAAAGAATCCACTTCATGCAAATTTCCATTTACCCCCAGCCTTAAGCCTGGGTTTTTGGTAGTTAGACTATTCTGGGAATGAATGGGATGACTGGAATCATGCAGAGGTCTCTACATTTGCATACAGCTCAATGAACCCAGTAGATATCCTCAAGGACAAAATGAGAACACTTTTATTTTATTGGCAGGGTGAGTTACCCTGTCACCGACAACCCTTTCTGGCACAGCTCCTGACTCATATTCCTCTACTCCATTGAGAGCTAATTATATCTAAACTTTCCAGAATGTAGGAGTAGTATTTAGACAATTAGTAATAGCAAGATTTCTACAACTACAGAAATGAAGTGTCATACACTTTTATGATCCTTGTTGACACGCAAAACACAACAGATTTCCTCTATACAAAACTGTACCTAAAAAAAAAAATGCTGAAAGTCATTGAGTTACTTGAACATATCTAGTGCCATAGCAGGAAAAAATGTTGCACAGTAATTCAAAATATCCTGCTGATAGGAAACCTGAAACTGCAAGCTCTGAACCAGAGGCAGCAGTGAAGTCTGACCATCTGTAAAAGAATTTTCACTGGAGTAGACCAACACAGCTTATTTGCAATATGTGCTCAAAAAACCTGCAGTCCCAGGTCTTGTGGCACTGTATTCTGGTCACGTCCTCTACTCCAATAGAGCCTGCTCACAGAGCACCAGCTCTTGAGGCTTGCTGAAAGTATCTGAAAGTGAGGACTTGTTTCTTTCCAAGCTGTTCTGCAATCACAGACTCCACAGGAGGTTGTGTCCCTGTATCTAACCTCTTTACTCACTACCCAAATCCTCCACAACATTAATTAGATTGATGCTGTATTAGAAAGGATTTTTCTTCTTGCTTTCTCTGCAGTTGCCTCAGAAGTGTCAAATCTACATCAAACCTGATCACTGGATGTGCTCCATGGCCTCCCTCAGGGCTCCCGAGGTCCATCTGTCCTCAGCCTACACATCCAACCTTCTTTCCAGTGGAAACCAAGGCAGAACAGGCACAGCAGGGAGTTGTTCAAATGCACCCAGCTGTTAGCTGTGTGCAAAGTCAGCGCAGCAGCCTTACCATTTAAACACAGCCAAGGGGTCTTTGCAAATTACTTATCCCTGAGAAATTTTGCTCTAGTACTTCTCCCTCTGTTGTGGGCTTAGAGTATTACTCTGTCCCATTTATGCAGGGCATGCTCATTTCTGCTGCTTACTTAGCAATCCTGAATTTGAGAGACAGTCTAGAAAACCTGGTAAAGTTTTTATTTCTGGAAATTAAAACAGAAACAGAATATTTGCATATAGTAATAAACAGGAAATCTAAATTTCAGTTCTGAAGAGAAAGATTATTCCATCTTCCCAAAGCATGCAACAGTCCATTGCCCATACTCAACCTTACAATGTTCTTTTAAACAAAGCAGGCTTTATCTAAATAAATGTGAATTTTTGTAGTAGTGTGCTAGTGTCAGTTATTTTTCACAGATGGCTAGCCATATTGGAGACATCACACAAACAAATGCAATTACAGAGATATGAGAAAGGGAAGAGCCAGTAAATCCAGTTCAAGTCACCAGTAACTGCGCTAAAATTAACATAATTAAAAAGTAGTAAAATCGGGATGTTTAAGAAGTAAAGGATTTGTTCTTAGGGTGAATATCATTATGAAACCAAAGATGACTCACAATTAATTTTTAAGACTTTCTATTGTTTGCTCTTTCTGGCTTTCTTGTACTTATGAAACTGGAACTAGTCCTTTTAACTGAAGACACCAGCTGAGAGCCTCACAGAAGACAATCAGTCAAACATTGCCACCTATCAATATCGGGGGAATTGGATCTATTATGACTTACATAATGACAATAAAGTATCTGTCCGGAGTCTGTCTTGCAAGCAGTTGTCTGCACAGAAACAGCGACATCAGCAGCCCTGTCAGTGGCAGAGATTTTCAGGTTTCTCGGCTTTATCTGCAGAGACCTCTAGTGGGAAAGAGCAACAAGGCTTCCATTTCTTCCCAGACCAAGAAATCCCACTTCATTTTTCTAACTATCCTGATAATCCATCCGCACTCTGAACAAATCCCCGCTTTTTGGCATAACGAATTCAAATACAAGTGAAAAAGAAGCAGAAGGCGACACCTGCCACTTGACAGGACGGAAATCACCTGGTGATACACAGGTGGGTCTCCCCAGCTGGGTCTCTCCCGGCTGCCCATCCCACCGTGGTCTCACCTTCAGAGGCACCCAGAGATCCCAAGACATTTCAGCTACTCCTTGTCTGGTCACACTTGACCTGTGGTAATGCACACACATTTATTTGCACACACGGTGCTCAGTCCAGCCACTGGCACCAGGGGCACACACACCCCTGTGGCCCGTGGTCCTGTTCCAGGGGCTGGCACTGGTTTTCAGTCACTCTGGTACCTCCAGTGGCTGGCACAAAGACACAGGGGCAATCCTGACCCGTGATCTGACTCCAGCCACTGCCATCCAGATGCTCCCAAGCCACATCCCCTCATACCAAATGGGTGTTATAAGTACATATTATAGTATTGTTTTTTTGCAAATATTAAAATTAATACTATATATATAATGTTGGAAAACTTTGCTGTATGAATATAGTTTATTTTAGTTCTGTTATTAACAAAGCTTAGAAATAGTAGTGTGATAAATATGTATTTTTCTTGGACTATAACAGGATGATATAAAAAAGCTTTTGTTCATGTAACTAACTCAGAGAATGGTAAAAAAAAAAGATAATCAGGAAATTCTTCATATTCTTGGATTATCACACACCAGAACCCCAGGGAATGAATTTATTTTAAAAAATGTTGATTTACAGGTTGGGGGGGGGTTGATTTTGAATAATGCATGAAGTTCTATGAATATGGAACATGATGCATTTAACAAAGTGTTTTCTGAGTTAGTGTGTGCTCTTGGCTGAATGTCAAGCACCCAGCAATATAAGCTTCTGCTTTTTGTCTTTTTTAAAACTTTTTAAATGTTACCAGGAAAGTGAACCTTGTTTTTCACATGGAGACTCCCTCATCCAGGGAAAGAGCTAGAAAGATTTTTAGTAAGAAGACCAATTGATGAGGAGCAAGTCACGGCCAGAGAAGCGCACATGCAACCTCTTATTCCCTCCTGCTTTCCCCATTCTCATTCCTCCCCAAATCACCTAAATCTCTCCTTTTCCTCACCTTTGTTTTCTCCCCTAAGCATCTCATAAATCCTGTACAATCCCAAAATGCACTGCCTTGTTTTCCTAGCTCAAAAGGTGCTCCAGAACCCATTCATCACAATGTGTGTCATCCTAGCACACTGGGATTGAGGCTTTCCTGGAGCTGCCCAGGGAGGGAGCAGGCAGGGTGTCCCCTACTCTGAATCCACAGTTTGGGCTCCTGTCTGCCTTTGAGTATCCATGTGCTCCTCTGGGCTTGTGGAGACCAGCCCTCGATGAGCTGATGGCTCCTGTGAGGGCCTGGGAGCAACCTGCCAGGGTAATATTTGGAGTCCACTCCATCCACCTTTCTGCTCCTTTGCGGGTAAGCACATGGAGTTTTTATCACATAACCTAAACGACAATACATTTAAAATCTGATTATGTTCAGAATGACTTCTAAATTGTTATGCACTACATTCCCACGAATGCCCAAAGGTCATCTCTAAATGATCTTATACACTCTACATCTTCCACTTGGCAGCCAAAATACAGTGAGAAATAACATCACTTTACTGTAAAGAGAAGAGAACATGTTGGGACAGCCTGAAGCAATAAATTCCCTTGCTCTACAGAAATAATAGTGGTGCCAACAAGGTTATAACCAGTAAAAACATTAGCAAAAATATAAACATGAGAATGTATAGAGCAGTTTTGCATATGATTTAAAGATAATAAGTCAACAAATAAATAAATTACACTGCTGTACTTATTTAAATTGTATTTCATGTTTCCTAGGGGTATGGACATAACTTGGGTAACATTTACTGACTGAGAGATGACAAGCTTGTCATATTTTTCAGGTTTAACAATCCCAGTCAAACACAATTAAAAATGAAGCAAGTAGTGTAAATGCAGAATTAGAAATATGAAATAAATTTTTTATCAAGTAGTATGCTAAAAGGAAAATACAGAAAAATGACCCTGTTTTCTGTGGATTTCCATGGTAATGAAAGAAAAAAATAAGCAATTTTTCTCAAAAGATAACATAAGCCTAGGGTATCATAAATAAGAGCTCTATATAATATAAATTGCAATGCATAACCAGTAAACTACCTCAGAACCACCAGGCTGTATTTCAGCTGTTATGATAAAGAAATATATTTCAACAAAATGGGATCTCACTAACCAGTAAATGTTGAACAGAGCTGGTCAAATTTTTTTTTAATTGCTATTACAGAGTGGTGCATTTCACTGACCAGTTATCACACACTCACCCCCAAAATACCCTCAGACTCTGTAACAGCTTTCCTCAGCTGTCCCACCTCAGCACGGGGGACTTCTTCAAGAGCTGGGGTTATTCCAGCTGACCCAACAGGTAGATGCTCTTGGCTGCACCAAGAGTACAATACCTCTTTTACGAGTTAGAGGCAGTGAGAGGGCAGAAGTAGTTTCTCATAGGAAGAGTCAGGCGCTGGAGAAACAAGACTGATGGTCAGTAAAGATAAACCCAAGGCAGGGTGCCAAGCATTACACAAAGTGCATTTGGTAGCCCTGTCCCAAAGGTTATCCCAGTTCCCATATATCCTGCTGTGCTGTGGCCACTCACAGTTTTTCTCTTACCACACACACGCAACAGGTAAGAGTTTTGACCAGGCACTATTTAATGTTTATTTGCATGTGTTGTCCAAAAAGAATTCCCCAGGAGGCAATCAAAACTTTTGGCTGGGAAGCATCCAACCTGAAGTGGAGATAAAATGGTAAGAAACTGGCAAAGCTGATAAAAACATCCCAGGTTTATCTATGCCTCAGGCTAATATTTAAGAGAGCAGGCATAAGTGTTGCTGCCCTTCAAGACCAGGTATATGCATTAAACAACTTATTCTACTAGGTGGCTGTGCAGGACCTTTAGGTTGGGCAGGATCTGTAGTTTGCTTTTAAAAGTTCTTCTTCAAGAAGAACTAAGGTTTCTTACTCTATTTTTGTGGTCCTGAAATATGACCTGTCCCTAATAACACTGGTGCTAGGTAACTTTTTTATACTTGTCTCCTGATAATGAATCATGCTCACCTGAGGAGACAGAAAACAATTCTTTGTTGTCGTTCATAACAAAATCAGTCATACTTTTCTTGCTAGTTATCAAATTCATATGTTCGTTCTTCACAACCAATTTACAGGATGAACAAGCACATGGAATACACAGAAAGTATAAAAGAAAATGAGCAAATGAATCATCCTGTCACTCTATTTGGAGCCCTTCACAAAGAAGAAAAAGGCTGAAGTGTGCAATAAAGTTACTACAAAATGCATCACGCACACATACACCTACTGAATTATATGTTTGTATTATCACAGTATTTCAGTAAGCCCAAGCCATGAACCACGAGAAGCCACTTCAATGAGAGTGATATAAACCCAAAAAAAATTACTCTTCTCCAAGGCAATTACTCTGAGAAACATCTCAGATGTAGAGTGCAAACACGTACTTACAAGCAGCTTCCCCACAGTTTAAATTACAGGCGTACAATTTCGCTGTACTTACAGAATGATGTTAACCCACTGTTTAGAAGTCAATTACGAAAATGGTGAGGAATTGGATTATGGTATCGACAGGAAGCCTGTACCACTGAGCCAACCAGCAATAATTTCTGATCATTCTATATCTAAAATCTATGTCTCTCCTGCTCTTGCAAGTCAAATTATTTTATTGTGTAGAAGTTACATCTTTGTCTCACATCCCAGAAGATGGCAGCAGTCCCACAGTATTTTATGGATTTAGAGCTGCAGTAGTTCTCAAGCCTTTCTTACAGCTTTCTCTATTTAACTACTAAAGAAATAAATATTCCTAATCATCATATTGCTGTTAACATGGAGTTTGTATCTTGCAATTTGCCACCTATCATGGTAGGCGGTTAAAAATTATTTTAAATGGGACTAAAATGAAACTAAACTCGCTTGTGTTAAAACACCTTATTAATAAGCTTCTACAAAAATCCAAAAATAAAATTGCTCTCTAAAGAGCACAATTACCTGCCTCAAACACTGTTAAGGCCACAGACTTCACCAGGAGATAAGTGACTGTAGGGCACTAACCCCAGTCCTGGTGGCTAATGCATCCAGGCAGAAATTTCCACTGTTCCTAAGTGTATAAAGAAGTGCTCATATACATATCACCAGTCAAAAAAAGATCCCTTCAAACTGTGGGATAGATGGCATCTGTAGCCGCTGAAGCCCCCCCAATAAATTTGCCTTCGTGGATACCTGGAACCTGGTCTGTAAATTAAGCCACCATGATGGATAAGAGATCTTTAAGATAAAGGTGGTCTGGATGTCGTCTCAGACCTACTGGGGGTTAATAAAGCTGGGGGAGAATAACAAAGCTGGGGAAGCAGAATGTATCACTGGAAATGGACACAGAGAATACAGAATTTATGGACCACAAGAATAGGCAACCCAGAAACTGTGCTGAAATCAGCTCAGACTGGGTAAAATGTAGGTCTGGCGGAGGGAGATTGCAAACACTGACACACAACCCACCAACTCAAAAAAGCCACCGACCCAAAAGAAAAGAAAGACTGAGCATCAGACTAATTAGCATTAGAAGTGAGGGAGTCATTTAAGCAATAGAATAAGAGAACTGTGTAGTCAATGAGCATTAAATCTTTGTTTTCTAAAATGTGTTAATAGTGAAAAGCTTTTAACAATCTGGGGACCCCCACCACTGAGAAGGGTGAAAAAGGACCAATGGGATGCAGCTGGATCCATGGGTGGTGACTATCTTCTGCTTGATCTCTCTCCTCTCTCTCTCCTCCCTTCCTGTCTTTTCTATGTCATTCTCTCTCTTTACCTCACACTTCCTTTTAAATAAAATCTGTACTATTGACTTTGACATATGGTCTTGTCTGAACCTTAATTCGGGCAGATACATCTCTCACTAATTGGATCATAACAACATGCAAGACTATTTATTTAGTGTTTACTGACACTGAGGAAATACTAAAAAATGCTTATCTTAAATATTACTGTCTGTTTCTCCAGCTCTTCCATAGAGGTTTAACAGAAGCCTGAAAGAATTTTGAATAACTAAGTTTAAAAAACAGATAAACAAACAAATAAACCCACAAGATATTTTCTCATATTTGCAGTGAAAGTTCATCAATTCATTTAAACAAAGCTGGTTGTTTCTTTTTGTTTGAAAAGTATAATTTAGACAATAGCTATACTGAAGCAGTTTGCATTAATTCAATAATGCTTTTCATTCCATGAAAGAAAGAAAAAAAGATGTTCATACCATATATAACCATATATAATCATGACACTGAATTTCATTCGTGCTAAATGACACACACTGAATGCTACAGAAGGAAAATTCAGTCTCAAGACAGTCTTGTGTCCTAAATTTTTTTGCTAACAGGCCAGACTGGCAACAGAAGTTGATGAAGCCCAGGACTACAGATGGATTTAGTGTTAGAGACTAGAACTGCAACTGCTAATTTTATATTCTTTTCATCAATTTTAGACCTATATTCTAGGATCTCTTTGAAAATCTCTTTCTTGGTTTTACAAGGAGTCCTCAGAACATCTTGGAATATTCAAGGCAGAAATACTAGACTGAGAAAGACTCCTAGGCTACTCTGAAAATTATCTATAAGAACTGAATAAAACTGAAAAAGTGAAGAGAAAGGAAACTGACAACTTAAATCACTGAAAACTCAGTCCTTACTGACTACCAACTATTAAAAAAAGTTAGATAGAAATACTTGCCATTTTAAGTGTGCAAAAACGGTTTCTTGCAATGTTTCCCTTATAGAGATCAAATATTTTAGAGCTCAGATTTTTAGTTTTCAAATGTATTTCAATTATTCAAGGAAATTCCTGGTCTAAATAAATGTAGAGAGAAGTTTAAAAAGTGTTTTAAAACATAGTTTTAAAAAATGCTACAAGGCAATCTTTGTAATGCTCTGGCATGACAATTTTTTAGGCAACTAGTTACATTGGGTACTCACTGGCAGTTTTGAAAGCTCCAACTTGGCAATGAATGAAGCAACCTGAATTCTTTTTAGTACTGAAACCAGAACTATGAGTTTTCTTGTATTTATCGCAATCTTCCTTGACTTTTCTTCATTTTGAGAACTTGAAGTGACTACGAAACAAGCAATCAAAATCTAACACACTTTAATGTTTGCTTCCAGTTTCTCCCTTCATTTCATAACTTCCCATAACACTTTCTAGCATGCCTTTTAGAGTCCTGGTTCCTAAAAATCTTACTTATTAATTTTCTAAATGCATTTCATATTAATTTTAAGAATTTTCCCTTCACCCCCAATCACTGCTGATTGGGCAAAAGATGAGTGGAAAGAAGAAAAGGAAAAAAACCATCTTCTATTAATGGCTGAGATGGGTACAACTATATTAATAAAAGTTATTAATGTTTATTAGGAAAAAACATGACAACTATCTTCAAGTTGTTTCATGTCAACATATAAATATTTCTATATTTTGCAATCAGATAAAAAATTTTCTGAACCTCTCTGTGAAATCACCTAGCATTAGAGAAACATTATTCTTAACATAGAGAAATATTTGGCAGTCAGACCATAACAATCTTTCTCATCACTTAGAAATGCTGGCATCCTGATAAAGTTTTACTTCACTATTCAATATGATTAAAATATCATAGTCAGGGGGCTTAATATAAAATGTCTCTATGAGCTAAATTAATCATGTATTATCAAATTGAAAGTCACACAAAAGGGCTTATTCAGTCCTGATTACTCTAAAATTAATTCCATAATAAAGGTACCTCGCAAGTGATTTATCTACAAGAGAATAGAGTAATGCTTCTACTTTCAGTCATAGGGACATGACAGGGACGAAGATCAATTTTAATAGTTAAAATGTTAATTTTAACACGTGAAGGTCCTTATACTATAAACAATCACAGGTGTTTTGAAAACAATGGGAAGAATATGTTTAAAATTGTGAAAGCACACAGAAACTGTATTTTTATAATGTTACCCTTGCCAGCATATGTAGTTCCTTCTCCTCAGTCCTCTCAGCCTTGTCTCTTCTGACTCCTTCATAAACTCTATCCACCAGATGTGCCCTTACAACCTTTATGGAGCACTTCATCATTGCAAAGATCTCCATTAAAATAGTCTGTCCTCACAAGCAAAAGTGTTACTTTAAGCTGGCATTTTCACTGGTCTTTTACATTAAAAAAACAGGAAGACTGGTGCAAACGAGGGAGAACAAGATACAGCAAAAAAAAAGGAGGTATCACAGGAAAAATTAGGTGACTAAAAAATAGCTATGTGCAAAGAAAAGCACGTAATGTGGCTCCATCTAATAGGTCATATTACCTATGCATATTACCTTAGCAGTGAGAAACAGAAACAGCTTTCATCATCTGTTTCCTCAGGGAATAGCTCCAATGAAGGCATCGTAGTTGAACTAGTGTGAAAATTGAGCTATTTAAAAATCATGTAATAATTACTGCAAACAGGAAAATCTGGTCCTCTGAGAGATGTGCAAGCATATTCTGCCCCTGTGTGCCTGTGGCTCAACAGGACACGTTCTGCCACCCACTGATGCCAGCTAGAACAGCTGCAAATAGGGGAGCAGTTAAGATAATTATCCAAGAAGATGTCTAGATACTGAAGACACCTCTATATCTTGCTATCATCCCAGGAAAAATGGGGTTGGGGGATATGTCTATAGTGTCTTATTCCACTCACACTCCAGACTGAATGAATGATCCTGACTATGCTTTCAAGTGCAAATCAAGTTAGTACTGCATGTGTTTATTCCAGCCTTTACTTTCACAAGTAAATAAAAATTTTAAACCATCCTTAATTGATTGTCAGAGAACCCACTGCCCCACCTTATTTTAGTTGTTGATAGGCTGCATTCCGTGGCGAGAATTGCTCTGAAATCATGGTCTCTTCATAACCTTAATATCTCAAAATGAAACAGTTCATATTTCAGCATAACTGCAAAGTTCACCACTTATGTTAGACTTTTTTCCCAAACATTGATAAAATCATTAAGCAGCAGAAGTCAGAGAAATGGTCTCTGCAGGGTGTCATGAGAAACACACTCACTCAGTAATTTCTTATTTATAATTACTATTGGGACTTGTCACTTAATCAGCCCTAAATTCATTAATGCCAAATTGACAATCACGCTAAATAATCGATCAAGATGCCATGCAACAGTAAGTCAAATGGCTCACAAGAAAAAGTCTGCTACATCAAAAATGTTACCTTTATCAACCAAACTTGCAGCCTCATCAAGAAGTGGCTCCCAAAGCATCCATCCTATCACTTTGCCCAGAGATCAATATCACAGCTGATGGATTAATTACTTTTTGTATTATCTTATTCACTCTTATTGACTCTGGTGCAGTGCTAGCTTCCTGCCAGCTCAAGGAGGTTCTTGGCTAGCTGCTGGATGAAGTTCTTCTGGATGGCTGGCTTAAACTCTCTGTCAGTATTCATTTCCCCATTCTGAACAGCAGCTTAGTTACAACATGTTTACTCGTCATTCTTCAATAGAAATACATCTTCTGTTTGCTTTTTCCTAACTGCAGAACATAAACATAAACTAATGCAAAATCCAAACTTTTGAATTGTTCCTGTAAACACAATACCTACCTGAAAATAAGCCAATACTACTGGTACATCACACTGTCTTGGGTTGCTATGCAGGATGTGACCAAAAGTATGTATTCTATCACCATCTGTTAAAACCAGGTGGGGCAGCGTTCTTTATGTTTTCCACAACCCATCCTTCCTCCAGGGAGTTATCTTCCGTTAATGGGCCATTGAGTCCCACTGCATGACTGATAAAATTACATCATCCCACTGGGAGATGCTCCAGCCAGGGGGAGGAGCCAAGCCTTTCCTACCTAGATAAAATCTGAGATTTGGAACACCGAAGCAGCCTTTTTCCACTGGATTCCAGAGGAAAACCAGACCCTTCTACATCATCACTGGACCTTCAGAGGAAAACTGCACCCTTCTACAGGAGCACTGCTTCAACTGAACCACATCTGTCATCCAGGAGGGCTGCAGCCACCATTTAATCAGACTGCTACCAGCACCCTGACTGACAGGGTGTCAGGTTGTATTCTGACTGTCAGTGGTTTTGGGTTTGTTCTCTGTAATACTGTATTTCTATTATAATTTTCCAAATAAAGAACCGTTATTCCTATTTCCATATCTTTGCCTGAGAGCGCCTTAATTTCAAAATTATAATGATTTGGAAGGAGGGGGTTTCCATTATCTATTTCAAAAAAAGAGGCTTCTGCCTTTCTTAGCAGACACCTGTCTTTCAAACCAAGACACATGCTCTTCTTAATCCTTAAACATTTATTTTCATTGTCCACAGTACTTCTGAAATGTGTTTTTTTGCTTCTTAGTGCATTTTAAGGCGAGGGGAACTTTTACTTAGTCTGCACTCCAATTTGCCATGAAGATTTGTGCCACGCAAATACCAAACATGATGGCAATGTCTGGAGATGAACCAAGGGAACATCATGGCTATGCCATGTTGGAATTTTCTTGTTATTAACATGATATTATATACATTATATCTGCAGCAATCATGGGATGAGGCTGCAGGTACAGTGGTTTTAGAGCTTTTATTCCATCAGCATCATCAGCCTCATTTTACAGAGTGAGACACAGGAGATGGTGAAAGCCCTCACCCTGACAACAACAGCCAAAATTCTCTTTGTAACAAAGTTTTTTAACTTTCTAGCCAATAACATAGTTAAAAGCTGACGAGCGTTTGCTTAAGCCAATAAAGCCAATAAAGCGTAATAAAGCTGCACGTACATTTTGCTTTGAACAATTATTGTTTGTAATAGCTTAAAAACAATGGATAAAGGTTCACTATTAAACTTACATATTTTTACTATCTTGCTTAACATTTTCTTAAGGCCTATCTCTACACAGCTCATAGCCTTACTGTTTCTTGTCCTTGCATCTTCAGTATTCTCGTATTTTTCCATTCTGAGATTTGCTTTCACACAGCTTTTGAGAGTTTTCTACCTTCTCTATTTCCCACAATTCACAATTTGTTCATCCACAAAGAAATCTTCTTACTAGCTTTCTGGAGTTTTAACTACTTTGCATTACATAGTTTTACTACAGCACATTTTTCCTCATCTAGCAGAACAACAGTACCAGCTTTCTACATAAGGCTAAACTCTAAAGTCTTTCATTACCTAATATATCGCACTTTGCTTGTCTAAGGCATCTTTTTTGCTTGCTTTAATCTACAGTAATTATAATGTTTCAAAAGATCCGGTTGATTCCAAGGATGTAAGTCAAATCTGGTAGTAGGTGCTATTTCTTGATTTGTTAAATCTTGCCTGTTGCAAGGCCTTGAATTAAATCCTTTGTCAAAGTTTTCATTTGCTTACACTACCTTGGGATCCATAGACAACTGCACAAGATCCCTTGATCTCTCTGTGATTTCATTTCCTACATCTCTCTCTTGGATGACAAAAGCTTCCCTGATGGTTCTGTCCATCATCTGGTGCACACACCAAAATATACAGGCACTACTACTAATATTACCACCGCAAAAATCAATGCATATAAACTTATCTTGCAGAGTTCCTTAAACCAAAGTGCAAAGCTCCATCCCTCAAACAAATCGTCTCACCATGATCCATCATGTCTTTTGATTTGAGATGTTAAATCTTTCAGCTTTTGTATACTTTTGTGGATAGATTCGGAGTGGTCAGAAAGATTCATGCAACATAATCCTTCAAATTCCTCACAACCATGTCCTTGTGCCAGTAAGAGAAAATCAATTGCTGCTCTTTTTGTAGGGTGGCATGTCTAAGACTGCTGATGTCTGTCAGCAAACCACTGATTGCAATGGATGTGGCATTGGTTTGTTTGCTCAGCCAATATCTAATTGTTTCAATGCCATTGCTGAAGCAAGTTGGGGTAAAAACAAACCTGCTGAAACCCTTTTTGCATCTTTCCAGGACCTAAAATCACTCAAAGAATTTTCTTCATATTGATAGGCAAATCATTTTCCCCTGTTGTAAGAGCTGAAACCAGGGATTCCGGACTCCGGATGGCTCTTAAGATGCTGTTTATTGTATCCAGATGATACAGCAATTCACGGGTCATGGGTGGCAAGAGCCTAACCTGCAGCTGCCAGCCACAGCTGTAGGCTTGCCTGAAGCCAACTCTAGTTCTGGTTACGATGCATTATATACTTTTCTTTGCTGAACATCTTAATAGATAACAACCAATCAATACTTTTACTATTACCTGTAGCCTATCATAACTACTAACATTACCATATTCATGTTACTATTTCCAATCACAAAAAGTTAGTATGTTACAGTTTAAGCTAGAAGTTGTTTATCAGTTTTCTTGCAGTAGGAAATTCTGAGACTTTTTTACTACTTGCAACTACTTGCAACTTTGGCAGTCTTGTTTGCCTGTAGGATCATTTTGCTTGGTAAAAAAACATCTTCTGTTTGAGGTGGGTTTATCCTTTCCTCTGAGCCATAAAAACCCCTTCCAACTCACATACTAACATATCCTTTGCCTTCTTAGCTATCCAGTAAGACTGTCTTAGCAATTCTTTTCTTCTATATCAAAACTTGCTTTCATTTCTATTCCTTCTTCAGATTCTACATTCAAAGATCCCTCTGCCAAGAACACACATATCTCTGAAACCTTCCTGTCAAACCCCCATCCGTCCCAACACCCTATATTTCTTCTTAAGGACTGCTTTAGCAATTGGTGCTATCACAGTGAGCTCTACAATGCTACATGGACCACCTTCAAGGTGTGATAGATTGCTTTGCCAAGCCCTATCTCTACAGATGAACTAATAGCCTTTTGGTAATTGTTTGGATATTGGTCAACCCTGGAAAGTTAATCCCAACTGTCTGAATAATTACACCAAAAACTCGAGTTTCTGTATGCAAAGTAATGGGGAGTAACATTGTACTTTGGAGGATCACTTTCTTGCCAATTACTAGCTAAAAATGTAAGGCAAAAATCCATTGTTAAAGAACCAAGGATCTCTAATTCTTGGGGTTCGGATAATCATTCACGGGATTGCTTCCATTGGCAACCTCACCTGGCTTACTATTAAGTTGCCTTTTGGTCAAAGGATCATGATGCATAGGTATTGGACAATCTTTTACTGGCACACCAACTAGACAGGTTGGAAAAGGGATTCTTGGTTCGAATTGGACAGGCATATGGTGTCTGAGCCTGCAGCCTCGGCCAAGGCAACCCAAACATTTGGTTTTGGTTGTCTTACAGACAAATCTGCATTACATGAAGCAAGCAAAACTACCAAGCACCAGAGTAGCAATAGGTTTTGCCCCATACCTTTTGTGAGCTATTTTTTGGAAAAAGACTTCTCCATGTATTTTAACTCCTGAATTTGTTCAGAGGTTAGCCAATTGTAGCTAATGGGGTAATTTTCCCTTTACCAATTTAATGGGGGCGTTTTTAACTCTATAAAGTAACACAAAGGATACCAAGCTTTTGCCAAAAGAGCTCTGTGGAACCAACAATTTCCATGCTTTTTCCATTGGCATAAAAATCAAGTTTTGCAGGTTCCACAGGTGAATAAGGAAAGTCAGGCATGACCAGTAGTCTTCTCTGTTGGGCTCACATCTGTGTGCTTGTTTCTCTGCTCTAGGGATAGTCCACGTGTTCTTGTGAGTGATACGGTTTGACATTCTTTGCTGGAACCCACTTAGGTCCTGCACCTGTGGAAACACAGGCATACCCTTTGCCCCACATTCTTAGTTGAAAAGGACTTTCAGTTTGTCCTGTCTTAGGGTTTCTAATTAAACCAGGGGGGGTTTCTTTCAATTTTGCCTGTGTGTTATTTGAAAAATGCCCAAAAATTGGTTGATTGGGTTCTGCAAAAGAGCTATTCAAAAAATCAAAAACATACAAAGCTTTGCTCAACCTTATCTGTGGTGTTGTTACTACTCCCCCCTTCTATTGATCAAGTATTGATCAAGTGTTTTAGGGTGTGACGTGTCCTTTCAATAATTGCCTGCCTTGTGGGGGAGTAGGGAATAACAAAAGTGTGGGGAGCACCCCAGTCCATTAAAAACGTAGCCAACTTTTGGGCTGTATCTACAGGGCCATTGTCTGTTTTTACTTCTTGGGGTTCACCTAGTGAAGCAAATGCTTGCAAAAAATGTTGACAAGCATTTTTGGCTGTTTCTCCTGTGTGGACAGAGGCAAAGAGTGCGCCTGAGAAAGTGTCCACTGACACATGGATATTTTTAAATTTCCCAAAGGAAGAGTACTTAGTGATATCTGTTTGCCATAATTGCAGGCTTTGCAAACCCCCCGTGTTGACAGCTCCTGTAGAGACAAGAAGTTGCACAAGCTGACAATCAGGGCAAGTATTAATGACAGCTCTCGCTTGACTTTTAGAAATACAAAACATTTGCATACACGCTTGTGCATTTTGGTGAAAAAAGGCATGACTTAATTTTGCTTGTTCGAAAATGTTTGGCAAGGTATTTGAGACAACCATTGTCAGTTTGTCTGCTCTTACATTTCCTTCTGCCAGAAATCCTGGAAGTGAGGAATGAGCCCCACCTAATGTGAGAGACAAAATATGGGTTAGTTCTGTGTTGCAAAATTGTATAAAGACATGAAAGCCAACAATATAGGGTGTCATTATCAACATCTTTTAAAACCGATCCCTCTATTCTTTTAATTGCATTGGCAACATAAGCAGAATCTGTAATTAAGTTAAAAGGTTCTGAAAAATGCTGAAAGGCCCTGACCACAGCAGCCAGTTCAGTTATTTGAGGGGAACCCATTTCTGTTTGAATATTTAATTCCCATGTTTTAGTTGTTTGGTTTAACCATACTATTACTGATTTGTGGGTTTTCCTAGATCCATCAGTGAAGGGAGTTATAGCATTTAAAGGTTCTTCACTTAGCATGGGTTTTTCTCTAAAGCTCTTTTTTTTTTTTTTTGCTTGCAACAATTTGTGACCTGGGCAATGAACAGAACAAACACTTGAAAAATTTAAAAATGCATTTTGTAAATCATCTGAATTTTGCAATGCCCAATCAAGGTAATCTTTCTTCACAGATAAATAAATAAGTGCAAAGTCTTGACTTGCGAAGGTTAACAGTCTTGTTCTGGCTTTGATTACAATCTGTGCTATCACTTCTATAGTTGTAAAAATTGTTTTCGAGAACCTGTAAGGAAGAAAAACCAACTCTACTATTAATAAAGAATCTTTTTCAGAAGAGTCCCATTGAAAGATGGAGACATAAAGTTGCATTTTTTTCTCCCAATATTGCAAAAAAGAAGGGCTTTTCCAGAGAATAACGATGTGCTTGTCTCTTCTGGAAAACTTCTGTGATTTTTTCCAGGGCTGCCTGTGCTTCAGGTCTTAAAGTTCTAGGAGCTTTGATGTCGCATTCTCCTCTCAGCAAGTCAAAGAGTGGGGCAAGTTCATCATTGGTAATTCCCAAAACAGGCCTGACCCAATTAATCTCTCCTAAAAGCTGTTGTAGACTTTGCAAGGTATGGATGCTGGTCCAAAGCTGCATCTTTTGTAGCTTGATTGTCTGTTCTGTCATCTTCCATCCCAGATATTTCCAAGGTAGGATCTCTTGTATTTTTGATGTAGAAATTTCCAGTCCGCCTTTTTTGACTTCGGCAACAACACTATCACAAGTTTGTTCCATCTCTGTCTGTGTTGGGGCTGCAATGAGCAAATCGTCCATGGACTGTAAAATTATAGATTGTGGGTGCTTTTGTCGAGCTGGAGATAGGGTTTGTACAACAAAATATTGGCAAATAGTGGGAGAAATTTTCATCCCTTGGGATAAAAATTTCCAGTGATAACTTTGCAGTGGCTCTCCTCTGTTGATAGCTGGAACTGAAAAGACAAACCTCGGGGCTTCCTCTGGATGAAACGGAATGTTGAAAAGTCTTTTACATCGATGATGACGAGGGGCCAGTTTCTTGGAATCATTGACACAGAGGGAAGTCCAGGTTGCAGGGGTCCCCTGTCCTCAATCACTTCACTGATCTTCCACAGGTCATGAAGTAATCTCTAGGAGTCAGAAGACCTCTTGTGGATGGGAATTCCAGGGACTATTTGTAGGCATGATGTGATGTTTTTGTAACTGTTCCTCTATTAATTTTTTTAAGAATTTTAGCTTTTTCTTTGATAAAGGCCATTGATCAATCCAGACTGGGATATTAGTTTTCCATGTCAATTTTAGTGGTGGGCATCAACGTGGTCCCCATCAAAGGCCCACTTCTAATCTGGTTCCCCACTGGGACAAGACATCTCTCCCCCCATACTGTGATGGGACTCTGCACCACAAAGGGACGAATGACAGCCATCTTCCCTTCAGGACCTGTAATGGTAATCATGGATTCGCTTTGCAAACACAGTGGCCTCACCAATTCCTGTGAGAGCACCCATAGGTGACACCAAATTCCAACCATTCTGCCAAAACCTTTGAGAAATCACAGTGACATCTGCTCCTGTGTCCTGCTCCTTTACCTTTGATGTAAACTGTTTTACCAAGGTGAGTCAGGCTGCAAATCACCTCTGGTCAGTCACTGCCAACACGTTCCACCCAAAAGACATCAGACATTGTGGTAGGATTCCCAAACAACACTTGCTGGTACACAGCTCGCTCAGTTAAAGGTGGAGTCCCTCAGGTAAGTATTCTGATTGGCTGCATTCACTGGTAATGCAAAGACAATAGTTATTTTTGTTGAATTACAATAGGGACACTGTATGCAAGAGCTAAAATTATTAGCTCTTCATTAAAGTTTACTGAGACAACATCTGGAAGAACTGAAAGCCCAAAGATTCTGTTGCTGTCCTTGCCTATAGTTAAAAAGTCTTGTCCGTGTTGTGAAGTACCAGTAACTCCTGTGGGTATGCACTCATGACAAGAATCTTTTAAAAGATAAATTAATTTGGAAGTTGCCAGTTCACAACGTGCCCGTGGGAGAAGTAAAGTGGGGTCGCTTGAGGGATGGCTGTAGGAATCACAAATGACCTTTGATTTGGGTCCCATCCAGCTATTTGAATTTTTGGTAATTGAGGTGCCACCATTTGTTTCACCACGCGGCGGCGCTGCTGCGCGCTCTGTCTGAGGTTCAACTGCAGAGTCTTCCCATCGATACGAATTGAGACCGGCACGGATTCGCAAAGTTTTCCTTTTCTGCACCGAGGGCAAATACCAAGTGGTTTAGCTTTTTTGGTAGCTTCTGAACAGTCTTTTTTAAAGTGACCGGGCTTCCCACAGTTAAAACAAGTCCCTTTAGTATGATGAAGCTGGAGGGCTGCAAGAGTTTTCTCAAGGCTTTTTGTTTGTTTCTCGATGACTTTTTCGAGACACAAACACAAACCCTTGAGAAAACTCTCGCGGAGTTTATCTCCCAGAGATTCACCGAAGATGCTAGCTTGGACCTTAGCAATATGCTGCGGCGTGTTAAGTTTATTTCAAGCGGAAAGCATTTGGGGAAGGGTGGATGGCTGGTTAGGCAAAGCTGAGATAACTCTCTTGCACTCCTCGTTAGCGAGAAAAGGCAAGGCTTTCAATAAGATAGGGGTGGGCTCGCTTATCTGGGCACTGCCTTTCAACAGCCTGTGTCAATCGATCTAAAAAAGCACCATAAGCTTCGGTCTCGCCTTGCTTTATTTTGGAGTAAGCATTCCCTTGACTGCCTGCCGGCTCCACAGTACGCAAAGCCTTTCTCGCAGCATTCTTTATATCTTCTAGAACAGCCCTGGGCAGTAATGCTGCCTGATCTTCCGGCTTGCCAAAAGGTCTATCTCCAGATAATAGCGCAATATCAAACTCAGCATTGGGACCACCAGCATACTTTTCTATTAATCTCTTAAGAAGCTTTCTCCATTCAAAGTCCCACAAAATATGAGAATCGCTTAAAATCAGGGAAGCCACGTTACGACAATCTGCGGGAGTGAGAGCATATGAATCAAAAATAATTTTTGCCACATTATCAAAATAAGGAGAAGTCAGCCCACTATCCTCTATAGCTCGTCTGAGTTCTTTGATGTCATGATATGATAAGAGATTCATACTGAAGACTGCGATTATTTCTCCCATATCTCACAGGCATAGCAAGGAGTTGTCCACTTAATGAGTCAAAATCTTTATCTCGCCTGAAATTCTGTCTGATCTCAGACCAATCAGGTAAACATAGTGGACAGCTGTCATTTGCGATTTTTGGAGGCTCCCCGGAGTTTGCAAAAAACGAGGGAGCCTTTGAATTAGTCTTAAGTAAGGCAAAATTCCCATCTGAGCTGACTTTGGTATCTATTGTTTGTGCAGTGAGTACAGGCTGTCCCCCAACTATTGTGCTGTCTCGAGTTAAATACAGTACCCTGCGTTTGTGCTGCGGCCCCTTCGCCCTCTCTGAGCAGCAGCAGCAGCAGCAGGGAAGGGTGGGGGCGCGGAAGGAACGGTGGAAGGCCGAAGGAAAAGACTGTTCATTAAAGGAAGGAAGGCGGGCTGCTAGAGGGGACACCCGAAGGGCACCGTGAGGGAAGGAATGGCGGCGGCGGGAGCTGGGCCGTCCCCGGCGGGAGGGAGCGGCGCAGGTGCCGGGCCGGGCCGGGCCGGGCTCTGCCGGCGGGAGCGGCGGTGGAGCCGGGTCGGACACGGCCGGACCGGGGCCCGATCCGTTCCGGGCAGCGGAGCGGCACGGGGCGGCGGGGGAAAAGCCGGAAGCGGCGTGGAGGGATTTAAGGAACTGGGAGAAATGGCGGCATGATCCGAGAATGATTTTCCCCTGGAGGACGCGGGTGGAGGGGGCGATCCCTGGCCCAGGGGGAACTGAGGGGCCAGCCGCGGCCGAGGAGGGGAGGGAAGGGCCGGCCAAGCGAGCGGGGGATCGGAGAAGCCGTGCGGGTGGGAGCGGGACAGTGTGGCACAGCCTGAGGGAGGAAGGCAGCAGAAGCCTGGATTGCGGCGGGAGAGGAGCCGCTGCTGTGCTGGGGCAGGGAAAGAGCAGCACGCCCAATTCCAGAAGCGAGGGGGACCGAGGAATCGGTCTGGGGTGCAGGGGAAGCCGCGGGTGGGTTCGGTTGTTGAAAAATGTCCAACATGCAACGACAGACAGGCGGTAAATCTGCAACGCTCTGGTCTCCACTGAGAGTGAGTTACAGTTTCCAGTTAGCAACGTCCCAAAACTCGTATATGCAGACAGACGTAGGGTCTAAGCTAAACGTCCCATTTCTCCACGGACAAATCCTGCCCCATGCTGATTTCCCCAGAGCTCACCTCCTGCCTCTCTCCGCAGGGTGTCTTTCGCGGACTCCGTCCTTGGCGTATCCAGGAGCCACAGGAAGAGACGAGAATTTTTATCCTTCTTTATTTATACAAATAAATCTTTTCTATTTATATCTGGGAATTTCCAACAGGCTGACAACTAGTCAGATATGTTTCTTGAAACGAAACAGGGCACCATTTCTGTTGGATTTTCTTGTTATTAACATTATATTATATACATTATATCTGCAGCAGATACAGCGGTCTTAGAGCTTTTATTCCATCAGCATCATCAGCCTCATTTTATAGAGTGAGACACAGGAGATGGTGAAAGCCCTCGCAGTGACAAGAGCCGAAATTCTCTTTGTTACAAAGGTTAACAACTTTCTAGCCAACAGAAACAGGCATTTGCTTAAGCCAATTAATGAAACTGCACGTACATTTTGCTTTGAACAATTCTTGCTTGTAATAGCTTAAAAACAATGGATAAAGGTTCATTATTAAACTTACATATTTCTACTATCTTGCTTAACATTTTCCTAAGGCTTACCTCTATACAGCTCATAGCCTTATTGTTTCTTGTCCTTGCATCTTCAACATTCTTGTATTCTTCCATTCTGAGATTTGCTTTCACACAGCTTTTGAGAGTTTTCTACCTTCTCTATTTCCCACAGTGCCACTATAGAAAAGCAGCTGAATGTCTGTGCTCTGCTCACACCAGGTACATGGTACTTGATGTGTGTGCATACAATCAATACACTTATGCCTCAGAGCTGAACTGTCCTGGCTTCTGTGCATTGATTTTTAGATAACTTTGGAAAATGTAAATATTTTCCCATTTATGGAAAATGTACATATTTGCAGATATGAGTGCTGAAATTCTGACCCCAGGACTGCCTTTCTCTGGTCTATTGTATCCTGTACCAGCTGTTACTAATCTCACTGTTTCTGCCCCTGGATTTCATTGCTTATTTACATCAACGGTTTTAGTGCTGATTTACTCTTTACTGAACTTTAAAATAATTTCTTAATTTCCATTCCCCCCCCCCCCATATTTTTAAGTTAAAGCTCTAAAGAAAGTCCTAAAAGGCTAAGAAGAAAATAAATGCTTCATTACTAGTAGAACTTTTTTATAGGAACACAGTGAATCTGCTTGCAAAAAGTGTTTCAGGCAAGAAAAACCTTCCTCCCTGGGGGCTCTAGAGAAAAATGGCAAGTGGTCAGTGATGACTGAGGAGCACAGCTTGGACACAAAGTCTAGAATTGCTAGTGTATATATTCACTCATGAATGTAAAGTGCTCCACCCAAATTGGGGTACCCCAAATCTGGACTGACACAGATTTCTGATAGTTTCTTTACAGTCTTACAGAATTGTTCAGGTACAACACAATTTGAGTCATCAATAACTCCCCTATTATGAATTACTAATGGCAGTAAAACTTTGCAAAGCAACTGCATTTCTTCAGCATTCTTGCTGCCTGTTAATCCAGATGTTCCTGGAGTCAGTCTTGAGAGCTATGTCCTTGTGATGCCAGATGACAGTAGGAGGGGTTTCAGAGATGTGCTAGAGGACCTAGAATGCTGATGTTTAGGTCACCCAGGCTTGTCTTTTCTCATTCAGAGATGGCTCTAAGCTTCTAGGAAGCCAAGTCCTTCTTTCCAGGACTGCCCTTTAGCTTTACTTCAGCATAAACAATATTAAACTCTCATGTAAAATTCCATTACCTTGTTCCATTACCGGGAATGGAACTTCCCTAATGTTACCTAATGAATAAGACTAGCAGCAAAGAGGTTTTCAAAAAAGCAATTTTTTTTTGGCTAGTAATGAAATGTTTGCCATTTCATTTCAGATGAGTGAAAATAATAATCGAATTAATACTGCCCATGAGCTGCAAACACAAAGTTCTATTGTATTGCTTGCATGGCAGGCACTCTTTTCAGCAATAATAACCATATGATGGGCTACAAGGCAAAATTATTCAATAATCTTTGTAGTCATCAAAATAGTTTTCTATAGCAGTAATGTTGGCATATGTCTTAAAATTCACCTGATCCTCTCTTGAACTCATTAAAACTTTTGGCCTCCACTACATCCCTGACTGTTTCACAATGTAAAATTTCTTCCTTAAAACAAAATAGAATAAAGAAGAATGAGTGAAAGAAGTGGAGATAAAGAATCTGTTCTCTGCCAGTTCTCAGCTGTTCATTCATTTTTCCTTGGAACTCATGGTTATTTAGTTTATCTGACTTAGCCTGTCCTCTGCAAATTTGGTCATCAGAAGTTTGTAGTTTCCTACATTCGCAGGTAAATAAATATATTTGATTTCATAGAGCTTTGCTAGTATTTAAATGGTCTTTATAGAAATAATTAAAATAATGTAACAAATGTATTTACTTAATAATTTTGGTGTCTAACTATGGAAATATTATTAATCAGATATTTGCCTTTTTAAAAATAAAAATTGAAGTTATTGCTTAGTAAAAAATATATGAAAGTCACACCATAGAGTCGACTTCTAAAATCTCTCCCTTTGATACTTTTCCAGACTTCTCACATCAATCATATAGCACCGTCTTTCACTCCATCTGGTTTGCCAAGCACTCTGTGAATGACAATTCAGCCTTTAGTAGTTACATATTAAGAAAGGCGTTTTTCTCCACTTCTATGTGAAAGTAAAAAGATGTTTCCATACTCTTTGGGGAAGGAAAGGCTTTTGAAAAGAATATTAAAAGAAAGCTGCAACAAACACAAAAAACTCAGCTAATAAATGGGCATGGAGGCTTGCACGTGCAATCACTTAGAAGTGAATGCTGACTAAAGATAGACCAAGGGTTGGACTTGATCTTGGTGATTTTTTTCAACCTTATTGCTTCTATGATTCTATGATATCATGGCCAAAGCAAATATGTTCTGTAAAGCATAGAAATAAACAGGCAAGTAGTGTTCAGGTTGCATTTAAGGAACCCAGAGTGATTACACAGGATCCTTCTCAGCTCAGAGGCACCTTTATTGCTAGCAATAAAAAAGAGGTTTTGCTAGCATGTACTTCTGCTGCCTTTTTTATCCCCCAAAACTTAAATGTGAACTAGAAGAAAAGGAAAACACAGGGCATTTCATTTTGGTAACACCACCACAGCTAAAACAAGCTTGCCATTTCACTCTCAACCTAGTCTTTTACAGGAATTCCTTTGCACCCCAGAAAGGAAGAAAACTTCCCATTACATTAAACATTAATTCACAAGTGCAGAAATCTCAGGGGTAGCATTTTGCTACTTTGCATGTACAAAATGTTTTTGACACAGTCATCTCAATTGTTTTAAATACAGGGAACTTCCCTATGCAGCAATAGAAGAGTCATTCTTGGTTGAAAAGGTAAGCACAGTAGTTTGTCCCAGCTGACAGTGACAACTGATGAATCAGAGCATCTGAGCAGGGATTCCCACTTTGCTACAGGCTTGTTTTGTGCTGACAACATGAGAAATTTGCTGAGTATTACATTAGGTAGTCTTGGGCGAGCATTAAATTTGTCAGTATCACAATTCCTTGATCATAAAATTGAAAAACATGAAGCAATGTTTGGGTAAATCAAATAAAAATTAGAGTAGTTGTTTAGAATGAGGTAATTATTATTCAATGTCCATTTAGTTAATAAATAGCATCTTGTTCCTGATTTTCAAATAAATTACTAGATGGCACATAGTGCTCTAATAATTTGGACTAGTTATTGCTTTCTATGTACTGTGAAGATTATTTGTGTCAATTATCTGCTGAAAGCAAAGGAGTCTTTTTTATTTTTTGAAAGAGAAAATAAAATCTAGTTGTTGTTAGAGATTTTTTTTATTTTCTGGAAGATAATACTTAGCTATTCTAGTCTATCTATACACTTTTAAGTTCTTAATCCCATGAGCTACTAAATTAGAAAATCTCTCAAACCACCTCTAATGAAATAGCAATGTTGGATGTTTCACAAAACAACCATTTTGCAATTTATTATCATGCCTAGATTAATGAAAGCTCTAAGGACAGATGAGGCAGCTTCTATTTTTTACAATTACAAGGTCACATACACGCTATTATTCTAGAGCAGCCATTTACAGTCACACTTTTCCAAGAGCAGTCTGGTTATCTGCCATAGTCTTATTCACCTTAGCTTCAGTAAATATCTCCTCATTGGCTTAGAAGCTCAGTTTTTAATCTTTTATGATGTAGTAATTCTATTAGACACCCATCCTAGCACTATTCTCTGTTCATTCTGCTAACAAGAATTGTTTCCCCAGCCAGTTTCTCCAGGAAATTTTCAGGAGCCATCCTTTTGCATGGCTGTGCTTTTGGAGGTTTTAAATTTTATCATAAGTTCCTAGTAAGAAAGGGTATTAAAAAAAAACCCCTTCACTTTCACCCCAGGAATAATAAACCTGTTATTTCTCTATTTTTAGGCAAAGCATAGCCCCCACCACCCCAGAGCTGCTTTATAATTTCAGGAATGCTTGTTAGGCCCAAGCCTTGATTAATGCCTCTTATGCAGTTAAGCTCTCCTTGAGATTATTGGAAACACTGTCTGGTCCCAGGAATTTCTGTTGTCTAATGAGGTCCTGTTTCCCAACAAAGAACATCTCTAGTCTTCATGTAAACCACTCTAGACTGATTCTAATCTGATTTTACTTTGTGTGCTTTATGCATATAGTAATAGAATGAACCTTATCATCAAACTTTGTGCTTTTGCAAACTTATATTAAATCTGCTTTTGTTGATATTTTGGTCAGTGTTTCTCTAAGTGACCTAGATCACTCATTCACAATGCTCTCTCTTACCTTTCGCTTTTCAGACATTTCTTTCAACTTGCTAATGACCCTCATTATTTCTTTCCCATTGTCACCTATTTAGCTGAAAGTCTTTTTTAGCAGTTAATTTTACTTTAGATATCTCAGTATCTGATTTCTTGTTGCAAAAGTCCCTGACTGCAATTATCTTTCTATCCTTTGATTAAAGCAGCTTTCATACCCTAAATCAGTGCTGGTGACTCTTCCTGCAATAAGCTCAATGACATCATGTATAATTGTTGTTTATTACAACACCTTCTCCTTTCCCTACAATTATGTTCCAAGGTTTTTCTACTGAGTATCTTCTGTCGGCATTCCTTCCTTTTCCCTGATTTAATAAATTTGTCAGATACACTTCCTGGGTTACTTCCTAACACCCTGAGATGAGCCTGGAGCAGTAAATTAGCATGAATATGCTAACTTATGCTTCCCTTTTGGATGCAGCAGCTGGGCACTATGAGGCAAAGACAGTTTCATAGACATAAAACTTCAGCTGCAAGTGTAATAATCTCACTGAAGTACCCTCACTGCCCTCTACTTTGACCCTGCAATGTTCTCCCACCAGGCTCAGCAGTAAGGACTCCAGACCCGTACAAAAGATGCAGCATGAGAATTGGAGGGGAAGGAAGAAAGGATCAAGCCTCCTGCACAGAGCCTTAGATCTCCTCTCCTCCATGCCAGAAAGGATGCTGTGTTGTTTCTATATAAAAGTATGCTGTAAAAACACTTCTTTTTTTTTTCAGCAGAGGTTACACTGACTTACTTCCCACAGCAGTTCCCCGAGTACAGCTGAAGCCAGTAACAATTTTCTCTTGCAGCTCTAGAGAGCAGTCAAGACCAGACAGATCAGAGTATTTTCACAGACCTTCTCTCAAACAGTCTTTCTCCACTTCTCAGTCTTGATCTGAACATCTTACTCTAAACAGCAACATAGATAGTTTTTCATTATGGAAGTACTTCACATGATTTGATATTTGTTTCTTGAATGAAATGGGAGAATAAATATTTTATATCAAAAGACAAATCAAAGCTAGATCAGAATTCAGTCATTCCTTGTATGACATCTATAACAGATACTGACTAAACAATATCCTCATAGCGCAAGGGTGTTTTACTTGACGTAGGGGTGATCAGAAAGGAAAAGGCTACAGAAAGGTGATCTCATTTTCTTTATCATATGTTTTGTATGTAGCTTTTTGCTTCATGTGTTGGAAACATAGAATCATAAAACAGCTTGGGTTGGAGAGACCTTAAAGAATTAGTTCCAACCCTCAATGATAATGATTACAATGATAAGACATATAATGATAAAAATTACAATGATTATAATGATAAGACATAACTCATTCCAAATGATTAATTTTAGGGCAGTGTCTCCAGGTATTAAATATTATTTCCTATTTTGTGTAGATAGGTAGGTTAGTCAATTACCCATAAACATTGTTTTGGTTTCCATGGTTACTCAGGTGATCCTGGCACTTTTCTTCCATACCAATGGTTGCCACGGATACAAGTTGTCATAAAATACAGCAGCTACAAGTCAAGATTGCAGGGGTATAGTCCTGCATGCTGCACATATATGCAATATATCTTGTTTGACACAGCATTTTAATCCTGAGGGCATAGTCAGTGGAGTTCTTTGAGTTAACCAAGTTAATAAATTTGTTATAAAAGGAAAGGATGTTCACCAAATATAAAACGGATATGACATGGCTACATTGCCTGAAATACAGCACTTGAGTACCTTCTGGCAAAAAATAGGAATATCCTGATCCTAACTGTATTATAAAATTCCAACCCAGACCAACAGAGCAGAGTACTGTCTACAGTTAAGGTCAATACTATCTTACCAAAGGGGAAAATCTCCTGCACTGTACAATAGGTACTTGTTAAAAGGAATCCACAGTATTTGCAAATGTCTGCTGCAATATGGAAACTGACAAAATGAGACCGAACAGCCTGTAAATGTAAAAAGAGGTAGAATAAGGAAGTGCACCGAACTAAGTTTATGTTTTTCTGCTCACAAAATTGCAAAAAGAGCTTTATGTGGGCATTGACATGTCTGTGTCTAAACTACATGGAAATACACAGTAGACACAGTTATCCTGTGTTGAGAAACTGAGCCTTTGATGACATCCATCAGATAGCATGTAAAAAAATAGATGCTCTTTGTAATTTAGTAGTCCACATATATTAAAAAAATAAACTCCTGTATTTTCATTAGAGCACAGGTCACTATGATCTAAGCTTTAAAGTTCTTTCAATTGGAAAAAAATAAGAATATCTATACTTTTCAGATATAACAAACAACTTGCTGAAAATTAATAACTTCTAATCTTGTAAAAACTCAAATATTGTTACAGGATGCTACAGCACATTATATCATCTCAGTTGCAATAATATCTATTCTTTAAAAGAGAGTGTAAAGTATAATTTAGAAACCTTTCTGAATCTTGTTGCTGTCTGAAACGACAGATCACGTTTTTGAAGTAGAATGTGGCTCTGAATAAAAAACACCTTTCTTCCCGTGAAAGAGAAAGCTTTCATTTTTGAATGGATATTCACTCTCTGCTGTAAGTCCTAGAAATCCTGAGAATTAAGTGTCTAAATAAAAGCTTGAATTGTTTTTCTTCTGTTCTGTTTTGATATTTTTGGGGATCTATTATTCTAAATGGATATCTCTTTATTTCCGTGTCTAAGACACTATGTTTAAATTATAAATATTTTTTAAAATTCCATACATGAAATTTGTAGTTCTTTCTAGTGTTAATTATGTATTATTGACAGTAACTTTTTAAATGTACAAAATGTAGGCAAAAAATAGAAATGGCTTTCATTTCTGAAACACACTATCCTTCCAAAGTTGGATAAAGTTAATGGGCAGTCTTATGAGCTGCTTAGGAACATAAGAATAAATTCTAGATACCCAGAGTCTGCCGTTTAAAATACTACATTGCAATTTTAGATGGTTGACCATTCTTATACTAAGATATTACAGAATCTGTGGCAGGAGTTTGATTAGCTACAGAAGACGAAAGCCTGCTTGAGTGTTTTTTAATATAATTAGTAATTATTTTTCTTCTGGCCTCCTTTCCTCTCTTTTAAACAGATTTTAAACAGATTTTAGCAACTTACATCGAAGTTTTAGTTTTGAGTTTGCTAGCTGATTAAGTATGCTAGTAGTCAGCTGAGTATACATCTTCATGAAGAGATTTTCAAATTCAAAATCATACTTAATTTAGGACCAAATTAAATAATATTAACTATAGTTGAGGAATGACTTCTTAAGTTACCAGTGTTACAAACCAAAGGCATTAAAATTACATGCAGAATTCACTAGGAAGTTGCAAGCTTCATGTGAAAGCTGGTCCTCAAAACACTGCTAATCAAGCAGAAAACATTCTAGTAACACTGTCAAAAGTGTTGACACAAAGTATGGAGCTAAATTTTTAGGCTTGACCTGAACACAAAAATGAAATTGGGATGTTTAGCTCTAACGTTAGTAAGCTTTTGAGTCCAGGATTTTCATGTGACTTTCAAGAACTGGCCAACTCTTTCTAGAAGAGTTGCACTCTAATCCATGAAACATGCTTCTGGGTGTTGTAAAATAGCTGCATGGAAACAGAAAAGATATACTTCAGAATTTTAGCAATACTGAAAAAAAATGTGTAAAGCAGTCATATGATGCACGGTGCCTCTCTAGGGTGGGTTCAGGATATCAGACTTTTCTGATGCCTGTTCTGAGTCACTTATTTGACAATTCAACCTCCCTATGCTTTGAGTTTGTTTGAGGATACCAAGCTGTAGGTGGTTGAAGCCTTAGAGCTCTGTAACTTCTTGCCACCAGATGGTATGGAAACTATGGGCTAACAAAGGGTCAAAGGGAACTTGGATGCACATGGACTAGAAATACACAGAAATACCACAAGCACTGAGATAAAACCAGCTGGATTCTGGACAAATGTAAAAGCTACCATGTATTTTTTTCCCTAGCTGTCTGATTTTGGCAACAATATAGGACAGGGTACTGCACTAAATGAAAATCTGGCTTGACTGTGCTTACATAAGAAACCTTTGACATGTAATTTTAATAATCAGCTCTGCAACATAAAAGAGAGTAAGTATGTGTGTTACGTGAAAGATTCTGCTCAAGATAAAACTGTACTATGAGATACAAAAATGTTTGAAGCTCAGCCTGGATAATTGGAAATAGCCTGGATTTTCTGTTCTGAGCCCTACACATCTCCCTGTAACTATAAACAGTACAGTGATATAGTTATAAAAATGGACCATAATGACACCATTTCTTTTTTCAAAAGTCTCTATCTGCTTTTATTTCCCTGTTACAGACAGCTATTTCTTTTAGGAAGGCTGGTATCGCAATACAATTTCCAGTTGAGTACCTTTGTCACTATGGGCCAAGAAGGCAGCAGGGCCAGTCATTTTATTCTAATTTGACGTGTGTAAACTATGCCAGTGTGTTTAGTTCCTCTGTTTTACACGGCTGACTTGTTTATAAGGACTGATTAATGCTGTGGGAACCAACTATTGCAGGCAACAGTTATAAACTTTCAAAACACGAGGGGAAGACAGCTGCAGGGATCAGAGGGGTAAGAGCCCCTGTCACACCTCCTGTTTCCCCATACACCCTTTGCTGCAGGAAGTCATGGCATGACATGAAATCACTAAGGACATTCAAACTGAGGAGAGGGATAGACAGTGAGAAGTAGCCCTTCCTCTATGATCAGGAGCCCTGGTCTTCTGGCCTCACTGAGCTGCCCAGGTGTAAAGAAAAGTCACATCTAGACACAGCTCTTCATTATTTTTGGCTACATGAAGGCAAACCATGATATGAAAACTGAAATAAAATTTTAAAGGACCTATTCTTAAGCTTCTCAGGAGTAACTTGGCTTAGAAACATCATTGTAAAGTCTCATGACAGTTAAGGCAGAAAACTCAGTATTTGATTTATTCATTTATGTTGCCAAATAACTAAAAGCTCATAAAATCCTCAGGCACATACTATTTTTTATGGAACAGCTCTCCAACATACCAGCAATAGAGAGTATTTGTGGCCAGGTTTTTTTTGTTGTTGTTGCTTTGTTTTCTTTTCTTTTCATTTTGAAAAGCTTTTTGTTTGTTTAGATTTTCAAGGAAATTATGATGATGAGAAAAGTGTGGTTTAACCTTGTTTTTTGGTTCCCACATTTCCAAACTGGGTCTTTTATATTTGCCTTTCATACACCTTTAACCAATGTGGGGTTTTTCTACAAGCAATGAATCTGATGTTAAATTAAATTACTCCTTCCAGCTTATGTGACTGGGAGCATTTCAGTGCTAAGAAATGGGTCTGTGATTCAAGTGATACCAGTGGTATGAAATTTGGAAGTCTAATTATTGGGGTCATATGATGCAGAAAAAGACAGTCTTGTTTAGACTCACAACCTCAGTTCATATTTACTGGCATTTTTAAGGAATTGCTTCTTCACCAGCTGTCCCTCTGTATCTGTAACTTGGACAAAGCAGGTGTTCCCTATTCTCCTACATCTGGTTGTGAGTGACAATGCCAGCACAAGAAAACAGTGTTCACAACTTTTGATTTGCTTCATGTTCTCTTCTTCCTCGCTAAGAGGAAAGAAAAACCATGAGGTTTGCTCTCATCGCTTACATCGCCTATCCCTCCCTGGGAGTTGCAGCCAAAGGATTCATGGGGAAGGTGAAGACGAGGTGGGAATTTTATCTTCCTAAGGATCCCTGAGAAAGGGAAAGCACAATAAATTCATGCTTTGTCAAAGAAGCACCAGTTTATGTGCCCTTCTACATTATGGCTACTTTTGTTTTTCTGTGTATCTTCTGGACTATTTTGAAAGAAAGGAAAAATGGCTGACGTAGGTAGGACAGGTATTTAATTTGGAGAAAAGAAGAAAAGAAAAAAGAAGTTTCAGAACTTTGAGTGACTTATCATCACACCTATGCTGCAGAGCCATCTCTAGCGCTAACTGCTCCCTCCTTTGATCAGTAGTGTTTCTTCACCTTTGAAAGAGTGAGTGAGTGGAGATGTAATATTTTTATTAGTTACAAGCAAAGTTATAACACTTTGTAAGAGACAATTCATTTTTTCTAATTGCAAAGACAGGCAAGAAGAAGATTATATTTGGTGCAATTAAGTGGTTAGTCATTCTTCCAGAATGAGAAAATCTTGCATAAGCTTTTAAAAATCTTTTTGAGTTACAATAAAGCAATCATATTAAAAAAAAAGGGCATAAATACTAAATGTTTTACTGACTACTGAATATCAAGCAAGCACTGCATCTTTAATTAAATGCATTTTAAACTACTTAATAACCACAAAAATCGCTGACAGTCAAGTGACAGAGCCCTTATATCCATTTACCTCTGACATTGATGTAAAAGGCAAATAACTGCTGAGTGTGACAACTCAAACTGGTAAGAAAACACCAAAAATATTTAACGTTATAAAAACAAAAATGTAAAACCTAACAAAATATTTATTAGGCTACAACTTAAAATTTGAATTCTTTTCCTGAATCACTGATACAATATTATGGAAACTATCCATCCCAAAGGATTTACACAAACATGGAACATAAGAAAATGCAGTGATTATCTCCTATTGATAACCAGTATCAACAATGGACCTTGATAAAATTCTGTATTATCAGAAGCATTATTTTATTAATACTTTGATTTAGGTATCAAGAAAAGCAACTTCTTCTCAGAATCCAGGCAAAGCTTCAAGCATTTCTACATGAAAATAGCTTGAAATTACTAAACCAGAAGAGATATAACAAAATAAGGAAATGTTAAACAACTCTGAGGTAAATAATAATTAGATGGATCTTTTTTAAATGGGGGAGAAGCAAAACCACAGTAATAACAGGAAATCATTTTATCATGACTAAAAGTATACATCTAAAAAACATTTGTGCTCTTAGCTATTGAAAATTATCTGATCTTAATTATAGAAAAAATCTGAAACAGTAAGCAACAAAAATCTGTTTACAAAGAGGCTGTCATTTCAGTAAGGCTGAAAAATGGGAGGCTTAAATGGAAGATGCAGTAGGCAGGAATGTTGTTACAATTGAAATGAAAGTAATATTGCATCTGCAACAACCCATGGTAAGATCATTACTCTGTAATTATTTACGGATTCATACATACTTGACAAGAAATGGACTTAATAACATACAGCAATGTTGTAAAACTACAGTTTTGATTAAGGTAAAGGGAATAAGTATAGACTTGCCTCAATGAAATACAGCATATTTCAACAACAGAAAGAAGGAAAGTATTACACTATGTCACTTTAACCTTTTACACTCTTACTAGATTTCCTGATATTGTCACTGGTGGGACAGAGAAGCCAATAAAAACCTACTCAGACACAATTTGTCAAGGCAGAAGCTTTACCTGGGCTAGCAGTAGAAATGACATGTAAGAACAACTGACACAGTGGACAAATGTGGCCAAGGGGAGCTCATCTCATTCCAGCTTTCAAAAACTTTTACAATTATTGATGAATCAAAAAAAAATCTGTCTCAGATGCATTAAAGGTCAATACTACCCTCTTTTTCAGTGTTGGTAGACTCTTCCTTGAACTGAAACAGATGAACTTATTTTACCTATTAAAATGGGAGGTGGGAAAAGGATATTTTCAGAAAAGCGCAACACAATCTAGTAAGGGTTAAGAAATGTGACATAAGTGGCATATGTCTCAAACCTCTTGCTTTTGAAACAGATGTCACAGGGAAAACTTCAGAGCAGCTGGTTTAGCAAACGAGTTGAAAAAGGGAAGGAGAGTAGGGTGCAGAGACTGGATAGGCTGTGCCAGCCCCCTGTGGTGGGAGGAACCTTCTCTATTTCACCATAATGTTGTGTTATGCCGCAGGTCAGGGCTTCCCTGACACAGCGGGAAGCTGCTCATAAGGTCCACTTGGCAGTGATGCAGGTCAGAGGCAGACTCCAAAATGAACCTGGCTATCTGGCGCTGAGTTAATTGTCCTGGGTGATGACAGCTTCATGAGACTTTTGTCTGATCAAATGAAAGCACTTACTGTGGGAAGGCAGCTGGAGGTAACCAGATCTACATTTACCTAGAAGACTACATTTTGAAGTTTCAATGATTTTTCAGATAGCATTATAGCATGCTAAGACTATTATTTCAGGACGGTTAAGCCTATTAATTTATTGATGATATGAAAGGCAAGAACTGGCTCAGCAAGAAAATACCTTCTTAGCCTCAGCCACTGCAGCAAACCTGTCCTCATTATCTGTTTTGCCATTTCATAGCATTTCTGGAGTTTGCAGACTGGCAGCAGAACAGGCACCAGGTGCTGCTCCTGGGCTTCTCAAATGGGAGCTCTTTGCTCCGATTACATTTTGTTTGAGTAGTAGTAGCTGCATCTTGATCATTCAGTGGAGAGGACAATCTGGAAAGTCAAGGGCACTGGATCAGCTACCCCTGGGCAGGGAAAGTAAAAAGGGACAGTTACTGCTTTCATCTTTTTCACCCTGTTTTAATTAAGATAGTGGGAAGAACCTCCAGACAGGACAAACAGGAGACTTGTGTCCCTAAGCTTGTGCTGTGCTTAGGGAGCCTTTTGCATACCTGCACAGATCCTTCAAAAAGCGCTAACATTGAGTGAATAATCCTTTCTGCAGAGAAAACTTTTTTTTTTTTTAATTGTGTCACAGTATCTGGTGGCAGTCAGTAAAATTAGGATCACACAACCATATGAAGAATTGGAGGACAATTTTCTTCCCCCACTGGGTGAGTAAATCGAGTCCCAGTGCTGGCAGGAAGGCTTCAAGGCATGAGAAATGGGGCTGCCACAAAGGAAAGATATCCAGGCTTCCTGTCTCTGCACACACATCCTCTTCCAAGTCAAGTAGACTTGGTCAACAATGGAAATAATAAGTCTTCTCTTCCTTTTGTGTTGTTATTAGAACATTTTTTAGGAATTCACATGGTACTTGTTTTACTTCAAATAAGTAGACTCAGTCTCCCTAAGCTAGCTAAAACAGCCAATATGCAGAAATCACAGAAACTGTGGAATCAAAATTGGCACAAGAACATAGCAAAAAAAAAATTAAAAACCATCAACAGACAGCTCCTTTAGGCTCCTTCATATATATTCAAAACCAATCCACTATTACAGTTCCAAGGTATCATTCCTTACTTTAGAGAGCAAGCATATGAGTCACGACCTTCCCATACTGAGAAAGACATAAGTAGCTTCAGGAAATATCATAACAGACCATTTTTGAAAACAGTTGGTAGGGTGGGAATCAGACGAGGAGGTAAAAGCTGTTGTTCACTCAAGAGATTACATTTTTAAAGATTTAAAGCACTATTTTTTTCATCATCTTGTAGTACCTGCAAAACACTATTTACTCTGAGTCAAGCACTGGCAATTCATCGAAGACTGAGAAGAACTTGGCAATACAGTAGCATCACTAACAGGTGGAACAGAGGATCTGAGACCTTGATAGGCTGGTGCAAAACAGCACGAAACCTTTGCAAGTTTGAAATTCAGTGCTCTTTTTGTTTTATTTCACTTAAAAATGAAATTGCTTGTTCTAAAATGTTGCTGAGGTGGATATACTTAAATCGCTTCTCTGTGCCACACGGACTTTGTTGTTGAGTAGAAAAATGCCTCTTTTCAAATCACATTGGTCTATTCTTTTTGAGTGGAACTGCAAAAATCAAAGAAGCAATCAAACCATTTCTGCATGCTCTGACTGCAAACAGAAAATGGGAATGCAGCAAGATCAGAGCAAAATCAAAGAGAAATGCTGAATATTTTGTTGAAAAGCTGTTCTCAATAAGCTGTGGGTTCTCTCGCAGAGGCTTCCGACAGAAATACTTGTCATCAGGATGTGGAACTTTGCCAGATGAGCAGCACTGGCTCCCCAGCTCAACGTTTATCAGAACATTGGAAAGGCAAGGGTCAGAAGGAAGGCAGAATGAGGATGTGTGAGCTGGGGAGCATACCCCAGTGCAGCTCATGCCCGACAGGTGCTGGCCTCCTGCTGCAGTGGCCGTGCAGCCAGTCACCGTGGGACATCCCTACCAGCATTAACAGTGTCCCCAAAACACTGCACGTGGAAACAGCAGCGAAAAGCCGCGCAGGTGGCAAAAGCAGGGAGACCTGCAGGCAGGGATTGTGTTTGGGATCCCACCTTCGAGGCCCCTTGGCAGACCAGCAGCAATGCCGTGGTCGCCTTTCGGGCGCTGGTACCCAAAGTGGCGTGAGGCAGAGGGCTCGGCTGCCGTCCCGCTACAGCGCCGTGGTCAACACCTTCCGACCTTTGCTGAAGGTCCTCGGACGGTGCAGTACCGTGGAAGGTGCCACGGCTCCACCACGGTCCCGCCGGGCGGGGAGGACAGCGGCGGGAGCCGGACCTGTGCCGAGGGGGCTGCGCCTCCCGCTCGCCCCCTCCTCAAGATGGAGACGCGGCATCTCCTCGCCTTGCTGCCGGCAGCAACCCCCCCTCCCCACACCCTCTTGGGATGGAGCCGGACCGACCCCACCTCCCGGCCCAGGGCCGCCTCCTTCCCCTCCCCTCCCCTGCCGTGCCGTGCCCAGGGCGGCCGCGGCTGCCCACAGGTGCGGCCCGCTCCCGGGGCGGGGGGTGCGTGCCCGGCGGCTCTGTGGGCAGCGATCCTGCGCGGAACGCGGCGGCCGCCCCTCGGGAGCGGCGTGGAGGGACGGCGCCTGCTCCTGAGTCAGCAGCGCCGAGGAGGAGGCGGCGGCACCTCCCGCCTTGCCCAGCCCAGCCCAGCCCAGCCCAGCCCAGCCCAGCCCGGCCCGGCTCGGCTCGGCCCCGGCCCCGGCCCCACGCCCGCTCCCGGCGCCCGGCACCCGAAAGGGAGAGAGGGAGCGGCGGCGGGGCCGCGCCGGCTCCTGCCCTCCGCTAGGTAGGATCGCCACGGGATGGGATCGCCGCCGCGGCCTGGGCGAGGGTGGGGAAGGGGCAAGGGGTGAGGCGCTCCCCGAGCTGAGCGCTGGGCAGCCCGGGCTCCGCGGGAAGCAGCTCTGGCACGGCTGGGAACGCCGGGCTGGAAGGCTGCGGGACAGCGGCAGCGATGAGCCACCCTGTCTTCCAGGGAGTTCTCCTTCACTCCTCGACTCCCCCGTCTGCGTGTAGCAAAGTGTGTAATCCGTGCGACCTGTTAGGCCGGGAGCGTGGGGAGATACAACGGTGGGATGCTTTGGGGGAGCGTGTGTGTGTGTTGGTGTTTAGTTGGCAGATAGATGTATGTATTTATGTACGTGTGGAAAAATAAGTATTTATGTATGAAGGATCAGTTTTCATAGGATATTTCCTAGATGTTCATGTGCATTTATCTATGTCTGATTCGAGATCAGAAATCACAGCTTTATGTTGTTCTCTGTGTATGTGAATATATAGATATTTATATATCCAAGGAATGTAAGAATATTACTCTTGCCAAGCTGCCCTCCAGTCTTCTGTTAAAGTGTGTTTTTGTTACAGCCCAGACATGTATTTATGTGTCTGCTGAGAATGATGCTAATGTGAAATGCTTTGTTAGATTGCATTCTGAGCAGTAGAACAGAGCTTAAACAGGAGAAAGTGCTATGTGTGATTTTTAGATCACTGCGATTTTGGGTGTTATCTGCATTAAGGTTGCTATATAGAAACATTTCCATCCTTCTCCTGACCCCCTTCGTGCACCTATTGCAGAATAGTCAGATAGTTAAGGGAACAAAATGAAATGCAAACTGCTTTGCCCTCTGTTCCTCCCTTATCTGTTTATACTGTAGGAACACTCTCATGTTCCTCACACCGCATGACAAGATAGTGGAGTTGATATATTAAACTCTTTGGGGTAGGTTCTATATCTGTTTTTGCCTTTGCCATATCTTGTAGCTGGAGACTGATCCTCAGCCACACAATTTTGAGATGTTTGTTTCGTGTGTCATGTAAGTATCCTTGCGTTTGACAAGATTTGCCTATTGTGGTTGATGTTTCACAGTTAGGCATTGCATTGAGCCAAATTTGAATCTCTAAAAGGCTGGCATAATACAGAGTTAATAGGTGATACTGTCTATACTCATTTTGGTAGCTTAGATGATGGGAGGTGAACTGCTCAGCATGTTGTGGGTCTGACTGGTGCAGGTAAAGGTGAGAGTGATGCATACAAGCTTTTTGGGCTGATGCTTTTCCTCTAAGCACAAGGCAGTAGAGAATGCAGTGTAGCCTAGATTTCACATTATTTAAGATAAGTGGAATCATGGTCATCGTGGTCTGTGGAGGATACTGTGTGCAGGGGTTGCCTGCCCAGTTTAGTCTTTTCCCCACCATTTCCTTTGGGGAATATTGTGGTGGAAGGCTGGAGGAGTGCTTCTGTAACACTTCTGAAAACTTCAGGTTCTACAGAGGACACACACAACTGTTAATCTGCTTCATCTTCACTAGCTTGTGCATCAGTGAGCTGTAATTCTGTCGATTTTAATGAACTGCATGAAGTGACGAAGTTTTGGTGACCTGGAGATGTGGTTTGTTTCAGCTTTGCACAGAGTTGACCTCTCACCACGTTGGTTTTGGACCCTGTTCTGAGCAGGCTACTAATTTCAGTGGCATGGAGATGGAGGAGTTACCATGGGCAATTTTCTGAACCTGCTAGTGAAATCTCCATCAGGAATGCTTTAAAAACAGTTTATTCTCTCTCCTAACCATATGCAAAGACATGGTATCTGTTTCAGGTGGAGTATTTCTGACTCTTTTCAGCTGTACCTTCTGTAATGTTGGAGAAGGCTTCCTGTGGACTTCCACACATACCGGTGGTACGGACTTTGATTTTAGATATTTCCTTTAAGAAAGTGTGTGGGAAAGGTTTATGTATGCTAGTTTTGATATCTTAGTATGCTAGGTACTAAATGTATATCCTTAATGGAAAATCGGTGATTAAAGGCAGAGCTTTGAACAAGTGCTGCATATCCAGCAGTCTCCAATTTCAAGACCGTGGAGAAAGCAAAAACCATTGTAATGGATATTGTACCCATGGGGAGAAATCCTTCCTACTGTCAGGCAGTTAGCTTTCAATTTCTGTCACAAGTGTCTTTCTGTACAAATTTATAATCTAATTTAAAAGCAGATATAGTTGCTTTGCCATTTAGGCATCTAATCTCTTCCTGAATGATGCCAGGGTATGACCACTGAGTAGTTTTCAGGATGATGTGACTTGTACTGAGCAGATTGGAATTGAGTCAGTCTAGTTGGAGAAGATATGAATGTTGTTAGTCTAATACCAGTTTTCAGCTAGTTAACCTTGATGAGGAGGCAGTTCAAAGGTTGTTTCCTGTTCTGATGCATTTTCTTTGATGAATCTGTCCTCTGTACAGTTTCTGAACTGTTTTGCATGTTGCAAGGAGTTCCTCTAGTGAAATACAGATGGATTTTAGAGAAATAAAATGTGCTCAGTTATCTGAGATTGGGCTCCAGAAGTTAGCATCTTAGGGGAGTGTGTTTGCACACATGTACTTTAGCTATTCATTACAAGCAAGTGATTTTCTGAACAGCAGAGTTAATGCAGATCTCTCTAAAGTTGTGTCTTGAGGTCAAAAATGGAATTTTTTTGTTGTCTTTCCCTGTACCTCTGCATTTTTGCCATGTAGCTTCCTCTTTCCAGAGACTGGACTGATTTCATGACACATGGGCTACCATTTTCAATTATGGAAACTGGGTGGCATATTTTATGAGGTTTGAACCTAAAGATGTTCAAATTGCAGTTTTGCCTTTTCTGGCCTGGCTTATTTTGCAAAAGTCATGAGAACTTAATTACCTTCTAGTAGTCTGTTCTTCTCTGGTTGAAATCTATGAATGGCTTAAAGTGAAAAAAATCTTTCAGGCAAGATCAGGAGAACAGACTAACAGTGGACATAAAAACTTGACATGCTCAGGTAGGTCAAATACTTCCCCATGTCTAGAAATGGATTTGCAGCATCCAACTGACTAAAGCTCTTTTCTTGAAGGTGATAAAATAGCAAGGCAATTGGTGAGAGTGTTTATGTACTTCATCTGGAAGATTTGGGCTTTTCTGGCTATCTGCTGTTGTAGCCATGCCCCTTATGCAAGCTTTTTTTCCTGCAGCGTATGTTACTGTATCTCAGGCAGTCACTGGGTGTTCAATACTCTAATCTCAGAAATGGTCAATTAACTTTGTTGACATTAATACTTATATTGCTTGATCCAGTCTCTGCCAATCAATCTGTGAGCAGCTTTGAAAGCTTTTATAAATTAGATGCACTTCTAAGTCTGATTTTATCACACCATAGCATGATACAAAAAACATTATGTAAAATCCTAGTGCATCCATTTGAATTCAAGTGTCATACTCTTATTTCTTCTGTATGGTGCTTTGTTCATTAATGAAGGTAGTAGTTATCACCTGAAGGCCATAAATCAGAAAGTTTGCATCTCATGTAAGGGGAGTGGGTTGAAAGAACTTCTACAGTAAAACTTAAACTTTAATGTAATAGTTTTACATTGTCTTCCTCCACAGTATTTGCATTGTGAGTGCTATTAGAACTAGAGTGTCAAAGTAAAATGTAGTCATTAATGTAAGTGCAGCAGATTGCACTGGACACACAGAAGTTTTTGCAACTCTTTCTGTAGCTAATGTTGCTTTGGTTGAGGTTATAAACTTACTTTTTTTGAGACAACCTCATGTTTTATGTGACAGCTATCCTCTACATTTCAAAGATAGAAAGTGTCTGCAATTTCCTTTGAAGTGTGATCATTTTTATGTTCAGCACTTCTGAGATCAGTGTCCAGAGTTCCTGCATAATATGTTTGCAAACTTGGTCTCCAGTCTGTAAATACTAGCTTTGCTGCTTAGGTAGAGATCATGTTACAAGAAGAATTATCTTTAATATATATATATATATTTTAAGTATTAGGTACTAAATAGCAGTATTAACAGTTGCAACAGTTCAAGGAATCATAAAAGAGATATTCTAAATCCTAGCACTGACTTCAGTGTGGTCATGACTTTGTCCCATGAAGTTTTTCTTAAAAAAAATAGAGCAGTATTTAAAGTCTTGACCAATCTATGGAAACTATGAATCTTGTGGGTTTAAATTGTGAGATTTTCTCTTCAGTAGAGAGAGGTTTTTTTCCTACTGAAGACTGAGACTTTTTCAATAATTACTGTAGTTCAGCAAATGGTACGGTAAGAAAATTAGTCAAAATCCTAAGAACTGCAATTCAATAATGGTATTTTGAATCAATTAGTTTTTTCCTTTTAATTGGAGGATGTAGAATATAAGTAGAAAAAAATTACTCTTAGTTGCAGCTTAATGCTATAGCAAAGTTTTTTATAGTTTTAGTATTTTAGTATTTTTGACCTTGAGCAAATGAAAAATAAATACATTCTTGTGTTCTGTGCAATTATGTGATCCAGATTAAACTATCCATGTGAGAATCTTTCTTCCACCTCTCCTTTTAGTTTCCTCAAGTTTCTCCAGAAGCATCAACCTGCACTTACAAATTGTCCCTCTGCTGCACAGGAATGCTTCAGTACCTAGCTGGAGCCTGCTGTGCAGTGCAGCTTGCTGTGTGTAATTGCCTTCTGTCAGAATGGGACTTGAAGGAGCTAGGCAGTCGACTGAGACCACAGAACTTTGTCACACAGGCCTTCAGTCAGCAGTTGGGCAGTAGCAAATTTGGATTCTGCAAACTGAAGAAGATTTTTACCACCTTCTCTGCGATTGTATGTGTCCTTTTTGCAGGCAGTTTGCTAAGTCTTTCTTTGATTTTTCCATCCAAAGCTCAAAACTGATGTTACATACACCCATTGGATGGTTTTCTTCTGTGACCTGTTTTCCTGTTGGAAAAAAACATAGTTAAATACTAGAATATAGATAGATAGATAGATAGATAGATAGATGGATAGATTTTGAACTACCCTTCATGTCAGGCTAATGACCAGCTAGATAAAAATCCAGAGGATGATGCAAGGTTTCTTTGTCTGCCTCTGTGCTGTGGAAGTTACAAGATACCATCTTGCTTCTTCAAGCTCTCCCTGTATGGGTCTCACTTAATTTTCATTGTGGAGTACGTATTTGAAGATTGCCTCACTTATCATTTCTCTATCTCTTCTACGTCCTTGTGAAAATGGAAAACAAATGGAGACTGAGCATAATGGTTTAGAGGAGTTGTCCAACAGTTTGACTGCCTTCTGAAGGGAGACATTTTGATGTGTCTGGCCTGTTGTGGGGAGAGAAAGGCTCTCAGGTGTCTAATGATTTCATTCTGTGAAATGCTACTAATTTTCCTAAGGATTAGTTTTTGATTATCCTTCCCTCCTTGCTGGGCTGTCTGACCTCAGGGCTGTGCAAATGTCTGTACTGAAAATTAAGTAGTAACAATCCTGAAACATGTCAAACCTGACACTAATTATAGTGTTTTTATATCTCAGCAGAGCAGTTCCATCATTCATTGGTGGGTTTAATATATTCTTTCCTTCCTTGTCAGTACCTCTTGACCCCATATACCCCTGCTAACTCTCTCACCTTTAGGATTTCCACTGTTGTTTGCACTCTCCACAGCAGTTGTAATGAAGGCTGCTGAAATCTTGTAGAATAAAATTGCTCTTTCTATGCAACACTGCTCTTTTCTCTTTATCTGGCTGTTTGGTGTCACTTAGCAATTGACAGACCTGTGGTTACCAGTGGAGCTAGTGGAGCACGTATCCAATCCACCTTAACGTGGCAGATTATATTCAGCTATTCAGTTTGTTGTTTTATCACCATTAACTTGCTGTTTGTGCCCTGGACCTGACTGAGGAAATTGGGATGTAATACCAGTCTAATGCCTGCCTTCACTAAGACCTGCAGGAGACCCTCTTAACAAAGCAGACACACATCTGCAATTATAGCTGTGTCCTGCAGCTGCAATAACGTTCCATCAGAAGTCATGGTTTTGTTTTCAAACATAGGTACCTATTGTTAGAAAATTGTGTGAGAGGAAGGTGACTTTGCACAGGTAATAAGCATTGATGACTCTGAAATATCTTCTATGTCTGCTGAAGGTCTTGAAAATTATCTCCTTTATTTAAATGCCTAACTTTTGGCTGTTCTGATGATATGTGTTTATATAGCATGTGTTATTGTTAGAAGTCCTAGTGTATGCACGTCCTGAATTTTTCTCTCTGTTACTAGGGACGAATGCTAATGGCACAGAATTTAATTTTCTTTCCTTCTGCAGTATTTATGCAGTGTTAATGTTCAGCTATTAAGTAACTGTCTCAGGTATTAGTGCAGGTACCATAACTGATAAAATAGCTAATTTGAATTCTTCATGAGAGGTGAGTTTTCTGAAGGATTGTCTTGTATTACATTTAATAGAAATGCTGACAAGTATGTGTCACTTTCATTAGGTGTGGTTATACATTCATTTGCTCAGCCAGCCTGCTTTATATTTTTAAATATAAAAAAACCTTTTTTTGATTTTATTTTATTTTTCAAATGTTCCCTAGCTGTGATAATGACCAGAAGGTCAAGGAGGCAAGGAGCTCCTGCCTGCCTTTCCCACTGATGCCAGTGTAGCTGGGCCCAGTGTTCAGGGCCCTCATTCTCCTGGAGGTTTCTGCTGCCTGGCAGTGCTCTCTGATTGTCTTCATGACACCATTTGTCCCTGTCTCTGATTTTGTTGGCATGCAGGGATTCTGCTACACCTTTTGTGAAGCACCAGCATACTCCCTTATGCTCTATTTGCAGTTTCACAACTGAAGGATTTGAACGTCTTCCCAGACACAGGTAATTCAGTCTGTACACGTTCTTACTGCTAATGGCTCTGGCCTAATTATGTGTAGGAAGTGGCAATATAGTTCTGCTTAGCTGACCCCTTTCTCTCTATGGGAGAAAATTACTTGAGTCTGCATTAAAGTTAAGGTGAACAAAAATGCAGAGTGAGATTTGGGGTGGAGGAGAGGTGGAATGTGAAAGTAATTCCTTTCCTTGGAAATCCGTTGTACTTCATGTGTTTTCTATGAAAAGATGTTGTAGTCCTGATCAGCAACTGCATAGGTTTAAAAGATCATGAAGTCAAAGTGTTTCTTTAGAGGGATCAGTTCAGAATTTCTCCTTATCCTGTTGGTTAGAGCACTGCCAAAAGCTGCCAGCTGGAACAGAAAAATACAGTTTTCAGAGTAAGGCAATATATGTATAATACATCCCTGTTTTCATCATACCTGCTGCTCAAGGCTGCCATCCTTCTAGCCAAGAGTACAAGTCAGACTTGAACTCTTAAGAGCCAAGAAATGCCAAAGTAATTACCAGCAATGCTGTCTGCTTATTTTGTTATAAAAATAACAGGCTTTGTGTTCTATGTGAAGGATAGAGAATCAGCTAGCAAATTAATCTCATGGCTTTAGTTATTTTTAACTGCTGGGGTCTCAGGGCTGGCCACCTTAGATTTTACTGTGTCTTTTGTTTGTGTGATGAAACTTGCACTTGTGTGGAACAGAAGAGTATCATGGGGAAGATAAGAGGAGCATTGCATGCACACACTGCAGCACTGTTTATGTTTTAAGAGTTTAAGAAGGTGTGCAGTGTCTGGTTTGTTCTCATCTGTGGGTCAGAAGCTGTGCACTGAATTGTGACTGGGTGTGCTTTGTGTCTGAGCTTGATCCTAGTATCAGGAGGCACAAGCTAGTGTTGCACTGAATGCGAGCTCTTTTATTGTGTGGAAATTAAACATCAATAGATGTGGAGCCACAAAGGAGCATGGGAGGACACAGTGCTGCTTTTGTGCATTCACTGTAGCCTCACATGGTGTGTCCCATCAGGATTCAGTGAAGATTATGTATGTGGTCCAAAGTCTGGCATTTTGCAGCTTTGTTAAGTCATGTCTTCTTAATATAAATTTAAAAACAAACAAACGAAAACAAAAACAACAAAGAAAAACAAAACAAAAAGCAACAAGCAAACAAAAAAACAAACAAAAACCACATCCAAGAGCAGTTGCTTCAAGAACTTTTGTTTCTGAACTTGGGACAAATAATGCTGAAAACGTCTGGATCATTGGCATCATCTCTCAGTGTTTGTCCTAGTGTTGCTAAAAGTAATCATGTAGACTCCTCAGGGAGCTGTTCTTAGGAAAGAGAAGCTGCCACTTGTCTCTTTTTAGTGACAATGAGATTGTAAAGTTGGCCTTGCAGAGGAAAAGACCTATAAAATAAACAAATTATTTTTCCGCCTGTGGTTGTGGTTAATTTTGACCTCGTGATGTTCTGATACAACGCCTGATGCATTTTTCCTCAGGCTAAAGAACTCTAAAAGTCTCTCTTAGGCAAATGGTCCATTTGCCTGTTTCTGGGAATGGGTGAAGGTTACAGCAAATGCACAATATCTCAGAAACCTTGATCTGCAGTAGTAAATTCTTCTGCAAATCATGGGGTTTTTTGTGGCTAACAACTTTTCCTTGTTTCTACGGAAGTCCTTCTAGACTTGGAAAAGGCTGTATGTGAAATTGTGATCTTACCGTAATAATATCTCTTCTCTGTCCCTCAAGGATGAAGTATTTGGGGGTTTGTGCTAATAAGTTGGAAATATTTAGTAGGAATATATGGTCCTTCTGCTCCTCTGATTTTTTTCTCAAAAGCCACAGGACTATTTAAAAACCATTGAAAGGTGAAGTCTATAAAAATTGTATGCTCTGTACATGTCTCTGGTTTAGTTTGAATGTTCTGAAATAAAATGCCAAATAAAAATAATCACCTTGATAATGTGTTAGAATAAATGTGCATGGGCAAGTGTATGCTGCTGGATTCAACTTAAGGAAAGGCTTAAGAAATCATATATTTTCAGCTAGAGATCCTTGTCTGCATAACTGAGATCCAGATTAATAGACTTTTTCATGATGAGGGTGACCATGTACTGGCAGATTGTCCAGGAAGTTTGTGGAGTCTCCATCCTTGGATCTGTCTGGACATGGTCCTTGGGAGCCAGCTCCAGGTCCTCCAGCCATCTCCACTTGAGCTGCAGGCTAGACAGTGTGACTTCCTGAAGTCCCTTCTAATCTCAGCCATTCTGTGAATGGGTTGTGTTAATCTCCATAGTTCAGTTCAGTGTAAAATTAAACAATTCAGCTCGCTTCACATTTACAGTGAAATCAGAAGATGAGGCTCCATGTTGCTGGACCTTCAGGACTGACTTTCTCTCTTGTGCAAAAGTGCTCATTTCTCTTCAGTTGTCAATGATCCGGTACCCTAACACTGCTCAGTGGTTCTTTCAGTGGCTGCATAAGTAGAACATTTAGAATGACTTGGCTTAAAAAAAAAAAAAAAAAGAACTTTTGGTCTTTTTGTCTGGTACAAAACCAATTAAGTTTAAGACAGCAAAAAATGGCCCTGTTGCTGAAAATTTTGTATCATAGATGTAGTAGCTGGAAGCATCCAGAAAACCTTTTGGTCGCTATCAGGTCAAGCCTTACTAAATATGCTACAGAGGAGCACAGCTATGTGTATAATGTCAGCAATTGCTTCCTGAGAGAACATTTAATTACAGATATTAAAATAGCATAATCTTAGAAGCAGTATAGTGTTGTGTGTTTGATTTTTTTGTTTTTTTGTGATCAGAGATAATTTTTCTAATTGTGCAGCATAGGAATAGATTGGGAGGACCAACTTATTCTTCACTAAGGCAGCTGCCTTAGGAAGGGGATTTGGTTTTATGTTGGATAGAACAAAGGTCACAGAAGTCAAGTATCAGGCTTTTGGAATGTTAGTAATAGTCTCTCTGAGTTTTATGGGGACCTTGCCCAAAGCCTTATCTTTTTGTATTTGGGACAGTCCTTGCTCTAGTCATGTTCTGTAGTCATTTCGTTTGTTTTGAGCAAAGTTAGTGCTTATACTACAGGCTTGTATCAGTATTCTTTGACCAGGTTCATTTAGATATTCTATATGTAGAGCATGCAATGTCTAATATCAGATTTAATTATTTGGAGATACTTACTGTGACACGGAATTTCTCATTTAGTGAAGCAATACAAAGTATACTAAAATCACAATGCATGTATCCATTGTACTTGGCAAAATGTAGCAGTGGCAATATACAATTCTATCTCAATACCAATATGATTCCCATCACTGGTCTCCATAATCCCAGCATCACAACACTGGGTATCCTCTGTCACTGGAGTGGAACTTGTGGGTTGAAGCTAGCTCAGGCCCATTGCTGCCTTTGAAATTTGTTAGTTGTTTAGTTTTTATACTCTGTATCAGCTTAAGGCACCTGTTCACTTGGCTCATGCTGGTCTGGCTTCCTCAGGGAGGCAGCCACACTCTTTAATGAACTAACTGGGGGAAATATTTACTCCATCAGTTGATTCACTCGGCTGTTGATAGAACTGCTAACATCTAAAATAAACATCTGGTCCCTTTTGTCTTGAGATAAGTACATGTCTTGCTTTGGAAAAGCTGTGGTCAGTCTCAGAAGCTCAAGTTGCAGATCAGCGTCCAGTTGTTTGTGTGTTTTCGAGACATGCCACCTATAAAGGATCCCTTCTTGGAGAGGAAAGGTCCTACTGCTGAGCTGCTAGGGTTTCTACTCTAGCTCAGTCAGCCCTGGCTTGTCTAAGTAACTTACTTTTTCTTTTGCAAGGGAAAAGACCTAGATGGTCTTTCATCATATAAAATTGTGTGGTGGGGAACCTGCCAAGATCAGCCAGTTAGCAGCATTTCTATCATATGTAGATATAGACAGCTGAAATATGAAAGTCATGTAATGAGTGTGTGATACTCGGCCTTGATGAGGGCTGTCCACTGAAAAAACCACTACCTGTGTTTTCATTTACAGAAATGTTTCTTGGTCAAGCATCCATTTAGGATCCTTTATGAGGAGGGAGTTTGGCTAAACTAGTTTTTTTCCTTGCATGAGTCTTGCATGAATAATGTTGTTTTGAACTATTCATTCCTTGCATCTATTTGTTGCTTAAGATATCTTATTTAGAGAATTTAGTGTCCTGACAAAGAATGTATCTCTAGAAATTCTGGAGCAGTGTCTGCTTGCATTGCCTTGATAGCTGGGAAGGAATAGCTTGAGCACTGCCTTAAAAACTGGCTTAACACTGCATGGATTTTAGCATGGAAAATGCTGTCTGTGAGTCCTCATTTAAAAGTACCTGCTAGTTTAAAGTCACAGCTAAACCAGGATCTCCATAACTGCAGACAGAGTATTTGTGGGGTTTGAGGTACTGGAGCCCCAAGGGTGCAAATATTTCTGGGGTGTTTCTGTATCTCTAGAGAAAGAGATTTCCAGGTGGGTAATTGGTTCTGTAACTTCAGGATGCCTGATTTACTATGTCATCCATCAAGAAGTCTGGAAGTGATGATAAAGCCTGCATGTCACCTGTCTATTGTCTTTTACGATGACATTCTAATTAATGCTCACATCTGACCTATTTTTTCCTGTGCTATCTGTTTCAGTGCTTGATGGCCACAGCAGGGCACTAAACAATATTAGAAAAAAAAACAGCATTGAGACCAATAATTTCCACACGACCGGCTGGAAAAGCAGTTGTCACTGCCTTGCTGGTGCAGCATGGCATTTGGACCTGGTGTTCTCTGCCTGCTCCTATGGACAATAACAGGTATGAGTTTACTTCTCCTGTGTCTGAATCATCCAGACAGAACAAGTAAATTAAATGCTCCTGGAGTGTGTATACAGCTGTGAAATAAAATATGAATTAGGCAAAAGCTAGGAAATCTTGTGACTCCTCAGTGCAAAAAGCTTTGGTAAGTTACAGCTTTGTAAGTTGCGATGGAGGAAGGCAGGTGTGAGTGGATGTTTGAAGCCAATTTCAGCAGTCTGTTTTAGGGGAGATGCATGGGGCAAGAGTCGGTGGAAGAAGAGTTCAAAGAGTTTTCACTTTTTTTCTCTTGCAGGAAAGCAATTGAAGATTAATGTGTTGCTTGCATTCTGAGCATTCTACATTTTTGTTCTGAATTATCATAAGGTGGTTCATATATGAGTAGTGTGAGTGCACTGGTTCACATCTCTCATCTTATCATACTCCCTACAAACATATCTATCTTTTCAAAAAACACAAAGTCCTGAAATTTTCTGCTTCAGCCACAGGAATAGGTAATTTATTTCCATAACCACAGAGATGAAGAATGATAGTTAATACTGCCTCTGTCAGAGAAAGACTTAATCTTGTGCAGGTAGTTTTGATATGGTAACTGATGAAAAATACATGAAGAAGTGGGGTTTATTTACTTTAAAAAATATTGTTTGAATTCTGTCTATGGTGGTACTGGTAGTATCCATATTAGCAGAAATTGAGAAAATGATGCACTGTTATCTGACTTTCACCTCTTTTAGTATAAACAGAATGGGATGTTTCATGACAGAGAGACCTGCTTAATATGCTAAGGCTTAAATTGACTGCTGAATTCGAAATAGTTGGATGGAAGGGGGTGCATATTAGCCTAAGCTGAGGGGGATAGACATTAACTATGTCTGAGCTCATAGATGGTTCAAGGTAGTTATCAAGATGACCATGAGGATCTCATAGTGCCTAGCTTTTTGAAGAGAATATGGAGTTGAGGTTTTTTTGTTGCTATAGTGAACAAGTATGCCTTTTGTGAATAAAATCCTCTCCTATGAAATACTGAGTACCTGCTGTAGGGGCTATGCTAGTATCTTTAGGAAAAAAACAAAACACAGCAACTTAAACAGAAGACAGTAATGTACAGTATTACAAAATTTGCCTGTAGAGAATGTCACAGTTTCATGCTTTTGATAGTAGTGTTAATTGTTAGCAGACTAGAACATCTTCCACATGCATATAGGAAGTTATCTGTTTTTAGCTGCAAATTTGCTATGCTCTCTTGGCTTGTCTGAGAACAAGACTATTGCTCACAAAATTCTGCCTGTATTTCAAGCCTCTACCTGTATCTCAACTAACAGCTCACAGTGTTTAGACGATAATATAATCTAATAGCTCATATTATTTTAGTAAAAATGTTAGTATTTGTTTCCATCTCAGTAATTTGCAGAATTTTTAATACAATTAATATTTAATTAAATTGGGAGGTTCCTGCTAATTTCCAGGATATGTTTGCTACAAAGTATCAGTAAATGCTCATCTCTTCTAAGTCAAAAGGACTTCTTTTTAGTACAGGCTTTAAGGTGAATTGGCTGAGACTCAGGAATTTGCTAGATGTTAATTCTGAATTTTTTTCCTGCACATGAGCTTGTGCTTTTAAAGGCTACCTTTTCTTTAAAAAAAAAAAACCCAAGTTATCTCAATACTTGTTTTAACTCATGATAATATGAAAACTGATTTAATATAGGAAAGAAAGGCTTGACATTCCATCGTGAAGAGAGAAACAGCCTCACTGATGAATAATGTTGGAAAGATATTGAAGAATATGCTGTGGTTCATTAAAATAAATTGAGGTGGGCTACTCTGTCCTGTTTAGGTGATGTTTATTTAGTTTTATTTTGTGCATGATGGTTTTTGACTAATAATGTTTTACTGCTTTTAATGAAAGTGTGATTTGACCTTTGCTGGCTGCCAGGCGCACAGCAAGTCACTCCATCACTTCTCTTTCTCAGCAAGATGTGAGAGAAAAAATAAGATTAAAAGCTCCATGGACTGAGATCGAGACAGGGAGGTCATGTACCAGTTACAATCAAGAGCAGAGGAGACTTGACTTAGTTTATTTAATTTATTGTCGATTAAGGAGACCAGGATAATGAGAAGCAAGAGCTACTATAAAAAGCCCTCGCTTCTCCCATCTTCCTATATGCAACTTTACTCCAAATTCTTCTTTCTTCTTTCCCTGAGCAGCTCAGAGAGTCAGGGAATGAAGGTTGCAATTAGTTCATAATGCTTCCTCTCTCTTGCTCCTTTCTCCTCACATCCTTTCCCTGCTCCAATGTGAGGTTTTTCCCATGGGCTCAAATTCTTCAAGAACTACACCACTATGGGTCCTTTTCACATGAAAGTCCTTCAGGAACAGGCTGCCTCAGTGTGGATCCCCTGTGAGGTCACAGGTCCTGCTGGAAGATGTGTTTCCATGTGGACTCCTCTTCCTGAGGTTCAGGCCAGGAGCCTGCTCCAACCTGGATTTTTCAAGGGTTTGCAGCTTCCTTCAGGGCTTACCCACCTGCTCTGGGGTGGGGTCCTCCATGGGCTGCAGAGGAAGGTGTGTGCTTCACTGTGGATCTCCATGGACTGCAGCACGACAACGTGCTTCACCATGATTTTCACCACAGCTGCAGGGGAGTCCCTGCACTGGCGCTGGAGCACTTCCTATCCCTTCTTCACTGACCTTGCTATATACAGGATGGCTTTTCTCACATTTTCTTACTTCTCTCTCCTGCCTCCTGCAGTTGTGCCAGACTTCTTGCCACTGTCCCTGGCTGACTCATCCTTGGCCAGTTGTGAGTCAGTCTTGTAACAGGTTCTGTCCTGACACGGGGCATTTTCTGGTGTCTTCACACAAAGACATTCTGGCAGTCCATTTCCTTCGCCCCCAGCTACCAAGATTTGCCACATAAACCTAATTGATACAGATATCCATCACTGACTAATGTTCATGCCTTTCAGGAGGCTTTAGCGGAGTGTAGCAATAGGTATGAGTGTGTACCATGCGTCTGTCACTCAACATCTCATGCATTTTGGGTGATTGATTTCCAAAACGTGGATGCAGCTCCTAATTTATACATACATATATCCCTTATCGTGCTTATAATCTCATTTCACTTTTTTGAATTCATTAATTTATGAAAACAGCCTATATTGAAATACATTTCGATTATTCTGGCCATTAATGTTTTTTTGCTAATGTATCAATTTCTTTTTTTCTCTATGAGAGAGAGGAGACATTGTTTTCCAGCACAGAAACATGAGTTTACTTTGCAACTGGAGTCCAGTATCTTGGAAGCAATTAAGCCTAGCTCTCATCTTGAGCAGGTATAATCTGATTTGACATTCGAAGCAGACCTTGCAAATACTGCTGTTAAAATGCATTTCTGCAAATATTATGAATAGTGTTCTCATGGCTGACTCTCTGTTTTGTCATATTGTGTGTGTATGTTGTGTGCTTTGGTTTGAGATTAGCCACTCCAACAAAAATATAAGCAGCAATTACCAGGTAATTGCAGTCACAGGTGTTGTGCTATCTAGTCTCCTGTTTTCAAGTCCACATAGCCCAGATGTAGATTATATATGACCTCCCAGATTCTCTGATAGCCTTCACCAATGTCCTTTTCCTTACTCTAGCAGAAGGTGTTTCTAAATGCATTCCAAGCCCTCAATTTTCAACACATTTCACTACTACTGGTCTTGGACTTTGAAAAAGATTAATACCCTTTTCTTCCTACATGTCTAACATGTAAAGCCGAGGCCAGGAATGTCAAGGGATACTTTAAGATGTAGGTATGCCTTTGAAATGACAATGGAACCACTGCCCTGGGGTCGTGGTGCATTCTTTGTTACTTATACTACCATGCCTAGATGTTCTAGTGTCCTGGTTCACACAGGTCTTTCCAGAGATACAAGATCGTGTTATGCTTGATTACTATCTCTGAGATTATGGTGAGTTATGCTGTATACCAGGTTAGTTCACATTGTCCATACCTCTGGAAGTGGTCTGGCATTTCCTTGTGGAGGGATGCAATAGTTGCAGCTGTGCATCTACCCATCTTACTTTTTTTCCTTTCTTTTTAAATAGCACTTAGTTGATTAATCAGCAACAAACAGGGATGATGACAATTCATGGAATGAAAGCAGTACTTGGAAAGGATCGTCAGACCCACTGAACTAATTATGATGCCTTCACAGATCCTGGACAAAAGAAGTGTGAAGACTGCTGTAATGACCATAAAGGCTTTGCAGATCATTATTTGCAGATGTAACTAGATTACTGTTGATATCTTGTCTGGAGGATTTGCTTTTATGTAACTGAGCAATTTTTAAATCTGTTTGTTCCTCAGTCGGCACCTTTACCAACACCCAAAAGGGTACTTTGTTATCATATATGTATCTGTGTTTAAAGACCTGAGAGACCTCGGGGTCCAAACAACCTCAGGGCAGCCTGCAGTAAAAGAATGAAACTGCTTTCATGTGTGCAGAGATGTTAGCTGCTGCTAGAGGAACCAATGCAGTGACATTTCAGATGTCAGTGATACTGCTTTTTTTGGTTTCCAAGACAGTACCTTCTGTAGGGCATTGCCAAAGCTGGTGGAGTATAAGCCTTTTTCATCATTTATGATATGAAGTGTGCTTTGCAGGGGTTTGTAGCTCTGCTGTGGAAATTCTTTCTAGCTTGAAATTTGGAATTTTAATTTCTCCTCTTAGATGACTGTCACTAAAAATAAAAACTTATTTTAATTTTGCTTCCAGAACTTTATCAAAATTGTTTCAGTATGTTTTTATGGTAGTAGGAGAAAACAGAACTTATTTTTTACTGATACAATGTCTTTCATCTCAAAATTCATCAAATGAGGTAAAAGTTACTTGCATAGATTAAAAAAAAACCCCACGAAGCCTAAAGCCAGAATAGAACTTGTTTGCTGCTAAAAGATGGAGCATATGGCAAGAAAACAGGGACAATCCTACTCTTCCTGTAGCAAACTGCTATAGTATCCTCTATGCTCAGGTAGTTTAGATGCTTTTAGGCTGTGAAGATAATGTGCTTTGTGGGCTCTCAGTGCTGTGCTGCCAGCAAAAAGGTAATGGGTAAAAGTCAAATGTGGCTTGGTGCAAGGTCTGAGCTTTTCTCTATTACTGTACATTTCCTCTTGCCCCTTCGTTCTACTTTTTCTTACGGTGCTTGCTGCTAGGGAAAGCAGACAGAGTGGAGAGTTCTGCCCTTGCAGGGCTTCCTGCCGGGGTGATTAGCTGTGATGTCCTCTGTGTTAGTACACCATCACAATTTGCTACTTGACTGGCTGAAGAATACTTGTCACCAAGTCATTCAAGTGCTCATGGCTGTGTGAGCGTGGGGGAGAGCAACTCTTAGGTTTCCATGTCCACTTGAGGAAAGGTCTCCAGCCAACTGCAACAGGGGAACAGCTGTGTTCCTGGTGGGCTCTTGACATCAGTGTACTCGTGCTCCAAGATGTGAAGGAGCAGAAGTGTGAAGCTCAAAGACAGGTGTGGATGTTCCCTCATTAAAGGAGGGAATATCTTGAAAATGAAACTCTATTCCACACTGTGACTTTGTTAGGATTTTGGTGGGGGATATAGGTTGAGGGGTTTTTTTACAGTAACCAACTTGCCTGACTAGGTCTCTGGGTATGTCAGTGTTGTCCTAGTGGAAATGTAACGGTGCAGCTAAGAGGAAGGGAAACACTTAGCTTGCAGAAATTTTAGGCTATTGACTCATGTTCCAGAGGGTTTTGCCTTTTAATAAAGGGAATCAGTCTTCTCTCTATGGCTAAAGATGCACCATGAATTTTGAGGGATGTTGACTCTGCAGTGTGATAACTGATGTGTCAAACTGAAAGTGGTGGAGTGAAATTTGAAACTGATTGAGGACTTGAAGTCTGGCCTCAGGTTAGAGCTGTGGAGTGTCCCAGTTGTGTAGGCCTGTCTCTAAAACAAGAACCATTGGTCATTCTGTTCTGAACAAATATTGAAACCTTCAGTTTTTTGGGTTTTTTTTAAACACACTCTTTTTTTTTTAAACTCACTTATTTCAGGAATAAGTTAAAAAAGGGCTGTGATGAAAACAGCCATCAAAGTAGCTTTTTGGCTCACTTTATTAATGCTGTTACTAAAGTATTCATTGTAATGATTTGGTGCTGACCTAATATTACACATTTGCACAGTCATGTTTCTGTTTTCCCTTTTTAAAGGCCTGTTTCTCATCTCACTACTGATTTATAGGATTAACTAAATGCATATGAGTTGCAAAAAGATAGAATGGTTGACTAGGATGCCTGACTCCTGTACTTAATTTTAACCCAGAGTTTTTCTGGCACTCTGTTCTAAGTTGTGCAGACAACTTAAAGAAAAGACTTGTGATGACAATTCCAAGTCTCTGCCAGGGCCTTGTGTTCTTGCAGGTAAAAGAGAATGTAGAGGGAATGTTTATATGCAGTGTAACAGAAAAAAAATGCAGAGATCTTGAGCATCTTCTGGGTACAGATAAGAATACTTCATGTCTGGGCTGTGTAAGAACAGGATAGGATGTTTTAAGTGCATATTCCCCTGGATAGATTTTTTTCAATGAAAGAGTAAAGTGGAACAGTTCACAAATCCTAGCTTTCCTAGTGTGAAAGAGTAGCTGCAGTCAGAAAAATGGTACTTGGAGCTCTTTATCCTTTTTGTCAGCTTCCTATTCAGCTATGCCTATTTGCAAGTCATCAGTTTTCTTTAAAATTTCTTTTTGTTTCATGTTTTTCCTTACCGACACAGCCAGCTCTGCAAAACCATCATGCCATCTTGTCCACTCTATCCCTCACTCTGTGGTGCCATTTTTTTGTTTGTTTGATTTGGTTTTGTTTTTCTTTTTTTTTGCATTGAACTAACCTACTTTGCAAGCTTTGCATTCTTCTCAAGCAGTTTGACTCCCCATGTATATTTTAATAGTTGTATTCAGACCATGTATTGTGAAGGAGTGTGCTGCAGTTCAGCCCGGATGAGGTGGTGGGAACTGTAATGTGGTACTGGACATATTGCATGTGTTGGAGAATCTGCATCTCATATTCAGACCAAACCCCTATTGCCAGCCTATTCCTGCTCCTTGAATTAATTTTTCCTGACCTGTACAATTGTGAATAATGAGGTACAAAGCAGCCAAAGTCAGCTTTGTTTTCCATTGCTGTGTTAGCTCCACTGTGAGGGCATGTTTGTTTTCTTTCATTGAGTTAGCAAGTCCAGTTAAAAACCAAAGAGAATAATTTTCTGGTTTTACTCAACTTTCTTGAATCATAATCAGATTTTAGGAAGAGGAATTGTGAAGAGCAGTTATAACCAGGGAAAAAAACACCTAGAAAAGATGTCAAAAACTCACTGGAATATATAATCTGTTGATTCATGCTTTTTTTTACCATTTCACACTCAGTCTGTAATGTGCTATGAAAATAATTCTGCTGTCATGTTAAAAGATTGCATGCAGCCTTTCTGCAAATGAAGGAAAGAACTCCATACTGGAGCAAATTTGGGTTTTCACATGAGCTTTTGGGTAAAGCAGCAGAAGTTTGAGAAGTTGATCCAGGTTTTATATTAAAAACCAGTAAGTATATTGGAGTGAAGAACTCTTCATGACATTCAGATGAGATGACAAATCTTTCTCCTGTTTAGAGTTTTGCTCCCTTCTCCCTCAAGTGAAGCAATGATATGCTACAGCATCTTATTTGAGTTTCGTTTTAAAGAGATCCCAGTAGGAACATGCTGTAGAGGTAATGGAAGTACCCTATGATTTTTTTTTTTTTTGTATTCTCTACTCTGTTCTTGTTTTTAAGTATTGGCAACTTGCTTTCATCTCTATGTATTTGAATTTGTAGCACAGGAGTAAAAGGTACTTCTGCAAAATATATCAAGGTCCTACACTGAAAAATCCTCCAAAGTGCAAATATCATTGCAAAGGGACATGCTTTCAAAAGGTAGTGGTGATGTTAGTGAAAGGAAATCAGCTTTTTTAAACAGGGTACCACATGTCTCTGTCTTGTAAGCCATTTATGGTCACATGGCTTGGTTGTAGCGCTGTGCCTTATGTTGGTGTTGTTGCAGGTTCCAGTTGTGAGCAGTGCAGAGAAGGAGCCACGTACTCAGGTGCAGTTATATCTCCCAACTTAGAAACCACTAAAATCATGCGGGTTCCTCATGCGTTGTCAGTGTCCGACTGCATCGCGGCGTGTTGTGACCTCTCTGGTTGTGACTTGTCCTGGATGTTTGAACGGCGCTGTTACATCGTGAACTGCCAACACAAGGACAATTGTGAACCTAAAAAAATTGAAACTGTAAAGTCCTACCTTACCTTTGTGCTGAGGCCTTCTCAAAGGCCAGCCTCACTGCTAGGGTTTGGACAAGTGATCCCAAGCATGGTCCACTCTGTGGGACTCCAGAATGACCCATCAGAGGAAGTGAGTAGCCTGAAGAAGCTGTCTCTGCTTGGAAAAGATCCCGGCCTTGAGGAAATACCTGAATACATTGATGATTATAAAGAGTTGGAGCAGGACCCCTTTCAGGTGGGCATCAAACACCCACAGAAGGACAGTATGGATTATGCTGACTGGGGCCTGATGGTGGCAGGTGAAAATGGCTTCAACACTTCCATGGGTGATGATGGAGATAACCAGGAAGATTTTGCTGAAAAGAAAGGGGAGGCTGGGAAGGTGGAAAGCCTTCCGAATAAAAACAGCTCTGAACCAACTTCTGTCAGTGAACACTCCACAGAGAGGTCATCCCTTCCGGAGATTACACCACTCCCTGGGAAGACACTTGAAAGGGAAGCAGCTGTTCCACTTCTTGCACAACCTGAAGATGCTTTGCAAAAAGAGGTATGTTTGCCCTTCAGGAGGTGGACAGAGTGTGGTGAGGCTACTTGGCAATTTTTTTAGTTTTCAAATACTTGAAAATCTTAGGTTACTGCTCTGTAATATTACAACTCTCATATGACTTACAGTCACATTACCATGTCCGGGAGACTGAAGTAGATAGGATTGTCTTAAGAGGTAGGTGAATCACTAAAGGACTTTTTTTTTTCATCAGATGATAAAGAGTAAAGTTCCTTTTAGGGCACTATGTGGTTTCTTTAAAAGTGTACAAATGAGTGAACCTGAACCTGGTGTAATAGTGTTACAGTGGTCTTTACTTCTGACCTCTGGTGACTCACTGGAAGAAGTTAGCAGAGCAGTACAAATAGACCTTCTGGTATCCAAAGGCCATAAGCTTTAAGTGGGGAATGTAAGCTCCTCCATCAATAAAATTAGGCCTGCTTCATGGGTTTCATGCTACTAATGCACAATGGTATTACAGATGTAAGTGCTGAGTTAATTTTTATAATGCTTTTAAAACATGAGAAGGGCATGGAACTTGAGGAGGGATGATAGCAATTTTAGACCATGATGTGCAGCAGGATAAAGTGGATAAGGTGTTCTGTTCTCATAATCCTTGAGTCTGATAATTAGAAAAATAAGTTAATTACTTAAAATCCAATATATGTCAGTATAAGTAAGATGCACCTGTTCTCTATTTATGCCAACTAGTTTGATCAACTGAGACTAAAGGGGCCTTGGTTTCTTAAGAACAGGGTAGGTTCAGTTTAATCAGGCTATAAGTCCAGCATTCCCTGGGTTTGACTCCCCTTGCCAGAGAAAAGAGCAGATTGATCAATGTTAGCTGACTTGCTCTAAATTCCACAAGATTTTGTAACCAGCAAGTATCTCTTGCTGTAAAAATGGTAATTTATTGCTGTTACTGTAGGGACGAAAAATGCAAGCAAATAAGAAAGTTGTGTGAAATCTCTGACAGCTGCAGTTCTGGAAGGGGATGACTGATGTGTGGAGAGCAGCAAGTCATAAGAAACAGAAAAAGACTTCAGGTAACTAGAAGGAGCCTCCTATTAACAGTCCTGGTCCTCACAGTGGATTTAAGACACCCCAATACCTACTGGGAGGGCAAGAGAGCAGGGCAAAAGCTGTGCAGAAAGTTTCTGAAGGTTGCTGATAACTCCAGGAAGGTTATTGCTTTGAGTTGCTTCCAGGAGGTTGAGAAGGAGGTTGAGACTCTGCTGGACTTCAGCCTTGCAGGAAACAAGGGATTAGTTAGGGATGAAGGAATGAGGTAGAAGCTCCTAAGAGGGGCAGGAATAAGTTAGGAAGCAGGGTCACAACCACGGGCTGCAGTAGAGCCAGTCTTTCCCCTTTTGTGGGATCTGTTTGGAAGAATTGCAAGGGAGAGTGCCCTGGAGTTAAGTGGGGGCCATAACAGCAGGTTGCTTTTCGAGATCGCCTCCTGTAGAGCACAAGTGAGAAGATATTAGAACTTGTCTTCATATGTAGGGAAGAACACTTGACAACAGAACAACTGCTGTAGCAAGCTGAAAATTAGGTACTGCTTCTGCAAGTGGAGTTAATAATGGGAGAGCTGTTTTAAAAAGTTCCTACCATGCACACCTCAAAATGAGCATAATTAACATGGAGGTTTAGGTGAGAGGAGTAGATAATGGTTGTTTTTTTCTTAGTATACAGAAAGTATATATATATATGTACATATGAAGAGTATGATACAAAAGTATACTGTCCCTGCTAATAAAATTTAGAGTGACATTCTGTCATGCACTAGTGCAGCAGTTGGTTCTAACACAGGGCAATAACTGAGCTGTTCTTACAAAGTTAAAATTAAGGACACTCAACCATATACTAAACTCATCTCCCATATTTCCTTGCATCTGCTAGGGGAAACTTGCAAGCATCTTTTAGTTACTGCCTGTGTAATGTGATGGAAATCAAGCCACACTAAGAACCTGCAGTAGCTCTGTGCTTATTCATATTTGTGCATTTTAGGTGTGCAGTAAGACTTGAAACTTGTTTTCATTGCATTTTGCTGTCTAATGGAAGACACATTAGTGTGGTGCTAATCTTGTGCCTTAGAGGAGTCATAAAACTTCGAGTTCACCTAAACTACGTATCAGATCTGAGCAAGTTTGTTCCCTGTCTCTAAGGGATCCTGTGAATACCATTTTACGAAAGGTGAGATTTCACATCCTGCAGCCATGATGAATATATATGGCCAGGCCTACTTTGTAGGTCTCTACTTTGGTTTTCCCACCCCAGCCAGAATCTAAAGATTTTGCTTTCTCTTTGTATACTGACTGTAGATGGGAGTTTATTGTAAAGTGAAATGGAGAGAAACCTATTTCTCACAGTGACACAGAGGAGTCATTCTTGTGTGCTCTTTAAATTATGCTAACATTATGCTAGCACAGCCATTGAAATTCCAATAGAAAGGCTGGGGAATGAGCTTGCTGCTTTCAGTGCAGAAGGGTTGAAACTCTAAAGCTGGGTCTGTCTTTAGCCACAGCCAATAATGGTGCTGAAGAACTGATAAGACAAGTGTAGTTAGAAGGTGTTTGGGACTGCTCTGTGAGCAGAGCTGTAGAAAGCATGTTAATGGGATAACATTGAAAGCTGTTCATGACATGTATTGAGAAATGGCTCTAAAGGCTCTCTATTAATGTAAAGAAAGAATCTGGGGAAGCAGAAGGCTTTCAGAAACTGCCAAAGCCTAAGCAACCTTTGTTTCCTAGGTGGGAATCCTTTGAATTTAGATGTGTAGAGAAATGGAGATGATGAGTGGTTTTAGCAAATATTTTTTCCCTAACCTTCTCTAGAATCAACTTCAGTCTAGACACATCTACTGTCCCTTCTTAGTCTTCATTCCCCTTCCTTTCACTGCAGCTTATGCTCAGTGCTCTCCTGTGAGGAGACAGGTGGCACAGGAGGTTGGCGTCAGTGAATGGCAATCTCCTTCTTTCCACTTGTCACTTATCTTTTCTGCCACTCTTCCTTTTTGTTTCATCTGCACTGGTGTAGGCTTCTCTGTGGGCCTCATTTCATTGGGAGGTGTCATGGAGTGCATGTTTCCACGAGGGTGTTGCCAGCCCTATGCACAGTAATGTTTGCATCCAGATGTTTTCTCTCATGTGTCCTGTTGTGCATCCACCCACATCCTCCTGTCTCCCCTGCCCACAGAGGCTGTTGCCCGTTTTTAACTAGATTTGAGAGGTTGCAGTGTTGGTGCATGGTGGCTTGATTCCACCCACTGCCAAACTGACTGAGGCCACCTAGGTGGCCTCTTCAGCCAGACATCTGCCACCTAAGCCCTGCCAGGTGTGCCTAACACAAATTTTCAGCTTGGTTTCAAGCTTTTATGGTTTGGGAGCTTTACTTGTGACCCTAATGAAATAAAAGCTGTCTATGATATGTTCTGGTGATAGAGACACATAAGAAGGAAATCCTTTCTCCAGCAAGCAGACATTTTCATCAAATCTCATATGGATTGTTTAGCACATATTTGTTTCTTTCTGAAAAAAAGTTGGTTTTTGAAAACCAGATTTTATTATGAAGGAAATCTTAAATTTTTACACTGGATTAAAAATGCTGAGAGGTCTCCAAGTAGTTTTTTCATTGGTATATAATCCAAACAACCGCTCAAACTGTGATGTTTTTGTATAGGCTATGAAAAGATGAAGGTCTTAAAATCATGCTTGCTCCTAAGTTTAATGAATTGCCCTGTTTGTTGCACATTATACAATGTTTTCCTATCATCCTCTGCGTTCTGCCACAGCAATTTTATATCTCTATTCCTGGATCTGTGCTGACACACTCTCTTCTGCAGCTTCCAGACAAAGCTGTTTTGACAAGCCAGACAGAGCAAGGTGGCAAAAATATGATTCCCTGTTTCCCACCCTTCACAGTAGTCAGCAGGATGTTGTGTCCTGAGGTGCTGTGTTCTTTGAGCAAGGACCTATACAGAGATTTTAAACTGAAAAACCAACCAAAGACCTCTGGAGTGTGTGCCCTTGGAGCATCCTTGTCATAAATGCAGTCAGATTCAGGGAGTTTCTTTATGTGATTTGGGAGAGAGAATATGGGGTTTGTCACTTAAGTGAGTCACCTGACTGTTGGGTTTACATCAGAGGGAGTTCAGAGGGATCTTATGGACTGTCACTCTCTGACAGCTCAATAACATGAGTACATTCAGAAATCTGTACAGAGTATATGCTGTCCAGCTGCCCAGAACAGAAATCTGAAGTGCTACCCATCCTTGAAGTGAGATATCTGCAAAGAATTAATTTTATTTTTTAAATTTCCAGTTAAACTGCTGAGCTGCTAAGCCATGTAAAGTTTTTCAGGTCTTAGTCAGAGTCTAGCTGCTACTATGTTGATGCTGCAATATTCCAAACATTTACTCAATAGCTAAGGCCTGACTTAATTCTTGTGCTTATTATATTTGCAGAGATAATGGTGCAGTCAAAATGCATAAATCTCTGCCTAAGAAACCTTAAGATGGCTGACATTCTCTATGTGATGGTGAGCCTTTTAGTGTCTGATTGGCTTGCCTTCAGAATTCATTTTTAAGACTTAGAACACAGTTGAATATCATAGACATTCATCTCATGTTTCAGCTCTGAGGCCTGCAGAAGCTGAACAGTTCTTTTAGTTAAAAATACATTGACTTGATCCAGAGAGGATGTATAAAACCCCTGAAAGATGCTTGGATATTTATATTTACCTTTCTTTCTATTTTGAAGTCTGTGCTTCATGTTATGTGATTGTTCTTATTTTTGTTGGAATACTCAAGATGTTTGCATTCAAGTCAAACCCAGAGAACTGGAGCATGTGGGCCCTCACCATTGGTGTGTTTGTATCGAGCAATAGTGGCTGTAAAAAAGGGTAAAAGCAAACAATCCACAAAGCCCTACCAGCAGAGCTGCCTTTCAGACTTCCAGAAGGAATTCTTTCCTTTAACTTTCACTTCCCAAGCTGGAATTTAGGTTAATCTTGTCTTACACATCTGTTGCAGCAAATCTCTCAGTAGTAGTCTCTGTCTGAGAACTTAATTTCTGATATTGTCCCTACCCCAGTTGTCTGCTGTTTGCTAACATTTTTAGTTTGTCTTTTTGGCTGTGACACCGCTTCAGATGTGACAGTGCCACAGGGCACCTTTTTTGACTGCAGTGTCTTGCCTAGATTTGCTAGCTGAAGTGATGTTTGGTGCCACTGCAGAAGAGGCACCCTGGAAAGGTATGTTTGAGGTGACTTTGTTCTCCATCTGTCCTACAAAGCCATGATAGCTGGTTTTCAGCTGCTGGATTGGCAAAGGATGAGGAGAGAAGCCAGAGGAAGCTCAGGAAAATAGACCTCCCTCAAATTCAGAAAGCAAAAGAATGCGGTTTGCCCAAGTGTGGGAAGAAAATCCTTTATAAAGATGAAGGGTGGACTGAGTATGTAAAGGAGACCTATCTGGAGGAAAGACCTTTTGTCAGGATACAAAGCAGGATGGGCTTGAGGATCTCCCTGTACATCATGCTGTCAAGGGTGAGTTTGCTGAAGGCACTACTTTAGAGCAGCTGAAGTCCCTGATCCTGCTGTAAGTGTCCAGCTGCTCAGAGAGTACTGTCTGCATATGGAGCAGAGCTGGAGGTGTGACCACAAAGGTGCTTATGTTGTCTGTGTTATGGACTCACCCAAAAGTGCAGCTCTTGGTATGGTACTCAGTATCCTCAAGCTGGACAGCCACAATCCCTGTCACTGCACAGGGATCATTTCTCTGTGTCCATTGCTGAAGGTTGAGATGGAGTTGCAGATGACTTCTGTGCTCTCTATTTCTTTGCAGGCTGAGAAGGAGCAGTTCGTGGCATTGCTTTCACATTCCCATGTGCACAGGGAGCTTTTTCTCCTGTCCAGAAGGCAGAGCTGCTCTTATTTCCTAGGGAGACAAATTGCATAGGCAAAATAGAACACCTGAAATACAAAGAGTAAAGAACTGGGACTGTACAGCCTTAAATGGAGAGGGTTTGGGGATTTTACAGATGTGTATAAATAACTCTGATGGGTGTGAAGAAGATGGAGCCAGGCTCTTCTCAGTGCTGTTCAGTAGCAGGACAAGGTACAATGGACACAAAATGAAATTCAGGGAATTTTATTTAAACACTAAACCTCATCTTTTTTCCTGTGAGGATGGCCAAACACTGGAGGTTTTCCAGAGAGGTGGATTCTCTGTCCTTGGAGATACTCATAACCTGACTGAGCTTGGTCCTGAGCATTCTGCTGTAGCTGACCCTGCTTTGGGGATGGGGGCTGAACTGGGCTATCTCTAGGGGTCCCTTTCCACCTCAGCCATTTGTGATATAAGTGTACACTTTCCCAACTTTCATAATCCTATTCTTCAGTTAATAGATGATGTACAAATAATAGTATTTTGCTGTACCTTCACATGCCAAACACAGTAGCCATAATTGAAAAAAACGCTTTTCCCATATCTTTAGATCAGAAATAAGTCTTAAGAATGTTAAGGAAAACCTGCTGGCCCATTGAGGATAATGTGTTGTTGAAAGGCAAGATTAACCCAGTGCTGAGTTATTCATGCCACAATTGCCATGTCCTTTGCTGCAGTTCTAATTTACTAATAAAGTGAGGCAATTCTGCTTGATGCCTGAAGTAGAGACATGTAGGATGTTTTATTACTGTTGAGGAGATAAAGAAGCATGAGCAGTTCGTGTACTGAGCAGATGTAGTAAGAAGCAAGGACTCCGTTATGTTTGTGTATGGCACAAAGACAATAATACCACAGACTTTCTGACATCGGCTTTTAAAGGTTTATGACTGTATTTAAACCTGTCATACTGATTTTTTTAACATTTTGATAACTGGTAGCCTTAGTTGTATTCCAGGTTATCTCGTGACTGTTCTACATCTAAAACTTGGAAAATTATTAGCATTTGTTACAAAGCCAGATTGGAATTAAAAAAAACAGTCCTTGTTCGATGTGTATTCTGTACATGAATAGAATCTCCTAGTAACATAAATCGCTAGAGTCATCCTACATGCTGTTAAAAAAACAGCATACCTCTAAATTTGGAAATGTGGCAAATATCTCACAACTCTTCCTGTAATTCCTTTTTTCAGGCTGCTACACCTTCCTCTTCTTCAGATAAACCAGGTTTCTCCCCAGGCACGTCAGAGAAAACCCAGACTCCCACAGTGGCCCCAGAGAATGCCACTGAAGGTGGGATCATTCTGCTTCCTACTAATACTGCACCTCCTGAGCCCATGCAGCAGTTCACACCACCTGCTACTGCGGCTAAAGCAGGTAATGTTTCAACAAAGCTGTCGAGCTGAGGGTACCTGCAGGTTGAACAGAGAGTGGAGTGGCTTTTCTGCTGTTAAGTTTCCAACCTGTTGTTATAAGAGCTGATTCTTTACCCAAATGTTACATAATCCCACTTTAAACCTGTAGACCTACAGTAGCACTGCAAACCCCAGACCTTGTAGTCACTTAATTCTGAGGCAAAATTCTGACCAAGTTCACCATTAGTGGGAAATGACAACTCGAGGAAATACAGCAAAGTAAAAAGCAGAGATTAAGACCTATTTTAAGTGATTTAGGTTGGTTTTTTTTTTGTTTTTTAATTGGTAAGCAATACCTGAGGCTTTCTGGGGTTTCAGAATAGTCTCTTCTAGCCATATTGTTATTTTTGGTGTGACTCTTCAGAACATTGTTCCATCTTAAACATTCTGCAGTAGAAGCCTATCCGTATTTGCCAGGTACCATGCAGCAACATAGATGAGACCTGAGGAAGCTCAGTTCTTAAGAGTGGAGAACATGGCCTCCAAGTCCTGGAAAAACAGAGTTTTGCTCTAATTTCAAATCTGTGAGGAAGCTTATCACACTTAGAGCTGCAGCTTTTGAAAAGGACTTTTAACAACCATGACCTCTGTAGTTGTGTTAAATTCTGTGCGTGTGTTCATGTATCTCCTCCTGCTGAGCTTCCTACCTCCCTGAGCACACTGACAAAGGATTAGAAGGGCCACAAGAAGCCAAGAAGCACAGATGTGCGTTTTTCTGCACTCCTAATGTACATTCTAATGGGATGTACATTTTCTGCACATCCTAATGGGATGTGGAGAGCTAAGCCCTTTGCTTCCTGGTAGAGAAGGTCTGGTTTGGGACATTCTTGACCACCTCTACCAAAATACGACGTGCCAGCCAGGATAGCAAAAGAAGATAGCGGGAAGAGATGAGCTACAAGAGATTCCTCTCCAAGAAAATGGATCATCATTACCACTGACTGTTGACTAGGCAGCTCTCCCTCCTCCTGTGAAGGAGGAGGTTGAGGAGGGCCTGAAAAGGGGTTTGGAAGAAGAAGCTGAAGGGGAGGCTTCAGGCTGAAGGGAAGTGTGATGAATCTCACTGTTGGTACTGCATTATACAAGGATTGCCTAAAGTTCGTGTGTTCTCAGCCAGACTGTCTAGAAAGTCTCAATGACAGTCCCTCTTTCTCTCTTTTGGCCGTCACCCTCTTCTAGCCATTTTGTTACCATCTCATGTGAAGGTCAAAGTGCAAGCCTTCACTCCACAGGTGCTTAGGGCAACTCTCATGATCAATTGTGAAGCCTTGGGTGAATTTAAGTAGCAGTGACAAAAAGTGTGCTGTCAGTGTCTTCACTTCATCCATTTTTAGACCCATCAGCTGCCACTGCTGAGTAGCTTCTTTGGCATCTCTTCTAGGTTTGTCAGTTGGACATTTTACACTTATGAATGCTGCCTTCAGAGAACTTTTGTTCTGTGATTTCCCAGTATTAAAAGTAAGGCATTTAAAACATTTGAAATACAGGACTAAGCGAAGTTTCCCTAAGTTGTGCTTTGGTATGTTTCTGCTGGGGGCTGTTTTTGTGTGCTTTGGCATTTTTTGAAAGAGAAAAGTTTTCACAGACAAGGACTGGATTGCAAGTGGATTGAATGGGCAATTCAGATAAGAAATAACCATTTGCCCTGCTATGCAAGTGAATTTTTTAAAAGGAGCACCAGGTGGACATTGGAACCTGCCTTACAAGTTGTCCCACAAACATAGAAGTAGTACTTCGTGGTGAAAGAAAATGTGATATTAAAGTTCTACTATACTTTTTTTTGTCTTCTGTATTTTTTTAATTATTGCACTTCCGGTTACTGAGAAAAATACGTAACTCTTTATGTAGAGCATTGTTACCTCCAATATAAAAGAATGATGAGAATGATTTTCTCTGAAACAGAAATAGGGAAAATGACACTTCATAGCTGGAGACAGAAAAAAACTTAGGTTTGGTAAAAGGTGAGGGAATCATAGTCATGATTAAATAGATCATTATTTTATAATGCATTAAGGAATTTTTCTTTTAATTATCGCTGCCTATTCTCTGTAGAGTGCTTGTCAAATTTTGCATAATCCATTGCAAAATTTATATCAGTTTCATCTGTTATAACATAGTGTACTCATCCTGTCTTATATGCAGTTAAAGAACTTACTGTGTCTGCTGGAGATAACATACAAATAATGTTACCCAAAAATGAGGTTGAACTGAATGCCTTTGCTGTCCCACCACCATCTACAGGTGAGTTGAATGCCTTGGTACATAAGGAGATGCACACACTACCAACTCGTAAATGCAGACAAATTCTGAGTTTTTTGAACATCCACCACTTGAGATAAAACAATTTTTCTCATTTCTAATACTGCCTCTTCTGTAGCTCTAACTGCAGAGAGGATTTCCTCTGTTGGATTTTTAAGAGGAATTTTTTTTAAGTGGCTTTTACTTTCAGAACCTGAACTCACTAGCCAGATGGTTCAATAAAAAGCCTTTAATTTCTACCAAAAGATGATGTGGCCTAGTTTTTAGCATCTTGCTGTAAAGCTCAGGGGAGGTGGGAAAGTAGGTTTTGAATGCAACATTTGCCTTAAAACTGCCAGCTTCTGAACTGCAGGAGCAAATAAAAGATGTTTCATAAGTAGCTATGTAAAATATGTTGGCTTCGCATGAAGCTGGTTTTTGTGAAGATGTCTATTATTTGTGAAGTCTGTTACATCCTTGCTGCTTTACCACGTTGCAACACACTGGGAGTTTAACTTGTGGTCATACTGCTTCATTTTACAGGCTTAAGCAGTAGCAGTCATGATTTCATACTGAAGTGTTATATCTGATGAGTGGTGAACTTGGATTTTTTTATTTTCTGAGGTTATCTTGAACACAAAGCTGATTGTTACACTCTGTTATTGCCCTTAGAAACAGCCTACACCTATGAGTGGAGCTTAATCAGTCACCCTGCTGACTACAGTGGGGAAATGGAGCAGAGGCACAGCCAGACTTTGAAGCTCTCTCATGTAAGTGAGCTGTAAGCTCAGGCTCATTATGTTTGTGTGGGCCTTTCACGGAATTGTAACCTGTGGGGAAGGGCACCTTGATTCAAGATGTTCAAATGGCTTCAAGCCATCCTTAGTCTCATCACTTGTTTGTGTCACCAAATTTATGCCAGTATCTTAGAGTGCTCTAATAATTTTCTAAGACAGAGTAAAAATTCCTCAGTGTTTGCTTCATATTCCCCACTTCCAGGCAGTGACTAGTGGCCTTTAAGTATATTTTTATAAAAGTTGTTTGAGGATTCAGACATCCAGATTTATTCTTTTGTGATATGATTGTCACATTTAAGCAAACTTCTTTTGTACAATTCAGTATGTAACCCTGTTTGTTCTGTGTTTGTCTCAGTTATCAGTGGGACTTTATGCCTTCAAAGTGACAGTTTCTGGTGAAAATGCCTTTGGTGAAGGTTTTGTAAATGTCACGGTCAAACCAGGTAAATTAGTTGACTGATATAAATAATGTCTGACACAAGTACAGCATACATTTCAAACGGTCTCTCAGTTGCCATTTGTCAAGGACATCTGGCAGTCCAGTCATGCTGATATATTTCATATCTTGGTGTCTATGAGGGGTTTAAAGAAAGTAGAACTAGGGATCTTGCTCACTGTGTTTAAGTGGTTTCTAGTCTTTCCCCCTCCTCAGTCAAAGCCTGAGATATCATTGTGCCACCTTTCCTGCATTTCCTTTCCTTTCATGCACCTTACAGTGCATGGCTCTGATCTGATTTACACCACATAGGAGCACTGCAGTGGAACACTGCTGTGTCAGCACACTGCTCATCAGTAACCTCTTCTTTACCTTGTCCAAAAAGGACAGCAGATGCTGCCAAGCTGTGTTTCTTAGATTTAACCACTGGGGACTATTGATCTGTAGACTTAACATTAGTTTTGTCTGGGCTTTCACTAATATTCTTTTTTCTTCCCCTTTTTTTCTTCCCCCCTGTCTTTCTTACAGCAATCAGAATTAACCAGCCACCTATTGCTGTCGCTTCACCCAAAGTACAAGAAGTTTCCTTGCCTACAACTTCTACCTTCATTGATGGCAGTCGTATGTACTGGACCATTCTGTCCTTATATCCTATATTTTTAATATACAGTTACAACACTGCTGTTTGTCAATTACAAGTGAAATTTCTTCTCACTCTTCTCAGAAGTTCCCTGAATAAATGATTTGTTTTGGGAATATGTGTCCAGTTATAAATTATTTTAATAATTTTAAAACACAACCTTGCACTTGGAGTTTGAGATGCAGTGTGTCAGAGACTGCTGCATCCAGAGAGCAGCTACTCTTACAGCTTCTTCCTGTCCTGACCAGAGAGCCTCTATGGCTGTACAGCTGGGGCCATAGTAAACAGCTGTCAGGTAGAGCGTGATGAGATGTTGTAATTACATTTATAATTACTGAGCGCAGGCAAGTCGGAACGTCCGGAGTCTGACCGATATCCTTTTTTCTTTAATTCATGTGTGTGAAGAATTGTTTAGATAAATAAAAGCAAAGGTAACTTGGTATGACTCTGTGGTTCATGAAGCTTATTCAGCTATACTTGTAGAGACAATTGTAGAAAACGAGTTAGGGATGAGCGTATGAACGACTCAAGTATTCATTTCAGCAATTGCTACAAGAAACTGGTGTGTTTTTCTTCAATGAATAGAAAGCATAGATGATGTGAAGATAGTGAGCTACCACTGGGAGGAAATTAAAGGTCCCCTGCGAGAGCAGAAGGCATCTGCTGACACACCTGTCTTGCACTTGTCTAACCTTCTTCCTGGAAACTACACCTTCAGGTACCTGCTTGATGATTTTCTTAGAGGCTTATCTGTGATATCAGCTAAATGTTTTTTTCTGTGCTTACATATATCTCCTCAAACAAAAATCTTAATTTTTCTTCTGCATACTGTTACTTTTCATTTTGCACAGTGGAGAAACAGACTGGTTTTATTAAAAAATGATTGCAGTGATCCTTTATAACACAAAATTACAGAAAAAAAGATACCGTAAATTAAATATGTCCCTGCTTCTAGCAAATAAAAATTGTGACAGACTATTCTTTTTTCCCATCTTAGAAGTTGGCTAGTGCCCTGAATGAAACTATGAGTCAGGTTGTGAAAGTCATCCTCTGAAGGGTAGTGGCAGACAGAATAATATTGTCAGACTGATCCTCACAAGACATGGTTATGCACTGCTTTTACTAAGAATAATTCTGTTCTTTATAAAAGCATTTGGCTTGCTACTGATTTCCTCCATTTATGCATTGCTGAAGCTGGGGGTTGCCCAAACAGTGGAAGCAATGTTTGTGATTCAAGGTGCTTTAGTAAAAATCAGTTCTTTTTCAGAACTGTTTAACTTAAAGCCCAGTCTATACAGAGGCAGACTTCCCACTGAGCCATCTTGGGTTTTTGGTTGCCATTGGGTTGCCTATCAGTCAATATATTATGTATCAGCGTAGCAGCAGCAGATTGTTGAAGCTAGCATACAGCTTCTGCTTTAATTCTGTGTTTTTACTGGAATTGTTCCGTATCAGACAGTAGCAGAAATGAGTGTTAATTTTTTCCCTATTAAAAAGGGCAGAATCTTGCTTACAAGCAATGCTTCTAAAGTGTGTTCTGAACCCTAGGGAGTTAAGAAGTCAGTTGTTACATCTCTGTACATTTGGGGAAGGCTGACCTTCCTGAACAGTAGAGCAGTGTGCTGAAGATTACAAGAAATTAGCTGATCAAAAATATCCAGTGCCCTTGGTACACATGGATGTGCACTCATTGCAAAATGTACATGTTCCCTAATGTCTGAGGTAATGAGCACTAGTTTTGTTCCTGCTCAGGTTCCCTTCCATGTGGTCAGCTGTATGCAGGGGTGGATTAGAGATTAGTTGATCACCACACTGCAGAAGGCAGCTTTCATCCCTTTGAAGTGCCTGCAGTAGTCTCATTTTAAGATGATTTTATGCTTCTGAGAGGCAGTAATGTCTGGGGTTTTTTAAAACCCTGTACATTTTTAATTTTGTAACTTGACATTGATATTGAGCTCCATTAAAATTAGTAATGATGTGCTACAAATAAGAAGTGAGGATCTGGTGCTGTTCTATAAGCAGAGCTTCTGAACATCCAGAGTAGTTTTAGGTGTTTCACTGTACTGCTTCATTATAGGTGATGAATAAAATCCCCATTTTTTACTGAGTACATTTCTAAAGGAGTTTGTAGTGAATGGTGAAGTTGCCATTGTCAGCAGGTAAAGGGTTTAATCTGTGATTTCGTTTTTCTTAAAGGTTGAAAGTTGTGTTAGTAAAGTCTTCTGAATTTCTTTCCTGCCTTAGTTGAGGGATATGTGTGTCTGAAGCAGAATTTTGTATCATATAATCAGCGCCTTTTGTTTAGGTGGTGTTTGAAAAAGTGCCAGAAAACGATTAATATTTCAATTTAGAAGTTGGCAGAAGTTCATCTTAACAGATACTGTTTTTCCTCTTGTAGACTCACAGTGATTGATTCAGATGGAGCAGCCAACTCCACCATTGCATCTCTGACTGTCAACAAGCCAGTAGATTACCCACCTATTGCTAATGCAGGACCGAATCAGGCAGTCACTTTGCCCCAGAACTTCATCACACTGAATGGAAACCAGAGCAGTGATGACCATGAAATTGTCAGCTATGAGTGGTCCCTCAGTCCCAAAAGCAAAGGCAAGGTTGTAGCAATGCAGGTATGTGTATTTCTCCTTGCATGGTATTGAAAAGCTCTTTTATCTTTGCCTTTAACATGAGCAAACACATAACTAAGTAACTATTCAGAAGTACTGAAATACCTAGAGTGATGTTATTCTTTTTTTTTTCTCTCACATATATTCAGCTCTTATTTTAGATACTACTTTTAATTCCTTTTCATATTTTTTTTATTTCTTTGTGACCAAACAAACTTGCTTGTTCCCTGGTGGTTTGGAAAGACTTCAAGTTCACATTGTCTGTCCTTGAACCCTAGAGGCTGTTTCACAGGCTCCCATCTTCTGAGGCTCTGGGCAGGCTGAAAACTGGCTTATAGGAGAATGTGGGGATAGTCAGAGTTTTCTTGAAACACTCCCTCCTGGAGAGAGTAGAACTAAATAGAAACTTAGTTTTCTGAGTGAAAATGACAAGACCTTTTGGCAGCGTTTATGCAGCCATGCTCTATGGTGGACTTTTATGGACTTTTATGGACTTTTATGTTCACTGAAACATAGGTTTCCAGTGAGAGCTTACAGAATTTATTCTCTTAATTTTCATGATTGTTTTTGTTGTTCTTGTTTTGTGTTTTATTTTTTTTTAATCTGAGAAGTTAATAAGTATTTTCACTGGACTTGTAAGTTGGAGATTCTTACAGCTCTGTAGGCAGTTGAGATAATTAATGTAATGAATCCATCTGAAACTCAGGAGCCATTTTTTGTGAGACTTGATTTCTCCCATGTTAGCAAATGCTTTAGACCTTCAGAACTGAAAAGAGATCACTGTAGATCTATTTAGGAAAGAAGTAATGTTATTAATGCAAGACTACACTGTATGTAAGGTCTTATAGCATAATGGTTTTCTGGTCATTCATCAAGACAAAAACTTTCTAAAAGCACCCAATAAACTGAAATTTTAGTTTTTGAGTGCTGTTTTATCTTAAAGCAACCTTTTTGAAGGGAGGGAATGACTGCTCGAGATAACCAGTGGATTCACTGGGTATTTAATGTGGAAATGCAAGTACATGTTACAGTTTATTTTCAACAAACTAGTAATCTTTATTGTGCCTGAAGATCATAGAATCACAGAATAGTTTGACTTGGAAGGGATATTGAAGATCATCTTGTTCCAACACTTTGCCATGGGCAGGGATGTCACTCACTAGACCAGATTGTTCAGGGCCCCATCCAATTTGGCCTTAAACAGTTCCAGTGATGGGGTATCCACAGCTTCTCTGAGCAACCTGTGCTGGTGCTTCACCACCTTCTGAGTAAATAATTTCTTCTAATATCTAATGTAACCCTGCCCTCTTTCACTTTGAAACTATTCCCTCTTGTCTTGTCACTATCTATCCATATAAGCCCCTTTAGGTACTGGAAGACTGCAATGAGGTCTCCCCAGAGCCTTCTCTTCTCCAGGCTGAACAACCCCAACTTTCTCAGCCTTTTTTTGGAGAGGGCTCCAGCCCTCTGACCCATCTTCATGGCCCTTCTCTGGACCGCTCCAGAGGATGCTGGTCTGTGGTGTATTGTATGATATCTGCTGTTAGAGTGTAATGTAACAAGTACCTCTGCTGGTTAGTTAATTGTTTATCCGGTCTCTTTGTTCTTATTGTCATCTTTATCCAAAAAAAAAAAAAAAAAAAAAGAGAGAGAGCCCAACCTGTTTGCATTATGATTTGGTATTCCTCATATAAGAGATGCCAAAAATGCTCATTTTTTTAGGAAAAGGACCCATAGCTGGGCCCAGTCATTTTATGAGCTTCTGTAGGTATCAGCAAATGCTACTGGAAGAGTAAATTCAGGACTGAGTTGTTTCGTTTAATATGTTTTCTTTATTTTCCATAACCCTGTTTGTCTGGGTACAAGTCAAGCTTGGTTTTGCATTTGACAGTTTTTGTAAGTTTGAAAGGATGTCATGATGTTTGGTTTTTAAAATATCACTAAGGAAATGGAATAAGCTGTAGGGATTTTCATCAGTGTTTAATTTCCTAATTGAAAATGGTAGTGTTACATGTGTTTCACAATTATTGTTGTGAAGAAATAATGCAGTGGTTATACCAACAGGAGAAATTAGGATTTATTGCCTCTAGCTATTTCTCTGGGTTGGTAGGAAGAACAATTGCAATAGTGAACACATTACCTCTGTCTGTGTGCCAAATTTTAAGCCTCCTCTTTATTTGCAAGGTGCGCGGACTCCTTGCTCAAACACTGTATTTACAGTGACTTTAAGCATTTCTTTTTCCTTCCATTTGCTCTGTAAGAACTTTCATTACCCTGTTTTGTCTGGTGCTCTGTCCTTACCGGTGCTGCGAAGGGAGTGCGGACGCCGTACCTGCAGCTGTCCGCAATGCAGGAAGGAGATTACACGTTCCAGCTGACTGTGACAGACTCTGCGCGGCAGCGCTCCACGGCCGAGGTCACACTCATCGTGCAGCCTGGTAAGTCACTGCGGGCACGCCTGGGCTGGTCCTCGGGGCTGACCCAGCCTGGTGCCTTGGCGCCGTTCTCCTCAGCCTCCTCTCCCCGCATTGCACCACTGATATGGCAGCCCCGGTGCCTGGTACCCCTGGATCAAGGACTTGTCCATTTTCTGTCAAAGCAGGCAGTTAAGTGTAGAATCAAACAAAATCCAGGTGCTGATCCTGAGGGTTCACACCAGCCTGGTTATGTAAGGCAACAGAGGTCTGCTTGAATGTACTTCTAAAACCCAAATTGTAGCTCTTGGGTGTCATGTCCTACAGAGTCTGTTTTGAAAGCTGCATTGTGTGCTTCATTCAGTTTTCTTATTGTTTTGCAATTCTCCTGCAAGAGTCCTTGTGTGATTTGAATTCACTCAAACGAATTACATTGTGTTTCCTAGGAAAGAGTATCAACCAAGGACTTTACAAAAGCTGCATTTTTCATGTTTATTTAGGTTTGGGAGCCAAACGATGAATAAGCCAAATGATCTGGGCCTCGTGTGATTTTTTTTTAATGCCTTTTTTTTCCCACACTTTGTTTGCCTTTTATGTGGCCTTTTCTGCCTGTGTACAGGTCTCATATTTCACCATGGGGAAATTTTTTATCTTCCTGTTGCTGCTTAATATATATTTTTTGTAGATGATCCCTTCTGGGGCAACTTTACAGCAGTCATGCACTGCAGAAATCAAGAACATGAATTGGAAGTGTGGTATGTGGTGGTGCCTTTTAGACCTATTATAGTGTGGAGTTAGAAAGATGCTATTGCTGAAGTCAGGCCCAAGGGTAAATAAATACCAAGGAAAATGGCAGTGTTGCCGATTTTACCATTTCACAAAAAAGGAGGCTGAAAACAGAGTAACAGGTTATGTTTCTGCACTAAATTCTCAAAGGCTCTGATTTGGCGTTCACTTAGTGGCCTTGAGCAGCAGACAGAATGGGTCAATATCTTCTCTGAGAGCAAAGAATCATACTTATCTGGGAGTTTTTGAAAGAGATGGACTGGTAGGACCAGTAAACTCATGTTTTGTGACAATTCATATAATGCATTGAGCATGCAGCAAGATTTTTGAGTGTGACTGTGCCTTCAGCTTGGACTATGAAAAAGGAAGTACCTGCTGTGGGATTTGAGATCCCGCTTGTTGTGGGATTTGGTTTGCTGCAGAGCTGACCTCTCTCACCTGCTGGCCTGTGCATGTCATACTTGAGGTTTGTACCTTTTGAGTCAATCTGTCAAAATTTTATTAAAATACCCTGTGTAAAATCTGATTGGCAAGCCTTGCCAGTGACGACCTAGAAAATGTCATACACTAAATACTAATTTTGCAGAAAATAACAGCCCTCCAGTAGCAGTGGCTGGCCCTGACAAAGAATTGACCTTCCCGGTAGAAAGTACTACACTGGATGGAAGCAAAAGCCAAGATGACCAAGGCATTGTCTTCTATCACTGGGAAAATATCAGGTATCCAAAGATTTTACTAATCCTCAGAAAAATAGAGAAAAATGAAAGAGATTGGGTCTAGAGCCTCTTATCCAATCATATTGAAAGATGAATCATGAATTATATTTGAGAATTGCTTTCAGGACAATCCCACTTAGGTGGTAATAGCATAAGAAATAGCAATTTTAAGTTGAACTTGAAAAGCTCAGGCAGTCTCTGCCTATGTTTTGCAATGTTTCATTTTGAGGCCTTGTTTTATAAAATGAAGAGAAAATAACAGGAACTTCTGTGTCTCCTATTAAAAAGTAAGTAGCAGACTTGGTTTGCATCCAGTAATATACAAAGCTTTTCCATTTGTGCTTAGAACTAGGGTTTCTCAGTTACTTGTTTATTGAACAGTAAAGTGTCAGTCACTTTGCCCTGAACTTCCAGTAACAAGGGACTAAATCACTCTTGAATGGTGATTGAAAATGTTTTACAAAAGCTTATAATTGTGTGTTTATGAGCAAACCTAACTGATCCTTAATAAAAGGGCAAGGTATTTTAGCTCAGGCAGCTGTCATACCTGATACAGGAAGAGGTCTGCTGGCAGCCTGTGCAGGTTATGTGTGGGTCTTAGAGCAATATAATTTGCAAGAAATAGCTGTTAGTTATAGTTCTATTTTCATGCTCTCAGTAAATAGAACCGTGATGAGGTTGAACTTCTGGGGTATTTTCTACTCTTCTGATAGGTGGGGATGTGTGCTTGGGTGCTTTGAATGTCTTGAAAAAAGGTGTTAATGAATTCTCTAAACTAAACTTATGTCTCAAATAGTTCTTTAGCCATCAGTGCTTATAGCAGTTGTAGAACTACAACACATAAAATCAAAAGGTCTGAGCAATGCTGCTGAATTCATCGTTGGGCTTCCTGGGTGTGCTTATTTTAGTAACATGTTTTGTTTCAGTGGTCCAAGCTCTGTACAGATGGAAAACGATGACAAGGCAATAGCAACTGTGACTGGTCTCCAGGTTGGTACCTATCACTTCAGGCTGACTGTGAAAGACCAGCAGGGCTTGAGCAGTGCATCTGTGCTCTCCATTACTGTGAAGGAAGGTAAGCCTGGCTGCTGCTTCTTAGGGCCTGGTGGGCTACTGGGTAGTTCATTCAGTCACTGAAGGAAGGTGAAGGAAATCAGAACAGAAAGCTGTTATATTTCAAATGTGTTTAAGAAAACTGCTCTTTTGTAGTAAAGTAGCATTGTGAGTGACTGGCAGAATTAATTTTATTTGATGCAAACTGTTTTAATGTTCAATATATGCAAAATTAGTTGCAATAAACATGCTCCAAAATAATATTTTTGACAATTGTATGTCTACATCATTAAGAATAAATGTTTTTATTTTATCTCTGAAATTAAGCTTTGAGCAGAAAAGCACTGGATTTTAAAGTAACATCCCAGAAGTGACATCTCAGTGAACCAAGTTCCACTTAAAAATTTAGTATTAAAACACCTGGGTTATTTGTTTGTTTTGTTTTGTTATTTTGGTCGTGTGTTGTTATTGTGGGGTTGTTTGTTTGGGGTTTTTTTGTTTTGTTTTTTGGGTTTTTTTGTTGTTGTTTTTTTTGGTGGGGTTTTTGTTTGTTTATTTGATTTTTTTTTTTTGTTTGGTTTGGTTTTTTTTTTTAATTATACAGAGAAACAGTTGCTGTAGTGTGGGGTATTTTAGTTTTTGTTTTGGTTTGGTTTTGTTTCCCAAAATGCATGCTGTGGAAGAAGCTTTAGGATAATCATAGTATCATATAATGGTTTGGGTTTGAAGGGACCTTGAAAATCATCTTGTTCCAAACCTGCTGTAGGCTGAGAGAGCTTCCACTAGACCAGGTAGCTCAAAGCCCCATCCAGTCTGGCCTTGGACACTTCCAGGGATGTGTTGACATCGGCAAGCCCAGGATACAGTTGACTTTCTGGACTACAAATGCACATTGCTGAGTCATGTTGAGCTTCTTGTCAGTCAACACCCCAAATCCTTCTCCTCAAGGCTTAGTGGCATTATGCTAACTACTCCCAGTCCAGTCTGTGCCCAACTTATACTTGGGATTGCTCCTGCCCATCTGCATCTTGGAGAAGAAGCTGGATTCTGTTTTACTCATGTGCACCATTGCTTGAGCTGTTTCAGGGTTTCAGTTAGTGTTCAGTTAGAAATACATGGCAGCAGCTCTGCCCAAACATGTCCATGGTCTTGTTTATGCTGTGAAGTGTAGCCACAGTAAGTTCTGTCTACTGTCACAGGTTTGATATTAAAAATATTCAGTTTTCCAATAACAAGTTTAGTCTACTGGTTTTAAGTGGAAGAGACACAACCCTATGCTGTTACAGCTAACACCGTTGAGATCTGCCCAGGACTGAATTATTTATGTCCAACTATATGTGTCCAGTGAGGTATTTCACTCCACCCCACAGCTTCCTTGAGCCTTCACTTAGTAGTTGTATTCTGAAAAAAATCAGTAATGTCTGGTTTCTGGAAGGAGAACATGGTCATATTTTTTGGCTTTTTTTCACCATATGGCCAATGCATGCCTTAGTTTTACTGCTAGTGGTGAGCAAAAAACATTTGGGAATTAGACTTACTCTTAAGTTTCCTGATTGCATTTTGCCTAAATACAGGCATTTTGAAGACACAATATCTTGCACAAGGTTCTGTTGGGTAATAAGTGATTTTCCAGATGAAAAGGTCCCAGCATGGTGATCTCACGCTGGGTTGTGTTTCTAGGTAGGCAGAAAATCTTTTTGTTCGACTGAGAAGATTTGATGCTTAAGTTATTCCAAGACTGCAAATAGAATATTCCACAATGCTTTTTGAAATAGATCTTTCTTCTCAAATTCAATATGCTCAGAGCCAGATTTTGTATGCCCACTCATCCTTTCCCTGTAGCTTTGACATGAGGTTCTGTTGTAACTGTCTGTAATCATCAGGTAAAGAATTACAGCGTGGGTGTATTGGCAATGGCATGTCACATGTTTTGAAAGCAAATCCTTCTTCACTATTTTTATGGCTAGAAAGCAACAGTCCACCCCGGGCACATGCTGGTGGGAAGCATGTTCTAGTGCTTCCAAACAACTCTGTTACCTTGGATGGCTCAGGGTCTGCTGATGACCAGGGGATTGTGTCATATTTGTGGATTCGGGATGGTCAAAGCCCAGCAGCTGGGGTAAGTTTCTTTCAAAATTTGGCTTTTGTTATGCATGTAACTACAGCAGGGAGAGCAGGTACAACCCACAGGATGCTGTCAAGTGTGCTCCCTGTTTCTGGTTTATCTCCCCTGCTCTCTGTAATGTTATGGTCAAGAGGCTGGTGATACTTTCAGTACAATTAAAGAATATAGCAACTAAGGACTGCAGCAATGCAGAGTAATTGGTGATAGTATGAAGCTAATGTGTTTGAGAGGAAAAAAATATCTGAAATCCAGATACTCCAAAGGAGGAGGAGTCTGAGAGAGCAAGTACCAAAAAAGACTAAGGAATCATGACTGGTAGCATATGAGGTAAAACTTAAGTTTAAGGTAAAAATGGTGTTTGACATTACATGTGTAGGCACCTTCCTTGGCAGATGATGGTGATTAGCCTGGGGCATTAGGGCAGGGGATTCTGCTCTCTGAGTGGAGCAAACAGCAGGAATACCTGAGGATAAACTTCAGTTATGTGTCAGGTAATAAAACTGGGATAATTTTTTCCCTATTTGCAGAAAGTGTTGTAGAAAGCTCTTTGGTCTTAGGAAGATAGTGGTAAATCAGCAAGTACAGGGAGAGGAGAAAAAGCAAAGTCATAAAAAAACTTCTAGAAGCAATTCACATGAAGAGGTTTAGCTTAAATATAGCTGGCAGAGTTGATAGTTGAAAATTCATGAACCAAGGAGAAGAAAGTAGGAGTTAAGAAAGTGGAACTAAGCATAGTGGAATACAATTGAGAAATAATAGTATAACTGTCTTGGATTTTCAGGAAGATGCGTTCTTCAGATTGTCAGCTGTTCTCTCTTTGGGTATTTTTAATGAAAATATCCACAGTGTGCAGACGTCCTCATTAACTGTCGCTTCCAAATTACTCTGCTATAAACTGTGGGTAGGTCCCAAAAGTCAAATCGAGAACACACAGCATCCTACTAGATAGCTGACTTGATAATGAAACTTGCATCTTTCTCTGAAGGTGTAACTGTTCTGGACCTGGTTTTTACAGGATGTGATCCATGGCTCAGACCACGAGGCAGTACTGCAGCTAACTAATCTTGTGGAAGGAACCTATATTTTCCACTTGAAAGTGACGGATGCTAAGGGAGACTCAGATGTTGATTCGGCAACTGTTGAAGTGCGGCCTGGTATGACAATTAAAAGGTCATCGACATGTTGTGAATACCACATCTTTGTTCTCCTTTTCACTTACTTATTCAGATATTGATGAGAATCTCTCAAGTTAAAACACAGAGCAAACAGGTTCTCTCTCTACCTTCTTACTATTCTATGACTAGGCCCAAGTGTGTTAAAAGGTGACATCAGGATTCTAAACTACTGCAGTAACCATAGTTGGGACCATAAATAAATAAAATTCTACTTACTAGTTAATATTTTCATTAGACTTTTGTTATTTCTCATTCATTGTAGGTTTTTTGTTTCTTATTCTGGTTATTAATAAGTTTGGCCAGTAGAAAGAGATGTGAGCTGACCATTGAATTTGAGTACAAATGCTGCTGTTTGATGCATGAAAGTGTGGCTTTGTTTGTTTTACTTCTTTCATCCTGAAAGATAAAAAAATCATCAAAGAATTTCAGGGGGTTGTAAATGCAGGCAGAATAGCTAAATAATGGAAGTTGAAGTCTTAGGAGAAAGAGACTTGGGTCTGTCAGAGATACCTTGTTTATCTGGCTCCTGGGTAATGATTTTATTTCTGTTCCTCAGTTTAGTGTTGAATATAATCATAGAAATTGGATTATGATTCTCATGGGGTATTGTGAAGTTTGATTTGTTTGTGAGGCACTCTAGAAGTTCAAGCACAATATAAAAGAAACCTCAGCTTGTAAGGGTAGGCAGGATAAACATACCTGATATTTCTCAAATTTACCATCCTCCTTTAGACTTACAGTCTTGCATGCTACAATACGAGTCCATCTTTGGCTCCCTTTTCCTGGGTGGTTGTCAGTAGTAGATAACTAGCAGGGAACTTGGTAATTGGGCTCATCCAGAGCTTACCTCTGACTTTAAGATGGCAGCATTTAGGAGAGAGGAAGTTGCCCTTCTGCACAGAAATGTGTAAATGCTGAAAGTGCACCCTGAAGTACTTTATTTCTATTGATAAGATGGGTTACTATATTAGGACCCACTGGGTTTGTTTCATAGAGAACATAACAAAATAAGCTGAGTGCTTCTCTAAGAAAACAAAAGAATTGGCTTATCAATGGTATGGGTCTTATGGAGAAAACTGTAGTATTAATAAATACTTTCAAGTACTGCATGCTGGTACTGAAATACTTGCCTGGCTCTGAAGGAACAGCATGTTCTTCTTCTGTCAGATCCCAAAAGGAGTGGTCTGGTGGAGCTGATCCTGCAGGTTGGAGTGGGACAGCTAAGTGAGCAGCAGAAGGACACACTGGTGAGACAGTTGGCTGTACTGCTGAATGTTTTGGATTCAGATATCAAAGTTCAGAAGATACAAGCCTACTCAGATATAAGGTAGAAAGATGTCCTCCTGTGCCAGAAAGACTTGTGATTTTCTTTGCCTCTCTCACAGCTCATAATTAGTTGCAAAATAATCTTTCCTAACATGACAAAAAATGCTATATTTCTCAACAGAATATACTTTAAAGGGTGAATTTCTTCTGTGCTAGAAAACTGATGAAGTAAACTCTGTGGAGGCTCAGAACTGAAGTGTTTTGTTTTTTAAAAATCCTACTTTTTGTGTACAGACTTTTTCCTTTAAAGAAAATGCATGTAGATATATTTCACTGCCTTTGTTCCAAATGCTGGATGGAGTGAGATAAACAGACTTTCTCACAGTGAAGCATTCAGTGTATTTCAAAATAAGGTTCCAGCTCTCTTTAATCAAACCTATTTTATTTCCCCTTTTTTTCCTACTTCTTCTCCATGGTTTTTATATTCTTAATATTTTACAAACATTTTCCCAGGTAACTAGTGATGAAAATCCATTTTTTGTACAGTGAATTCTCTTAGATGTGGTATTTTACTGTGAAGAAGAAATACTCCCTCTGCTTGGTGTAGAGTGCTAGAGATGGCTATGTGTACCCAGAGAAACTTCTCAGCATGATTGGTAGAACCTGTTTATTTGAGTTAGTTTTAAATTACTTCTTGTCAACTACTTGGTAATTTAAAATCCATTTTGGTATTTATTTAGCTCTCAGGGAACCTCTTAAAATGTGAAAACGCAGTGTGGAAAGTCTACTAGTTATAGCTGTGATATTTTTAATCACAATTTTTCAAGTTAAAATGTTCCCTGAAGTGTCTGATAACAGGGTGAGATCAACACCACCCAACTTAAAAGTTGTAGATGACAGGGCAGGAGGACTTCCACACGAAGTTCTCTGGATCCCTTGCTTCTGAGCTTTTTCTCCTATTAAATTCAGTTTCCTTAAGTTAGTGACATTTCTTCACAGTGTTTTGTGACAGGCTCTATGTGAGAGTGGAGAAAGCAAATGTATGCATAGTTCTTAAAGCAAAAGTCAGGAAGACCAAGAAGGAAATTATATTTGCTGTTATCCTCCTCTCTCTTTTGTGAAATTGAGAATCCCGAGAACTGCTGGTGCTCCCAGCTCAGAAGGAAGATCAGTTGACTACTCCACAGAGCTCCCTAATCTTTACCAGTGGTGACATTGGCTTTCCAGAAGCAAAAAAGACTAAATGCTATTATTGCTTTATTGAATTTACTATATTTATTATTTATTAGACTTTATTGCTGAATGCCTGACAAAAGTGATCTGTGACAGCAGTCTTGACATTAGCTGTTCTTTCTGCAGCACTGCAGTTGTGTTCTACGTGCAGAACGGGCATCCTTCCACAGTGATCAAGGCATCAGATGTCTCACGGACTCTGCACGTGCAGCTTTTGAAACAGAAGGCTGACTTCTTGCTTTTTAAAGTCCTGAGAGTTGACACAGCTGGTATGTTTTGGATTGTGCTTGCTCATCTCAGAACTTTGCAGGCATTTGGCTAACACAGCACCTGGAAACGGTGCATGAAGTCCTTCTGTCTGCCATCTGGTGTCTGTGCTTGGTGGGTATAGCTTTACAAAAAATAATGTTGAGGACAACACTTAAAATGCTTCATGATTTGTGGTAGGTAGTCTGGTGCCAGTCACTCTTAAAATACATCATCTATATCAGCAGGCAAAACCACATCTTAATCTGGTCTGCATCAGGAAGGCCTGTGGAATGAGGATAAAGATACCTTACATACTCTCTTTTCTTAGAAGATGAGCAAAACTTAATATAGCCATACAGTAGATATGTGTCATGTCTCTGCTTCCTTCTGTAGTAAATAGGCTTGTAATCTAACTTGTTCTTGTCTGCCTGTATCAGGCAAAATGGATGAAAGCTGTGTTACCGCCTAGTCTTCTAATCTTTGCAATGTATACAGGCCACTGGGGTTTCCTATAATGAACTCTCTCTTGCCCAAAAAGATGCTTGAACTTCACTAGTAATATCAACCCTTTATGATCCTTAGATATTACAGACATGACTTCTCCATAATTTAAAATCAGGACACAACAATTCAAGTACAAACAAAATAAGCAAGCTCTGGTGATAAAATAGTCACTGATTTTGTAATAAATTCTGTCTTTATTTACTGATTGAAAAGGTTATTCTTCTGTTATGAATATACTCTGATTACATTCTTTCTCCTCACAGCCAGCAGTCTGCTAGACTGTAGATCTATTTGACACATAACCCCAAAAGAAAGGGAGTCTCAAAACATAGCCACAGTGTTTTGAGCCAGATGCTTTGCCACCAATCTAGTCTAATATTAAGAGGATGTATGACAAGTTGTCCATTTACACAATTGACCCTGTGTTTGGTTCTGTTCTTAGCCTGTCTGTTGAAATGCTCTGGACATGGTCACTGTGACCCCATAACAAAGCGCTGCATTTGCTACCAGCTGTGGATGGAAAACCTGATTCATCGTTACCTAAATGATGGAGAGAGTAATTGCGGTGAGTTTGAGTGTTGAGGGATGTCTTTCAAGAGTAACTTGTCATGTGAGTCTGTTGATTATTTGTTCTCAGAATGGGGAATAAAGAGGTAGATGCTGAGGGAAGACTGAAAGTCTGTTTTCCAGCCCAACAATACCTTTTTATAGACAGATATTTGAATAATTTCTTGAAATGATGTCTTGACAGTAGTAGCCTAAATTTTAAAGAGAATCACTATTTGATGAAAAAAATGTGAAAATTTGGTCATGGGAGGAAGATTGTGCAACAATGTGGAGCCAGTTGAAGGAGTTGTTGAATAATATGGGCATTGCAAAGCTGGAAAAAAGGCAGCAATTTCAATTTCTCTGAGTGGGTGGTTGATGCTTCTGTGCCAGAAGTATGAGCTGATCTAAGCAAAGAAAACATCAGTGTTCCAGACTGACCAATACTGACTTTTAAAAGCTGATAACACTGACAACTGTGAGTATACACATGTTGGAGTTCAAATTACTTCTCTGTATCCTTTCCTGTTTTCCTGGATTTATAAATATAAATGTGCAGGTAGAAGGATCTATCTCTAATCAGTTCCTCTTTTGAAGCACTAAAGTGCCAGACCCAGGGTACCTCTGTTTATTTCAGTTAGAGAAGGATAACTGGGGTGGTAACCATGACCCTTTGCAGAACTGTCAATTCCCACATAGACTTCAGATATCTTGGGATGGTAAAAGGTATTTGAGACGAAGAAAATTTTCTAATGTGCATTTCTAACCTTAAAGCTTAAAGATTTTTAGGAATTCATCTAAGAATGTGTTGGGGCTGAGTTTTCCTACGTACCTCTTGCCACTCCCCATTCCTCAGGATTGGTTATTTTAATAGCATTGTATTAGAAGTTTTTCTATTCATATGATCTTACAAAGCACTGTTGTATTTCTTTTTTCAGAGTGGAGTATACTCTATGTGACTGTATCTGTTTTTATTCTGATTGTGGTCATGGTAGGGCTTGCCTGGTTCTGCATCTGCTGCTGTAAAAGGTACATGATTTGTGTTTCATTTTGATGGTGTGTATGCAAAAATTGCACAAAACTGTCACGTTTCAGTCCAGTCCATAGCATTAAACCACTGAGCTCATTTTGGACATGTGAGGAGCTTCCTGTAGCTGTTTCTGTAGGCACACACTTCTTTTGAAAAAAAGGGAATATTAATTTGTGTGTCTGTGCTCTTCTGCATTACGAAAACCAAGAAGCTAATGTTTATCCTTAATCTTAAGCTATAGTTAATGTTAAAATGCTGAGAATATGCTGCAGATCTTCTGTCTCCTACTGAGTCCTGCAGGTACTCCATGCAAAGAAAAAAAGACACACCCTGATGGTCACTGATGTAGAAATGTTCTAGGACATGGGGAAGGATCTGCTCCTAGTCTGGTTTCTCCCTTTACAGGGAAGGGTGCGTGGCTGTGCTGCATTGGCTTACAGGCAAGGAGTACTCTAATGATCTCAGTCGTGCCGACTTCTTGCTTTCTCTTTCCTTAAACAGGAGCATTCATACTACTGAATGTCATTTCCCTTCCTGCCTCCCCTCCAGTCTTTTCTAGTGAGCTGATAAGAAATTCTCTTTCAAGTGACAAGCCTCTGCAAATTCTGTCACTAGAGCAAGTGTTTTTTGCTGCAGCTCTAACAGCTCAGCAAATAGATAGCTTGTTCGGGTGTTAGTAAAAATAAAATGCCATCAAAATCTTTCTGGATTTTCAACTTTTTCTAGTGTCTTTGCAGGATGTAAAGAATGTGTAGGAGTCGATACCAATTTTATTTTTATGGTTGAAGGAACAGTACTGTTAGTAGAAAACTTTAAATAGTAAAGTGTGTGCCATTATGCTCCCACAAAGTGGGGTGGAACTGCACAGGCTTGTGTGTATTGGATGATTATTTGAGGGATTTTTTTATGACTTCAGCTGCTTCTTTCCTTTGTCCTCATATGGCTTGTGCCTCAGAGTGAGGGCTGGTTGATACAGATCCATGTGAGAAAAAGAGGAGGTAATTACAGCATGGTTTACAGCACGTTACAGTCAAGAGATTCCCTTTGCCTTGTGCAAACTACATGAAAAAGACAGTGTAGACTCAAGATTTTGCTGGAGATTTGGAGGTTTTAAAGCCTTTGAGTTGCCAGATGAATTCTACAGGAGATCGTGGAGGGAAGGCCAATGCTGTTACTCTAATGCTGGCTGAGCAGTAAGATAGTTTCTCCACTGTGAACTGTGGGGGCACATGAATTAGCAATTGTAGTTGCTATGTTGAAATTGAACAAACTGTGGCTTAGGAGAGCAAATCAATCTGCCTTACTTTCTTCATCTTTCTATATCAGTGAAAATTAACTGTTCTGTCTTGTCCATATTGTACAACTGCCTTATTCGGGCATAAACTGGAAATATTTTTAAGTGGAGGTGAAAAAGTACAATGACATTCTGTATATTGGGGTATGTATACGAAAAGGAAGGGAGGGGACATTTATGTGTGTACATGAGAATTAAATGTCTTTTTGGTTACTATTTTTTTTAGCAGGAAGAGGACAAAGATAAGAAAGAAAACAAAATATACCATCCTAGATAACATAGACGAACAGGAGAGAATGGAGCTACGGCCTAAATATGGTACGTGCTATATGGCAGCCGGGGAACTCGCCCACCAAGTGTGCAGCAAATGTGTCTGAATTGATCCCTGTAGGCAGGAGGAGCCCAGAAGCAGGCCTACAAATTTGAGAATGGCAGAGATAAACAGACAGTGAAGTGGTTGGGGGAGAATCAGTTAATTTTTTAATAAAGCCTTGGACTCAGCCTCTACTCTAAGCTTCTGAGTTTATCTTAATTTAGAACATTGAATTGCCCCACAGATTTCCTCCATGTAAGCTCTCCTCCTCTGCACATGCTTTAATTTGAAGCTGTTTTTGTTGCTGTGCAGCAGTTCCCTCCTGACCCATCAGTGCCCTGTTAGACATCAGTAGATTTCAGCTGCTGTGTACGTATCTTTTAATTTACCTGCCTTTAAGTTTTTAGCAGGGGAAATGTTCGAATCCAAGGAAACAAAATCATTCTGAGAAATTGCTATCCTAGAAAGACAGAGATAATGCTTCTGTAGAAAGCATGACCTTTCATTGCCACTCATGATAATAAGGTCGTTGAGTGGACAGACTGATTTCCAGATTCAAGATACTAAAAATACATTGGGTGTATACTAAGATAATCTAGTTGTTTAAGTACATTTGAATTTAAATACATATATTCACATTTCAGAGTCATAAACTGCTGAGCCTGCAATGAAGTCGTAAGAGTATCTCAAATGGTATATGATAATTCTTAAGCTGGTTTTTGTATTGGTGTATGCTGTTACATTGCACTGCAGAGAATGTTTTCACTTACCATTCATCTCACAACAGAGGACAAGATCGTTATAGTTACTAAAAACCCAGTCCTTTCTAATGAGTTTGTTTTGCTTTTTTATTGTCAGGTATAAAACACAGAAGTACAGAACACAACTCCAGTCTGATGGTCTCTGAGTCAGAGTTTGACAGTGATCAGGACACTATCTTCAGCAGAGAAAAGATTGAAAGAGAGAATTCTAGAACACTTATAAATGGATCTGTCAGAAATGGAGTTTCCTTCAACTACAGCTCCAAAGACAGATAACTGAATGAGGGTAAAAGCACAGAACACACTGGTGTGACACATGTGAAACACGTTGACCCACGTCTGTTTTCCAGAACCGAATTCTTCCTAAAATATCAACTAATTGCAGATTTAAGGGTAAATTTTTAGCACAGGTAGGGAAAGACAGAAGGAGGGAGAAAGGATTAGATGGTCAGCTAACTCCTCTTGTCACTGTTACAGGAACAAGAAAAAGCACATCTTACTTCTTTCATGTTTTGTGCTGAATGCTTGCACTTCAGAAGGCCTTTTTTTCTATATCACTGCTACAAAACTAGCCAGAGTTGTTCTGCTACAAACTATGGTAACTAACAATGGCGTACAGATTCATATGTGCTCCTAATGCTCTCTTTGACAAGTAGTGTGATTTACAACAGCAAAAGCCATTACAGATTAAGTTCTTACAACTATAGAGAGCAATATTTGGCCACAGGCTCCATCTTAATTTTCAGTTTAGGGTGGAAACACGAAGAGCATTTTTAGTGCATTGTCTTTATCCAGCTGTACTTTGTGACTTCCTTTTCTAGGATAGTGTTCATTGCGTGAAAACATTCTTGTGTTTAGAGAAAGTTAACAACTAGAGCACTTGCACTGGATCATCTGTAATGTACATGGTATATCTGTGTCCTGTAGGATGTAACACTCCCTGTATTCACATAGGAGGTGTGATGTCTGCAGGGACAGCCAGCCTTAGGTTGCTTCTGTAATGATCAAGGTGCTTTGGCTCTGCCATGTCCATCCAGGAAACTGTAGCAGGAAGGACTTGAGAAGCATTTTGAGCACCGCAAACAACCTTTTTAGATCACTTTGAGGAGCTCTGGATCTTTTAAGACTGAATCCTCAGCTGAGGTGAGTTTGCATCTGTCAGCATCAAGTGCTCAATTGAAGAATGTGCTGGGCACTTGTGCAGGAAAATGTTTATGGCAAATACCCTGTGTGGAGCTGGAGGTTCATTGTACTTCATTTCTACTTGTCGTGGTAGTCAGTACTGAGCAATGTTTTAGCTTGAACATGAGATTGATTGACTTTTTTCTTTCTGGCCATGAGTGACTGGATGTGTTGGCCTGAAGAGATCCTTTTAGGTCTTTGGCAAGGGAAGGTGTATCACAGTTCTGACGTTCTTGTTCACAACCTGGTAATTTCTTCACAGTCTGCTTGTTAGGCTTTGAAATCATGGCCCCAATACTGCCTTTGAAAACCCTAACTGAACGCCTGACTTCTATACAGAGGCCTCACTTGTGAGGGCATCTGTATCAGTGGTACTGTTTGGCCATGACATCAGGTTTTCTTGGGGGCCTCTACTGATGTACTGAAATCTAGGTCTGAGATGGAGAAATTATGTGTTCTGATGGAGAAAGCATTCCTCTGGGAGCGTTTTTTAAGAGTTTGGGTTTTTTTTAATATATTTTGAGGGTTTGTTTTGTTGTTGGGTTTTTTTGTTTGTTTGTTTTTTTGTTTAATCCAGTGGTAGAGAACTTGTTATTAGAGGATGGAGCAGTATAGAGATCAAGGAGAGCAGTTTAGAAGGGTTGGGGAGGGGACATAGCCCATTTCCATCATGAGGAATAATGTAGAGAATTTTGGGGCTTTCTCTATCCTTTCTTAGAACTCTGACACAACAGAGTATCTGGGTTGAACACTGTGGCTTCTGTGCTTCTTTTGTTAATGGACTTGGGCAACAATCAGAACTGTCTACGCTGGAAGAAATCAGTGGTCAAAAGTTGCAGCAACCTGTCATGCTCATAACTTATTTCATACTTTTGATTCTCAAGTGCTGTCAGCAACAGTCCCTAAGGCTGCTAATTCAGCACTGAGGAGTATTTACTCTATGTCCAGCCCTGCATTTTTCTGGAGATCTTTGTGTGGCTGCAGGATTCACTGTGGTGGGAGAGGCTGTGAAGAGGTAAAAAGGGCTAATGCAGGTATTGTCTATATTTTTTCCATACACACCAGCAAAGTGCAGTATGTATGGTGTGATTTGCTTTCTTGAGAAACCAAGTTTCAACTCTGTGTATGGGGGGTTTAGGCTATTTCTTGAAAGATACCTACTTTATCACACTCTCCCTCTTCTTGAGAGTATGCATGTATATATATATATATATTTTTAAATAACTTGGTCAACAAAAGCAAGGTCAGCTTCTGATGTCTTTCAGTTCCTGTTCTAGGAACTTCTTTATTATGTGTTAACATAATAAAAGTAATGTTCACTTTAAAGTATTCCTGAAAAAAGTTAAAGCCCATTCAAAATAGTAATTTATTTCTTTCCTTTGAAATCCAAATGTTGGGCTTAATTCATTATGAACAACTACACAGAATGTTCTAGCAGGAATTATTCTCTTGAAAACATACATTTTTAAACAAGCAAATAATTTGCTTAAATAATTTCAAGTTTGTATATGCCATGCTGCCATTGATGCTTCTGCTAAGTACTGTCTCCAGTGTGCCTTTATCTATAAGCTTACCTTCTAGGATATGTCAGTGCAGTCAGCAGCATTTGTGAAATTAGTGACATGTCTTTTGGTTTTATGTTTTTAAAGCCAGTGCTGAAACCTAGGATGTTCTTCTTTGAAGGTACTGAAATATCTTTTTTAAAAACAAACAAACCCCATCAAAATGAAAAATTGTTTCTCTAGTAAAACAACTCCAGGCATGATAAACCTGCATTCCTTAGTGCTGCAGAATTTCCAGGACTGTTCCCCTGTCCACGGATGCACACTGGTGAGCCCAGATCTTTGGATCTCTGGTAAGTTCATGGGCCATGAGAATGTATGCATGATTTTGCCAAGTGTTTCTCACTCTAACAAGTTAGAAATATTAGACCAATTTCTCATTGTATAAGGCCCTGGCAAGTGGAAGTTGCTTGGTAAATTCCGTTTCCTAGATGATACTTGGACATCTTTGTTGCTAACTATTTTAGCTATGTTTTCGAAGTTGAATATAGTTAAAATTTTTCACCTGCTTCTGATTCTACCAGTTTGATTATTCCATCTGCTTGGAAAGAGAAGTTCTTCTTCTTAACAAAAGAGCAGGCTTGCTTTTAATATGTGGCACTTGCACAGAAGCTGAAAGCAATAATTCTGGCTCTGTGAATTTGTGCTATCATGTTTGTGTCACTTGGCCAAGCATGTTTGTGTCAGGAATTTAGGAGAGCCTATAGCAAGCCTTGTATCTTGATTCAGTATGATTCAGAATGTCAGTTCATACCATGAATGAAAGGGTCAGAAAACTGACTATTAACGGTGCAAACACCGTGGCAGAATTTGGATTCTAACCCTTTGGTTTGGGTTATTATAGGTTCCAAGCAGGTTCTTAGTCCTCACGTTCACATCTACACACTGTTCTCCTTCACATACAGAAATAGTACTGGCAGCTGATTTGTAAAATAGGGATGGGGCTCTTTCCAAAAGATTCATCTGCACTGAATAGCAGAGGAGAGACAAGATAGAGCTTGTCCTGTGTGGCTCATAGTCTACTGAAAATAAAGAATAATTCAGTTTGGCACTGCTAAGATAGTGCCTCTTGTTGAAGGCAGACAGTGTGGTGATACTTGCAGTATCATTGCTTCATTGCCTTGAAGTGTAAGCACTGGATTTTCATTTGCCTCATGGTTTTACACACACAAGCAGGGATTGTCCAGCTACGCAAAAGGACTGCCTTTGTTCTCATTTTAAGGAAGGAGTGTATATAGGAAGAAATCTTCCTAAGCATTAAACAGATTCAGTACCCAATTGTAGTATTCAATGCAGTACATACACAGCATGGAACTGCCATGGCTGCAAACAGGTACTTGTCTTATGGATTTTATTTTCCTAACCAAAATCATACTACAGTATGAAACAAAATTTACCTTGGCAAATCTGTTGAGATCCACATCCTAATTCTCTGTGCTGTGGTTCAACCTGTCATATTAAGTAGAGAAAACAAATCAAAATGTAAAATGCCTAATTACAGACAATTGTTTATTTGCATAGGGGAAGAAAGTTTATTCTTGTTTTGTGTCTAAGAATAGATTATCAACTCTGTCTTACTCTCCCTCTGTCAGATGCATGAGATAAAAGTACTGTTCAAGCATTTGTTTTGTGCTGTCAGCTGTTTGCTTGTATGATGTTAGTTTTCCTTTCCTTGGTCTCCTATGGGCAAACAGAAGTGAACACACTTGCAAGGAACTTAACAGTGAGAGAGTGCATGCATGTGTTCTCTGTTCTCGTGCAAACTTTCCACAGATAGTCTGATGTTATTGAAATAATTGAGTTCCTAGGCAAGTGTTCTATTCCTGCTTTTAACCACAAGTGAAACTAATTTTGCCCCCCAGTATACCAGTTACAGGCAGTAGTCAGGTGGAGCTTCAGGACAGTAGTAATAAAATAACAGTAAATGTAATCTTCTGACATTTAGGTGAGGTTTGAGAGAGGAAAACATTGCTCCCGAAGGGAAACGGGATACAGGTGAAGTAGTTTCTTAATGTCAATTATTGCTTGTCAGGGATCCCTAACGAATACTAATCCCATACTTCTGCAGCAAAGAAAAACCCATTTCATGTACCTTTTATATCCTTAACCCCCCAAGGTGAAGGAGGGAAATACAAAGTTTAGAAATAAAATTTTAAGAAGGAGGCAAAAAAGGCAAATGATTTTTGCACAGGCTATGAATCAGGTGCAGGTGAGCTGCACATCTGTGTTTTATCTCTGTATGAAAGCACTTTTCCCTGTGGGTGGATGGGTGAGCTATTACAGAATTTATATTAGGAATCTGTTTCTAGAAAATGTTATTTATTGCAAATGCTATTGTATTGTAATTGGAACTATTTCTGAGCTGAAATTGCTACATTTATGTAACTATTAATAAAGTTTTGTCTTTCCTTTTAGAAACTTGTCAGGTACTCTTTTAAGCATGGTATTCTGTATTGGATCCAACAGTCAGGCCAGGTTAAGAGACATATTGTCTTCCATAGCTTGTCTGCACTCAAACATTAAAGCAATGCAGTAGCTGATTCCTTCCCTCCATACTGACAGAAGCATCTTTTACTAGAGAGGTGACATAATTCAGTAGATTAGAGAGCGGGAAAAAAGAAATTACTGCAGTGGACAGTTAAGTGGTGCTTGTGCTTAGTTGGTTTAATTAGCTGTGTGTAAGTAATCACCAGCTGTCATGCCAAGTGTGGTAGTTTCACAGGTGTTGTGGCTTATTCTATAACAGATTCCATACTTGAGTCAGCTGCTTAGCAGTAATCAGTTACAGGTGTGCAATATAACCCAAAATATGCTGTTAGAGAGGGGTAGGTTATGCTGCTTGTTTCTGAACTGGAAAAATCCTTCCATCGTTGTGTATTAAGTTTGTGCTGAATAGTGATAATAAAAGGTGTTATGAGATAAGTGTCTTTCTGTAAGGAAAAAATGATACACCATGAAAGCAACTTTTAAAGTCTGTTTGGATACATGGTGCCACAGTTGATGTGGTACCTCAAAGCATTGCCACGGGACTGCAAGGGAATACTGGCAGCTGGATGAGCTGATGAGATACATGTGTCCTTTGTTTAAGGATGGAATCTGCCCCTTTGTTATTGCACTGCACATTTTGGTAATACCAGTAACCTTCCCCCATCCCTATCAGTAGGTGGTGCAACAGAAAATAATCGGCATGATTCCAAAACAACTTCAGCCAGTTGTGCTAAGCAGCTTTGGCACTCACAGATGAAGTGACTAAGCCACCAACTTCTCATGGTTCTTCTCGGAAGGACCTAAGCAGGAAGTTTTGACCTGGAAGCCCTTTAAACAAGTGCTAAAATGTAACTTAGAGCTTCTGAACACCATACTTAAATCTTTAAGATAGCTAAGTTGTTAATATCAGGTTGAACAAGTAAACACAGTTTCTTGAGAGCTTGTTACACAAAGAAAGGCAGTGGGGGTGGGTGTGTATGTATGTGTGTGAAACAGCTGATTAAAGAGTAATTTAAGAAAACAAAACGGAAATTGGCCATGACTGTGTCAAGTTGGAAATTAAGAGACAGTTTCTCAGGCTTCAAGACTATATTAAATAAATAGAAATAAAAGAGCTCCCAAAACTCTGTTTTAAAGCTTAATGAAATAAAGAATTATGCAAGTAATCACATTACAAAAGCAGGGAAGACACTCTGATCTATTTTGTGACAAAATGTTTGATTCAGCATAAAAGATTGGCGTACAAAATGACTGATGTCATATTATTATGCCCAAGTAGTCTCATCTATTTGATTTAGATTCAAGGGACTTTAATTTGGGGTATCAAAATCTTACACCGTGTGAACATGTGGATGCAAAGAAGTGGTGTCTTTTCCAGTGATAAAGCTGTCAGAACAAAATCTTCTGTGCAAATATGAGAGACTGAACTTAATGTGGCTGCTGTCAATTTGTCAATTCAGCACTGAATAAGGTAATAAACCACAAAATCCGGTGCTTTCACAGAAGTTATTTATTAACTGAAAACATTTTTAAATCACAGTTTTTATATCCAGAAATTGCTAAACTATCACAAGTGCAATCAACACATTTGATGTGTGAGAATTCAAGTATGTCTTTTGTTGAAGAATCCCAGCTTTTGCTATGAAGACTACTTTGATTATTCTGTGCTAAACTGATGTAGACTTTACTGACATGAGGATCTTATGCTGGAATCCAACCACAATCCAATCTAGACAAAAAATATTTTTAAGTTTCTTACAAACGTTATCTTTAATTATTGTTTGTGCTTGTTATCAGGCATTGTAAAAGGTATTATTTGCCAAAACAAAAAGTTAATACTCATTAGAAGTGCTACTATCAGAAAAGACAAAGATTTTAAATGTACCAGTGCATCAGATCAGTAACTTTGCAGTGAAGAGAGCAAAGGTTAAATTATTTATTCTCCAACTGCACTGTCCCAAGAAGTATACTCACATTAAATACTACATTGTCATACAGGTGTAAATAAGAGGATTTTAATTTTGACCTTATACTGCAGTTCACAGGCAGACATAATTGAATTTCAGTGGCAGATATTCTACCTGTGTACAATGCCTTTAACTATGCCTGCATCATTGTGTTGTGGAGGCCGGCAACCAAGGCATGACCTTCTTTTACCCAGTTGTTTTGTCCAATTAATACTAAACACAGCGGTAGCCAAGGCTGGCAAACAGCTTTCTCCCACAACACTGTATTCCCCAAATTCAGGCAGCCTGTGTGTGCTCAATAGTGTCATCTTAGAAGTTAGCTATAGGAAAGTTTCTTGCAACTAGAGTATAACAAGGCCATCCTTTTTATGTTCTTGACAACAAGCACAGATAACAGTACTAAGTCCTCACTACCACAAATACAGGGATTTTGTGCATTGGGAATTACTGGAAGGACAGAAAATCCCCTTTAACTGCCCTTCAGTTGGCATGATGCACACAGTACTGACAGATAATGTGCTCCAGACCCACCTGGTCTCAAGTGCTGCACAAATACAACCATAGCAAAATATTTAAAAATAAGGAGTAGCAGTCAAAGCTACTTCATGTGCGCTTTAAAAAAAAAACCTTGTGAAACTCGGTTCCAGCTTGCATTCCCTCTCTCCCCAAGTCTTGTGTTACCTGGTACCTCTTTACCTGATGCGATAAAATATTTTAAAATATTTAATTTCACAGGGTACATTCATTACTTTATAGGAAGAAGGGCTCTGTTGCCTTCTTTTATTTATTTTTAATGAACACAAGAAACAAAGTTTATTCCATTTAACCTCTGCTGTGCTGATTTATTCACCAAATTTACACTGCACATTTTTTAAAGTGCTTTTTTCGACTGCCATTAAAATATTTAAACAACATTGTTTATTTCATACTGAGGAAGCCTTACATCATCTTTTGAAGATGACAGAATAGTGAGGTGATGTGTCAAAGCCTCACCTCCAACCACCACTATTTAAATCTTTATTAGGTCACAAATGAGCCATGTTCAAAGATTTTTAAACCTTCCTCCCTAAGGGACCTTCACCTGTGTAACCACAAATCCAATTCAAGGCACAAAGCCCACAGGGATGGATATCTGCTCCTATTCTTTGAAGGGGGTGAGTTATGTTCCTTTAGACACTGAGCAATATTTACATCAGGGTAAATACTGTACTTCTACCCAAGGAGAGTCATGGTCTTTTCATGGAAGGGAGAGAGTTTATCTGTATCATCATGTCACTTGTGTTTTTTTCACACAGCCCTTATAGTCTCCCCTTACAATTCTGCAAGCTGTTCCTGTGAATATCTTATCTTCCTCCTGCTTCTCACTAAGCCAGCACTTCTTTGTCCTGAACTGTCCTATTCCCAGGACTGCTGGGGCTAACGGGCATCAAACAAGGGCTATATTTCATCTTAGACATGCAAGCTGTTAGGCAAAAAGTACACCTCTTTGCTCAAAAACCTAAAGCTGAACAGGCAGCAGCCCTGCAGTTTAACAGTGCTGAAAAAGCTGTCTGTTAGGCTATGTGGATGCCTAGATTTAGCTCAAAAACAATTCCTCACCTTTTGAAAGCAGCAGATTCTCCCACAATTAAAAAAAAAAAGAAACAACTCCCCCTATACACTTGCTTCTAAAGGAGGTCACATAACCGCATTAGAAAGTCTGAGTATTTACACAAAATTCTAAAGGAAGACTGCCATCCCAAAGCCTCCCTTACCCACACTGAAATACTAAATGTATTTAAAAATGGTGGTCTAGCTTAGATAGGTTACTATCTGCTTTCATTATGCACAAGTCTCAAAGTTCTCCCAGTTACACAGGGATAATCCAAGAACAATAAACATATATCCCTACTCATTACTAAAAATAATTGACATTGTGATCACATTGCTGAAAAACTGGATGTATAAACAAAGACCACATAAAAACATTTGGCAGCACAGAATACTGTAGATATCTCTATACACACACAGGACAGGGTTGATTAGTTCTAAAGAAGGTAGAAGTTGCATTCATCATATTTCTGGCTCAAGAAGCTTATTAAAACAACAGCACCCTTTCCCAAATTGTGGGGACTGTGCTGTTTGAAGGCTTTTATAATCCTCCTAAGCAGACATATTTTATTTCTAAGTATTCATCGATGCCATATTTTGAACCTTCTCGCCCTAAGCCAGACTCCTTTACCCCACCAAAAGGACATTCCACTGACGAGATTATGCCTTCATTAACACCAACCATTCCAACTTCCAGCTGCTCTGCAACTCTCCAGATCTGAGCTGGATCTTGAGAGTAGAAGTATCCTGTCGTGCAGACACAGAGATACAGGAGTGAAAATCAGTAAGAACAATCACAGAAGACTGTGAAAAAGAGACTTAATGACATTCAAAATCATCACCCCATGAAACTAAAGCTCACAGAACCATAGAAATACACTTATCTGACAGAGAAGCATACCTGCTAAACCCACATTAGCTGCATTTGCTATAGCAACAGCTTCTGCTTCAGTGTCAAATCTGTCAATAGAAAGAGAAAAAATTAAAATGAGGCCCGCAGTTCACCTGCTGTCTTGCCGACTTACCGACAAGAAGTAGTCTTATCGGGAATTAAAATGTCAATTTATTTTTCCCAGAAGTGTACATTAAAAAGCTAATTTAACTTTCATTTTGACACACTGATGTGTCTACCTCTTCTCTTAATTTAAACTGCAGTTAAGTAGTTAAGACTGCCTTTATCCCCCTAGGTAGCTGGATGTTACTGAGACATTTATTTCACAAGGGTTAGCCTACCCATTTCCCCAACTACACAGCACTCTCAACTCTGAGAGATAACTGTATGTTCTTCCATCACATCCAATTGCTCTGCACAAAGGCAGGGAAGGCTTCAAGGAGAACAGACAGCTCCAACTCATCCTCTGTCAGAAAAGCTTAGGACTAGCAAATCACATGACAAACTCAAAGTCTTGTCTCCTATTTCATACCACAGATCATGAAGCCGATGAAGGTTTTGCTGCTATCTAGCCTTGCTTAACCATTGAGATACTTTAATTTTCAAAAATTGCAAAGATGCTAAGATCAGGTCAAGAAAAAGAAACAAGGGAGCCACATTTCCCAAGTATGTTTTCATATGTGTACCCCAGTCTTTTTACAAGACTTGTGTGATCATACAAAAATATTTGTCTTTCAAATCTTGTTTATTTAAAATAATCTTTTTTTTTCAATTGTTAATTCTAGTATGTAGAATTAATAATCTTACCTGATAACTGGTGCCAAAGGGCCAAATGTCTCCTCTTGGGTGCAAAGCATTTTTGTTGTAACATTAGTAAGTAATGTGGGCTCAAAGAAATTCTTCCCCAAGCTGTGTCGTTTCCCTCCAGTCACAATTGATGCTCCTTGAGAAACTGCATCCTTAATGTGTTTCTCTACCTGAGGTATGCATAACAAAAATCTTAAAGTCAGCATTTAAGAATGAGCAATAATACATTTATCACTGAAGAAATAATACTCTCCCAATATTTAAAAGAAAATTTTGAGGACAGGTTTACACTTGCAGAGGATCATTTGCAATATTATCTGATTTCTCTTCAATTCTTGTTTCTCTCAGTCTGACAATTTCAGAGGGCTAAATTATGAACATGGTCCCCAGCCCATTTTTCTGTAGAAATTATAAGCCTACACCTAATGTGAGAAAAATCCTTTGCAGGACTAAAAATTGAATCTTATATCAGTGCTCAAGCACTATAGAAATGAAGTATATGACTGTCATGGAGAGAGAAACAACTCTCAAGATCGGAATGGCAAGAACATTTCCCAACATCTATGATTCTACCTATCCCCTGTATTTACAATTCACCTAAAGACAACAACGTAGTAAGAAAACTAAAGTAGCAATCCCCACCTGTCCTTTAAAATTACTGAAAGTAACTATATACAAACTATAAAAGTTTATTTGTTTATATAGTTGTACCTGATACACATACGACACTTTTGTGATGCAAGAAGGGAAGGCATGAAGGAAAGAAATTCAAAGACTGTATCCTTTGTCTCCCAAATAACTGAATATTTCCCCATTCTTTTATAAAGAGAATCTGGCAGCATCCATGTATAATGGATTCAAACCAAGCCTGCATGCAACAGAGCTGTAATATCTTACAAAGTATGGGCCACTTGACTCAATAATCTTTAACCTTAGGAAGAGTGAAATATTATAGAAGATGTGACTTATTAGGATTTTTTAGAAAAGAAATATTTCTGGAGTTGCAGGTCAGGCAAAACAAAAGACCCAAACCATGCACATGAAGTTTCAAGTGATTACAACATCCAGAGTTCTGGTATTTTTAACCCAAATAAATTATTCTACCAAGCTTTTGCCAAAAAAAACTTTACTGTTCTTCAAAAGAAACTGTCAATCACAGTGCTTCAGAACTGCAGGATCACAGTACAGATCTCACAGCGTACCCAATTTCAGTGAATGGACTTGAGAACAGCTAGGGAGTAATCAGGAGGAATCAGTTTCTCATAAAGGAGGCCTCTTTCCCTTAATGGCAGGGGGATGATACATGAACTGTCCACATCTGTTTGTGTATATGTACACATGGACTTGGGGGACAGAACGCACTTCCAGCCACACTGCAAATATGTTTCAATAAAACAAGGGAAAAAAGATGAAACATAAATGTAAAATTATTTTATGGATCATAAAAAGAAAATTAGGATGCTAAAAATAAAATATTTACTTATACCTTCTCCACTGCTTTTTCATTTATAAGTGGTCCTTGGGTAGTTTTTGCATCAAATCCATTTCCAACATGTAGTTCTTTCTCTATAGCTTTAGCCAACTTTTCCACAAATTCATCATGAATTCCCTTTTGCACCAGGAAACGGTTTGTGCAAACACAAGTCTGAAAACAAACAAGATAAGACAAAACCCCACTAGTTTATATTGTATTTAATCCATCTATTGATCCATTCTGGCCTTCATGGCACAGAATCAGGTTACTACACTGATGTCCCCTTACCTCTCCTCACTCATCCTAAGCTGTTACCCAGCTATGACATTTCTTTCACCACCCATTTCACTTTAGAAATACAACTTCAACAAGCTGTCAGTGGGTGTGTGAAATATGTCACACTGCTAAGTTGCTTACACTGGGGAAATGTTTTGTGAATTTTGTGAACTCAGACACATGGATCAATCAGGGTTCAGAAGCTGCAAGAAATACCTTCTAATAAGACTGTAAGAATGCTAGACTGACCAGCAAAAACTCAAATCACACTTAGTGGTCTAAGGTCTTTTTTATTAGCTCTATTTGAGTTTCAGTCTTCTTTCTTCTGGAAAGTTGTTTCTGAGTGCTTTCAATGGTCTATTTATTTGTCTATTTATTTTTTTATACCCCTTTGCTCTGACTGCATCCTATTTTGATTGCTACAGTATGTGAAAAGTAATAACAGCCTCTTATTTTTCTCTACAGAAGCAGAGGTGCCTTTTATGATAGTCCAGTCTGGGTATGATCCCTTAATGTTCCTTGTTCACTTTTGTTTCCTTTCTTTCTTCCCAAGATTAGTCATGTCTTCTTATGTTATTCAGGTAAAGTTTTCCCTACCAAATGACCTCCCAGACCCACTGAAAATTTGGTGCTTCTCAAAAGCTGGAGTTCATCAGCTTCATGTTCACATGTACATGCAAGGCTGGAACAGTCTCCACACAGCCCTTTTCAGCTGACTGTTCTGGAAAGTCATGCTCTTACAATTTTTTTGACCAAATGAAATACACCTGAAGCAATGCACATTTGAATCGTCTACCACATTTTTAAAGCTACTCATTGTAGAAAAAACTATCTGTGTCTTAACAGACTAAAGCAAGATGATGTCATTCACGGCTCTAGTTCTCCAATAAATTTAATGTCAGAAAAACATATGAAAAAATGTCTTATTACTTCTCAAGCTCTTGCAAGGGGTCCTAGAGAACATCATCTTCTCTAATAGTGATGTTACTGACTGTCACATATGTTGTGAAAATATATGGGATGCCAGTGTTGCTATTTAGATTTGCTAGTAACTGGCTTTAGTGCCCAGAGCTACGTGTGAGTGTAGCAACTTCTCTTCACAATTAAGTGTTCTCTGCTCTCCTTTTACATAAAATAGCTTATTTACACCTTAAACTTTATGTACAGCTCTTCATTGTCTAGAAACATGGACAAAAATTCTCACCTGTCCTGAGTTTCTATACTTAGAAGCAAGGGCTCCTGCAACAGCCCGATCCACATTGGCGCTGTCAAACACAATAAAAGGAGCATGTCCTCCAAGCTCCATGGAAACTCTCTTCACAGTGCCAGCTGCATGTTTCAGCAAGATCTGTAGGCAACAGAAGAGACACACACATCTGTACCTCTAACAGATGTGAACAGTGGAATCATGGATGCAAGGCAGCAAAAAATTAACTCTGGCAAGGAAATAATCTGCATCTTCTCTACAATGCTAGACCATCTCCTACAACAAAAATGAATTTCAGCCATTAAAATCCTTCAAGATTAAATTCTGGCCAAGGACTAATGCAGAGAAAGATTTTGATCAACTTCAGGTCAGGTCAAGCTTTTATATACTAATATTGTCAACTTTTTTTGTTTGTTCTAATATTTTTTGATAATAAAATCTTGACTACTCTTACAAAATTTGTTAACTACTCTGACAGAATTTGGTATTATGATTTGCCTTGATACCAGACCTTTTCTTCATTCTGCATATAGCCATCCTAGAGAAGTCTGTCATTTTGTAGCCACACTTTGTAGTGATTCATTTAGGGATGGTGACAAGATTGCTTATTGACTAAAATTGAGAGCAGAGATTCCAGGGCCTCACTCCTCTAATACTTTCTCTCAACTACTAAAGCCATTCTTGAATGGCACCTTTGAAACTCAGTTTCAGTGTTCTTATTAGTATGTTGTCACTTTATGATATAAACCAAGAATATCTTGTACAGGACTGTTCACATTATAGTTTAATAAAGGGCAGTTATCAAGAATTGCAGACAGCCATCCTTCTGTGAAGTACTGATGCAAAAACATGTAAGCAGTATCTCAAGAGGTACACAATTATTTGGACAATCAGTGTACAGTAGCCAGAAAAGAAGACTCTGTATAAAGGCACACATTTTCCCCCTACCTTTCTAGTATAACCACAGTACTAATCTTCAAGGATATTCTGTCCATGTATGTACCTTTCCTGTTGCTGTAGAGCCAGTAAAAGATATTTTGGATACCAATGGATCAGTGCATAGAACTTCCCCTACAGCTGCTGTCTGTTGTCTGGAACAAGGGACAACATTATACACTCCTGCTGGGATTCCAGCCTGGTTTGCAAGCTGCAACAAAAGAAAAACAGAATTTGCATTATTAGTGCATTTTGTAAGAGGAACAGTCACTTAATGATTGTTCATTGCTTTGAAGAAAGCAATCTGTAAGTCAATAGAAGCCAGAAGGGCTCAGAACAACTAGGCACAGGTGCCATAGGTGCTTGAGAGAGCAGCTTTGCTTCCCTTTAAGCTATGTGTGTGTTCAAAAGAATAAAATTAAAGATATAAGGATAAGGATATAAGGATATTTTGAGTATCAAAATGGCCCAATTCATTTCGAGGCTGTAGACCATATTAGAGGCAATTTACAAAGATTCTCAGTAACCTAAAAGACCTGCATCAAGTCAGTTTGTCCTTTCTTCACATATGAAGATGGCCAGAGCTACCTTCCAAGCCCATCTGACTCCCTGTCTACAGTATCAGTCCATTGTTGAGGTAAGGCTTAGCACTGAAAGCTCACCTCCCCAAGAGCTAATGCTGATAAAGGTGTGTCCTCTGCAGGTTTCACCACCACTGTACAGCCAGCTGCCAGAGCTGCACCAACCTTTCGGGTAATCATAGCGCTGGGAAAATTCCACTAGGAAGAGAGAAGAATAGTACAATCAAAGTTGGGAAAATTTTGCCTCCTGTTTTTGCAGAAGTAAGTGATGTTTTGAACTGGGGGCTGAGCTGAAAACCTTCATGTGATGCAGAAGAGTTCAGCTATGCTTACAGGGGTTATAATGGCTGCCACTCCTACTGGCTGCTTCAGCACCAGGACTCTTCTGTCCTTTGCAGATGCTGGAATAACATCACCGTAAATCCGTCGAGCCTCCTCTGCAAACCACTCCAGAAACGAGGCTGAATACACGATTTCACCCTGTGCTTCTTTCAGAGGCTTTCCCTTTGATTAAATCAGATTGAAAATACATTGTAAGTAGCAAATGGAGGCAGTATAAACAAACTCAAGTAATTCTAGAGTTTCTCTTGTTTTCAGAGTAGTTTATGATCCTCTCCCTCTGACATACACTGCAATCTCCAGCAAGGATTATATGACTGCAGCAGCAATAGTTGTGTGGATTCAGTATACCATGATTGTATAATCAATAATTTGTATGCTGTGCCCGGATTCATACCTGCCCAGGAGAAGGGAGAAAAATAGCAAATCTAATGTGCATTTATTTACAAACTCTGAGTTAGCTGCTATTACCACTCTGAAGAAGGGCACAAATAATGGGAAAACAGTTACAAGTTTACGCCAAGATCATTTGTTTTGGGAGTATTGCTTTGGACTACCCCCAGGTCTGATCCCGTGGACTGAATGACCATTAGCAGCTGTGACACCACAGAGGAGCTGCTAAAGTATCTTCCAGCAAGGTTTTATCCAAAAGGACACCAGTTTGTGAGCTCCCAGACTACTCAGTGAAACAGACTGTGTGGAGCCAACTTGGTAACTTGAATGATTTTTCCCAGCCACAAACATTTCTGCCACGTGGACCATGGTTTAGGTGGATGTACACTTCTGCATGCCATGAAGCACAACATGGGTCTAGTTTCCTCTGATTAGGTACTACTGTCATCAAACCAACGCGCTTTATGTATATCCGGAGGAGGGATGTTTGAAACCTCACCCACTGACCTAGCAGAGCAATGTGAGTGCACAAGATGCCCAGTTATTAAAAAGGACACGATGGCTAAGTGGTGAAGCGCTCAGGGACAGGCCTGACGGCTGTCAATTTTATTTGGTGTCATCACTGTTCGCCTGCCTGCGTTGGGGTCTCCAGCGCGAGTGCCAGCCCGGGGCAGTGCCCGTGCCCCCCGCCGCCGCCCCACTCACGTTCTCGGCCGTGATGATCCGCGCCAGCTCCTCCTTGTTCTCCATCATCAGCTCGTACCATCTGCGGAGGCGCGCGCTCCTCTCCTGGGAGGAGGAGGGAGAGACAAGGCTGCCGCGGCCGCCGCAGGCACGGACGGCGAAGCGAGGCCCCGGGAGACCCGACGGGACCGGACCGGACCGCCCCGGGGCCCCCTCGCCGCCAGCTCCCGCGGCCGCTCACCTTGGCGGGGAGGCGGCCCCAGGCGGCGCCGGCTTCGTGCGCGGCCCGCACGGCCGCCCGCGCCTCGGCCGCCCCGCAGTCGGACACCCGGCCCAGCTCCTCGCCGCTGGCCGGGTCCTGCACGGGGAAAGCGGCGGCCGTCTCCACCCATCGGCCGCCCACCAGGCCGCCTCGGCGCACCAGGGCGGCGGACAGGGCCTGGCTGGCGGCCCGCCCTGGCCCCGGGGCGAGCGGCGCGGGGCGCAGCAGGAGGAGGCGGCGGCGGGCGGCGGCGGCGCCCCGCGGCAGGAGGGTGGTGGCCATGGCCGCGCTCCGGGACAGGCGGCGGCGCCCGGCACAGCGCACGGCCCGCCCGCTCCGCCCCGCAGGAGGAGCTGCCGAGGGGCTGGGCCAGAAGCGGCCCGGGAGAGCCCGGGAACGGGGGCGGGGGCCCTCGGCCGGGAGTTCCAGGTCTGCCCGAGCAGGGGGAGTGTGACCGGGGCTGGGGAGGGACGCTTCTGCTTCCCGGAGGCTGATTTACCGCGCTGTGGGGACCCCGGCTTCATAGGGAGGGGGGAGGCTTAAAGTCACAGAATATCCTCTGGTGTTGGAAGGAACCCAAAGACATCACCGAAGTCCGACTCGTGGCCCTGCGCAGCGCACACCAGGAGTCACACCACGTGCTAAGGGCGTTGTCCAAATGTTTCTTGAGATCCATTAGGCTTGGTGGTCTGACCGCTTCCTTGGGGAGCCTGTTCCAGTGCCCAGCCACGCTCCAGGGGAAGAACCTTTCCCTAATACCCAACCCAAACCACTACTGACGCAGCTTCATGCCATTCCCTCGGGTCCTGTGCTGAGCACCACAGAGAAGAGATCAGTGTTTGCCCTCCTCTTCCCTTCGTGAGGAAGTTGCAGACTGCGATAAGGTCTCTGGGCTCTCCGTCTCCTCTAACTTGTGTTCTACTGCAGGAACACTGGAGGCCACTGGGCCCCATGACAGCTGGCCAGTCTCTGGCACAAGTGCCATGCGAAGCCCCTGCCAGTGCCACCATTCGCTGGGGACAGGTGTGGCTGTGCGACATGCGTGAACGGTGGCAGGGAAACACGGAGTGCCCAGCCTCTGCAGCCAGAAATATATAGCAGTGTACTTGGCAGGTGTACTTACTTCCATGAGTCTCCCACATATCAGCTGGGCTTTCAATACTGATCGTAAGACTCAGACTTACGTGTGCAATATCCTATCAGCTCACTGAAGGTTATGAATTTGTATTACCTGAAATTCAGGAGCTAGTGTTTTTCTATTAATACTGTTTGGCAATTGGCTTTAATTTCTTTTGTGAAATGGGATGTAGTTGCTGTAAAGCAAGCACACCATGAGTTGGACAAACTCTGAGAGGATACTCTTGGCCGTGCTGTTAGATTTAACAGAAATCTCACTGCTGCTGTGGAGTGATGCACTGATTACACTGCTCAAATCCCAGAGATATTACAGAAGTGGGGAGAATACCCACAGTTTTTTTCTTTCTACATATAAATTATTTGCAGTAAAAGAAAGCACTGGTATAAAATAGCCTTTTAAATTTGGCAGTCATTTGCTTGCTGTGTCAGCAATATGTGTAAAAGAAAAGGCATGCTCCGTAACCTACATTTCAAAGGTCACAGTGCTACTGCTCCAGGCTTCTGAAAACCACAGTTGGAGCCAGCTGGCATCATGGTTGGTCCGAAGATTTGGTTTGTCTTGCTGGTTATACTCTACCATTTCTGTCAAAGATGTATCCCGTGTGGAATTTCAACACATGTTGAAATAGGTAAGACATGTTCAAAATGTTTCCTTGTGTTTTGAATTTCTTGTGAAGAGAAGTAAATTCAGATTCAGCTGGGAAGCAGAGAGAGGAAATAACATTAAAGTAAGGAGCAGTCTACATAATTTTAAAAATGTGAATAACAGATAGGATAAATGAGTAGTTTGACTTTGGAGTTTGAAATTTTACTGTTTTTGTAAGTAAAATGCTTGAATTGACTTGGGTTGCGTATTTCTCCGTCTCCTAAGACACAGGCATTATGTAACTGGAATGTTTTTGTCTGTGAGTTGTACGCAGACAGAGTTTGCTTTGGAGAAAGACAAGGAATGTTTTAGGCAATTCATGGGATTCTTATATTTAAACTAAAGAAAAACACAAGTCCTTTGTGGTAACTCTGTATTAATTATGCTATACCTGCACAAGTAGATAAAATTCTGTAATGTGTTTCTATCTGTAACTAACATAATAAAAATTTTGTTCTGTGTCTTTTTCTGGTAGGTTGCTCTCTGTAGCCAGAACAACTTAGACTTGTAGAGAATGAAGGAGAGAACTGAGTGAACATCAAAATGGAGAAATATTTCTGTTTTGAACTTCTTGTTTGCCTGTGCTATTTTTAAAATCTGGTTTCTTCCACAGTTATTGCAAGCACAAACATGAGCAGTGTGAGGTTATTCTGAAACAGCTATTCATAATAATTGACAGTTTTAATTGTTTGTTCTTCTGTTTTTGTTTCTAAATCCATTGTTAAAACAGAGGGTAAAATGTAGGATGTTCCCTTTATTCAGATAATTATCTCAGACTTTAAGTACTGAATACATGTAACTTTGAACAATTTAAAGACTGGGATTATTCATGGTGTTTGAGACTGGAGTGTGTTCACTTACTGTTCCACTTACTGAGTGTTGTACCCATGGTCAGCATCCTGGAACAATTTGCTTTTCCTAACAATGTGTCAAGAAACCCATTATAATCTGTAGGAGAAGTCATGCTGCCTGAGGTTAGGCAAGTGCACACAACTCTGCAAGCTCAGGGCTCTAATTACCGAGTATGAGCTTCTGAGGACTTGAAATAACAGATTTGCCAGAATAGATTGTGTTTGAAAAAAAAAAAAACAAACCTGCAAGAGAAGCAAGCTTACAGATCTGTCCCAAAGCAGTCTTTTTTTTTTTTTTTTCTTTTTCTAATCAAGGAAGCATGTTGCAGAAAACTTGTGTTTACATAATATAAAGATCTTGGTTGTCTGAGGATCTGTGTGTACACTGAACCATTGGGTCATAGTTTACAACAAGTTTTGTCCATTTGTCGGAAAATTACATTAAACTATGATCAGCTCTGATGCTGCTAAAATGAGTGCTCTTATTGTTGTTCACATAAAAGTCTATGATGATAAGATGAAAATACTTCCAAAATTCAAACACTGAGTGCTCCAGGAAGACAAAAACAAGCAAACAAAAAAACCTCAAAAAACCAAACAACAAACCGTAGAAAGGAATTCCTCTCACTCAAAGCCAGCACTAAAGACATTCTGGGCAGCGTTTTGAAAGTACTTTTAAAATGGAGAAAAGCTCTGCCTGTTCAGAATGTTGATTGTGTTCAGTGTGCTTGGCAGAGCTGTGCTGTGTCCCACTGGCATGGCCGTGCCTGGAGGCAGGTCCGAGCGGGGAAGCTCTTTGCCCTAGGGGTTCCTGTCAGACTTGTGAGGCTCTGTGGGACTGTGGGGATCTGGCATAAAATTCCTTGTAGAGGTGGAGTTGTAGAACCTGGGCACACTTGAGTAGTGAGAGAAGTGCGGGGGAGGTGTGAGGCAGAAGAAGCAAACTGCCAAACTGCAGCTCTCCCACACTGGAATCTGAGATGTGTGTAGAAATGTCTGAGCCTTAAAATTTTAGATTATTACTTATTATTTTGTTGTTTCTTTTCTGGTGCAAGGCTGGTCTCTAAGGCATGTTTTTTTATATGAGGATGATTTAGATTACTGGGTAAAATTCAAAGTGAAAGATCATTTAAACCCCCACAGTTTTGTCTAGATCTTATTCCAGAATAGTAATGGATTGGTTTGGATTTGGTGGGAGGAGTTTTTTGTTTGTTTTGTTGTTTGTTTTTTGGGTTGTTTTCTGGTTTTGTATTTGTTTTTGGGGTTTTTTTGTGATGTGATTTATTTGTTAAGAAACAAATTAACTTCAATCTTTGTAAATAGCTTTAGAGGAAATGTTGGGTATTTTTAGAATAGTGTTGATAGATTATTCCTGGGATCTAATATTAATTAGGAGACCTCATTAAAGAAAAGGATGTCAGTTCATTTCATTCACTTGTTATGCCAGCTAAATAAAAATTTTGGCAGTAAGAATATCTGCTGATTCGGTGAATAAATAGTGTTATTTACCTTGCTGACTTTAGATTTTTGTTACTTTTCATTCATGTTAAAAATTAATCAAACTGTTAAACACCCACATTGATTCCCAACATCTTTCTCACTGTTAAGGGCAATAATGAAGCTTGAATACAGAACTAGAACTTTATGGTCCACGCTTTACATATGCTGGGTGTGGTCCAGTCAGTTCACTGCTGTAGCTCATTTCTGGACATGGGGAGTTCGTTTCTTTTAATTTCAAATTATTTCGGCTTGGTTGGTCAGATGGGGAGCTAGGGATTAGGAAGAGACTGAAGATGTGCCATAGAAAGAGCACTTCCTTATTAACTCCCTCGGTGAGAAAACATGCCCTTTCACAGGTACACAGTATTGTGGGAAATGGTGTTTCATGCACATGGCACTTGGCTTAGGTATGAAAATGTGTTGTCTTCTGGTTCTGCTAGTTCTTCTAACAAAATGTGGGCCTGGACACAATACTTATAAATCAACACTTCAATATATTGTTTTTCAGCACATAGAGCTCTGGAATTTTTCATTAAGCATGAAGGGAGTGTTAATTATAGACAGGTAGGAGGCATGTCTAATTTTGTCCACCTTTCTCTGAATGTTTTTCTTTCTGTCTTGCCTTTCGTTATTATTCTCAACAACGTGTGTCAATATTGTTCCCAGACTGTATTTTAATCTTTTTTTATTCAAAATAATTTGAATCTTTCTGCATATTATAACAGAAATATAGCAATTATACCAATGTGTGTATATATAGATATACTCTGTGTTGTTTCTTGCATGTTTTCCTATCTGCTTTAGTCATATTCTATGTGACCAGTTTTATTAGAAGAATCAGTAGAGGACTTTGGGAAAGCAAATTTAATAAACCTAAGGACAGCAAAATGACTGCAAGGTTTTGTGCACCACATGGTGTATTTTACCGAGATAATAATTTTATTTTGCTGGCATTTAGAATGTATCTTTGATGCTGTCAGTAAAATGTGGTTTTGTGCTGTGCAATAACATTCTGATTCATTTTCCTCCCCCATCTTTTCCCCAGTTATTACTAAATCACCAAGATGCTTTTCAAGCTGGGAGCATTTATCCTGATGCCTTTTATCCTCCAATCTGCAAACGTGGTAAGAGAAGCTTTATAAGTCCAATGTTATAACAACTGCAATTTTATGTGAAAATCCTACAGAATTTAGTGGGTTGAAAATGGTTACATTGTAAGAAATGAAGTGTGGCCAAAAATGCTTTCTTGCTTTCCTGCAAAAACTATCCACCATTTTTGTTAGAGCCTTTTTGGAGACTTTAGAGATTTAATAATGAAGTAACATATTAATAACATATTTGAGAGTGTTTTTAAAAGTAACTCCAGGGTAAATTTAACTATTTAATGGGTAGGGCAATTTGATAGAAGGATGCTGTTTGACTAAATTAGGTCAGATTACTGACTATAGAGTGGACAAAATTATCTTTTTTTAATAAATCTTAGGGAAGGCCTATAGCTATTTCCATATTTAACATAATTTGTTTTTATTAGATCAGTCAAAAAGAGGATGGGAGAATCTAAGAATCCCTGAAATGTCTAAAAAGAAAATAGTGTAGGACTTGCTGGGGGATGGGTGAGCAAGTGTTAATAACATCCCATTTTAAAGCCTTTCTTTTCCAGAGTGCAGTCTTTGCCTTTTACTCTTCTTATTAGAAATTAATGTTGGTCTTAATTTTGCTGCTTGCAGATCCAAAGACTGCACTAAAAAATTAGTACTCTCTTGGAATAGCTGTAAAAAATGTCTTGACTTGCAAGTGGTTTCCTGATTTTTCAGCTCTGAAAGGTCAGCTCTTGATCATAATCATCTTCTCCAGCAACATTAGAGCTATAAAACACCCTGCTAGGCCTTGCTGTAGCATATTTGCTACTGAAAGGGTAAATCTGGAGCGGCTAGGAAATGGGTTAAAGAGCCCATCCTCTAGCTATTAGGGTGTTTGGGCAGATACCAGAGACAGGGCAGTGGTAAGTACTTTGTGTGAGGATATCCAGCCTTAATGGCTTCAATATTGTTGATATATTAGTCAAATTTAAAGTATTGGAAGTAGCTTATTTTAGTGGACCATGCAAATTCCATTAAATTTGAGGTGTATCCTAGATCTTTGTTTGGTTTAGAGCCAAATCACACTGTTGAAGCCAAAGTTCTATTTTTTCTCAGACAGAGGTTGTTGATGCTGCCTGTTGGTTATGCCAATTACAGGCTGCTTGGTTCATATCCTAATGTGTTCAGTTCACATCCAGATCACCTCTCTGTTCTGGCATTTAATACTGTTTTTGTCTTCTGTCACTCATCAGGTCACTGGTCTTAGTTTCCTGCCCAGCTCTGCCAACTTCTTGTCCCAAACTTCATTCTTGCTTTCCTTGTTTTCATGACTGATGTTCTCTTGGGATTTTTTTCAGTTTTACTTCTTCTTGGTTATATCTATCTACCTCGTCTTTCCCTTCTAACCATTTTGACCTGTCTTATACCAGGTCAGAGCTTCTGTAGCTGCAGTATCCAATCTTCATTCCTTCACTAATGTTGGAGTCCATCCTTCCTTGTTAGAGCTGGACCACTTGTCAGCAGTCTCCTTAGTCAATATGGAAGCAATAGCTCCTTCTTCAGACCTGAGCTGTTTTAACTGAGTGTGACAAGATCAAGAACAAAGCCACCCGGACTGCCTCTTTGAACAGGAGACAAGCTTACATGTAGAAGGCTACTCTGATTTTGGCTGAGCAAGTACCATCCTTCTTTTATCTAGTTTAGCTGCACTGTAAAATGTTAAGGGGCCAAAAGGTAACTGAATTACTCCCAAGGTATGCTCTCTCAGTGTTTAATCTACCCTTACATTGTGCAGTTTCACGCTGCTGTGTCAATAAACATGCACTCTTCCTCCAGGAGTACTGATGGTATGAACAATCTTCTTTCCCCCTAGAGAATTCAACATTGTGTGCTGCTTGATCTCTTTATGTCAGCATCCCTTTGCACTTAGCTTCATGTAGGTACACAGAAATTTTTAGGCAAGGTCACTATTAGATCCTGCACAATCTTTTCTGCCTAAATTCAGGCGACAGTAGTAGTTGAGTCTTCAAATGAAATCTGATTTTTCCTGTTTTCCTCCCTTTTTCTCCTTCTACATTGACTGTATCTTGGCTAGTTTGCCTTTCTATTGAAAATGATTGTGGTCATAATGATGACATAGCCTTTCTCTGCCCTGTGGAAACTGACACCTGCCAGAAAACATGACATTTTGAGTTGGCTGCTATTCCCTACAGTTTTTCTGCCATTCAAGTGGATGCATTAATTTAGTCAACAGGTTCTCTGTCAGCTCTCATTATACCTCTCTGCTTAGGAGGCAGCTTTTCATTGTACTGTACCTATTCTCAGCCACAGAGAAAAGAAGCAGGCACAAAATTTTCAGATGCTTCAAACCTAAATCATAGAAGGTAAATCTAATATCTGTTTGGATAGTATAAATCAGATAAAAATAAGGCTCTGTTCATTACCTGGAGTGCAAAATAACATAACATTGAACAAAAGTCTATGGGATTTTAAATGGAGAAAACTCTTTCTTTTTCTTTTTTCTATTTCATTTTTCCCCAAAGTATAAATCAAATATTGATATAATTTTATTGCAATAGGAATGTTCCATGATGTGTCTGAAGACACTCACTGGTCACCATTTCTCAAAACAAGTGTTGACTACATCAGAAAGAATTATCCTCAGCCTTGGGAAGAGGTAAGAAAGTTGATTAACTTTTCATTTATTTACTTAGATTTTCGGCTGTTTTCTTCACCTTCACTTGTTGTAATTTCATCCTTTGTGAGGTGTAGAAAAAACCCAACATTTTTATATTAAATTCTCTACTTACATAGGAACAATTGAAATCCTGTTTTAATCTTTACCGTACAAAACATTTAGTGTCCATATAAAGCCTTTCAGTTGTCTCCACTGTGGTCTGGTGCTTATGATACACTTCATAGATCTAAACTTTGGTTTAGATTGGTGGTCTTGCATTTCTGTGAGATCTGGTTGAAGGTTTGCCATTTGAAAACCAGATACCTTTTAGACTTCTCGCTTGTGAAATCTTGAACTTAGTCCAGATTTGCTCTTGTTAATGGTCTGTGAGCTATGTAGGAGGAAAGGAAAAGTCAATTTGTCAAAAGTGAGTGTGCAGAGGAATATATTTCTCTCCTCTGTCTGCCTACACAACCATGGTGGCAGAGGGAGTTTGGTCCTTGGAAGTGGAAGTGTTTATCCTTGGTCTAGAAAAAAAGTTTAGTGCACATTTAACTTGAAGTATGCAAATTACCCTCATATCAACCATGTAAGTATGTAATTCTATGGTCTTGGACTGTATAAACTGCTTTAAGCTTCTCAAGTTACAAAAGTTGACCACAGCACCAAACAATGAGCAGTCAGCACTTTGTTCTGGTAAAGTCTTGGACTTGTAAGAGCTTCTCACCTGTATCCTTGCATAGTGCACATACAGAAAATACTAACATTTTCTAAAAGACAGGAGTAAAATGACAGACAAATGGATTGTTGTTGTGTAGGCTACAGAGAAGCTGGTGGCTTTCCTGTTTGGAATTGCTTCACATATGGTGGCAGATGTTAGCTGGCATAGCCTGGGCATCGACCAAGGATTTCTAAAGGCCATGGGAGAAGTAAGCCTGTATTATTTTATTTATTGATACAATTGGATTTGTTGGGACGGATAGCTTTGCTTTGGACTGTGGTGGGGAGGAAAGAGAAAAGCTGGAGCCCTGTTTCAGGATGATTTTTGGAGGGACACAATGTCACAAACTTCATACAAGTAAAGTTGGTCAGATTTGGGACCTGTAAACATTAGTGTTGCTTGGAGAGTTTGTTTCTGCTCATATTAAAAGAAACAGGCAGTTCTCTTGTTTTTCTCTTTCTCCAGATTGATTTTCATGGTTCATACTCAGAAGCTCACAGTGTTGGAGATTTTGGTAATATTTCTGTTTGCCAATCATAGATCCTTGTATTGGAATGACTGGTCCTTTTCAAAACCATGGTGGTTGATTCTGGCTATTGTCCTGGGCAATGCAGGAGTTAAGAATGGCATATAGACACTGTTTTCTTGCCCTCTCCCATGGCTTGCAAAGCCCTGCTGTACCTGTCCTCAGGTTTCAGATGTGATAAGGCATATGGACACTTGGATTAAAGCCAAAATGCAGACCAAAGGATGATAAGATTTGGTTAGAGTCACTACTGGGATTTTAAATTGTACATAATTCTTGGGAGGAATAAAACGTGCATCATACTTAAGGTGAACCTTTTGTGTACTCTAAATATATAGCTGGAAGATCTGCCACATAAATGCATACAGAAGACCCATAATAGCTTCATGCACAGTGTTACCCATGACAGATAACAGATTTTGTTCTTGGGATATGTGGGGCTTTTTCATTCTTTCATCCTCAGGAGGAGATGTAGTGAGTCAGTTTGAGCTGGACTTCAGTTACCTGGCATCGAGTTGGTAAGATAATGAGGTTTCCTTCTTTAATATTTTATATTTATTTTTCTATAATCATATATAATAAAATTGCATATAATATCACATAATTCTGTATTAATCTGTTTTAACAAAATGCTGCCCTTTATTTTTCTTTCAAAAGAAACCCTTGCAACTATTTTAAATGTTATGAGTCTGGTGTTCCTTATATGCGTATTTACTGTTCCCTGACATGAAAAACTGGTAGGACAGAAGAGAGTTTTATGTATAGGAACACAGCAAAAAAGAGTAAATTATTTATGTCTTGAGTTATAAGTAGTTATATATAAAATAACTAGTGAAAACCTTTTGCTGGAATCTCCTAGCAGCTAGTAAAATAACTCAGTTAAGTGGCAATCTCAGTGAGATTTGAAGTTTTGGAAGCTGAGGATGTTGAATTCAGACAGTTTTAAAAGCATAAAAATGAGCAGAAAATTTAGATATCCACTTCCCCCGCCCCCAGTTGCATGTGCAATCCTGGTATTTGTAAATCTTCATGACTTTGTGTATTCTTTTGAAATTTGGAATGTTTTATTGGCTGTTGTTATTACCAGAACTGCAATCTTTTATCGGGTGATGTGGAACATCTATTGTTGTAATATATTCTTTTTGTTTCTAGGTATGTACCTGTCAAAGACCTAGCAGCTATCTACAAAGAATTTTATGGAAAAGAGATCATAACTGAAAGCACAATTGCTGAATGTACTTATCTGCTATTTTTTGAACTGTAAGTTGAAATACCTCTGCCTGAGCTTTTTAAGTGAAACATATGTAGGAGAAATATGATAATCGTATTTGAAACATCTTACACGTTGATGTCAGCAACATCACAGAACATCTGAATTTTTTAAATGAATATGATTCAAATTTGGACTACTTAATGACTGGTAAATTAATTTTTACACCACAGATGGTGAATCTTAGCTATTTAATGCATTTATGCATTTAACAGATTTAGGCCTATTTGAGAGTGGCTGTGTCTTCAAATACCATTGCACTGTGGTGAGTTAGCAGTATAATTATCATGCATGGAAGGAGTCTCTGGATACATGCCTTATCTACACTTTATGTAGATCCCTTCAAGTCCAAAAATAATTCAAAAGAGACTTTGGATATCTACAGTGTCTGCTTTTGAATATCCTGAACAACTTAGCTGTATCCTGTATTTCAGTTAATTACCGATAGTCACACAAAATTTAGAAAAACTGTGAATCCTTCAAAATTAAGGGCAATAAAGTTTATATTGTTACTTTTTACATTGCAGCTTTAAAAATATATTAACAACGAACATGAAAATGTAGTGACTTGCATAGTATTTACCATATAGAACTCTTAAGAAGAACTATTTAAATAATTAAGTATTAAATGAAGCAAGTTTTATTTCTGATTTTTGTTTTCAGGCATGGAGAAAAACTTCTTGTTGGCAAGGTTGGTCTTCTGTTTTCTTTATAAAAATGAACATGTAGCATGGAGACAATATGATAACATCTTACTGAGTATGTTGCCTGTCTCTTAGCTTTTTCCATCATTTGCTAGTAAATCTCCATTTCTGGTGGAGAAGTTCCATGAATATTTCCTTGGAGGAGTGGATGACATGGCATTCTGGACCAACAACATTTTTGAGCTGACGAGCCATATGCTAGAGAATGGAACCAGGTATATTGTGTATCCTGAACTATGACATGCAGTAGTCAAGTGCTGATACCCACTTAACTATTCTTCTTAAGGCAGGATCTTTCCTAGAAGAGGTGCTGAGCTTAGATCCTCACTTGGATAGTGGGATTTCCATGTCAGCCTTTTACCTGGGTGCACAGGATTATGCAGGCCTTGAGTTTGTATTTTTTATGTGTTCATGCTCCTTTCCCCTGGCATGCCTCTGGCATGCCTAGGTGATACTTAGCAGGGAAAATTTGGGGCATTCTTTAAGACATACTCAAAAGTTTGCTTAAATGTTGCACATCCATGGCCTGAGGTTCTGCCTGAACTGGCAATCTGAGCCTGCACCTTTTGGCTGCTGCCATCAGTCAACAAAGATGTCCCTTTTGATGAGAGGTCAGATATTACCTTCAGACTCTGAATGCAAATAGGCTTAGAAACAAATACAACCTTTCTGTAAATAACTTTAGAAGACCAACAGTGGCAGTTAATCCATTCATTTATATGAAAAATATCACTGTTACTATCTTGAGAAATTATGTTTGAAATACAGAATGGCACAAACTGTTATGTTCTTTGTGCCAGAATGGCACTTTCATAAAAAGTGCTTTAGGTTCATATATGTGCATGTTACAATAAGTTTCCTTCAAGAGCTCTATAAAGATATGTGATACTCATACAGAACCTAATCAAGTAATCAAATAAACATCATAGGGGTTTCTAAGGGTTATGATGGTGCTCTGATTTTGATTTTCTTGAGAAAACTGATGACTTCTAACAGAGGCATCATAAGCATAAGGAATCATAAGTAAGGATAAAAGTTGTATTTTCAGTTTCACTTCCATTGTGGTAAAATCTTTGAAGTGCATTCTGTGTATTTTTCTTTAGTGACTGCTACCTGCCTGAGAACCCTCTGTTCATAAACTGCACAAAGGAGCACAAGGACAGCCACATGTAAGTATAAATCTGATGGTTTAAAGCTTCAGTGATGAGAGTCTTCTGCTAATGTGGACAGTGAGTAACTGAAAATTAAAGATATTTTGGGTAATTTTTTTGTGTATGAATTTGAGATTCTCTTAGCATGAATAACTAAATTTTGTATAAAGGAACTGTGCAGAACCTAAGAGTGGCTTTTACCTCGAGTGATTATTTCAGTTCTATTAATTCTTATCAGTGCCTTCTTTATTTTAGCAGAAACAAACAATCAAAACATGAACATCCCAAGAATACAACTTCTTTGCTTACAGAAACACTTGAGAAGAATATAAGCTATTCAGAGAGAGGAGTTCAATTCAACATACAGCCTTGGGCAACAGTAAGTGAGAAGTAACAGATGTGTCAGGTAAAATTCATCTCTATATAAAATAGTTTTTGTTTCTACCTGAAATGCTGCTTGATGGACCAGGGTCTCTGAATATTAACAGTAGATGACTTCAGGGACATTCCAGTACCATTGTTAATCTATATATGTACATCACAAATACTAAATTTTTAAACTTTGCTCATTGTATAGTGAAAGCATCTGCACATCCTGCAGTGCTAAATGTGACAAAATATATATTTAGTGTTTACATTTTTCAGACATATGATGGCTTTTTTGGTTTAAGAACTCCCAGTAGAGCATAGCAGTGAATAATTAGTAGTGCTCACTTTAGAGCATACAGATTTTTGTCATTCTAAAATGGTGCTTATGATCTGAGACAGACTTCTCTTAAATCCATGTGGTGATTTCTACTGTTGGTGACTTGATTTTTGATGTGTCCCAAAATGTTCTAGAGTTCCAACCTGTGTTTTAACCACTGTTGCATCCCTTTATTATTTTTATTTCAGAAATCTCTTCGCTTGATAAACCATGCTTTTAAAACCAACGTCTGGAGAGCATTAGGAGCTACACATCAGAAATCTTCTAAGCACATCTCCAAGCCAGCAGCTTCATATTTTCTAACTTCACCCTATGCTAGGCTTGGATGGTTGGTAATTTTTTCATCCCACCTTCCTCTTAATTTCTGAAAATTTTGAGTACCTACGAAAATATTATTGCTGATCCTTTGGATAATACTCTTTAAAGGTGGCAGAGCAAATCAGTTAGTGGTACAAATCTGAGGGAATGGCTTATATTGTATGTCCAGAACAGCAAGTTAATGCATCAGATTTTTCTCTCAGATGTTGATCAAGCTCAGAATGGAAGGAACAAACATTAGAACTAACAGTGGCTCTAGTTCTGAGCAATAAAGGATTGTTGCTACCCTTTATTGATTGTTGGATGATGTTTGTGCAAAAACATCAACCCATCTATCATGGGTTGATGACTGATGATGTCTAGCAAGACTTCTTGGAAATACTCTTGACTAGTAGGAAGTTCAAAGATAGATTCAGGACAGAGAGAGGCTTATTCTCTCTCCTTGCCAATGAGGTTCTACCTTAACCTGCAACAGGAAAGATTAATAAAACGAATTTGCATTGCTGCTTATCTAACTTCCCTTATTCTATCTCAAAATTTGGATGTAATTCTTGAGTTTACTTCACACTGGCTAAATTAACAGTAGTTAGTTCTTTCCATGTTCCCTCTCTAAAGTCCAACACGTTACTGAGACCTGTGATCCTTTTGTTTATCTCCTGTTAAGTCTATAAATTAAATCAGATGTTCAGTTTAAAATATATTTTCATTTCTTTTTTTTTTGTTTTTGTTTTTTTTGTATTTGTCATATGCAAGCAGCCCTTCTTCATGCTCCTTGCTCTGATTGCTCTCAGGTGCCTAATGTCAGTAAAAAGCAGTTCATGCAGGTCTCACATGCATTGATGAAAGATGATTCTTCTGGTTTACTCAATTCAAGAAAACACAAATAAATATATGATATAAAAATGCTGTATAGATCTTTACAAAACAATATGGGGAAGCACAGCTCCTCGTTTATCTGAATTATGGGTTTTTTTTCCATTAATGTTGTGGTAGTCTGGGAACTAATGCTGATTTTGTTGATTCCCTTGCTGTACAGGGCACTGATTTCAGCTGACCTCAACCAGGATGGGTATGAAGATCTGGTGGCTGGAGCACCAGGGTACAGCACCTTGGGCCATGTTCAGATAGGAAGGGTGTATGTGGTCTATGGCAACCAGTCAGGTTTGCCACCAGAGGACATGGATCTGGATGGAAAAGCTGACCAAGTACTACAGGGTCATCAGGTAAGGAGTCAAGGCAGATTTTTCTTTGCCTGAAAATTGATGAATTTTGAATGAGCAGTGGTATCATTAATGTGTATGAGTATTATTCCTGAAACACTCCTCTTGATGTCATATGATGTTGTATGGTTTTCAAGAAAAATAATCATTATTAAAGTCCCAGGAACAATTGAAATGATGGTGATTTGTAGGTTCGTCTCCATTACTGTACAAGCTAAGTGAATATTAGACTATAAAGTGCCTTTAAAAAATAATCAGGTTGTGTCTCTGTACGTAACAGTATAGCTCATTCTGGTCCCTGCATTTAAGAAAATACTGTGTTTCCTGTCCTTTTTAATCTAAAATTATTAACTTGATATGTTTTAATTCCTTTGAGGCTACACTTCTTCATTAATTGATAACTTCTCCCCAAATAATTTTTTCTGTAGTAAGAGTACTGAAAAAAAATATGGAAAACTCTGATTTGACATGATGGTGGCTGGTTTGTAACCAAGAAGTAGGAGCAAATGACACTTTTGAGTGTTAAATATGATCCTCTGTAGAAAATACCTTTATTAACAAAGAAGATAACAGGGAAAAATGAGATACATTTCCTTTCAATTTGTTTCTGTGGTTACAAACTCTGCAGTAGCAGCTGCTGTCTTCTTACAGAGTGTTTTAGTGGTTCTCATTCATAATGCTGTCAACAGGAAAGGCCATAAACTTAACATCAATGGTGCACTGGACTCAGAAGAGGAAATAGCAAAGCAACACCATATTATATTCAGTTGTCCTTAATTTTAACACAGTTGACTTTGAATTAGTGTGTTGTCATATTATTACTTAGAAGAAAAATAATTGCTTGGATAGACTTTTGTCATCCGTTTCCAGTTCATCCCTCTGCAAATGTACATTTAGTTTTCATGGTTTTCACTTGAAAACATGAGAGCAACCCCTTTTCCTTTAGCCTTCAGGAAGGTTTGGTTCTGCCTTGGCAGTCCTGGATTTCAATGAGGATGGAGTGCCAGATCTGGCAATTGGAGCACCTTCTGTGGGATCTCAGTTTCTTACTTACAAAGTAAGCAACAAACATGGGTTTTTGTGTTTTTTTAACTTTCCAAAGGGAATGATTTCATTGATACATATTTTTTTTAAACACTGAAATGGAAAAGAGAATTTCTGTTGTTCAATGTGACATTGTAATTTAAACAGTTTATAACCTTTGTGGGTACTTTGACTAGAGCAATGATAGCTACCTGTATTTCTCTTTCGGTGGCCTTTTTGCACATTATAAATCCAAACCAGATTGAAACTTTGCACCACTGACTGCTGGAAATGTAAGGGGCCATTCATGAAATGCAAATGTACCCTTTTTGTTTAGGAACAGAGAGTCTGGAATGGACCTCATGGGTCAATGACTTTTTTCATATGCTGTCACAAGGCCAACCAATGATACCTAATTTTTGATATGAACACAGACACACTTGCTAAAATAATCAAGTTACTGAGGCTTTAATAACTTGCAGCTTGCCAGATAAGCCTGTATAATGGTCCCTGAGTATTTTTAGGCCATATAAACTGAGAGGTAAAATGTTTTGATTTAAACAATATCCATTAAGCTTAAAAGTCTTCAGAATTTTAGATACTAATTTAGCTGTCTAAATAAGAATTTAAGTTGCTTTTATTTAGACTCACCCCCTGGAAAATTGTGTGCATCTGTTGTGCCTGGGACTGTTTGCCATTGCATTAAAAAATAATTATCAAAATTTTAGCCATCTGCACATGTGTGTTATGAGTATAAATATACACTGTACTGCTCTTGTTCCTTACATGCAGTGTGATGAAAATGTACTTCTCTACTTTGTTGCTTGGTTACAGCAGTACCCATTATCCATGGATATTCTTAGGTTTGGGGTGGGAAAGAAAGTATTATGGGAAGGCTCTGAGAGGGAAAATGAAGTTGTATGAATAGCCCTTGCAGAACTGTTCCAGTCCTTGTGATTGGCCTTGGATTGAATACTTGATACTGACATGCAGGCACTCTCATGTTTTATTTTCTTTTTCTGCTGTTTAGGGTGCTGTGTATGTCTACTTTGGAACAGAGGGAAGAGGCTTGGCACCTCAGCCAAACGTTACCATAACTTGTCAGGTATATTGGTAATGTAATGTCCTGTTTATAATATCCTGTTAGCCAGGCTAACACAGGGCTACACAAGCAGAAGGTGAGATAAAGGGGAAAAGAGCTTATGGGCTTAAAAAAAGAATGTTAAAATTCAACATATCATTACAATGAAATTTAGACTGATGGGGATGCAGCAAGCAGGTGCTTGCTTAGATTGATTGTATTTGGGAAAGACATTTATACCCCAGTGCAGGAAGGCAGCAGAGTGAACAGAAAGTTGCATAGCCCTCAAAACCAAAAAAGTCACCAAAAAACCCCAATCTAAACCAAACAAAAAACCCAAAGAAAACAAAATGGAAGCCAGGGAGTGGGAGGGTGATTTGGTCAGAAGCAAAGTTAGCTCTTTGGAATTAAATTGCTCTATTTTGCTACAGAATTGATGGTTTCAGTTCTATTTCAGGCTTAAACTAACTGTCTATTGCAGTATTCCTACTGTAATTTTGGTTGGTCCCTCCTGGCAGCAGATGTTGATGGAAATGGAAATGCTGATCTGATTGTGGGCTCTCCATATGCACCTGGTGGTGGGAAGCAGAGAGGATTTGTTGTTGCATTTTACTCTCATTTGAACAGGAGTGACCAAGGTAATATTTGTTGAGTAAATTAACCGTCCCATAGTTTATGTGACTGGTTATTTGTTCCTAATTAATCATGGCATAATTCAGGTCTGAAGTGATCTCAGAAAGTGTCCCTCCTATTCAATCAATAAGCTGTGAAGCCAGACCAAATTCGTCAGGGCTTTGTCCAGTTGCATCTTAAAATCTTCAGTGATAGAAATTGCACAGCCACTCTGGGCAACTGTTCTACTTCTTGGCAGTCCTCATAAGGAAAAAATCTCTTGTTACAGCCAGTATGAACCTTTCTTGTTTCCGTTTATGTTCATTGTCTTTTGTCCTCCCACCATGCACAGTGACATTTTAGATGCAGAAATCATGGAACACCCCTACTAAATTTGCTCCAGTTTGTCAACATCTTTCATATTATGGAACAACATATTATAGGTGTGATCACTTCTCTCAATGTCTTTGCCATGCTCCTGCTTTCATGGTCTGAGGCACTGTTGGCTGTCTGCTGTCAGAGCCTCACACTCAGCTGTGCCCGCCAGGATCTCCAGGGCCTTTTCCACACGGCAGCTCCTCAGCCAGTCTGTCCCCAGCTGTATCAGTGCAAGGGCATCTCCTTTCCCAGGGTCAGGCTTTGCATTCATCCTCACTGAATTTTGGGAGGTTCCTGTCAGCCTATGTGACAGCTACAGCTGATCTGAAGCTGTACAGATAAATTTGGCTGTAACAGAACTCTAATTTGTTCAGCTTAGTTTGTTAAAGAGTAGAAGTAAACAAATTGAGTGAGGTAATACAGGCTAGATTTAAATTTAAGCTAGGGACTTTAGCTAATCTTATTAAATTTTGAACGTAGACATTTAGTTGGCTAGTGAGTTGGGCAATGTTGAGACTAATTGGGTGTTTAAGCACAGGAATTTTGAACTTTCTATAAAAGAGAGCATCCATGAATAAACGTTAGCTGTTGTTGCATGATCTCAGCATGTTCAGTCATGTGTCTGCCTCCAAAACTGTGACCAAATGTAACAAGACTGTTACTCCAGGCTGCCTGGGTGCCTCTGAATAGGAGCACCCCCTGCAATCTCCTATTATCTGCCAGCTTCACAAAAGGGCATCTTGTTGCCCTGTCTAAATAATTTATAATGAAGTGTCCAACAGGATGAGTCAAAAACTTGATCCCTGAAGACACTCCACTTGTTGCAGGCATTCAGAGAACAACATATGGTTCTCTGAACCTCTTGTCAGCGGGATCATCTCAACTAGGTCTCTCCTATCTGGTTTTCTGTTCGTCCAGACTGCAGTATCTCAGCTTGGATGCAAGAACAATTGCAGGAAACTCTGTTGGAAACCTTGCTAAAGCAATGGGTTCAGCTATGGATTGTGAGTCCAGGGTAGGCACAGTGCTCTTTCTTAGAAAATTGCAAATGAACCTCAACAAATGAATCTTTATCATTCTGTACGTTCCTTCATGTGGCTAAAGAGGAATGCTACAAGTGAATACAGTTAATGAGTACAGGTGATGAGGTTTCTAGTGAATGAGAGAAAAAATGTCATATATGGAACTAAATAATAAAGCTTGGGCAGCTTTGTCAGAATCATGTAATTGAGATTTACAATAATGCTTAATTGTTGCAGCTTATTCTAATTCATGTAAAATTAGAAACCACGAGAACGTGGGTTTGAAACACTGCTAACTGACATTTTTGTAAAACCAAAGCACAGAATGAGTTATTTAAATAATAGCCAGAATGATCTGAAGCTCTCCCACCTAGCACCCTTGAAGAATTACAAGTTCTGATAAACGGTAAGTAGTTTAGGGCAGGCTCGAGTGGTAGCTTTCATGTACTTCATGTCGGCTATTGGAAGGATTGAGAAACAGGCTGCGTCAAATGAAAGCTTTCACCAGCCAGAAGGGCTGCAGGGTGAGCAAGCAAAGTGAAAACTACTGATGCCATGTCATGGACAGTGTATTTTCCACAGAGAAACTTGTTGTCACAGGATGAATCAGTGGAGGATTGCAAATGGATTTTTCAATGCCAGGGCACATCAAGCTTTAACTCATATTTTTTTCTGATCTCTTAGGACTTCTGTCAGTACAGGATGCCAACTGGATGGTGGAGGGGGAAGAAAACTATGCTTGGTTCGGATTTTCACTTGCCAGCTGCCAGCTGGAAAACATGACATTACTGCTGATTGGTAGCCCTACATGGAAGACTTGTTCTAGGTGTGTTGTATGTGACTGCTTGGTGTCTTCTCCACTCTGTTCTACTTCTGCAAGGTTTAAGATTTGCAAAAGATTAGACTTCCAGCTTTTTATGAAGTTTCCTTTTTGTTCTGCTTAGAATATTTTTATTAGATTAATATTTTTATGTCTTCACCGTTCCTTATTAAGACAAGGGTTTTTAGACCCTCTCTAGGGCAGGTCTTTGTTATTTAAAGACACACAAGATTTCTTGGGTTTCCTTGGGGAGGGAGAAGGGTCACAAAAATGCTGATGGCTAAGTGTGTCTAAAATAACCATATGGATAGCTCTTACTTTGAGATAGCGTTTTTAAAAGCAAATTAAACACAAAGATGTATTGGATGATAAAAAAGTAGATAAACAAGTCTGTGCTCTAAGTATTGTGTAATTAGTTAAAACAAGTATGGGAATTACTAAAGTAGATTTCTAGAATTTGTCAGGCACTAATATTGCAAAGCAAAAAGGGAGAACATGTACAATAATATATTGCATTGTAATTCAAGCTGCAATCCCCTCTTGCTGGATGTCAGACAGAGTGTTGGGAAGGTGTATGGGTATAACCCACCAAGTACAGAGCGCTGGTTTGAGATAACTGGAGACAAGGTAGGGCTACTTCTTTAATATGGGACCTCTGAATATTTGAAGTAAAGTGATATTGTGTAGAAATTACATAGGTGTTTTAAAAATCTAACAGGAGATGGGCAGAATGGGTTTGTCTCTGGCCAGTGGTGTGCTGTCTGTGGCCGGGAACACAAGGAAAGTTTTGGTGGTGGGTGCACCTACTGCAGGTATGTCTTGAAAATTGGAGACCATTGTTGCTTTAGGATGTTTGTTTCTGCTTGACTTGAGGAGAGATACAGTGTTTAAGGGACAAGGGACCTGTAAATTGCCATGTAATTAAAAAAACCCCAAAACAATTATAAATCATTGTAATCACCTGTATATGCCTTTATATATAGAGTCCTCTCTACTGTGCCTCAACTTCGGTGGGTCTTTTTCTTTCCTTAAAATGGGCTTAACAGCATTACTACTTTGCATTATTTATGTAACAGTGATTTTCAAGCAGACTGCATATTTCTTGCAATTGAAACAACACAGTACTTTGTCCTCACTCTGGCAGCAGACAGTAAGGAACTGAGGATGTCAAACTGCAGAAGTCTCACTTGAGTGCATTTGTCCCCTGGTACTATGACTAAAATATGGGGTTTTTTTCCCTATGCTAATTAGCGTTAATCTCTTAAAATTGATGCTATTTGATACATTTTGTCCATTTTATGTAATGCCAGTGTTACTTATAATTGTAAGTATTAAACCTGAGTTCCTATGTCTGATGCTCAACATCTGGTTTGTTTTTGTTTTGTTTTTTTTTTCCAGGCAGCCTGTCTAGGATTTTATTTATGTCTTCAGTGCTGCATCAAGCTGGATTGGCTCTGGTATATGACCTGTCAAACAGCACCAAGCCTTCTCTGCTCAGCACATTCAGTGGGGACAGGAGGTTTTCTCGTTTTGGAGGAGACATATACTTAAGTGATCTGGATAGCGATGGGCTAGGTAAAGTTTGGTGAATCTAGACCAGAAGGGAAGTGTTTAGCTTTGGCAACAGGAAAATTGGTCACCTACATATTCATGCAAGTGCTTAACAGAGTCTGCTTTCTCAGTTGTGTTGTACAAGTATTCCATTGTGCCTTACAGGGAGGCCTCTCTAAAATCCCAAGCAACTCAATCAGAAATTGAAACATTTTAGTTGCCATCATTAATAGGAATTGTGGCATCTAGAGACATGTAAATGCCAGCTCTCCTGTGTTTTGCTCTACCATTAATTCACTTCTGCTGTGTTATGTCCTCTTTGTAATATGTGCAGATGAAATGATTGTGGCATCCCCACTGCGAACTAATGGTGTCACCTCGATCCTGTCTGGTGGGGCTGCTGGCCGTGTTTATATTTACAATGGCAGACAGACATCCTCGGGGAATGTGACAGACCACTGCACATCATGGACATCTCCCTGTCCTGAGGACTGGGTAAGAATGTGAAATTCACATGAAAGTGAATCCTGGCCATAAGTTTAGAATGACAACTAATTAATTACATCCAGTACAAATACCAAGTGTGTTCTGCCTTGGTTCCAGAAAACAAAAGGTTTTCTCAGGTTTCTGAATTTCTGCAATTTGGCTCCTCCTGTTTGTTCTTAAATTACTTTCCTGTTTAGGAGCCAGGGTTATCATATTGGTCTTCTACTCCCTTCCACTAACTTTTTATTTCTTCTTTTTTTTTTTCTTCTTTAGGCACAGTATGTCCTGATTTCTCCTGAGGTAAGTAACAGGTAAACAAACTACGAAGAGAAACCAAGAAGTCCTGCTTAAAAAAACCTAGCAGCATTATAAACAACAATGTTGTTTTACAGGAACTGTCAAGATTTGGGAGTTCCATTACCACTGTGAAATCTGAAAGAAAGGTGAGAGAAATTACTGTGGTTGGTTGTTTCATAACATCCTTCTACCTCACTTGCATATATTAGCTAACACCTCACATGTATCTTACACATTTTCAAGTCTTAAGTTCTTTACACAGTTAATTAAGTCACTCTCTGAACTGATAATTAAATGTGTTTTATAGACTGATGAGCTATGGAGTTGCCAAAACTTTGGCACCTAAATTTAAAAATTTGAATCACTTTAAAGCAGCCTGAATTCTGAACTGCTTAGGAGTATGCCAAAAGGTTCCATGGGAAATGCAGCATAGGTGCCTCCCGGCTTTACTGTTCACACCAACCTGGATGAAAAGTGGATGTTCAGCTGTGGAGCAAACCAGGCACCCAAAACCATGCCTCTCATTTAGTCTTTACAGGCTTGCTGTCCTGGCTATCACTTGCAGTGAACAACGATCATATGCCATGTGTTTCTAAACACAGAGGTCCAGATCCTACCTGACTGATTTAGGATGTATTTGTGTACCTGTTTCTCTTTGCTTCCCTCAGATGCCCATTTTTTTACCAAACACCAATTGCTGCATTTTATGATGCACTGAGGAGCCTTTTCTAGAGCTGGAAGGTTACTTAGTGCTTGTTCAGTGTTAGTGCTGAGTTCCAGTGTTCTGCTCACTCTAGCATCACCTCCATGAGGACTGGGGCTCTCTGTGTGAGTACAGAGGAAGCCTCAGCCTCGAGGCTAAGGTCTTCAAAAAATGGTGTTTCACTTGTGTTAAAACATGCAATGGAGAAACAGCTGGAAATTCTTCTCAGCTAGATTAAGGTGAATAATCCAACACCTGAAACACAGGCACTGCTAAGTGCAAGTGAGGCCATTCTCCAAACAGTCATGTTCTGTTGAGATAGCACCATCTAGTCCACACTCCTGCTTCGTCCCTATTCATCTTAGCCCCGACATGCAGTTTATATGGGCAAGAGACTCATTTCATCTGGCTCCAGCTTGCTCCAGTGCCCTAAATGAAACAGTCTGTTTGCCAAACTATTTTCTTAACTGCTACTCTGATGAGGTGGGCTGCTCTCTCATTTCCCATCACATTTCTGTATGACACTAAAGAAATAAGATTCCCATGTGGATTTTGACTAAGGCAGCCATGAACCTGCAGTTTCATTTTGCTAACCTTTGCTCTTTATCCCTGCAGAAGGAACTTGTAGTTGCAGCAGAGAGAAGTTCTGTGAAAGCTCGACTTGGTGGAAGGCTTTTTGTCTACTCGCTCTAAAAGTTCATAAAAAAGTTCTTAAAGTCCAGGGCACACCTGGTCTTCTAGTAAAGAATCTCTGTAGTATTTGTGCTATTTTCCTGAACCCACACAAACCAACATACCGTGTCAGCAAGCTTTTTGCTGATATCTGTGGTGGGTGGCAGCATCACTTCTCCAAAACAAGCAAGCTGCTTTGAAAACCTTCTAGAGGTCGAAATGAACAGGCAGCTACATTTTTGGTAGTAATATTTGTCTGTACAACGAATGTTGAGTGGTCATCTTCTTTACTGGCCAGATGTGAGTATCTTGAGAAAACTGGGAAACTGCAGCACAGTATTTACAATTCCTTACATAACTTTTCTAAGTTATGGAAAGTAACTGTCAAAATAATAAGCATGAAGAAGGGGCAGCTTTTAGACTAACAGAAAAGGGAGTGCTGATCAACAGGACTGTCTCTCTCTCTCTCAAATCTTGAGGTCTGCATTGAGGGTGTAATGCAGCTTGGATCTCCCAGGGAAAAAAGAACAAGCAAGACTGATGACGTTTTAGGAAATGCTTTTGCAGTTTGGCTGATTACTCTGACATCCTTTCTGCTTTTGTGTAAATTTCCACGACCATGGTAACATAGAGCTGTTAATGGCTTTTATTGTTAACAGTATTGTCTTTAATTAACACTAATTTTGTATGCTGCAGGTTTAACAGTGTGCATCAATTATCTATTAAATAACTTGAGCAGCAGAATGTGTTGATATTATTATTACCAATGCTAGTCTGTAGACACATATGGGTGTTTTCTCGCTCTTACCTCCTTCACAAAGGCAAGGCATTATTTTTATTTTAAATAAAATTGAATTCTAAAGGTCATACTCCAAAATTAAACACCTCAACTTACTTCCTAGCAATTCTCTCTCAAGGATGTTGTGTTACAAAAAAAGCAAGGTGAACATTAGCTTGATGTACAGCGCATTCTGGTATCTATTTTGAGGACTTGCCCAAATAGCAAACACTTTAAAAAAGAAGGTAAATCTGAACTTCATGGAAGAAGTAACTGAGATTGCAGTACTTAAATTGCAAATCTGTTAAGTGCAGTATGAGGCAAAACAAGCAGTGTGCTTTTAAGGGCAGAATAAAGGTTTTTTCTTCAAATCAAAATTGACAAAACCATTCTGTTCTATAGCAATTCCATTCTGAACATACACTTTCCACTGGTTTGGTTTTTTACAATGTATGACCATGTAATTTCATTGCACTTGACTGCTTTTTGATTACTTGAATTGCAAGAAAAACTTTAACCATTTGCATATGTCTACAGAGATAAAAAGCAGTCTTGTAGAAGATGTGTCTACATGTTTTTATTGCACTTTGAGTCAGTTATGTACAGGTAAAGAGTCAAAAGGAGTTCACAGAAGCCTCCCTGCAAAAAAGCTTACAAGAAAGCTTCTCAAACTGCTGCACCAACACGTATCAGTTCTGGCCTAAAGTAACTACAGTTCATTTAAAAACATCAGCATCCATCTCCCTTCACACACTGAGATTCCTGGGGTTTATCAGCCGAGGTATGTGAGCCATTGGTTTTTTCCATTGTATTGCTCAGTTTGGAGATTTTCTTACCACTTTACCTGCTAAGATTAAAGGCTGCAAAAAAATCAACCAAAAAACTCAAAAGCATTCCAAGTCCCATTATCTTTCTCACCTTCCATACCATTAGTATCTGTACTTGAAGTCATGCACAGAAGAACTGGTGGAAAAATAACTATGTACAACTGCCTTTAACCAAACCAGAATCACAGGCCTGGACAACTTTAATTTATCAACCTTTTTTTTTTCCATCTTTGACTCATTAGTCCTGAGAAGAATGTTCACAGTTATAGCTACTGTCTTTTCAACCCCTGCCAGTATAATGATTTATGTGGTGGCACCTAAGGAGCTGCTGTGTTACAGATAGATTAAAAAATCCCAAAGAAGAAATGGACAGCGTGTGACGTGGTTTAGACACATTTCATGCTCCCTCTACAACCTGAGAGAAAGCAGTGGAGAACTACACCCTTAAAGAAAAGTCTTAAGAACAAACAGAAATAGCTGGCATAAGGCTTTTACTCCTTCCTTCAGCCCATCACAGGACATCAGGCTTCCACACCTTTAACTAACCTGGCTACTTACTGTGGTGCAGGCTAGTCCATGCTTTGTCTTGGATGGAAGAGAGAAAGCAGAGCCCACCTTAAGAAAAACTAACAACCCATCTGTTGATTTTTACCATAACTTCAATTATGGAAACACAAGGAATTGTTAAACTGCAGCTGTATCAATGTGTGTTGAAATAGTGTCAGACAGAAAGTGCAAGTGGGCATTATCCATAGGCCTGCTTGCCCCGTTCCTAGAACTGCTGTTTTGGGCCTAAATTAATTGATAAGGAATATACAAGATTAGCAGCTACAGTTCAAAGCCTTTTATTGCTCCTTTTTTCTCACTGCTGCCAATCTAGAAGTCATGCTTCACGAGAGATGCAGGTAAGCTTTTTGCTTTGGAAAATGTATTCTCTGCAATTAAATAGGGCCTTAAAAATCCATTAAAGAAGCCACTCTTGGGGTGGATTGATTTTTCTTTGAAGTCAGATTCCTAAATCTGCAGTTCAGAACAAGAATTATTGATCAGTGCTGACTGCTGTCCTTCTTTAAGCCAAAAATTATGTTCTCTGTAAGAAAGGTCATTAAGCAAAGCAGCATTTGACAGAAATACTAAAAATGAGAATGCCCAAAAAGTAAGTACATGTATGTGATACAGAAAACTAAAGGCACATGCACGGGCTGGAGGTGAAACTACTGTAAGAAAGCATTTTGGTATTTTCCCTTGTGTCTCTCCTTATGTGCATGAACATTAAAAATTTCATTGTAGGTTTTTGGCATAAAATATATATTAATTTAGTAAGTTTAGAAATTCTTGCAGTTTTCAGTAAGGAAGAACAAATACAAGGAAAGTGTCCAAAGTCCACCCTGTAACAACAAAAGTCTCTTCATTTCTGCTGTTCCTACTGGTTTGTTATTGTGCTTCTGTTCAGCCCAAATGTTTCTCCTTTAAGGCTGGTCTTTATCTCCACTCTTCCAGCTGCTGGTTGGGATTTTTTCAAAACTGGAGGAACCTAGGCAAGAAACAAAATAACCTGTGATTACATAAGAAGCTTCTCTACATGTGGCAGAATACGGCTCCACAGAGGCCTGAACCCTAATTTTGCTCCCCTTATTTTCAGAACAGTGTCTTTGGCTTCTCCCTCCCTAATACCTTCCAGATATTTCTCTGAGTAAGTCAGCATGTGCTGGACTTGGTTTTGAGCTACACTTCAGGATATTCTAGTTAACTGTAGCCATAACCAACAATCCACAACTACTTCCATCTGCCTCTTAATAGCAAAAGAGGAGAGGGAAGGGGAATTTATCTGAGTCTCCCTTTGTCACTTGTAGCAACTTAACGTTTGACTCTACTGATATGTCTGCTAAATTACAGTGCAGAGATGAGCTAGAGAATTCTGTTCCACAAGTCCTAGGAAGGGTAGTCAATAGGGAAAATGACCCATACATGCTAATCTGAACACGGTCTCTTTGGAAGTCTTCCTAATCAATGACAAAGATAACTGGTGTGTATGTGAGCAACTATTGGAAACTTCAGACTGAGAATCAGGACATACAACCACGGCATCATTCTCCAGAGAGATGTTACAACTAGTGCTTGTCCTCATCATCCTTTCAGCTCTGCTTACTCTTTTACAAGACAGGGACTACAGATCCAGAGTTAGTATGTGGGTGGGAAGATGAGGACTGCTTCTACGATTAGCCTCAGCTTTCCTTAGACATCTAGGTGAAAGTAAATACAGCATTTCTCATAGAATAGCCTGCAGCTTCACTTCTGCCCAGGGCAGGGGCTCCCCAGCTCCTTCAATCCAGCTAGGGAACACTTTCTGTCATGGAACAGACCCTGAGCTTAATTCTGCCGTGCTTTGTGGCCTACCCCTCTATGCCATCTTATTTTCTGCCTTAGGGATGGACTGTACATGCAGAATGTGAGGCAGGAGCCCCAGCCGGCCATACGTACGTGAGGAGGTAGTGGAGGATCCAGGTGCCGCCCAAGGAAGGAAAGTAAGCGCCGCCAGATGAGACCACTTCCCAGAAACATAATCCCTGTCACCAACCAAAATATCCTGGGGTCCTACCGACAGAACACTCCCATTAGTCATCCAATTATCTCTCCAGAAAAGGGATTACCCAAAGAGAATCACTCACTCCTCACCAGTATTTTCTTCCTTTATGGGAGGAAGCAGTAAATTCTTCACCATCAACAGCCAAGCCCTCCCTTTGTTTCATAGCAAAGCATTTTATTTAGGATCACTGTACTGTATTCTGTTACTGTTCCATGTAGTTTTCCTTCCTTCATTGGGAAGTTGGAAAACTCAACCCTTATATTTAACTAATTTGAAAAGGAAGAAGTCTTTGCTTTGTTTGTTTGTTTGTTTTAAAGGTAGCACGTGCAGTTTTAAAGTTGTACCCTCCTAGCCTGAACTCCTTCCTCCCAATTTAGGTATAAACAATTACTGACAGTAGAGTACTTCCTCTGATGTGCTGGAAATGCCCTGCCTGCTTCACAGATACCCTTGTATCTGTAAGTCAAAGCTGCTCTTGTCAGAATAGATGATCATTAAAGAAACTTTAATACTACTTTATAATCAGCTACTTACACAACCAAAAAATTGTCTTTCCATTTCTTTTCTATGGATAATGACACAGAAAAAAGGCTGCAATACTGTGCAGTTTGCCATGCAGTAATTTGCTTAAAAAAGAGGTGACTGTATGAACACATGAATCACTGGAGCTTTGTCTATGGAAAGAATGAAGCTGTACCAAATATGAAATAAGTTGTCAGAGCAGGACCCATATTTTATGATAAATGCAGGACTTGTTCCTTACCTCTTCAAGAGATGACTCCAAGTTCATACCAAATGCAACTCCTATGAGTCCAAAGAGAGAGACAGAGAAAGTCCCCATGGTCAGCTGCAAGTTCAGCCTCATCATCACATTACGGTGGCTAAAGAAGGGAGAAACGTCTGTAAGGGGAACCCAAAATTTTATTTTCTGCCTAAATTCTTGAATTCCATATAGCATGCACTAAAAACAAACAGTGAAAGAGAGGAAGTCATGCTGAAATTAGGTAACCCAGTTGCAAAGATCATGAAGCAACAGTACAAAGAGACTATTGTTTTGATGTTGCTACATCTGGACACCTCTAAACACAGCAGGTTCTGCTTAACCATCATCAGACTTTCTATCATTGCTCACTTCTCAGAGGTGTATATACAGATTAACAGTAAATTTCAGCTGAAATTTGTGACCTCTTACCACCATACAGCTGGAATTTCTATGTCTATTCACAATGGACAAAAATTTATTGTAATCTTGCAAATTAATATATTTTACAAAAAAATGTAGTCTGCTAAATGCTGCAGACTACAAACTTCAGTCCTTTTGGGTGAATTCCATATTGAAGTCTTTCACAAAGAGATTATTGTGGTTTCCTGATAGGGCATCCACTAAGTGCTTCTATAGATAACTCCACCGTGTAGAGGAGAAAGAATATTAAACACCAACCTCAGAGTGGCATGTTCTTGCAAATGCAAGCTACAACTCTTTTTCAGTAAGAAATCTGACTAAAAGTGAAAAATGTAGCATACAGAGAGAAACAGAAAACTTGCTCACAAGTTACTAATTTTTATATCACTCTACAAAGTAATAATTTAACTTGTACTGGAAACCTGAGTAGCCTAGCCAGACTCTGGCTAGTAATCTTTTCTGAACAGAATTTTAATATGCCTCTCAATCTGCAGACATTTCCTGTCTTGAATAGCTCCCATGAAGGGTCTAAGAGAAGCTGGTTTTCTCTGCTAGGGAAGACTGATGTCTAATTACAGAGGTACATACTAATTACACATGCTAATTAGGCTATCTTCTTGCTTTGCTTTATCCAGTTCATGATTAGAAAAGCACAATGCAGTTATGACTACAAGTCCATTCAACCCCCACTTAAACAGAATTCTCCAACTTTCCTTGTAGTAAGATTTGAGAAAGTCTAAGCCAGGAATGTCTAAATTCCACTCAGTTTTTGGTAATCTAACAGATGGTAGCTAACCTGTCCAGGTTGATAAAGATGATGCTTTCTGAGTCATCAATCAGTACTCTGAGTTCACGAGCTTCATTTAAAAGATCTTCTGCTTGTCTGTAATAATTCTCCAACAGCAGCTCCATTTCCTCTGCATGGTCAATCCCAGATGTACTCTCCTCACTGTGAGCAAAAATTTATATTTTCCTGGTTAGCTACATATTGCATAGAAGTGTATTACTGATGTGTTAAGGTACATAAGAGTTGTGGGGAACAAGAGTGCTGTTAGACATTACACCACAAAATGCAACCTTTTGGTGAGGAACTTGCATCAGTTCCCACAGCATAATATAAAATAAATACTTCTATATTTATCAGCACCTCAGCATAGGCAGTCAATTATTTTAAATAGCAAAGTTAACATTTGATGTGCTCAAAGTATGAACACTACCACAAATCTTAAGTTTTTCAGATATTACAAAGTTAAAAAGTTATAAAAAAGTTGTATTACATATGATTATTAAGTTATTGTAAAATGCTAACTATTTTGATAGATTAACTTTTGGCGCCCTCAAGTGGTGAGAGCTGGTAACAGCGCAGTCAAAACCTCCCAACAATAAAACAACCAAAAGTCCATACACAAACAACTACACAGTGATGGAGATGGTTTAGGGTATATTAAAATGGGTTGTTAGTAGAGCATTTGAGCTACACACAGCAATGTCTGCAAAGCATTTTTCAATCCCGAAGCAGCCAAAGAGTGACCATCTTAATGAAAGATGCTCCTCCTTAAGTGAAGTCTGAGAGACTTTACCCTTATTTAGAGTGCTACTGCTGGTGCATTAGCCTTCCTCTGAAACACATTTCTGGCATTATACAGATGAAACTGAGGCACCTGAGGTCCACAAGAGCTTGGAAACTAAGCAGCAAAGCCAGGAAGGATTGTTCATAATTTTTTGTTTCGTGGTATGATCTCATTTCTCTAGAGACTGAAGTTTTGAACGAATCTCCTCCTGGCATTACTGACTGCTAAAAGAACATCTCTGCAATGGTTTTCCATGAAAATAAGCAGTATGTCTTACAAATCACTCATGTATGCTCCCTGAGGACCTTTAACAGAGTACCTAGTTTCTCTCTTCTGGGGCACAAACTTAAGTTAGCCAACCTGATTTCAAAGCCCTCCAGGTTTTCACTGCATGGAGATGAGAAGAGTTACAGACTTGGAAGTCTTAGAGCTCTATCTGCAGTATTACAGATTCAGCTCAAGGTCATACTTGATGAGTGTCTTTACATTTACATCACCTCCTCTGGGGATATTAAGCATAAAAACAGCCATAAAAACATGAAAATAACTGCCACTGGATGTGGTTTCATTAACTATCCTCCATCTGTCTCATGACTCTTCCACATTCTGGCATTCCTTCACACAGAGTTAAGAGGTCTGCCTTGTCTCTCTGAGCTAAGCTCACCATTCTTCTGCAAAAGATTTCTGATGGCACTTATCTGCCTAACTGGGCTAATTCACATCCTTTCAGGCTTCCCGAGTTCATCGAACACCACCTATCAGTGCATGAATCCTGGATCAAAAAAGAGCTGTTCACACAAGACCAATGTGCCTGCAAATGTGTTGTCATGGCTTGTGCTTCCCAGTGTACCTTGTGCACAGACTGCCTCATTGCATCCTGCAGCACAGCTCTTCATACAACCTCCTACTACTTCTCCTGCCCTTGTGTCTGGAAGAAGAGATGCCTGTGTGTTTCTCTTAACACGAGCGTAAGGTGCCATTGGGATCTTTCCTGGATCCCCTACACACTGCCTACCGTGAGGCAACAAAGGCTTTGCCTGCAGACTGCATTAAGTCTAAAGGAAGGCTGTGAGCAAAACCAGGAAAAAGACCAGCTGCTGACTCAGGAAAAGCTGGAATTTAGAGCTACATCTGATACTGCTCCAGAAGATGCCTTAGAAATGCAAATTATGTCCCACTTCTGGAACACAGAGTTTCTGCTGCACATTTAGATTAAGCTCTGCATGGCAAGACTTCAAACTCAGACTACCGTGTGACCAATATTAATATGTACATGCAATGCAGTTAGGCAAAAATATCATCCAGCAACTTCACAAAGTACCTTGGAAGGTAACTTCCGTTATCTGCTTATATATTAACAGATCTCTATGCCCAAGATTCAAATACAATTCAGCCCAAAATATATTTGGAAACTGTATACACTGTCTTTCAGTTTTTCAGTTTTATTGAAGTGACCAGTGCTGCTGTTCCTGCGTGCTGTCCTTCACCAGGAATGCAGTAGGAAAATTGAAAAATAACATTTGCTTTTTCTGCCATCCTGCTGCCACCCCATCACATACTAGATGAGTTCTCCTGTTATGTCAAGAACTATTTGTAACTGTAACAATGGAGTTCCTCTCCAAAATGGCAACTACAATGGTTTCTGAAGTAGCAAGCATTAGGGTTAAAAAAAAAATTGGAAAGACTTTCTCTTTCTGGTTTTTAGCAGTAAACACTCAGTTTAGTGTTCAAGTTCTCCTCAAACAAAATACACTGTTAAAAAATATATGTGGTTTCAAAATATACATACAATACTTGTGGATCAGTCCACTTAGAGAGACAAAGTTCTTCTATTACTTCTTCTTCATCTAAGATCTCCAGAATTGTTTCTTTGAAAACTTTAAGATCTGTTTCCAGTTCTGACAAGCTGAAGGAAGAACAGGCAAAAGGTCAAGTAATTCCCAGTGGCACCAGTGCCCAAAGGTAATCTCTACATGAGTTTGCCAGCCAGCACCCTCACCAGATAGAGTGGCCAGGGGAGACTTCCTGCAGGGTTTTAAGAGCTCCTTCAAAACATGCCCTACAAGCCACACACTTAGCTGTGGCAGTGAGCTGTCTGGGGACCAATGAAGTACAGACACACACTAGAAGGCATCCAGATGTGTTTCTGGATGCATCTGTAACCCAGAAAAAACAAAACAAGCACTCTTTAGGCACGCAGCAGCCACATGTTTGCAGCGTCATATGAGAGGCCAATACAGGAAGGTAGCACTGTACTAGTAACCTCAAAGCAGAGATTCACGCAGATTTACAAAGGTTTGCATTAAGGGAAACATTTTCACACTGTCTGATTCTCTTAGGTGTTATTTTGTTTTGTCAGATGTTATTTAAGAAGCATGACACTATTTCTGACAATTCAGAATTTCTTTCCCTTTTCCCACATATCACTAGGTAATTCGTACACTGATTTTTTCCATTTCCAAATAAGACGCACAAACCAGTGTTACAGTAATCTAAGAAATTAATATCAGATACCGTTTTTCTAACACTTTAATGCATGCTGTTTTCTATGGTCATCTTTGTAGTGTCTTCACAGCTTATTCTTAGTTACCTCTTTCCATTTTGCAGAAGAATGTGTAGTTTACTCCTATCCACAGATAAAAGCTTGGGATCCACTAGGGCTTCCAGTGTCTCAAGGATCTGAGGCTGCAAAGTGTTAAGTCTTCCCTGCAGTTTGCTGATCTAGATAACAACATGATCCTTCATAAGAATTAAAATAATTCATTTAGAATGATTTTGGCAACTGACTCCTGTCTCTCAACACAGAATTCACAGTAATAGGTAGTTAATACAACCTGCTTTGCAATGCCTGGGAAATACTTCCTATACGTATAGTCCATAAACACAAAGCCAGTGCACAATACAGTATTTAACAAAAAGTTAACTGAAATTCAGTGACAACCACATCAGTAAGGCTGATAAAGCTAAAACACTATTGTCTACAAATGTTGTATTAGACTTAGCAAGCACACATTTCTAATGATAGCTAGAAATCTTATCTGACTCCTGCTCAAGAGGCCAAAACCTCAGCACTTTGGTGTGATTTTCATTTCAGCTAAAACATGTCTCTAGAAAGGAATTCTGACTTGTTTTTTAATTATCCAAACAGTGGTAAAGCCATCATATCCAAATAGCACTTTATTGGAAAGGGAATGAAAACTCACATACACACAAAACCATGAGAACCAAAGAGATAAAGGTCAAAATAAAAGAAGTGCAGAATGCATGTAAAAATATGTTCATGTAAATATTAACACAAGACTAAAGTCATACTGCCTTTTCTGTTTAGTAAGAACTTCCCAAACATTTAAAAAAAAAGAGATAGCTCACCCAGTACTGCAGGATTGCTTCTATGGCTCGGAATTCAAAGGGCAGGGAATATGTGACTAGTTGACCTTCCCCAGCCAGCTGAGATGCTAGTTCATTGAGGAGCCAGTGTTCCAGACTTAAATTACGATAATCTAGTATCAGAAGAAACTCTGGTGTTATGACAGCCTTCAAGAACTGAAAAAGACAGTACATGTAAGGAGTCTGAAAAAAAACTCACTGAAGATTTCTCATAACTCTGTAGCACATTTGATGACTTGGGCTTTGATAAAACCAATCTTCAAATGTCACTTCAGGTAGGAAAATAACAAAATCTCATGCTAATTGCAAAGAGGCTCAGACACAGCACTGCACCAGGGATTGAAAAGAGGCTCCTGACAAGGCTTTACTTCTACGACAATGTTAGTAATGTTTCTTCTGTGCTCAACGAGGAAGATGGTCACTAATGTGTACAGTTGGTGAACTCACACTCTGACTGCTAGGCAGAGCTCCAAAGAAACATTTACTGCTCCACTGTGTGTCATAGAAAGCTGCTGTTTTCTTGCTGTGCAAGAAAATCCAAGTGCAAAGATGAGACAGGGTTTACATTCATTTATAGGGAAATCATTACCTCCATTCTCATGATGATCCTGTTGTTCCTGGTTGCAATGCTCATCACATGTTGAAATCTTAGATCTCGAGCTTGAAGACCCAACTCCTGGTACAACTCTGTTTTCTTTTTTTCTATCATGAAAATGTTTTTAGATGAAGACATTTAGAGGACAAGCATGTATGTTCCAAAATTACATCCTAGTGTGTTACCAAGTCCCACAGCAAAACAACCCAGCTATTCTTAAAGGTTTTCCTCCCACTGACTCTTCAATCTAAGTTATTTTCTACAAAATTTAAAAGACTTTATCTTGAATGGAAACATTCCAGATATGTGAAAAAGTTGGCCACGACAATTAATTTCACATCAGAAACAAGTGACTCCTTTGAGAAAATACATGTAATCCTACATGGACAGACAAGGCAGGAAAAATAGCATGCTGGTCAAAAAGAAAAAAGGCAAAACAAAAATTATCTTCCTGTGAGAGATGGTAACACATTATTTTCAAAATGTTACTTAAAAATATACAAGAACTGTAACAATAAAAATGCTATGAAGGCACAATGGAAGGCAGCAAAACAGAAGAAGTTTTTTTAACCAAGCAGATTTCCAATTGGGCTTTTCTCTATTGGACAAGGGAAAAACTCAAACAAACCCTAAATAAAACTACAATGAAAACTTACCAAAATAGGTAGTATTTCCCTTTTTGTCAAACTTCATCTAGAGGAATGGGAAAAAAAAGATTTTTTTTCACAGAATCACTATAAAACAAGAAATCAATTTCTAAAATTATTTGCACTTCCCTAGAAGCCAAATGGAAAACACATTATGAAGACAAAGCAATTTTTATGCTCTCTATTCACAATTAATCAAAATAATTGCATGAAACGGCCACATTTCACTGTGTTTGTGACCATTGTCATCTGCGTGGCTGCGTTCCTACACAAACCTTGTTAAGGTGATTTACAGAGGATCAGACTTACAACAGACTATTTCTGTTGGAAGAGACCTACAATGATCAGAGTCCTGCTGCTTGTCCAGTCCAGGGCTGACCAGAAGTTAAAGCCTGGTATTAAGGATAGTGTCCAAATCCCTCAAATGCTGACTGCCTTGGGATATCGACCACCTCTCCAGGAAGCCAGTTCCCTCTTGATAAAGAACTGCTTCCTAATTCATCCAGTCAACCTCCCCTGGCACAGCTTTGAGCTATTCCCATGCATCCTATCACTAGATCTCACAGACAGGAGACATTTTACATCTGGGATTAAAAACTCAGCTATTTGCTCTGGAACACTCTGAAAAATTTACAAATAAAACTTAAAGAATACCGCAGATTGTACTGTTAGGCTTTGTGCCCACATCAAGTATTGCAAAGACACGCTATTTACCTTGTAGCCTGCACCTAAATACTTCTTATTTTAGTATCTGTCATTCATATCATTCATTTAACGCTTGTATATCCTAGTAAAAATATTTCCTTGGAGAGACTACCATGTCTGGATTAATCATGAAGTTTATTGTTTTGCTCATAAACAATGTACATAATTTAACATTAGTGACTTTTAAACTGACTGTCAGTGAATTAAGCCGACCTAATCATGTGTTCCAGTAGAGCTGCAGTGCAGGTTACATGGCACCTTGTTGCAGAATGACTGCTTTTCATTATCAACAAGGAGACCACACCTGCCTTCACTGGCACTAATAATGTGTTTTTTCATAATATATATATTCAAAACAAAAATATAATGTGCAAACCAAGCAGCTTGCAAACAGCTTTCGGTCTCCTTTAAAAAGACAACTTAAGAGAAAGCTCGTTTTTCACCAAATCCTGTATTTGCTTAGAAATGCAGCTATCAAGACACAAGACTAGTATTTCTAAAAGGTATTTGCAAGCCTTGATAAACTTAAGAAGAAACTTCTGACTGCAGCGCTTCCAAGAGTTGACTTGCGTTCACAATTAGAGCCAGAGAACTTCCAGCAGATGCCAGGCCTTTGAAAAGTACCTTCATCAACATCATGTACTCTAACCGGTCCTCAGAGCAGCTCAAAGCAACAGTTTAGAACTAGGGATGTTCTCCAAGACACAAATGCATCCGTTTTTATGATGCCTTAAGATTAAAAACCAATCAACTAAACAAACAACAGGGAAAAAGCACCATCATCTTGCACCAGCTGCCCTCTCTGGCACAAATGCCTGCAGGCACTTACCACGGCAAAAACAGGAGACACGCTGGCTAGGGTGGCTTGGGAGGTCTCAGTGGGGACATGTTGGTAAAATCTACCTGCGGGAAGAGAACACAGCTCTACTTCCAGCTCTTGGCCCTTGGCCTTGAGCTGCGCGGCGCCCCGCTCTCAGGCTCCGGCACACACAGGAGCGCCGCTCACGACAAGGCCCCGGCGAACCCGACACCTCCCGGCCCGGCTCGGCCCGGCCCGGCCCGGCCCGGCCCGGCCCGGCCGCTCCCCCGCCCGGGTGTCCCGGGGCCCCACAGACGCAGCGCGGCCGCGCCGCTCACCGGCCCAGCGCAGCCCTCGGGCGCCCGGCGGCACCGCAGCCACAGCCGCGGGCCGGTGCCAGGCGCGGCCCGGCGGCAGCCCCGGGGCGGCCCGCGGGTGGGAGCCGCCGCCCGCCGCGCCCGCCCAGCCTCGGGCCGCGCAGCAGCAGCAGCAGCCGCCGCCGCCCAGGGCGCGGGGGAGCAGCGCGGCCCCGCGCAGCATCGACCCCGCTCGGCCCCTCGGCCCGGCACCGCTCCCGGCGCGCAGTCGCGGCGGGGAAGGAGGCGAGCGGTGACGGTCGAGGAGGAGCCCGGCGGGGTGACGGCAGCCCCGGCGCAGCCTGGGAGGAGCGAGGCCGCAGCGGCGCCGCCATGGGGGCAGGTCCGGGCCGCGGGTCCTGCACACACGAGTCTGTATTTCTAAACGCTCTGAGATGACTCCGAGACGCCTTGAAGTTCATTGCCGTTGTTTTGTATATGCACAGAGCCATGATCCTTCAGAGCCATGATCTTTCACACCACCTTCTCACCCAGGCTGTGTTCAACCCCACTGAAATTAACAGGATTTTGTACATGATGATTTGTGAGAATGGGGAAAAGAAACCAACCCAAGAAAGCCCATAAAGCTCACCTGAGCTCCTCTAATGAGGTAGGTCCGAATTGAAAGTCCAATTAAATGGATAACTCCTCCCAAAGACATTAGTGTTCTTAAAATCCCAGTTCCAGCGGTGTTGATAATGCAAGCACAGCTTACTGTGGCTGGGATTTTCCCTGCCGCATTTGGCCACTTCCTGATGATCTTCTAAAATACTTTTTTTTGTTGATTTTTTTTTTTTTCCCCAAGAGAAGTAAAATTTTGTCCCCAGCAAATGTCTTGGAATTAAATTTCCTTGCCCTACTCCTGTATCTAATATAGAGTCAACCTGGGTGGTCGAGATGTAAGAGTTGCATTAGTAGCATACCAGCTTTCACTGTTATGTATTCTTTTGAATCTGCAGCTTTCATGAGCTAAAGGGCAATGCAAGTAGCAGGGGTATCCTTCCTTTGGCTGGTCCTGCTGAAGTGTGGAAATCGGCCTGGAGGCAAAGCCTGCGTCCAAACCCTGCAGCAGGACATGTTATCAGAATGTACTTGGAGTACTCATTAATCCTGAGTGGGGAAGTAAAAAAGGAAGCGATTAATGAAATGATCCATGGAGCGTGGCTGCTCCAAAAGGAAGGCACAAATCTGAACACCGGTCTGAGTTTTGAAAACAAGGGTGTCACCAAACAGGACAAAAGAAACTTATCCAACACCAGTTTGATGTGAATAAGCAGACACTTGTTTATTTTGATGCTGGGAACACACAGGATTACTCCTCCAAATATATTCCACTTAGTAAACAAAATCCATCCATTTTACATACTTTTTCTGCCAAGCTATCATTACATAAGTTGTTTTATGTACTATGCATAATACGTCTGCCCTTAAATTTAACCTTTACAATAATTGGTTTTGCTAGTTATATAACTTCATTAATATTCCTACCCTAAGACAATCATTGATCATCTCTACTGAACTCTACTGATTGGAATCCTTGACATTCAAATCAAGATGGGAAGGGTTGGGGGTTTCCGAGCAGCATAACTGGTGTCCCTGACGGTCTCCATAGTTTCTTGAACAAAACATAAGAAATCCAGTAACTTCCTGGTGAAGTTTCTATGGTTGCATATTTTAAACACACCACTCCTAACATTGCTACACCTTATACTTTACAATTTTTTACTTGTAATCATAACTAACCCTTTTATATGATTAAATCAATTATTTTATCAGAATATTTACATCAACACTGTCCTGTTCTTTCCTGTACCAGATGACCTGTGCATTTGTATGTTTGTGTGTACATACATACATTAACATACATAGATGAGCCTTTGTTCCAAGTGGATTGACATGCACAGAATCAGAAGGATGGTTTATGCACACCTTGCATAAAGGTGAATTACCTCCTATGGAAGTAATTCAATGAAAAAGTTCCTCAGTTATGGAGAGCATATATATGTAGACTGAAGCCATCACAGGTTTTCTATTTCAGGGTAGCCATGCCTGTCTGCAAATGTTGTCCCTATTTGTACTTGATAAAAAGCTGAAATCTACTCTAAATGGAGTATTTTAGCTCTAGTTTTGGTTAATCTCAGCAGGTGGCAGTATGTGTGACACTAACTTAACCGCTTGGATGTCAAAGATACTTAATATTTGGAAATACCAGACAGCACAGAAAGTACCTCAGGAAGGCAGGAAACCAGTGCACACCATTGCTGGCAATTAATGGCAACTTATGTTGCCTCTGCATGTTGGAATGCAGAGACTAGGGAAGCATCTAAAGAGACATGGACCCCCTTTATGCATCTGAAGGAGATCTCTTTATTAGAAAAATCACTCCCCTTTTATACTTTTAACTTCCACTGGACATAACCAAAACTTAACAGAAGGGCACCCATTGGCTGCTCAGCTGCAGCCTGCTGTCCAGGCGTCTCACCATCTGATCAACTTCCCATTCACCTGCTGTCCACGCATTCCTCCTCATTTGGTTGCCTCTCACCCCCCACTGGCTTCCAACCGTCCAGCCTGCAGCTGTGCCTTCCTACTGGGCTTTCTGGTAAACATAAGCCTTAACAAGTTTAACAATTGTAACCCCATATCCCACACTAAAGGATATCTGCCAGAAATTATAATTCAATGAATGTGCAGTTAAGTCTTACACAGCTGACATTTCACACTCTCCAGTAAAAAGGGAAAAGCTGTTGGGTTGTTTTCCTTTGGCTGCTAAGACAACAGAAGTGTTGGAAATAAGATGATGTAGCTTCGCACTGAATCTGTACTGATACAAAGTCTGCTACATAGGATCCAACAGGCCAAAGTATTGTAAGCATTGGCACTGTATCTCATTGCAGCTGCATTATCAGCCACCACTGCAACTGTCTGGAAGGGCAGACAATAACCAAGTGTCACCTCTGTCTTCAGAGGTGAAGGCAGCACATTGGTGTGCACTGGCAGCCAGGGACAAGTCATAAAGCACACACACAATGTCTGATTTTACACTGCTGCTGGCAAAAGAAAGATAACTGGAGATCTAGAACTGGCATCTATTTATTGTAGCTCTAAATATCAATGACCTGCTTGTTGACTCTGCTGTAGGCACATGTCAGGTGCCTGTCCTGCAGTGCCCACCTTTGGGAGCTCATCTGCTGTTTGTTGAAGAGGCTTACTGACAAGGACAGGCATGATGCCTGTTCTTCATTCGGCCAAAAAGAAAAGATAGTTCCAGCACAGGCTTGCTTAGTCATGAAGCTGCCATCTAAACCAGAAGCTATTTGTGAGGTTGAATGACACAAGCAACTAGTTCCACTGCCAGCTGAATGTCAGCACACTCGTGGGAGATTGCTCTGATTGCAACTGGGCTTTGTGCAAAGGAGCAGAAATACCAAGGAAAAACACACAGAAAGAGAAGGAAACCATAGGTATCCTCAGAGAAGTCCTTATAAATCTCTGCTGAAGAAAAGCTCAGAGAACTTTTTGGTAAAATTATGGTAAAAAGGCATCTTGGTCTACAGACAATTCTCAGTGTATAATTTGTCCATTTGGTCAATTTTTTTTTATATGCAAATTTGTGCCTGTACCTATGATCTGTTTCTTCTCATAAAAGAAATATGGTATTTTATTCACATTGAGAAAAAAATAAAAACCAGACCAGACAAACAACAGATTAACAGATTAACCAAAACCCCACAGTTGCTACCAGACAGTACATGTTCAGTGGATGATGAGTGAAGCTACACAAGAAGAGAGAGATAGAAAAGACTTCATAGAAAACTTACCAAGAAAACCCACTCATGTTTACAGTAATTGCTCTTACATTAATGAATCAGGAATACCCAATTGATAATCTCAGGGCCCTTGATCAAAGGTAGCTACAGTAACACACTAAGAAATCTTTGCTTAAGAAGGATGACTTCACGTTCATTACTCTATACCAAGACACTGAAGGTATCTTTCAACATTTTCCTTACTTAAAGTAAGCCACTGGAATTTGTTTTACCATGGAGAACCATTTTCTTTTGTGCCTCTAAGGGTTTGCTAAACCCTTTTCCCTATGAAATCCTTCAGCATTTTGGCTGTCTCGAGAATACTGTTGGACAGGACCTGCATGATCAAAAGCTGTAGTTTAAGCTGTGACTGTCTAAGGTATTTTTTAAAGCAAAAATAGTTGATCATGGTATTCTAAGGAGTTTTCGATCTGGCAATTGATCAAGTAGATGAATTTGCTATAACATGGTCTTTAAAATTTACAGCTTCATCGGTATTTTATTCCTTCTAATTTGTGCATGTGAACTGAACCACTTGGTATTTATGTGCGTTAAACTGCCAGTGCAGACAGTCTGGCTACTCCAGACTTACAGCTGGGAATAAAGTAGCTGCTATTGCTTAGTCTGATTTTCTGATAAGCTGCACAGAGTTATTAAGTGTGGTTCTCAGCACTGTGTGCAATAGAATAAGCTGAATTTCATTCTGTGTTTAGAAACTTTATTCTTTTCCCTTCTGTCCATTTTGTTGGTCTTTTCTTCAGCACTAGGACATTTCTGTCTTCATGACTTCATGTTTTGCTGTCACTGAGCATAGCTGGCAAGGCTCTGCAACAAGCTGCAAAATCTTTCCTGGTTCTGAAATGGCAGAGACCTCAAGGCATTCTGGTGCAGAAAAAGTGACCCTGTTTGATGCTACACTACGAGCCATGGCTCTGCTCTCATCACATGTCCCAACATTATGATATGTTATACTCCTTGTGTGACCTCAGGGGATCCTGACACACGACCTGACAGACGTCACGTCATGCACCAACCTCATGTAAGATGAGAGGTCTCATGTTGCTCCATCATAAAGAGATTATGTGTCTGCATTCATCTTAATCATGTCAATGGGCTCAGCAGCTTGTCTCCTTGCTGTTGGAGAATGTGATAGGAGATTGCTTACAAAGTGAAAGAATAGTGGGAATAAAAGGTCAGACCTTGGAAAAGCTAAGAGAAGCAAATTGTTATGGCTCAAGGCACTGCTATTATGGACTGAAGTGTCTAAACTTTTTTAGCTTTGAGTCAGCAGTGGTACTTAGGTGAGATGAAAACAAAGATTTTTGTCCAGCAATTTTAGGCTGCTCTAAGGCTAGCAGTGCTCTGGTACCATTTAAGGGATATTTTATTGCTATCCATAAAGTGATTGTAACTCGTGTGGCCATAAGTAAAGACCAACAGTATTTTGAAATATCAAAAGTGTCAAAATGGGTGCACCAATAAAATATTCAGTGTCTTACTCATATGTCAAAGATGTGGTGTGACTACAAATTAGACCCAAGTTCACTAAACGTGGTAGAATCTGGTAAAAAACAGCAGATAGTTGACATATCACCACTTGAACGCAGAGCAGTGTGAGGGTCATCAACATTTTTGGTTTTTACTTAAAAGCATATCTTTAGTAACAAAAATTTCCTTTCAGGTTACAGTAGTTCAACGTTTAATTCGAGTATTAATTCGAGGATGGTAAATGCTTGGTTCTCCCCGTTATTAGGCAGGAGACCAGCAGCAAGTGGGGAACTTTAGCTGTTAACCAATAACAGTAGCATGTTTGACTGCCCTCACCCTGAAATTGCTCTCTTTGTAATGGTTAACTGCTCTGTTGTAACTCACAGCAGGGGGGTAATTTTCCCATCAAAGGAGGTAAGATAAAAGGAAAGAAAATTCCTTCCATCCTGCGTGTTAAAAAGCATTTGAAAAGACGATCATTACTGTACACTACACAAAAAAGGTAGGAAGGTCTAGTGCACTTTTAGACTTGTGACTATCGGCGGGGAAAAGAGGTTGTTAAAGGAATTACATTTGGATTGAAGGCACTCGTGTTTTATTTTCTCTCAGGTTTTACGGCTCCTTGTCCGCAGGGTGTGCCAGAGTGCGGTGCGAGCGCTGCGCCGCCTCGGCATTCCCCGCTGCCGCCGGCGGCCCTTCCTTTGTGGGAACAGGAGGAGGCAGAGCGGGGATATCCCTCTCTCCCTCCTTGGGATCCCTTTCCCTCTGCCCGCCTCTGGGCACGCCGTCCTCCGCGCTCCTTCCCGCGGTGTCTGTGGGCCGGGCAGGCTCCTGGCTCTCTCCCGCCCGGCTGCCCGGCGGGGACGCCGAGCACACGCGGGGTAGAGTTTCCCGAGGAAAGCAGGACGGTAGGGCTTCCCGTCATGGCACAGCCGAAGGATGAAGGCCCCCGAGGCCGCGGGTGCCCGGCCGTCCGTGTCCCGGCTGTACCGGTTCGAGGGTCACGCCGCGCTTTTCCGCCTGGGCTGGCGCTCCCCGCACCGAGCTCCGCCGGCGCCCGTGGCAGCGCTGGTTGCCGGGGAGGAGCCGCTGTGTACAGGCGACGCAGGGCTGTGCCCAGGCCCCGGCGAGCCGGGATCGCTCCCCGGGAGGTGTGCCCGTGTGCCTGGCGTAGGCGGTGTCAGGGCCAGGGGGGATCCCGGCAGGAGCCTCTCCCGGGCACACAGGTGCGGGCGGCTCTGGCGGCGCACGGCACACGGAGCCGGCACCAGCATGACTAGTCCTGGCACCAAGGCGTCCTGGCTCTCGCAGCCGGCCGTGAAGAGCGTGCTGGTGTATCGCAACGGCGACCCTTTCTTCCCGGGGCGCCGCATCGTCATCCACGAGAAGAAAGTGTCCAACTTTGATGTGTTCCTGAAAGAGGTGACGGGCGGCGTGCAGGCGCCCTTTGGAGCCGTGCGGAACATCTATACCCCGCGGGGTGGGCATCGTGTCCGGCAGCTGGAGGAGCTCCAGAGTGGGGAGCAGTATGTTGCTGGTGGCAGGGAGGCCTTCAAGAAACTCAAGTGAGTGGCTGAAATGTTAGATTTGTACAAAAATGAGTATCAACGTTTGGGTTTTGGCACGGTGGCAGTACTTCAGACGACCCCTCACCCTGTCCCTTTTATTAGTCATTGAGGAAAGAGAACTCAGAAGCTGTGACCCAGGGCAAAAGGAAAAGAGCTTTAAAGGTGAGCCCAAGAAAGGGTATCTGTACCATGAGTCACATGATGACAACTCGTTGACATGACAGTAGAAAAGAAGAAATAGCCCTTTAACTCGAAGGACATGCAGGAATGGCATATTGTTGTGATGTCTGTGCTTAGCTGAAGGGCGAGTATCAATATTTGTGCTCGGGGTAATAGGGTGAAAGCAGTAAAAGGTGGAGTGTTGACATCCTGCCACGAAGTTGATGAGCCTGGGAATTCAATTCCCAATGCTTCCTTTCTTGTTTATTTTTAAAAATTCTAAAGTATTCTACCCGACTATCTGCATCTCCATCACATCTGTTCGTTTTGGGTACATAGATAGCCTTTTAATGTCCCTCCTGTTATTTCAAAGATGGCCATTTACATTCATTTTCCTGCCTGGACACCAAGAATTAAGCTGCCAGTTTGTCCGTTTTCTAGTGAGTCACTGGGAGAATAATGTAAAGGAGATCTGGGATTTTACGTGTGTTTCCAGAGTGGGTCTGCATGTGATCAGTAACTATTCTTAATTCTGTCAATGAATTTCATGGTCTCAATTGACTATTTTATCTTTTGCTCTGTGGGCATTTTTTCCTACAGTTGAATTTATGGAAATAAATCTTAAAATTAACAATCTGTTTCTGGAGATGTTTGAGAATTTGTATCATCAACCACCACTTTTACAGCGTCTTCCTCATCTTGGTTCTGTAGAGTTGAGGACACTATATTTTCTAGGAGAGCTCATTAGTGGCTCATTATGTTTCAGGACAAAACTCTTAGTGTAATGAACAGGACCTCTACCGTTGCTGTCACTAGCTGCTTCTAAAGATTTATTGAAGTTTCTTGCACTTCAGTAGGAAAGCCAGAGAGAAAGATATATGACAAGCTAAATATAAACCCTTTTGCAACAGTACTTACTCTTTTCCATGTCAAAAGTGGCGCTCAGCTCTAAGAGAGATCTACCATTTATTTTTGATGTTAAATTCTGTGATTCTATGGATGGCTTAAAGTTGTTAGTTATCAGCACACGATGTTGCACCTCCCTAAATATGTTTTGTGTTTGATAGGCTACAAGAAAGTAAGAAAGCATGTACTGTTTAGAGAATTGGGCACTCTGGATTTATATTGCATGGGGAAAAGCATTTCTTTTTGTCAGTTCACGCTTTATGGTCAGAGTTTTATGGTAAAACTTTTCCAGACTTTTATGATTGCAACATGCAACAAGTTACCTAGTTATTTAAGGCCGATAAAGAGAATAGTTTAAGAAAAGCTAACCTAAGGGACTGGGTAAAACCAGGCTGTCTTATATATCCCTTGATCATATGTCCTAACCCTGTGCTGTAGAGAGAATAAATGGGATGACTTGAGATCCCTTCCATTTCTGCATTCAGAATTGGAGTTGTTCACTTACTAGTATTTGTTTATATAGTGCTGGAAATGTTGGCAGTGCTTTTATGAGCATTAAAGACAAGCTGAGGGGCTTAATGTTGAAGTCATTCTTAACTGGGTAGTAGACAGAATGGTAATTAGGGAGACATCTTAGAAAAATTAGAGGAGAGGAAGGGTAAATTGGAAGGAAGTGAAGGAATTAAAGAAGAGTGTGTATGTTTGTGTAATGTGTCACAGGTAAACAGTTACAGTGTGACAGACCAAAGCATCTGCCTTAAAGGATCTGAACCTGGTCTGATGGCAGCAAGAAGTTTGATTTTCTTTTTAATTTTTTATTTTTTATTTAATTTTATTTATCCCCCCTCCCTCCCCAGTGATTCTTACTGGACATATTAATTGCTATAATAGATTATGCAGGGCTGAATTTTGAAATGGAGGTTTGTGGCAGTGATGTGTTGGAGCTGTAGGAGTATAAAGAAGAAAGTATCCAAGGAGTAGCAGAAGTTGAAAGTGTCATTGTTCGGCTTCAAGCATTGCATTTGTTTCTTCTCAGATGCTTTACACTGAGAAGTCAATCTTTTTCTTTCCTGTTCACTGTGAATTCAAGACTAAACTGTGCTTACCTTTAGCACATGAGCCAAACCCTGACACTTAACATTTTTAGACTGATATTTTTGAGGGCATATATTCTAAGTAAACTGCTGAATAATTTTTAAAATAAAATAAACCGATCAGCATTTAGAAATTCTGATTTTAGAAAAAAAGTGTAGAAATTTTCTTTAATGGGAGAATTTTTAGTCAATGTCGGTAATTTTTGTAACATACAACAAGTTTTCCAGCTTTTTTGTCATTTAGAGGTGTGCTAAGTTACCACACCCTTTTTTGTATATGTCTGTATGTGGTAGGGTGTATATTGTAGTTGTTGCAGTGATGAGTGAGAATGTACATATAGGCTCCCCTTCTCTGGAGTTCTTCCCTAGCTCTCAGCTTCCTGAAAGAAGACTGTCTATGCTGGGGCTAGTTTCGATGTTTAGCTTTTTTTCAGCCTGCTACTCCTCCATCCTCCTTCCTTTGCCCATTTACTTTTATCTGTGCTCATTCATCACTGGTAGATTGTCCTCTCTCCAGCTGTGTCTTTCTAAATAATCCTGTAGTTTCATTGGTGGCTTGGCTAGCCATGGGTTAGAAGCATTGCTGTTTTCTTAGTAAATGAGAATAGTTTTATAAAATTTTTGGTCTGACTTTTTTTGAGTGCCATCATCCAAAAAAAAGAAAGCCTTTACTCCTATTTAGAACTTTTCAGATTTGCAGATCCTTGAAACTTGATGACTGAATGTCCTGACTTCTGCGCAGTAAGTTTAAGCCTTTGACTGTGTATTCACTTTTCTTTGCCACTTTTCTTAGTTCTTGGTGAAGTAATTCACAGCAAAACAAGAACCACAGTGCTTGGAAAACAAGAACCAAAGTTAGCAGGTGTTGTTACAGGCTATTGGAACCATTTTGCCTGAGGCACTTTTCTTTTTAATCTTGAAGGCTGTCAGAGTTCTTGATTTTGATCTAAAGAGAACTCGTTCCTTTTCCTACTGAGAGCTTGGTACAGTTGTTATTATTTGTTTTTAAACACGAGGCTTTTAAAAATATTATCCTATGTTGCTACACTCACCATTTTGAAAGCATTGGCATGCACTTTCAAGCAGGTCTGGCAGCTTTGCTGTGTCTTGCTGTTCCCTCACAATGAAGCCTTGAAATCCCTGTGACGATTCTGTGGTACCTTGATAAATGATTGCCATTCCTTCAAAGAAAGAATGACGCTTTTTCTTTCTCTCTTTTTTTCCACCTCTGTTCTGCTTTTGCACCTTCATTCAAGTCCCATGAATTCTTTGCTTTGGCCAAGTAGGAAAGTTTATGCTGGCAAATGAATCTGATCCCAGTCATTAACTACAGAGTGTGATACTATTGAAGGGCTGCAGATGTGTTAAGAGATCTGAGGTCTTTTGGTGAGCCTGTGCTGATGCTTGGCTTTAGGTATACCTGACTTCTCAAACGAGTTCTTCTAGTCTGAAACGTCTGGTAAGCACCTTCCCACTGGAAGTGAGATCAGGCAACATCACAAGGATAACATAATGTTGTCCAAATAGATGTCTTTTGTTTGCTTGTCCAGTTGAGGCTTGTATTTTATCCCTAAAATAATTATGAAGCTACAATTGGTTGATCCAGCCACCACAAACGAGTGTTCAGATGTGTCCATGTTCTATTGAAACCCAAGTGGTATAAATCCTTTTCAACTTTAGCTGATGCCCTGAGTTAAACTTGGGTGTGCAGGAAAACTTTAAATCTGTCAGAGAATTACTGTGAGAAACTAAGAGGCAAGATGATGACTTTGAAAACTAGTAAGGTGATATAGTTCTGACATTTATTGATCCACCTCACAGCTGTAGATGAGTTTCTTTCTGACAAGGGGATTGTTGATGGTCTGCAGTGACTTCAAGGTAGGTGGTTGGTTCTCCCCTGTCTTTTATATTAGCCCAGAAGGCTAGCCTGAAGATTTGTAGTAAGACTTAATTAATATTAATAATTACTTACCTTTTGTGTTATTTTGAAGCATAACAAGTTTTAAAACCTTCATGTATGAAAAAAAGTGTAGAATATTTGTACTGTGTAATTTAGATGCACCTGTAAATAATCAAACCTGTTTTCTTTCCACAGCTATTTGGACATTGGAGAAACAAAGAAAAAACCTGCTGAAGTCAATAATGAGGTAGGATGGCTGAAATACTGAAGAAGTAAGCCTGCGGTTTATGTTAGTGACATGCCTGCATTTATGCTTGATTTTTTAAATACACGTTTATTTTATTTAATTTTATAATAATACAGTTATCTACCATTCTGCACCTATTTCTTCAGTGATCATTAGTGTGGTTGCTCTGAGTATGATATATTGACTGTCTTCTGTTCAGCTTTCTAAATCGCCACATCCAGTTAAAACTCAGTGAGAAAAAAGATCACCTGTTGTCTTCATTGAATTTGGTCGTAAACCTAAGGGAGATTTGTCCTTGCAGAAAAAAATGGTAGGAATGAAAATTTTGGAGTTTTGGACCACCAAATTTTCTTCAAAACTTGGTATTTCCTCTGAAGAAGGGACATTTTTGTTTGAAAAATGCCAGTCTAAACTTCTAACTAGTTCTAGTCCATAGTTTGTGAAACTCAGACATTTCTCTTCAACAGCACTTACACTGTAGTTGGAGGAGATAACTACAAGCTTCAAAAAGCATCATAAGTGTATTTGTGTGAGATGCGTGGCTCTGCATTATTTTTACTGTTTTATTGTGTATGGAGGTAGCAGTGACTCCCAAAAAACATTAGAATTACAGCTTCTGCCTCACAAGAAGCATCGGCTCACTTGTTTTTCAATTTCTTTTGCCTTGTGCCCTCAGGCCACGTTTTCAGCAATTCAATGATTTGTAAAGCAGGTGTCTTCAGACAGTAGGACACCTTGTACTAGAAGATCCTCAAAATCGCCCTAATGACCTTTACTTGATACTCAGATACTTCTTATTCAGAGGCTATGAAATAGAACAATTTTGTAGTTGAGCATAACTTGTCACCTGTATTTTTTTGAATGAGCTCACTGAACAGGAAGATCAAATTCAAATTGAAGATTTGATATGCTGCTCTAACTACCTTGTAAATTTACTCTTAGTTGCATAGCTATCAGTACAACTATAGCCTTGCTTTTGAAAGGCTGTTTTTAAGGCTGACTATTTTGCTGCAAATCCTCAGATTTTTGATATAACAGAAAGTCTGTGCAGTTGGAGAAGCAGTTGGAAAAGTTGTGAGGTTTTTTATTTACAGTTGCATGTTTGATAAAAGAGGCTTTTATTATTTTGTCTGGAGTCAATGCTTATTGTATATTATCTTAACACTTTCAGCCACATCTTGGGGCTTCGAAGTAACCCAGTACAAACTCTCCATTATCTCAGCTTTCTTCTTTATATTTGACTTATGTTTGCAATCTCCACTCTCCCTTTGGAGAGCTTAAATCACTGTGTGGAATTTAACTTTAACATGATTAATTTATCTGGGGAGAGGAGCCATAAAAATGAGATTAAACATATTGATAGTCTACAGATTTTTATCTGGGTTTATGGACCTAATAACACAATTGTCTTCATGCCCTAATAATTTAATCCTTGGCATGAACTTTCAGGGGACTAGTAACAGAAGTTTTAATACCTAAATTAGTTTTTGTTAAAATAATAAGAGGCATCAAGTCCTGGTTTTACTTTTTTTTTTTCAGATGCTCACTTACAAATCAAAACCCTAGATTTGTTGTAGGACCAAGAGAGGCAGCAGTATTCCTTTCATGCTTAAGTACAAGGGTATCAATTCTGATTGTATCAAGCATGTGTAATTTGGCATTTTCTCCACTAAAACAATTACAAATATCTATTTCTGATTCTGGTTAGTGTTCAGAGAGTCAAAATGAAGAAAGCAGTTGTACATGTACAGTTATGCAGCAGTTGTACACTGTGTATTTGTATGCAGCTGTATGTTTTCTTTTGTGTTAGTTAAACTGCCAAATGCTTGACATCTGCTTTTGAGAGCACTTTAATCTTGTTCTTCCAAGTCAACATCTCAATTACTTTAAATTTCCAAATAAGTAAAAAATGTGTGTCAAATTGGAATTAGGCAAGAAAAGGTTGATGTTCAAGATACGGTGTAAATCCTCTATCAGGGCCATCATGCTGTACATCTCAAATTTTAACAGCTGTTACTGGTAGACAAAATAGTAAAAAGATTTAATCCTGATCCAAGCTAAAGCTTTGTTACAAACTCTTTCTCAGGTATGTTTCCATCCATCCGTTCTTTTGGCAACTGAGCTTCTTGTTTTGCAAGAGAGATCCCTTTTGTACCAAAGGTGATGTGCAAGTCCAAATATGCTTTAAATGATGTGCTTGAGGAATGTAACAATTAATCTCTTGAGAAAATGCAGACCAACAGAGTTACCAGTTGTTTACTATAAGCTTAATTGTTTTTAAAAGGTACTGAATGTTATTTTCCAATTATAATGTGCAAAGTATGGGCATTCATATTTCTCTAGGCACTGTCTGATCTAGATGGTCTCTCCCTCTGCACTCAAAAAGATTAATTTTATTTGCCATTGGGGCCAGTCAAGCTGAAGAATCAACTGAGCTTTTGTATTTGCAAATCCTGTAGGCAGCTATTTGTTTTAAACTCTTCGCTTCATAAAAATACGTTCAGTTGGAACCTCCTTTCTACTTTGACTTCTTATGACTAACTACTCTTTGAACATGCTGTTGTAAATGAACTTTGCCGTGTGATATTGTAACAGCCAAGAAATACAGGTGCCCAAGAAAAGAAGAAATATTTAAATATTGAAGAACCAGTCTCTTGCAACTGAGAGAAAAAAGTAAAGTTATACTGTCTGTATGAAACAGTCTCTGTATCAGAAGGCCATAGTAGGCCTGCAGTAGGCTACTCTACTCTTGATACATTTGCCCTTGGCTGATCTTCTTAGGTAGCAAGAACATTGAGGTTTTTTTCTGTACTTCACTTTTTCTCCTGAACTTCTGGGACAAGGTGATTGTGTGGGCAGCTCTGACACAGCTATGTCACATTTTTCCAGTAAATCACTTTCACTGTTTTACATAAACTTGTTTCGTTATTCTAGAATTCCTTTTCAATTGCAACTTCTTGTTTTATGATTTGGTTTAGGTGTGGTCAATTTGTAGGAGTATTTGCTGAATGGAATAATCAATATTTTTACAAATAATTCTTCAGAGGATTAGTAAAGATTCCTCAAAGCTTTCCTACATGTATGACCTGCATATTTGTATCTGCATACACCTCCAGAACATCTCTCCCTAGTGAAAACACTTATTAATCACAAGGATTTGAGTAAACGTCTGAACATTTTTAAAATTTTAAACATTTTTTTTTCTGATCCAGTGCCTATTAGTTCGCCCATTTGTCACATTCTGGAAGACACAGACATGGGCTAGGACATGGAGTAAAGCTATTTTTTCTTGCTAGGGAGCTTTCCCAGAACATGTTTGTGCCTGTGATGAAGTGTGACTGCAGAGTGAAGAGTGTTCTAGTGTGGTCTTCAGGTGCAGCCCATCACTGAGCAGCTTCTGGGGGTCTTGTGGACCAGACATAGTTAATTGGCAATCTCAGTGCCAGCCAGTTGGCCACTGTGTTGTTGGTGAGGTCCTGGGACAGGAAAGGTTCCCTGTTGTCCAGTGCTGACAGAAGAGGCAAGCACCATGACAGGGGAGTGTGAGGTAGAAAATACAATGTTTGAGACTTGGTAGATATGAACTTAGTACTAAAATTTTCCCCAGAAGCATCTAAGATGATGCTATAAAAGTATTTTGAAGACTTGCAAATCCTGTGTTTCCCTCTGTTCGTCCGTATTTTAAAATTAAATTATTCTAGTATCATGGCAATTGTTTTTCTTCATCCTTTGTTGCTTGACAAAGTCACCACTCATCTCTCAGCAGTAGTGTGATTGGACTTGTCTGTAAAAATTACATTTTGGAAGTTTATGATGTTGTCTTGGTTTCACAAATTATTTTGTTATATTCATGCTGGATATACCTTGTATCTAACTTGACATGAGTAATTCTTTTTCAAGTACCTGCTCATGAAAAATCAGTTGTTATAATTATTTTTTATTTCAAAACTACTGTTTATCATGTTTGACAACATACATGTTTAAGCATGAGGAAAATCTTGTCATTTTTTGATTATCAGGCTCTTGATTAACTTTAACATCTGTCAGTTGGAAATGTTTCATGGGTATTTTCTCTGTACAGAAGACAGTTTTGTAAAAGGAACTGACTAGGTACTAGAAATGATCCCAGGCTGTGCAAATTACAGCCTTTTGATGTCAAAACAATGTAACTATGTAAGATATTCTTTCCAGCTTCTTTCCTAGGGATTAAAAAAACCTCAAATATTATTTGTGTTACCCAAAATTGCTAAACACAAAGTACTGTATGGCTGGTAATAAGTGTCGTATAAAGGTCCACTTCATATTCCTTTGCCAGGATACAAAACTAAACCCTCTTGCTACTCCATATCTGATGCATTTAATTTCTTCTACTGCTGGTGTCACAGACTGGGAAAGAATTTTCTCATTTTCTCATGCTAAATTATTTAGTAATTCTGCTGTAAGTGTATTTTAAGGAATAAGACTATTAAAATGCAAAGTTTTAAAAAAATGTGATATATATCTCTAATCTCTGGAGCAACATCTTTAATAGTTAAATGTGATATTCCATTGTTTGGTAGTTAGTATCCTGGTAACATAATTAGCACAACAAGACATACAAAACAAACACTCATTCCTGAGTGTTCACAGACTAATACCAGGAGGAATCAGAGAAGAACTGCCCAGATATCCAGATAGAAGATAAGCTGTGCCCTTTTTTTTCCTTATTTGAACTATGGATGCATAAAATTTCTCTTTATATACTTCTATATTGCCTGAACTGTGCAGTTTCAAGTATTTTGATTAGCAGCTTGCTTACAAATGAATTCAGTGAATTTTTGAGCAGCAGAAAGACTTTGGTTTATGCTGCTGGAGAATTCCATGATCTGTATTGAGTTTGATCTGAAACTTGAAAGTTGTTCTCTTCTTTGATTAACACCTGCCTTGCTCAGTAGGGTAACTGGTCTTTCTGGCCTGTGGGAAGGCTAGGAGTGAGTGAAGAGGTGCCAGTACTGAAGCTTTTAATGAGGCATATGTTAGTCTCATTAATAATTTGCTGCTGCATATTAAATTGACTTATTTGAAACATTAACAACTTTTGCCTTTGATTGAAAATGGTGAAGAAAAAGAAATTTTTTTGGGAGTTGTTTTTTGTTCTTAATCTTTTGACTGTTCCTAGCCTCAGGTCCTTCTGATGAGCTTTTGGTTTAATTAGTCTAAGTAATTTGAGGAAAATACACAAAATATGAGAGGCATGACCAGTCAGAATCGGAATTGTCATTATCATGTCAGAGTCAGAAATTAATATCAGGATCTATTTTACCTGAAAAAAACCTGTGTTATTGATGCCATCATTATGTGTTGTAAGCAGTGTGGGTACAGCATCATGCAACTCAGAGAAAGAACGGGATCTATTCTTTGGATCCGGACGGAGCACAGATGTCATCTATTTTGGACCACTGCACAGGCTGAGTTTCTGACAGCTAAGGCCGTGTCATTGTCTGACTTATCACAGCTGAAGAGTCAGCCACTAGTCCAATGTCCAAAAATTATGGCAGATCTAGACTGAAAGTATTTTCTTTCCAGGGTGTAATTAGCTAAGGTGAGATTTACTCACTAATGTACCATTTCACTTAAGGTGGCTGAAAAGGAGGGTGATTTACATTGCAGATGTACAGGTTGGCTTTAAACTCTCTGGGAATTTTGTAGGAGCCCAGCAGTCTAGAAGGCTCCCTTGGTCACTGCCTGACTGTCTGCTGTGGAATAGCTCATTTCCAGCTCATCCATGTTTTATGCAGGCTGAGAAGTTTGTGTGCAGCTGTGGTCTTGTGGCCTATTGCTCAGTTAATAGTCTGAGTGTTGCTTTAAATCCACACCAGTAGACAAGCTCTTAATCTCTGACTCAAGGCTGTTTTGTACTATACAGGGTACCATCTAGTAGTGCAAAATAGCCAGGGAAATGTGGATTATGCAGGTTAGTTACTGCACAGGATAACCAAAATGGTTTTGTACTAGGCAAATCCCTCAGTGGGTTTGACTCTGAAACTTTAGTCAATGTGTAAGAAATGTCCGTTAGAAAAAACGTCATGTTTCTATGAAATAGCATGTTTCCTGTGCTGTAATAGCTTTAGAAAACTTATTGTTCTAGTTTGGTTTTGATCACTGAACCTTGAACATTCCTCTCTTTTACATCGCAGGGTGGTGATGGTGTGTATCAATGGAGTTTTGGTTCTTTTGACCCTAGTTCTACCTCAGGGAAATGTAAATATTTGTTCTTAATTTTCCTGGGCACATTGATTAACAAACAGGCCATTGTAACGAATTGGCAAGGCCATGGTTCATTGCATGAGCTGATAAATTTGGAATGTGACATTGTGTTGAAATATTTAAAGCTTCAAAAGGTTAGTTATAAAGTGACGTGAGTAATGAGTGAGATGTTCATAGCCTCCAGGACTACACTAGTAGCAATAAGAATGGCCAGCTCCTAAATGCATACATATTAAAGCAGCACAGAGCATCTGGTCCAGACACATTACATTTTTTGATTCTAGCTTTGTTGCTGTCCAGTGTGGCTTTGTAAAAACATATTATCCTGTAAATCATGCAGCTGTTTAATTGCTGCCTTTGATGGGGGAACCCTTTTGGTAGGGAGAGGAAATAAAACAATGATACCATTTCTTAGCTGTAACTGGTGTATGTATTCATGGCAGCACTGTGAAAGTGCTGCCAGACCTCTGTATTTAGCATACGTCTAATTATTTAATGAACACTGAAAGGAAAAGAAAAGCTAAGAATGGCGCATTCTATTTGAACCTATTCTCAAGTACATAAAAATCACCTTTTAGAAACTGAATATGTGGATGGTGTGTTCAGAGGCCACTTAAAATACTACTTCATGAACTGTATACTTTTGTTATATACAAGGATTGATTCTGTGAAGTGTCGTGTGCCTCTTGAAAGTCTCAAGAACCCAAGAGGAGGTTGGGTAGTTTTCAGAGTCTGTCCCACTTTCCAGACCATATTTTTATAAGTGTTGGGAAGTATAGTGCAGCATTCATAGAAGCAAAAACTCTGTTGATGGGGATCAGCAAAGAGGTTCACACCAGCTAAAAGAAATAAACTTAATTTTGATACATCTCCATGTTAGAAATAGTGTTTATTACCTTTTACTGGTTAGCATGTGTCTGAAGAAAGAAGTGAAAACCATTATCTTTTTATCTGTGTACTTCAAACCAATGTGTGCCTTGCTCATTGTCCTTAGATGAATAGCCATTCTTAATGATGATTTCTATTTAATGCCATGTGTGTGACATTCTCTTCCCAATGTAACACTTCTTGGAGTTTGAAAGACTGCATAAGCAAGCCCATCCATAGTGTTCTAAAAAGGAGTGGCATGCCTTTAATTATTTAATCAGTTTGACTCCATCTTTTGTCAATGTGCATAGTAATGCCTATAAAAAAAGAAAAAAAATCATGTTTCTATGAAACAATTGTTTCCTGTGCTTGAATAGCCTTAGAAAACTTAGTATTCTAATTTGTTTTCATGTAGTCAGCTGAATATAAATTTAACAGAATTTTATTATGAAAATTATATTAAAGTGTGTATATGTTTATGCATACACTCACATTATATTCATGTGAGTATTCACATATTAATTCAAAATGGTTTTATTACAAAAATATGACAGTATGCCTGAGGTAATGGTTTGACAGCTGGTCATTTAGCTTTGTTTTCTGTTTTTTTTCCCCAACAGTCAACACTTGAAGATGTAAGTACCTAAAGTAAATTGAGAAATGTGTTGTATATGTTTAAGTATTATGTTTGTGGTTTTAAAATTTTGTAAATATTTAATTTAATTTTGTAATTAATTTTGTAAATTTTTAATTTAGTTGTAAATGTTATAAATATTTAAATTATAGCTATGTTTAGCATGTATTATAAGTGAGAAATCCGTAGGATGTTGTTTAAAACAAACAGCTGTGAGGGCATGGATTCTATTACCTTGCTTCAGTTGGATGCTGATGTGCTGTGTGTTTGTGTTTACAAAGGAGACACTCAGAGCTAATCACAAATTCAACTCCCATGTATTATGACTGAAGATGAATTCTGGACTCCAAGATACTCTGTAAAATATGTTCTGAGATTCAAGTGTTTACAGAGTCCTCAAACACCACAGAGTGATTCCCATTCTCAGAACCTAACCTGTGCTGAGTTTAGCTGTTTTGTTTTTCCCAGACTTTGCAAGGTGTTTTGCAAAGTCATTTCACAGATGCTAAGTCCTCTCTGAAGTAAGTAAAATCCACACTGCTGTAAGAGGCTCTGTGTGAAATAACTTTCTTTTAAATAATAGAAAAATTAAAATTATGGTGGTTTTGGGTGTCTGTGATCCCATGGTGTATTTCCAACTGTGTGTAGCTCTTGTTGCCTTGCAAATTCTCATTGGATTGATTGCTTTCAGCTTACATAAAGTTTTCTCTGAGTTTCTCCTTCCTCCCCTGGACACTTTGTGTAGATGCTGTGTGTTGTCATGCAATACCTCAGATAAGTATCTCATCACAAATTATGAATTGTTGCAACATTTGTCAGTAGGAAGTGGAAGCTACCCTTGAATGGGTCTTTTCAAACAAACAATGTACAGAATTTAAAGATAAAATCATAATGGAGTCAGACCACTGATTAATGTAAATCTGCTTGCAGTTGCTGACGTAAATGGGAAAGTGCTGATTTGCATCATCAGAGAATGTGGCTGGCAAAATGAAAAGAAAATAAAGGGGTTAGAGGGGTAGTGATGCTGGTCTCTTAATGTAAGCACAAACTTTCACCCAAGACCACTTTGTTGTTAATATGTAACTGCAGTGCCAGAGGGGTCAGGCACTGCATCACTGTGGTGCCTCCTACAAACACACTAGGAGCAGAACTATGTAGTTTTTAATTAAATCCTGGACCAGGTCTTCTGCTGGGATGGTTTAGTGGAACTCCACATACTTCAAAGGAACTAAATTGGTTTACTGTGGCTGAGCACTTGATCTTTATTAATGTATACTTCTGTATTTTGAAGTTAGCTATCTTGCTTTTCATGACCACAAATAGCTTAACATTGATCAGACAGAAGTTATTCTAAGCTCTACGAACAGAACAGTCAGATTAATGAGAAGAAAGATGTATAGTAGGGAAGTGGTGGGTGTTTTCTTACTTTTTTTTTTCTTTTTTAATCACAGTGTAGTGTTATCTTTATAAAACATGCCTTCAGAGCATGCTTCCTTGCACTGATTTTTGTTGTTTCACTTTATCAAATGTATTATTGCACTAACATATTCTCTTAATTTTTTTTTTAATATAGAAAGTAAATTTATTTAAACAGGCTTAGATAAACAATGCAAGTTTATATTTTGCTCCAGTTTAGGCCATGCTTAGGTAGAACAGACAAATATTTAGTCTCGGCCCAAGCTGGTCCCCTGTTACAATCCCCTGAAGTTTGCTTGTTTAATAACAAGCCTAAACTTGTAAGGTGCAGAAGGCTGCCAGAAATATTAATGATCCTCAGTGAGCAATTCGAAAGGCAAACTTCCAAGCTGATGCCTCAGTATCTATTATTGGCAGAAATACAATCCTTCAAATAATAAATAAGCTCGTAGCATCTGTCAGGCTATTGTTTTCTCCAGGGTCTGGTGAGTGGGCTACGTGTAATCACTTGATGGCCTTCTGAGGAGCCTAAACCAAAATTAATGGTTTTATCAGCCTGCAGGAACAACTAAGTAATAGGGCACACCTGGTACTATCCTTAAGGCTCCTTTAGGAATAGTGAATGCTTTCTAGCTGTCCTAGTAAGGTGTGGAGCATTGGAACCTGAGTGTTGCAGACTTGAAGAATTTAACGCAAACGAAGATTTTTGTTTGGAGAGACTGTGGAAGAACCTGAGCAGCATAATGAGCATCAGGAATGGATGTGGAATCAACTTTTTTTACTATTTATGTATTGGATATTTTATAGAGGATTATCCTGGTAACCTACCAGCTACAAGGAAAGGTCTAAAGTCCTCCACGGTTCAGTAACTCCCAGTTTGTGTTTGGAGCCTAAACATTAGGACTTGATGCTATGGAAGTAAATCAGTATTGTCTTAGGCTCCAGTAGCATAACCTTTAGAAAATTATCTTTTTTTTCCTGAAGCTCTTAATTAACTTGCTTACACTGAGAAAATAACCCTTAAATGGCTGACAGGAGCAATAGAAATGTTTTCAGATGTTGCAGTTTAAGGTGTATTTTCTTTTTTTTTCCAGTAAATTTTCATTTCAAATTTTGGTGACATAAATTACCAGTTATGGTCTGTAGAATATGCTTCAAATGTTTCTGCAAAAATGGCTGTGCTCCTAAGTTATTTTTCAGTTCTCAAAAAATGTCTTTGCTTCCCCTAATTAGCTGTATGATAACAACCTCTTACTCTCTTTCCAAGCTTGTCATAGTAGGTGTGAATCTTTCACCTCATTCAGATCACACTAGAATTAACAGCAGGACTGTAACTTGCAGTTACCTTAGGCATTAGTGCACAGCTGATTCTGCCTTTCTCCATCCATGACCACTGTGGGCTTTTATGTCCTCTGGGTCTCTCAAAAAACAGATGTTTAAGAGGGCTACACAGCTATCAAGGGCCTTTGGAAAACACAAAACGTTTAAGTGAGTTGAATTTATAATATGCTTCTTTTTCAGCAGGCACTGAAAACAGATTTTGTTCAACAGATTTACCTGTTGCTGTATTTTACTTGAAAATATTGTACACTGAGGAGTGTCAGTATTGCTTTTGTTTTGTTGGTTCCTTTTCTCCTAAGTTTGCTATCTCACCTCCAGAATTTGTGCTTGATGCAGAATTTGCTGTGTGACATTCTTTGACTCACGGGGGAAGTCAGATTTGATTATTTTAATAATAACTTTTAGCCTATTTCAAATATCTACTAGGTTGTGCACCTTTCTTTTCACTGTATGCAAGAGAAAGATCTGGAAAGCATTCTAGTCATTACTAAATGAGTTTGTGTGAAAATCCAAGCAAAGACTAAGAGCACTGGAGTTCAGACCATTTCCCACAAATTAAATGAGAACTACTGGTTAAGTTAGCATGGAGTGTGATTAAACTGCAACATAACATGTCATTTGACTGCTTTACACAGTGACTGGAAAATTGCCAGTTAAAATAAACTTTGTACATCTATTTGAAAGCATGTCTCTCTGCATGCTGGCTATTTAATCCTTTAAGTTTTTATGGTATTTTCTTTTTAGAAATGTACCCAAGTTGTTAATGCATGTACTGTAACTTTTGATTGTTTGTTTGGGTTTAACACCTTATTTTGATTTGCTAATGTGGAAGAATTAAAAAAAAAAAAAGTCTTCCTAATGATTTTGGAATTTGGGGTTATTGTTTTCTTTTTTTTTTAACTTTCTGTTCAGAATAGTCTGTTTAAAAGAGTACAGGGGATAATGATGGGAATTAAGTAACCTATGCATTATTCTGAAAGGTAAAAATCTGCAGTTCTCCTCACTTCTGAGTCATTGCTCTAAAATGAGAAAAGTATTCAGGAACCTTTATAAATTACTGATGGATTTGGATTAAAGGTCTGTACAAGACCAAAAGTAGTTATTATAATAGCAGAGAGATCTAGCAATGGCATTTATTGTTAAAAAGAGAAGATGGTTCAATTTCCTGCACCATAGTTATAAGCAATGAAGACTAGGACAGCAAGAACAGCATTTGGGAGTATTTTTTTGGGTCTGTAGAACAACCAAAGATGTCCATACAATTCTATCTTCTCAGTGCAAACCATGTGTTGTGCTATGGTGCACTGTGGTATGCTATGCTGTGGTTGTTATTCATCACACACATAAACCTGCAGCAGTAATTATGTGTGCTATGTAGAAGGTGAAGCTGGAATGGAATAAAATGCATGTTTTAAAGACATGCTGTCCCACTTGCTGATGGTGGTCAGGGAATACTTTCTAATTGTGGAGACGGTGTAATTTCTAATTCTTCTTTTGTTCTTGCAGGTCAAGCCAGTTACTCACAGTAGGATCACTGTGTCAGCACGGTTTCGAAAGCCTCTCCAGGAGCCCTACACTATCTTGTAAGTAGAATTTTTGCTTAGTGGGTTGCCATTTCAGGGGTGGTGGTGGTAGTGTGTTCACTTCAGGTGAGCTTTGTTTAAAATGCTCCTCCAAGTTATTTCACTTTGCTTTATTTCAGCCTGATTGCTAATGGAGACCTTATTAGCCCTGCAGCGCGCCTCCTCATTCCCAGGAAAACACTGAATCACTGGGATCATATTCTTGAAATGGCTACAGGAAAAGTTACCCTCAGAAGTGGAGCTGTTCACAGGTATAAGGAAGCCAAGTATTTGCAAGATAGATTTGATATACCTAGATATGTTTCTAAAACTCCATAGGTAGATATAATGGATCATTCTTATTTTATGGGAAGTTTCACTGTAAAAAATTAAAATGTGTCAAAAAGCCAAAAAGTGGAAATACATTGACTCCAAGTAACCTTCAGGTTTCCTTTCAACTTCTATTTAAAAAAAGACTGCAAATTGCTTAAACTGTTATTTTTAAATTAATTGTTACTAATTAATTATTTAATTAGTAGGCCTGTAATAATACAATAACAATGCAATACACTTAATACTGATAATTAAGTTATGTGTCATAATAAAATAAATGAGCATGGTAAAGTTGGTGAAGATGTTTGGAATGTGAGATACATGTGATGTGTGTTACTTTTTAATTTTGATAGTTCTTAGAATTCATTGGGGCAAGCAATTTCAAGGAGAATATTATAGATTCTTGGGGGTTTGTACCTGGGCCAAGACTAGGATGTGGTTTATATTCAGCTCTCAGCCTCTTAATAAAAGCCAAGGCCAAAGTTATAGTTGGGGTTTGCCAGTTCCAGTATCTCAGCTGAGTTGCTGAGGTATCCGAGGAATAGGAGGTGACCTCTTGAATAGGTAGGTTTCAGTCCCTTAAGGCTTTTACAATGTAAAATAAGTTACCTGAAATGGCATTTGCTAGTTGTCACAAGTTTTAGAGTAAGATGATAGATGTGATGTTTGTGAGAAACACTGCAGTGTAGGTGGGCTGTCAAGGTGTGCAAGCAAATTACTGACATTCCAGTGTTGCCCCATGCAGAGCACATTACAGAAATCTCTTCATCAGGTGGGAAAGGACCTTTTGTGGAAAATCATACTTCACAGCCTATGCAATGTCTGAGGCTAACCCTGCAAAATCTTTCTCAAAACAGCGAAGATAAGGTAGTCTTTTAGTTCTTCTGCTTGCTTTCCCGTTTGATAAGGGTGAGAGAAGATTAAGGTAATGCTGTTGAATATTAGCTCTCGTCCAGTTTTTCCTCTCAGCCACTTCTTTGCTCCTATTAGCTGGCTGGCTACTTAGGACTTTCACTTGCAGTAAAGTAAACCTGCATTTGTTTTAGCTTTCTGGATGTGTTTCTCAGCTAGTATAATTCAGAAGTGAACAAAGCGAGAAAAGACATTTACAACATACCAATTCTTTCTGCTCTCAGGTTGATTGGCAATTTAAAAATCTTTCACATTTTATTCTCATGACTTGATGTCACTGGTGAAACCGAATGTTGTACATGAAAGCATTCAATATATAACCAAGATTCCTTTTGAGACGTTCATTCAGTGCTCATCTTTAATCCTTCGAAAATAAAATAATGCACATGACATTTTTAATTATTGAATGTTTTCCCCTTGATGGTTTTCTATTAACTCAGTTTTCATAGTCTTTTTTGTAAAATTTTAGAAATGCATATTGAATCTGTTAGTAAAGTGATTGTAGTTCTCTAATAACTTACACATTACTTGCTGGGGTTTATTGCAGCTATGTTAGCATTAGGGGAGATCTGGCAAGACCTGAAGCTGGGAAGATATAATTTCTTATAAAAGAAGGATAAGTGAAATTACGAGAATTATGTACATGGCATTATGTATGCATTATGTACATGACAGCTTTTTATTTTCCCTGTTATTAAAAGACTTAAAAAGCTACCAAGTCTTACAGTTTGACATGGGGCTTTTAAAAAAGAAATTATTGATCACCCTGATCAGAATAGGGATGCAAGCAAGAAATATGAGAGGGGAGATGATGGGAAAACAGGTTTTCTGCTTGCCAGATTGTTGATGGGAATGGGGTGCAGCAACCTGATGGGCAGGTACTGGGTGCATCAGCAGCTGGGAATTTGGGGATATTGTCCCAGAAATTGTGTCTTTCCTGTCTCCCTTTGTCAGCTTGTATGCTTCCTTTCTTTTGGCTGTCACCTTTTAGTTTGGATTCAGGAGGGAAAATGGAAGTCCACTGACATCTCACAGTGTAAACCTAGGTCATCCTCAGAAATGACCCCAGGGATATTTTTGTTATATAATACAAGCCAGAGAGAACCCAGCTGGTCTGTGAATGGTTGTGGCAAAGTGGGTGGGTGAAAATTTTGGCTTCAAAATTCAGAAATTGTAAAAAGTAGCTTCAAAACTTAGTGTCACATAACTTGTGTGTGTTTGTTAAGTCAATTTAGTTAGTTATTTGTTTGAAGATCCATTTTTTTAAAATGCATTTTTGATTTAACTTTCATCTTCAGAGAATGATTGTTTGATCCTGCTATTGTGATTATTATTTTCAGGATGAAAAATGCAATTAAAGATTGACAGGTAATCTGTAACATCTTTTTGAGTTATATTAAACAAACAACTTCTGTGCTTTAAATATAACATTAAAGCACGAGCAAAATGAAAGATCAGGAACAAAAAAAACCACAGTTATTTTGTGTGTACCCCTCTGTATCTGCAGTCACATACAAATATATAAACAATTCTTAAGCTGTGGTACACTGATTTGCTGGTTTTTCCCCCGAGTTTCCAAAGCGAAGTGCAATCTAGCAGAACACAGTGAGATTAATTCAGAAATAGGCTTCCTGCTGATTTTCTGATAGCTTGTTTTATTTTCATTGTGTGTAACTGATGTTGACTCTGTGGTAGTGAAACATAAATTGCTCTTTGAATTGCTGGCATGCCTGTGGAATGTTTGCACTATGAAATAAATATGAGTAGTACAAACGAGGTTAGCATACCTCTTCTCAAGAAGCAGCAATGTGATCTAGATTTAAAATAGCTGCAATTTCACCTTTCAAAATTTTCAGTCTTTGTACTCAGAAAGGTGTTCCCATGTGGCAGAAGACACGCAGAAAATTAGGGTACTTTCACAAGGATAATACAAGAAAGACGTGTGCAGTAAAGGGCCACAGAGAGGAAAGGTTTGAAGATATTTGTTTTGTGAGGAGAGCTGGGGCTCTGCAGCCTGGGGAAGAAAAGGCTCAGGGGATCTTTTAAATATGTGTATGAACCTGGTGGGAATGAGTGAAGAAGACAGAGCCAGGCTCTTCTCCATGGTGCACAGTGATAGGACAAGAGGCATTGGACACAAAATGAAATACAGGAAAATTCACTTGAACAGAAGAAAAAAGAAATTTACAGTAATGATCTTCATACCCTGGAACATGCTGCCCAGAGAGGCAATGAAATCTCCCTCCTTGCAGGTGTTCAAAACATACCTAGAGACAGTCCTGAACAACCTACTCTAATTGCTCTTGCTCAGCAAGACATGATTGGACTAGGTGGTCACCAGAGATCTTGTTCAACCTCAGATATTCTGTGATTCCTAGTTCAGTAGGAATGTGCATGATTTTTTTCCTGTTTGTTCAAGGTTATGCCACCATACAAATAGATTTTAAAAGCTCCTTGTCTATTAAACTGAAAATTTTTGGACATTATATGTCAAGGGTGTACTCAAGGTAGCCTCTTGGTATTCTTCCCCAAATCTTCCTTGTATGTTGTGTCTATATTTTTATATCTCCTTGCATTGTGTTGAAATTTATGACTATAAATTCGTACATAGTATAGCTCCTGTAGAAGGCTTCTAGAAAGGCAGTTAGATAGCCATCCAACATTTCTGCATTTAAGGCTTAAATGAAAGTTGTTATTGACTTTTAAATATAAATATTGTGTTTTGAACTATGCTTTGTAGGAAAGAGCTAATTTATTATTGAATGTTCCCTCCTTATTCACTGTTTAGACCATCCTAAAATAAAATCACAAACTTGACAAGGAAGTAGATTCCCCCCAGCAGTCCATGATGCATTTCTTTCTTCTCAAAAAGAAGTCATTATGGTAAAAATTCACCTGGTGTAATAGACATAATCATTATTGGTAGGTGCCCAAGATACATGGCTTCTTGTTTTCATGTAGTATTGTATTCCCTCTTATTCCCACCAGCTTCCAACCTTCTGACAGTATGACAGTATAAATGCAATATTATTGGCATGGTCTGTGTTGAGTGGACAGGGCTTTTTCAGCCATGAATGCCCTGTTCTTCCCAAGTTACTGCATAGTTCCCTGAGCACAGATGGAACACGGAACTTGGTAGGAAAGGGGGTCAGGAACTCATGGCATAGATTCCTTCCAAGGTAACAGGGAAAAGATATTGAAGACTTTAGAAGTATAAAGCCATTTCTTTCTTTCTTTCTAGAAATTGAGAATATTTTATCTATTACAGCACTTCATGCTTTGTTAGTTTTATATAAACAATGATTTAAGTAGTTATTTTGCTGGTTTTCCTTGGTGGTTTGTCGTCTAGGTTTTAGATTTTTTGGTTGGTTGGTTGGTTTTTTAATGTAGTTACTGATCATTGTATGGTGTTCACTGTACTTTATTGGGTTTCACATTTGGAAATTTAAATTATATTTAGTGAGTTTAGATTAACATAGCTTTCAGTGCTCTTAATGCACCTCACTGAATGTTAAGGTTTATTATAATAAGCATTTTCATATTTTTCAGACTCTACACTGTAGATGGAAAACTTGTTCAGAATGGGTCAGACTTGGAGAATGGGCAAATTTATGTTGCAGTGGGTAGAGAAAAGTTTAAAAAATTGCCGTATGGTGATCTGCTGTCCAAATCTACAACGAGAAGGCCACAGGGGTAAGTTCTAAAGTTGTGTGGTACACTTTTTCTGTGTTTGTGTGGGTCAATTTGTTTGGAAAGTACCATCAGTAAAGTACAAAATTATTATTCCAAGAATGATGCATGGGTTAGTATGGATGCAAAACTTCATTTGCAGCTTCTGAGAAATTTTAGATAAAAATAACAAAAGCAAAAAGGGAAATTCAGAATACCAATTCATCTCATAAACGTCCCCTTGATCATGCATCACAAAATTAGCATCAGAGAAAAATTAATCCAAGTCAAAGTAATCTTATTTTTTTTTCCTTGGGATACAAATGTGTACTACTGAATGAGATTACGTGCACCTACAACAGTTTAGGTATATGCTTGATTAGTAATGTTTTGTGAAATACGTACTCCCTTATGATTGTTTTATGTTTGGGTCTATTTTTTGTAGGCTAGAACAATCACTGAATAGAGACCTAATCTGGGTATCTGTAAGGAGAAACTTGTGCTTTTTGTACCTTTGGAAAACATGAACATTTGTTACCATTTCATTGAAATAAATGGAAAGATTGAAATTGTAAGAAGCATTCACATAGTAATTCACTGGATGCTGCTTTGCAAGGTTTTGGTATATAAAGTATGCATTGAGGGGTAATGCACGTTTTTGAATAAGTTAATGGTTATATTTAAACATAGTCTAGTAAATAGAATGAGTGATGCTTCGTGAAAACACACAGTGAAGAAAAACTATTACCTCTGTTGCCATAGCCATCTTGGTGTTATCTGCCTTGATTATAGATAGATAGTGTCTGTGCCAGTGACAGTGTACACAATTCTAATATCTGGCTTATTTGTGCAGTTCCAAAACCTCTGTACTACCTCCGATTGTGGGATCTCGAAAGTCTAAAGGCAGTGTAAGTATTAAATTTCCAATTCAGATAAATTCTGGCAGATGGAAAGTCCCTGTCCTTTGGGTTTTAATTAAATCTGAAGAGAAAAAAATCCACAGCCACCTGGTGGCATGCTTATTAAAGACTGATGAATCTGTAGCTATTTGCAGTGTCAATTAGACAGAAGAAATCTGAGAAAATATTGTTGTGATAAGGGATGCTTTGTTTTTGATAAAAGCTTCCATAGCAAAGATCAGCTGTTGGCTTGAGGTCTTTCCTATAAGCATGATCATATATATTTGTGTTTATTCAAATGATATACCTAAAGGAAAAACACTGAACCTTTTACAAAACATTTTGCAGAAAATTGTGGGCTGAGTATGAAAATGATCCTAAACTGGTTTGCAATCTGGTATGTTTTATTCTAGGTAACCACTACATACAGAGCTTGATCCTTCACTGCTTTGTATCCTATATAGCTACTTATATGTGTACAAAATGAGTCATGGAACCATTAAGGTTGGAAAAGACCCCCAGGGTCACCGAGTTCAATCTCTGACCTATCACCACCATGTCAAGTAAACCCTAGCACAAAGTGCCATGTCCAGTTGTTTCTTAAACACTTCCAGGAATTGTGACTCCACCACTTCCCTGGGCAACCTGTTCCAATGCTTTATCACTGTTTCAATGAAGGAACTCTTCCTCATGTCCAACCTGAACTGCCCAGGCATAGCTTGAGGCCCTTTCCTCTTGTCCTGTTGCTTGTTGAATGGGAGAAGAACCTAACTCCACCTTGCTACACGAGTCCTCTGTGGATTTAATTTCAGTGCCAAAACAGAATATAAGTATGTTTTCACCAGTTCTCCATAAGTGCAGTTTACTGTACAAGACAGCAGGGAATCAGACTCACAGTCTGTCATTATAATTGTGGTAGTTGATCATGTCCATTCACATATTTTGTTTATAAAACAAAACAAGTCTCTGGAGCCACTAAAAAGAAGTAAGCAATAAAATATACAAGTTTCTGTTCCATTCTATAGAATGTGTTACTGCCCCATGGAGACTGTCATTCTCCTCCAGCTTCTCTTGACACTTAAAATAATGCCCAGGTCTCATTTACACAGTGATTTATAAACAAGCCATATGTGTTATATCTTATGACTGTCCACACGTATGGATGAGAGATAGCTGCATATAATATGCATGCATGCATGGATTCATCTAGCCATTCTTTTCATTAAATGAAGCATTATTTTCTTATAATAAATATGGAATTTTTTTCCTGGAAGCTGTTGAGAATTTAATTGGTCGGATCATACAGTAAGTTGATAAGATAATTATACTTCTCTGGATAGTTTAAGATACCACTTAAATGTGCTAATTGTAAATTATTATGCTTCTTTAGCACCCAATAGTACTCCTTAGTGAAATTTTAAAAACAAGCTTCTTAAATTTGCATCACTGATAATTACATCCTCTTCTTTTCAGGGAAATGATCGGCAATCTAAATCTACCATTGGATCCAGTGACCAGGGAGAAAATAGTTCCTCACCTCAGCTTCCCAAAAGAAAAGACAAAAAAAGCCAGAACGCAGAGAATTCTGTGTCCAGGCAACACTTTTCTAACCGCTCTACAAAAGTAAAACAGATGGTAAAAGCTTCCACAGGAGTTCTTCAAGATAATGGTCAGTACTGAGATAAACACTATTGTAGCATAGAGGCTTTTGGTCTTCAGTTAAACCGGTGAAATAATAGAATAACACACCTGAATAGTTGTTGGATTGCCAAAGTTCTTTCTGCTTAGGAAATGCACCTGTACATAGCCACTACATTCTTGGCTTCATTTGTGAAGCACAGGAGGCAGTGTATGATTTTTTAATATACATTGGAAATTAAGCTCATATGGTTCTATCGTTATGCTTTTGGTAAAGGAAAATAAAAAATGTTTTTTGACCATTTTCCCACTGATCTGCCCTGCAATAAGGTGAAGAAGAGGAGCTGGTGTTCTCAAAGGACCACTCGCTGTCCCTGAGGATTCCTGATTACCTGCCTGGCTCTGTGTAACAAAACGACTAGACCCTGGAGGAAGAGCACAGGCAGAAACTCCAGTTAGCTGGTAGCTGCTGAGACTAGTCCTACAGCAGAGCTGCTGGAGGCCCTTTCAGAATTAGCCCCTCTCTTTGCTGTGACACCAGTGGCAGCACTTTGCAAATTTAAGCATAAACATCCTCTTTGAGAAACCTTTTGTCTTATCCTATGGTGTAATATTCCCATTCCTCCCATTTTTAAAAAGAGATTACATATATATATGTGTATAGCCATATTTGATAGACATATATAGACATGATAGATAGACATTTATGTCTCTGTATGTAACGCTGTTACTGCTCCACCTGCTGACAGAAATGCTTAGAAAGTCACTAAGTTTATTGAAGTGACTACTTGCTTCTCACTTCAGCTTTTCCATGCTTTGTGAGTCTTGTGTAACTCAGAGAAACTGTTCAAGGCATCAGATTGTCTAGTTTGAGCTCAATTGCATTTTCAGAGCTCTTAGTTCTTTCTGTGATCTTCTATTTTACCTCCATATATGAAGACCTGTTAGTAAAAGTGGGAATGGGCAGTTGTAGACAAGTGCAGTCCAATCTCTTCTCTCAGGTAAGAAGTAAGAGGATGAGAGGAAATGGCCTCAAATTGCACCAGGGGAAGCATAGCTTGGATATTAGGAAAAGTTTCTTCACGGAGGGTTGTAAAACATTAAACCTGTTGTCCAGGGAGATGGTAGAGTCACCATCCCTGAAAATATTCAAAAAAGTATGGATATGGCACTCAAGGACAAGGTTTAATGGTGAACATGGTGGTGATGCTAGGTTGGTGGTTCAACTTGATGATCTTAAAGGTCTCTTCCAACCTTAAGTATTCTATTATTCTAACTCTTGAGAAATTAAAGTATTTTCACTCACTTCTGACTCCCCTCACTCAGTGGAGTGTGGGAGCTCTGCTGTAGTCAGAACTTTGGTAGCCTGTAGTAAAGTAGTTAAAAGAAAAGGTACCACAATGACTCCAAATGGTCACCTCCTGCAAAGCTGTTTTCTTTTGTGCATTCTGTTTGGGTCACACCTCAAGATGGAGTGATCTGAAGCACAGGCCAGGCAGGCTGTAGGAGCTGTGAGCTGTGCTGCTGTGTGAGTATCCTCTTGCCCAGACAACTCTCATTGTCGAAGACTGCCCTTGACAGAAAGCCAGCACTGCAGAAGTCCACATTATACCATGGTCCTTGTCATTTATCTATCTCATATAACAGAGGGTAACATTTCATCCCATCCAGATGCATCAGGTGTAAAGTAGTTTTTTCAACAAGTCATCAGCACATTGCACCATCCTGTTTGCTTGGGGATAATAACGTTAATGATTTCATAATAATATGAAAAATTCCTTTGATACCCTCCTTTCTGTCCCAGTGCTGTGCCATTATGCTGGTCAAGAGTGATCCATTGACACTTTGTGTGTAATCTGAAACAGAAAGACTGAAAAAGCAGTTAGAGAGCCCTGAAATAGTAGCTTTGGCATTGGCATACCTGCCTTTAGTGACAGCCAACAGTCTAAATACCACTTTCATTCCTGTCAGTACATGCCTAAAACCATTAGATGTTGAATAAATGCTCTCATTCTTTTCAGAAAACTTACCTGGAGTTTTTGTGGGCCCAAATGACCAAATATTCCCATCAGGCAATTGCCAAACTTCTCCTTTAAAGATATTGTATCCTAAAGTATTTTCTTCATGTTCCATGATTGCAAGGGTGTGTGAGGTCCATTGTCTTTCCCCATGTAAACATAAACGGACTTTGGCAGTATAACATGAATTACTTTGTCCATTAAATTCTGGTGCATGGGCCCTATTTCTTTTAAAGCTTATGTCTAATTTCTCAGCATCCATTGGGGTGTTTTAGCGAAATTTGAGCTCCTCTTATCAATCACATATTTCAAAAGATGTTTTCTAGGTCCTGCTGGTAAGTAAATATGGAGCTTGTCCTTTGTCAGCCCATTGATAGATCATAATGCACCAGGCAATAAAGCTTAAAGTTCTCCCAGCACTTAGTGAAGTTTTTTCTTCCATCTCTCTTCCTCTCCTCAAAGAGTTTAAGGTATGTTTTTTTCAGTAAAAGCTTTTTATTTTTCATGTTTCCCCCTTGCACTGTTTCCACTAAGTGTTCTCTTGTTGCCTGAGAGCTGCATGAGGAGTACCTAAAGCTACCGCCGTCCTCCACAGCTCTTTTTTCTTCAGGGATGTTTTAATCCTTCTTTTATCTCAGGCAGGGTTTGTTTATAAGCCCTCACCTGGCTCTCAGGAAGTCTCTGCACTTCAGTTTTTGGGCCCCTCTCAAAGGCCCTAATTTGTACTCTGGAGTGAGTTTCCCAGCCCATTTCCCTTGCATGGTTTACTGTGTTATGAAAGAGTCTTGCTCAAGAGGATGGGTCGTCTTGGGAATCTTGTAACTCTTCATTATGTATTACATCTCCACCCTACTGAAAACATTAAAAATGTTACCAGAGCTTCTTTCAATAGAGGTCTTAACATATCAGGATCGACTTCTGAGGAAATTGGGATATATCCATTTAAGTGTCTGTACGTTACCTTGTAACAGTGGTGAATATTTCATAAGGTGGCCAAATGGGTATGGAAGCTGGTCCTGCTCTTTCCATAACCTCAGTTCCTCCTGCCCATTATGCAACCCTGCTGATTATTGAATGGGGTTGATTGATAGGCTCAGGTCCTAGGTTTAATAGGACTCCTGGCCCCCAGTATCTGTCAGCTTCATTTCCATCCAGCAATATTCTTCCTGCTCCTGAGAGACTCACTCTCAACAAATGCTCAGTCTCTGACTCCCCTGGTTTTCATCCATATTTTTCCTGTATGTTTGCCACTTGCAGGGGGTTCCAGGGAGTAGTTCTGACCATGGGTTTTGTTTGTTTGGTTGGTTGGTTGGTTGGTTGGTTTTTTTACCTCCTTGAGGTCCTTTGAACTTCAGTCTTCATTATAGATATAATTTGTAATTCTAGAACCACTTCCTTTCTAGAAGAGGAGCTATACGTTCAGTTGTTTCATTGGAGTCCCATTCTCCCTCATCAGCATTTTCATCAGGGTTTTCCAAGTAGCACCATTTCAATCCTCAGGTGATACTATTAATTTTTGGATTTTTCTAACAGCTGGGGGATTGGTGAGTTTTAATATCAACTCTAATTTATTTTCCCCAAGGTTTTTGGCTTTCCATTGGATTCCTTTAACTGTTGTTTTACCTGGTACTTTTGATACCATAAAGACAACTTTTCTTTCCTTGATTTACTATTTCAGATGCTTAGTTCATTTCATAATTTGTTCTCTTTATTGCCATGCAGCCTTTAAGCATAATCTGCACAGCCGTAGTATGCTTACTATTAAAATGATGGAAGTGTGTTGAGAACTCAACAGAGCAAAGAATATTGGGGTTTTTTTGCATTTTAAGCATTCATTACAAGTTAATGTGAATGCTATGCTACAGCTGTGGAACAAGAATCTTTAATTTAGTTAAAAGGAAATAAAGCCAGCGGGAAGGAAAGCCAACAGGCAAACCGGACAAATCTTGTTAAAAACCAAAGAGCTGATTCATTTTTAACAAAAAAACCTCAACTGAAATTGATTTTTAAGGATACTGGGCCTCTGGGTTTCAGAATACAAATAAGTGGGCATGGCTTCCTCTGGCAGCAAGACATGCTGTGTGCATACTTGTACTTATCCTGTGCTGAGGGCCTGTCATGCTTCCCTTTGGATTTGGAAGGAACTTCTGCTGCTGGGACAGTATGTTGGGATCCAAAGGACAGGCAAAGTGTGCGTTCCCTTTTCTGGGGGCACCTGTTGCTTTCAGCACTTCTTCATACACTGAAGACCTGCATTAACATCCGGTCCAACTTGAAAGGGTGGAATAATGTGTGTGCTTTCACTGCTCTGAAAAGTGTCCCTGTCAGCAGAGAATCTCCCTTGCTCTGTCCTGGTTTGTCACCTTGTCTCTGGGTGAAATGGACCCGTGCAGTGGTTGTGTGATAGTGGGGCTGCTGATGAAAATACCTTAAAAGGTAATCAGGTTGGTTTATTCTCTCAGCTGACAGTGAAATTAGAAATCTAGTTTAGACTGGGTGCTGAAGTATTGGGTATATGAAGTAGGTATGAAATTGTGGCCTTGAATGATGACATTTTCAGGTTCATTTTAGAGTGAGGAGTCTTATTCTGAAATGGAGAGTTAATGGAAAACTAGAAGCCAGCTCTAGGAACACAGTGATAATGGTGACTCCCAAGTACGATTTTGCTCAGTACAGCTCCACTGTCTGTTCTGAAGTCTCGTTGCAGTTCCTAAAGTGGCTTTGCAGTTTTATTCCAAAATAGTCCTTCACATTCAAAGGCTTTGGATTGAGTAAGGGAAGCATTTATCACTATCTTAAGAATTTTATTTAATTTTAATTATAATTTTTTTCGTGATGGACAGTGAAAAAGACTTTTGGCATTTTAGCTGGATGCATTTGGCTGTCACTGATAAGTGATTAATTAACTTCAATCTGAAACCAATAAATGGCACAATGAGTTTACACATGCATATTTTAGGGTGCATAGAAATAGATAAAAAGAAAATATTCATTGTAGCAAATGTATCCTGTATTCTTTGCTGTCCTTTTCCCTGCCAGTTTAGCATTGAATGGAATCTTCTCTTGGGTGCTAAACTATTTGAAAGTGATTGTTTCCTGGGTCTTAACATCTGAAGAATTATGCACACAGTGTATTTAAGGCTTAACCTAATCTTCCAACTGAGTTTAGTTGGGCTAGCTGTGTATTTACTTTGAATTTATTTTTTAATACACTGAGAATTTCACCAGCCTGCTATTTATATTACAACTGATCCGTCATGATCCTCTTAAAACTAGGTGATTACACAATTTCTCAGAGTTGAAAGCTCTTTGTGCAAGATTTAAATTCACCACTTCTCAGGGCAAATCCATTTGATTGTGAGCTGATGCCTTGGTGTTTGTAACCTATAAGGCACGCTATTAATGTTATTATTGGGCTTCCACTGCACTTATAGAAGCCTTAATAACATTGAATATATTGTATGCAACAGTAATTGCAACTGGAAATGTGAGGTTTAGAGCTTAGACCAGTGCATCTGGTGCAGCAGAATTTGAGTTTATGAAAGTAACACCAAAGGTACATTTAATTATCAGCAGCTTGGTTTGAGGTTTAAAAAGAAAAAAAGACAGCAAACCACTAAAAAAAACCCTGCAGTCTATTAATTTTTTGGTTTGTGCCACATCCTTAAAAGAGTATGTGTAGGAAGTTGATCAGGAAAATAGAAAATTCAGAAGTGTAGCAGAAAATTCTTGGAGGGCAGAACCCTCATTTAAAGCCTATTTCATTCAAATACAGTAGTTTAATTGTGGTCACATGGCTTGCGAAGTAACTCCCTATATAAACTATAAAAGCTCTAGAGTTAACAAATAGACTGTGAGGATTGAGTTTTTGCTGTGATTTGTAGAAATCATAGAGTGGAGATGGGCTGAGCCACTCCACAGTTTTTCAGATCAATATTTCAGTATTATGAGGTCTTAGAAGTTAGTAGTCATCTCAATTTCCTGCTTTTGTCACTGGCTAAAAAAAGGAAGAAAAAAGGCAATCCTTAGTTATAAGGAAAGCTGCACAGAACTCTAAGTATTGCTCTCCTGCTCTGAATTGGTTTCAGTAAAATTATGAACTTGCCAAAGAGTACAAACCTGGGTTGCCCAATATCCACTCTGCATTGTGAGCTAAAACTGTTCTCTGTTTTCCTGCTGACAACTTTTAAGATCAAAAACCTATCTGCCATTAAAATACAGACCATATCACTTCTGTAATGTCAAAGCAGATAAAAAGGCTGCTGAAGAAAAGGTTTGTCATTTGCAGAGATTTTACCAGACCTGTTGGCTTATTCCTTGCATAGTAGGAGACAAATCTGTAACAGGAAACAAGAATCCTGCTTGCTGTAGGTGTGTATTTGTTACAGTGCTGAATCATGGTAGCCAGAGTGTTCTAATGCCAGTGGGGATCTAAGACGATGATAAATCTTGCAGCCACTTTATTCAAACACACAATAAGTTTCTTTGGGTTTGCTTTTAGCGAAGTGAATACTTTGCAAAATGTTATATGGGAAAATATATGCTTATCAGCAGGAAAGCATGCTGCTTAATTACTACCAGGAGGGTGTAAAAGTTTGGAATGATGGGACTAGGGCAGACATTTCAGTGCTTTTGCATTTGTTTTGTGATAGTTTAGCCCTTAGCACACTACTGTACTCAAGAGAAGGCCAAGTTATGGAACAGGCATGGAATTAAAAAAGATGTGGCTGAATGAGAACTGCTTTCTTGATTTCAAAATGCAAATGGCTTTAATGATCTGTGATTTAAATAAATTAATAAATTGAATGTTTAGAAACATAGAGAGTAAATGAGATGAAGGACCAAAGCAGGGAGAGGGAAGAAAATTATGTGTTATGTATTATTGTATTATGACACTCATTCCTTTATTTTTGTAGCTGTTGATGTATAAAGATGAATGAGCTATTGCAGCTTTTCCTTTGCTCCAGCATTACCATATTTCCTGTCAGTAAGGGAGAGTGCTGCATAGAAAGGCAACCTCTAGAAGCACCTTTTGCAGTTTCTATTGAGGTAATCAGATGCCAGCATTCTCTGATAGCATCAAATCGTATTATGAATTTAAAAAGACAAAATTTTCAAAAGAAAGGAAGAAATTGCTTAAAAGCTTGAGGCTGCAATAGTACTAAAGGAAGAAAAATATGTATTTTTTAATATTCTCCACAGTTCCATATGTATATTGCTAGCAGGTTCTTTTCAATTCTATTGCTTTTTGATGACAGGAATCACAGGCATGAATACACGTGCAAAGCTATCATGTTTGTTAGAAACAGGCCTTGTACAACAGTGATACTTTTAAATTAAATAAACCCCAAAACAAAAAATTCAAATTATGTCATATGCAGGCATAAACAGATGTCCTCCTTTTTCCTCATAGCAAACTATTCCATTTTATGAGCAACTTTTTTCTTTTTTACATTGTTTTTACTTTTCTTACTGTTTTTATGAGGCAGCCTCTGTTGTAAGTCACATTAATTTTTTTTATAGTCGCATTAACTTCCTTCCTTACGTCTAGGGCTTGCAGTTAATAAATGCCTCCGATTTCCAAAATATTTAGGGCAGACTATTATTACAATGACTTGTAAAATTTATACTACTAGACTTCAATCAATTTAAAATTTGAAATGCATTAGTATCACTATAATGTTGTCATTTTTGCTGCAATAAATGTTTTACAGTTAATGATGTTTAGGAAAGAAGCTTATATAAAATTAATTTATTCTTGTGCTTAATTATTTTAAAAGTACAGATTTCTTATGAGTTAGTTTCATGTATAATTTCATTAGTATTTAATAAAGTCATATAACCTTGTTTATCAAAGTGTAGAAAAAGAATTCCAGCTGAAATACTGACTGGCATCAAACAGAAAATGATCTTTGCATTTTAGCCAGGACTTGCTTGGTTATACATGAACCAATTTGTGGTTTCTTTCTCTACATACTCAACTGAACAACTCACAATACACTGAAAACTTCTGTGTTGAGACAACTACTAGAACGTGATCAGTGAAATCTTGCTAGTCAAAATCTTTTGGGCATTTATAAATTTGCTCTTGCTGGTAACTTATCTGTTCTGTACCTATCAGGAGATTAGGAAGTAAAATGATCTAGAAAATCTCTAGAAAATTATCCTGAATGGACACCAGAATCTCCTTCACACAAATGAATCCCCCAGGGCTGCAAAGCCAGCAAGAGCTGGCATGAGTAAGGGCCAGGATAGAGTAGGTAGCTCTCAAAAGGAAGATCTTTGACTTTCAAGAGTCATGGTGTGAGTCATTAAGAAGTCTTAAAATTGTCTTACATGGAATTGGTTTTATCTGTCCATTTGCAACCAAGTCACAGAGCTGAAAAGCTCTGCAGGAATACAGTACCACCTTTTATCTTTGGTGAAATCAGCTCAGTACTGAGCTGCTTACTTTAAGAGATAGACCATGGCCAAGCACAAAATCAGAAACCTCATCCCCTGTTTACCAGTCATTATTCTTTCCAGGGTTCTCACCCAAACCTTGCCATAGTGCCTTTCTCTCACCCATAGCCTCTGGACCTGGTGACCAAAAACTAAGTGTTCTGGGAACATCCTATGTAATTTCACTGCCTTTTTCAGATGAAAATTTCTCTTATTCTTACTTATTTATGTGGTTTCATTGCTCCTAGCTGTAGAGGTTGGCCATAAGGTAGGCCAGATCCAACACCTATATCATTTGGATATACTTGGGGCAGGTTGAGCTGAGGCAGTAGTTACCTTTCCTTGGCAGGGCTGTTACCAAGCTCCAAATGTTCTCTCACCTGGTAGCCCTGACAAGGCTTCAGGGAATTCAGAGCTTTAAACCATCTGGATCCTCCTGAGATTTCATCACTCTTTCTCTCTGTGGGGTTATGGAGCTGGAGAAAAGGCAGGAAGAAACACAACTCTTGAAGGAACTTCATAGGAAAGCAATTACAGTTCCAGTTTTCATTCATCACTTCAACCTGAAAACAAAAAACCTTGTAAGAACTCTTTCCACTCTCCCGAGTCTTAATAAGTATTGCTTGTTGGAGAAATAAGTATGAACAAAAAAATCAGTAAAAATACTTGCCTGAAAACAAGGAGCATTTTTTCATTGCTGTTTTTTTTTGCTGCTCTTCTGTGTGTGTGCTAACATTGGAACATGGACATTCAATTGCTGGTAGGTATGCTGTTTCAGCATTCCTCTTTGCAGGCTTTCCTGAAGAAAGATTCCTTTAGGAAGCTTAAATTTGCTTGGGTACCTGCTGACTTGGTTTTTTAACCCCTCTCATTCTTTTAAGCTTCTACTCTTCCAGTCCCTAAAAGCTGTTTTTCTGCCTTCCAGACAGTGCATTGGACACCATTGCTTTCCTTTTTTTACCAGTATTTCCTCATCTTTCTGTTTACTCTTATACAGTTCCTCATACCACATATTTTTTCTGACATCACTGTGCCTTCATCATCTCTCTCAGTGTCTATATCCTCCAGCCTCTACATATTCTCTCTTTCCGCCTGGCTGCTCCTTTTGAATGATTTGTTCTTTGCCCTTTTGCAGGTTCTTCTTCTCCATTTTTACCTAAATTGCTGAATATGACCCTGCTTTAAAATAATCAGAAATAACAGGAGATGTTAAGGTTACCTAACTCTCTCTGGTTATTTCTCAAGGTAGTCAATTGTCATGCAGTGACTGGCAAAACTTGAAAAACTCCAGTATCTTCTTTTTATCTGGACACCATGGAACAATATCCTCACAGAAGATCATGAAACTTTCAAAAATATTTTGCTTGGCCTCTTGACAGAAGCTGCACTTGCTGTGGCATGGAGAACTGAGAACTTGAAATCCTCTGTTTATACTTATCAACAAAGCTGTAGGTAGACATACCTTTCTTTATTACCCTTTTTCAGAGCTCTTCTGTCCTAGTATTGCTATGGCTCTGTCTGTGGTCAGTTCTCAGGCAGTTTGAGGCACAAGAAAGTAAGAGCTGACTCAAAAGAGGAGCATGTTTAATCTACAATATTGTATGAATTGTTTGGAGTAGTCATAAATGTTCAATTTAATGGAAGTGATGGATTTTTTTTTTTTTTTTGACAAGGTATACCACATATTTCTGCCTCAGCAGAGATTGCAATAGAAACCCATAACAATACAGAATGAAGACTTGCAAAAATGTTTCTTCATGTAATTTATGGCATGTTCTAAAATACTTTCTTGTTTGTTCTCCCTTAGAGACATGTGAAGAAACTGACTAATGATTCAAGCACAGAGATGTGAAATATTGCATCAATAAGATTTTTTCATACTTTTTTCCCTAAACCAGAAAGCATTATCTATAAAACCTGAGGCAAAGTTACCCAACTGAAAATATTTCCTTGGAAGTAACTCAGAGCACTGATAATCGTGATTAATGTGGCCTGCAAACTTCTGTTGACAAGATCTTGACACAGAATCACACAAATAAGAAAGTGTTGGCCTTTCACTCAGCTTCCATCCTCCAGATATTTGTAACTTCGCATGTAGAAAGTGTAAATACTTCTGGCTGTAGAGTAGCAATGCTAATAATATTAACATTTTAAGCTATTTTCATAATGCTCCATTTATTCAAATTAATTTAATGTAAATTATTTTGCAATTCTTGTATTTCTTTTCACTTTTTGTAACAAAAGACAACAGTGTGTGTTCCTAATGTAAGACTAATTGCATTCCTTGCCATTTCCTCCAGAATCTTTTTTTTTTCAAGTGTTACAACTTCCCCTTGTTCCAGTTAGTGTCATTTTTTCTTCATCTGTTTTGGCACATTTCAGACCTAAGTGTTTTAATTCCTTCCCTGACTGTACACATATTTTGGGCATGTGTCTTCCATTCTCTTATGTTTGTACAGAGGTAAATAATTAATTTCCCTTTTGTTGTAAAGGTTCTGTTTTCCTTAAATAATGTTTTCAGTCTGTGAAAGAACAGGAATGTTGTTTCTCTTGAGAATGCTTTCTCTGCAAGACAGTGAACAGTGGTATCCCCGAGAGAGGCTGCAGTGTTGTGCAGAGTTCTTTTCAACTAATATCTTTTCATTTATGACCACCTTTCTGAGCAAACACCTGCTAGAAAGTGCTTGGAAGAAATCCCATGGAGATTTCAGATTTTGCCTTTTGAAATCCTGCTGTTACTTTTTATCTTTTTGGGCACTCTCTTTTAAACGAGAAATATGATTCCTTACTGAAATTTACATTTTTCTTTACTCTTTCCTGTTCCCTTCTGGTCCCATGATGAAGTTTTTTCAAAATACTGTATGTCTGTCTCCTTGAGTTGTTCAGCGTAGCCCTGAGCCTGATCTACTCTTCTAAGAAGAGGTGCTTTAAAATTGAGAATCCTCAGCTGAGTAGATTTGGCCTCCAGGGCTAACACATGTTCATCTCCCTTGTACTCCTCCTTTTGCCCTGGAGTAAAAACCTGATGAAAATTTCCTCTGCACCAAAATCCTTTTTACCTCTGGAGGCCAGACAGTCCCCATTTTGGTTGAAAGACTTGGGGACCTTCAAGGCAAAGGTGTTATTACAGAGTTTAAATGGAAGGATGATATTAAATGCAGTTCGTTCAGACACTGAGTTGACTTTTTATGGTTCAGTGAGCCAAGGAATCTAGGGCAAGGTTATTTTCTTACTAGTTAAGGGAAGGCCTTGAAATGGGAGAGTCTTCATGGTGGCTTTTAGAGAACACATTACATTTTCCTCTCAGACTATGGTGGAAATCTATAACTCAAATGTCTGTGATGAGAGGCGACAATGATAAAAGAGAAACAGAACATTCTGTCTCTTAGAGAACTCAGAAAAATGGGAAATGTGAAGGGCATTATTTGAAAAAGTAAAAGTAGCATCTGTTCAGATTCATTTGTTGTTATTCTCAGCCACTCCATGTTTTTATTCCTGATTTTGTCAAAAAACCCAAACAAGTCTTGTGTCAAAGGGGACTTGTGATGAAAATATACAGGTAGATTTTCCAAGATTTATCCTACTGCCATCAAATATTGAATGTCCTTAGCTGATTTCAATGGAACATCCATGCACATGCATTGTATTTAATAAACCCCAAGAAAATGGAAATTTTAAAAGAAGATTATTATTTCCATGTGAAGTATGAAAATGAGATCTTGAAAAACATGTGTGAGTTATTTAGGATAAGAATCCAACCAATGATGCTAAGAACCCTCTGGTTTTTCCAACAGGGATCTTTTCAGAGGTTGAGTAGTATGGATCTTCTGGTAGGATGGGGAGGTTCCAGCAGGACTGATGCCTGGGTAATCAAACTGCTCGGTCCATCAAGAAATCTCTCTCCTAAGATGCACCCAGCAGAACCACTTCAGAATTTCATTGTAATGTGCCATAGAAACCCCTATTTCTGCCTCTTCATTTCAGACTGAGAACGGCCTTCATTTCTGGTCCTCTGGGCAGTGGCTGTCAGGCAACCTCTAAGGCCATCTGGCACCCCCCTCCAGTCAGCCATTTTCAGTGGTATGGTGCCTCAGAATTTGTTCCCTTGGCTCTCTTAGTGATGGGAAAGAACTGGAAATCTGCTGGAGTTGTCAGTGCTGACTTTTTACACAGATGGACTCTGGATTTCTCTAGGTCTTGGGATTTTTATTCATTATTTTTCCACAAAGTGGTCCTGTTCTACACTAAAGATATTTATTTAGCAGCATCCAGCAACGTAGATTAATTTGCATGGTCGATTGACATTACCAAGTTCAGATCCTTTCATGAAGAACTAGGAGTCAGTCAGAAACAGTGGAAATACTTTTGCCTCTTTCTTACTGTAGTTACATATTATGTTGGATATGGACACATCTTCATCTTTTCTAGATCAATGGAGAGAGATGATTTGGAGTAACTTGTGCCTTTAGTTTCTGGGCTGTTTTCAGTTCAGGGGAAAGTAGGGAGGATCATGTGTCACTTGGAAGTTGTTTTCTGTATGGACCTATCTTCGCTTTCCTACTTAGCTGATACTGTAAGGCCTGTGTTGGAAACTTCAAAGAGCCCTAGTTACTACTTATACTTAGAGGAAAGAAATTACTTAAGCTAAATTGTGTAACATCTTTGCAAAATTAAATACCAATGTAACCATTGATCCTTGCTGTCCAGGAGTGTGTTCTTTTTAATGCAGATGTGGAGTTTCAGCCATAATTCTACTTGCATGTTCCTAGAGTTGAGGAGTAGAACTAAACCAGCTGTTTCTCTTAATCTTTTAACCCTGACCTGATTCAGCATGTTTGGTTTTGATTCAGAGACTGAAATTTTTGATAGATGTATATTAGAATGCTCATTACTAAGGGATGCCGTAATTGACTGTAGAAACAGAAGTATTATGTTGTTGTCATAATGTATCTAGTTCAGATTCACTCTGGACCTTTGCCCAAAGTGAAGGAACTTCAGAACCGGGACTTTGTTCAGTTCCCTTTCCCTTTGCCTTTTCTCCCCATTTCCCGAAATGGTGTAGTATGTAAGTATTTGTTGTTAAAAGGGAAGAAAAACAAATTGACAATAATGGGAGACTGAAGACTTCCTTAAAAGAACTGTATGAGGAATGATGGGTCAGCTCAGAACGCTGTTCTCGAAGCAAAATTGAATGTGCAGTTCAATTGTTGAGCCACACTGTGTCACCATTGGACTTCACTTCCTCCCACTCTATCTTTCCCATTATAGGTGAAGATATTTACAGAGCCAGAGAAGAGGGGTCTGAAATGTGGGGGGCAGTTGAAGTGCAAGAAGATGAAGATACTCTTGTGGAAGTTCCACTGGACCAGGTAGTGATCAAGCTTTAAATAAATGGCTTTTTTTTTTTTTTTTTTTTTTTTTAGGATTATAGATTGTGTCTTGTTTCTCTTTCCTCAGTTTCTTTCAAGTGTACAGCATAATTCTGTAATTCTGTGGGGATGACTGTAAGCTCAACAATACTGCTTCTTTTATGGCATCTTTAGCAAATCTCCCTTTCTGTGTTAATATGTCAAATGTCAGTTACCTTTTCATCAGCTTCAGAACTGCTCTGAGAGCTCTTATAGAGCCTTAAAGAATCAGGACTCCCTACTGTTACATCCTACCAAATAGGTTCACCTGAACTGAAGTCTCTTTGTATTGCTAGAGCAGTATTCCTCCAGTCCTGGACCACAACAGGAGCAGATTTATCTGATTTTTGTTAAAGCTGGCTACAGTTTGTTCATGGGGCTCTTCATTGGCCAATTTTTTAATCCTAAGATTTATGTGCAATAAATAGGTCTTGATAACTAAACATAAGATTGTATCTCCCTTTTTGTACTTTGATTTGTACTCCTGTGGACTGAAATAATACAAGGAATAAGTAAATTGAAGCTTATTCCAAGGAAGGGAAGAGTAGAACTGCTTAAACTATTTGCTAAAAGCCTATGCGGTTTATTTCTGCTAATGAATTGCTCAAAAGACAGTCCTCGTTTTCATCTTATGTGTTTGTAGGAATTTGCCAACTTGTTCAGCTTTGTTTCCTGTTCACTGTGCTTTTGGTGTCTATTGATGAGGGCTTGGGGCCAGTCACATTGGCCCCAAAATAATATCTCTGATCATGCTTTGATGTAAGGAATCACAGTTCATCCAAAAAGTTTCTCAGGTTAAAAATCATCTCAGTAGCATCAGGAGTCTTGGGCATTTTCATGACTTACTGGTGGTCAGCAGAGCTGAGGAGTGGTTGTTAATGTAAGTCTGTAAACAAAAGGGAGGGAGTTAAAGATAATAGTCTGTAAATACACTTCAATTACCCAGGGCAACCCAGTGGAGCATAAACAATCTAGAAGATTTCTGGAGTGTGTTGGAGACAGGTTTTTGATGTAGGTAGTGTGAGACAGTTAGGTGAATCATTCTGCTGGATTTGCTTCTCAAGAATAAATAGAAACTTCTTTGGGATGTGACAGTGGCAGCCTTAGTTGCACTGGCCATGAGATGGTCAGAGTTTAAGTCCCTGAAGAAAGTGGGGGTGGAAAATAATAAAATAAAAATCCAAGAAGTTGGGAGTGTTGCCTTTGGTTTGGTTGGGAAACTGCTGGAGGATCTTGTGTGAGGCTGCACTGGAGAGTGGAGGAATTCAGGAGATCTGGTTGATTTCCAAGAGAATCTTTCTCAAACCACAAGAACTATGTCCACTGTGCAAGACAACAAGCAAGCATAGCAGGGGGCCAGTTTGAGCAGAGGTCTCTTGACCTCACACTAAAAGAGGCAGAAGAGGGGATAGATTCCTAAAGAGCAGTATAGAGACATTTCCTGGATATGCAGAAATGGATTTGAGCGATCCAAAGCTTCTCGAGAAATGGGAACTGGTGCATGTGGTTGGGAATAACCACCGTGAATTTACTAAGGACAGATCATATTTAACCCATTTCATTGCCTTGATGATGAAATGAGTGGCTCTATGGAGGGAGAGCAGTTACAGTCCTTGATCTTGCTTTCAGTGTAGACTTCCATATTTTTAGGATAAATTGAAAGAAGTGTGGTAAATATGGGGAGGAAAATATTCTTAATGAGAGTAGGGACTGGATTTGTGGGCTAAAAGATGGGTGAAAAACTGTCTGGGGTGGTGAGATTTAAAAGGTCAGCTGGTTGAGATTTAACTGGCAGTTATTTACGGACAGTGGTGCTCAGGGTTTGATACTGCATCTGAGACATTATAATATGTTCATGGGTAACAAAGATGATGGTGTGGGACACAGCCTTGTTCCAGCCCAGCTATTGTTATCGTGTGAATGCAGGGCTGTCTTTCAGAGCAATCTCAACAGCTTGAAGGAATTGGATGACTTGAGCCTCATGAAGTTCCATAAGAAAGAGAGGTACAAAGTTGGACAGGTGTAATGCAGGAGCTGTCTCAGTGCAGTCTTGACCCAGGTGGGCTAGAAAGGAGCTGCAGAAAGGGCCATGCATCTCCTGTGGTTGGTAAGTTGAGTCGGTGGCATTCCCTGTGGGGATAAGGTGGACTGTGCAGGCTGGGCTAGTAAAAGCACAGCCAGCACATCAAGGTCGCTGTTTATCTTTCTTGATTCGGCGTCCCTGAGGTTGCATCTAGAGTATTTGTCCAACTTTGAGTCCTTCTCAGCAGAACAGAGATATTTAGAAACAGGAGAAAGTTCAGCACAACAACAAGCTAAAAAGTTTAGGGGCTAGAGCTTATGACACTATTTAATTGCTTACTAAATAGTGATTACTATTTAGTTGACTGATTTTTAAAATTTACTTGTATTGTGTGAAAGAATTCTAGACATATATACCTTTAGCTTGTGATCTGCTTTTAAAAACAATGTCTGAGGGGAAATAGATGTTTTATGAACTTATTAGCCACTTCAAAGACTGACTCCATACCATCTAAAAAAAAATACAGATTTTATCTTAGGCTCCTGTTGCTAAGAAAGGTCATTCTCATTATTTATTCACTATAACGGGAAGGAATGTTGCTCAGCTATTTTATAGATATTGTTCTTGATGACACATATATCAGGTGATAGAGGCAACAAGAACATGACTGTCTTGGTCCCTGATAGAAGGAATGCTACAGCTATGTCTTCTCACAGCACATACCTGCCCCAGCCTCAGAGTCTCATATGATCAACACCTTTGGGCTCATCAGCCCTGTTAATTGTGGTTGTCCTGGTGAGGTGTCGTGATAATTAGGATGTGTTGTGTTATATTTGATAGCACTGACATTGGGGAAGAACGTGCCAGCTGTTGTCTCAATCTTTGTTTCTTATAACATCCTGAAGCACATCCTGCTCTGGTCTTGACAGTGTAATAATAAAATTCAGAAATTATTAGCCTGTTTATTGGCCTCTGAAGGTGTGTAAAGAATTCCTCTGGGTAGCGTAGAACATTTGGCTGTGTGAATTGGGTTGTCAGGCCTTAGTTTTTAGGCTGACTGCAATTCATATGAAATTCAGCCCTGGAGACAGCTGCCTTATTTCTCCACAGAGATCCTACAGCACAGGCAGTAGCTCTGTGTGTCTCACCAGTTTGCCTCTGCCAGTGGATGGTGACCATCCCTAGGGAGGGGAAAAAACTCTCTACTACCACTTCTCTGTTTGGCAGTGGAACTGTTCACACAGTTGCCAGCGAGCGTCAGATGTGCTGGCAAGCTTGCAATGCTAGGAACTTCCTGGATACCTCTAAGCTCATGTACCAAGGTCCATCCATCATGTTCAGATGGAAATATTTTTCATTTGCTACCAACACATTTTTCTATCTGGACAAGGAACTGGAAGCAAGTGTATCTGATAGGGAAAAAATATTTAAAAAAACAGTCATGCACACTATGAATAATCTGATTTTTGTATTTCCATAAAAGCCAAACAAAGTAGCAAAATTTATTGCAACACAGGCCATGGTTTATATATAATGTTAAAACTTAATGTATTGTTTCCTTGGTAATCTGGCAAGAAGCCATGTCCTCCTGAGTAGCATAGAGTACTTTTTATTCCCAGATAACTTAGGTTACTCTAACTGTAGAAGCATTTAGCATTTTGCATGTTTAGGTTTGTATTAATGATCATTTTAAATTGTCTTAAATTCTGTGATGTTTTAATCACAGAAATGCTAATTTTAGCTTTTTCTTATCTGCACTGCAGTTTCTGTTATTGCTAGAAATATGGGAAAGGACAGCCAGCTAGGGCTTGACTATCGTGCAGAATGCATAAATATTTACATGACAGCTTTCACTAGATTGCTGACACTTCTGATAGGCTATCATTTCCATCAGCCACATAAATGAGGTGGTGAAGATAGAGCTTCATGTTTTTTTTCTTTTTATGCACCTTCTTTGTCTTGCTGTTTGAAGTGCACAGTTGAACAAATGCCAGATTAGCCATTAACTAAACCTAGAGTTATACTGGCTAGACTCTTGCTTATGTCCTGTTCTGTAAAATGCTGTCTGCCAGCTGAAAACACATTAAAAGAACAGGGTTTGCTTTACTCCAGACTAGCTGACGGTTGTAATTGAACATCAAGGAAATTAAAAATGAGTATTTTGCCTTAAACCAAACCAGACCTTTCTGTTCTATATTCTTTACCGAGGCTCGAGCTCCCAAATACAATATGATTAATTTTTTCTTTTGACATGCAGGCTTACTCCAAGTTGGTTGTTTGCGTCGCTGTGTCAACATTCATGGGGACTGATGACAGACTATGAAATCAGTTGTGCAAATAGCAAGGGAACAAGGTGGTTATTGACAGTGAGGCATCAAAATAATAGTAGTTTCTTACTGGAAATGGTAATTAAGTGTGTTAGATTGAATTTGCTGATAATAATGCAAATATATTCAAAGTAACTCCTAGAGAAAAAATTCCAACTTTTAAAGCTTTCAGAAAAAATGACTCTTTTTTCTTTCATTCTATATAAGTTCTAAAATACAAAAGCAGCAGTTTCTAGTAATAATACTGAAATAACACTGCAAGTTTGTACTGGTTTATCCATTCCCATAACCATGGTTGTTCTTCTTCCATGCTGAGCCCTTGGGAGGTGGAGTAAGCATGAGAGTTATGAGATCTGAAGTTTTCCAATGCATGACCCTGTAAGGAATTCAGGCATGTTGTTGTGCCAGCCTGTTTCGCCATGGGGTATATGATACTGGCTATTAAGATATGATGTAGAAATAGTCTCCATTTTGGTTTTGGTTTGTTCTTTGGGTTATTTCCCTCCCTCCAGATTCATCATCCCCATCTGCTTCTTTCCTGCGTTTGTAAAAATTAGTTGATGATAAATTTATGTAACGGGCACTGGTGTGGAGTTTTTCTGTAGATTTCACATTCTTGGTTCTTTCATTATCCATTTGCTTTCCACTTTTGCAGGCATGTCCACTGATTAATGCAGTCCTCCACTCATTATTTCCCATTTCCTGGGCTGTGATGTGATATGAGATTGTGTATCTCCCCTAGGTGAGCTGGAGCTGGAGTATGCCATCAGTAGCAGAAAATTTGCACCTTTAATTTGCAGTTTTCATTATGGAGTATGCATTTTGCTTTAGAGACCCAAGATTCACCTCAGTGAGCAGAATAAAATGTTTATCTTCCCCATTGCCAAAGGCAAAATGTTAAAGTTTATGTTGATTCAACATTACAACAGGCTGACTGCTTGAAGAGACATTCTTTGATTAAAAAAGCTACAACTTTTCATGAGGAAACATTTTGCACTACATCAGTAAGGATTTCAAAATGGCATTTAGAAAGAACGCATGCAAAACTTCTTATGCTTAAATTTCGCTACAAATGATGCAGCTGTAATTTAAGCCTTATGAATTCTGAGTGCTGACAAGCCAGCAGATAATATTTTCCACTGCATGTTCTTCTTTCAGCTCCGCTGATTTACACTTAATGTTGTTATTGTTAGTCTGTGTGAGATAGGGAAACTTATTCCGATTGGTTCCTTGCAGGTCAGAATGAGGAGGGAGATCTTTCCTCTGTTTCTGCATTGGGTGACTCTGATTTCTGAAGTTGTAGTAGCAATGCCTGATCTTGTCTTTAGAGGCCTGTGTGGCCAACAATTGAAAGGCCTTCACTTCTTCTGAGTGAAGCCTGGAAATGCAAATGTTTTGTAAAACTAGTTTTGATGCCACTTTGAAAAAAGTTTCCAATTTCAAAAATTTCAGTAATCCTAGATCAGGCAGTTTCTCTAATTGCTTAACTTACAGGGCATTTTTAATTAATTATAGAAGAACTTACAAAATTATTTTTGTATGTTTGCAGTCTCAGTAGGACTTTTTAAAAAATGCTTAACAATTTTCTCATTATCTACAGGTACCTTCAGCAGATCGTACTGTATTATGTAGGAAGTGAAGTTTAGGCAAATTTTATTGAACACGTGCAAAATGTTGTGGGAAAAAAAACATAAGTGTTACTGAAGTAGATGGAAAAAAGTATTTTTGACTTAGGTACGTATTAGAAAAGTAAAGATCTGATAAGATCATAAAAGTATTGAATGATTTGAGTTGAAAAGAACCTTAAAAATCTTCTCATTTCAACCCCTCTACCACAGGTAGGGACACCTTTCACTAGACCAGGTTGCTCAGAGCCTCATTATCCTGGTCTGGAACACTTCCAAAGACGGGGCATCCACAGCTTCCCAGGGCAACCTGTTCCAGTTTGTCACTACCCTCACAGTAAAGAATTTCTTCCTGATAGCCAATACAACCCTGCCGTCTGTCCATTTGAAGTCATTCTCCTTGGTCCTGTCACTATATGTAAGAAGATCCTCTCCAGATTTCACAAAGAACCCCTTCAGGCCCTGGAAGGTGCTGTGAGGTCTCTCTGCAGCCTTCTCTTCTCCAGACTGAGCACCCCCAACTCCCTGAGACCTCTGAGGAGAGCTCTGTGTCCTTCTTATCCTGGGGGCAGTGCTCAAAGATGTTTGCTTCTCTATCATGGCTGCATTGTGACTAAGGAATGAAGTGTGATGAAGTATGCTCCCAGTTACTAGACAATGAAACCAATGAAAGGAGTTTGAAAAGCTGTTTTTTCTACACTTCACGTTCTTTAGTTTCTATTCATTCTAGTTGGAGCTCTGGGCGCTGTGATGTTATGAAAAATTAGACTCTGTGGATTCAGGTGCTGTATATGTTGTAAAAAAAGAAAATAATGGCACCCATCTCATACAAATTTTGGAGTTTAAATGTTGTGGGGATAAAGACATTTTGCCTTCAGGAGCAACAGTGCATTTTGTGCAAATGTGGGAACTATGTGGGAAGTGTAAGACAGTTGAACCTTAACTATTCATTGCTTGTTTTTAAGAGCCTGGATTTTGTAAATGATGTGGAAGAGAAGAGGGCTGCTGTCACTTAGCAACACTTTCTGGTTCAGGAACAAAATGTTTCACTGTTGGAATCTGTGCAGTGCTGCTACAAAACATTCCTGAGTAGGAGCAGGGGAGCTCTGTTCTGGAGACCTTTGGTGCAATTGAAGTCAAGTGTTCCTGTTGCTGCATTTGTGAGATGCATTCATGCTGCTTTTCATGACCATTAAGATTTTTGTTGTCTACCTCATTGTTTGTCTGCTGTGACCATTAGCTAAGTAAACATTTCCAAACAACTTCAATAAAGCAAAATTATGTTTTATATTAATGGTACAAAATAATTTCTGCCTCAAATGATTTGTGATACTGCACTTTTCAGTATCAGTCATGTACAAACCTTCTGAGAGGTTTACATTAGCATCCCTAGAGGGAAAGAAGCCAAGTGCTTCAATGTCTGAAGATTTCCTGACTTACTGCTTTTGAGTGATGGTGGCATTTGGTAATGTAGCTCTTAATGAATGATAGCATGATGAGTGTAATTAGAATACATCTTTCTTTTTTTAAACACTCTGTTTTTGCTGAGATTAAAAATACTGTCAAGCAATCATACTTCTTGAATGCAAAATGAAATTGGCTGTGTTCCTCATCAACCTGTTAATTAAGTCAGGAGGTTTCCAGAAGGTGAGCTAGGTCCATGTTTCCAGTAAGAAGCTGCGAATTGCTTCAGTTTTTCTGCGTGCCTTTGGTTGAATGTGTTTTTCAATGTACATATAGAAGTCTTTTGTCAGTGAGTCTTTTTATTGATAGTCCATGACAAATAAAGAACTGTTCTCACATTCACAAAGGTATCATTTGAAAAATAGTTATTTTAAGTAATGTGTTTTCAAGCATGAAACTGCAAAAGCATCACCTTCACTTAAAAGATGCAGCCAGCAATGCAAAAAGGAAGGTTACTTCCTATTTTCTTTCAACCATTGAAAAGGCAAAATTAAAAATCTTATTATGATTAAGTCTGGCTATAGGAGGAATGGGGATAAACTAGCACAATGACTGGAAAAGCTCCCTGCCCTAGAACTTGATTGTGAAAATTACCTTAAGGAATAGGAATGCTTCTCCAGTCCAAGTTGTGCAGTTGATTTTTGAGGTGTGTATGCAGAACTAAACTAATGCAGGAATATTTATTCTGTAGTTCATTACAGTATCCCTGTTCAGTGGCTGATTGCTTCCAATATGAGTTTTTGATGTGCCTTTTGTTCTCTGTTATGATCTTTGATATCCTTATGGCAACTGTGTTACATAGAGGTGATAGACCTCAGGCACTCAGGCCTGGAGATACATCCAGAGCTGTTTCTCTGGATTTGAGATGCTCTGAGCTTCTGTAGGAATTGCAAATGTGAGGGGCAACATCCTGTGAGCCAACACAATGGCCAAAGGCTGAGCTCTGGACTTCTGAGCAGCAAGAAGAGCACTCCCACATCTGTCTTGACTATCCATGCAATTCATTCCATACAGGAAGTTCTGACTGAGAATATTTTGGTTATTTAAAAAGCGAGTGATGAAAAGCTAAAAACTAAGATGGGAAATATCACTGCTTCCCTGTCAGTATACAAAGTCGTTGCTGACTTGAGTCTGATAATTTCTGCAGGGATAGGTAGGTCTCAATCATCATACCTGTTTTGCTTCCAGGGTGCCCATCCTGATTTATTCTGACTGAGAGAGCACAGTTTGTGGCAATTTTGGTGCATATATATTAGACAATTTTTACAGTCATAGGTGGAGGTATGGTTGGACTGCATCAAATTCAGTGAAAAGGTTCCCAGTGACTCCAGGGGACTTTAAATTACTCCCTGACCCACCAAGTACTTTAATGTAGGCTTTAGTTCATTATTTCAGGTTCACTGCTATCACTGAAACTGTTCAAGATGGTAAAGTTAAGCATTTACATCATTTACAGGCTTTGGACTATTAAGACATCTGGTTTTCTCCCTTTTTCTGTTTTCTTCCCCATATGTATACATGCAGATAAACATTCTCTTTTCCTAAATATGAAAAATCCAAAATTTACTAAGTTTACCTCTTTCTCAATGAAGCAAGTGTACTTAAAATAGAGAATGCTAATTTATGCATATGTGAATAGGTCAATAAGATCTCAGCAGAAAGTATCACACTTCTTTAATATAAAGAGCAGTGTACTATTTGGTGAGTGATTTTGGCCTTCAGTTTCCTCCCTACGGTCGTGCCTTATGTCTGCTGTGCAGTCTGAAATGCACAGTCAGTGGTCATATCCACATTTCAAAGCCTACCTTTGACTCTGCATGCAGGGGGAACTGTACCACATTTTAGACTACCTTGTGAAAGGTCTTTTCCTCTGGATCAATGTTGATTTTTAACTTGTTTGAAATGCCCATTCTTATGCAATGTAGCTTGAAAAGAGATTAAAAGAAGAATGCATTTTGCTTTCCAATTATTAGCTGAAAATGTGGCTTTTTATTTTTGTCTGTAATAGTAATGAAATAGTAATGTAATAGTAATATGCTCAGCTATTCGAAATTTTCATTTACTATAAAAACATTATACTTGCACTGATGGGAGTTGTTCTGGGAGTTGTTCTACTCATCTTGTTTTCCACTATTATTTTTCTTGCAATTTAGCTTGATTGGTCAAGTTAAATTAGGTGGAATTTGAATGTTATTCCACGCCAGTTCTATGCCCTGTGAGCTTTTCAGTGAGCTCAATAATGCTGTGTTTATATTCTATGTTGCTCAGATTTAACTCTTCAAAAATTTGCATCCACACCTATTTTAGGCAGATAAGGTCAAATGAGTCTAGCTAGCATAGCAGTTTAGGAAGTCACTGTCTCTCAAATGTCCACACTGCTTCCATGCCAAAGACTGCTTCCACAGCAGTGAAATCAGTTAAAGCATAATACATATGTTTACACGGTGGCATAAAGCCTACAAACTTTCTTCTGCAGTCCAGAATGAGCCACCATACTAAAGCCATGCAGGCAGGAGCATATATTCACTTCTGCTTGTACTCACTACCAAAAAGCTGGAAATTGTAATGTCTTGGATGACTACAACAATTAACTGCAAAAGTCTGTGTTGACTTTTTTTATCCTCTCTTTCTTTAGTGTGCGTAATGTCAAAGCAAGCAGATGTCATTAAGTAAAACCAAACACATTTTTATCTAGTGGTGTCTGGTGCATGCATTTGTCCAGCCCTCGCCTGTTTCTGGTCAGAATCCAGAGCTGTTTATTTCCTTAGCAGACTGAAAGCAAAACAGTAGATAACATGTCTAAGAGTAGAAGGTAACTTCTGAGAATTTATGGATCTACAGATTCTTTGCTATCTTTATGTGCTGCAGGTTATGAAGGTTGGATCAAATTTGCTTTGGACAGTTCCTTCTTTGAAGGTTTCTGTAAAGACTTGGCTTGTTAAAGTTTTATTTTAGTGGTAATAAGGCCAGTTTGATGTTACTAGATGAAAGTGAGTCAGAAAGGCTTGAATAAAAAACACATAGAAATGACTGTACTTCAAAAATCACTTATGGAGCCAGTATTTACCTTGTCATGTAACCAAGTAGTATTTCTGGTAATTCCGTATTCTGTGGATTATTGCAACACAATAACTTGTCCTTTTTGCAGCTGTGCAAATGTGGCATTGTGCACTGGCATAATAAAGTTGTCTTATGTTGCTACTTAGATATCAAAGGAAAATCAAGATATTTCATCAACTGGCTTCTATAAATTCTTGATCTTACTGAACTGGCTTTTATTAATACGTTGAAGATGATGAGAGAATTCTTTTGAAATGTTAGGATCAGTGAAGATAAGAAATTTTTAGAAGACAACTCTGTAGCAGATAGCTGCTTGCATAAAGGAGCTACTGAGGATGTAAAATTCCAAACAGTTTTGATTAAGAGATAATCTATCGCTCTCATCTTGTTTGCTTTAGATTTAGAGTCTGATGAGGCTGGGTGGGAGGCAGACACCTTGTCGCTCCTGTGGGATTTTTTCACTTTATTTCCATTCATGCCTCAGCACAAGGACATAAGTAATCTTAGCAGGTGGGAGCATTGGTTGACTGAGTAGTCAGGCGACTCTAAAGCTGAAACTGGAAGGCAAATGACAAAGACCAGGCAATTTGTATATCTGTCTCCCAGACTGTCATGAGGTGATGCTGCCAGTAGCTTTATCCATAGTGAGTTTCTGATAACTCTTCTACAAGGTGAAGCAAGATCTTGGTCCTTCTGGCTGCCGTTCCAGTTCTGTATAGGAAAAGATTGCTGCCAAATGTCCAGCAAAACCTGACCAAGCCACCCTACACAGGGATCTTTGGGAAGGGGAATGATGTCTTGGAAGTGACCAGTGGTAGGTCTACCTCATGTCTCTAACTACTTTTCTGTGTATTCAAAGAAGATAAGACTGATGGTCATGGCATGATCTGGTCCATAGGTTAAATGCTTCTTGGGGAACAGTTTGTGGGCTAGTAATACATGATATTTTCTTGTGACAGGACTTTACAAACAAGTACGTACTAAATGCTAGAAAGTCAGAGAACCTGGAATAGATGGAACACAGTAAACTGTTGCTGTGTCAGTTAAATCTAGTTCATTCCAGTTGTTTTGAGTGTGGTCAAATGGATTAAACCTCGTGCAATAAATATAAATCTCACCAACACATTTTGTAAATGAAGAATAAGAGGACATTACTGGGTAAGTACAGGAGCATAATTTTCTGTCCATGTAGACAAACCTCAAATTAACATACTTATTTCTCAGGAATGATGTAATTGTGAATTTGATGTCTGTCACATTTCAGAATTGCATGGAGTGTTCTGATTTAAAATGCCTCATAATGCTGCTGCTTTTCCTTTCACCAGAGACCAGCAGAAACTGTAGATGAAGAAGAAAATGTAGAAGAAGAAAATGACAGGGGAGAGGAGGCATATAAAGGAGAGGAAGAATATCCAGAAGTGAATGGAGAGGAAAGTGGGGAAACTGTTAAAGAAAGAATTGAAGTGGAAGAAAACAAAAAGAAATTAAATGAAAATTATGAAGATGAAGCAGGAGAAACACAGCATATTGACCAAGCAGAGGAAAAGGAACTTACCCATTTAAATGGTGAAAACAATGAAGGAAATGGTGAGGGAATAGAACATTTGAAGTACCAAGGTGATCTTCAGCCTGAAGAGGAAATAAAAGAGGATTCTGACAGTCAGAACCAGGTGTGTTTATTTGTTCAAACTGTTTTCCTTATGTTATTGTTCCTCATTCATCTCAGCCTTAGGCTTCTCATCTGGTCTCTAAGTAGTTAATTTCTGATAAAGTCCTGAGACCATTTATGAGAACTTCAGTTTGCGGAAAAGTTGTTTTCCATCTGTATAGATCAGTTACATCAGTAATTACATTATATGCCCTCCTACTGAGAAAGCAGATGTTTCTCACTGTTTGATGAATCTGCATCTTCTACTTTCCTTAGTATGCTGAATTTTGAAAAAAAGTAATGAAAAAAAATCTTGCCGTTTCCAGAAAAGTAGAATCATATATTTCTACACTACTTTGTCTTTTAGGACAGAGCAGAAGAGTGTGTTCATGACACCAGTGCCTCATTATTTTGATTAATTGACTTTCACAAAAGTTGCATTTCATAAAGAGCTTTTGCCATTGCTTTGTGGCAGTTTCATCTCTTTTTCTTAGAAATTGAAAAATACAGTGGATATGAACAACATCCTTCAAAGCAAGGGGCTTTAGTGAGTTTAAAATCAAATATCCTATTAATTTAGGATACATGGTAACATGCTTGGCTTACATGGAGGGATGTAACCCACCTAAATTAGAACTCCCCTGATGAGTAGACCAGCTCACAGAGTGTGGAAACTAAGTGTTTGGTTTGGTGGGGAGAATCCAGGTCTAGGAAGAGTGGGATTCATGAGTGTCAGAAGCAGAGCAAATTGCTGCACATTCCCTGCCTACAGGCTGCTGAAAACAGCCTCTTCCTCTCACTGGGAATGGTTTCTTGGGCTTTGAAACTGGGCTTTTTTCTGTTCCTGTATGACACACGTGAATATTTTTCAATTGAGAGAGCTGAGTAACATGACATTATCTTGGAGTCTGAATTTATTCTGTGCTTCATATATTTGATTTTTTTTTGTTGTTTTAGATAAGCTGAAGCTATTTATGGAAAAGTGAGTGAGCATTCACTTTAAATGCATATGTGGGCAACTGGGTGCTTGATGAAAGAACTGTAGAGGGGGAACCTCTAATGTGAGTGCTTTCTCCTTTGGAAGATATATAAGTATAAAATAAATGAAAATTTTAATGTGATCACTCTTGGAAAACATTTTTTTTCACATTAAAAATACCTTGTGGAAAACTTAATATGAAGTCCTTAATGCTGTGTTGAAATGAAGTGAAATCTTTGGTACCTGATGACGTTAACAGTGCCTGTCCTTTTTCTTCAGGTTGATCCTGGTCTTGAAAATACGTCCACAAATCCAAAGGTGACAGTCACCAGCCCACAGGAAAGTGAAAAGAATGACCAGAGCAATGACTATGCGGCAGTTGCATAAACAGGAAAAAAAGTAATGAGCAGAAAATGAAAAAGGATAACACTTTAAATGTAAAGCATGTTATTTTTTTGTGTTTGGTAACTTACATTAGAAGGGCAGGTTGAGTACCCACGTAATAAGTCGTGAGATGATGATGCTCTGTGGACTGATGAAAAGCAAGCATTTATATCTACTAGAAGAACATAGAATTATTTTTACAAGTTGAGATTTTCTGCTAGAATTTGAGGGGGGAAATAGAAGAGTACTTTATAGTAGTATTAGAAATTAACTATTCTATGATATGAGATAGCAGCAATAGAATAACCACAAAAATTGCACTGTTCCAGGGAAAGGAAAAGAGACACACTCAGATTTAATGTCCAAACTTCTTTGCAGATTTGTTCAGGAAAATAAACTATTTTTAACCTTTTAACTAGGACGTGTAGTTTTTCGTCTAAAATTCCATATGATAGGTATAATTTTCAGGTATAACATTAAGATATAACTAGATTATGTTCTTCACCCAATGGATTTATGCCCACAGAAACCAGTTTACTATAGTGAGAGGCCAGTTCAATGTTACTAAATAGTCTATTTTCAGTATATTAATTAGAATTTCTAGGTTTTGCATACATAAATAGAACTTATTTAGTACTATGAATACATATGGACAGCCTACAATACTGCAGCTTGTTTCCATTTAAAACAGAAAATTTTGTTGTTTATCCTGCACTAATTTACTAAATAGTGAATTATTGTCATCATGAACAAAAAATAAAGGAAGAATATGTAGTAGATTAGTTTAAAAAGTTGAATTTGAATAGATTTGTAATTCAGTCTACGAGAAACTTAATTTATTAATGAACTAAAAAAAAGAACATGCCTGGATTCATACTGAAATTTCCATGAAACCATTGCTGTTGATGGAGCCATTTATAATATGTGAGACATCAGAATGAGCCCACCAGCTTTCTGTAAAAGTCAGGAACGATTATTGCATTTATGAACCCTTTGCATAGCCTTAATGGTTGGGAGTGTGTCATCATCCTTTTGAGCAAGCTATCTCCTGATAGGCTGTGGCTTAATATGCATTAGTAAATAAGGCATTGATCCACGGTATTAGTTCTCTTAATGACAGTGATTCCATTGCTCTTATCATTTCTCTGTTAGTAATGGGAATAATTTGTAGTTGGTAGAAATACAGCCCTGAGCGTAATTTTATTAATTATACAAAAGAAATAGTGGGTTTCCTTATCGTTAATGCTAGTAAATTATTACTACAAGAAACTTAATGTCATTTTTTGTTGATTTTATGCCATTAAGACAAGAATTACATTTATGAACAAATTGAACTTGAAGCACTGTTTAAGGAAGAACCACTTGTCATAACTGAAACTCAAACAAATACCTTCTCTTCTGCTAGTTATTAACTGTATTTTTCCAATGTAATAGAAATAGGTGGAGATCCTTCAGCATATTTCTGTGCTTTGGCAATGTAAGTATAAAAGACGTGTTAAAAAAACTTACGAGCAGCGTTAGAACAGTTTGCCCTGTGTCATCTCTGAATTGTCTGTGAAACTTTCTTGAAACCTTCTGTCTATGAAACCTGTAGCTTCTGTTGAGCTGCCTGTCAAAGATCGAAGGGAATACTGCATTTGTGATCAGCTCAAAATAAGCTCCTAATTTAGTCAAGCTTTTAAGCAAAGTATGCATGCTTCCTTTTTTTGTGGTAGCAATGAAGCCTATGCTCAAATATTTGGTTTCTCTGGGGTTTCAAAAGACATTTATAGTTAAGTAGAAGTAAAAACTGACCCAACTCTCGCTCAAAAAACAAAACAAACAAAAATCCCAAAACAAAACCAAAAAAAGCCTGAACCAGAATGGATAAAATAACTGTGGGTGATAGTAAGGTAAAATGACACAGGGTGCCTTTATTGCCGGTTTCTATTTATAGCTTCTGAGTCCCAGCAGTTTCTGTCATTTTTTTCCTTTCTCCAAAAGTTTGGTATTTTCCATACTTAAAAGACTTACAGACATCAGTAGGAATAATTTAAAGAATTAAACTAAATTCTAGGTAAATAAAACGTTATCATTTTTCTTCATAGGAACAAGAAATTCCTGTGAGTGTTACTCAACTTTGAGAATGTTTCCTCCTCTGTCCTCTTGTAAGAAAGACAGGTTATATTTCTTCAGAAAAGCAAATCAGACTGTTTGGAGATAGAGATATAACCATTTTATCATTGACCTTGCAACACTGACAACATTAATTTTGTATCAGGTTCATTTATTTAGGGAAACTAGTTTATGCTTAAGAATTCTAGAAATTAAACAAGAATGATACAGGTGGTCTTGCTAATAGTTTTTCTGTCTTGATCTGCTGTGTGTGATGGCTTAACTGTTTTACCTGAGAAATGCATTATTTTGTAAAGTTTATATAATGTTATTTTATTAAGCTTATGTGCAGCAATTCTGAGGGTTTTTTTTTAGAATTGTTTTCTTGTTTTGCTTTTATTTTTTAAAATAATTTGCTATTAAAGAGAACTAGTACACATACTCCTGTGTTTTCTCTCATATCAAGGCCTGTTTGATGTTAAATCTGTCTGGGTTACTGACTTTATAAATTTGGTGATTTTGCAAATGATAGGATTCTCCCATAACTAAAACGTAGAAAAAAACCCAACAAACCAATAAAAAAACTCATTTGGTAGTTTTTGTATTGCAACTGTGAAAGAAAATATGTTGACAATTTAGCTGATACATAGTTATAAATGTGAGACTAATGGCGCAGTTAAACTTGCTCAGGGAGTTTTTTAATGTCACAATTCAGGTTAGGCCTGGCTTATTGGTATGTGTATACTGTTCAGGCAATACTCAGGAAATGATGTGAGTTTTATCTGTTCACTGGAAATTCCTGGGAAAATTACCAAACTTCTACATGTCTCCCTCCAGAGATTCCTAATTTCAGCAAAGCATTAAAGCATAGTTTTAAATCCCATAGGACTGCAGTTTTCATTGAATTTTAACTAGCTTTGGTGCCTTGACATGTCAGAGCCAAAATAAAGTTGGTTTGTGGAAACAAATGGGTGAAAACATGGAAAATATAATCCCCACTCAGTCTCATATAAAGTACAGTGAAATAAACTTGTGTGCAGAATAGAACAGTATGTGTATTCTGATTGTTTGAAAATATAGGGAGAGGATGATTGCTGGGCTATTTTGATTGATTATCCCAAATGTACATTAAAACAACCATTAGATAATAAATGTAAACACCAAATGAAGTATCTCCAGGAAGGGTGTGTTTATTTAGTAGTTACAATCAGAATGATTGAATGGGATGCATTCAAGGATGTTTTGTTTTGGGTGGCTGACAGCCTTCAATCTAATTTTTAATCAAAAGTAGTGCTGTGGACACAGCAACAGACAGTGGAGCCATCTGCTCTCTGTAGATCCTTGTATCTGTGCACATTTGTATCCATCAACTTATAGGCATGTGTGAGTGCTGAAACTGAAGGCATTTGCTGTGTGCTCACACACTGCACATAAATCATGTGCATATTAATAGTTCAATCTTCTTATAATGTTAGCAATGGGAAAATATTAATGGTTGTAGTTGAACTTTGCTATAATTATACATGATTATATAATCTTATATATATATATATATCAACCTAATAAAAAAGGTGACTTATTTTCTTACGTTGTGTGTACACTTCAGTGCTTTGCTCAGAATTCTTGAAACACTGAAGTAAAAAGGAAATATTGGCCTGGATCTATGGGGGCCACTAGGAAGTGGACAGGATTTGGAAAATTCAAGAAGGAAAGTACAAATCTAGAGTGCAACACGTGATACCAGAACATTGGAAGGCTTTTAGTATTAACCTGGTGAGCAGCAAAGTCCCCAGCATTGCCAGGTGGGGCTGTCCTGCAAGAACCAGGCTGTGCCTATAAAGCCAGGGATGAGCCTCTACCCGGCATCTACAGCCTGAGTTTGGTAGAGCTGGGACCCTCTGCCCTCCCGAGCTCTCTGCCATGCAAGGCAGGTTTTTCTCCCAGCACTGCCAGCATGGACATGGTGGTGGTCCTGGTGTGTCCCAACCCTCTCCACTCCTTCAGAGACGCTGCAGACCCTTTCCTCCCTCTCTCATGCCTCCCACACCAGCTCACCCCACTGGCTGCACGTTCTGGGGGCACAGCCTGAGGAGGGTGAAAGGCAGCCCTTTGCATCTCTGCCAGGCCCTGCACCAGCCTAGAGCAAGGGATCCAGGACATGGAGGTGCCTCCATCCCTCCCTGCTGGCAGGCTGCCCGCTCCCTGGCCAGGCTCCGTGTATGGAAATCATGGAGTGCATGCCTCCTGCCAGCACTGCTCTGTGCCTCCTTCTGTATCTGGTGGCTGTTGGCTCCCTTCCAATGGGCACTGGCGTGGAGCTGAGGAAAGCACTGCCACTGGACTTCTCTCCAGTATGGCCAGTGTTTGTCTTGCATGGGGAGCCCAGAGTTGGACACAGGTGAGGGGAAAGGTCACATCCCTGACCTGCTGCCAGAGCTTTGCCCACTGCAGCCCAGGGTTCTGTAAGCCACCTTCAATTCGGGGCTCATCCTGGGGTCCTCCATGTCCCACGTGTTTGCATAGCTGCTTCAGAGCTGGCTATGCCCCAGCAGCTACTGCTGCAAGGGCTTGTCCCTCCCTGGTGTTGGAGACTGAAATGTTATAATTTATGGCTTAAACATATTCATGAAGGACTTTTGCCTATTATAGCAAAACTGTTTAAAAGCAGCAGAGGAGACCACTGAGGCCTTACACTGCTTGTTGATGGAGATAAGTAAAGTGACTCAGGTCTGGGCTGGGGGAAGAAGAATACATTCACAGAGGGATCAGGCTTTGCACCAAAGGAGTGGGGGGAGGAGAGGTTTTGGGTGGTAAAAAAGCCTCCAGCCAGAGGCAGTGAACACCCATCCTCTGCTGTGCAGAGAAGCTCAGCTCTGGGGCCCCTTCACCCCAGGAAAAGCCACATCCACATAAAGGACAGCAGAGGGGGTGTTGTGACCCATCAAAGGACCCCCCAAAGGAGTCTCCAGACCCTGCACTGGAGCACTGCAACATGATGCAACAGATCCACGGTATTGCAAGGGACAGGTTCAAACTGGCTCCCTGCGCAGGAGGCACATGGCCATTCCCACCTTGCCCAAATGTACATTAATCCACTGAATTCTATACTTTTTCAGGAGCAGGAGGTGGGGGATCCTCACCACCAAGAAGACCAGATGGAGGGGAGCAACGAGATGTCACTGGGACCCTCGGGAGGTTGATATCCTTCTACCTAACCCCGTCCCTCTCTCCCTGTCTCACCCACACCCCTTTTCCCTTTTCTATTATTTTCTTTCTTCTCTCTTTCTCTTTGCCTCTTTTACTATTAAATAAAATATATCAACTTTTTGGCACCAACATCTAACCTCATCTGGCTTTAATCAAGTTTTGGGGTACCTTTTGAACCTTTCTGGGTTTGATTCATTTTATTCACAGAGACTTAGTTTTCTTTGTTCCTCTGTGTTTAAACTGGTTTGTAACACCTAGTTGCAGTACTTGGCACTTGCCAAACTGCAGGCAGTTCCTGCCAGCCCCTTTCTCCAGGTCATCAAGGCCCCTCTGCTTGGCAGCAAAAAGCAGTTTGTACTCTCCATTTGGAATAACATGACTTCTTCCCCATAGTGGAGTACTGTGTTGAGACATTTAAGAAATGCACTTTCCCTTAAATCCTTATAAAACCTTTTATTGAAACTCACTACATTGCTTTCAATTCTTAGTTTAGGGCTATTCTTGCTTTCTTCTTTCTCATCCTATCTCTGTCAGAAACTAAAAAAAATTCTGTTCAGATTTTAAGTTTTTAAATATTAAACCATTTATGTTTCCTTCTTCTTCAAAGCTGATTAACACAGTAGAATGAAAAAGCATTTCTAGAAATGCATATTCCAATTTAAATGCTACACCTGGTAACACAAATCCTGTCAAATGCTAAAGGTCCCTTCCCCTCCAATATTATACCATTTATTTTTAAGCAAGTGATCTTTTTTCTTTAAAATGAGATTATTCTTATAGATATTTGTCATTAAGAAATTAACTCCCAATTCCCCTTTCCTCCCTAGCTGAGCAAGACTTTCCCACACTGTGAGTATCCCAGTGGCTGGGAACTGTGCTTGGGAAGAGGTGAAGTGGTCTGAGTCTTTGGGACTCCTGCTTGAGAAGATGGGAACAGCCAGCCCCGAGAAGGGGGGGAAGGGGAGAAATAAGCAGTCCAGCCTTCAGCTGAAGCAATTTTGTGGATGAACCAGTTGAATATTGTAGAACATGGATGTAGAACATGTAGACATGTCAAGGAACTTGACGAAATCAATGCTTGAGATAAGAGGAAATTGTTACTTTATTAGAAAGTACTTAGGGGGTGGATGGTACTTCGGGTTTGTGTTCACCTAGATGAGTGAATTCTCCCACTCTTGAGAGAAGAAAATGTATTCAGACTTCAGTGATATATATAGACTTTTCTCCTTGTATTAGTTGGGAAGGACCTCTGATTTAACTAGAGATCTGAGTGATTTAAACTCCTCTTTCTCAGTGATGAAGTGGTGGTGTCAGAGATAAGTAGTCACGCTGCCACTGCACTTTGGGTACTCAGCTTGGTGTCCTCATAAAGACGTTGCCCTTGCTTCCTCTGCTGCCACAGGTTGTGGTTTCATCACTGCATACAGTCTCCTCATCCTTCTGTTTTTCTGCTGCGTTTGCTTCTTCCAGTTTGGTTGTAAGAAAAGATACTGCTAAAAATAATGGCTGTACCAGATTGTTGATTCAAGGCTAGCATCCTTAGAGTAACCTAAACTTTGTACCATCCTGTCATTCTCTTATTGTTCCCACTGACCCCCCCAGAGTTAGCAACGAACAGAAATTACCTTGGTGAGACAAGGGCTAGGATTTTCATCCACTATTTAAAAGTAGTCTCTCCTTCTGCAGAGGAAGAGGCATGGGTAAAGACTATTTCTCCTTTTCATGCATCACAAGGCCTAGTTCAAGATGAGCAAAGCGTTCACAGTTCAAAGTACCCTGACCCCATGACTGTAGGTTATCCCAGGACAAGGAAGGTAAGATAGCTAAACCTCTTGGGTGCCTCTGTCTGGGGCCTCACCCCAGGCACATCTGATGCTTGCAGATGGTCCTGTGTGTGTGCAAAGGGAGGCAGACATCTGTCGTAGTAGCATCGTGCTTGCTCATGGGATTCCTGGAAGAACCTTCCCAAGAATGATTTTCTGTGGGGAGACTAAAGCAGAGGTTTTTTTGGATAAAAGGTGTGGGGTTTTTGTTTGTTTGTTTGTGGCGGGGTGAGGGGGGAATGGTAAGTTCATCTCAAAGGCCTTAGTATTGGTGTTAAGCCTATTTCCACTCACTAGCACCTCTCTACACTCAGAGGTTCTGCTGCTGTTCCATAGCAGGGAGAGCCCTGGTGCTGCAAAGGGCCCTGAGCCTGGCTGCTGGGGCTGGGCAGATAGTGGCCAGGCTGGGGCATGTGGGAAGCAGATCATGGTGTGCTGTTTGTCCCTGCTCTCAGACAAATGCCTACTCCTCTGGAAGCTTCCAGCAAACGAAAAACCAACACACAACACTGCCTTATGAGGACTCCTGTGCCAAAATAAGTGATGCATGTGCCAGCAGCATGTGTCCGTGGGTATTGGGCTCCTTGTGATGCTCCCAGCAGCTTTGCTTCTTTAACTGCTCAGCCCCGCATACAAGCAGTGAGCCAGTGCTAGATGAGTTCCCTTACACATGGGATGCAGACTGCAGTCCTTGACACCCTCTGTTCTCTGCACTTTGGTGTGAGTGTGCATCAGTATACCCTGACATGCACAGGAAACACGGGCAGAAGCCTCCTCATAGAGCAGATCTGGAAATACTTTGGTGTGCACTTCGAGTTTTTCTAAACCAACATCTGCGTGATCCACAGCAGGGTGTTTTAAAGATAAGTGCTCGATGGTCTGGTCTGCATGGCTCCTGGAGAGAAGTTTGGGACTTGCCTTGTGCATGCCTGCTTGCTGGCCTGCTGGCAGACAGCCCGTGAGGAGACCTGGCAGCACACCAGACAAATAGGGGCCAGAGCCTTCTCCGCATGGATGCCATGAATGCATCTGCAGAGACAAAACAGTCTGGCTATCAGGTCTGACGTTGCTTTTGAGCTGAGACCTTCAAGGTTTATGCCAGTGGTTCAGGCAGGTGAATCTGTGTTATCTGGAGCATGTTTTGCCGTCATACCTTTGGCTAAACACATACCGTGCCTCCAGAGGGAGCAGTTTAGTTCAGAGAGCGATGCTGAGGCACCCTCAGAGGGCAGTCACTGCTGCGGGAGGGGCAGAGGACTCAGACAATGCTCCATGTCAGGGCAAAGATCTGTCTGCATCTCATGTAGACCTATGGTCAAACACAAGACACGTTTAAACCAACAAACTCAATGTATCACTTTCCAGTTACATGACCACCTGGAAGTCAGAACAAGCTCTTTGCCATCCATTCTGTTGTGATTTTAAGCTAAAGATGAGCTGGCTGCATGTGCTGCAATCATCTCTCTTTCACTGGTGTTCACTGCAAGGGACCAAGCTCTTACAACTCCTCCCTTGGCATAAGATGGTGATATCTCCTTCTGGGGAAATCTGAAATCTGGGTCTCAGGGCACAGGGAGTTTATAGGGCAGCTATGGTGATTTTTGGAAGAGTGCTGGAGCTGCCTCTGCCCTAAAAGCTCAGCTACAGGCCAGAGCTAAAAGCTGTCACTGGCTTCTGTGGCTGTCCTGTCTCAGTGAATACCTCTGCTCTGATTTGCACTGATATGTGCCTTGCTCAGGGTTTTCTCAGTCGCCTCTGATATGCAAGGGGAGGTGCAGATGAACCCCCTCATTTGTGACCTACAAAGCAGGGAGCCAGAAACCCAGTCAGCCTGTAAGGAAGGGACGCTGGGACACACTCTGATTTGTGCTCCTTGGAGATAGGGGCTCTGTTCAGCAGTCTTTGAAGTGAGGATTTTTTTTCTGGGCACAAACTTGCTCCAGTTTCAGAAGAAGTGTCTTTGCAAGGGGTCATTCAAGAGCTGAACCCATTCTGAGCAACAGCTATCTGAAGAAATTTTTTTTATCATGGTATCCTAAAGGGAAAAATCTGTCCTCTCATTAGAGATACTGTACTTGTCCAACAATAAGGTCCTCATGCTTGTCTAGCCGTCTGTGGGGGCCAAAATACTGATGTCAAAAGTTGGGGTTTGTTTAAATGTCCACTTGCATGAAGACTTTAGCCACTGTACTTACGTTGTTCTGGTCACAGGTTTTAGACCTGCAAGTTTTTCTATGCTTTCAATATTCACTGACTCTCTCTTCTTCATTGACAGATGACCACAACACCAACAGCAACACATCCTTTTAGCCTCAGGCTGAAGGGTGCCTTTAGCTAGGAAATGACGTGAAGCAATGAGTGCCGTAAGTTTTGAGGCTGAAATTGCTGGAGCAGCATTGTTAAATTGACTAGCTTGTAAGCATTGTTTAAAACTGATCTCCCAGCTATATTTGCAAAAGTCCATGAATGGAAAATTACGGGAAAAAAAGAGTACCTTCAAAAGTCAGCTGTAAATAATTAGGAATAAAATAATAAAAAAGGTTATTTGATGCTGGCTCTTTTCTCCGAAGGGCTGTTAGAATTACTTGCCTCACCTACTGTCAATATGCAGAGATTATTTTCATCCCAATACCTCTGTAAATTGTCTGACACCAAAACTGAGCTTTGGCCTGCTTAATGTGCATCAAGTGAATTGATGCAGGAAATGCACACTGTGTGATCTGCCACACGTCCAGATAAGAACTGAAGAAAAATGAGGGGGTGGATGGATTTTTTGCCCAGAGACCAGAAGGCTCCAGAAGAATCGCACATGATCTCTAAATATTGGAAATAGGAGGAAACTGGATTGGTCTTCCCTTTTACAATGACTTTCTTCTAGGACAAATTATCCCATGAAGTGGCAAAACTCAAGCGTTGTTTCTCTAAGAGGTGCATGGGCCTTAACCCCAAATGACTGGTGTGGGGTAATGCCCTGCAGAGATGTTGCTTCCTCCATCTGTGTAAGGGGTAGTTCACTGAAGGGGTGAGGCTGTGCCTCCATAGCCTGCTCATGCAGCTTGCATTTTATTGTCTCTCTACCCTGACAGGCAGTGAGCTGAGAGGGCAGCCTGCTGTGTAATGGCAGGATGACCAGTCACTGCTGAATAAGTGCTAATTCCTTTATTTTACCAAAATCGTTCTATTCTTAGCCCTTTTTAGAAAGCTGCTGGGAAAGTACATCCAGCTAAGGTACCTGCAGTCTTTTGCTGTCTCCTTTGCATTTCATGTCCTCAGGGGCTGAGTGGCCTCCCTGGTGTGCAGGTTGTGCTGCTGCTCACCCCTGCCAAACCTCTCTCTCTGCAGCCTCCCCATTCTGCTGCTTCTGCTTTCATGGAGAGCTGTTTGCTTTTACTTGTGCATGATTAAACTCTCATACTTGAAAATGGCAGGCTGAGGCTGTAGCTGAAACTGGGAATTAAAGCTGTTTACAGGCAGCTCAAGAGAAAGAATGTTTCCGTCTCTGCCTTTTGCCTGTGATTCACCATGCACTGAGAAAAAATGGAAAATAAAGGGATCGAGACAGCCTGGAGAGTGGAGGACAGAACAGATGCTAACAGAAGCCTTTTCCGCACGTGTGCTGGGGAAGCAGAGCTAACCTTCAGGAGAACATCTATTAACCAAGATGAAGCCAGTAATTACCCCTCAGATGAAGATTGTGATTTCTTTCACTACAATTGCAGAGAAAATGGTGTTGGGCTGGGAGAGATTGCACTGTAATTTCAAGCCAAATGAGGCTAGAAGAGGGGCAAGAAATAAGGTGAGCATGAAGAAACTGAAAGGAGCCTCTGGAGCAGGGAGATCAAAGGGTTGAAAAAAAGAACAGCTTGCTGCTTAAGCCATTTCATTTGCACTGGGGTCTCCATTAATGTGTCCTTTAGAAAGCTGGTGGCAGTCAGTGCTTGGAGGGGAAGTCCCAGGCAGTCCCATAGTCGAGCGTATGCGGCAATTTAGTGGGGATGGGAAAAGTGAGAAAGTTACATGGTAGGGAAATTGATATGTGCAGGGACAGATTGCCCTCAACCTCACTAGAAATATTCCAGGAAGCGTGACTGCCTCTTACTGTATCCTATCTGGAGGCCATATCACAGGCATTTTCCATAAGAACAGCACACAGTACATTTCCACTGCCTTTTGCTAATGCTTCAGTTCCTGCACCAAAGGGTGAAGCTGTTAAAACATTACAAGAAAATGGATCTTAAGAACGGTCCTGAGGTGTCCTAAACTTTCCAGTACGTGGCTTCTTAATAGTAACAGAGCAATTTTCTGCTCAATGTTTCTACAAAAGCTGTGTGTGGCACTGATTCTCTGCTGTGAAGGATTGCAGCCTCTGGAGGTCTCGGTTCCAGAAAAGCTCCAAGCAACCGAAGCAAGGGTTTAATGAGATGAAACGTGTGTGGCAACGTTAGCCATGACAGCATTATCAGCTTTGCTGCTGCTGCTGCTAAATCCCAAGTGCATTTCCTATCCCAGTAAGCTTCAGTAAAATCCTCAAGGGCATTTCTTTTCCCCTAGCACCTGGGTAATGCCATGCCATGACTCATGCAAAGCATGTTCAGTTCTGTGCAATGTGACTGAGCACCTGATGTTTGGATCCACTCTGTCAATTACCTGTTGGGTCAGTTGTCCTCTGGATGAAAATTTAGTGACACTTGCATGTGTGGTGGAGTTTTAAAGTTTTTTTACCCATACATCTAGTTTGGGTAAACTACCCCAACCTCTGCTTTCTTTTCCAGCTGGATTTTCAGTCAAATTTCCAGTACAGTGTTAACAAAATGCAGATGAAGAGAAGGGACTCAGCTACAGGAGCCCTCGCTCTCATCTCCTTCTGTGAACTTCACTGTAAAACTTAAAATGTCACATTTCCTCCATGCACAATTAAAAAGTCTCAGTTGAAAAGGCCAGAACAGCTTGACTCTGCTGCCCACACACTGATAGCCTGACAGCAGTGAAAGTCAATGGTAGTAAACAACACTCCTTGCTACCTGGACAGGAAATGCTGAGGACCCTCTCTAGCTGGAATAACTAACAAACAGCAGCAGTGAGAGCTTCTCCATGTGCCTTGTGAATAATCAGTACCCCTCACCCCCTGTTCTTGGTGGTTTTCTTTGCAAATACACAGCTCACCTTGACAGTCTTCTGATCTTTTCCTCTTTAGCACTGCTTCATCTATTTCTCCCAAGATTACAGTCTTATTTTGAAGTATTGGGTGCAATGTGCCTCTGCATTTCTCATATATGGGCACCAGTGAATTACCAGATGCCTTTACACCTTCTTTCTTCCATTCTCTGTGACCGTGTGCATGTGACAAGCTCTCGACTTTCCATCTTTTCAGTGCTAATGTTTGGATTCTGCAGTTGTGTTGCCATGATGGGAACTTTCTTTGGAGAAGAAAATTTTACTTCCTATGGTATTGTCAACCATGATAATTATTGCAGATTCAGCTGAAATTTCCAAACACATATTGATCTGGCCTATTGATGTTGTAAGACTGAACTGAGTGTCACAGACCACAAAATGTTTTCATGAGCTAGGGAAAGAGCACAGCTCTTACCACATACCTGCCATTATTGCAGCAGAATCTGTTTGATTCAGCACCAAAGTGGCTTCCTTGCTGCTGTAAGATGAAAACAGACTGCATTAAGAGACCAGTGAGTTTCAACTGCTGATTTCTCTTTTAAACAATGCTCTTAAATTTTTTTGACTAGAAAGAAACCTTTTACAAAATCGATGGCTGGCTCACGCCTAGAATTTTATTCAATCCATTCAAAAAATAGACAGAACTATAAGGTGGCACATATTGTCAGAGTACAAATGTCACATCTTTCTTTTTACAGTTTAATTTAAATCCATAGATTAAGACAGTAAAATAATTGCCCTGGGTGAGAAAATAATTAGGGGTCTTCCATGAAAGGACAAGTCTTTAGGTAAAGCATTTACACAGATGTATCTGGTTAAGCATAACTTTTTCTATTCTCTATAAAAATATAAACAGCATTTCAAAATGTCTTTAGATACGTACGTTGAGATCATCTAACATGGCATTGATGTACTGACAGAATACAGGGCCTGGGCATGTCAAACCACATTTATTCATTCTCACCCAGACAAAACAAAAACATTTTGTATTAGCCTCAACATAACACAGTCTAATGAAAGAAACAATATCAAAGCAAAGACACACGAGTATGATGTTCCTCCTCCCACAGGAATTCCTTATCTTTATTTTGTTTGTACTTTTTTGCTAACATGGCAATGACTAAGACAAAAGTGGCACTTTAGCACAGGTTAGTTGTAACTCAGGATCAAGTACAACTTGCCTTTTCCATGAAGTTACATTGCTGAGAAGTGACACGTACCGGGATCAAATTAAGGGCTCTCCCTGACATATATATTTTACCTGTGCAGTATTACTTTGATATAGACTGTAGCATGTGACAGGAGGACAAGTGCAAATTACAAGGGCAGAATCTTGGCTTCCCAGACAGCAGAACCAGGTGGGAAATGTAAGACTGAACAGTATTTTAAAGGCAAAAAAAAAAAAAAAAGAAAAAAATTAAACAAATTAATGAAATTGAAAAAATAGCAAATTCATCTAAACTTTATATAGTGGGATGTAGAGTGTTCCTGGTACAGCTGTCGTAAGTGCACCTTAGGTTTCCCAGGGATGCAGTTTGATAAGCTAAACACCTAATAATTGTTGCAAGAACTTATTGTACCCACACAGATTAAAAGGTTCAAATGAATATATTAGTCACAGGTCTAATCACATAATTTCCTTTTTCCCAATCCTAAATTTTTACCAGAGCAGCTCCTGCATTAGCTGCATGTTTATATAGTAGAGCACTCGATGTTTTACTTGACTAGCACAGATGCCAACAAGGGCTGATATTTTCCAGTTAAAGTGATCTACAAGAGAAACAAAACCAAGGGAAGGGTCAGGTTTCAGATAAAGGCTGGACATTTTGAACTCTGGACAAAGTGACAGGTATCTTTGATTCTCCTGGTGCTGGCGCTTTTGTGATTGGGTTTGCATGGGCTTTTATATCAGCTATTCTCTCTTTAAATCTTTGCTGGAGGTACTTCTCTTCTTTGGAGTAACTTTTAGCAAAAGCAGACATCAGCAGACACGCTGCCACAGTGGACCCTCCAATACAGAACAAGATTGCTCCTGCCAGCTTGCATATATCAAGGGACCCATTGAACTGAACAGCACGGGTATCCACAACAACAAAATCATCCTTCCCAAGGGCTTCAATTTTCGGTGGCACAAGAAAACCCACTACAAGAACAGCTACACCTATCAGCATAAAAGCCGTCCCAGAGATGAGTCCGACCTGAAAGACAAACAAAGAAACAAACAAACCCCCAATTAATTTCTAGTTTTTCCATTTCCCTTTCCAATTTTCAACTGGGAAGTGCTCCTAGGAGGCATTTTTCTTTCACTGTGTCTTGCAGATACAGTTCTCTCTCCTAGGAGAAGGTGGATATTTTTCTTTTAGGATATATTAGGCCCTAGGAGAACTAGAATATATGGAAAAATATTATTTTTACAACTCATATTAATATAATTGAGTACTGGCATTTCTGGAAATAATGGAATATGCATTACTATCTCTAAACAGCATTTCATGTTGAAAGGCCCCATCAGAGAGAGGATCAGAGTTTAACACCAGTGCTGTGTAACTGATTATTTCTTTAGTTTTAGCTGGTGGTTAGGATCAACAGTTCAGTCTTTGCTGGTAGTCTGTCTTATCCACCACTTGCTTTTACTACATGAGATATCATTCCTTTACAGGGATTAGGAGTAAGTTGCTATTGCCATATGAACAGATCACAGAGTGTTTACAGCACATTTCAAGTGTAAGTACAAAATTTGGTTCACCCAGAACGTGTCTGGGGGTAGGGATTATCAGGACATAGGAACTGGATGGCCTCACAGGCCCCACCCAACCGCTGCTCTTCAGGGAATTGTCAAATTCCCTGACCTTAATGGAGATATTTTAGTTTTCTCAATCCCTTCATCACACTCTGCTCTTAACCTACTGTTCCCAACAGTCTGGCAGGACTTCTGTAGTGCAGAGGGGAGGTAAACTACACTTTCAAGATGTACATGGGGGTCCCAAACAAGACTTTGGTGTTTCAGTGACATTGTAACAGAGAAACTGGATGATCCAATGACCCCAGGGAGTTAACATATTTTGGTAATAGTACCCCTCTTTCAGACATGGTTATTTGGCCACCACGGGCAAAACTGAGCAATAAAAGGCATTTCTGGATGAACACTTAATACCAGTAGTTACACAGGGAAAGTCTTGAAATGTGACACTCTCTCTCCAGCAAAAAGCAGCAGGCAGTACCTTCCAGAATACAGAGCTCCACCTGCTCGGCGATCTCTGGATCTGAAAATCATCCTCATACTCCCAGATTGAAGCTGTGCAGTCCTCATAAAACTGATGCAAGTAGGACCGAACTCCGTAGCGTTGGTACCCTCCCTCGGTGCTGCCCTGCGCGTGCTTGGACCCGCAGATGTCAGCATAGGAGCTCATCCTTCCTACCTGCAACGAGAGGTTTCACACAAAGCAAATCATTACTGGTGTGATGGGAGAGCAAAGATGGCTGCAAGCTCTCCAGCTGTGATGTAAAAAAAAAAACAAACATGGCCCAGGAGAGACCTTTGCTTCCATTTTTTTTCCAAACTGAGAAATGAGCTGAGTACAGCTGCATGCAGTGACTCAGCTCAAGCGAACCCGAGGAACTCAGTGACTTGGCACAGCACAGCCCAAAGGTGCTGCAGGGAACATCCACTCCCGTACGCTGGGTGCTCACTCCCCATCTTTCACATTAATGTGCTATTGTGTTTCCATGGAGACTGAAAAAAGCAGGATATGCCAGGTAACAAAATCCAGCATCTCTCAAGGGCTCATGTTGCCTCTCTTCCAGACTGTCTCTGTCAGCCTCTGGAACCTGCCACCTTATGAACTTTCCAAACTGCTGCATAAGAGGGGGTTTTTAAAAGGTTTTTTTCTGAGCTTTTGAAGTGCAGGACTAAGCATTGATATACCATTCACAGCCATGGGAAACAGAGGCAAAACAAACCCTAGACAGATTAAAAGAGTATATAACTTGTATTTAAACACGGATGGTAAAAAAATTAAAAATGGAATGCCATAACAGCATCAATTTGCTCAGCATGACTGAAACGAAAATACTAAGCATACAGCCAAGTATCGCTCTCCTGAAGAAGTTGATGCCCAAGCTCCTGCTGACTTTAATAAAACCAGAATTTTGCCTGTTATGAAAACTACCAACAAAGTTTCTGACTCCTTCCATTTCATATAAGTTCTTCTAACACACAAAATCCATACTTAACTATGCAAGTCCAAGGCCTGAAATTGCTTGCGTGAGTGTGATGCTACTGAATTCATTGAAATAATACTAGCCCCTAAAAACAACTTGAGCAGTAGCTCAACATCACTTAGGCTCATTGGCTTCTCTTTAAAGAAGTTCAAAAACCCTTAGTCCAAAGGGAACTGTTAATCAGAACTTGCACCTGAAATTCATGGCTCAATTTATACCAGCTTCAAGCAGTACGTCAGATTTCCGCAGCAATTTCACTTAGAGGCTGGGAGGTTTGATGTATTCACGGCAGCTGGGACCTCCCAGTTTTGCAGCCCTACAGAACTCTGCCCTTTGGGAATAAGTGATCTTGCTGAGTATGAAACACCTAAGTATGCAAGCATTCAAATTAAGGAGAATCTAGAAAATCTTGACAGGGAACAGCAACAGTCTGACTGAATCTTTTGGCTGGCTCTGCTAGAAATCAGTGCTGACATAAACAGTGAGCTTCCAGCCTCTGGTAATCTGTTTGTTTTCTTGGCTCAGGAATAGAGAGGGATTTGCTTTTTCCTCTTTATACAAACCCATTATCTTGGGGTTTTATTTATTTTGTATATCTAATATGCATTTAGTTTGAGATTTCATGATCTCAACATCTTACAGTGGCAAGTATCTCTCATACAACAGTGATGAGTTTTCAAGGCTCTCACAGAAGTCATGACCCAGTGGAGAAGGCAGCCCACGTGTTGCTGGGAGACCTGCCAAGGGCCAGAGGGAACATTGCTGGTGACTGAGCTTTGCAGAGCAACAGGGGTAGCACCAAGCACAGCTACTGTCAGAAGCCCCGTTTTTGAACCCCTAATTGACTCTGTACTTCCTGCAAGTTTCCCTTTTCCACCTCAGCCACTGTAAAGTTTTAGGAAAGTAAAGAAGTGCCCTCCAAGTCTGTGGATGGGCTTGCTCTCTGCTGATACTACAGCACCAGTGTCTGTCAGAGTGTGCTCAAGGTGCTGATCTTCCAAGGAATGGTGGAAAAACAGGCACGGTGGAGAGAGACCTTGAGACAGCAGGAAACTCCTGGGCAGCACCAGCTGCTCACCAGGTGAACTGGGAGAGCCTGGCCCTGGGGCCACTCAGGCCAAGCTGTACACAGCTAACAATGATGTTTCCAACTACAGTTAATATAACTGAAAAGCATTTGTTTGTGCCACTGGCTCATATCTACCCTCTAACCCTCCACCATGGTAAAACAGGAAGGAGAATCAAAAGTAAAGCTTGTAGGCTGAGACAAGAAGAGTTTGATGATTGAAACAAAGTAAAATATAATACTACTAATACTAAATAAAAAAGGAGAGACAAAACCCAAGAAAAAGAAGTGATGCACAATACAGTTGCTCACCACTCCAACCAATGACGAACCTTGTCCCCAAACTGCTACCATCCTCTTCCTGGTAACTCCTGCAGTTTCTCTACTGGGCATGATGTTCTGTGGTGTGGAATACCCTTTTGGCTAACTCACATCAGCTGTCCTGGCTGTTCTTCTTTGTGCAGCTATACACTGGCAGATCATGAGACACTGAGAATGTCCTTGGTTTAGGGCAAGCATAAAGCAACAACCAAAACATCAGTGTGTTATCAACACTGCTCTCATATCAAATCACAAGCACAGCACTGTAATGGCTACTGAGAAAAAAACGAACTCTATCCCAGTCAAAACTAGGACAGTTCATTGTGCTTTTTTATTGTGCTATGAAGTCTTGAACACTATCATTTTCTGAGGTACAAAAAAAAATTGATATGTATATAAGTATATAATCGGGACTATTGTGGGGAAAAGCTGCAGATTATTCTACTTCTGGAGGCTCTTTTTGTTTCCTTCAAGAAAACTATTTATTCGCTACCCAAAAAGAGAGGACAAGAAGTCCTCTTTACTCACTGCCACCATTTCTTCAACAGCTAGCTGCCATCTTTAACAGCACAAGCACTGAGGAGCTCTCATAAATCCAGAGTTCTGCTCACCTTGTACACATACCTTAGGGGGAAAGGAGGAGAGGAAAAAATTGTGTAGTTTACCATAGCTGCCCCAGCTCTCTCATGCAGGGCCACACCACCTGTATCTCAATGATAAGAACACTTTAAATCCACACCTCTTAATCCATCTCTTCGTTAAGCAAAGATTCCATCTCACAATCAGAAATAGAATAAAGAGGTCAACTAAAGTTCTGCAGAGACTCATTCTCTTGGGTCTTTACTTAGATCTTTATTTTCCCATCAACCCTACCTTCTTAAAAATGATGCTTAATTTCTAGCTAACTTAAATCTTTCAGGTAAGCAAATTTAGCCTAATATAATGCAAAGAATGGTAGGTATTTTCCCCAGATATAAGCGACTCCAAAAGGTTGTCCAGGGAAGAACCAGAATTACCATGACCCGATAATGTGGCTTGCCAAAGCTTGCTTATATTACTCCAGCTGCCACCAGGAGCATTCAGAAAGGAGGTGAAGCACTTTGCTGAGTCTGAACTAGCAACTTTAGTTATTGTGATAAATTTAAGAAACCCTATATGACATGACAGAGGCCTGTATAAACATGATCTTGCATTCATTGCACTGTCTGTAGGTTTAGTCAAGAGAGAAAAAGGAGGATGCAGCGTTTCTAACAGCTTGATGAAGAACTTCCTGTAAGGACCACACAGCTTACATGACACTTAGATTATTTTTATTTAGCAATCGAAAAGGCTAATAGGTGTTTTTGGTCATGTATATGAGCAAAATGATAAATAAGAGCCGGGAGGTGAAATAGAAAACAAAAGAATGATCTTATACTTAAAAGAGTTGTAATACCATCAAGTAATATGACCTTTTAAAATAGAAGGGGGAAATAAAAAGGACTGCTGAAATCATGAATTCTTTTTAATCACTGCATAATGTTAATTTCACTGAGCATTTTCTTCATGGTCAAACTTTTTCATTTACAAATAATCTCCTATCTTTTGAAAAACATCTTGCCCCTAAAGAGAGAAGGTGGCTCCCCAGCTCTATATGAGGCAGCCTGGTAATCTGGGCTAAGATGGTTTCTTTTCTCAGCTGTAATGTAATGTTCTTGCTACTTACAGATAGGGCACAGAACTGAACAGCAGAGAGAAAACAGTTCTTCACAAGAAGTGTGTGTCACAGCATCAATTTACATTGGATGAATAAATACTGCAGTAGTATGATCTCTTGAGTGTTGATGTATATTTGCATGTCTTGCCTTCAGGGCTGAGAAACTAAACACTGAAATGTTGGGAAACTTTTGCTAAAAAGAGAGTCGCTGTTACCCAAATCTGTGTTATCCACAATCTGAAAACATACATCCAGGCTGAAAGAAGTGGCTTAATCATTAAGTTTTTCAGTGCCTAAACCCCAGGTGCTCAGGAAAATGTGGGATGTAGGATCACAGCTTCAGAGAACACCACTGCGTAGTAGCAATCCATCCCCTAGCAACTTTTGTTTCCATGGCAAAAGCTGTCCTGTTTACTTCGAGCTTTACTATCCTCTGCTGATCTGGGGAGATGTGATTGGACTGGTGAGCAGACAGATTAAAAGATGAGCAAGCTCCATGAAAAATCACCCAAAAATTTTTCCAAATACTTTGCTTTATTGTGCCAGGATTGAAGACATAAAAAAAAATAAAAATGTGAGGAATTGTCATTTAAAAAGCAGCACAAAAGGAAATAAAGATGTGTCATTGCTCTGACACCACACTGCCACCGAACGTAAGCCACGAATGCTGATGGTTGGCGCAGGTGAAGTCGCCCTCCCCCTTCTTCGGATTTACATACTTTTGACCCTTCTGCTCCAAGAGTGATGTTTCCAGTGCTTACCTACAGAGACCGTTCCTTGTAAAGGGGGAACACTGGCATACACAGCCTGCCTTTGATAGCAGTGTCCGAGGTGGCCTTTCCGATGCCTCCTGAGCTCCCGGCGCTTCCCGGGCCGGCGGCGGGGCCGAGCCGCGCTCCGCCCGTCCCGGCGCCCTGCCCTGCACCGGGGCTCCGAGGGGTACCTGCCACCGCTCCCCTGCGGATGGCCGGGATGCCCGGCTGCCTCCGGGAGCCACTTCTGCTCCCCTGCCCTGCACAGGGGTGCGGGCAGCACCTTCTCCTGTGCTCCTGGGGGGGCAGCCCCGCCCGCTTGGCCGCCGCCAGGGGCCGGAGCGGGATGCTCTCCATCTCCCGTTTCCCGGCCGGAGGAGCGGAAGAACTCCGCAGTGCCCGGATGCGGACGAGATCTCGGCCCCCGCGACGCGCCCGGCCCGGCGGTGCCCCGGGGGCGGGAGCAATCCCGGTCCGGCCACCCCCTCCCCGACCCTCGGGGCGGCGGGGCAGCGCGGCACCGGCCCGTGGGGAGAGCCGCGTCCCCCGCTCTAGCCAGGAGCGAAGCCCGGGCCGGCCGGTGTCTTCGCGGGATGCTGCGCGCCGTCCCCCCGCCGTGAGCCCGCCGCCGGCCACGGGAGCCCCCGCCGAAGCGCCGAGCCCAAGTTTTCCGAAGGGCCGGAGCGGCGTCCCCGCGGTTACCTGTCCCTCCCGGCGCTGCCCTCGGCCGGCGAGACCCCGCGCTGGCGGCGCTAGCTGCGGCTGCCCCGGCCCGGCCCCATCTCCGCTCTGCGCCGCGCCGGCCCCAGACACCACGTATTATGTACGGCCCGGAGCGCCGCTCGCTCCCGCGCCGTGCCTGCGCACTGAGCCGCCGCCGCCGCCGCCGGGCGCGGAGCGGCGCCGGGCCGAGCTCGCCACGCCGCCCCCGCGCTCGCCACGCCGCCCCCGCCCCAGGGCGGCCGCCCGGGGGGAGCTCGGCGCTCCAAGGCTGCGGCGCTCGGCGTCCCCAAGGGCGGCCGGGCCGGACAGGCCCGCTGGGGCACGGCAAGGTCACGGCGGTGCCTCCCTGAGAGTGGGCGCTGAGGCCTCTGATCGCGCCCCCCACAGCACCTCCCCTTTCTAGTCAGCCTCGAAAACCGCAGGGACCCGGTGCTGGGCTGGGCTGTGCTGGGCTATCTGTACAACCGAGTGGATAGACGTGACAGAAAGTGTCCCGCGAAGGGCAAGGCACTGAGCTCTGGGGGCTGGGGAAATGGATCGCTCAGCGGGAGATCCAGGGGAACTCCCCAGGGAGATACAGTGAGGATGAGGGCCCAGCGCTGGCGTCTGGGGGCTGCCCTGATAGCAACAGGTTGGTTGTTCAGTGGGAAAAGCCGGCAAGAAAGCAAGTTTGGGGGCGAAGGAAGCTACTGAGGAAAGAGTTAGCATGACGAGGCGCCGAGAGCTGGAGATGCTAAAGTGTATCCCACAGAGATGCAATATGTAATTCCTGTGAAAAAATAATGAGGATGCAAAGGGCAGGAGTTTTAAAGACTCATATCCGTATGGTGCGCTGAAATATGCACAGAAATAGAATGTTGTTGCATGCAGAAAAAGTGGCAGTGCATTAAAGCAAAATGGGGTAGTATTAGCCGAAGGAAAAGCAAAGGATTTCCGAAGTGCCTTGATCACTATAGTATAAAAGGAAGAAAGTAAGAGTAATGGTTTCATTAATAGCCCAAGCTTCTTTGGAAAAACCCCTGCATTTGATGACGACAATGAGTTTGGGTAGTTGCAACCTAGGAATCATAAAAACAACTATTAAAAAAAGAGCAAGTAAGGGATGATACTTGGAGGAAGAAATGCTGGTTTCAGTGCGTTTCATCTTGTCCTTCCAAAACTGTTACGCCTCTCTTGTTTGAGGCAATGAGTAATGCCAAAAGCGTTCCCATGACCTGAGCAGAACTACTTCACAGCAGTGTGCTGTTCAGTGAGTATAATAAGCATACCCCAGCCCACAGCAACTAGCACGTAATAAACTGACAGCTACTTGTGAAAAAAACAGGAAAATACAGTGAGGTGATAAATGAGAAGCCAGATGGGTAATCAGTCTTAAAAGAGATTCTGTGATTAATTGTCCTGTTAAACTAACACCAGATTTACATGTAGTATTGAAGTTAGGACTGAATGCTGTTTTATCTCAGATCAGGAAGATATCTTCTATAGAAAAAGCAATTAGTCTACATGATCAGTCCTCCCTCTGTTTACGAAGCTTCTTTTGCTTACTTACCTATTGAGAAAAGCAATAAATAAAAAAGAAGGTGAAATACCAGTGTTGACCCAGTTGTGTTTCCTGACACAGAAGTTACATGCTCAGCGAACCAAGACAAATTAATGTTTTAGCAATGGGAACATTTGCAGTAATGTTGATCTGTGAACTCCAAATTAACAACGCTGAAGGGGTTACCAAAGGTTAACCATTGGTGGTATCATAGGTTGATTTTAGTGCACTTTTAGCACATTAGGAGAACATTAAACTCAGCCTGAAATCAGAGCTATTCTTGAAGTGTAGCTGAGTTTGGTTATGAGGAACATTGAACAGAATGGTGTAAATGCTCTGTTTAACCTTGAAATAGGTAACATCATTGCAAAGATGTTTTAAAACAGCAGGACCTATATGTGGGACTTGGCGGGACTCAGGGTTTGAGCTGCTGGTGTATGTAGGAATTTCCTAATATAGGTCTTTTCTCAGTTACCAGCTTTCAAAAAATTTAGACTGTTTATCCTGAGGGCTTCAGCTGGTAGTGGCGTGGAGAGGAAGTGCAATATTTTACCTCAAGCTGTATATATGGTTTGTTTTTTTCCCCTTGTGGAGGGGAAACCCAAGTCTAGTGCTTTCTTTATCTTCCATCTGCTGTTCTATAGGTTTATAATGGACAGTAGCAAGCATACCGAGGAAAAAATCCTGTCAATAACTTCTGTAGGTGGTGGTGTTTGTTGCCATAGAGTTTACAGGCATTTCTCCCACTGAGAGTTTTATCAGCTGAGATTTGATGAACACAGCTTAGGTAGCTTTTGGGAGCCTGTGCTGAGTAGGAGAAATTACTGATCCTGTAAAACGCATTTCTCCTGTAGCAAAATGCAGCAATTGGTATGAGACTCAAGTTCACCGAGTTGTAGATGTCTGTTCCTATTTGCTTAATGGTGATGGCAAGATTCCAGAGGCTGTTCTTTTTCACAAGTTGTGGCTTGAATAGTTCTGCTGTAATGACATTATTGACACAGTTGCCTGTCCTTACCTTCCTAATGACTAACTCACCTTCATCTAGGGAGCAAGGTCCATAAAGCTTCCACTTCTGGAAAACCTGCAGTTGACACAGACCCACAAGGAGCAGAGCTAATGACTAATAGATGTCTGGCTTGGAGTCTCCTCAAGGAACTGTCCTGCCATTAGGGGGTTGTATTGAGTGGCCAGCAATACTGGGGAGGAATGGGGCAAAAGGCAGAGGTCAGTTCAGGTCTGTAGTGCTGTTCCAGAGCTGGCAGAATGTATTATAAAGAGTATTATATTTTTCAAAGCTTCTGATGAAGAGCATGGTTTATGAATCAAAGAGGTGTCTTTTTCAGACTCAAGACATGCTGCCAGCTGCTGCATTCTTGTTTTATATGAGGTAATTTGTATTGTCCAGAAATTGTGTTTGGTACTTGTTTGTCAGACCTTTCTGTATTTCTCAGTGCTTTGTTCAAAGTGTTCTAGCTAGAAAAAATGATTAATTGTCATAATATGTCATATTCTGCCATCGCCATCTTTGGGTATAGATTTGTTCTTGTCCCCTGAGCCAGAAATACAGAATATGCTTTCTTGACAATCAAAATCATAGATCTAGGCTTTTTTTGTTGTTGTTGTTGGTTTGGTTTTTTGTTTTTTTTTTTTTAATTGTATGCTGAAAATATATGGGCTAGGAATTGCTTGTTCTCTTTTTCATTCCTGTTGGTGTTGGTGAATTTGAATATCACAATCCCCAGAAATATTTAGGAGCTGTGTAATCCAAAATACACATACACATGTGATTGAAGATGTGACAGGAACCTCACATGAGCCAGTGAACGTTTGCCTGTGAGGGGATGCAGAATGAAGAGGAATAGGCAGTAGGAATTAGAAGTATTTCAGTGACCCATCTTCACTTAGAGACTGCCTCCATTCATCATGTTTATGTTTCCAGGTTCAGTAAGAAACTTTTTTGCTCCTAGGCCTAGTTGTTTCCAAATAAGCTTTGCAAGTGCAGTGTATCTACATGGTTTAGAGGTAAAAAGCCATAATTTAGACCCAAATGAAACAGCAAAATATCAAACCCACCATTTTCTGGAAGTGTCAAGTGTTGGACAGCAAATGTGTGCAGCAGTGAGTATTTTCTTTGCAGCAACAGCTACTACTACCGCTAGACGGCCGCATTGTTTTAAAATACAGTGCCTGGGAACTTGGGTTAATTTTTCAAATTTGGTTTCTTAAGGGAAGAGGAATTCAAAGCCAAGGGCAGGTAAGAGGAAACTGTTCAGAGTCATCCTAAGAAATCCAGTTTCTTTGTGAGGAGGTGTGTGGTTTAATGTTCAAAGGCAGAGCACCCTTGCCAAGGGAAGACTTTCCAGAGTGCTCTGCTCCCAGTGGGACAGCCAGCCAGGAGCTGAGTTTATTGGCAGGCTGAGCTGTGGCTGCTGCATGTGTGAGTTACTGTGTTTGAATGGGTTAGGACACATCAGATGAATTTCTCTCTCTTCTTTATTCTTGTGAGGAAAAATGTTTGAACCAAAGAGTCTTTTGGTAAGTCTCACATGTCTGTTCTGTTCCCAGAGGTCAGGTTGCCAAAGTTGCTTCATATGCAGTGTACCAAGTTCTTCTGTGTTTTGGTGCCCACATGGAAATGGGAGCAACTGAAAACTTGACCTCTGCTGTGAATGTTGAGGGTCATGAGGATGATATTAATAACTCCTCTCAAAATCCTCTGGAGTCTTAATAAGTCTGATTTCTATTCCAGAAGTCATTAGATTTCTTCCTATCATCTTTTGATAATCTGATTGGCTTTTATAAAGCAGCCATTATAACGCAACAGCTCTGTGGTTGGTCTCTTCTATACCCTTAGGTGTAATACAAATCTTAACAACAGGGCAGAGTGAAGGTAGTACACAAATACAGTGTAATCAAGCATAAACACAGTTTTGAATGACATATTTTGATTATAAGAGCAAATATGGGAAGGACAACACTGTGCTGGTGCATGTATACTGGCAGTGTCTGAGAGTGGCTGCTATGAGGCAGGAACCACGTTGCCTGGAGGATGCTGTGGAGACCTCTGTGCAAAGGCATCTTCTGGTTCAAGTTCTCTGTTTTTGCTTCTCTGAAACAGTGCAGCCAAAGTGGTTTTGTAATGTAATTAGCCATTATATCAAGCATCAATTGCCAGGCTGTCACTGACTGTCTCTTAGTCCATATTTCTTCTTCAGAAAACACTGCTAGATTTAAGTAATAAGAGTCTCTCCAAACAATTACTTCCCAGAGAGCAGTGAGAAGGATGAGTGCCATCTCAGCTTCTGCAACCAGCTGTATATTTATGGAGGAGAGCATATACTGATTATTGCTATGATTTATAGATGTTATGAGAGAATAAGCATCTCAAATCTATCCAGGGTGTTTGAATAGAGACACAAGGAAAAATTTAACTTCTTTGTAGCCAGTCCAACAAAAATTTCATTCCACCTTTGATCCTAATGCACTTTTAGAGGACGTGGGACTGGTGGGATTGCAGGCAGGTACCCTCAAGAGACCATTCAAGAAAACACTATTGCTTCTGAACTAAAAACCAGTCAAAGTTCTGTGGGGACACTGTCCACCTTAATTCACTGATGATGTTCAAAAGTAAACAGACAATAATCATAGGCAGACAAGTTCCACTGTTGTGCACACCTAAGAGTGAGAAGTGTAATGTCTTCGATGTATAAACCAGCAAGGTTCCACTGTCAATATCAGCCTTTTGACATCATCCTCAGACTTCCCTGTGAGACATTTAAAACATTGCTGCAACTGTGAATATGTACCAAGTACAGATTGGTGGATACAAATCTTCTGCTTGTCCCACAGGGTTTTAAAACCCTTTTAATTTCTATGAACATGTTTCACTGTGGGCGTGGTGCTCTGCAGTTGGTGGAGTTAATTCAGTAGAGCTCCTTTTCTCTCCAGGATCTTTGACCTCATAACAGTTGTGTGCAGACTTTCATGAGGAAATAGCACACAACACCCTAACAAAATATGTTTCACTGACTCTTTTCTTCTGTTTCCTTGCTTGGCATTATCATTATATGATAGTACGTTCTCTGAAGAATGAATTTTTAACTGAGAATTAAGTAACTTTTTCATTCTATTCCCTTGTTTAACAGCTCAGGACAGGTGATTGTTCTGGATGTTTTGTGCTGAAAATATTGACGATTAAGGGACAAAGCTTCAAAACTAATCTAATTATTCAGGCAGTGGTATCTCATTTAAGAGAGCTAAGCCCTTTTAAATCAATGAGATGTAGTTATCTAAATAATACATTTGAATCCCATTTTTTGTAATCTGAGGAAGTTAATGTAGTTTTGATTTGGTTTATTTATTTGGGGATTGTTCATTTTTGTTTGAGTTTTTTTTACCAATTCATACTGTATAGTGAATTATGCCTCAGTGAATTTTTTAGTTGATGATAAGATGATCATGATGACATCGACGTGGTTTGGTGGGTACTGACATAGGCTGGATCTTTCACTGGGTCACCAACTATGCCTTTTTATTGGGGGTTTTGAGTGCAATTTGAATGCTCTACAGCTAGAAGTGGGAAAAGTAGGATCTTCCATTCATTATTGGTATACCAGCATTCAAAGAAAGTTCTCTAATTCTTTTTGCCTAGGTTAACAATTTCAAGGCTGAGAGATATCATTATATTTGGCTAGTCAACATCTCTCCTAGCCAAGGGCAATAGTTCTGTTCTCCAACTTCTGGAACAATTTTTACCTATTCTATAAATGAGGACATAAATTTATTTTGCGAGATTGTAAATTCACTGAAAAAAAATGTTTCTGGAAGGTTGGAGAAAGGAAATAATCTTTTTGTTTAGTTTAGTGGAGAAACAAAACATGGAAGGAGAGCAGAAAGATTTTGAAAAAAGAATTTTATTAAAGCACTTCTCAAAATCAAATATTTCAAATAAAAATTGAAGTGTCAAAATATTTCTAGTTTGAAAATTAATCCTTTGATTCTTTCATTTAGTTTGACTTGGTTTTGTTTAATAAATGGACCAAGACAGAGAGAGAAAAGGTAATACAAAGAAATTTATTCATCTCAAATGAAACAAACCCTTTCATTTTGTGTCAGTCCAAAATAAATGTTTGTGTTCTTTAATGAAACCCTAAAGCCCTTTTTTTCTCCAGCTGTAGTGGGGTTAATGACTTTCTTGGTTACTTATTCCAGTGCTTAAATGGTTTTGCTGTTGTTAGGGTGCATCTTGGTCATAACCTGTTTAATTACATTGAATAGACTATGGCTTTTATAGGAGAGACTTTTTAGCTGATTTATAGTATTTTCATTGCTGTAATCAACACTGTGGCTGTTGTAGTAGAGGCAATTTCTGGTAGTTAATAACTGTACTTTTAAAGAAAATAATGTATTGTGATAAACATTAATGCGGTGCTAACGGTGGCTAGAAATGAGGAACATGGTTGTAACTGTAAGGCTAACTAATAGTTTTAGCAATTTGCCTAGGAGTTTGCTAGATTCTTCTCTGTCCAATTTCATAATTAAGATTGGCAGTCTTTTTGGAAGATGCCCGAGTCCAAAGGAAATAACAGGCTTCATGCAGAAGCTGTCTGAAATTTTATTACTATTGTATATTCTGAATATGCAGAAGACAATAATACATTTTAATGCTTTTCAGTGTTATCTTAAGAGATAGTAACACCTCTTATTGCCTCTTGGGCAATGGTGTAGTTCCATTGGAGTCAGTGGCAAAATTCCCCACAATGACAGTAGAGTTCACATTTCACCACTGACTCAACCTAAAGTGTTTCCTTAGCTTAGGTGGCTGTGTGAAATAAAACCTTGCTTTGAGCCTTAATTGTATATAGGTGGGGATGATAAAAGTGTTTTGCCAAGAATTTGGACTTCCTTCCTGAGTGTTGTAGTAATGGCATCTAAATGCAATTCCAATTCAGTTATGAAGAAGAATTGCATTGCAACACTCCTCAGTCTCAGATTCACTCAAGCCTTAGGCTAAGGACACTTTCAAATGCCTCTAGTACCTGTTGTACTGAGGGAGCTTACTATAATGCATTTAGAATTCCTACACAGAGATTAAGTGGAGTGAGGAGGCATTCCAGACTTCCCTTGGCAGAAATGTGCAATAGTTTCTTCAGATCCTTCCTTTAACCACAACATGGTTTTGGTGGTTGTGAAGGTATTTTTGATTAATTTTAGAGTTTTATGGGGTTTTTGTTTGTGTTTTTTTGCTTTTTGTTTATTTAAATAATCTTATGCTACGTAATGAATTAGCATTTCAAAATAAGACTAGTTTATTTCTTCATAGATATCAAAGAAGAATTGTCTCAACAGAAAACCCAATTAAAACATACTGCTGCCATGGCTCAAGGGGCTCCTGAATGCATGATGAATACTTTTATGCCCTTTGACTTCTAGTTAATAGGTATTTAATCAGGTATTTAATCTATTACCCTATTTAAACCCAGCTTCAGGACTGCTCTATAATGATGATCACTCACATGTGTTGCCTGGCCTATAAAGGGATGAGAAACTCAACTTCTTTTGTGGCAAGGTCAACAGGAGGGTTGTAGTCTTGCAAACTGGTGAGTGTGAGATTGTTGGTAGCAGCTCTTTCTGTTCTTTGGTGTGTATTATTTTTTCAGGCCTTGGCTTAAATTGCATGTTGCCAAATAAAAGTAAAGTTACTTACAAAAGCAAGCTTAGTCCCTGAGAGTGCTGGAAGGATGGAAGCTCATCTGCTGGTTGTGTGAGTTAACTATTAAGTACTGCTGCACTGGGTTTGTGCACTTGACAATGGTTCCCCGCAAGAGACTTTTCTTTCATTGTAAGTTGACCATTATCTTTATATGCTCAGCTCTGAATAAATAACTCTTCAAAATGGCAGAGGAGAGAACTGGGCCTTGCCAGCATCTTTAATGTTTACTGCTGCCTCCATCTGCTGTTGCTATGATTTCCTCTCTTGAGAGCCTGCTTGTTTTGACTCTTATTCCCCTTGTTTGTTAATTATATTCATGCTGTGCTCTTATTGATGAGGGAAAAAGTTGCTATAGAAAAGCCAGTAAAAGACTTGCTCTTTTTTACTTGTATCTGCTTTAGTAAGGTGGGACATTCTTCTGTTATAATTTTTACATGTTTCTCTGTGATTCTGATCTTGGTAACTATGAGGTAAATTAGAAAACACCTTTACTGAATTCCACTAATGATAAGCCAAATTACAGTTTGCTAGCAGTTTTTGTTTAATTGGACCAGATATTTATATACTTCTGGTGTATTCTGTCCCTAGAACATGTTACCTGTTGGACTGTATTTATTTAACAAACCTTAAAGGTTTTGTAGGAGATACTGGTTGCTGTGCTCTAAAGCTGTAGGGGGGAAAAGATGATTGATATTGATGCCTGACTGTTTTGATTGCTTCATTTATTAAGGGCACATCTTTGAGGGAAGGGGTTCTCATACCCACTGTTCTTGCATCTGAGGATATCCTGAACTGTGAGTGGCACTTGAGGGAATTAAGGTACTTCTCAAGAAGGAAGAGGTGTTCCTAACTATGTGTTCATACATCACAGTAGACATCTCACTCACCAAATAGCCATAAATAGAGTACTCAGTGACTTGGGATTACAAACTGGGAAAAGATGCAGCTAAGAAGTCTTATTTCTTTAACATTTTAGGTACTTTAACACATCTTCAAAAATACATTCAATCTTTTTGTAGTAAAATCATTTGGCATACAAATGTACTCAGTGTCTGGTATATTTTGAGTGCTAGAAATGAATAGAAATAGGACTAAGTGGTTTGATACCTATGGATTTGGAGGCCCGAATTGATCTATCATTTATTAAATTACCTGATTGTATACTGTGGTTATTTATCACTACATGATAATAACTGTACAGTGTAGCCATGGAAAGGGGTTTTAACCCTTTAAGTGCGATGGAAATAAGATGCACAGCTACACGGTCTTCTTTCATGACAGGAAGAAAGAGACAAGTTTATTCAGAAATACACTTGGTTTTATAGCATGACTGCAACTCCAAGAGTAGAAAAGAGGTGTTTGGTTCAAAGAGAAGACACCTCATTTCCAGGCCTGGTCACACACCACAGCAGGTGTTCTCTCTTGTTATTAGTTCTTTTTTATTTTGACCAAATTATCACCCTGGGAGAAATTCTCCCTAGCCTTGAGCTGGACCAGCTTATCGGCTGGGAACAGAGCTGAGGAGCTCCAGCCTGGAATGTTTTTCAGGCTGTAATTTTCTTACTTTCTCAATATGTGCCTACAGTACAGCTTTATAGAAATGTATGAATGTTTCTCATATCTTCAGAATAACAATGTCCAAAGCTGAAGTTTCAAATAATTTTGAAATCCATGGAACTAACTTAAGATGTTTATGTTCTTAGTCCAGGCAGTGACTTAAGGAGTGGAAAATGGCTAGTAGGTTTATCAAGGTCATCTGAGATGACAATTATTATAAATGGCATGATTTATGTTCAGTGTTACACAGGCTTAATAAACTCTGTTCCTAGAGTCTGATTCTAGTCTGCTTAATAGTGACACTGAATGTTACAGTAAATTTTGGTAATCCACACTTCCATTCAAACCTGTTGCTTCATTCTAGTGAGACACAGCAGTCTTCAAAGTGTTTGGAATGTACTTGGTTCACTTAACACCATGACTAGCACAATTTATCTGATATTTATGTTCAAAAAACAGTTCTGCAAGACATGTTTTAGGGTCTGGTAGTTGCATTTTTACATTCATAAGAGCATTCCTTTTCCTGGGTATGTAGATGCCTTGCAAAAAAAGGAAGCTGCTGACATTCTATAACTCATTACACAAAAATTGCTCTCAAATGTTAGTGAAGATATTTTCAGCTTAGTGTTTTTAAGGAGAAATGTGTAAGAATACAAAAGTTACCAATACAATGATGTCCTAATACTAGAATCTTTGTAGTTAACTCTTAAAAACATAACTGTTTTTACATAACTTTTTTTCATGGCTGTTTTATCAGGGAAGAGTCCAAAAATACTCAGTTGCATCATATCCCTTTTTGGAGCAAATTGGTATAGCTCTGCTTGAAGTTAGTAGAACTTTGATGAATCTCATCTTCTAGGACCTGTGGTCATAAAGCCAGAAATTCTCTGAAATTTGAATTGCATAGCAATACCCTTCATTTGGCAGAGAGGCTTATGATTCAAGGTGACTGGACTTAGAGTATTGTTTCAGAAAAATGTGTCCAGCCAGGGATTGTCTTGGACTACTATGGGGCTGTTACATCTCACAGAACTGAAGTTAGAAAAGACCTGTAGTTAAACAAAATTTTCAGAAGATGGTGTCAATGTTGAGCAGTGTGAGAAACAGGAGAATGTGACAATAGAGACAGCTACTTACTTGGTCACTTTGCTCTTGTTCCAGCTGGGTACCCTAAGTAGTTTTAACCACACCAGAAAGTTTGTGGAAATCATCTCATACCAAGCAAAATACTGTTTTCCTCACTGTTGGAGCACTCCAGGGAACTTATAAGGAAGGGCTGGTGATGGGCAATGCTTCTTGACTGATGTGGCTCATCATAAGCAATGTCATCTCTGTGAAGGAGGAAGCCTTGATCAAATTTTCTTCTTGCTGTGTCCTCTAGAGCAAGGCACTATATTTGGGAATTGTCTTTCCTGTCTGCTGACTCATCCATATCTAAAATAAAAGGACGTTAGGCTTTTTTTAGACCAAGGAAACAGTTATAATTTTTATAGAACTTGGCATCCCTTAGTAACAGGAACAATTGTCTCTGCAGTTCCTCATACTTTTGTAAGGTGGTATAATATCACTTCCAACCCAGATCATTCTCAGGTACCTTTTATCAGTAAATAAAATGGTCCAGGTCCTTTACTGTGTGGTCTTGATGGGAACTTGGCCTGGCTTTGTCTGTAGGGCCACATGCATATCTATCCCCATTTTTCCCCACTATCCATGCTGCATGTGAGAAGCATGCTCTGTGGCTATGTCCTTATATTGTCAGGGTGACCTGAGTCAAAATGGGGTCAGTGTGACAACCAGCAGTGTCATGAGAAGATGTTCATATTTGTGCCCTTGCTGGATCACTATTATAGAAATAGCTATGGGGGGATGGCAATGAAGTTCCAGGTTCATGTCTCAGAGCTGTTTGTTCAGTGATATCCCCCTTCTGCTGTTTCCATGTTCACGTCCACATCTTCTGCCTGAATCAGAAGGAACTTGACTTTCTCTGAACCCTGAGCCTAGAGGAGCTTATCCATCAGCTGTGGCTGAGAAGATAACCCTCATGGTCAGACTGTATTGGAAGGAATCTTGAAGGTCCCCAGCACTGTTTTGTTTGAAGTGTTGGCTATATGAAGCAGGAGGATAGTTTGTCTCTCGAGACCTTTACATATTTGATTTCTTAACCATTTGTGCAGAGGGGGTGGCCTGTCCCTCCTTAAGATACTTGCAAATGGATCTCAGTCTGACTTAGTAGACCTGAACACAACTTACTGTGTTGCATCACTTTTTAGAAACCCACACTTTTGTATTTTCTTCTGTCTCTTGTGCTTGTTAAATTCATTGCTAATTGAGAAATAAATTGTCTAATTACATCCAAGATTCTGCCTGAGTCCTAACAGTATTGAAGTTGTAAATTATCTAGTCTAGGCTACTGTGAAGTTGTAATTGCATTTTAAGAGCTCAGTAGTTTACCACAGAGATGCCTTTTGTTAGGCATTAATGCCTTCCTTAGGTGGTGAGGTAACAACAGGGCATTTCTCATTGCTTCTCTGTCTTTGCTGTCCGCTCTTAGATTCTGCACACTTGAATTTTTGACATGGGCTGATACGTTTAAAGGCATACCCATTTACTAATCTTAAATAATATGCAAGAAATGTAGTTTTCTTTTGAAATATCGATAGTGTTGTGTTAACTTTCCCTCCCCTAGATTTTTGAGAAGAATATTCAAGAAGAATATTCACCCTGTGGCTTACTACCCATCTTATGTTTTGTATTTTTCAGTCACGATTACAGATCTCACCTGAGCTAACATGGAAGTTCCCATTTCCAATATTTCAGAATACCTGTGGGAAAATCTGGGAGCTAAGTATTGTGGTGTTTGTAGATCAGGAAGAGTATGTAGCCATGGTCACTTAGGACCTGGTTTCCAAGCTCTGAAGCCAGTGCCAGTGAGCCTTAATAAGAACATGGAGCGAGGAAAATGAGATTTATAACCAGCGTTATGTCTGGCTTGAGTGTACCTGTATGATTGCAGTTAGACCTTTGGAATATTTTCATACTGGAGTGGGCAAAGAGTGAGTCAAAGCAGGTCTGGTACCATTAGCAGCTACCTTATAAAGATTATAAGAAGATGGTGTCATCTCAGAGAACAGGTCAAGTGTATGTTTGATGCCTGATTTTTAAAATGATTGAATAAAACTGAAGAGGAAATGAGAATAGAGGACCTGGAAAAGAACTAACACAAAGTCATAACTAATCTGTATGATGCCCTTTCATAGGGAAGATGCCATTCCAAAATGTCTGCACAGTACAGTCATATAAAAGATAATATTCCTCTTGGCAATATTGAGGCACTGCTGAATTCTCATGATTAGTCTGGAAATATCCAGGGTTAGTGTGTTGGAAATTCAGAAGTAGTAAAGCCTAAATATGCCCTTCAAGGGAATTGTGGAGGAATTGTGCTCTGTTTAAAGCAGTGACTGAAGTTAGGACATAAGATTTTAAGACTGCTGCAAAAATGGGGAAAATCTGTTCCCTGCAGCCTTAGCAGGCAGCTGGACATAAATGCACAGCAAGAGTTTGTCTTCAGTAATAGGGACTATTTTTTAACTGAATTCAGCTATACAGTTAAATATAGTTGTTCTTAAAATTATTATTCCAAGGAAAATCTTTCAGATAGACCACCTCTGCCAGGCTTTATTCTATAATTAGTCCTGTCCTACATATTTTTTTTCATGACTAACTCACACAGGAGCTATTGGGAGGAAGGCATACTTGAAGATCCCCTGAATTACATGCTGAGCTGCTGATCTGTGAAAGCTCATGCATGATAATGGGACTTAAATGCTTAAAATACCCCTGAGAAATCTGAGTATGAGGCCTTCCAAAGCTTTAGAAAAATCACTGAAGAGCCCTGAATTTGAGCATAAATTGTTCCTTTGTTTTCTGAAAATGGAATTCATAAAATGCTGAATATCTCAACAGGCTATTCTAGTCCCTTGAGATCCACCTCTATCTCCTCAGACACTGTCCTTGTGGCACAGGTGCCTAAATGTCTCATTTGAGATTCTTGGTCCCATGTACTAGAGTAAATTGGTCTATGAACAATGGATTGTTTAAAAGTTAAGATTTGGTGATTCTTATACCTCAAAGGTGCCTTCTGAAAACATTTTCTTATTGCTTCTCACAGTGGATTTTAACAGAATGGTCAAGGATTCTCCAGCTCCTGCTGAGACTGGACTAGTTTTGAAAATACTGGTTTGCTATAAGATTATTATCCTGCTCTTGGGTTAGCCAGCTTTTAGAAACGTGTCCTGCAGTAAGAGGGTTTCTCTGCTCACAGCAAAGATTGAGTTGATATTCAAGTATTTTAGTATTTAAAGCTTGTGGCTTTTGCTTCCTTTTTTTTTCGCCCCCTTATTCTCAATAAGGGCTAATATGAACATCACCCTCTTAATACCACAGACCCGCTACATTTCAGTACCTGCATTAAAGTTGCTTCTATGTAAAACTTTCCAACCCTCCCAGCTGCTCTGCATCAGAAGATTAATTCCAACACAGAGTGAATGGCTTTGTGATACCAGAATGAGACCTGCGAATCTATAGGCTTTTGATTTTTGAGCTCAGAAACCTCTAGTAGAAGAAATTAGGTTGCACACAGCTTTACTGTGATGCTTGTAGTGCTCACTGGACCTGGAGAAAGATGGATGAAGTTCTGCCAGCACTCCATGACCTCTTGTGCACTGAGCCCCTGTGGAACAGGGGAGTTGTGCCTCTCTCTGCTCCTTTTCTGTGAGACTCTTGAAACAATGTAAGTGAAATATGGAAGCAGGCCTTGAACAAATCCATTGACAGAAGGCTGTATGGATATGAGAGTTTGTGGTACCAGTCCTGTCAAAAGCCATGCTTCCTTTCCTGCTTTATATGCTTTATGGCTTCCCCCTTCTCAGGCAATAGAAGTTAGATGTGAATTTTTGTAAATGCAAGTGGATAGAGAACTATGGCCTTTTCAAGCTTTAAGCACTGGAATCTAACAGTGCATGACCTTGATCAGCACGAAGAGAATTTTGAGGCAAGCTTTAAAAGTGAAATGAGAATGCAGTTTTTCTTGGCAAAGGAAGTATAAGGCTGTTGTGGGTATGCAGGTATTTACAACTAGGATGCCTTTGGGATAAAAGATGCCAAAAAATGAAATGATAGATGTTACAGTGAAGGTAGCCACAGCTTAGTCTTGAACTGCTTGAGGCTGGGTTTAAGATTTCTCATATAGCAATACTCTTACTTTCTGTAGCATGAACTATTCTGTCTCCATCCCAGTAGTTTGCAGCACAGCTCAGCTGCACGGTGAGGAGTGTGCACATCCTCCATCAAAGTCATTTGGCTGGTAGCCTCTCTCTTCTTGGTGATTAATCAGTCTTGTGTACTGGAGCCAGCCTCAATCCCTGACACTTTCTATCAAAGAGGCTTTTAATGGAAAAGGTGTTAACGGGAAAGGGCAGGGACAGGAAAGGTGTTAACTTGCAGTTTATTGTTTTGAAAGTCAAAGGGACACTTATTCCTGCTGTATTCGCAGGAAAAACAATTAAGAAAGTAACCAAAATCAATTATCTACATGATAGCTGCCCTGTAAGTTCAAGGTTAAGTGGACCACTTTCTAAATTTAAAACAAATGCATGCAACCTAAACCTGATGAAAGAGTAGGTTGCAGGCTGCACAATATATCAAGAACTTGCAATTTACTTGGTTTACATAAAGCAGGGCTTAAAATCCAAGTCCAGATGGTTAAAAGTGCTGCTGAGTTTGTGTTTGCTTTTATATAGATATACACATTATATATAAATATATAAAAATGATTTTAGGAGTTATACTGAATTCCCAACTACTTTTGAGAAAGAATACCCAGGAGGAATTTTCCATAAGTGCTGCATCTTATTCCAAGGATGTGGGTTTTACAGAAACCAGAGAGAACTGTGCTGCTTCTCTATCTTTTTGAGGTATTTAATTCATTAGGATAGTTTTCAGTTTCATTGCTAGCTTTGAAAAATGTATTCATAAGGCCTTCTCCTTCAAGCCCTATAGTGACACTGTTTCCCTTTATTGCTGCTTTCTGTTCTTGGAATTTGTAGAGTACAAAACTAATTTTTGTTGTGATATTCTGGTTCGGTTACTTAGTGAAAATCTCCCTCATCTGACTAGATTTTGTTCTGTAAAATCATAAGAGGATAGATTCTTGGAAAAGCATGAAGTTGATATTTTAAATTGTAGTTGGATATAACCCCCCCAAAAAAACTGCTAAAGAAATTTCATGTTCTTTGAGTCTTTATGCACTTCAAGCAAAATGCTGTAGTAATGTTATGCTGTGTAAAAAGGTTCGGCTTCATTACCTAGACAGTAATTAGTGAAGTGCCAGATATTACAGTCATACCACTTTTTGCAGTTCCCTTGACACTAAGATTGTGCAACTGTTTCTAAGATGGTGGTGTCCATCTCACTGAGCATTTGGAGGAAACCAGCAGTTTATGTGAAGCTTGTAAATTGAGCAGTGGTGTGGTTAGGATCCCTGTGCTCTGCCTCTACTTGCTTTTCTCTCACAGCTGTAGCAGCAGTGAATGAAGTAGAAGTTATATTTAGTTCTCCTTGGTGAGTCAGAGGCTGTTAAGAATGACTTGAAGGAAAATGGCTGAGAATATTGAATTGCTGACCAAGCACATGCTGGTAATAGTCCTGTGACTTTATAAGACTATAAAGAACGACTGTTACAGGACTAACAATAATACAAGTGAAACCACTGCTCTGCTGCTGCAGCACTCTGTCATTTCAGTTTCAGGATCAAGTCTGCTTGGAAGAGAACAGACCACCTTTCTGTGGTGCTGTGTTGGAGCTTTTTACGTCCTAGTCAGAAGTTACATGTTCTGTAAAACACGCAGTGAGATAGCAAGATTTTCTTTTTTGAAGTATGACAAGATGCTGTGGATTGGATAAATGGTGGCACCTCTTGTTTTGTGACAGAAAATATCCTAATTTCCACTGAGCAAAGACTTGATGCTTCTCACATGAAGAGTCTGGTTGCAAATGTGAAACTCAAGGGGAGCCTTGTCTGTAGTGACCATGAAATAGTGGAGTTTGAGATCCTTAGGGCAGCAAAGAGGGCACACAGCAAACTCACTACCCTGGAATTCAGGAGAGCAGACTTTGGCTTCCTGAGGGATCTGTTGGTAGAGTACCATGGAATAAAGCCTTGGAGGGAAGAGAGGACCAAGAAAGTTTGTTAGTATTCAAGAATCACCTCATCCAAGCTTGGAAGTGGTGCATCACAATGAAGAGGAAGTCAGATAAAAATGCCAGGAGACCAGGCATATCAGGTTAGAGAACAACTAAGGAACCTGAAGGTGCATAAGCCCATGGTATCTGATGAGATGTATCTCATGTGGGTCCTGGGGTCAGGTGAAGCAGCTAAGGCATTATCAATCATATATGAGAAGTCATGGTAGTCTGGTCAAGTTCTCACTGACTGGAAAATGAGAAACGTAAGCTCTGTTTTTAAAAAGGAAGATCTAGGGAGCTACAGGCCAGTCAGTCTCACCTTGGTGCCTGGCAAGACCAGGAATCAGAGCCTCCTGGAAACTCTGCTAAGACACCTGAAAAACAAGGAGGTGATTGGTGTCATGAATGAGTGTTTGAGATTGCTTAAAAAAATCATTGGCAAGGGTATGAGCAAAAGTCAGATTTAATATTAAGTGACATGCCACAACAAGTTTGTGGGCAAGATTCACTCTACTGTTGAAGGACAGCTAAGGCACAACAAGGGAAAGAAAGCAACAATGAAAAAAAACCCAAAATCCAGGCAAAGTAGAAATGAACTGAAAACTACCTAGGGATGTGTGTGTGACCAATACCAATGACAAAAGAACAGTCAGGGCAAGGATAAAAAGGAATACAGCTTGAAACTTTAACAATAGTCAAATTTAACAGTACTTTAACCTAAATTATACCTTAAGCCTAATAATTTAACATTATAAAGAGTAGTTATATCCAACTTAACTTGTAACTTAATTTTTAACTTAACTGTAACAATCTAAGAAAGGAATAACACTTAACAGCATTTAACCTAATTTATAGTGTCAAAGTTATGCTTAGCAGCTTGTCAGAAGGACACTTAGTTTAGCTTATAACTTAGGCCTAACAACTTAGCAAAAGAACAACACTTAGCAGCATTTAAGTAGGCTTATAACTATAACTTAACATTACTTAGAGGCCTGGATGCATAGATATCTGAGGTACTTAGTGCAGCAGCTTGGAAAAAAACAGAGATCACTGCTTCTTCTAGCAGAATCCATCTTTATTACATATACTTCAGTATTTTTATGTCTCCACTATGGGACAGTTTTGGGAAAGTGGAGAAAGACAAAACGGCCACACCACCAAGCACCTGAAGCAGATGTTTCTGCCCCTATCAGTCATTCATTCAAACATGGTACCTCCCAGCGTTCTGGTGGTAAAGGAAAACATTCTCACATGGTGTCTATGGCTGGAGTCAATTCTAAACAGAGCTCTCATCAAGGTGGGGAAAGCTGCAGCAGACTGCTGCTTCTACATTTAAACATCAAAGAAAGCAGTATTTCTCTCAGATTTGCTATAGTATATGTGCAGGGGCATGCATACAGACAGAAACAGTCAGTGCAAGCAAGGTACCTGTGAAAAATTCCTCTCAGAGGTAAGTGAAATAGTAATTTCGGATGCTTTTACATCTCCCAACTTCAGATCAACAGGAAGGATTAGGCCTCAAGGAGTGAGGTATTGGTCCAGAATATGTTCTATTTTGACAATCCTTCAGGTATAGCAAACCTGAGGGTTTGCTGGCTCTAAGAGAGGTCCCTCTCAGAGGGAGGTTGCTGGTTGCAGCTTGCTGCTGGCTAGGAGAGGTCAAAGAGTCTCATTTTGGACTGCTGTTTATAAGGTCACAAAAGACTAGGCTTTGGTCACCATAGTGTTTCAACCTGGCCACAGTTTGGGTCAGCACTTTCTTTGAAGGTATGAGAACAGGATTATTATGCCATTCAGGCAAGAAGATATTTTCTGAGGCTGATCATAAGGAAAACAGCAGCTTGTTAGCAATTCCTAGGAGCAGACCAGGATTAGCTGATCATTCTGATCAGCTTGGAAAGAGCTAAGCTCAGGTGCTGTTTTCAAGGCCAAGGCCTAATAAGCATTTCTCAGGTCACACTGCAGCCTGGAAAGGAGGAGGGGGGAGTGTACCACTGCAATTGGTGACAGCCAACACAGTTTCACTAAGGACATGTTATGACTGACAAGTTTGGTGGCCTTCATTGATGAGGTGACAGCATTAGTGTATAAAAAAACTGACATCACCTACCTGGGCTTGTACAAAGCATTTGACACTGAACCTCATGGCATCCTTGTCTGCAAACTGGAGGAGCATGGATTTGATGGTGTCATGGTTTGACACTGGCCAAATGCCAGGCATCCATGACAGCTGCTCACCTTCCCCTGCTACAGCTGGGCAGAGGAGAGAAAAAAAGAAATTAATGAAGTCTTCATGAGATAAGGAGTGGGAGAAAACACTCCAAGGGCAAAATAGGCTCAACTTAGAGGTACAAAGTGAGTTTATTACTAGCAAAATGAGGGGAGGATAATAAGAAGTAAAATGATCCATTAAAGTACATCTTTTCATTCCCGAACCCCTCCCCCTTTCCCACAAACAGCCTTGGGAGACAGGGCCAGTTGGGGGTTCTGGTCAGTTTGTCATCTGAGGTTTTTTTCCACTGCTCAGGGACAAGAGTCCTTCCCCTGTCGGGGATCCCTCCCATGGGGTACAGTTCTCTGCAAACTTCTCCAGTGTGGTTCCAGTGTCACAGGCAGTAGTCCTCCCAAAACTGCTATAGCATACATCTCTCTTCCAAGGAATGCAGTCCTCCAAGGAGAGGCTGCTCCAGCCTGGAAGCAGGGACCCCTCTCTCCACTGGGTCTCTCACTGGATCACAGCCCCCTCCAGGCATCCGCCTGCTCCAGCATGGGCACCTCCCCACGGGCTGTGGGTGGATCTGTGCATCCCCCGCGGATCCCCACGGGCTGTGGGTGGATCTGTGCATCCCCCGTGGATCCCACGGGCTGTGGATGGATCTCTGCATCCCCCGTGGATCCCACGGGCTGTGGATGGATCTCTGCATCCCCCGTGGATCCCACGGGCTGCGGATGGATCTCTGCATCCCCCGTGGATCCCATGGGCTGCAGGGGCACAGCTGCTTCACCATGGTCTCACCACAGCCTGCAGAGGAATCTCAGCTCTGGCACCTGGAGCACCTCCTGCCCCTCCTTCTGCACTGACCTTGGTGTCTCCATGGTGTTTCCCTCCTTCTCTAGCTGGAATTAAAACTGCATCCCCCTTTGTTTTGATTTTCTTCTTAAGTATGTCATCACAGAGGTGTTACCAGCATCTCTAATTTCCATCTTCAGAGCTGTCAGGGATTGGCTCTGCAGGACATGGTGGAAGCTTCCAGAAGGTTCTCACAGGAGCCACCTCTGTGAACCCCCACTGCTACCAAAAACCAGGCTGTGCAAAACCAACAGAGATGGATGTACTCCACAGTGTAGAAGGAATTGTCTGGATGGCTGTGCTTAAAGAGTTGTGGTAAATGGCTCCAGGCTGGTGCCATTCCTCAAGGGTTTGTGCTATGTAACCAGTGCTATGTAACATCTTCATGGGGAGTATGGACAGTAGGAATGACTACACCTGGCAGCAAGTTTGTTGGTGACACCAAGCTGTGTGGTGCATTTGACACGCTGGAGGAAAGGGATGCTGTCCAGAGGGACGTTGGCATGCCTGAAAGGTGGGCCCATGAAGTTCTAACAAGACTGAGTATAGTATTGTCCACTTGGGTTGGAGCAATCCCATGCGCAAAGACAGGCTGGGCAAAGAATGGTTTGAGAGCAGTCCTGAGGAAAAGGACTTGTGTGTGTTGGGGAATAAGAAGCTCAACATGAGGCAGCAATATGCACTCACAGCCCAGAAAACCAGCTGGAACCCCCAGTACTCCACTCTTATGGATTCTACCTGGAGTACTGCACTCAGCTCTCAGGTCCCCAACATAAGCTTATGGTCCTGTGGAGCATGTCCAGAGGAAGGCCATGAAAATGATCAGAGGGCTGAAGTATTTTTCTTGTGAAGACCAGGCTGAGGGATTTAGGATTACTCAGATATGAGGAGAACTTCCTGCAGCCTTTCAGTACCTAAAAGGGACCCACAAGAGAGCTGGAGAGGAACTTTTTACAAGGATGTGACATGATAGGATATGGAAGGGGGAACGGCTTCAAACTGAAAGAAGGTGGATTTAGATTAGATTTCAGGAAGAAATTCTTTGCTGTGAACCAGATTGCCCTTACAGGTTATGGATTCCCCATCCCTACAATTGTTCAAAGCCAGGCTGGATGGTGTTGCAGCAGACCTCTCATTAGGGGTAGAAATGATCAAGACAGAGATTCTCATTCAACAACATGAAAAGGGTACTAGTTTATTCCTCTTCACAGCTTTGCCATCCTGACTGACTACAGCAAGCTCCTACTGTAGGGTCCAACTGCAGACTCTGACTGCTGGCTATTTCCTCCTGCAGTTTGACTGTAAGTATTGGTTTGGAGACTCTGAATGCAGGCTTTCACCCAGCTCAGCTATCACTGCAGGCTCCAACTCCTTCAGACCCAGACTGACTTGTTAGCAGATCTTTTATTGCAGCAGCTCTCTTCTTTGTATCAGTCTTCTTTGTGTCTCTCTATTCTTCCTCAGGGTTGCTCTTCCTCCAAGATCCTTCCTGACCAGCCAACCCACCCCTTTTATCACACTTAATTTATTAGTCACAGCTGCAACCCATTAAGGCCAAGGCTATTCTTCTTCTCTGGTAATTAGTACAACTTACTTAGACTTACAAGTGGTAAGGTCACCTGTAATCTCCTACACCTACAGGATGGGGCATTAAGCAACATGGTATAGTGAAAGGTATCCCTGCCCATGGCAGGGAGCTTGGAACAAGATGAATGTTAAGGTCCTTTGGTCCTTTCCAACCAAAACCATTCTATGATATGAGTAATTACATAGATGTAGGTAGATTAGGTAGCTCCACCCAACCCTATGGGAAAGTGTTGTCGCAGGTATGGATGCAAATTTTACAGTGCTATGGTATACCAGTTTAAATTCGTACCTTGGATTATACAAAGCACATTTATGTTGCACATTTTGGGGAGCTGAAAATAAAGCCTCTTAATTATCAGTGATACTGTCAGCTATGGTAATCATCTTGTTCTGGTGAGCAGTCTTGAATGCAGTAATGGTAAAACACAGCCATTAGCAAGTCTCTGTGGTAAAAGCTTTTGTACAAGGCTCGATGCATCTACAAGCTTATAGCCTGTAAATTTGCAGGGATTTAGAAAGGAGAAGTATTTTTACAGGTGACCAAGCATTTTAGGTAATTGTAGAAAGCATTCAGACGAAAATAAGTAATGTAAAGGCAAAGGCTGTTTGTTGGTTGAGGTTAAATTAGGGATGTGAACCTCTGTGTTCTGGGGCAAAAGTTATCTTAAACTGATTGAAGGAGAGGAGAAACTGTAGTTGAGCATCATGTAGCAGCTAGGCATGCACTTTCTTAAGCATTTCTCTAAAGTGCATATAGATCTGGACTTGATTCTCATGCAGATGAAGGCAGGCTATTTCTTTCCTGCATGCCAAATGTTTCTCTGCCCCTGTGTGGAACCTCCTAACAGCATGCATATCTGTGTTTTATTGCACTCAATGTTTTCTAGTCTAATTATAGTTTCATTGCTTCCCAAGTAAGTCTAATTCTGCTACTCATTCTGATTCACCACTGTAACTTAATTATTTGATGTTCTCAGTAAACAGACACTCTGGGAGACAACTGGTGATTGTTTTAAAAGACATCACTGCAGGATTTCGAGCTATCAACATTATTTCTATGGAATATGATTGTGTCATCCTTCATCCCAATTTCATACCCAAAATTACTTAAAAAAATACAATCAATTCCTCTATACCCAAAATTCATATTCGTAACTGCTGCAAGTTTTAAATATCTAACATGTATCTTCAAAATTTTCCAGTGTAAAACAGTTTGTGTGCATTCTTCATCACAAAGCAGACTGTTGTACATATTTATCACAATAGCATCTTTGACAGCAATGTGACCCACGTATTACTTGATGGCTAATGTAAAGGTAAATATTTTGTTTAATTTATAGTCCTAGAATATTTAAGCATGCCATTAAGGTGCATCCATATGCTTATTATTGTAAAAAGGCAAGACAGGCAGTTTGCCGTGTTTACAAATTGCTCTGGCTGCCACAATGTGCCAAGGATCTGCAAAAGAGTTAAAGAAGGGCTGTTGTGCTTTTTACTTCTGTGGAACATCTTATATTTGTAATAAATGTTAGCAGGTTTCCATGGTTAGGGAGCTGCTCATGGCCACTGTCTAGCCCAGAGCTAATTCTATGGATGTTACCATGGGCACTGATGGAAGAAAATTCATATTGAATGAAAGAGAATCATGGAAAAAAAGGCAGGAGGCAGAAAAGGAGTGACAGTTATAATTGTGTTAGAGGTCAGGAAGGTCTTATAACTGTGGAAGAGCTGTGAATCTGTATTGGCATCATATAGTACAGAAATATTCAATGTGTGTATGTTGCAGCTAAGGAAAGTGTGAGGAAATAATGCTTCCAGCCCAAGAGCAAGACTATGCTCTTGTCCTAATCACCTAGGAGCTGTGACTCTTAAGTTCACGGTGCTAGAATTAAAAAAAAAAAAAACCCACAACATTTTGTTCTCTGCAGACAATACAGAGTGAGTGTGTGTGCCTAATTCTCTCCTTTAGGAATATGCTGCCATATATATAATCATGTTTAAGTGAAGCATGGAGCATGTCATCTTGGAAGCATTACAACACCCAGGCAGCTTCATTGATGTGAGGAGCTGATTTGTGCTGTCCATATCTCAGCCATTTGAGAAATAAGATTAAAAAAACCCCAATGCTCATTCCCTCTGCAGCCCTCCCCCTGCAAACCACACCAACCAAACAAAAACCGAACAAAACCCAACCACACACACACCCCCCCAAATCCGTATTCTTGCACATTGATTTGATGATGATCCTGCTGTGCATTTTTGATTTCCCAATATAATTTAAATCACACAGAGTTCTGCTAGTATTTGGGGTATAAGATGTCTAGTCCTTATGGCATAGGACTTTGGCAATTCCCTTGGGCACCAGCGATCCTCCTGGGATTGAGTGTTATTGAGAGGATAGGATTAAGGCCAATGAATAGGATTTCTGATGTCCTCATTTACAAGAGTAAAAATTCACATCAGCAGGTTTTAGTTCCAAACTACCCCTGTCTTTCATAGCTAGCATCTCTTGTGCCTTCAGCTTTTCCACTGATCTCATCCTTGTTTCCTGATTCATTTTTGAGGTGTCAGGAATGAGAGTTACTGTTAATTCTTCTTTCTTGAGCACCTGTGAGTCGAGTTGCTGTGAAAAACATGAACTATCCAGTGAAGAATGCTGGAATCACCTGCCAGTGTGGGTGGTGTACATGAGGAAAAGCTGGGATGAGATCCAGAGACTCTTTGTCAGGAGGGGTTTGAAAATTATGTTCTGTGGAGGAGAGGTGGCAGATGGCCATCCTTCACCCTCATGCATTTTCACTCTTTGACCACCTTCCTTTTGTTCACAATGAAGAAACCTGAGGGGTGTCCTGACTCCTGTATTCCTTCTGAGCACCTTCTAAACCTCATTGTGTGAACCAGGTGGGCCTTGTTTGCTGTGAGCACTTGGGCACTTGACTCTGTCTCCTGCCTTTTCATGAGTGGCAGTTGACCTACAGCCAAAGGCCTGATGAAAGACTGGGGCATTTCAGAATTATAATTCAGTTATTGTAATATAAATATAATCATAATTAAATGATGTTCAATGGTCTGAAAAGTAACGTTGTGGCATTCGAAGTTGTAGTTTTCCAAAGTCTTTCTGGATATGATAAAATTATTTCCTCAGCTTTTCAGCAGATCTTCGCTACAAAAGGAATCCCATGTCTGCTTTAATAAATATTGCTTTAATTTGAAAGTTTAAGGTTTTAATATGAAATCTCAACAACTTTTGCACCCTTCAGTGTAGCATATTTTTGTTTATTTATTTTCTCTCTTGATCAGAGGTATTTTTGAGATGCTGCCCCTCTTATTAAAGTTTCCAATAGTCAGAGCTAGTCACTATGGACAAGTGCAATGTTTTCCTGATGAAGTCGCACCTTTTTCTCTAATTTATTTTGAGAAAAAGAAAGGGGAGAAAAGACTTCTAGTTCTTCTAGTTGGAAACTTTATATTGGCATCCTAATGTGCCAAAGGAAATCAAAATAACATTTGTGTTTACTTGTCTACGTTTTTTCAAAAATAATATGATTTAGGGCTCTTTTCTGTTCAACAAGTATCATTCTGTCTGCACATTGGGGCAACAAATGCATTTTCTGCTACATTTCAGTCTAAGGGAAACTGGGGAAAGTAAACAATTTTGCCTTGAGAAGTATGAAGTGCTGCTGTAGGAAGTCTGAGCTGTCAGATGGGGTAGTTATTCTCAAGGTTGTTTTCAGGAGAACAACAGACTTCTCATGTGAAGTGTTTTTCTTTGGTTTGCTGATTTTACTTCACATTTTCTTGCTTTATTACCTCTTGTTTTTCCTGTCATATATGCTCATTGTCCTCTGTATAAAAATGAGTCTCGAGATCAAGCTGTGGTCCTCAAGTCACAAAAACATGTGGAAGGAGAAAAGAGCCCAGATGTATGTGTGAGTGCACGTGCAAGAAGTGAGAAAGTGATATTCTTTGGATTTCATTTCAGACCAAGACACTTATATCTGCAGAGCAGTAAGAGCTGGGGCACTAAATATTTCCCTCCATGTTGGAAAACCAGTCAATGAAGGCTTTGTGTAGGCAAATACACCAGTTATTAATTGGTCTGAGATGTGGGGAGCAATTCCAACCTCTTGGGTCCTAGGCCATGGGACATAGAGAACCCTCTGCGATGCTTCTGTTCTGCCCCATTGCTTTTAGCACTTAAGGCTGGAGATTAGTCCTGGGGATTTCCAACTTGCAGTGGGAAACAATAACTGTAAACATGTAATATGCTCTGAATTTTATATGTTTTCAGAAGAAGTAGGTGGGGGCTGCTCTGTCCTTCTTCCAGTTCCTACAAGAGAACATCCCCCTCTGCTTAGGTGAAGCTCTGCAACTCACAATGGATGGAAGAACTTGCTAGGAAGACTTTGGGAGTGGGAATAATTTTGTTATAAGCAAATTGCTTCATATGTAGCTTATAGAAACATCTTTTAGTAAGTAATAAAGGCCTCTGACAAGAAGGAAACAGAAGAACCTTCTTAAAGGATATGGTTTTAAACTAATTTATGTGCCAGTTGGTTTGACCATTGACAATGAGGTGTGCCATGCCCCTGGTGTTCCTTTCTCCTTAGGTAGGTCCACATCATTCCCACAATATATTGTGGCTACTTCCTTGTTAGGTGGGGGAATAATGACGTCCTATGTTGGAGCCTGGATGCTGGGCAATGTCCCACAAAACAACTGTCCTGAGACTGTGATGATTTCCCTATCCAAGCAAGATTCATAATTTCCCTAATCATGATTTCCCTGTTTTGAAAACATGTCAAAGGAAGCTTACAAAATGTGGAAAAAGAGGCAAACCACTTAGGAGAAATACAGGGATGTTGCCAGGATATGCAGGGATGTGACAGGGACAGCAAGAGGAGCTCATTTGAGTACACTGGTAGCAAAATGAAGACTAGGTAAAATGAGACCCTCCTGCTGAATGAGATGAGTGCTCTGGCAACAAAGGAGATAGGGAAGACAGAATTACTGAATGCATTCTTTGCCTCAGTCTTTACTGCCAAGGCCAGCCCTTGTGAATCCCAGACCCTAGAGGGAGGGGGCAAAGTCTGCAGAAAGGAAGACCTTGCCTTGGTTGAGGAGAATCAGGTTAGAGGTCATTTAGGCAGACTGGACAACCACAAATCTGTGGGCCCAAATGGGACATACCCACAAATCCATAGGCCCCAAAGGGATACACCAACGAGTGCTGGGGGAGTAGCAGATGTTATTGCTAAGCCAGTCTTTATTATCTTTGAAAGGTCACGGAGAACTGAAGAGATATCTTAAGACTGGAGAAAAGCCAGTGTAATTCCAGTCTTCAAAAGGCAAGAAGTAGGACTCAGGAAACTACAAGTCAGTCAATCTCATCTTCATTATGGCCAGGAAAGGTGATGGCGCAGCTAATTATGGATGTTGTCTCTAAAGATGTAGAGGAGAAGATTATCAAGAGTAGTCAGTGCAGATTCACCAGGGGAAGTCTTGCTTGAGTGCTCTGATAGCCTTCTACAGTGAGATGACTGGCTGGGTAGATGGGGGAGAGCATTGGGTGCTGTCTACCTTGACTTCAACAAGGCTTTTCACACTATCTCATCCTCATAGGTAAGCTCAGGAAGTGTGGGATGTGTTAGTGGATAGTGAGGTAGATTGAGAACTGGCTGAATGGCAGAGCTCAGGGTTGTGAGCAGAGGTGCTGATGATGCAAAACTGGGAGGAATGTCTGACACACGTTCTCATTCAGTGAAACTTGGACAGGCTGGAGAGCTGGGTGTAGAGAAATCAAATGAAGTTCAACAAAGGCAAGTGTGGGGTCCTGCATCTGAGGGAGGAATAACCCCAGGTGCCATGACAGGCTGGAGACCTGTTGGAAAATAGCTCTGAGGAGAGGGACCCGGGGGTCCTGGTGGACAGCAAGCTGTCCATGAGCCAGCAGTGCTATGGTGGCCAAGAAGTCCAATGGGATCCTGGAGTACATTAGGAAGAGCATTGCCAGCAGGATGGGGGAGGTGATCCTGACCCTCTACTTAGCCCTAGAGAGGCCACATCTGAGTTCTGTATGCAGTTCTGGGCTCCTCAGTTCAGGGAAGAGAAGAAACTACTGGAGCAGGTCCAGCAGAGGGCTGCAAAGATGGATGGGGGTTTGGAGCATCACTCTTATGAGGAAAGGCTGAAGGATCTGGGCCAGTTTGCCTGGAGAAGAGATGGCCAAAAGGGGATCTTATCAGTGCTTATAAATATCCTAAGAGTGAGTTTCAAGAAGAGGGGATTATGCTCTTTTCAGTGGTGCCCAGTGACAGGAAAAGGAGCGATGGGCACAAACTGAAACCCACTTTCCTCTGAGAGTGACAGAGTCTGGAATGGGCTACCCAGAGCTGTGGTAGTCTCCTTTTCTGGAGATATTAAAAACTCACTTGGGTCTTTAGCAGGGGGGTTGGACTAGATAATCTCCAGAGGTTCCTTCCAACCTCAACCATTCTGTGTTTCCATGATCACACTTGGTTAGCTATCATGGTCTTTCACTTGGCTCTGTTTTTACAATGTGTCTGGCAATAACCCAGCTTGCCTCATCCAATTTAGGATGATAGGTTTTGACATTTGTCTTTCAAAAAACAGTGATCTCTTCAGATACTGTTGGTTTTTTTTCCCCATGCTCTTGGCTTGTGTTTCTCTCTGTTTTTCAGATGTCTCATTTTTACCCCCTATTTAGCAGTTCTTTTCGTCTACCCTCATAACACATAAAAAGGGCATAAACCCATCTATATAACAGAAAGAAGAGTTACATTTAATGCTCCTGACAGATGTACTTGCTTTTTTTCTCCAGCCTACCTCACCTGGCACCCTCAATCACCACTGTGTGACAAAGCCAGGGTTTGTCCTAGGAAGCAATGTTCCTTGAAAGCTTTGATTAGTAAAAGAATAAGCCATGGAGAAGTGTGCAAAGTGCTCCTGTGAGAGAATCCTTTGGTGCTGTGTTTCTAGTGGTGCTGCCACAGAGCTTCCTTATGGGGAGTGAGAAATGCGTCACAGAGGCTTTTGGCTGACTGAAAACCTTTTCACCTGACAGCAGTGAGGAGTACTGGGCTTTGATGTGCCATTTGGCTCAGATCTGTCAGATAGAAGTAGAGTCAGAGAGAGTGTCTGTATCCCCTTCCAGTACAGCAAGTGGAAGGCGACTTCCACAGAGGTCTCATCCTTTTCTGCACTCTCTGGGAGATTAGAATTGTCAAATTGAACAGAAGACTCATAAACTAGTAGAGAATACAGTTAATTGGGAAGATTTATAGGCTTGTTAGCTGGAATGTTTCTTAATTTAAAATGTCATGTATTCCCTGAAGGGAGACATTACTTCTAGTTGAAGCCTTAATTGGAATGGGCTAATTTTCAGTGCTGGGACTACTACTACTACTGAAAAAAATCCTTTTATCTTGAACAGAGAGAGAGCTATTTAAATTTCACAAGCTGTAAAAGTGTCAGGAACACTGATTTTAGCTTTCTTTCCTGAGGCTACAGAGGAGACTAAAAGGTGAACAGCAACACTGGGCAGTCATGAGAAGGTGTTTTCTTCAAATGGTTTTGCGTAGAGCTGACTTGGAAATGTCACAAGCTTTTTTTTCCCTCCTTTCACTTACATGGTGATGCTCATGGTCTCATACTGAAATTAGTTCAAATAGGTGTACCTTGATAGGCTGCAGTTCTAATGCTTACAGGCTGGGTAAAATTGATGTATCTTTTTGAAAATGGAATTGTCTACTGGTATGAAGAATAATCACTATTTTTTAAAAAATGTTTTCAGATATCATCTAAAGTCTGCAACCAGGTCATGCCAAGGGAAGTGCTCTATATGACTTTAATGCCCTGTATTTGTTGGGATGGTATAATGTACTCTTGTCTCATACTTCTTCCAAGAAATTTTCAGGTTCTTATGTTATCCAACTTATTTTAGGCACTTGTTCCTATCAGGTCTATTAGGAAAGAGCAGTATTTTTCATGTGTAAATAGATGTAAGATCCTTAAGTGGAGAATCTAAAGTAGAAGCACAGGTGCAACAGAGAGAAAAAAAAGAGTAATAATTGTTTCCCATTATGCAGAAATTTTCTGCTGCAGAGATGGTTTTTTTTAGCAAAAAAACATCTAAAGCCACATGGTTTAGTTTTACATATCCTGCAGAGATTAGGGAGTTGGACTCTGATCTTTATGGGCCCCTTCAAACTCAAGAGATTCTGTGATTGTGTGCTCAGGTGGAGTGTATGCTTCCCTGTGCCTCAGCATTTTGGGGGAGTTGGTGTTGTGGGGGTCTTTTGGGGATGTTATATTGCTTTGTTCTGGACACATCTTATGAGCTGTCGCTGACTTGCCTCAATGACTGGCTCTCCCATGAGAACAAGAATTCATCAGATATTATTTCTCTTTCCTCTCTCCAGGAACAAATTATTGTTAATCAACTGTGACTTCCTACTTTTTCACCACCACAGGAGGACATGAGTTTCTCTGTTTACTTCTTTGTAACTGAGAAATGAGACACAACTCTGGAGGTCTGAATGCACGACAATGTAAGGTGACAGAAAATGTTCAGTCAAGTATCATAATCCTAAAAAAAAATCACTTTTTTTTTAACCTTCTTATGTCTTAGAAGTGCCAGACAGGGTTAAATGTGCTCCAGTCCTGCTAGCGCCTGCTGCCTGCCCAAAATGAGGGACCCAGGGAAGCAGTGACAAGCAGGGATCACCGGGGATGAAAAGGAGGATCTTGGATGGGAGTAAGGCAGAGTGGTGGTGTGAGATTTCCATGGCAACAAGGTGTCTGACTATGGGTCATCTGCAACTCCAGTGCAGAAATAGCTCCTTGAGCCTTCTGTAAATAAATAAGTGCCTGGAGCTTGATCCTTCACTAGTATAAGTTCAGACTTGTGTGGTTGCTTTTGATAGATGACTCATGCTGTGAACATATAGCTTGTGGAAAAACAAAAAATAACTTACAGTTCCCTGGTGCTTTTTTAATGCTTATAGAAAGTCTGTCTCTTTTTAGTGGAGATTATTTTTTTAAATATAAACACAGGTTCCTGAAAATATTTATAACATAGCAGTTTGGTTTATGAGATCTGCTGTGTCTGTTATGAAAATCTTCCATATCTTACACTTCATGAGAGCAAAGGTAGAAGCATACCAAATCCAATGTTCTTGATTAAAAAATTCTGTCCTCTGGAGAACATTCCCAAAGTCAAATCCTATTTTGCATCATGTGTGATGCTTTAAAAAAATCCTGTACTACACTGCTTAGAATTAGAAAGAATGTGCTTGAGCTAACTCGTGTGTTTTGAAATAAAGCTAGAAAAATGACTATAAAGTGGTGCTGATAGTCAAACCAAGCATAAAGCTATAAGTATCTGATAAAAAATAAAATGTCAGAGGGAAGACAGAAAGGAAAAAAACCTATCTAGTTCTCTTCTCTGTGCTAAGGCTCAGTGTCGATTTAAACTAACTTGTGACACCATCTTTTCATGGCAAATGTTTTCTAAAGTTCCCAGTGTCATAAATAGTATCCATTAGCATCATCCCTTTGGTTTCCTTAGCAACTGAGACAATCAATTCAATGATAGTTTCATCAGCACAGAAAAGCACCAGCTACCAGAGTTATGGACAGAAGTACAAAATGCAGGTAGGCTGGAATCTGTTTGTCTACAGACATGCTTTATTTCTTTCCTTCTCTCTATTTTATGGGTTGAAAGCCTTTAATCACAAATTAAGCACAAATCTCTTCAAACTGTGCTGTGCTTGTGCATCAGTGATGGTTGATGCTGACTCTAAGGGATTCTCAAATCCACTCAGCCCAGCTGCAAGAAGCTTGATATTTTAGCTTCACAGCCTGAAAACCTTCATTTTCATATTGGATTGGGTGTTAATATATCACTATATATTTTTTTAGTATTAATTAGAAACTTGCAACATTAAGGTAATGCTGGGACTTGTTTCAGTGGGTAGAGGAAAAGGGGCCTGATTGCTGCTGCAGCTTTCTTCATTCCTTTCCAGTGCAAAGGGGTCAAATGCAGTTTGTGTTTTCTGTCACTCAGATCCACTCTGAAGAAGAAATTCAGTAAGCAAGTAGGAGTTGCAAAAGGCTGGTGTTCATAAATTGTTTTGCAGATTCCACTTGTGAAGGAAGATTATATGGCTGGGAGATGTATTCCTTTTAAATATATATCATAGTTATATATTTTTCTTTTCTAGAGAAGCTTCTTTAATATCTTGCTGAAGCTTCAGTCCAACTCTGTATGATTCTGTCTGCAGAAAGGCTTTTTTCTCTGAATTCTCATTGTCAGTACCAAATACCAGTAAGGGGGGAGGTAGTGCTATGATAGTGAGTTACTGAAAAGCTCTATACTATTTATAGGAAAAGTATTTTTTCTTCTTTATTTATTTTTTCTTCATTTCTTCAGAGTCTGACAACTGGATGTATTCTGAAGAAATACCACATGTAAGATGAAAACATGACTGTGTCAACTGCTACTCCTGAAATACAGACAGAAGTGTTGTTTTGTTACTTTTTTTCATTTAGATACTTAAAAAAAGTTATTAAAAACACAGTTAATGTCAAGCCCCTTGAAGCAGGTGCAGAAGATCCCTTAGGTTCTTTTGGGGACTTCCAAAGCTAACCATGGAACATAAAAATTTATTAAACAATAAATTCACTGCGTGCTTTACTTAGTTCTGATGACTGCTGCTCCTAAACTTCAACAGTTTATGTATCAGTTCTACCAATCCCTAAGCCCACTGTCATGAGTAAGATTTCTTGCAGGTTTCTGAGTTCAGTGTTGGAAAAAATCAGGTGGACGAGTCAAGCTTGCTCACTGTCATGAGAACTGGGAGTAGTGCTCACCCCCTGAAGTAATGGGACACAGTAGGATGACTCACTGGCTTTTTTGGGATTCTGCTTTCCCCCAGACACTTTGTGATTCAGTTCCTATAGTTGCCATGAAGGAGCTGTGACAAGTTCAGACTGATGGCCACAGAGAACTATATTCCAACTTAACTGAGGCCATGGACTTTTTTAGAATGTGAGAATGTCTTCATAGTTTCAGTAATGCAGGGGTTGGAAGCTGTTCAACAGTCTTCCAGCACCATTACCTTAGTTCTAGTGGAATTTAAATGTGGCACTTGCCTGTTGGGATTCCAGTAAGGATGTAAGCTCATTTGATCTGAGGTGGAGGAGGAAAAAGCCATGGCCTCTTAGGCATTTTAGAGTTGTTGCTTGATATCTCATGTAAATGTGGACATTTGTCATCAGTTTTGGTTCAGCCATGGTATAAGGTAGAAATATTCAGTGTGTGTGCAGTTTTTTTTTTTCCCCTCCCTGAGTGTAACAGACCAACTAATTTTCATCTAGCTGGGCACATATAGGTCACCTGTCACGACCACTTGTCCATCTTGTGACTGTGTAAACATTTTTCCCATACACAGCTTCTTTTTTCCTTCCTCCCCCACTTTTTTTTTTTTTTTTTTAACCACCTTGAAGTTTTTGGCAGAACTTAGAACAACAGATCTTCTTCCTACTGGTCAGCTCTGGGATGAGTGATCACTATCCTGAGCAGCAGCTGCTCAAGGAATTACGTGTTATGGATTTGATGTTTGTATGTTCAATGAACATGTTAAGTGCAATTGCAAACAGGTTAATAGTGTGAATGCTTGGTTGAAAAATACAGGTATCCCCCTACTAATTACCATTCCCGGAGTTAGATTTTTGGCTCTTGCAAAATCTCAGGATGTGTTTGCAGATCTGAAACTTAAAACTGTTGTTCTTTACTCAATTCACAGTGTTTGCTGGGGGGTGTGGAGAGAATGCAATTTTGACACTAAGTGGACTATGAACACAGCATTTTAGACATATGGGAACATTGGGAAATTTGTTCATGGGCAAACTGCCAGGTACTTGAAAGACCCCAAATAATATTTGACTGAGCCACTTTGTGAGTGATCTTTCAAAATTCAGGGAAAATGCCAAAACCTAATTAATTATTTTGAGACGAGATGTACTTATGAGCCTTAACCAAAGCATGGAAGCCATCACTGACACTTCGAGTTTCTAAACTGTCCCTCTTGCATGGTGACAGGAAAGTGCAGTTTATTGACAGTTGATGCAACAAGGTAATATTGATGAAAGCAGTCAATATATGTTTTCACTAGACATACAGATACTATAATGATGGTAAAATTCAATGGATTCGCCTAACAAATTGTTAGGTATGAGTTAAAATAGGTCTTGACCTTCAGTGCAATCCATATGTTCAGTTAATGCTTTTTAATTGCAGATGTAGAGGGTGAAAGTGTGGGCAGCAAAACAGCAAGCGACTCATTCTCTATTGACCAAATGACATGGGATTGTGTGTAACTTTGTGAAAATAAAGGCTACAGAAAGAACTTAAAATTAATTGAATTAATTTTTTTTTCGTTCTTTTAAAGAAGTGATTTGTGAATCAACTATCGCAATACTCAGGACTTCTGATAATTAGGATAAACCACATATTATGGAAGTTCTGCTATGTTTAGATACCCAGTGGCCTGGAAAAGAATTCAAAGGATCCGAACAGAAATGAAGTTTAAAGGACCTTCAGGGCAGGAGAAAGTATGTTTTCCAGAAATGCTTGTGAAAACAGCCAGGATGATTTCAAATGTGATGGCCCCAAGTCCAAAGCACTGTTCGAAAACAGGAAGAAAAATTTCTGTTGGAGAATTGTTTCAGATCTTCGACTTTCATCATTAATGCTTGAAAATATATTCTCTGTAGAATCTTTGTGTAATATTTAGTTGCTCTGCATTAAAAATATTTATTATATAAAAAATTACATACCACATAAAATCGGGATATATGCAATAACCCAGTCATATCAATGGATTTATTTTCCCCTTTTAAGGTGGTTTTCCCTCGAGGAAATAAAGTGCAATAATATTATACCACATAAATATTACTGAGAATATGTTAGGTGTGCAAGGGCTGCAAGAATTGAAAGAATACTTTCAAAGTGAAATCTTTACCCTGCAAGTTAATTTGCAAGCATAGTTACGTTTGCTGTAACTAAAATGCTGTGTGAAAACATAGTATTTAAAAGTACCCACAGCATCAAGAGATTTCACTGGCATTTCAGAAACAGAGGAATGTTGATATTAGGTTTCATGTCTTGTTCTACTCCACCAACCTTTGTAAGCTACTTTGTATGGCACTACTTGTGTCAACCACCTCAATATAGATTTGGTATTAAAACAACATCAACCTAAGTGCTTTGAGCAGTCATCCTTATCATGAGAGGATCTGTTAACTATCCCGTGAAATGGACTTGTTGGAAGCAAACAGCCTGGAATAGGGAATGAATTACTTGCCTGCCATCAGCCCTCCTTTGACAGTGTACTCAGATTGAATTCTAGTCTGGCAAAATGTGATAGAAATATACAGCTTGCTCACTCTTCTCTGCAAAGAGCTCTGGTGAGGAAGAGAAGAGCAATGATCCTGCAAATGGCTCTTTTCTTGTAAGACATCTCCCATGTTTACCTATAAAACATGTTTACTAAAAAAGTAAAAAAAGTAGAGTGCATTTAAAAATAACAAAAAACAACTCTCTTTTTTTCCCTACTAGAAAGCTATTACCTGACAAAAATGGGAGTCATTGCATTTCCACTCTTAAGAGCCTGAAACATGTTCTGCTATCAAGTGAATGAGCTGTGCCCAGGTACCAGCAGACATATCTTCTTGTTCCTGTGCTCTCCAGGAGTGACTGTCCTGCAGTAAGGGAATAATTTGCTGGCATGTGTCTGCTTTAAGCTTTCATTGCTTCCTTTCTATTAATCCTGAGCCTGGGTAAAGATTTCCATATACCACCCTGATTCGTCTCTGATGCCTCCCTCATCCCGATGAAACGTGGTAGCTGACACTTTTACAAGCACAGAGAAAACAGAGCCAGGACAGTCCTTTGTTTCAACTTGCCTTGCTGTTAAAATGGGTTTTAAATATCCTGTCAATTAATCTCACTGAAATGACTAGTGAAGGTTCTGCTAGCTCTATCCTTCCAGCTCTGTGGTTAATTCATTTCTGAAATGGAGATAGGTTAGTAGAAGTGGCAGTGGCAAATTGCCTTCCTATCACTGCAACAGAAAAGTTAAAATTGGGTGATGCCCCATATACTGCAAGCTAGGCAGCCTTCTGCTAAAGAGAAAACAGGACACTTTAAATTAATATTTTGTCCCTTGAAATCTGCATGCCATATTAAAAGTTAATTTCATTGCTATCTATATACCACCAGCCTGGTCTGGAGTTGATTACTCAGCACCCATTTGACTAGCAGGAACTGAGCAGGGAGACTTTCCTTATATAATATTGGTAAAAAAAATTGAAATTGGTGAAGCATTCAGGCTGCTAATCTAATACTTAGTCATTGCAAAATTCATCTATTTTGGTTTCAGAGACCCTGGTTTCCTATGATACTGCTGAATTTAGCATTATACCTAATTCCATTTTCATTCACCTTCAGCCCCCAGTGAAATATCATTACCCACCTACAGGTTCATTTGACAGCATGAAACAGCAAAATGATCCCGTTTCAGAGTAAGTCTTTTAATTTTAGATTACTAATAACCATAGCACAGTCATGGTGTGGTGATGTGGAAGTGCCTGTGGTCTCAGCAAGCCACAGAAGCCATCAGTTTTATGAGTTTACCAGAGTGCTAACCTTTCTGCAGGAATTTCCTGCTCCCTTCTTAGAATGGGATTTCAAAGAAGACAGGTACTTATATTCAGAAACAGCCTGAGAATGAAATGTTCTTACTTGGGCTATATCAGGGTTCATTCATGCTTGTGAACATCAGGGACTTGGTTTGCAGAGTAACTTGAATGAAATGAGGCATTTTCCAACAGAGGTTCCTAACAGTTCTTTCTGAAATAAATGGAGTGGCTGATGGCTCTCAGAGCTGCAGTTGGTGAAATACAGTGTGTTTTAGCTAATGCAATAATGGGGTCTGCCTTTTTTTTCTACCACAAATTATCATCACGCTGAAGTATTTTGTCAAAAAATTCTTAACTAGTATCACAAAGACTGCTTAATCTCCCCACCTTTCTAAAGAAACTGTATTTGCTGTGGCTGTAAAGACTAGCAATTGAACTGGCTGATGTACATAGATGTTCTTTGGCTAACAGGAGAAACTTTTTTTTTATTGACCATTCTTCATTAGCTTTTACACAACAGAACCTAAGATGTGTCTACATGGAAACTTTCTCTGAAGGTTATATACACTTTTAGAAGAAAGAACTGCTAGTCACCTCTCAGTAATTGCCTTTTTTGGTGTTTAATTAATTATCTAACCTCAAGTCAATATCAGAGCATTTTTCAAGAGTGTTAAACCTTACGTTGCAAGCAGTTGCATAAGTGCACCCTTTGAATGACAAGATCTGTTGCCCTTTGTTTTGTTGCCTGTACATCTGTGGCACCCAAGAGACAAAGGTGTCTCCTGAGGGCTGTCTGACAATACACTGTCACAGGAATGCACAAGCATCACACCCTTATGGTGCATTTCCTCATGGCATTAGGCACAACAACAGAGCATGAAGCTTGAAGACACTTCTAATAAGATAAAGTCAGATTTTCTCTTTTTTTGATGAGAGATGTGGGAGATGGTGTTCTATTAACTTCTAGTATATTCTTGATAGATAGCTTTTTATTATTTCTGTAAAACCTAGAAAACTCAGTTCCTAAAGGTGCTGATTCCACTGCACCATGAATCTGAATTATAGCTGGCTGACATATAGTTCCTGCATGTGTTACCTCTATTCATGCATTTGGCATCAAGTTTGTAGCCAGGAAAGCAAAACAAGAAAAAATAAAATGTGGTAGGTTGTATAGGAGGTGCCTTAGTGTATGGGAGGGCCAAACCATATCCTGTTGGGCAAAACTGTATTTCAATGTGAATCTCTTTCCCTACCTGGAAGTTGAGGTTAAGAGGACTGATCTCTTTTGTGAAGTACATATAAAACTTTGGAGTGAAATTGTGCCTCACTTTAGAAGTGTTTCTATTGCCTTACTTCCCTAAGTATATCAGTTCTGCTGAGGCATAAGCATCAAGGAGTAGATATGATAGATCATTAATTGCAAAATTGAATTTCATTGTTCCAAACTTATTTTTCCATTAGCTCAAGCACCTAGTAAACACCCAAAATGTGTTCTTGAACAAATGAGTTCTTGGAAATTTTCATGTTACATTCAATGGACTTGTACTTTATTTCAGAAAGGAAGAGCAAATTGCATCTCCTGAGGCTAAAAAAAAAAAAAAAACCAACAAAAAAACCCAAACAAACCAGAAAAAAAGCTCTTTAATTGTTTGTTGGTTGGGTTGTGTTTTTGCCCCTAAATAATTTTAAGTAAAATTTTTACTTCGTGTCAGAATAGACAGAGTCTTGATCTCCTATATATTTGTAGGGGTTTTGATTTTTATTTATTTTTGGGTTTCCTGTCTGTTGGGGATTTTTTGGTTTGTTTGTTTTCTTTTTTTTAAGCATGCAAGAATTGGAGTAAATGATATTTCAACACACAGAAATGGGAATTTTAAATACTAGGTAGTCATAAAAAATAATACGAAAGAAGAGTCCTCCTGTTTCCGTCAGAAATCTTGACTGACCTTGTTTAAGAGATGTTAGAAAAATTAAGTGCACTCATAACATTATGTCTGTGAATTATATCTGTTGAAATAATTTACAGTCTTTCAGCAAATATAGCTACAGAAAAATATAGTTAGAGTAGCTGAGAGTTAAGAATCTTGTCTTCTAGAAGTGTTAGGGACAAAAAGAAATAAAATTAAACATATTTATAATAAGACTTTCATCAGTGCTTTTACGAAGCCACAGTAAACAATGTAACTGTGACACAAAATCACAGCCATTTCAGATTGTTTATGCAGGAGCTCTGAGCAAAAGCAAACCTGAAATGCCCACAGACATTAAAGAAACCAACAAATAGACCTGAAAGCGTTGCTTCTATGTAACATTTAAATACATTAGATTTAAATTAATTGTCTTGCAAGTGAAGGCATTCAAGTGGATTTTGTAATTGCTCATAGACAGGGTCTATGGTATGGAGACCCCATTCATAAGAGTCTTATTCAAAGGAATACCAGAACTTGGGAGAAGAGAGTTACCCTGCCTATGGGAAAGGAAGCAAAATGGAAAGCTACCATGGATATGCATCAGGGCTAATTAGAGGTTAATTAATGTTAAAGCAAATGGATCACTTGTTTTTCTTTTGTACATTGAAGATACACAAATACTGATTTAGGTCTTGTTGCTATGTTAGGGTTTTGGATAGTGTTGCTGATCTGTTTTTCCATATCAAGTTAAGTCTTATATTAAGTCCACCAATTTTCAAGGAAAGGTTTGATCTACAAGTAATATTTGGAGGATATGTAAATTATGATACCCTTAATGAGATTTGTTTAGATCTATTCAGTCTTTCTGCATTCCACCAGGCTCTGTTTCAATGTAGTATTTTAATATATAGTGGGTAACCTCCCCTACCTCTGATAAATCAGGTCCAGTAGATTGCCTCATCTAACCACAGTCTGAACTGAACTTTAATCACTCAGTGCCTGATAAAACTTGACAGTATGTTGGAAAGTTTTTCTTTGAGTTTTCATGTTATTACTTAGTAAAGTGTTCAATTCTCTTTGCTGCTAAGCACTGGTAATAGTAGAAGACTTGAAGTTAAGAAACTACTCCAATTATTTTTGGAGCATTCTGGGTCCATTATAAATAGAGGATATAAGATTGTTAGATTCATTATAGCATAATATCTTTTCCCATCAGAAAACCTGGAAAATAAGATAGTTCTGGCAGTGCACATCTTGCACTAAGAAACTGTCAGGATATAGAAAAGGATTGTTTGGAAAATGGTACCTAATTTTAAAAAATGTAATATTTTTTCCCCTAGGCACTTGTAATAGTATCTCCAGAAAACAGATTTTTTTCTTAACCATTTTATCTCTCTTTTCTTTCTCGACTTTGGTGTTTTCTGCAAGTGCTGCTTTAGGTAGAGTTCTCAGTCATAAACAAGTTGCTGTTTTTAATGTATGTTTGTTTAGGCTTCTGAAAGTGATTAATTTTTTGTCAAGACCCCACCCCAACTATTCTCCCTATCTCAGAGGACTTGCATGCTAGATTTTTTTTTATTATTATTTTTATTTTTTTTTCCGTTTTTTGAGAGGCTGGAGAAGGGGAAGGAATTTCATTAAGCCCTCTCTTTAGATGAATCAGGGAAAAAGAGAAACTTATAATGTTACCCAATAAAATGGGATCTGGATGTTGAACTCATTTTGATCCATTAATTAGCAGTAATTTGATGAGGATTAGTTGCCATAAACAGACTTTAGCATTCTCTTGTTTATGTTTTCTTTAGGTAGTATCTTTTCAAACATATTAGCCAGAACTGACTTCTATTAAATGTACCCAGTTGTCCCTGTCCCAAACGTTTGGCCCCATCCCAATCTATGACCATCATTACACTAACAAAAGCATAAATAACTTTGGTTGCTATGTCTATGGGATAACCAATAAAATATTCTCATGCCCATTTAGTAAATGGCAGCACAAAGGTAGTAGCATAAATGTAGTAGCAGCATAAATATAGTGATAACTGTGATGTGTGGGAGACCCTGAATGGGTAGACGATTCCACTGAAGAGGTATATCTTGGCTTAAATCAGATCTTTACATGTTTGCTTCACGATATCATGACTCTTGGTTTATTTTCTGGATTTTGGATGTCTTAGGTAGAATTAGTTAATTCTTTCTATTTAAATGTGAAATGTTGGTGGGGTTTTTTTGTTTTTTGTTTTTTGGGATTTTTTTTGTGCGTGTGTTGCCTTTTGGTTTGTTGTTTGGTTTTTTGTTTTTTTGTTATTGTGTGTGTGTGTGTGGTCGTTTTGCTTTCATTTTTCTTAGGACAGTTTTTTCCTTGGAACATAATCTTCCAAAGATTCTGCCCTTTCCAGCTAGGAGGGTAAAAATGTTATGGGCTGGTATGCTACTCTTAGTAAGTATTTTTAGGTTTCTGGCATGGAAACAGTTAATTATTCAAAACCAGAATTTCACTGAAGAAATTCAGATACAATATTTTATTTACTAACCCAGATTTTCATAGCTCCAACTTTTTTGGCGTTAAAGTAAGAAATGGGCAAAAAAAGAAGAAGCCAGGGTTTGAGAACAAGCAATGATAGTGCAAGATCATCCTTGGTACCTTATTTGTATTGTGCTGGGAACACTCTGTTCAGTTATCAGCATCAGGGTGTCTGTTATCTGTCATGAAAGTAAAATTGGTACTGCTGATAGGACACCTCTGTGTTTCAGAGTTAGAGCTATGCACAGCTTGGTGCTGAGCATCTACTGGTCTGCTTTTGTGACCTGAGCTAGAAATTCTGCCCCTTGCTCTTCTGGGTCCTATAGAACAACTTGCTCCCAGAGTATCCCTAAATATGGTGTTTTGTGGTGCAGCAGAATTAATCCTGCCTCTAAATGCAATTAAAAAGAAAAAAAAAAGTAGTTTCTTGTGGTTTTTTTGCACCCAACTGGCTGCAATAAGCCTGCTAAACCAAGGAAAACTTAGATTTGTATGCAGGAGCAGTATCTGCCATTTAGCTTCCAGCCTGTAGAAAGGAGATAATGAGAATCTGTGGTCGGGAGGGAGGATAGGAGAGCAAGGCCCCTTTTCATGGCTTATTGCTACTAGACTGTCAAGTAGAGGTAAAATTGCAGCTTGACTTCTTATCTTGGTGCCTTCTCCATCCTCTGTCTCAGCAGCTCTGACACATAGTGCTTCAAGAAGGTCACAAATTGGAAAAATGGCCTTGCAGCAGGGCTTTGTTGTTTGGGTTTTTTTTTATTATTGTTTTTATTATTTTGACAATGTCAATTTTATCCTCATATGATTCTTGCATGAGTTAGGGGTGTGTATCAGAACAGTATGATAAAATGCAGGCTGTGGAACTACATGATGGTTGTCTTCCTGGTAGCAAACTTTGTCAGGGAGAGTTACAATACACGTGTGGATATGTCGTGGTTTAGGAATGGTATTGCCTAATTTAGTGTTCCCACTGAAACCATTCCAAATTACACACCAGTCGCTCACTCCCTGCTTCCTCTCCCTCCTCTCTCTGGAGAGGAGAATTGCAGGCACAAAAGGTAAAAATCACAAGTTTCTGTAAGAACAATGTACTGGAAGCAGCAATGAGATAATAAAACAAACAGGATCAGCGACAATATTAATGACCAAAGTGTACAAAATGCAAATGCTCACCACGATATCATGCAGAGCACAACAATTCCTGACTGCTTCCATGTACCCCACCTGTGTTCCCTCCCAGAAAATGATGTGAAGTGGTGTTGAAAACCACTGGTTCTTAGCCATGCACCCTCCTGGCTACTGCAAAAACTAATGGTTCTGGCTGGAGCCAGGACAGGATATTATTTTTCTGCAAATAGGTACATAAACTTGCCTGATGTACTAGGTTGTCTGAAACTGTCATATCTAGTGTCACTTAAGACCGGGATTACACTAGAAAAGGTTGGCTAGTAGACTTCTATTCACAGAATCATAGAATATTCTGAAGGGACCCATAAGGATCATTAAGTCCAGCTCTTACAAGAATGGCCCATATGGAGATCACACCTGTGATCCTGGTGTTATTAGCACTATGCTCTGACCAACTGAGCTGATCTCAGGGTCAGCTTTCTCCTTTCCAGCCCAAACTGTTATGTGATTCTATGATTCTGTAATGCAGCTTGGAGTCAGGAAACTCTTGGCTTCTCTCCTCTCTGCTCTTAACCAGAGCCTTAATGTCTTAAAGATATCTGATTTCCACTATTCCCTGGTGGTGATAGCTCAGAAAGCTTTCTCAGATATGCTCTGCAGTGGAGTTGGTGAGCAGTGACCCCCACAGCTCAGCAATGACCACCCCCTCACTTTGGGGAGATGGAGAAGCTGACTTAGTTTCTTCTATGGTTCAACCAGTAAAAACGGTTTGGTATGTGCAGTATGAGGGTAAAGTCCCCCCCTAAATGTGAATACAGAGCTATGGAATTTATGCTCACATTCAGGGAAGGGAACTTGCTACAATGCCAAGATCTGTAATTGTTCTGTATCCCTGAGAGTATCCCAGGAGCAATGCTATTGACTTTATGGTCCTGGCCTGGGAGCTGGCCTTTCTTTTTGGAACAGCTGTTTGTTTCCCTCACCTCCATGACAGCTGTAGATGTGCAGAGAAAGTTGTGACTAGAACTGTGTGAACTAGAGAAGGAAAAGGGGGAAATGTCTAAAGAGGGGAGTGAAAAGTTCAACCCCTCTTCCCAACTTCTCCTCAGATTTTCTTTGAATTGTTTTTTTTTTCTCATTGTCTTCAGTCATAATGGAAAAAAGGCTGCAGTTGCAGGAAGAACTGGGGATTTCTAGGCATTTTATACCAGCTGAGCTCATGATGCTGTTTTAATAGCCTATTGGAGATGACTCAGCCAGCTCAGACTGTGTAAAATCATCAATTATTTATTTCTAAGTTTCGTGCATTGCTGGTCTGTGGAGATCATTAATGTCTGGATAAAAAATTACTGGAGAGAGGTGGTGCCTTGCTCTCTTGCAACATCACTAAAATTTTCATGTGAAGGCTGTAAACAAGGATGCTTCTCTAGAGCAATTGCAATCTGAGCATTTAAGGGACTGTTCCTAATTTAGTATTCTGTGTTCTTTCTCTCTGCTTACCTAGCCAAACAGCAATGCTTGCTGTCGCAGTTGAAAAGACCTAAATTCATCCACATGTAAATTTTTGTGTTGCATATTACGGTGGCTTGGTTTCCTTAATAGTTCTTGCCTGCTGTTGCACAAAATCATGTTACTCAGCTATGACTCACTGGGCATCTGTTCACGTGTCATTTTGCTATTAGAACTTAATTGAGATAAAATGGGGCATTCTCTCTTCTATCCTCTAGTCTAGGCACTGTTGTGATTTTCACTTTTTAAGAGTTGTTTTTTTCCCCCCCTATATTTTGGTAGAGACTTTTCAGTTGCAGCTGTGATGTGTTTGTGTAAAGGTTTGTAAAGGTGTTACACTTTTATTTAGCTAACAGATGCAGTCGCAGAAACCAGTACTCTGTTTTTTGGGTGCAGTGAGTCCTTCTACAGCATCCACAAAACACACAATGTTGATGTTAGTAGATGCAGAGAGTCTTCTTTCACTAAGAAAATTCATTCAAGCCTAGATCCTCTAAAGTGAAATCCATATATGTAGCAAGTATATGTAACACCTGTCCTTGTGTTCTTATCTGCAGCTCTTTTCCTATGTACTTCCACTTTTAACACAGCATCTCGTGTGTAAATACAGGTAGAAATTTGATTTTACTCTAATTAAATGGGGAGCAATCTACTTAGTGATACCCAGTCTGTGTCAGATCTTGGCATTACAGCTAGGTCTTCAGAAACATCGTCTGCACTTCTTCACAGAACTGTTTTTAACATTATTTCTTGCACTCCTACCAAAGATTTTAGTTTGCCAATAAAACTTATATTGTAGCAGGCAAAATACAACAGTACCCAAAAATTATTCTAATGGTTTCAGCATAGTACAGAATCTACATCTATGCTTCAATAATATCACCATATTGAGCAAAAGGCAAATAAATAATAAAAAATATCCTAAATTGGGGATCTGGCTTATTTTTTACTATATCCAAGATGAGTAGTAGATAACTCAGCCATCAGGATGTATTGTATTAATTTTGACACTGTATTTGGGACCAAATTCAGTTCCCATTATGTAGCATTAAAATGATGCTTTGCATATGCTGCTTGTGGGTGTTTGTAAAAAAGAAGCTATCTAGAGGATTTTATAGTACCCTGAGACTGAGGTATGTCTAAATAGGGGTACATGACTGATGGATTTGAAATATGAAGGTATTTGAGCTGTTAACAGGTAATGCTAATGCCTGGAGTGATTTCTCAGGTACTCTGAGTCTGCTCCTAAAGGGAGAAGGCTCTGTGCTCTCCAGCAACTTTATAGCTTCAGTCAGGCTTTGCCAGGGATGCATCTTGGTATTGTCCTAGGTTGGTGAATGTTATAAGGGATTTCAACCTCACCTCTGAATTTTGACATTGGAAGTTTGACTTTCTGAATTTGATCTTGAATACTGTGAGGCTTTTTCACATAAATCTCATGGCTCACCACCCCCTTTTCCTTCCCTCCTTAACTTACACTACTGAACCTAAAAGCAATTCATATTTGGCAGGAGCTGAAAGACAGTGATAAAAAACTGATAATCTTAAAATGAATGGAGTGACTTGTGAAAGTTAGAACAACAATGTCAGAGCAAGAGGAGGTATTTACTTTCTGTGTGTGTGCTTTTTTTCCCAAGCCTCCACAGTGAAAAAAGCTCATCAAAATGTGCATAACCAATCACTTCCAATGAATCATCAAATGCCATGAAATGTCATAGTAAAAAATTATTCTTCGGCCACTTGCTGAAAACACTATGCCTACTGATTTCCACGGGTAGGCATGTGGCAGGACAGAAACATGATGTGGAACTGCAGAAAATGGAATCCCACCTTGCATGAGTTCTGCTTCCCCTCACTTATATCTTCCAAGGCATTACTGTCTACCATTTCTTCAGCGCCTTACAAAAACCTCCCTGTCATTACTTGCCATAATGCTCCCAATGTCATATTTAAAATCAAGGTAATTTCAGCAGAATGTACCATATACTTGATTTCAAAGTCTCTCCATTTAAGTCACATTTTGCTTGATTATAAATAAGATTCCACCTATTATTTAGTTCATTATTTCCTTTTATCTTATTAGTAAAACAAAACCTCCACCCTAAATGTAACCTAACCAGAAGGTCAAGGATCAGGAATATCAAGGAAGAATACAGAGGGGACAAACTGTGATGATGGTTTGTTGGTCCCGCATGTGCAAAATTGATTTTCATGTGGCTTTGCTGCTGGAATTCCTTGTCTTGTTCTCTTTGTCCTTTTGTGCTGGCCCTCGGAGAGCTGTGTACTTGTACAGTGGCGGGTTTGCTGTGATCTCCAATGCTGTCAAGCTTTCTGGCAGTGCTGTGTATTTAAAGAATGCAGTTTTCCATAAGGTCTGTAGTGTGGCAAAGGAACAGGGCTATGAAGGGAGAATGGAAACCATGAGAGTGGAAAGCAGCAGAGTGACATTTTTCATTTTCATCATCTTTCACAGCTGCTTCATACTGAGAACAAATAAGAGTACCAATGACGGTATTTCTAGCTAATCCAAGTGTGGAAGCTGCTTTGGGGGAAATCTGCATCACAGTTGTTCTTCTGCAAGTTTTCCCACCTCAGATGATCAGTAAACAAGTGATACAGAGGGAGGTGCCTTGTACCTTTTTAAATCCGACACCCTTACAAATGTAAAGCAACACCTGTGTGTTCAAAGAAAGCATACACAACCCCCAAAAGTTTCTGAAATCTATGCCGTGTCTATAAATGCACAAGTGAAATGGCTCTGCCTTCAGTGCCCAAACCTCCCTGTATCTGTGCCCTCTCTGAGCATCAGTGCCTGACCCTGCTGCCTGAGGCAGATGCTGCCAGAGGAGCTGACTGGGCAGCCTGGAGCCTGGTGGAGAGCAGCTGCATTTTATCTTCTCTGCATTGCCTCTTGCTTCAGCTGCTGCAGCATTTCAAAAGGGCAGGCTTAATGAGCTGTAAGGGGGGGGGGAAGTGATATTCAGACAAATCTTGATAATAGGCTTTGATTAATTCAAGAGCTGAAGGTAGCTGAAAGACCTTTTTATTTTTTTTTTCTTAAATCCAGGGTATTACCTTATTGCTTTACATTGCCTTTAATAGCACAGTGTATGTAAACACCTTTCAGTAGTGCACAAAGGAAAATGATTAACAAAGATTACATCTTTTCACCTGAAACATGTATTAGGCTTTCATGAAAACTTGGTTTTCCTTCACTCAGAGTGGGTATAAAAACAAACAAGCAAAACCCCTGGCATAAACCAGGCAATTTCCTGTTATAATCAGTTTGGGAGTTGGGTGCTTTCCTGAGTTTACAAGCTCAAAGGGAATTCAATTGTTCCAAGTACTTTTTTCCATGTAATGTTAAAAAGTACATTAACCACCCTTACTAGTTCCAGTGGGAAATGAACTGTTACCTTTCATTTTCTCTTTCCTGTTCCATCCTCCATTATTATTTCTTGCTTATTTCTTTGAAGTGGTGAGGAGCACTTTTCCCACCTCTCAGTAAGCCAAATCAATAGAGGAATGGGAAAAAATTGAACCCACCTTTCCCTGTGAAATTATGCTCTTTTTTTTTTACCCTGGGATGACTTCTTTTCAAACTTGATCAGACACAGAAGTGCTTTTACTCCTCTTGTACTGTGTGGGTGGACTCAAATGTTTTTGAACTTATGTGTCCAAGCCTTGCTTATGGGGCCAATGCTTTTAGTGATTTTTTTGTTTAGGGGTGGCTGGATATCTGTTTGTTTCTCTTGGGTGATGGGCAGTGCCCTTCTACTTTCAGTAGTAATAGTACAGCAGAAGATGCCTCCTGCAATCTGAATGTCACCACAGTGGCCTTAATTTGTTTACCTCTTGCTCAGTTTTCCCCCCTTCATTTCTGCTGGTTTTATTTGACTTAACCACCTGGTCTTTTTGGTGCTGCTTCAGTTCAGCAGCTTTGTATAATTTGAGTGAGCCTTCCATTTTTGTTCTTTAAAATATTTAATGTTATGTAGATTAAAAAGAAAGCTGCAAAGATCTATCTTAAGATAAGCTGTGGAGCCATGTGATGTCAGTTTGCATATGCTGGCCAGTTGGCCAGGTGCTGATTTTTGTCTCTGAGCAGTTGTTGCCTTCTAAGCAATTATTGCCAATATAAATGCTGACCCTTGCTGCTCTCATTCTGCATGACCATGTATAATTCTTTTGCTTTGAGAACTCTGCTAGAGAGAGGCAGGGATATGTGAGCATAGAAATTGTGTTAAAGACTCAGATTATGCTATTTCTGAAAAAGCTTGATGCTTTAGTGGAATTAAATGTAGCCAATTATGAGACAGAGTGATCTGAATTTTTTCTGAATTTTTTTCAGAGGTTCACTCATGCCCTTTATAACGAGCATTTCTATATTTTTCCCTGCTACTGAATGCAGTTTTGTGTATTCTTATTAGGATTAAATAGTTATATAGCCTACCTGAAATCTTCCAACTTTCGATTTCATTGATATATTTTATCACTATTTTTATAGACAAATTGCACAACTTTCCACCTTGAAAAAAAATTAGAGATACACAATTGTTATATTTCAGCAAGCTTATTCTTTATGCTTGCTTGAATCCTGCAATGCCATTTTTTTGGTACTGTATCATGTCTGTTTTCTATCAATATTTAGAAAGCCCTTTTTTTTCTCCTTTATGTATTTGTGGAGCGTGTGTTTTTTTTAGTGTTGAACTCTCTACTCTGAAGAGAATTTATGTAGAAACAACTTCAATCGTAAGGGATAAGCAATGTGTTTCTAGCCAATTGCAAGGCTAGGCACAAGATGTTGCATTTGCCTTCAGTCAGTAGCTTAATGTGCGCCCTGGCAATGTCTCAATCTGTCTATACCCAAATAGCATAAGCATCTTTGATGTGTGCTTACATTCAGTCCTTAGGGAGGAGAGCTTTAAAGCAGGTATTTTGGTTAAATGAAAAAGTCAGTGTGTTATAGGAGTCCCGTGGAAGGATAATTTGACTTTTGAATTTGAAGGAAAAATTAGTACGCCAAAAAAAGTGGGTCCAAAATCGACACCTCTGGGATTGAATCCCAACAAATAATGCTGAATTAATGTATTTGAGTCTGCAAACTGACTTGGGCAGTCCACTCTTCAGCTGGTGGCAATGCTATATGGAAAACTGTAAGCCTCTCTTCAAACTGCTGTAAAAACTTGTGCATGAAGATTCCCTGAGAATTTAGCTGAGCTACATTGGCTGTTTACAGAGCTCATAATAAGGGTAGAATTGTTGAACAGAGTATGCATGATAGAGATTGTGTCAACATGCAGCTGAAAAAACAGGAGGTGGGGAGAGGGAGGGATGCATCTGCATCCCTTAGTTCTAATTTTCTCCTCAGATTTGCAGTTACCTTTACTCTAGGGATATTCTTTGTTTCATAATAAAGTAGAATGCCAGAATTAAATGCAATGTGGATTTTTTAAAATTGACTGTAACAGTCCATAGCTAGTGTCTTCGGGTGGAATACTTTCAGGTCCAGTGAGACACTGGATACCCTGTTTTGCATAGTTAAAAGAAAACAGCAAATTTCACTGAGAGTGCCTGTCAAGTTTCCTATCCATACTTATATAAATATCAGAAACCACTACAACTTCCTCTACCAAGTATTCCAGAGCATTAATTAACTCAGGTTATGGTTTTCAAATAAATATTTACGGATAAATCGTGGTATGGTTTTATGTTATGCTGCTGAAGGGTAGTGTGGTTGTCTGGTTTCTGTACTGGTGCCATCTGGTGACTAAAAGTTATTATGGAGCCTTCCCTCCTGCAGCTGGAAGGGTACAGGATGGGTTTGGCCAAAGATTGAATATGAGAATCAGGAGAAACTCCTCAAGAAGCTGCCTTGGATCTTTGCATGGGGGTTATTGTCCATTTCTGGTAAAAGCAGTGCTGAGACTGACACTTTAGAGGGGCTGTGAATTAATTTTAAGGCTTGAATGATTAGCTGAACTGCTGAGCTACTGCAGTTCATAATTTGTCAGAGCTGAATAAGGTGGCTTCAAGGTAATTCGGGCTGAGGCAGCAATACAGTTTTGGAATCAGTGGTCATCACCTTGAATTTCAGCTTTTTGCTGTCAGGCACCAGGTTTAAAGAATGGACTCCCTGCTACAAATAAACATATTTGCAGCATGTTTTTGCCATATGAGGCAATTCTCTAAGCCCTTTCAGACTCATTCCTTCACTCATCAGTTATTAATGTCCTTTTAATCAATAGCACATAGATGTGTTTTGCTCACTAGCTCTTAATTAATTTTAGGGTTTCTAAGAAAAACTGGATTTTGAAGAAGAGTTCTTTCCAGAACATGGTCCAGGAATAGTTTGAAATAGTTTTAAAAAAGGAGGCAAACAAAATCTCCATTTTCCCATCGTCTATGCTAAAATGCTGTCTTTTATTGTTTTCCCCAAAGTACTTGTTGCAAAAAATAGTGCTCTGTCATCACATTGCAGTGATAGCTTGGCCAGTATGCCCAGTAATGGAACCTGTGACTCCTCAGTCTTGTTCTCCCTGTCTTTTCCTGCATTTTCCTGCATAAAGGCCAGGGGAGAAGACAACAAGGTACCTGGTGAAGTACAAGTCTAGCAGGACATGAAGAACATTATACAGTGAGAGTGGAAACAGTAACTCTTCATTTCCAGAGGTGGAGTTTCATGCCAAACTCTTTGTCACAATCCTCAACAAACAGCTCTGGTGGTCAGTTCTCACACTCTTAAAACCCAAAATTTCCCCTTCAAAGGTGCAAAGAGAAGTTGCCCTTGGACTAATTTTGCCTATTTTGGGTCTGGGGTTGAAACTGTGTGCAAAGAACCAAACCAGCCAGTTCTCACAGCATAACTGAAACCCTGCAGGCTTTGCTGGACAAATGAGAGACTGAGGTTTATTCCAACTGCTTTGTTAATCCCTTCTTGTTGTCTTCAGGGAAAATAAATAATTTTGACAGCTTCAGGAAAATAAAATATATATGTGGAAGATATAGATAGATAGATAGGAATGTATGTGATAAAATGCTGATAACAAGTACCTGCTATATTACTATAAAACTTAACAATATATCTTAAGAAGTGACGATCTCTATTAAAATTTTAAATCTCTCTCCATTAAAATGCTGAGAATAACAATTTTTTCCTGAAAAATTTTTGTGAGTGCAAGTCCATACATAACTATGTGCATGTGTGGACACACACAGGCTCCTAGAGAATGCCCAGAGTTTCTCAGAAGACAGCCTGGCCTCACTTGTCATGTGAGATGCTCAGTGCTTTTTGTAAAATGTTTCTGCAAATCCCTCAAGCTGAAGAGTCTTGGCCTGCAAGCACTCAAAATCCCTGTGCATCTGTGGAAATTCATGGCCATGTATCTGTAGGGTCTGTGGCTGAAGAGAAATTTTGAAAACCATATATAGAATCTTGTTTGAGTAGTTATGTGTTGCTTCAGCAATATGGAACCAAAATGGAGCCTGGAAAAGGTGTTAAGTGAAGAGGATATTCCCTTGTGTGCTGAGTTCAAAATTAGAAATGCTCATTTCCAAATCTAGTTTGACTGTAGCCTGGGATAATGCTATGACTGCACTAGGTTTCCTGACCTTTAAAATACTTTTAAAATTATTTTAAAATTCAAAAGAGGTTTTTATTAGTTTTGTATAATGTTTTTAATAAATCTTAGCAAACCAATGAGAATATCACATATCCAAGGATAACAGTTTCTTAGTTACAAAAGTTCTCTTCAGAAGTATGTCATCTTCCATAAACAGGGCTTACTGGATTTAATCAAAAAGCATGATTTAAAAAATGTATTTAAGTGTACTGCTTAAGGCATTACAGTGGGACTTTTTATTGTAAGCTGTATATCTCAGCTTAGTCTGATCTTAGTTTCTTTGTCCTTCTGGCTTATTTGGATTTAGGAGAGAGAGACAGAGTTATCAGGGGTTGAATTTTGGGGGTTATTGACTGTTGTGTTAGCTATACATGGCATTTGTTTTATAAGCATAGCTCAGTTCATCTTCATAGAGGCAAAGAAGATATAAAAGTGTGGGGAAGAAAAGCTGTTGTTCCCGTAGAGGCAGCCACTCCTGAGGCAGCATTAATCATCCTTACTAACTCCCAGCCGTGGCAAAAGCCATTGCTCCAGCTCTCCATGCAGTCCTGATGGGCAGAAACAGTTCTGGGCCTTGTTCTTTTTCATCCTTCTGCTTCTTCCCTCAGACAATGGCCCAGGGAGAAGAGTAAGCTGCTTCCAGGGTAGAGGAGTTATTGTGGAGGCATATCTGTGCAGAAGCACAGTCCTTAAGATAAAGTCAGCTACAGCTAAATAAGGGAATGAAGGGAAGAGGGAAGAAAAATGGATGTATAGGCTTACTGTGATGCCTTGAGACCTCCTTCACACCCCATACCCTGAGCATTTAGACCGTGGAGACTCAAAATTCACAAGATTATTTAAATGCAAGTCATTAGGCAGAGGCTGGGCTGTCAGAATTCAGGCTTTTGTGCATCTGCCTCTTTTCCCTTCAAAAAGTATAAGAATTTTTTGAGTGATGGCCAGAATTGAAGGCAAAGGATGACACTGTGACATTTTTGATTCAGCTGCGAGATGCACTTGCCAGCCTTTGGACAGGGATCAGTGGAAATGCTACTGAAGTCCATAGCTGCTCCCTTTCTTAGCTTTTGCCTTTGGACCATGGTGTTCTTGAACAAAACCACCTGTTTGTACAAACAACAAATCTCCAAGATAGAGTGTGAAAGTGGTCATGAGTGACACTTCCTCGTGTATTTTGGAAGAGGAGTGGGCAAAATCTTCCACTTGCTTTTATCCAGGCTGAACCCTATTAGTGGAGGACAAGCAAATTTGTAAAAAGGCAGCTTCTTCACCATGGTTAACTTTTTAAAATGTCTTTGTCAAGCTGACAAATACTTATGACTACCATAAATATGAGTGTGAAGGAGTGATTCATTAGACTCCAACATCTTGTGGATCAGACTAGATGAGTTGTATTTTCAAAACATTTTCTTATAGCTGCCTTTTTTTTCTTATACAGGCCTATCTAAGACTTGAAAACTCAGACATTGAATCAAAGGATGGTTTGAGTTGGAAGGGACCTTAAAGATCATCTAGAAAGTTTAATGTATTTGTTTATTTCTAGTTTAGTGCTTGATGATATCTTCATTCAGACAGGCTTGAACTTTACTTGTGTATTGTACATGTGAATGGAGTGCTGAAAATGACAGTCAGGAGCAAGAGAGTGTGCTGCCACTAGGAACTTTTCCTAGCTGGCAGATCTAACAGCAGGGAAAATTCTTTACTCAGAGTTTGCCCAGTGGTTTGTAACTTATTTTATATAGCCCTTATATGAAGTAGGGACTATGGTGTTGAAAGCCTTGTGTGACTATTTCACTTGAATGAGCTATATCCCTCATGCTTCCAAAGGTTCTTTGGGAGGAGAGGAAGGTGCTTGGCTATGCAATCATACAGCTGTAGACTCAATATCCGTATTTTAACCCAGCAAACTAGGAGGTAGAATGTAATTTCAAATCATATGTGGATAGGATGTTGCATACTGGAATGACCTTTCTTCTGAGAGTCATCTTACAAATAAAACGATTTTCCTCTTGCACAAATGAAGAAATGTCTTTTATACAGAGCTTCCTTTTGCTGTGGATCACCTTGTTCCCATCTGCAACTGCCTAAAAATAGATAAAGCACAGAACTCTTTACATAAAAAATGAGTTGCTTGTGAAAGGAAATGGACTGATGATTTACAGAAAGATATACCTGATTACTGGTAATTATGCATAAGGTGTTTTCCTTTCTTTTTTCCTTTTCCCCCCTACAACCCCTTCCCACTGCAGGATTTACAGTCATTCTAATATTGTGTCTTCTTACTGACCATGGATGAATGCAAAGGATGCCCTTTCCCTTGTGCATCTCTCATTCACTACATTCAGCTGCCTGCTTTTATTAGGCTGTGTTTGCTATGGCAATGTGGGACGCAGCCTGTGTCTGTCAGATGAATTTCCTTCACGGTTCCCTGAGGAACCATCAGGTCACAGTGAGCATCTGTAACACTGCCATCCCTGCCGTGCTGACTCACCCCCACTGCTTATCAGTGGAGAGCTTCAATGACAATCAAAGGGGCATGGGGAGCTTTTGCTATTTTTAAATATTTGCATTGTAAGTGAAATGCATGAATAAATCAATATTTATACAAAGAAAGAATGAGAGCAAGAGTTTTAACCCCAGTATTGTATGTATGTCCCGTTCTGGATTTATTCTTCCTTTTACCAGTGCATAGCCAAATAATAATAATAAGCGGAGAAGCTCCAACAGAAAAGAATGAAAGACAGACGCTTTCTGCCTGGCTCTGGGCAGATGTGGAGAACAGTTTTCTATGGTGGAAATATTGAAATTTAACCCTGTTGTCTTTATCTTGTGGGCCAAGGGGTTTGAATTTCCTTATTTGGTAAAAGTTTTCATGCCAATGCTTACTGGTGTTTCTCCTCTGTGTTACTAAGTGTAGGACTGCCTCTCATACCTGATGGGATATTTTGACCCAAAAACTCCTTTAAATCCAGGAGAATACAGGAGACTTTTGTTTTTGGCTGAAACCTTCAGTGGGTTTCAGCAAAATATGGAGCTGGATAGAATCCTCCAGCCTTTCTGGATGGATAACTAGATCTGTAAGCCTACAGACAAATTCTGCCATCTCATAAAAGAACAAGTTTCAGCTTAAATTCAGAAATATGTTGTTCGAAAGGGCTGGTTTTTAATCAGTTTAAAAAGTACGGTTTTATGATGATTAACTCTTAGATCTACTTCAGAACAATTTCAAAAGAGGCAGAATGTGGGCAGGTACCAATTACCTGTCACAATTAGTGTGCATCTTATTGTATATATTTAAGAAATTAATGACAGTAGGTGATTAGAACTGTCTCATTACTACTAATTAATATGATAAGTCTTCAGTAGGCCATTGACAAAATAAGAATACCAATTAAATGTGATGTCAATAATTATTAATTATAGGAGAACAGATATACTTGAAGTCCAGTAACAATAATGGGAAGCTATGCTTTCTTTCAGAGACATTTCGGTGCATCTACTACTTCAAAAGCAAGTGTATATTTTGTCTTAAATATTTATTTAATAAAAATCATGCCTAAGAAGTGCATTCAGTTGTCCTTGAACACTAGAAATTGTTTTGCTGCACAATAACTTTCTCATCATCCTTCTTGTATTTCCACCCTTTTAAATATGTTACCAATAGGCTGGAATAGCACATATGGAGAGTTTATGTGCCTAAGTGTCTAGTTGATGTAGACTCAAGGTAATGTTTCTCAGTGTAACTTCAGTTATGATCTCATCTTCTTAGTATTTATCTCTTCTTTCTCTAGAGTAACAGCTATTCAGGGTGGAAGGAACAGATAGTTTTTCATGTGGACTTCTGATAGAGTATACCTATAGATTGTATCAATAGACCAAATATGACAAAATTATTGCAGAAATATTAAAAATCAGAATAAGAACAAGGATGCTAGGAAAAAAAAAATCTGCCTGATCTGCCTGATGTCTACTGTTGGTTCCTGTTTGCACTCGCTTAACCAAACCTGATGGTTTGACTCTGCTTGACATGATGTCAAGCATTCCTACAGAAGAGAAGTGTCACAGGCAAACCCTCCAGTGTTTGCTGCAGCACTGCCCCTCAGCTAGGGCATGAAGCCTGGGGGAGCTCCAAAGGAAGGACACAGCCCTCCAGGGCTGGGGACAGAGATGCCCAGGGCCTCTTGCTGAAGTTAGGGCAGAAAGAGCTGGTGTTCCTGCCTGCACAAGGTGTGCACTGATAGAAGACCTGTGTCACTACACTGAGGTCAGCCTGGAGGAGGTCAGCTAATGTGCACCATCGGGGAAGAAGAACAAAGCAACTGAGAGGATCTTCAGAGACCCTGCAGAGATGAGAGCCTGAAATCCCAAGTGCACAGAGGAGAGGCAGCCAGAAACTGGCTGGTTTGCTGGAGAAGACAGGAAGCTTAGTCCTTGTTTTTGCACCAGGAGAGCAGCTGGTTCTCCAAGCACAGGTCTGCAAGTGGAGGGTGGCTCTCAGGGTGGCTCCCATGTCCTGCTGGCTAACGGGGGGCAGAAAGTCACATCTCAGTAAGTACTGAAAGCACCTGAGACTGAGCCAAGCAGAGAGGCAAGCACTGCCAGTAGATTGAGAGAAGTGATTACCCCCTCTGTCAGTATTTGTTAGGCAAAACCTAGAGTCCTATTTTCCTGTTCACCTCAAATATAAGAAAGATATTGATGAACTGGAGCAAGTTTAGCAGGTGGCTCTTAAGATGCTGGAGCACTTGTCCTGTGTAACCTGTTAAAGAGAGGACTTAATGAGAACCTCGTAGCAGCCTGTCAATACTTCCAAGGAGCTTATCAAGAGGATGGACATGGGGTCTTCTGTAGTGAGTCATAGAAGCACAATAAAAAAGGATGTAAACTGACTGGAGATCTCCTGATGTCTCTTCTCATATTTATTTCCACAAGATTCGTTTTCTGTGATGATAATGAACTTCCCCTCACCACAATGACCCATCCTTGATGTACTGTGAGCTTTTAACTGAGCCTTGTGCTGATGTACAGTGAGCAATGGTGGCTTTGACAGTGTACAGATAACTGCTGGTTTAGGACAAAGGAGGAGAAATGTTGAGGCAAGAAACAGAAGGGTAAAATGTGATGTTACGGGGAAAGAGCTGTCAAAGTGTTCAGGATTCTGCAGTTAGGAATGAAGTGGAGAAGTTGAAAGCCATCCAACAAGGGAAGTGCTCACAAAATTCTCTGGGCTGGAAGGGATTCACAAGGATCATCGAACTCTGAAGTGAATGGCCCGATATAGGGATTGAGCCCTCAACCTTGGCTTTATTAGCACCATGCTTTAACCAACTGAGCTAATCCAAATGTTTCCTTTTGGGGAATTAATATTGCCAAGAAACCCTTTGGTGTCTGTGAGGGTCATAATAATGTCAATTTTAATATGTGAGACTGCATTATTAATATTCTGCTGGATGCAAGTGATTGAACACGAGAGAAGTTACTGCAAATATTTCATGATGGAGGTGGAGAGGCTGCCCATAAAGCTACATTCTGGATGGACTTTCAGATTTTATGAGGGTTTCACATAATGGGGAGACTTTAGGATTTTGTCAGCTTATTTTGTAATTTTGTTTTCATGCAGGAACCTTACATTTAGCTTGGTAGCAGACTAGCCACCTCTCCACCTGGGTTTCTTTCTGCATGTGGTCTTGAATGCTGCTGCTCAAATGCTGCTGCCTCTTGTATAGAAGAGGTTTCTGCTGTGAGGGCAGTCAAGGTGCTTTTTACCATTTTATTAATGGTAAATCAGGGCAAAAGCCAGGCTTTTTCCAAGGGAGTCAATGTATCATTCCTTTTCTGTTTTAAATTACAGCAAAGCCATTGTTATTGAAAGGGGATCAGCACTCTCCTCCCAGCATCTCAAAAATTTTTCTTTACTGCTCTGACCTCAGCTACCACCCTCCATTTGACAGATTTTAAATGACCAAGTGTTTTACCACTTTGACTTTTGCTCTGTTATCTTCAATCTGATGGCTGCAAATATTCCCAAACTCTTGAAAGACAGCTGAGTAGCTCCATGAAAGTGGTTTCAAGTGAGAGAAACAGTGAAAACAAGACATGATTAATTTAGGGTACCAATTACAGAAAAAGACAGATTATCTCTTATTCCTGTGGCTGCCCTTCTGTCTATCTGAACCTTTGAATGTCGTTCAAATAAAGGTATCAAAGGTGGAAAAATATGGCATAACAACTGTAGTTTTGTGATCACTGTGGAACTTCTTTCATAATGCAAATAGTGGGGTGGTATCAGGAAGCAAGGCTGGATGCACAGAATTTCAAGCAGAAAGTCAAACTCATCTGAAATTATATTTTAATGAAGACAGAAGCCAGTGGACAGCGGGACATGAAGCAGTCAGTGGAGATGAACAGACTGAGACAGTATCTCAAAAACATTCTGCTGATCAGCTAGAAACCAAGCAATGTTTGCTGAAGTATTTTGATTTTTTTCCCTGCTTCCTCTCTTCTCTTCCACATGCCTTCCTCCTCCTTTAAGTAATCTGGTATTTTGAATTTCATAGCCAAATAACACTTGGCTATGATTTTGCATGATTTAAGACATTGCTTTCAGGGTGATGTATTACCAAATGTTATTGTTTTTTTCATTAGAACTTTATTTTCTTGTCAGCTCAACCTCAAATATTTAGACTGAGCTTTAGACTTAAGATGATAGCAAAAGAAATTTTGGGTAAGATGTTGGGCATGGTGAGTTGGCTTTCCTCTTGGGCTTCTTTGTTTTGGTGGTTTTCTTGATTGGTTTGGTTGAAGTGTTTGGGTTTTGGTTTTTTTGGGTTTTTTTTTTGGTTTTTTGGGGTTTTTTTTGTTAGTTTGTTTGTTTGGGGTTTTTTTGTTTTTTTTTTTTGTTTGTTTGTGGTTTTTTTGTTTGTTTGTTTGTTTTTTTTGTTTGTTTTTCTTTTTTTAACCCCAAACTAGAGACTAGCGTTTGGAAATTTAGTCTTAAAATTATATATGTCATTTTCCTTTTGTTTAAATAGTCTCAATAGTTTCTTTAGAGATTATACATCTCTGAACAATAATATCACACAGGATTAATCTATTCTATATCATTCTAGTGCACGTTTTTCTGAAACTCTTATGAGTCTACAGTGATAACTGGTCATTATATTCTTCAATTCACTCTTCCTCCATTTCTTCCTTACAGGTCAATGCATTTTCCAATCATACTAGTCACTTAGGTAGACAACAACGTATTTGGGAAAGGGCATTTTTGTGTCAAGATTGTCAAATGCATTCTTTATGTCAACATAAGATGTTTCTGTGCAGTAATTTGGATGGGCAGCATAATTATTTTATTTTTTTAAAAATGTCTAATCACAGAAAATACCCAGTAATATAAAGTCAGGGACAGCGGTAGAAATGAAATGCAAAAGAGATGTTGGTTGTCTCTTGGAATTTTCTTCCCACTTTCTGGACAATAGTGTTTGGACTTTATGGCTCTTTTTAAAAAACTTTCGTTAGGGAATTTAGCACCAAATGCAGTTAACACAGACCCAGCAATTATCTGGGCTTACATTAATTCAGGAGGAGAGGAGTTGGTAACTTCCAGATGCTTTAAATATCAGACTTACTCAAGAAAATGGAATTGTGACTGTGACAACTGAGTTAGAAGAGGAACAGATCCCCTGGGTTTGAAGGGAGCCAAAACCTACAGATGTTACCAGTCAACATGTACCAAGCACACCTGCAAGGGTGGCATTTCGGTTTTTATGTCCCTTCTCTGGCCAGGGAAAGATGAGAAAACTTGTACTGAAGCCAAAGGAGAGGGAGGGTTGGCAGGTGACATGGGAACTTGTATTCCTACAATATGGATATTACATCACTGATATTATACCACTGTATTATCACTCTGTAGAGCTGGCTGAGATAAACAGGATTTATTTTCTGGAGGGGCAAGGAGAGGAATGTTTGCAGGAAATGATTTCTTATCTGGGAAGGTGAATGTGTGAGAAGCATGTCTAGGTAGGTTCAAGGCCATACCTGGAGAAGTGAGAGAGATGCTTAGTGATGGGACAGGCTAGGGAAACATCTTTTCTGCCTGAGGGGAAAGAAGGGATCAGATTCTCCTAGCAGCTGTCAAGCTTGAGATCTTGCGAAATGATGGGGAGTCTGGTGCAGAAACAGGTGCTCCTGAAAAATGAGAAAACAGTTTGCATGTTGATGCCTCTCACAACTCTATCCCTATTCACTGCAGATGGTTCTGATTTGAAACTTGGTTTTGTATTTTCCTTCTTCTTTGTAGTTTAACAGATACTCAGGATGAACTTGTAGGATAGTTATTTTAAGTAGAACTGTTCCTTCCCTGTTTTCAGCTCAGAGTGGGAGGTCTGTATGAGTGCAACTGCAGCCTCTAAAGAGTGTTTGTCATGCTGTATGAAAACTGTACCAGAACAACCTTGATACCACCAAGCTTCTCTGGGCAGCTCTGCTCTGTGCTGCTCTTGTCACTCTACTCCATTTGGCACTCTGCTCCATAGTCACGTGCTGGCTTTGTCTCCCTGCATTTTTCCTGCCTTTTAATTTTCACTGTACCTGCTTGAGCTACAGAGACTGAAGACACAGCAATGGTACAGGCTACTTAGTCCTTCCTGTTGCCCTGAGCACCAGAATTTTCTCTCACAGTTTTAAAAAATCATATGTGTGTGTGTACAACTTACACATGTAATGTCTAGTGCTGGCAAGACTTGATCCCCTGTCAGGACATATGTGCACACAATCTCTGGGTCAATTGTGAGCCTCTCCTAGAGAGATCCTTCTAAGAGGACTTCATTATATTTAATGCAACTTTTTCTAGCCCTACACAGTATTTTCCCTTATTCATTAATTAAATACTTGCTGCCATCTACCTTTCATCTCTGGATTTCTTCATTTCCTAGTATTTGCTTGTATAAGTCAGTCTGTGTTCTGTTGTGTGAATTATCTTCAAATTATTGTAAAGCCTTTCCAATGTGTGCATTTTTTCCTGCTTTCTCAGAAGGTTATTCTGTTTATAGGCCGAGTTCTTAGAAGTTGCTAATGCTCAGTCTGACCTGAGATTTCACTATTTTGATTCTTAATAAAGTCAAGCCTATGCTAAATGTCTAGCTAATTTGTCCAGTGATGCATTATGGTTTCCATCTTATAATGTAATCCAGAAGCCTTTAATCTATTTAGCTGTTTGTACTGATAGCCAGTAAAAGATATCCCTGGTTTGCCTTTTTCTAAATCTTTGCCTCCCTACACAGTCCCATTACTCTCACTGAATTGCAGTGCTGAGACTGTGAATACTTTTGATCCTTGCATCCTATTATTTTGTGCTTGGGTGAAGCTATTAAGGTATAATATTAAAGTATCTATTATGTAGAAGTGGAAAAACAAAACTTGGACTTCTCATAAACAACAAATTTGTTATATAAATGAAGGGATTTTGTCTCAGAGGGCATCTAGGGATAGTTTTTTTTTCTCTAGATCTGTATCACATCTGTCAAAAACATGCCTGATGCTTCTGCCCATGTAGGTTGGGGGAGCCTCACTGGCACAGAGTGACACTAGTCTTTGGCAGGTAGGTCTGACAAGGTTTCTTGGCTTGCTTGCTGTTTGCTCCCCTGTCCAAATTAGGATGGTGGCAAGGCAGCCCAGCTCAGGGTGAGCTGAGACTTTAACCACCTCTTTGCAGGGAGACCATGAGAATTTTTTTCCTCTTGCCATGGTATGACTCTCGACCCTTTCAGTTTCACAGTTTTTCCTACTCTAAAATGAAAAACTTTTTTGAATTTTCTTTTTCTCCCCATCATCTACCAAAAAAAGAAATAATCCCAAGACCGTAGTGTTAGGTAATATCCTCCTCTAATGGAGTAAATTTAGTAAATAGTCTAGGGTGGCATAGTATTTTATTTAATTTCTACATCCAGTGTCATACTATTTATCATTTAACTGATGGACCAAAAAAGCTTTACTAAATTCTCCATAATGTTCTGTCTTTGATAAGTGTAGGGTTTTTTAATGGGGATAAGTTCTTTTGTTGCAGACATTTTTCTCTGGGTGATTAAGATATATTATTAGGCTAGCCTAAAAATGGGATAGTTATGTTAACATTAGTCATGAAAAATCAGTTTTTAAACATCTTTAGAATACCTAGTGAGTTTGAATTCAAGGAAGCTGATAATATTATTGGCTAAACTTGGAAACTTCAAGTGTTTTACCTTTGGCGTATGTATTTAGGGCTAGCCTGAAATTCCTGAGTACCTGATAGGACATAAGAAACTGAATCCACTATAGTCCCTTTTCAACAGCACTGTACTCCAAGTATTGGAATAAAATTGAAGATTAATCTAAAAAGCATTAGCATTCTGCATGACATTAGCTAGTTAGTGTTTTTTCAGATCTTTCTGTATCTGGTCATGCTTTGTTCTTTGGCATTGTATTCTGTCCAGAAGCTCTTTTAACTTCTCCCAACTCAAAATGTTCTGTGAAGGGCAAATACTCTCATATCCAGGGCTCAACACTTCCCTCAGCAATTATTCACTGAGTAACTCTTGTGATGGGGCTGGGGGTTAAAAAAGCACTTAAACATTATTTATATGCTTGAATACTTTCCAAAGCAAAAAAATGTTCATCATGAGCATCTGAAGTGAGAAGATAATCTTTGCTTTGCTGTGGAGCTGTCAGCACTCCGTCAGCGCCCTGGGTGCGAGGGGTGTAGCTGGATGCACGGGGTACGTGCTGCTGGCTGGGGAAGGTGCAGCCTGGCAGCCACCTCATTTCACTCACTGAGCTCACAAATATTCTCTGGTGTTAGCTTGAATGATGGCAGACACGGCAGACATGGCAGAGAGCTTGGCCTTCTGCTTGCTGTTGGGAATTCACCAAGGCAAAACTGAGCTCGGTGGTGACTGATTTGCCCAGCTGATTCTGCTGAGTTGGAGGGGAGAGGCAGGGGTGTTATCTCCGTGCTGACAACACTGAAGCAAGAACCAAGTGTGCATAACTGGTTATTGGATTCATATGGGTGCTGAATACAATGCTTGACAAGATTAAAGGGCTCTGTTCCTGGAAGGCAGCTGCTCTTAGTGCAGATGCCAGAAATCAGCCAATTTAACCTTTTCTTAGGGAGTAAGACCTGCAAACATGGATCAGTCAACTAGGGATGCACTTCACAGGTTATTGCATATTTATCATTGTGAATCATTGGTACTTGTGGCTTTCTGAAATGACAGAGGACTACTGAAGTCGTTGTATCATTGCCAGCCATTTTCAGGAATTCTACTGTGGATATGCATATATTCAAATTCAATGTGCATATTTTCATCTGGTGTTATTGCTTTTTTCCTTCCTTTTTCCTTTTATTTTCTTTTGTAGGAAGAAGCATGAAGTTCCCAGAAAAATAGAATGAGATCTGGGATAAGGCAAATCAACTTCAGTCTTTTAATCAGTGGATGTCAATCATTTCTGTATGTTCTCGCTTTTTAAAGCTAAGATTATTATGTACTAAAGACTTCTTGACTGTCCTAACTTTACTTGGTGCATACTCCTTCTAGACTGCAAATAAATAACAGGCAAAGAACACAGTCTACACACACACACAATTGACCTCTGTCTGGTGTTAATTAAAACTGGTGATTGAGCTATTGAAATACTATAGCTTATAGAATTCACATTAATCTGTTTATACTAATAACTTTGACTTCTTTACTCGTAAGAGGGCAGAAGCAATTAAACCTCTGCATAAATAGTAACAATTTCTATGTGAGTGCGTATACAAATTGTACAATAGGAGTTGTGTTAATTCTGTGTGCTTTAAAAAAAATTCTTAACCTTATAAATTTTGGATGAGAGAGCGGCTGAGTTGTGACTGAATAGGTTTCTACCTTTACTCTGGCATTCACAGATACCTATTCCTCATACTAACAGTGTTTCTTGCACAATATTCCTGATATATATTCAAAAGTACTAAAAGAAAATTAGTTGATTGTTAACCATGCCAGCATTAAGTCTTTATTAAAAAGAAAAAAAAAAGAGAAAGGGGGAGGAGAAAAAAACCCAAAACAATAGCAACATGTCTGGTTAAAGGTAGATGTAAACACAATCTGCTTTCAGAATAGAAATTAGAGAGCCTATAACCTTTCCAAATGAAATTATGTTCCCTGTTCTGGTATATTGCACCCAACCTGACTCACAAAGGAATTTGAAGAAAATCTTCTGCCTGGTAAACATTTGCAAGATGGCTGGGAGTCATGATAGAAAATGGTGACTGCTATTGCTATTTTGACAGTAGGAGCTTGATATTAACCAAAATCTATGACAGCTCTGGGTTGTGAATAGCTTTGTGGCAGTACAAATAGTTGGTAGTTTGCTGAAAGTCTCTTTGTTCCTGACATGTATGCACATGCTGAAAAAAATAGAATTCAATTTCAAGGGACCTTTTAGCTCTGACTTTGCAGTTTTTTGGTTTTTTTTCCTCACTAAATGCACAGAGGAGGAGATGTGGTAAGAAAGCTGCATGCATTCAGGAAGAAGCTCCTTTGGCTCACCCTCCTGTAGAGGACATTGGTGTTTAGAAGTATTGCAGTCTGTGACTTTCAATGAGGGCTTTGTTCTGGAGCAATCCAAATGCAGCTTCCTGTTATCTGAAGTACTGCAGAAAACTGTTAAAAGCACACTTTTATACCCCAAAAAATGTTTTTCTACCAGGGCATATAGTCTTTTATTGTGTCTCTGTTTGCAAGTGACTTAAGGCATTTGTTTTTACTGAGGGCATCCAGAACATGGTTTTTTTTTTAAGCATCTACTCCTGTAACAGTAATTCCCCTGTGTGCTGTATAACTCTTTTGTTTAGGAGATAGAAAGAATGTAAGGATTACCACGGCAGAGAAAGCCTAGTCTTTCCTTTGTTCAAAAGGGATGTGCTCATTCTTCAGGTGTTGCTGCTTCAGATGGATCTGCGTGTTCGTGGCTGCCTCCCCATCTTTGTCCCCAAAAGCTTCCCTTGTGTGGTGAGGGTGGAAATAAAGTGTAATCTCTTCTGTTTCCCAGATTTTGAAAACTGTGTGTTATTGCTCTGGTGACTGAGCTTCTCCAGAGGCCAAGTCTGAAAAAATAGCAACTTGAATTGCTGCACAAATGGGAGAAAATTAGTTTTGCTCTCATGCCTCCGTGTACTTCTTGTTGACTTTTTTTTTTGTAATTTCACTTCTCCTCATATTTTACTTCTATTATGCAATTCTCTGTTCTGTTCTTTCTTGTGGCTTCATGCCTCTTTCTTACTCAGACCATTTATCTCACCCTTGAATATTAGAAAGAGGCTGCATATTGTTTGGGTATATTGGAGCATATATGAAATGATAGATATCTGCAGAGACAGACTCTGTCATATGGGAGAACTTCTTTCCAGAGCATCACACTTGTCCCCCAGTTTTTCTTGCCCACCCTTGTCTTCCCTTTCAGTGTCAATGCTATTGCTGGTAGTAGTTGCCCACACATTTGTGATTAACTAAAACCTTTTGTTTTAATTTAAGGTTTTGCCACAAGCACTTTCACTGTAGCAGTGTAAAGTTTCTTTAATCTGGCGTATTCTCTGAGCACACCATCTATGCTGATGGAGCTAGTGGGATAATTTAGGATTCATTCTTTTTCTTTCTTATACCAGACATAATATAAGCTTGTTTGGCTTGGTCTAATTGGATGCCACTTTGGAGTCCTCCTCCAGGTTCAGTGCAGACTCTGTGGCTACTGTTACTCAAATTCCGGTTGTGTGGTCATGTGTTAAAGCTGGAGCTTGGGAGTGATCTGCCTGCCCAGCCTGCCATGCTGTGGTTTCCCCAGGCATGCTCATCCCTTTTCCTCGTTCCCTTTTGCATTTGTGAGATGGGCTTCTAAACTCTATAACACTTTGTACCTGTTTTGCTCTTATCTGCTTTGTGTCTCCTCCAAAATGATTTATTTTCCAGTAGCTGCAGTGCTCCTCAAATTCCTGTAATTCTGCTGCATAGTTTTACCTCTTGCCTGACTTGAAAAGCTATTAAGATAAACAAGCCAGAGCAAGCTTTATGCACCAGCTAGTATCAGAAATTAATTTATCTTGGTTTTGTTTTTCTTCCTACTTAAGGACACAGCACTGCTCTCAATCTGTTTCTGTTGCCCTGAATGCTTTCAGAGACCTTCGACTCTCATGAAGCATTTTACTGCTCAATTGCTCTAATCAAGCTGTTTCCCTGGCTATGTCTAGACTCTGTGGCAGGAATATGCCTCGGAATCTGCCTCTCAAAGTGAGACTGGTGACATGGCATGCACCATGTCTCTTGCTTGGCCTAAGAACAGGAGTTTTTCCAAGCTTCGAAAATAAAGGAGTGGGGGGAGGAAGATACCACCCACTCCTGAAAGCGAGGGCAACTGAGGCTGTAGTTAATAGATCCCTTGGAGGGCAGATTAGAATGAAATTACACTGAATGACCAGTGTTTATGTACATATATATATATATGGGAAAGAAAGAGAAAAGAGGGAAAAGCGTAGATGGCAGAGAGGAAAGATATCACCACCTGTTGGATCAAGTGCTGAGATGATGGTTGTGATTTTGATGTCTGCTGGTCAAAGGGATGGTTGCAGTCCTGATCCATCTCAGGTGAGGGAAGCCCATGAAACACAGAATTCAGTAGGTTAATATAGGCCTCTGGAAGAAGGCTCCAGAAATTAGTCTGAGTGCACTTTGGAAGTTTTTGATAATTTATGACAACTTCTAAGTTGTCTATCTACCTTCTAGGGTGTGTAATTTACCCTTATCCTCCCTGGATCCTTTGCTGACCTAACTTGACTCACTGAAAGGGCAGAAAAATACCTATTTTTTCTCTTCCTCACAGGTCTCTTGTAATTAAACCAATTACTTAATGAGAAGAGAGGAGAGGATGAGTAATGCCCTATCACCATATCTCACATCCTCTGCAGAGCGTTTAATTTCCAAAGAAGTGAAGAACAGTGAGAGAGCATATGTATATAATGCATATAAAAAAGGAAAATTTTAGGTTATGAGATCAGTTTTCCAGGAGTTGTGGTATTTAAAGTAGTTTAGCCTAAATGTCAAAACTTTTTTTACTCGTGTGTTTGCAGTGACAGAATTATGTGGTCATGTACCTTGTATTCTGAGGCTACTGTCTCATTCATTGTGTGGACCAGCAGGGTGAAATAGAACCATGGTACTGCTGAACTACTCTTCCTTCTGTTGCAGCTGTATCCTGACAGGAAAGCTGCCACTTAAAACACACACTGTCCCTCCCAAATCTGGGCTTGTTTGTACCTGAGTTTTCTGGAAAATTGGGCTAACATCTATCACATTCCTTAGCAACTAAAAGTGCGTAAAGGCCTTATTTTACTGGCTGCTCATTGTGTTATTTTATATCTTTCATAGAAAGAAGAGAACTGCTGCTTAAATGTAACAATTAATTTTCTTCCAATGGACCACAAACAGCACTTTTGGGGAAATCTCGACTATAAGTCAAGTTTATAATTCCCCTGCAAGAGATGCAGGGTATGTTTTTGCAGTCTAAAGGTAGATTCAGTGAAGTGTGCACACAAAGAAAATATTACCAGTTCTCCTTACTTGAAGATAATTTGCTAATGTATGATTGCATTAATAAATTAATCATGTGTTAGAAATTATCAAAAGCAAACTTGACATTTGAATGATAAAGGCCTTTTAGAGATGTTTTGCATTTCCTATTTTTCATAAGATCATTTTTGTATAAAAGTGATATATATATTTCAAAATTATTGAGTAGAGTTCATTCAATATCTCTGCTGTTTTTAGTTTTTATGCAATTTTCCAAAAGCAATGAACACAATTGGTGTTGTGGTGTATTCAGGCTTGATTCTTCTGCTATTCTCTTCTTATTTTCATCATTTGGCTTTTAGGTATCTGCCTTCAGGAGTCATGGCACAATGCCATATCTCTGTTTTGGTTCCTTCCCCACTGCTCTTGTGGACGCTTTTGCTGGCAATGACAGAGTCAGCCAGAGAGGTTGTTTCACGTCTGCCCTGTAGGTCTGGTCCTTTCCATTTTCTGTGAATGCTTCCTGCGTGGGAGCTGCTCTAAGCCATGTCTTACATTGATGCTCGAGTGCTCTACCAGAGCGCATCTTTAAAATTTAGGTGTATAAGTTGCCTGAATTGCAAAGACTGGTAAGAAACAAGTTCTCCTCTCTCTTCCTAACTCTCTGACTTGCTGCTGTTATTCTTCACTCCACACCAAACAAATTCTGGCCCTGTTCCTATATCCAGTGCAACAGGAGGAGGAACAGGTCAGGCCTTGATCTCGCATGACCTCTTTGCTTTTCCCTCCCCAGTCTCCCAACAAAGTGCTGTTGCCATGCCTGGATCACCAGCAATGCCACAATCTGATGTTTTAATCTACTCAGGGATGATGTGTAGAAGATTGTCAGTGCAGTGGCTGCTTCCAGACCCTGGGGGACCACTGGAGGGGTTTATTACTTCCTCTTGCTAAGCAGAAGCTCCTGGTGCCAGAGACTCCATCGTGTCCTTACTGGCCCCCTGCAATGCACCCATGGATGTTGCATACTGCTATTAGAATTGGGCAGCAGGTGGTGAATTAAAGGATTCATCTGCCAAGAAGAAAATAAATGTTTGGGGGTTTCTTTTCTTTTCCCTATTGCTTTGTGTTTGGTGAGGAGAGAAGGTGCAGCAGGTGCTAAAACCACTACTGCTGCCTTGGGGGCTCTTGTCCTGCTTCTCTTACTGCCTCTCTGCTGTTGCCTTGTTCCTGCTGCTTATACAGCAGGGCCTTGTGCTTTGCTAGGAAATGGTCTAACACGTTTTTGGAGGTGGAGAGCTGACAGTATTTTGGAGCTGACTAAAAGGCAAGAAGGGTAGTAGCCTTCTCTTGTTTCTGGGTTTTCTTTGTTGTTTTATATTTTGTCTTTCTCTTTACCCATATGTTTCCTCTTTTTGTTTTTGTTGTCACTAGACTGTCTCACGCTGTCCCTAGCCAAATTCATGTTCTCTTAAGATTTATCCATCCAGACATAGCAATGCAACCCAAGAAAGGATTCCTTATAATTCTGCTTTCTCTCTGAATTAGTGTCTAAATGCTACTAGCAATACTGATGATAGATTAAAAAATTAGGTTCTGTGTTTTCACTTCCTCTTCAATTCATGTCTCTGCAATGTTTCCCAATATTCTAGGCAAATGCTGTCTTTCTTTTCCTTTTCCCTCTATGATTAAGCTAATGGTTAAATTTCTGAATTCTTTCCTATCCAAGCATCTCCAGTCAGGTAAGAAGACTTCTTTTTAAGAGCAGCTGTCCAATTATTTTGGCGGTGATAGCTATAATTATATTCTGTGGTCACAGTGACAAGCAAGTGTAATTAGATTTCCAGTTCCATGTTATAAGTTCATCACCACGGAAATGAGGGAAAACTTCCTATGTATGGGGTGTTAGGACATTGATTTGAGTAGTATATCTCAACGTAGCAATTCCTGTCCTGTTATAGCTGGTGCACACATTTATGTTACATTGTCAGATACTATACATGTTTGTGGTGGGATATTCTCCAGCATCCTTCTGGAACCCTTTTAATTGCTACCGATCATTTTGGGTTGGGGTTTTAGGCTTTGCATTAATTGATATCTTTCTAACATCATCTTTCATAGGAAATTATCTCTGATTATAGCTGGTTTAAGCCCATAGAGAAGAAACTAAGGATATGTGTGGGTCCAGAGCAGAGAGATGGAAAATGACAGGAACTTATGTATTCTATATACTGTACAAGCATAACTTTTCCCTTGTGCAAAGACAATTTGGACTTGACACAGCCCTTTAGGTCTCAAGAATATAAAGCCGAATTACATCAAACCTTCAAATAATTCAGTAGTTCTGGGATTGTTGTAGATTTGCGTATCAAAATCCCAGTCATAATCAGATGGAGGATTCAGCCTTTTGTGTCTGTGGACAGCACTCAAAAGCACTTAGTCAAGTTCTTTTTGAAATTGAAAAGTAATAACTTTGTAAGAACACTAATTTTTTCACTAGCTTTGTTCTAAGCATATCATTGCACAACATAACCTTTGCTTTACTTCCAATAATCCACTAATTTGAGACTAAAATATCCCTTGAAACATCAGGGGAACTTTTCTAGCCTTTATCCAATGAAAAGACAGAGGAAACATTTCTGAGCCCTCCAGCTTAAATGCAAAGCAGTCTGAAAAGGGGTAATATATAAAAAAATATTTAGTTTATTTTAGATTTGTTAATGTTTTAGTGATTTAAGTTTTCAGACTCTTAGGAGAGTGTAAAAGGAGCCCTGAGAAAAATAAGACCTCTGTTTCTCTGGTGGGATGAAATTTCATGCTTCTTTTTGGCATTGATTTTACCAAGGTAATAGTTCTCTGTGTAGCTGTGTGGTGGCAAAATGAGGAATATGGAGCCCTGCCTCCAGAGCTGCTCCAAGCTGGTGAGTCTGGGGATTTCCTCCTGTTGCAGTGCTATTGTTTCTTATCTATTCCTGGTATAATTCTTCAGAACTTTAGCATACTGATGGTAGTGAAATTAATGGTTAATGCCAAATTGTACACACGAAGGATTTGTAAAGCCCTAGAGCATGATTAGACAGATTGTTAATTTTAAGCATACAAAGTTATCTCTTGATACAAACCTACCTTCCACTGAGAGTATCAGTGAAAGTAAAATACCTTTTGGCTTAATTGTAACCAGTTCTACCCAGAGGAAATTAAAAAAAAAAAAAAAAAAAGACATTACAAGAGTCCTTGTGGATCTATGCCCAAGTACTGTGGTCTGCTTCAGCATTGCTCCGTGCTTTGCAAACATGATAGACCCCAATATGTGGGGACAACAGCAAGAAGTGTTCCTCCTTTGCCTTTACTCCAAGCTACTTGACCAGCTTTGCTTCAGTGGATTGCAGGCAGTGAGTGGCCTGTGAATGAAAGTTGGTGTCTGGTTTGCAAGGATTCAGGGAAAGGGGGTCCTGAGTTTGGCTTAGCAGGTCTGCTCTTCAGCTGTGTGTATTTGTAGTCTCTAGTGGAAAAAGGTTGATCCTCATCTTCCCTCCTGATGCCTGCAGTTGTGTGGATCACTTGGTGCTGCTGCTGGCTGGAGACCTCTTCCTGTGGGCACTGGCTGTGGTGAAGGTCAGGAAACTCTGCCTGCGTTCTCTCTGAAGAGAGAGCACACAGCAAAACAGAGTTATAAGCAGCCCCAATGAAATCACTTCATTGGAAAAGGACATTTTGATTCAAGAGTTTTCAATGGTCTTCAAAACCCTCCAGCAGTACTGGGCTTATCCACATGTGCTGAGGATGGCATTTATTCTCGAGGATCAAAAGTTTTTATGAAACCTAAAATGTGAACCATGTCAGTCCAAGGAATGAGGATCTGTGACAAGTTACTGGAAAAAAAGTCTTTTGTTTTAGGCTTAATATTTTTAAACAGTTTCCAGGAAGATTTTTTACATTTTAGATTTTTATTGAAAGTGGAAAGAAAAAGGTCTTTTAGGCTATCCAACTTCAGACCTGTAACTAGGAGATATCAAAAAAAGCTGATTCATTCAAACATGGTGGTGATTTGGGATGAATAAACAAGAGAATCATCCCACTGCTGGAAGACTCATTTGGTTTCGTAGTAAATATTCACTACTTTGTCATGAATAAATCTGCTATTCTTCCTGATGTCATTTTATGTAAAAATAATATGCTGGAGTGAGCCCTATGTTAAATAAACTAAACTACAGAGTCAAAGTTAAACAAATTAAATGTAAAAAAATATAAAAAGGACTTTAGCCACCTCTCAGTAGAGGTAACATTATAATCAAGGAATAAAACTCCTTGAGAAGTCACTTTTGATTGATTAAGACACTTGCAATTTAATGTGCTACTGCAGCAAAATTTAAGAGCACAATAGATTTTAAGGAACAGATTGTTGTTCAGTTTGTTGGCAGTTCTGAAAAAGAAAAAAAGCATTTCAGAAATGAACATTTCAAGTGCATTGCAATTTGTTTCAGGTCTATCACCACTTCTTTTGATCTGACATGAATTTTTTTATTCTGATTTTTCTTTTGAGTACTTTTAAAAACAAAAATTGTGGTGCCTGATGTGAAGAAACTTATTTTTTGACTGCCTTTCGTTTTTTATATGGATGATTGAACAGAATGTTTGAACTGTTTCGTTTTCTCTATTCAAGTGTATAAATGTATTCTCTACTCATTTGCTGCTGTGAAGGTAAAAGGTGAAGTCAAAGTGAAAGTGATATAGTGATGCTTCATAGCAAGTGTTCATGGAAGATTAATTTATTCTGTGCTGGCTGTGAAAAAAGAAAAGACAACAAGCAAACAAGAATAAAGTAATCTTGTTAGATTTTTTTTTTACCCATATGAAGGCTGTTAAACAATGTTAGAATATATTGAAAGGATCAAAGTGAGAAAGATAGGAAAAGATGACTACTGAAAGAACTCAAGGGTTTTAAGAATGCCAGAGGGAAATCCTCTCACTAGGACAGTGGTCAGTAGTGTTAGGTCTGCAGGTCAGTGTTTGGCAACCAGGGAGTTTGGGGTTTGCTCCTGAAATTATTTGGGACAGCAGTCTTCTACCAGTGAATAGAATGACAATGATCATATTTGTGTATATGTGACAAATCAGCTTATTTATACTGCTTTGGTTTTAATTTTGCTTAAAAAAACCCAAACCATTAATTTTCTTGGCTTAAACCCCCTTTATTTATGGATGTCCTGATTCTCAGCTAGATTGCCCAGGTTAACTGTTCCTGAGCTGTGAGTGCCATGTATGTACTTGTAGCAAATGTTCTTTAGAGCTAGAAGGGTATGCAAAATGATGTCAGTAACATTCACCAAACTACCTGCAAACCTTTAGAAAAAATATTTCTGTAGTTTGTAAGACACAAAATGCATTCCTACATGGGGTTGTGAGAAGGACATGCTCATAACCACTTTGTGTGATTTGCCTGTTTTCTCATGCCTGTAGCACTTGTGACTTATTAAGAGATGGTGAGTCATCCTGTTCCACATGGCCATTAATTACATCTTTGGAGCGCTGTGCTCTGTTACAAGAGCCAGCTTAAATATGAACAGCTGTACAACTCTCTCACAGAGCCTACCTTAGAAGCAAAAATAGTCAGATTTAACCACGGGTTAGCATAAGTTATGTAAAAAAGAAAAAAAAAGAAGATGTGGAATTTGGTGGAAACCTTGGTAAATCTAAGTGGTCTTAATTTCACTTGACACATCCATTTGGATAAGCTGAAATCTCAGCTCTAGCTTTCACTATATCTCTCCACATTGCTCTGGGTATTCAAGACAGAGAAAGAGGAGAAAATAATCTCTCAGAATGTCTGCTCGAAAGAAGAGGAGGAGGAGGAGGAACTGGTGGGTTTGTAATGGTCCTGTCCCAAAAGAGTGCTCATGTTGGACGAGTAAGCCTGCATATGCACATTTATACATATACACACACTGTCACACTTTATATATATATATATATTTTTAAATGTACTTCAATTAATTCAATTAAACAATTTTTATAACATAATTTCAAGCAGGTGAATTATACTTCACTGTATTCAGAGTGCCGAGTGCCTCTGTATTCAGAGTCCCAAATAATGAAATTCTTCTGATAAGTCAATGTTACCAGTAGTACATAATTTCGTCAAAGGATTTATGATTTCAAATTCTGGGATTGGGAAGAGGGAGATCTTTTACTGGGTTTCTAGGGACAATCTTCTGCAACATTTTTAGAAAAGGAGGAAAAAAGGATCATCCTGCTGGGTTTCCTCGACTATCCTTTCTTTAAATGTACCTGCAGATAGTTAATCATTGTTATGTATTGTTTTAAAACAATATGTAATTCATGTACTGAAGGCTGTATTTTCTCAACTATATTCTGTGACATTTAATTTAAAAACAATTTCAGTATAATTATTACAGATGTTTAAAGTATGTCCCTTGCAAAATTGAGAACAGATACAAGAAAATGAAGTTAAGTGCTGCTATTGCATTTTCCATTTGGTTGAAACTTAGCTGTGTGCATTACTCCCATGGGAGCACAGTAAATGGAGTGGAATTTTCATTTCATTTGTTATGAAAGACAGTCAGTTCCTCAGATACTTCTCAGTCTACAATGTCTTTTGTTTTACCAGTTGGAGCTACTTCATTTCTAGAAATAGAATATTTCTTTTGTACTGTGCAATGCAAAAATCATATTTGAGGTCAAACGCCCCTCTGCTGAAATGATTTTTTTCTTAAAATCCATTGTCATAATGAATCCTCTTTCTCCCACAGGGTTTAAAACAAAAGCTTGAAAACATTTGTGCCCTGAAAGCTGAGGAATTTCCTTACTTGGCTTCTGTCGTGGCAGCCTCAATTCCAAAGACAGCTCTGTATTAGCAGAATGAGCCTTTGTCCTTTTTGGTCAGGTTTTATGTTTAAATTGTGAAGTTAAATGAGTATCTTGTTGCATTGGGAAGAAATGCTGGCAGTTACAGAATTTATTACCTTAATTCTTCCAAGTGGTGTATAGCCTCTATAAAATGGATTCACACTCCACTTACCTTTGTGTGCTCTAATAACTCAGATGAAGAGGCATTGTATAGATGCTGTATCATTGCAGGAACAAAGCCCTTTTCAGAGACAATATTATCATTCTATACTAATGGAAAAGTTATCAAAATTCAATGGGAAGCCTTTCTGAAAGGTTATTTTGTAAGCACTTTTTTAACTGAGCAGAGGATTTTATCTCTTCCGTGGAAGCGCTCCAAAGGTTTTTTTAAAAGGAATTAATTCCAATTAAAATTCTTAACCCTTGGTTAATGCTTTTATCCCAGTGGAACTTCATTGTCTTCAGTGGAGTTATTTGTATTTATGTTGTGTTAGGGATAACTTCCTCAGAAACCTTTCATTTCTGTGCAGGGTGATTAGTTACCTCCTTGTTAAATCTGCAGGGCTTTTCCCTAAGGTATGGAGAAAAGGAGAAGGAGAGGACATTAGTAACTCTCTTTCACACTTGCAGTATTAAGATACGATGCTCTGAAGAATATAAAACAAACATGTTCTGCCTGTCTTCTTTGCCAGAAAAGAATAACTTCCTCTGCCTGGCTGACTGTGACCTGTCACGTACCTGCCTGGGTCAACAATAACAAGAAAGGATTGATGGGCCTGGATAGATAGACAGACTGCCATGATGGCATTTGACTGCCTTGAAATGTAGACATTTTATTTTCATATTGTGTAGAGATTCTCTGGATGCAAAATGAAAATAATTTGGGTGATGCCTCTTCTGGCATGTCAGCGGCTTTAGTTTTTAACACGAGAGCGAGAAAGAGAAAAATGATCACAGCAAATGGATGCAGCTTGATAGAGTCCCACACTGTCCGTCTAACAGACAGTGCAGGAGAGCTTGCTGTCTTGCAATGTGCTTTTTTGGCTCAGGTTTGTTTCTGATCAGTCACTGATCTCTCCCATAATTTTTCTTGTGAATAATTAACAAGCTGGAATCAGTGGGAGCAAAGGGAGGAAATGGGCTGGAAGGCTGCTTGCATCTCAGTGGCTCCTGTGTAGAACTCTTGAATTAAAAATTTGCAAAGTGTGTTCTTTTAAAGCAACTCACCCTTTCTGCGTTTTCTCTCTTTCCTATGCCTTAACCTCACTGGAGCCACCAGAAGCTGAGCAAAGTAACACATCTAACAGCACAGAGTGGTGTAATTCTGGGTTGTGATAAAGAGAAGATGATGATGGTGTGCACTCCTTTAGTATCCTGGAAGCTGCCTGCTGTCTCCTTTTCCCTCCAGTTCTCCTGCTATTCTTACAGCTGAGAAAGGATCCTTCATGGGCATTGCTCTGTGTTCTGCTGTCCATTAGCAGCCAAGGTAAGCTGTGGGGATGGGGGAGGGAAAGGGGTGAGCTTAGAAGGACATTTGTTCTGGGACGTTGTATCCACAAGGGGAGAAGATAAAGGGAGGACAAATGGCAGAACTGTTGTGGCCCAGGTGTGGCAGTTATTGTTGAGGATGGGAAATATGCTTCTGTTTGGAATCCATAAATTAACATGCTTCTCACAGTGATAAACAGCACTCTTGATGGAGGCAATAGAGTAGGGAAACATCACTTAATATGGATGCCTTGGGCAAGATGCCCTTTAAAGAGGGACTTCTGAAGTCGGAACCCAGGCTCCTGTTAATGTAAACATCTTCCAGTGCTTTATTGCAAGGACTAATGACAGCATGATAACATGAGGCAAATACAAATTTTTGTGAAATAATGTAAAAATGTTTTGTTCTAATGTGGGAACTGAGAAAAAAACTAGCAAAAAATAGTAAGGTGTTAAACTGTGGCCTCATAGGAAAGATGAAGAGAATGGTGTTTATTACCTAATAGCTCCTTAGCTATTTCTAGCTGTTTATGTAGAATATATAACAAGATGTAATGCTCAGTGTTTTTCCTGCTTATGAGAGGGAGAAATTAACTTAGGTTTATATAGTGGAAACTAATAAGCTTCCATTTAGTTCTGATAGCAGGAAAGAAAGCTTTCTCTAGCCTGATGAATCACTTGGACTACATGGGGAGTGTTTGGTGGATGCCAAAAAAAATTAAGGATCAGGTCAGAGAAATATTTTCTGTGTGCTAGATGCTCCCTCAGAGCAGGTGGTGGCTTGGGTCATGCTTGAAAGCTTTTCCATTTCACTGAGTTCTTCTTTGCCATCTTCTTTGCTAGCTTGGTGTAGTTAAATCATACTTACTTGAGAGCTGTGGCTTTTACCTTCCATAACAATTTGGCCGAAGGCAGAAAGGGCTGTGCAGAAAGTCTTATAGATGAAACACATGAAATGAATTCAAACCACAAAACCTGAATAATCAAGCAGAGTCTCAAGATCAAACTTCTCCATCTGAACTGCTGTTTTGTTTGGGATACACTACTGCCAGATAAAACATAATTAATGACATTTTCCTCACCAAGTTAAGTAAAAACACAGAGTCTGTGTAACATTTTTTTTTCCTTTCCAACAAAATTTAGATAAAATTTGGATTAATCTTCATTTCTAGTCTTTCTCTGTATTCAGCTAATTGGGATATCTGACTTGTTTGCCAGATGGTGAAAAAGAGGCAGATTGTGTGCTTAAACTCATCCATTAAAAAAAAAAAAAGGTAGAAAGAGAAAGGACATTTTCTGGTCTCTCAAGAAGACAAAGTAATATAAAAAAAAGCCATTTGCCTATTAGTTTTGAAAGGTGAGTGCCTCACACCTTCCTGGCAGATAGTATGATAATGAGTTGTATCTAAGGTGCCTCTGGCAAGGCTTGCTTGGAAAGATTATCCCCATGTATCAGATGGTCTGCACATTCAGTATTGTGCAGATCTCTGGGACATGGAGTCAGACACCTGGGAATGCCTGTCAGTGTGTGCATTGCCCATGGTGGCAGAAGAAGGGGTAGGAGAAGAGTTACAGGCAGTAACAGTGAAAAAAGGGACATCAGAGTAAGTAAGTACAGAGGCTTCAGGTAACTCAGTGGAGTTTGGAAAAAAACTGAAGGAGGAAAATTGCCAGTTCTCTGGAAGGAAAACAACATTTTGAAGAGGCTGCTGGGATATAGTCTGACATGAGTAAATTGCAAGCTGAGATAAATATGCCTGGAACTATCAAAAAGAGTGCTGTACAACATGCACAAGGTATGATTAGCCATCCATTACAATTCATGACAGTCCTGCTGGTATAAGTACTAGAGCAGCAAGAAGGGCATGCTGCTTTTGCAGTCAGTCTTGTTATGGGGAAGAAAATGTAAGTGAATGTTTAGTTAGTAATTTTAGCTTCTGTCTATGTTAAAAAATACAAGGGTTTCCTGCAGTGTTGGCAATAAGGCAATATTTATTCAGGAAAACACAAGTGGCTTTTGTCCACAATGTTGAAAACAGCAAGAGAATATAGATCATACCTTGATTCAAAATGCCCTGACAGGACCAGATTAAATAGATGAACTTTTAGAGCAGCACATAAAGATTGTACTGTTTACATAAAATATGGCAATTTATTATAGAGAGCATCATTTAGGCGTAAGTATCTGGAAAATTATTTGGATTAAAGTGATGACTTCCACAGCTTTGTAATCAAAAGCAAATGGACTCACAAAAACAAACTGCAGAAAAGTCTTTTACTGTTTCATTATATGCCTAAAAGATCATGGCCCACTCTTCACCACAGTGTGGGTTAGGGTGGAAGGAAAATCTTGGGAATTGTTGTGGCAAAAGTGAGTGCTGGAAAAAAAAAATTAACGGAGTAGAAAAAGCATCAACTGTCGTCTTAAGGGAAGCTGAACCATTTTTCAACCTGAAATACATTTCTGCCCAGACACGATGCCAACTAGACTTGGTGAATCAAGGCCAGTTGTAGTGTTTTAAACGATCAGTCCCTCGGATTCATTTCAGTACAAAAAGACCCAAATCTCACAGCACAGCAAAGCTGGGAGCAGGTCTTGCAAGCTGCTGGCTGGGGAGCCAGAAGATAATTTAATTCCATTGCTCTACAAAAGTCTCTCTTGTTTAATACCTCTTCTAAGTACCCAAATCTGTGCTTCGAGCAGGAACTTTAGTGGCTATGTGCAGTAATTTTAAATCATTTTCTTAGCTGGGAATAGCAGCAACTCTGCTAATGGGCAGTAGGACAAATCCAAAGTGAGAATTAAAGATGGCAGACTTGGAATCATAGGACTTCAGGAAAACTGAGCCAGATGAATGGTGGGCTGCAGATTGCCGAGTTGTTACTGAAGGCATTAAATAAAGTTCAAATGTTTGCCAAATAAATCACTGTCTGGAAAATCCTCTGGCTGTGTATTGTTGCTTGCAGAGAGTGGAAGGAATCTGAAATAATCTAGACCCAGTGCCTTAAACAGGTTATAAATCTGCTGCTGCTGTACAAGAGGAAGGTTTGTCAGGTTCCTTCTGGTACAGTAACAAGATGCTTCGATCTCTAGACAGAACAACTCAATTTATATGCTAACAGCTTGGGGATGTTTATTTTTCTACTTTATGTGGTAGTTAAATCTGAAGAAAAATGAAGATTATAATTTGTGTGGGAAGAATATAGTAAATAATTTTTCTCTTAATTTATGGAAAAACAGATTATCTTATTTTTTTTTCCAATCTGATGCCTACAAATCTCTTTTGGTGCAGTCTCATCTTTTGCTTGACTCTTTGTTGCCTAGAACAAACATTAAGAATTTAAACTTCTTTTGCACTAGAAGAATGATATCTTGGCAGCAGTGGATAAGAAACCACCTGACTTCCAAAGGCTTGAGGGATTCTCAGGGTTTTGAGATCACTCCAGTATTTGTACAGTTAACCATCAGTGAAGTGGCAATCACTTCATTTTATGCAGGTGCAGATGAGATGCATGTCCTTGCCTCTCAGGAGCTGATATAGGGAGCTATCAACTCTAGCAGAACTACTTTTATGTTATCCAAGTGGCTGAGTGCCTTGCTGTGTTTATCTCATGTTTTAAATGTCTAATGTTTCACTAGTGTCCTTCAGTCTAGTTCATGGAGCTGAAACTGGAATAGCAGGATAAGTGAAATCCAAATATAATCTCTTTTTGACCTTTCCAGTACATTTATGTGAGGTACTGGAAAAAGCAATGAGGACTGACAGAGTTCTCTTGCTTTATCATATGGCTGTCCTTAGTCATGTTAGCAGTCAGGCACTGTAGGTGCTACTGTAACCTTTCTTAACACTCTAATCCTGAAATAAGCTTTGCCATATGTTGTCTTTCCTTTAAATAGCAACCATTCATAAATGTAAGGCATATTTTTCTCAGCTCACAAAATCCAGTGCTAGCTGAGATGATATTCATATCTATGGCCCTTCTGAGAGAGGTTGTCTTTATTTTAAGCAACATGTCTTTATTTTGCAACATGAGCACATTGCCATTTACTTCCTAGTGCAGGATACTGACTTTTTTCTTCAGTGCCCTGTGCTCTGTTTAGTACAACTAAAACTAGGAGAGTTGAGCTCTAAGGAATCTCATGTGGTAATTTCACCATCAAGCTGTGAGAAAAAATTTTCTACTTCGCAAGACAGGGTCCTGCTTCCTCCTCTATAAAATGGTGTTGCAAATGAGATGTTGACTTTGTGGGTAAGCCCCATGATGTTCTCTAGTGGAGGGGATGAATTCTCTGGTAAGCATGGATTTCTCAGGGCATCCATGCAATGGTTTTAAATGTAGCTGTCTGGTGATTGTTTTGTTGCAAGGGCTAAGGGATTTGAGTTGTTAATAAAACCATAAAGTTTGCTCTATTAGACTTGTAGCCAGGAAACAGGGCTGCAACCAGTGTGCATGCCTGCACTTTAGTCTTTTAACAGCCTGGGAGTCCTGGAGCTCCTTGGTTAGCCACCTGTGCAGAGGAGGTAATGCATGGGTCTGGGACACTAAAATGATTTGAAACTTACTCATTGTCTGAACTACTAGATGTCTTCACAGCTAAGTATTTGATTTGTACTTGAAGTAATATTTGACCAAATACTTGGGGCTTTCCATGTGGACATTTCAGACTTCCCTGAATATTTTCCCTAGGTAGCTATTCCTGTGTTTTGGCCAGTTTCTTTGCTTAAATGCAGGTATTAACATTCTGAGTGAAGAATCTGGGTGTCCCAGTGACACCCAGGTGGTTCCTGCTGCAAAACAGACCAAACAGTGCATTTATAAGATGCTTGTGAATCAGTAGAAGCTGTTTCTACAGCTGCAGAAGTGGTCATGAAGTACAGTACTTTTTAAGTAGGTAAGATGGGTAGGGGGGTGTTTTCTATGAAATTTGGGACAATAGCAATGGATCATTCATGCACTGGAGGGGTTAGCTAGGCCACGGAGCACCTGGATAGAAGGAATCTGCAGAACCACAGTCTGGGGAGTCTCACCTGACCCAGGTGGAGATGTCACTTGCAGCAGACTCCAATCACTGGGACTCCCATCGCTGTCCAAAGCACCTGACCAGCACCTTTGACAAATTCGAATCCCCAGGTATGGGTTATCCTATGCCACTAGTAAACCATTTTTTTCCCCCTAACTAAACAGTCTATGGGAATATGAGTAACAGTTTACTTTTTTCAGTGTCCTTAAATTTCTGAAATTTGGATCAAATCCACAGTTGACAAATTTGGGATTGCTTTTTCATCCTCTGTTCTTACACAGAGCATTTTCACCTGTTTTTCATCAGCTATGAAGTAGCACTGAATTGTTTTAAGCTTCAGGTGGTGAGTAATTTAAGAAGCAACAGGTGGTGAGTAATTTAAGAAGCAACGTTGTAGAAATATCTCAGAGAAGAGAAGATATAATAAGAAAGAAGATATAATAGTCACTGTTTGTTTATAGCAATGCTTAAGTATTCAGATATACAGGTGGCTTCATAAAAAGCATAAAAATATGAATACATTTCATAAGCATGTTTATTGTGCTCACTGTTGCAGAGATAGACATGACTGGCTAGAGATAAAAGAGGAGTTTTCATATTTACAATGAATTTTTTATCTAGACTCTAAGGTGTATGTTCCACAGTTTTTGTGAAGGGACTTCCTTATTTTGTTTATTGCAATATTAGTTTTTAAAATTGCTAAATACATCTCTGTCCTCTTTTAGGATTGTCTGTATCTTCCTTATATTCTCAGAGTTTAGCAAAGCTCTGCATCATTTTACCTAAAGCCCTACCATTCAAGCCAATTTAGGGTATGTCCTTATTTTAGTTTAAACATTGTTTCCATTTGTTCCATTTTAAAATAATAGATACCAGACATTAATTATTTCTAATTACTCTAAACGTGACAGAATTTGTCATTACAATGGAGCTTGGCTAAGGTTTTGAAAGCAGCAACGTGGAAAGTTGGTCACCTGGGTTTTAGATGGAGAAATCCCGGAGTATATACAATCCCATGTTGCTATTCTTCTCACGTGATTTTCTGTTCTTGCAGCAAAAAAGGGACCTTTATGTTTTTGGCTCTTGCTGACCTTAGGTGAGTTTACATGGACAGGCTGAGAAACTCAGAAAAGGTTTTGCTTTAATGTTCAAAGCGATAAGCTCCTCAAATGGGGCACAGTGTCTTCAGCTAGAGTAGTCAAGGACTTTATGTAGGGGTAGGAGGTAAGGGCAGGACTGGGCTGGGAACTGTAAATCCTGTTTCTGTGTCTTTTCTTATTGTTGTTATATTCAGTTGTTGAGACACTTTCAGTAATGTTCTGATAATAACACTTGTCTCCAAATTGTGCACTTATCCTATTCTGTTAACCAAAGTCCTTGTAATAAAGGCATATGAAATAAATTGCAAAGAGATTAAGGTATTTTTAGAATGTTTTTCTATGTGAATTGTTTGTAGACAGACTCCCAGCATTCCTGCACAGCAATCATAAAGCACTTGTGCACTAGAATTGATAGCTGTAGACTATCATTTTTCATCTTTTTTTTAGTATTTTTTTTAACCATATAAAATCTCTGCTTACAATTTAAAATTGATCCCTATTTGCATAATCCTATAAGGTAGGTTTTTCTCCATAATGGGAATATCTAACTTTTGAAAGAGTAAAAATTGATAATCTAAATCAAAACGTCTCCACAGTGGTTTAAATGTAAGAAATGGGCATGTTTCATCCCTGAATTTGTTGGGTAGGCATGTTGTTATAAAAAGAACATGCAGTTTTCATCTAGATTAATTTTTAATGGGAAAATATTCATATTAATAAAATATTTTTACAAGTTCTATGGCTGCTTCAGTGTTGATAACTACCTGAGACAAGAGGTATTTTCTTATCTGGAAAAGAATGGCATCTTACCAAAGAAGCCCAAAACAAATCAACATCTTTTCTTGGAATACTTTCATCATGAGGCTGGTCAAAAACCTACTGCAGGAGCTACCTTTGTCGTTGGAAGGAGTTTCCTTCCTCTGGCCAGTCCTGCTGAAAAATTTACTGGTAGTTTAAGCTGCACCATTTAATGTTCAGACTAGTCAAGCATTGATTCAGAGTGAGCCAAAAATGACTAAATCTGTGGAGCTGATGTCTCATGGGATGTATTAGTTGCAAGTTTTCAAATAAAGGAACTTTTATTAAGTACTATCTCTTATAGTAATTCCTTAGGGATTCTCATTCTGTAGTGTAACCTTATCAACAGGCAGTGAAATTTTCTAATTCTGTAAAAAACACAAGGACAAGGGAAAGAAATATCGTAGTTCCTTTATGTAGTTTTGCCTCTTCTAAAATTCGTAATTTTTTGTTCCTATAATGTGGATAATGTGGAATCTCAAATCTCTTTTTTAGTCATCTGCAAAGAGTTTATAAATATGAGGGGAAAGGAATTTATAATAGAAAAACAATAGTATTGCTCAGACCAAATGATCTGTTTTCAATAGAAATTAAGGCTGTGTGCTTTGGAAAGAGTCCATAAACTGGACCAGTATATGATAATAACTCATTGGTGTATTCTACCAGTCTCACTTTAGCTCCAGTTCCTAATTTATTTCTATTTGTTACATGCTCTACTATCTCTGCTCTGATATCTGATATCTTGAGAAGGAATGCATCCCCAACCCAATAGTACTGTTTGGAATGGTCCCGGACTTCATGACTTCAGGTTCAAGATTTTAAAATCTTTTTCTTTCAGTTGAATCAAATTTTTTGGGTTGGTTATTAATGAATATTTTGAAATAAGTTTCTAAGATAGTAGCATTCTTAAATATAAGGGTGTCTGTTGGTAGATTCACTGTTTCCTCTGTGGTACTGTCATAAATGTGAGGTGTTTTTTGAGTCTTCAGTTTGACTAAATGATTATCTTGCAGTGCATTGATTTATTGCTTGCAGCCCTGGACAAAGCATACCCCCAGACTTGGTCTTCATTCTGTTATGCCAGTTCTATTTACTTATTTATTTTTAAATCATTAGTGTTTGCAAAGTGTTTGGAGGGATGAAGTGCTATGAACTGAAAGTGAGAGGCAAGCAAGGGCACTTTTGGTGGTGTGCACATGCTCTGCTAAATGTGGCAGGAGTACATACATGTATGATATGACTTGGTGTCAGGCTTGCTCTGAGTCTCATGCTGATTTGCCTTTGCATGTTTCTGCATAGTTCAGCAAAAAATGTCCTGGAAATGGGAGGGTCCCCACCTTTCTCACTCCATCAGTTAGAAAGACTGTAAAATGCTGCTTCTGCTGGCTGTGTCTGTGCCCAAAAGGCGAGATTTCCACTACTGGCAGTGCAATTCCCACAGAGAGGCTATCCCATGGGAGTGTCTTTTTCGAGTTACTTGATGTGACAGTTACATTTTCTTCATTACTTTTGATAAAGGATTTTGGTAAAGAACAATTATAAACTCATTAGTCTCATTATTCTAAATGGAGCAGATAAGTGCATATTTCTTCAGACATGCATGTAGTAAATGACTGATAGATGGAGTTTAGGAGAGGTTTTGGTTGAGATATTTCATAGTAATTAGTCTGCTCAAGAAAATAATTTACTCAGTCATATTGACGGGAAATTGGAAGCTTCCATTCTATTAATCTATTATGTAATACACTTAGACATGTTGATTGTGATATTTTGCTTCAAGTGTTTTCTCTAAGCATCTATGATTAAATTGTGCAGTAATGGGCTTAATGACAGCCATTGAAAGAGATGACCTTTTACAGGCCAGTAAACAGAATGTTTTAACAATCTGGGTCTCCACTCTTGCAAAATTAGCAAAAACTGGCTCATGCAACACGCATGAGTAAAGGGATATGTAAAAAATAGGGGGCAAAAAGTCTCTTGTGGAATATGAATCTCTCTTTTCTTGAACTGTGCTGGATTTTAATGGCTTTGGATAGGGCCAAAGGACAGTCTTCTCATATTTTGATAATTCTACATCCTTTTAAAACATACCAGAGCATCACCTCTGGGAAGTGTAAAGTCATATCTAATCAAAGAATAGACACCCAGTAAACAGGAGTGATAAAGGATTTTGCTAAATATCTAGCCAGTGGGGAGCCAACTGTTGACAAGGGTGGAAAATATTTCTTGAGGGGAAAATAGCAGAGAGCTATTTGAACAAAGATGCATAGGGAGTGGTCAGCAGTAGATTTAACCCCATATCTTTCCATTATCTATCATGTATACACTTTCCTTTACCACATATTTTGAGCATGTCCCTGCAGGTCCAGTATGTAGATATATTGACCTTGCTTTTAAGGCTGAGCCTTTCATTTGATGATTTGGTTGGTTTAAGATGAAAGTATTTATATAGGCTTTGCATGAATGGAAAATTTAGCCTTCAGTAATAAAAAATTTCTTGAATTTACATGCAGGCCTGCCATTTAATTTAATGGGATTACTGGAAATTATACTGGGAATGAAGTACACAAAGCAGAAACCAAGATGCATATTTACACCGAGGAAAGTAGTTTTCTATCTTAGCTTTCTTTCACAGATACATGTGGAGGTAAATGTCTTTTCTGTAGTTCACTGGAGCATTTGGGCTTCAATACGGTATTAAAGGAATCTGGACATGGTCTAGAAGCCTAGACTTGGTGCTTTACCCCATAGCTGACAGTCTAACAGAAGCCCAGCCTGCCTCCCAGTCTGACTCCATCCACCCACACTGGAGAATTGTGTGCAGCATCCACTCAGCCTTTTGCTTCCTTTGGTGAGGCTGTTCACAAGTGTAGGATGGGGGCTGCAGTGGGCAGTTATGTGCTCAGTCTGTAAAGAGACTGAAAATTTGAACATGTGAGAAGACTTTGCCAAATGGGGAAAATGGATATAACTAATTGATTGTAAACAAAATAACCCCCCCCTGGTTTTATCCCTGATGGATTGCTGTGTCCCAAAGGAAGGAGAAAAGGGATAGTCACCTGTTCCATGGGAGACAACCCAGGAGCAGGATGTTGGGTGCTGGACATTGGGGAGCACTAGCCTCTGGGAGTGCCATGGAAAGTGTTCTGAATTCACACCTTGGGGGCAGAGAGCAGGGAGAGAGAGAGCTGTGCCTGTCTCTGGAAGCAGATGTTTAAATTTAAAACCCTGTCTTGAATGACAAAGCGCAGTTCATGCCAAGCTTGGAATTTCTGGTGGAGGAGATTCATGGAGCAAGAAGGCAGCAAAAACTCAAGCTGCAGACACAACCCAGATGTGCTATACTGCTAAAGGCACAGCCAAAACAAAGGCCCACAAACATGCTAAATTTTCATAAACTTGGTGCATTCGTCTTGCACATATGTTTTTGAGTGGTGGTGTTATGCAAAATCATTTACTCCAAGATAAATAAACAACCACCTTTTTTTCCTAAAATTTGAATATTGCTGACCTTCTCTCTAAGTGTATGTGCTTGTTTAAAAGGATTGATTTTGCTCTTCCCATTCCAGAGACAGCAACATTGACTATGGAACTACATGTTTACACACAGTTCCTTGACATGGAACAGATATTTTCAAGCTTTTAAAGAAGTGATGGAAAGGTCTCCAAAGCCCTAATGGATTGTGAAAACCTAGATAACTCAAAATATAATTCATAGACTGTGGACATTTGTCTTTGAGTAAGTTAATGAATAATGTTAAATATTCCTAAGGAAAAAAAAATCAGTCTTCTATAACACGTGAACAGACTGCATATCTTTTAGACTGAAAAACTTGTAATTTTTGGGTGCTAGGATAAGAATTCTAAAGAATAGAAAAGGAAATATTTTTCATTAAAAAGCAGAGATTTTTTTTTCTTTCTAATTACATTTATAAAATTAAATATTTGAGTTTTTAGTCAATTTTCTATACAGTTCTGTTTAGATCATTCTAGGGAAATAAAATCAGGGTTTTTCAAATGCATCAGCTGCAGAAAGTCCATTTGCCTGTAAGCGAAGTGAATTCAGTAAGGAATAATCAATGTGCTTTGCAGGATCCTTAGAGTCGTCTCATCTTTGATTCGAGATAATCATGTCTGGCAGTGAAAGTCAGAGTGCCAGCAAGTCTTAAACCTGCATCTCCTGAGCCCCCTTTGCTGCTCCTCTCTGCTCTGGGAGGATAAACTTGGGGGGGGGTCTTGTTCTCCAGACCCTCACAACTCCCAGTCTCTGGAATTCTTTTTGGGAATGCCACTGGATGGCAGCATTTTTCCGTGCAACTCTGCAGAGAGGCAGGCGAGGAGAGAATCATTAAAGGGAAAAAACGATTAAAGGAAAAAAAATTAAAGTGAGCCGGGAAGGAAGAAGAAGCCACGTTGAAGGTTGCTACTCTGAAGACCAGCATGCATCTCTGCTTCAGTGTAACTTATGCAAATCTCCAGTATTTGCCTCTCTCCTTTTAATTCCCTGGCAGATAGGATACATAAATTGAAATGAGGAGTTCAAAGGAAGGATCTGACTTTTTTTTTTTTTTTTATTCCTCCTTTGGTACTTTTCTACTTATGGAGAAGTGGAAAGCTGGCTCCTGTCTCTGAGAAGATGAGCAGTGTTTGAGTTTTCTCCATTCTCTTTCTTTACTATTAGAGCCAATACTTTTTTTGGCTATTTAGGCTTGTGCTTCAGAAAGCAAGTGGACTTGTCTTGTGGCTTGCCCAGGCACCTATATACATGACTTCCAAACAAGCAACCGAGTTCATTTCCATCAGCTCTTTGGCTTACCTTGTGGTGTGACTTTCTCTCCCAATCTTGGCACGTATGGAGGGCGTGATGGTCCTCTTATTTCTTTTTCTGTGCTTTGGGAACAAATATCTTCACTATGTCCTGCTTCCATCAACCCCTTCAATATATCCCAAGATGTTACCAAAGATGACCCAAACCCCTGACTTTGGGTCAGTGGGAGCAGTTCCTGTGTGGCTGATTCCTGGTTTGCCTTCCAAAGCTGACCCAGCTGCGTTTAGCTTTTCTGTAAGCTCCCTGTCAGGTTATGAGTCGGAAGGCAGCATAAAAACTAGGACAGAGCTCAAGCTAGTAAGCTTAATAATGGATCAGGAAAATAGCTTGTCATAAACTCTGTGGCATTATATTCCACTGAAGATTTATGGAGAGAGATATATGTAACCTACCGTTGTGTGTTACATATATATATATATATATATATATATATATATATATATATACACACCTGTCTATCTGTCTGTCTGTCTGTCTGTATAACTCAAAAAAAAAAAAAAATGCATCACATATGCTGGCCCAGGCAATGGGAAAATATGTAGCCTCATGAGGAGTTAACAAAGTTTCATGCTTCAGAGGTTATATATATATATATGTATTTGTCTTTTTCTCTGTATCTTCTTGCAGTTAGGAAGATGACATTTGTACTAGTCCAGAGGGGGAAAAAAGCAACAGTTGGATCAGTTCTGCTGGCCATGACACAAAGTGGAAATTGCTGTGGCTAATTATGAGTAAGTATTTCAGTATATATGATCTTCTCTAGCTTAAACCCAAGCTAACTTGCTCACAGATGCTTGAGCAGAATTCATTTACTTCTCTTTGGAGAGTTAGACCTCATGGTCAGCATTATAGAAAAGGTTTTAATGCTTGTTGACTTGCTTTTGCTGTATCTCCCCCCAATCCCTCACCATGGCCTATGCTTGAAAAAAATGTGATGCTAGATAAGGTGGTTTCATTTGGGAAAGGTTAGTGGTTTGGAGGAATGCCACAGTTTACTTCTTCGAGGGGTATTGGAAGGTCAGAGAGGGGAAATAAATTGTCCTCCCATGCAAAAAATTTAAATTGATTTTTATTAATTTTACTGTATTCCTGTAAGTTAGCTTTGCATAGCCAATCTCTGGTACTCCAAGTGTAGACTGCTGACTGGTGTCTGCCAAATGCTCACTCCTCCACCATCTCAGAAAGGCTCTGTTTCTTCATCATGGATACCTAGACTAATTTTAAACAAAACTCTGCACATATTACCAGTTTCCAGGTTATGCTACTTTGTGTCTTCTGGGGGGACCACTGCTAGCATTATTGCTGAGCATTTAAGACTGACGGCTTAGATTCTTGAGCTCCTTTTTTTTTCTCCTTCTCATCCTCTGGCATATATTTGGTCTCATATTTTTTCTGCTCTCCTTGACCTTCCCTCCAAAGATATTCATGTTGAGCTGGCCAGATGTTATTCTGTTCTGACCTTATCTGGGCAGCTCTAGAATCACAAATAGTAGAGAGAGATTGTGCTGCAAATACCCTTGACAGTGCCTCCAACTTGATCCTTAGCATGAAAAGAAGAATGGGTAACAGAAGAGTATGGGTACCAGCTCTAAAAGGAAGAACACTGCAATGCATTTCAGGTCTTTTAAAAGTAAAGAACAAACTGGGGATTTTAATTTTTTTTTTAATAATTTTTAATAGAAATGTCCTTTGAGAATAAGGAAGCCTTTGAATGAAGTGTCTGCTGGGCTGCCCAATAACAGTACTGAGAGCTGGATAACACTGTTGGCTCTGAGCTCCTAAAGCACTGCTGGCCAAACAAATACCATGTGTGAGGCTGTTCCTGTGCCACAATATGCACTCACTATTGCATGGCTTGACTTGCTTTCTGAGACAACAACCAGTTGATTTCTGAGGGAACCAAAGAGAAGCTGACAAATCTGGGGCATTAAGGCAGCTCAATGGGTCCTTGGCTGTTACACCTTTAGAGCTGGGTGGGCTGCTGGAGGCAAAATCAATGATGTTTTGGCTGGGCCATTTATAGAAGTATGGTTTGTGGTGAAAATAAAACACCAAATTAGTAAGAAAAGTTAAGCTTAAAAACCTCTGCTTGTCTGTATAGTGCAAACCTGGTCTGAGAGGTGAAAATAAAAAGTACTGATATCTCCTTGTCTTAAAGGTTGCTGTTGATGTTTAGGGATCAAAATTATAAACCAGGATACTGGAAATTTTAAGAAAATAAGAAATTATGCTCTGTGTAGATGAATTAGATAAAGCATTATTTTTATCAGCCACAATGCCTTATAAATCAGGTAAATTTGGTCACAGTTGTTTAAAGATGGCTCTCCCTCTCCTCATCTTCCACCTGTTATGTTAGGGAAGTGCATGTATCTGCCTCGCTTGCAAGGCTGCTCAGGAAAACCATAAGTGCAAAAGCAAGTGACTTCCAAAAGACTGTAGGCTTTAATTATAGCAGCACAGCTTCAGGTCTCAGAGAGCTGTCCCTGGTAGGGTGATCTGTACACGCAGTCAATAATGTCTAGACACTGTACATTAAGTACAAGTGTGATATGGATAATATTTTTGAAGCAGACTCCTCTGCTGTTAGTGATCTGCTTTCCACACCACGGTGAAGACAGGGTTAGTGGCACATACCTGGTTCACCTGAGTGCTCCCTGCTGGACTGGATGATAATTGTCCAGCTTGGTGCCATATTCATAGCCTGACAGTGTACAACACTTTGGAGCAGGGCAAAACTCTCTAAGTGGGAGGCACTGAGCAGCCTCAGAGCTGACCAGCACAATGCCTTGGCAAGTTTAGGCTTATGGCCCTGGGTACTGTGTAATTTGGACCCTGATTTATCAGCCAGGAAATCATGCATGGGATAATGTCCCCTGGTATGAGGCAGTTTGGGGTAGTTCCCTTGTTTTTTCCAGATTAATTATCAGTTAAGGTGGGTGTGTGTGCTGGTATTTAGGCAGAAATTGGTAAAGCACGCATATTTGTTTTACTTTTGGTTTCCTCTGTGTTTTTTTTTTTTTTTTCCAGTTGTGTGAAAGAAGCAGAAGAGACAAGTATTCTTAAATGGTAGAAAATTGTAAACAGGAAATAAATCCAATATAACCATAATTATACTTCCTATTTGTCATTCTGGTTTTTTTAATGTATAAATATATAATTGCCTACATCTAAGCATATACACCTTCTAAAGATTTTCTGGGGTAGGAATCCTATTTACTGATTTTTAACATATCTCCACTCCTGTTTTAATAGGCAGGTATGCCAGCAAACATCCTAACATGCAAACATTGCAACTAGGAGTCACAAAGCTGTTAGCAGAATAGAGATGAGAAATATAAAGTCTGAACAGGAAGGCAGTGTCACAGAATTTACAACTTGTTTCCCCTCATCCTTGCTACTTTATTTTAAATTACAAGCAAAATTAAAAATCCAAAGCACAACAAAATAAAAAAAAAAAACCTAAAAAAAAATCTGGATGATTCTGATGAGGCCCGACTCATGAATTTGACTAAGCAAAGTAAACTTCAGTGGAGCAAAGAGGAGCTGTTCTCATAGCAAACATGTTCCTGGAGCCCAGGTATCCTTGTCTGCCAAGGACACTGCTCCCCCCTTGCAGCCACCTTGAGCCCAATTGCAGAGCCTGGCAGCTCCCAGAACCCTTCACAGTGTACATCAGAGATGATGTTGCAAAAACAATGCCTTGTGTTCCTGCTGTTAGTGCTAGATGGTGTTCTTTGCATCTAACATGTTTTTCTAGCCTTTTTGAAAGCATAAACTCAGTCAAAAAATTACTGATGACAGCTGACCTCTGTGGTTTTATGCAGAGGTGTCTTGTGCAGCCCCTTTACAGTCCACCTATATCTGTGCTGGAGAGTAAATCAATAAATGCACAGATGTAGTAGCAGAGCAGGCACAAATTCTGTCACTTATTTTCTGTTTCTGTTCGCAGAAAATCCTGGTAATGGTCAATTTTCCCAGCCCTACTGGCCTGCCTCCTTCACTCCCTTTCTGAAAAACTGAAGAGAGAGGTTTGGAGCTTGCTGAGAAAGATTTGTTAGAGGGGAACATGTCTGTGGCAGGCAGGTACCTGTGGGGGCTGAGATGCAGCAGGCAGCCCCGTGCAGCTCTTCAGAATCTGTCCTGGAGGTAACACGACAAGATGAAATATCTTTCAGCATCACTTGGGCTCCTAAGCCTGCAATAGCTGACGGCGACTAGTGAGAGAAAAATTACATGTTTTTCCAGTGCTGTCCTTTATAACAACTATGCCTTAGCAGTGGGAGGAAAGGGGATAGTTGGAAGTAGGTTTAATCCCAAAGGGATGGTTCATTTCCTCTAACTACCACACTCTCCAGTAGCTCTGTTCTTCTTCCCTCCTCCTCTCTCTTTCCCCTCCCCCTATTCCTTGGCAAAGTTACCTTTGCAGTCATGGCCTGCTCATGGCAAGGATTAATGGTTTATTGGAATTTGCACGCCTTACAGTAGTGGGGCACATATTCCTATGAATTTTATTGCAATGCACCACAGTATGTAATTTCATTAAGCTGCACATGTCATGGTTATTTGCCATTATTCCCAAGCCCTTTATGTACAGTTTTATCAGTCTCAAATGGCAACGAAATAAAAAATGAAATAAAATAGAATAATGCCTAAAAACATGCAGAGAGGTCAAGGGACCCTATATGCTGACTACAACAACAAATTTATCATCTCATTTATGTGTGGGCAGGGGAAGGGAGCAATTTCTTCACTGTATTTTAATTAACTGTGTTTCACTGTGCGGTTGTAAAGATAATAACCATAACATTAGTGCAACTACTACACTATCAAATGCTTGTCACAGCCTAATATTCTCCAACAATATAGCTTCACAATGGAAACATGCACAACAAAAGAGCAGCTTGTTTTGTTAATTTACTGGGGCTCTGTGTTTTTGGAAGGCCTGTATATATTTCTGTGAGACTGATTAAAATAGAAAGAAGTGTACATAGCGGAGAATAATATTTTTACTGGTGTGGGATTCATTTAACAAAAGTGTTCCTTCAGGAAAACAGAACCAAGATGCTAATGTTATACCTCATTTATTGCCAGCATATTCAGTGACATTTCATAATGTACATCTGTCAGCCAGAGATATAAATGAATGAGGTGAACCATGCAATTTACCCTCAGGAAGTTCCATTAGAGCCCCCAAAGTATAATATTTATGAGGTCAGAATCAATTAATCAGATAGCTGTATTTGCTTTTCAGCTCAGCATGCTCTTCTGCACCAAGCTGTTGCATTGAGAAAGTCCTTCCTATTTGATAAGAGGAGTCAGTTTGTATGTGCTGCATGTAGTCTGTTTTGTAAATCAATTGCTTTCCTCACACAGCTTATACTCCATACAAATACAAACTGTAAATTAAGAGAATGTAAAACAAGTCTCTCTCAAAATGCATACCAGAATAGAAGACTTGTGTGTTTTCTGCTCCTTGCTGTAGCCTCTTGCAAATCTGTTGAAAATGAGAAAAAAAGTAAAAGGTAATAAATTTGGTTTATTTAACCAAACACATTTCCAGCAAACAGAAAGTCTTATGAGTAAAGTAAAAAATAGTTAATTTTTAAAACTCTAAAACTACTGATTTGATCAGAGGAACTCATTCAGCTTTATGAAGGAAACTCAGTACGTTTTGGAATGCATTACCAATATGGTTTTCCTTTGCAACCATGTTCTGAATGCTCATTACTTTAATTTCCTCTTTTCAGTTAGATTGACCATTGGTCCCTGCGAGAATGTGTGTCCTATCATTTTTGTTATAAATTGCAGTCATTCCCTGGGCTATTTTCAGATGTGCTGGGAACTTTTCCTGGCACTCTGACACCAGTGGAGGAGCAGGCTCATGGCTGCCAGAGCTCCTGGGAGGTGCAGGTGCAGCCTGGTCACTATCCCAGGGTGTGGACTCCTGGTTCCTAAATGGAGCCTTTCTTGTAAAGAGATTTTTAAAAACTTAGCTGTAATTTTTATCATATTGTGATTTTCTTTTGTTTTCTTTTGTTTTTCTCCCCTTTTTTTGTAGACAACAGATGCAAAATATAAATTTAGGTAGTAAAATCTTTGTCAATATGTTTGCACTGTCATAAATGATGCCAAGATGTGATCCAGCATTTCTTTGCTTCTTTAAAAAATAATTTTATTTAGGATAGTTCAAAAATTTCCTGTTATCTAATAAAATCACTTTTCTCTTCTCAGAACATTTCTCAAAGATGAAAGTGAAACCAGGAAGGGCACATTTGAAATCACTTGTAGAATTATTACAAGTAAAATATTAACTGGGAAAAAGCCCTAGAACAATGTTTTGTCTTCACAGTTTATGATTAATTTCCTTAACAATTAACATTTTGCATTCAAAGTTTCTCATTTTTGTTGTGGGGGGTTGAATATCTCATACTTTATATTTGGTCTTTTGCTCTTGAAGAATGTGGATGGTTAGATAAAATGAGGTTTTTTTCCAACCAAAACTACTGACAAAAGTGCTGATACATCCCGAAAACAATACCTGCCAGAGTGGGAGATCTGAGCAACTGAGGAAGTAGGGATGAGGTCCCTGTGTACCACATAGCCCTGTGTTTGTAAGTCCTCACTTCAGAAGTAAAGAGCAATGCTCAACACCCATCTAGCAGAGCTAGATCCTAAACTCTGTGGATCTAGGATAAGTGCACTCAATCCACTTCTTGACAAAAGAAGAATAAGCAAGGAGGGAAGAAGTTTAACAGTTTCAATAGCTGAGTGTGACAGACAGCTATCAGCCACAGAAGAGATCAATGAGCTAATTTATCAGGAGCATAGAAAAATGAGTTTGAATACTTGTTTTATAGTCATTGGTGCCAGTGACTTAAATGCGGCTGCTTCCATTCCCAAGTGAGCATCCCAACCACCCCTTGGGGAGTTTCTCCTTTCTTTCTGGGCTCTTGAGCATCAGGATGAAACAAATGACAAAACCCCAAAGCCAAAATCTGCCTGCCTGTGTGGCAGCAGAAAGCAGCGCTAGGTGCTCAGGCATTCTCCACTGTGGTAGACGTGACTCTGTCTTTATGAAGTGGCCAGCTTATCAGGAAATGCAGTGTTTTTATAAGCATGGTGTGTGCAGAGTCTGATTGTGCATATTTAGTCTCACTACCTAGTTGTATCAAGGCACTGTGAACATCATTGTGTTTTTGTTTCCTTTTTATTGTCTCTGGGCTAGTGCGCATTATTGGTGGGATATCACTGACCAGCTGGAATTCATGATATTTTTCTGCTGTGTGATCTTGCTACTGAAGCCTTGTAAACAGAGGGCAAACACTTCTGGAACAGGAGTTAATACCCTTGTTTGCATATGAATGAGTATTTGTATGGACCCTTATTCTCAGCATTTATGCAAATGCAAACTCATACATGTGAAGGAGTGTGGAAAAGGCAACAAAAAACCGGATCAAAATGAGAGGCTGGATTCATGGAAATGTTTGTTTTCCATTATTTGTCCTGTTCCCTTCATCATTTGTATTGCACAGGGCTTCAAAATGGCCCACACCATGTGCAAGAGTGTTTTTGGTATAAGGCTTTCTGATTTAACCAGATAGCACAAGAAAAGAATAGCTCGTCTGAATGGAGGAAATGTCAGGCAATTGTTTCCAATCAATACTCCTAGTTTTCCTGATCTCCTACCATTGTAGGGCAACTAGGGGGACCAAAATCAGTAATGATTTTAGAAAAAGATGAGGAGATAATAGCTTCTTTGTGATGGCAGGCTATTGCAGGCTACTCTCTGTTAATAGATAAGGTAGTTTAGATTTTGCCCTCTTTTCATGAAAGTGACATAGTAAATATTTTTTTATCTGTGCAGGGGAACTCTTCTGCAACCAGCTAGGGCTATCTCATCTTGCTGTCCATTCATACCGTCCCTGTCATACACTATCCTGCTGGGAACTGCCTGGGGTACTGCAGGCTGGCGAAGGTTCAGGTTGCAGGGTAGTGTCAGGGGAAAATGTGCTTGATAAACAGTTTTTGCAGATAACGGTTCTCCCAAAGTAGAGCAAGAGCAACGGAATTATCAATTAGCAAAGGAATGAGAGAAGCTACGACTGACTATGTCTAGTATTTACACAGTGCTTTATGACAACACCTGAAGTGAAGCGAGGTAAGGGGCTACCTCTTAATTTAGTAGAGTTCATTCATCTCCCACAGGACCACATCTTGGAGGCCCCTTTTAGGCTAGTTTGTATGTCCCCACCTTGGGTTTATGCACATTTATTATGGAAGCATTTAGCTTTTCTTATCCAGGCCTTCCTTTTAATGTTCTGCTTTTAAAATGTTATCTGGTTAAGTTTTCATGTTAACATGTGCCGCAATTGTTTACTGAGATACTGTGGGATTCCATCCAGTAAATGAAGATATGCTTCCTCTGTTTAGATTTATTTCCCTTCACTATGTCAAAATCCCCTGTTTACAGTTGATATGTCCTGTGACTGGAGATCAGATATCCATTACTCATGTGTGCCATGACCCCTTTTAACACTTAGAATGGCTGGTTAGCTGCCTGCATTACAGCAAAAGCTATGACACAGTCACCTTCCCAAATGTCCTCCAGAATCCCTCTTGCATACTGTAGGCAGTTCCTGGTGGTTCCTGCACACCCTCTCAAGCCATATCTTAAGCTAATATTTGACTTATGAATGACAAAGAGGAGAGGGAAAAATGAAACCTCTGTAGAGGGGGAGGAAGACAGGAAAATCTGATCATGACACATTCTTTAAACAAGATCCCAGAAAAGTTAAATGCTTGTATTTTGGTTGACTAAGAAGATTTATGATCTTTGTGTAGAGGGAAATCTAAAGACCTTGGAAGTTAGGTAAGCATATTATTTCTAGTCATGTTTCACCCTGAAAACAAAGAGAATGGTACTAGAAAGTTTTTGAAGGTAAGAAAAAGGAAAATAAAGCAACAAAGTTATCATAAATGAACATATTTTTGGCCATCTGGGACGGGGAATGGTATCACAGAAAAGGAGTATCTGAAGATTGAAAATCAAACAGTATATGACAGCAAGATGAAAAGAGGAGTCAGGGAATTGTAAAGAACGATGAAGCAAAAGCAGGAAATTTAGTTACTACATGCAGAGAAATAGACTGAACAAACAAACAAAAAAGATACTACTCACAGGTTCTTTTAAATGAGGGTGAAAAAAAACCTTTCTACATCTAAGACAGTGTACAGTGAGCACTAGAGAGATGAACAGGGAAAATACTTCAATGAATAAATAAAGCAAGATAAACTCTAAACTCTAAAAGAAAGGTCTACCAATACTATTGTGGGGAAGATAATTCATCTTCCCAAATCAAACATAATTATAGTTTAAGGGAGTATACCGTCTCATAATGCTACTGGTCTGGGGGTTCTAAAAAAAACAAAACAAAACAAAAAACGTGGAAAAGAACACATGGTCTGTCCAAACTGATGAACGTGAGAGAAGGTGCCCGTAGGTTTAGTGGTCTCCATGTGGTTTGGTAGAGAAGTCAAGAGGCAGAAGAATGGCTTTCTATTTCAGTGACCCTGGGAAAGGCACATGAAGCTGCAGAGAGTGAAAACGAAAGAATTAACGAAAGAGAACAATCCTAAATGTTGTTAACACTGTGCTAAGAACTAGAGGGACATAGCTGGAGGGTGGTGCTGCACTAACATAGATTTAACATAGACATGGGGCTTCCGTACTGGAAGCAATATATACCTGGCACAGAGGACACTTAGTCTACATGTACAATCTGCAAAAGACTGTATGGATAAATGAACCTCTATTTATCTAAGATAATTCATCAAGAGCAAATTGCAAGAGAAGCTCTATGGAAGTTGTGTAGGAAGTTTTAAGTGTCTCTTTTAAGTTAAGCAATACTTATTGAAATCTGTCAAAAATCTACTGTAATGATATTAGCATATTATATCATAAAAATCAAGTAAATTTCTCCCTTATACTGATTTATTTGAAGTGGGATGTAAATAGAGCCATGCAGTTTCTATACAGGGAGATGAGTTCAGATTGGCCTGTAGTTTGAATTTATTCCATGTTCTTTACTAATTTGCTAAAAGAATGGCCTTATTCCAAACCAGCTTAATTCTCGGAGGTAATTCCACAGCTGGAAAAGCTTGTATTTGATTCAGGATTTACATTCTTTTAAAAGAAATTAAATATATATGAGAATTTCAGTTGTCAGGGATCAGAGCAGAATCATAAAAAATGAGCTGGTTTATTGCTGCTCTTCCAGTTGAAGATAATGTGAAAGGATCTTAGTAGTCTAATGAAGTTTTTGTAAAGATACAGCTTCAAGCCCATCAGAAAGTGCCATTATGTGATAGCTGGTTGAATGCATTTATTGTCCTGTAAATATAATTGTTTGTTTAGCAGTTAGCTGGGTTTTCTGAGTGCTATCACCAACCACTTTTCTTTGAAATCATATTGGGTTTAATACATATTCTTATTCCAGGAATATCTCTCTTCTTTTTTTTTTTTTTTTTAATGTTTACAGCAGCAGAAACTCCACTGAAATCTAACAAGTCTCTGTATTTAATCTGATGCAACTAGCAGAATAAACTGGGATTGTTATTGTGATGTGTGCATCGTCCAAGTCCTATAGAACTTGCACCATTATGTAATACATCAAAATTTGTCAGAATGTTGGTACTCCTCCTTTCTCTCACAGTATTTTAAAAGAGAAGTTGATATCTGAGCAATAATGCCTTAATTAAAAGGACAGTTAATTATTTGTGACAAAAGGGAATGGGGAAGTTTCACTGCAAATCTTTTTTTTGCATGTTTGGGTTCTGCTGAAATCATAAGCTCTCTCTCTGTTATACATAACACTCCTGACTGAATAATGCAGCTGGTTAGTATCAGCTGTTACTGACCACAGAAAATTTTTTGAAAATGTAAACTGCTTAGAAAATTTTGCAGAATAAAGATCTTTTGAGAGTTGTTGTATACTATTTATTAACTGGATTGGTTTTGATTTCTTTACTTCTTACCATATTTTAAACCATTTCTTTAAATAAACCTATCATGTCCTGTACCAGAAACTTCTCCTCTAACTTGACTTGTAATATATATTTTCATATACAACTATATGTATCTATTTCTTTCACAAACAGAAACAATTCCCTTGGCTTTCTAATATGAGTGGAGGTTTTAAGTAGATGGAGCTTAGATGCTTGAAATCTCTAAGACTTTAGGTGTGGATTCTGCCAAGATGAATCTTTAAATGTTGATTTAAACCGTTTACAGTTTACCTTGAAGCTGAGGTGTAGTGTTTGTAGTCGTCTCCAGTCCATTAATGGAGCCTGGTTCTCTCTCCTTTTACTTATACTGAGGTTGTGCCTTAGCTAGAGTGACAACTCTCTGATTTCTAAAGTGACTGCATGCAGAACAAAGCAGATTTTTCTTTCTGCAATCCAGTGGGATGAGACTGTTGGTGATTTGCTTTTTGTGCAGCCTCCAAGAGCACCACCTGCCTGCCTCAGGCTCTGGAGCCTGGGATGCCACAGCACAACACAGTTAAACCAAAATGGGATGGGCAGTTCTGTGTGTGCTGCAGTCATACCAACTACTGTGGGTCATCCTTGTGGTCTCTGTACCTTGAGAAAGCAACACCTTGCCCTGTTTCTGTTGAGGAGGAGAGTAGCACAGAAGCTGAGAGGTAATGGGTGTAGGAAGGATTTCCTGCAAGCTTTTCAGTCTGGGCTGTGTGCTGAAGCCTGGGAAGAAAAGTAAATTGCCAGATGGTACGCTTGTCACCATCTTGTCCTCCTTACCGTCTGACAGGAAGTCTTTGCAACTCCTTGCTTCCTTGATGACAGACTCCTTTGATTTGATCCAGCCTGTTTTAAGGGAATAGGATATCTGGGAGGTGGGTTGTGCATGCCTCTGAGCTTGATTTTAGAAAACTATACACAGCATTATAGGAGTATGTGTGTGCAGTACCTTTGCCGCTTGGACAGAGGTTTGGTGATGATCTAGATCAGATCATTTGCAAATGTCAATACTGCAGTATTTATTCAGTGTAGTTTCTGAAGCTTGCTTTGTGGAAATATCCTTTTACCCTCTTGTGCTTGCTATGATTTTAAGAGGAATATTATCCCACATGGCTCCCTGTATGAGAGAATTGTGGCGTCTGTTTTGGAGAGGCAAGGGCAAAAATTCAAACTTCATTCTTGCTGCTGCTGTGGAGCAGATTAAAACTGAATGATGTTTTAGGCATGGTACTTGATTCAGAGGACTGTACAGCACATAGGTGAATCTTTCTTGTGCAGGGACTAGCTCTGCTGAGGCATGCTGCCTCCCCACACAGAGTGCTGTTGCTGTAAAGCAGCTCTTGAATTCATGGTCAGGAGGTGGTAGTCCCTTACAGAAGCTTACTAGGCTTTAGGTGAGGCCGAGGGGCTGTTGTCTCCACATCCCGTGGCATCTGGGGCTCACCGATCCTCCTGTGAACGTCTCAGGCTGGGTACACAGTGCCCCATCTCCTGCTTGCTGCCCTCGACTTTCATGACATTTAGGCTAAACTGGGTAGGTCCTGCTTAATCAGACATGGAGAAGGGAAGACCCAGAAGCAAGCTGAATGGTGATCAAGCCTTACTGCAGAGGTTCATGGAATCTCGGCATTTAAAATAAATTATATGAACGTTGTGAGTGGTCTCCAGCCTTTCTAAGCTTATTGGAATAAAGGTTCGTGTGTGCAGTGGCTAGGGAAGGGGGTCCTCATTCCTGGCTCAGCCTGCTGTAATGCAAGCAAGAGATATTAATCACAGACAAGACAGACTGGATATATTTCAGGCACCCGTCTAGCCCATCCCTCACTAACCAGTTCATAAAGCTCCCCAGTGATGGGGATTCCACATGTCAGACAGGAGTCTATAGTCAGGTCCTGGATTATCTGCCCTCCTTGCTACTTCACCTTCCAATCTTTTGGCATATCTGTAAATTTTTGCGTGTCAGTATTTTTTGCAGATATTGTTGATTTTTCTCATTCCCTTGCAAGACTATTTGCTCTGTGTCTGATTTAGAAGGAGACCCAGTGTATATGTCTTATACAGTGTCAACAGCTTAGTCCACTTTAGTGGTCAAGATCATAGACCTCTTTTGTAAACAGAGAAAAAAAAAAAGAAAGAAATAAAATAACCTCACAACTCTTTCTAATTTCCTTGAAATGTGCCCTTAAAAGGATAATATGCTCTTAATGCATATAGCTACCTTAAAAAAAATAAAAAGAAAACACATTCTTTCTAATCCCTATTTTATCCTTGGAGCTGGATGATGAGTATTTCAAAGTGTGTTCTGCCAAAGCTTTTCTGACAAGCAGTGATATTTGCTGTGAATCTTAAACTTCAAAAGATAGGAGTATTTAGTAAATGAATTAATTTCAAAGGATTAGACTTTCACTGCAGATGTTTTTGTCTGCCTTATTTCCCTTGAATCTTATAATTGCATCTCTCTCTTGTACCTGCAACACATTAATAATCTTCCTTTGCTTTCATCACACTCCAGTACCTTTGGTTTGTTTTTATCGGCTGCTTCTAATAGTTTTGATTTTCTTTACTTAAATCTGAAATGGAAGCATCAGTGGCAAGGTAATATAGTAAGTGATAATAATATGCAAAGATGCCTTCAATCTCCTTTTTTCTCACCTCCCCTCTCATTTGAATGACATTCACATGATAGCAAAAGTAAACAAAGAGCACATGTATACAAAAGAAGGGGAAAGTTCTTTATATTTTGCTGAGCTTTTGTATTGCTGAAATGCTAAATTGATGCTGGGCTCTGTGTATGGGCCCATGGCATGACATGGAAATGTCTATGGATGAAAAGTCTGTGGATCAAGGGCTGCCATACAATGCTCACAGTCTGTAGTCTGGCTGCCCATATAGCTGAGGTTATATTGATATTCTTGCACCAGCCTAGAGAAGGTGGCAACTGGGAGCATGTGCCACATATTCCAGAATTTTCTTTTCTAGGTTCTCATTCTGGAGAGGTCAGATGTAGTCACCATCAGGCTACTTGCAGTGACTCTCATGAGCAAACGTGCTGCTGCAGGAGAGAGAAACTGCAGTGAAGGTCTGCTGTGTGTTGTACCAGAGCAAGTGGCAAATCTGTGTCACAGAAAGAGCAGCAGCTCCATTTGCCACCGAGCACCTCGAAGGGTCCACAGGGCCTGCTGTGGCCCCAGGACTTCAGGCCACTCCTGGGACCTGGATGGGGCCTTGACTTCTCCTTTGGTTTTGCTGCCATTACCTTCAGTTTAGCTTCTCCTCTCTGTTCATCTTTTGTGAATTCTCTGGTGATACCAGTGAATGGGTTTCTTTTCCTTGAGGAAAGGGAATCTACATCCCCTTTTCCAGCCACTGGGAGATATGAGTCATTTGATAGGAACACTGAATAAAGTCTACTATCACAAAAACCTGGGACTCTGCTAGTTATAGGCAAGGACGTTACAGTCCTTGATCTTATTAGTGGGTATGTGTTATGTTTTAGGAATGATGTTCCCAGATTAAGTATTCCCACAAAAAAACTTGCCCCTCTGCTACAGGATGTTCTTTGAAGCTTTGCTTTGGCAAGTGCTATTACCTGTCCCAGGAAAGAAGGAATAAAGGTAGATTTCTTTCTACAGACAATTCCAATGCGTATTTTTTAATGGTCTCATTATTTATTCCTGCTGTTTTTGTTCCTACATTTCCTAGAAGCTTGGGTCATTCAAAATAAATTTAAATTTAAGGAGAAGTATTTTAACATCTAGTTCCAAACCCAGTGAAATCAGTGTAAATACTGCTAGCTATTTGGATGGGAATTTTGTATCTTAAGTCCACACCTAGATGAGAATGGATATGATTTATGTGTCCAGGCAGTGCCTTTATCACCTATCTAAAGCTGTGGAGAGGTGGAAGATTTTCAGTCTGGGGACTTCAGGAGAGAATGGGGTTAAATTGTAAATAGAAGGGTATTATAATCAACTTAAAAATACTCTGACAATATTATATAAAACATTTTTATGGTCAACACAAAATTTACTTTCTTCTATTGTTTTGTGGTGGATTGCAATGTTCTATCTCTGAATGGATTGTGATCTTTTGTTTGGCTGGGTACTTGTATTTAAACCAATAAGCAGGTTCAGTTTGTTTTACACGGATAGTGTGTTTGGTAGTTAATGTCAGTGTTAGTCTAAACTATTTACAATATATCTGAATGGATTTTTACACTATTTAATTAAGGGAGAGATTACTTACTTAGGATAGAGGGTGTGAGTTGCTTCTATATAATTGTCAAAGAGTGGATTGAAAGATTTTATGTGATATCTCAGATAACTTTTTGCTTTCTCTGGAAAGTGGCCAGTCCTCCACAGAGAGCATAGTGACCAAAATATATCCCTTAAAATTTAACTTGAGGAGAGAGAAAGAGAAACAAAGGTCACTGGTCTTTGAAGACCAGTGGAATATATAAGACATGTCTCCTGTGCTGCTGTACAGAAAATTTAGTCATGTGGATTTTTCAGGGTTAAATAATGGATGTTATAGTCTGTCATGTGGCAGTTTTTATAAGGTTTGTGTGTTACTCAGTGGATTGACTTACACCATTTTTTAGATAATAAGTGGATCTGGACTATAGAGAGGACTCATGAGTATATCAGTTTTCCTGTTTTTAGTACACTGCAGGAGGTCTGAAGCTGAGCAGGCAGTGGAATGTTATTTTTATCATGATGCTGTTCTCTCAAATATATCTCAACAACAACCACAAAATTAAGAAAATACATTGTGGATGTTGCTTTTTCTCTGTGTTGTCCCTGACTAGGCTCGAAGACTTCAGCTTTCAAGGCCATGAACAGGAACATTTCAGAAACACTAGACTAATTTAAAATTCAAAACAAGTTTCAAAAGATGAATAAACGCATTTGATCAGATCATCCTGTACTTCTGAGGGTTCTCTCTTCCTCCCAGAACTCTGCAGCCATCCAGTCAGAGGTACAGCCCATACACAGGATTTGAGTGCCCACTGTAAATGCAGGGAGCTGGGCTGTCTCTGGGGTGTTTATAAGTCTTGACCATGCATCAGTGTGATGGATTTCTTTGGGCACTGACTACAGGCAGTGGTCTGCAGTGCTCTAACTCTGTGCTTCAAAAGTCTGGTGCTGTATTGTTTGTAAATGAAGCCTTTTGTTAGATGAGATTTACAGACAAGTTTGGGCAAATAAAACATCTAATTTGAGTGATCTAATTGCTGACTCTAAAATGCTGTTTGCACATTACACTGTTTAATTACTTCAGTCTAGTAGCTGTCTAGCAATGTCTCAATCTGTTATATCTGCCAGAATTAAAGGGGGGGGAAAGGAATTTATTTGGGTGTCATTCACTGTGCAACAATTGTACAAAGCCCTAAATGGAGAAGCAATGTTTGTCCGTTTTAATACTTTTTGTTACAGTGCCACAAGAGCATAAAATAAGGAAAAGAAAAATCTGTGCATCTTGTCTCTAAGGTTTTGTGGTTCTTGACAGCAGTAAAATGTAGTCTGAGAATGTAGTTCACAAAATAAATGCCAACAAAATACAAACTAGCATAGTCTCTACATTTTTCCAACACAGCTCTTAAGATGAAATGGAATTGTGTGTGAGTATAAAGGGAAGAGTAAATGCAATTAGCCACATTGTGCACTCCACTCTACTTAATTCAAATTGTGAGAATACAGCTTGTATTAGCTCTATATATAGCCGCATATAACTCACAACTCTCAGCAATCCTACCACAGTTATGTACATTCTTTACAAGGGATGGAAAAGTAACAAGGCTGGCTATCTTTTCAGGACATCACACTGCCTTCTACACATGGGCTTACATATTTGTAACCTGTTCTCGTCTTGGTAAAGCTTGTCTAAGATAAGTGCTGGAGTGGGAATGGAGCTGCACATCACAGTATTTTTAAATCAAAGATGACCTCACCTTGTGGGAAAAAATACAGATCATTACTGCAGTATTTTCCCTTTGCTATCCTCTTGGTTATGAGTACAGGATGTTCATTTATTACTTTGATAATTTCTAACTGTTCACATTTGTGGGAACCTGTATCTTCTGCAAAATTTCATGAGGCATTGTACAATTGTACAGTGCCTCAAAATTTACTGGGCTTGGTTAGGAGGGGGAGCACTACTTCTTTAAATAATGCTTTCTTGGGGAGCAGTATATCACACAGTCCATGAAGCTATGAAACAGGATTTGCCTGGAGTGCCCTTTTGCTGTCTTCTACCATTTAATGTGATCATCATCCTGATCAGCACAAAGAGAGCCAAAGAGAGGTAGTTCTTTTTTTAATACTGAGTTGGGGATTGGTGTCACACCCTTCTCCATACATCTGACTTCTGCTCCTCTTTGGGAACTGTGGATATGAGACTATAAATGCTGAGGGAACGCTGTTGTTTATATATTTAAGAGTGCCATGTGGCATCGGTTTTGAAAGAACTGCATGTGTAAGGTAAGCATCTGACTGACCTTTCTGTAATTTCTCAAACCTTGACTTTCTTCCCCTCCTTCCCAAACCTCATCTGTTCTCAGCTGAAATCCTAGTCTTTGCTACAAGTCACAGTCTGTTTGTTTCTGAGGGATCTTTCCTGTGTTGCAAGATGAGAGCTAGCAGAGATGTAAGCACTGTAGTATATTCCCTGAAGCTTCTCTAAAATGTTTATGCCAGTGGCAAAGATCCTGTTTGACATTTCAGCACAATAGTGTTGAATGCAAGAGCTTCAGGCGACTGCTGTGCACTCTGCTGACATTCACTTGCCTGCTGTGGTTGGAGGAAAAGTCCCATGGCACTTGGTTTCTGCTCCTAACTTGCCAGACACTTGTCTCTTGTCTTTGTTAGGCACAGCTCTTAAACTGAAACTACTTCTTCAGATCACTCAGGCTGCACCTCAGGTAGCAGGCACATAGGCATGTCTGAGTCAATGACTTGACTGCTGCTGGCCCTTTCTGCATGTATCTAAATCCCTTCTAACTCTCCCCTGCATGAATCATCTCTTAACCTGTGTTTGGGGGGTATTTTCAGTTTGAATTGTCTGGTCAGCTCATGGGAGCAAACTAATGTTTGAGTTGGCACTGTTAGCAGCTACTGGTGTGACCACTCCAATCCATGTATTATCCATGTTCATTCCTTCTAAAATGTTTTTGACAGCTGTGGATGGCCTTGGAGTAAAAGTAAAATATGTGCTGGTCATGTTGCCTCTTCATCTCACCTGTAAATAATTTTTAAAAGCTGTAGAAGTTTTTAATTGGCAGTGAAGCTGAAGAAATTAAAATCCCAAATCAGACCATGACTTTTCAGATGTAGAAATAATGATGTCTTGATTCTTATTCTATTAAAGAATTGGAGTCTCTTTGCAATATTAATTCTGATAAAGATGTAAATTCCAGTATTGATTTTGAACTTTATTATTTCTTGTGTACTTACATATTAGAATGAATCTGTTTTATTTTCACACTCATAGATTCTTGGTGTTACAGGGAATTGTGGTCAACCATATTTATTTTTATTGCAGTATTAGGAGTATTCTGATCGGCTAAAGATACTACAAGAATCCACTATTTTACTTGAAATGAAAATTAATTTTAAAGTTTCCTGTTGTTTATGATATAGTTTTGCTTTTCTATTGAGGAAATTTTAGTAAATCTCCTGTTTGTCACTTAAAATTTTAATACTCAACGAGGATATTTTCCAGTCTGACTAGGTTAATTTTGAGGTCTTATATTAATTATTAGAAGTTCTCCTATATCTCTGGTGGTGTACAAAGTAAGCAGATATCAGAAACTCTTTATTTAAGTGTTTTTAAGGGGGTACCAGTAATGATGAGTAGAACAGTCTGGACAAGATATAAACTGCTTTATCTTCATGTCTTACTGCCTTTTAGCTTCTCCCCAGCTTTTTTTTAAACTTTAAAATTTGTTAGTCTCTTGCTTTTATTTTATTCTGGGCTCCTATTCTTTTAGGCCCAAAGAATCCAAGTTCTGCACAGTAGCTCCTTTCACAAACTCAAGATTTGGAGATTTGAAGTAGGTTCTGAATTGCTTTGATATTCAGTCATATCCATCAAGACAATGAAAGTAACACCACTAGTAGTGATAGTATTAATGATTTGTCATTCCATGTCTTAGATGAATCGTCTGAGAATGTGTTTCTAACAGATTTATGAAAAAGAAATGTTGAGCAAAAGAACACATTTCAATGCAAATGTTGCAGAAAATTTCAAAAAAATTGTTTAAATTTGATTTAATTAGACACTGTGGAAACATATATCTCTTCCATTTCCTATAAATAGCTTGTCTTCCTGATTAAATTATTAGTATTGAGCAAACACAGGAGAGAAAGGGGAACAAGCAGTGACTGATAAAAGACAATTCACAGATGTTCATTTTGCTAATTCATGAAGGAGATTCAGTCTGCTGATATATTCCTTGAAAGCTTTTATCAGTTTAGTAGGATTATGTGATAAAACAGACAAAATTCAATAAGTACATTAAAAATAGAGAAGGTTTGATTGTATTTCCTTATTAGCTGTTCTAGGATTTTTTTTGTTGTTGTTGCTGGTTTTGTTTGTTTGTTTGTGTGTTTGTGTTTTTTGTTTGCTCGTTTGTTTAGGAAATGTGGAGTTTTTAACATATGGAATGATAATGATGGTAGCTTAGGAATGTTGAATCATAACTTTTTCAATTTTATAGACTTGATAGAATTTTCTATGAATTTAATTTATTTACTATTACCTGCTGCTTAGCATAAAGGTGGCAAAATATACATAGATTGGGACAAATAAAACATAACTGTTTAAGTATTGATTCTGAAGTTGTGTAACCAATATATTCAGTTGCATAACTACCATCAAAATAAATGCTGTGTTTCATAAGTGTGTAATTACATGGGTAAGGCCAACAATCCACAAGAACTCTCCCTCACAAGAACTCAGGGCAGAGGTTATGTTGATATCTGGGTTATATGATGTAGGGGTTTGGAGATTGAATCTTTTACTGTTCAAATCAGGTGCCTTTCTCATCGGTTTTCTTAAAAGAAGGTCCCAGATGAACTTATTAAATACTGATACTGGTCATGCATAATGTAGGTTTTTCTGTGGAAAGACAAACCTGGTACTAATAATCGGGCATTTTATACAAAATTATAAATAAATGTGTCCAAGACTGAAATGTCTTGCAAAGATCTTGCTTTTGACAGCTTGAATTATAATCTTGGCATGCATTTTAAAATCAAGGAGCAAAAAGGTAGCAACTCTCACCTCTCAGAGCTTGCCTGTGCTGCTCCCTAATCTGTCAGGGGTCTGGTGGTATGAAAATTTACCATGAGCTGAGGAAATATATAGTATGTCAGTGATCCTCAGTCACCAGCTGTGCTGTTTGCATATTCCTATTGTCCATCTTGAAGATTCGTAAGGATAGGCTGGCATTATTGGAGGGACCTAAAAAGAGGTGAAGGAATGAGAAAGAGAGAGCCATCTAGTTTTGATTTTGAAATTAATACCAAAAAAATAATTAAAATTTGGTGCTTAAAAAGATACACAGCTATTGAATTCTTGTATTGAAATGTAGTCGTTATTTAGAATGGAAAGAATAATTTGGTGTCTCAACAGGGACTCAGATTCCATAAAAGATAATTTCGGGGAAAGAAATTATATTTATCATATGCAATTAGGAGAGATTTTTTCCCATTGATATAATTGTGAATTCTGCAGTTTTCAGTCTAATAACAGTGAAAATTAAAAGCAACCAAAAACTGGAAAAATTGGTGAATGACAGGAGGCTAAAAGGTCTTGTGGACAGGAAAGAAAAGGTTAAGTAGTACTGTAATGTTTTCCCATTCTAGTGTATCCAGCCACTTTTTTATTTATTAATAAAAAGTTTCTATTTTAAAGCATCTTTTAAAAAGGAATGTGAGGTGGACCACAGAGGTACACAGCTCCTGCAAACACCTATAGAATATGTCTGGAAATAACTGTCCAAAAGCTAACCAACCAACTGACCAAAAATCCTTTGTGACATTATTCTTCTCAAAATTATAGGGAAATTATTTTTAAAATAATGTTTAAGCTATTACTTGGTGTTTGTTAAACTCCTTTTAGAATTAATCTGTTTTTAAAAATCTTTTCTTTCAGAAGGTATAAGCACTCACAATTTCCATATACTACGGTCAAATTCACCATCACTTTTGATTTTGTGCATTATAATGACTACATAGTACATAAGAAGGCAGAATCTATCTTCTCAGAGTTTGAGTCTTGAACTAAGAGTTTATTCTATACCAGGATCAGCATTTGGATCCTATTCAGGTGATATTGTCTGACTCTGTCTAAGTCTTCCTTTTAGTTCATAAATTGCCAATAGGCCATTCTCAATATTTTATTTTTGTGCTTATTTTAGAGATATATCTAAAGGAAAACCCCATACCTGGGCCTTTCCTGTACAGCATTGCAATTTCTTTCATATTTCTCAGCGTTAAAAAAAACCCAAGATGAACATTCTAAACTTACTTACAGTGTACACTGCATGCTAAAGAAGCTGTGTGCTTATTTTGTTCTTTCATGGACTCATTTTATTAAATGACTATTACTACCTGCTTTTTATTCAGATTTCCCTTTGTTTTGGGAGGGAAAACTCAACAGAATTTTTTTTTTTTTCATTACTTCTGTCACTGGGAATGTTTCTCCCTTAAGAGTGTGAGGCTATAATTTTAGAGATTGCTTGAAGCTTCAAGAAAATTTTTCCAAGTAGGTCTGATATCTTGCAACATGACCTAGTTTTAATTAATTTTCTGCATTTGGGACACAGCCTTGGAGGGTGGAGTTGAATCCTGCTGCCATGGGTGGGAGGCATGCATCATGTCTGCAACACACAGGTGCAGGAGAGAGGAGTGTTTGCCATGCAGGTTGCCCTGGTGGTGCCATTCAGCCTCCAAACGTCCTGCTGTCCCCAAGCTGTCCGTGTGCTTCCTCTTGGAGCTGCCCACGTCTTGGCTGCTGTGCTCGTGCTCCTGCCAGGTGATGCTCCTTTAATTGTCCTTCTTACTTTCACTTAGTAAAGTGGGTGAGCAAAACGGTTCTGGCTGTGATACCCAAAATCTCACAAATTTCCTGGTGAACAACACAGGTTTTTATACAGCTGGTTTTTATCTGTGGCTGGTCTAAGGCACAGAGCTGAGGGAGGGGTTCAGCTTTGCTACCTTTCACCATTCACAAGTTTGCTGACCCAGGTGCTTCAATATTAAGCGTAGAGAGAGACAGGCACTTCTAGTGCCATGCTCAGAGGAATGAATCACTTTTCAACGTGCCAGCCTGGTGCCTGATGCACAATCAGCACTGATGTTTGGCTGCTGAATGAATGAAGTTTTGTAGAAGGACTTGTAAAGAAGGCTGTGTCTGCAAAAGTGCACAGCAAAGTCAGCATGAAAGTGAGCTCTGGTTTTCTTTTATTCTCCATGCAACTGTTTGTGTTCAAGTGGAATGACAACAACAAGAAGTGCAAGTAAATTTTGGCATATGTTTGCCATCAGGTGACTTAATGTGCCCCCCTCATCTCTCATACTTTGGCACATAAACAGAAAGCAGACTAATAGGTCAGAAAGTTAACTATTAGCCCAGTTTCAAATCTTGCTGATGAGTGATGGTTGGTGTTTCACTAGCCTGGCAGCCCTCTTGTGGTGCTGGTGAGGCAGGTGTTTCAAGCCAATCATAAGTATCAGATACAGCTTTTAAATAAACTCATCTATCATGAGTATTCATGTTTGGGCAGCAGTTGCCCAGCTGTGCTTAGACTGTGGCACTGAGCATGTCAAGTGTCACCTTGCAGAGAAAAGCTCAGGAAAAAAGTTTCCCCAGGGTTGTTAATATCCTCGTCAGTGCAAGTCAACAGACATCTTCTCACAAAGTGTGGGCAGAGTGGGGGGAGGAAAATGCACTGTTTGAACTAATATAAATTCAGGCTGTGCAAAATCCCTATGGGCTCCAAGGCAGGACCAGTGTTTGAGGAGGATTGTAGGTAGTCCTATGGTGATGAAGGATGAGAAGGATTCATATCTGACCAGGTAGAAAGTGTTTAGCCGATCAAATGCTTTTCTTCTGTCTAACAAATCCAAAACAAAATAAAAAAGGCTTTTAATTAAGAATCTACTTTATAAGAAGTGGAGAGAACAGAAACATTAGCATTTAACCTCTGCCCCCTCACGAGGGGTTTTGAGCTCGTCTGTGTTCTTGCTTTATCTCTTCAGAACAGATGCAGTTTTTTTTTCCATAGAAAAACTCTGGAGATGAGCACTGACTGCATTAAAACGTCATCTCACAAAGCAAGAGCTTTAAAATGGGATTTTAACAGAGTATTGCCCAAGCAGGCCATGAATAGTAAGCAGAGATATAATGCAAAAGGACCCATCTTACTTAAATGGGTTTAATTAGACAACCTCTAAACACACTAGATATGCGTAGATTGAAGTTACATGTGGTATTCATAAGCTTGGTTCTCCTAGTAGGTAATTTTGAGTTTTCTGCTACAGATTCACACTTAATGTGAAGTTTTCAGAATTACTGTAGCCTTAGAAGATGAGACGGGAAAAAATAAGGGAAGTATATTTCATTGTTGTTGAAATATAAAAATCAAATTACCATGGAGGTGATAAAAGTGACATCAAGGGAAATGTGTGTCTTCAGTCAAACTTTCATTTAAACCACCTGTATCTTGATGAATTTCATGCATGGCACTTCCGTTTTTGTGAGGGTTTTTTTGCACATAAACAAAAATCTCTGCAATAGCTGCAAAATTTCATCTGTACTTTGCTAGTTTCCAAACTGTTGCCTGTGGAGGCACTTGTTTCACTCTGTGCTCTTCCACAGACCCTATGCCTTAGCTTTATTTGAAGTTTTTCTGCTATAACATTCATGTTGCTAAGGATGTGGAAAATGTGAGGCTCAGGGGAAGGAAGAGAGGTATTACACTACTTTACCCAGTGCACCACGCTGTACAGAGGTAAACGTGCCTAGCTATCATCAGAAAGAGTAAAAGCTTTTAAGTGAAAATCCAAAACTGCACTTTGAACTTGTCTGTCAGTAGCTGTCTTCTATTTATCTGCTTTTCTTCTAGGTGTTTCTTTTCTTTAGGGTTTGGGGATTTTTTTTCCCCTTTTTTTTTTTTATTGTGGAATATTTGATCTATTATCTCCTTTTCACATGAGCATTCGCATGGAATAGATAGGCCTGTATCTCTAAAATAAACCTGATCTGGGACCATCTAGGTCAGATCACAAGTAATGAAGATGTCCCCAGAATTTGTATTCAAATTTGGCATCAGAATGCAAAACATCCCCAGAATTACACTCCCTGGAGTTTATAAAACATGCTAATACATTCATATCGATTTGAATGGCAAGACCTATTTCTGTCCTTGGGCTAAACCTTAAACCAATAACGTGGCTAGGGGATTATTGCTAGTTGAAGAAAAAGTATTAGCTACAGTTACACAGAACACTGAGAACTGTGAAATCTAGAGGAAAAAGCTCAGTAGAAGTATTTTTGAACAAAAGGGGAGGAGGAAGAAAAGCAGTCAGCAATATTAATGTATTCTGTGCATAATGCCACATATTCTGTTGGCTTCTAAAGGCTTTCTCAGATTCCTGCTCTTCCGTGGCTTTCTCTCAGCCATGTGGGTGAGAGGCTCTGATGTTGCCTGACTGCAGCTATCAGTTTTGATTTACTGATTTCACCAGATGTCAGACAGCTGAGAAGCTGGCTCATATTACCTGTCTGTGGGTGACTGACTTCCATGGACTTCAGAGAAGATCAGACCTATCTGTACCTGCTGGAGAGGCTGGAAAACAGAAGTCCCAGTTCTTTTCTGCTGGTGCAAGCAAGACCTAATTCCATCGAATTAAATGAATTAGTCATTCTCTGAACTGCAAATGAAATGAAACTCAAAAGTAGCTACTTAGTAACAACATAGATAATGGATAATTCAAAATATGACAGAGGTCAATAAAGAGTGAATTCTAATTGCACAGTCCCATGGAAATAATAACCTTTTATGATAAATGCTCAGAAAAAGCAGAAATAGAAATAAGTTGCTTGGATGTCTGCTTAGATATTAAGATCTTTTATTGAAAGTGCAACACTGTACATACAGTGCAGTTTGCATAATTGAAACAACAGAGGGGACAAATTTTGTTTTAAGGAATTGGCAGTGATACAAATTGTTCAACCCTCAATGTTTAGAAACTCCTGAAATACGCTTAAAAATGAGGCTCGACAAATAATCACTGTTTTCTTACATTGCTTTCTGAGCCATTAGATGTGGGTCACATTTTGTTTTTCCAGTTATATAATCCCTGGACTCCAGTCCTTGCAGCTTGAAAAAAATACCTGTTATTGTCTGCCTGGCAATGAAACTCTGAGAGCTAACAACAGCCTAAAAGTGACACTGAATCTTCAAAATATAGAATCAAGTTTTGTAGTTTGTCAAACAAAACTGTCGTTCAAGTCAATGGGTCTGTAACAGAGCTGATGATTCAAAAGGGGGAAAATAATTTGAGAGATGGAAACTGAATCTGATGCTTAGAAACAGAGGTATAAGGGAAAATTTCAGCTAACTTTCAGCTGCAGCCTGCCTGCAGCCCATATAATCCAGTAGCTTCTAATTCATCAGGCTAACCTCTGAGAAGATTAGTGTGTAGGAGCCCGTGCAATGGCCAGGAGTGGCACTCGGTGCCAGTGCAGGCAGAGTGACTGCAGCCGGGGCGGGTTTCCAGGGCACCCCGGCTGCTGGGGCTGCCGTCTTGGCACGGAGCTGATCAGGCTTCCCTTTGTCCCTGCAAGGGCTGCTTGCTGCCAGCATCACTCCAGGATGAAAAGCCTGCTAGTGGGCCCTCCACAGAATGTGGTACCAGAGTAAATGTTTGGGAGGCACCTGCTCACTCCTTTTGCATCCTGGCTGCAGGATCTCCTCTCGTCCCTCTGTTGCCTCCCACATCTGCCTCCCCCCACCTTTTTTTCCCCCTCTGTTAAATTTGATTTAATCCTTCCAACATTTGTCCCAGCTTTGGGGAACTTGTGATAGATGGGAATGAAAAGGCAGCTTTCCAATTGCAGCTAACCCAGGTGGAGAGCAGGGAATGGGAAATTAATTGGGAGCCACTGTGTGAGTGCTGGGCAGGCAGTGGAGAAGCCTCTGTGCATGCACAGACCAAGTCCTGCCTGAACTGTGTGGAAAAGGCAAGGATGTGCATTTGTAATGACAACCTCTTTGCAAGTCCTGGGCTAGATATTTTGCTCCCTGGGCATGTAGGTGGATTTCTCCTGACATGATTAAAATTTGATCCAACATCTTCAAGCCTAGTCCTTTTAACTGTTTGAAGCTGCTGCATTTTTCTCTCCCTGAGTCTATTCCACACTCTTTTGGATAGATGTAAGCCCACTGCATTTCTGAACAATATTTCTACTGCTTTGATGTGTCAGAAAGCAGCTGTTAAAGCTGATGAAGTGGCTGACCCAAAGTCACAGGGAGCCTGAAGCTAGGACCCAGTTTTTCTCCAGCTGTATTGCTCATCTCCTGTTCCCCTCGTACAGGATAGCAGAGGCTCCTTGCAGCAGACATGAGGCTCCAAGCATAGCTCCTGCACCAGCAGCACTGCATCCTTGTCTTCAGCCTAGCCAAGCCACTGAGCCAGCTATTGCTCCATCTCCTCCAGGCTGTTGTTGTTTATTTAGTGCCTCACCAAGGCAAGAGACTGCAGGTGGCTACTGATATAGGTGGGAGTAAATTTTCAAAACAGAGATGGAGGAAGATAAAAGACATAGTGGAATTTCTTTGTCAGTGGCAGCTGACAAAGGAAGACTGAGGTTTTGAAGGGCACTCAAATCATTGGATTGTGGTTATGCGTTGGGACATGGTGACAAAATGGGGAGCAGAAGGAACTCTGATAAACTGGCTTGCATGGGCACCATGGCAGGTCAGCTGTGGGGATGAAAAGCAAGGAAGTGCAGAGGGGGAAAAATGGGCAAGGAGACACTCCTGAACTCTGAGAACAAAGTAAGAAAGGTAGGCTTTGAAGAACAAGTATACTGGTGATTTAAATCTGTCCCAGCTGAGAGGTAAAGTCTTTTCACAGACATAAGCAGCTCTTCCAAAATTCAGTCTACTAGGACAGAAGGGATTTTCATTTTCATGTGAAATTAGTAAGTAGCTGAGCCATTCTCTGTTTCCTGTACTTTTCTCTATTATGCGGCTAACAGTGGTAAAGCTCAAGAGGGAAAGTTTTCAATCAAGTAATTGTTCTATTAATTGCAATGCACATTTAAGTGCCAGAGGCTGGTGTTGACTGAGTAGAGTTGCAAAAATTCAGTGGCTGAGAGGAACTATACAGTGAGTGGTGGATGCCTGATGAAAATGCAACTTTTCGTGTCTTCTGCAGCACTGTGTAAATTAGGTACGGCAGAACAACATTATTTCTCACAAAATATTCCTGTCAAGATATTGCTCCTTGTAAATCATTGGACGATGTGACAAATGGATGCTTGTGTTGCTAAGACAGACTGCACAGGTTTAAAGAAAGATTACCCTGAAACATCTTGACATGTCTAGGACGTTTCAGGTTTTTGCATCTTGTGCAGTAAAGGCATAGTGTTTTGGGTGTGGTGCCCTCTTGTATAAAATCATCGACCTTCTCAGTTCACCCTGGTGGGGATCTGGTGTTGGCATCTGTATGCTACAGCTGTGCCTTCAGCATGGCTCTGGCAGGAGTCCCTGGCTCTGCTCAGATTCCTTCCATTCACTGATGCCCTTTTCCTGCTCTGAAAGAGGAGGTGCTTGCAGAAACAAGCTCACTTTTTCTCCAGTCCAGCCTTTCCTTAGTTGTCAGCCCTGTGAAATCCATAAGCAAAACACTGCCTGCTGATTTCAAGCCTGTTTTGTGCAGCACAGCAGCAGACACCCTTGGTGCAAGATGTTTTAGCTCCAGCTGATAATTCTGCTCCATTGATTTTTACATTTGATTTGGAGAGAAACACTGGCTACACTACATGTATCCTCTAGTTCCCATCAAGAGCAGTGAGAACACCGGTGCACAGTAGTGGCGATTGTTGTGCGTTGTGCTTTTATACCTTTCTTTAATAATAATAAAAAATTCATTTTCAATAAAAAAAATAAATTTGGTAGGGCTCTGTTAATAGGTTTTCAATGGCCTTATAAAGCAGGGCATATGTTGCTTGAATTCTTTCTGCTCCAACCCTTTCCAGCTCTTTCCCTAAGCTGTAGTAGTAATTATCTGTTTGGGGGGCCTGTGATACTCATAACATGAATATTCTTTCAATGCAGAAGTGCTCCCTCACCTCTCAGCAGGATAAACCCAGGACCAAAGTGCCTTGACCACTATCACAAGGTTGACCATCCAAGAACAATCGATTTCTAAATGTGCTTGAACCTTGAGTGACCTGAATATAGCAGCAAGTGTTACAAGCTGGGACATCTGGTGGACAATAAAACTTTTTTTTAAATTTGTTTTTACATGAAGCAGCTGTACTTGAGCAGATGACCAGAGGCTGTGCAATCAAAGTGTGAATAGCTGAATTAGCAAATTATATTGAGCTTCTAAAGCACTTATTTGAATGCTGCATGCTCTTTTTTTAAATTTTGCTTTATTAACATCTACCAAAAACACAGCAGTGTTGGCATTATTGTTATTAGTGACTTATTTGCTTCATTAAAATTTACAGCACGTTTTACATTCACCATCTGGGACAGCTTCTCCCATGTTAATGGCTGAAATGCAACTTAAACCCTAATAGTCTAAAATAAAAGATTTTATAGATAAAACTCTTTATTTGGATGCCAGTGTTACCTCTTTTTGCTAGTGTGCAAACAGAATTCTGTTTTGCTCAGTTACTGTGGTACAACTTAGTGCTAGGATACAGAAAAATATTTCTGCTTTCAATAAAAAATGTACATAAAGCAAAGGATGATCGTGCTATTACTTGGAAAGCTGCAGCTTATGGGGTGTGGCTGGGGTGGGAATTAGACAACTCAGAGAGACCTCAGACTAAAGGACCTTCTGGGTCACTGATCTAAACCCCTGCTATTGCAAGAAACTACCTTGGATAATCTCTTTCCAAAGAAATGGAGCAAGAATAAGCAGTGCTAGACAAACGTGAATGTGTTGAGAGGCAGCCCACAGGAGCACAGTTCTGAACATGAGTTAAGGTTTCCAGATTTGTGCTGCCTTGCTCCTAATCATTTCAAAGCATTGCCAGAGTATGTTTTCACTCAATTGCATATGCATAATTGCATATGCATAGCTTTTAATTCTTCCCCCCTTTTCTTGCTTTGCTTTACTGTTGAGCAGTGAGGATGGGATACCCATTTTCTTACATATTCAGGCTGGGAATGTGGGCAAAATGGAGGGAGATGGAAGGGAACATTTGCTATACTAGTACTAAGAACTAAGAGTGTCTTCCCCACTGTTTTGAGTCTGAAAAAAATCAAATTTGAAATTATTTTTTTTTAATTGCTCCTTGGGAGTCCAAACATTGAAAAATGTATTCACTCTCTTTCCTTCTCCCATCCCTCACCTTTTTCATTCTGCAGAGAAGACATCTATTTGCCACAAAACAAAAATTTGAAGTAAGCAAAAAGTTATTAAAAACTGTAGCCCTTAGCAGCTCTGTGAGCACACGGGCCCTCATTAGGTCACACTGTGGGAACTACAGATATATTTGGATTTCTCGGGATCCTATGGGTTGACATGTGCTCGGATGACTTTTCTCTTATTTCCTCTAGTATTTAAATGTGTAGCTCATGTGCTGGAAGAATGACAATAACCTGGACATTATGGGCAGTCTATACCCTTGGTTTTTGTGATTTTCATCTGGTGTCTCATCCTGAGAAATATTTGCAGATCCTTTAGATTTCAGCATTATCTGAGAAATGCAGCTATGAGAGTAGCCTTTTCTGCCTCTTCTGCTGTGACTTTCTAGGCTTCAGTGCAACTTCCATGCTGTTTCTTTTATTTTTTACAGCTGTTGTATCTAATGGATGGGTTTTTTTCTTTTTTTTTCTGTTACCTTGCATAACTTCAATTAATTGTTTACAAGTGGAGCTGCCAGGAACTACCTTATAAGGGAGAAAATGAATACAATTGATTAATAATAATCTGATCAAAAATCCTGAAGCTTTTCTCTTTGAAGTTATTTCCTGTCTTACCACTCTGGAAAATTCTCTTATCAGTATATAAAGAATAAACAAGAATGAAGCATAGAAAATGCATGTAACATTGATTGAGGTGCATAAATTAAAACGGAGAGCAGGTTTCAAGTGTAACTTCAACTTTTCTACCTGTCTTATAGATGGAATTCAGTTGGAAAATGGATGCTGAGAATTTTTGGGAGTTTTTTCATCTGTATATATATTTTCATATTTTTAATTCCCCAGTTATAATACTTGGTTACTCCCACTACCTATAGATATGTCAGAGCTATTGATGCTTCTTTATTTCTCTGTATTTTTTATTGACTCTAAATTATTATAAATTCAGTATTCTGCTTTTAAAACTTTTGATGAAATAAATGTTAACACTTGCAGCTTCTTGGTAGATGCACTTTGTCTCTGCTTTTCCTGTCTTTAGACTACTATAAGTGATACTTAGATCCTAAGATGAGTGCAAAGCACTACTAGATTGGGGGTTTTTTTTGTTTTTTTTGGCAGTTCTTATAATATTTTGCATATATTTCTTGTCTTTGTCTTGAAGGTTTCTTGGTTTCTTTTACCTATGCGTTCCTTGTGTTCCTGTTGAGTGCTCTGTTTTGGAATGCTTTTTGTTTTATCCCTTCCTTTCTCCTTTTACCTCTACCTACTCAGTCTTGTTTCCTTCTCAGTGATTTGAATCAGAGCATACAAAAGCCACCACCCTAGTTTTCCTATTTCGTTTTTTTTACAGATACTTTAATGCAATAGACTTGGCAAATGAGGGCTGCTTGTTTGTGTGCTGAGTTTGTTGTTTGTGGGTGGGGTTGTTTTGTCTCTCTAATGCTGTGTTAGCCTGTGTATTAACAGTTTATGGCTGAGCTGCTCAGGAGGTCTAAGCCCTCTCATGAATAATAAAGACAAGATGAAAATGAGTTGTTACTACAAAATCGTCTTTAAAAACCTGATGAACGTTTGATTTTTAGAAATGCTAGATCTGAATAATGGACGACAGGTGTGTGAAGATAAATGAGATTTGATTTGCGTGTGATGTTAACTACTACAGATTGATAGATCAATACTTAGATGCAGTTACAGGCAGAGCTGAAGACCAAATCAAATAGAGGCTCCTAAGTGCTGTAACATAGACGTTGCATTATGGAAATGTAGTTCTAATATATTGACCTACTTTCTGTACTCTTTAAAGCAATATTGCTAAGCATATCTATTTTAAATGTCTGTCTTTCGTAGGTCTGGAATACACTCTTATGTCAGACTTATGCCTCATAATCTGAGCCTCTGCCTTCAGTTCAGTTCAGCTCAGTTCCAGAACTGAAATTTGTCAGACTGCAGTTGCATTATACAACATCCTATTGCACAAGGACAGCTCCTATGTAATATCTGCTTCAAAATAGTTATTAGAAGACTGGAAGCCATGAAGAAAGGGGGAAGAACATTCCAAAAGAGGAAGAACATAGAAAGTCACAATCTTCAGTAAAACTTTTGCAAGTACTCTTTCTAAGAGTGAGATAGTTCCATGTGCCTGGTTCATACCTATTGTCATTCACAGAACAAAAATCAAAGGCACTACCCATCTAGATGATTTAAAATATGAGTTAAAAAAAAAACCCAAACAAAATTTTAAAAAGACTGAAAAAAAACAACCACAAGAAACTTAAAGACTGAAGCTCTCAGCATAAACTGTTGTTCCATCACTGGGATTTGGCAAATTAGATACTCAATAGAAGGAATGCAGGTTGGAGTGCAGTAAGACATCATGCAGATACCATGCTGGCAGAGAGAATGGTCTCGTCTTCATTTCTGTGTTCCTAAAAGTATTATAATAGACATCAGCATCAATATACAGTGGTCATTTTTTTTATTCATATAAATTTTACAAACATACAACAATCTGGGCGAGAGACTCCAGTAAATATGAATTTTCCGTTTCATATATAAATAATCCCATCTCTTTTGACTGAGCATTTAAGCAAATGTTTAAATTTCACAGTGTGATCCCATTGATCTCCCATTGAAAAATTATGCATATGTGTTAGATATTCATTGAATAATTGATGTTATTTGAGAAACAATTATTTTTGTCTTTCTCTTTTAGTATTTGTTGTCCTATGAACTCTGTCACTGTTTGCAAGTTCTAACTTTGTAAATACCTGAATATGGCAGAAATCTCAAATATGGGCTTTACATCAGAATATACAGTGCTCACAGGCTCTGACATCCATCTATCTTTCCTCATGTGTGACTGTTTTCTTTGTCAAGTTCATCTCCCTTCTCTCTGAAGTAATATGTAATCTTTCTACTCATAACCTACTTTTCAGTGAAAACTTTCAATTTTTTTAGGAAATAAAGTATAAATTGTGTTTGGCCATACATAAGCATAAAATTGAAAAGGGAATAAGCATTTTATAATTCTTTAATCCCCCTTTAGAATTGCAGAAAACCCTGACTGGTATATCTTGTTTTTCCTCAAACAGTATAAAGCACCAATTGATACATGTTGCTTTTCTTCAGTGTAGTATCTACCTGCTGTGTCCCAAACCCCTTAAATTCCTTGTTCATATGAACACTAAATTTTGGGGTAGGGGAGAAGCAGGCAGGAATGGCCATATGGAAGAATATTAGACTAGACCTGACCCCTTCTCCTCTAAGTTTGGTGTAGAATAGAAACCAGAAGATTTCATGTTGATCTTGGACAAATAATTTTCTTTCTCATTTCTTCTCTTGTCTTCCACATCTTTGTGCATATTTTATTTGGACTGTGACTTCTTTGGTCAAGAGACACTGCATATTTATTTCAGAATGACATATCCACCGAGGTAAAGCTTGTCCTGTCTCACAGAGGGACTGCAAAGTGTGCTGTTCTTCTCCTTCCTCTACATGAAAGGTAAATGCATCTTGTTCCCGCCACAACCTTCTGACACACTCCTTCAGCAATGACTGTCTTATTACCTTCAAAAGCTCCAATGTGTTTTTTTTAATACAGATTTTAAGAAGTCTCTTCAGTTGATATATTAGTTTATAGTTATTATTAGTTTAAATAAATTTATTATTAGTTATTTTCTTTTCTGGATCTTCCAGAGCTCTTCTGATATTGAACAGGTTAAGAAAGAAATTATGGGCCTCTACTAAATCCAAATACTGAAGAAGCTTATATGTTCTACAAAAGAAAAACACCCAATCCCCAATGCCTTGGAAATATTATTCTTTTAGAAAGCATCAACAATTTTTAGTGATATTCAGAATTCAAACAAGAAAGAACCAAGACACAGAGGCTCTTGTGATTGTATCTAAGAATACAGAGAGAAAAGGCTTAAAAGTTCAAAGGACTCCAGAAAACAGCAGCCTGCACAGAGTATGAGGTGAAATTCCAGTTCAAGCCAAGTCAATGAGAATTTTGCAACAAAGAGACAACTAAAAATCACCATCATCCTTATCCAGATCTTTTTTTGAAGAAGTATTTGACTTACCAACAGAGTACATAGTCTGGCACATAGGGAAACATATTTGCCTATTAGATAGCCACACTTTTCTTTGCCTTCTTCTCACTGCACCACAGATAACTGTGTTCCTGCTTTGTTTTTTCCCCCTTTTCTTTCCTCCACTTTTGTGTTGCTGTAGGGTCTTTAAAATTGGACTAGGGAAAATAAACTGTGAGGTTCTTTGCTATTATTGTAAAACAAAATCTTGGAGAGCTTTATGGAGACTGTCCATAAAGGGGTAGTCCATAAAGGAGCAGTTAATGAGACTTTATTAACCTCAGACTATATAACATGAAATATTATGGTATAAATAAATGTGGTGCCAGGGCCAAGCTGCCTAATAAATGGCATGATAGAGGGGATCATGTGCCTAGGGAGTTATGACATAGAGCATTTCCCCTCCAAGTCACTATTTTAAATTCACCATGGGTTGGCAGTGACTGAAGGCCATTATTATCCAATGATTCTTAAACAGACTATGTGAAATAAACTGGAGATCTTGGTTCATTTCCTTAGGGAAAGAGGTCCATGCTCCAGGTTACAGTAATTGTCATCTCAGTTCAAGGCTCAGCACAGGAACTGCACTTGGAAAGAATGTGGCCAAGGAATCTCTCTCTTTTGCCTTGTGCCTTGTCCCCATCCTCAGCACTCTACAGTGTTGCCATGCTGTGGTGTGAGAGTTAATAGCAAGGGCTCTTGTAGAGGCTCATTCTTTGGATAAGCAAAAAGCTTCGTTTCAGACCATTACCAATAATATCCTCTAAGGGTTTCTTTCCATACCCTGCTCTGAGAAATTAGTGCTATATTTAATAGTACTCTTGGTACAAAGAAATGAGATAACTTATGGAAATATGTATAGCTGTGGTGAATATAATGAAGAATGAAGTCCTTTGTAATTACTAAATTCATTTAAAAGGAATAATGATTTATTATAAAGTCTTGCTTGGCAGTAAGGAAGAAGATTGGCAGTTTGTAAGTCTATTTCTAACTTTTAAGTGGATTCTCATCATCTAGTCTAATTAAATGCCATGCTATTAGTTTTTAATAACCTGGGAAAATGAAATTACAATTGTATAAACCATTGACTAATGATTTCTTCAGCAACCCCAAGAGAATTAAATATATAAACCTATAAGAAAACCAGTTGAAACTTAAAAAGGAAGCAAACAGCAAGGTAATCTCATGAATGGACTCTATTCAAGAAATTAGAAGTAAAATGAATACATGAGAAAGAAAAGGGCGTTTTCTCTCCAAAATTTGTGATTTCTTCTTTTTCACTTATGCTCACCTTTGTAATTTTGTTTATTTTCATTTTATTTCCAAGTAATCTATTGGCAAATGGAAGAATATGGAGGAATGGATTTGCTAACACTGTCCTTGTGAAGCGAAATAAACAGAAGCAGGTTTAAAACTATTAGTTTGAAATGTCACTGAGTATGTAAATTTAAAAAAAATTCCTAAACTTGCCCTTGAAGCTTCTTTTTTCTTTTCTTTTTTTTTTTTTAACAGGGAATAACGTTTCATTAAAAGTATCAAGTGGCAGAGATCACTTTCACCATAATAAAAGAAAGGAAAGGAAAGGAAAGGAAAGGAAAGGAAAGGAAAGGAAAGGAAAGGAAAGGAAAGGAAAGGAAAGGAAAGGAAAGGAAAGGAAAGGAAAGGAAAGGAAAGGAAAGGAAAGGAAAGGAAAGGAAAGGAAAGGAAAGGAAAGGAAAGGAAAGGAAAGGAAAGGAGCACAAGATACGCAGAAGTAGTCACCAAATATACATGCACCACTCTGGGAACTGGAAGTAAAATAGTCATACAACGTGCCTTGATACTAAGTGCTGGTGCCAGGAGTGGGTTGTAATAATCCTGTGTTGAATATTAGATATCCTTAGTACATGGAGATGTAGAGCAAGATTATGGTGGAATTTTTCCTGTGCTCTCATTTTTTGGCAGATCTTGAGTTATAATATAAAAAAGTAAGCCTAAGAGCTATCAAGTCCTGGTGGACTTCAAGGTCAGTTAGGTTCTACAGAGTAAATGCAGTCAATTAATTTCAAAATAGGACAGCAGACAATTCTGAGGTAAGAACAACCTACTTGCCTCTTCAAATAAAAAAAACCAAACCCACAAATGCTTCCAAATATCTGGCCTTCCTTACTTGGAAAGAAGCTAAACTGTTTGCATTTATTTATTTGTTTGCCTCTCTCCCTTTGAAATCAAGACTATAGACCTGAACAGGAGACCTCAGCTGGGACATAATTAGAGGAGTTTGGACTGGGAAATTACAGTCTCAATACTATTAGACTGATATGCCACAGCCTTACTTCTGTTTCTCCTGTGAATATAATTAATGCCCTGCACCTCTTCTTAATAGTGGCAGTAACTCTAGCAGAGAGACTTTATTGCTCCATGGCCCAAGGAGAATGCTCCTGCTTTTCTGGGCTCAGTGTCATCTGTCAGACAGATTGGCCCTGTCTCTGGGAAGGGCCATTACACACTCAGTTAAGGCATTGTTCCCACATGTCTTGTGGGAAAGCAATCATTTATCAGACACGTATCAGATGCATGGACTCTTTTTTTCAGATTTTTTTCAGTGCTTTATTTCCCTTTCTCTCTCCCCCCATGTATTAACTGGTGTACCATTATAGCATTACTAGTTTCCTCAGTGGCCATGCAGAATCTCTTACTGTGTCTCATAGGCTATATTTTCTTTATTTGGAACACAGAAGGGAGGATATTTGCTTCCTGATGTTGAGCAGAAGCACCTGCAGAGCACCTGCCAAACCACAGTAAATGGCAGAATGGCACGGAATGGGATACCTATAAAAGAGCAGTCTCTGTAGGACACTTCAACATTCTCAGTGGTAAATTAGCCATGAGGCTCTGAGCCTCATTCTCTGATTTGTCAATGACAAGAGGAACAGAGAGGACATATCTGTTACCTTCCTCAATTTCCCCTGATACAGCAGCAGCAGTTGACTTTCAACGAGGAGGGACTGGTCAGCAGGATGGCGTGGTTGTTTATGTGTGTGTGCTTGGTTAGTTGGGTTTTTGTCACTTCCAAATAACGTCTCCAGCTTTGGAAAGCCCTATAATGACAAGTAAGATCAGATGCCACAGGTGTGAGGAGGTCCAGCAGAAGAGTGGGAGCTTTCATTAGCAGCATGTGTGTTTTTTGAGGCAACTGAAGCTTGTTCCTAGTATACATGGGTGAATTGTTTTGGCCTGAGGGAGAACAGGAGTTTGTTCAGCTTTTAAGTCTATGGTGTAGCAAGATCTGGGCTCAGAGAAGTAATGGGTGGCTGCTTAGACAGCATGTATCTACCAACTAACAGTGGAGCAGTGGATAAGATATGGAAGAAATTCTCTTTGTTTAGCTTAATTGTTATCTGTCTCCCTTCTCTACCACAACCACTGTCCAAATTCTCAGTGAGAGAGCAGGATTAATCACAGAGTTGTACAACAATCAAGGCTGGAAAAGACCTCTAAGATCCAACCCAGCACTGCCTCTTTACCACTAAATCATATCCCCAGGTGCTACATCCACATGCCTTTTGAACACTTCCAGTGATGGTAACTCCACAACTTCCCAGGGAGCCAATTGCAGTGCTTGACCACCCTTTTAGTGAAGAATTTTTTCCTAACAATTAATCTAAATCTCCCCTCACACAACTTAAGGACATTTCCCCTTGTCCTATTGCTGATTGTCTGGGAGAAGAGATCAATCTCCACACAGCTCTGCATTCTTTCCAGGCAGTTGTAGAGAGTGATGAGGTCTCTCCTGAGCCTCCTTTTCTCCAGGCTAAACACCCCTGGATTCCTGTACAATTTGTGCCCAGACCCTTCTTCAGCTTTTATTGACTCTGATTGGGCAAATTCGCTGTCCTTGGCTGGCTGTATATTAATGTGTAATCACCATGTAAAAAGAAGTCATCCTGGCTAAAGAACCCTGGTGATAAGCATGTGTGTGCATTAACAGGAGAGAGAGAAGATGTTTGAAAATGATAGGGAAACTTACTTCTACATTGCTTCTCTCTGAACGTCGAACAGGTCAACCTTAAAATACTTTCCCATGTATTTCTTCTTGGCTGTTGCACCAAAAGCTTGTCCTGAAAATGTCTACGATTCTTGGTAGAAATGCATCATCTACATGTAAAACCAGAAGAAAAAAAAAAAAAAAAAAAAGAAGAAGTCAAGACTTAAGCTAACTAAAACCTTTTTCTTCTCTTACAGCTATGTTTTTCTGTAGCTCTTGAAATACCTGGGAAGTAGGAATGAAGTAGGAAGTAGTCTTATATGATAAGCCAATGCTTGCCTTTTTTGCTGATTTTTCCAGGCAGTTTTTGGTGGAGTCATATAAGAATGTGGCCTTTTCCTGCTCATCAGAGCAGCATTGATCAATTCCTACTGAATATAAGTTACATATGCTACTTTAAGGCTCTATTGCTGCAAACCTTTGGAAATCTTATTCAAAAGAATTGCCTTTCTCTCAAAGAAACAACATATAGCACCAACTTGTGTTCTTGCTGCTCTCAGTTAGTAAGAATATACAAAATCTGAATTTTGCTTTTGGGCTGTGGTGTATATTCTTCTTACCCAAACCCCAGGCATGATAAAGATGGTGTTTCAAGGCTAGTAGTTAAGAAACCAAAGTAGTTTCTCCATCTGTATTTGAAGTAGAAGCAAGCTTTGGTTTTGCAGGTCCTTACCACAATGAGTGAGACACCCAAGTGTGTACAAGCCAAGGAGGCAACACAAAGCAACCAAATTTGAGACTGAGACGCCCTCAGAGATTTTTAGTCATTAGCCTCTAGAAGGTACTGTTTGATGGATGTGAGGGAGTATTTATGTTTCTTTGTCCCTGTACATTCCCTTTACCACACACATGTAAAGCATATTAAAAAGTTACCTCCATGTTCTCATTTAAATGTGAATGTCATATGTTTGCATTGCTAATTCCTTCTTAAAACTGCTTGATCTGCTCATGTTGATTTATATATATGTTTAATAAATAGTTTCTTTACATGATCTCCATTGTTGATTCTCTCAATGAATGATTTTAACAGTACTGGGACCAAACTAATATGGAAAATTGCTTTTGAGAATATATGGGGGGAATGGTCAGTAAATTAGTCTTCTGTGATCTCTGGTCAAAACAGAGTTTTGCCAAGTGACATTAAATAATAACTGGGCAAGACAGAAACCTTGACAAATAAGCTTTCAAAGACTGTCCAGCTGCAATGCCTCTTCTACTCCATTAATAATGTTTCTAGAGTATTTACTTATGTGTTTTTCCTGGTATAATCACAAGATTCCTTTCAGCCTTCTATTAGGCCTGGCTCGAAGCAGATTGTCACAAAATGCCTAAATTATTAGCTTTCTTGTCTAGCAAAAGTTGGCTGAAAATATGTGGTCAAACTCCCGGTTTTATTCTTTAGCACAGTCCAGGAAAGATAAAGGGTTTTTTTCTCAGCTGAAGCAGGGGATTTCAGAGGTCTTGTCAAGACTCCTCACTCTGATGAATGTTGTTGCAGCCAGGGTTTTATATTAGTTTTCATCAGTGCCATAGCCAAGCATTTTTGTGTTAAGTTTGTACCTGCAGAGCTGATCACTTGAAATACTCTCCACTGCTAAAAACTCAGTCTTTTCTTTAGGTCAATATATCCAAGTCATAAATCACTGTGAGCATAAATAGGAATGACCATAACAATAGTTTACACTTCCTGTTCATTCCTATTCCTCCTGTAGCTTGAGTTCTACCTTACATTCCTTGCATATTGCAGGAAAAGCATATCTGTACCAGAACGTCCAGAATCAAATACATCCAGTCTGCGTAGTTATCTATTAAATGAAATATATACCGCATTTTAAGCTGGCTTCTCTGCTGCTTTTTTGTTTAAATGAAGCATAAATCTGGATTGACAAAATTAGCAGACAAGTTGCATGTTCTACAATTTCATAGGTCCTTGTAAAACTTTTTCAGTTTCCAAATACAAGTATTATTTATTGGTGCATTCCTGTTGTAACATTATTTACCAGTTATATGTTGGCCATATGAATACTATAAATTTTAATTTCTTTTGATATGGCTGTCCATTAATCATTTTTTAGGCATTTTGTTACCTTGGTACTGATGGTAAAGTAAACAGTTACTCATTTGGGCACTCTTTGTGCTGGTAGAGGCCTCTTGTTGCAATTTGGAAGAAGGCGTAGTCATCAGTTAATGACTTTTTTAAACCATGGGATTTTTTTCAGTGCTTGGCTCTTCCCCTTGAAAGAAGGATGGGTTTTCCCATGAGAATGGAAGTATTGCATCAGTTCAAATTAAGCACAATGTGCAGATGAGACAAAACTGTAGTGTCTGGGAGCACAATTCCAGTGTAGCACTCAAGAGCTGCTGGAAAACCTACAGAATAAATGCAGCCAGAAATTTAACCAGCAATATGGTTCCACTGAGCCCTATGGCGTCTGTGCCTATTGCTGCTGATACAGGAACACTCCTCTGACATGTCACTGCCATTTGGAGTTCCCTTCATCAGCTGCTGCACCGAAATGATGGGTGCACAGCTCCCCCTGCAGCCCTGCACCTTCTCCTCAAAAACCATTGGGATCACAAGAATGGACGCTTCTGGCTTTTGATGACTTAGTCACTGCAAAAGATGTTTCACACCTGAGTCTTTTTCACCAGTAGGGACTTGTTCTTGTCTGTAATAAACTAGCAGATTGACATTTTTGCCCTCGAGTGTATGGGGGATTCTGGTCTCAGTTGAGGTCTTTTTTTTCCCTGCCTTCTGCTTCTTGGAGCCCTCCTCAGGCCACTCTACATTTTTCATAGATGAGCATATTTGTTAATTTTAAAAGTAAGTATGAAGATAACTAACCCTTCTCTATTCTATCTTTTCTTTTGTACCGTTTAGTTCAGTCTATCTGAAATAATAGAGACGATCCCCCTGGTTTTGCCTCCCACTGAAATGACACTCTATTTTTAACCTGCGCTTACTTTCTGGCTGCATTCCACTTCTTTAGTTTATGCCACCTTTCTCCCCTCCTTTCTTAAGATTATTTTTTTTTGATATGTACCTTTTTCCAGGAGAGGAGTGTCTTATCAAGTGGAGGTGAAAGATAGGCACAAAGAATTTGGGAATTCAGTTCCCATACAGTGATACTGAGGGTCCAGGGACCTATATTTGAAGGGAAATTTGAAAGTAATACTTTGGCTGCTTTGATATTTTTCATCAAGCAACCTGCTCTGATCCTGAACTTGCATGTATAGAAAAATTGTCTTGGATACTAACTCCTGGATCATAAGGGTTTGCCTGTGCAGACAAACAAAGGTATAAACTGAAGTTACCTTAGGTAAACAATATCACAACCCTGTGAAACCACATATTTAAAAAAAAACCCAACAAAACAACAAAAACAGTGGCTAATTTAATTTTGCTTAATGTGTTTCTGCAACATATTAAAACAAATTTAAGTTGCATTTATGCTAGGCTATTAATGTGGTTCAATTAATCCACTTGAAAGGATAATTCAGATTAATTTTCCTGAGTGTGCCATGCGGATGAGACAAGACACACAGCATCACACTATCCAGTTATATTCTCTCAGGAGAATATAGTTATAGTTATGGCAATGAACAAGTGACTACATACAGAAAAAAAGATCAAAAGCACTGGGAGCAATTCAGAATCAGGAGAGGCAGAGGAACTGTTGTGGTGGGCAAATCTCCCACATGCTGGACTTTGTTGCACCTTTCGAGCAAAAGGACTGATTAGTGACCAGATATGTGCTTGCTGGAAGGTGACTCACCTGAGAAGAAGAGCCAAGAAAGTCAGGTTTTGTGGACAGATTCTGTAATCTTTTTTGTGATCAAGGGAAGTCACTTTACACAGGAGAAGTAAAATTTTGAGGATCCCGAGTCTGCATATGATGGTGCTTCCTGGAGGAACAAAGTAATTTGCAGGGATTTTAATTATTTCTAACATCTCCACTTCCCATTTATCCACCCAAGCTAGAATGTGGAGAAGACCTTAGGAGCATCACTTTTAGATACAAAGTATTTGTCTTTTCAGCTAAAGACACTAAATGTAAACATCCTGTTTGTGGATTGCATGCAATGCATTTTGACAGCATGGTTTTACTAATTTTTGGACTTGTTTTATATTTATAGATGGTTAACTCTGCTATGGAAAAGGACCCATTTAAGCAAAGGTAGGTTACTCCTAGAAGAGGTAGCTGCCATTTTGTGAGGACCTACCAGTGTGGCCTATTGGAAAATTATGAGAGTCACCCTGTTTACTTTTTCTCATATTTCTGATAAGTTTTCATCTCATCTGTCACTTGGGATATACTAAGAGAAAAAGAGGAAGGATTTGTGTCAGAGAAGCAGCCAGATATGATCTTGTAGTTAATCTCAGAGGGGTGAATGACTGGGATATCTTGCCTTGTACATTTTTTTAATTCCCAGTGAACCTCAGCACAACAATCTCTATGATGGGTGAAAGACCAGATTTTTTTCCTCTCTCTGTGTAAACTGTATAAATTTTGTGCTTCTTTTAGAGCTTTTGCTTTTATACCAGATGAAAACCAACAGAGGACCAGAAGGTTTGCCAAACCTGTTGTGACAGCATCCCAGGAAGCTGCCTGCTGGGGAGAGACAGAAGTATGGAAGACCTGTCTGTGGGATCTGCTGCTGTAGATCAGCAGAAAAATCATTTCTTGCCTACTTGCCTATCCTGTATGCTGGATTGAAATGGATTTTATTTTGCATAGGTATGCTGAATGGGAGTAAAAGTCTGCTTTCCAATAACTCTTGGTAATGAATAAAATAGAAAAGCAGGAGTTAGGCCTGCTTGCAAATAATGTGTAGCAGCAGATCCATCTTAGGAGATGGATAATCACAGAGAATGTTTCCCCTTCAGACTTATGTGTAACAATGTAAGAAGACAAGGCAAAACTTCATGCATGTAAAATGCTAAAAATATCAAGTTAAAGTCCTCAGGCTTTAGATCAGCTGTTCAACAGCAGCTGAAAGGAAACCTCCTCTCACACCCTACCCCATATTCTGTACAAAAGGCTTCTTATACACATATAGAACAATGTGATCCCATGCTTTTTTGTTAGAGTATATAAATCAAAGTCAATTGCTTTTCTCCAACCAGGTAAACTATTTTCAGTGAAGAATCTATTCAAAGTTATATAGTCCACCCTACACAATTAAACAGATAAAAGTATAAAAAAGAAATGAAATTATATATGAAAAAGATAGAACCCTCTTTGAAGCAAATACATTTCTGGGTTTTTTTCAGAACACTAGAAATAAATTTGAAGATAGAAAAGGCCTCAAGCACTAAGCTAATTGTATTAACCCCTCCAGCTTTTTACATTTTTTTCCATTAAAAAAAAATCTATTTTCTCCTCTCTTCATTGGAAGAAATAGCTGCATTTCTTTTCTCTACAGGCTGGAGATGGTGAATTGAAACAACCATAATAAGAGTGGCAGCCTAAAACAAGGGCATTTACAAAGGATAATTATTGCTTAGATTATGAATATCAAATTTCTATTGACACGAAAAAATTACATCTTACAGAGATATTATAAGTATTGTCATTCACAATGAAGCATGACAGAAAAGATTTTACTCTCAGCTGCCTGTAGAATTAAGTCACATGAGCCATTCAATCTTCAGAGAAATGTGAAGCTGAAACTTAGAAGGATGAATATTTCTATGTATAAATAGCATCATTCCCCTTCGTTGAATTTGATACAACACTAGCATGGAGAATTGCTATATAGGAAACACAGGTGGGGAATGTCAAGTTGGGGAATATCAAGTTCTCTGGGGGCGGAAAGTTTCCAGTTCCCCACCCACTTGTTATCTTCAGCCTCATTTGATTAAGAATGTCCCTGCCAGGTAAGTAGGTTGGAAACTTCCAAAACTCTTCCTCCAATGAGTGGCTGAGATCCTTGATCTCTGATAGCATTTCAAGTGACAGCAGCAGTAGCAACCTCAAAGTCTTAAGGACTGAGGAGGCAAAAGGTGAACATGCGTAGCTTTGCTGTTCAATTGGAAATAATGACAGTATAAGTAATCTATTACATCTTATATATATGGTGTTTTGACACTCCTTTTTTTTTCCTGAACAGTTAAAATAAGGCATTTTCTCTGAGGCTGAGATGTGCTTTAGTCTTGCTATCACTGCTTACTTCAATCCAAACTTGTTCCAACCATATAGATGTTTTTAAAGGCTGTTATGAAGAAAAAATGCTGAATGTTTTCATCCTTAGCGATTGCACACAGCCTTTTTCAGAAACTTTACAGCTCCTCTTTGTTTAAAGCAGCATTTTTCGTGTGCTATGGTCCATAAGGCATTATAAATTGACTATGATATCAAGAAAAAAATCTCCCAGGAAATCTATAAGCTCATGTATAACGAGAAGTTAAAAATAGAGACAGTAATAATTGAGTATTCAAAACAGAGACTAATTTTGCTTAGAAATGAGAAGGAACATAACTATACTGCTTAAGGTGGGATGTGGTCCTTCAATTGAAAATTTTAAAAAATTATGTGTATTTTCTGCTTCTGGCATAGTGTATTTTAGCATTTCCTGATCTCCAGGTAATTTAATGACATGTTAATTTTGAAGTCATATTCACTCTGGATGGCAATTTGAAGCCATCCAGAAATGGAGGTACAGAAGTTTCTCTCCAGTTTGTTCTGTTCCACAGGTTCTTTGCTTCTTATCCACTACTCAGAAGCCTTTGGGGTCCTTGGATGTTTGTTTGGTGTGGTCCTGATATTTAGGTTTCATATCTTTATCTTAACTAAGTAGGAAATGCTTTTTGCCACCTCTAAACTATTTCAGCTCAGCTGCTTTTATATAAAATTCACCTTAGTCCTTCTGGGGATTTTATACCTGTGTCCAAAAGTATGTTGAAATATTCTGCCTGCAACACACACAGAAGGTGGGAGCCTATGTCCTGATGGAGGATAGTGAGATCCCCACCATGTGTTGTTTCTTTCTTGGGATCTTTCTTTCTTGTTTTAGAGTGCTGAAGACTGGCTTGGGAGAATACAGGAGCATATTCTGTAATTTTCCTCCTAAAGTCTGTTTGTTACAACTCTGTTTGGTAGATTATGTTTCCTTTTAATATGTATATGTGGTCATTCTGTGGTGTGAATTTCTATAAAGGTCAGCAAATGCTTTTTCCATCTTATATAAGGAACTAATTTTCTGGAATTCGTGGCTATTAGCTGAAATTTCACAGGATGTGATGCTTTAGATGCGAGACAAAGAGGATCTGCTTCATTTGCCATATGACTTATTTTTCTTTCCCTCTTTATCATATGTATCCTTCTATAAATGTGTCCTACCTTTGTGTTCTACCTGGCTGAAGTCTTTAGGGAGCAATCACTGTTTATTTGTGACTTTCTTGCAGTGAAGATCTCTTCCAGTTTAGATTTGCATTGTAACTTTTTAACCAACATATGTTAGGCCTCTGCCAACTTTACATTTTATATTCTTTAGGATGTTCACTTTCTTTGTTTTCTCTTGATTATTTTGTAAGGAAAAAATGAAGCAATTTCTTTCTAATGGAACATCATAGTATTGGGAATTATTTTGATATTACTATGCTTTTTCTCTTGGCACAATTTATCACTGAAGGAATGGATATTTACTGAGTTGCTGGAAGTTTTAAGTATGTGAATAATAGCACAAATTACCTGCCTGAGAAACATCAGTGAGAATGGACGATTAGAGGGAGTGAAAATGTCTGTTTTGATAAATTAAAGTTGAACAATCTCAGAAAAAAAAAAATTGCTGTCTATTTGTATTGTTGGCTGCATGTATAAATCTAGATGCATTAATACTGTCAGTGGTATTTATCCACATTTCTGATGCATACTAAGGACACCACTGGTCTCTGCATTATTAACTACAACAGAACTGAGCCTATGGAAGACAACCTGTCTACTACTCTGTAACTTTGGTATTTGCCTGGATAATATCCGAAATACTTAAGCTCTGAAAAGAGATTTTTCCTGCTAAGATGGGTATTTTTGATTATAAAACAACTGAAGTCAGATTAAAGAAAATAATTTAATGCTGGAAATAGGACAAGCCAATTGCCATAGGATCTCCCACATTACTCTTTAATTATAGATTGACAGATTTTTCTGGTAGAAAACTGATACACTGGAATTCTTGAAGAATAGGTGTCAAGGTTATTTGAAATGTTCAAAGAACTAAAAATAGAAGCAGTAGTTTTTAAAAATAAAATTTTAACTTTAGGTACTTAGACTTTTGTATGGTTGTAAGAATGGTTGTACAAAGAAATTCAATAAATGAAAACAAAATGAAAAGTCAAGGCCACGATTATAGGCAAATCAAATATCTTCACCATTAGGTGCAACACTGTCTCTTTTTCTTCTCTTTCCACTGATAGTGTTCCCTGATGTCTCTTCACATATTTTCCTGTAATTATTTGATATGAAAAGTCTCTCATACACTTTGTGACAAGAGGCTCCCATACAAAGTTCTTTACTGCACATATTGTGACCATTGTGTGTCCATGCTCTAGACTCTTTGCTCCTTGCTTAGTGGAACTATGGATTTAAACAGATGGGGACAATTGTGCTGTGTTAGAGCAGTTAGGCTCATAAAATCTCCCTACTTTCAACTACATCAGCCTCACTGGAAATGCATTCGAGCTGAGTTATGAAAATGCTGAAATGTTGGCTTACATACAACCTGCTCTACACGAGTCTCCCTTTCAGTTAGCTGAGTACATACATACATACCTTAAGGAAGGGGGATGGCTGTAATGGAAAAATAGCAACAGCACTTCTTAGAACTCATTGGAATATATAAAAATGTTCGACACTGAAAAATGTTGCCATGAAAGGCTCTAACTTTAATTCTTGACAATGAGAATGAATAGGTAAATGAATACTTTTATATTACCTAAAACTTAGCATAAACTCCTTCCAACTTTATTTGTGTGTTGATGAAAGCCTTATATTTGTCATAACCCATGTTAACCTATAAAGCAAAAAAGGCTCCAATGTTTTTGGTGGCCTGTGGCTGAGGCTCTTGGTTGCTCCTTTCATATGTGTTACTTCTGTCAAAAAATTGATTTGTCTAGTTCAGTGTGCTGTTTGCCCTAAAGACTATTCTGCAGTGCCTTGGACGGAGCTTCTCCTGCCTGTGCTGTGTGCAACCAGTCATGCGTAGTTCAAAAGTAACAAAGATTAATTTTTATATATATTTCTAACATTTATTTTAACTTTAAGAATCATGGCTCTAAGGCATTCTAGGAACTTGAATCTGGAGTCAGAAGTGTGAGTAGCAACAAGAAGTATATATAAATCAGAATCCTCATTTGGCTGTACTGCCTTGCGGATTTATGTTCATTAGATCCAGCGCCCAGCATACATTTCCTTTGATTCATATTTGCGTAATCATTTCAAAACACAACTTTGCAGTTGTTGGGGGTTGAATTGTTCCCTTTTCTTTCCGTGGAATTTTTCCCATTGTTATGCTAAGTATTTGTGGCCACACCTTAGTAGCAATAGTTTTCTCTCACAGGGGGGTGGGGGATAGGGGGGCACCGGAAAAGGAGAGGTGGCACAGGGGCCTGGGCTCTTTGGCTCTCGTGGAGTGAGAAGAGGACGGCCCGTGCTCCAATCTGGCATCTTCCCCGCCATCCCAAGGCCTAGATCCACGCTCCCTGCTGTTGGACATCGCTCTGCTGCTCTCCCACCTCACCCTACTGCCTCCGGGCACTGTGCCGAGCACCACGGCCGAGCCCGTGAGGGGGAGCGGCTCCTCCATCGCCCTCAGCCCTGGGCCGCCGCCGCCATCCCCCAGCCCCTTCAGCTGAGCGAGCCCTGCCCTGCCCACAGCACCGGGAACTGAGCGCAGGGAGAGGGAGCCTGTGGCCAAAAGGGACTGGAACTGAGCTACACTGCTCTGTTTTGTTGTCAATTTTTACAGCTGTTGTTGTTTTTCTGCTATTTTGCCTTGTTAGATATCAGCAAAGAACTGTTATTCCTATCCCCATACCTCCTGCCTGAAAGCCTCTAATTTGAAACTCTAATAATTAGAAGGGAGGGAGGTAGCACTCTGCATCTCAGAAAAGGAAACTTAGCAAATACCTGTCTTTCAAACCAAGACAGCAGTAACAAAGCAATGGCTTTAAAGTCAAAGTTACCTTCTGTTGCTTTCATGTAAATTTGAAATACCCTCATTGCATTATGCCTGGCATTACAAAACACACCAGGGAATAATAAAGCATACAACAGATTCTTGAAACAAAGAGCATCCCAAACTGAGCTAGGAGCTTTCAGATCTGCATCAAATGCTTCCAAGAGGATAAAATCAGATGCTGAGGAGCAACCTGTGGTGCTCTTTGTTCTTGCCATAGAGAGAGATGTGCTATTTCTAATAGCTCATTTGTGGTTTCTGGAGAGACATGAAAAAATGGGTTTTAACATAGCTTGTGAGGTGTTTCTCTGTTAGGGATCAGTGATTAGCACTCTGTGACTTCAGCCAGTCACTTGTTGAACAGACCATTTGTAGCTTCCTTAAAAAAAGAAATCAGAACTGCTTTCTCTCTGTTTCATGCTTCCTTTTTTCTGGCCATTACAGAAACCAGTGTCAATGTTTCTTTCAAATTCCTTTCTGAAGTACATAACTGAACCTCAGAAGATTTGTGTTTCAGGAAGTGGACAGGTGGGATTGGCATGGTGTGTCTCCTACTGATGTTGCATGAAACAGGAAAAAGCTAACTACGGGAGAAAGATGATGGAGGATAAGGCTGTCACCAAATGGGTTTCAAAGCTAATTGCCTCAGGCCTGTTCACTGAAAATAATCTGGGTAAAAAATAAAGGGCTTTCATGAGTGAGGAAGGCAAAAAGGTATTGACCTCCTCCTGTGGATTCCAAGTACTACAAATCAAGGCTTTTCTAGGAATGGAAAGGAAGGTTATTTTAGTTGAATGTTTTGCTTCTGGAAGATTTGTATCTAGGCCTTTAGCTACCGTAAAGCAGTGAAGTCCTGTTGGAATATTTTCAGTAAAGTTATGGTGATTTAGGGAAGGTGAGTACCTGGCCCAATATAGTCTTTCAATGTAGCAGTGACATAGCAAAGTGTTAAACTTTCTATTACTGAATGTTCATATTAAAGGATTATTTGACTCTACCAGAAAAATCAGATCCTGGGAAAAAAAGTTATCAGGAGCAATTGCATTCTGCCCTTTGGGACATAACTTTGTTGCATATATCCTGAAACTCTTCCAAAAAAAAAAAAAAAAAAAAAAAAAAAAAGCAAACCTTCACAGCTGCATTATTTTCATCACAAAATAAAAATACCCAGTCTTTCCTCTTTCTGAGAAAATAAACATACATTGAACCACACAGGTTGAGCTTCATTAAAAAAAAATAGAAAAGAAAAAAATACCATGGAGGTTAGAATGGGTTGAGATAATTAAGAAAACAGTTTTCTTTTCACTGGCATGATTTTCCAGACAACAGACTGCTTAATGTAGATCTTAGATATAAAGGTCTTCTATCAGAATTTGAAATGTTACTTTCTGCAAAGCTGATATAAATAAAACCCTGCTTTGCAATCAAGTTTTCTGGACTAGATCCCAACCCTCCTGAACTTCAGTATGTTTTGGGGATTTTTTTTAACACTATGGACTGTATTAAATTTGTGATTAGAATTTTCTCAAGAAAAAGGAATTTCAGTATTGCTAAAGAAATGGAATGGAAATACCAGGCAAATACAGAGTCAAATCCTCCTGACAGAAAATCTGTCAGAGGTGAACAGAACCGGAGAAGCTTTGGGAAATTTACTTTCCAGGTTTTCTGATTCTTTTTCTCTTCCCTGGAATGGATTTGAGATTCATTACAGTCTTCAGATGAGAGCCTAAAAAAATTTAAGATCTAATGTAGGATTTAGGATGGCTGAAAAGCATATTCCCTAAGTCCTACTTAATTGCCTCTGCAGCCAAGGAAGCAAATGTTTTATGTTAGTTATTTTATTTGTATTAAGGTAAGCCTTGGCCAACATAAAATTTGGTTTCCTGTTGTGTCCAGAAACACCTTGATTAAATGCTTCTATTCAGAGGGAGGGAGAGATGGTCCCTCCCGCTTTCTGTCCTCCACACTTGTGGTAAATTCCTTCATTTCGAGAGCTATACATCAATACCCTGGGATAGAGAGGGAGCCCTGTGCCCTGTGTGCACCAGGCTAGAGGGTATTCAGTAAAATAAAATTTATCATTTTAGGGAAGAAAGGATGTGTGTGAGCAGTTTAGTTTGGTGACTTACTTATGGACTTACTCTTTCATGTGATGATGTGCTTTGGTGGTTTAGAGCAAAGTCTGCTTCCTTCACCTGTACTGCTGCAGAATTCTGCAAAAAAATGCACCTGAGGCCAGGGCCTGACACAAGACCATCAATGAATATGCAAGTATATATTATATACACCAATATATAGGTAAACCTAATCACTTAACAACAGCAGAGGAGAGTGTGGCCTATAGTGACATTCTCACCATTAGTGCTTATGACAAGAAAAGATGTCATGCTCATGTCCTCTTGGAACTGCATCTCCCAAAATGTTCTGTGCCTAGATCCGATTGCCATCTTTCATTTGGTTCTTGCTCTCCTTTGTCAGGAAGGAGTTTTTAACCCCCTGCTGAGTAAATGCTGTGGGTCTGATGTAATTCAGGAAGTTCTCTGTCTGATGTGTGTTGGATAAACACTGTTGCTGAGCACAGCACTCAATTTGGGACCATTTAATGTTGCATCTGTGCTTTGAGATTTCCCTCAAGGAAAGAACACTGAAATCCATGCCTCAGAAGCTGAGCAGTTCGGAAAGTAACCCAAATAATTGTCTTCTGTTCATAGGGGTTCATCATCTGGTTTTAGAGCTGAGGGCGGTGATGAAAGTAGTGCAAGAAGGAAATAATTTCCCCAGAATTATAAGAATGAGGAGAAAACCTCCTTAAGCCAGAAATAACCCTTATTTTCTACAGTTTTCTTACTTTTTATTATTTGTTGTTTAATTTGGCAGCATCTGCTTGAAAGTTTGTCAGGCCAACTGTTGTTATCTGAGATTTGTCTGAAGTTTTGACTTGCAATATTATAGTGTTAAATGCATCATAAGGATGAATATTGAATTAATTGAAAAATCTGGTTTTGACTCTTAAAGTCACCTAGACTCAAGACCTCACAGCCTTGCTTTCCAGATCTGAGTAGTGTTTGTTAACATTGAGAAGAAGGATACCACCTTATATACAAATTCCCTTTTTGCTTCCCTCTTTACTGTACTGGATAAAGCTGTCTAGGCATAAACAAATACTGATACATTATGTCCAGGAACTGCTATAATGTCCATTTTGATAGGAAACTTGTCAGAAATTATATTGTGAATCTTACTTTTGAAGGACTTTGTGTGATACACTTGAATGTCAGATATATAAAATACAACTGTAAAGTCAAATTATTTAACTGTTACTCTAGGTGTTAGACTTAATGGTAATTTAAAAAGTTTTTTCTTTTCCAGTTTTACATAATAGAATTAAAATATTACCTTAAGGACTGAAGAAACATTGGAAGGCATTTAACGTAGAAATTTTTGAACTGTCTATTACTCATCTCTACTGACTAATTTTTAGCAAAGCAGACATTGGACCTAGTGTTTAACCTACTGCTGTTCTGAGGGCCTATATAAACCTGGCAACTGGCATGAAGACCTCTTTAAGTTCTCTAACAGGAATGAATTCAGTAGCATTAGAAAGGTCATTTTGGCAACAATCCTGGGATTTAGAAACAGTACTCAATTCTCTGCTAGAATTATTCAATGCTATGATATAATTTTGTAACTATTGGAATTTTTATCTTAAATTCTTTCATTAAAGTGGCCCATAAATAGTACTTATGTAATTTCCGTTAAAGTCCTTTGGGGTAGGTATTTCTTGTTCCCGTTTTATAGGCAGCAGCCATGAAACATGGACAGAAGAAAAAAAGAAATGATAATAGTTTTTGTATCTCCTTTTTTTTTCACCAAAATGAGAGTGGAGTGGAATCTCTGGAAGGGAAAATCTGTTTCAAGTCAAGAACAAAAATGTTCAAGACAGTTTTTAGACAGAGAAAAATTTTCTCCCCCCACCTCCCATCAGCTCCATTTTCCCCTTGCCTCCCCCAGTTAAAACAATTTCAGGAAAAAAAAAATTAAAAAGGTCTTTAAAGGCCATAGAAAACAAACCATTGTTAAGATTTCTGATTATTTTTGTAAACATTTTTTTGCCTGTGTCTCATAAAGGATGATATTGTACCTTCACAGTGATGAACTGTTCATTTCTTTCTGAGAAAAGCTAGAACAGTTTTAGGTCATGCTGCTGCTTTGGAGGCAGTGGCGATGACAATGGCTGTGGTGCTCATTGTGCCCACTGCTATGCACCACCACACCTAATACCCAGAAATTATGTGGGCCCTGATTTATAACTGCTCTCGATTGTTATTAGTCCCAGTTGCTTCACAGTGACTCTTCAGTGTGCAAAAATAAACACTTGGATTTCTGCAGAATGAGGGTCTTAATATGTAGCTGCATATGACTGAGTCTGGCCCTGACCTCATGAAAGAAAATAAACCATATGCAAGCATGGAGTTTGTTAATATTTTCTTGAGCTCTTTCACCCAACTTCAGTCACTGTCACTAATTTGTTTTGATTATGGTAAAATTTCAAGAGTTTGCATACTTTTATTTTGTCTGAATGACTCCGTGGGGTCTTGGTTATTTTATATTACCTTGACTGTCACAAGCAAAATCAGACGCTGATAAAATTATGTAAATGTAAATGTCAATAAAATAAATTGTTCTATTTTTGCAGATGTTCTTCATCTGGATTGAATTTGATTGTGGATGCTTGTCTTCATGCATAATGATCCAAAGCTAAAGGATGAAAGTGTTGGAGCAAAGAAAACACATTCTGAATCTTTACTGTAAATTACACACTATACAAAATCAGTCCAAATTGTTCAAACCCTTGGACAATTACAATGTTATTCTACTCACCATGCTGAGTACTGTGTAATTATCATGGTTAGCAGCAGTTTGCTTGCTCTTAGTCCTGAAGGGAGATGCAAGCTTTACTGAACAAGAAATAAAAGCAGATGTTAGACCTTATTTTGTTTTCTGACTCAGCAACTGAAAATACCCACAAAATTTGAAGGATTTTTCCCCACTTATTTAGTTCATATAGCATTAACAAAAACAGTGCTATTGATCAAATATGCACTGTGCTGTACATAATGGATAGTATGGTTAGTTGAATGATTAAAGAATTTGCTAAGTTGCAACCCCCAGCTTCATTTGTAAAAAGAAAGAAAAAAAATCAGAGATATTGTTCCCAGAGACAGAAGATCCAACTAACAAGAAACATTTCATTGGTTTTCTAGTCTACAGGCTCACCCTGTTCCTATTAAGTCAATTATAGATTTGTTTGCATAGTTAATCATGCAGGAAACATACTTCACATCAATTTCATTTGTTTTGTAGGGTGAGTTTATCCATCCTCTTCACAAAGATGACCAGTCTTCCTTACTGAAAGCTTTTCAGTAGAATTAAATTCATCTTATGGGCCAAACTTTTGTGCAATTGTTGTAAGCCTTTAATCTAAATGCCGGATACTTCTGCAAACTTTGGGTGGGCCTACTGTCCACTTGATGTCAAAACTTGGAGCAAATGGATCAGGAAACCAGTAATAGGAGATACCTTTGGCTTGACTAGTTAGAGGAGGATGTGGAATTCCTGTTGCCATTGGGCTTTAGAAGATAGTAATTAATATTTTTTTATGCCTTTATGTAATTTCTGCCTAATAAAATCTAAGAAGTATTTCTAATCTGCCTGCAAACATGCTATAAGAGTATTAAGGAACAGTCTGAAAATTAGCAGCTGTTCTTGTGCTTGGATGTCCTGTTAGATAATAGAAAGTCCTTCTTTCCCTGGACAGTTAATCCCTGAAATGGAAACTCCCCAATGGCTGAAATGGGAACTCCCCAATGGAAATGTTAGCTAAATTTAGTCTCAGCTAAGTTGTTAATGTCTACCTGGGTCTGCTGGAATGTATTACTGGGCAGAGCACGCTGCCATAGCTAGACACCTGGAAGATTAGAGCACAAGTCACTGTGCACATGCCCTTGTCTAAAGGTGGCAGCTGAAGAAGGCATAAAATAGGATTAGTCGCAGTCTTTCCTTTCCTTTGCACGGTACAACACGTGCCTTGAAGGAACTTGTAGAATCTTAAAGTGTGGTCTGGAACTGCTTCTTGCTATAGACTGACCCTCAAAAGTAAGTGAGGCTTGTAGTGGAACTTTTATTTCTCAGTATTTAGATTGCTGTGATTCCTCTTTAAAGTATTTTCTTCTAGTTAAAGCTCTCACACCTTTGACTGTATTGGAACAGATATGCTCAACTTTCCCATCTTGTCTTTGTCTTCAAACTGTTCAATAGCTTTTGGTGCTGACTGCAAGTCCCACAATCAAAAAATCTTTTTTTCTGTGTGGAAGCCTTATTAATTCTAGGGATATGATAGCTTGTTTTACATATCTGTCTTCGTAACTTCTAAACATGTGCAATAGTTGAGATCTTTCTCTCAATTATTGTGTGTTCCCTACACCAAATGTTTTGGTGGGTATTTCACCTTCTCATCTAGGGTGGGAATAAATGGGAGAGCTTTCTATTAATTTCCATGTACTTGGGCCAGCTTTTTGATTCCTTATCCTTTTAATGTTCTCTGTAAATGTGATTGGGCCATTCAATTGTTTTGGTTCACTTGAGGTCTTTGTGGGAGTAATTTGGGGGAATCTTCTGTATACCACTGCAAGCAAGAGGCAATTTAGGCCTTGTGGGTCACATTTTTATCTAAATGTGTTTAAATGGATGCGGAACACTTGAAAAAAAAGTATTTTATAAGTAAGCTTTGTGCATTTTGTAACTATTGAACAACACTTACGTGCATTTACTATAAGCAGCCTTGAGACCTAAGGATAAAAAACCACTGTATAAGAGTGTAATATTACTATTGTAATAACTTTTTCTGTGAAGCCAAATATTATTTTGGTTTATGATACTTAATTTTAGTTTGCAAAAAATGGAGGTTTCCTACCTTTGATACATTTTTGTGCGAAGCCAGTGAATAGGAGTGACTTAAACTCCGTCCTCTACTGTTCTTTTTGTTCTTTCATTTTTTTTGACTAAGGTTATAATTTTCTTCAGCTCAAAATTCTTAATTCTTTTTTTACTGTAGAATATTCTGTTAGTGCCAGAAGAACCACATTGCAAAGTTGTTTTCTCACTAATGTATTTTGTTTCAGTGAAAATTCAGTCTCCAAGAGGACAAATATATTTCCAGAAGGAAAAAAAAATGTTGATCTGTACCTTCGTGATATATTCACTGTATTTTCTTTTCAGCTTTGTCTTGATTGGAATGGAGCACTAGAACTTCTTAAATGGATTTGTTTTTACAAAAAAAAAAAGGCTAACATTACTGTGCTTATGTATGTTTTAGAAAGAAATGGACTGAACATACACAGCCACACACACTGAGCTGCTGTTGTGTAGTGTGTTTCCTTAAGAGTGCTGCAATTAAGCTTGCTGAACTGAAAAATTGGCTCACCAAGTGTGTGCTAATAATGAACAAAAAAAAAAATGCAGTTGCAAGTAGCTTTATTGCAAGGCTTTACAGGTGAAGTGAACAAAATCAGCCACAACTGCTGCAATTTAATACTTATTTCTTATTTAAAGTAAGTTAGCAGGAATCCTGTTAGAGTCTTTTATTTTATGCAAAGGTCTTGAGTGATAACTTGAAAACCAGTCACTAGTCATGGGCCGTCCGTGGGAGAAGGCAGCCCCAAAGAAAACCATAAGATCAGGTGGGAGTCCTTGCTTCTAACCCTGGAGTCAAAGACTGCTAGGGAAGAAAAATAGCTCCTGTTAATCACCTGAGTGTATTTTGTGTCTGAGAGGAGAGAAGATCCTGGACTCATAGACTCTTTTATATGTAGCACTCATCTGACCATCACTCACTGTGAGCAGCTCTTTCCTCTCACAAAAAATTACCCATTTAAGTAAAAAAGAAAAGTGCAGAGAGACTCACACAAGCAGGGAAGATTTCCCCTATGGTCTTAGGTCCTGCACAGCAGAACTGCCCAGAGTTGAGTGGCATCCTGTACTTCAGGAAAAATACAAAATATCTTGGCTACTGCTGGGCTGGGGGCCCATCTCCACCTTTTTCAGCATAATGTCACTGAGGAGTTCACAGTACAGCGGAGTGTTCTGAAATGAAGGATGGAAAATTGCACTTCCTGTTGCATATTTTGGTATCTTCTGGATGCATGACCAGCCAGTTGCTTTTGATATGGATTTGTTAATGTTGAAAGGTTTAGCTGAGCCTAAGCATCCACAGCTATATAATCATGGAGGTGGCTGAAGAACCAAGTAGAGTTCTTTATTTTTTCTAGCTTGGTAGCTTTTGTCCGTCTTCAAAATCAGAAATCTGTAAATGTAGCAACTAACATGAACTTATTCTTTACTACTGAAAACCTGTTGGTGTCAAGTGGAGCTCAGCTGACCAAGCTGTGGTGAAGTCTGGTACTGGTTTGCTGTCCCTATATCTCAGTTTTAGTTCTACTCATTTTCAGCCAGCTTCAATAAATTTGCCCAAACTCTGCCTTCTGAGATATGCCTATGGTACTGTACTGCAACCTCTGTGCTGCCCAGCAAACACATTTTCTGAGCCTTCTTATGACGTTTGGGACTAGAAATTTCAAACTGAATGTTAAGGGTTGAATTGCCCCACTTTTCTTGCTGTGAATTCCTCCCATTGTTATGTTAAGTAGTTGTGGCTACACCTTAAAACGACAGATAATGCTCTCTCGTAGGGGGGTGGGTGGAGGAGGAGGAGGGGGGGGAACCGGAAAAGGAAAGGTGGGAGAGGGGGCGGGGGAGGGGACTCTCGCTCGCTGGGCTCGTGGAGGGACAGGACGCCCCGTGCTTCGCTCTGCCATCTCCTCCTGACATCTCCGTGCTGAGATCCACGCTCCCTGCCTGGGACATCGCTCTGCCGCTCTCCCATCTCACGCTACTATCTCCGGACACTCTGCGGAGCACCACGACCGACACCGTGAGGGGGGGAGTCACCTTCCCATCCCCGCTCACCTCTGGGCCTCTGCCACCATCACTCCAGCCCTCTGCAACTGCGCGGGACCCGCCCTGCCCCCACAGCACCGGTAACTGAGCACAGGGACACGGCCTGCGGCCAAAGGGGACTGGAGCGGAGCTAGACTGTTCTGTTCTGTTGCCAATTTTCATAGTTGTTGTTGTTTTCTGCCTTGTTAAATACCAGTAAAGAACTGTTATTTCACATCCCCATATCTCCTGCCTGAAAGCGTCTGATTTGGACCTAAAATAATTAAAAGGGGGGGGGCACTCTGCATTGCAGAAAAGGGGGCTCTTGCCTTTTCCTTAAACCATACCTGTCTTTTCAAACCAAGACAGATTTTTGGCGCCCAACGTGGGGCATTGCCTGAGGGCATTGAGAGAGGGGTAGAAAAGGGAATAACAGTTCTTGAATTACCCAAGCTTGTGGTAGGTGACACCATGCTGTCCAGCTTACCCTGGATTGGCCTCCATGTGGTCACTGCTATATCTCTCCCATTTGCAAGCCCTTTTTTAAACATGAGTTTCATAACCAAGGTTACTGTGGCTATTATCCGACTTATTATGTGGGTTGATCAGTTGAGGAATTCATGGATTTTTAATTTTCTCTGGAAGATGGCCACATGGATTCAGAGCTATCGCACTCTAAGTGTGTGTTTCTGGGGCTACTTCAATAATGGTACTTACTGTGAGGAAGTGGCAGCAGGTGAAATTTTTTCTCAACCCATCACAGGTTTTTTGAAGTTCACCCCACCAGTCTTCAAGGGGTTCCAATCCGCTTTAAATGCTAATGACATTATATTGTGGCTAGTGTTGTTTATATCCCTGTTAAATCTGTTCTATCTAACATTCAGAGATAAGGGGAGATTGACTTGGATAACAACCCTGATCCCTACCCCAGGGATTAGTGATGTTACCCCAGAGCCTGATCCTGTCCCAGAGACTAGGGAGGTTATCCCAGAGCCTGATCCTGTCCCAGAGACTAGGGAGGTTACCCCAGAGCCTGATCCTGTCCCAGAGACTAGGAAGGTTACCCCAGAGTCTGATTTTGTCCCAGAGACTAGGGATATTACCCCAGAGTTTGACCCTCCCCCACAGCCCACCTCGGAAAGGAACCACCCAGAATGGGTGGGGGTGCTAGCAAAGGAGATACGTGAGATGGGCCAGATGCTGAAGGAGCACCTCTCCCCAGCTGGTGAGAAACCCTCCCCCTGCCTTAAAGAGGGGGAATCTGATGGTGCAGCAGTGGGACCCACAGATGTTACATCCATCCAGGTTCCAGCTGAACTGCAAGGGCACTCACAGCCAGCAGCAGTTGCCCCTGTGGAAACTAGGAAGTCTAGGATGAAAACAAGGCACCTAGATAATAAGGGTCAGGAAGGGGGCCCCTCACAACCAGCAGGGGAGCCAGAAGTTGAGATCATCACCGAGTCCCTGTCATACGAGAGTCTCCGTAACCTGCGAAAAGACATTGTACGACGGGGCCGTGAGCCTTTTACAACCTGGTTACTGCGGGTCTGGGACCTTATGGGTACAGGTGTGCAACTGGATGGTACTGAGGCAAGGAATTTGGGAGCCTTGACCCAGGACTCAGGTGTGGACCAGGTATTTGTAAGGGAGACAGGTCTCCTTTCCCTCTGGGAGCGACTTTTAATGAGCGTGAGAGAGAGGTTTGTCCACAGGGAAAGTTGAACGGTGCAATGGCCTGCTTAAAACCACCTTAAAGGCACTGGGTGGGGGAACTTTCAAGAACTGGGAGATTAATCTACCAAAGGCCACCTGGTTAGTGAACACCCGAGGTTCCACTAACCGAGCAGGCCCTGCGCAATCTGAGCCCTTGGGAATATCAGATGGAGATAAGGTTCCAGTGGTACACATGAGAGGTATGCTAGGAAAAACTGTTTGGGTGAATCCTGCCTCCAGCAAAGACAATCCCATCCATGGAGTTGTATTCGCTCAAGGACCGGGTTGCACCTGGTGGGTGATGCAAAAGAATGGAGAGACCCGATGTATACCCCAAGGAGACCTTGTTTTAGGGTGAAATACCTATAGTACTGTGCCTATATCTGTAACTGCATGTATGTATATATAATGTAACAGTTTAATTTGATATAGCATATTAGTATGGGAGAAATTCAGGGGTGGATAATGCTAAGGGTTGAATTGCCCCACTTTTCTTGCTGTGAATTCCTCCCATTGTTATGTTAAGTAGTTGTGGCTACACCTTAAAACGACAGATAATGCTCTCTCATAGGGGGGTGGGTGGAGGAGGAGGAGGGGGGGAACCGGAAAAGGAAAGGTGGGAGAGGGGGCGGGGGAGGGGACTCTCGCTCGCTGGGCTCGTGGAGGGACAGGACGCCCCGTGCTTCGCTCTGCCATCTCCTCCTGACATCTCAGTGCTGAGATCCACGCTCCCTGCCTGGGACATCGCTCTGCCGCTCTCCCATCTCACGCTACTATCTCCGGACACTCTGCGGAGCACCACGACCGACACCGTGAGGGGGGGAGTCACCTTCCCATCCCCGCTCACCTCTGGGCCTCTGCCGCCATCACTCCAGCCCTCTGCAACTGCGCGGGACCCGCCCTGCCCCCACAGCACCGGTAACTGAGCACAGGGACACGGCCTGCGGCCAAAGGGGACTGGAGCGGAGCTAGACTGTTCTGTTCTGTTGCCAATTTTCATAGTTGTTGTTGTTTTCTGCCTTGTTAAATACCAGTAAAGAACTGTTATTTCACATCCCCATATCTCCTGCCTGAAAGCGTCTGATTTGGACCTAAAATAATTAAAAGGGGGGGGGCACTCTGCATTGCAGAAAAGGGGGCTCTTGCCTTTTCCTTAAACCATACCTGTCTTTTCAAACCAAGACACTGAACAAACTACTTGTGCTTGAGCAACAAAGCTTAAATTCAAACCACCTTTGAAGTCCTTTCTCCACCTACTTGGTGCCTGCTCACGTTGTCTACATGGAGTAAGGTAGGTTCCTGCAGAGGCGTGCTTCTAAACCCATAGATCTGGCCCACAGCCATATTGAGGGCTTGCTATAATGACATTAAAGTAGATTCTGTATTAAAACACTGAAAAGCTGACATTTGAACATCTGCTATTGCTAAGTAAATATTATTAATGAATAAGTAGTTCCTCAAAGACTTGTCAGTGCTTATTCTTTGTACTTTTATCAAACTTCTGTATATTATTTTTCCGTTCTTTCCTCCTATGAGAGGAAAATATCTTCCTTCCCTGAACTGTGGGTAAGAGAAAATCTCTGAGGCATCACATTAATAACTTTGCTCCCTGCATTGAATGGACAAGAACTTCTCTGTGGTCCACAGTTTTCCCAAGATAATTTTCTGTTTGTTTTCCACAGTACTATCTGGTGAATAAGCATGACTGTTCCCCAATTCCCATCTCTCACAGCTTGGTGTAGGTGACCAGTCAGCCATTTGGTGCCAGATTAATGACAGAAAACAGATTTTATTGTCCAAGTCATCTGTGAATGATGGGACTCTCTGTTAATTCCCATGAAAGCTAACTAATCTTCCAATTGAAATACTGCTTTTACAATCCAGGCTGTCATGGGGAGCAGATTTTCTTTTTTTTTAAGGAGCAAAATAAACCACACACAGAATCTTTTTATTGATGGGGAGAAGGAGGGGGAAGGGCAATTCCACCTCTTTTCTTGGATTCTATTCCACTGAGGGCACTTATATTCCATTGGAAATGCAAAAGCCCAGGGTCAACTTTTCTTCTCATGGTCACATGGCAGTCTCTGCTTTCTCCTTGTCATCTTCAGCAACAGCAAATTTAAAACTTAGAGAGGTGTTATGTTTTCTTAGTGAGAGACTGTGCAAAACTTACTCAAATGTTGGACTCAAAGATAGAATTAAGTGTTATATTCTCGGCAAAAATATTACAAAATAATCTGCAAAGATTTCTAAAAAATCACCAAGCCATTAATCCAGTAACCTGCTACTATTATTCATATTATTCATATTATGTATTACTTTTTTGGGGATAAAATTGTAGATAACTATGTATATAAAAATATGCCTTTAGCAATATTGCCCTGTTTCAAGAATGAATGTTTAAAAGAAAGAAAATGCCAGCCCACTGTTAATGTAACTCAGGCTCATGGGAAATACTATTTGCCTACATCCTTTTTCTCTATACTGTCATCTTTGGGCATTTTATTTTAATTTAAGGCAAAGCAAAATCATAGTTTCCAACAGGTGTGGGAGGGGATCTCAGGAAGACTGGTGGAATAGTTAGCCTTTTTTTTTTTTTAGCATTTTTTGGAGAAGCAAAAATCTTTAATAATTTGTAAAGCAAAAAATACAAATATCAGTGACAGTGGAGTTTATTTGTCTGCCATGAGAATGGTTCTAGCTGCAAGGCTATAATGGAGTCCAGCTGTTTTTTGTGAATCCATCTATCAACATCACAAGAAGGTGAAGAAGGCAAATGGTAACTGCCTGAAAGGAGAAGGTGGGCAGCAGGGTGAGGGATGGCTGTTTGCCGTGGAAGATCAGGAGCAGGGAAATACGGCTCCCAGAGACGACCAAGGTCAAGCTCAGCAGAAGGCTCAGGTACTACAAAAGCCATCAGCAGAATACAAAGGCTTCTTATAGCAAGCCAAATCAGTTCATCAGGTTAATATGTGAGACAAATTTATTTTCTATGTAATAACCTCCGAGCAAATTATTGATACATTTTTAATTAATCTGCTATTAATGACTGAAGATTTTGTAGAACACATATTTAACAAGTTCCAGATAATTAGCTCATAAAGATATACATATATAGATAATTAGATAGTAATAATTTAAATAAATATAATTATAATTTAGGAAGACTGTTAATTGTCATGTAGCTTTATAAGCTATTATTTTAACTGCCAATGTCATTCATTCATATTTCTCAACACTTCACTGCATATTTTCTATTGAAATAACTATAGGGGAAATTAAACTCTAAACAAATGCAATACAATGATCCTTTTATCTTTAGGTTACAACTTGCTGATCCAAACCCAACTCAGTTGTGGCTACAATTTGTTGCTGCAAGACAATACTGGCAGAAGAACAAATGGATCCCATGAATAAATTCAGGCTGATAATTAGAAGACAGTTTTTAGCCATCTGGAAAAGAAGGCAACTTGCAGAAGGTTGTGGAACAACCTTCAGATGAATACTGGAATGAAATGGTTGATTTTTTTTGAAGATGAAGGTTGACAAACTTCTGCATTAAATTGTTCAGGATAATCATCTGCAACAATGAGGGTAGGGGTAGAAATAAAAACGTTTGCTGTGGTGTTCATCTCTTTGTGCAATAGGAAGGAATGAGATGCTGGTCTATGAGGATGAACATCTGTATTGTGGAGTGCAGATGATGAATGTGGAGGCCAGGAACAGGATGGACATGGATCACTTCTCCCCACTAAGCAGAGGTGAGCAGCTGCCCATCCCAGTCCTGCTTTGCTGCAGTTGCAAGGAATTTCCACTGACATCAGTGGAAACAAGAAGACATTGTTAGCCAAGAAGTGGCTTCTACGAGTGCATTTAGAGACTATTCTGAGAGTCCTTTCTAGTGCTTATACTGGAGCTGCTAGATGCAAATGGCAATTGGATTAAGATCAACAGAGGAAACGGCATTGTCTTTAGTCTCTCCTTCCTGGGAGGAAGGTTGTATTTCCCAAGATGAGGGCTGGTAGACTGTGGGGGCTGTACTGAGTTGAGGGAAGTTGCAATGGTTGGCATTTGCTACTCTGTCTCAAAAAGTACTCATTGCTTATTGGTATTGCTGCACAATTCCTTCCTCAAAATGAATTTCAAAAGAAGGCGGGCGAGTTCATGGCAACTCAATCCGCTGACAGCTGCTGTTCATTGTCCTGAATATAACTTTTGGCTCAAGAACACTTAACCTGCTGATTAGCAATATTTAGAGGACAGGCAAGGCATGAATATGCTCCCTAGTCATGTACTGTACTGTCTCTAAAGGTTCACTACTACCACTTATCAGAACTGAGGCTCTAAAATTGGTAGTCTACAAGCCTCACTCACTGTGAAGCCCCTATGTTCGTTCCCTCTCTTCAAATACATTTTTCTCTCTGATTTTTTTTTGTTCCAAAAGAAATAGATTTGAAGAGTTTTGAAAAGTCAGTGTATAAATTTACATTTTCAAAGCCATAGTTTGTATTACCAGGAGCCATAAAGAAATATAGATGATTATTCATCTTCCTCAGGAGCTTTTACAGGAAATGTCCCAAGAAAATAAGTCCAATGGAAAAATCTATTAATATTTTTGTTGTTTATATAATTCATTTGTTCCATGGAATATATTGAGTTGCTAAGAGTTTATGTTGTGAACTTTTCTTGTAATTTTGCCATATAAAATGGTGCAATCCACCATAATCTTAGTTATGCTAGTTCAACTAAGTTATAAACTCTCACTGATTTTAGCAACATCAGCATATTGTAAATCTGAATCTTTTATTTACCCAACAATCTTGATTGTTGGCTATCATTAGATCATGAAGTGTACTTAAAATATTATGGCTGGTACCATTTCTGTGATATTTTTAATAACAGTGAAATGCAACTGAATCAACTAGTCTCTTGAACTCCTACATATCACAGAACTATTACTTTTAAATAGAACTTCAAAAAGCTTGTGGTAGGTCAGAATGTTTTTGTTCCTTCTCCCCTTCCCTACTGCTTGAATCTCCTTAGGTGATAGATAATAGTGAAATAGAAATTTGTTCACACCCCTAAACCATTATTTGTTTCTGCTTTCACCTACTTTCTGGAATGATTTCCTAAATATATGTTGCTTTTCCAAGCCAAGAGATATATTTAAACTGATTTGTTCATTTGAAGGGGATGCTTTTTTTTTTTGTAAAGAAAGCTCTTTGCGTGGAGAACTGCAGTGTGGGACTAAATGTTTTTCTTTACAGCAGCATAAACTTGGAGGGGCAAATCCTGAGAACAGTCATTTGTTTTCTCTGGGTTAATGGCTTTCAGCTGGATGTCTGTCTGCTGAATAATGACTGTACTGCTACATCAACCAGTCTCTTCCACTGCAAAACATGTGTTCAGTTAATGGCATTGACATATTGGAAGCTGGAATGAGCCTCCCCACTTGAGTTGTTCAAACATGATGCATCCTACTAGAATGAAATTAAATAAGGAGATGTGACAAAAGAGGAGGATTCAAGGAAGATGATATTGTGTTCTGAAAGTGCAGCATCAAAGACACTTTGGTTTTTGACATCACTTATGCTGCTCGTTATTTAATCATTCCCATCCTGAGTATTTATTTTCTAAAGAGAAAAATTGGTTTTCAGATTTCAAGTCCTATGTTTTTGATCTTTATTATATGCTTGTACTACTGAGTGATGTGGAGAAATAATAAACAGTAGAAAGCTTGAAGTACTCTTTAGAAATGCTGAGAGCAAAATTTGAAAAGTACTCAAGCAACACATAAAATGTCACGTCCCTTTCCCATTTAGTCATAGGATTAAATTATCCAAGTCACAGAGACAATTATAGCAAAAATCCTGTGTTTTCTATAGTGGGGATCACACATGGGTGTAAAATAAGTACCATGAAGTACACAGGTTTGTAAAATCGCTTTGATTTTATTGTGATTACAGGTAGGAAAATGCACTGTAAGCAACTAAAAAGGAAAAAATGGCCTATAACAATTCAAGAATTGATTTGAATATTTATTGATTTGATTTTGCCTTTCACCTGCACGAGAGAAGCTGATTATACTTCGAAGAGTGAAACTGGTTTGTTTTGGTGTGATAGATTTCCATTTAGCCAGGCTAGCTTTCCTAGGTCCTTTTTGTTGAACCTCCATCTGGCAGCCTCCTAGGTGGGCAGAGGTGCTCCAGATAATGTGAACAGGGGCACTAAGCATGCAAAAAGTGGCAGTGGGAATTGGTGAGGTCCCATGTGAAAGTTCATTGGCCTCCCAGAACTGCATTCCAGAAATGACAAAAGCCATCCATCTCGTGGGTGCCGACCCTTTGGATTTGCTGACAGTAATAATTCCACCCCTAACTCTCCGGTAACGCATTAGCATTAACAGTAATTTTTGCCTCTCGACAGGCTCTGCAGTACAGCATGACGGTTCCTACCCTGTAATTGCAGGATCCTCATTAATCAGAAAGAATATTATGACATTGTGAGTTCACAAGAAAGACAATTCATGACTGACATAATAAAGGCCTAAATTATGCTGCTTTGATGATTGGAGGTGCAAATTTTTTTTCTCTTGTGAAAATAGGATTTAGCAGCTGTATGAAAAATAATCTGTATAATGAAAGTAGGGAGCATTGAGAGGCAAGCAACACCAGCTTTATCTAGATGAGACCTTTATTTCAAAAGGAAATTAAAATTTGAAAGCTGGTAATGTTTTTTTAATTGATAAACCAGAATTTAAATCAGGATCTTGAGGGAGAAATATGTGAGAAGCTCATTGTTGCAGCCCTGTATTTAGTATTTTGCTGCTATTACCCTTTAAAATTACAGAAATTTATATATTGTTTTGGCCAGCTTCCAAAACGTGTTTTGACATATATGAAATTTTTAATACTGAAACACATCTCATAAATTTAATGCAATTATATATAGACCTATATTCATTAGGAGCCAAAGATTGTAAATGATAAATGAAGAAGAATAACAAAAAAAAAAAAAATTAAATCCAGGTTTCTTCTTCCACTGAAGGTATGTAGACAAACTCATTCAGTTCCTAGAATAAACCTGAGGGCTCTTTCAATTAGCACTGCTTTAAGTGAAACCAATCCAATGGGAACCCAACATCCCTTAAAGACAGAAGTCTGGACACTGAAGGGGGGCTGAGGAGGTGGTGGGCCCCAGAGGAGGGTCTTGTCTTATGTGGCTGCACGTGATGGGCTCTGTGTGCTCTGCAATGCTGGGATAAACAGGGAAATGAATCAAAACTGTGTTTGCTCTTCAGGAGTTCTTCCTCCAGAACAGACTGACTGCAGTACTCATGATCCAAGTAACCAATAACTTAAACAAGCATTTAGGATTCTGGGAGAGCTCCCAAAAGTCCCTCCTGAGTTGGGATCCTCTCATGCACTGGTGTTAAATGACTTACTCCAGGCACTCAAGTCTATCCATAGGTATTTACACATGTTTTTAAGTATAGCCCTGACTACTCAGACAGATTTCTTCTGAGTGCATTAAAAATTACTCCCTCTTTCCTGGAAAAATTATAGTTGAGGAGAAACAAGGAAAAAAAGATCTTTCTAAGTATTACTCCATCTTTTCCTCAGATGAAATATTCTGCATGCTGCCCCCTTGACCATTGTTTTTGTCTGCTTGAGATCGTGACATGTAGAACAGTCAAAATTAGCCATTGAGCATAACTGATGAGGAAAATAGCAATTCTAGTTAAAAAATATTTCCTGGAATATTTTTGGTTGTGGTGGTACATAAATGATTTAAAACAAGTCTGAATACAGTTTCTTTCAGGAATGCTTCCAAGATAGTTCATGAAATTCTTTTCTTCATGGTTTATCCCATGACTTAATGATTTTGTACACACTCTGGCACTACCTAGGATGCAGTCTCAGAGGATATCCAAAATTTCAATTTTTTAAAATTTAAGACCAGACTGGGATTCAGGGATGAATTCACAATGGCATTTTGTCTTCCTGTGGCCAAAGAGGAGTATTCAGTAGGAACAGCTTAGCAGTGCCAGAGCAAGGTAGATGCACCCACATTAGGAGTTGCTGGCTTTGCCCTGACTCTGCTTTTGAAGCCAAGCTGCCCACCTTGCTGTGTTGAGTCTGCACTGGGGAACAGCCCCAGAGGGTGCAGACTGAACCTTCCCACAAGCTTCACCCACAAGTTGAGCTTCCAATACTCAGGGGCCAGAATGGTGTTAAATTTACCTAAACTTCCCCTAAAATTGATGCAGTGGGGAATATCAGGTTTTCAGCATCAGAGATTTTGGACTGTAAATCTGTTGCTGTGGGGATGTGCAGCTTGTATCAAAGGTACAAGATACTATCTACAAAGATACTGCCTTGGAGGTTACTTTCCACTGAAATCCAGTGGCATGTAGCAGTATATCAAGTCCTGCTGACTGTCTTTGTAAGTACCATTAAAATATACTCAAAATCTGAATATTTCTTTTTATATACAGCTGGCATTTATTTATATCTCAAATTCTTGCAGTTGTATTTTTGCTGCCTTCAGGACTGTACCATCTGGAGTGATCTTCAGTCTCAGCCATTTCTTTACCTCAAACATTAGCTCATTCTTGGGGGAGCACTCCAGAAGTGTGCAGCACTTGGGCTGTGAGACTTCTGTGCCTGTTTCAGTGATCACATACAGATGGTATGAAAACACAGGGATCCAGCTGGTTCCCATGGTACCAAGATAAAATTACATAGAGTGGAGAATTCCTTCTGAGAGACTAAAAAACATGAAGATATTTCTATTAAAACCTCAGTCACTGATTTTTTTGTTACATTGGGCCTATCCTAGAAATACATGAATCAGACTCTTGTGAGAGGCAGCCACTGTTGCTTTTTCCAGTTCTTCTTGGAGGGAACTTCTATGTTTCATCATACTGAGCTGGGGTCAAAGAAACATAGGACAAAAAAATGGTCATATTCAGCTTTACCCTGAAGAGTCTCATAGCAAAGGCCTCTTATTTAAAAGTTTATCTAGATAGGTGGATTTAATGAAGTACCAAAGAAACAGAGAAATCTATTTTGAAGTTATCTTTGAAATCACAACATAAGTTTATTAGTTTGAAAGATACTTAAAATTAAATATGCATAGCTTTTAAAATAATTAAATCTCCAAAATAAAAAAAATATTTCCGTCATTGGAAATGATGAATTTTTCCTCTTGTCCAACTCTGCAGACTTGCACAATGTCACTGAAATTGCCCAAATGAAGACTTACAATAATGCAGTTGTGTTGGTTTGGTTTTTGTTTGTTTTTTTTTTCTCTGTTAGTAGAAATTGATCTTCTTTGATCTCTTCAATTATATTGTATGCTGCTTATTGACCAGTACTACTGATGTCAGAGAGAGGTTCACCATACAGAGCGTAAAAATTCAAGCAGGAATGATTCATATTTGTTGGTGGTATCTGCAGCTGTACACGTGCCTGTTCCTCCTGCTTGCCCTTCCTAGCACTGAAGTTCAAGCTATATTGATAAAACATGGATTTTAATTATAATTTTGTTTTCAGGGATTGTGCCTGCATGTGATTATGCTTTAGTAATATGATTATTTCATTTTATCCAAGTATTGTGATGCATAATATTAATTTATTAAATTTCATTGTGTACTAAGAAACATGCTAACAATAATCATATGCCTAAAATAATAGCTGCTACAACAAAAAGAGCAATAAAATTAACAATAAAAACAACCAGAAAGACAGCAGCTGGATAAGTTCTCTTCTTCTAGGTCTTATCAGCAGTAAAGAGAAGTTAATGAAAACTTTGCAGACTTATTGGTTGCAGGGAAGAAATTACTTCCATTATACACTGAAGAATGAAATCCATTTAATCTCTTTTAACTCCTGACTGCTCAGCAACTTGGATGGGTTGAAGATTTCAATCTACATACACAGTACAGGTACTGTTCTTGGTTTCATTAAATGTATCTGCTTTTCAATAGACTCTGTTTCCCTTGCCCAAAATTTAAAATTAGCTTTATGAAAACCACTGCCCTGATAGATACGCATCTGACAGGAAAGGGCATCATTTAACAATAATTTCCAATGATGTGTGTCTAGAAATACTAATGGAGGTAATTACTTGCCAATAGCCCTTATTAAAGCTTTAGTATATTAGTCTCCATAATTAGTCTCTCTCTATGAAGACAGCATCAGACTCTTCAAATCTCCTTCCAAGAAAGGCACTGAGGTAGAAGTCCAGGTTTCTACAGACTCATATTTTTATGCTGTACATACACTTCTTTTTAATATCATAGTAGGACACGTTTTTTCATTGTTTTTTAGATTTTTTGTATGGATCTCTAGATCATTTAACTATGATATATTAGATACCCTAGCCTATTCTTACTTTTGTTTTTCTGTCCAAGTTCTTCCTTGTTCCCTGTCACAGCAGGCTTTATGCACAGATCCCAGTTACAGCTAATCCTATTAAAAGCTCCAGTTATTTGAAAACATGTTCATTGGCAAGGACTTAAAAATATAGAGTCCCATCAGAACTCTGTGAAGTCTTTGCAGAGATTCTTGCTCATTGGTCTATCATTGGAAAAAAAAAATCTAATCAAGGAGCTTTTTAGATAATTCAACCAAAAGAGAAGATAAATTTTTTGGAAATAATTTTTTTTTTAGTTCTGTGAAGGCCAATATCTGGCAACAGCAACTGGACAGATGGGTCAAGCTTGGCTTGCCTGTTCATCATACTAAAGCAATACAGAAATATTCAAACCCTTCTCCATTCAGTACAAGAATGGGTTCCTATATTTTCATAACTCAGCAGACGTGTGGAGTTTGTTTGCAAATCCAAACTATTCCATTGTGTATTTTATCTTTCCACAGCATTGCCAAGGACAAGAAAATTATCAATTTTCTTGTCCTTAGCAATGGCAGAATTGGCAGTGAATTTAACATAAAACATTGCAATACAGATCTTGCTTGCAGAAACCTGCCTTAGAAGCACTGTGAGACAATCACAGCCTTTTAGCCACATAATTACTGCTCCAGAAGCTTCATCATCTTGTTAACAATTTCTATTGTCCTTCTATTGCAAATATATATTTTTTGACGTGATAAATGTATTTTATGAGATTTCATAATGGAGATGGCACTTCATCATGCAATAAAAGGTTTGGTAATATCAGGTCTTGCTGAAATAGCTAATTGTGTTGCATTATCATATTACATTAACAGCACTTGGGAATTTAAATAAAGAACTCTTGTCCATACAGCAGTGGCTGTTATTCAGAATTAGTGTGGTGTCAGCTGGAATGCCTATTTAAACGGTTGAGCATAAATAATTTTATCATCATTTCTTTGTTTCTTTCCCCCTTCTCTGATGTGACCTGGGTAGTGTCACGAAAGAATGGATTTGAGATCTGTCCTTCTGCTGCAGTTTGGAAAAGGAGTAAGATATAATTATTTTTTCATGTTTTCAACTTAAGTTTTACTTTTAGATTGCCAATCTGAAAACACACCACATTTATTGATATAGTCTTATCAAAAAGGTAAAATTTAAATGAAAATGCTCCCAAATTGTCTTTCTTTATTCCATGTTTTAAGTGTGTAGAGTGTTTCAAATTAGAAATGTTTTGCATAAACCACCCCCTCTCCCTGCTTTCCTCTCCATTTTTTAAAAATTTAAATCCATTTTGGGACAATGATATATACAAAAAAAATCTTAGATAATGACATCCAAGCTCAGTGATAGTGATAAAAATATAGTCATTTTGAAGTTCTGGAACTCATAAAATTGCCACATCTAGTTTATTCTGCATTCCCCAGAGCATTAAGCAGTTTAGCACAAATCTAATTTCCCACCAAACAGCTCAAGGCAGTTAGTGCTCAGTTTGGTTCCAAAGAATTAAACACACTGTTATAAATTGTGATAGTCTGTGTAACTCTGTAGATAAACCCATTTTCCAATATAAGTGTACCAAGCATGAAAAAATAAGAGGCTGCTGTTGTATGAGGAGTGATTACAATGGAAATAAAGGTGAAATTAAAGGAAAATTTGCTTCAAGGCTAATTAATAACCACTAGTAGGAAAGGATGAACTTATAAAATTCAGTGAGTAAAGGATAAATCAAAGGAATTCACAGGTAAAGGATATTCAATGTCCTAATCATTGTGAGGTGTAAATCTTACCACAGAGATACAGCAGACTATCTCTATGAGTCTGAAATTTTCATGTCACAGTGGTATGGAGTGAAAAGGGTTTTCTGGGCCCCCTAATCTGCCACTATGTAAAGTCAGGAAAGGGGCTGTGGTCGTTGTGACTTCAGTGTATTAGTCTGGGCAAAAGAGGATATATGAGCTGAGAAACTCAGTTCTGCAGTTGTGCTACATATGCAGCATAAAAAAGTATCACGGAGTCTGGAATCTGACTCAAATCGTACAGGATGTATGGCCAGAGAGATAAGAATTCCAATTTTCTAAATTCAAAGACAAAATGAGCTCTGGAGACCAGCATGGCAACAACCTGAAAATTGAAATAGAATTTTTGTCTCCAAAGTGCATCCCCTGTACCCTTTAGGAGAGGGGGAAAATTGTGAGAATAACACACTAGTATATGATAACACACTACTGTATATATTTTATAGGTCACAAGCAATTGTAGCCAGCTTCACAGATATTTTCAAACCCACGTTTCAGAAGGTAAAGTTAAAAAAAAATCATAAACTTAAAAACTAAAATCAACACTGCAACTTAGAAATGCCTTTGAGAAGCTGAGGAGAGTTTCATCACTGACTTATTAAGACCAGGCTTTTACCCTTACTGTTTATAATTAAAGCTCTCTTTCACATTTCTGAGCTCTGTGTCTGGGAAGAATAAGCAGAGAGCTTTGGCTGTGGGACCCGGGGACCTCCAAAAGTCAAATGCCTTCTGACTGCCAGGATGCCCTTTTAAAAGGTTACCTACGGGAGAGCTTTCTTCCCCCTGTCCCTCACTTAGGGATGCCTCTGGGAAGCTCTGCTGGAGAAAGCTGTCTCACGACATTCTGTAACACACCTGTTTCCTCCCAATGACAGCCTGATATTTCTAGATTTGCTGAAAGTGTATTTTCTTTTTCCTGAAGGAAATGAGTTCTTCATAGCAATAGGATACAGATTAAGAGTATCCTGCCTGTCTGAGGGAGAAGAAGCCATCCTAATCTTGAGATATTTGGAGATGGCCTTGAAGAGTAATTGTACATATCTCCATTTTTATTTGTATCACACCAATCCCTTGATATCAGAGCTGAACTATACTAGATGTGGGAGGAGACCATCTTCCTCTCAAGCTCCTGACTCAGGAAAGATGGACAAGAAAGAAGAATGTCCCTGGGGTGGCATTACATGCCAGTGATGGAGCTGACAACTGAACCTTGTGCTGTAAACTTCCAGGTTTAGTTCCTGAGTTCACTGCTGTGCCTAACAGTGAAACTCTCCATGCTGCTTTTAGCCCTTGCAGGTTTAAGCTAGTTTTCAGCAGGTCCTGTGTTATTTGGGTAAAATCCCGTGCAGTGCCAAGAGGCATCTTGAGAGAGAGAGGCCATCAAACTGCCAGTGTTTGAAGGTATAAGTAGGTTAAAGGTATGTTGGATGTGTTGCAAAAGGAGGAGTTTTGCAAATCCTGTGGGTCATGCTATGTTCTTCGGATGCATTCGTATTCTTGAATTGTTTTCCCCCTGAGTTGCTTCCTTTTCTGTGCTGTTCTTCCTTAGTTAAGCTGAAATGTCTAATGCAACTTCATGGAATTTATTAATCTGACAGGCAGGGAATGCAGAGTTCTGGTTTCTTCTATACATTTCATGTTTCCAATGAATCCAGTATGTATCAGCTTAATGGAGCTGAATTACTAATATCAGCAACAGTAAGCAGCACTACAAGCACCTTTCACTGCTGTTTCTGCTCCAGTTTCAAACTCCCTTCCAGGTCAGTGGTAAGGTTGCATATAGTTCTGCACCATACAGAGCAGTCAGATAGATAGCTCTTTTAGGGGTATGTGAAATGTAAGGTTGCTGAAATTAGGTCTTTGGACTTTATTTCAATTTGTACAGGAGTTTTCAATGGTAGTGTTCTAGATTTTGCATCAGAAGTGACCTGTCACAGAGAAGAGTGTAAGAGAAAGTCAAGATTTTGATGGACATGGATGAAGCCAAGCTAATAAATACTTTCCTGTTCATTAATGGTTTTTTCTTCACTTTCTTCTAGAAGTTTTTCTCATAAGCCAGTACTTCACAGAAGGGAACCTCTGCGTTGTACTGGAATACATGCTGTCAAATGTCAAAGAAAATACATATAAATCCCATTTTAAAGCTAGCCCAGGATGTCATCTAAAGTGTTCACTCTATTGATCATCATTGTTGGTGTCTTTGTATTTTTTCTGTCTTGCCCTTTGGTAGGAACAAAAAACCTAGTTGAAGGCTGAGTTCTGCTCTTTGCTGCTGTATTGTTCATAAAGCAAGAGAAGTGGTGAATCTTTCACTAAAAAGAAACTTTTATTTTCCTGGTGATGCATTTTCTAAGTTATTTTTGACAATTATTATGTTGAAATGTCAATGTCTAATCCATTCTTCTGCTGTTCAGACGTAATAAAAAAAGTGTCAGACTGTCTGATCTCAAAATATTCTGTTTATAGTCAGAATTGAACAGCCCAGTTTCTCCTGAATCCTTGCACTTCTGGGCTTTTACCAGTCAAGTGCCTCTGATGTCTTCAAACAGCAATGAAAACCCAGGTGGTATTTAGAGAATCTTATCATTACCCCAATTACATTTCAATGAATGTAAGGTTTTCTGAATGCTGCCAGGGAGGAACTGTGCTGGGGTGGGGATAGGTGTGCTTGGGCTGGAAGGGTGCTGAGCAGCCAGCTCCAGCCAGGCACAGTCAGTGGGAAATATTAGAGTTTGAAGGGAATATATCTGCTTCCAACATGTTAGAGCAATGAATTAAGAAAACCAGGCACCTGAGAAGTATGGCTTAGAACCCTTATCACCTATGTGCATTACAACTCATTTTTCTTTAAACTGGGCTTCCTGCTAGTAGTGCTGCATGCTTGAGGGTAAACCATGGTTGCATTTTGCTGCCTGCAGCCTAGATGGAAAGCCTTGTCTTTAAATTCCTGGTTAAGTGGCTGAAGGTAGCCTTGTGTCTGTAAAGAGCTATGAGTACAAAGAAACGACAGAGGATATCTATTTTAAATGCATCATTGTGAATGTAACAAGGTAAAGAAATGTGAAAAGAGTCTCTCTAGAACCTGGAGCCTATTGTTTTATGGTGCTAGAATAGAAACTGTCTATTTCTTTCTGGAATGAGGAGGCCGCCTGAAAAGTAACTGTACAGTGTGGAAAGTGAGAAGAGGGAAGAGGGGGTCTTTTGGGGCCTGATATTCTCTGCATATGTAGAGTACTCTGTGGAAAATAAATCTATCAGGTTAGGACAAAATAGGCTCTTTGACCTTTCCATTCAAAAGATCAGGCGTGACACAACAACAATAATAATAAAGCCTTTTGGAAACTCTCTTGAATTGCTAACTTTTATTAGCTATACTTAGATCTAAGCAGTTTAAGTCTCCCTCAGGGACCACTGCTTTATTCCACTTGATTAACCATGCTTTGTGCTTGCCTCCAGACCATTCTTTTTTTGAGAAGATATTACACAGTTCTGCTTAATAATATACTGCACGTGTCTTTAGAGTAGATAATATTAACTGGCCACAGTGTCAGCAACGTTTCTTAACAGCCCCTCTCCTGTGTTAAGTCTCTTTCCCTAGCAGGTAAATTTATCATTTCTACCACTCTGACATTTCTAGCTCTGCTTCCCAGGATCAGCTTCTTTCTCTCAGTAGATTAGTTTGCATTCTTCAGGATTAAAAAGGTTTAGAAAGCAACAGGGAGTTGGCAGGAAGAGCACGAGTTTTTAGAAATGTCAAAAAGTGTCAAACTGGCAGCCATGTGGGGGACAGAAGCACTTTTCAATCAGTCTATGCCAGAAATAGCATCACTAAGAAAGGACCAGGGGGCACCACAGAGATGGTAATAAAACTTTCTTCTGTTCTAAGCTGAGAAGGGAAAGAGATTTTCTTACTCCTTGAGGCAACCAAGGCCCAATAAATCAAGCAGCAGGGCTTACAATATAATAAATAGCCAAACTTACTAAAATAGCTCCATAGGGGTGTCTAGAGGGGAGGACAGATATAGCAGGATAAGATGACTCTTAGCTGCACGTTTGTTTCATTGCGTTTCTTTTTACTGTCCTGCCTTACTATTTTTCTCAGGTTTTTTTTTTTTTTGGCTCTCCTCCTTTTAGAAAGCATGTGAGGATTGCTCATAGTGTTATAAAATATAATACATGCCTCTTGTGGCAAAGATTAACAACAGTGCTGCTGCTTGGTGTGGTGCAACAAATAGCAGCAGTATCTTGACAGGCCTCAGAGTTAATCTCTTTGCACTTAGGCTTCAAGTATAAATTATTTGTAGTGGTGAATTACATCCCCTGCCTCTCCTGTGTGGTATGTGTGTTGGTTGGGGCTCTTTTGCAGGTGCTAAACTGTGCACAGAATAGCTCATGGTTCAACATGAGTGTGGCTTGGTGGGAAAGAGAGAGAAGGGAAGGAAACCAGGGAAGGAGCTATGAAGGTCTCTAGAAAGTCAAATGGGAATCTCAGTTTTGCACTGAGGCTAAAACAGATTCTATTCCTCACAGGTCAGATGGAAAAAGGCCATTTCTGTCTGGCAGTCTGATGATTGCACCAATAATTTTCCTTCACTCACTTTCACTCACTCCAGCACTCTATGAGTTCATCCTCTGCCTGGTAAAAGTTCCATTATAGTAGAGAGTGATGCAAGCGACATATGTATTTTGAGGGCAGTCTTGTTTATATTTAATCTCTAATTTGGAATCACCTATTCTAGATGTCTGGCAGAAGACCTGCCTTAAAATTTTTGCTCTGAATTTTGTTTTCTTTTTTTTTTTTTTTTTAGTATTACAGCTCTGTCCAGGTTTTAGAGTGGTTTTATTCTGGGTGAGTGCCATCTGTTCTCAGATGTTTTAGTCTGATAAAGGTTTGGAAACAATTTGCTTCAAGTGTTATCATCTATAGTGTCTTATTCAGATAGGAATGTGATTTGTCACTCACGTTGGATAGAATAGAAACTATTGCTTGACTGGTTGATTTAGGGGAAGCTTGAATATTAGACTATGGATTTTTATTATATTTTTCCAGGGGAAAAATATGATAGCTGTCACTGAAAATGTCATGATTTTCAGACATTTTCTTTGGCCACAGATATTTTTCTACAATATCATAGGAACACTGCCTCAGATGCTCAACTTAACAAAATGCAGTGGCAACTCCTGCAAATATCTACATAACTGCATAATCTTGTCATGAAGTTAATAGGTACTAGGCTAAAGGCATGAGGCTAAATCTTCATAAGCTCTTCCAGGATCAGAGCATAAGACTGATTCCACATATTTAAAAGAAAAGTAAATTCTTGGGCAGTGTAAGAGCACTCATATCCTCAGAATCTAGATGAGTCTGAGAAAAGGGGAATGAAACAGAAAAAGAATACTTTCTTAGAAGACCCATTATCCAAGTGCAAATCAAAAGATACATCTCTCTAAAACATCAGTCTCTGCATGGTTCAGACCCGTGAGCAATTGAGTCAGTCAGTGGGGAGTCCATAATGCAAGAGCAGAGGCTGCAAAATGGCTTTACTTTGATCCAGGTTACAGAAAGTTTTGGAAGATTGGAAGAAGTCCTGGAAGACTTTAATTCTCAGAGTTGGTGAGTGTTGTGGTTAAACGCCAGTCAGCAACTAGAATCGTGCAGCATCTCACTCACTCACTCATCACATAGTGGGAGGAGGAGAGAATAGGAAGAGTAAAAGTGAAGAAGCTCCTGGGTTGCAATAAAGGCACTTTAAGAGGTAAAGCAAAAGCCATGAACACAATCAAGCTAAACAAGATATAATTCACTGCTTCCCATGGACGGGCAGATGTCCAGTCAACTACAGGGAAGCAGAGCTCCATCACGTGGAACTGTGACTTGAGAAGACAAACACCATCCCTCTGAACATCCTCACTTCCTCTTTATTCTCTCAGCTTTATACTCTGGAATGATGCCATATAGTATGGAATATTCCTTTGGTCAGTTGGGGTCATCTGTCCTGCCTGTGTCCCTTCCCAGCTCCTTGCACAACCCCAGCCTCCTCGCTGGAGGAGCAGGAGGAGAAGCAGGAAAGGTGTTGATGCTGTGTAAGTGCTGCTCAGCAATAACAAAAACTTTTCTGTGTTATCTACACTGTTTTCAGTGCAGATCCAAAACCCAGCCCCATATAAGCTGCTGTGGAGAGAATTAATATTCTCACAGTCAAAACCAACACAATAAGCCATGGATAGTAATTAAGAAAGCACTTTAAGTGCTTTCTTTTTCCATCAGTTCTCAGACAATTTAGCAAACTACATTTTACAGTACCATCTTTAGGTCTTTCAGCATATTTAGGAAAATAGGCCAAATGTCTGCATCATAAGATAACCATGTGTCTAGGACTCCCTGTGGAGGAACAGATTTGATGTGCCATGGGATGAAGCAGAGCTCTCAAACAAGCACGTCAAATGCCCAGACCTTTTACTTTCCTCTGTAGCTTTAATTCAATAGCTTCAAAACTAACCCCCTTCCTGACTTCACACTGCGATGTCATCCATTCATTCCCTTTTCCACACGGATATATTAGGATTTCTTTCTGGATTCTCCCGTCTACCCCTGCAGGGAGCCACTGAGCCCAGGGGACAGGCCACAGGTGTGGATGTGATGGCTTTGCAAGATTACAACGTCCTCGTGTGACATGACATGACATGGAGCCCACCAAGACTGGTGCCTGTCTCCTGGGATATTCTGTTCCTCCTGTGCTGGGATAAGACATATGAATTACAAAGCTTTCTGCAAGTAAAGCTATAGCTAGTGTACTTTACATTTTCTATCTCTTCATCTGCTTTTTATTCTTGACTATTGCAGAGTCATCTAAAACTGTAGGAACCAGATATCGGTCAGAAAAAAACTGTTTTGGATGTGGAAAGGGTCCTTTGTTTTTCCCACGTGGAAGTGGTCTGTGAAGGGAAGCTGCATTTCAGTGCTACCTTTGTCAGACAGCAGTCTGTGTTCACAAGGGTCGGGGTCTCCCGTGACAATTCATACACAAGGCTCCAATCACTGTCATGTTCATAATTTGATCCCTAGTAAAATCTGGAGTGATTTTATATATTTTCTCTGAAATGATAATGTTCAGGCATTAGCAGAATCTGATACAGCCTCACTGAGCCATCCTAATGAACTGCTCCCACACAGGCTGTACCCTGGCTCTAGTGCAGGCTTCCCTATGGGAAACAGGCACTTTTGCTCTATGCCATGTTGTCCTATGGCTCAGCTTCCAGACTGCCCCTTTAATTTCAGAGTGGCACGATGCTCCCGGCGTTACCTGGAAAACACGAACAGAAAGGTGTCCCCACACCTTGCCGTGTGTGTATATGTGTGTATCCCTGGGCAGACACACCTCACTAGATGGCAGCAGCGCCCCAGCTTTATGGAGTAGCCTCTGGGCATCCTTCCCCTCCCCCAAACTGCTCCTGTCTACAGTGGCAAGGTAACAAAAAAAAAAAAAAAAAAAAAAAAAAGGAAAAATCCAATAAAATCCTTCTGCTCTACACGGCTCAAATGGAAAAGCAGTGAAAGCAGTGATATGCTGAATTCTGTGCAGCTTCATCATAGCTCTGTCATGCCTATATATAAACACACACATATATAGGTATCCATGTGTGAATGTAAATATATATATGTGTGTACGTGTGTGTGTGTGTGCATGTGTGTATGTTTATATCTAGGCTTTTCTTATAATAAGGAACCTTATAGCTATGACTGACTTCCCTAGTCACAGGAAAGGGGAGACAGAGCTGGGATGGGCCACCTTGTGGGGGCTATCTCCCCAGTGGTGTCCCCCAGTGTCCGTTGTCACATACTATACTGCACTGCAGAGCAGGCAGGTTTGGCTGACTCTCTCCTTTCCCACAAATCTGAAGGAACCAGCCAGTCAGGAATGGGGTTCACTGTCTGCTCTGCTGATGACACCATCAGGTGTAGCAACACCTGGTAAAGGAAAACTTATTTGGAAGATGCTAAAAGTTAGAGGTGATTTTCTTCCTCAGAAACCTCCAGCCAGTTTCCTGGACCAGTTCACAGGCTGTCACAGCTGCAGCCAACTTCTGCTGTTGTAGGATGGCTCAGCTAGTTAATAAATATAGTGCCATACATTTCACTGAGCCCAGGATTAAACGTCACATCAGTGTAAGAGAATGTCACTTTTCCTGCCAGCTGCTGGCCGTGTCCTCATCGTCTCTGTGGGCAGTCACATATGGTGAGTGTGATGCCCTGAACCTTCTGCAGCACACAAGCACAGGAGTGGAAGTGTCAGGGCAAACACAGGGGCTTGAAAGAAAAATGTTCTTGGATGTGCTTAGCAGGGGCAGTGCAAAGGCTGAAGGTTGAGCTTGGCAGGAAGAAAAGACAGCAAAATAATTCCTCTAAACAAGTTTATTGGCCTCTCTAGTTCAATACAGATAAAAATTGTATCTTTGGGCAGCTTCAGCTCCCAAGGTTGCATGTAGCCCTCTACTCAAGTGTGCCTGTAAATCTAATAAATTTGAGTCAGAGCTACCACGTTCTGGAAACAGCTACATTTGAAATTAGAAAACAGATACTTTTGGTGACTGCAGTAGTTACCTATGTGTTGCAAAGGCTATTTGAAGCTTTGAAGGTGTAGTGCTGGGCTAGTGAATCAGAGTTGTTTCCTATCTTTAACTTATCACTAAGACATCCGAGATTTGCCAATCCTGCTTGTGAAGCCTGAAAGAAACAATAATAGGGCAATAGCCTGGAGAGTACCACCACACAAATGAAGAAATTGTGGAGGTTTGGAGCCCGGCTGGCCTCTTTTAGAATAAAGATACATCAAAGCTCTTGGGCTCGGAGGGAACCCTAGTCTGGGTATAGCTGAGGATGCTGTGCTGAGGGCCAGGCTCCCTCACTCCTTCAGTGCCACTGTCCATGCTGACCTGCTGCTTGGCAGCAGTACCCAGCAGCTGCATCAGGGAATTGTGTCTCCCCAGTGCTCCTCTGGGCTCAAATCCAGTGGTTTTATATTTGGCTGGGACTAATTAGTTTAATTTGGTGGCTGCAGTAGTGACAGTGCACTTTTATTTGGCAGGGTACAGGCATAGAGAATCCTAAAGTAATTTTTCATAATGTAAAGGTACTGTCTGGCACACACCATTCATCTTCTTGGCCTCTGTTAGACTGTTCAGCTGAACATAACTTCTGTCCTCAGAAGGCAAGGTGTATGATACTGGTGTTTAAACTGGCTTATTTAAAGGTCAGAACTAAAGAACTGCATTCATGATTTTTCACCATGTGTTAGAAAATTAAATATACTTTACATACACTGTCCATGGGCTCTGTGTCTACTGAAAGCACAATCAGCAGTGAAAGAACAGTGGTATTATAGCTAAAACTGTGCTTGCATTTGTGTAGCATGACATTCCAGCTGAGGTGAAGAAGGTCAAGTTGCTGAAAACTTTGATTATAATTTTTTAAGATCAGTTCCAAATTATCATATTTTGTAAGTGTTTTTTCAATATCAAATGCTAACTTAGGGTTTAAAAGTAGTGTACTATTGGTTATGACTTAAAATTTATCTTTGGCTAAAATGTCTATAATATCTGGGATATTTTCAGATTCTCTGATAATCAGATTGATTTTGTGTGATTCTTCGGTTATACAAGCATTTGTTTTGCTAATTGAATATAGCATACCTTAAATATACTTTCCAGTTTTAGGCCGGGAAACATTCCTGTTTCTGGTAGGGTGTCCCAACAGCAGGTTGGGATTGCTGTTCATGATGCAAGGTAGAATGTCCCTATCCAACACAGCAATTAGCTTAAGAACTATGCTGATAATTATGTCACATTTTATCATCACATCATGATTCAATGTCTACCTGAAGTCTACCTGCTGCTACCAACAGATGCACTTGTACCATACAATGAAGACCTCTGTTCTCTTATGGGAAGCAGAGCCTCGATTAATCAATTAATATATTTTCACTTATCAAAAGATTCTTCTTATAGAGGGTGGTTAAACACGTGCTAAAATGTTCACAAATCAGAAAAAAAAAAGTACAGATGGCTTAGTGTTGGGGCCATCCACTTTCCTACCTAGAATTAGCTCTCGGTTATCCAGAATTGTCCTGAGTGTTTGTAGAAGTTTAAGGGTTATCTACTGCCCCTTAATTAATCCAAATGACATTGTACTAGCTGAGACAGTGTTTCTTCTCATGCTTACACAAAGCTCTCTATCGTGTATGAGACTGGTTTCTCTCATGATTTCACTTTCAATTTCCCAGTGCAGAAACAGGGACACATGCTGTGTGTTGATAGGCACTGGAAAAAGCAGAGAAGTCTCTCCTGGCAACTTGTGCTGCTGATATGAAAATGGCAAGGAATCCTGGAAACTTTCCTAAAACTTCTTGTTTATAGATTATGACAACATGGGGATTCCTGCAGTACTGGGCTGTGTCTCTGTCACTTGTCCTTTGCCAGAAGGCACTGGTTAGTGTCTCACTGGAATGACTCTTTCCATGTCTTGGCCCTTGATGATTTTATGTCTCAAAAGACTTTAGCAGGTTGGTGGGAAACATAACCCAGCTGCTAAGACACTCCAAATTTGTCTTGGTTTCTAGGCACCAAAAGGATTCTTGTGCAGCTGTGCATTATTTGGACTTTTTCTTTGGCATTTCTGGTGCTCATAGCATTACTGGAAATCTTGCTCAAAACCTGAAATAGTTTTTGGTTGAGGTATTTTTTTTTGGTTGGTTGGGGTTTGGGTTTTTTTGTCTGTTTGAACAAAAAAGCGTTCAGCAAGTGCATCAATGAAGTAAGTTCCTGATTTTACGTCTGGAAACTCAGCTATAAGTGAACTGTCTTAATAGCAGAAAGATGAAGACTCAGCAAGCACCTCATGAATCTTGTGTTCTTGCTGACTCCAAGAAGTGATTCAGGATCTCTCTCATCTGTGGGAGTTGAGGAGACACGCTGCACTGCTGCTTCTTGGGGACACCTCTGCTTCAAATGTGCTCTGTCAATTGTGACACAAGTTTCAAAGCTAAAAGCCAAATTCCCCTAGAATTGTGTTGCTCAGCTTTGAGGGCTTGCTGGAGATGCAATTTAAAGGTGTTCCCCTTTCTCTGTGTTCCTCAGCCCCACGGAGGGTGTTGTCTGAGATCTAATGTCACAAGGAGGAGGGCATGGAAGTGGGGATCAGAGGTGGAGGTGGCATCACAAGCTCATTGGAAGCCTCAGGGCCTCAAAGTTCCAATATTCAATCCTAGTTATGTAAAGACAGACAAAACCAAGCATTGAAATAGAAAACCAGAGTTTGTTTAGCAAGGACAGAATGGCAGTAAAGAGGGAAATGAAATGTGAATAAAAGGTTGCCTATACCAAAACAGTCTAAGAGGTGAGAAAGAATAGTTCGCTTGATAGCCTCAAAGTCATTAAAAAAAAAAAAAAAGAGAGAAAACGGAGATTTTATTGAGTAGTTGTCTACTCTAAATCTATAATAAAACAAGGGAATTTCTGCCACATCAGAAGGATCAGATGGATGTATATTTAATCTAGCAAAGCTATTCAACATCTGACTTTTAAGAGGGATCTTTACCTGTCAGGTACTAACTGCAGCTGACCAATAGGGGCTGTCCAAAATTTTATAGGCTGTGTTGGGATACACAATTTTTGTATGGATGGAGAGCAAACGAATTAAAGGGGAACTCTACCAAATTTCATTCTGACAAGGCAGTCTTGAAGAGAATGTGAAGGGGAAAAGCAACAACTAGGTAAGAATGGTTAAGGAAAAACAGTTCCAAGTAAGAAGACTTCAGTAAGTTGGAGAGTTTGATTTCTATTAGTTTTTGGGAAAACCCCCTAACAGTGAGGTAGAGTGTCAAGGAGGAGTGTGGAGTGTCCATTGCTGGGAGGTTTGAATGAATGGGAAAGCTAGGTTAAGGGGTTGGTGATACAGTGATACTGTTTTGGAGCAGTGGTTGTCCACTTGTGGTACTTTCTGTGCCTCTTGATGATGTGGTGATAAAGAGATCAGATAAAGAGGTTACTGAGTTTATAAAGTAAGTCATATGCCTACTTATGCCTAATTGCCTATAATGATATTCTGCATTCCCATGAATGTAACTATCTGCTTTCTTAAATGCTTGGAATCATCATATTACATGAAAAACACCATTAGCATGCAAGTTGCTCCCTCACAATAAACACCATTTAAAAAAGTAGTAAAGATGCCAACGTTTTATGTGATATCCCTAAACTGTTTTTTCTTCCCCCACTGTACTCACCAACTGTTGTTTTTCAGACCACATTTGAGGAAGAGACGAGTCTATATTAATATATTTGTATTTAAGGAAGGGATAAATCCATGTTCAAGCAGTTGAAGAAAAATGCACAGCACGCTAAGAGAACACCATAAAAAATGGCCCAGAATAGTATGGAAACGCCTGACAAATGTGAGCCTGCTGACATGGAAGGACACTTTTAATGCATTATTTATAGCTATTGCTTTACCACCACAAGCCATCGAGATCAAGGTCACCCAGTGGGCTTCTGGGCAGTGGGTCAAGACTTGAGAAGCAATATTGATAACAGCAGCTGTCAGTTTCTTGGATGCAGCTGGTATTTTTCTAAGCAGCAGAGTTTTCTAACTTCTCATGAACAATGGAAATCTGTTTGCTGTGAAACTGCTCATGTCTCTCTTGGTCACAACTCATTAACTGTAGGCAGTCTTGGTGTAACTGCTCTCCCTCCTCCCTGCATCTTCCTGTAAATCAGCCAACTAAATGCATCTAATACAAAAATTCTAGGTGAGATTGTATTTTTTGTTTTATTTTATGCTTCTCAGACCCTGTTTTTACTCTCTGCCTGTTCTCTGCCAGACAAATGTTCTAATAGATTGAACTCCCAAAGCTGAACACTTTCAGTGTGCTGGGAACAACAATAATGAAATGTATGCTGTGACTGAGGACATAAACAGTCTTTGTGAGTCTCTGCATAAGATTTCTCTGTCTATTTTAAAGGTTTCTAGTTCCTTTATAACCTACTCTTCATGATTTTTAAGAATTGTGAAGTTTTGTTTTGGTTTAATGGCATTTTTTGTTGGGCTTGGGTTTTTTAGTTTTATATGGAGTTTTGTTTTTTCATTAATTCTATTGAACATAATTCCTTCTAAGGGGAAGTTGGAAGGAAAAGCCATTTTAATCTCTTTAACCAAATCACATTCTCATTTAGCAATCTAAGTCACATCTCAAGGTGAGCTGTGAAATTTTCTGCAAAAATACTTTAGCCTGACAAGTAGTCCAGAACTCCTGTAGAAGTTTTCCTAAGTCCTCTTGCTTGGAGACTCTTAATTTTCCCCTGACCTGCTCCTAATCCTTCAAGTATTGCTTCCTATTGCTTGTCTGCTTTATTGGTTTACAGTTTAAACCACTTAGCAAACTGCTGATGGAAGGTTTGATTAGCATTTTATTAAATTCCCTTTTTTGCTTTTTCTCGGTGTTTTTATATTTACAAATACATTTCCAGCGACATTAAACTAACCATATTTATATGTTCATCTCATATTGGATAATACACCTTCCATTCCAGAACAATCCATCAGCTTTTGTTAACAAAAATAACTATTTTCATTGAAAAAATGAGCAGCAAATCTAGGTGACCTCTTTTCAAGTGACTTGTTTATATAGATAGTATGAACTTTTTTTTCTGAGTGGCCAGACTGTAAACTAGCTCTTAACATCTAATTGAAGAAAGAAAAAAAAATCTTGAAAATAAATTACCTCTTATAATCCCCATATTTCTTTAAGAGACTTTGGAAGGACTTCATTCAAAGTAAGAAATAATCCCTAAGAGCAACCAGAGTGAGGTGAAAACTGATGGATTCTCTCTGTATTTGCTTTAATCACTTGGAAAAAACGACAAGATTATACGAAGAAAGCTGAAAACTGGGCACTGCATCTGCCAGAATTACTGAGTTTCCATTAACTGCCAGACATTGTGGCATATTTTGCTCGTAGGGATGGTGGTGTAAATTATTCTTATTGAAATTGAAGGAGTTGCACTGAAATTAATCTGGCATAATCCAGTGCAGACTTCCTCTCCTTCCTTTTCCGAAGCAATTTGGTTCACATTATGTATGTACAATAATTAATTTAAACTAAGATGAAATAGGCCATTTATCCTTGAAAGGATTTGGGATTTGAAGACTTCTAGTCCAATTTTCAGGAAGATTTCTGTTTATGTGGAAAAACCACTTAGAAAAATAAGCTACGGCAGCAGAAATAAAGAAAGAAAAATGAAGACAGAAAACTCCACCAACTTTGAATACTTGTTTTGTAAAAGTTTGAGACAGAACCTTTATAAAAATATTTGATATTGAATCATTTACTTGTCTTAGTTTAAAAAGAAATAAATCCATGATGAAGGATGTGGCTCTAACTGCCAAAAATTACATGTCTATATAGTCTGCAGGCACTGGTGTGTGCTGTGCTGCTCATTAATCAGTGATTTTGTATTGCTGCAAATCAGATCAATATTTGTCACTGGTAAAATGTGGCTTTTGACCCAATATTTACATCAATTCAATGGCTAGTGGCCATGTGCATGTCTACTGCTTTACTGGGGCAGTGGGGATCTGAGTAGGGAAGCACTGATAATTTTGCTGCCACTGGGATTCCTTGGGGATTTAGTGCAGGGCCACTAGTTTCTCTGTGATTAGACAGGGTGGGTACAGCCAAGGATTTTGGGTCTAGGTCGTTATTTCTGGCCAAGCAGGAACAGGGCTGGCTCTCCCAGAGCTTCTCAGGTGTCTCTGTGAGGATCCAGCTGTTGGAAAGCAGGAATTAACTCGAGATCCTCATGTGCTAAGGTATAAATGTCCAACCCAGGGATGGCTTCATAAAATGCATTTTAGAGTGGCAGTGGAGAGGTGATGATGAGTAACAGCATCACCCCAACAATGACTCTGCATATGGCTTTGGAGAAAAACCTTGGCTTTCCCCACACACCTGTGCCAGGAGACTCCATCATCTGGCATCAAGGTCTGCTCCTGCAGTATTTCTTTCCTGTATTCCACAGAAATCAAGGGGCTGCAAAATTGATGGAACCTATCAAGATATTTTTCTTCCTGTTGCTTCCACAAGTGATTTCCATCCTAAAATTATTACGCTTGAAAGGTTGTTGGCAGAGAAAAGGTGAACCTTTCGAGCTGCCTATTTACAACACCAAACAGGAACATATTCCTTTGACCAATGTTTAAAATAACCTTGCTCAGTTTAATACTTACTTTTGATTTTACTCTGAAATTTGTATGAATTTTTCAATTTAATTTGGAAAACCTAATGATCAGCAGGACTATATAGTGAATTTAGTGACTTTTTGTGAGTAGAAGTATTAAAGTCTCTTCACTGTTTGCAAGGTGGTGCTCTCATCTTCCTTTACCTGCCCACCATGAGCTTGCCAAGTACCTCTGCTAAGCACTATGAGAAAAAACATCCAGGCTAATTTTTAGTTTGCTTTGCTTTAATTGATTTTATACAGTTTGCAGGGTATAATTACTTTTTCATAATCAAGTATTTATTAAACAAAAAAAATACATTAAATAAATAAATAAATAAATAAAAGACATATAAAAATAAATCCAAATTATCTGCTAAATTGTCTACAAAACCTGAAATTTGAATTAACATATCAAAGCTGGAAGCATAAAGCTTACTTTCCAAGCTCTCTGGAGCTATGATCAGCAGTATGTTGCTATGGGGAAGAAAAGTCAGCTTTAAAATGCTTTTATATCTTTCTAATCCCAAGACCAACTGGGAACCTTGTTGGTCCCTGGCCACTTTGCAGTGATTTCTGAGCTCTCATTTGTACTGTTATTTATTTATACTGTTAGTTGTGATTCCCAGGAGATTGATGTCTTGGAGAGGGATGCAGTATAACCAAGGTGTGGACTCTGGCTACTCTTTTTCTGCTTGGTTATGTCTCTTGCAGTAAAGGCTAAAAGATCAATTTTGTCACACATGTGCAAGGTGAGGTGTTCTCCAGTTGAGCTGGCTGCTTTAAACTCCTGGCGAAGCATAGAGCACCTGGGACAGGGGGATGAGATGAACCCTCTGTGGCACAGCTGGGTGTATTAACTGAACATGAAATGTGTTTCTGGACCCATGTGTTCCATGGGAGAACTTAGTGAGAATTCCTGATAGGGCACGTTGTCAGTTGAATCTGCAACATGGTGCAATCACTCTTTTGTTTCACTTCTTTTAGATCAATCTTCCATCATCTTTGTTTCACTGTGTTTCAAATACTCTTGCTACACCAACGAATTAAAAAGAGGTGAAAATGACAGAAATTAGAAAGGGGAAGGACTGTCAGGTCTAGACTAAGTATAGAAAACAGAGCTTGGTTTTTCATTCCGAGATTTAATGCTGCATCACTGTTCAGTCTATAATAAGAGCATGTGATTCATTCCTATGTCAAGGCAGATTTACATTTGCTACACTGTATGTATGTTCTGGTGTACTTCGTCCTGTCTATGAATTCCTGTACCTTGAATGATGACATTTCCATATATACCCTCTAGAGACTATTTTGAAGGCTGATACATTGTATTGTTAATGCATATTTTTTCCTAACTAATTCCGCATGAGTTTAACTTCCTTTCCTTTATTATTTTTTTTCATTGTTGTTGTACCAATCTCAAACTCTTTTCCTCCCTTTGTGATTATTCTTGGACATTTTATCATGCATATATGCTATAGCAGGAAAGAGGTCACTTTGAGAGTGGATTTCCTATACTAACAGAGAGGATATATTTCCTATGCTTGTGATGGGGCAGCTAATCACCACACACCTGATAGTGTGTTCTATTCACTACCCATATTGTATCTCTTATATTCAGTTTTGAAACAGCTGATGTCTTCCCCACCAACCATGTTGCTTTTGCAATTCTTACAACTCTCAGGGATCCTGAAAATGAAGATCTTGTCCCCTGCTATTCTTCAAGACAAGAGACCTCTGATAGGACTGGCAATGGGAATGTGAGGCTTTCACTTACTGAGTCTGAGATTTGATGCTTAGCACCAAAAGTCTGGGTCCAAAACCTTTCCCTCAGTGCTCATTAAAGGTGTGACAGCTGGTGGTATTATTGTGCTAACCATGAGATGCTTCTCTCAGCTGTAAGTTACTGACAAGTCTGGGTGGTGTGCCTTTACATGCTGGCTGTAGATAAATACACATAGAGAACTTCAAAACAGCAAACTTCAGAAAAGACAAGCCTGCTTCTCCCTGAGGAACAGTTTCAGTGGGAATGGGACTGAGTGGCACATAGTTTTGCCTACAGTCTGTCTGTGTGTGTGTGTGTGTGTGTGTGTGTGTGTGTGTGTGTGTGTGTGTGGGTCTTGGGTGCATAGGAGAGGAATGGGCTCCTTGCAATGGACAAGGGCAGAGGCTGAAGCTCATTTTATCTGCTGAAGCTTCAGAGGAAGAAAACAGTGAGTGGGAGGCACTCCTGAGTACATTTTCCATCAATGCTTTCAGGTGGAGAATTATGGGATAATTCAGAGACTGGTGACTAAACTCCAGTTAAAAGCAACTGGACCACCTTGTTTTGATTATTTTGCTAACAGTTAAATTTAAGCCAGCTAAAGAATAGATGTTTGAGCAGGGACTGACATGATTGGCATGACAGTTGTGAAGTTAGACCACCTGACATTGAAAATAAGCAATCCATGTTTGGTATGACAGGGGAAGGAAGCTCATGAAGCAAAGGATGGACAGAAGTGATCAAAACAGGTTCAAGGCACAGTGTCTCCAGCAGCATTCTGGAGAGAGTTCAGTTGTGTCTGTGTTCAAGGTCTCATTTTTCAAGGAGAGTGTAGGAGCTGGATGTGGTGTGAGAGGAGCTTTACCTCTGCAGCTACACGTGAGGAAAAAAAATGCAGATGTTAGCACTAGGATTCAGACTACGATAATCACTGTGAGGCAGAACAGGCTGTTTTCAAAAGGAGCACCATGCTGCTTGTTTCTCCCAATTTCATTAGTTTCTATGAAGCCATGCTGGCAGCAGGGTTAAGTGGCTGATCCAGCTCAAACTTCACCCAGGAAAATTGAGTTATGCTTTTTGTGGCTGCTCATGCCTAGGCTGGCTTGAAATGATGGAAGCTGCCAGCTCAGACTGCGCTCCAAAGATGATGTCCATGCTGTGAGCCTGAGTGACAGGCAGAATAATGGCATTGTCTACACAGATCGAGAAACCAAGCTGAGGAGGGGGAATCACAGTTCTGTTTTAACCACCCTGAACTTCAGCTGACAGCTAAACACCCGTGAGGAGATGTCAGAGAGACAGACACAGATTTTATCCTGTAAAGAAGGAGACAAGTCTGGAGCAGAGAGAGATGTCTATAGGTCATCAGGCTAGAGACAGCAGATGAGTTTGGATTGGTGGATAAAATTACTTGCATATTTTTCTTGCCTTTATCAGAATTCTTTCCAATATGTCAGTTGATACATTTCTGTTAGAGAATGGCTTCACACTCAGCATATTGCAGCAGATTGATCTTCATCAAGATCGTGATGTGATGTCCTGTATCTGGAGATCTAAACCGTGCTGGCCCCTCCTCTGAGTTTGGGCTATTGTAAATTCATGCTCTTTTCCACACTTCTGCTCTGTGATTTTATATTTTGAATTGTTTCTCTTCTACAAAACTGGCTGATCATTTTCCTGGGTATGTTTTTTAATTTCTTCAGAAGCTCTGAATTATGTCTTGTTATCCTTGCAGTGATGTGCTCAGCGCTCCTCACTGTGTGAGTGAAAGGAGGTTTGTAGAACCTCATGGTGTGTACACCTTGCAGCACAACCCTTGTGAGATGTAGAACCTGAATAAACATAGAAGAAAAAATGTTCCTTATCGGCTATCCTGATCATCTGAGTATTTTAGATTATATAATTTGCTGTTTAGCTTGCCTGCCTTTCCTAGTCTTTGTTTCCTTCCCACATATAGCTTGAGACATTGTAAGTGTTTAGTTCCTATTTCCTTGATGGTAACAAACCTCATAGATTTTTGTATAAAAGTTATGGGGAGCCAATGGCATGTTTAAAACCATGCTGCCAGTATTGTACAGTGACTTAAGTATCTTACAATGCATTTACAATACATTTAGAGGACATGACAATTATATTATCAAGCACCACCGATTATTGCAAAGATAGACAGTATAATACATTACAAAAATTGTCCTTTTCTATAACTGGCTTAGGCATGCTCTGAAAACATATTTAATGAAATGAGCAGCCTTTATCATTGAATAAAAGTAATTTTGCTGACTATTGACAAGTTACAACTATTTAAAAAGACATTCAAAATAAATTAAGCCATTTGTGGATAAACAATGAACAACATAGTGAATGTCTGCAAAATGCTGTGCATTTGAGAGGGTATTTTTCCTAATCAAATTAAAAAATGCAATATATTATGAAAATTTCAACATCATCTAAAAATTATTTTGAAAAAAAATTACCTTGAAATTTGTATATTACTTTGATCATACTTGAATGTGTTGCAAACAAATAGAACCACGTGGAAAATATCTATGTGTTTACAAACACTTCAGTAAAATATGAACATTTTAAAAAGTGTGAGATATGCTAAGGGAATAATATTTAATAAATTATCCCCAAGCTTTCTATAAAGTTTTCCATAGGGAAAACTACTATATTTTACTCCACTGGGATAAGATAGTGTTATTTTATGAAATTAGCTGAAATTTTATAGAATAAATTACTCTCAAAAATAAAATAGTGGAAGTAGAGGAGTCATTTTTCTCATACACTAGAAGAAGAGCTAAAAAATCAATAAATTGAAGTTCTTCTCAGACAAACTGAGGAGTGAGAAACACCAGGGGACAGAAGAGGGAAAGAGAGAGAGAACTTTTACAACTTAATTACAAAATGTTTCTATTTTGATTGAGCCCATTTCCCAGTCCAGACTCTTTTACTAGGAAGAATTTTAACTGAAGCTGTAGATAATGGATAGCCATGTTTCCTGAATATTAAGTTAACTATCTGCTATTTATTAAAAAATGGAATTGAAAAATGATAAATAATTTGTCTTTCTTGATTTAATTGTATTTATTAAAGGTATTTATTTGTCTTTCCAGGAAGAAATCAGAGATGGATTTGGTTCATAACAATTGTTTTGTGTAGACTGATGAAAAAGGATGTTTCAGTTGGAGTGGGAGTTTGTGTGATGGAAGTGTCGTCTGCAGCCACGCAGAGGAGCACAGACACACAGGGGCCGGCAGGGAAACCCGAATAACACTCTGTCCCAGCTGCTGCTAGAGCTGTCCTCAGGGAGCCTTCAGCCGCATGGCAAAGATGAGTTGTGGACAAGACTCACTGGAATGCAGGGAAGAGACCTTTGGGATTGTATGAAAGTGATCATGGGATTTTTAGGGGAGGGGTCACCAAAGGTGGAGAAAGGAGGGGATTGACAAGGAGGGATATGGGAATAGCCTGGCTGTCTGGAAGGGAACAGGCAAGGGGCTGTGATGGTTTGTGTGAGTGCTGAGAATGTCTGTGATGGTTTGTGTGGCTGGCTCTGTGTCTGTATCTCATACAGGTATTTGCTTGTGCACTTATTGGAAATACACACTCAGCCTGGCTGCTGGATGGACCTGGGGTCATGTAGCTATAGCAGCCTTGCCTCAATTGGCCTGCTGGGCTTGGTGTTCCCTGCCCACTGAGTACTCCGAAGAAATCCCTAAAAACATATCATACAATGCTCTATGTCAAACGTGCGAGGTTCACTTACTGTAGCACTTTCTGTATGAGTGTTCACTGACAATGAAAAGTCCTAGTGTGTTAACTTAGCTGAAGAAGCTGATAATCAAACTGGTATTGCTCAATATATTTTACATATATATATATATATATAGTATTGATGTATTGTATATTGTGCATATGAATATTTTGTTTGAATATTGTACTGTCATTCTTTCCGTGTTTCTAAATTGTGAGAAAGTTAATATCCCATTACCCAACAAAACATTTAGACTATTCCCCATTCCTTTTTGTGTGGTCTGGAATTAAAGCACAGCAATGGTACCTGGCTGAGAGCTCCACTGTTTTAGAGATCTGAGTGTGGGAAGGAATGCTGCTCTTTTGCCCTCCTGACATAACAAATGAGGTGTATGTTTGCAAGCAGATCACACTGGGACAAAAACCCCACCATTAAATCAATTTATGCTGTTCCCCAGATGCACACCTTTGTAGAGCACTGGGGAAGACAGAGCAACCTCCATGCCCTAAGAACATTCAGACATTCCCAGTGAAAACTGTAGAAGATTGTGTATATCTGGTGGAATCAAATTTCAGCAATTGGTTCCTCTTATTTTTGGGCCTCACACTGCTAAAGTGCCCCAGGAGCACTCAGAAACTGGATCTCTGATATGACATTTTTTGCCAATGTAGACAAAACTGAGAAAAGAAACAAGATGAGCAGGAGGCTGAAGCACAATAGTTTCCCTGCCCACCCTTAACCATGACTACTAGGACCTTGACTAATCTGTCCCTGCCTGTATTTTACAATCCAAATTATATAGACTAAGTCCTCCTATTTCTGGTAGGAACCCTCACCTCCCGCAGTGTATGTCATCAAGAGTGGCTAAGTGACTTTGTGCTGCCCTATTATGTATGTAAACATAAATTTCTTATGCAGAAAAGGATGATAATACCTTAGAACTGACCTTGGGAATTGCTTTTTTTGTTTTGTTTTGTTTTGCTCTGCTTGGTTTTTATTCTGCGCAGGTTCTGGGAGACAAAGGCAGCTCTCTGTTTTTAATTACTGTAAGTCGCTTGTAAGTAGCTGGAACAGCTTTTTATGCAACCTGATTTGAATATATTCCAGGCTGAAGATAGACACCTATTTTAAAGGCACAGCATGCTCATCGTGGCGCTCTGCCAATCAAGCAGTTGTCACTTGCTAGACAGTCCTAAACAACTTCTGCTCCTTCCTCAATTCGCTGTCTGTCTGACTGATGGAAACGGCAGGGCTTCTCCCCTTCCCCCTCCCCTTTTCTTTCCCCCTGAACCGGTGTCACCACATGGCAGCAGAATTCAGCCGCTGCTGCCTAGAACAAGGCAATGTTTGTGCTGCTGGCCCCCGGGGCTTGGATAAGGACCCCTGAAAGCCACCAGGGGAGATTATCAGTGTAATTCCCCAAGAATCCTCTGCTTTCCGCAGCTCCTTGCGGTGGATATGGAGGTGAAGAGGGTTTAGTTGGTCTTATTCTGCTTTTTAAACTTCTCAAGCTCTCTCAAGACCGAAATAGATGAAATCCAGATCTGCTTTTTTTCTGAACCCTGCCCAGCCAGATTATGTATAGATTGTGTGAGTATTGTGGTCTGGCCTTGTAACAATAACACTCAAAGACTTAATCTGAAGCAAAGCCACACATGATAAGTGCATGGAAATATTTATTCTTCTGCTTTATCTCTACAACACAGTTATGGGAAAGCTTTGCTGCCATGTCAGATCAGCAGCAAGGCACCCAGCACACCTCAGTAACTCTGCAGAGGAATCAACTGAACCTCAGTGTCTTTCCTTCCATCTCCTCCCTTACCTATTGTTGAACTCCTTGCTTGCTTACTGGAGTATAAGCTCCAAACACTTTGGAGAAAGTCCTAGAAATGTTCTCTCTGGACTACTGAAAATATTCTAACTTCTTGCTCCTGATTTTGAGACTTTAATTCTTAGCGGTACTTTATGAACACGTATGTACATTTTAAAGGCTTTTCTTTACCCAGTGACCTTATCTTAATTCCATCAAAATTTGGCTGATGGCCATTTGGGGCAAAAGCACATAATGGAGTCAGTCCTGCAGTTCGTGGCTCATTATTATTTGTGATTTCTAGAATTTCTTGATTTAAGCTTTGCCTAGCCAGCTTTGTTAAATTTTTGACATTGTGATGAATAAAAAAAAAAAAAATCTTAATTCTGATGGTTGCGATTCTTAGTCGTGTCCTTAATATTGTTAAATATAAAATTCTTTTTTCCCTTAGAAATAGGAACGTTATATAACTGGTCATCATTTTATACACTTTGAGTTCAAGGTACTGTTTCTAATCTCTTAATTTGTCCTTTACTTGGCTTAGTTGACATCACTGCTATTAATTAATGAGGAGAAAAAATAAAAGGAAAGATTTCCCTTAATGTCTCTTCTTTCTACAACTAACTTACAGTGTACATTTTGTTCCTGACTGAGCTCTTTGGCAGAGCTCAAACTGCTGAAGGAGACTGTTCATGGTTTCTCCCACATCCCTTTTCTCACTTACTGTTGCTGGTTTTAGCTGCCTTTTCCCAGAACTTTATAGTTTTTATTTAAATAATTGTCACAGTGATGATGGCTTGTCAGCAATGTCTCCTCTGTGTCTATGGTGTCACATGCATGTTATTCAGGTTCTTTGTGTTCTGATCTCTGGACAGATACAGAAACGAAAAATCAGAAAATTCTCTGTTAAGCTGCTCACATTTCCTTACCAATGTGGATATTCTGTACTTTTCCTATATTTCCTATCAACTTTATTCTTTACTATTTCCATTTGTTTAATTTGTTTTCTGCTTCCCTCTCTAGCTCCCGAACATTAAAGCAGTGTAGTTTAAACGGTTCTGATTTTTCAACTGCTGTTAATAAAATCGATATCACCCATAGAAATGTACTTCGTGTCTCGACTTCCTGTCTGGTCATGCTGCCCCATGACTACAAGTCTCCTTAATCTGTTCTGTGAGAGTCTGTGTCTAGCTACAGAAATTCTCTGCGTGCTTGATGTTTATGCAGTTCAAATATGTTTAAACATCTATTTGTCTTTCCATCTTTGTCAAATGTTTGCCCTCAGCTTTTTCATTTTTTTCCTCGCAAGGCAAGTTTTCCAGGCTCTATGACTTTGTGTTTGTTTTTGGCGTTTTCTCAGAAGTCACAATCTGTCAATGTTAGAGTTAGTTGGGAATTTTCCAATGAAAAGGTTCTTTGTTTTGCTTTTCATTGAAAAGGATTTTTTTATAAAATAAGAGACAATTCTCCTGCAGAAGGTATTTGCTTCTCCTTCCCTCACACATGTTTTAGGTTGATATGATCTGAATAGATGCATTTAGTTTTGTGAAACCAAATGGCTGCTTCTTGCTTCTGGTTAACTGGCCAAAATACCTAAACTACTCTTAAATGTGTTTTTTGTGGAAGAATTCAGGCACATAATCACACCAGCCCCTCATCTGGTTGAACCACTATATTGAAAATCTCATCAGTGGAAAACAATGGCAGATCGTGGGAGATATAAATTGACCAAGACCAGGAAGGAAGAAAGGGATAATTATCAAGATGAAAATGAACATTGTTGGTATTGCCTGGTGTTCCCAATCACAGCCTTACAGAGTAGGTAGATTTGAGTGACACTGAGTTTCAAATTTATAAATGTTCTGAGGGACTTCTCGTTGCTGCAGGTCAGCAGTAGGTTTATTCATTACTGTTATTACTGATTTCCCAGAAAGATGAGCTTAATTAAGCTGGCTGCTGCCATCACGTGAATTTAAAGGCAAACTGCTAATGTGAGCTATTTATTCCATGCACCATTGAATACCCTGCCAATAGTGTCTATAATAATATAAAAATGTTGTTATGATTACTAAGAGTGTGTGCTAAAAGGCTGAAGACATTTTGTCACATGGCATCCATAAGGTTTAAAATATGTTGGCCAGGGTTTAACATTAAAAAAAAAAGCCTAAAAAAAGAATAATTGTGACTAAAATATCTTGCTCCTCCTAAACACGTTGTATTGTATGACAGCAAGTGGGTAATTGTCCTAGTAGACTCTAGCACCTCTCTCCAGGCACTGTTTTCTGTATGTTCCTCTTTTGCTCATATTGGACTCAGGTACATGTATTTACTGCAACACACGGTATGCTGAGACAAATCAAAGGAAAAAGAAAAGTGAAGGATGTAAATTCAAAGCCTTAGGATTAGCAATAACAAATTCTCAATTATAATGTGATGTGTTTCTTCAAAAATCTCTTTTCATACACAAGACTCCTTGAGTGAGCTCATTATCTCCTGATATGTAGAAATATATTTTGCCATTGCTCAGCCAACACTAAGGTATTTGTTATTCATCTGATACTAGACCAAGCTTTAAGCTATATAATGCTTTCTTTACCATTTCCTTGTTTGTTTTAATGAATATCCATGAGCCAGAGTCTGAATGCAGACCTGTTGTTTTGCTCATGCTTGGCAGGAAAGACTTCAAAAGGAAATGTCTTTCATTTTTTTTTTTTTTGAGGTGCTAAACTCGTGAGTGGAAGTTATTTAAATGACAATATTATTTCTTCTCCGTTTCCAGATATTAATGTGAAAATATACTGTAGCACTTAGTGCTTTGGAAAATGTACCCCTTTTAACATTATTTTGTAGCAAGGTGTTAACATAAAACCATTTACCATAGCAATATTAGTTCATGGCTGTTTCAGTTCACTTCAGAAAATAAATGCAGTTGATCATTGCTAGTGCTTTTAAAATTACCAGATTTGAAATTAGATATTATCTCCAAAATCAATGTCTCTGAGAATGGTCAGGAAAAGACCCAATTGAACAGAATATCCATATATGATGTTGGAGAAGCAAGAGCCAATTCAATCCTTAGAAACCAATGTACAGAATACCAAAAAAATGAAAAGAAAGTAATTTTTCCTCTAGCTCACTCTAGTGAGACCTAAATTGGAGCATTTTATATACTGTTCCATAGTCATGCAGTGGGGAAAAAAAAAGGACAGGATGATAGGTAACCTATTTCCCTGTGGTATACTTAAGCAAATTTATTCTGTTGATTTTTCTCAAGAAAATAAGAAAAAACGAAAACATTTTTTTTTATCATACTCTAATGTGCCAAAATGGGAAGAAGATTCTTGAGAAATAGAGGCCTAGTAGGTTACAGTATAGGATGGTATAAAAAAGTGTAAGTGAGACACCATAAAAAAAAATCCCAAAACGACAGGACTGTGCAATTTGCAGAAGTGGCTTAGTGATGCTGACTAATTCAGGCTTTCACCCAATCTGCCAAAGGCCATCCAAATGGCCTTGAATCTGCCTTTTGATGTTGACTGGTCCAGGCACCATGTCCTGGTGAGGCTGTAACTCCCTTCATGAGATCAGCCAGAGCCCAGCAGGCTCCCTCCCTGCAGAATATACTGTGTCCCCTGGGCAGAAGCATGCCACTGGAAAATTTGTCTCCTTTGCACCTGAAGGTCTTACTGAAAAGATATCCAACCAATTTCTTTTTCCATTTCTTGTGCAATCTGATTGACTTGGGCTCACAGTTGGAATCAAGTAGATTGTTTCTGTGTGAGCAGATGAAGTATCCCAAGTTTGGCCTATATTCAGCTACAAAAAGCTTAAAATAAAATATTGAGAGAAATCAGCAGGAGAATGGAAAAATCATGTTGCATAAGTCAGAACATGTTCACTCTCTGCAAAGTTAAGGCTAATGATAATAGGCTTGCACATGGGTGAAAACAATAGGGTTTATTTACAGTGTGTTAAATTTCTGTTATTGTAAGGCTGAAGCACATACAAGAATGTAAGTGTGGTAAAGTGACACGAGCCAGGCCAAGCCTTGATAGGCATGTGAATTCTGCCAAAATGCTTCAGTATGACAACTGGAAAATGTAGAGGATGAGATTGAACTGAGGGAGAAATAAACAGTAGAGAAAGTACTGGAGCTGCACTGGCCATGTGCTCTGTAAAAAGAAAATAAAGCAGCTTGTGCAGGATCTCCCACATTAATGTTTCTGTTGGGTCAAATTGCACTTACTTTGTTTTTGTAAAAGATCCCGTCAAAGACAGTCTTCTATTAAGACAAGAGATGCAAGAAATAATAATAATTAATAAAGTATGCTGATGCTGACTGGATATTCTTAGGACAATGATCTCCCTGGCTACATTTTTATAATAAATAAAATAAATTGTGCATTGTTCCCTGGCCTTCAGGCTAGAGAATGAGTATGACTTGTGTCCAGAGAGTTGGAAGTTTGTTCCTAAAATAGGCTGGAAGAATCCAGGCTGCCTGTTGGCACTGGTCTTGGACTTGGGCCCACCTATGAGCCATCAGCAAATACAGCTCTTTTATGGGATTTTGTTGTTATCTTCTGGTTCATTTGGGCTTTTGGAGGAGCAGCAGAACAGAAGATCTGCTGTCCTTGGAGGGCTTCAAGTGAAAGGTAAAGCAGCTATGTGTATTTTTCCAAAAGGTCCACAGGATCTTTAAAAATACTATTTTCTTAACAAGAAAGAAAGAAAGAAAGTCTGCAATATCAGATACATGGAAAACAATGCAAGAATTTCTCCAGGAACATAAAGGAAATGAGGAGACCTGAACATGGCATCTGGGAGATGCTGCCAAGGCTCATCATGGCAACGAGAAGAGCAAACGGTGAGACTGCCACACTTCTTGTCACTGTTCTGTGCTAGCAGACAGACAGACAGACAGAAGGTGCCTCCCAGGCACTTGTTTGGCCCAGGGGACAGAGGCCAGTGGAGGTGTCTGCTGTGCCCTGACACTCGGCACCCCTAAACAAGAGACCACACTGCCCTGTAGCCCTCACCCCACTCCTGCTTGGTTCCCCATCCTGCTTGGACCACAGCAAGCTCCAGGGGAACACAGTCTTGGATACTGTCTTTGAGTGCTGCTTTGCATATGGTCAGCAAACTTTGACAAATAAGCTTCTTTAAAATGAGTATATTTAAAAGGATCGTGCAATTTTTTGAAAAGGCAAGCAATTTTGTGTGAAATGTAGGTTTTTTTATCCACAGCTAAAATGGAGGTATCAGAAAAATGAAACAGACACCTTTAAATGAGTGCTAGTTATTTTCTACTGACCTCTGGATATTTCAATCCTGTTTTGGAAAAAATAATAATTATTTTTTATGACTGTTTTTCTCAAGTGGCTTTTTATTTACACAGATGCTTTCATTTGTAAGATGGAAAACTTTTATTTTTTATTTTTAATAAAATACCAGGTCCTAGCAAAGAGAAAATGCAAATCCAAAAGCACTCATCCCATCTTTCTTGCAAACACAAAAATCTTTTGTTCCTAAACAGAAATTAAATGGGGGAGGAAAGAAATCCCAACCCCATGTCTTGAAAGAAAATGTAGCAACACTTATCAAGCTCTCCCTCTCTTCCTTAGTATTTAGAAGGCTCAATTCTATTTTCTTTTCTGGCATTAAGGTTGATAATTATGCAGTTGTCTGTTTATTTTAAATAACTGAAAGACTTTGCCAGAGAAAGCAGCAGAGAGGGAAAGAGAGAGGGGGAGAAGGAAAAGATAGAAACTCATTACCTCTTGAAAACTGCTAATCATTGTAAATGGCCACAGAGGCCAGAGATGACTGCAGAAAATTACTATCAAGCGTGAAGGAATAAAAATACCCTAGACTATTTTACTGAAAAAATAATAAAAAAAAATAGAAGGAGAAAAAGTAAAGAAATCTTGATACTAAACAACTAAATTGGAAAGAGTAATGGAAATGAAACACAGTAAGGGGTCCTGGCAAGTCCTGTAAGCAAGAAAATAAATAGGGAGGTAGGAAGTGGGGAAAGAAATAGATTTTATTGTTATGTGCAGAACATATTGGCAGAACCCGTCACTATATCAGGGTGCTCTTGGTCTTTTATTACCAGGGCTCCACAAAGGCTTGTTGCTATTGGGTTTTTCGTGTCACCTCCTTGTCTGTTCCCACCCTCCTTCCTTCCCTGGCAGTGGGGACAGCATCTCTGCTTCCCAGACCCAGCAGCAGCAGGAGCCTGAGCCGAGGCAGATGGGCAGGGAGGGCCTTTCCTGGAAAAGGAAAGGTTCTTTAGGCTCTGGCGTTGACCTCCATCTCCAGCTCCTTGCCCACGGCGGTGCTCTTGAGGATTGATCAATATCAAGGATTACAAAAGAGGCTCGGTCTGATGCATATAGGGAGCTCCAGGCATTGAAAGCAATATCCAAGCACAGCCTTTGCAGGCCTGGCTTCATGAATTGTGCACAGCGCTGGCCCCAGTGGTCCCTGAGCCATTTAAAGGGTTTATTGCTTGCTCGGCAGCCCAGGCTAAAGCTGTGCTGCTACCAAGTGGATTCTGTGCTAAATATTAGCACTGGAGCTAAGCAAGCTTTCCCTCTCTGGTCTTACCACTATCAATATTAAAGAAGGTAAAAATAAGTAACGGAGGGGGAATGTTGCTCCTAGAATACAACAAAGAGGCCCGATGAATCAGAAAAGCATAATTTAGGAACTTTGATTTCATAAAAAAGAAGTATCTGTGCGAAAAAAGGAACAGTTTAGATAAAGAGACTGAGATTGCAGAAAAATTCTGTCCTTCAGCCTGGGCTTTTTTTCTAGTATTGTTGATATCTTTTTATATTTAGAGTGAAGTTACATCCAGAGCATTCTTTTGATTGGATTCTCTTTTAGAAAACACTCAGCAATCATGAAAACATGCAAACGATACTTGATGTCCTCACAAAAACAAGAAACATTTAAAATCTTCACTAATTTTTGTATTAGCAATCATCTAAATTTCCAAATTGAGTACTTACAGTTCTCTATATATATATGTACAGATATGGTTTATGTGTACAAAAAAAAATTAGAAATAGCCAGTTTTTTGGGCACAGTGGAAAGATATATTAATATTTTGTTTTCAGGAAAATTCATTTGAAGAAAGAAGTCTTTTATTTAAAGATAGTGTCATAAGTTTTCATGCAAAGTTTCAACCTAGCTACTGTCTTAACTTTGACTCAGTTTAAGGCAGCAATGGGTTACACAAGACTGAGCTCAGCATCTGTTTGGGGTCTTTGAGGATCTACCCTCCTGATGGTGTCAAATCATGTGGATTCTGTATAATTCTCTATCTGAAATTCTGGATGAGAAAAGCAGAACTGTGGCCAAAGCGAAAGTCTCTGTAATTCCTTCCTGCTGCCATCCTGAAAGCAGCTTGACTGCTGTTCTCCTTGTGGTTGCTCTGGCTGGCACCTGGAGCCTGGGGTGGATGGGTGAGGGCTCTCATGTGGGGGAGGACATAATTAATTCTCCAGGGTGTTATTTTGAATGTGTGTTGGGGGGATGGGTCCAACATGAGACTAACTTCTATGAAGAAGTTTTCTGAGGAGTTTTTTTATTCCATAGCAGATAACTGTAGAGGTATATCTTTTCAATTTAGTACTGAAAACCAGGATTTCTACATTACAGCTTAGCAGAAGAGCTTTCTCCTAAAGTTCTTTGCCTTTCCCTGTGTTCTGTGTAGGATGAGCACGATCCACCCCTGATGCTGCGCCAGGCTCTAGCAATGTTCAGGAGGTCCTCATTGTGGACTCTTTCCTTTGAGAGAACATGGAAAATGGATGATTGCAGATGACAGTTGTGAGGATCTTGCCTTCTGTATATATGGCAAATTAAAGTTAGGTGAGCACATCTTATGCATAATTTTTATGCTATTGTTTCATAAAATTGAAGTCTCCTAGGTGCTGGTATCACCTGTGTGTTGCCAGATACAGGATCATGTCCAGCACCAAGATTTTGCCTATTTTTTTTTGAAATATGTATGAACACTTCATTCTGTATTATCTGGTTTGGCATAATGCCAGCTATAATTGTGAAATATCTTGGGAAAAGTGTAACAAAAATTAAATGGAGGCATTATTAGTACGGAATAAGGGGAGAGCACAATTTGGATTTCCACTAATTCTCAATTATTTTGCCTATGGGAAAAGCACATGTATCTTAGAAAATGTGCATGTGTGTGCTTTGGTGTCACTTTTTATACTGGAGGCCAGTTGTTCATTATTCTTTTAAGAGGCAGTTGATGTATTTTTATAAGAAGAAGCAATGGAAAACGAGACAGCAGGGGAAGCACTGGGTCTCCCTCTGGGGACTGTTGGATCTGCATTACCATTCTAGGACTTGGGTAAGTGATTCCTTATCAGCACACATATATGTTAATCCAATGAAAACCATAAGAGCTTAATTCCTCAACTAATGGGCAGTTTTAGGCCAAGTTTATAAAATGTTGGACCTGATACTCTCCTTTGTCTGATTTTGCTTTTTCTTAAAACAAACCTAAAAGGTGTTCTGCTTATCAGAGCAGCAGCACATCAGAAATCTCCCAGGATGTGTAGATACCCAGGTCAGGATCACTAACAGCTTTCTCTACTGATCCTGCAGTGCATTTGCTTGCCCACATTTCTTTCATCTCCCTGCCTTTTCACTTCTACTTTCTTACCCTGTTTTCCCTATTATGTTTTCTGGTTCACTTCAGAAATGTATCTGAATTGGAGCACTTTTTTCCAGTCCAAGGAAACAATAAGGAAATGGAAGAAGTGCAATTCCATTGTAATTTTCTGGTTGTTACTTGATTGTGACTCTATGGCCTGAAATTTTCTTTCCTCAGAAAAGGTGAAAAAAATATAAATCAAAACATCAGTATTTGCCATCAAGCCATTGCAAATGTACAATCTGCTGCTTCATTCTGGCTTTTGCAGTCTCTTTTTACATTTTTTTTTAATTTGGCTGAACTCACCTGTCTATTTTTTTATTTATTGCTGGTACAAATTTCCATTTGCATCTTGATAGCTCTCTGGTTTCTGCTTTCATGTGCCCCATGCTCAGGTTATTATGTGCTGAGCACAGAACACCAACCAAAGGAGAAAAACAATGCTCCGTGGCAGCAGTGAGCAAGCAAATAGCTCTTGGCAAAATCCCCTGCCCTCCCTAGCAGGAAAATGTCAGGTAACTACAGTCCCAATGGCAGTGATGAATGGGCTGTTTTCTAGTGTGTTGGAAATGAAGTGCCATGGCTTTCTTTTTGGAGAGCTGGGACACAGTACCCATGCAGCTGATCATCTCAGAGTCACCAAGTATATTTAACTGCTGATATATTAAGACATAGATGATAAAATATGCATTGAGTAGTTCAGATTGACCATTTTATTTCAATCAGCACACAGCTCATTAAGATCATCTCAGATGAACCAGTTATTTGACAGTAATCTTTCTTTATTTTACATTTCTCAAGTTTCAGGACAATTTTTTAAAACTCTATTTCCCAAGAGAAGTCATGCTGAAGAGATGTGCAGCCTTGCCAGAGATCTGTTTTATGTAAATCTTAAACTGACTGTTCAACCTCAACATTTCAGATCTGGTATCTAATTTCCTTAAAAAAATACCCCAGAAAATAAAAAAGGTATAGGTGGCCTTCAAGAGGTTTCCACTCTGGTATGGTGCAGAGAACTACAAAGAAGCAGCATGGCCTTCTTCTAACCCTTCGAGAAACTCAGTATTTTCTTCCCATATTGTAAGCTTTCCACCAGTAGGAGTAACCTGGGGTGAGTATGTTTGCTTTAGCACACGTGGCAGTCAAACGCAATCATTATGAAAGCAGAAGTGCAGTGGTGTGTTCCCTGGCACAGACACCCAGATATTTATCTGAAGAGCCTAAGGCAGTGTCAGATGCCTTGTCTGTATTCCAGGAGCCGGTGCCCACTCCGTGAGGGTGACAAAAGTCACAGCACTGTCAGGCTGCTCACAGCGGAGGTGGAGCCAGTGGAGCGCACAGCAGAGCTCCTGTGCTCCCTGTGCCAGATTCTGTGCAGGATGCTGGAACTGAGCTTGTATCACCGGCTGGAAAACCATGTCTTTTCCTTTCTTCTTCTCTCCAGAGGGTCCTCTGCATGCTTAGACTATTATCACCCCCTCACTACATCTCCCTTTAATTTCATACCCAGCCACCCCTGCACACAGGGCTGTTTTTTGACCAGGCAGACTAAACTTGGCTCTCTGCACTGTGAAACCAGTGCTTTTTGGTAATCTGGAGAAACAGAGGAATGCCTGAGCTCTCCCACTCTCACTGGTGTCTAGAGAAAGGGAAATTGTAGTCAGCTATCAAACTCCTTTGTGCCAAGCAGCAGTTTAGTGCAGCATCATGAGTTTGCCAGACAATTCACACATGCCTTGGTGGGAAAGAAAAAGGCAAAATATGAACTTGTTAAATTTCCAGCACTCTTTGGGAACCAATTGAACAAGCTGTAAGAGCTCCAGTAAATCTGAATTATTGTTCCATCCAATTATTCTGATAAACTATGAAGGACACAGTGTCCAATGGCAACAAAAGAATGGATGAGTCCCAAAAAGATGAAGCAAAACATGGATAAAATAATGTAGTGATAAAATGCATAATATTACCCTTCTATATATAGAATTTTCTTAGGAGCTAGCCAAAGGAAAAATGTGTTCTTGATAGACTGAATCCACATCTTAAAAATTAAGGGTGACTTTGCAGAAAAGGTTTTGTTGTGGGGAGAGTGGGAAGATTAGGGCTTTTTTACCCAATGGTGATCTAGGCATTTTGATTGCTCATCACAAAACAGCTTATGAGAATCTCTGAACCAGAGATTAAAGAGTTCAAGTACTTCAGTCAACATCCTCCAAGTATTCATCCTGACTGTTCACTATATGCTTCAACTAAATATCTGTCACTTCTATAGGATCTGTTGTTTGTTGTTATCCTTCTCCATTTTAGAAAGAACTATGTATTAGGCCTCTTTCAAAGAACACCACCTTCTTCCATCCAGCTTTTAAACACTGGCTTCAAGTCTGCCTAGAGATATGGTTGTGTGTCTGGTTGATTTTTAAGAGAAGATGCTTGTTTGTTTGCAGGGGATAAGCCCAGTCCTCAGTGGAGTTATTCCACAAGTTTATAACATGTCTCGTGTGATGGCACAGTGTAATGCTGTGCTGCACTGTGATGTGTATGAGAAGGGAGAAGCATTGCAGACTCCACGCTCTTCCCTTTTCCTTTATCCCCTCTTACACTATTGGACTCTTTATACCTGTTCCATTTCACTCCCTCTCACTATCCTAGCATTCAGTCTGAGAGGATCAGAGCCAAAATGGTACTGATATGTACTGATCGTACATATGGAGAAAAAAAGTGTGGGACAGAAGAGGAGGGAAGAGAGTAAAGGAAAACTAGTTCCTCTTAGTGGGTGAAAAGCAAATATTGTCAGTTTCTGGCCTTCTACACTTTGAAATGCTGGGACAAATCTTTTCAGGGGAAATTAAATTTTCTGATTTTGTTGTCATATAATTTTGATAAATGTCTGGCAAGGTAGATAGTTTCCTGCACTTTAGGAAATTCAGACCTACCATACAAGGCATGGCTATGACCCAAATGAAACCAATTGTTATGTTATACAATTTTATCCTATAAGAACATGAGGAAAATATATGGCACAATGCACTGATATTATCTCCATTGGCATAGTAAAAGTGTCAGTGGAGAGAGACTTTCTGAAACAAGGAGAACTCAAAGTGAATATTATTGTTTGAAAACAGTGAAGCAACATGGTCTGTGAAGGAAAGTGCACAGTGCTTCAAAGACATGGATTAAAGTCTTACTTCACAATAAAAATAAGGCTTGTGTAGCTCTGTGTGAGAGGAGTGACTGAAACCTGTACAATTCTCATTTTTATTTTACATTCTTGTTTTGCTTTTGCCCTTCAGAAGCCCCAGCAATTTTCAGAAATGCAGGACTCCACAATACACTATTGAAATATACCATGTGAATTACACAACTGTGATATCTGCATATAACATGTCATGATTGAAAGAAATCATAATTTGTGCATGACAAACATATCTTGATCTATATTTGCCACACAATCTCATCTGAAGAGAACCAGAATTTGCACAAAATGCTCATCAGCATGCCTAAAGGAGTAGGCTGAGAATGTAAGGACAGTCTTTGGTACTTCTTTTAGGAAAATGTCACCTTAACTACGTGGTTCACAATGGTTAAACTGACTTTCTGTCCAGTGAGACTCATCTTTTAGTTCCATCCCATTTAGAGATTCAAACATGTTTTGAACTAGTGATGAGTTAAGTATGTGCTTGCCATGTCCCTCTTCTAAGAAGGCATTGGGCACTTAGGTAAGCATACAACTTACATACAACTACAGATTTTCTCATATATTTCCTTAGGACTGAGCCACAGTGATAGAAATTTTACCATAGATAGGTATATTGTTGTATTTAGGAATAATTATGAAATAGAGGTGGAGGTAGTAAACAAGTATGTGACAGGCAGATGATGCCTCATGTTCACTGCAAAATAAGGCTTTATTTTACATTATTTTGAACATCAAAAGCCAGGTGTTCAGATAGTACTCATGAAAAATTAAGGCAGATAAGGTACATCTTAACCATGTCTGTAATAGACATAGTCTGGAGACTAATACACAATTTTCAGACCCTATAAAATGATAATCATCAGCAAAATTAGACAAACAATGGCAATACAAGCCATTTTTTCCCCTCCATTTGCTAAAAAACAGCAGGGACCTAGGAAGATAACCTCAGTCTGATAGCTACCACTAAACTAGGTTTTTATTAAATGTTTTTCTGTCTCATTTATTTCTGCTCAGTTAATCATTTAGACTAGATATAGTTGGTAACGAAGTTTAGCCAGTATCTGCAAAGCCAGTCTGAGAAACCACATCTCAACTTGTCAGTTTTGCTCAGACCTCTGGCCATTTAACTTGATGGGGATATTCCACATTTTTTTTCTACCTAGGCATAATTTAGAACCAGAGTAATGTCACAGTCTCATCTTTGAACATAATCAAAGACTGATTTCTCTGATCCTACTTGACAACCTACAGACATAATCAATAGAACTTACATACTGGTGATAACTCATTAGAAAGGATCCATCTGCATTGAGATTTGAACAGCTTATAATTTCATTTTCATGCATGCCAAGAGAAATACATCTATCTTTCTGAAGCATCATTTTCACAGACATGGTTAATACTAATTTAATTTACTTTAAGAGTAATTTAAATTGAATGTTTCAAGAAAACGAAGAATCAGAGAGGCTTGTGATGAAATCCAGTCAGATTCCTGTTGTTTTAGCAATACAGCTTTGTCAAATGCTAGGTGGTGAGCAATATTGCTTCTTTCTGTCCACACTGGTAGCTTGGGAAGAACATTACTTTCCTGAGCTGGGCTGAAGTTAATGGAACAACCAGCAAATATTTGAATTACATGTCTTGATCCAGTATCCAGGATCTAAACTCTGGTGTACAATCTACAATCCACAGTCTACCATTGGTTGGGAGCAGATAGACTTATACAGATGTAGACACAGATCTATAGAGTTAGAGATATTTATCTGCCTGGATCTATCTAGACATCTGTCTAGGCAGGTATTATCAGATCTAGATAGGTAATCATATAGATCTAGAGACTAGACAGATAGATAGATAGATAGATAGATAGATAGATAGATAGATAGATAGATACATAGATACATAGATACATAGATAGATAGAAAGAATATTGGACCTGACCAAGGTATTGGTTTTGCATTGCATGGTTATTGGTAGTGAGGGAGACCACAGTGATGGCTTCTGTGAGAAGCTGATGGAAGATTCCATATTGCCCAGCAGAGTCAATTCCTGATGGCTCTGAAGATGGACATGCTGCTGGCCAAAGCTGGGCCAATTAGAGATGTTGATAACACCTCTAATTGATGGTGTTGATAACACCTGTGATGACATACTTAAGAAGAAAATCAAAACAAAGGGCACATCGTTTTTCTTCTAGCCAGGGAAGAGGAGGAGGTGAGAACATGTGAGGGAAACATCGTGGAGACACCAAGGTCAGTGCAGAAGGAGGGGCAGGAGGTGCTTCAGGTGCCAGAGCTGAGATTCCTCTGCAGGCTGTGGTGAGACCATGGTGAAGCAGCTGAGCCCCTGCAGCCCATGGGATCCACGGGGGATGCAGAGATCCACCCACAGCCCGTGGGGATCCACGGGGGATGCAGAGATCCACCCACAGCCCGTGGGGATCGGTGAAGACCCAAGCGTGGGGATGCAGGGGATGCGGATCCACCCACAGCCCGTGGAGAGGGGGCTAGTGCAGGGGATCCTAGAGGTGGGTAGGACTCCAGTGGAAAGAGGGGTCCCTGCTTCCAGGCTGGAGCAGCCTCTCCTTGGAGGACTGCACCCCGTGGAAGAGAGACCCACACTACAGCAGTTTTGGATGGACTGTTTGCCCATGGAGTGAGTTCACACTGCAGCTGATGCAGTAGTGTTGTTCATACGATTGGAAGTATGTTGGAGAAATTAATGGAGAAATGTCTCCCATGGGAGGACCCCACGGCCTCACAGGAAAAGACTCCTCTCTCCTGGAGAAGTGGAAAAAAATCTGGGGTGATGAACTGGCCAAAACCCCCATGCCCTGTCTCCCTCCACTGTTGGTGGGAAAGAGGGAGGGGCTGGGGGGCAAAAAGGTGCTTTAAGGGTTTATGTTTCTTCTCATTATTCTCCGGGGTTTTTTTAGTAATAAATTCACTTTGCAACTTGAGTCTGTTTTGCCCTTGAAGTGTTTTCTCCCTTTCCTTATCTCAGCTCATGAAGCCTTCATTAATTTTTTTTCCTCCTCTGCCCAGCTGTGGCAGGGGAAGGTGAGCGAGTGACTCCCATGGGTGCCTGCTGTTGGGCCAGTGTCGAACAGACAGACAGACAGACAGACAGGTAAATAGATAGATAGATAGATAGATAGTCTGTATCCTGATGATTTCATCTACTTTGATAGACAAATACAGATATCTGTGTAGAGACAGCTAGTTAGATACCTGTGTATCTATCTACTAGGAGGAGACAATCCCTATCTACACCAGTATCTATCTACGCCTAGACACAGCAGGTAGCTAGGCAGCTGAATATCCACATTGCATGCATCATCAGCACTAATTGGAGATGTGCATGCAGATGTGACTGCAGAAGTAATAGCTTGCTATAAGTGCTGGAAAATGGAATTCCTTGCAACATTCACTGGCAGAACGTTGTTTTCATTCTCCTTAAAACAAAAGCATCAAAACAGTGGATTATTTATTTAATATGGCTCTGTCAAAGAAATGGTGACCTTCAGTACACTGAAGGGACAGACTTTCAGTGTAAAAACAGAATACTCTTTAAAGAGTTATTTGTGCAAAACAACCCTAAAGCATATCTAAAATATTATACACAGCTGGCTTAGCAAATGTGCACACAGATACAATTCATAATGAATTCTGTGGTTTACTGCACATGTTCCAGGCATGCACTGTCTCCTCCCTCTGCTAATTTGCTTGATTGTCCTCTTCTTTTCTCTGTGTAGAAAAAACATCTGATCAACATAATCTCAACATTGGCTTTGTTGCTGAAACCCTCAGGCTTCAGAAAGCAGTTTCCCTGTTTAGCCTGAATACAGTTTTATCTTTTCACTATCATGCTATCATGCTGCAGTGCTCATTTCTTACTGCTCTTGTTCTTCAGTGTTGTGAAGAGTAATGGTATACACTTTGGATGCTTGTGATAGGACTGCAAACAGCACTCTTAACCTGTTGTCTGCCAAGTCTGAATGGCCTAAGTCCATAAAGAGTGCATGTAAAATAAATGCTACCACTTCTTGAGCATTTCTCTGCTGCAAGATTCTTCTGTCAGGCAGTGGCAAGGAGGAGCAGAGCAGGAGGAGCAGAGCAGGAGCAGAGGGTGAGCCAGGCTGGCAGGACTCAGCCCTACTCTACCTGAGCGAGGTGACCACAGGAGGCTGCTCTACAGCCAGCTCCTGGGAGGCTGGGCAATGTCCCTGCCTTGCAAGGTGGCCGCAGAGAACCACATGCATGGTGCACTCAGAAAGCCCATAGCGTGTACAACACAATCCCTCAGTAATAGGTAATAGTCCTGCAATGACACACCCTCCAAGAAAAATCCCCTTACACTCAGATCTTGTGCTGTGTACTGCAGTTGCAGTATTTTAAAATATTCTCTGCATGATGACTTCTTTTGGAAAGTAAAGCCATTCAATAGAACTGAAATAAAGATAAATCCCTAAACAGTTCTATTATAATTTTATAATCCGTCCTTCTTTTTTAGTTTTTATGACATTGGGCCACTGAAGCAGGCTTGCTCTAAGCCCCAGATGGCTACACTGTGTTCACCTTCCTTGCCCACAATGGGGTGACTTGGCTTTCCTTCCCAGTCCTTACCTCTCAAATTTAATAGGTCTCCTTTCTTTGAAAATTGCAGTGGTTTGGCCTTGCTTAGCTACCAAAAATAGCAGTGCCTGACTGGGTGACCTTGAGAGGAGCTGGCTGTCTTCTTACCAATATAGAGTCTATTACCTCCCTTGCTGGGGTGGTGTGGAAAGTCAGAGGCACTTTTAATTTTGAACTAGTCAACATGACGAGTCAGTTATTACTTCTTGTAATAAAGCTGGTTTTGCAAGATCATTCTGAAGGAGGAAAATTAAATTTTTATGTCATGAGTGTATTAGCACCTATCCCATATTGGACTCAGCTAAACATTTATTTTCATAGGTATAATATTGAACAACTGTGTTATTTTCAGCTCCACTTTTGTACATTGAAATGTGGCTTTTGGAAAGAAATTGAAGAATAAACATTCTGCAATACTTTGGATATTTTAAAATGAAAAAAAACAAAAGCCTGGGAAAGTTGGGGGTTTTTGTGGGCCTTAGATATAATTTCTAATTGCTAGCAAGAAATGCTATGTATGTGGGAATTTTATATCAAGAATACTTGCAGCATTAGATAATATGTAATGTATCAAGTAACTGTGATCCATGTAGTGCCATTTATGAAAAGCATATCTCTTTACTAATCTTTTTCATTGACTGGACAAAAAATGTTTTTCAACTAACTAAATTAAAAAAAAAATGCTGGTGAATTCCTCTAGTCCTTCATAGACATGGTGCATGATAATTATTAGTGAGAGAGGATGCAGGACAAAGGCTGGACAGTGTGAAATACAGAGGTAGTACAAAAGCATCCATCTCTGCTTATGTAAGACAGACTGTCCACTCATCCTCTAAGGCTGACCGGAAATGAGTTCTATCCATTTGTTTAATGAAGCCTCAAGAACAAAGATATTTAATTTAACTAATTGAAAACCTCAGCAATAAAAAATATAGCAATGATCTAATTTGGAGGGCAGCAATCAATAAGGAGATCAGCCAGAGTGTAGCCAAAGATACCATCAAAACCTACTGAAGATATGAAACCCCAGGGAATATTTCCAACAGAGTTTGGATAATGCCTTGTGGTATTTGTCTGTAGCTTAGGAAAGATTAGTGTGCAATTATCAGCAAATTAGTCTTTTATTAATAAATTATGCTTTGGAATGATAAATTCTGTACTTGACCACTGTGTTCTTTCCTTGGTACAGAGGAAGAAGGAAGGAAAAACTATCCTTTAATAGGCATGGGCTATTGACAAGTCATCCTGTAGGTTTTAACTCTCCCCCAAAACTTCCATAGTTAAAGCTGAAGATATATGGTGGATTGAGGTTAAGTGAACGTGGTATATTTATACTACACATTCACATTATACATTTTTTATATAGTACATGGGAAAAACGACCCAATAAAAACATTTTGCTATAAGGTGCCATGAAAGACTAAGCAGTGTAACTTTTTTCCAGGTTTAAATGTTGCTATACCTTGGACAGATGTAAACAATGCATGACATAATTTTTTGAGGTTATGTAGATGGTTTAACAACCCTTATTTTAGGGTTGTTAAAAAGTTACGTCAGGCAAAGATAGAAACCCACTTAACTCTGCACTGGGTCTTCTGCTTGAGTAATGGTTGACCTATGGACACTCTAAGCAGAGCTTTGTTTCTCATGTGTGGCTTCTACATCCATATAATATCTCCAGGTTATCTTAACCATCCCATTAAATTCATCAATGCTGATGACCATGACTTTGGACTTGAAAATAAGGGGGAGAAACTGTGTCAAACAGAGAAGCAGACTGCTTGTGAATGGAGAAATTCATCATAATGTCACTGAATACCTGGGGAGTGGAGTTCAAGTTGATTTATTACAACATTATTTTTCATTTTTATTGTACGCTGATCAGGCTTAGGCTCAAGCAATCTCATTGTGATGTCCATTCAAGCAGTGAGAGTGACAATGCTACTTCATAAGCACATTTTTTATAGGTTTTGTGCTGCTGCCTGGAAACATGCAGCTTTTGGAGGCTGTCAGCTCTGTTGGTATATATTGCACAACATCCAGAGCTGTGAGACTGCAGCCGAAGCCACAGCAGAGAGATGTCTTGGGAATTCCAGCACTAGGAAGCATGTGCCTGCTTACAGGATGATATAAGCTACATTTGACGAGACACTGCCATGCATTCAGAAGTACTGGGGCAGATCCTCTCTGCTGATGAGGTGTGCTTAGAAATGTGAGATTTTCAACAACAATAAGGATCTTTCCCAGCTGAAAAATACCAAAAAGTCACACAAGTGGAAAAATGCAATAGAGTAGCAAAACTGCAGACACACGGAATTTGTTCTTTCCAGTTAGCTATGCTGGGAAATCCTGTAGCAGATGTCAAATATGGGGGAAAAAAAGTCCTTCAGGCTAAGAATCACAGTCTCACCCCAGCCACCACTTTGAGTGGGTGTCTGACTGCTGGGCAGCAGGGACAAGGGACAGGCAGCCAGAGACAGCTACTGGGCAGGGATGGCACTGAAGGAGTCAGGAGTGACTGGGATGTGACTCCAGCTCAGCCATACCACCTGAGCACGGCGGGAGTCAGCAGAAGTAGGTGGTCATATATTGGTTAATTTTTCTTGCAAGCAATAAAGTAGTATGGAATGATGCTGACCCTTGCAAAATGAACCAGAAGGAAAATTTAAAATGTACATCAGAGGAGTAACAGGAATGGAAGGTACATTTCCAGTAGTGTTTGCAAAAAAATTAAGGGAATAGGACCCTAGGTGTACCATAGATTTTTCTTCCTCATACCTGAGAAGAAAAAGAAAACGTGTTTTTTTTTTTCTTTTGTTCGCGCTTTTTTTTAACCATAGGAATGACAGGTGATGGGAGCTAAGCAAGAGTGGGATGTGTCTCTTCTGCACCTCCATGCATGACTCCCGAGAGCAGCTCCAGCTGGTGGCAAGTAATGGTCCATCCCCTTTTGCACCACAGAATGTGCCTGGCCGTAGGCAGGAGCAAAACTCTTCCATGTAATTTCTGATATTTCCCTCACACAGAGCCCCTTTCTTATCAGAGTCTGCAGTTACTGTTTTTCTTTCTGATTAAAATATGCTCTTGGGAGTACAGGCTATTTGTGCTCTGCTCTTAGTAACCTTTCTACTGCGTGGCGGGGGTGAAATGTCAAGGCTGATAAATACCATGAAGTGAAACCCCGAAAGACAGGCTTGGATACTGCATCATTATTTTTGCCAGCCAGGGTAGTTTGGCAAACCCTCAGAGAATAAGTTCCTACAAATTCACTACAGCTCATGTAAGTATGTGTGTATGTGTGCTTGTCCAATGTTAGATCTATTTCTTTTAAAAAGTTGGAACATCCCATGTTCCTTACCTTAAATTAGGTGCATTTGTAAGCACTTCAAATTGTAAGGGTTTCTTTTTTCCTGCATTGCTTAGATTGTTTTCATACTGGCATTGAAAGGGTAATATTTTCTCAATAATATGACCAGTTTTTCTCAGTACTTTAATTTCCAAATTAATGTGGATGATAGATTTATTCTAGTAAAAAAGGCAAATATTTTATTGCATGTTAAAATTAAGCAATTTTTCTGCTTTTTAGTGGGAAAATTAGAGACACTAAGAGATGTGGAAGACGGGAAAACTGATGGCTGAAGGAAAAACAACAGAATGGGAATGAAAAACAAACATAACTTAATTAGGACTTAGAAAAATAAAAAGACTGCATCTTATTGAAATTCAGAGGGCTGTATATACAAGCTGAGAAACCTGGCTGAAATGATGAGCTCATATCGTGCTACTAATTGCATTATAACTGTAAGGCTGTAATGCACCTGGGGTTTATTTTGGTTTTGTTTTCTTTGCTTAGCAATGAAATTAAATGGGTGTGATCACTTGTTGGATGTGGCTTCCCCTTTGTCTGTCTTACTTAGCATAGAGAAATAATTTTCAGCAAGAGCCACAGCTTTGGGAAACTTCCATCATTTACCCATCTCTAGGATATGAATAAAACATTAAGAACAAGCTTTATGGAGATTAGGCATCATTGTTTAATGCAACAGTCTGGTTGGAAAGTCTTTGGATATAACTACAGGCTGTTAAGTCAGTTCAGATCATATAGTCCATAAAGTATTAGTAAAGGCATTGAGAACATGGTTTTTTAGAAAAGGTGCATGGCTTCTTCTAAGAGAAATCCTGTCTCAGTAGCCTGATCAAGCTCTTGGAGGGTGTCAGTGATCTTGTCAACGAGCACACAGATAAAGGATTTCCCTGGGGGCATAACATGGAGTTTCCAAAATTCCTTAAGGTTCATAATCAGAAGTTATTATGGGAGCTTTTGGAAGAAAAGATCATTTATTGAGTGAAACCTGGTAAAAGGGCAGAAAACAGATGACTTTTCTACATGGATGAATCAGTAGTTTGTTTCCTCAGAATTGGTGCTAAACTCAGTTTTATTCAGGACCTTCATCAGTGATGTGGTGGTGGGAGCTCACCGTGCAATCTCCAAGGCTGCAGTTGGCACTAAGTTCTCTCAGCCAGCCAAGTGCCATCCCAATGGTAAGAAAATTCACAAGCTAAGTGTGGGGGTAAAAGGGAGGGGCAAAGATGTACCAATCCAGATAGATATAAGCAGTTGCATCTGCAAATAAAAGAATCTTGATGGGTCTGCTGCATGGGATTAAACTCAGAGATGGCAGTGACCACTCAGGAAAGAGTCTTTATTTGCTGCTGAAGTCATCAGCTTAGCATGCAGCAGCAGCCAAAGCTGGGCATTGTCAGGAAGGAAGAAGGAGGGAATTATATGAAAGCTTGATGGGCTCACATCTTCATGCAGTGTGTACATCTGATTTCCACAACTCAAGAAGGATATTGTGCAGCTGGTGTGGAGGAGGACAACAAAATGTTCAAGGATTTGCAGCTACTTTACCACAACACAGTAAAAAGTTTGGGAGTGTCCACCTTGAACAGACAGCTGGGTTAGCGGAGATATGGTCAAGGTTTATGAAATCCTAAAAGTCTGCAGGTAAGTCAGATGCAAAACCTCTCTCTGCCGCACTCTGCAATGACTGGACTTGAGAGCATTTGAAGCTGATAGGAGATTGGTTTTAAAGAGGTGTAAGGGTGTCTTCACATAGGGCATTGTGAGCTTCACAACCTTTTGCCACTTGAAGCAGTGGATTACATTTGGAAAAGAATTAGAGAAATTAGTAGGCAGCAGATCTGCACTAAGACCACAGTGAAGTGGACATGAATATGTCCTGGAACATCCTTAAAACTGTCTTTCTGGATGCTTGGAGAATATGAGAAGAACAGATCACAAAATGTGGCCAAGATCACATATTTTTCCCTAAATTGCACTGTCCTTTTGATGGTGTTTGATATCATTAGCTTTACCCAGCAGGTACTTTTATTTTCTTAGAAATAGAAATTACAATATATAATTGGGATGCAAAGGATTATTCAGTTACTCTGCTGTTCTTTTGGACTAATGGCCCTCAGTTTTAATGTCAGATTGGAAATTATTGTAGAAAAAAATACATGTTAAATTTATAATGCTGTGCATTATCAAGAAACAATACTTCCATGTTCTTTCTATCAAATAACTCTTCCCAGATGTTTCTGTGAGATTTTTTCCTATCCAAGGCCACATCAAATTTAATTTAGAATATTAGTCCCTTCTGGTTTTGAATGAAGCTCAGAATTAAAACCCAAAGCGATCCAAAGATTGAGCTTTTCCTTCAACCTTGAATTTCAAGGACAAGAGGTTTTCAGTTTTAAGGCCGTGCTTCAGACTAATTTCCAATGAACTACTTCTAGTCCTTCTTAAAAGTGAATCACACGTATTTTAACACAAAATCCACTCTCATTCAAAACAGCTTTTACTCATTTATTTTTCAATTAGCAGAAAGTGAAACAGTATGCAAGCAAATGCACTGATGACATGGCAACCACAACATCAGCTAAGGTTTATTACACTATCCCAGCATTTCATAACAGAGGTTTTCTCTTGCTCCTGTTTGTTCTCACAGCAAAACTCACAAAGGCATCCATCCACAAGTACAGAACAGGGTCTTGAGCTGCTAGTAAAGTTCAGACAACAGGAAAACAGATGTGAAGGAATACACCAAGGTGTCTTTGAGAACATTTATTCAGCAGCTCATGGAGAAAACTCAAATACAAGATCAGCATAGAAAAAATTGCATCGGGGATTAAATGTATCAGAAAAGATGATTTCAAGGAGGGGATGAATTGTGAGGCATCTTGGAAGTTTAACCTCTCTCATGGAGAAAAGGAAGCCACCAGAAGAATGTGAAGAGAGGTTTGGTGCAGTCAACTCCACAAGCTAGGAGAAGGGACAGCCACTTTCTGGGGAGGTGAGACTGCTTTATTACGGGCAAGGGAAGGAACACTGCAATATTCAAGACGAGGAGCAAGAATTTCTGCTCTGAAGGAAAGGCTTTAAGAGCTTTTAATCAGAAAATATTAACAACTTTTATCAAGGCAGAGCCTAGATGATAGCCTATATCAAGGCAGAGCCTAGAGCTTCTTCAGCAGGAAGCTTGAATGATAGATGTCCTGCAGACAGAGGAAGCAACAACATGCCAGTGGTAATGATGGTTTCCTTAGTGATGATGGAAGGTGACCTAAGGAGGGCTGGAAGGAGAAATTAGGAGATTTTTGCAGTAATGCTGAACTTGGGCTGATGCAGCACATCCTCAAAGAAGAATTAAGGACAGCAACTGAGATGTAGGCTACCATGTTTGAGGTATTTCCTGTTTAAATATGTTTGCTTTTGGCAAACCAAGCTATGTTAACATAATGATGTAAGCAATGTTTTGCACAAGTCCTTAAATTCCTAACTTCCTATCAGTCACTTTTAACTCCTAGCTGACGTGCTGTTTACAGCCCTGACTCCTCGGGATGTTCTCAAAGCTTCATACCTCAAGGTGTTGGAGATGCAGCTCAGAAAAACAGGTGTTAATATTTTCCAGAGAATTTTAAAAATACCTTGCAGTTCCTTAATGAAACAAATGTTTAATGTACACAGAAAATATTGTCAACTGAAATATTAAATTGTGTTTTGAATATCCTCAAGAAATTTTAAACAAAATTTACTAGAGCATTTGTTTGTATTTCTTATGCAGTCCACCCCTCTCTGTTGCTGTTTTAAAACCAAACATAAAATTTTGAGCACTTTTATTGCATACAAAGGCATCTTCTCATCTTGCTCCCAAGGCAGTTCTTGAAATTTATATCATAACCACAGTGTGTGTGTGGAAATGTCAACCATACTTAGAGTCTGAGAAGACTGTCCCTGACGCAGCATTTCCTCACTGCTCACTGGCTTTCTGAAGTCTGTCAGGAACTTTCTGGGGTGTCTGTTCTCTCAGCATTTTTTTTCTAAATTGAAACTGATAAAGTTCTGGGACTTGGCCCTGCCAGGAGACATATCTCTTGGTTCTTAATCAGTCAGGCTCAGGGCAGCCCTTCACTTTCACTTTTGCAAAGAATCTCTAATTGAACAACTATGGATGACCTGCCAGATGGCTTTCCCACAATAGAAAGTTTTTTAAAGCTTCAGAAACAGTTACCAAGCATCTGAGCATATTTAGTAAGTGCCATATTCTATGTCTACACATTTCTGTGTAATCTACCCAAGTTCCTCTATCCCACAGTTTTCAAATATTTGGAGATCAAATTAGATTTCATATACTGTTCACTGGCTTGTTTCCATTTTCTTGAGACAGAAAGAGCAAGTGTGACAATGCAAGATATGTGACTTTTCCTCCAGTTTTTCAAAATTTAGCATGTTCATATTTGCCCTACTCTCTGGCAGATGAAGGCCCACAGATGAGTGTTCATAGATCTGAAGTCTCATTTCAGTGTAGAAAGGATGATTTTCCTTTGCATTTGCAGTGGACTATATTCACCCCTGAGTAAGAAATAAAGTGTTATCTTCCTTTTCTGCATTTTTTTGTCTCTTGATCCAGATAAGTGAAACTTGGGCTGTCTCAGTGTGTGGAAAAATTGAAAAGTTGCATTACATCCATGATCTTTTGGTTTCTCTGATTAGCAATTTACTACAGTTCTGCCTTCCTTGGCTCTTCTCATTTTTGAGGTCAAAGAAAAACAGGTCCTTCATCAGCATAGTTAAGACTTGCAACCTTGAAATGACATGATAAAGCTGTCATTTCTTCTGCCTCTGGGATTCTGCAGCAAGGATGCATAGGTCTTGGAAAAATGACTGGAGAAGAGTTGTTGAGGAAATGCTCAGGATCAAGCATTGAAAGACTGAGGTTGTGCAGGACCATAGGCAGGTATTTGGAAAATGTGGCTCAGAATTGCCAGAAAAGAAACTGAGGCACAAATTATGTGGCAATATGATACTGAAAGGCTGCTTGAACCTTGAATGTTGTCACAATTAGAGTTTGAAAAATTTGACTTTAAAGGAGAGGCTAGGGACATTTTTTTCCCCTTGCTTAATGATGTGTCAAAACTGGAAACCTACAAAAGTCTGTGAGCCCAAAAATTGATAGAACGGAGCAAACTAGAATTTTATTGAATGATCTGAGAATTTGGGCATAAGAAGTGGATATTCAGATGAAAGGACAAGCAGCTGTTTATAAGCAGTCAGAAATCAAACTCACTCACACAGCTACCTACCTATTTAATTGGTCAGAAATACCTAGAGATGTCTAGGTATTCATATCCCTAATTGGGAAGGCATGTGTGTCTGGCATGCAAGCTTACCTTGACTCTCAGGCCCTACGATTGCCAGTGGGAAGACAACACTTAAAAAAATCCTGCTCTTTTAGGAAAGTAGCCAACACAAGTGACTCTGTAAGTGTCATTTAAGACAGATTGTCTGAGATGTTTCTCTTTGCCAGGGGCTCGAAGGTGTATTTATCACAGACTGAGAAGAGCTGTGCACACACCCTCGTCAGGTCAATAGAGTGTGTGAGTGCCACATGCAACATCAAGAAATTGGAACCGGAAATTTAATCCCAGCTCTGGAAATCTTAAAAAGCCTCTGCAATACTGGTGATGTTCCCTGTAACCTATTATTCATAGTATCAGATTTTACCATTTTTCCTGAGACTTTTGGCATTTTCTCATTCCCTTTGGTGATGATGATGATGATTTCCTTTGGAACTCTGGTCACACTTTGTCCTCCTAATTCATCTTCTACATTTTGACTCCTGCATCATGCAAACCACATTCTGCACGTGCACAAATCTCATTTTTAAGGAGTTTGACAGAAATGGACTGGAGGACCTCAGCTAGTAGATGGATGCAAGAGCTCCACAGACCTGAGTGGAGCAGACCTGAACACTTGCTTTTCACCATGCACTGTCCATCCATACTGTGGATTTACCCTTGCAAGGACACGCACACAAAGCCCTGTTTTAAATTCTTAAAATCAGTATTAGTAGTGTGTGGGCCTCTTCCTGAATCTGCCAGGCATTGCTACTTTAGTTCATATCAAGGCAGTTTTGCACTTTACTACTGCCCTGTTCACTGCATTACTCAGCTATATTCTTTATTCAGTATTTCAAAGGATGAAATTTGTTTCTACACTGGAGACACCCTGGCGCTTTTTGCTTTAGAAGAGGAGGAAATTCTGCCATTAGATGTGTCATGCAAACTGGACGACTTCTGAAAATTAGTTTAATTAGCCTCTAGTAACTATCATCCCATGTGGTTAATGGCAAATTTTGTATAGTTAGATTTTAAGAAAGCATATATTGCTAATTGCTCGTTCTGACCAGGAACAACAGCTTTAGTCAGTTATGTGTAATCTTGAATGATGCCAGGTGGAGATGTAGTTAACAGGAAGCATAAACATTTACATTGTCTTCACTATAGGCCACTGTAGGTGCATGTGAGTTGAATTTGCAAAATCTGACCAATTATTGGTTTCCCCAGACTGAAACATCTTCATCTTCTCTGAGGTCTAAGAATCTGGCTGCTGGGTTGAAAAATCTGTCTGCAGGTGAAGAAAAGTGATAAAGTTGTTTTCCTATGTGGAAAAAAAATAACATTTTTTTTATAAAACACTACAATAGCTTGTGATATTCTATGTTATTTAGATATACCAGAGAGATCAAAGCATTGCAGTATATTTTATCAACTTGCCTGTATTCCAAATCTATGAAATTGTATTTTCTCTTGTTCTTATTCAATTTATGATTTATTTTTCTCCTGGTATAAATCAGTTTCTGTTCTATGGATGCATGGCAGGTATTCCATCTTGTTTTTCAATATGCTATGTCTAGAACAAATATCTAGTCAGTCATGGGCGTATAAAGTATTAATCATACGTGTTTGAAGGTATGTTGCTATAGCAATTCCTTTAGTGCAAGAAAAAAATCAGCATATAGCAGGCCAGGGATATGAGAACAGTAGGAATTACAAAGCTATAACATCACTATTAACACATTATTGCATTGTAATGATATTATTTTCTAACTATCCTAGTCCCCAGCTGCCTAATTTTTAAGATAGAATTCTCCAGCAGGGATTTCATAAATGGCTCTGACATGAAAGACACTTGCAATATTAAGAAGACATTAAGCTGTCTGAAGAAAATATTTTTCAAAAGAGAAAGTGTTCAAACAAACAAAATATCTTCTGTCCATGACACACCAGATCCCTTGTCTTCCCTATTCCAGTGTGATCCACCCTGAGGTGCTGAACATGACAGGGCTGAATGGAAGAGATTAGCAAGACCCAGCTTAAATAGAAATGCTGTGAGTTGAGCATGTAAAGCTGCAGAGCAGGAAAGCTGGGAGGGCTAGCTAGAAGGAGATATGGAAATGTAATTTCATCTTGTATTACGAATCTAACTGGAAAATTTAAAAACCAAAGCAGAAAAGACTTTGTCTCCAGGAGGATTATAATTATCTGGAGGAGAAAGGAGGCGGTAAGTAGTGGTGCAGCTCACTTGTGTAAAAAGAATGCAATGGTAAATTGAACTGATTGGGAGTATGGACTGAACCATGGCGTGAAGGAGGACTAGTCAGACACAGACACACTTAGCCTGTATTAAGGCTGCTAATCCTCTGGGTGTATTAGCATTGCCTTCCCTGGGGGGAAGGTAGGGTCAGCTTCAAGTAATCCCACTCTTGGTATTTAACTCTTTGAGTTTGATGCTTTCCTAATGTAGATGTTTGCATTATGGTGAAAAATATTATATAAATATATATAGCTGAATTGCCTTGCTATTCTCTGTGCTTTAAATATTGAATTCTTGAGGTTCAACTGTTCTAATATCTCTCCTTCAAAACATTCATTAAAGAGAAAAAAACAAGAATCCCACAAACAAATGAACACTGCAGTAGACCTTTGGATTTGTTGCATTGATTTAGTGTCTGAATGAGCAAGAAAGAACATTTATATTAGAGTGGATGGGATCAAATAGTAAAGATCAGAGGGAGCTAGCTATGTATCATCCACATCCTTTCTTTTTAATTAAAGACAAATACAGACCTTCAAGAAAAAAGAAGCAGCAGTTCAAAGAGGTATTAAGTTTAATAGCAAGCAACCTTTACAGAGATGGATCCTCTTCTCACTGTTTTGTTTTACAGCAAAGTGACAGTGACAAGCAAGAAAGGAAAACGAGAAAAATTTAACCTGTCTTAGGAAAATAAAAAAAGAAAAAAGAAAAAAAGAAAAAAGAAAAAAAGAAAAAGATTGCTTTTGTTGAACATGCTTTCCAAGGAAGAGAAAATTTTCAAAGGGGGAGGACAGGAAGCAGATTAATTAAAAAAAATAGTAGAGTTTAAAGATACATTTCCTATTTTGGTCTCCTTGGGAAATGTGTGAAAGGAAGTTAAACAGGCTCCTTAATTTAAATTGTGATGGAAAGAACTACATCAGGAAAATAAAAATAACTAGGCATTTAGAAATAAGCAAGTGTGCTTTGCCACTGAACTCTTTTGGTAAGATGCAACTTGCTCCCAGATTTCATTTTCCAGATACTTAAGAGCCAAAATTCAAATACCTGAAAAATTCATTAGAGGTATCAACAACATTTAATGTTTGTATAGCACAGACTAGGCAGCACTGCACAGCAAAACTTTTCAACTCTGAATAGTGCCAAGCTTTTGGAGAGAATCTGTGATACCACAAAACACATGGTTTTTCTGTAAGGGAAAATCTTTCAGCATACAGAAGGTATCATTTACCCTAAAGAGGTTATGTAAGTGCTGAGTAAAATTATTAATAAAGTGGTTGACATTAAGAACTGGAATTTTGCAAGCAGTCCTGGCTGGTGAAATATCTGTGGTCGAGGTCTGTAAAATTTGAGAGGTGAGCATGCACAATATATGTGCATTCCTGTAAGAACAATATGAGTGGCTGCATTATAAGTCTCATTATTTCTGTATACATATATATATATATGTGCATACATTAAACATCATCTGAGATTTTTTAATGATGCATTCCCCACTAAATTTTTCCAAACTTTGGAAAATATGAGTATTTTCCAAATTTAAAAATAATAGGCCCTTATACTAACCTTGCATATAAAGCGGAATATGTACAAGGGGCTATTCCCATTTCCCCCCTAGAGTCAGCTCGAAATGCCTTAAGAATACATATTTTCCATTTTTATTATAGGGCTATTTCCATTCATCAGGAAACTGACTTTTACTGATGACCTGAATGCTCCTCTAAATCAGATTTCCACTACTGAGTTTAATCTAATATTGTATCATTTTGAAATAATACACAGACACTACCAGAACAGAGAATGAAAGTGCAAAACACTGAGGAAGGTGTGGAGCCAAAGCATGCATCTACTGCATGTTGTTGCTCTATTTGGTTTATGTTTTCCAATGAGCTACACTAGACTATGATGGATCAACATTCTATTCACATTTCACCTTCAAAGTCTACACCCTGTAGGAACCCTGAAACTAATTGAGAGAAAAATCTGGTCCCACTGAAACCTCAAGGAATTTTTTCTGCTGACTTCACTAAAGCCAGGATTTCACCTTATATATTTGTTCAAGGAAGAATGGAGCCCTTTAATCACAATATATCTGCTCTGCCCTGCTGCCACTGCTGTGGGTGACCTCGAACACTCGTGCTCAGTGTCAGGCAGCACAGTTGCTGTTTATTTGCTTCTATTCCTAGCTCAGCTGAGCGTGCTAAGTGAGAGATGCGCCAGCCTGCCTCGTCGCAAATGGCCTTTTAATGAACTAGTCAAGGATTTAAATTATCCAAGAACCTGGGAAAAAGCATTTTAAATTTAAGACCCTTTTAGGCAATTAAAACCTGACATGTTGCCATTGAAAACAGGCCAGGGAAAAAGCGATTCCACCTCTTGAGATTCGCCACTTACAGGGAGAATAATGGCATTTCAGGCACCCCAGGTACTGCAGCCTTCAGAGGGTGCTCGTATGTCAGCTTCACGAATTGATTCTCACTGTGCAGCATCTCGAGTTGATCCTCCAGGCATGAGAGTGTTTGGTCACTGAACAAACTGGATTACTCTGTGTTGGGCCACTGCCATTTCAAAACATGGGGGAGGAGGAGAGAGAGAGGAAGATTTCCACAGCTAAGAGATTTGTTTCACTAGATTAAGCAGTTTTATTTCTGCTTTTGGATGTGTTTATTTGTTTGTTTGTTTTAAATGTGTGGTGTGATCAACTTCTATTTGAGAGCAATAAGAGTTGAATATCTTAATACTTGAGATATTTAGTATTTGCAAACTAGTAAGTAATCTGCCATTCAGAATTTGCTAAATAGCCTATCAATAATGTACTTTGAAAAAAAAAATAAATTTTTTCTGGGTTGCAATGCCCTGCAGTAATGGAAAATTTCCATGTCCTGTCAACTTACCTTTTGTGTGGCACTGAAAGGCTAATACATTAAATAACTACATATATCATACAGAAAAATTCCACAGTGAGGCCCTGAAAAACTAATTTTCCAAATAATTCCCTTACTAGTTAAAAAAGTCATAAAGTCAGCCCCTAACCATAAAACGTATCACTCATATTTCAACTCTCAGGTGCTGTGCCAGGGTCATGACTGCTGTACATGAACCGTTCCCATTCAGGCCCAGGGAAACCAGGCTGCCCTTGCCTCCCAGTGCTTACATCTCAGCATCCTTATTCTGGAGATCACAATTCAGTGCAGTTTTCAGCTTAGCTCTGTCTGTTACTGGTGGCCTCAGTTTGTATAAGCTTAACCAAGGTATATATTTGCTGCTTATTTCCCTGTTGCCATGTGGCAGAATCAATCCTCTCCCTTCCCGAGCTTCTTTGTGTTATGCGTGTCTGGCTGCACAGATTGGGCTGGCCATGTCATGAAATCTTGCAGAGAGCTGAGGAGCAAAGCACTGGAGACGACCACTGGTTTCCCAGAGTGCTGGCCCAGAGTGGCTGTAAATGCTGGCACTGGCTACACGAGCGCCAGAGAGGCGGTTTTGTGAAAGCTCACAAAGGTTCAGAAGGGAGACCTGTTCTTCATCAAACCCACTGCTGCTGAGGCAGAGACCTTCTTGCAGTTGTATTTGCCTTATCCCTTAAAACTAGCTCCACATGTGTATTTAAGATTAGTTAATGGAAAAACGTGAAGTGCTGTGTTTTAGCCAAAGCTTCCCTTTAGGGAAGTGGAGCAGCTTTGTTTTGGAGGGGTCTGGAGGAGAAGTGCCTGGCTGTCCAGTACTGTAAGTTTCCTGAACTGCATCTTTCATCAGAGCATCATTAGAGCTACTCTCTAACACTGCAGAGAGAAGAAGGTTTGTCTTGCTTTTCTAGTTGTAAAACATAGTTCATGAGAAAACTTCAATATGCACAGAGAAAAGGACACCCATGAAAACTGAATTCTTAAATTTATGATTTTTATTTGTAGCACATCCACAAACACAGATAGATGTGAAGTTGGCTTGTGATGTGTCTAGAAAGCCCATGGGATTGGAGCAGGCATGTTGCTGGTAGCTTGAAGTGACTCATAGTGGCTGTTCAAATGGAGAATTTTTGCCTCCAGGTGATTAGACAAATACTTGCTTTTAACTGCCTTAACTTTCTATTCTGTTTTTCAATGCAACTCTGTTGAATGTGTCTTTTCCACAGCACTCAACTCTTATGTATTATAGTCCTGCTGTATTGAATGACCTTTGAGAGCTGGAAAGAGCAGTCCCACGTGAAATAATGAAAAGGGTTAAAGTCATTAGTTAGCCTTTTTTCATGCTGTCTTGTGTTTTGGCCAAAGAGTGTAAATTCACTTCACTATTTCTGGAGTAGTTCCTACAGAATGCTAGAAAATCACTTTTAAAACAAAGCAATTATTAAAAGCACTTTGCATGTTGTCTCTGAGCCTTAAGCTTTGAATACCAATATCACAGAATCAGTCCAAACTGAGAGATGTGAAGAATATAAATTTCTGCATTACATAATTTTATTTCTTAAATTTGCTATGTGTAATGAACTTTCTATTCCTTCCTGTAGGAAGGGATATATTCAACATTCTTCCCACGAACTAAAGCAGCTATAAATCTAAAAAGCCTAAAGCTGTATTTCACCTTGGTACTGTGTAACTTTTGTTATGGGTACAGAAATGGAAGATGTGAAATTCATAAAAATAGCTTTATATTGCCTTTATATATATATATTTTTACCCAGGCCACAAAAGCAAAAACTGGCCTTCAGTGTCTCCTTGACTGGGGGTCCCTATTCCCAAAGGCCATTTCTCCACTTTCCAAATATGTATGTATTTTCTGCCCTGAATTCTGGCATGCATGAATGTATAAGTGATATTTGATCTAGGTTCTGTTTCCCTCATTCTGTCCATGAATATCCACATCCTAAGAAGAGTTTGAAAGCAAAATAATTAAAATAGAGTAATGGATCTAAAACACTGATTGCAGGTTTTTAGCATGATATCAGCAATAAACTGGCTTTTAGAGGACGATTACTCAGAATTTGTGTTGTCATTGCCATTTTCATTGGCATGTAATATTTCTAGACAAGTCTCACTGCTCTGAAACCTACTTATGCCAAATAGAAATGATAAGGTTTTATGAATATGAAAACAAGTCTCTTTGAACTGAGTTAAATCTGCAGTGGTGCCAGCACTCAGTCTCTGACTATTAGCTCACGGGGAACAATGAACTTATCTTATGTAACTTCAAAATTAAATAATTAAAAACAATCCTTCTCCCTCCGTGCGTGGAGCTCCCCCCTCCTTTCTTTACGGTTAATAATTATAATAACATACTCAGATGCAGGCAGTGTTATTATCTGATAATGCCTGAAATTTGAAATGGGCCTATTAGCCACCCGAGGCGAAACATAATTGCCCAGTTTCTGTGCACTATCAGATGGCAGATGATGTTGCTGAACGTTATTACTTAAGTATTTCAATTTTTCATATGGTGGAGAAATTAAATTTAAACTGTGTTCTGCAGCAAATCACTCAGCTTTACTGTTTCCGAAAGGTTGTGATGCCAGTGCTGTTACCCCTACAACCTTTGGTAAAATTGGTTCTTTGGCAGTGGAATTGGAGCTGGAGAGCATTGCTGCTGGGAGCATTGATGTGGTATATACTACAGTGAGTATTTGCACTTCCAAATAACAATCATCCCACATCAGCTTTCCAAAGTAAGCAAGGCCTGAGCACATTTCATTGCTGGTAAGTTACACGTCTCCAGCTCATAGTCACTTTCCATTGAAATTCCCCCTGGACTGGTGTTCCCAAGTCCAGGTTGTTCTTCACACAAGTTTGAAATGTTCAGAATAAATTCTTATCTCCTACTTGTCTTTTTTGTCTTTTGTTTCGGGTTTTTTTAGTTTTTGTTTTGTTTTGTTTTTTTGCTTGTTTTTTTTGTTTGTTTTTGTTGGTTTTTTAAAACCTAAATAGTTTGTTTAGATCTGCTTTAAAGCTCTGGGGACCCCAGAAGTAGGGAAGCCAGCTCACAGCTCCTTCAGCTGGGAGGTGTTGAGGGGCTATGGGCCAGCAAGACTGATGTTGCTAATAAGGCCTGGTGGTGTGACTCAGAATTAAAGGTTACTTGCCAAAAAAAAAAAAAAAAAAAAAAAAAGAAGGGGGACAGCTTGCATAATTTCATGTTACACTGAAACCTTTGGGAGTCCCTCCCAGTGGAGCAAGTCTAATAACACTGCCTGGGCAGGATAGACTTCAGGGCTTGATATAGCAGCCTCACCTACAACAGCAAGAGGAAACTGTGCTTTATTAGAATCAGAATGTATTGGTATTTAGCATCTTTGTGTGACTGCCTAAGGCAGGCATAAAACAGTAGTTATTCCAAACTATTGTAAGAATGATGTGCTTTCAAAGAATTTAAAGAGTTAAGCTCTTTAGAGAGCTGGTTTTTAAAGAATTTTCTAGCTTTTAGCTCAGGTTAGGGTCAGTTTGTCTGTATAAAACTTGCAGATGCTGTTATTCCCTCTGTGATGTCCTGGTTACACAATTCTCACTCACAGGTGAAGAGGTAAATTTACAGACGGGTCTAGTCTCCCACAAAATTCTCTCTGATTTCAGGTCCTCTGCTTTTACTTTCCCTTGAAGGAAAAAAAAATAAACTTACATCTCAATTTAAAAAAATCAATTTAAATGGAATTTTTTTGTTGGAGAAACTCATATTACTTAATTTTCATATTAACAGCTAACTGAGAAAAATGCTTCAACACTGCATATGAAAATATTTCCATTTCTTCCCAGATGCTTTTGGAGCATCCTGCCTCTTTCTTTCTTTATGAAAAGAACAATTAATGAAACCATGATTAGGAAATCCTGCTGAGAGGAGGAATTCAACAGCAGCATCAGCACCTAGAGCAATGAAAATGAACTTCAGGGTGGGGAGAACCAGCTATCTTCTCACCTTTTCCCTGTGGCAATGGCTGATGTATGGAGCCCCTGCCTTACACAGAGCATCAAGTGAAGAAGCAGCAGAGGGTTATGTCATTGGCTCAGTGTGCTGGAAGGCATTCCTTCTGCTGTTGGACTGTGTGAACATTATGCACATAAGACTGGCACCAAAATGCTCTTTTTTTTCCAGAAGTCTTCAAATGGCATTATTCAGCTATGAGAAAGGAAGGCATTGGCTTTCTAATGTGGGGCAAAATGGTGTTACCATATTTCTACCTCATGAAACTATTTTCATAAACTCTTTTAAAATAGAGAAGACCTACATTTGTAAGGATTGGAAGAGGACGTAAAGGAGAACTCTACAATATTTTGCTGCTTTTTAGAGTTAGTAGATTTGAATTAAAAAGCCTTTGAATTACTCAGGATTAATTTTGGAACTGAGCCAAATTTCCAGTTTTAAGGAAAATGAAATATCTCTAGTAGGTCACAAGTAAATACCGTCTTTTTTTTTTTTTTTTATTCCTCATTCCATACTTAGGAGGTGCTTTAATGGATAAAGTGCAGAATAAGCAGATAAAATGCACTTTGATGAAGTTTTTATATACACATGCCCTTGGACATTGGGAAAATAAGTACAGAGGACTCAAATCTTTGTAAACACAAGGATGTCATCCCCAGATACAGGATATGCAGTAGAGAAGGAGCTTTATTCGCCCTTCAGCTCAACAGTATAATGCTGGGCAGAAAGATCCAGCTCTGAGGCCCTAATTCTCTTCTCAGACCATCAATAGAAATGTGAAGAACTTTGCTGGAAAACAATTGTTCCAGAAAAAGAGTGTGATATGTCTGCTAAGTTCACAGTTTCTGCTGGCCCTTTTCCCCTGGACCCTGTTTCTGGTCTGTGCAAAAAGGTAGAGACCAGGACTGCTGAGGCTTGCTTTGGCTCACCCTGTCTCAATAGCCGAGCTTTAAAAATTGAAGAGCACACCAACTTAGAAGATCTGAACAGATGAACAGTTAGTAACTCAAATACCTTTTTAATATTCATCTCCCAATTGTTTTGGAGAAGTGGTTAACAAGACTACTCAAAAATTCTGTCTGAATGCTGCATGATCAACTGTATTTTGGCAAAGTTGCTGCCAAGCCTCCCAGAAGTCCTTTGCAACACATCAAGCTCCCAGAGTCATGTAGCTTCCTCTTGGCAAGGGCATTTGATAGTCCACAGACTTCAATGCCAGGACTGGAAAACAATAAAATAAACTATAAGCTATGAAGCAAAAATAAAATAAGAATAATAAAAAAAAAGAAATATTATACTCATTGTAATTGAGTCAGCTTGTTGAGGGACATAAAAATCTAATCAATTGCTTTTGCATAACAATCAGTTGTCACATTGGGCTCTAATTGAGCAGCCAGATGGAGCCTTATAGTTGTAGACTGTAGTAGCAGTATTCCTGGGACACACAAAACCACATGAGGCAATGAACATTAGGTTCATCTTTGTATTAATGCGTAAGGAGAGCTCCACTTTACGGGCAGAGCCAGATTTCCCAAACCAAACATATTCCACTCAATGTGCTTCTCTGCCATATATGGCAGATAGAAACCTTTCTTTTAATGGATCCTCTCTGGGCTTAGAGGTATTGCTGAATATACTCTGAAGCTGGGGCATGGGTGGCTTCCAAAAGCCCAAATGACATGGAGTATCTACAGGAACTTCATCTCCTTTCTAACGTTTTTGTATATGCTCCATATGCGTGGTACATTTGAAAGGACACTGACGAGACATTTTTCATAAACATTCTGTGCCTTAGTGTTTATAAAAGCTTCTTGGGAAAACTGAAGCTGAAATCCATTTCTTGAGTGAATTGTTTTTCTCCTCCATCTGGATACTTTGATTTACTTGGCTGTGAGCTTCCTGGTAGCAGCAGAAGCAAGCAGTAATAAGGAACTGAGAATATTTAACTATTTATCCCTAAAATTAACCAAAAATAGGCAAGTCCCATTTTGAGTGTGCAAAGCTTGGCAGCATTCAGTCTAATAGGATATTGAATCAAATATAGTCAACAAATAAAAATGACCAACCAAAGCTTTTTGCCTAAATAAAACCTGTGTTTCTGTCCCTCTCTGTGTTCCCTAAGATCTTCTTTGTCCAAGACTTTGTCAGTGACTTTGAAAAGGGCTCAACAATACCACACTAATGTCTGGGGTTTTTTAAATGTATCTACTGGATGATAGGTGGGCAAGTAGGCAAAAATATTGATTCGGAGATCTGGGAAAAAAAATGAAATTGCTGATTTTTTTCCTAGCTTCCGCTAATGATTAAAGTTAAAATAATTCCTGTAGAATTTAGTGACCTTTTTCTACAATGGAGCAGAACTGCTGCACTGCATGAATTTAGCAGGATGCTGGCTGGGACGTGGTACCGGGCTGTGACTTTTTGTGCATTGCATGCACAGCCTTGCTCAGCCTGCCACAGCAACCTCTGATGGGCAGATAGCAGCTCTTGGTTCCTTTTAATGATTTATTTGACCACAATTCAGATCTATTGTCTTCATTGTGAAAATATATATTTTTTTTTTTGCAGTCTCCCTCTCAAACAGTATTCAGATATCATTTCTTTCTGCATTTCTCTTGCTTTCACAATTCTAATTTCCATTCCTTCCGTCTTCTAATCTGACTCCTAATTTCATGGCTGTGCAGACTACTTATTAATAGCTGTCATATTCTTTCTTCTTTCCCCTTCTACCCCTCGTTGTAGTTGAAAATTTCGGCTAAAAATAGGTAGGATATGCTCTGAGGAATTCACAACAACTCTTAAGAGCAGTACACCAGGTTGCTTTCACTGCTGTAAAACACTATTTACCAACTACAAAAACAAAGTTCTGACGATTCATGTCTCACCAGAAGCTACCCTAATTTCAGTCCTTGGGAAGGTCTTGCGTTACCTTTCACTGCAATTTGCTAAAAAAGGATTAAGTTGATTTTTTTATATTTTATATTACTATTTATATACATAAATTATATATGTATATATTACTGTATTGAAATATCTTATGTATTACTATTTTGTAGTCATTCTAATGTAATACTACATTAAAACAATGCATTGATAACAGAAAGCAGTATTTAGCACATTTTCAATTAATAGCCTATCTGAAAATGGATCTTTGTCAAAGAGAAGAAACCTTATTATTATCGAGTCATTTCTTAACGAGTGAACCAAAGTGAACAATCAGTGCTTTGTTCCTCTGAGAAATCATAAAAAAAATAAGTTCTTTCCTCATGTTTCAACCAAGGACTTCAAAACTTCCACATGCCTGCAGGAAAGATGCCTTCTTTTCAGGATATCATTCCCCATATGTATTTCTGAAACATCTGAAATTAAACTGAATGAGCATATTTAATCACAGGTACCGGAAACCCAACAATTTGGTTTTATGTCTTGGCCAATGATTTTCAAATGTGAGATGCCACAGTTTGGCTAAAGTACATACAGGGATTATGAGAGAAAATATTCTCTCTTTTGAGAGAGAACTGCTTAATTGTTTCATTAGTATTAAAATGTGCACAAAGATTTACTTTCTTATTCTGAGCTGGGACAGCCCTTCAAACTAACAGTCCTGGTCCATTGCTATTATGCTGTCATGTTAAAAGAAAAAGAAAAAAAAAGAAAAAAGGGGTACCTTCCATTTTAACAACTTCTTGGCTTTTTACCTTGTAATTATAGATTGATTATGGCTTTTAATCTCACTTTTTAATGTGGTTTTTATTGTTAAGGATGATAGGTCCAAAGGGATTTTCAGATATGAGATGACTCCTTTGGGAGTGATATGCATAAGAACTGCTGGATGCTGGAGATAAGCTTGACACAACTGGGAAGCAGTCTGTGTGTGAGTTTTGATGGAATGTGCCTTTAGTGGCTCCAACCACCACCTAGGGTGAGCTCAGAGTTTGCTTGATGCTCTTGACCTTACCCTGGCAGTGTGTTTCTGTTTGGCTTCCTTGGCAAGGTGCACGTATCAGTGAAAGATCATTGTGAGGAAAATTCCCAAGTGACATCTCCATCCTAAAAATCAGTCACTTTGGCGTCTGTGTGTGAAGACACACACCCAGGAACCTCTGCTCTGGTCATATCTGAGAGACGTGACTCTACTGTAGCTGTCTTTTTAATCCTAGGCATATCAGGGTGACATTTTAGATTACAAGTAACTATCTAGTGCTGTGCATGGAGAGGTTTTCTAAAGGGGAGCCTGTGTAAGATAACCAACCTTACCCTGGCAGGCTGGAAGGATATCTGGGAGTACACACAATCTGTGAGGTGCCTGATGTCCACATCTAGGCTAGTGGGGCTGTTCCTCCCTTGTCATAACTATACAAGTTTTTTTGCAAGGGAATGTTAATTGTGTCCTAAGATTCTTTCTGATTTGTCAGGATTATGTGTCTGTCCCATGCTCCCATGTGGGCTCTGAACTCACAGCATTCCTTGCATACTCTGATGAGATCTCAAACCTAAGGTGTAGGCTTACGGTTCATGGGACTTGTTCTGGTGTATTGAAAACAGTTTTGTCAGGTGTTCAAATGCAGATTTTTTTCTACGGATCTTGGAATCACATTAAAATCCTTGGTTTATATGAATTTGTTTATTACATTGGTAAAAAAACATCCAAAATGCCTTGCTTTTTGGGTGCTGCCTTGGCACAGAGAACATTATAAGAATAAACTTTGATAATATGGCCCAGGCCCAAGACCTTATTATCAGCCTAATGAGGCTGTCTGTGCCTTGCAACAAATTCTGAGTCTCACCTCACCAAGCTTGGGATTGGCAGCTGGAGACAACCCATAGAAAATTACTGGTGAAGAAGGCTTCTCAGGCAGTCATGAAAGATACATTCACAGGAATATCTTGAGCTGGATCTGCAGTCGGAAATTTTCCGCTGACATGATTTTTTTTCCAGGAAAGTACACAATTTTGCAAAAAAAAAAAATTTCTCATGGCAAAATTTTTGTTTGCAGTTTCTCATTTCCTGGATGACAGCCACAGAGAACAGAAATGGAATTCTGTCTTCAAACTAAGGAAGAAAACTGTGTATGTGGACACCCAGCTGTTGACCTGCATCTGTCAGATTTCATACACTTTGATAGCCAGTAGTGGAAGTGACAAATCTGAAACATCAAAATAATATACATGCCCAAATGACAATGCAGACTCCTTGCCAGATGTCTGATAGCAATCTTCATAATTCATTTGGTCCAATGCTTTAAGCATATAACAAATTAAGTGAAACTTCAGTCTTTTGTCCGTGAAGACCACAAACTGCATCTCACCACTACCAGAAAATGGAAATTGTATGTGCCTGTGTGTGGTCTATCCCTTATTCATCAATTTCCTCTCTATGGAGCTGCTTTTTTTGATTAGGTTTTCATTACAAACGAACTGCAAAACACTGATTTAAATAAAAGGAAAGCTTGTGTGTGGTATTGGCAGTTTTACTACTTGAGGAATATTAACTTGTGAGCATGGATTTGCCTGAACTTCATCTCCTGGACATTTTCTAAAGACCTGTTTTACTGAAAAACCCCTACCATATTGACATTTTTATGTCTGTTGTTCTCCCTGTCAATGCTTTTGTAGAATCCTTATGTGCTACCTACTTCTCAGTCTTGCCTTTAAGATCCAGATTTATTTCATGAGAAAAATGGTTTTTAAAAAAGATGCCCTAAGGTAGATCAGAAATCTTTACATCACTTTTATTGTAATATCATCCTGAAATTACTTTATCCCTAGTGTAACTTTCCCAGAAATTATTTTTACCTAAACGATCTAAATTGCAACAAATACAGATGTCTGTCAGGCAAAATAAAAAATAATAGTTATAGGTGAGTTTGTATTTCTAGAATATTCCTCATATAAAATTAATGTAGTGTAACACATACACACACAAAGCAGAAAAAAAAAACAACAAAAACATTGAATTAGTGATTCAGATTCTGTTTCCAATTAAGTTATTGTATGCCCAGAGCAATTCCACAGATTGCTGCATTATTACTTTTGATTTATTCCAGTATAATTAAGAAAAACTTATGTCATCAACTCCAACGGAAGCCACAGTCTGAAAATTTAAGCTAGAGAATATATTTTGAGATAGTTTCCGACTAATGAATTGCAATGTAATTCAGTATCAAAAGAAACAGTGATTTAATACTAGTACCCTTTCATTTTGTTACCTTATTTTGTATTCCAGGTATGCATCCCAGTTAGAAAAAAACCCAAACCAAAGTACAAAGACTCAAACAAAAGCATTTTTAATTTTATTTTTTTTCATTATAGGTACTATTTGTCCGCCAAACATTAGGAGTTAAATTTGTGTAACAATTCAGATCTCTAGCAGAAGAGGCGCAAAGCAGAAAGAGTTTATTATGACCCACTAAACTTTTTCAGAGTCCAAAATAATCACATTCTGCTCCATTTTTCTTATTCTGTTACTTTTCATTTGTTCTGTGAGTTATGACTCCTTATAGCTTCTCAGATCATCACTCTATTTGCTGCATATACCAAGTAGCATTTATCTATCACCCTTTCTGATAACAATCGATTTTTGCATGGATCCTAACAATCTTTCAAGGATTACTGCAAATTTGTCAAACTCATAAAAATAGACGTCTTTTTGCCATTAATTCTTTATCAGCTGAGTCAGTTAAACCAGATTTTGAATTATGTCAGACACATGGGCATACTTTCTGAAGAACTACTAAATATTCTGTCCTGACAGAGGCAACTTTAGATGGCAGTATAAGCATGACCTGACAGGAGATTTTTTTGGTAGTCCCAGGACCTGTACTGCCATGAACCTCAGTTTTAGAAACCAAATTAAATACTGCTGGACTCTTAATCAAACACCATGCATCTTGCTACAAAATCTAGTAATAAACTAGCCAGAAAAGGCTATAATTCTGTGTTCAATTTATTTTTTTTCAGAGATAAAGGGATAAATATCACTATCTCACAGCAGAGAAAGACTGCTATTTCACTGCAGAAATAATTAGATGGACCTTTCTTGATTCCTAGACTACAGAATAAAATACTTCTAGGTAATAGTGCCTTTTGTGCTGTTTTTAAGAGTCCATGACTGGTGCTTTCTCTTGCAAAGGCACACTTCCTTCTGTGATTAAATATTTACCACAGTGAAAGAGCAGCAGAAGGACTAAGTGCCTCCAACTGACTATTGCCGAGGTCCATAAGGGACTACAGTACATATATAAATATTTTAAAAGATCAGGTCAGAGCAAGTGTCCATATCAGGCCATCTCCCTGTAGATCAGGGTGTGCTGTTTGTTGGTAGGCAGATGGATGTTTGCTTACCAACAAACTAAGCCTCCACTTTACTTGCTGTGCCTTTGCTATAAATCACTTGTTAAATTATCACATTAATCATGCATATGAAGAGCTCTGCCTTGCCTGGTGATTAAGAAGGGCAAGAAAAACGTAATTAAAGGTGCTGCAATCTGTTTTGTTTGTCCTGGGTATTGTTGTTGTTTCCAGGGTTCACCCACAGGAAGAAAATTCACATTTAATTCTTTCGACCAAGAGGTCTCTGAATTTATGAGGTTCATAGCCACGCAGGAGCCATCTGTCTCTTCTTTCCCTGAAAAAACAAAATACAGGGCATCTTGCCCCAGGTCTGCTATCAAGAGCATTTGGAGGGAGTGGAAGGGACTCAATAACGCTCTCCTAGGCTGGCTGCTGATCCAGAGCATCAGCTCATGCTCCAAGAAGAAGGTTGGACAGTCCTTGGCTTATGTCTTGAGGAAATGGATGATCATTGAGAGGGTTTTTCAGTTCATGGCTGCTCAGTTTTTTTTCACCTTTCTATGGCAAACAACTCTAATTTGGGGTCCTTCTAAAACCTGTGATGATGTAATTCATGTGGTCTGCCAGTACCCTCAGGAGAGTCCCCTAGAGAACCCAGGGCTTGCAGACTTCTGTCTGCAGTTCTCATCCTTCTGGCTACTTCTTGTTTGTGGTAGTACAATGAGCTGAGGGGGAAAAGAAAACACAAAAAATAAACAAACCAAACCAACCAACCAACCAAACAAACAAAAAATAAAACAAAACCTGAAGAAGTTACTTGGTTGCAACAGATTTGAGGAATCAGAATAATAATTTTTTTATAATGAATTGTGGCAATATAAACAAATACAGTTCTGGATGTGATGAGGAAACTAATTAATCAATAGTTTATCAACTATATGTCTGAAAATAAAGTATGAGACAAGAATTTTTTATGCAAACCTCTGAGATTTGAGAACACATATTTGTAAGGTGTTTCAAAATCCTACAGCAGTTTAAGGCATGTGAGTGAAACAGATTCATTGCTACTACGACTGGGACAAGGACAGTAGAAAGTTTCAGACAAGGGGCATCAATTGCTAGGTTTAAATGCATTTCCTTCCATAACTCTAGTTTCTCCATCCTAGTCATGGAGACATGAGACACAGGCATGAGTTTAACTCAGACTCTGTGCAGAGAATCCCCTCAGGCAGGCTTGTGTTTGGGGCACCTCAGAAGAGATTTGAAGCAGCCCAGGCATGATGGAGCCTGAAAACACTGCCTGAATACACTGCTCTTCCAGCCCCATACGGGCATCTCATGATGCTCTGAAAGGCTCACTGTGGGCACCCCTCTCCCCAGGCTGGAGCAGAACCCAGGAGGAACGGAGCCAGGCTGCAGCAAGGCTTTGTTAGCCATCACCCCTGCTAATGGCCAGCTCTGGGAAGCAGCAGGGACTCATTAGCCTTCCTATGTGTGTAGGAGGAGAGGCAACTGCTTTGGGCTCCTGGGAGTCCTTGCCTGTCAGGGTACAAAGGTCTATTGATGCTCACCTGACCTTTCCATATGAACCTGCTTTGCGTCAGGTGCTGAAAGATGTTTCACACAGTTATTTCTGGTGGGTAAGAGGCCCTTCGCTTCAGCAGTTTCTCTCATAGGAGTAGAGTAGGTTGTCTTTTTTTTGTTTACAGGCTAAATAAAGAGGAATTTATGGAAGCTTGTTTGATAAGAAGACATTACTAACACCAATGATTTGGAAAAAGAGGCATAATCAAGGGTGGCATCTCCTGAAGCAGGAAAGAGGAAACCCAGTTCTGGAGGTTTTGGGCAACATCTTTTCTAAACTGCTCTCCTTGGGGCTGAGGAACGGTGCTCCTGTCTCCCCTCTGCTTTAATGACTTCCAGGGACCCAGCAGTGCAGCTATTGTTGGCAGAGCAACACCCACTACTTTTTAGAAAACGTGAAGCAGGACAGATGAGCAGTATAGGGCTTTTCTTTTGCCCTAATAAAACACAAGCTGGGCTGTAATTTCTCCAGTGAAGGGTAGCACTGTATCTCCATGTGCAGCCTTGGCCATGTTGAAGCTGTGTTCTGGTCAGGCTCACTGCAAACCATACCCAGCAGATGTTGAAAAGGCTAACAGCTCCCACCTGTGTTATATGGATGAGATGAGATTTGTTTCTTTATTTTCAGAATGGAAAACAACCTCAGTTGTGGCAGAAGACTGTGCAAACCCAGCATAGAAAACAGGTTGTAACAATGTGCATGGCTGGTAAATAGACTTCTTTTTAATATTTTACAGATGCACCCCTTGCCTCAAGACATGCCCGTGTTTTAGTCAATGTACACCAATCAGGATATGCTCTCTTCATAGCCAGTGCATTCAAAGATGGACTAATTTTGGATCATATTAAAGAAGATGGGACAAGAATGAGGTTGTTATTTCTTTGGATGTGTAGAGATGTACTTAAAATTGTGCTGATCTTGTAATTGTGATCGTTTTTTTCAGTAGATCTGACTGAGAGGGAAATACATGAAAATACATTTCAGGCAGCATTTTGTTTTAAAAAATTTAATGGCTAGACACCTACGTGAAACACCTTCACAGATTCATTTCTGGTGAAATGAATAATTATCAACACACATCAAACAGGTCATCAAGCCACCTCTGACTGTCTTGGCCAAGAAAAATAAAAGCTTTCCTTCTGATTATGATCACAGTAATGTCAGAATAATTATTACTTTTTTTCTACACAGCAAGTACACAGCACTATTGGAATTCTACCTCCCAACATGTTAGTCATCTCAAAGGAATAATAATTTACCATTTCAACTCCATCTAATGTCCAGGACAGTATATGGCTGCTACAACCTGAACGTGTTCATTTTCATTTAAAACTGTTTTGACTTCAGCAGTACCCAGAGATCTTATACAGGGCTGAGATGATAAACATACTCCAAGATGTGGCCAAGGGCCAAGGAACAGTTGTTTCCATGCTTCATGCTCCTGCTCTTTGACAGGGTCTTTAATAAAGCTGTGTCTCTCTGGATGGACCACAGTCTTGCAAACTAAAAAAGCTCACAGTAAGAGAATTAACCAGGCTGAGAAACCCTGAGGGTACCTGAAAGAAATTTTTTCATTTTCTTGTCTTCTTTTCCTGTTTGGTTGGAAGGAAAATATTCTGTAAAATATTCCTGTTTTAAAATAAATGGATTAAAATTCCCTGTCCTTCTTCTCTTTTGTTTTTCTTCACAGACATAATGTTAATGGGAATTTTTCCAAATATGCCTACATGCGTTAAAAAAGTCTCTAGCAAATGTACCCTATTTTCAACCATAATTACTCCTATCTATAGCATGTGCCACAAATATATTTTTAAAATAAAAATCAGAAAGGAGATGAAGCTGCAAAACAATGAGTGTTATCCTTTAAAAATTCAGAAGAATGAGCATAATAATTAGCCATAAGAAAGGGAGTGCCCAGAGTTTTCATTCTTATGAGTTTACAGAGAAGAATAAAAGGAAATGCTTGCACTTGCTGAAGAAACTTAGAGGATGCAGAAGTTAAATCCTCCAGCAAATTAAATACATTGCCAGAAATACAGAGAATTCCCTTAGGTCTTACCTACATCTTTCATCTCGAATTGTCAAAGCACTTCTTACAGCTTCAAGAATGCTTTCATGCTGACATCTGGGGCAATTACTCCTTAAACTTACCTTCTAGAAATATTTTGCCACAAAACGTCACAGAAGTTAGGTCTTATAAAACGGGAGGTGTTGGTGGTGTTTTAATTAGAGGAATGGTAATATTCTACATAAAAAAAACCCCAATTGTCTGAAGAGTAAAACTGGATATGACCAAAACTATGCACAAATTTAGGAAAAATACAGAAAATTCTCTTTGCACGAAGCTTTAATAATGATACACAAGGGATAACATAGCTGAGGAAACAGGTGCAGAAAATAATGATTATTCCATTGAACAGCTTGAAAATGTGGAACAAGTTCAGACAATGAAAATCTACTTCCTAGCAGAAAGGGGGGGGGGCATATAAATGGTCACATGACTCAAGTAAAGATAAAGGCAGAGAAGAGACCTGAGTGCATATTTAACACCTCTGACTTCAAAACTTAAGTGCCTAATGCTGACAGCTCAAGAATGGGTGTATATGCCTTGGTATTAAATACTGTGAGATGTGCAAGGTGCTTAACCTGCTTTTCTGATTAATGAGGAGAATTTAAGAATCATTCACATGTTTTAACTCAAAGGGACATATAACTGTATGGCTGTCTGGTTTAATTGCAGTGCAACATGTGATTAGGTCACAGAAATTTTGCATGCAAAATAAAGACATATTATGCCTTGAATTTGATTTTTTTATCTGTCCAAGTTACAAATGGGTTTCAAAGTAACCACAGATCATATCATTCATAAGAGGAGTTTGGAGTAACATGGGGACTGTGCTGTGGAAGCTCAGCTGCAGCAGATTTCCTCTTCAAACAAAATTAAGGATTACTTCTGAAGTTTTAACTGGCAAATAGATATATATTTCAATAGGATATTTTTCCACCTGTATCATAGATTCTTGGACAGACTGGTTGAGAGAAGGTACTCAGAGTATTCACTCCTGAATTACAGCCAAGACAAAGAACAAGTGCCAGTACTTTTACTGGGTATGATAAAAGCATGTAAGGTTGTACTGGGTTTAGAGTGTGTTTGGAGGATGACAGTGAGAGATTATGAAAATTACTATGAAAACAATGGTGTTGCCATATAATTTCGTACTTTACTATTCTGAATGTTTATTAGGTGTGCTTTCAGTGTTTGTGGGAGAATTCCTGACAGGCAGAAGAGCAGGTACCTCCACCGTGGTTTGAAGAGAAGCAGTGTCACTGGCATGCAGAGGATTTTGGGATGATTGAACCATCTGGAATTATGCCAGCCTGATTCAGAGAAGAATGACGGTAGTGAAATGATGTGGGAGGACAGGTCTATAAATATACAGGATGATCCGAAGGTATTACATGTATCACTTCTTTACTACTAAAAATTGTTACTATTTTTCATAATGGATACTCCTTGCAGTTTCTTCAGAAGCAGTGGAGCTTTCACTTCAGTGGGTTATTTTCTTAAAATTTAGTATTTTACATGGATTACAGCAATAAACTTTAACTAAAGAGCAACATTTTCAAAATTAGCACAAGGCTTCAGGCCTTGGTGTTCCTGCAGAGGAACATATCAGGGCTTTGTCACTTCCTTCTGGGATAGAGTTCTGGGCTAAATACACCTCCAGCACCCAAAATGAGATGCCCGTGCTAACACTAACAGTGGCATCTGGAGACACCTGAGCAAACACAGGTGTCCTGAGCTTTGCACAGAGCTTGTGCAGTACAGATCTGGAGTGACCTCCAACCTGGCACAGAAGTTAAAGAAAAGAGAACAAGATAGCTTCCCTAAAATTCACAAATATGAACGGTAGCTCAGGAGCACAAGGGACAATGGGAACAATCTGAAATGAGAGAGGCTCAGACTCCCCATGAGGGTGGCCAAGCAGGGTCACAGAGATGTTGTGCAGTCTTGGAGCAGAGTGTGGGGCTGGGTGTCCTCCTTACAACTGATTTATCCTGTGATAATGAACATGGATGGCACAGGTTCATAGATGCTGCTGAAAAACCCCAACAACAACAACAACAAAACCCACCTGAAAAAAACAAAATAAAAAAAAAAAAACAAACAAAAACCGACCAAAAAACCCCAAAAGCATAAAAAGGCTTTTATTTAATACAGCAGTCCTATCTTGATAACCAGAAAGATGGTAGTGTGGAAGGCACAGACAAATATTTGTACAACAGCCTTTATATATGATATATGAAAGATAACCAAAGAAAGTTAAATTGCTCTCTCAGCAAGAGATCAGTGAAAACAGAAGGGATTTGGATGAAAAACAGGCTCTGAACTTGCATTGATTAAAACTTCACAAGTTTAGTCAGAACAAACTAATGTTAAAAAGTCACCTTAGTCAAGTAAAATGATTAAGTGGTAACATTTTTAAAGCGAGCAAAATGCTTCCTAAAAGAATATGACAGTCTGACAGAAAATAAGCATCTGGTAGCAGACTGAAGTGAGAGCAGCTACATAGAAGAAAGAAAAGAAATGGAATATTTTAGTTTGGTATCAGTACAAGAGATCAATCACAGGGTTTGGGTTGATCTTGAAGCAACTTGTTCTACAATTGTATTAGAAGAGGTGCTTAAGCACCCTATAATTTGAGCCCTGCTGTTCCTACATCAACATTAGAACAAGGGAACTTAAGCAAAATTTTTAAAAACTTTTAGTGAACTTTAGTATTTGATTAGTTTATTGTAACAGAGACAGTATTCATAAAATGGAAATTTTCCTTAAATGAACCAGAAAATGATATATGAAGTTTGCTCACTTGATTGAACTCAAGGGACATCTTTTAAGTCAGATGGACACAGAGCATCCTCATACCTGTTGTCAGGATAAGATCCCATCCACCAAGGAGTGCATGGACCTGGCTGTGTAGGCTATGGTTTGCAGAGTTCTCCAGCACTGCTGGGGAAAATGGATGTGCTGAACATGTCCTCATCCCTCCCAAAAGTTCTCGTGCTGTTAAGTGAAATGAGAGAAGTTTGCAAATGACAAAATATTTTGACTCGCTTGGCAATGTCAAATTTCATTTTGACATTTCTGAGGCATTTCTATGAAACTGAACCCTTTCATGAATAATTTGAAAGCATGGTTTTTTCATTTTAATTCTGGATGCAAACAAACACTGAAATATTTGAATTATCCATGTGGTGAAAACTGACTTTGGCCAACACTGTTCTGTACTCAGTTTAAGCACTGAATGGATTTTAATGATTCACAAACTTCATGTGATATGCCAAATATTTTTTCTTTCTCACTTGTACCTTGAGTATGGTAAAATAAAGAATTTCTTTAATCCTGACCTGCAATGGCCATGTGTAATATTGACACCTTAGCTTTCTTCCCCCTGCATAAACATACTTAATCTTGCTTATTAGGAGTTGTAAAGCACAGTTGTCAATAAAGTGCAGTTTTTAGACCTCAGATCATGATTTAAGCAACATTAAGAGTAAGGTTTGCATAAAGTCTGCTTTATCTGCTGCTAAGGCAAGTGCATTTCGATACTTACCCAGAGCACAACATGAAATTAATCCACTCTTCACTTTTCTTGGTTTTAATCCCTTTCCTGGAGTGATTTCTTCCTTTGCTGTCAGACCAGACCTCCTCCGGGGGCGAGGAAGGAATCCTGGATGAAATTATCATGTTTAATGAGAATTTTTCCTACCTATTAGACTTTTCTCTCTTAATTATCAGCATTAAAATCTCAGGCAGTAAACATGCTGAAATGTTTCCTGGGTTGTCAGGAATATATATCCTTAGAAACCTGGCCAACATTTTCTATAATCTTCACTGGGCATGAGGCCAGTGTGTGCCCAGACTAAGTTCCCTTGGCATTAATAACAGCATAGAGACATGGTCGTTCTTGGAAGTTCACATCAAGCTTGAAAATCATCTGTTACTTGGGAGTTTGTATACAACGTCAGTGAACTCTGAAAATTGAAGCTAAGGATCTTGCTGTGAATAATGACAAGCCTAAACATGATCAATAGCTGTGTTCCAAGAAGCCTGTGCACAGCTGGTGGCAAAATAGGCACGTTTAATTTCCTCATATAGCTGTTTAATTTTAAAACATGTTGTGTATACATACACAGATCAGATTTTGTATTTGGTGCTGCATGTAGCAATTACAGCTGATCAGAGTGGAATCTCAGAAAAAGAATAGGGAATGGGAATGTTATTCAAAAATTTATCTATTTCATCTCCTTTGTCTCCTGCAGTGGTAGAATTTAGATTGCTCGACATCCTCCAACAGATGTTGTAAAGGAAACACTTGGCTATTTGGCCCAGATCTTCTACAACACAACAAAGGTCAGCAGAACATTCATACATATTTTCAATAGGCTGCTCCAGATCTCGTTTCTATTGTTGAAAAGCAGAAACATTTGTTTAAAACTCATCTGACACTGTGAAAGTATAAAAGTACAAGATCAGAATGAGAGCCAGGGGAAAGCTATGATAAACATTTCTTTCTTTGGAGAATAGTTTCTTACATTTTCAACCTGTTCTCAAAATGTAAATGTAAACTTTAACAGGAAAAATTACCTGAGCAAAAGATTGAATGTAGGTCCTAACTAAAAAACCAAAAAAATCTTGTGGATCTTTTTACAGAAATGTGAAAAAATGAAATAATCTCTTCTCTTTTTGCAGAACAGCTCCAACACTATGATGAGCTATGGCTGTATTGATGAGACTGTGTTCAAAGTAGTGGCTCAGAACACAGTGGGATGTGCCGCTTTTTGTTTGTTTTTCTTTACTTAAGGTTGGCTGCTAATGGAAGGACTCCCAAAGACGAGTGATAAGTTGACCAAAGGCAGGCTCATTCACAAAGATCAATGTTCCAACAGCACTCATCTATTATCTTGGACATGTGTGCATGGTAATCAATGGTCATCCATCTCTTTCCTGGAGGTCGATTATTCTTTTAAATTTTGTATGCTTGGTACCCTGGTGAAGAGCTTTTGATAATACCTGCACAAGCATTTCCTTTTCTATAAAAAAGATTAAATTATCTAAACTATATAGGATGTGGTTCTTCAAAATCTAAAGGGAATAACTTTAAATAAAGTGAAGTCAGCTCACGGCCATTTCTTCTTTGTGAATTGAGGCCACATAGTTTTAAATGCTTTTACCCATAATGATTTTTAAATCAGTGAAATAGCAAAGTTTTAGATCTGAGTTTATTGTTTATGAAACAGAGTAAATTAATCTTGTAAGATGGCATAAAAGATAATGCTGTCAGATGAGATCGATGCAGTCTTGAACTTGCAATAAGATCTCTGTCTTACTGGGGAAGAAACTTAATCTGCAATGCATCTGAAATAGGAGACAAAACTATGTCAAATGCATATACCTCTGAACATTTAACTTGGCAATAGAAATTCCCATCCTTCTGGTAATGTAAGATCTCTGTCTTGATCAGATGAACCTAATCAAATATCCTTCGAGACAGACCTTGAGCTGGGTGGAATAAATAGCCACCTGACAGTTTATAACATATCTTGACAAGAGAGGAACAAGAATTGTCCTTGGGATATTCCCCAGTGTGCAAAATACTCAGAGAAAGGCAGTATCTTGCTGATAACACAACCTATGCAGCCTTAATTGAAAGACTTCTCAGCTGGAACAAAATAGAAAATACCTACTTAGATTATCATCTTGCATAAAGCAAATGACTCCTCCTACTTTTATCTATTTGGTTTGTTTTTCTTGAAGAATTGCATCAAGATATTTATTGTCAGCAGGAATTCTAAAATTAGGTAAAAATTAACCTTCATTTATATTAGCCTCATATTTAATATTTTCCATTTGATATACATTGCTCTGTTCTAATGCATCAGGTTTTTGTAAGAACCTGCCCTATTTTTGTTTTCTAAGTGTTTAATGCAGAGTGAAGATGAATGAAATAAGATGTCCTATGTAGACAAGAAAAAATGAAATTATAATTTACTAAGTGGTTTACATATGTCTAGTATTCTTACAGTAATATATCATTACATTATTGGATATAGATTTTTATTTTTAAAAAGTTAAGTTGTTCAAGAGAAAAATTAAGGAAATTGATCCAAAATTGACCACAGTTGTTTGAATTCTTTTATAATAAAATGATGTAGCAAACTGGAAGCAAAAAAAATCATGTTGAAATTATGTGAACAGATATCTCCTGAAGAAGATTTTTTTATTCAGATGACTTCTTGCTCTTGAAGAAGAAATCACGGGACCTTCCCTGGAGGTATATTGCCATTTCTTTAGTACCTAACCTCAGATGTGTCCCTGAGTAATAAGTATGATTGCAAAATGTAGACAGTAGGTTGATGATACTCATTCAACAATTTTTTATCGCTTTCTAAATTAAACTCCTCACAAAACTGAAGAGTAAGCTAATACATAACTAAAAAATAACAAAAACCCACAAAACACACACACACAAAAATAAGTCTCATATCTTGGTTAGTATCTCAGAGGAAGACTGGCAAAACAAAGAACAGAAATGTTTCAGGTCTTGGTTCTGTTCCATAATAATTTTCACAGAAGACAAGTGTCACTATGCAACTGCCATTCAAGTTAAGTGGAGTCTGCATTTCATTTTGACTCTGAGGTGTCGATGTGCTGATTAGTTTTCTGATACAGCTTGGTTGTCAACATTTAAAACATTTCTTGGAAGGAGAAAAATAATTTTGAACAGAAGGCATTCTGTTATACCTATATTTATACATATTTCCCTGCACTCTCAAAACCTAGCTTTAAAGCGGATTTGGAAGAGCTGTCACCATCAGCTTGGAAACTGGTCCATTGACAGCATGTATCAATCAGTCGTCTCTCACAAGTATACAGGTTCTTTGTTTCTTTTTTTTTTTTTTTTTTTTTTGTAACATGTTTGTATAGTTTAATGCTTTCCCTGAAAAAGAAAAAAACTGACTGAATTCAGCACGGACATTTTGGAGGGTGGCATCTCTCATTAAATAGAATAACTGCCTTTTTTTTTTTTCTAATTGGAACTGCTTTAGGTCACAAATTTGTAATCAGGGTGCTTACAGGGGATGAAGAAGCTCTGTTCTCCAAAGGCTGCTTCAGTTTCGTGTGAAAAATCATTGATAGTTAACCTCTCTACATGGTACCTATTTCTCCAGGCACTTTTACTATCTTCTTTTCTGCCACAGGATAGGAGAGAACCTTTTTTCCAGAGCAGTTGGTAACTTTAAAATGCTGTTGGGAGAGGTATAGCTGTGAATTCCTTTAGGCTGAGGAATACAGTGAAAGTGACTCTTCTGCATTTTTGAAAGGTGATTTATTTATATAAAAGGGTGAGGCCATGTCCTACAGCAGCTGAGCTCTCCAAGGGAGGAAAAAAGGCAAGTTGTTAATTTCCTTTTCTGGGAAGGAAGACTTTGTATAGAGCCAGAGTGTCTTTAGTTTGCCCTGCATGGGTCAGGGGGCATCTGGCAAAGCACAGTGTTTCACACCTGTGCCTGCCCACAGTGGTCCTGCTGCACTGGGATGCCTGGAGGAGATCCCCAAGTACCTGTCACAGCAATAGAATTTCTGTTCCAGAAATTCGAATTTCGACCCCTCGAGCTCATTATTTCAGTACTCATCATTGCAGACTGAGGCCAGTTTTAAAACTGGACTTTATTTAATCGATACCTGTATCTCAGATCAGGACCAGCAAATACTGGTTAGAAGTTTTAAGCATCTGGATAAGAAAAATGAAGATATTTCCCTGTGTTAGAAGGCCATCCAGAAGAAAGATAAGTAAAGATAACATCTTTCTAGCTAAAAGATCCAAACTTTTATTGGCAGAAATAGTACTGACTGAAAGTGCCATAAGGCCTATCATGAGTGAAATTCATGTTCTGTGTATTTTTCCAGATCATTAATGTAAGTTATTTCTGATTTTATTATTGTTTGTTGTTATAAGTAGCACCTACAATGTCTTCTAGAAAGAGCATTAAAGAAAATATATAATTTTTGTCCTTTCTAATTTGACAATTGTCTCTTGGTAGTGCTTTGTGCATGGTCAGATTTAGTTTTCATTACAAATTCATCAAAAATCTACAAAAATCTACAAAATCTATCCATTTATATATTGGTCTTTCAAAAAGCAACAGACGACACCTGAGGATCTTAAAATGTTATTGTAAACCCAGAGAAATTGTCAAGGGGACTCAGCAACAAGTAAAACTTCCAAACTACTTTTAACTTTCTGTTCTAAATCAGACTCTTTTTCAACTTAATGGCATCTGTGGGCAGTTCCTTGCCTCACTGTCTTAATTTCCTATACAGCCCCTTTCAAAGACGATTGCACCTATGCATGAATATTTACATGACTTCCTCAAGCCAGGTACTTCCAGAGCAGACAGCTTCTCTTCTTGCCAGGTGATTCTGGTGGCTTTTTTGGCAATGTCCCTCAGATAAGGTGAACTGTGAAAGTATCAGTGAAATTAGGCAACTTCACTGTGCTCCAGGGTACATATGTCCTCTTTCTAGGGTAGGTGTTCTCAAAGAAGTGTTTAAGGCCATATGGATTCAACCACCTATGCTACTCTTTGGGATGACAGGTCACATAGAAATGGAATCACAACTGGAAATCACTTGAGGCGCTGTGCTAGGGGTTTAAGTTTCTTCTCTTCGGGTTAGGAGCTCTCTCAGATGAGGTGTTGCATACAAAATCAGGAATCCCAAACCATTGTGCCATAAGGTCCTTGTAATGAAGTGATAATGCAGCCCTTAACAAGGTCTTCCAGTTGTTCTCACTGAGGTGACAAGGAGGAATCTTCCTAGAGGAGTGCAAGAGAAGGAGCTAGTTCTTTCTGACTGGAAAACAAGATGCACTTGTCCTGCTCAAGGATCCCAGGAGATGGAGAAGTTCATTGCCCTACTCTCTTTACCCCTCCTTCCCGCTTCTGGGAAGGACAACATCCTTCAGACCCCCAGAGTGCCATGAAGTAGACAAGCATTAGCAGATAGCAAGCTTCCTCCACCTCCGAAGTGGACAGTCCCCTTGGATACAGTGCTCCTTTAAGAGTTTTACTAAATCTGCACGTGAGCTCAATCTGCCCATGGAAGAATTTCCATTTGTGCAGATGGTATCATTTGGCAGATCACTCCGATGTTGGCAGCATCACAGGGGTCATATTTGTGCACAGATGGACTGTTCTTCATCTGTTTCTTTATTGTAATAGACCCAAATAGGTTTTCCCACAATAGTACATATGCGCAGTACAACTCTCCTTGTTCCCTGTCTGACAACTTATTTAGCGAGAGCACACAAAAATTTCTCTCTCTGTCTCCTTCTCTTTGTTCATGTATCAAGTCCTCTTTGTTTTGGGGATGCAGGGTGAGGACAGACTTAGGAGAGCTATCAGGGATCTCTGCATTCCTGAGACATAAAATCTGGTGGCATCACCAAGATGATATTCAGAGCACTGCTGTGAGTTTAGGGTGTACTCATGCAGAGATTTCTTTTTGTGGTAAATATTTTTTGCATAATGCATGTGTTTACCACAGCTCCCTCATAAAGCAAGAGCCCTTACAGCAGCTGACATGTGAATGGACAATTGGAGGGATTGAAGAGGCTGGGGAATTGATAATTCAAACCTGGAGATTTCCAATCCAGAGCAATGATTTGACTCTAGCAGTAATAAACAAAAGCTGTTACCATTTGGCAGCTGTTTAGAAAATTATGTTAAATGAACTCATTTTTTAGTAGTGAGGCTTTTTTTTTTTTAAGCATCTATTGTCACTCTCACTTGCAATCTCAGTGCGGCAGCAATGAACTGACAGTATAGTTTTCAAGAGCTGCCCTGACAGTAGTGGTTTGTGACACAGCAAAAGGACATTTTGGAAAATTTGCACTGCTTCTATTTTACTTACACAATCACTTGCTTTGTTAATAGAAAACTTTATCCCTGTGTGCCTTACATTTGATTAATGATGAACCTGTCATCTTGTAATGAAACTTAGACATTTTCAGTCTATATGCTGATAGCAACTGGCTTTTCCTTCTCATTTGCTAGTCTAATCAATTTAGTTTAAACTTCTCAGATGTCACAGGTGGTGCAAGTATTTTGGTATGGGCATTGTTTGCTGTATACAGCCATGAAAGAAGTCTTAGCTGTGTGTAAATGAGATCAAAATAGCTAGGAAACTTGGACAGTGAACTTTTGGCATTTATATACTTAGACTCCTAAATACAGTACTTCAATAATGTAATTTTCATGGATATGAGACAACGTATAGGATACCCTTTTCTTTTTCTCAGAAAGGTACTGTCTGAAAGAAAACTAGTTGCTTGTAATGTAAATATTACTGAAAAGGCAATTCCTTCAACAACTGCTTCAAAATGAAAAATACTTCTGCTTATTTACTGATTATTTTTAAGCTTTTGACAGCCTAGTGAAATAAGAAGACATGAACTGGGTACCAGATGAAGCATTTTGATTCAAATTAGGAATAGCGTGTAAGTGAAATTCCAGTAACAACTTTTAAATAACTTCTTGGCTATACTGGGTAATGGGGAGAATAAAACTGCAGGCTGCAGCTAAATACAGGTTACTTAGGTAATATGTAAAAACTCAAAACAAAAAAAAACAACAACCTAAACTTTAATTTTATATCCATCTGGTAAGTATTCATAATCAGTCCCTAATTATCTACTTGTTAATGCATTTCTGGTTACCCTGACACCTTAGGAATTTTTCTATGCATAGATTTCTTGCCCAAGGCTATGGAAAATTATACATGCTGCTATACATGCTTGGATACGGCTGGTTTCTGCTTTGGGGTAATTTTCTTTTTTCCATCACAGCTACTGAATGTATCTGCACAAATAGCTGCACTGGATTTTACTTTTTCAGTATGATTCTGGAGCTTGAAAAGCAGTTAAAACCAGAATGTTCCTAGCAGAATTGCAGCTTTAGGAAGCAAAACAAAAGCAAAAACAAACAAACAAAAAAAAGGGGATGCAATGCATTGTAGTTCTGTAGCATGTTATCATAAGATAACATATGGAAGGAGAGGTACAGATCAAAAGATAAAATATTTGTGGTGCTAGAGGCTTTGGCTTGTTTTGAGAGCATTTAGTATTTTCTTCTTGACCAAAGGACAAATCTTTCCTCCTGATTTTGAAAGGGATGTGACATTTGCTGGAAGATTTGCCCTCTCCTTAGACCTATCTGATGCAATGAGGTAGGAATTTCAGTCAGCACACTGCTGACTGGTTTCTCCAAATTAACATCTGAACTTCTTTTCCAGAGTATATGGAGGCATAAGCAGTTTGTGAAGCCACATAGGAGAGGACTTTCCCAAAGACACTTGTTACAACCTGTAGTGGTACAGTTCCAAGTCAACAAGACAGCCGACACCAAGGCCTCTCACAGACTTCCCATTTAATGAACATCTTTGCAGGAGATAGATTCTAGAGAAGATTTTTTTTCCTTCTTTCATTCCCTAGATACTGAAATAACATTAGTAGATTAGCAACTAGTAGTAGATTAGTAACTGTGAATCCTAAAACCCAACGAATACTACAACATGTGAAGTCTACTGGCATAGTAAAATATTTTTCTGCCCACCAGGAGGGGTGGTTGAGAACAACCTAAGATCTTGCTATCCTTTTCTCTGAAGACGAGTTGCAGCCATGCTGAAAAAGGTCTGTACAATAAGAACAAACACAGGCTAATGATGTTCTTAGCACAAAATTAAGATGACCAGCAAGAGACAGTTTATAGGTCCGCCTTTATAAAGCCTGATCTCAAAAACCCACCTGGCAGCTAAGCACCACACGTGGCAGCTAAGCACCACATGGCTGCTTGCTCGGTCCCCTCTATATGTTTACTGCTGTAAACAAATTTGGCAATTGAATATTGAGCTGACTCTCTTTGCTCAGCTGGGGTCAGCTGATCATGTCCCCTCCCAGCTTCTTGTGCACTCTCTGCCTACTGTATGTATGAGGAGCAGAAAAGTCCTTGTGTAGCCACTGCTTACCAATAACAAAACCAAATTCACCGCTGGAATAAGGCCCATGGAGCAGCTGATTTGGTAGCTGGTCAAAGCATGTCTGGTTTGCATGACCTGATCAGGATTTGTACCTGGTGTGTGCCACATGAAGATGGGAAAGACTGGAGCAAAAGATTTTGACTGTCGGGCTAGAGACAGGAACATTCATGATATAGAGAGAGCTCGCCTGAATAGCACATGGACGTTTTAGGGCATATGCATGTTCCCTCTTGGAAATCATTGCTGGTCAGGAAGTGGTTCCCTGTTGAGCTGAGCAAAACCCTGCTGCAGTGTGAAAATGTGAATACTGAGGTTTGTCAGCAGTAGTTGTGCAGCTCCTTCACCATCTCACTTTCCACACAAAACAACAAAAGGGACTTCGTGTAACCTGAGAGCAAAGTTGCTTGTGGGCACTCACAATATGGGCTCATAAGAGCCCAGACACACTGCTTTTTGTCTCCAAAAAGTGCCTATAGTGTCTATATTGCTGCACTAGGCAGAGGATGGATGGGCTCTGAAAGGCAGTGGGAGAAAAACCTGCTGCTTTAAAGCGGCAGTAGGAGATAGGAAAGCCAGCCAGAACACACAAAAAAGCACTTTTTGATTGCTACAGTCTTTGCGAAAGTGAAGATAATCATGTGCTTAAATTTTGCCAACATGAGTTACTTTGTGAAAGGCTCCAAAATGGAATACAGGCCTGAATGCAAACTGATAGAAGTCAAAGTGAATGAGAAGTGACTTGGTGGATTTAATGCTATAAGGGTTGGACATGTTCTGATAGACACCTAAAACAAGGATTTTAGTCTGTTGTGGATATTTATGTTTTAGAAAGGGGGGAGAGAAAAGAAAAAAAAATTGAGGATAAATGTAACTAGCATTATAATGGTGAGATTTGTCAGAATTTCCATTATCAGTGTCTGTTTACAAGCTGTAAATATTCCCACTGAGCTAAGACTTAAAATTCAAGGTCACACACAGGAAATTATATTTATCTTTGCTAAATTAAAACATTGGTTCAGCAGCTTTAAAAAACTGCTTTCATAAGAAAATCCTCCAAAGTGCAAAAAGTTCAGACACTTCTGACTTCTTTTTTTTTTTCAATCTACATTTTATTTCTGCCTGATAAACATGGCATATTCTGGATATGCCTTGACCTGTTACTCTGACATTAGTAGTAGAGATATATTGAAAAGTAATGTACTGAAAGTCTTTCACCTATGAATGAACCTCTTCTTGATGACATTTTCTGTTATTTTGCTTGTCAAGCTCCATAGTGTTCAGTGTTCCTTCTTTATATTTATAAGAGGATTTTGTTACAAATAAATCTTATCACTATTCAGAGTAATTATTTGGTTCATATTACCATTACCTTTCCTACAGAATAATAAATATATCTTTAAAATTCTCTATTTTTGAAGATAGTGTAGAAATTAAAATGCATTTAAGGATTCTTTATTTGCATGCTAATGGTTAGTATGAAGAAGAGTGTGAGGATATGCAAAATGCTATGAAATTTTCAATCACATATATATATTTATTATAAATATCTTCCAATATCTTTTTACTTCTGATAGCACGTCCCAATTATTTTTGTGATTTAGAGCATAATTCCTGATTTAGATTACCAAGGAGTAGAGAATCTTATACTGTCCAGTATTTTTTTTTCCCTCTAATTCCTAGTTGAACATAAAAGAATTTATCTGTATGGGTCCAGTCAAATTGTCTGTGAATAATTTTCTGTTAAATAGCATTCTGGCAAAGAGCTCTTCGTTTCATGGTGTATTTTAAATGGTGTTTACTGGAGCTGATTGAATACTGTCCATTTATTATATTGACACATTTTGATGTGACTGAATTCATTATTAAATTAATCATCTCTGTAATATTAAACCAGGCAGAGTTTTTGCTCAGAGTTCATCTGATGTGAATTCACTAATGCAGGAGCTCTGTGTGGTTTAATAAACACTTTTCTTTGACTTATTTTGTTCAGATTAATAAACAATAGGTTGTTGTTCAAAACAGATTGACTGATTTCTGATTTTAGTCCCCTTACACCATGTGTTTAAGACAAAGATGAACTTTTCTTTTAAGTCTCTAAACACTTGTTCTGGGTAAATATTAGAGATTTCTTCTTTGAAACTGGGGGCAGAGAAATCAGTGCCTGACTCAACTCTTCCTCTTCGTTGGAAATATTCCCTGCTAGAAGCAGATAAATTAATCCATGAATCAGAGGGCCGTCAAGATCCTGGACACAGCTTATCAAGGTGGCGATTAATAATGATGTGACCAAAGTCACTTTAGAAGGCAAAGACCACACCTAAGGCAGGAGGCTGTGATGGGATCCTTACTTTACAAAGGTGTGATAAGAACAATAACAACAGCAACAAAGTATTAACAGTAAAGGAGAATTTGAAGAGTCTGGGAAACCACTTTATAATATTTTATGTGGTGGATTCTGCTCTCATTCTTTAATGTGAAATGAAGGAAGCTGCTAAGGAACATGCTAAAATTGGATGCCACATAGCCAAGTACTGGATTTGAATGAAGCCTTTCATCTCTTGAGGGCAGTTCAGAGGTGCCACCTTCCCACTAGCTCAGTGATGACCATTGCCTTCAAGATCTCTTTAGGCCATGGTGCTGTCGTGTCTCTTACCTTCAACAGCTGGCTGATTTTTGCCAAGATGTTATTTCTTCAGCTTCAGGTGTAGGTGAAAAATATGAAAATGCCCCTTAAGTTTCAAGTGTTTTAGTTTTAACAGTATACTTTTTGTGGCTAGAAATGCTTTTGATCTAGTACCTGTTCATTTTTCCTCATAGATGCTGACCTACCTAAGCTATCATTAAAGCCTCATCCAGCTTTCATACAGCTTATACAACAATACCTTGTTTAAAATTAACTCAAATTACAGTTGCAAACTCTACGGTATATTTATATATTCATATATTTTCCAGGAGGTGGAGAGGATGTGCCAGGTACAGACCTGCAATTTATAAGCCTTAGCTGTGAGGTTAATTGTTTTTGTGCTCATGTTATAATCAATACTGAGTGGGAGAGGCTCCTTAAAGACAGTTTTTTTCCCTCAGGTTAAGCTTCTACTCTGAAGTACTATTCAGAAAAGAGTATTCCTCTGTAGTGGTTGTCTACAGAGGCCAGCCAATTAACACTGGCATGAAGGTAGGTTCTCGAATTTAGGAGAAACAGTCCTCCCTCTGTGAGGGCTGTAAGAATCCATCATAGTGCAAAGGCAAGGGTCCTGCACAGAAAAGTGGGTACGAGTCTTAGTGTAAACTAAGTTGAAATTTCTTAAATATGAAAGCCACGGTTCAAAGAGGGAAACTATTCAAATATTATGAGAATTTTTAATGGAAAGACAAAGAAAAGTCAAAATGCTTTCTTTTGCTTTATAACAAAATTGCTCTAGAATTCACCTTGAAATTTATGCTATGAGGGCTGTCAGCTTGCAATACACACTTGAAAAAAAAGGTACTATGGAGAAGTGAAGATATATGCAAATGAGTTATTAAAGAGCAGGGGAAAATTGTTTCAGAATTACATGACGAAAACAGTGTGATGGAACAAAGGTCAGCTTAAGTTACATCAGACCTTCAGGTTCTTGTTCCAATTCAAAATCAATTTCAAACAAACTCAAATGAAATCATGCTGAGAGAAAGGCCACAGTAATATTTCAACACTCCACTGTACTGAAACACCATAAAGTATTATCTGATCTTCCATTATCACAGAAAATATTCAGTTAATCTATTTGGGTATTTTACTACAATTCAATATTTAAAAATGATGGAGTATAATAAGGAAAATCAGCCCCTTTTAATTAAAAATGGTTCATGCTAAAGCAACATTTCATATTTTCAAGGCAGTTCTTTACAAAAGTAATTAAAATCTCCAGGTATCTTTTAGTGCACTGTGGATTTAAGTATTTTCGTTTTCATTCAACTTTCTCCCTACTTAAAAGTGAAAGAATTATCTTGGATTGTTTTTTTTTTGTTGTTGTTTTTTTCCTTTTTCTGTAATAGATCTGTCTTAACTGTTTGTATGGATGCCGTGCAAAGACCTCTCAAGGTAGACTTACAAGGTAAGGAAATGCAATGGCTTCTTCAGTAACAAACTTCTAAAAGGGTATTAGGGGAATTCAAGGTGAAATGAAATACTACAGAAAAAATCCACTTCAAAGCTCCCACTGAATTCCTCTAAGGCCAAGATTTCATACTTATGCCAGGTTATGTCCTTGGCCTGATCAATGTTGAAATGAAGCTTAGTTTGCAAAGCTCTTTTATTGTTCAAACGTCCTCGGGAACTTTTGATATATTTAATAAGAAATACAAGAATGATTGAAATAAAGTTCAGAAAAAACCACACCAAACTGTGGAATTCTCTCCAGCAGCCAAAACTCCATTGTGTGTGGGCTTTCAAAAAGTTATTTTACCCACACAGGCAAATTGGCCCAGGGAATATACAACAAACCTGCTAATGATCAATATCTTAGCCCAGGCTCAAATTCTGCTATAGTATAACAATTAGTGTACCCTATGGCTGGAATGGTGATTCTTCTGTATAGAAGGCAGCCGTTTTTGGACAAGTATTATTAGGTAATGTCAAAACAAAGGGAAAACAGTGTGGTTGCAGTACCCTACCTAGGCCACCTGGTCCTCATGGTTTTATCAGAATAGTCTCACTCACATCTTCCTTGGAAAGAGAAGGTCAGCGTGGGTCAGAGAAGCATTTTCTCTTCCTTCAAGCATCTTAATTAAATAGTCAGTCACTTCCACAGATTATTCTCAGATAAGCAGGTTGTCTTCAGTAATTCATAATACAATGTTTCTGGGAGAAACAGAAACTCTATTTTAAAGACAATAATAGATGTTTCCATCCTGTGGACCGATATCAGTTATTCCAGGAAAGCTCTGTGGAGGTTCTATAGACACAGTAATACAGGGGACTCAGTATCCAAATTATTATAAGTGTGGTAGGAGAAACTGTCTGAGGACAATCACTTAGACCAAGAAAACTTGAGGAAAGAAATTTTATAAGTAGTAAAATCTGGAAAGATTTGAGCTAATTTCCTGCTTCTCCCTTCTTCTTAATAAACTCACATCTCAGAAGAGAGAGTTTAGGCTTTGCTACAACAAGAACTATATTTCTGAGCAGTCCAGCGAGGACACTTGTTTATGATCTTAAAAACAGCTTTGGGAGATGAATCACCAGTTATTCAGTTTATGTACAAAGTTACAGTTCCAGAAAGCTGAGGAGCAGTAATGCCAGTTGAGAACCTGCACCACTGACTTATGAAGGGTTTTACATGGAAAAAGTAGGTGATCAATAAATGGAAGAATATTAATATAGAATAAATAAATGTAAGGGGAAAAAAAAGAAAAGGAAAAAAGATGGGATAGATATAGCAAACAGAAGTAATTTTGTGCTATTATAATGAGATTCTCTGCCATTGCCTTTTTTTCCTCACAAGCTTTTTCCAGATAGGCTTGTAACATTTGTATGTCTGATTTGGTTCACAGACATCTGAACATAGGCCCTCCCTCGCTGTACTGACAGTGACTGTGAAACTGTGGAGCAGTAAACACACAAGCCTGACAGAAAATGAGTTGGTGTGTGGAACTGTGTATGTGGTTCTGGGAGTACCAGGTGAGGAAAGCTCAGCTCTTCCCAGCCGAATCCTAATAAGAGGCTAGGGCAGCATATGAAGGCATTGAAGGAAGAGGCAGCTGGAGAACCTGCTGGGAGGGCTGAGGGAGGTCCAGGGGAAGGGCTGAGGGAATGACAGAGGTGTTTTGCCCCCTGGCTGAGAATTGGAAAAGGACCTGAGGGATTCACCAGCTGACTTCTCTGAACAGGGATGGGAACTTGAATAAAGTACCAGAAGCTGAAGCCAGAGAGATCAAAGACTGTCTTAACTCCTCAACTCTCTAAATGAGATCTAGTGAGCAGAGGCAAGTGGAAATGCAGGCAAGCTGATGCTTAGGTGTGGTGGTGAACTGTGCTGAGGGAAGATGGAGCTGTTGGTGGAAAGTGCTTTTGCTTAGTGGTCTGCATGACTGTGTGGCCACAGTGCCCTAGGCTAGAGCCCTGCAACTGAGAAGGTGACTGGAATTTTTGAACTTGCTTTATATGAGGGCATGTGTGCAGTGCATGTTTTGTGGGTTTTCCTGAGAAAAGTGTTTATTATGTAATTGCAAAGAGTTGAGTGAGTGACTGGGTGGTCCTTTCCAGTTCTCTTGCCTATTTAGGATTCTGAAGGGTTATACATGTGTTTTATATACATACACATATAGCATACACATACCCACACACATATATATATTTTGTAGTACTGAGGAAAGAAAAACAAATCTCAGTGGGGTGTTAACAGATGTGAGACATCTCAGGATAGAAAGATCTGAAAATGACACTTGGCCAACTCACAGGGAAGCTAATGGTTTTGGGGGAAACCTTAGCAAACTAAGAATGAGCAGTTTCAGAAAACTTACCAACTTTATCATGAAGTTGTTCTTGTGGTTTCATAAGTCAATAAAGCATATTCTCCCAGGAAACATACAGCTTTATTATTTTCTCAATTACCTCATTATTTATACTTATTTGATGCCAAAATCCAACCTATGTGTTCCCCATACTGACCAGCCCAGAGCAAAATGGAGTCTCTGCCCCAAAGAGGTTACAGACTAATTATAAAAAATGATAAATTTGTTTACTTTTGCATGTCCCCCTCTTAAATGTGAAGAAATGAGTGCATTCAGCACCTTTGGCTGCTGCTGGAGGACACCAAAAGTCTTTTTGTAGGTTTTACAGTGAAGTAGGAATCTGCATAGATCTTGAAAGCATAAATGTCAGCTGTTTCTCCACTCTCGACTATTAAAAGTGTTAAAAACAATGTTCAAACAGAAGAACTATAAGAAACAAGTCTAGGCAGAAGATCACTACCATGTTCTACTTATCTTAAAGAAGAGATATTTTTCAATAGACACTTTTCTTGCTATATTATCCCAACGGCCTCTGCCTGTTGTTGTTTGTATTTATTCTAGTGTGTGCCTCTAGGTAAAGCCAGAAATGCCAGCAGCACTCTGCATGTGCAGAATATATATTTGGAGAATCAGAGCCTGACAGCAGGAGGAGAAGGACTTCTTTGCAGGGAAATGAGGAAGGTGAAAGACCAAATTTTATCATTTTATCATGTATTTTAAAACCTTGCCTAAGGAAATAAGGAAATAATGTTGAATCGTATGATGACTTTTCTTTTGCAGTGAAGGTGAGACTGATTGAAGGAGAGATCCCCTTCTTCACTTAGCAGAAATTTCCAAAGGGTACTTGAGACTATCCTCTGGCAGAAGGGAAGAGCCATGAACTGTTGAATTTGATATTGACCTGACAAAAGCTACAGGAACTAGAAGGGAGGTAGGTCTGGTCCAGCATGTGAGCACAGATTTAGGCCCTCACCCTTGCTGTAAGGCAGAAGAAGAGTCAGTTCGTCTGCTGATTGTGTGCAGTCAGAGGATGTTAGCAAGGTGTTCTTCACTGAGTAGCTCACTACCTGGGATTGCAACCCCCATGGCATAATAGTGTTACAAAGAATCCCTGGATCTCTCCTGTCATTGTTCTGCTTTGTTGCATGCACTGCATCCATGCTTGGGTGTCAGTGAATAGCCCTGCTGAGAGTTGTAGCAGTGTTTGAGCAAACAGCATGAAAGGTGACAGTCTGGAGGTTTTTTTGCTTGCTTTCCTGTAGTCTAACATCTCCTTGGGCTGATGTCTCCCAGCACTGCAAACCTGAATCACCTCATATTTCTGAAGTATTTTGCTTGCCTTCCTTGAAGCACCTTGCAGTGGTTTTGCCCACGCTGCGTGATTTGGAAATGATTGATTTAATTGAAGTCACAGAGCACAAATAAATAACACACATGGAAGTGTGTGCGAGTAACTGTGCATTGAACTGTTTAATATTCTTCAGCCTGCTGCTGAGAGGCAAGCCAGTCAGAATATATCAAAACCAAACACAGCACTGGCAAGATTAAACAGCAGTGGATTTGCACATGTAATAAACCTGCTACATTGAGTTTAATCCATGTGTAATTGGGAACAGATAAGGCTGAAATTAAATGACTGCAGAGGATCTGCCTCAGATGGAGGAGGGGAGAGGGGGAGCCCAGAGCAGGGGGACAAAAAGGCACTGCCAGCCTCTGGTTTGTCATGCAGATGCCAGAATAAGGGGTTGTCTTATGCTGCTTAATTGTAAAGGACATTGGAAAGGTGGTATGATGTTGATGAGCTACCAGTACACTAAAGGGTTTGGCAATTGGAGAACTTCAAGTGTAAGCAGGTTGTTTTCCTCCCTGGGCTATGGGAGGGACAGTTTAACTGGGCTTAGCATCAAGAAATGTCACTGATTATTTTTAGATGGGCTTTGTTTGCCCGGTTTGACTTTAAAACAGTACAATCAAACAACGAGAATAAAATAGCTGCTACTCTATTGTTCTGCCTTTTCCCCATCATCTCTGTTTTTCAGTTTAGAAAGGAAAGACTCATGAACAGTCCAAACTCCTCCCTTTCCACTTCAAAAATCATAGTTCCTTGGCCAGTCTGTGTTGGCTTTTGCTCTGTTCCCTGGTAACTCTTTGCAAAGGAATGTAATGTTTGCTTCCCTTTCAGCTTCTTTCACAAACTTGTTGGCATTTGTATAACTTTTCAAGTGTTTTGAAATAAATGAGGAGATGCATATACAACGTTAACAATATTTTTTTCATTATACAGGATGCACTTTTAATGTGGTTTCTCCCTCCTTGTTCCTTCACAGTCCTAAGTGTCTGATACCTTTTCTGTCTTCCTGCTTTCTCTTCTGTGATTTCCTACACGGTTACCACCAGCCTAAAGCAGCTCAAGAGAGCCATTAAATGCATGCACACCCAGTCTTTTCCACTTATTTTTGATAGACTCGGTAGGCTTGTGAGGATATTCTTAGGCAATAATGGAAAGATTTAACAGATCCTTTAATATGTTTAGCTGAAATTCAGCTAAACAGCCCACCCTAATTTTCATCTATTACAGAAGCTAGAGGATCAAAGGACCAACATTTATCACACAGGACTTTGTTTTCCTCAGTTGTTGTTTCTTTTACTTCAGTTAATATGGCCCATTTTTTGCAAGGATCAGATTTTACTGTGATTTTAAATGGCTCCACAGCACGTGACTGTGGAGTTGGGACACTTGTTCCAACTTTGTTAGCATACAGCAAAGGGAAACAGCAAAAGTGCTGTGATTCATTAATTGGTAAAGCTGGAGTCAGACTTGCTTTCCATCTCATGGACATGGCAGTTGACCAAATGCAGAAGTAGAGGATTTTCTTAGTAGTTTGATTATACATGTGCTTTTGTATGTGATTTTTTTTCTCTGGAGAAGCACTTCTCACTGTCTGAATCCTGAAACATTGTTTCTGACAGCCTCTACCTAAGCTACTGCTCTCTTGTGTAGGTACCATTGACTTATTTCATTTTGATTTACAGAGGCATGCCTGAAGCATGGAGCTGTGCCTCTCCAAATGCAGTGAATTACCTCAGTCTAGACCAGGACTAAGTGGTACAGTGTCCTCACAGTGAGACTCATTAAGGGTGAGAAGCCAAAGTGATTTCTCTGCCTGTGTCTTCTTGGATGTGTTTGTCAATCACATAGGTCTTTCCCAAGGTTACCCGAAATGCAGTGAGAAAACCAAGTGGCTTGGAAATGTACTTGGGGCCATTACTTGCTTTTAAACTGTAGTTTTTAGCAGTGCAGCTTTAGGCCCTTGTTTACTCTGTAGTGCCAAAGATGTTTAAGAAACAGATGTTTAAGAAAGTTTAAGGATGGTGAGTGTGGATGCATGCTCCCCTGACTGCCCCTCAGTTTGGACACCTGGGTTGCAAATACCATACAAAACATTTGAAGCTCTGTTGCAAAATGTTTTGCCTGAAAGCATAGGGTAAGGTTTTTAAAAGCTACTCTCCTCTCTTATGGTCTAGGTGCTTGTTAAAGTTTTGAGTACAAAAATTGTTCAATCATTTTTCAAATGGGTTGTGCTTAGTAACAATTGCAATAAAATGCAATCCAAAGTCCCTGGATATGGCAGTTTATGACTCTTGCTTTATTATTTTTATTATTTCAGAGTAATATAATTTGTGCATTTTAATTTGAGTGATGATGGCTATATGCTTTTGCCACAGGACTCAAATGAGAAGCTTAATAAATGAATATGGGATTTACATGACTAAATTTGTTTCTTACCTCAGAGCTGCTAGCTTCTCCCTTCCCCCTCTTCCCCTTACCTATTTAGTCTGAATTTCTTCCTTATTTATGTGTTAGTATTGTATGCAACTCTTACTGAGTGTCCATGTGACAGCATGCTGGTGATTTGTCTGCTGGTAATTATGTGGATATTGTGGGTGGACAGGATGGCAGAGTAACTAAAAATCAAAAGGATGGTTTTGAGCAAAGAACAGTTTAGAAAAAAGTGATTGTAAATGGCTTAGGGGCAACAAAACAAAGTCAGCTTTTCATCCAAGGCTGTCTCTCTAGCACTTGTGCTGGGAAATACATAGTGTAGCCTAAGCATTTCTTGTCTCTGTCTCTGCCTGGATTGGTGAAGGTTGGTCCCAAGGCCGCTGCTTTGACTGGTGCTGTGACCATGACATCTACTTAGGCAGCACGGTCCATTACTCAGTATTAAATTCTGTATTCATATTTCTGCTCTAGACATTGTTACTCAATCAACAGTGTTTGTTGAATGATGAATAGGGTAACAGTGCAACAGAAAGGGCTGGCTCAAGTCAGAGAAAGTAATTTTAAAAACTGATTTTGGTTTATAGTGGATTTTGGTTTTTTTCATTCTAATATACCTGTTCTGGTCTAATTCTTTCCATTTTATTATTACATAACACTAGCCCAAAGTAGCTAGTTTGTATTTGGCTATACATCAATATCACTTTTTTTAACTGTGTAAGCGTCTATTATTTTCTGACAGAGCACACTTCTTGACCAATACAACCTGGGAATGGTGGTTTACCAAACCAGATAGACTGATGGACTGATAGAGCTTAACAGTTTAATTACTCGGGTTTATTCTTCTGGGTTTGTGGGTTTTTTCTCCTTCCTTATTTCAATTACAATACTGTAAACAGCACTTAGGTGTTCCTGATTGCATTGGTTTTGCACAGACTGGTTTTTGGTAGTGGGGGGGGGGGCCACAGAGGTGACTTCTGTGAGAAGCTGATGGAAACTTCCACCATGTCCAGCAGAGCCAATCCCTGATGGCTTTGAAGATGGACATGCTGCTGGCCAAGGCTGGGTGGGTGAGGGAGGCTGGTAATGCCTCTGTGATGACATACTTAAGAAGAAAATCAAAACAAAGGGCACACAATTTTTCATCTAGTTAGAGAAGAGGAGGAGGTGAGAACGTGTGAGGGAAACATCGTGGAGACACCAAGGTCAGTGCAGAAGGAGGGGCAGGAGATGCTCCAGGTGCCAGAGCTGAGATTCCTCTGCAGGCTGTGGTGAGACCATGGTGAAGCAGCTGTGCCCCTGCAGCCCATGGGATCCACGGGGGATGCAGAGATCCACCCACAGCCCATGGGATCCACGGGGGATGCAGAGATCCACCCACAGCCCGTGGGATCCACGGGGGATGCAGAGATCCACCCACAGACCGTGGGGATCCACGGGGGATGCACAGATCCACCCACAGCCCATGGGATCCATGAGGGATGCAGAGATCCACCCACAGCCCATGTACTTTGCATCTAAAGCTGAGCCTGTTTTGCCCTTCAAGTGTTTTCTCCCAGTCCTTATCTCACTCATGAAGCCTTCATTAACTATTTTTTCCTTTTCCTCCTCTGCCCACCTGTGGCAGGGGAGGCTGAGCAAGCAACTCTTGTGTGTGCCTGGAATAGGGCCAGTGTCAAACCACCACACTGATCAAGCTTTCCTCACCTTCCAGTGTAAATTGGTAATTCTAAGAAGCAGACTGTCTGCATTATTTTAAAGCTTTTGCTGTTTCTTGAGTAAGACAGTTCCTGTGTTTCTGTTCAGCAGTGAAGGAAATTGATAAGTTCTAGGTCTGAGGATTGAGCTCAGCTCCTTTGTGACACTGTTAGAAATGGCATTCATGGGGGAAAATGGGTAGGTATGACTACAGGAAATTACATATAGTGATTATTTATTTGCACTTCGTTGTTAATATTTTGTTGTTCTTCAATATCTTTTGCTAGAAGGAATGAATGCATTGGCAGAGATGTGCAGAGCTAAATTGAGGGCTTAGAAATGGCCGAGACTTTATTGCCAAAGCAAGTCTAGGAACAGTAAAAAGATGTTTAATCTGTGGTCTGTATAATTCATGTTTGCTGGGATAAGATGTTTGGGTTTTACTTTGAGAAAAAAAAAAAATATTAGCACCTAAAGAGCATTAGAAAACCTAATAAACTATTTCAAGAGCATAAGGACCATTGGTGCTCACCTACATCTTTAAATCCTTCATGAGCTGAATCAATTCCTTCCTTCCTTCCTAAAAGAAGTTTCAGAAAATAAGCTGTAGTTTTCTACACTGAATGAAGGATATGAAGCTTGTCTCTGTGTGTTGTATATGTGTAAATATATATATACTGCAAATTTTCAACTCTCTGCTATTGGGTGTAAAGTTTTTACTGGTTTCATCAGCAAAAATTCTGTCAACTGAATTGTAAGTGGAAGGTTCAAAATTCTTGTTGGCAAAAGAGGATATTTATTTACTGCTCATATGGATATGGTTCATAAGTTTCTTCTGCAAGCAAGTGCATAATACACTTTACTTTTCTGTGTGACGCTTTGCATTCATTATAAGTGAAGGGTTTTTTAAACGTTTGTCGCTATGATTTGGAATTACCACATATCAGTAGTTACTATGGATGATTAAAATTGTTGAGGAAAAACCTCCTTAGCATATTTCAGACTTCATGTATGCATCTATCTCTAAAACAGCGAGAGGCGTAGTGCATTTTAAACATATTGCAGTGCCTTTGTATCACACAAAACTATTTCCATTGAAGTCTGAAATGACTCTGGCATGACCCAGAGCCACTATGATAATATATTCTTGATATCCTTTACATGCTGATAACAGTTCAGCTGCACCATAGCATTTTGTCAAGTTGTGTTCATTTTCTATAGGTGTTAATATATTTGGCAATGAGAGTTCAAATTGTTACTCTTAAATTAGTATTGAATTTGTGTTACCGACTCTAAATTGAGCAATTTCACCAACTGTTGCAGGATGCTGTAGCAAGCCTTTGAGTTAAACTGTGCTCCTGTGTGTTGAATGTTGTAATTTAATGAGAGACACGCTGTAACTACTTGTCTTCGTCCTGGGAAAAGATGGGAATATGTTAATTTGATATTGCTATAACTTTAAAAGTCGAAATAGAGACAGTGCAGCCTACAAGGACTGGTTTGTCTCCTGCTTCCTTCCCCTTGTCTGTTGAGTCAAATCCCTTACCAAGATTTTTCTTGGTCAGCTTTAACATAATTTAACACAAATTCCATTTTCCTGTCTATCGTAATTTAGACAAGTGCAAACCAGCAGTTTTCTGTCAGGGAGATATGCTCCTCTGGCTCCACAATGCCAGTGGTCCCACTATGTGTTCTCACACAAATAAACCAGACTATTATAGCCTGGGTTGATGGTTTGAAAGGGAGTGGTGTTTGGTTAAAGAGCTGATTGCTGCATAAGCTCTCGTAGGAGTGCTCACTTGTTTTTGACTTCTTAGTCTTGGATCTTTAAGAAGATACATTTGCACTCCAGAGTCTGCTTTTCTACTTGTTTCAAGATGCTAGTCAAAAGACGAGATCTCCACAAAAGAGGAAGGTGAGAAGTTCAATTTTCTTCTGTTTCTTCTTCACATGCACAAAATGTGGGCCCTGTTTTTCATTTGCAGAGCCTTACAGTGCCAATTGCAGGTTAGCCATGATGCATAGTTTTTTAGTACAGCAGTCTTGTTATAAACTTCTGTTTCATTAAATGTTGTTTGTAAACCATTACTGTAGTCATAATTAGTATGAAACATGTAGGAATGACATATACAGCATCCTGTTGCAATCTTTGCACAGGGTTATGCTGGATCCTGGCTGATCCTGTTGCTTTATTGAAATTCTTAGCTACAACAGCTCTTTTCATTCAGAACAAATGACGGGCACATACCTTCCAGTCTGATGATCAGCAGGCCAAGAGAAAGGCAGTGCTTGAAGATCTGTCTGTGTGTAACACATTAATGGCCTATAAGGCTGCAGGATTTTTCTTGAGTCTCTGAATACACATCAAATGGGTGAATGAAGAATTTCTTTATCTCTATGTGTGTAGGAGGAGGGAAGAGTACTAGAAATGTGCAAGTGTGTTGGAGTCCCTGCAGATCTCCAAAATCGGCATGGCACTAAATTGCATGGCAGCAGTTGATCAGTTTTGATCTTTGCAAATAGTGACTCCTGCAGGCAGGAGGAAATGTAGGTAAGGGTCTGCTGAATGCTGCTTCTGCTCAGTATCCTTGCTAATTCCAGCACTTCTGCTTCCCACTCCAGATTGCAATGTAGGCATACTTAAAGTAACAGAGAGAAAATGCAGCTAGGAAAAGAAGCCCAGGAGTAAAAAACATCCCTGCAATTTTTAACAAAAGGCTACAGCAAGATTCTGAGTAGGACAGTGTTTAAAAAGATGCTAGGAAGTGGAAGGAAAGGGGCTATTTCCTGCTGTTTGCCTTCGTGCTGTGCATGTATTCAGGGCTCTATGTTAATAGATAAGTTTGGAGGAACTAGTTGCACACTTGATTTTTCCTTCTAGTAGGAGCAGCCCCCAGAATCCTGCAACATGCTGAGGGCAGGAGAGCAAGAGCAATCTGCTTCATTCCTCAAGTGTGTTTTGGCACAGACATTTTGGTCAATGTTGTTAACTTTGTGATACCCATGGTATAGGAGTTCCCATGACAAACACACTCATATCTAACCCTGAACAGCAGGGTTAATCCCAACCCTTCAGGGTTAATTAAGAGGTAATTGCATGGGCCTCAATTAATCCCTGTTTAACTCAGTTGCATGTGATGGAAGGGCACTAGAGATTAATTTGGCATACTGCCTCGTCAAATTCATTAATTTCATTAAATGTGAAAAAATATTTTAAGTGTGAGGTGACAGCTGTGACTCTTCTGCCCTGTGATGGTATCTAGCAGCACTGTGAAAGACCTTAAATACTTGTCATAAGGCTATAGATATCAGTATGTTTGGCTGAGTTAGGGAACTGCTGTCTCTTCCTCAGTGGCTACAGAAAATCTTTAAGATACTGAATCATACAGTAGTAAGGAACTGGTCCAATGGAGAAGCACCAACTTCTTGAATCCCTGATGATTTTGGTGGAAAGGCAAATACTTGCTCCCTCTCTGAATCAGGCCCATGATGGCTTACATGAGACTGTGCATTCACCAGGCGATATGCCCCTGCTTAGTCTTAATTAAGGTTATAACTGAAAGGATGCAGAAATGTTTTGTCATTACTCTGCAGATTACTGAAATCTTAGCTAATGAGATTTGACTCTAACATCTGCTGTAATAGTGAATTTAGAGCTAGATGAAAAATTCATATGCATTAAATGGCTTAATACTGAAAGTATGGCTAAAACAGCACAATGTCAGTCTTTTTAGATGTTACTTCTGAGTGTTGAGTTCATACCTGGTTGAGTAGGACAGGAGGGCTCAGATAGGTAGATTTTCACTATTTGCTTTAGTTGGTTACAACCCTACAACCTCTCACCTTGCCCAATGTAGCACATGCCATAAAATACTCTTGGTTTTGCTGACTTTCTCAGTTAAGTTTCCTCCAAACCACAAAATCTGGGTGCGCTGTAGCTACAGCGATTACTCAGTATGAAAGCTGACTCAAGTTGTGCTGCAGTACCCTGTACCAGGCAGCTCTCAAGTGACGCTGCTGCAATTTATCACCATAAACTGTTTCATATTGGAACAAACAATACTCATGAGGCAATCTGGATTCAAATTAATTCAAAAGCGCCATAACTGAAAAGTGAGCAGTCTCTTTGTGTTGTTTCTTTTAACAAGATTTTATGATATGACTAGACTACAAATAGCTCTATTCATGATAAACTGGCAACTTTGCAAATTGTATATGCTGAAAGCTATTTGTTGTACAAGCTGTTCTGGAAAAAGACTCATAAATGAAATCTTCTCTGCCAGGGGCATGTGAGGCATCAATTGCATGGGTCCTGCCATGAGTGTTCCATTTCAGGCATCCCCTGGCTAGGGGGGCAGGGGTGAGAAAAGACCATCTGATCCAAAAACCTTTAATTGCTCAAAGTTAATCACTCCAGGGTGTTAGAGAAAAGGACAGGTTCAGTTGGATACAGTTTTCCAGTCTGGTGAGGAAACACGTGAGGGCAAAGGAAAACACAGAATTGGCAGAATTGCTTTTGGTCCTAAGTATTTGCATTTGACTCCCTGGAGCTCCTGCTTTTCCCTTTGGAGGCACTGCAGTACTATCTTCCTCCAAAATACCCCAGAAACATCTCTATTTTAATGTCTATTAAGACTGCTGCTGTTATCCTTCAGAGATGTCCCGTGTTTTCAGCATGACCATGAACCATAGTTGTGGATGGATTTATTTTAAGGATAAATGGACAACTGAAAGAGACCTAATATGTTTTTATAGCTCAATCAATGTAATTTATTGTAAGGTATGGAACAAGGTATGGCATATGTTATCCCTGTAGACATTGCTACAGCAAATTACACCTGTATTTGGAGACATATTTCTTGAATAATCGTGCAGTGGACTTAAATAGAAAATGACACATCCTACCATGCAAAGAAATGCTTTTGCCACCAGAAAGAGAGCATAAATTATCCTTCAAGAGTAACTCCTATGAGATCTATAAAGATGCTTACTGTGACCTGCCAATAAAGCTTTAGTAGTAGCTATGGGAGTATCTCAGAGTCAAGGAGAAGAATTATAGTTATGTTTTAATGCACTTATCAAATAATTCTAATTCCTACCTCCAAGTAAAATTATATTTCGTGGAAAGTGAGCACTATTTGCTCTGGGCCTTTCTCTTCAAATTATTTTTACTTTCATAATAATAATTATAAGTATATTGGAGGTTAAAAGCTATCTGCAGAGCAATTAGAAGCTCTTGAGGCGATTATAGATCTGAATGTGAAGTCATTAATAGGTTCAAATTTGTATTGCACATATGAAATACACCTAGAAAATAATAGTACATATGAAAGTGCATGTGAACATGAAAACAGCTGGAATGAGGAGGGGTTAGGCATCTGAAGTTGAAACCTCAAAATTTTCTCAGCTGACATTTAACTCTACACTGACCTAGATCAGGAAGAAGATTGTGTTCAACAGAAATTTGAGGTATTATCACATTCTCTTTCTGAGTAACCAAAGAAGTTGCCTGCTTTTGGTAGGCATAAATATAATTCAGCATTAAGCACTGCAGGAATCCACAGAATGGGCTGTTTTGTGAGACCAGTTCTGTGTAATGAATGCTTTCTGGATGCTTCCACTCTAGTGAGCTCTCAGTCAGAGTCTTGGCATCAATCTGTCTCGTTTTCAAACCCTGATGTAGAGGAGATGGTATTGCTGCCTTCTCTGCCTATCTGAAAAAACGATATTTAGAGCACATGTCCAGAACATGGGAACTGGAGATCTGGCACTTGTGCAGCAGGAGGTCAAATCTGTATATCTTGTAATAAATGGCCTAATTATTTGGATAAAAAGTTCAGTGAAATAGAGACTCTCTCTTCCTGCTGTTATGTGCTTCTAAGTGTGAAAGATTTGAGCAGCCTGATTTCCTTGTCCTGAGGCTTAATTAGCTCTTTCACTCAAGGATTGATTCCTATAAGGAAATCAGTCCCAGACAGAGGAATGGAAGTGCAGGCATGTGCCTCCTGGTAAAGTGGTTGTGCTGGCTTGGGGCTGTTCCTCTCCTGACTAGCAAGCCCTGAGGTGCTCTGTGCAATGGAGTCACAGTCAGCAGCACAGAGGGAGCACACAGTTGCCAGCAGTGGGACAGCTAATTGCATTCCCTCCAAGGGATGGAAATGCAACCTGGGTTTGCCGTCTCCCATGTCTTTGTTATCCAGTGCTGGTCTGCTGGGTAAAATATTGGAAAACTGGAAGAGGAAACAGTAGAGCTCAGGCTATGATATCTAAGAATTACTCCTTGAAGATTATCTGTTCAGCTTTCAAAGGCTGACTGCAGTCTCAGATTAAGAGTCGGGGGAAGGATGATGCCCTCTTCAAACACTGAGCAGGTGTTGGGAAGAGTAGGTGTAGAGTAAATTTTACGTTAGACTTACACATAAAACGTTATTTGGTAAAGGCAAAAGAGTGGGCACTTCTCTTTTTTTTCTCTTCCAGCCTTTAAGTCAGAAGAGTCTCACAAATGGGGAGGTGCAGGGGTGATTGAGGTGCAAATGTCAAGCTGAGGAAAGCCAAAGGCATTGCAAGAGCTTACAGGATGACTTGTGTGGCTCATGGAAACTGAGGCAGACACTGAGTGTCCTTAAGCAGTTCCTTTTTTGGTCCATGGTGCAGGCAGGTCTGGGGCTGTAGATGGGTAATAACAACGTAGAAATGTCAGTGGAATGGAAGGATGCAGGTGCTACCCAGAAATTTTTTTTCTTCAGGTTTTAGCATGGTTAGATGCACTTGGAAATCTCACTCTAAATTTGTGCTTACTGTACGGACTACAAGAACAACAAAAATGGTATTCATTAAAGACTAAAACTGTAACAACTTAGCTGGAATCTAATTCAGTCCCTCAACTTGGTTTACCAATATATTCTGTGCACTTCATCTGTATGTAGTATGATTGTAATTATGATATCTTTGTTAGCCTAACTCCCCAGAACAAAAAAGTGCTTAGACATTAGCTGGCTATCTTCCTGATTTTTAAAGCCAAATGTCTAATTAGAGCACTTCTGTTTCTTACATTTATTTTCAGTTCTAGAGAGTGAAAGACAAGAAATCTCAACACAGCTGTGGCTCTTTTATAAACTTCAGTTTATTAGAGCTTCTGGGTCAAATTCTCTGGTGGTGCAACTCCACAGACTTACTTTCTACTGGTGTAACTTCAGATATAAATATAATTCTCTGTACATCTGTCCATATGTGTGTTCCTATGTATACACCAAACCCATAGCTGATATAAATCACTGTAGCTCTTTTGGCTTCTGTGAAACTATAGTGATTTCTTACCAGCTGGGTATCCGGTCCACAGCATCTGGTTTTCTTTTTCCCTCCCTTAATAGCACTGATGAATCAGAATTCCTAAAGGAGGATAATACTAAACATAATTAGACAGGATATGTTCAAGAAGAAAATTTAATTTGAAGAGGTTTGTACAGAATTTTTATTGGCCTCAGGTGGAATGCTGGGACTTTATCTTAATGAATCCTTTCTACAGATTCATTTCAAAAACTGCATTATGCTATTATGTGATGGAGTGTACTTTAATGGTGCATTGCACATATGTTTATTCAGTTGGATTTAAAAGTTCTTCTGTAAATTAGTATAATTATTTTGGGCTGTAAAAAAAAAAGTGTAATAACATAACCTGAAATTTTAAAATATTTGCAGACAGAGAAGTTTAAATAAACTTTGGCACCTACATGCATTTTAGAAAGTCCTGTTAGTAGCCCAGATATGAGACTATGGATTGGAGCTTTCTTCAGAATAAACTTGATGGTTAAGAAATCAGCCTCTTTTTTTTTTTTTTTTTTTAATATTATTGTGTACATCAACAGCTCACAATTTAAATGCTGATATTTTATTATTGTGTAACATTTTCTACTTTTAAAACCATATCTAGTTGCTGTCTTTTTGTTGTGATTGTGTAAGTACAATATATTTTGAGGTTATTTAGCTAAATCTTGTTAGATTTTGTAAAAATGTTCAAGATGCTGGGTGAAGTCTTTACTTCCCCTTATTCCATATCCTTTTACCTTGTATCATCAGAAGAGCTTGCTAATTTTTATTATTAATAATAACAGGCAGTATCTAGCTATCATTTACCATTATATGATTTTATTCTAATTCAGGTGCTATGTTTGGGGCACTTGTATCAAAAACAGTGTATCAGTTAAAGGAATATAAACCACCACTTTTTTTGTTTTTTTTTTTTTTTCCCCACCATGAAGGTTTGTGGGGATTGTCTTTGAGGCCAACATTAAGGGGGGGAAAGGCAAAGAAAAGGCAAATGACTTCTGAGCTCAGAGGAGTGGGAGAAGAATTAGTGGAGCTGCTTGGTCTGTTTCTCTTCTTCTATAATTGTATTCAAAATGAGGGAACCTTAACAAGGAAGTATTGGAGCCGTTGTACAAAAGCAAGCAAAAAGCTCCCTCTGTCCTGGCACTGCAAAATGAGATTTACAAGGTGATAAAGTCATATGGAAATGGAATGTCTTCTATGTCCCTGGTATTTTTTCACTGACTAATTACGGCCAGCATAGGGGTCACTATTTTTTTTTGTAGTTTCTCTGTTAACACTTCTTAAATGAAATTGCAAATCTGCATTATCTTCTCTGTGTATAAGACATCTCATCTAGCTGGTGATTGAGTTCTTGATGAATCTAGTATTTCAGTGAAAAATTACTTTGTAGCCATTACTTATTCAGAACATGCAATTGGATAGTGAAATATAACTATTCAAAACATGTAATGAAAATTGCAGAGCCCTGCTGAACATTGCAGGCAAACAAAGCAGTAACCCATACTGCTACATGTAGATTTATGGTTTGTTTAAAAAAAAAAAAAAGGAAATAATAATGAGTATTCTTTATTTTAGAAATAAAATTTTAATAGGCCTTCCTAGGAAGGCTCAGGACAGAATTTAAAGTGCCAACAGATGATTGCTGCTGCCTCAGGATCAGGCGTTCAGAAAACATCTCCCAAAGTCCTGACGTGGGAGTTAATCATTGGTTTGCAACAAGGTTTGTAACAGTTTGGAGCACCTTTGTCCAGAGTTTGCATGATGAGTGAGTGCACCACATACTCTGATGCCATGTGTTCTCTTTAATTTAATTGACAATCATTTTCTTAGTTTGGGTACAACCAGAGTGCAATCTGATCACAGCGACAAGAGAGGTTCTGTGCTTGTACAGACAGATCTAATGCTGTTACACAAAAAATAAATATTTCACCCAGCAGATGTTGCTTCATGTTGCAAGCCTGTTCCTTAATTTACATACAGGTGTAAATCTAATCTCTATTTGCCTCCTTTTCCAAATATTTTGCACCTCTGTGGCCTTGGAAGCATTCACATTTTTAAACCAGAAGTGGGCCTGAGCACCTGCTGTTTGGAAAGGAGTCTCAGTTGGAGTAGGAAGAGGAGAAAGAACATTGTGTCTAGGGCAGGGATTAGGTCCTTCTCACATAGCCTTTTCCCATCACTGTGAGCACTTCTTTAAGAGCATGTGTCTGGCTTCAGTGAGTAAAAGCCAGTGCTAGACTGAATATCCTAACTCTCTGCTGCTTTTAGTGTCCCTTGGGGTGAGAGTGGAGGAAATTTTCTCCCATAAAATTGAAACAAAAACTCTGTGTGCTGTGGCGATAAACAAGTCCATATTCTTGCAATTAGATACCATATTTTTTTAAAGGCAATGGAGATACTGGCTCAAAACTAAGTTTCAGAGTCCCTAATATTTCAGACAACACAATTTTCCTGTGTGTCTCTGTTACTTGAAAGCATCAAATCTTGAAAGTAAAATGTAGGCAGGAAGCTGACTTCTTGCTAGGATGAGAAATTCCTACTTATTTTCTTTCGTTAGAATAGCAAATACCAGAATGGTTATGATGTTCAGTGTGTGGGAAAGCAGGACTGAAAATTTTGGGCTGAAACTCCAGAGCCAGTGCTGTGGATATTTGCAGCCTTGAACTGCAGGCATGTACCATGAGCTAAAGTGACTGTACCTTGGGTGATGCTGTGGATTCTGGAGTCACCAATTAAAGAATAGATCTCTTCCTTGTGATTATAAGGGAGTTGGGAGATGGGGCCTTGTGAGCATCTTCTGTCCCCAAACTGAGTTGTGTACATCTTCCTCTGACTTTCTTCTCTCCTACATTCTGTACGAAATGGAAAGCTTATTGTTAATAGCAGCTTCTTTTCTTTCTTTTCCACCACAATCAAAATAATCTGATATTTTCATGGTGAAGGAGCTCTGTCAGAAAGGGTGCAGCACTTCCAGGAGAAGAATTGCATGCTAAACTGAGGAATCCTGAGGAATTTTTAGGAAATCAATTTAAATCAAAAGTCATGGAGTAAAATAGATTCTGTTCTCACTACAGCTTCTGTCTAAAGAACTCCAGACTTTCTTGGTTTGAGGAATTCCTGCGTGCAAGGGGATTGTAGCCAGTAACATCAGAAATAAAAAAGGTGGAATTTTATGAAAAGTAGAGATGTTTGCAAAGGATTCCTGAATGGGGCAGAATTCTTCCTCAAGAAATGGTCTCTTCTCCATGTTCTAATTAGAGAGTTAAATATGGTTAACAGCATTCCTGCCACCTGAATAGCAGGACTTGCATCTAGGAGATGTGTACAAACACTGCAGAGTCTACCTAGCAGGACTAATGTAGGACCTAGAGTAGTTTTTATTCATGTGGCAGGACTAATGTGATTTTGGTTTACTGTAGTTGTCATGAGTGTTTGAGATGAGGCTTTATTTATGTTTCCTTTTCTTTTGAATTCTTTTTTGTTGTCAAAACATAAAAAGATTTCAATGTGTGTTTCCATTTAGTAGCCTGGACTACTCAAAACCTTGACATTCATGCCTCTTAGGAGAGGCTGGTCTGGTTAGCTTATTAAAACAGAAATTGCTTAACAAAGCATATACTAATGTTGTTTGTTGTAATTGAGTCCTGAAATAGTATTCTAAATGATACACAAGTCTATCTATTGGGACAGTTAGGGTGGGTTTTTTTCTTGTTTTGGAAGAACAGGTCATCTCCTAATGCTCTTATTTATTTGTAGCCATCAATGTGACTGCATTCATGGAACAACACCCTCCTCCCCATATATTGAGTGAATACTGTAAGTTCAGTTTTATAGCAAGTAACCTTGCAGTTTGAGCTGTAAGAGCCATGAAACCCCAGATAGAAAGTGTTAAGATGACATTTTCCTTAGAAAACGGCAGTCTATGATGGAAAATGGCATCATAACCTCCTGGGGTTTATTGTATTTTTTATCTGGAAAGCTCTGGATTTTTTCTGCTACATAAGAGTCAGTTGCTCCACTAGAATCCTGTTTTTATATTTGAATTTTTCACAGGGAAAAGCCTCGTGTGCCAAGGCCACAAGGTACATTTCACTAATGTATTTGATTTTGATTATAAATTGACACAGAAAATGCATACTTCTTTATGATCAAGCTGCAGGAGGGAGATATTTTCTTCTACTCAGATGCACTCCCAAAAGACTGGTCAGTCTATGCAATGATACAATCTTTGCACACAAATATAGAGGAAGAGACAGACAACTTTCCTAAGAATAGTTATTCCAAAACGGTCTACTGCAAAAACAAACCAATGGAGCTGCAATGACTATTTAAAAATGTTGTTTAGCTTAGAATCAAGCTAAGAACACGAAGGAAACACCCACACCAGGAAACTGATGCACTTAATTAGATCTTGAATTTGCATGCAGTTTAAGGACGGGTTGGGCTAGTTCTCCTTTTTGTGTGCCCTTTTGCAGAGGGTAATTGGCAGGGGGCAATTGAGTTATTTCATTTATCTTCCCTGAATCTGAGTCTGCTGCTACAGGCTGTCAGCTACCAGCAAACAAGCACTTCATTTAAAATACTGTTGAAAAGTTGGGTTCAGTCCTGTTGCATCTGGTATGCAGATGGGATGCTACTTTTTTGTTCAAATAAACAGAAGAAGCAATTAAGCCCCTTTTGGAGTAAGATATCTGAAACAATAGGAGGCACCATCTGAAACACAAGCTCAATCAGATACTGAGCCATGTGGATAGCAGAGTTTTATAAAATGTTGAATGCAAGCATAGATTGGATAAGTGGGGTTTGGGGCTTTTTTTTTTTCCCTTGTTTTTTTTGGAGTTATCTGGGTATGAACAAAGACATAACCAGGAGAAGGGATGGCAGCAAGAGAGGACAGAGGAAAATGCCCTGAAGTTCCCAGTTTGTTATTCACTTTCCTGTACTACTCTGAAATACCAAAGACAGGACAGTAGGCTTTGCCTTCCTGCCTGGCAGTGCTGTGTAGGACCCCAAGGCCCCACAGACTGTCACTGCTGCAGAACAATTGCAGATGATTCCCTCTACCTATGAAAAACCAGCTGACACACAAAGATTTCTGAATTCTGTTTTCTGATTGCAAGCACCCCATCGAGTGAGCCACACAGCAGAGCATTTGCATCTCTAAGTGTGATTACTCTTTTTACACTTGCAATTAGTTTTAAGGAAAAAGCGATCCTATATCTTTTTTTTCTTTGTTTTTTTTCCTTTATGACTGTTGCTGACTGATTTTGTCAGTATGATATTTTTGTCCCTGTAGAAGAGACAGCTTATGCATAGGAATATATGTACAGCACAGAAATATATACAAAATATTCTTAGAAAAAAATATTTAAAATAATACATTCATTGTCCTCAAGAATGCAATACTGGCATGTGAAGTGGCAAACATATGTACTCACAGTTTTGGAATTTGATGTATCTTGTTTTAAAATAATATTTTGCATGTGTCCCATTAAGTTACATCTCAGTAACACAGATAAATTAGTCTTCATCTTGCCTTTTCTTTTTTTAAGAGTGTATGCTATTTAACATGACAGCATAACTTCTCATGTTTTCATGTGAAATGTGGAAGATTTTTCCCCAACGGCTCCACCTGCCTATCTTGGAAGAGCTGGGTATGAACAAAGATATGACCAGAAGGAGGTATGGCAGCAAGAGAGGATAGAGAAAAAAACCCTGAAGTTCCCAGTTTGTTATGCAGTGTCCTGTACTACTGCTCTGTTTAATGGAAGACAAGAAGTTTTCCTGTCTGAGACATTGCTGCTCATCCCCCTAATTTTAAGCTCACGGCAATGGCAGTGCAAATGATTGACCACTACTTTTAAGGTCATGCAGAAGCAAACAGTTGACCTTGAAATAAAATTGTTTTACTATTGTTAACATTATGAGTTTCTTTTTATTTAATTAAAAAACAACAAAAAAACCCACACCCAAACAAATGCTCTTTCTGAAGGGAAATAGAACAAAGCTTTATAATGTTTTTTTGTAAAATGTATCAGTGTTTGACATCTACAACTTCTATGTACAAAAGCAAAGGAGGTAAACGTAAGGGGCAAAAACTATTTACCTATTTCAGCATCAGCCTGAAAATAGTTTTTGTAGTCCTACACTTTTGCGTTACAAAAGCAGAGAAATAAAAAAAATACCTGAAACAGAGAGGTTTATTATGCAATAAAATCCTTGTTACTGAATCAGATTACATACATGGTAGGGGAAAATAGGTGATTTTTCTGACCTGCCTGCTCCCTGAAACATGGTTGAAGAAAAATCCTGGGTGCATGTTAGCTTCTTCATCAGTCTAATAGTAAGTACTATGTCTCTTCTTATAAATTTTGTCATGTACAATATAGTGCACAGTTAAAATAGTAAATCAAAATCTTTACATATAAAACTTGGCAAATAACAGAGAAAAAAATTCAAAAAAATATTTGGGTTAAGGTCAGGAAAAAAAAGAATTTTTGGAGGGTTTTGAGTAAAATGAAAATTAAAGTTTTCATTAGGTAAAATTTAACCTGAATTAAAACAAAATTGTTTTCTTTCAGTTATTGGTAACCTTTTGCTTTATTTCTACAGGTCCTGGTAAAATGAATTACTCTTTTTAAGTTAAAAATCAAGACTTTTTCAAACAAGTCATATTTCTGACACGAAATGTTTTGCTTTAAATGTCAAAGAGAAATGTTTTAGCTCCCTTTATGGATGTTACCATTAGATTTATTGGTAGGAAACATATTCCTAACTTGGTGCATTTGCAAGTAAGATTTGCCTTCTCCATCAAGACTGTTTAGCCAAGTTTATGTTGCACTCCCCTCCCCTTAAAACCAGTTTTATTAGAGTTGAAATTGTGTAGGACTCCAGATTGTTAAATTATGCATAAATTTAGTGTTTCTGACATGCCTTTGGATTTCTATCTGTGCATATAATGACTTTGCTCTATACTCTTGTCTATATATTGGTGCATTTACTTCTGCTTTTGTTAATCTTATGATATGTTGTTGAGATCTTCTGACTTTTGGGAGCTCTGATGAAAATCCTTGTAGGAACAATATTTATCCTTAAAAACATTAATGAAGCCTGTGTTTTATTCTCATCTTAAAATCTTGATGATGCAGCTTTCAGGGTGAAGAGAGCAAAAAGACAAATGGACTCAACTGGTGCAATGTTTAGGCTGAAAAGAAGTGTTATGCAACCTTGTTAAGAATCAATTCCATTGATAAATATTCTACTGCAAAAATGAAGAGAGAGATAAAGACAGAGGGACCCTTGAACTTGAGCTGTTGTTTACTTGGTTGTTTTATTAAAACATTCCATGTTTTTAATGTAAATCACAGAAGGTTGCTATAGCAAGAACTCCTAAGCTTACCTCACCTCTGTGGTAGGTTTCCTGGAGCCAGCCAAATGTAATATGCTTCCAGATGACTCCTGCTCACCCAGCAGCAGGTCTAAGGTTTGTTTTAAATGCTATTGAAACTCAGAGCAGAGCAAGCTGAAGCATAAGAGTCAAGTATGAACTTGGTGTACTGTACTTTTCATGAACCTGTGCAGCAGCAACTGTTAAATTTCAAAATGAATACACATCAGCTAAGCCTAAGGCTATGGAGACTGACATCACTCCTCCACCCCAGTCCTAAGCCCTGACATGTGCTTCTTTCCAGGCAGTTCTGAGGTAAGCCATCTCCCAGGCAACCTGCTTCCACCATGTCCCCCTTGCTCTCCTCTTTTCCCTTTATATGTAAGATTGCAGCTGAGCATTGCTGATCTATTTAAGGGTGTCCAGAGGAATGCCTTTTGCAGGCAAGTGTCTAATATAACATATATAATTAAAAAAAAAAAAAAAAAAAAAGAAACTGTTGACTTGGTTTAGCTCTTAACACTTATAATTACCCTAGCAAAGGTCTTGATCTAGGGGATTGAAGGAATATGAAACAAATATTTCATATGAATATGAAGCATTCATATCAGTTGTTGAATTTTAAATTTTAACACTTATTAATTTTGCCAGCACCAGCTACTCTTTTACCTGTTATATTCCATTGATTTGCATAACAGACCACTCATTAGGTTGCTGTTGTATAATATTTTGCTGTTGGAAAAGAATTAGTAAAAACAAGTTTGATCATAGCATGCTATGACTGCTTTAGACCAAGTTACAAAAGGCCATAAATCAGAAAAGGATGGAAATGTTGTTCATAGGCTGACAAAGTGAATATCCCATGTAGAGTTGGATTCATGTTGCAAACTTCTATTTAAACTAGCTACACAGTACTAATCCACCCTAGAAGAAAAGAAAACAACCAAAAAAAAAAAAACCCCAAAAATCAGTTTTGCAGAGTTTTACTTTTATGGTGTGTTTTTTTGACCTTTATGGGAAAAAAAAAACCTGTTGTTTTTCTAGCAGGAATTCTTGATGAAACAAAAAGCTATGAAATTAAGTTTTAGAATGTTTGTAGGATGACAGCTACATGTCAAGAACCTTTAATGATAAAGAGGCAGTTACACAAATGACATCCATGAGCAGTTCAAATCTTAGCAGCAGTTTACAGGAAAAGTGGCCCTGAATGACTTTGCATAATGAACAAATTGTTCCCGAACCGATAACAAATAAATTTGTGTGGAGGGTGATCTAGATCATGGTTGCATTGGCTTTCTTTTCTCCTTTAATTTAAGAGGTTGATTTTCTACCCTGTATTTTGTTTGCAGTTCTATAATTGTGACTCCTACATCTATAGACTATCAAATAAATTGTGCCAGAGACCTTCAGTAATTTTAGTACGAAACTTCAAAACGGAGAAGTGTAATAAAGGAGAGGTAAAATAATTTGATCTACTGGTAATATATGAGATTTTAAAATAAAAGTATATAAGGTAAAGTAAAAGAGATTAGTAAGTTGTCATGTCTGTTCATTGCACTTAAAACCTTCTGTTGCAATTAGAAGCGAAATGCACATTACTAGAAAACCAGTTGTGTTAAGCAGGGAAACCCAGCTAGCTACAGAAAAGGAAGATTCCCCATCTCCCTGGGTTTTTTGATGTTACAAACTAGCTTGTATGCATCAATGGACTGACTCATTAAGGAAATGTCCTTTGTGTTCCTTACATAAATACTTTCCCTCTACTAAATCTATTTTTCCCTCTCACAGAGTATTGTGAATAGTTATCTGATGAGAATGAATGAAAAACTCAAGCCTCAACTATTGCTGTGTGCTTCTTAGCTGATGTCCATCTAAGATCCTAATTTATTGTTGCCAGGAAGAGGTTCAGTGAGCCAATGCCTCTCTTTGAAAATGAGATCAACTTTGTACTCTGTAAATGAGGTGCACTTGCATGACCACAATGTTGCATGAGTGCTGGTTGGAGTTCTCTGGCTAAAGAGAAGTTTGATTAGTGATTCTAGATCTCATGGCTTTGGTTGCCTTTATCAGATAAACGAGCCATGAAAAATCCCAGTGGACATAAAAAGGATACCTCTCAGACTAAATACCTACAAATGAAGAATAGCTGTGAGGAAAAACAACAACAAACTTGAATGTAGTGAAATCAGAAAATTAGTTCGTTGCTATTTAAACTTTTCATATCAGAATTCTGTTATTGCATGTCCAAGTTTTCTAGCTTGTTGAGACATGATACTTCATCTTAAACCTTTTAATTTTAATCTCAGCACTGTTCACCTGCTAATTACTAAATAGATACTGATTTTTGAAATTATATCTTATTGGAGAAAGAGGAGACATAATTTAGAGATGTTTGGGTGGAGAGAGGAGGGCTAGTATGGCAAAGGGGAGGCAGTCACAAAATATATCTTGTCAAAATAGAGAAATAGCTGAGCTTTGGAGAAAACTTCTCCTTGACGCCCATCCCCACACTCACATTTGCATTGCCAAATTAAAACTTGGAAATATTGGCCTTTCTAAACAGAGGAAGCAAGAGAGTTAACAGTTTAAAACAGTATTGCTCAGCGAGGCAATAAAGGGAATGGATGATTTTTTTCTAGTGTAAGACCACAATGAAGGCATTTCTGTTCCTCTGCAATGTCTTGAAAATAATTAGTGGATCCTTTTCCCTTTTTTAATGTAAAAGAAGTATTGTGAACTATTATGTCAAGCAGCCAACTTCTAGTCTAGTTTAGGTGTGTTCTCAGTATAGCATCTGGGTTCATGCATATGTACCAGCAGGTATAAAACAAGCAGCTTTTTTACACTAAGAGCAGATAATCATCTTTATTGAAAGACTAATAAATGTATCTTTGTCTTTAATTATTTGCTTAATTCCACTGATATGGTTAAATATAAAAGGATGACTGGGTTAGGTGAGGTTGTTGCAACTTAGCTATGCTTCAGTGAGCAAGGTCAGGTTTTCAGAAGTGAGATTATCATTGATTTCCTTCTAAGTTGCCTACGCTCAACCACTGAGTTATTGAAGTAGTTCTGGTTGGCTGGTTGTATAAGGAACCTTACTGTGCACAAGTCCATGAGACCTGACAAGATAAATCCAAGGCTCTTGAGGGAAGTGGCAGATGAAGTTACTAAGCCATTCTATCATATTTGAAAAGTTGTTGCAGACTAGTGAAGTTCTGTCACAGTTTACCCACAGCTGGCAATTGAGCACCATGTAGCTAATTTCTCACTTTCCCTTGGTATGGTGGGGGAGAAGACTCATGTATTGAGTTAAAGGCAGTTACATCAGGAAAGTGGAAGCCACACAGAAGCAGAGCAAAACAAGGAATTGATTCACCACTTCCCGTGGGCAGAGGGCAGATGTTCAGTCATCTTCAGGAAAGCAGGATTACATCATGAATAATGGCTACCAGGGAAGTCAGAATGCCATCACTTCAACTGTCCTCCCCTTCCTTCTTCTTCACCTTGTTTTTAATTTCTGAGTGCAGTGTCACAGGAAATATCCCTTTGGTCAGTTGGGATCAGCTGTCCTGGTTGTGTCATCTCCCCAGTTCTCATCCCCCCAGCCTGCTTGCTGGTCAGGGGGTGTGAGGGGCAGAAAAGGCCCTGGCTCTGTGTAAGCACTGCTCAGCAATAATGAAAAACATTTCTGTATTATCAACAAAGCACAAATACAAAACACAGCCGCACACAAGCTACTATGAAGAAAATTAACTCTATGCCAGCCAAAAACAAGGACAGAAGTTTCCTAGGAGCTGCAAAAACGGGAAACATAATCCACAGGTTTAAAAACGGAAAAGGATTTGTGGTGATTGAGGTGATTCTCCCCCCTACTTAACTCTTGTGAGACCATACCTGGAGAAGGTTTACAAAGATGACCAGGGGACTGGAGCACCTCCTCTCTGAGGACAGGCTAAGAGAGTTAGGATCGTTCAGCCTGGAGACAAGGAGATCCCAAGGACACCTCATAGTACCTGCCAGTACCTGAAGTGAGCCTACAAGAGAGTTGGAGAGGGACTTTTTACCAGGGCATGTAGTGATAGGGCAAGGGGTAATAGTTTTAAAATGAAAGTAGCTAGATTCAGGTTAGGTGTTAGGAAGAAATTTTTTACTGTGAGGGTGGTAAGGCACTGGAATATGCTTCCCTGATAAGTTGTGGATGTCCCATCCCTGGAAGTATTCAAGGCCAGGTTGGATGGCCTTTGAGCAATCTGGTCTAGTGGGAAGTGTCCCTGCCCACGGCGGGGACTGTTAGAACTGGATCTTTAAGATCCCTTCCAATCCAAACCTTTCTTCAATTCATCTCAATAATGGAATTATGGGCTGGAATATGAAGCTTTATGAAGTTGGTTTTTTTTTCCTTTAAATGCAAGAACTGAGGTCAACTTGAAATTACCTAGCATTAAGTCAGTAACTTTCATCAACTACTGATATACATAATTCGCTACATCATTAGTTTCTAAGCAATTTTGCCACATTGCAATCCCTCCATGAATATGCAGCTTAAATGGAAGAACTAAGAGCTGAACAATGTACAAGCTGTAATTTTATCCTCCTAACTACGACAGCTGGAAGAGGATACTTCAATTTTTAAAAGCTCATATAGATTTATAAAGGCAACAGTGGAAGTACCACTGGCTGCTGTCAGTTCTGACAGCTGTCAAAATTTATTTAACAGCAGAAGCTCTACATAAATTATATTTGCACCCAAAATGAAGCATTTTCTCACTTGCAGTGTTTTCATGGAAATAATAGTTAAACTTTAAAAATAAAGTTATTTCTATTCACATAAATTTTATGTGCATTTTTATATATTAGTATTTAAACTGAATATTGTAAGAGCTACTGTCCCTCACAAAATCTCAAGCCAATTAAGGAGCATGAGAAAGGTTCAGGAAGGATGGGATTTCTAAGTTTCCTGTAAGTGCAGCTGCAGCTATGCATTCTTTTGGACATGCACTGTTCTTTTGTGCTGCTCCAAGTGGGCAGATGTGTTTGTACCTGTTGGCTGTTCATTTTTGTCCTCATTCTGGACAAGTCTTGGAGTTTCAGGTCTCCTGTGGAGAAACTTCTTTTCTGTGGAGAAGATTTTTTACACTCCAGACTTGACAAGGTGTTACACTAGGTCACAGCAAAGATAAGGTTTGAATGAAGAGATGGAACCAGTCATTCCCAAGTCCAAAGCTATAATGGCTTGCTGAATTTTCTTCACATTCTGAAACAAAAAAAACCCCAATCAAACTATAGCCTGTAGAAACAAAAACAAAGAGAAGAATAATGATGATAACCTAATGAAACCAGCTCTAATAGTGACAGGGCAAACATCTTCTGTGGTGCTCAGGACCCAGCCCCAAGGCTGGATGCAGTGAGGCTGCCACTGTGAGACAACCCATTAATAGGTGGGCACAATCCTAGGGAGTTACTCAAATGTTGGACCATAACTACTGTGTTTCTAAAACATGGGGCAAGGTGCACAACTGAGATTTACACAGAACCACAGGCATTTAATATCATCTCCTAAGGTCATTCTTCTGGGACATGGTCAAAGCTGAGTAGCTTTGTTTTAAGGACTTTCACAGATTGTGTGCAGATGCATTCATGTGTGGTTATACACCCTTGTCCTCTCAACCAACATCTCTGATTCCCCATGGGAGTGTTGGTCTTTGGCCACTTTACATGGCAAATAGGGGCCTGGCTTTGCCCTCTGCACTTCTCTGCTGGAAATGTTTCGGGTTTCTTAGAGGGGGTGAGGTAGACAAAACTTAGCAGTGTGGAAGATCGCAGATTTTCTTCTAGACTGGTGCATCTGTGCATTTCATTCCACTTTACACCACTGTAAGGAAGGATGAAATGTAATAAGAATAACAATAAGTGCATATCTTGGAAGTTTGGTGCCCTGGTTTAAAAATGTCTACAGGCATTCCTTTGAAATCGAGTAATCACTGATTAAAGTGATTATCAGTGATTCTTACTGAAAAAGTCTCTGATTGCTTTCTGTTGTTTGTAGAGGCCTCAGTCCCTTACAAAGGCCTAAACAACATCAGTGATTGGAAAAGGTTGTAGCCTAGACTTCTTTCTTGAAAGGCAACTCCAATTTCAAACCACTCTCAAGGCACTGTCAAGCGAGCACACAGCAGCCGAGAAAAGTCTTTGAGTAATTGGATCTCAAACACAAATAAGAGTGTTTTTCTTCATGGATACACAATAACTTAGACATTTTCTCTTAAGTTAAGTTGGATAAAAGTTTACATTTCAGCTATCAAAGTAAAAAAAAATGAAAACAACCCAAACTAAACTGTTAGGTTTAGGTTGAAATTTAAAACTGCAGCTCTGCCATCACTTTAGAAAGAACTCCTCAGAGGCTTTGGTGCCCGAGTCAAGCAGTCAACCAGAAAGTTGACAGGGGCTAGAGCTCCCATGTCTGCAAAAATACTACAGACTCAGGTAGACAGCAGAGGAGAAACCTCTTGTATACCACCCTTGTAAAAAGCACACTCAGCAAGGCATGCTCTGGTTTCAAAAAAATTAGGAGATTCAGGCTGGACAAGTAGGTCAGCAAGATGCCTTCATATGATGGTAGGACCAGGATGCCCTGATTGCTCAGGTTATAAGCAGGAGATGTTTAGTTAAGCAAAGATGTTATTTCTGCCTCCTTGGGTGAGGAAATTGAGGTGAGCCTAAGGGAACACTGTTCTTCAAAGAAACCTTCTAAAACTTTTGAACTTTTAGCTTTTAAAGGGAAGAGAAGCCCCAGACCAGATAACATCACATGGAAAATGTTATTCCACCTGGGGAAGGTTTTATCATATTTGTTAGTTGCCAGGTAACAGGGTTTTATAACAGGAGATGCTGCCCATTTATGATTGGAGAACTCAGTTTGTTGTGTAGTGATGAATCGGTGCCTATTCTCATTCCAAATGTAGTATGAAGATTTTTTCCTTTTCTACCTTTATCTTTTTAAAATTTCTGTTGGTTGGCTGATTGGTTGGTAGGTGGTTGGTTGGGGTTTTTTTGTTGCCAAACAGCTTGCTAAGAATTTCAGTTCATTCCTTCTCCAACTCCCATTCCAGAAGAACTCAGTGTGCACTAGTTATTCTCAAACAGTAGACTCTAGGGCAACACACAGCTGGCAAAGGATAGGTGGACAGTAGTAGGAACAGTAAAGTCCTTTTCTGAAAACCTACCCAAACTATTACAGTGAAAAGAGAAGAATTTTCTTCTTCACCAAAATACCTCAGTGTGCTTTCTGTACACACATTTATTATTTATTATACAAGCTGTTTCCCAATGGCCTGGAACTGTTTTGCCTAGAACTGAGCAGGGTGATGATTGTAGGTGGCCCTCCTGATCTACGAAAAGACAAAAGGGAAGAAGATAACGAAAAGATGGGATCAGCAAGTCTTTGGTGAAGGAGGCAGGTATGTGTGGAAGTAGGAGATCTCACAGAGTTTTTATGCTTCTTTGAAAAGAAAAAAAAACCTGTAAAACATCAGTAGTTTGAAGGAAAAGTGCTGGATTTCCTAGGAAGGTAGACTTCTACAATTTCTAACCCATAAAATAGGATGTTGGGGAGATAAAATATTGTACTTATTTTAATTTTGAAGCGTTGCAAAGATATCAACTAAGGTATAAACAGTTTCAGGATTTTTCTCATTTGTTGCTTTTCTGTGTGTGTTTTATTTGTTTACAAATAGAAACTATGCATATGAGAAAAATAATCTATTTCAATTTACATAGAAAACAGACTCTTGTGAGTAGTTATTCAAGTTATTAGAGATTTTATAAATTAATGTTATTTCTTTGATTGATTGCTTGTTTGTCTATTAAAGCTGGATTTTTTGTGTGTATGTTAAATACATTTGAAAGGCAGAGAACTAAAACGTGATTATCAGGAAAGAAACAAACATAATTATGGAAAGCAATGCTAAAATCCTAGAAGAAATTATTCTGATTTACTTTTTTTGTACATACTTCTAAAAAGGCTCTCCTCTTTTCTCCCACCCTAATCGTGACCTGGAGCCTGAACTATTCAAATAATGACCCAAACACACACACAAAAAAAGAGTCAGTATTGATACCATGTCACGTCTGGCAAAAGCCAAAATTAAAGCAAGTCATTCACCCCGTGGTGGCATGAGGATATCAGGTTTAGATAGATTTAATTTATCAATAGGGTCAGGCTGCACTGAATATGAAATCAAATTACACAGAAGCAGATGCTGAAGTCCAAGAGGAGAAGGTGTAGATTGATTGGAGAAAGGCAGCCCATCAAAGGGGCCTTTGTCCGGGGCTGACTTGGTGAGGCAGCTGACAAGTGGCCATCAGATCCTGCAGCCAGGCAGCTGCATGATGGGAGCTTGACAGCTGACTTCATTAGGGCCCTTAGGACACGTGCAGGGATGAATCTGTCCTTTAATTGAGCTGGGCCAGGAAATAGCACCGAGAGGGCAAACGGCAGTGAAAAGGGCTGAAATGAACCCAGGGGCCAGAGAGGTAAATTTCATGCTCTTGTGATATTTGACATGTATGTTCTGTTTGTATGTATGACATTTGTGTATTTATCACCAGTCTTAAAAGCCTGCAGAAGTCAAAATATATACGCAGCATAGAAGTCATCAGGAAAATTTCTGCCCGAGTGTGGTGGAGGGTGAGAACATTGCATCGACTGGGGATCCCCAGAGGGAAAGAATCTGTATGAATAGACTTCCACAGCCCACCATTCTGGGAATAAATCTTGCTTTTCTCTTTGCATTAATGCCATCATTTCCTGCTTACTTAACAGATAACAAAGTAAATTTGCTGTAAAGCAAATTCTGCAACTTGTGTGCAGTTTTTCTGTTTACAACTCAGTGGTGTTTTCTCTGGTATAGCAATTCAGGAACCATTGTAAAAATCTAGATTGAGTCAAAATGTAAATACAAACTCTACACTAGTCTGCCTTGCCTGGCTTTTTGTCTCACCTTGCCAAGAGTCTGTGTTGATTTTTAAACATGAAGTGGAGGTGATGGAGGCTCTGTAGGGGGTGGAGGGAGAAAGTCCTTCAGTTCATCCTCGGGCAAAATGTTGACAGAAGGCAGGGCTCCCACGGAAGGAGACAGGGGTTTGCTTGTAATATAGACTGTACTTTTTAAGGATCCCTATCAAAATAGCCTTATGCAATGCTCAAGCTAATTAATATACAAAAAGGACTGTGATGCAAAGCTGTAACTGGTAATCTGAGTCCTCTAGCATCAATGACACTCAGATATGTCTATCAAGCAGAGAATAGACTCCTTTATGTTCTCTCACAGCATAAATATGTGATCAAAGAAATAACATGCACTAGAGCTGCCCTTAAGCAATGACCCTAACCTTATGCCTCTCTTCCCATCGCCAGTATCCCCAAAGCACTCAACAGATGTCAGATACAGTTAAAGTGGAACATATCCATGCATCTAATTTGGAGGCAGAGTAATTGCTGGCAAAAATTGCCAAATTCTAATGTGCTTGTTCAAAAGCTACCTCAATTTACACACCTCTGAGCAATAGAGTTTGACGAATTATTAGTATTGAGTAATAATCAACAAAATTTGATTGGTGAGACATCAGCGATCAAATTAAGTACTAAGATGTGTAAAAGCATCTCATCTCACCCAAAATGTGGGAGCTATCTCCTACCAGGAAATCTGTTGATTTTGTGTGCATACAACTCTTAATTTGGTTGCCATCCCTATAACCTACTCATGTTCTTGCATTGTATGGTAACAGCAAAATGTTCCAAAATCTGCCATAAAATGAGGTGTGGTTGGAAAGTACATATCTACCTTGTATAGCATACTTACAGTGTATAACACAAACAGTGCAAAGTAAAACAAAATACCACCACCAAAAAAAAAAAAAACCAAACAAACCAACACCACCACAAAAAAGCCCCAAAAAATCAGAACAAACCAAAAAACCCCCAACAAAACAACCCCAAGCCAAAAAATCCCCTAAACAAACAAAAACCCAAATAACAAAACTCAAACAAAGCCAAAACCAACCAATCAATTAAAAAAAAAAAAATAATAATCACTCAAGCCCCAAGATCAATTTATGTATTAACACATTTCAGATTGCCCTAGTGACTTCATGGAGATTTTTGCCTTGGAGTTAAGCAGTTTGCTTCTGCTTCTTGGGACAAGTAAACAAGTTCTCAATTTTATTACGTTTCTGGTATGCTCCAGTAATCTTTTCTGTGAGGCTGGAAAGGGCTGCCATTCAAAGGAATGGACCCCCCCTGAATTAGACAAGGAGATAGTTTTTCTCTCTTAAGACATAAAAAGATATTTAGGCAACCAGTGTCCATGGAAACTCTGCAGGAGCTGGAGACAACTCCAGAAATTCTCTCTTTGTTTTATAATCTGCTCAGAAAGAGAATGGGGATGGGAGGAGGACACAGGGAGAAGGTCATAACTTTCTGCTCATAGAGGTTGTTTTTCTTATCATAGTGGGGTGGAGGTCTCAATTCCCAAAAGCTTAAGAGGCCATTTGTCAGAGAAAGCAGATATGATCCTGTACTCCTTTTCTAGTGTCATTTTCAGCTTATGCTACAAGAACAGGCACTGAAAAATCTCCTCCATGCTGAAACCTGTTGTTATCCAGGGAGTTCTCCCTGGCACGCTGGCCATGCATTCAACAAATTAATGACTAACTTTTAGCCAGAGACCTAGAGTAACCTCCAGAAACTGTGGGCCAGGAAATTTTGTTCCAGTTCTGATCTCTGTGATGATTAAGTAAGATTCCCTCCATGAGACTGTTCAGGTCCAAACTTTTATATAAATTGTTTTGCGATCTGGTTAGGCCTGGTGCCAGCCACGCTTCCCCATGTGAAGCATGTTTACAGCTGGAGTAGGACCTGGAGAAGGGAAGGAGGATGATTTCCCTAAAATCTGGTTTGATGCCTGGAAAATAGGCATATTACGTATAAAGAATATTACATTCAGTCAGATTGCTCCAAAGTGCTTTACTTTCTTATCCCCTTATCTAGAGAAACACTGAGTAGAGATACAAAAACATCTGAGAAAGATTTAGGGAATATGCACTCTCTTTGGCTTCTTAGAACAGGAAGCCGTGCCCCATGTATAAAAGACTCAAGGATAAAACTGAAAGGCAAATCCACAGGACAGCTAAAACTGACAAATATTAAACATGCCAAGGGCTTTTTTAACACAGGCTAGCATTTCTCTTTAACATACACATCAGCATTTCTTTAATCTATGCCATGAGAGGATTTCAAACAGCAAGCACAGCTGGGCCTTCAAAGCTGATCTCTGCTTGAGCCTCTGTGACTGGTTCTATGCAGCCCCTCTTTTTGAGGAGTTCTGGCCCTTTTCCAGCTGCTGCAATTGGGGCATTAGAGACCAGGATGGCCCCATGCATGGCTGCCCTCTTCTTGTGGGTATAGTAAATGTGGTCTTTGAGAAGTGACTATAATCTGTTTCTGTTGTTTTCTCAGAAACGGGCAAATCTGGTGTAAGCTCTGTCTAATGGATTATTATAACAATGGAATAATTGCTAATATTTCATTTTTCATTTAATTTCTTCTCCTGCTCCATGCTACCTTTTCCTTCTGTATGCCATACACTTTTTCTATCATTTGCAATATTTCCACTTTGGATTGCTACACTTTTATGCATGACAGCCAGAAACAAGGAGTTATAGAACACCTCTTTGAAGAAGAGCAGCTTATTTTGTTTAATATTTTCCCTCCTGGCAAATAAATATGAATGCTGCCATGAAGTGGTGAGCAAAACCTCAGTTCGGGCTTCTCCTCACATTAATGATGGTGTATTTTGTTGTGGTTCAGCATAGGCTCCATCTGAGCTGAAAGCACATTCAGACCTGTCAACTGCTGTAAGAGATGGAAAATTCATGCTTGCCTTAATATGTCTCCTTGATAATTAATTTAAATACCCTTTTTTTGGAGGGGGGGGGTGGTGGTAGTATTTTGTAGTTTCTTAATGAGATCTGTACATATTTTGTACAGATATTTTGTACAAGCAAATTACTGAGTTTGATACAGAAGTTTTTTAACAAGATACACTTTTCAAAAAGCTTATATTTAGTTAACTTGTGCATGGATCTACTGCAAGTGGTGAGACTGCTGGTTAATAAAGTCACTGTTAAAACCTAATATAATAAACATTTGCTCAGTATTGTCTGATTCAGTGGTCCTTTGTAATGGCACAGAGCAAGTCAATATTTCCCAAGTAGAGGCATTACTATACAACACATTCATGGTGTACAGACTCCCAGTAAACTCACAGCAAAATCAATCGCTGTGTTGTATTTTGGCAGAGTGAATGAACCAAAACCTGGGAAAAGAAACTGAAGGGAGTCAAACCAGGACTGTGGATCTCCTGGGCTGGGTTTAAGCTGCAATGCTAAGATGCAGGTAGTTTTCCATTTAAACAATGCTAAATCTCTGAGCCTACTCTCCCTTGTGCTAGTACCAACAACAATGATCAGGTAAGTGACCAGGAGATAAGTTTTTCTGTTAGCCCAGTCTCTGTGGGGAAACTCAAGCTGCCTAGCTCCAAAATAAAATATTGAGGAAATTGGATTCTAATTGCATTTTGGAAGTAGATATAGGATCCAGAAAATGATATCAGTGAGGCAAATTAATTCCTACTGTAATTGCATTGACGTCAGTGCACTTAATCCAGAGATAAATTTGGCCCAATGACTCCAAGTATTGTTTGCACACAGAAGTCTAAACAACAAACCCCTTTGTGCTGAATCAGAAAGTCACCATGTTTGTTGGTGTTCTTTTTGTTGAAATGGCCAAAAAAAAACCAAAACAAGAAAATGGGCCAAAACCTTCCAATATTTGTATTTGAAGTGAAAGTATAATTACATACTTTTATTTGCTGAACTATTAAATTCCACTGTGTTTATATTTTGTTTCTGTAATACAAGGTTCTTAAAATACTCCGGAAAAGGATATTTTCTTCTCTTTAGGGAGATTCTCTGAGTGTTGCCTAACAAAACCAGTGATGGCATTGGAAGCAGGAGACAAGTAGTTGTCTGTGAGAAAAGGCTCCCAGGTTGCTCTCTGCATTAATATCCTTGATGACTAACTAGGGAGCTGCAAACAGCAGCTATGCCTTCATCATGTGTCATGATCCATGAGCTCAGGAGTCACCAAAGCAACTCCACCAATCACCCAAGCAATCTCTGGAGCAACCCAGTGGTGAAAAGCTGGCCCTGCTCTCCCCTTTAGAATCCAGGTGCACTGATCTTGTTGTCCACCTGCTTTCATGTTTCCCCACTCCCTTATTAATAATGTCCTGAGACCTTTGTTGGGTGGACAAAGTGTCACAAAGCTTTGGTAGTGCAGATGCATGAAGCCAGCTCAGTGCTACATGTAAGATTTAAGCTTTCCAACAAGGCCAGTTAAAGTGCAACAGAGAAATACTTTACATTTCCAGGTTTAACTTTGTCAAACCTGAATACTTTCGTACACTTTACGGGAGAGATCTGTATATTTTATCAGGCTCTTGGTAAGACTATAAGAAAAAAGACTTTGTGCCAATAGGGCAAATCTTTGGCTTCTTGATGCAGTTTAATTTATTACCCATATATGATTGCTATGATAATAAAAGCCCGCTGTGTAAACAGCATGTCACCTCTCTGTGTAGACTCTGATTTATATGTCTCATCACCCACTGGAGATAAAGCAGGGAACAGTCCAGCCAAAAAAGATAGCCAGCTAACTTCTTAGCCAGTAAAGCACATCTTTTGTTGGGTTGATCTGCTGTTTGGCTCAAAAAACAGAATAGATATGCTAATAAAAAGGATTATCACATAAATTTCTTCAAGTTGGTATAACTAAATACAGTGCTGGAGCCAGCAGTTCCTAAATTAAATTCACCCTTCTGTGATGGAGTCAGTAGATTAGTGACTAGACCTTCAACTTTCCAAGATCTAAGTTAAATGATTGTATTCATACAAAAGAGGGTTTGGAAAGTCTTGCTTTTCACTTGCTAATTTATCCTTGTGAAGCAGAAGGAGTTTGGTTTGGTTTCTTTCCAGCAATATATGTGTCCTAATGTGTTAAACATTTATTAGGGAGCAGAATTTTTATATAAAAGTTGGAAGGCAGATGGTTAAAGTAAAAACCCCGCAGGCTGTCCATTCTAATATATAAACAATGGGATCTTTATGTTTTGCCTGTTCAACATTTCTTGAAAATTGTTCTTTAGCAAACTGCAGCACCTGCAGTAACCAGAGGCAGCTCTCTTTCACTCACTTCTCTCCTCTATAGCCAAGGTTCATAAGGTGCTGAGTGCCCAGTTTCCATTGCCCTTGCTTGCTTTATATGCCTGCTGCTTTCAGAGAAATTAACAGGTGTCTGACAGGAGCTCTGACATAACAGAGTCTGTGTCCCATGTTTGACAGCAAGACAATGAAAATAAGCGTGTGCTTCAGACTTACTGAAAAGTAAACATCAGCTGAGCCTTGGAGAGAAAAGGGGTTTTAGGTGCTGAATTCTTTCTGAGATACAGCCCATCACAAGCTTGCAACCGGCTCATAATTTATAAACTCATTTTATAATACATGGGAAGCAACTGTGTAATAAACTTTCAGGCATAGAACAAGGTAAAGGGGTAAAATATGCATAGATCACAGACTGAGCATGTTAACACGCAGTTAGCAGTCCTGTTTCCATTTAACTGGAATGGCAAAATGCTGCAAGGGAGGCAGTAAAACACAGAGTACCCGTGTAAATACCAAGTTGCAGAGGCCACCTTTGTTAGCTCTCCTATTTGAGTATACTGAAAGCAATTTGTTTGTTAAGACACTGCTTCTACTGCTACCACAGTTCACCCAAATATTTTCCATTCCTGTAAACTAACTAATCAGCTTTTTGCTGACTAGGAAAAAAAAAAAGAAGAAGGAAAAAAAAAGAAAAAGAAAAAAAAAAAAAGAAAAGGAAAAAAAAAAGGAAAGAGGAATTCTGCCAGACAGTCCTATCTGAGCTTAATTCTCTGAGTGTCATATGTCTATCACATATACTGTGTCCCTTGGAATAATAATAATTGAGCCAGGCAGCTGATTCTTGCTGTGGGTATTTGCGGGGAGGGGGGGATGGGGGCCCCGATAAAAGACTCATCAGTTTCAGCTTAGTTCAGTAGACATCTGTGCAGCAGAGGACCTCGTGATGATCCTGGCAGCAGCTCTTTTCATTTGGGTTTGGCTTTTTGTGCTGAATGCTTTTTGTACTGAGTCCCCGTACCAGCCTGTCTCAGCACTTTCAGAGCCAGAGCTTTTTCTCTTCATAAGCTCTAGGTTTTTTTACAGGCCACTGAGTCTGACTGGAGCTGTATCCAGAATTACAGAAAGCAGCAACCACCTGTCACCAGGACATTGTGCACAGTGGAGGGGGAGAGCAGTGGGCTGGGGGTGGGGAGATGGAGTGAGCCAGCTGATTGCAGGGGATTTCTGAGAAGCAGGACTCTCTGCTTATCCATTTGCAAACACGGGAGATGATGACAGTGATTGGAAGTTTTGAAGAGACTAGGGAAGGGGAAATAGAGAAGCCAGAAAGAAAAGACTGGGGGCTAAAAGATACCCTGTCCAGAAAAGACTGATAAATTAATCTTTTCAGATTGCTTGATCACTGGTAAGATTTGTTCTACATGTGATCCCCTCTTAGCTTGACAGAATCTTTATGCACTCCACTTTTTTTTGCATAATTTGGCAATAAATGGGCAACTTTTTCTTCTGACTCTTTGAAGGCTGTATTGCCTACTTCAGTACTAGGGTGGGTATCAGTAAGGGAAAAAAATATTCAATTGCATATGTCTCCTGATTCAGTCACTTTAATTGCACTTCAGATTTTATGGTGATGCAGATTCAGTAGCCTTCTCACACAGAGGAATTAGCATTACTTTCTGACTTGTGGGGCCTCTGTTCTCACTTCTTTCTCTTGGAAAGCATTTACAATGGCTGGTCAATTTACTTTGAATGGTGCAAGCTGTCTTATTAAGCCAGAGCATACTAAAAATATCATGCCATTTCTGTGGAGAATAATTTTATTTTCTAGCAAATAACAAAAGTGCATGGAAATTTACTTTGATAGCTTATTTTAAAGTAAAAATTGCATCCATGAAAATATGAAGTCCTTACTGGGCAGAATAATATTCTATTCTATCAAGTATGGAGAACATTATGGTCCCACAGCATTACAGCACTGTGTAATAAAAACAGTCAGCTAACATCCTAATGTCTTTTGCCTGAAAAAATTCCACCACCTAAAGGAGGCTTTCATCTGAACTACACCACCCATTTTCCCCCTCGTATCTAATAATTCCAGAGGTTAAACCTGAGATTAGGTATCTTAGAACAGGACTTTGCCCTCTGGTAAAGATGGTGGCTCCTTTTGGGTATTCTGTGTGCTCTAAAACTGAGCTCCAGTTAGGCACTTGACTTTTAGGTTATTGAAGTTAAATGAAGTGAATCCCGACCCAAAACACATGCTTCTGTCCCGGGACTATTTTTAAAAATGCATGGCAGAACATTAGGTTGACATTTACTGTGTGCGTCATCATTTTTTGGATCTTTACTTTATCCTGTGTATTTTGTAAATCTTTCTGATATATTTCTTTCAAGTGCTGGAACAATGAGGCTCACCCTGAAGTTACTGATCAGGGGGCACTGCTGTCACAGGGATCAAAGGAGAAGGTAGAAGTCTCAGACAGAGACTTGTCTTGTCAAGTAACTTGTGTTACTTGTCAAAGGTGTGTGTCCTTACAGCCCTGGACTTGCTCTCACCCCTGACATGTTCAGTGAGATGACTGGGACCTTTTTGACCTTAAAATGGAAGTATGAGCAAGACTGTAAAAGAGTGTGCTGAGATTAATTTATTCCTCTCTAACTAAATTATCTTGTGAGTGATACAAATGGAAGGACATTCCCTGCTTAGCAGAAGCTTCGCTTGCTCTCTGATTGTCCTACTTTAGTTTTCTTTGCTTCATTATCCAACTCACACAAGACCTTAAGAGTGTGGTACAGAATAAGATACAGAAATATATTCAGTCTTCAAAACAGGAATGTAGTGAATGCTCCTAAATCAGGATAGGAGCACATCTCTTAGCTACTCATGGATATAGATTCACAGTAATGAACAACTGGGTCATTATTCCTTCTTGTGAAAATATGAAATACATGTAATTACTATAAAATATTGTGTTGCTTTCATGAAGGTACAGAAGGTATAATCTGTTTATAATACAGGGAGTTATTTGTATCTTTATTGGGGACTTTATGATGCAAATGACTACTTCTTACCTTCACTGATGTCAGGCAACTGATGTAGTTGTCATAAGGCTGGAATATCATTTTGTTTTTTCTTTGGTGTGGTACTTAAGTATTAATGTCAAAAAGTAAAAGAGGTAATGTAATATGGAGTGACTTGATTAATTTCAATTCTTATTTTTACTTTTGGGTTTTTCAAAGCCTCCAGAGAAAGGGAATTGTAGATATGTACTGAGAAAATCAGAAAATAATAACTGTGTCTCTAGTAACATGAGGCTCTTGTTATGTCAGTGACCTTTCACTGCATATATGTTACAGTTTTTAATTTGCTACCAGTGTGACTGTGTCATACAACATAACAACATGCATGTCTTCCCTAGTTCATCTACAGGTTTTTGATGGTTTTGGTAGCTAATAAGCCCAAGAACCCAAGAAGGATCTGAACCTTAGTTTATTCCTTGTAGAAGTAAGAAACTAATTTTACAAAAGGTATCAGAAGGAGAACAGTATTATTAAGAAGATGGCGGGGACACAAACACACTATTTATGACTTATCCACTGAGAGCAACATTTTTGAGAGGTGACTTAGCCCAAACCAACAATTTTCTTCCAAGAGCTGCTTAATGCTGAGAATTATATCCCAATATAGCACCTTCACTTCTGTTAATGTTGCATGTTTGGCACTTGCAAGTTAGAGAGCACTGATAAACTCATTCCCTTCCTTTCCTGCTATTTTCTATGTGAGCTGTACTAGGTCACACATTAAGTCAGAAGTTTGCCCTTGGCTTCCATCAAAGTACATGTCAAGTATTACTCAAAATGTATTAAAGGATTTTACTAAATTCACAAGGAAAGTACTAGTTTTTACTTTATTTTAATCTTTGAAGAATCTCTCACTGTGCATTTGGTTGCTAAAAATACTGAATCCTTCAAACTATCCCTAAAGCAAGAAGGTGTTTCATTCCTCATAAATCTTTGTGGATTTAAACAAGAGGAAAAGGGAGATGTAAGTGCACTGGGGATAGCTGATATTAGAAACTCCTAATTGTTGCTGGCACCTGCCCATGGCCAACTTACAGAGACACTGGAGGAAAGAAGATTCCTCCTTCTTTCTCAAGAAAGTCTTAAGGTATTCCCTAAATTACTCACTTCTATTTAAAATGTAACCAGAATAATTTGAATAGCTAAATTTCCCTAGACTATCCTGAGTTGGAAGGGACCCACAAGGATCATTGAAAAAAAATCCCTCCTAATCCTGCACCAGACCACCCCACAAATCACACCAAGTGTCTGAGAGCATTACCCAAACATTTCTTGAACTCTGGAAGGCTGGTGCTGTGACCACTTTACCTTGGCTCAAATTCACTGAATGACAGTAATTCAGTTTGGATTATTTACTGATATTTTTTCTCATTCTTCTCAGACATTATGGAAGAAAATTGACATGACAGTCATGTAAAACTTTATCTCCTGAATTAACTTCTTGGTGTGAAGTATTAAAACAAAATTTTGAGGTTTCTACTCATTTCTCTGATAATTATCTTTACGAACATATCTTAGATCAGGATATTTTTCCAAGGATGGATAAAACTTTCCACTTTTCAGGGAATTGGAAATACTTGCCTTGAATATTAATGCCTGGAATGTATATCCTCTTTCCATTAGATCTGTCTGTAACAAATAAAATTTCTGAAGCTTTGTTGATGGGGAAAAGTTATATTGTTGCAGATATATTAACAAATAAATTCAGATTTACAAAAATCCCTTTTTTCATTAGACCATAAAAATGGCACTCTTCAAAGATGAAGATTTGTATATCTCTAAGAAACAGATCAATACTGTTGCAAAAATAATTTGAGCTGTCCTTCTGCTACAATGACAAAGCTATGGTTAAAAATGAGATTGCTGACTAGAGCATGCCACTCTCTTTCAGGACACACCCAGCAAAAGCCTAATGGCCTCAAAAGCTTCGTGTCATCAGAAGATATGCCTTCTTCTGGCTTGTCAGCCCCATGGCAATTCCAGTTTGCTGTGTTTGTCTAGATCATTTGTCAATGCTGGTCCCTACTAGAAGAACAGTAGCTTCAGAAATTAACTTTTTTATCAGTATGAAAAATGAATTATCAAACAGGAACAGTAAGAAAACACAAGCTTAAACAGAAGATGGTAATTCTGTTCTACAACTCTCATTCAGGCTACACCCCCACCTGGAAGAGGTGTTAAGAGATGGTGGTTGTCCTACATTCCTTTCATTGTAATTACAAATTTATTTAAATATGCAGGGAAATAGGTGAAAGGAAGCTCAGTGAGAGCAGCAGTGGCAGAAATAGCAGAGGCAAGAGCAAATTAATATGCACGTCTTTAGTTGAGGTGACATGGGGCTATCCTCTCTGCTCCCTAATATCAAACACATGCAATCTTACCTCTTAAACAGGTTATGGATGCTGCACTTAAAACACAGTCTAAGATGTGATCTTGGGGGCAGAGATGAAAACAAAACTAAAACATTATTTTAACAGCTGATATAAGAATGGGTAACTTCCAAATGGTAAGCACAAGGACGATGGGGCAAACAAGCTCTGATCTGAATTTATCTGGGTGGTGCTGAGCCTTTGCAGAAGATAGCATGTGACTGTGATGAGTTTGCTGAGAGGAAGTTCTCAGCTCAGGAGAAGCCAGGAACTGATGTGTCAAACTGTTAATCAGAAAATTCTGGGCAATGATAGAGGATGATGTTAAAGACATTACGGGAGAAGTGTAAAGAAGTAAAATTGGCTTTAAAAATTTCAAAGGACAATCTTTTAAACTGTCTTAGATGTTCCCTGTACTTCTTCAGTGTTGTTTCCTTGCAGGACGCTATGCCAAATTTTAATAGTGCATCAGGCAGAGGTTTAGAGAATTCTTCAATATTGGCTGAAATGTGGCAGATGACAGTAAAGATCTGTCAGATGACCATACAGCACATGCAAATCACACCACACTAATGCCACCACATTCTTGGTACAGGAAATAACTGGTGTACATATACTCTGGGTCAGGGCAGTTTATGAATGGAGCACAGTGTGTTCTCTGCATATTCATATAAGACATACATTTCAGCAGCATCCATTTCATTCTACTCCTTCTCTGAAAAAGACAAAAAATGTAGTGAGGGAAATTGTGTGCTTTATTTTTAATTGGGGGAGGAAGGTTGTTTGGGGTTTTCTTTTACTGGGTTGGTTGGTTGTTTGGATTAGGGTTTGGTTTAGTTTTATCCTATCAATATGTTACACATACACTTAGAAGATTGTTCTTCGGCAGAAAGTTTGACCCCAGACAAGTCAAGATTTGGTTTGTAATATCTTAGGTTATGACCTGTAGAAGTCGAGGTCTTGGCTGACACTGAACTCTCAGCATCTCTCCAAGGTTGCTCCCATTTAAAGAACTAGACGCTAGGTATCCTACAAGCGCTTGTAAAGTAACATTTATGAATGTTACTTTATGTAATTAAATGTATTATCAACTGACACCTAAGAAACCTAGGTAAGGGTAGTTTCAACTACTTCTTTCCAACATGGTGCTATCTCCCTTCTCCCCTTCCCTGGAGAAGCAAGTTGTTGTAAGGTGGCTGTACAGCTACAGGATAAGCTCTGCACTTAAGCTGTGGGAACACAGGTATGCTGGATCCATGCTCAGGACACTGATCCACTTGTGGTCTCTCAGTTACTCCAGATTGGTCTGCCTAGCTAGATGCTCGCCTATCCTCTGTTATGCCACATTTGTCCTGCTCCTTAACTCTCCTGTTTCTTCTTTTGCTGTGGAGCATGAATCCTAACAGGGGGGAGAAATCCAAGAATTCATAACAAAACATGGGGTAAAAAGACTATCTCCATTGAAGTTAATAATCAGCAGGGTCCAAATTACCTCTTATTAGCATTTATTTTACAAAAGAGGCAGGGTATAATTTCGTGATAGATTCAGATTTGGAGAGGGACTATAATCAGCCTCCTGAAGAGCTCTGCCTGAAGTACATGGCTGCTTATTTCTTTTCCAAATTGCACCGCTCTCTTTCCCCCTCTCGCTCCTACCCCTCCCGCCCCGTTCTCTTTCTTGATCTCTTTGAATAATGCAATCACTTTGAATAGCCCAGACAGGCCTGAAGATTAGGGAGCCTGTTTGTGGAGCGGGGGGCCAGCTGAATAGGCGCAGGAGGCTGGCTCCCCGGGAAAACAAGGCGCTGGGAACTAGGCCAACTGTGAAGAGCATGTGCTGGGAGGGACTGAATAGGCAAGCAGCCGGCCAGCCCATATGTCAGGCTGTGCCACAAAGACTTCTCTGCACATCTACCATGACAAACAGGATTACCGAAGACAATTAATCTGGCACGCTTTATCAAAATCAAGTGCTGACCCCCAACCTCTCCCCCCAGCATGCGGCAGATGCCACGCTCCAATTCAATGGAGCTCAAGTGTTCCCTTTTTCGCTGCTGAAAGGCATCCAAAGCCTGAATAAGGTTGGCGTGGACTAATTGCAAACACTGTCTGATGGTGACAGTCCTAATCAAATGAGATGAGCTCACCTTTTCTGTAAACTTCTAATGGGAAGGCTGGTGGCAGCTCCCCATCAGCTGCTGGCAGAAAGAGAAACGCATGGGGATGAAGGGTTTTCCCCCTCCTTTCTCCCCCTTCCTTCTCACTGCCTGATGGAGGAAGAGGTCAGCCACAGGCATCCTTTCCTCTTGAGCCTTTCAGGTGCTGCATCACAGGAGGGATGGAGAAGGGAAAGCGTTGGAGCCACCTCTGTGCAGCAGAATCTCTGCTCTGCAAATGCCAAAGAGCAGCCAAAAGGCAGCGTGCCGACGCTTACTGCCATGCTAGAAACCAGGCTCAACATCCAGGCTGAGCCCTCAGCTGATGTCTGTGCAGCTGTAAACATCCCCCTCAGTATCTGACCCTGCCTGTGGGATGTTCCTGTCGGCTCTGTAGTACAGAGTATAAACTTACACTCATTAGGACCAGTCATTTCTTTTCATGTCCTTCCTGCTTGTTTTATTTTATTTACATTTCAACATATAGGAGTTTCAGAAAAGCCTTCCCAGTTGACCTTAATAGAAAATGAAAAGTGAAGTTCAATAAGAGAGGAGGAGAAAGCAGTGGAAAACGAATAGTATCTTATCTTATTGCTTTTGTATTTACCTTACTGCAGTTCAAATAAGCAGCCCAGATTCTTGCTACTCACCCTAGTATGCATAGGCATCTGGACTACAGAAATATATCATGGGCAGTCTTCTCACAAAAACTGTTTGTCTTCTTAGTCTCACTCAGATTAGAGCCAAGTGCCTGTGTTTCTATACTGGCATCCTTTTGCCTGTTAGTGTGGATGGAATGGAGGTTTGCATAGGCATAAATGAATGGGTCTTTCAAGTATTTTTTTCCCCAAGTTTTCAAGTGAAAGTTCTATTTGTTCCAGTTAAAATTTGATAGAACCTCCTCAGTTGTATTAAGTTAAAACCCACTCATAAACAAAAGAAAAGAAGTAATAGCAAGTTTTACACCACAGAACAGGTTTCAGGATAGTCTTCCATTTTGTAAAATTTGCACAAATGAAAGGGTTAAAATGTTTGACTTAGGAAATACTGTAAAAGCTTCTTATAATATTTTAATGCAACATTTTTTCAAGCTGAGAAAGAAAAATATCTCTTCCCATACACGCCTAAAACAAAAATTATGTTTAAAATATTCTGTGTAACAATTTTTTTTTTCAAAGTTCTTTCCTGGCAGTATGGACAGCATTTTGGCCTGAATGGTATTTGCAGTTCTAATCTGTTTTCTGTCAGAAAGTTGACATCTAGATGTTACTTCCCAACCTACTTTCATGGCTATTCTCAGCATAACACCTGATGCTTCAGTGATTTGAATTATTTTAATTTTCGTCCTAAAGTGAAGGTAGTGGGGGACTGATACATTCGATGTGCAGAAAAGGCACTGAGGAGCAAGGGGTTATTGACCACCTTGATTTCTGAAAAGAGGCTCTTAGGGTTGGGAACAACCTGGTTCACAGTTTGCCCATGAGACACACAAATGTGTGACAGTAGCTCCAGGTTCACACATGTCCAGCAACCAGAGGTCAGTGATGAGTGGTGGTCACTATGTGTCTAGTTTCTAGAAGCGCCAGTAACTTTGATCTACATTTTCCCTAAGTATGAATTCTCAGCACACTGTGTCCTAATTAAAAAAAAAAAAAACAAGCCCCAAAACACCAGAGCTGAAATAACTATGTGGGCTGACACCTGCAGAAACCATGGCTATGGGAAGGGACCTCACTGGAGCAGTGCTTTCCCACTTCTAGCTGCAATTTGCAAGGCATTCTTATCAGCAGTATATTGCTAATGATGCCCCTCAAGTCTGCCAATGTTTCTTCTTCTTGCATAGCGAGAATGGGATGTTTAAATGATAGTTACAGATGGAGGAGCAGCTGATTTTGGTATTACAATGTTTACACTCCAGCAGCATGTTCCAGCATTTGAGAAATGCAGCACCCAAAGTGGGTCCAAATGGGAAATCAGAAAACATAGCTAATATTGCTCAAGGCACTGAGCAAAAGCCAGCTGCAGATCACACAGCAGTTCATTGTTGTGGTACTCTGACATCCCATAGAACAACACTTTCCAGAAATCAAAGGCCAGGTTGTGTTTTTATTCAGAGTGCTAAAGTAAATTTCTAAGAAATCTCTGGTAATGAAGTGATATATGGAGCTAGAAGAGAGCTAAACTGAAGCTAATGGCTGCTCTGCAAGGAAAGTGAAGGAATGAGCTACAAATACTAATTAAAAAAACAAACAAACAAAAAAAAACCAACCAACCAACCAAACAAACAAACAAAAAAAAAACCAAAAAACAAAAACAAAAAAAAAAAAAAAAAAAAGGGATGAAAAAGCACAACCACCCCTGAAAATTCACTACAGGCTAAAGTAGCAACAGAAGAATGAAGTGACAAAGTATTGATCTGAACTACCAGGGGAAGAGAAGAAGATATTTGTGTCTCCACATTGTGAAGAAAGGAACTGCCTGAAGGATGTGAACTCCTCTGGAGGCTTGCTGGGGGGTGATGGGTAAAAAAGCATCCCTGAGGCAGTCAGAGGCAGGCATCCAAGCTCAAAATGATCACAAGACCCTGGTGATACCTCTCCTTCTGACTCACTCAGACTCATTACTGGTAAGGTAGAGAAAAATTTATAACATGGCTAGATTAAGAAACACTGTGATCTTTTGACTGCAGTTAATTAAAATTTTTCACTAAAACCCAGGTGTATTTCTTGCACAATTTTTACACTAGTTTTGGAGCAGCTCTGTCGGTCACAGCAGCATATATCACTGCCAGAAGTACCAAGATGGCTGAGGGTCTGGAAGGTGGAGCTGATATGATAATACGAAGTGACATGGGTGAGAATTTCTGCCAGCCATTAGCAGAAGTAGGAACTTGCTCTAAAAAGAAAGACTCATGTCAAATGACATTTCTAAAATGTCATCTGCTTTGCAGTGGAATACCCACTGTTTTTCTAAAATACACAGTGTGTGCAATTGAAGTGTAATTCAGAAATTACTTAGTATTGACACAGAAAGGGTCTCCCCTTCTCCACTGATTCCAAGGAATTGCAACAGCCTGCAGAGAGCAGTAGAAATTTTGACCTACTTTATCATGCCTACTCATTGCTGTCTAGATTTTTTTTTATATCTGTGAAACAGAAATCACTGACTTTTATTTTGAACACATAATTACACAGTGATTTGGATCAGGATACAGAAGTTCCTACATTTTCCAGTACTCATACCATGATAAGATCAAATGTTTTGAAGTTCAAGTAAATATGCCTTACTTATTTTCTTTCATCTTTTTCTCTGGGACTCAAACAGGTGCCTTCATTTCTGGTGACACAACGTCTCTTAGAATGCATCAGAGGATTTTGCTTCCTCTCTAGTTCTCTGTAGCTGCTGTCAGGTCTCCTGCTCAGCTCTTGCTGAAAGCTTTCCCCCAGGCCAGAATACAGAGTCTAATTCAGATAATTCACATGTGTTGCACTGCCATTAAGTGTGGAGTTTTGGTCACTTTGGTATACTTTTAATGTGGTCACAGAAATATGATCAATACATGAAATTTTGTTGTCTTATTTTGCTTATGATTCTGTTAATATCTCACTAGTTAGGAAAATTTACCAAAAGTGGCTTGAAGAAAGGACCAATGTTATCCAGTAGAGTAGTGAAATGAATTATAACATGACTGAGTAATGTTTATGGTAGAGGAAAGAAAGTGTTCAATTGCTGGAGGAGTGAAGCATTAATGTATGAATGCATAAAGACACTCTGGCAGAGTTTGGTGTAGTGAGCTTTCTTTAACTCACATGAAATGTTTTTTCTCCACCAGAAACACTTTCCAACATGAAATGAAGCTGAACTTTCTTGTCTTAAAAATCAAAGTGATTGGCATCTATCATAATAGGTAGCTCAGGCCAGCAATCTGCCACTCCTTTTGATTTATGGGCCCCTAAATATAGAGGTGCAGATCCTGCCTAAGTAACTTAAGCCAAATGACATGGGACTTGCCCTCCTCTTCGGCTTTGACAAACCTCTTAGCAGCTGCTTAAGGAACACTACAAGTCCACACACCAGTTTCTGGTTTAGCCCCCTGTTCCCAGCACACAGCTTTCAGGCACCATGCTGCTTGTGGCATATCCTGACTTTATTCTTGGACATGTCATACCAACCAGAGAGGGCACACTACAGTTTTGCTCCCATCACGTTACTTGCTTTGGGGTTTTCTGGGTTTGGGGGTGTTTTACCTTGAAGCCACTAACTGCTGATAGCTCCTGGCTCCTGACTTTCGAGTGCTCAGTAGGAAACAACATGTTTTTTTGGTTCAGATGGAGTTTCAGAAAACAAAAAAATAAGTCGGGAATTGCAACTTAACTGAAAAAAAACCCCAACTTTCTGAGGATTTAACAATCTTTGAGAACTAAGATCAGCAAATAATTGTGGATTGGCAAATTAAAGCCTTAGGTTTAGAAAATGCCCAAAATATTCTGATTATTTCAACAATTACTTTAATTACAAAGCCAGAATAATTTGCTGAAATTTATAAGAGTTTGTAAAACATCTTAGCTGATTCAAATCCTTATCTCCTAAATAATACATTTCAGCTAGAAAAGTTTACTTAGTTGCAAGTAATTGATCACATAAATAAGCAGAAGGATCTTTTTGTCAATTTTCAGGTTTGAGAATGGTCTTAGGACAGTCTTGGCATTGTAACCAGAGGTGATTTCTGGTCTACAGAAATAGAGTGGTGGAAAATACATTCTGTTCTCCTGAGCATGAAGCTGCAAACAAGGAATAAGTGGGAATGATGTTTTCTTGAGATGGGGCTCTGCATCATATCACTGCAGCAGTCATGCAGCTATTGATTCCATATCTTCTAAAGAGGTTCAGAGAGCAGGACGCAGGTCTTACAGAGAGGCAGATGGGAAACTCAGATCTGTTCCAGTTCAGTTTTGAAGCCACTGCCTTGAAGATCCCACACAAGCTATCTCTGAGAAGATATCACCATAGGTGTATTTTTGAAGATCTAAGATCTTGACAGAAAATGAAAAGACTAAATGTGATCTACACCTATGTTAATTATCAGCCCACTGATATGTGTGTGCTCTGAAATGCATTTGGGAGCAAGTACAGAATAGATCTAAAATTCACAGAAAAAGTAATTCCACTTTTCTGTAGTTGGAACAAAAGTAGAATTCCCTTTTATTATTATTTTTTTAATCTCCCATCTTTTTAATCTTTAAATTGTTATAACACCAAGTGAACATTGAGATAAACTGCTGTTCAGATAATTCACTGTCAAAAATATTGAGCATACTTTAGTTGGATGGCAGCAGTAATGGTCTTTTCAAGTGCCGCTGCACAAAAGCTGAGCCTATCAAGATTTTTTGGCAGGCACTGCGTTTAACTTGTCATGTTATATATTGCAGCAATGCAGTTGAGGATCAGTATAAATCAACTTACAAGTCTGGAGGAAATGGGAGAATGTGCTTCTGCAGCCCTCTGGCAGCCCAAGTGTCTATCAGAAGGTGGCAGCATTTCAACATCGTTCAGTCCAGCGAGGAGGGGGGGAAATTAACTCAATCTACATGTCCAGAAAGCTGAAAGCTCCTTATATTCAGACAGGATGTACACACTGCTGCCTTGAATTTATGGGTTAGATGAATTTATGCGGTTATGGACAGGCAGGAAAGTGAAGTTTTGATAGCTCTTCACTCTTCTTAATGTAAATGTGGGAAACAGGCTAAGTAGGTGCTGGAAGGAAGGGAAGTGAAAAATAAATGAGAAAATATGGCTGCCCAAAGGGTCAGAAACAGCCCACCCCAACTAGAGGAGAATTTTGTGGTAGGTGTGTTAGAAATATTGAGCAACAAAATATGTCGTCTCTAATCAATTTTTGGGGTCATATCTTCTACCAGTGTGACAGAGAATAAGTCTTTTTCACAGCTATCACACCCTGTATTGTCAGATGTCATGATCTCAACACAATCTTTGTGGCATTTACTGTTTTTTGGATTTTTTAAAAAACTCAGCCTTTGAAACTGGGCAACTGCATAGAAGCCCCAGCTTTCACTTAACCACCACTATAACCAAAAATAGCATGATTTGAACCCTTGTGGTTACTGGGAAAGTCAAAAAACATGTGTGAAATGCTCTCACAATGTTCAAAAACCAGAAGGCAAAGTGGAAAAACCCCCAGAATTTAAAGTAGAAAAAATAAAATGACACCTCATAAGGTTAGCAAAAAGTCATACATCAGAGTGCACTGATGGACAATCCCGTGTTGCTGATGGGAAGCCTGGACCCAGCACATAAAGCCAGGCATGTCAGTGTGTACTCTGATAGGGGTGGAATTAAGTGCCTGGCTTAGTGCATAGCCATGAGCACAAAATAGTGTTGTTCACTTCAGTGAGATTATTTGCTGATTTACAGCTCAAGTCACTGCTGAACTGAGCTCTTAACTTGCTTAAGGATTAATCCAGTGCCCAGTGCAGTTTGATGGTAAAAATCTCAAAATGGGGTCATCAGTGTCCTTGTACAATGTTTTGGGTTTTTTAAGTGTGGAACTACCTCAGCTAGCACTTGATCCATCCTGTAAGGGTATGGAGTACAATAAGAAATATTGTATTAGTGGCCACCACAAGGACTCCACATGCCAGTAATTATTACCCTAATACTCAGAGAACCATGGCATGTTATTTTAAATCTTTCTATTTGTGGTGGGTTGATCCTGGCTGGACAGCAGGTGCCCACCATCACCACATTGTCACTCCCCTCTTCACTGGGCAGGGGAGAGAAAATAAAATTAAAAGCTTGTGGGTCAAAATAAGGTCAGGGAGAGATCACTCACCAATTACTGTCATAGGCAAAGCATACTTGACCTGGGGAAAATTAATTTAATTTATTATCAATCAAATCAGACTAGGATTAAAGTAACTAAAACCAAATCTGAAAAGGCCTTTCCTGCACCCCTTCCTTCTTCCCAAGCACAACTTCACCCCCAAATTTTCTACCTCCTCTGGCAGCCAGTTCATCACGTTGTCTCTGCTGCTCACTCTCTCTCAGAGCAGGACTCCTCACATTCCTCCCTTGCTCCAGCCTGGGGTCCCTCCCGCAGGAAACAGTCCTCCACAAACTTCTCCAACACGAGTCCTTCCCTCAGGCTGCAGTTTTGGATGAACTCCTCCAGCGTGGGTCCCTTCTCCAGGGCGCCGTCTCTCTGGAACAGGCTGCTCCAGTGTGACTTTCCTACAGCGTCACAAGGGGAACTTCCAGTGGCTTCTCACAGCACCTCCTGCTACCAAAACCTTGCCACAAAAAACCAGTTACTTGGCTCCAATGAGCTTGTCTCTGAAATTGAGTAAAAAGTGGCAAAACATCTCTGTGCAGTTTAAAGTGGAGCAGTTTTAATTTCCAGGTTTTACATATGAAAGAGCAATGCTAATTTTGAAGATATCTCCCACTGTATTCACCTTGGATGGACATCTGCAGTGCAATTGAAGCAGTGGGCAGATTACCAGGTGGTGACCAGTTATGAGCAGGGGACTTTATCTTCAGAGGGGATATGAAACCTTGCTGAAACCGAGATTTTTGAGGGCTTAGCACAGACAGCTCTGGGCCCAGACATGGTCACATGGTTAAAAATGAACCCCAGAAAGACTGAATGCCTTTCTGGACATCCCAGCGAGCTGGTAGCATAACTGAGGGTAGGATTGTGGCACTTTCCATTCTCAGATCCATTTTATCATACCACAACTTCACATCTCATACTGAACACTCAGCTACTGTACTTGCTAGACTCAGCCAAATACACACAGGTCAGGAACAGAGCTGGCAGGCAGAGTATAGTGATTTAATTTTGTTTGGCTTTTCGATGCACCTTCCTGGAGTTCCTATTTGCTATGTTGTGGGTTAAATACTTAAACAGGAAATCAGCTCAGAGGACCGGCTGACCATTTCAACCTTGTGGAAACATTTGTCCTTGCCTGCTTCCCAGAACAATTCAAAGAATGCCTTGTTTCTGATACACACAGCCAAAGTAAAAATCTGTGGAGAATAATTTATGGACAGAATCATTCAGTAGGGTGGCAGCACTCATTCGAAGACCTTGGAGTAATGATCAGTACAGACAGCTGCACACCTAAAGACAGGAAGTTCTGCCTAATTTTTATTTTGTAGACAGTCCTCTGAGTGAGTATTGTGCCTGAATGGTTATATGAATCTATTAGCTAATCATCCATTAGAGTGATCCTCTCAGGATTAATCTAGTCAAAATTTGACATAAATGATCTAGAATGACAACAATTATAAAAATCACTTTACAAAAGAATGACCTTTAACAGAAGAAAAAGCAAATTTAGACTAAATTGATTCAAATGAAAAGCAGGAGGGGTACTTCTTCTTCTTCTTCTTCTTCTTCTTCTTCTTCTTCTTCTTCTTCTTCTTCTTCTTCTTCTTCTTCTTGCAATAAAATTTTTGCAATGCCATAGTTCCATCAGGCTTACAAATACCATGTTTCATATTTTTGCCAAGGTTTTTTTATTATTTCTGCTGTTACTCCATGCATAAGGAATAAAACTTCATGCATGACTTCTAATATCATTCTTAAGATCTCTACTAAAGTTCATTCCATCATAACAGATGCATTTTAATTGCCACTTCTTTTTGTTCAGCTGTGCAGCACTGTTTATATTGCTTTAAATTAAACTCCTTCCCACTAATGGCAAGATCTGTTAATCCTCTAAAAGGCAATGCATAAAAAATATCAGGATTTGTGAATTTGATGGAAACAAATTCAGAACTCAATGAAGGCAAAAGTATTTCATCAGACCTTGAAGAGGTGGTTGATTTCATGCCACCCATATTTGAAAATTCAAATAATTTTGGTTAAAATTTCTAGTGATTTCAGGATAAACATTTATCTGAGAAAGGACTGTGTGAACCCTTCAGGATTTTGTCTTACATGAAAATAATTGCCTCAATGCATGATAGACATTTCCCTCCAAATTTAACTATCAGGGATCTGACATGAACTGAGTTAAATCTTCATTTTTGTTGCTTGTAGGCATCAATTGTTGTGGCTGTACATGTGCTAAATCATGGCACAGGAGGACAAGCATTAGGTGGGGCGACCCCCATTTCAGACATCATGGTCCTCTGTGTGTTTTCTGAAAGGCTTGCAAACTTTCTATCAGGTGTCTATGGCTGATGCCAAGGAAAAACCCTGTAGGGAAAAAGGCCTGTGGTAATTCCTGCTCATGGGTCTAGAGTGAATCTGTGTTTTTTGTTTTTAGTTTATTTTCCAAATATTTGATCCTTTTCTCAGGAGCTCTGAGGACTTCACTTATCACCCTAACTTTTGCACTTCCCTTGGCAGCCAATTTGAGTGTCATAATCCAGACCATTTTAAATGAGGTGTGACAAGGGTGGAGCCTAGAGCCATTTCTCTGTCACTGGGGGAAAACAACTAAAATGTCACCCTTCTCTTTGAGCATAGGCCTTTTAGCTCCCATGTACTCTGTTGACACAAGAGAGGCATTTTACTTGCTTTATGGCTTGATTTATTTAGCTTTAAGTCAAAAGCAAATATTTAAAATTACAGGCCTATCTATTTTGAAAAGTGTAACTCCTCAGACTTGCACAGAAAGCTGGGGTGTAAAGATCATAGTTTTACAGCCTGAAGGAGGTAAAAGCACAGGCAGTGCATGTTAGTGTGAGCAGAGCCATCCCATCTGTTAATCAGACTCATACTCAGTGTATGGACAGTGCTGTAGCAAGCACAAATATTTTTGACAATTTTAGTACATGTTTTTAAAAATCTGATTCTAAGGTCTGACAAATATTGCAAAGGTCATCACTAGTCAGTGGTGGGGGGGAGAAAAGGGATGTTTATCAAGAGGTACAGGTACAGGGAAGAAAGACTCTCAAAGGAGTGCTTCTCAAGCCTGTGTGGGTTTTGTTTGGGTTTTAATGCATGCATTGTGTGCCTATGGATTTATCACAGGATGTGTGCTCTTGGATTTACATCCACGGTGGCTGTTAGAGGGCCTGTGCAAAAGCACCAGTACACAATCCTACTTAATGAGCACCATAAAACTCACAGAATCTAGTTTAGGGCCATAAAGGTGGAACTCAGCATCACCAAAGGCAGTGGCAGAGCTTTCTGGACAGTGTGGAAGAGAGGGGCTTGAATGTGAATGCTGACCAGTTGCCTTGCCTGTGCTCTTTGCTGGTGCACTGAAATGAGAGCAAGCCTGGGCCCCCTCCAGGGTGCCTTGGTGGGCAGCCTTGGGGGACCTTCCTTTGCACAGCCTTCCTCAGCTCCTGTCATAGCCACTGCAGGTGAGAGGCTCTTTTGCATTTTCTTCACTTGGGGTTTAGAAGGAGGGCTTCTGCACACTCTGAAATGTATCCAGGAATGGCAGCACGGTGTGTCTTTCCTCGAGAGCTTGGTCTGCCCTCAAAGGGGCCGTGGTGCCAAGAACAGGTTCAGGACAGCTGTGCCACTGGGCTGCAGGAGAGATTGCTTGAAGGCTCACCTCCAAAATCATTGCAGGTTGTAACTTTGACAAAGTCCTTAATTTTGAACCAATGTATACAACAATGACCTTCATTATCCTCCATCTCTGGATAGAAATGTGACAAACATCCACCAGGATAACTTATCGCCAAAAAGCTGTTCTTGTTCTCCAAGTATTTATTGACAAATCTAATTTTGAAGCTATTTTCTGCATGCCTAATCTTGTAAGTACATTAATATTCTGGCTAATGTGTTGTTTATAAGCAAACAAATCCATGTTTTTCAGAAGGGCATGAGAGTGGTAGATCTATAAACTGAAGATTACTTTTTAACCTGGGCAGTAATACTTCGTAAAACTTCCCAGAAGTTTCTTTGCTACTGCACCTGGTTTTCACTTGGGTAAAGATATATTTTGGCAGAGCTGTGGCTAGTATTCATGAGGACAAGTAAAATGCAGTGAACACCTACTTATTTTGTGTTACTGGATGGAATTTATAAACAGTAAGAAAGACTTTGGAAAGAAATAAGCAAATTTAACTTTCCTAGGCTGCAAGCCTTAGCATAAGAAGTACAGGATAGCTTCATTCAACAACCATCTTTGCCATACTTGGGTTGGCCCTTGGCTAGTGATGTGCAAGAACTGTGCCTCCAATCTACCTTAGTAACTAATGTGAGAGTAAACCTCCTTATTTCCATGGCAGAGTGCTGCTGAATGATAAATTTACCTTAAGCAAGATGAGTTCCCCACATTGTAGCCCCATCTGCACTGCAAAGGTGCAATGATACAAAGGTTTCAGGTAGGAGTAAAGTTTTGGTAGGTCTGTGCATTCTCTGATTAAAAGTGACTGAGTAGAGCTGCTGGCAAATTTGCAAGGCTTTCTTTCTGCTGTGTCAGGAGAGGTCAGAGGCCATTCACAGCCAAAGAGCAGCGCCCCAGAAAGGGCAGTGTAAGCTTCAGCACATAATTCCATTTGCATACATTGAGACAGCTGGCAGCTTTGCTATAGCATGGGAGGCATCACTGTAAGCACAGTGTTTCCCACTCACTGGAAGAAAGATCATGAAATATGGGGGACTGAAAAGCCAACAGTTTCTTTACAGAAGTTGGAGTCTGTAACAATTCTGATGGGATTTGCTCAAATTTATTTTTAGAAGTTCGTGTTCAATCAGCTCAGTATTTCCACTAGGAGAACACAAAGCAGCATAAATCTGATTTTTTTTTCTCTCTTTTGGCAATGGATCCATACACTCACTATGATTTAGTAGGCAGAGCTTTTATTTCCCATATAGATGAGTGGACTACTCACCCCGCTTTTCCAAATTCTGTGTTTGCTGGTGTTTTTTTGCTAAGTAGTACAGTTCTGTGAGCTGAGAGGATAAAAGTAATAACTCAGTGAAGTGGGCAGCAGCAATATGGTTAGATACACAGATATTCTCCTTCCTTGAGGGGGAAAAAATCCCTCTTGATCTGTCTGAGATACCAGAAGAACCAAGTGTCTGCAACAGTAAACTGTAAGGAAAGATTATATATATATATATATATATAATGCGTATATACTTTATATACACACTGTGCTATATTAAATGTGTATATGTGTATCTATATTAATTGAGGCAACTGAGCAAAGCCAGGACTCTAGAGTAGTTTCTATCTTGCAAGAAGTTAACTATAACAGGACATCAATGCATGGCCTGGTGCCTTGCAAAAGCTGGATCAGACAAACTTCAACTAAACTGCTCTTTGTGAACAATCCCGTGGAACTCTCTGAGAGGTACAAAAATACCTGGTGACAGACTTGGACAAGGAGTTTGGTTGTCCCATCCCAGCTGACCATTTAAGTGTTGTGAAAGAGAAAGTGAAGCATGTCTTTCTCCCAAAGCAAAGACACATCGTGAGTGGCTCAGCACCATGCTCCAAAATTGCCTTGATTTTATTTGAGAAGGGATGTTTTGTGGATGAATGAAACTGCAGGTGTGGGGAATATAGCATCCTATAAGGAGAGAGAAGCGAGCTTTATTATTGCTTAAGTAGCAGTGGTTTCAGGGTGCCTGGGGACATCTGGAGGATAGGCTTCAGACCGAGCTTGAGAGATCATTGCAGATGTAAACTTGCAAACAGAAAGCAGTGGGTAACCATAATGATGTTTCTGCTATCAATTCTTGAATGGAATAACTTCCAGAACCAATGTTTGGGTTAGGCACTTTGGCCAGAAGGGGTTGCATGTCAGTTCTGGTCTGCTTGAAGGAGGCCAGAATAGCTGGAGAAGGCGGGTAGAAAGCCTGGGAAGCTGCTGTCTCTTCATAACTGAGGCACAAAATACAACACACTGCCAGTGCTCTCTCCCTCTGGGCCCTGGTTCTGCCTTCTCTGAGTCACTCTCAGGGCTTTATGTATTTCTTGTAAGTCATCTTTGTCCTTCATGTCTTAGAAAAGTTGTTTTTATCATCTGGAAAGTCTCAATGCAAGATTTCTGGATGACACCTCCCTTGCAAGAATTATGTTTTATTTACAACCACTCCCAAGAGTGGGAATAGTTTTAAACAGACTACCTATCCCACAACAAACATAAGTTCGTTATGTTTTAATAGCAACAAATCAATGTCCTAAGAATAAGCTTTCAAGGAGTTCCTTGAAGAAGACATTAACAGCTGTCAGAAAGCAGTTTAACCTTTTGAAAGTTGAGATGCAGCTTAAAGCCTGTCCCAGGAGTACAGAAAGGATTTGCTGAGGGGAAACACCAAATCACCACATGAAATGTTTTCCTAAATGAAGGCCTGGTTTTTGTGGACTCTCAGACCTCACAACATCATTGTGAAGGTCATAAGGTCTGAGCACTTCTGTTTTATGCTCAGTTTCCTTTACACTTGCAGATGAGTTTGGGGGAAAGGGAAAAATGACCAAACTAAGACCACAAGACAGTAGCTTTCACCCAACAGGTTAAGGTTTCCACTTGCACCTTTCTTCCTGCACATTTTATTAATTCAACACAAAGTGCTGTGTCTTCAGGATGCATAAAAGACAGCACATTTGAACACATGATTCGATGTTAAGGTGCTTCATATCACTGGCATTTAGAAAACGAAGACTTGTGTCTAAAGGGATTTAAATGATTCCTATTGATTCTTTTCTGAGCTAACTTAGGAAATATGTTCTTATAAGAGATTTGTCTCTGTGTGGGTCAGATCTTCCACATTGGAAATGCTAACATATATGTTAGAAATGGTGTTCCTGCTCGTTTTGCCGCTTTCTCCACAGTCACTGATGCCATAGGTCTCCATAATGCCCCTCTGTCCTGTGGTACTTCCTCTGTTTTCAAAGTCACATGACACTGCTTGTTGTGGGCATCACACACTGAGCAGCAGCAATGTTGATCTGATGGCATACTGGCTTTACTTTAGTCTCTTTGTGGTCCTGCTGTGTACATTCCTATTCATGTGTTCTTTCCCTGTCAGACTGTATTCTTCATGGTCATAGCCAAGCCTCCAAGCAAGCAGATATTGTACAGGTCTGATTTCAGCAGCACAGGCTAAATAAGATTTTTCTTTTCTTCTTCAGTTGTCTGTCTCTTCATCAGCAGTAACAGCAGGCTATTCTTCTCTGATCTGTTGTTGCATACCTGACAGTTTCTTTCCCCGTGATTAACTGGAGCAAATGTCTCAAGTTACTGTGGAATAAACAGTTACCATTTGTCATCAGAGCTGTCTTAATGGGTCCTGTGTGTCATGATGACTTAAGCTGATGCATTTTACCTTGCAACAGAGGCAGATTAACTGTATGGGCAAGACAACTTTACCAGGTCTGTTGGCTGATCAACTTTGTTAAGCTGCTGTAATTGAGATATAGCTCAGTTATGTGGCAGAGCCCTCAACTCCAGTGTGGGTGTCCAGAGATGTGTGGTTAGCAGCAGATAACTTTGTTCAGAGAAAGGATCTCTTTCTATATGTGTGTGGATGCTGCAGTTCTTCCCACAAAGTTAGCATAGAAAGAAGGGGGTTGTAATTTTATTACTATTATTATTATTATTATTATTATTATTATTATTATTATTTTTAACCAAGTTGGGGAGAGGGTGAAGACTGACAGTAAGGAAGGAAAGTAACAAAAGTAGATGGAGTAAAATAATTATACACCTGCCAATTCTTTTCTTTCTTGTTAAAGACTCACCCATTTTTTGTCTGTGAAAAGTTCATTTAAATCTGTCTTTCCCATGCAATAGGAAAAAAACCAGTTCATTCAACAGTATAATACAAATCCCAGAATGTTTTCAAATTTCCTTCTTTTGTGTGTTTTAAGATTGACAACTATGTAATTAAGCATAACAAAGAGAGAAAGGATTTACAAGATTTAGCACAACTTGGGCTACTTGGGGCAGCAGAGAGAAGGAAAGTCAAGGGCAGATGCTAAATGAATCTGTGGAGTCACTCATAAGAGGTGTGCAGACTCAGTTTGAAGCACTATTTTAAGAAATGAAGTGATCACAGCTCTATGAACAAAGCATGGCCAGCAATCAGGTGCTGATGACAAGGTCCAAAAAGTGATAGTGATTGCAGGAGTCAGCCTGGTGATCCTCATTTGCAGAGATGTGTGCAACCCCTCTTCCTGCAGCTATAGCAGAAAGCTTCAAAGCACTGGTGCTTCCAGGGGCATTTTGGCCCTGGCTTCTCTTTGTCTTTCCTAATCCACAAGGTGTGTGGAGGTACATTGAAAACGCATTCTGCTCCGTTATAGGCTGGCCTCTGTTCTATGCTATGCTTCCCATCTTGGGTGTAGAGAGTATACTTGTTTCATTAGGTCATATCAAGGTCCAGCTCTAGATAAATCCAGTGGAAAACCTACTTCGTGAACTTGCTTTAGAGAAGAAAGGAACAAGTCATTTGTCTTCTTGTGGCAGTTTCATTCCCTTCAGAGCCTGAAGCAGGTGATGAAATAAATCTGGGACATTTTCAGAAGTTCTTCCACTTATGTGAAAATAAAATGTGTAGGGATTTGTGATCAAAAAATATAAATATGTAAATAAGACTAAATATTCAATTCCAAAGGTGTTCTGTCTGTTCAGTAATTTTCATTATTGAAATAGAAAAGTTGTGAACCCAAATAAAAGCGTCTTTCCTGCTTCTTTGTGGGAACTTTCAAACTGTTATTTTGCTATCTGAAAGTCCCATTGAGTTAATAGATGTCGTTAAATCCTGTCTAGACAAATTTCTATTGCTTTAAATTCCATTTGAGCTTAATTCAGTTTCTAATGATGTTGAAATACAATAGGAAAAGCACAGATGAAAACACATTTTACCTTTACCTCTATGAAAACATCTGAAGCATACAAGAAAGTAGAAATGCAGAGTTTTTGTCTGGGTATCCATGGATGTTGCCTAGACTAAGCAATTTTTGTTTCTCTTCTAATTTTCACTGTCAGACACTGATTCCAGCTTAGAGTAATGTCTTTTAACTTCAGAGGGAAAGAGGACCTGAAGAGCTATGTAATATTTCCTTATTCCTTTCACATTGCTGCCCTCCTAACTTTATACCATTATACTTTTTGATGTCCTTCCTGTGTACCTCAGAATCAGACACCTATTTAATCCTCCTTACAACTGCTGCTACAAAAATTCCTGTGCAGGGAATGAACAGATGCCTGTGTGCTGCCAGGATGAATGGGCTGTAGACACGGAATTGTCATCCCATGTCGCCCATGGGAGTTCTCCCTGTGGTATGACAGCATGGCTTCTTGCCAATGCTCAGCCAATGTTATGAAACAGGTTGCTCTTTCTCTCCTTAGGATATTTTGCCTCTTTTGCCATTCTTCCTGGGACTTAATGATGGGACAGATCTGCTCTCCCGTGTTTCCACTGCTCTGAGGCTGCAGCTGCTTTGGTCTCTGGTAAGAGAAAGCAGCTGTGCCTGTGGCATAGCTTCATTCCTCACCTACCAAAGGCACTGCAGTGAGATGACTGGAAGAAAACTGGCTCCACTGGCTCTGCACCAGGAATGCTGAATCCAAGCAGCTGCAAATGGATTTGAGACCTTTGTCTACAATGAACCTATTACTGTGCCTGTTATATACAACTGATGTATGTAAGCAGACATATCCAGGAACTACTTGGCTTTATCATTTAACTTGATTATGACATTCTGAAATTAACATTTTGCAACCATGCTTTATTAAGTTCATTACGTCCTTTAGAAGGCCAAATACTCCATAAAAAATAAAAATACTTTTCAAATGACCTAATGAATTCCTCAACATAATTAGTGTTTCAGTTGTGGGTAGCCTAAAATATCTCCAATACTTAACATTTCCATATGTCAAAAAAAAAAAAAGAAAAAAAAAAACAGAAGAAAATTGATCCATGTAGCCACAGCTGCCAAGCATGAGACTAATCAATTCTGTCTTTAAGGTTCTTAACTTGAAGGCATCATTTGGCCATGGTTTCTGAAGAAATAGAGATTGGGAAACTTACAGAATTTCTCGTAGGAAAGCTTCACTTATGGCGATTAAATATCAGCTTTGTTGCTTTTTCAAGAAGATTTTGGCTGCAAAGTCACAGGCACATTTGATAAAGTTGTTATGACCTATTCTGCAGAACCCCAGAAATTATTTCTTTAGGAGGAAAAAAGCGATACTGGAACAAGATGTTGGTCACTTCTGATAAAGCTGAGGCCTTTGTATACTTTGAAATGCCAGATTTGCTCTAAATTAAATGTATATTACTTTCTTCAGTTCCAGCTATGAGTTGTAGTCCAGCTGCTTGGGTTATCCAAAATATCATTATTTTATACACAGCCATATTGCTGCAAAGGAATGCACCACAGCTGCCAGGTCTGACTGCTGGTGATTATATCTGAAATGGTCGAATTGAGCCTCAGTCATAGCTGATAATTGATATCACAGTCAGCTCCTTAATCAAACAGCATGTCTGCACAAAATTGCTGTTGACCCTCAACAAATCCACGATTCGCCTAAAATTCAAACAGTTCTCTGTATCAGTCACTAGAATTACAGTTTTATCATCTTGGTGGGGAAATAGGTAGCTCTCTGTCTTTGGCAGAGCAGAGGAAATGTAATCTGTGGGTTTACAGACCGTGCGTGTACCATGCTCAGCAGCGTGTATATGTTGTAGAAAGTTCTAGAATACAAGAATGACTCATGAAGAGCACCAATGCAAACCTAATTAATGCAGAAGGAAGAATCTTCACTCTCAGTGGCATGTAGTGTGTTCTTTGATGTCAGTAAAACTATCTATTTTCTGCTGTATTTGAGCCTCAGCAGGAACTGCAGTCCTGAGAGCAGGCAGTGGCCTTGTTCCTCATGATTCTGAGAGGGCTTGGACAATGTCCTACAAGTTGAAGAATGATGGGCTTGTCAAGAACATTGAAATATTAGGAGCTTTTAAACATGCTGCCATCATGCCAGTAGTACTGTGATAACAACAACAACAAAAAAACACAGACAAAACAAATCAAGCAATGTAGGAAAAATAAATTTTAAAACTCCATACTTGTAAACACACAATGACCAGTGTCCAAGCCAAACACTCCTCATGGCAAAACAGTAATTTTAATGCAAAAAATCTATTATTATTACTTCTTATGATTATTGTTCTATTAGAATGCTCAGGCATTTCCTTGAACAGGGCTAGGGTAAAATCCATAGTGTTGTCTGCTTGGCTCATGTGTTCCTTTTAACAATTGTTATGGTATGGAGCAGAATTTTGAATTAACCTGCTGTTCCACACCTCCATGTAAGGCCATCCTGAAACTAAATATGTCTTTAGAAATTTACTGGCTATAAACTGAAATGGGCTTTTCTGGATAATTACTGCAAATTAATTCTGTTGAAGTTTCCCCCCATATTAATTATAATCCAATAATTAATAGCTGTAGCTGACTGGCATTTATCTTGTGACCATAGTGCTACAACGTGCTAGAAATTCTGGAGTGGGCAGAAGATGGCAAGTGGGGCAAAGGAAAGGTCTAGCAAGAACAACTACAACTGGATCTGTGGGATATCAGTCTCCTGGGAGAAGAAATGGGCAGTTAGCCAGAGGCTAAAGGTGTCTGATAAGAGGTGCAGACCTGTGAGGATCTTGCAGTGTGAGGCGTGAAAAGTATTTATAGAAGCAAATTGGGGAGAGGAGAAGGCAAAAGATATAAATTTTGAGAGGAAGAAGAGTAGAGCTAGAACTGAAAAGGATAGGGCCTGTAGGGCTTGAGCAATTGCATCAAAAATGGTAGGTTAAAAGGAAAGAAAAGCAACCTGGTGAGCAAGGACCATGAGACTGGATGTCTGAAGACCAGACAATTGTCTTGGCCAAGTCCAGAGGAGTGGAACAGAGAAGAGTAAGCAGAGTATGGGAAAACCATTACAAAGAGAGAGAGAGCAGGAAAGACTGGTCTCTCCTGTGGGAGGCTAGGACTCTAACATCTGGGTAGGAATTGGTGGGGGCCAGAGGAGGAAAGGGCTGTCTGGAAGGGTCTGTGATGGTGTAACATTCTTTCCTTCACAACCCTTGAGGTTTGGAAGTAAATGAAGCACTTTTCATTCAAAATGTAACTTTATTTTTTTCCCAAAGAGACGTAATGTATAAGTATGTATATGTACACGTACTTGCCTTCCAGAAAGTGGAATATCTGAAGTGCTGCAGACATCTGGTGTTTCACCTGCTCACCTGGCAGGAAATTTGAATCTGGAATTTCCAAGACCAGCTTGACTCTGACATTTCCCAAATTGCAGTGTGATGTATTTCAGTGTTGGTTTTATTCAGGTATGCACATGTGTGTACATGTGTTTGTTCGTAGTTACCAGCCCAATCATGCTGATTTTTATCCATGTAGGAATTCCATATGAATTTACACCAGCATGAAGTAAAGTCCAGGAATTTTTTTGATGGACATAATTTACAGGACACAAGATTTTCTGTAAAGAGTGGTAGGTTTGTCATGATGCGGATATTACACTTAGTTCCTTATATTGTCATTTGTTTCTGAATTGCTAGTCTCCAAATAGACTGAACTATCTTTTCTTGGCAATCATCAGATTTTTTATAAGTCTGTAAAAATATTATTTAAAATTAGGAAAGTCTTATAATTTCATAAACTGTGAGATGGATTCTTGTATTTGAGAAATCAATGTTTTAGCAGCAACTAATGGCCTTTTAAAATACATGTTTATACCACAGCAGTTCTTATAACAACATAGAAACAAAAGGCTTTCTTTAGCCGCTGTGGTTAATAAATTGCATGTGATTATGGGAAGGGTGAGTTTTATTACTGTTTCTGCATCCAAAATCCTGATTAGAATTGTATCATCTAGGTTATTGCTTTCTGGATATTCCTGTAGCTCTTTTACCCAGGATTGTGGCCAACATAGTAGGTTAGACATTAGTCGTTCATTTTCCAGTATCCTTGGCTTCAGCAAGATTTATTTTAGCAGGGCCTTCACTACCATTTTATTTCCAGCCTTGGAAACATCCACTTCCCAGCAAAAACTTAACCACGCTGGATGGTGAAAAGATGAAATTCTAAAAGGAAATTTGTTGGGCAAGAATCCATGGGATAGGTGGTGGGATGAAGCTGGGTAATGAACTTGGACATTGCTAAACCTGAAACTGAATTGGATGGTGCTTCCTTAGAAAAGGGAAGAATTTATTATATCTTAGCCTGGTAACAGCTTTATGAGCAACATCACGTATTTAAAGGGGGTGTATTGCCACCCTGCTAGAACAGCACTACCCGTGTTCCCTGCCTTCCTAAGTCCTACTTAACACTGGAACTTCAGCAGTGTGTTATCTAACAGCCAGGTGAAAGAGGGAGGGAGTTAACATATAAGTGAGATTTGTTGCCTCCCCATGGCTTCCTTGTTATATTGCCAGGCAGTGCATATTTTGTTTGCAGTGCTGTTTTTGTGAGACTGTTCCTGTAGAAGTTGAGCTAAACTCTTTCTATAGATGCCTGTGAATTGCTGTCAGGCGTTGCATATTAGGGCCTATTTTTGAACAAAGTGTATTGAAAATAATAACTAAAATGTAATATAATGTCTGGTTAGCAATTGTGCATCAGCTGTTAAATGTATTTTGCGTCTTTCTGTTTTTACTAATAGTTTGTGAAAATATCAGTGTTCTTATATTTATTTCATATAATTTTCAGTAAGAAACAGATATCTGTGAATCACATTGTTTTTCTGAATATTTGAAGCTGAAATACTAATTCCCAGGCTTAGTGATGATTCAGTGTATAAGCTTTTTCCTGGACAGAATAAATGCATCCTATTCCTATATCCAAAGCATATGGTACAAATTCTCATGTGAACAAACACAAAATTGGGTTTCTTTGACCAGCTTGCCAATATGTGTTTAAAATCAATCATATCCATGAATTTGCCACAAAAGACATTCACTGTGACAAGGGTGTATGGCCTGGGGTTGATCCATCTTCCCCCTTTATAGCATCAGGCTTTCTATGTGCAGCAGATTGGGAACCACTGTACTACAGTATTAGTGGAAAATAAACACAAACTAAGTGAATTCATTAGAAACACTAAACAAATATTTACACAAAATCTTCTGCAGTGTTTGCCTACCTCTTATTCAAATCACCGACCTAGAAGAAAATGCTCAAAGCCAAATGAGACTTAAAACCATTTGCATCATTGTTCTTGCCCTAATAATCTTGTGGATTTATTACCTTTGTAACATTTTATTGTTTGCACACTACTTGGGATTTTCAAACTTATTATGGCTACTATTCTATATTCCTATATGAGAAAAGTTCATCTGCTTTTCTGGTACTCTTGCAATATTTATAATAATATTTCCCTATATCCTGTATTCCATAGTTTGTATTAGAAATGAATGATATAAATAATAAGCAGTAAACCTTATTGTCATTCATGTGTGTGAATAGGAACTATTCTGCATTTGGAAAGGCACAAAAAAGTGCAAATAATCACTTGTACAAGCCAGACATTGGGTGCTGTTAGTCTCCTTTGTCACAGAAGACATCCTCATTTGCATTTGTATCTTCCTTCTTTGCTGCCTGCACAAAGAGAAGTGCAGACAGACCCTGTGATTACCACAACTTCCAGTCCTACTGGAGGCCTGGAGGCTTCTCAGAGTCCCTTGTGTCAAATCGTTTCGAAGCCAAAAGGGCACTCACAAGGAGGAAATACCTTCTGGTTAGCACAGGGCTCCTCAGTTTTGCCTTCTTTGTAGGCTATGGTGCCATCCTCGGGCATGACATAAGCGTGATGCCAGCAGCTGACAGAGCAAAATAGCCGAAGGAGAAGCATCTTAACCAGGAATTGCTGGGCTGCACTTAGGCCAACCTGAAACCATTACAGGGTCAGGTACCATACCCTCCATTGAGGCAGTCTGGCTGGCAGACCCATAGTTGGATGTTTTGGGACAGATCACATATTTATGAGAGCAGAGACAGTATAAAAGGACAGATTTTCCTGATTCCCTTCTGTAAGAAATACTCCTGAAGCAACCTTATTCTGCTCTGTGAGGGTAGAGGCATCCACAACCGAAGTGTCAGCTAAGACACCACACGAGGGAACCAACATTTTACACAATAATTTAGCAGGAATTTCTTTGGAGAAATAAACAACCTGCCTTACCATGCTATAGGGAGATGTGAAAGTATAAGAAAGGAGCAAGGAGAAAGAGCAATCTCTACTGCAGCAGAGCCTTTTGCACACTTTCAGCGGAGATATTCTAGACATAGATATTTTTTGTTTTTCCCCTCCATAGAAAATGTTAAGACATTGCTGAGAGAATTATTTTGTTTCTAGAAAAGATTCATTTAAGAGCCACTTATTTTCTACAGATCTGCATAAAGCTTTCCATAATGGGTAGAAGTTGATACTTACCGTGGGACACGTTAGATACTTTCTGCTGGCTGATATTTGGCCCCATTTAGTAAATAAGAAAGCAATGGTATTTGCAGGAGGGAGAATTAAAAAGAGAATGTCTTTTACATCAGAAGGAAATTACTTTTCAGACAGATTCAGTCTTGGACATCCTGCCTCTGGCCTGAGACTGGAAATATTCTGCAATTGTTTCTTTTTCCTTAACACAGGTTTGCTAACATCATTGGCTATAAAGCATGCTGTCTTTAGCATTGAAGGATAGTTGGTAAAGATAGCCAAGCTTCTATGAGTCTTGCTAAAATCCAAGTATAGGACACCAACTTCCTTTGACTGCTACTTCAAGAGGTGATGAAGAAAAAGTACACTTATGGAATTTTGCTTGTACTCCAATAGTCTTGTGGAAAGACAAGCTGGCTTAGCACTGATGCCCTTATTTCAAAGGACAGAATGTCACAGAATAGCTGCAGAAGAAAAAGACCTCAGGATGTCATCCAGTCTGCACTCAGCAGGTCAAATAGAGCAGGTTTCTCAGTGCCACATCATCTTGGGCTTTGAATATCTCCAAGGATGAAGACTCCCCAGACTCTCCAGGACCTCTTCCAGTGTTTGACCATCCTTACAGAAAAAAAAGTTTTATTTACATTTAAGTTGACTTCTTTGTATTTCCGCTCTTGTTCACCTGCTCTTGTCCCATAAATGGGCACTACTGAGGGTCTGGTTCCATCTTCTTTACTGGCTATTTTTTTTCTCAGATATTTATACACTTCAATAAAATTCCCTCTCGAGCCTTCTTTTCTCCAGGCTGGAGAGTCCCAGTCCCCTCTTGCTTGTATAAAATGCTTCAATCCCTTAATTATTTTTGTATTTTTTGCTGGACTCACTCCAGTATGTCCAGGTCTCTCTTCAAGCCTAGAACTAGACCTAGCACCACAAGTACATCTCAGTAGGACTGGGCAGAGGGGAAGGATCTACTCCCTCAACCTTCGGGCTATGCTTTTCCTAAAGCAGGCTAGGTGGCTTTTGTTAGTGTGTACTTAAAAGCTATGGAGAGCAATGTACAGTCCCCTCTCATCAATGCTTTTTGATGGAATTTGGGCACACATCCTTGGGCTGTGCTCGATTCCCCCTTTGCCTTCTGTTCATTCCTCCTTCTCTAGTGCAGTCCCATAAGTACCAGTGCTCCGATGGTAGTTAACCTCACTAAGGATTAAGAGTCTCTTCCTGGGGAATAACTGAACCAGTAGTTTATAGGCAGGAATGCTGGAGCAGCTCAGGAGATACTTTGTGGGGGACACTCTGGAATATGCTACAGTATAGGGTACTCAGTGCCATTGTTCATAGCAAGAGGAATCTCTGTCCATGTGTCTGCACACATGCAAGCACGCTGTGGGAAGGCTCAGTAACATCTCCATGAGGGAATTCTCCAGAAGGTTACTTTTCCACTCATATCTGATGGGTTTTTCTCAGTGTGTGTACTACAATGCTATTGTCTGGCAAAGCCTAAATTCTCATCAGCTGTCTCCATGACTCCAGGCCTGCATGCAGCCTGCGTGATCTCCTTAGCAAGGCACCCTGCTGCTTGTCAGGGCAAAGCCCACTGCCAAAATTCCTTCCACCAAGTCTCATACCCTTCATCTCCCTCTTTTTTTCCCTTTTGCTCCGTGTCCCAAAATCTGACTTACATTAACAGCTGGAAGAGTTCATCTTCTAGAGTGGGATCTGTGTCTTTCCACCAGCAGTTTAATTTACTGTGCTGGCAAGCTGAGAGCACTTGCACACAAGGGCCGAGGAAGAACAGGCATATTCTCCCACAGGCTGCCACAAATTAATTCATAGAGCACTACACAAAGTAATGCAGCGTGATGAACCATCAGCCAACCTGCTGAAATCCATACTGGTGCAGGACTAATCCAGCAGCAGGACTTTGCTCTAAGGCCACCTTTACCTGCCCCAGATAAGTCTCGATTCACTGTACTATTAAAATATACTTACAGGTAATGCTGTGGAGTCACACTTGGGGACTGGCATCTGCTCCGAGGACTTTGGTTGGCTATGATCAAATATGTGATTTCAGCAAATTCAGCCTGTTCCTGTATCCTCCTTATCCTGCTTTTTCTGCCTGTCTTATGGATGTCAGCAGTCTCTGGTGGATTGTTCTGCCATCATTCCCGTAGGACTGTACCTTCGTTGAAGGGAGTAGTGGAGGGCAGTCAGAAACCAAGAGTTTTCTGCCATCCTCCTCATTGCTGGGCGGATGGCTTTCAGACTAAACTAAAATACAGCAGAAGTCTTTAGCCTGTACTGCCAGTCTTGCAAGTAAATGAAGAACAAAGTATGTGCTAAGAATGCTGTGATAAAATTATATCTAGGAGAATAGTCCAAAAAGTGCATCTTGTTCACTTTTAGTCATGTTTGGATAATGCCAGCTTTTCTTCCCCTAATATAATAAATATGCAAAGTTTCTATTAACCTATAGCATTAAAGTATACGGCTTTTAGGCCACAAGGCACAGCCACACACATGTATAGAATCAAAGTTATTTGGCCTTTGTGGACCCTGATTAGCAGCTTCTCACATGGACACACTTGCAAATATTGTGGTGAATGAAAATTAAGGACTAAAGTCAGTCCTCAGAGTACTATGGCATCACCGATAAAGGTTTATAAACCTGAAAGCAACAAATGTTCCCAAATAGCTTTTGTGTGTTTGTTAGCCAGGATTGCTTCAGACTACCTGAATGGGTTTTAAAAGTCTCTTTTACAGAGATGTAAAATGATGTAAAAGATGTACAGATGTGCTGTGAATGAAGAGTGGAATAGCAGTGAAAGACCAACAAACTGCTTCTTTCAACATCTATGAGCTGGCAGGTCTCTGTGATCTTCTTAAATCCGTTTGCAAATAAGTGATTTTTTTTTTTTCCCCAGAAGGAAAACCCCTTATTTTTTATCTGTCTGAAGATCAGGTTCAGCGAAGGGTAAGACTGATGATTACTCTGGGCCTGGCAATGTCCTGCACACAACCACTAGGAACATCTGAGCTATGCTGGGACAACAGTCTCACTTCTGATCTCCTGTTTTCATTTGTTGCCTGCCTGAGGTGGGGTGTGGGCCAGGTGGAATAGAATAAAGTTCCATTCAGGAGGGATTTTCAGCTGTAACCTTAAGCAAACCAGCCTTATCATGGCTGTGGATCAGTCCCAACCATTTTATCTCTTGGGTCAGCTGAGTAGAATGCAGTTTACAGGATGTGGCTTGTTTGAGATTTAAAATTGGACATCCTGTTTGCTTTGCATGGATGTCAGTCTGTGGTAGCACTTAAAAGCAGAGCTTTCACAAGGGTCTCTGGCCAAACTGTTGTCTTTCCCCTATGCCCGTGCACTTTCATTGCTTTGGGTGGCACAGTGCCAGATTACATCAGCTGAGAATCAGGCCCAGCCTTTCCAGTGAGGAAAAAGAAGTGAAAATGACAGCCAGTCCTGCTCAAGAGAAGTTAAATATAAATTCAGACTTTTTCTCTCTCACACGCACAGAAATGCTGAAATTGCATACAAGAAGGTTTTTTATACCATCTGTTAGAGAATAAAAAGCACCTGGTCCCATTCATTATCTCTGTTAGATCCCCTTGCTTGGTTTAGCAGACCAAGCATACCTGTTTACCCTTCTGCCATGCGTCCCTGGCAATCAAACATGACTGGAGACTTGCAGCACTGTGGTCATCCTGTGTCACTGTTTTGTACCTGTCCCTTTACATGGTTCTTAAGTTTTGGGAGTAGTCATATGCTCTGAATGGCTGTCAGGTAACTTCTAACAAGCAGAAACATTAAAAAAGTGTGAGCACACTTGGTTGGCATTATCCCTCAGTAAACAAAATAAAAAACAAAAAATGATCTTCAAAATGCCAGTATGCCAGTGACAGTGTCAGAAAACCTGTGATATCCTGAAAATCTGAATTGGAGGGAGTATGGGGAGACTATTTTTGTCTAGAAAACCATTTAACAAAACGAAAAACTCATCTCTATGCTTCAGAGGTGCAGTATCATTGGTGGTATTTTGTGCAAACATGCTGGTGGCTCACACTAGCACTGACTGTTCATACTAGTTTGTCAATGGGATCTGTGACTCAGACAATAAAAGATCATTAAGCAGACTTGCTAAAAATCCATGAGATATTTTGAATGGTACCATGTCTGTCTGCTTACCAACTGTAGTGCCATTTCTGACTGCTAAATGTCAGTAATACCATACACTTAGCTCTCACAGAAAGGCTTTCAAAACCCATGCCACAAAACTAGTGTCTGTTTCTTTCTTTTTGGCTCTCATCCATCCCCTGTTTTCTTCTTTTCCCCTTTTCCCCATATTTTCTTTTCTTTTTTTCTGACCACTTATGCTTTCCATTTGAACCACGTCTTCATGTTTCACTCTGTCTTGTGCAGCAAAGTTTCTCTTTAGCCTCTGCACAGAGCTGGCAAGGGGACAGACTAATGCAATGAGCTGTCTTGGGTAGAAAATGTCTGCTTGCAAGGATCAAAGGTCTTCTTCAAAGAGACAGAAAGTCACTGTTGTGTAATGTCTGAGTTCCTGGTGATCTCCTTGGCAGAGATTTGGGAAGAAGGATGAGCTCGTGATTATGAGGCTAGTCTGGGGATTTGGTGACCTGGTTCAAGTGCCCTCTCCAATGCACACTTCCTCTCAACAATACCCTCTGTGTTTTAGGACATGTATGCAGATGGGGAACTTTTCACAAGTGGATGATGAATTATAAAAATCTGATCTGCCGTGTTTAGAACCAAAATGCTCTTCATCTGGTGGATGTTTTCTTCTCCTGGTGTCTCCATTCTTTTCTGAAAAACAGTGATTTCTTGCCTTGTAGATGAGACAAAAACATTATTGGTGTTGGAGCTGTGCAGACAGTCCTGCACTATATGGATGCCATAAGACGGGAGAATTTTTTGCTATATTTGGCTCTAGGGCATGGAGACACTCATGCATAACTTATTTAAGACTTAGTCTCATGAGCCCCCTCTGAAATAAATGAATGGCCCTTGTATGTGAAAAATTAGCATTATGTAGATTTGTTTAAAATGAATGGATTCTTTTTTGGTGATGAGAAAAGAATATATATTAAAATACCCCGGCACAAACACTTTTTAATATTTTTTTTGGCACCAGTGGGTTCTTTTTTTAGTTGATTTTGTCAGCCACATTTCCTTTCTGAACAGAGGTTACATACAACAATTGGATGAACAATTGTTGAAAACTCTCAGGGGGGCATTCTTGAAGACAAGCCTGCATGAGATCATGTTATGAGTGTGGCTTGGCTGTGCTTTTATTCAGTAGGTGATCTCATTCATTTAGAGTACTAATAATTTTAGCAGGGAATAACTGCAGCTATCCAAAAGTATAGCAAAAAAGTGATGTTGCAAGATTTCTTGTGAGTTTTGCACAGAAATATCCATTTCTTTGCTAGTTGATTAGACACAAGCTGGATATTGCTGGTCAGATGACAAAAGTAAATTTAATATGAGCAAATAAGACTATGCGCTACAATGACGGCTTTATCAGGTCTATTGTTTTTCTCTAAATATGCCTTTTATAGGCTTCTTTTAGATCGTTAGCTTTTGGGAAAGAGACCATGTAAACATCTGCATTTCTAAAATTTCTATCTCACTGGGGGTCCTGCTGGGGCCTCCAGATGCTATCATGATAAAAATATTAAATATGATCTAACAGATTAAGTATCCTGGGACAGGTTAGACTATGATTACCCCTGAAATGCCTACAGAGCATTTTATCCAATGTTCCTCAATAATGAAGAAATCCCTGACTGGACCAATTATTTTCAAGTTCAAGAAGTAGTACAGGCTCCTGGCTAGAAAACTTACTTGGGTACAATCAGTTAAAAACTTTGAACTCTCTCTCAGAGTCAAAAAATAAAAACATTTACAGCCAGAAATAACAAGGCTGGGAAGTTAAATTAGAAGCAGGGACCAAGAAAGACTTTGGCTAATTCTGGTTTCAATCAGTGACTGCAGCAGTCATCAGGAGCAGGCACTGCTGTGGGTTTGAGAATAATGACTTTATTTTAAGTAGACAGAAGTTGCTGGCTTGACCCAATTGCTGACAACCAGTCTCCCCTAAACACCCTACATGGGGCCAGATCCTGAAGTCCTCCTGTGGTTTTTATCCAGGCCCATTCTCACTGTAATCAAAACTTGAGTAGACACAGACTCAGTATTTGGCCTACACCTATTGCAGACTCTTTTTGGTCTCTTAAAACCACCATAGAAAAATAAATCCCAGTGCCCAGTTTTCATTTTCAAGTCTCAAAACTCTTCTGCATTGTTGGCCTGTTTTTATTGCAGTGAGTTGAGAGTGGGATATAAATTACAAATCTCTCACTGTTAGCTTCTTGCATCTCCTGCGCTCAAATTTCAACAAAATAATAGATTACCAGCCTTGACCTCAGGCAGCAGGAGCAGCACACTGTATATGGCTTGATCCTGCCAGGGGTGGAGCAGTTTGGGAATACGCAAGGTCTCCTTCACTGAAAGCTGTGAAACTAGATGTTACTCAGCTTCTTGGAAGAAGAGACCATGCTGCCTTCCCTTGGGCAATCTTCCCAGTCTGGCTTTGCCTGCAGGCAACCAGCACAAGGTTAATGTTGAAATGTATGATTTAAAAAACCAACTGGGAGGCGAGCAGCTGAAAGGGGAAGCAGCCTCAGTGAAGAGAGAATAACAAATCCATGCACACACCCATCAGAGCACAAAGACAAAAAAAACCAACACAAGGAAAGTTGAAATTACTGCTCAACATCAAGAGGAAAGGTTGTATAACCTGTGTGATTCAGCCTGAGTTTCTAGTCATAGCATGGAGGAGAGTCAGTCTTGTGATTTGGGGCACTAGACTGGAATTTGGAAAGTTTGACTTGATCAACTTTTGCTTAATGGCTTTCTAGCTTTTTGCCTTCTGTTAGGGCATTTCATCTCAAGGTGCCTCAAGGTCACTTTTGTTTAGATACATCCACAGGGAGACTATTTCCTGCTAGAGAGGCTGGCTGTTCTAGATGCTAGTGAAATATGAATAATCTCTGTCGTGTGGTGTTTAATGTCTCCAAGTAACTCAGTGGAAATGAATGATTTTTTTTCTTTAATAATGACTTCTCAGCAAACACAGAATGAATCTGAATTCTCAATTCCCACCTGATTGTTCTATGTTATTTCAATAATTTGCATCTGAGCTTCATTAGGTATCACAGTGTGATATCTCTCCTAAACAGCAGTCAAGAAAATATTAGGTTTGTACAGTAAGTAGAAGTATTTTCAGCCAACTTTAATTCGAAGCAATTTGGCTTCTCTTTCCATTGGATTAAACAAGATCATTTAGAGAAAGTAATAATCTGCTGTTATGCACAGATCTATCCTTGTGAAACTTTCTCACTACTCTGAAAGTGACCTTCCACAATGGTAATGAGTCTGCCTGTCCAGATACAAGGAAAGTCTTTGTGAAGTCTTGAAAACAATTTTCAGTGTTAAATCTTCTTTGCTTGAGTGCCCCCACAGATAATGTCTGCAACATATTCAGCTGTATACTTCTAAAATCCTTCTATGGAATTAGGAGCCTGAATGTAATGGAACTGTATTGGGCTGTAGGTGGAGGAGTTTAAAAGCAAAATATACTGAGCTGTTGGAACAAGTACTAGGGGATCTTTTAAAGACAGAGGTATTCCTGCCAGCTTGATTCCAGATTACTGCAGCATGAGTCCCTATGCACATTCCTTTTCAAAGGAGTAATAATTAAAGCTGGTATTGGCTTGTTCACCCACCCCCATCTGTTTCTCTTGGTAAATGAAAATATCATAGGGCAAATTTATTTGCTTTCCACAGCAGTACCCAGAACAGCTTTTTTTCACTTCCACCCCTCTCTTTGTACCATACAAACCTCCACCTGAGGCTGTGGTGGAAGTGGTCTGGCCCTGCTCAGTACAATTGTCTTTCATGATCACTGGCAGCATGAGAATGTGCTGTTATTTATCCCAGAGCTGCCGACAGCTCCAGGGCTCTGCAGGTGGCACCACCACATCCTCCCTGCCTTGCTCAGCACCGGACCAGACGTCCTTGGAAAGCTGGGTCTTGAGGTCTGACTGTGCTCACAAGCTTCTTCTTTGGCAGCAGAAGAAGTCAGAGTGCTGCTGTTCTGGCACAAGTGCTGGGCGCCGCCAAAAGCATCCCAAATAGGAGAAAGTAGCTCCAAGGGAGGAGCTCTGCTGCTTTTAAATTTCACTTTGGAAATGTGACCCTGGGTAATTTCTGCCACTGCCACCCTCAGAGGATAATCTGTAATCTCTTCACCTCTATACCATGAAATGAAAGGCATCAATCGAGTTTGGCAATTGCATTTAAAACAGGTTGGTAAATCAAGGGAAATGGGCAAATAAAACAAATGTCTGCACGTTCTGAGTACTGTGCAGTGTGTTCATGCAGCTTCTCTGAATGCCTTCTGAAGTATTACAACCAAGGAAAGAAGAATAATTAAATAAGCTATTAATAACTCAGGGAGACTCCTTGTCTCAAATGTACTTTTATCTTATAAATGGAAGGTCAATCTTAAGAGCGAAAATACATTAAAAATTAATGCTACAGAGAACCCCTGTCCCTTGCCACTACTCCAGCTGTGTTTGAAAGGTAGCACTTATTTTCTTTAATAACAGAGCTTCAAAAGAAGCATAATTAAATGAAAAGCTATGGAAATACATGGAATATTAGGGTCTAACTTGAACAATTACCATTACTTTCAGTGAGATTTCCATCATGCCAAAGGTGATTCTTGTAAAATAAACATTTGCATTATTTTAGAAAGAGAGAAAAATTCTGATTCCACTAGCAGTGTCTTTAATCATCCACCTAATATTAAAAAAATATTATTTTTGAAACTTCAAATGTCCTTTTGAGGATTCATACAAAGCAGGGAAGCAAAGAAACAAGAACTGATTTTCTCTGACTGTTATGTTAAATGTCTTAGCTCGAAGGAATTTTATAAATGATTTTTCTTCAGCCTTTTAAAATATTATTTTTATTTATTCCTCTCTGTGTCTTTGAACTGACATTTGGAGACTAGAAAGAAAAGCTGACTGTTCTACTGATTTGTTGTCCTTGTACTTTTTCATTCACAAGTCCTCTATTCATCTTCCTGCTTAAATAAATCTGGAATCAACTCAACCAACTCCAAACATATAATTAAGGCACCTAAATTCAGATTATGGCTTGTCCGCTTGCCTTCTACTGCTAGTTGACACAGACAGACACTTTCTGAGGGTGATCTAGAGCCACTTTAATGCTTAAATGTCCTCTGGAGGTATCCTGTCTCTCTGTCTTGACAACAGAGGGTACCCAAATTGACATTGTACATAAAGTGTGTCATATTTATGTACCTAAAATTAGCTAGAATTAATCTAGACCTAAGAGGCTTTAGAGTTTAATTTGCTATTCCATAGTGTATTGATTGTTGGCAAGAAAATATATTCCTTTATTTTCTTGAAAAAAAAACCAAACTAACTAACAAAAATAAAAAAAAATTAAAAAGGCAACTAAAAATATATTTTTTAAAATAAGATAAAACTCCAAGAGCGTATGAGGTGTGAATATGTGTTACTACATCTAACACAGAGCTGCAGAGCTAGAGCTGAAAGGCATGCATTCCCCTAACCTGCCTCAGTGAAGCAGAATGACTAGAGGGTCTGCTGATATCGCCCTTGACAGCGTAGCCTGCTGTCTTCTTCCTCCAATATCTTTTTGCCCTATAGCATCCTCTCACCTTCAGTCACTTGTATTTTCAATGAAAAGGAGTAATCACCTGCCAGCTACAGAAATTATTATTATTACTATTTATTATTATTATCATTACTGCTATTAATAATAATAATAAAAATAATAATAATGGTTCTCACTTTTATTTCATTCTCTAATACAAAAATTGCTGAAAAAATCCCTTCAAATCCTAGACTGGAGAATTTTTGTAGCAGTAGTAGTAGTAGCTTAAACTCCTGCAGGAGTTCATGTGCCAACCTTCACTCCCTGGTTTTAAATCACTTACCAAGAAAAAGTCAATTTATTGACTAGCCTATACTCATTTCCATGTAGAGAAAGTATGGATTACCTACTCAAGTCTGCCTCTGCACTCTCAGTGATTTTGGCACAGCTGCTTAAGAGATGTTGCTCTTAAGGCATCCCAGCTCTGGGTCGTTCACATCCCCTGTGGCCCTGGCTTTGGCAGAACACACTTGCTCTTGCCATGAGAAAGAGGGAGAAATGGACTTTGAAGAGGAAGGTGTCATCTAGACCACGATGCCAACGCCCTGTGGCTCCTTGGAGTCCTGACTCTTGCTTACCTACACTTCCACCTGGGTTGCCTTCTTCAGCACCCAGATCACAAGGTCCTGGTGTAAAACCCAGACTCACTGGCAGCAGCACAGACTCTGGTTGTGCTGAGCATCTGACCACAAAAATGACTGGGTCTGATAAAGGTAATCAGAGATGATGGGTGATGCTAGTGTTCGCTAGCATGGACAGAGTAACTGGTCACTGGAACAGCAACAAGAATGTCCCTGTATTTCCCCTGAAATTTTCCTAGGAGAAAAAATACAGCTGTTTCTATATGGAAATGTTAGAGAACTGTACAATAATTTATTGGCAAGAACTCTCCCTACACCCATATTACTAGTTTTGTATTTCTGTGAAGTGTACATCTTCTGTATAGCAAATATAAAACTTTTAGAAATAGGTCGTCTTTTCTTGACTACTTATTCGTAAGCCTTAGAAGTGGCCCCTCCAAAGGTAGAAAACTATTGGCCTGGGTACATGGAAAAATAAGTTTCTTAAAGTTTTACTTAAATCTTTTAATGTATTGTAGTATATTATTATTGGGATGAAAACAGAACCAAAATCTAGATGGCTTATTCTAGGTAGATAAGCACTTTTTAAATAATGATTTGCTTTATTTGGTAATGAACAGTTAATAAATAGTTTATACTGATCATAGAATTTTCAAATGTGATTATATAGTTTGGATTTCAAAATCATATGTTTAGACGTAGATTTGGCAGTTGGGAGCTTAAATATATTTTAAATATGGTGGCATTTATTTCCCTCATGTCTCTGTCACTTTGAAATTTGAATATATTCTATATACCTTACATCATCTTGGATTATCCTACTCTGTTTTAACCATAATGGGTCCAGAATTAGGATTTCAGAAACCAAACCTCTCCAGGGCTGGAAACTTCATGATCTGAAAGGAAACAAGCTGTATAGCTCAGATTCCTTTCCAGCAGTGTCATGTGTACACAACTGGGGATTTTGTATAGTCTCATCACTCACTCTGCTCCGCTGGCACATAATCCTTTCTCAGATAAGTTTTCAGAATTCCCACCCTTAACTTGTCTTACCATGCATCCAAAATGCTGGGGAGGTCCTCTTTTGACACTATTTTAGTATTGTTTAAGTTCTGTAGGAATGGGTAGAAAAGTGTGCAAGTGTCCTCCAAAGTGATATATTACACTCTGCTGCAGTCTGGTAGGGGAACCCTGGTGCAATACATATCAGGTATATGCCCAGCTACACAATTTTAGCAGTGCTGCTTTGCTGTCATGGTCCCAAGGGCACCACCAGTGTTGACAATCTCTACCCAGCCCTCTGGGAGTGTTCCCACCCTGTCCACAGCTCAGAACCCCATTCCAACCCTCCATCAGTCCCTGACGAAGTGGTGCTGCGACACCACCAGTTTTCATCTCCCCACAGCCTTACCTGGCCTCAGGTTCCATTGACAGAGGCCCAGCCATGGGCTAATGTCCCAGTCCATCCCCAGGGAGGTGACTCATGGTCTGGATTCCTGGCTGAACCTGACTGCAGTCTCTGGGTCTCTCCCTCTCCTTTGGTGGAGGACTGTGGGGCTGGGCCCTTGCAATCAGGTTGGGAGAGCTTCCAAACTAGCAATGAGCATTTAATTTTCCACATGCAGTACAGGCTCAGCACCTGATGTGATACATCATCTGGTGTTTGCCTTCCGTATTTCTCTTCTGTTTTAATCAAAATGCTCACTGGCAAAGAAAGGTTTAGCATCATTCATGATTCTGCAGCTTGTTAAGGCTTAAGTTGTTTGGAGTAGGCTCTTTTCTGTTTATTATTCCCTTCTTGAGACACTTAGTGCAGCTCACAACATAATAGGGTATGGTTTTGGAAAAGTTAAACCACCAGTTAAACTAGAGTTCTTCTTACGGGCTGGATGAGAAGGTTAAAAAAATCCCTTGTGTATTTGTTACCTTCTTTGCGGTAACATTAAAATGGAATTTGACCCATAGAGACATTTTCCTGCATTTGCAGTAGCAATAATATCCTTTTAGTAAATCAATAATGAAAATATATGCTACTTATGCATGAGTTATCTCCATGGAGGCATTTGTCACATAAGTCTTTACATGAAGATGTCTTAGCAATGTAGTCCATATCAATAATTTATCCTTCACTATATGAGCCAGGCCATCAGGCCATTTTATTCCAACACATTATTACATTATCAAAATACCCAATGGAAGATGTCCTTGTTGACAGCTGAGACTATTCCCTGGCCTCCTTGTTGTATCAAGGCTTATCAGCACAGCATTGCCAAGAAGTGTATTTTGACCCTTGTGTAAATCAGGGGTTCATTACAGACAGAAGTTCTCAGAAGGAGTTCCTAAAGTGTGGAGTTTCTCTTTGTCAGACAAACCGATTGAACATAAGAGTTAGTATGGGATGAATAAAGACACATTTTGAATTTTAGAGAATTTAAGGAGCTTTTACAGCATGATGAAGAGTAGCTCTACTGGTGTTTGCAGGTATGTATGCCTTAGGTTACCAATAGATGCCAAATCAGTAGATATCAATACTGATAGCTACTGATATATATAGGTTCTGAAATCAGCATTGAAACCAGTAAGTATGGATATGTAACAATGCCCATTGATATGGATAGATGTCAATTTCAATTTCTATTTATATCTGTCCTTATCATTACCTATCATTGATAGGTATCAAAATTGATAGGTGTTGATTATCTGTTGATCACTATTGATATCAAGATATATTGATATTAGTAGGCATTGATGCTTATTGATATCAAAATCAATATAAAAAATTATAAGTGTTAGACAATTATGCTTATAAATACAGCTAGGTATCGTTGAAAAAAACTATCAGTAATGGCTGGCATAGGTGACTATCACAACTATTGATATTGACAGGTAGTGAGTGATAGGTAGCCATACCCATTTATACTGCTACCCGTTGATAGATACCCAAATACATGGGTATTGATACGTAATCATTGTTTACAACATCAGAAGGTATCAATGAGTACCAGTGGCTACAAATATAAATAGATATTGTTACCTTGACACTGATAAACTTCAACTGATCACTGTTTTGAATCTTCTTGATAAACATTATCAAAGGTTATTGTTCTTGATATTTAATAGTGCATATTGGGATCCAAATCACTCTCCAAAACAGCAGACATAGATACCCATCACTATAGATAGATATCAAACTGAATAGGTGTTGATGCCTATCAACAAGTATGGATATTTGGACATATCAATTTGTGTCAATACCTACTCATATCAGTACCCACCAATAGGTATCCAAACCAATAGGTATCGAGGCTTATCATTGATCTAAAAAGGGATCTATGTTGGTAGGTATCAAGGCCTATTGACAGAAAAATGTACCAATGTTTATTGAGAGTTATTATCAGTGATTAGTGATAAGTATTAATATCATAGATACAAATATTAACAGATATCCGTGCCCATTAATATAGGTATTGTTAAGAATTAAGGCCTTGATATTACCAAAAGGGATTGATGTCAATAGGTATCAATACCTATCAATAGATATTCAAATCCATAGACAATACTAGTTTTTAAGTCAATAGGCATTCATGCTTATTGATATTAATATGCAGGTCAAAAAGGATCAGTACCTATTAGTTTGTATAGATACCAACATCTATGAATACACATTGGTAGTGATACTTATTGTGAGCTCTTAATATATAGCTACATAGGCCTATACATATATATATATATATAAATATTTGCATCTATAAATATACATATAAACACATATCAATATAGATATCAATATTGATAGGTATAGGTGTAGACCACTGTATAATTACATTGACATATAGATGTATATAAATGCATAAAAACAGAGAAAACAGCACTTCTCAATTGCTCTATTTAGAGTTGACATTGGGGAAAGAAGGAGGGCATTCCTCTTTGCAATAACCAATGTATGAGCTGCATAAAAAAGCTGTATGCGGCCTCCAAACAAGTTTAAAAGATATTATTTTTTTCAGCTTTTGTGGCATTAAATTCCTGATAGCATATCTCGTACTTCACATCTGGAGGAAAAATCATAAGCATTTATGTTTTTGAGAGCCGTCTTGGATTGTGGGAAAGAAACACAAAATCAATGACATAAGACTAAATTTTTCTTTGTCCTTCCTCAAAAATATTATACAATGGGCACTTCATTGTCAAATGATAAATCATTGTGTACAACAAATGCAAACTCAGATAAGAACTTCCATGGTATCTAGGTTATTTTAAATTTGTTGTTGCAGGAGACAAATAAGTTGACCAGATCATCAAAGCCATGCAATTTCTAATTTCATAAAACAAACTAATGGCTAAAAAGTAAAGGATTTCTCTCACCCTGATATCTCAAGGAAATCAAATAGATCTGCAAGCACATGACACTCACATATATTAACTTTAAAAATATACCTGAGAAACTTGTTGTTTTGACATGAGTCTGGGGGTGGGAGGGGAGTGGAGGGTGTGGAGTGAAAGGGGGAAAAGTGATCTAGATAATTGTGTATGTATAAAAGGCCAAATCCTTAGGCCATAAACCAGGCACACACCCAATGATGTCAATGTGTTTGGCTTACAGGGGAAATAAAGCAACATTTTATTACATGCTAAGTGAGAATCTTTGCTTGACCAGAATGAGGGAAAAGTGCAAACAGGTGCTGGCTCAGCAGGAATGGAAACTCAAGAATAATAGCAGCTTTTCCTCAGGCTCATAAGCATCCTGAAAGACTACATTTCTGTCAGTACCTTAATAAAGCATTATCTACTACCCAATCCACCTATGTCTGGGTTTGAGGCTATCTGCAGAAGCTTTTGATTGTGAAGCTGCTTAACATTATTTCTCCATCCCTGCCTTTGCTTGTGCACAGGCTGTTGCAAAAGCAACCCCCTTCAGTCAAGGAAGCTGGGGCCCCACTCTCCTCCAGCTTGTGGGGAAAGAAAGGAGTCATTATTGACACATGCAAGTGATTTGAGAAGAGACTGTCTACCCCCATAGAAAAAGACTTAGTTGTCTGGTGAATCAGGAAATGTCAGACTTTCTGAAAGGTTAATGGGAGGCTTTAGAAACACATTAAATCTAATCTTACAGCATGAATGTTGATGACTTTATGCTGAGATCCTAGAAATAAGAAAGGGCAAGAAAGAATATTTTAGGTGAAAGTAAGTTTTGACTGAGGAGCCAGGAGAGAACTTTATTGCAACATATTGCTGAATTTCTCCTTCCATATAGGGCTGGCAATATGCCTGGTACCATATGCTAAAAAAAAGGATATAATATGAGACCATTTGAACTGAAAGCAAGTTTTTTTTATACTTGCTGAAGTTTAATTAAATGGATGACCTGGTCAACTCTAGAAGTGAACAAAATGAATTTGTTTCAGGGTTATCTATTCTAAATGGGCTGCATAAAATTTCAGTCACTGTAGGGACTGGTAGGGGACTTTATAGTGCTGTTAGCATAACCTTCCCAGTACAGTCAGAATCATCTATGCCTCTTTCTGGTTTAGCTGAAGAATCATTAAATATGGAATTCATAAATAAACACACTTTGCATGCAATCTTTCCCCCTGCATGTTACAATCTCATATACATTAACAGAAGTAGTAGCATAGGACATGGGGGAACAAACAATGGATGCTGTTGGGTTTAGTTGCACAATTCACAGTTTTGTACCATTAGCTTTTTAAGCAATATTTTCTGTGGTGTCTTCAGGTTTGAATTTTACTTTTAGGTCATTAGTCTTTTGTTTGTGACTTTCTTTCATTGCTCGGTTGCTTTGGGGAGATTTGCCTTTGCTAGTCGTTAGCAGGTTTTTACAACGTGGGCACAATTGGTTAATCCCATAATAGAAACCTGCTGTGCAGAGAGTGCTATTTTTACTGTACACACCATATCTCATAGCACAAGGCAGTTTTAGAAGGCGATACAGCTGCCATTAAATCTATACATCTCAAGGAGGGCCATGAATAGCTGCTCCTTGTGTAAGGACGTATCCTGCGGTTCTATTATCCCAGCTCAGGCTCTGAGTAACACTTTTCTTTAGCAAATCAATATCCTTACCTCTCCTTTTTTGAGTCTTTTTGCTTCTTTCACTACATCCATTGTTCCTGTAAAGAAATAGCGCCTGTGTCTCTGCCGACCTGTGGGTACATGTCCCAAACTAAAATGCCAGCAGGAACATTGTGGGGCTCCCATCTTTCCAGGGAAGCCAGGGTGCCAAGGGAAGAGGCAAGGTGCAGGGCAGTGGTCCATGCTGCTGCAAAGCTGGTGTCTGAGCGACCTCCAGGTTAAAATTAGCCTAGCTGTGAATTAGGGGTTTTACTGCAGTCAGAGTAAGCAGCCAAACACCCTGGATGAGACTGCATATTACGGCTGAGCCTCATGCAGCACAGGTTGCCTGGCAGGATGTCTGTGACACAACCTCTCTCTTCATAGCCCAGAGACAGATGTGTCCTGGCTCTCCCTTGTCCCTTTTCAGTAGCTCCTGATGTAAGGGGCAAGTTTTAGGAACATGCTGTGTGCACGAGTGTGTGTGAAGCCTGTGGGCTGGGGGGCAACAACACGTGCTCCTCAGGTTGCTCATTTGCCAATCTGTCCGTGTAGCTCTGCCAAATGCAAGGGCTTCTACCTCACATTTTCAGAGCCACTCAGATCTTAGTGCCACTGTGGTGCTAGAGCTCCTAGTGATCTTCTCCCAACACAATATAATTTCAATCAGATTAAACAAAACATGAGAAAACATTCTTATGGACTATATTTATAAATGTCTGGTCTGTTCCCACGTCAGTTTGACTGATGCTGGGCTTTAGTCCATATGTTACTTCTAAGATTAAAGAGGCAAAAACATACAACAGTGGTCTTAAGCAAGAGCTACATTTGTTAATATACCCTGAAAAATACACTTTTTTTAGAGACTGGACATCTATATCAAAGCATAATCTTTCGGCAGCAAACATCCAAGTATCATTCACCGACAAAAACCTTGACACATCTATGCATTTATCAAGTCATAAAAAAATCCTTAAGGGGGCTGTCATGTTTCCCATGAATTATCCCAACCTGCATGCACCTCAACCTGAACCCTCTGGGAGAAGGCTAAGGCAACTACTGCTGATTTATGGAGGCAGACAGCTTGGAGTCCCTGCCAGGGAGTAAGTAAATCGTGGTGACTGTGTGATTAAAGGGATAAAGCACAGTCATTTTCAAATGCTCATTCATGCAATTCTTCTAGAAGAGATCTGTGGAAAGTAATGAGGAGGTTTATATTCACTCCTACTGACCTACACTTCTACTGGAAAAAGTTCCAAGTATATGAAGACTGAAAACACCTTCAACTCCAGCTGGGTCATGGGGATGTGCCCAGATTTTTCCATGTTCGTGCCACAAGGAAGACCAGAAGGTTTCTATACTCTCTCTCTCACACACTCAGGCGCACACACGTGTACACACACAGGAGTCACTTCATCAGGATTAAAAACTAGAAACCAGGAAAATTGAAATGAACACAAAACTAGTGGCAAAGGCTGAAAATTGATTTCCTGTCCAAAGATTTGTCCCTGATGCTCCCCCGGGTGCTGCACCCTTTGGTGGTTGATTGCTGCTCCTAGGTGTGGTAAGGCAGAAAATTTTATAATTAATTAATAATTAATGCAATATTAATACAAAATTACCACCCAGTTGTATCCACTGAGACCACTACCAATTCTGTATTTCATGCATCACCGACTTAATGTATGTCAGCACATTTTGTTCAGCATTCTCTGTATTAACAACATTATTTCTTCTTTTAAGTCAGGGTCATGGGATCATATTCAAAACTGTCTACAGGAGAGATTGTAATTAAATTCAGAGATGCAATTGGATCCAATGTGTTGTATGTCCACTGACTAATGCTACCATCTCCCCCCTCCAAGTATATATGTGTAAGTATATTTATGCATGTGTGTCTCATGTGCCTCTTTAGAATTATGTATGTGTGTGTTTGCTTGCACATGGCAATTATTGCACATGCAGTAAACCTTCTTTGGTAATTATAAGTCAGAGTTCAATATTACATCTGTGATCATAAAATCTGCACTCAGTAGATAAAGTCATGAAAATCTTATAATAATGTCAACTTTCAAAAGATAGCCTGAGAACCTAGAAAAGTAGATGATGGTGAGCACGAAGATTCTCATTTGTACTGGGGACTCCCCATGGCTAATTTAAACCCCATTATTTCGTAAAATCATAGTTTTGGTAAGGCTCTTTTAAAATCAGATTCTTTAAAAACAATAATTATGCAATAAAAAACGGAGGAAGTTTTCAACACTAGAATTACGTCTGCATTTTTTATATTGATGTATGTGGGGAATTTCCCAGATAGAAATGTGTTTGCCAGCTGAGTTGTCTCAAATCTCTGCATGTGTAATCAAAGGCCTGGAAATATTTTTTCAAGTAGATGGAGGATAGATAATGTACTCATTTAAAAATATAGAAGTCAGTTAGCAAGCAGATCTGCACTCTGAGCTAAGCCACTGTCACTCTACATTTTTCTCCATAGACTGCAAATCATGTTTCTGAACTGTCCTATCATTTAGTCATTATTTACATGTTAAGGCCTCTTCATACGGTATCCCTACTCTAACTCTTAGTTAGAGTCATAAAAGAAGATGGGTTGACAGCATTTCACAGTGGATGAAGTTGTTTTTTTTAATGTCATCAATGAATATTGATTTAGCCTCCCCTAACATTAAAACAAAGCTTGTTTCATTTTGGAGAGATGTGGAGATACTCAGTAGAGTGGTGATGTGTGAGCAGATTTTCCCTCCTCCTTTTTATTCTATTACTTTCCAGTATCTCCAGGCTGCACAATATTCCTTGAAAGCAAACATTTTATGCAAAGCAGCTGTCTAAGGAAGTTACTTTTACTTTTCCTTGCAGGGTGGCCTATTGAACATGATTAACTTGACTCTGATGGAAAGAGAAAAATAACCTGGAAACATCTGGCAAATTGCAAAGCAATGCCTAACATTTTCTTCCCTGTAGGATTTAATTCAGAAACATTCTTAATGGATCCCCATTTACCTAAAGCACTAAAGGTTTTGATGCAGGGGTTTGGGGGATTTGTGTTTGGTTTCTCTCACCCCACTAGCTGTAACTCTGTACTATTTTATCTCCAATCCTGAATCCATTAGAAAAAATCTGCAATTACAAGGTGGGCATGGTGCTGTGTTTACTGCTCCAGGCTGGTTTGTTGTGCTTTGTATGCACGTTTGAGTCTTTAAATATGTGAAAATTAATTTCCTGAGTTCCATGTGGCTAAAATGATACCTGAAACATAATTTAGGGACTCACACAAATAGAAATTATCAAATTAATTTTAAAAATTAAAGGAATGTTAGTAAAATTTTTAGAGGATTTCATTCAATTCACCGGGCAAAAATTAAAAATATAAAATTATGAAGTGTCATGTGTAAAAAGTCATTCTTACTTTATTGTTTTAAAAATTTTGAAATGCTGATTTAAAAAAAAAAAAAAAGAGAAAAGCATTGTGTCCGTTTTATATGTACTTTTTACTCAGACATTTTGTCACATAATCCATGGAAAGAATGTGCTCTACAGAATTAAGTATTTTGTATTCACTGTCTCATATATAATTTCTCAAGTAGTGTTATTTTGTGGAAAAAGAACAGAGAAAATGAGAGGAATGTAAAACCACTGGAAACAAGTTTCAGCCTTGTCTTCTTTACAGAGACTTCTTCAAAATTTCATAGAGGACCATAAAAAAGTCAAATAAAACTCTTTCATAATTGTGTGAAAGACACATAATTTGATCGGTGGTCAAAAATTCAACGCCCCTAAATTATGTTGACCTGATGTGAAATATTTTTGTTCTGGATTATCTAACTTGTAGATTTTAGACTTTTGAAAAAAAGACTTCATATCCAAAATCTAACACATTTTAAAATGAAAGTTCACTGTGATCTGAATATTCAGTCACAAAACAGTTCACATTAACTAATTTCATCTCATGATACAATATCTGTTCTAATTTTAGCAAGCAGCCAAATAAGCCCATGTGTGGATTTCTTTGGCAAAAAAGTTGTGAAAACAAAGTTTTCAGATCTAATTCCAACAACAGTCCCTGAAAAAGAAGAAATGTGTAGATTTATGGATTGCTGTGATCTACACAGGTCATACAGGCAACATGTTTTTAAGGCTTGTTTCTTTTCCTCCACCAACAGGTTAGAGATAGCATCCATAGACATGTCCATGGATTTGTGGCCCTTGTGATATGCACCATCCCCTCTTCTGCATCTGGAGTGTTAAAATTGCCTGATGTTTCATGTTTTAGGCACAGAACGCTACTAGAATCTACAAAAAAGTACCTCTGCAAGTCTACTGGCTTTCCTCCAGGGGCTTCATTTGTGTTCTTCTGAATGCCTTGTAGGACTAAAGGGTATGCCAGCACTTCTTCAACAACAACATGACTCCAATTTGCATGCTGGGAGTCATTTGCAGGAAGTCCATTTTAACTCCCTCCCTCTCCATTTTCAGGCATTGCATGAATTATTAGGAAGATTACAGGGGTATGATCTCCAGTTGCACTCTGTGGTTGCTCACACTCTGTACAGAACAGAGGCAGAATATCAGCAGCAGAGAATATTGGTGAATTTGTGCCAGCTTCTTCAGGCATCAGGCTGAAGTGAGGGTGACAGTGCAGATTCACTTCCACCATTTAGCCTGAAGTGGCTGAATGACTTTCCCTCAGCCTCTAACCCAACAAAACTGTTGATTTCAAGCAACATTTTTTTCCTTTCTCATCTCACTTTTCATCTTGATTGAAGTAACAAGTAGGCCTTTCCAGATCAAGGATCCTAATTGTAGCATTCCTTCCCTAGGGGTATATGTAATACTGATTTTATGGCTGCATTGAATGAGAGGCGTTCTGTCCACATCTGTGACTTCTCTCTCTTTAACCCCTTCTTTTGCATACTTTTCTTAGTTTTGCTTAGGATTTTTGTTTGCTAAGATCCTAATTTCATTAGTTTATTTTTTTTTGTTTGTTTTTTACAAAAAATTTGTATTTTACAAGGAATCCATTTAAAATGGTAGATGCTATTTGGAGAATTTACATAAGTTGAGGAAATGCTCAACATGCTATCCTCTTCTCTGAATTTTATCTGTCCTTCTAGCAGTAAACGGCTCATCACCTTTTTTAGAGATAAAAATGTGATCCTTCCTATCTTTGTCAACTTGTGTCCATTATTAAATCAGTATAGGTAGCTAGGCAAAGAAATTATGGAATCTGTGAATCCTGCCACACGTGAATTACATTTGAGAAAAGCTGTATGGGGAATTTCTGACAGGATACATTAGATAACAGTCCATACTGAAATATTCAGGTCAAGTGACTGCTAGGGATGTAGTTGAATGGAAACATTTTATGTCACAGTCTCTCTGCTGTTCAAGTGCTGACATCCAGCTTGGCACTACACAGAAGGTCCTAGCCTCAAGCAACAGATACCCTTGAATTAGGCCAAAAGGGTCTACACAATTCTTATCAAATTACCAAGACTCTCTCACAGAATAGATCAGAAATGACTTTTATATATAGCCATTTGCTTCTGTTTGTCTAGAGCAAGAAAATGGAGACCACAGCCAGCAGCTAGCAGTGGCCACGAGAACAGAGATGTGGTAAAAATCTGTGTGATGGAATACTTCTGCCCTGGCTGAGTTTCACTCAGTGTTTAGGCAGGAGGTAAATTCAGTCCACTGCCTGTGTCTATGTTGCACCACGAGTAGAGATCATGTGCAGCATCACTGTAACAGAACCACATGAACCCTAGTAGCTTTTCCTTGATTTCCCAGAGGCATAACCCAAACTTAGGGGCACACCTTTTCCTTCCTGAGGTGTAACTACAGATTTCAGCCTTTCTTGCATGAACTGCATATGTAGTGCTGAGTATGCTCACTTTTGCTCTAGAAATATACACAATAACATAAAATAATTTTTTGAGGCTTTGAAGTAGTTTTAAGAATAAAATTAAATATTCACAGCACTAACTTGATAGTCTTTTTAACTCTCTGCTTACTTGAAATCTCTACTAGTGTGCAAAGGGTAAGCAACACTTCTTTTCCAGTGTTTTCTGTATCTCAAATGGCATTACAATTTAGACAATAACATGCATAGCATATGATTAATGAAGCTGTGCACTGAGGACAGGACATCTGTGGGATCACAAAGAGCTGCTTTGTGTACATGTTACTGCATGTTCAAGAAATTCCACAAATTGATAATTTGTTAAATTAATTGACTTTCTCTGTGTAATGTTAATGTAACCTTCAGTTTGAAAAGTGCACAGATTTGCTAGCAAGGAAAACAGGTAGGTACTCAAATCCCTAGAGGGTTACTTAGGTTTGCAGCTCACCACTTTGTCCTTTACCAAGGATATTAATATTTCTCGAGAGTTCTTAAATGAAACTAATCTTAAAAAAAAAAAATCAATTTTTAGGCCATTTACAACTGAGTATACTACAGAAAATGTCTAGCATAGGTGTCACAGCAATAATGATATCTGTTCTGTAAGGAGATGCACAAAAATTGCGATTGGTCCAGACAAGAGTGTTTTCTTTGATTTAGCCACTGAGAAGCACAGAAAAAAAGTTAGAATCATTCTCAATTCAGTGATTTCTAGAGAAAATTCAATTTATCTTTGCTAGTATCTCTGAGCCATTGAACTAGAATCAGAAAAGTTGTTGTAGACCTGAGCATACCTGGATAAATTTTGATCCTTAGCACTAACTAAAATGGGAGTGGAGGACCTGTCCTAACAGAATGGTAAAGAACTTTTTACATAAAATGTAAGTCAAGTGAGACTAGGCTGGCAAGTTACCATGACTGCAGAGGTGCTACCCTTTTTATACCAAAGGGAAGGAATTGCTTTTCAGGGTGAGAAGACAAGGAAAACAGAGAGGCTATTATTCCAAGTTGAGACAGAAGGGAAGGTAGTGCACCTGAGTAGTGACTAACCTGACTTAGTCCTGTCTTCCAAAACTCTAAAGGGTCAGAGCACTTACCTTCTTGTCACTGCATCTAAATCGAAGTTTTATGCTAGTGCAGATTAGTTAGGGCCTAAAGACACACTAAATAGGAGAATGTGCTCTTCTGCTTGAATCAGACGGAGAAATTATGGTGTTCAGCTGTTCCAGTGACTGCTCATATTTGATAACTGAGACTCTGATGATATATATATATTAATTCAAACAGGAGTGGATTTTTAATAAACTCCTGAGAAGAAGAAGAAAGTAACAGAGTGGAGGTTTAGTGTAGACTGCACAAGGTTTCAAGCTTTCTTTGCTTGAGGCATAGGGAGGGAGTCAGAATTACAGCATTAGGCCTCAGACTTGTTTTGCTCCGAGTACCTTAGAGCACTTCTGTTACTGCATAATGATGGCTACCTAACTCTCTTTTTCACTCATTTGGTCAGGGAGATACATAATTGCACTTTAATGTTTTAGTTATCATAACTAATTAATGTAACAGTAGAATTTAGGAGAACGAGGATTATTATCCATTACTTTTAAAGGATGATACATGCTAGTTACTCATCAGGGGAAGAATCAATGAAAAACAATTTTCCTTGCAGTAGATGCAATCAACTTTTTGCATGCACTCAAAATCCAAATATTAAACCCTGCTTCAATCCATCAGTGCCACAGGCTCTCTCTGTGAAACCAGTTATGGGTGCAGAGAATTTTCAGTGGGTAGAATCTATTAATTTTGTATTTGCCTATTAAAAAGTGTAAAATAAATTGTGGCATCTTCTGGTTCACAGTCCTGGATGGGCTCCATTTGGAAGGAATTTCTTCAAAACATGACCAAGTCTGGGTTTTAATGGATATCATCAATACACTTGATCTTTTCAAACATGTTAGATGCATGAAAATGTTACAGGGCTTGGAGAACTGATGAAAAAAATGTTCAAGTTTCATTCCATTTCAGTAAGGCCTAACTTCAGTGCATGTAGTCAGTATCATGTTTGACCTTGACACTTCTTCTGTTCAACCACTGCAGACCTGCAGATCACAATCCTATACAGAGCCATAGGAAGCCATTAGAAAATACATCTGGTTTCCCTAAGAATATCAATATTTAGTGGGTTCTTACACTATGTACTGAAACATATGCATGATATACACAAATCTGGAAACTGCTAGAGTGGAACACTCTATGAGGCCACACTGACACTCTGCACACTGAATAAAAAAAGTATGCTACCTATTGAAAATGTGCACTTCACATAAAAGCCAGCAGGATATACTGAAATATATATAAAGCTACCACATATTTGGTGTATTATATTCTGGTATCCACTGTGTACCTGATTATGAAATGTCTTTGACAAAATAGTTCAATATACAGGGAATACGATGCAATGTAGCATTTCCTTTTGTGCTTTCCTTTTGTGCTGAGACATTGCAAGTTACTTGACAACTTTTCACAGTACTTTTGTCTTCCATCTAAGTCTCTCAGTAATACTTTAAGAATTAAAATTTACTGTAAATAAAAACAAATCAGAGGTAATTATTTGTTACTGCTACACACTTATGAAAACATTTTCTTCACCTCTGAAAGAGTTTCTTCATAGGTTTTAATCCACTGATGACAAAGACGGAACTTTCATTATAAACCAGAGCCAAGTAAATGAAACTAAAGAAATAAAAATCCCGGAAGGTCATCAGTTTTTAAAATAACTGGGGTAATTTGACAGCTAAACTAAGTTATGAAGAAGACTGTTGGCTAGATTGTGTCCAAATTAGATCCTTCTAAATTGCGTCCTGCTGGGTAGCTAGGGTCAATAACCACTGCTGAACATCTTGGTCAAACATCTTATGGGCAAATCAGAAAAGACTAGGACAAAACTGTAATTGTCATTGACTCAACTCACATAATGAGAAATGACTGAAGTTAGTGCATTTCATATTTTACTGATGTTGAAACAGTTTCCCAAATTGTTTTGGAAAGGGTAAACACATTTTTCAAAGTGATTTGATAGCAACTTTTGCACTAGCAATGTAATGACAGCAATTGCAGAAGAGAAAAAAAAAAAAAAGAAACTTCCCTGAAAAATAAACACTTATTAAAAATCTATCATGGCATCAATTCAGGGAGACCTAATTCATTACCAAAGACAGAATTCAAATGGAATGTATATGTTCAGATAATATATGATAGAATTTTAGGATTCCTGCATCCCTTTTATTTTTCTCCTATAAAATTAATTAATTTTATAAGGATTTTTAGATATGCTGAGAAGCTGTCTATTTTCTCACTTAAACAAGGACTTCATATTATGCGTGTCTTTATCTACAAAAGACCCACTTCTCTTTTTATTCAGTGAGATAACTAAGCATTTTTTTTGCATAATTTAGAAAGAAGATTCTTTTCAGTTAGCTATAATGTGGTGGCTAAGAGCTATTTAAACATTTTGTCTTGGTTTGATACGCTTTCATTGTTAACAAGGACAATCAGGTTTTTTAGAGAATTGAATGGAAGAGAAAAGGAAAATCTTCATTGCTTGTCAGGAAAGCTGAACAGCAAGCACTATTGTCAAAAGAAAAAGCACTTTCGGTAAGATTTGTTTGTGCATGGTAAAAAACGTACATTTCAGAGACTGACAGTAAAATGAACCTTGTTTCTCAGGGCTTTTCTTAGAGATCAGCATATGATTTGGGGCAACTGGGTAAAGTGCAGAAAAGCTGGGATGGATTTGGGCTCAAATGAGAATGACAGACCATGGATGGCATAAGGAAGATGAGTGATACAGCACATTTTAGGGAAGCCAGTAAACTTCCAGATGTAATGAGTGCATTTTAGTATGTTATAGTCTACAGAATACAATGCAGGGAGTTCAGGGAAATATTATTAATATTTCAGTGCACATCTTTTTATATGAAATATACATCTTGTGTATGCAAAGTACATTTTCAGGAGCTCGCAGAATTCTAAGACTAAGATATAAGTGTCTCAGCATTAAGCTTGAATATTTCATTACATCATAAATATAATATGTTTCAGTATATTATGGATGATAGATAACTAAATATTTGATTTTGTGCCAGTCATAGCAAGCCTTCATATGAAGAGCTGTGTTCATCATCGTGACCCAATTGCGAGTGCCATGAAAAATTCTACAATAATGCTGAGATTCAGTTAGAGGTATTCTTATATTTTGGATATTCAAGATCCTTTTCCGCTGAGTAGCTTTCCAGCCACTCTGCCCTCAGCCTGTAATACCTCTTGGGGCTGTCATGACCCCAGTGCAAGACATGGCATTTGGCCTTGTTGAACCTTGTACAACTGGCCTCAGTCCATTGATTCAGTCTGTCCACATTATTTCCTCCATCAGATCAACAACTCTTCCCATTTTTTTTGTTTTCTGTGAACTGAGGATGATCTTGATCCCCTCATCCAGGTCATCAATGAAGATATTCAGTAATGAGCCTTGGGAAACACCACTTGTGACCAGCCATCAGCTGGATTTAACTCCACTCTCCACTACTCCCTGGGCCATCCAGCCATTTTTTCCACACAGTAAAGAGTATGCTCATCCACACCATAGCAAGCCAGTTTCTCCAGCACAACACTGTGGGAGACAATGTCAAAAGAATTCTAAGTAGACAATATGCACAGTCTTTTTCTCATCCTCTAAGCCATAGAAGGAGATAAAGTCACAGAAAGAGATTAGGTGAGTGTTATCGTTTAACCCCAGCCACCAGTCAAGCTCCACACAACTGCTCACTCATTCTCCCACCAAGGGATCAGGTAGAGAATTGGAAAGGTAAAGAAAACTAGTGGGTTGAGAAAAAAAAAAAAACAGTTTAATAGGAAACGCAAAAGCCTTGCACAGCAGAAAAGAAAACTGAAGAATTAATTCACTCCTTCCCATGGGCAGGCAGGTGTTCAGCCATTCCCAGGAGAGCAGGGCCCCATCATGTATAATGCTTACTTGGGTTGACAAATGCCATCACTCCAAGTCTCCTCCCTTTCCTCCTTCTTCCTCCCACTTTACATACTGACCATGATGTCACATGGTCTGGAACACCCCTTTGGTCAGTTGGAGTCACCCGTCCTGGTTGTGTCTCCTCCCAGCTTCCCAAGCACTCCCATATTCCTTGCCAGTGTGGCAGTATGGAAAGCATAAAAAGTCCTGGCCCTTTTTAAGCCCTCCACAGCAATAACAAAACAATCCCTACATTATTAACAATCTTATCAAGAAATTTGTTCAGCACAAATCCAAAACGCAACCCTGTACCAGCCACAGTGAAGAAAATGAACCTTACCCCAGCCAAAACCAGCACATCTGGCCAAGCAGAACCTTCCTCTCATAAACCCATGCTGGCTGGCCTGATCCCTTGGTTGTGTGTAAGTGCTGTGTTGTGGCACTCAAGATGATCTGCTCTGTGACCTTCCCTGGCATCAAGGTCAGGCTGACGGGGCTATAGCTCTCTGGATCCTCCTTAGGGTCCTTCCTCTAGATGCAGGTCTGCTGATAAAGGATGGAAAGTGGCTCAGTGAGCACTTCCATGAGCTCCCTCAGTACCCTGGCTGCACAGACTTGAATATGTCTAAGTGATGTAGCAGATCACTGAGCATTTACCATGGGATTTGGGGGCTTTTTTCTGCTCTCTCTTCTTGTCTTCCAGCTCAGGGGACTGGTTACCCAGAGAATAACTAGTCTCTATATTCGAGTCTGAGGCAAAGAAGGCATTGAGTGCCTCAGCCTTTTTCTCATCTCTATATTTTTCTCTGCCTCCAATAAAGGATGAAGATTCTCCTGTGCCCTCTTTTTGTTGCTGAGGTAGGTATAGAAACATATTTTTAAGACTTTTATGACAGTAGTGAGATTAAGTTCTAGTTGTGCTTTGGCCCTTTTAATTTTCTCCCTTCATAACCTCTTGTAGTCCTCCTGAGTGGCCTGCCCCTTCTTCTAAAAGTCATAATCTTTTCTTTTTTCTCCTGAGTTCCAGACAAAGCTCTCTGTTCAGTAAGGTTGGTCTTTTTCCCCTCTGGCTCAACTTTTGGCCTATGGGGACAACCTGCTACTGTGTTTTAGGATTTCCTTCTTCAAGAATGTCCAGATTTCCTGGACTCCTTTGCCCTGCAGGACTGCCTCACAAGGGACTCTCTCCACCAGTCTCCTAAACAGACCAAAGTCTACCTTCTGGACATGAAAACAGACTGGAGTTTTTAACCTTTATCCATGAACAGATACACAGGCTCTATCCTGGACTGGCACTTCACTCCTCTGCAGGAATAGAGAAACACAGGCTCCACTCCCTGGGACATGGGTCAATGCTGTCACAAAAGAGGATGAGCACGAGTGTCTCTCTCATCCACATTTGGGCAGCTGACTATGGCCTGAAATTATGAGGTCAGGTTAAACAAGCAGAGCGAGCAGAGGCTTAGCACAATTTCCCAAAGCACTATATATTTATTTGTGTCTGAGTATGAATACACAAGGCTAACTTTAGTTCCTGTTTTTGAAAATGTTGGCCCTAATCTACATAGACCATCATTTATTCCCTGCCCTGCCCCCTCCACTCCCTCCCATTTTTTAACAGATGGAAATTTCATTTTCCACAGCTAGTTTTTTCCAGGTGGAATGCCTCCAAACTATAAAAGTGAATTTCTCACAATCATCCATGGACAGAATTAAAGCCAGGACTTTAAATGAACTGGATTTTGCTGTCAGAAAATTCCAGTTAGGGGCATTTTTGCTTTTTTTGTTGTTGTTATTCAGAAAGCCCAGCAGAAAAAGAAAAAGGAGAAACAGTGGTCCCACTCCATCTTTGCCCCATTTGCACAAGAAGTTTGTCCTTAATTATAGCACAGGGCAGAGGCTAGACCTCCAAAAGTTCAGGTACCCATTCTAATAATTATCTAGTCAAAATCATGTTCAGAAAAAAGTTGCTTAGGCATAGCCCTTTAATTCATTCTGCCAAGTAGAGACACCTGCAGAGTCACCAGAAGATTACTCCTAATGCAAATAATCCAGCCCGTGGCATGGAGTATATCACTGAGATTTAGTTACTGCCATTGGTGGGGAAACCAGAGATCTGTGGCCAGAAATATCACACAGATGGGCCTGTTTGAAAATCCGCTGCATCCTGGGCTTTCAAACCTTAAAAACAGATGAAGTGATTCCAGCGTGACCCCTGCTGTGATATAATGGATCCTGTCTGTGCGTGCAGTGTTTGTCATGATTTACCTCTTGCAATTCCTGGCTTGTGAAACAGACAGCAATTCTGAAAATGAATTACTATTGATTAGACATCCTGCACTATTGAGTTCTAGGCAATTTTATGAATTTATTTATTTGAATAAAAGCTTTTAATGACCCCACTAATTTCAAATGGCTCTAGCAAAACAGAAATTCTTCTTTCCTTTTTTCCTGTTTGCCAGTGGCAGATACATAGTTTTAGGCCCTGTTTATGCCAGCTATGACTTCTCACCTTCACACAAACAGAACCACCTGATTAAAATGACAGCGTGGATTTCAGGGGAAGCAGGAGAGATTCTCTCCCGAGGACACAGTCTGCACTCAGAGCGCAGGGGGAGCTCTTGCCTTTCTGTGGCAGGTGGAAGGAGGGTCGAGCCCCAGTCTCAGAGCATCACTGGGGCAGAGCATCCCTCAGGCAGAGCATCCCTCCTTCTGCTGAGCACAGCAGCAGCAGGCTGCAAATAAAGAACTGCCGACAGTACAGCTAGGGGCTGGGGCCCTTAATTGCCCCTCACACCCTCCTGCCAAAAAGAATGTTCTGCTGAGAAAGGAGAGGATTAGGTGCTGCTCCACTAAAGATGGGATTGTACGGAAATGGGTGAAGATCCTAAATAGGCAGCCTAGGGTTTGGAACGGGCTGTGATTTAAAGTCTAAATCTTGCCAATGTCTTACTAGGCATATCTGCTTACTGTAGAAATAAACTCTGTGGTAAGATGTAATCTGGCACTGAGCTGTGCTTCGACGGAAACAAATGACAAAATACTCCGAGGCTCTCCATGCTCTCTTTAAAAGCCTAAGAGACTTCTGCAAAGGTGTTTCCAGTGCATGTATATTAATGGTCTTTTAATAGGGATTTTTACTGAATAACCTAGTGCGTGTGAATAGCATGCACTTTCAAAAATCAACAGCCCACTTCCTCCCATCAGAGGAAATGGATTAAACAGTATTTTTGGTAGTACAATGAAGGAATAACATCGTTTTGATATCTGATAGTTTCAGGAGACTGACACAAAAATAGGCCAAAGAAAGTCCTCAAAGGCACCTATGCAGAACATTTCCAAGGATTGGAAAGAGCTTGTATACAGAACATTCTTCTTTCATTCAGGCAAAAAGAATGTGCTTACATGGCAGAAAGGACAAGGAGTGGGAGTTACGCATGACTTCCTGAGATTATTTTCAACCCTAATCAATGCAGCACTAATGCAGCAAGGTATCAGTGCTGCAAACAGCCTTGAGTATGTTGGCTATGGAATGATAAAATTTTAAAAAGAGGGAATAATAAGAGAATGAGAGAGGCAGAAAAGGAGGAAGTGAAGGAGCTCACGAAGGGCTGCTCTATAACAAGCAGAAAAACAGGTTCCTGTAAGATGGATCTGGGCTCAAGCAGGCACTTAAAGGCTTTAAACAAGCTCGGCAGGGAATTAAATTCTCTACCTTACTCTAAAAACATGTAGCAATAAAACAGGCTGTTTATGACACGGAATGTCCACGATTTTAATTGAAATTTGTCAAAAATATGTATCACCATGAATGGATGCTGAATTTAACTGCTTCAAATGAAAAAAAACCCAAACCCAAAACAACAAGCTAGTGGGTACAATGCAATCAGTCGTCCAGAAGTCTGTGAAAATGCAGGTTTTTTCATTTACTTATTAGGTAAATATTTAATGTCCTAAAGGCAGATCATTTCCACAAGAATCAGAGTAAGTTTTTGCTGTAAGAATGGATTTGAATATGGACTCCTGTAGTGCCTCCCTTAATTCCTGAATGAGCATAAACAAGACAAGTGAGAAACCAGTGGCTTTTCTGGTACCTTAGCAAGCTGTTTTTCCCTCCATGTTGGTGGATGCTGTCACCACCACAAGGTGATGGTCCAGTCCCTCCTACTTCCTTCCCTCTCCCCACTGTCTTTCCCCCTCCTTTCCCCAGCATTCAGAGTCTGGCATTCAAATCAAAGGTTTGCTTTGAAGTTATAACCTAAAATGGGAAGCTGATAACTATTTTCCTCCCAGTGCTTTAGTGATGATGAATTGCTGATCACGGAAAGGAAATGACTTCTTTCTTTTTTTTTTTTTTCCCCTTCTTTTTTTCATTTACATTCAAGCAGTAAAAGTCAAGGCTCGGCACTGCAAATATGTGCAAATTCATCCACTGGCTGTGTGTGCTACAGCAAATCCTATGGAGATAAGGAGCTAAAGCAGCAGGGGTGCAGCAACATAAGCTTCAAAGCTAGACATGCAATTTACTAGGCAACAAACTTAACAAAGGGCAAAGGGATATTTAACAGGGAGGTGAAATATTCCAACCATTAAGCACAGCAAATTGTAGTGACGGCCAGACCACGCTGCACCTCAATACAGAACGTGTATGTGGGAAGAAATATAGACCTTTACCCAGGAATTAGTTTAGCTAATGATTATCTTTTTCAAGCAAAGGGATATTCTGAGGGATTGAAAATGTTCCTGTTGTTATGAACAGAATTAAGTAAAATAATATTTGGAGGGGGTAGGGTGGGGTAAGAGAAGGTTTAGTAATTGGTGCTGAATGCTTAAGGTAGTCATCCTGTTCATCATAAATTATTGTGTTTAACCATAAGCAAATTAGACCATGCCAATCTTTTAGAAGGCAATTAAAGCAATAGATTTTCTGTGGCCTGTGTTCACACAGGAGCCTGATCCAACCCCCATTACCTCTCCTGGGCACAAGCATATATCTTGCATTCAGTACAGCTATGGCTGACTTTTACCACTGTCAGTGGTAACTGGGTCAAGCCCATCTTACAGGGCAGAAATATCCTTCAAAAAGAAAAAAACCCTCAAACTCTCTTCTGAACAAATATCAGTCCTTATTAAAAAAACAAAAAAAACCAAAAAACAAACAAACAAAAAAAAACAACAAAAAAAACACAAAAAACAAAAAAACCAAAAGAAAACAGCTCTGGTAAAGAATTTCTTCTGATCCAGATTCTTCACACTTAATGATGGAAATTCTGGAAGGCATTTAGGTTTGCTGAGCACTTGCAGTAAGAGCAGTTGATTGGCCTTTTTTCTGCAGCCACCTGGGTCTTCCGTTAAACATATTAAAGGACTGCACCTACATTGCAAACTGGCCTTTTTCCTTCATTTTCTGCAGTTCATTTGTATCCAATCGGATTGCATCAGGATTCATTGCATTTAATGGGAAATGCACTCTTCTGGATCAGATACCTGTTTTCAATTGGAGAGTATCTGATTCCAATGGCAGAGGTGACAGGAATAAAGAGGAAAGGAGAAGTAAGTGCCTGTAGTATAGATTTCTGCCACACTAACAGAGCTGCCAGTTTCTGAATCACTGAGACCTTAGAATTTACTTATGTTTTTCTAAATTACAATGGTGAAACAAGTGAGAAATTAACTATGTCTTTATTTGAGCTTATTTGAAAATTAGCTGTTGTCTTTCTCTAAGCATAACTGGGTTTTGACATAAAAGTTCCCTTACTACAGTGTTTCCCCAGAGCCACAGCTGTCTAGGAAGACTGCTGCTCTGCAGTGATGATCTGCAGAGGTATTCCTGACATACTGCCTAAGTCAGCATCAGACTCACTACTGGTTAGAGTGGGATTCAGTTTAGTCTCCCTATAACCTGCTGTTATCTTTCAAGAGTCAGCTTGAGGGTTCAACAGGAAATGATGAATAGTGTTGCTGTGTGGACTATTTTTTTAATCAAAAAACCTCTGCCTCAATGTTTTTTTCCCCCAAAATCATGTCATGGAGACAGCATATTTTCTGTACCAAGCTTTGATGTAATTTGTATTACAAAGAATTCCATGGATGATTTATCTATGGCAGAAATGTCAGTGTACCTCTTTCCTAACAAGCAGAAGGAAAAAAAATTTGTGCCATCACAACATTAATACTGTAGGTTTGTGCTTCAGTTCAAAAACAGTCTGCTGAGATTTATTTGATCAACTTGAATTATGAAGAAGCTAGATGTGTGCACATTACCATTTTCAGCTTGCTTACAGGCATTTGGAAGATGTTCCTATATAGAAAAAAATCAATAAGGAAAATTTGGGATCAGCTTTGGCTTGTTTGCATCTCATCATTGCAGGCATCCCACATTGAAGGTTGAATAGAGGTCACAGCTGGAGGAGAGAACCAGGAGGGCAGGAAGGAAAGTGTTAAGATGAATGTGAAAGTGTAAGTCAAGAGAGGTTTCTTGTTGACCTCTAAAGAAAATGTCAAATCATACCCCGGATTGCTGAACACCATGAAAAAATACTTCATCAGACTTGGATGGCCATGGCACATAACCGAGCTGAATTCTAGACAAGGGCCACTTCTACTTTGCCAATAAGATCATGCATATTCAGGGAGATTTCCGAGTGGCATAGACCAGCTCCTTTCCACCCAGCAGTGAACAGCCCACCTGTGTTGGCTGAATTCAGTACCTTCATTCAGCTCAGTTAGTAACAGACCTCAAGGAGCCACAACTTGAGCCCCAATAAGTGGCCTATGCCCCTCCCCAGCCTGGGAAAGAAAATGCTCAACAGCTGGTGCCACTCCTGAGAGCAGCTGCCTGTGCAACACTCAAACAGAGGGGCCTCCTCTTTCTGACCATCTGTTAGTCCAGTGCTGAGGAAATCTACATTGCAGACCTCATTTCTGGCCAGCTGGCATCCAGCCTTATAGCTCTTGAGTTTATCTAGAAGCTAGCAAAACCCAGAGTCAGGCCTGATGTAGGTAGCATCACAGAAGTGGTTGGACCAAAAGAGAGGTGGATGAGTATTTTAAAAATAAAGCTATATTTCATTAGAGGACCCTATAACTAAACCTGATATAATCTATGAAAAGAAAACAAGCTTGGCCAAGTTTTGTGTGAATGGTCGGTGGGCTTGCAAGGAGCTACACTTGGTGGAGTACATTTGGTTCTAAAGAGTCCACAATTCCAGACCTACCTAAATGTGTTTCCTAAACTCTGCTACCTAAAAGTCAGAGGCTTATCTGGATCCTGTTGGCTCCAGGGTATGGATATGCCAGTTTCCATGAGTGAGCCTGTAAGCCCTAAAGGGCTGTGGCTGCTCCCGAGGTATATGGACCCACAGCCCTACATCCATCTGGGAGATGGCAGAGCAACGACTTGTGATGTGCTAGAATGTCCTCAGTTTGCTTGGAGGAGGCAAAGGCTGGAGCCAAAGTGTTTAGGGAGAAAGGCAACCCTTGCCATTGCCTGGGCAGGGGTTCTACCAGCAGCAAAGTGGCCCCAGCCATGCTGCCCACTCTGTCTGTTCCAGACCTGTCCCCACAAGAGTCAAGCTGCTGCCAAAACAGAGGTCAGTAATTGCTCTCTGTTCCCCTGACACCTCTCCCTGAGGAGACATGCCAGCCCTCTGAGGCCTCTCTTGGATCTGCTTTCCAACTCTGCCCTCCCTGCTTTCCCTTCCCACACCTGGAGCAGCCCAGCTCTGACAATGCCTCTCCAGGAGAGAAATACAAAATTTTGCATGTGCTGCCAAGAAGGTTTGAGTCAGCCCTGCCTACAGCAGTGTCCCCGGGAGAGCAGAGACTACTATAACCTCGCCAGCATGGCTGGCAGGGCAGGGGGCATTTTCACCTCCACCTGCCTCCTCAGACACAAATACCTGGCAGCACACACGTTTGCAAAAATCATACTGAAACAACACTCCTTCCCTGGGGAGACGAGGAAGATACAAACAGCCTGTGACAGATGTTAGCTATGTTGCTCAAGGCTTTACTAAACGGGGATTGTCACAGTACAAAACCTACACAGAAGAGAAGCATTAGCCACTTCATTAGAAAATGCAAACACACCTCCCCCCCCCGCCGCAAACAAACAAACAAAATAACCAAAGGAGCAAATGGAGTCTGTAGTTTCAACATGTCCAGTTTAGAGCATTTTTGAGCTGATATAGCTGAGACAAGTGAGGGAGAAAGGCCTTTTTGTTACAACACTGGAATCAGAGCCTAAGGAAATCTAGATCTTAAGAACAGCTTAAATGGGCCTTCCTGACTCTGCCTCAAGTTTCTTACATTTCCTTAGGCAAGCATTTCATCTCTTTATAGTGGATTCCACATTTGTAAAATAAGGGTAATATTTCCTTCCTTCCTCTTGTGTAATTAGTCAACCAGGGTCAAAGCCATCAAAGAAATTAGCTACCTGAAGTAAAATTTAAGTGGCAGAATTAAAATATAGGTCCTCAGTGTGTTCTCACATCTTCTGTCTAGAGCTGGAGACCTCTGAAATCTGTATACAGTAAGAAAAGGAATGTACCCCTGTGCTTGTACCTCCCACCTTGGCTGTAGCATATTGAATCTTTGGGGCATCTGAATTTCCTTGTATATTTACCCCTTGCCCCTTTGAAATTATTATTTGAGGATTTATTGTAGCGACCACCATAACTGTGATTATTTTGGAGACAAAAATATCCAACTTCCAGAAAACATACAGTGGAGTTGAAAACTTTTTTTTTGAGGAGCAATCATTACATCTGATAGAAAGAGATGTCAAAGAGGTAGGGTTTAGTGTAATTTAGTGCTGAATGAAAGATGCTGTATAACAAGGACTGTGTGATCACAAAGGCTTTGAAAGAGCAGGAGCATGCTTATCCTGTTTGACAGCATTACCCACAGTGTGTCATTATAGATATTGATGATTATATAGCCATAATTAAAGTGTTGTGCTTAAATAGCTAAATGTAGAAAGATGTGTCAGATCATTAACACAACTTTAGGTTTAATCATGTCTGGTTACAGAGCCGAGACAAATATTTAAGGTTCCTTGCTAAAAGAAGAGTTACTATGTCTAATCATCAAAGCAGAGCTGCTTGCCAAGAGCATAAAAACCTAATGGGTTTTGCAAGAAAATTATGTCACCTTCAAATTAACATTCATAATACAGATGGCATTTATAAAAGGTAAAGTCATTCATATTGACACAGTCTATCTCCAGTGACTGTCATAAGAGATTATGAAACCTCTGTCCAGAAAGACATTTTGCCAAAGCAGGGTTTTGTTAGAATAAGACAGGCTGGAAAATCTGGGTGACTTTATCTTCTTCCTGACAATTTCTTCATTTGACTTAAACAGTGACATATGGATGCCTTGTTTTGTGCAAATAATCAGGATCATTCAGGCATCTACTGCTGCCATACACATGATTTTTCTTGTGGTGCTCACTGGATCAGCACTGACTCTGTGCATGAATGCTGGAACAGACTTCATAAAACTTGCAGGGAAAAATATTTGCCATGAAGTATGAAAAGAAGTCTGGAAACATCATTCTCACCAAGTTTGCAAGTCTAGATGACAGTATGGCTTAGCATAACAATAGAATTCCCTAATAATGCTCTTACCTAAATATCAACTACTTTTGAAATAAACATGGGATGGGACAACGTTCAAAAACTTTGAGCAGAATTGTATATATAGCAATTATTAAAGAAAAATAAAATTAAGAGAGATCTTTGAAAATTCTTCACATCTCTAAAAAAAAAGAATTTTAAAAAAGAGAGATCAGTTTAACTATAGAACTTTCATTGCCTGGTTTGGATGTGCTTATATTTGTCTGAATTCTTCACAGTGTATTTCCTGAAATAGTTTTCTAAAACCTGAGCTATTTTTACACATGAAAGTGTAGCATGTATCAAAAGTTATAAAAGACAATAGTAAAATATAATGATGAATAATGAAGTAGGGAGTTATTAACATCCTGCATTACACCATTAGACATAGAAAAAGACCCTGTCCATGAAAATTATGTGATACAATTGATATTACAAATATGCATTACTTCATACTGGGAAATCTAGTGCAGAAAAATATGAACATAAATTCTGATATTTTAGAAAATATATGCTCTGATGGACACTGGGAGATATAACTCCAAACACAGAAGAAAAGAGGACTGGGGACTAGTTCTGATGCCAGAGAGTCATTGATAAGACTGTGCAGAGAAATTTGAGTGAGCTGATATGAGTTAAACAAAACCACCCTCAACAGTCAATGTGCTGCAGAGGCAGGGGAAATATCTTATGCATCAAAATTGTGTGAGAACTTTCATCTGGAATATTGGATTATACAGCAGATACACTGTGTATGGGAAAGGTGCTCAGGGAGGATCATCATAATTTAGGAAGGGCCTAAACTTAAAAAACCAACCAACCAAACAAAAAACAACAACAAAAAACTCATTCTGGAAAAACAATGAGAAAGACAGGACATTGTGACATTCCATCAACATTTTAAAAGCAAATATGAATTTTTCACTATAGCTAAAAATCTACATACAACTAAGTAAATGGAAGGAAATTAAGAGTGAAATTTTAAGAGAAATTTCAAGAAAACCTTCTTGACAGTGAAATATATTGGATTGTGGAGCAGTGTCCTCGGGGAAATAATGAAAGCACTGTCACTTGGGACTTTTAAAATTGCACTGAAAAAAACCACAATAGAGTATCTAGGAGAGAGAACAGTCTTTGAATTGGCCTCAGGGAGTCAAGCTGAATGACTTAATTGGTCTTCTCAGTCTCTAATTTCTTCAGGACAGACCATGCCCTGTGTGTTTTCCACACAAGGGAAAAACAAGCTCAGGCAGTCCCCAGCCAGGGTATTGAGTTTCTCAATGCCTGTGCTGAGGAGGAGAGGGGGCTGAGCTCCCCAGTGTGGCCCTGGTGGCTGGAATCCTCCCATTCACCCACTAAGCCCCCCATTACTTCCCTTGTCACATCCCCAGAGCTCAGTGAGAAGCAACAGTGGGGCCCAGATTAATTCATTTTGGTGCTGCAGTCTCTCATCTGGGGGATTTGTGATAGGTTTGTTTTTTGTTTTTTTTCAAGAGACCTTTATGCCCCATGTACTTTATATTTAGAGGATTCTTCTGTATCCAGATATTTGCTATGGAGAAATAATAAACAAAAGCATCTGTGACTCTTGGGTCCTACCTTTCTGTCTAATCTTTTAGAACATCCTTCTCTTTGAGCCCAGCATCTGATTTTCTTCTCCCTTTCTCTTGATGTGACTTTTCTCATCTTTTGATCATCTAGAGAAAGGTTCAGTTCATGTTTCAAGTTTCTTCATTCCTTTTCTATTTTCTTAACAGAAACAGCAAAAATAAAAAAAAGAAATAAGAAAAATAGCTACTTATGACAGTAAAGTTATAACTGTGGAAAAATTTTTGTAGTGTAAAATCAGTAACCTCAATTCTCTACTGTAACATGACTGTTTTCTAAGATGTGCCAGCATAGTAAGGAGGTTCCGCTTGTGATTTGGGATTTGATGGAGAAGAGGAAGTGTGACTGGAGCACAAAATAGACTTAATATGTGTGTAAAGTGCTTTGTGGAATTCAATCAATCTTATATTCATCAGCATAAATTCAATCAATCTTCAATTGCACTGGATTTATACTAAGACCACAGAGAGGGAAGAGGAATGGTAGCCCTGGTAAAACTTCTGCTTCCGTTCATTTTGCATGCAATGTCAAGTCAGCAAACTAATAACAGATAGCAAATTTTAAGCACGTGAGCAACCAAAACAAAACCATTCTGCTTCAGCAAGTGTTTAATTAGTCTTTGTTTAGAGAATGCCTACAAGCAGAGCAACATGATCTAGCCATTATGGAAAGTATTAGCATTTTTTGTAAATTTAAAGGACTGTCTTTTCCTCAGAGGGATTTGGTTCCTTCTGACTCAGCACCATAAAATATAACCATGTAGCAGACGCACAGCAATAAGCACACTGCTGTCCACCTGAGTTCCTCAATTTTAAACAGGAGGAACAGACTTTTCTGACAAGACAACACCCCTTCCCCCCACCTGAAAGTCAGGTTCTTTTCCTGCTTAGTGTTTCACAGGTTTTTGCTATCTTTTTTAGGTTTCTTCCTGCTCAGGTGTTACAGATCTTATTCTGATTAATCCCATTTTCTTCTTTGACTGAGGTAACACTAAAATACTTAGCACCTTGGTCTGGATCCTTCAGGAGGAACAACGTGTCAAGGTCATAGGAATAACCCTTAAACTCTCAAGTCTGAACTTTGAGGAACATCTTCAAATAACAGTAAGGGTATGTTTGACATGCCTGTGTTGTAAATTGCCACTAACTTTGTGCATCTTTTGTGCAGTTTTGAACTGCATACCAATACTTTGTTATCTTGGTGCAACAGGCTCTGCTGGTCTTGTCTAATGCTGTTTGAAATCACTGGAAGCCCTTTCCTTAGTTTCAGTCTCCTTTCAGTCTCTCCTCCTCTACATATTAACAAACATGCTAAAAATATGGGATCAAAGTAGTACTTCCAGTCAGATCACCTGGATCACTTTTTTAACATCAAATATGTTTTAAGTGGCTCATTTATCCTGAGGGTTTTCCCCCCCCCTTTCTACCTATTTCTCATACTGAAGGACATCGATGCTGTAAAGTGCTCAAACTTACTGCTGAGTTTATGGATGCAGATAGTAATATTACTTGGCTTTTATAGACCCTTTTTTAGGAGCCTAACACTGTACAAAGAAGGAAAATGCTGTTTGCCGTATTTTACAGGTGGCAAATTGTGGTGCTTACACTGTGGAATGACTGAGCTGGGAAAAGTACTAAAGCCTCTGGCAGGTATATTGCATTTCCAGTGATTTCTGTGAGCATATTCATGTGCTTGTAGTTAAGTAAAAGCTTTACCACTTCCCCTGATCTGAAACAATCTCCCCTCCTCCTTTCCTCCTCCTAAAGCCCAAATCAAAAATGCTTACCCTGGATTGTTTGCTGCAACTAGACTGATAAAAAAAATAATAATAATATAAAAGGGGCATGAATGAACATGTGAAACGGGCTGTGTAGTATTAGCAGAGCTTGCCTTTGTGGGCCTGAAAAGCCCATGATAATGAGCTCCTCCGCTGGGAGTGGAGAGGAGTGCACATGCAAAGGATGGTCTTGGGCTTCGTGTTTCATTAAAGGAAAGTTTCAGCCTTTTCTCCTGGAAAGAAACAGCTTTGAAAATGGAAAGCAACACAAACTGATCATTATGGTTGAAAGCACCATCATTAAAAAATCTCTCGTCATTCACTGGCTCCTGACAGCTGGTCGCTGGGGCCTGAATAAACACAGCCAGCACCACGCGGATTTTGGTGAAGATGCTCCATATTTCCCTGGTTGCAGGGGGGCTGTGCCTCCAGGGCCACCTTGGGCCCCCCAGGCTACCTTTCAGCTGGCCACCTCCGGGGGAGCGGCCCCCACCGCCAGCGGGACCCCAGCCTGGGGACAATGCCCTATTGAGGGGTTTAGGATGCCTTGAATACCCACCAGCCTGCTTTGTCCTGCTCCCCTTCTCCGCCTCCTTCTCCCCTTTCTGCCCTCTCCCAACCTCCCCCTTTTCTCTGACAGAGCATTTCCCAATCCAAAAGCCTTTTGCTTCAGCCGGTCCCCTTGTCCTTCCATCATGCCTGGCTGAGCCTGCTGTCCCAGCAGAAGCCTCGCCCCTTGGAGACTGAGGGGAGATGCTGAGCTGTATTCAGAGCGTGGCATAAAATAAGACACGCGGGCAATAGCAACACCCAAATGCGTAATAGGCTCTTAACGCAAGAATGGAGGCCCATGTCCTGTTTGTGGAGTAGATTTCTAGACAGGGGCACCCACTTTTCCCTTCTGTGTGTCCTTGGCTTTTCTTCAAAGGGATTTTAACTCTCCCATCAGCTGCGTAACCCTATCTGTTCTGTGTGCAGCCAGATTATGTGTCACTGTTATTCTAAGGTATCTGCAGACACTTAAATTGCCAACAAACTAAATATTGCAAATGCTTTGCACAGAAGAAGGGAAAGGGAAAGAAAAAGAGGGGAGGCAGTGAAAATGGAAGGGAAATCAGCACTGGAATGGATTTCCTAGCATGTTCCTTGCTAGTAAGCAGAGGCTGGAAATCAGGAAGAGGAGGGAGAGATGGGGACAAACAGGGAAAGTGGCGCGGGGAGGAAGCCAGTCGTGTAGTCAACATTTAAAAGAATCTGTAAACAGACATCTGCTTTGAGATGTTAAAGGAGAGAAACAGCCTTTGTGCAGCTGAGAAAGGCAAGACTGTTTTATATGTATTTAGTGTTTTAGGCACACTGGGTCTGGGAAAAGTTACTGAAAGCATTTAAGGTCTTATGGAAACAGCAAAAGATGGGAGATATAACTGCTGAGTTATTACATTCATAGAAAAAACAAACAAAACAAAACAAACAAACAAAAAAAAAAAAAACAAAGAACAAAGTCAAAGACTTTGGTTTCTTTTTAAAATATGTGTTTGCAGTCAGAGGTAAATGCATACTTGCCAGAGTTCGAAACAGATTTTTCTGGGAATTTCACTATCCAGTAGGTTTACTGCTACTGTGAAACGACTGTTGGGATGACATATTAGTGACATTAATGTGACACCATTGTCATGCAGAATAGAAACAGAGAGGCAAGTTTACACTGCAAGGTTACAACAACCTCTACCTCTCATCAAAAGGATGGGGATTAAGGCAGGGAAATGAGGGGAAACCAACACCAGGTGCTGGGCACAAGCTGCATCACAAATTCTGTTCTCAAGCTGTTTTCATGCTTTATAAAATTACAACTTCTCTGAAATTGTTCGTCTTCTTCTTCCTTAATAATTGAATGGTGATTTAGAGTTTTTCTGGTTAATTTTCATACTACAAAATTAAATCCGACTTCCTCACAGCACATTCTTAATTTTATAAGTTACTTCCCATTTAGAATATTTTATTTGACCTAAGAGAAAGGAACTGTGATTAAAATGAAAGAATTCATTATTTATTTAGCACTTTATAATGGCAGGAATCAAGACCACTGTTCCCAGTGTTGACCTGAACTTCTTTCCCAGTGGCAGGCTCTGGGGAAACCCACAGTACTTTGCAGTTTTCATCGTGGCTGGAAGGATGGAATAAAGGAGATGGACGCCAAGAGAGATGTGTGCAGGATGGGTTAAAAGTGATCAGCCATACTGAGCTGAGACTCTAGAGGTGAGATCTAGTATTCCTGAAATAGGGGTAGTTTAGCTGATGGCGTCACTGAAGCTTATTTGGAACTACTGCCTCCCAAACCCAAGTCAGCTAATATTTGATCCACATCAAGTGCATTCTTGCTCAGACCAAGGTCTTTCGCAGGAGAGTCATCTTTCTACAAGGAGAAATAAGTCACCATTTATTTTTTAATATTAACAACCATTACCCTATTTTAAAGGATTTACACTGCTTGTTTATTGCATGTATTTAAAGGTAAATGCACACTTATATTGGAATAATAAACTGCAGAGAAATGCTTTGATGGTTCTTAGATTCTGCATAAACTTGTCTTCTAAGCATTCAGTTTATATGTGAAGTTTGACTCAACAGAAACTGTTTATAACAGGGTACAGTTCAAGTCACAAATTAGTAGCAGAATTAAATTCAAAGAATCAGTTCTAAAAATTTATGTTGGCCAAAGGATCAAATTAATTCCTAAATATATGCATGACAGTTTTACACAAGAGGTCTGGGGATTACCTCAAAAATTTACTGTAAGGAAAGGAAGAAGCACTTGTGATAATGCTAAGCTGTATTTTCCCACAAGCTCAGCACCAGTAAGTAACTATAACTGGTGTCTCTACAGAACTGTCATTTAAATTGCTTTTTAGAAATCAGTAAAATATACTGACATACAGACAAGGCAAGTCCCCTCATTCTGCCCAGAAGCAAGGAGGGCAGAGTGAAAAAACACTCAGCAGAGGGGAAAAGCTCAGCACCTGCCAAATACAGACCATATGTTCCAAAGTACAATGAGAACTATATTTAAGAAAAATGAGGAGAACAGTCTCCTCTTTAAAAAATGAAACCACACTGTTTTTGCAGTCTCACAATGAACCATGGACACATTTTGCATTCAGGTAGCAGGCTAGAGAGCTCTGGGGCTATGGGATCAATATCTGCTGATACAGGAAAATGTAGAGCCCTAAAAAGCGATGTCAGAAAAGTACATAACTAAAGAACTACCAGAGGCACATGACAGGGTGAGATTTCTAGCTAGTGATAAATCACGTCTGCTCTTAACATGATGACATCAGCTCATCCCCTGTGAAAATTCTTCCAAATTTTGCCTCAGTAGCACCCTATGTATAACCAGCTGTAGCTGGTTCTCCAGTTACTGTGCCATAAGAACTCCATGACTACTTCATATTGTTCCTTTTTACTTGCCCACAGGTAATAACCAAGATGTGGGGTTTCTCTCTTTTGTTGAGTTTCCCCTTTTTATGGAAATCACTGAGGAATTCAAACACCTTCCCAAGTCAGTGGTCAGTCCTCGGTACTATCACCGCTACTAATAAAAAAACAAGTAATGTTACAGCTTTAGGGAGGGCCTGCTAAAGCCAAGTACAGACTAAAAATGATAGTGACTTAGCACTCAGGTACCATGAAAAAATCTGTGCTCTTCCCCCATGATGGTGATGCTACCCCTGAGAATGCAGAATTTTTGGGTGCTGAATGTCCATGAATGGCCATCCTACTGCTGCATGGGAAGCCCAGATTTCTGCTGTTGGAGCAGGGCTCTTCGGGTTCCCAGAACTGAGTCTCTCTCTGAGCTGGATTTCACCATGGAAGGATTGTCTGCAATCCTCAAGCAAGAGACAAGGGAAATTAAAACTACTTGTGAACTGCCAGCTCCCATGGGCTGCTCAGTTGCTGCTTGCCAGGGGAAGCCCTACACTCAGAGACTTGAAGTTGCATGGGGAGAAAATTTGGCAGAGAAGGTTCAAAAAAAAGTGCAGAATTATTTCTCAAAGACCACTCCTACTGCTGAGCTCTGATAAAATATTTGGAGCCTGACAAGAATATTGTGTTATTAAAGCATCACTATTACAGTTCTTCTGCAGGAGAGTGACCATGGATGTTTGTTCTCTTCAGCCAGAATGCAAAAGTTTACTGGTGCCACTATCTCAGTCACAGTGCAGAGAAAAGAGAAGGCACCACTGGATCTGTGCTGATGCCAGGCTCAGCTGCTCCAGAGTGCACAGCATAGCACTCAAGGGCAATGTCTTCAGAGGCACAGTGTTCACTGAAAGGGGAATGAGAGTCCAAAGATATAAAAATAAAATAAAGTGCTGGGCGTCTGGGAATTCAGTGGCTCTTATAAAAAAACCAAAAAACAAACCCTCAGACAAACAAAATTCTTGTCATAATTTCAGTGGGACTGCAGGGAAACAAACAAACACACACCCAGCAATAAGCAGAACAGGCAAAAATAATGCCTCACTGGCAAATAGCCAATTTGTGACTACAGCAAAGTTGCTAATTTTTGATGCACTGCCCTTTGCTGATGTTGTACAACAATTATTCACACAGGGCTGGAGCTTGCCCTAGCTTATGACACATCTGTGTCTAATTATACCGGAGGTGGAGGGTTGCGTTAATTTGGTAGACGTAAACAAAGTAATTTTTGTTCCAGCTCTGCAGACCTGTGAGAACGTGTGTGAGTGTGATGGATGGGATGGCAGTGGGAGCACACACATGTACCTCCCAGCTGCCTGAAGATGGGGCTCTGGAAACTGGTCCAGGGCTTCTGTCCTGCCCATCTCTTTGACAAGTGCACACAAGCTCCTCACCTGGTAATGTAGCAGAAGTACTTCTTGCCGCCCCTCGGAGCTCCTGCATGTCAGCCCTGCCAAGCGGGCATGCTGGGAATCCCAATGAGTCACCTAAACATGCTCAGGACATCCTGCTGGAAGCAGGTGGGAAAAATGATAGCCAGTGACCACCAGTGTCCAGCCAACACAAAGCCACCTCTTGTTTCTGCCAGTACTGAAGGTACTTGGTGAGCTTTATTTTCTGTGTTTGTCAGAAGGAGGTGCTATGAGAAGCACCATGACGCATAGTGAATGTTTGCAAAGATAATAGAGAAAAATCCTTCCATCTTAAACTGACTTGTCAAATGTCAGGCTGTCACCCTCAGTCAAGCATGTACCTTTCTTCTGCTACTCAAATGCATTACAGCCTCCTGTGCCTCATCTGACACTGACATGACGTTTTTCTGACTTCAGGTATAGGCTGGTACCTGGGCAGCAGGGGAAGAGGCAGCCCTGACACCAGATGGCACATGGCATACATAAACTGCCTCACCCTGGGGTGCATCCCTCGTGAAAGACCCTGTGTTTCCCTGCAGAATCAATTAGCCATTTCCCACATGGAGTGCTAGAATTCCCAACTCCGTGCCATGAAATACTCAGGTTACTGAGAGGTTGCCAATCACCAGGTGCCTTGCCATCCAGATAGGAGGCAGAGCATCAAATCCTTACCATGGTATGGAGGCAGTTATGGGAGGAAATCATCTGCTTCATCACTGACACCTCTTGACACAGCAGAGAAGCTGCTCAGTGGGGCCTCTGAAAGTGGTCCCAGAAAGAGATTTCAAGTGCCAGTTACACGTATCAGAGGTGAACACTCACAGGGCACATGTCTCATCCATGCAGGCCATGAATAAAAAGTTCTCAAGGGAAGTAATGTGAATTGTGTGTGATGTGCAGAGGTTGTGACTGACCAGAGACTGTACTAATGTAATTTGTCAGAGAATCTTATAGCATCCTAGGCCAGCTAGTAAAGCTCTGTCCTAAGGAAGGATTGATATATCGGTTTTTAATCTTGGTCAATGTTTGTCTAATGTATCCTCAAAATTTTCCAATGCTGACAATCCTCTGAGAGCAATCTAACCCACTGGTACTTTGTCCCTGCTGTCAGAAAATATTTTTAACCTCTTTGCTTTAATTATTGTCCTGCTCCATCTCCTATCCTATCCCTCTTTGCTGGAATCTGCCCCCTCTCTGGAGACTGTTCTCATGCTATTTCAACAGTTTTCTCTTAAGGCTTAAAAAATTCAACTTGAGCAATTTTATTCACAGTTCATGTTATCAAGACTAACAAATAATTTGGGTTCTGCTCAATTGACCACATCTTCCTTGAAGGAGCAGAGATCTCATCTGAGGCTGTGGGAGACCTGAGGAGAGCAAGAAGATAATTTCATGTATTCCATATGCAAGACTTCATTCCTTGCTTTGTCATGATTTTTTCCTTTTCCACAACAGCATCTCATCTCAGAATCATGGTCCAGGACACTTGCCAAAGCAAAGTGCTTGCACAATATATTAATATGTATATTATTATCTAAATTGTTTTTTTTCACAGACACATTTAATTCTCATCTCTGAGAATGACCAAAGACTAGGATGGTTTTAGCTTGTATGTGAAAGTGATCTTTTTCATCTATTTCCTAGCAGGAACTACCTTGAATGGCAATTTTGAGAGGGCTGGTTCTCTGTAAAGTTATATTGAAAATTATGCACTTCTTTTGTACTCAGATCTGTTAATGAGACTGCATAGATTTAACCAGTATCCCAGAAAATAGTCTGTGCATTCTGTCAAGAAGTTGTGAGCTTAGAAAGTCAACTTCTTGCAGTAAAATAAAGAAAACGAGGAGGTTCCTGAAACCTCTGGCGGTAAATTTTCTTTACTTAAAAAATCCTGCTGTGGGTACACTGAACAACAAATTCCTGCCACTCTGGGTATGCACAACAGCATGCACAGGGTCCCTTTCAACATCATCCTCCAGTCATTAATAATATTTCTGAGTTTGGTGACCAAAGGAAGACAAAGAGATGATTTTGGGAAAGTTCCATTGCAGTGATAAAATTCATCATTTGTACCTTTTGCTATGAACAAGAAAATTGATTGCCTCAGGAGAATAGAAAGGTTGCTGGTATAAAGGTTACTACAGAGGAAAAAAATGGAAAATAAAAGAATGAAAGGGCTCTATCTCTTCTTTCTCTCTCTTTTTGTTGTCTGGAAATACCCTATTTTATCAGCAGGAGAGTAAAAAAAAAAAGTATCAATAGCTTTTCATTCAGGTATTTTCTTACCATGGCTTTGATAATGCTAGAATAGGATAATGGGAAACTCTAACCCTTGACTGAGTGCCGGATTGTCATAAAAAGCATGAAAAAACAATATTAATATAACATATTATCTCAACCTTTCATTCCCGAGAGAGATTTCCTTTCCTCCCTTCTCCCTCTGGTCCAAAGCCATTCCCCAGAGCAATAAATGCAGCACGAAAAGCAGTAGTAACACCTTTGCCCCAAAGGAAAGAAGCCTCAGGTGACACAGGCCATAACAAAGTTCTTGGTGTAACATCTCTCTCTGCTGTGTCTCAGGGTGGTCAAAGAGTGCCAAGGACAGGGGACACCTGGGGTAAGTGCATGTTGCTCTTTGTTTCTTGGGCAGGTAGCAAGAGGTAGGGATGCATCCCTCGTGCTGTTGGGATGCATCTCTCCAGCAGACAGATCCCACTGTAGTTGTCACAGCCTTTCCACTCCTTCTACAAGTAGTGAGCTTGTTTTTCTAAGTCCTTTTCTTTCTCACAGACATATAGGGTGGGGAGAGAGGGAACATTACTTCCTTCCTCTTCTTCCCATGTGGTAATTTTTTTTTGTTCCATGAGTTGTACTAAATTTGTAGTTATTTCCCATATGAGTAATACCTGGATAAGTTATGGCTTACATAGGCTTGACACTTGAAATGAAAAGCAGATTGCCATGTAGATTTGAATTATTCTCCAATATTTCATGATACATATTCCATCTTTGCGGGTTAGTATTGTTACATATTTCATAGTTATCATTTCCATGGCATCAACCTTCTCGTTATCTGCCAGTGCTATCCACCTATAAATGCCAAAGCTCTCCAGCAGCCAGCATGTCCTTTTTCAGACTTATATTTCTGTGTTCTATGAATATTCAGTGTTTAATGGCACCAAATGAAACAGAACTGCCATCGTGCTCCTGCAGAAACCCCAGCCAGGCTATTGACAGGGGAAGTTTCATTTAATTCCTTGATACAACAGCCATTTCTAGATGTTTCCTGAGCAATTCAATAAACACAAAATGCAGTACTCGAATATTTAAAAGTCAATCAGGCTTGAAATTTAATTTTATCTAATTGGTTTGCTACATTCACACAAAACTGAATGACATTTAGAAAAACCCAACCATCCTACATAATTTCATGTTTACTTCAGTCACAAGATGGATTTTTTAAACTTCTTTTAATCTTCTTTTAATGCTTTAACTAATTGACTACCTCTCTGCCACAAGTTTAATACATTCTTTTGGAATCCCTCTTTGTTCAACTAATACATGATGCTATCAAAGCAACCTCAAGTCTTAATTATCTTCCATTGCTGGATGACTAAAGGAGACATACAGACTTTTGGGGATCACATTTTACAAGCTGGGGAAGGGGTTTGGTAGTTATGTGACATTTACAGATAAGTGTTGTGTAAGGAATTACACACAAGGCAGTGTCAAGTTTACCAGCCCTGTAGAAAACCAGGGGCTGGTACTTCATATTCTGTAATTTCCTTTACAATGTCCTTGTTAATGAATTTCAAACACACACAAAAACACACATCAGTCCCATTTATAGTCAGTGGGTAGCATCATTGCAGATTTCCAATATTCACCTCTGAAAAAGGAGCTGGGACACAAGCTAAGGCAGTGGTGCAGCCTTGTGCAGAATAATGGGTGCGGTGTTTGTCATATCAACAGAAACATAAACTTTAGAAAGGTTTCTAAGAAGCACAAGGAAAATTATAAAGGGGTGGCAGATAACATGCATGGTAAGTGTGCAAAGAAAATTCTCTTGGCCATAAACAAGATCACTGTGATAAACTGAATGACATAGATCTTTCTGTGTCTAATGACATAGACCTGAACAACATATTTTTCATAACCCCAGATTCCAGAGGAACTTCAGAGGTGGAAACTTAATATTCCTGGAAGATGTCCCAGGACTCATGGCTTCAAGAGCCTCACCTACAAGGCACACTGCAGAGCAGCTCCATGAGAGTGCCTCCCCCAGGGCCAGGTCAGTGATCAAACATCTTGCTTTGCTCTCCTCCTAATGCACAGCTACATTAGTTAAAGCTTTTAAAAGGTGCATCAGAAGGTAGATAAAAAGCAAGGGTATGGTGTCTTTTTCTAACTGCTGGAGAAGACATTTGTTTGGAGAAGATATTTATGGGACCGTGTCTGCCCGCTGGAAAAGGCTGAGCCAGGGGTTTTGTGCTTCTTGCCCATAACAACAAAGGTCAATCATTTCTGCACTAGGATACTGGACAAAGCAACCCCAGTTTGGATCCCATACTTCATTTTTCTGTCCCTTAAAGCGTTACAAATCTCTGTGGACATTTGACACAGTATCATTCTAATTTCAGGCAAGATCCCCACTCAGTGCGTACCTGCTTTTTATTTCATGTAAGAAAACCTGAGGAGCCAGCAGCACGGAATTAGCTTATTTTCATTTGACCATTATTTTTCTTGATTCCCCTTTTCTTCATGCTAATAGCTACACAGAAAAGATGAATGCCTCCTGAAAACATATCTAGGACAAAAATGCTCTTGTGCGGAAATATTATTTTTTGGAATACAACATCAAATCAAGTATTTAGTTTATCCCTAAACTTGGTAAGAGCTATTATCTCACCTTGATGTGTGAAACTTTATGCATTTAATTCACAATATAATCCGGTGAAAATAGAGCCCAGTCTGTTTCTGGAAGCTTTGCAAATTTGTCATATTATACAAAGATGGATGTCGCCTCTTTCTTTAAGAAATAACCTTGGTGTTTGACAGAGGTAGCAGACAGTCAGGATTACTACTTTCTAGAGAAGTGTTAACAGCTTCATTTTTCTCAGAAGAGCATTGGCTCTGACACCTAATGATGACAATTTAAATATCACTATTAACTGTTCCAGACGAAGTAATTTGAGCAGAAGCATCCAACTTTGCCTTTAAGCGAGAGTTGATGGCTGTAATAAAGATTAGGGATGACAAATACCTAGTGCATCATCTTTTCCGTATCCTGAAAGGCCAGCCTAGGTGGCTTACACTTCAAATATTACCACATGGACTTTTAATTCAAAGACTTCTCTTCTGTAGGCTCTCCCAGCAGCACAACCTCTGAAAAAACCCCTGCTAAATCTGCTGGAGATTTTCAAGGTTGTGCTGGGACTGTGAGAGCCCTTTGAGTTCGACAGGTGCAGACTGCACCTCCCCCTTTTGGGACAGATGTAGCCCACCCAGGATGGGGCTTTGAGAGTCGAGAGGCTGCAGTTAAGTAAATGAAGAGGAAGAGTGTGACCCTAAATACAGATGGCTCTTGTCTGAGTGCTCTGCTTGATTACCCCAAGCAGAAGTAGCGTGGAGGAAAAGTACAGCAAGGCCCCCACGGCAGTGATGTGCAGCAAGTGCTTCCCCACCTCCCCTGGCTGCTGCAGCATGGTCCTGCCTCTCCGATCAAATATCCAGCCAAGGTACAACAGCATTTTATGTCCTCTGAAATGCAGTCCAGAGTTAGTCTCTCGGAAACCTGATATGCTTTTAAACTCTTTGGGCCTCCCATTAGTAAACTCAAGAGATATAAGTAATGACTTTCCTTAATCAATTAGCTTGTCTGGAGAATGTTTAAGTCTACACCTGCACTATGTGTTGAACCCATGATCCACTGGCTTGTTTAAAACTGCTTTTTAGTTGTTTAAGAAAAAAAAAAAGCCTTTGGTATTCAGTGTTCAGATGCCAGATCCAAGGGGTAAAATGGTTTTCTTGACACTGCTTCTGTGTTGTATCACATCGGTGTATCTGGCTCTTTAACACCTAATAAAGTAAAAACCTTGCCTCGACTCTTAATGTGTAATTCCCAATGTCAGTCGATTACAGCTCTGGCTGTCTGAGCACTTGGGTGGATACAGCTCTTTGGCTTATGGACCCCATACCTTAAATCTAGCCTGAAGAAACAGATGCACAGTTTTCAGACAGTGAAATTTTCTGCGGCTTCTGAGAAATAAGGACACAGATTTGATGTGGACATGGAAAATTTAGACGGAAATTTAGAAAGTGTAAGAGCAGATTATGCCTTCAGTCAAACTTTCCTAGAGCTAGCTATGTGTTTATGAGTATTCTTTCCCTTCTGCTTGTCAGTAAAAAGTCCAGTTTCTGAAGTATAATTGTCATGAAAGACATTAATATGTATTTGTTCATTAGATTAGGAATTTCTTCTACAATTTTTTGTGGATGGTCTTAGTGCTCTTTGGCTGACCCAGCAAAAATCAAAGCTGTTCAGCGGCAGAAATTTCTCCTGTGCTCTTAGGCTGAAAAAGGCTCTCCAAAGGTAGCACAAATGGGGAGCCCTTCCAGACAAAGCAAGGAGAATGCTCAGGGAAAATAGCTCCCACCTCCTGATGTTGCCAACACAATGAAGGACTATGCAGCTGTTTCTTTTGGGAACCACGTCAGGAGCAACCTGGTCATTCTGCAGCATGACACAAGATACTGTGTGGACTGAAAACTCTAGCAAAGCCTCCACCATATGGTTTGAGAAAATTAACTATGGATCTCACACAGACTAAGAAATGAAGCAGAAGCTCAAATATTTTTATTACAAATTCTCCTATGTTGTAAGGGTGAAACCCTTTATTTCAAATGTCTTTGATTAGCATTAGTATGTCTGTCTACAGCAAAAGTCAACAAAGAGGAATGATGCTCTTAGCAGTGGGACTAACCACAGCTAGCTTTTATTTTCATTGGCTTAATTTCACCGTGTTAGTTTTGCTTAAGAGTATCTAGATAAAGCGCTGATAAATAAAAGGGAAACTGATGTAATCATCAAGAAATTACTGAGAAAAATAAGAATAAACTAAGAATACCTAATAAGAGATCAGAAGATACCAGGGTTAAAATTGAAGGTGCTGTGAGGCCTTAAATTGCTATTGCTTTTCTCAGCTGAGTCAAAAAACATGTATTATCTGCTTGAGTGATTTAATCTGACTAGTTCTAGTATGAGAATGGACATTTAGATCCTATGAGTATTTCCATCCTAAAGATACGAATGCCCTTCATCAGAGAAATCAATCAACTGTAACGATGACTCTGCAGTGCTGAAGAGCTCTCCATGGCTTTTAACCTGACTCCCCTCTACAGTTTATCCTGTACAAAGTGAAAACAAAATTATTTCTCCTAGAGACAACCTCTTAATGGGACCTAATTAACTGTCATATTAATCTGACAATATATCCTGTTTGCTCAGAGATTTATTATGAGTTATGACCTAAGGCCAGGAAATTTGTGATACAAATAGCAATATATATATTTTATATATATATATATATATATATATATATATATATATATATACACACCAGCTTAGTTTTTAAAATAAAATCCATTAAAAGTACACCAAATAGATTTATTTCATTAAGAAGCAGTATAGCTTATAAACTTTGAAGGCACAAATGTCCTCAGGTTACATATCTTCAAGGTATTGGATTTTGCTTCCAAATTAATATGAAGGCCGTTCACAGAATGCTAAAGCCATTCATGACACAGCTATCACTCAGCCATTTGATAGGTTATGGATTTGGGAAACTAATTTAGTGTTTTCTGAGAGAATCCTCAAAGTTTAATATGATTTTTTTTTCCTCCTTAATACAAGAAAATCAGAAGCACTTAGATTTTTTTTTTATTTTAAATGCAAACTATCTGGAGAAAAGCATTGTGAGGAAAATGGAAAAAGACTCATTTGAGAAAAAATCAAGGGCTTTAATTTAAAATGGATGCAGCCCTCAAAGACCAATCTATTAGTAAATTTATTTATCCATAGAGAAAGGGTGAAGAAGACATTTTGAACCCATCAAAAATAAAATGCCATTTTTTATGAAAAAGAATGAAAAATATCCAGCCATGTAGTGTAAATTGTTGGCATACTGTCTAGGGTGTCCTGAGGGCTGTTTGGAATAGTTACATGGATGTTTCAGAGCATCTAAGATTTAAAGTGAACCCTAAGATGCATTCCTGAGTGCCCTGTACTGTGCATTGCTCCTATTTGGCATGTCACAAGTCTGCCAATATATTTCTCATGATTGAGGAATGGCCCTCTCTCTTACCCTCCAAATACAGACACGATGGAAAGAATATTTTCCAGTAAGAGTAATCTTGTAATCTCCACAGTGAATGCTGAATGGGCTGGTAGCATAGGTGAATATGCTGTGCATCCTAAATGCCACCTTGATACCTCTATAGCTTAATTGCAGTATGGTCATCACCATGAAAGCAGTGGGTTTATGCAATCTGCTAAGCTGTGGGCTTCTGGCACAAAATTCTGTCCAGAAGTGCACAAAAAACCTTGTGAAATCTGACCCGAAAGAAGTAACAATGCAGCAGGTGCTGTCTGAGGGCACAGAGGTTTCAGAGTTTTGAGAGTTTCTCTGTCTCCTGATCTTCCCCCTCTTTCTCCATTTCACCCTCACATTTTTGCACCTTTTCGGTCTACTTTGATGTGCAGCTTAAACTTCCAGCTTCATGTCCCAACAGTTGCATAATTTAGTGATGCACATTGTGATGGGGGGAGGGGTCACTAGGAGATTGCAAGAGATCTGCTGTACTCTAACTCAGGGCCAAGCAGCCAGTGGTTGACAACACAAAGGAACTTCACAACTTCACCAATCTCTGCATCTCAGAAGTTTAACTCCTACTGATTCCATCATGTATAATATACAATATGTTTTGCATGTGATATATAGTACAAGAGAAAGCTGGTAATTATGGATGGTAATAAGAACTTGGAATGCATATTTCAAGTATCAGCTTTATTTAAATTCCATTTTGGCTCAAGCAAGTCTGAGTGCTGTAGGAGAAGGTGGTCCCTTACCAGTTTGAAAAAATGAAGAGGTGATATCATCATCTGCTATCTTTGTGAATGACTTAATATTCAAACAGCTGCTTATCACCCCCTCAGTAAAAGTTCCATAACATTTTCAATTACACCTACTGATTCATTTTCATCCTTTCACTCTACATTTTAAGAGCCTACTTGTCCATAGGGATAGTTAAGGACAGAAACAGGATCAAAAACCAGTGTCAGCCACAAAAAGATATATCAACAGTATCAACAACTAAAAACCAATATCAACTAATGTCAACAACTGCAAAAACACCTCAAAACCTATCTGGAAGTATGTGTTCATTTTGTTGCTTCTCTCTGCAATAATCCAGAAGCATGATCATGTAGGAAAGGAGTTTAAGTATTTGATATGAGGAGGTGTAGGAAATCCCCTGTGGCTATTATAGCTCAATAGTTTGTGTTATCCCCAGTCCACTCCTGCATGAAGATGTTACTCCCAATTAAGTCATAGATACAGACTTATCCTTTGAGTGGTCATAATTCAAAACTCTCTTGTGCTTGTTTGCAGATACTTGGTTTGTATGATCAATGGGATTTTTACATGTCTGATATTGTCCTATTGATTTATTTTTTGGCTCACATGCATGTTTGTATCACGCTGGTTTGTGCAGCAAATAATGGTGGAATGTGATATAACAGATGTAACACAATGTAGTAACAAAAAAAAAAAAGACAAGCAATTTTCTGATCAATAAGCCAATCCATTTGGTGAGATAGAAGACATCAGTTTGGAGACATGATTTATTTTCCCTTTAGGCAATGCATGAAGCCCCCTGCAATCGAGTCTTCTTTATCTCACTTACCAGAATTCTCCTGTGTGTGGAGGATATGTAGTAACAGCTGATTGAGGCCTGGTGATTTTCCATGGTGTTGTCTGTGGGCATGTTCTGCAGAATGTAAGGAATATGCAGAGGGATTAGTTTCCCAGATACTAAAAGTGTCCCCTTTTTCTCTTCTTACTGCAGAGGCTATGTTTTCATCTGCAGAAGACCTGGCTGAATTAACCTTGTCTATTTGACATCACCCTGTGCTTAGGGAGCCCCAGACCATGAAACAGAGCCAAAACATCAGATATAACTCACTAAGACAATTTCTGGCCAAAAGGAAAATAAATGTGGGAGGTCTAACATGTAGGCCATGGTTAGAGCTGCCTAACTAAAATCTAGTGGTTCCAAGCAAAATATTGGCTCAAAGGTCCTTTCATGCTCCTATTTTATGGGGATGGTCCCTTCTACCACAGCCTTGTCTCTGAGGGACAGCACTGTCCATCAGCCTGCACAGCGAGAGGACCTCATTTCTGCCTGGAGTACAGGGTGCTTCTCCAAACAATACCTGGGATAGTCTCTTGATGTCCTTGGCCTTGGTAGCATCACCAGTCCCCATACACTGCTTCCAGGGCATTCCTGTACTTGAGAAATGGTTTTACTGGGGGCAGGAAAATAGTTTCCAATAAACATCAGGGGACTGTAGGTCACTGTGTGTGTGTCAATGACACTGGTGCTTACTTTCTGCAATGAGTGAAGGAGTGTGTATAGCAGAAGAAGCCTCCTTCCCTTTCTCTCTTTACTCTCCAGGAGCCTCAGTGCATCATATCTCTTCCCTAAAAGATTTATTGACATTCATTGGGTAAAAAAGGGGTGAGCTCTCTAAAGTGTTTTTTTAAGGGAGCTTCTGTGATTGTATCTGGTGGGAGACACTACCAGAGAGCAAGAATTCACCCAGTTTTTCACTCATGTTTAGTGGCAGAATGTTACCAGAAGTACTGAGGATCCCCTGTTAGCACATCACTATTTTAATGGCTGTCAGGTGGAAATCAGTCTGATTATTTGTCTGGGGGAATTTAAATTCCTCATTTCAAATTTCAAAAGAATGGGCAGCAATTTGATCCAGCACCTTTGTTCTTTCTTCTTCACAGCCATATGCTAAAACCAGGATGTTTTACAATCACCTATTAGTACAAGCCATAAGATTCTTCAACCTACCTTTCCCTTCTCTGATCCCTTTTGCTTTGTCTGAGAGTGTAGAGCTGACAGAAACAGTTATTTCTGTGCCTCAAAGAAAAGTTAGACATCACACTGCCATGAGACACAGCTTGACTGCATATTAACAAATACTCAAACCATTTGCAAATCTCCTAGGTCTGATCCTCTATACGTTTTCTGATGCTTAACAAGTGAAGATTTAAAGAAAGAAACGAACAATTAAGAAAAGGTGAAAACAAACGCTACAATCATAAAAATGGTGTAATTGCTTATCCCGTGGGCTAGATGCTTACTGTTGCCTTTAGGAGCCTACATTCAAACTTTCATCTCTTCCCTCCTCTAAATTACTGTGACCCTTCATAGTATCCAGATGTTCCCTCTCTTTCTTCGTTATCTCATCACTTTCTGAGGCATTCACCTTTTAAGAGGCATTTTCTCAGTGTTCCCTGCTTGCAGCTGATTTTTTTGCTATGTTGTTTAACAAGTCATTAAAAAGTATAATTAAGAAAAACGTACTTTCCTTATTATATTATTATATTCCAGATTATATTTTAATAATTACAGAATCCTAAGGAGATAATGGAAATAGTCAGTGTAGGGGTAAAGTGGGATTAAATCTTCCATTGGAAAGTCTCAATGAATAGAGCATTTATCAAAAATAGTTGTAAGCATGTGGACAATTATGGCTATATAGCTAATGCATGTGTGACAGGTAAAATGTAGCATGGGATGGATGAGACAGGATCTGTAAATATGATGTTTATTGTTTCACGGTGCTATTGGTCAATCTCCACCAAGTCCTCTGTAGATTTAGCGTTTGCAAGGCAGGGAATTGTTTCTGTGCCCTCTTTGTCAACTGACACCCAGCAATGATTATCAGCTGGTTTAGAGGATTAATTCTTTTGTCACTTTCTCCTCACTTGCACGAACTCATGACACAGCTTTCCAAGCCCTCTTCCTCTTTGCAGCCTTCAACTTCAGCATCTCTTGCTCTCTGTGCTTCTGGATGCATCACTGGGCTTTGTCTGTCTGCTTCCAAACATTTCCTTTCCCTCCAAGTCCTTCCCAAATGAAAGTGTCTCTACTGTTGTTCCCTTCTTGGACATATGTTGTTCTCCCCACATTTTTGGAGAGCAGGGGAGAAAAAAGCCAATGTTTTGGGCACACTTAACACACTTAATGTTTCTTATATGCCTGTTTACAAATAATGTGCACCACACACCTTTTAGGTCATTTTGATTGATGATAGATAGGTAGATAGACAGCAAGACAGAGTTATAATAATGAAACAGCAGGATTTAACTCTTCCTGTGGCATGGCATGTTTGTTCAGAACAAAGAACAATGCTGCCAGGTTGCTAAGACTGCAGTGGTCTGTTAGTGCTTCAGGCTAGGTTTTATGTTATGGTAAATCCTGACCATTAGAAGCCCATCATTAACAGCAAGCAGGCTTGCTAACACACCCAGTAATGTCTATAGGCCTGGAGAAGTCACCACCCAAATTTGGCTCTAGGACATCTGGCAAATGTAGCATTATTTCAATATTAGCCCAATAGAGGGCTTTTTAGCTAATTAAGTGTTAATGACTGCTTTAAAGTAAAAGTTTAGAACTGGTGAGTGCTATCATCAGTCTGTGTTCTCAGAGAAAACATCTTCCCACACAAGACTCCAAAAAGAGACAATAGCTAATAAAGGCAATAAAGAGTTTACAGATACTACAGAAGAATATAATTAAACAATGCATAGTTATACATATATTTTTTTAAAAAGAGTTAATAATAGTCTGGGATGTTTCTTCTATCGATTCCACAATTTCTGCTTTGGCAATAAAATATTTTATCACAGCACAGTTGCATGCTTTCATCACTTCACAACAGCACTAATGAAAATAATCAATCTTTATACTGATAATATGCAACTGCATATAATCATCACTACCCATGTGTAGAAGACAGAAAGCAGAGTCTAAAGGATTGGAATATTTTTTTGCAACAAGGCCCCTCAGAGATGAATGTGTGAAGGTCAGGTAGAGTTTTCAGCTCCAGATTCTGGAGGTTCTTAATCTCTTTACTCAGAGTTGTCATCCTTTCAGTCCCACATTTAAGAGTAAACTCTGGACTGTTTTAGAACTGATTTAGAACTGCTTGTTAGATTTAGCAAAGAAGTCAATTCTGATTGCAGTCATCATTCCTGTGTAAGAAACTCACAAAACGTGACAAACTCATGAGGATGTGGTTCTCGCAGGTGTATTTGAAGAGATGACATGAATAGTTGTGCTCCATTTACATTCCCTACATCTCCTACATCTTTCACTTTGAAGAACTTATCACTGCTTTTACTGGGGCTTTTAACAAGATACTGTTAAAAGTATAACATTCCCATAGAGGAGACATTCCCATTGCCTCTTGTGGGAAAGCAGAGTACAAGGGCATCACCAAAACACACATGGTGGCATTGAGTGAGCTATGGCCAGAAACTCTTGCATTCCACATCCTTCACATAAGTATCATATGAAGCTTAGAGCAATTGATTATCTGCCTCACCCTTTAACTCATCATCTGCTTTTACAAGGGCAGCTTAGAAAAATATTTCAGCTCCCACATCACTGTAGCCTTTATAATTTCTTCATCTGCTCCCAGTTATTTGCCTTCTATCCCCCCTGTCCCATCCTCTCAACATCAGTAAAGAGAAGAGGGCTGGTATGGCTTTTCTTCACAAAGGCCACATGCATGGGTACAGCACACTGTTTGCAGGACTGCAAACGTATCTAGTCTCTCCTGGCACACATGGTCTTTAACTCTTTACAGAACACTGATCTATAAAAAGAAGATCATACTAATTTTCTTCTTGCTGGAGAGGTGCAAGCCACTGCCTTCAGGTTTCTATGAATCCCTCTGATTCACAGGAAGGGAAGAAATGGTGCTGTTCAAAGATCCATGAAGAAATGAGGGCAAAGAGAGGTAAGGAAAATGCAGCCATACCACTGAGGGTATGGCATGGCAACAAGCAGCTGGATGACACAAGTACACTGGAAGAAGCCAAGTACCTGGGGAAGGGCTGATAAGGATGAGAAATCCATTTTGCAATCCAGTGTGACCATCTAGGGTAGATGTACCTGGCCAGTCAAAATGACATGGAATAAAAGAGCAGAAATTCTTTCCATAAAGGAGATTTTCAGACCTGCCACCCTTCCCCTTGCTGATGTTTCCAGTGGGTAAGTGCTTATTAAGTGACAGTGGGGCTCCTCAGCCCGTTTTTAAATGAACAGTGTAAAGAGGGGTTTTGACAACTTATTAAAAATTTAAGTATAATAGCAAACCCTTGGGTTAGTTGATTTTATAGTTAACATTTCTCTGTTGGAATACCAGCACATGATGTCTGTCAGCAAGCCAGCCACAATAGCCTTAGGCTGATATTCCAAAAATAAAATAGCAGTCTATATCTGTCAGGGCTGTGCTAGTGCCGTGTTCTACATGAGCACTTCTTTAACCTGTTAATTCACACAGCTGAAACATGTCTAAGAATCAGCTGGAGTGTTCTTGCAATCTGAAAGAAACTCTGTTCTCGTCCCCAGTGTGGCATAACTGGAGCCACTAACAGCAACAAGCTTTCAAAACAGTCCATCGATTGTGTCAGAAGAGCTCTAAGAAGTCACAATAAAGTTAAACAGGTACATTAGAAAAATAACATAGAAGAGGCACACTGGTCCATTTTAAATTGAAAGAACAGCTTTTGTCAATTTTTTCTGAGGGACGTAAGATCAAGGAAAAAATGTACTTTAAAAGACCACTAACCCCGAGTGCAACAGAGACCTAAATTTGACCAAATTAATGAATGATCTAGTAGTCGACAGCTGGCATAAATGTAGCCTGAGATTGTTTCCTCTATTTATAAAAAGGGTAGTGATGTCTCAAATATGGGTTTTATTTGCAATTACATTTATGTGTGTACCAGCACCCATATAAAATCTGCCTAAAATTTACTGAAAATTAGAGGTCAATTTTTTGCTTTGTTTTAATAAACAGTTGGCCAATGTCAATTGTGTTGAAATATTTTAATAGAAAGACACACCACTCCAGAGAATGTTATAGATTTGGAGGCTAACAAGGGACCCACGTGCAAGCCCCTATGTTGACCAGCTTGGAGTGCAAACTTTTGCTTTCCTCTTCCTAAACTGACATCTTAACCTAAAGGAGATGAAATTGAGCTCTCTTTGGAAGTTAGTTTTTACAAGAGGAGATAACTATTTGGTAATATTGGGAACTGGAAGAGGAAAAGGAATAAGGGTTCAGATGCAGATAAATGTTGGCTTAGTGTGGAGCCCAGGAGCACTCTAAAGTGCTTGACTGTTCTGTAGTAATGGTCTGTGCAATATTTCCCTCAGCTATACCTTTGCAAACTCCAACATTTAATCCATATAATTTGGTTTCTTGGGTAAGCGTGCATTTTGTGTCCCTCACACCCAGTTAAAATTTTCCCAACTCACATATGAGTGTGCAGTATTTGAATATTTAATAAAGTGCATATATATATGTACCTATTCCAGCACACATACATCCTCCACTTCTGATCATAGTAGGACCGATAGCTGAACTGAGGGATATTTTGCAGGAAAGAGAAAAAGCAGAAATAATTAGCATTTACTCTGTGAGTGCTTCTGGATTTGACAATTTAGAGACCTTTTTAATTACTCATATTGCATGTTTAGAGTGCTTATACTTGTGAGTATTACAAGGGCATGACAAGAAAGGATTAATTTAAAATTTCTTTATTGCATTTAAAACAGCAGTTATTTGCAACAAAGCTTGAATGTTAGAAATTATATGGAATATTCTTATTTTTGCTGCAGAAGTGATTATTTAATACTCTGGTTTTCCTTACAAAATGGAAATCCATAAGGACACCAGTGTCTCCATTTTAACTAAGAAAACATATGAAAAAACAGAACATGAGGCCATGGAATATAGGCCCTTTTTAGAGATGATGGAGTGACAATTCAATTTGTCATTGCACTGAATGCAACTGACCACTGAGGAAAGTGAATCCTCTGTCTACAGTGGTCACGTTCTGAAATGAATCCTTTCACTGTATCACACTATTGAAAAGATGTATACATTCTATGAAAAACAAGGCATTCCCATCAAAACAGATTAAATTTAATATAATACAAATTACAACTTTTGTCCATATTTGTGGTAGTAAGATTCTGCTCTAGAACTTAATTAATTTCTTGGATGGGATTATTGTTTTCAATTTCAACCCCAAATTCATTCGCCATTACATGTCTTCTCTTAGGTCTCATTGTGTTAGGACAAAACAAGCCAAGTGGGTTAGACTTTCTAACCATTTCCCTATTCACTCTGTCAGCTCTTCTTCTGCATCTATTACTCTTTTATTTCAGTACTTCTTTCTTCCTCATTGAGCATCATAACTGTACACATTGTCTCACATGGAGTCTTCCCATATTGTCTTGAAGGCTATTGACAGTACTCTAGGAAATACTCTCAATTCAACAACACTTGATTTTTTTCTCTTCAACAATCTCTTATCTTACTGAGCCTAAGGTGCTGGGCCTTTGTTTCCTCTCCATTAAGTTAGGTCTGAGAGTCAGGAAGCCTATTGTTACTGTACAACAATAGAGGTTACTACAATTGGAAATGGATTTATTGCATGAAGAAAAAGAGGTTCAAAATTGTATCTACAAGATAGAACAGAAGTAAAAAAACCCCAACAAAACAAACAAACGAAACCAACAAAACCCCCTCAAAAAAAGAAAAATGGAAACCAACATCAAAGGTTTCTCACCCTTTTTTCAGGGAAATACTGAATTTTGCACTTCCAACACAGAGAGATATATATGTCATTGTCCAGTTTATGAATGTAGCTACCATATCTGCTGTGGCCTTCATCTGTCTTACAATTTGTCAGAAGGAGTGTTTTTAGGTTCAGTAGCATGATCTCCTGCTATGAGAAATTGACCTGTTTGGTGGATGGGGAAAAGGCTGTGAATGCTGTCTACCTGGATTTTGACAAAGCCTTTGTCACCATTTTTGACAGCATTCTCATGGAGGAGCTGCCTTGGACAGCAATCCTCACTGTGTAAAACTTGTCTGCCTGGCCAGGCCCAGAGAATGGTGGTGAAGGAAGTCACATCCAGTTGGCAGCTGGTCACAAGTGCTGGTCCCCAGGGCTCAGCACTGAGGCCAGCCCTGTTTATCTGTGATCTGGACAAGGGGACTAGAGCATCCTCAGTCAGTTTGCAGACAACACCAAATTGACTGGATGGGAATCTTGGTCTGGGGGAGGGTAGGACATCTCTACAGAAGGATCTGGACAGGCTGAATCAATGGCAGGGGCAAATGGTAGGAGGGTCAACAAGGGCAAATGCCAGGTCCTGCCCTGGACTCACAACAACTCCAGGCAGTGCTTACAGGCTGGGGACAGAGTGGCTGGTCGAGCAGAAAAGGACCTGGGGATGCTGGTTGGACAGGAGTGGGTGAACATGAGCCAAAAAGGACAACGGCATCCTGGCCTTTATCAGTAACAGTGTGGCCAGCAGCACTATGGCAGGGATCTTCCCCCTCTACTCAGCACTACTGGATCCTTGAAAATGTTTTTAAGTAGAAAATCTTTTTAATTAAAAAATGTGGAAAAAAGTCTAAAGCACCCAGGTTACACTACAAGTGCAAACGTGAGGTACACAGATACAGACAATTGTTTATAAGTTATACAAAGTAACAAAACTGGCATGCACAATTAATTCCTTCAGTCTTTCAAGTATTGCACAAGGAATATGTATATGCTTTCTCACTTCCTTTTGTTGACTTGCTTCCTTCACCACTCTGCTGTAATTCTCAAAGCAAGAACCGTTAGTGTGACAGCACAGGACATATCCACAATGATGCTCAAAGATTTCAGAGAATTTTGCTCTTTTTCTGGAGACAGCAGACATTCCAATTTACCTCAGGACAGCGCAACATTCAGAGCCAGCGCTTGAAAATGTACTGGGACTAGTGTGATAACTCAGACAACTGAGTTTGGGGATGCAGATATTCAAAGATGCTGACATCAAGAAATGAAATCTTGGCCTCATAGAGTTAGTGCAGATGCAGGCTTTGATCTCAGCGTGACTGTGATTTTAAGAGTGATTTTAGAAATGTCAGGCATGGCTCATAAGCCTAAGTGATGGAAACAATTTCATGAATGTCAAATTTTAAAATGCCATTTTTACCTCAAGAATGTGACTTGCTTCTCTACCGATCCTAGGCGCAGTTTTTTACAACATGATATAGGACACACCACACCTTTATTTTCATACACAGTGAAACATACACACAGCTCACATAGTGACATCCTTGATTGCTGTAGTTATTTGCTAGGATGTGTAACAACGAGGAACTCCAGCTTTGTGCCTGCATAGCTATTGATAATTCTGAACTGTGCAATTGCAATTTCAAATAGTTAACTGGGAAAACAAGAAAATTCTTTCATGTCATTAAGACTTCTACTCAAGCACCCAGCATTTCTGCAGTGCACATGCAGCATCTTATGGAAACCAAACTAAAATGAGCTTTTCTGCTGCATCTACGTTTCCTTATAGAGGTCCTAATAAAACAGCCACAAGTCAATTACTCAGATTGGAGAGTAATGTAAACAATTCTTCTTCCTACAGTCTCCATTAAGTGCTTTACTATCAAACAATGCCAAAGCCAGAATATAAATGAGGCTAGAAAATATACATATATACACATGCTGTATGCATTATTTCAGATGCATATAGCATTCTGAACTGCTAAACAGCTTTCTGTATGGGCTTCACAGGAACACAGACCCTGTTTTGGACTATTCCCTCCCTAGTTTTTTCCATATACTCCATCTATTGTGACATCTTCAGTAGTGCTCCCTTTGTCTAGAACATTTTCTCTCTCTGCTTCTGCCCTTCTGTGAATGGCAATGAAACAAAAGGAAAGAAAAATCAGGAGTAATTAACAAGGAGATGACTGCTCCATCTCCTCAGAAGTATCCTTTGCAGAGTGAGTCTCTGGGCTCCTCCGTGCAACAGAAGATACCAGTGTCAGGGATAAACAGGAATGGACAAAACTGGGGAAAAAACCAAACAGATAAGCTAGAGGCTGCCTCAGTTATTTTTTTATCCTCATTTTATTGGCAGAATATAACATCAGTGAAATTGAGGCAGTATGCAATTTAGGCTGGCATTATGTTTTTATACTATAGCTGTTCAACTGGACTCTATGTTTAAAACCATACTTCAGCTCCTCAAAATCTTTTACCATCAGTGTTTGGACAATATAAAAAAATGTAATATTGTGAGAAACGTCTGTTAATGGTCCGTTATTCAGTGCTATTGCCAAATTACCTGGAGAGATGATGTAAGTAGATAGACTGTTCAATATTAAGCAGCTACTGAGCCTAATCTCTTCCATCTAGTTGTACCTTGAGTAATACAAGAGCTAAAACAGATTGGAGAATTTCAAATGTATGCCCCAAGCATGCACACATATATTACAGCAGTAAAACCCAATAGTAAACCTGCTCCTTAGGCATTGTTAATAGGATTTGGATAATCACAGAAAAAGCCCTTGGTGCTGAAATTATATTCTTTTGGTTGACAACACGCTACCTAATGGGACTGTGTGAAGCTGAAAAGAAAACAACTGATTGACATGAATATTACAGTAGGAAAACACTTTAGTGAGGCCTCCCTGCAAGTTAATAATTTGTTTTACTTTATTCCCTCCTTGCTCATCCCAAAGAATATTTTCAAATTAAAATCACAGGCTTATACCTTCTAGCTGGAGTTAAGTGTTAAGGCAGCAGGTTTAAAAATGTTCATTGTGGGGATTAGAAGCCCCCCTACCAGAAGTGCCTGGTGCACACCTTACATGGGGCCATTCTGAGAATGCTTCTTCTCAGTTATTTTCTTCATCACAAAATCCATCAGTGACATTTCACGTGTCCTTTCCTGCTGGAAGATGTCCTATCCTGGCCTTTGGCCAATGAGATAAAATTATATATTCCATAAAATTACTGGATGTTGCATTTCTAGTTCCAGCCTACATTAATACCATAGCTACTGCCTGCTGAGGAACAGTTAATTATTAATAGGGAAGTTAGAAAGAGAGATCCCTCAGAGGAGTAGCTGTCCCTTTTATGTCCCTTACGCTTTTCTCCCTGTCATCTCTGGACTTCTCCTTACATGCAGTCAGGTTCACTCTCACATGCAATAAGATGGACGACAAGGCAGATTCTTCTTTTCCCCTTTTTCCAGTTTCTGTCTTTTTCCAGTCAGCACACAGTCCAATGAAAGGATGAGAGAAAAGCAGGCACAAGTAAAATTCACTTTCAAGGGGGATTTTACCAGTGCCAGATTTCTGTGCCATGTTATTTGTTACACACGACAAACTTTTATTTCCCTGCTTGCTTGGGTACATGGTACCAAAACTCCCTGCTGGCCACAGAAGGCAGATGCCTGCTGCTGGTACATGGGCAAAGGAAAAAGGAGGTTGTGAGTCTCCTTGGTCATTTTCCTAACCAATCTTTGGCTGATGTATTTCTGTGCCCTCTCACAAAGACTGTCACGTGGTGGGGGTAGAGGTGGGGGGTTGATTTCTTATTTCTATGATTTGTAAAAAGATAAATGTTTATCTCAGTTTTGGCACTGAGAAGAAGAGCAGAGAGGGTTTTAAAGGCACTTTGCATGCAAGTACTCATGAAACAGCACTGTTATTCCCCCACAGCAGGTGGTAAGCAGCAGAAGCAGAGACATAACAACTTAGCAATGCAAAATGAGCTCCTGGCATCTGGTAATTGTACCTTTTTTTTTGCTTTTAAACTCCTCACAACACTGAATTGCATGGGGTCAATCTGACCTGTTCTTGACAGTGTTTGCTGTGGCAGGAAGTCTTTCGACTTCCAATCAGAAGAACATTTTAGATTATTCAGGCATGGAGAGAAAGGAGCACAACAACAAACTGTTTCTTTGTACCCCCATTTTGTGACCCTAAAGGTCTCAATTTCTCATTATTTGTACTGAAGTCAGGATGTTTTAAAAGCGTTTATCTAAAAGATGTGATTTCATAATGTAACCTCCAAAACAAATTTATTTAGTTCCATTATATGTGACCTATCCTTCTGCCTTTCTTTTAAAATATAAAATATTATGGATAGGTAGAAGCATATGGTTCAGAGAAGCAACGAAACATGCCAAATGTTTGAATTTCAAAGGTGTCAGTTCCCTGGAGCAGGTATCTCAGTGTCATGACAACCAGGACCCTCTGTAATGAACACAGTGGTTCTGGATGGTTCAGATGCCACTTCTGAAGGGCAATGGAGCTGATGAAGGATCTGGAGCACAATTCCTCTGAGGGAGCTGAGAGTATTTAGCCAGGAGACTTCATTGTTCTCTAGAATTGCCTGAAAGAAGGTTGTAACAAGGTGGCAGCTGTTCTCTTCTGACCAGAAATAAATGATAGGACAAGAGGAAATGGTTCCAGGGGAGTTTTATATTCCACAGTAGGAAAAATTTCTTTACTAGTAGGGTTGCCAAAATTGAAACAGGTTGCCCAGGGAAGTGGTTGAGTTGCTATCCTTGGAGATATTTAAAAGACATGTAGCTGTGGAGTTTAGGGTCATGTTTTAGTGGTGGACCTGGCAGTGATGGGTTAATGGTTGGACTTGATGGTCTTAAAGGTCTTTTCTAGCCTCAATGATTGAATCTTTGTGTTTTCTGTACCTCTTTACAGTTTCCTCACACAGCATCTACAAGCTTGTGTTCCATAAGTGGTGCTTCTGTAGAGAGGATGGAGAGAGATGAGCACTTATTCAAAAAACAAACATGCAGTCAATAGAAATGGGCATCCTTCCTGGCACTACAAGAAGTGACTACAGCCAAGCAGCTGCAGAAACAAGCCACACATCCTCCACTGGCAATGCAAGAAATGACAATGTACTTCAGGTGCTCCTCTGACACCTCCACTGACACCAGGTCCCAGGTCAGAGTAAGAGGCTGACCATCATCTCTTATGATTAACCTCTGCATAACTTTGTGCCCAAATAGCTGGGAGAACCAACAAAGCAACTCTAGCTAATCCCTAGCAAGTGTGTCCTCTCCGTCTTTAAAAATTTGGTGTATGGAGCAATTTGGTAAAAATCGGGGTCTTCCTCAAGGTGAATAATATGCATTCTTCTTTACATGATTTAAGTGTGCAAGTCCCATGCAGTAAGCCCTAGGATTGAGCCAAAAAAGTTTAACTGACAAATGCATGTAAAATAACTGCAGATGCCCATAAAAAATTTTTGTCTGTCCATAAACTGTCTTGTAGTTAAAAATACAAACAATATTTAAAAAATGTGGAGAAAAACATGTTTAGCTCTCTAATTGCAATTAAATATAATCCATAAATACCAAGAGATTACCCATTCCAACTGGGTTATATGTTCCAATTTTTAGAAAAGGAAAAGCATTACTTTTCTGGCATGCATTAAATTTAATATGAGCTACCATGCTGGAAAGAATAATAGGAAAACCTTTCCTTGGGTTATCAGAAGGTGAGAGCTAATATCGGCCAGTTAATCCCATTATGATTATTATATATGAGTCTAGGTTGGATTCATTCAGAGATTGCACAGATATTACTAAATAGGGCTTTAGGCAACTATACATTAATTTCTCTAAATTGTGATCAGGCCTCAGTGCAGTGGCCATCAGGTGATGGATTAACGAGCTGTCAGTAATAAATTCATTTATTTCTCCTTATCATTTAAAGAACAGGTGGTCTCTATCTCCACCAGTCTGAACACACAGCTCTGAAAATACTCATAGCCTTTTGCACAGAAATGGAAGGAGCAGCAGCAGATTTCATTTATCAGGAATAACATTCTATTCCTGACCTTTCATCTTCAGCACCTAGGTAGATTCACTCTGCTGGTGCTATTGACCCTACACATTTTGTACAGACTGGGGTGCTATCATGATAAATATAATGAAATAGGATAGACTTGCTGTAAGTTGAAATTAAGCAAGGCCTTGAGAGAAAAATCTTCAAAGGACTAAAAATGTGTACATGCATGCATGTATTTGTTCAAAGAAAGCACATAGTGATTGACTGGACTGTGTTCTGTAGATATGCACATATATTGGTTTTAGTGGAATTGTAAGGTATGTTAAGTCAGTGCAAAATTTGTCTTACCCTTCTCCAAAGCCAAGTCAGTCCTGGCTACCTCTGTCACATGAACAGCGTAAATTCAGATAGATACAATTAATATATGTCAATTAACTTGACTGATTTATTAAAAAGTAAAAGTAATAGTGCTGCAAACTTTTCACAGTTATTTAAAATGAGGGATAACCCTTAGTTTAGTCAGGTTATATTGTCAGTTTTTACCCTGCCTTTTCACTGTACTAGAGTCAACAAAATATTTGGCTTGAAAAAATGAAAAATGGTGAGAAAGATTTCCATTCTGACCTTTAACTAAGCAGCTCATCTGATTGAATCTCTGTATGCTGAAAAAAATGAAGACGAGCAAGCAGGAGAATTTTCTTTCAGTAAGCAGGGTCTCGATGGGGCTGCATTTCCTATCATCTCACTTGTTTACACAGCGTGTTTATAAAAATTACTGCAGCTCCCCATCTATTACTGCAGTATTTCAGTTAGAAGCTAAAAGGGTAACAGAGGATTCGCTTGGAGAGGATTAGTGATCATGAAACAAAGTGAAATATCCACCCGCTCTGTACCAGCAGGCAGCTTTTCTGCAGGTGAAGATAAAGAGGAGTAGCACAAGATTTGTTGAAAGAGTTTTTTAATGCTTCTTATCGTGTCTTACTACGATGGTAAGTGTTGTCAAAGACTGCTTTCATTAAGAAGTTGAATTACAGTCATTACAAAGAACAAGGTCGTGCTATTGTCAGCAAGACTACTGATGGCACAATACAATGCTGTGTGCAATGAAAATTTGAAAGACAGGATAGATCTGCCATTAAAGGTAGATTTTTCTTGTCTAGGCAAGGGTTTTCCCCTCTCTTTTTATAAGATGACAGTTTAATTGAAAACAAACAAACAAACAATGGACAAGGGGTAAAGGAATTCTTAAAGCAGCCCATACAAAAAGTTGTCCTGAACACATCTGTCATTATTTGAGGGGTAACTTAAAGATATGAATTAGAGGTGGATATCTCAAAAGAAAATGAAATTTTAAATAAAAGAGAGCAGACAAATCCTTTCTCAAGGAATGTGTAACATACATTTGCGAGCCCTAAACATGTTCTAAACCACCTCTCTTTTCATTCCCAAAGCACTACTGCTTTGAATGGTACTTGGCAAGAATTCAGAAATGCTATACTTGAGCAGTACAGCATTGAGAAGGAAGGTATACTGTAAAACCATTTCATTAAAAGCAGGTCACATCAGGACCCATCAGAAAAGCAGTTTATCCTGAAATGACTTAGAATTGATAGGTATAATCTGGTTTGCCACCATCTTCTCCAAAACCTTACCAAACCAAACCAAACCTTAAAACTGTGCCTCCAAAAGTTATTGGGACAACTATCTTGCCCAGATAAGTGTGAAATCAGCTGATGTCCATTCCTAATTCTCAGACAATGACACCACAGAGAATTCAATTTAAAATTGTTTTAATTGAAATAGTATGTTATTTTATACGTCCATATGAATGAACATATTCACACTTGACAGGAGCACTCTTTGCTGGGTTAAATAGTGGGCTGGATGGCCAGGCCCAGGGAGTGGTGGGTAGTGGTGCCAGCTCCCATCAGTGAACAGTCACTAGTGGGGCTCCTCAGGCCTGGGTTTTGGGGCCAGTCCTGTTTAATACCTTTACTGATGATACAACTACCTCAAAGGAGTGTGCAGTAATGGGTATAGGTCTCTTCTCCCACACAACCAGGAACAGGACAAATGGACATAGTTTCAAGATGCACCAGGGAAAGTTCAGGTTGAACACCAGGAAGAATTTCTTCAGTGGAAGAGTTATTAAGCATTGGCATGGATTGTCCAGGGAGGTGGTGAAATCACCATCCCTGAAGGTGTTTAAGAAATGACAGGACATGGCACTTAGTGCCATGATCTCGCTGACCAGGTGATGATTGGTCAAAGACTGGCCTCGATGATCTTGGAGTTCTTTTCCAACCTTAATGATTCTGTGATTCTGTATGTTCACCTCACTCCTTTTATGTATATAATTGAAATGATATTTGAAAAAGAAAAGGACAGCTACAGAGTTTAGAAAGTTACTTACAGTAGACAATAATCCATTTTGAGGTTTTTGGATTGCAGATGTACTTTCTTCCTAAAAATACGAAAATTAAGCTTTCATAGGACAAATCACAAATCATAATTGTTTCCTCAATGAATCATAAAATAGATGTTTTTCTCCTGAAAAAATCTAAAATTAATATTTGAAATGACACTCAGACATAATTTTTTCTTTTTGCTTTTTTTCTCTCTTCTTCCTCATTATTCCATCAGGTTAATTTCCTCCATGTGAAATTTTAAAGAAGTTGATAGAAGAAATCAGTGAGATTATCCTGTCTCTATCTGACTTTTTATTGCAACCTACTGTGTATACTACCTTTTGCATATATATATATATATATATATGATATGCTTTTTAAAAAGTTTTCCAGTCACTTTTTTGTGGGTTTTGGTGGTTGTTTTTTTTTTGTTTTGTTTTGGGGTTTTTTTTGTTTGTTTTGGTTTGGTTTGGCTTGGTTTGGGGTTTTTTTGTTTGTTTTTGTGGGTTTTTTGTTGTTGTTGTTGTTGTTTGTTTCGGGTTTTTTTGGTTGGGTTTTGTTTGTTTGTTTGTTTGGAGTTTTTTAACTTCCATGGGCAGGATTGACTTTTTCCTCTACTTCTAAAAGAAATATTTACTCCAAAATATGATAACCATCTAGTGTTTTGTTTGCACTCTATTAAGGGTCTTACATAAATATTCAAGATATTCAAGAGAAAGAAAGGAGCAAAATGCCTGATATTCTACTTTACATTACTGGAATTCCACACGAGACTGAAACAAACTGCTTGTTTCACACACTTTCACAGACAACTCTTGGCGAGCCACGTGAATCCTGGAGGCTGGAACTTTTCTCATCTGTCCTCTTTCAATATACAATTTTTTCCTTATTGTATATCACCTACCTACGCAGCACTCTGCCCTTCAGCACAGCTTGCACTGCTGACAGCATACCAGCCTGCTCTCATTTCAGTTCCAGCTTCACATCACTTCTCCAGGCCATCCCTAGCCTGCCTGCAGCAACCCCCTTCTCCCTTTGCCTCGCGGGCTCTCCCTGTCTCTTTTCCATTACTGGTGCACTCATTGGAATCCCCTGACCAGCTGCTTTTTCCCAATGCTTCTACATGAAAGGGTAATGTGTGTAAAACGTTCTCAGTTTGCCAGCTCAGTAGTGTTATGCAAGTGAGAACAGTTATTCGTTGCTTATCAGATTAATGAATATTTTAGATAAATAAGACTTTCTCCAGGCATCCAGCTTCAGTGTGTGCAGGAATGCAAATTGCAAGGTGGGAAGGTAAAGACTTGGTACTTTGAGCAACCAAGCAGGTACCCAGGAGGGAAGTCAACTTCTTTGAGATGATGACCTTTACATCCCTCTGCTGACAGAGACCCACAAGTCACATAACAGAACAAAACACCTATATTTTAGACCTGCTCACATTAGTCAATATGCTGAAGTTTTCTCTTGGTTTTCTAAGGAATCAAATCCTACACAGGCACACTCTCTCTGTTTCTACCCACAAGCACTTAGCACCTTTGGCATTATGTCTAGATAGCAAATATTCCCCTTTCACGTGTTACCAGCTACCAGTAAGGACTCAGACCAGCAGTACTGCAAAAAAGGGATAGCACAGTGGTTTAAAAATTATTGTAATGTAACCCATTCTGCACTGTGAGTGCAGAAACAGAAGACACTCTGTACCTGTCAGGGAAGTAACCTAGTGAAGTTTGCAGGAACTTCTGTCACATCTAAAAGCCCTTTGCATCAGCCCTGTGAGTCCTTCTACTGCAAGCCTCTCTCTGTTCTCCCACTTGCAACATGTTCTAGTCCAAAAGAGTAGCAAAGCTGAGATCTTAAAAGGATACAGAGAGATTTAGGGACATAATGTCCCTGAAGGTTAATGGCATTTTCCTAACCTACTCAAGCTACTTCTAAAAAATCGTGTTCAACAGCTCTGGATTTTTTAAAATTGTCCTTGCTTTTGGTTCCCTTTTAGATTGTGACCCAAAAAGAACCAATTACCTATTCATATAGTGGTTTTCAGAAAACTTATTCAGCCTATGCAAAATTTAGCCACAATTCATCATGGAATTTAAACACCATTATGAAAATAACAGGGAGCAATAGTCTATCACTAAAATTTAAAAGCATTAGCTTTACCACATATTGACTATAGACAATCTTCCAGAATTAGTTAATACTAGTACATTTTTGTTACATTCGTTTAGAAGTACCTGATCTTCTCTCTAGACACTTTTTCTCAGAAAGCAATAGACAATTTGTAATACTTACTGAATTTAAAAAGTTAATTGCTGTCTAACTGCAGTAGCTTATTATACAAGTACTGGGATTATGTCTGTCTGCCAATGGAATACACTAAAGCATTCCATTTAAGCAATTTAAATTAAAATATCATTTTATAAAGTTGTTTTGATTTTGATATTGAGATTTTAAATAATTTTGCTTTAATTTCAAGGGAGATGGATTCCTTTTGTATATTATCAAATTGTAATAATTTCTGAGTGATTAACATTTAATTTATGTCTACACTCTTAGCACAGTCTTTCCCTATAGCCACAGTAGGATTATACTTTCTAAAGAAGCTGTGTTCTGTGCAGTGCACTGTGGAGATGAAGCAGGAAAAAAGAATGGTGAAGAATTCTCTATCTGGAGCTCTACAAGCAGTCCCCTAGCAGAATGCCACTGTCACATTTCCTCATACAGCACAAAAGACAGCTCTATAATGGCAAGAAGACTTTGTAATAGAGACAATTAAAATTATTACTGTGCATTCTATAGTGTATTATAGTCACTTGCTAGCCAAAACAAGATGACTAGAAGCTCTGGACTGGCCTTTAGGCCAAATTTTTTACAGTATCATTGTACTCTGCAGCACAGATGGGTAATCTTTCTTGGAGAAATCCAATGCTTTCTTCAGGACTCTCACATCCATTTTGAGAAATTATGAGACAATAGACACTCCACAAAAGTTTATTTTTATTTATTCATGAGTGGAAGTGCACATTTCTTTTCCATTTTAGTGGCTGCTACAACTGTTTTGAAAATGAATATATGAAAAATAGCCAAATTGTCAGGGAAGTGAATACTCTACATTGACTTTGGTGAATGGCTCTAGCCACATTCGATGAGGCAGGAAAAATAAATGTCAGGAGCAGAAAGACAAAGCATTCTGACAGTTTTAAAATTAATCTTTCTAATTTTTCAGCTAAATTCACCTTGGGATAGATTCTCTAGTCTTTAAGCAGCAGGTGAATTGCCTGGAATAGTCCAGTTCAAACAACTTGGATTTCTTAAGGAAGAATGTGTGACAATAGATGCATCTGAATACACTTTCAAAGTGAAATGACTGCTTTAAATTGCCTTAGCTGTTAGCAAACTGGTGAAGAAACAGTATGGACTAAGAATTCAGCTTTTGATTTACACTGAATTTCACCTAGACAAATATTTCATAATTTGCACATTAAGAGTTTTGATCAGTACCACTTTAAACTGGAGTATGCTAAGTAATTGCACAAGGCCCCCATATCTTTTCTAAAGGAAATGCCGTTAACAGCAATCTGATTGAGCTCATCGGAAACAAGTACCAAGCAGGAATTTACATCCTGTCTTTGTCTCAGGACCTCATCTTGAGTTTACAGATTTGTTTTCCTGCTAAGGTTTATGAAGGAATGGTTAAATGGATGGTTAGTCAATGCACACTGTGTATAATTTCTTCCTACTGTCAACTCTTTGCTTTGGAAAGCTGATATGAAAGACTCCTACTAGCTTTTTTGAGTGTTCTGTTAATACACTGTAAACCAAAATGCGCACACAAAATAGAAAAAGGAAAAGAAATTCTGTAAGGTAACAGCATCAGTACAGGAGCTGAATGCATGTAGAAAGTGACAGTCTTTGTAAGATACAGTAAAAGCATAAGAACACAATCCAAAGGACAATTTTTTAAAAACTGCATGTACAAGTTAAAACAGTGTCTCGGGTTTGCAGATAATATTTTTTTTAAAAAGAGTTGTAGAAAACTACAATGGGGCAGCTTTTTTTTTAAGAAAGAAATTATGTCATCTATAAACAAGATATAGAAGAGGTAGCTTTAATGATATTATTTGAGAATAAAGTTTAAATATTTAACTCAGAATACCAAGGAATATCCTGGTAAACTCACCAAGAATAAAAGGAGATTTTCTTGCTTTGAAATTAGATACTCTATCTAAGATGCTCTCAAGTGCACAAAGTGAAGATAACTGTTACTTACATAATTTTAAATATATTTTCTCTCCTAGGGAAAGGACAGGGAGTGTAGGCAGTCATGGGTCCTCTCCCAGTCAAGACAAGAAACACTCCAGGAACAGGGTGCAACAGCCAAAGCTCGATCATCTATTGAAGGTGGCCCATCAGTCATCTCAACAGCAACTTCTTTGTTCAGTTGTGCCACTAGCTGATGGACCTCTGTAACTCTGATCCCAGTGGAGACACAGTACTTCTGCTCAGGGCACAAACAAGGCTAAAGAAGAGTTGAGAACTCATCCTGCCCCTTAACTGTACATGGATAACATCATGTATTGGGTGTTAGTTGGAGGGGTCAATTATTTATTACAGATTATTTTGGTCATTATTTCTATATTAAAAGTGTAGCAGAATGCTGTAGATTTTTATTTCTTCTAGTGTATAGGACATATCAGATAATTTTACCCAGTTTTTAATATAACGTTTTAGATTGAGAATGACTGAAACTGGAAACTTGCATCTGAATCTTTCTGAAACTTGCAGAGGACGGAGTCTTGATTTTTATCCTTGGGTAAATGCCTGTTTTTTGCAGTTCTACATTTGTCAAGCATTCTAGTTCTTCATCAGATCTACAGTTACACCCTACTCCCTTCTCTGTTATAAGCTTAGCTTCTTCAGAAGTCCCTTTATCAAAATTTAAGAAAAAAAATCGTTCAGAAAATTGTAATTCCTTCAGAAAATTATGTAATTTATGTCAATGAAGAAGGAAAGAACTGCAAAAACAGTCAGTCTACTTCCCTTAGTCGAAGCTGCAGAACTTGAGATGAAAAAATAGTGGAAAAGTAGAAGAAATATTTTTAAGGTTAACAGGTACCTTTAAGCAGCATAAATTCTCTTTCACCAGCCTAAAACTTCAATTTGCACCTCAAAAGGCAAATCTACAGGTTTAGATTTTTCAATCTTCTCTACCTTCAAAAAATTCAAATACTTTAAGCCTGTCTGGTGATCCTAACAAGCTAACAATGTTAAGCAATTTTTTACTGGCTTTGCAACATTTTCCAATAAGGTTCCAATTAATGAAATGCTTGTGCATTGAAAACAAAAGGTTAGTTTAACCAATTTCAGTGAACAAGCCTCACCTGAGATTTTCGAGTTTGTCTAAATGTAGACACTTCAATCAGTGTGGACAGAGAGAAGGAGAATGAAGATAATGAGTGCATTAAAAAAAATTTAAAAGGGTACAAAAACTCCAGAGAGACTTTAAGCATGCACAGAGATGCTAAATTTATTGAAGATGCTGGTGGGCATTTGGCAGCTCTGAGAATTTGCATCTAACAGAAAATCTACCTGTTCTCATGTCGCATTTAACCACATGACATATTGTCATATGCTGTGCTTCTGTGTTTCACAGCTCTACTGTCCCTTTTACAGTGAGGATTTTATTCCTGTTCTGTGTCTTCTGGGTGACTCCATATTCAAAATGACAGAAAACCCTACAGAGTATTTAATCTGTTATATAGCATTTGCTGTATCTATGGAAATCACATGCCTCAAATATCTAAATAAATAACAAAAAAATAATTTCACTGAATTCAATACCTCATCCCTTCTCTTCTTGTACATTAACAGATGAATTACTGTGGAGCTCCTTACAAGGCTGAAAAATTTTCACTTTGCAACCTACAAGGCTTTTATGCACAACGGGATTTAGTGTTTCACATGACAAGCTTCTGCCTTGATTTCCAACTGCTTTATAGGGCTTGAATTACTCAACAGATAGGACATCTGAAGGAGCTCACTCTTATTAATCACTTCAGGGACCACGCAAAGGCATCTGAAGAGCTTGCTGTTGGGTGGAGTCTCATGAAAGAGCTGTAAGTCCAGAGTGAATCATAGAACCACAGACAATTTAGTCCATACAAGATATTAAACAGAAAAAGTTCCACAAATTACTCTAGTAAGAACAACAGAAAATCCTACAGCACCAATCTCTGCAGGGTTTTTCTCGAACAATGATGTTCATGTCATAGTTGTGAATTAATCTTATCACTTACTACTTTCATTTTGGCCATTTATTTTCTTATTAATAAAGTCAGTGTGGTATCCCTTACTTTTTTATAAATACAGAGATAAAAGGCCTTACGGATTTGGGTCAAAATTAATGCTTTCCTATCTTTGCCTTTGCCTGAAGGACTTATACTTAAAATATTTTTCTTACAATCCCAACCCCCAAAATTTTTGAATTTAATATATCTTTTTCTTTCCCCTCTAGTTATGCGTGCTACTTACAAAGAAAACCTAGTAGCAAATAATTTAGATAAGAGCTAAAAATCCATAGAAGGATGAAAAGCCATCTTGCTCTTGTGTAATTTTTTTCTCCTTAAAACACTGCTATTCCATAGGAGCATGAAAGAGGAGCTTTGGGAAATGAAGCCCTTCCTATAATCACAGAAGAGGATCAGAATGGGTTATCAGTGTCACCAACATGTCCTGCCCTCTCTTCTTTGTGCGACTGTGACTTCTTAACCCACTGCCAGCTAGGTTAGTCAAAGTAGCAAGAATTAACAAGTAGCAAGAACACACCTATCTGTCTCTTAAAAATGAGGATGACATGCAAACATGCCTGTTTCAGATAGACCAAAAAATGTCTATCAAATTATCATCACCTTCAGCCCCTGCAGACTGGGATTGAGAGCACAGAGAGGTCTCCTGTTGCTGTAAACAATGCTACAAAAAGCAGCAAAGAAGATGAGGTCATAATTAACTGCATTATGTGAAAGGAGTGAGGAAAGAAGAGGGAGAAGGAGAAGAAATGAAGAAATCTGTCTGTCAGTTGAAGGTGCCCAATGCCAGCATGCTGGGATCTACTTGGTGGTAGATGCACACATGCAGCCTCTGGAATGAGGGCAGATCAGAGAGCTTGTCCTGTGTCTGGCTTAGTGCCCAGGGAGCCTGTGAGACTTTCTGTCTGAGCATCTGCTTAACGTGACCTCCAGGATATGCCCTAGATGCTGAAGCTGTAATTGGAGTAAGGGCTAATAACCGTGGTGGTGACCCCAAGCTGGCACACAAGTGTGACCAGGCTGTGCAGAGAGCCTGTTCCTTCAAAAGGGATCAAGATCAGCCTCCAGGGCAGTGAAGAAAAACACAGGTGCAAAAAAAAAAAAAGAAAACAAAACAACTTTGGGTCTCTAGGTGAGGTGGCCACGCAGGCTTGTGCTGCCCTCCCTTCCTCCAGCTGTGCCACCTGCATCGGCACTGCCCAGCTTTGCCCTGCTTCCCCAAGGTGGGGATGGGGGGTGGGCAGCTGAAATTATATCAAGTTTTCCAATTTTCAAAACAATGCTGTAACAATGAGTTGTTGCTGCACCTGCTTCCTCAGCGCTGAGTGAGAGGCCGCAGCTCACCTCCCGCCACAAAGGGGGGCCTGGTCTGCGATGATTAACTCCGGGAGAACACAATAGTCAACATCTGAGCTGCCTGTGTGCCAAGGAGCATGTTTGCCTTGTTTATCTTGCACAGTAAGTTTTTAGCATGGCTTTTTTTACAAAGGCCGTGCCTACTCCAGATTCCCAGACGGTGAGTCAGCCGTGGTCTCGGCTGAACCTGTGGACCCACGTGGAAACTTCACCCCGTGAGGGGTCAGGCAGGCTTGCTACCGGAGCATGTCCAGGTTTTAAAAAACAAACCTGTTTCCTACCACGGCGCTTCAGCCTCGGCCAGCATGTAAACAACTTGTGGAGGGCTGGGTCTCTGCACTAACTGTGCTCCTCTTGCTCTCTGCTTATCTTTTCAGCCTCAGGGCTGCACCGGCAGTGTGTCTGCTTTCCACCACTGCTTGGCATTTATCCTTGTGGTATAGAAGCATTATTACCCTATTTCATTTTTTAATCAAGTTGAGTAATCTATGTCCATTTTAATTCCTAAGCCTTCCGAGCTCTCAGTCTGACGTAGAAGGTGCGGATGTGCAGCAAAACCCAACAGCAAGAACAGGCCTCTGAGGTCATCAGCAGACAGTCGGAAATTAAGCAGCCCTGGGGCTAAGGAAATTCAGAGGCAGTAGAAAGTTTTAGCTAAGCAAGAAAAAAGTCCAACATGTAAAGGGTGTATTACAAGGACATTTACATCCCACAGCATCCTAATAAGTGGATTGTTAGAAGTGAAGAATATCTAGGTGGTGTTTTGCACAGCCTTCCCACTTTTTTAGCACATGACAGTAAAATATGCAATTCCCTCTTGTCAAAACAATGTGGGAAATGTTCTTTAAGAGTATCACATTGTGCTATGAAATGGCGAAGAGTTGTCATGAAAATTGAACTTATTATCACTGCTAAAATGACCTCAAAATGCCATTTACATCTTACAAGTAATCTTTGTAAGCTGCAAGGCAGATTAGAAAATGAGATTGTTTGTTCTTCTGCATATGCTGTAGTCTATCCTTCAGCCTGGCTAAGTGTTATCCTTATAGCAGTGCTGTGTTATGAATCTAACAGTGTGCAACATTGAGTAAGCCCAACTTTGGTATCAGTGCTATCTCTGTGTCTGTGATGGTGCTGTAGTGCCACCCCATGAAATCCAGCCCAGGTCTGTTCAGTGCTACTTGGTCTCAGTGTTGTTCTACCTTTTTTCTCTGACCCCCTGTTTGTCTTTTCAGAGCTTGCCCTGTGTTATGAGTTGGGTTGAGGAAAGTGGTGATGTGGTGGGGATAGATCCATGGGAAGATGAAGGGCTAGAGTGCCTGAGAGAAGGGTGATGTAAAGGAATCAACCTCCTTGGGGCATCCATGCATTTCATAGTCCCACCATACATATTTTCTGACCCACCTTCTCCTACCACCTCCTCCCCTAGCCAAATGCTGGCCTCTCTGCCAGGATGTCTTACTTTATGGATCTGGCCCCCATTTGAATTTTATGGAAGTCAAAGTGGCAGGAGAAATGTTCCTACCATAACTCCTATGGACCTTGAACTGTGCATGGTTTAGAGGGAAGCTGTGGAGACCAACCTTGTGTAGCATTTAAATTACTGTTTGTTGATTTACCCTCCTTCTAATTCCACATCAGTTTTATAACTTCTATTTATTAAAGAACTAAATACAATGAAAGTTTTGTCTGAGCTCAGTGAATTTTTGGGTTTCTTTCCACCATCTCCTCTCACAGGCAAAGTTAGTCTGGACCTTGGTGAAAGGTGGGAGCTGCAGGCTGGGAATGCCAGAGATTTTCCACACAATGCCCACAAAGTTCTGAGACTGATTATGTCGTAGCTCATTTTTAAATAATGTCAAAATGGAAAAAATCAAGCCCGCAGTCCACACACTGACCCCTTCTTTGCAAACAGAGGATCTTTATGAGGAATTAATGGCACAGTATCACAAGTGTCCAGCAACTTGTGTGATGGACATACAGATCACCCAAGGTTTCCCGGTAGAAAATAATGATTTCCATCTCCAAGGCTCATTCACCCCAGAAGTTTTTCATTTTATAAATGAGCATATGGTTTAATTTGAAGTCATGGTATGGAGCCTAGTTTGTTGAATGGCTGTTTTTAGAAAGCATTGGTAACATATGTGGGATAGTGGAGTTCTCTTTTGGTTAGAGGTTTTATGGAGGATTATATTTTTCCTTGACAAGTACAGCAACACAAGCTGGATGGATTAGAGCACCTCAGAGATGTCATCGTTTATATTGTCATGGACTGTCACAATGATTGGTGTTGAGAAAGGATGTGATGAAATGTTTATGTGGAAAGCTAATCATTGTTTTGTATTTTTTATCGACACTTTGCATGGTATATGCTCTGCTGTTTTTGTGGGGATGGGAGAGTGGGTTATTTTGCTTTTAACTGTCTAGCTCTTACAGTTGGTCTGATTCTGCTCTTGCTGCAAACTTTGGGCATTTTACCACGCTGGTGAGCAGGCTTGGAGCCAATATGTCTATGAATGCAATAACAGAAGCTCCAAGTCTACAATGAGCTCTGAGCAGGAGGAATTCCATCTCCATATATGAGATCTCGCTCTGCTGCAAAACATGTCAGCATTAAGCCAGATTTTGTGCAGAGCAACTATATAAGAGCAAAGCTTCTTTAATTTTGAGGTACTGCTTTAATACTGCTACGTCAGCTGCAGTTTTCTAGTCTGGGAAGCACATCTGGGCTCTTGGTAGAGTTTGCCTCACTAAACTGTGGCATTTAACCACTAGCTCCACCATTTTTCCTTGGAGAAAACAATTTTCTACATTCTTCAGTGTGAATTCAAGGGTTAAGGATCAGCTGACCACTGGGCCTATACTAAATTTGAAGAAAATATAAAGGACATATATTTTATTTATAGAAAAAAAGTGTGACTGCATTTTTGTTCCCCCATGTAAATCTGATCTGAAATCTGATGTGCCCTGCATTAAAGAAAGGTGAGGGAGTGTTTTAAAAACAACTAGAGTAATGACACTCACCCCAGAGATCTGTCATCCAAGATATGGTACCACACAAAAAACTCAAACTGTTTTCCCAGTGTTGGCCCTTCACCCATTTCACCTGGTTAATCATGCCAGCGAATCCACTGATCAGAGGATGCCAGAGCAGACTCTTAGGCTTGGGAGGGTGAATTTCCTTTACAGCATTTGGCTGGAGAGATGGTGCTGGCTCTGATGACTTTTTTTTCACAGAAGGCTGTTAAGGCAGTCCCTGGGGTATGAGAAAACAGGAGGTGAAACCCGGCACAAAGGAACAATAACAACAGCACACAGCTTCTGCCTCCTTTCACAGGGAAGCTAGGGGCGGGGTGGGGGGGAGGAAAGGGAAGGAAAAAGTGCTTGACTTTCACATAACTTCCACCTCCTGGCTTTCCCTCAGCAGTTCCCCAGACAGTGGAGAAAGCTGAATTTAAAATGGAGGTGAAGAGATGCCCTGGAGCATATTTAAGCCTTCTTACTTGTTCTTGTGAAGATCTATACTTTGTAACATGTAAGAAGTGGACGTATTATTGGCCTCTGTCTTCCCATATCTCATCCAACATTAAGGGTATACAGCTTCAGATACATGTCATTTTATGCCTAGGAAAGAAATAAGGGTTGAAATTTTGCCTTCATCAAGCGCAGAGAGGTCAGACAAGCCTGTGAGTTAATGTCCAGGATTAGTGGAAACATTACCTAAAATAATGGTTTTATAAAACCCACTTATTAAAGGATAGATGCCTGCAACTGAGACATTGTCGAAGATTAGACTCCAACACTGATGCATCCTGCTGTGAGGAAGCAGCAGGACAATAACCAGGAGAGTAAGCTGGCAGTGAGGACAAGCCATGTCGCCATCATATTCCTGTAAGTTAGCTTGTCCAGCTATCCTGAAGCCTTAGACAAAGCAACCTTCTTTGATAAAACAAAAAAGTCAACTTGATATATATTTGCAGTATTTCTTCATAACATCTTCCTAATATAAATGAAAGTAAGCATTTTTTCGTAGGTATGGTTTCTCACTAGCTTTCTTGCCATAGGCTAGTTCTCTATGCCCACTTTGTTTTGATATGTCTCCACGGGTATAATTTTTCACATTTGGGGTTTGGATTACCAAATGTATGTGTACAGAAATTATGTTTATAGCCTGGACTAAAATTTAGCATTGAAACAGGAAAAAAAATGTTCCAACTTCATTTTCTCCTCTGCCCTACCTCTTCGATTGCACTGCTCAGACAGTGAGAACTTTTGCTCAGTGCGAGTTATTCACTTCTTGCTGTACCTTTGCTTCCAAGGAGATGAACCTCGTGAAGACCTCACGTGCTCTGATCCCCAAAATAATATTAATTTATTTACAAATAAATTTTGCACCATTTATAATTTCTCTGTCGTGTTCAGTCCTAGTTTAGCTGATAAAAGGGATTTACAAGCATGACACAATGAAGGAAACACAGCTGTGCACCCAGATTTTCCTTTGTGCATCACTCTGAGGATGAGTAACACTTGCAAGCATAGTGCCAAATACGGAAGGCTACCTGAAGAGTGTGCAATTATGTTATGCTGTAGATAAGGCAGAGTTTTGTAATTAAATTTTTATGGCATAATATAAAACAAATAAGTAATTTTTAAGATACAGCATTTTATTTAGTTACCATGTTACCCACCAGAATCTCCTAATCAAATAGCAGCATGCTGGAGCTCCCAAAAGAAGAGTAATGCTGTGTGTCTCCAAGCATATGTCTCTGTGCTCACTGGATTAAATTTGGCAATTACAAAGAAATACATTGGCTTCTGAGATGGCTCTGATACTGGAGAGATTTGCACAGCATTTAGGAAAATCTTGAGGAGTTGTAAATCATTCTCTAACACATGTTCATGAGTCCATGGATAAGAGTGTTCTTTGGTTTGAGTATCTAAGACTTGAAAGCCAGAAACAATTGCCATGTTTCTTGATGAGGTTGGAGTCACAAAAGAGATTAAATTTCCAGCGTGCTCTTCTGCCAAAGCACTTTACTAAGTATGAAGCAAGGATAAACTCCTCAGTGATATGGCTCTGAGTTGTCCAGAACAGAAAGTATTTAGGTGGCCATGGGAACACCTGGTGCTCAGAACCTTCTGTAAATGTGGATTTATGCAAGAACTGCTTTTTCTTTTTAATGAATGCAACAGTCAGCAAAGACAGGAACTGAATATCCAGCTCATTCAGAGTAACATCTCATTTGTCTATTATGTTACAGATATCTCCCACATTTATGATTCAATTTAGGAGATAATTTCAATGAAATTGAACGTTGTGACTGGATAATAGACAGCTGCTAAAAGATAAATGCTGAAGAGAAGAGCTATATTTTCAGAGGAAAAAATGTTTCTAAATTATGAAAATTCGATTCCTTTACAGGTATTACTATTAGACCATCTGAGATAATATTATTTGTGTGAGGTGATAAATTATTTTCTTTAATCCATAAAAAGTGAATAGCAGATACTTGCTTTTAAAATTTATTGTGTTTGATTAAAACCCTACATTCTGTTAGCCAAAATATGATCCAAGTTGCTGAAGACTTAGTCTGCATTTCAGTTCTCCAGACAGTATAATCGCCTTGCTTCCTCTTCTTTTATAATTAATTATACAACAGTCATACAGACCAATATCTTGAACTATCTGAACCAGGAAATCAGAAATGTTCAGTTCAGGATCTGGACAAGACTTTTGATGGCTAACACTGCATTTATATGGTATACTTGCTGCAAAGATTCTATTAAAGGAAAAATAAGTTTAAACACCAGGAAGTGGGGTTTCAAATTTCCAACACTTAAAACAATAAAAAAATTAAATAGATCTGGAAAATTTAATTCAGACCCTTTCTGCACCATAAGTCTCTGGTTTGTTTTGTATTATAACAACTTGACCTCACATTGTCATTTGCCATCTTTTGTCCTTTCCCTTTCTCCCCCTCTCTTATTTGTCTTCCCTTCTTCTCTTTTGCTTTTTCCCCTGGTCTAATTTATCATTCCATCTTTGCTTCCTTTCTTTCTTCCTCTTCCTTTAGTGTTTGCTGCAGCAGGCATGAGGAGTCTCTGGGGTCTCAGTTCTCATGTCTAAGCCCTGTGGCAGCTGAACAACAAAATGACAGATCCACATTAGCTTCTGCCTCCCTCTCTCGTAGGTACCCAGTCAATTTGTTGCTATATTAAAACAAAAACAGAAAGAAAAAATAAAAAAGGAAAATATAGACATCAGTTAAGAATTTTAAAAGAAGGTAAGATGCTTAGTGGTTTATGTGGGTGAATCTGACAGTGAGATTTTATCAAACCTTAGGGAACCAATGATTTATTATTTATTATATGAAGCAGGCCAAAGGCAAATTAAACCACAGCCACTGTATATGAATAGAAGAATCTGTATTTACAGATGCATATGCACGTGTAAACGTATTAGCTAACAGCACACACAATATTAGAGCTGATCTGCAGCACAGGCTTCTGGAGTGACTGCTTTCCTAGACGCACTTACAGGATGTTTTATCTTATCCTCACAGGCACTGCTTGGTTTGTGACAGGTAACTGGTTGTCAGTGGGCATTATCTACTGTGAAAGCAATCTTAAAAGCATTGGAAACAAATTTTGAGCTGCCTTAACCCACCAGGAGTTGATCATACATTGGAAGAATATCTTGGATTAATGCTTGTTAAGTCACATACAAATAGGACACACTGACAGCAGGGGAGGTGTTATTCTCACACTACTGAAGTTTAGTTTGTAGAACTGATAGAAAGTATGTATGGCAGCATCTCACAGTCTCTGAATTATTTGGGTTAGAAGGTTAGAAGATGATCTGGAGATCATCTTGTCCAAACCCCTAGAGAGCTTCACCTAGAGCGGGTTGCACAGGTGATGTACCAGGAGGCCATGACCACCAGTTGCAGGCAAAGGTGGAATGATACTCTCCATGACAGCACTAAAGGCAGGGCTCGCTGGTAGACCCTAGGCTTACTTGTCTCAAGGACAGACCCAGTGCAGATGGTCATTCTGTTTCCTTAACAGCTGCAGTGGGCACAGGGCCATAACAAACAGCCCACTGCCATGATGAAGCAGCTAATGGGCTGTGCCACACCTCAGAGAAATGAGTTTCCAGTGAAGGCATTGCTATTTCCAAGAGCTGTCCAATGCAACAAAGTCTCTTTGAAGTAATAGTTGCTTCTTAAGAAATGGCATAGGACCACACCTGTAAATGAGCAGCTCTCTAGCAGCCATACTTCAGTGGCTTTTTCATTGGGCAAAGTCATGACTACCATGAGCTAGCAAAACTGAACTTGGCAGCTACTAGGCAGATTTCTGTCCCACTTTCAAGTATCACTCAAGGTGGCATGGTCTGGAAGATGATGTGGTCCTCCTTGCCCATCAGTTTTCATCCTGTTTTTTTTTTAAACATTCTTTCACAGTCTCTCTGGTAACATCTTGGTTTAGAGGGCTTATATTGTGGGTGTTGATGTCAGCACTTTGCAGATATTGAAGGAATGCTGTGACTTCTAAACAGCCCTTACTGGGATAGCCACTGAAGTGGATTAAAGTGTAGGTAACATCCCAAAGCCAGCCAGTCTTGCATGCCACATAGATACACCCAGATGTCCTGGAGATGCCCTAGGAATCTGAAGCAGCAACAAGAGGAATCACTCCAGGTTTGAGACTCTACAACTGGGGCAGAATTTGAAAGGGTCCTAAGAGCAAGGAGAAACTTGGAACTCAGAAATGTAACAGACAGAGCTGAGCACAATTAGCAATATTGCCTGCACTTTCAAAGTAGAAAACCACATTTTTTTAGTATGTTGGGGTCGGCTATGAAATAGCTGTGCATGGAGTTACATTGACATGAAAGAAGAGGAAGTATTGCCTACATTAGACACTTCACAGAATCACACCACATTCTGAGTTGGAAGGATGCCACAAGAATCATCAAAATTCCAACTCCTGGCCCTGCAACAGCCCCAAGAATCACACCTTGTGCCTGAGAGTGTTCTCCAAGCACTTCTTCAAAACTTCACTTCAAAGCAGCTACAAAAATATCTATAGGCGTGCCATATTAATGGTTTTCACCATAATTAGTAAGAGTATCCTGTAACAGTACGAGTAAGCTATAACAGCACCTGTTGTTTTCAAATTCTCCACATAGTATGAGATTTTCTTGATATGGACTTGACTTCATGTTAAACACTGTTATACCTAGAAGACCACATAGATATTTGGTTGCCTTCTCAGCCAGTCAGTTAAACAGGAGCAGTCTGTGCCTAATAGCAGTCATACACTCAATGAAAGGAAAAAACCAAAGACTGACAGCTGTTTACTTCTTTTCATTTGTGTTAAGTTTACCTGGCCTTCTTGGGATGATTAGTATTTGTTCTTTGGGAATATTTCAATTAAAAATCAGACTGCAGAACAAATTATTTGCTACCAAATACAAAGCATTTTTTTCTGAGTAATAGTAATAATAATAATAACAATAATAATAAATATACAGTATTATGAATGTTGTATGACAGCTTGAAAAAGTACACTTGAGTGTTCCTCAGTATCATCAGGGCTTATGGGCAGACTTATGAAAAACCTTCAGTAAAAAAAATCTTAAAATACATAAACAAGTAAACCGGTGGAAGGATATATGCAGCTTGTGGTTTTCATAATTTTTGCATAAGGAGTCAGCTCTAATACAAATATTTCATTTGCAGCTGCATCCAGTGGGTCCCACATGCTGTGCACACAACACAAAGGTAAATCCATAATTTAAAAAATCTACCGTATTTCCTCCATGATTTGGGATTATATGGGATTTGTTTTCTCAACTTGTTTACATTCTTTGACAAACTTTAATGGCCATATAATTTCATATGAGTGTAATAAGATGCCTATGCATCTATGAAAATATTCCGATTCTTGTGAAAAGAAAAATAATGTGTAATTTACTAAGGAACACCAGAGGGAAGTGGCAATCTCAGTCAGAGTTTGCAAATTATTAATAAAAAAATTGTCTTTGGAAATTGCAAATACCTTTGTCAGTAAAGGGGCTTAATGTTTTTGTTTCTTCTTCAGTGCAGTGAAAGCAAATGATTTCTATGGGGAATATTCTTAATTCAGTACTGCATATTCTATTACCTAAACCAATAGTGGTTTTAATGCAATGCAGTCAAGACATTCATAGGAACTAAATTTTTTCATAAAGTTTTCTGCAAAGAAACAAAATGATGAAAAATGAATAATTCATATGTTTCACAGGGAAAGGGACACATTTCATTTACTTGTAAAAGTAAAAAAGAACGTATGTTGTAAAGTAGCCTGTGTAATATTGGATCAAATTCAGAGTTAATATAAAATGGTGTGAATTAGAGACCTAAGGTTTAGGAAAGAAAACCACTGGAACTGACAGAAAACACAACTTTGAGGTCTACTATAGATAAAGGAGAAGACTGGAGGATGTGGCTTAGAAAGTTTTGTTGAAATATTTTCTGCCAATCAGAACAGTGAATTCTCTTTTAGAACTGTATAAACTGATATTAGTCCTTATCCACTTCAATCCATCAAAATGGTTCTATAATTACAAAATTTGTAAGGAGATATTGTATTTCATTACCTACAGAATTGGATGTTTTCAGTTCTTTTATATTGTAGATTTAAATACTGAGTTTGCAAATGATCCTTAATACTGTATTGGGTTAAGTGCTCAGTGAATAATAGGATAAATGAAGATGGAAAGGAACTCCCAATATCAGCCAGTCCAGCCCCCAGCTCCATGCAGGGCTGTCTTTAAAGTAGGTTGCTCAGGACCTTTCTCAGCTGAGTTTTGAAATTATCATAGGCTGGAGATTCCACAACCTCTAGGACAAAACCATGATGATATCATAATAGTATTCCAAGACACATTTCTTCTTTTAATATATGGGCTTTGTAGATGAATTCTAACTTTAAATCTTGTTTACAATGCTACCTAGAGCTGTACCAGTCCTGAATCTCTTGCTCTTATGCCTGTATGTTGAATGTATTCCAAGTATTTTCTGTGTTTTAATGATGTGTATGTGAAAGACACATCAACAGCCAAAAAATGTAATCCAGCTAGGAAGCCTTTGTGTACACCAATATAATGCTGAATTCATTTCTGTAATGCTGAATAAATTTGTTATTGCTTGAAAGTGTTTGTAATTATTAATATAATAACTATGCCAATTAGTACTCTTATGGAATAAATATATTAGTTTAATTACTTCTCATCTTCCTAAAGTAGTAGTTAAAGTTTAATTTCAATAGGCACTTTACCAGAAAACGTTAATTTTTCATTATTTTTCTTTTCTTTTTTCCTAAAAGAAAGTGAAAAATCCTTTTTCTACCAGAAGAATCCCTGAACGCTACAAATCTGGGAGATTACATGTCCCTTAGTTTTCTAAATTCACTTAAATTAACAAAGGTTGTCTCACCAATTTGTAAGTGGTGAAGAGGAATCTAGGTTATTCTTTGAAAAATAATATTTTAGATATTATTTTTTAAAAATATCTTTATCCTTGAAAAATGGTGTCCCTTATTTTAGACAAATATTTGGAAAGTCTGTTTTGGAGGTGAGGAGGGAAATCATACCAAATCATGATATGTTCTGTACGTACTGATGAGAAGCTAAATCCTCAGAGTGATGCTGTGGATTTTTATTTTATTCAGGATGGAGGAGATATTGCACCAGCTAGTCTTCATTCTTCTGAAAATACCAAGTGCAGAGAAGGTGACGAGTTTGGTTTATAGTATGCACCCTAAATTCAATTAGCAAGATTAAAATGCACTTCAATGTGCATGCAAAACGTGTATCTCCTACAAATAAGCAATGCAGTCTGAGCACTCCTGCTGCTGCCTGGGTAGGCCAGGGTTACACTGCTTTCCACCAACAAAGAATTTAACTTGACGGTGGTGGATTTGATTTTTCTGGTTTGATTGTCATTAGTTTTGTTTGTTTAGTTGGTTTATTTTTGTTGTTGTTGATTTGGAATCTTTATTGCTTGCTTTGTTTTTGTTTTTGGGTTTTGTTTTGGTTTTTTTTGTTTGGTTGGTTTTTGGTGGTTTTTTTTGGGGGGGTTGGTTTTTTGGTTTTTTTTAAATTTTTTTAATTTTAAAACTGCTCCATTACTGTGAAACCCTAATGGACTTCTTATCACTCAAATAGCCAGAGTATGTGATGTTATCCATTGTGACAATGTTATTAATTCACTGTAGCAATAAACCATGACTATCTCTAGTGCATGCTGCACGCTGAAATTTATATTATTATATTCGTTAATAATGTGGGATTTTTATCTGACATCCTTTGTTGTTTTTTCAAACAGCTTTTCATGAAAGTTTCAAATGTCTCCTACCCAGCAATAAGTCAAAACTCCTTGTTTTCTTATCATATATAGTGTAAGGAATAGTCTGCCCTTCTTCCTTTCTTTTTAATAACTGCAGTTGCTACTTGAAAACTCTATTCACCTTTTGAGAAAGCATATAAAAGTACAAAATCCCTTAAAAATTAAGAAGTACATGGTAACTAAACAGACCAATATGGTGTTTATCTATTGACACAAGCATGATCCATTCTGCTAAATAGCAATTTGGATTATATATCTTTCTGCCTGTATTTAGAAAGACATTGACCCAACCCCAACCTTTGCTTCAGTTTCCCAAAGGATAGGTTTCCTTTATCCTCATTTCAGTAACTACACAAACTATCCAGCCTGGTCTGTAACAAGGGAAGAAGATCCTTTGTATTGGTACTATGAAAATGAATTTGAAAGAAGTGGCCATACAGTTGCCATGAATTGTCTTCTATTAATATGAGATTGAGCTCCCTGATTTCCATCTGAGATTTCCTAGGGGAAAAATAGGTCCCAGGAGCTCCTGGGGAAAAAAAAATTCTGGTTTATCTACAACATATGCAACCCACCATGGTTTATGCTATGGAAACAATATGCTGATTTCCATTAAGAACAGTGCATGTCAAACACACTGGACCTACTGTGCAGTTGAACCATTTGACAAGATGATTTGAATGCAGGGTTTAGCATAATAAAACCATCTAAATATTTGTTATCTGGAAAACATAGCACAGTCATCCGCTTTCACTCAAAGGATGTAAAATGAAGTCTCTAATGTCAGAGAGGGAAGAAGGTATTTTTTTACCACAGAATATGATCCTGATTCATCCCTTTGTGAAGATACTTGCAAAAATCACACTGGTGTCAATTACAGACACAATTACCTGTGTATTGCCTTCCACAAGAGGAACATGAGCACATTTTCACTAATTAAGCCAGTAGTGGTAATGAAAAAAGATATGCATGTTCCTTCCAATGTAATAATATCAATATCCAATATCCGTAGGTAAATTCATTTGAGTATAGGGGTCATTCTGGTTACCAAAAGTTTGTAATTCTTTGTGTTGATGGTTGTTTTGGTTTTTTTTTTCCTGACAAATACATATTACAATTTTCAACAAAAAGAAAATATACAGAGTAATTTTTCATAAAATCCCCCAAAAGGATTTCCATAAGAAACCCAAAAATTTAGAGGAAAACTACCTGAGTAACCTTCACTATTTTGCCATATGTCTTTACTGTGCAAACAGCAAATGCCAATATGCACTCCAGCTATAATATAATATGGTATTGATTATTAAAATTCCATAAGCAGAGGAAAACTCTATGCTGAATTATACTCTTCACTGTAAATTTCAGGAAGATTTATAATATTTTTCCTACACTCAATCCAAAACAGCTGATTATGATTATACAACAATAAAGATCCAGGCACTAAAAATATTTTAACAGCAGTTTATACTCCACTTTACCAGATTAATAATATTTTCAAGTACCACATGTATTAATTATGGCATGGCTTCTTCTCTTTCTCTCCTCTTTCTTTTCCAAGGGTCTGAGAGAGAGCACAGAAAAATGCAGCCTGTCAGACTTCTCGGGTTTGGAGGAGGAGGGAAACAGGCAATTGCTTGGTAAAACTTGGCATCTCCCTGAATTTAACTAGGGTTTTGCATCTCTGCCACACTTATGATCCTTTCTAGGAACTCTCTAAAAATACAGTCCCAAGACCAGGAAGGGGAGGAAGTGAGTACCTTTTCTTCACAGCACAGCTGCTACAGATTCTGCTGTTGGTAGGAAATAGCCTCTGTCACTCACCAGCCCCCTGCATGGTGTGGTCTTGTAGGGGCAAGGATTCTTGTATGAAATCAGGTAAAGTGCAGAGAAAATCAATATCTCTCAACTGTGTCATAACTAAGATGACTTATTTCTCTGGGGAAAAAATTGCATATATGCGTATGTAAATTTAGCTGGAGCTGGAAAGAAAATGCATAGGAAGGGAGTAACATACTCCTATTTTATTATCTTCTGCTACTGGGAAGTAGCAGAAGGCAATTCCTTTGACTCAACGTCAAAGACATTCCTTTGACTCTTTAGCACTTAGGTACAAGGGGATGTGCTTTTTCTTTCTGGAGCATCTTTTTGCTACACAGAGATTTCTTGAATTTTTTCTGGTGTTCTGTTGACTGTTAGATCATTTGTTGTGTTAGATCAGATGCATTTAGATCCTTGATCTTCAGGCAAATCATGAGTGAGTGCAGGACCTCTGTGTATTCACCAGTTTACTTGTGTCTGTTATTCTGTGATTGCTTGTTGCTGCATATCCACAAAGCCATGGGATGTCATTTTACTTCTGTGTTTTCACTTGCTCAGCATATCCTCTCCTGATACCTAAATTTAGAGGCAGTAACAATTCAACCCTCAAGTTGTATCACTGACAGGGGAAGATGGTTCTGTGGTGATATTCTCTCTGATATGTGAAACACTGCACAAGACAAACAAGTCATTAATGTATTAAACTTAACAAGATGACAATTAATGGAGAACATTAATGGCTTTTTGGATGTCTTTCAAGCTCACATTTAAAATATAAGCATAAATCCTTTTGCAATCCAAACTGTTCTCTGTATAAGTTTCCTAATTGGGACTGAGAGCTACTAATGATAATGACCTGATATCGAGTCATTCATGCCACGTTTGATTTTGTAAAGGGATGAGCACTCTGCACCAAATTCTGCAAGTGCTTCTTGTGCACAGGCCTAACTTTAAGCCACATGAATAATTCCACTTGGGAAAAGATCTTTCTTGTGCTCTCAGGTTGAACACGTACTTTGCAGCTCTTTCAGTAGTTTTTCACCCACAACAATTTAATAATCTTATTCAATATCTTGTTACTTGGCTCCTAGAGAAGTCAGTTAGACCAGAGACTCCTCTAAAGCTTCTTTCTCTTTCTGTTTGTTTAACTAAAGCTCCATTTTTTGGTTTTGTTGTTTTGTTTTTTTTTTTCAAACTGCTGCAACTGCTGCTGCACAAGAAAATGTGTTTTGGATCAACTTGACATTATTTAAAATCAACTTCCTTTCAGCGAGTTAGGAGACGCCCAAAGAAACCATGCTGAAAACTAAGTAGGGATTTTGCATCAAGTTTAAATTAAATGCATATATCCAAACAAGCTTCTTGAGTTTCCCTGTTAACACACATCACCTAAACCATGTCTGTCCTGAAGTGGGATCACACAAGGAGAAAGGAATCACAGACCCACTGTTTCTGTATAGGACATACGTTATATAATAAATTTAAAAGTAAATTTATTTTGTTGTAATTTAGATATAGTCAGATTATTTTGAGTTTACCATGATTATTAATCCACATCTGCCCATTACAATGATCAAACTGAAAAAGCTCAAATGTTGCCAAAACGTGGCAGCTAGTTAACATCTCATGAAATACTTCTAGGACCCATTTCTGCCACATTCATGCCAGTTTCTCCTGTATACAAGTCATATCTTTCATTGTGTGATCATGTAAGCATCAGTAATGACATCACAAACAGGGGAACAGGTGGCCAAACTTATTGCAAACCCAGCTGTGGGAGCTCGACCAAGTGAAATCTAGTTTATCTGAAGTCCAGTTTATGAATGCTCTGGCAAGACTGCTAACAGAGTTCTGCAGATACAAATCATACATCTGTGGCCTTCTGCCTCCTATGGTGAAAAGGAACATAGATCACAGCACAGAAAATCAGTTTAGGAGAGTTCTTTGCAACAAAAATGCATTCTTGCTTAAGAGTGTCTAGCATCCTCTGCCCAACCCAAAACCACAGAGGCCAAGTGACAAGTAAGTCTCCCTCTCTAAGCTATAATGAAGAGCTATATTAACAAGGCAGTAAAAAAAAAACAACTTAGTAATAAATTAACTGCTTGTTTTTCTCAGGAAAAATAAAATGTTTTCCTCAGTTTCAGCCCATTCCACCCTCTGCACTAAAATGGTCCCAAGGGCTTGCAGTTTGCTTGGTCCTGTGGGGAAGCTGCACTCTCCTTGTGGGAGGTCTTGTGGAGGATGGTGCCCACCCAAGGCATGAAATATGCATCGTCTGTCCTCTCCACCCATCCACAGTGTTGCAACAAGGAGCCCAGAAATCCTACGTAATACCTCCCTGTTTGTGTGTAATTTCTTTCTATTTCTACAGAAACAGAATGTTAACATCATCCTTGCAAACATAAGAAAGCATCAGGCTGAAGCATGACATTCCCTTCCATGCACTCATTTTATTGTGGCTCCAGGATACCCAGTCACAGGATCCTAGAAAGCAGCAGATATGAAGCTCATATTCTCATGATATTGGTTAATTGTTTGCTATATATCCAACCCAGTTGACTGAGCCTCTTGATAGGGGATTTCTTGGTATAAAGATGTGTGTGTGTGCACACGTGTGCTTGTGCACCAATATAAAGGTGTGTGTTGAACAGCTCCCTGTGATATTTAACAGTGCATTTGCTGCTCGAGTAAATGGTACTCATGCAGTTCCAAAGCAGATATAAGTTACCCATATGCTGGGATTTCTTATCTTTAAACCATATTTACTGTAAAAATATGTGCAGTATGAGATGGTGATTTTTAGCTTATCTATTTATCTCTACTGGGACACAGATTTTTGCCTTGCTGTACTTGTTTGTGAGCCTCCTGGTAGAAGATTCATTACCATTCACCGAGATGATAAACAGTTTCTATTCTCCAGTCCTGTTATCAATTTCTATTCTATTTTTTTAGTCAATTATTTTTTTATTCATTGATAATCAGCTTTGTAAAAACAATTTTGCATAACCAGCACCATAAAATGAGATACTCACTAGAAAAAATTTTACAAGAAATATCTGTCCCCTGCCCTTTGATGGGTTTTCTTCCTATCTCAGGAAACATTTTGAAACCAAGTCCTTTATCCTTGCTGCCCATCAGCTAGATACAGATTCAGCCACCTATCTATTTCTCTGGCTAGCTAGCTAGCTTTTTATCTTCTGTTTGCTTGCTGAAATATTTTTCGGTGTATAGTTCATTTTCTCAGCAGTAATTCACATCTGAGACAAAGTGAATATATGGTTAAACGTGCTGTTATCCAAACTTTCCCAAAAAAGGACACTCTGAGAAGTTTTCTTTGAATGTTCAGATCATTGATACTTCATATTCTCTGAAAAAGAAAAAAAAAAGTAAGTGAAAAATGAACAAGTCATGGATTTTCAGTGTTCTAATGACTTATACTAATGTATTCCTTCATCTAAATACAGATTTCTATTTAAAATTCAGTATGCAGGGGTATTATGAATTCTAGCTTAATAGATTCCAAATAATCGCCCTTTAGAAATGATGAATAGCTGTTTAAAGCCACTGATAAGAATATACTATTTCTCCCCTAACAATGGACCTTCCACATTAACTGTATCATATATGCTTGAAATTAGTTTATTAATTTTTTTTATTGATATGCAAACTACAAGGTGATGGCAGATGGCAAATAACCCCTCACTCTAACACCAAAACCCTCCAAAAAAAGCCTTGTCTCTGCTACACTTCTTGTAGGGGAACAAAAAGGAGAGATAAGAAGATAGCTTTTATATTGAAGGCAGGCCACTGAAATGCAGATGATGCCATTCTCTCTTGTACCCTGTTTTCAGATTTGCTGGCATAAAAAGAATAAGATATAAGGTTGAATTAATGACCAGATTTTGCAGAACTGCAATTCAAGATGCTTTCTCTGTGCTGTTCATGCTATCTCTGACTGGCCTTTAAAACAACTATTCTAGACTTGCTCTTCAATTTAAAAGACAAGCATCTAAAAATACTGAAATTAATAATACATTATTCATATATTAAATATAGGAATGACCTGACAAAAAAAGTTCACTTAACAGAGCTGATGGTTTCTTCATAATATATGAAACACTTTGAAAACACCAAACAAAACAGATAAGTGCATCTGCAGATGAATTTGCAGTTGGCATACAGCATGACACTGGAAATTTCTGAGGTCATATGTGTTTTGTATGCTAAACATACCTGCTGTACTTCTATGCAACACTTGAAAAAAATATATACAAGATGTGAATCTATAAAAAAACTAACATCTTTTTGCTTAAAATCTTGGTGAAAGGTATGTGTTGTAAAGTATTATCTCAAATGTTTAAGGAGATGTACAAAGACAGTAGACACTGACAATAGTTTTTTATCAAATAAAGAGGTAATGCTGGAGTTACAGTATAGTAATATATATAGTAATATATAGCTAAATGTTTTTTCTCTGTATAATTGTTGGGGTATACCAAGCTTTTGGATTACAAGAAGAAGTAAAACACGGACAAGAATTGCATATATATATGTTTATATTGCATTAAGAAACTGGTATTTCCAACATGTGAATATTATGCAAAGCAACATCCTTGTACTAGTGCTCACTCACTCTCTGTGCCCATATGTGACAGCAGGTATTGGCAGCTCTGTACAGAGAATTCATCTCAGATAAATTTTTGCTGTTAGAAAAATATTTTCCAGTGCACTTATCTGCGAAAGCTAAAAGCAAAAAGATGTCTTCATTCTTTCCTAGGGGTTAGGAAGTTACTGTATTGTAAAGATTTGTTCTACTTTTTTCATTGTCATGTTTCCTACCTACAAGCAACCTAAATTTCCAATTAATTTCTCTTGGCAAAGTTAGCAGCACCACAAGAGGTCCTAAAAGTGGGTTAAAGCAGTTTTATGTCTCAACCGTAGTTGCATCTATAATGCTTGGCTCTGGTCCCTTTAGCCTTTCATTTTTTTTTTCTATAGGATCAGGGTAGTTACCCCCACCTCCAGGCCTTTTCTTCCTCCCTCTGGGATAGACTGCCTTCTCCACACACCACTGGTACCCAGAGAAGAATGGTTCTTCTGTTTGTCTGGCCGACTGCATATTGCATCCATTGCTCCATTCAGCCTGTCTTTTCAGGTCTGGTAGCTGCTGTACAACTTCGCTTTTGTGCTCCACTGCCAGACCTTTTCTGAAGCCAGACGCTTTTTGAAAAGAGGGTATATTTGCATAAACAATACCAAGTGAGGAGGTCTGCTGGAAAGAAAATCAAAATTCAGCTGAGCGAATCTTCCTGAACAACTCATTTCTTGCAACCAACACCTCCTATCATTACCATCTGTGTACTAAATTATGGCTGAAAACGTGTGCCGCTCTCTCTTTTCACTTGCTCTTGTGTATAGATTCCTCATATCAGCTGAAGTATATTTTGTTTTCAAATTTAGTCTGAACAGAGATCCTTAAACAGAATTCGGTATATGGAATGAGGAAAATATGGTTCTGTTAAATAAGGAACAGAAGGCCAGCCATGCATCAGCTAGCTTGCAACCCAGATTGGATTTGTACTGAAGGCTCATCAAAATGCATATCTGAAACAAGATCTACCCATCAGCTTGCTGAGATTTCAGGTCAGTGATGGCAGGGCAGCTTTATCAGAACAGTGCAGGGAGAGGAAGGCTTACTGCCGTGGCTGATAGCTGAAGGAATCATTCTGGAAAATATGTGTGCTTAAATTAAATCTCGAGTGGCTTAAGATATTGGATATACTGAGCGCATGTGTATATGTGTCTACATAAACACAAAAATAAAGAGTTCATACATATGTATACATTAGTGAATTCATGTACATTTCTATGCACAAGCAAACATATGCACATGGCTTGTGCTGCATCCTCTGTGTGCATTTACAATATTTTACACCTGGGGATAAAAATAATTAGGCTAACCCTGCAAAAAAAGCAGACAGGCTACAAAAGTAGCCACACGTAAAAAAGAACGAATAGACTTCCATAAGCCACTGCTCAAATCTGCCACTTATTTGCATTTTTTATTCAAATATCTAGCTAGGTAATTTATCTATCACTTTTTCATTAAATTGAAATCTTAATTTTGTTTTCTTGCTCAGATGCTTTGGATATAATTAATAGTAATATTTAAAATGTCTCTCCTACTGCATTAGGTCTGTACATAAAGCGTCTTCCATTTTGCACTGTCTATTAAACCACATTCATCTGTCAGAAAAATGGTGCCTATGGATGCACTCAGCATACAAATCTACCACAGATGAGGGATTCTCCTTCTACCCTGCTGCCTTGATCACTGCCCACTTTCCAAACCCTAGTGTCAAGAGGACTGGGAGAAGTCAGATTGCCTCTGTGTATTAGCTCCATCCACAGGTTGAAACAAGGTGCACATGGGATTTTTGTGGGCGTCTTTTACTGGTCTGATTTCTCCCTACACAAAACTCAGCACAGGGAGAAGCTCAAACAAGTGGGCTTCAGTCCCACTTGCATCTCACATGCAGGAGGTATCCAAGCAGACAAGTAGCAGAAAACTGGAAAGAGCTATGTTCACTCCTTCATATAATTTCTACATCTCCTATAAGATGTGGAGCTTTATTATACTTACCTGAAATGTAAAGTGGCCTGTTTCATACAACACTGGAAAGTGAAAGTAAATTAAAATTCTTTAAAGAAATAGGGTTAATACTAGTAACTATTTTTACCAGATTTCATTTTGGGGAACCATCCTAATAAGGAGTTTGTCATTTGTTACATGAAAAAGTTGCTACACAAATAACACATAAAACGCATCCATTATGATTTAATAGGTGAAACAGAAATAAGAAAGCCCACCACATAAAACTTGTAAATATGGTTTTATTATTCTGCTTTAGAATACATCATAAATCTGTCATTATTTTGAAATTAAAGGCATGGTCAGCACCCCCCATTCAACCCATCTCTCAGATTAGTTTACAACATAAGTGACTGTTTCAAGCAAAAAAGAAAACAATAATAAAAATTACCAGAATTTGGTGCTTGACCGATAAAATCTAAAATACCTGCTACATAAAATTGGCACCATGCCTTAAAATTCTAAGCTCGGGCACCAGAGATCATGTTTGTCATCTGGCAGCTCCTGATTTTGCAGTAAAAGTGTGAGTCTTTCCCAAGCTCATTCTTCTACACAGGTTCCTGTTTCACCAATCAAGGCTTCTGTCTCCACAAAAGCCAGGCGTGATCCCATTGTGAACTCATCCAGCTCATTCTGCCCTGGCTGATAGTCTTTTGTGTCTCCTCCTAGCAAGGTGTGAAATGGGGGTGAAACCATTGTAACCTCGTGCTGCTGTCAAGACAGAAATGTCTGTATTGGTGTATTGGGCCTCAAATAAGCAAGGCATGTTGAAGGCAGTCTGCCTTCGTCTCACTAAAGGTAACTGTTCATGTTAAACTGGGACATAAATAGGGAAACACAGGAGAAACACATTTTAACATTAACCAATGTCACATCACTGGTTCAAAACACGGTACCTAAACATATGTGGTATGTTTAAGTTGTATGTATGTATGGTCGTTTTAAGACGATGGTTGTTTTAAGACCAGTGACTAGGCTGCTTCTTGAAAAGATAATGATTTTCTCAAATGAAATTTAGGAGTCTGTCAGTCAGAAAGCAGAACTCGGACTTGAGTGACTGGCAATAATGTGTCCGCCAGTTAATAGGCTCCACTTATGTCAGCATATACACTAATCTAGGTGTTAATCCCTCTGCTTTTCTGAGGATTTTTCTCTCAGATATTACCCTCACAATCCTGACCAGGAAAAAGAAAACAAAACCAAAAACCAAACCAAACCAACAACAACAAAAACAAACAAACAAACAAAAACCAGAAAGAAGTTCACTGAAGAAATAGTCACATTTATGACTGATTAACATCAGCTGTAGGCTCACTATAGTGCAAAAAAAATGAGAGAGAGAGAGAGAGAGTTGGAAGTATGAGAGAAGGAAGAGTGAACTCTGTGTTGTTTGCTGAATGTGTTTTTCATGGAGTCTGCAAAACACTTTGGAGGGGGGTTTGCATGACTGGATTTTGTAATCCCCATAACTTGGAAATCAATAAGATAAATGGAGGAGAAATGAACAGCCAGTGGCCTCGGTCTTGATGATTCCAGGATAAAACCTTTTAATAAACATGAAACTGCAGCAGAGCAGAAACTCTAAGTCCTACTTTTGATTTAAAGATGTTTATCTCTATATCTTCCACATTTCTCGTGTTTTATTCTCCTCATATCTTTTCAATTTTATCTCTTTGGTTGCCCACATAGCTAATTGTTTTTGCATTTATTCCTCAAAGATGAGGTATGCGTATGTGTGTACATAACACATTAATATATGCAAACAGCAGGGACACACCTATAGTTTGGCTTTGTAGTAGCTCCCAAGAAAACTTAATGGAAAATCACTGTCAGCCTATAGTCATTTTGTTCATGCTTGACACATGCTGTTGTCTGTATGCCAGAATCATGTCTGTGGAAGGTATAAAAAATAAAGGAAATGTCACTTAGGGAAAACTTACTTCGAGATAGATTTTGCTGGTGATGTTGGTAACAAAGGAATTGTTTAAAAAAATTAAAACAAACTGTCCTGGTTCCTCGGTATTAGGATTCCACTGGTTAATCCATCAGAACTGGGATTTGTCAAGGCTTGTTTTATATACTAAATGTTTGATTAATTTGTACATTTCTACAATATAACAAAAAGAATTTGGAAGTTCAAGATTTAATATCCAGGCTCCCCTTTATATTCACAGAGTGGGAAAATACATTTAGATCCCTCATTTATTTTCCAATTAACTGTTCTTTATACGTACATTAATATTACAGATGTCTCAAGAATAATTAAAACAGATAAGCAATTTATAAAAATCTTCACATTTCATGCTAATTATCATAATATAATGTTACATTTTTATTAGCAGTTTTTGTTCCCTCCCCCCACCCTTTACTTCCAGCAACCCCGGGGCCTTAGCCAGTCAGCATGTTATAAATCTTTGTTAAAATACGACACAAAGCTAAGAAGCTTGCAACAAAGCAAATTGGACAGTGATGGAGCTCTCCTTTCTTTACCTTCATTTCCCAACAGCCAGCCTGTCATCAAATATGAAAACAATGATGGTTTTTCACAGCTTCTCAGTGTGAAGGCTAAGGGGCTCCCAGGACACAGGGTTATAAGGATGGGCTTTGAGGGATCACAGTCAGTCCATGAGAAAGACAGAGGAGAGAAAATTGATCCTAAGATCCTGGTACAGACATAAGTCATGGGTCCAGGAAACAACTGTACAGTCAACATACCTAGCACCACCATATCACACAATTTTATTTACAAGTAATTAAGTCCCATCTCAAAATGCATTGGCTTGTTTGTTCCCACCATTCCTGTGCAAGATTACTATGGGAATTTAAAAATAAGAATCCTAAGGGGAATACCTACTGGTGCTTAATGTTCAAGCCATCAAGTGAAAGAACAGAAGTAATGCCACGTGATATTACACGAGCTCTTCCACATCTCCATTCCAGACATCAGTGGAACCAAACACCTGGTCAAGCTAAACACTGTGGTTATCGTGAGCAGTTTTGAATAAGAAGAAAAAGCAGTTTACATTGATAAAGAGGTTTCCTTTGCTGAAATATGAGACTCCATGTCAGTAAGATGAAGTACTGCTCAAGTGTTTATAGGAATGGGATAAACTTGTCCAATGAATTATCTAGAACGAGCAACATGACGAGGTTGCCTTGGTGGCACACCTGTATCCAGCATATTGTCATGGGCACACCTGGGCACACGTGTGTGCACACCCTTTTACTCTGGTGCTGCAAGGCAAGGCCAAGCACTCAAGCATGCTCTTAGTTGCATGTCTCAGCAGCCACTTCCAACTCAGCCTTTGAGAAGTAATTTGTGTCATAATGAAGATAATGTACCTCCATATGTTTCAAAAATATAGTCATCTATGCTTTCAGAAATAATAATAATGTAGGTTAGGTTTAATTTTGTTTTTATTCCTGAAATAGACTTTGATACAAGGCGCCGGAAATGAGATAAAATGAGATAAAAAAACTTGCTCTGGTGCCAAGTTCTGAAACCTTTATTTAAGGAGAACATATGTGTATCTCCTCAGCTTCTACCCAGTCTATTGATTCAAAGCTACAAGACTTCTTTTGTGTTACTTAATTTATTTTTATTTATTGCGGCATTGATAGAATTCAAACTACATTAGATAATGTACTAGATAAGATATCTTTTTAAAACCTCTTACTGAGATCCTATTGGGACTGGCATGTAATTGAAAACACTTAATGGAATATTTCAGGGCATATTGCCAGAGAATGAACAAGAGAATCACATTTCATTTTAAAATGCCATAGAAAAATAATTTAAAATTATCATAGCTGTGGTTTAGTATAGAAGAGGATGGGTAATAAAATTTACATAGATTTCCTTTCTTTTGGAAATTATTTTCTCTCTTTGTTGCATTTGACAACTCACCCACTGTCTTTTCAGAAATGCCTGACATTCCTTTTAATTAAGTAGTGCGGGGCAACAAGCAAGAAGTTTTTTAAAGATTGCTGAATGCATTGGGTGTGCTTTCAGCTTCGGGGCCAAATTCCCTATTGGTTCGCTCCCTTGGGAAGAAATGTTGATTACAACTTCTGCCTTGACCTATTCTACGATGGTACAAAGGCAAATTGTAAAACTTTGTTAAGGCTTGGTTTGCACTATTCTTACCTCTGTAAAGCCAGAATAATATTTAGGTTTCAGAGGGCTCAAAACTGGTAAATTCTGAGCTTTCTGATATAGACCCAGAAAAACTCAGACAAAGTCTTTTCAAACTGGAGGTTTTGTAATTTATTTCCTGGTTGCTTGCTTGCACATCCTTCTTCATCTGTTACAACTCAACGAGGGAACAGAGTTTGGGCTTTCCTTCGATCACACAATTACCTAGAAAGCTATGAAGAATGGCCAACATGCGTGTTTCCATAATCCTACAGACTACTGAAGTAGATCCCTTGCAGGCAACTGACATCCATACAAATTTATACTGCAAATTTACCATTGAAACTCTCCTTTAAGCACATCTGCACAAAAAGAAAAAAACAACCTTTAGTGTGAGTTTAAAATATTTCAGATGTTTCTACCAAGAATATAGTAGTCAAGAGAAGCACTAAAAGGCATCTTCAGCTGACACAAAAAAAAATCTCCAATTTGAATGCATAAAAGAAAGAAAAATCATTTCAGATGTAAATTTTTTCAACAAGACTATCTCTACACACAGAGGCAAGTATACACTATTTTGCTAACTCAGGCTTGGCCAGCCTTGAACTAGGTGCTTGTCTTCACGTATGTAAAGAATTACAGTGGAAATATATAAATGTTTAGTTGTACCAATGGAATTTTAGGATCCTTGAGCATTGGAATCCTGTAGGCTAGCCAAATTTGTAGACTAGTATTGTTTAATTCCTACTTATTCATGTCACCAAGACATGGTCACAGGGTCCTTTTTATGACCTGATGTTAAAAATTAAGAATAAATCCAAATAAAAAGTTTTAATTCAAACTCACTCAAATCACTGTCTTTTGACATGCAGCTCCAGATTAAAATGTGGTTTTAGTCTTGTTTGTAGTTAAGTCTTCTCAGAGGAATATCTTAGCACCAGTCAGCCAACACCTTAAGGGTATAGCTCATCCCTTGTCTATAATCCTGGACCTGTGTTTACATGAGCACAGGGATGGGGCCACATGTTTTCACCATATGTCAACATTTATTTGCCTGCAGGTTTGAGAACAAAGTTATAAAATAGGGCATTCATAAATCTACAGCAAAACCAATTAAATATAACAAATATTCTGAGAATTAGTTCATTCTTTCCTCTTGTCACAATTTACAAGGGTCTGTGCTGCTATCAGATAATGTTCCCTGCAGGCAGATTTTTCCTGCTGGGTGCTCAGAAATTATGAGGTTCACTGGAACTATTCTCTCTTCTTTTCTGTTCTTTTGAATCCATTGAAATGATGACCCTAAATCTTGAATGTGGCAAGGAAGCCACAAACACCAAAACTGAGATGGCTTATCAATTTGATTCCTGTTTTGCAAGGTCAGCCTCAAGCATTCCCTGATGCTGAGAGATCTCGTGTTGTGAAGTTAAGCCAAATGTGGAAAGAGCCTGTAGTGAGCTGAAATAACCATCCCAGAGTGAAGACTGGAAATCAACATGCTCAGATTTCAGCCTATGGAATGTGTGAGCTATCAGCATTCATGGTTTTGCCACTGGAGGGGTGGGGAATTTCACAGCTGCTTGAGCAACAGTCATTGGCCAATTTATTCAAAATCAAATCATGGTCTTCCCAGCTAATAAAGCAAACCAGAGTCAGTCACACCACCAGAAATAATTATTGCCTCTTTTGGAATACATCCAAACCTCTCAAATAAAACAATTGTTCAGTTAATATCCTAGCCGCCTCTTGCACATCCCGTGCTCCTGCCATTGGCTTCTGAGACAACGTGATCAAGATTGAATGCACACCATATGCTCACAGCTGCAACATGTCAAAAGCAAGTTTTGAACCAGGACATAGCACAGAGATACCTAAAGCAGCAGTGATAGATATCTTCCTTATGGCTCTGGTTTAAAGCCCAGGTTTATGGCATTTGACCTCATTTGCCTTTGACAAAGTCACAGGTACCAATGACCTAGTTCTGCTTATGGTGCCAGGCTGGAGTGGATGTTGTCTGCAAGGACACACTTCATATATCTTCTGGTATCTGAGGTGATGAGCACAGGCAGGGTACAAAAAGTAACTAATCAGCATGTCAAACGTGCCATGCAATTTCACAGACCCACCATGGGGGAAGGGGTTTCCAAGGGTGTACGTGCAGTGCTGCTTGCCAATAGACACAGATTGTTTAACAGTCACCTCCAGGCAGTAAAACCGGTTGCCAGTTCAAGTGCCAGGTAATTTTATAGGATAATTATTAACCTTACTGAAGTTATTAAAGACTAGCTACTGGGAGACTTGTGAAGTGTGAATTATCGCTATCCGTCTGACCAGGAAGGATAGCTAATCCCCTCAAACATTTTATGCTGAGCTGAAGATTATCCCTCTATTTAGATATTAGAAAAATCTTCAGAAAGGATCAAATTACATACAATTTTTACAGTTTTGAGAGAGCGTTTACAAGATTTCTCTTCCATTTCTCCACCACCCACCCACTCCCCTTCTCACTCACCCTCCTTTCCAACAATATGCTAGGAAAGCACATTTCCGTTTCAGCCCTCTCTGATATTGCCATCTTCTTAGTACACCACAAGCAGTGAAGTAGAGATGTGAATCTCATTATATCTTCCATGAAGAATGTTTCTAAAGATGATAGCAGAGCTAACACCATGTGCTAAGGCAGTCAGCACAGCCTGCTCAAGGTCCCACAGTCTCCCCTCCTCCTTCCCACCTAAAGTAAAATTTGGTTTGCTGTGGATATAGACAGGGATTTTTTTTTTACTTCTTATCAGGCCACTGGTGGCATGGTCACTTTTTTCTCTTTTCTTTTCTTTTCTTTTCTTTTCTTTTCTTTTCTTTTCTTTTCTTTTCTTTTCTTTTCTTTTCTTTTCTTTTCTTTTCTTTTCTTTTCTTTTCTTTTCTTTTCTTTTCTTTTCTTTTCTTTTCTTTTCTTTTCTTTCCTTTTCTTTTCTTTTCTTTCCTTTTTCTTTTCTCTTCCCACCACTTTCACCCAATATTCTCCCTAATGTTCATCTTCCAGCATTTGTCCCAGAGCCAGATGCCACTATCAAACATTACAAGGCCACAATCTCTGAAGCAAAGTGTGAGCAATCAAGCTCTTCTGCATCTACCGGGGAAATTTGCTTAAGGAAAGCATCACATAATCATAATATTGTGAAGAAACAGAGGTTGACCAGAGGGGAAGAAACTAAGAAAAGCTGTAGCCCATTTTTTGCAAAGTGTCATCAGTTCCCTTGAAAAGGGAAAAAGGCTAGAATATCACTGTAGTGTGCCCTCTTGCATATGGTACTCCTCACCTTTGGTGTCTCAGCCCTCTAACACAAAACCATGTGTTTGCACATCCTTTCTCCCAGGGTGTCTGCCACAGTCATCTGTGAGGAACATGCTGAACTTGACTATTTCTGCAGCAATTACAGAAGCATGGCCTCAGTAGTCCCAGAGATGATGAAGTCTTTGTTCCAAGCCCCAGCTGGTGCTGGTCCCACCCATTAAGCTCCTGTCACGTACCTGCATCCTTACATATCAGTGTTAACTGCACAGATGGAGAGATGGTTTCCTGATGTGAGTTACTGCCCTTTCCAATCCACGACTGGCAAGTGTCTGCCATTAGGGAAAGCAGTAAATTTCGAAAGTCTGTCCTTTGTTGATTTGTGACCCATCTCGCTGCTGCTTCCTCTCCTCCCTTCCACATGTCTCTTTTGAAATAGCACATTTCTATTTGGCATGTTTGGAAGGCGTGTTCCCTTGATTATCTTGCCCTTTCTTCTCCAATCCCCAGATCTTTGTAACTGTCTCTTCTACCTCTGAGAAAAAAAAAATGTACCATGCTGTTGTCTTCCTTTTCAGGGACCTGTCACACATTAGTGCACATTAGTGCTGTTGCATTCCTCTCTACCCACATTATTTCATCCTTCAAGATAATGAAATATCTTCCTCAAGAACCACACAAAGGAAAAAATTTGTTCAATCTATTGCACCAAAAGGGCTAAATCCATGAGACAGTAAGATTGCAGAAGATGTAACCAAACAGATTCTCAACAGAGAAAATAATCCTGTTTTACACAGGCACAACTGGCCCATGGGAATCCAGCAAACACTTTCAGTCATTCCCCTAGTGTCCCATAAGGGTTTTTTTTTGTTTATTTTGATTTGGACTTTTCTGAATGTGACACCAGATATAATATGGAGGGTTTTTTTCCATTGGTACTCTATCTCATTTCGCCTAAGCAAGGTCTATTTCCATACTACGTCTGTGCTAGTAACAGACACTTTAGTTATTCCACAAAGAGACAGGGACTCTTGTACCAATGCATTCACTTTTATGGAGCCTCTGGTATCTTCTTTTTATTCCCTAAGTTTATATTAAAACTCCAAAACTACTGACTATCTTTCCACCTTTTACAGTCTATTTTATAAAGAAAAAAAAGTCCTTTGTTAATTATTTTCTTTACTTTTTATAATGGTGTTTGTGATGCAGTTTGCAAGCTAAAAGAGTGCTGAGACAACATCATTTAAGAGAGGCTTTTAAACTAATCTTTTACATTGATTGACTTAATTTGTTGAACTTCTTCAGCTTTCTAAAAATCAGATGTGAAAATTAAAATAAATACATAAATTATTGGTATTTGTTTGGCTAGAGGAGAAATAAACTATTTCAATCCCTATATATACAGGCTGTTAAGGAGTCTATGCATGTAGTTATAGATTGTTTAATCACAGTCCATAGGTTACTGCACATCCAAAGTAGTATTATTCATTTCAGAAAGCATAAGGCTGAGATATGGGAGTTCTTTCCCTTGCTACCTCTTCCTGATATTTTTTCATCTAGTGCATTTCTTGAGTAAATAATATATTTTTTTTGTTTTATTGTACCCATTTTGTCCATCTGGGATTTTTTCAGCTTATTCACTCACTGGAATGAGATTTTGTGTTGTTCATGCAGTGCTTAATGCATCATGGCTCTGAAATCAGGTAAGCCTCTGACTAATTTCTATGTAAATATCACCCAAAGGAAGAATTTGAGCCATCAGATTTTGTCCCACAAAGATTTCATGGCTGGCTGGTGTAAGGTATGAGACTGTCTTTAATCTTGGAGGACCCAACGTGTTTGCACTGATGAAAAAAAACCAAAGCATAGCTGTGTTGTGCTGGCTAAGAGGAAGGAGTAGGGGAGGTCAGTCTAGACAGGAAAAAGGGGTGAGAGCAATTGTTTTGTGGGTCTGTGCCTCTGAAGTCACTCTGCCAACAGGGTGATGCTCTGCTATTAGACAAGGAGGCTCTTTTAACCTCAGAGGTGCCACCTGCAGCAAAACCATCTTTTTCAGTTACATAGCAAAGTATTCTGAAAATATATTACATCATGTTAATAATGCCTGACACTCTTTATGTACTGTGCTCTTGGAAGGGAGGATCTCTAGGGAAATTCATTTTTTTAAATTTATATATTGCATTCCACAATTGACTTTTAGATGAATTTAAAATAAATTACAAAAATTATTTCAGTGTGATATGCCAGTTGACAATGTTGGCACAATAGCAGCAAGTCCCTCATCAATAAATAAAGTGAGTCTGGGTCTTTTAGGTAATTTTATTCCTTGTAGCAGTCTTTTCCAACACCTCCACACTGATGACTATAAGGATTTTTCTAATATGGTAGCCTTCTTGATGCATCCACATGCATTCTACTTGTTATCATGTCAATATTGCTAATTTTAAAAATTATTTTTGAAGGTAACAGTCTTTTCTCCTAAGACATATAAGTAAGCAGTCACATCATTCCATGTGCCTTTATTTTGTGAGGCTAAAAAAAGATCATGCTTTTTCATTCAAGCTTTCTCACTGTTAGTGCAGCCCATTCTCTAGAAGCTCTTCTCCACACTCACTTTGACCTGGATCTCTCCTACTTAAAAATGAAGCCTTAGGAGGGTCTGAAGGGCATCAGATGCAGTTTTCCTCATTCTAGAAGACTCTGCCTTGCTCACAGTACAACTGCACAGACCCTCTTTGTTTTGGAAGCTACTTCGGGCATCCCACTGAGAAATGGTGTGTTCAGATTGGTGAGGATGAAGCCAACCAGACACCTAGGATCAGTGGAATAAGGGATGGCTTTAGAACATGAAAAAGTAAAGTATAAATTTTTTTGTGGATCTTTCTTTATTTAGAGAGGGTTCTGATTGGAGGACTGTGTTTGTCTGGGGACATGGAAGTCCCAAGAGCTGTGCTCTGTCAAGCTATTTGGGTCAACAAGACCTTGACTAAGTAGGCAGTTTCAGAATATTTAGGATTTAGGAAATTAATCATTTCCCTCTGTGCACATCTTGGGTCGTGAAGGTCTAAAATTTTATTCTTACTAAGTCTTAAATGAGCCTCTTAATTTTCTTACATCTACTGTTGAGGAAGACTTATTTCACCAGAATAAAAGCTTTTCCATATGTGTTTATTTCAAGGATTATTAATCCATTTTTTTGATTCTTCAGTTTCCTTGATTTCATTTCCTGAGAGGTAAATCTGCTGTGGAATTCCTGTCATAGCTTTTTCTTCCTCTCTTTTTTTTCCTTTTTCTGGTCTTCATTTATTGCTAAAATCCAGGCTCGGGTTCATTAATTTTCAGCCTAAGTGGATTTTAAAAAAATCACAATTTTCTCCTCCTGTTTTGTGTATCTAAATATGGTAGTGTCTTTCTCCTATGAAAATGTGTGCCAAGAGACTGCTAATTTAACCTTGTGTCATTATATCTTTCATGGAAATCCATGATATGGAGAGGTCTTTACCATCTGCTTCCATCAGGAGGGTTATCTCAGTGTCTAGACACTATAGTGATAGGCTTTTTAGGGTTGCTGATGGATAGACAAGGCTTTGGAGAGCTTGCATTTAATCCTCTTCAGATATGGATGGCTGTTTTCCGGCAGTCTGGGATGAAGTTTAGAACTGTATTTCAAATAAATTTGTCCTGGAGTGTAAATGGGACAACATTGGTTAGCAGCAAACTCTAACAGGTCGGAGGGATTAAATGTGGGATTAAATAATATGTGAATCAGGGGGACCTCATTTTGATATATGTTCATCTTTTTTTTTGTTTTTAAGACAAATAAAAATTATTAAGCCAAGTAAAAAATTATTCATGCACATATAATTTCCTCTTTCAAGGAAAACTGTTACAAAAAAACATAAAAGAAAATAAGAAGGGAGCATGAGCCTATATGCATAAGAAACCTTCATCACTGATACTTTAAAACACACAGATGATTAAAATTATTATTTTTAAATCTTGCTACCTGCTAGCCATTTGTTTATTTTGGCACAATTCTGTTCTCATTAAAAGAATAGGGCAAACATACATATTTGCCCCCTCTTGCATTCTGGTTCTTGTGTGAGAGAACAGTGCAGCAATGTTTGGGTCTCAAACAGCAGAAAGCAGCATCTGTTCTGAATACCTGCCTCTGTGGAAACTTTTAAAGCTGCCAGACATTCCTGTGCTGTGAGGTGTATGTCCCCCAGCAGTGCTCCTGGTGTTCCTGCAGTCCCCTGCACAAGGAACAGTCTCTCCTGTGAGGTGGTCAATGAGCCCATGATCAAAGGATTTAGAGCTGTTGAAAGAGCTTTACTTGACAGGAGAAACTTGCTGTTGAGATGCTGGCTCTGTATCTGTGCACTTCTCTGGCTGCTCTGAGAGAAGCTCTGGAAAGCCTCCCCCAGCTCAAGCTCATCACACACAAGCCTCCCTGGGCACACCCACATCAGGTGGGCTCCTGCTCTTGGCCCAGCTCCCCAGTCCCCTTGCAAACTGAGACTGGCTACTTTGAGTTGTACTGGTTGGAGGTGGAAGGCACAGCTCCCCTTCAGGAGAATTAGTTAGTCAAGGGAAATTCCTCAGGGACTGATCTCTTATTATTTACCAACAAAAGAAGCAGGACCATGAATGAATGCATGAATATTAGCCATTACCTAACCCAGCTCATATTGAACACAGCAGGAAATAAGACCTTGTTTCTGTTTCAGATTGAAGACATGGAAAAACAAGTATAAAATCATGCATTTTATGAACCAATAATGAATATTTCATTAATATCTGTTATGAGATGGAATCAACTGAAAAATCAGAGAGAATAGAATTGTATCCAGATTAGTCACATGCAGTATGGTTGGAACTAGCATTAACTATCTCCAGCAGAATGAAGTCAGCATTTATGCTCTATATGAAGGTGTTGATAGCATGCCCACAGGAACATTGTACACTGTATTCTTACAATTCACATTTATGAGACATAAAATTGGAAATGCAAAGTGTCCATGCAACCAACCATGAGAACGGGAGAACAATCATGCAAGGAAGATTAAAAGACTTAGGCCTGCCAGCCTAGCTTAATACAAGCTTTTTGGAAACACAAGTGCTCAAGATCAACACACAAAGCTGAAGAGCCACTGAAATTATCAGACAATCCTGGCGATAGAAAAAACAGGCAGAGGGAGCCATGAATGTGACCACACTGGGAAGTAGAACAAGGTTTCTAGTCACCAGTGTCCAGAGATGCAGATCCCAGTGCACAGAACAAGCAGCAAGGTTTTCAGCATCTTCCAGACAGAGACAAGTATATTTCTGAGCGGGACCACAGTGTGTGGCTTCCTGCAAGCACAGAGGACTGAGCCGAGCAACCTCACAAGTCTCTCATTCTGTGCTCAAATCTGCTTTGAGCAGTTTGAGATTTCCAAGGAGCACAACAAAGCCAAGCACTCTTTTTACAATGTAATACTACTGCAGTTTAAATTTAAGTTACAATACCAAAACAAAAAGACACCAAAACATTGATGTGTTTGTCTTTCTATCTGGAACTTAGCCATCCTCTTAAACAACCTTCTACAACTGCGTTTTCCTCAATTCCCCAGTCCCAGAGTATACCTTTGCTCTTGCTTTCCTCACTCATTTAGGATTTTGTCTCATGAAGCTTTCTAACCTTTCTGCTAGACTGGTTCAACTGATAAAGACAGTACTGCACAGTACTGGAGAAGAAATTTAAATTCCTACTCTGGAGGCAAGTCCTTCATACCAAGACCTGTTTGTCAGCACATACTTCAGTGACTGCACAGCAGGAAACCCTACACGTATGGCTGAAGGACAGTTAACTCTGCTGTGTTCTCAGTCCTTCCCCTGTTGAAAGAGACTATTACACTGCATTTCACATTTGGCATAATAGGCTGAATTAAGTTCACCAATACACCCAAGGCAAGCTGCTACTGACCAGACACTGAGTTTATCAAGAATGCTGTGCTCCAGTTTGGCATGCACATTTCCCAAAGCTCTCATTGTGGGGCCTGTAAACCATCTGAGCCTTTTCCAACAGAAGATGGCATTTCAATGATATTTCCTTTTGTCCACCAAAGTATCATTGGTAAGCCATGCCTAGGTTCAGGTTCACTCTTCTGCAGAGGACCATAGCTTGATTCTTCCAATAAAAGTTTTACACTGCCTTTCCCAAAATGGTTTTCTTCAGAGGTAACAGGTGTTTTTATTCTTCTGAAGCAGAGTAAAATAAACATTGCCTAATAATAATAAACATGTCCTGGCCTAAGCATCATCAAGATGACATATCTGCAGGTGAAGATACACAGCTGAGGAATTAATGGGATATGCCCTTTGATGTCTGGCAGTCTTGCATGGAGGAAGAGTGGATGACCTGCATTTGCAGCATCACAGAAAGTTGATGCTAGAGTGAGCAGCCCTGGGATGGGCCAAGCTATTCCTTTACCTTTATCTGGGATTTAGAAGTCAGAATAATGGAGAGAATAGGCTTTGTACTTGTGTTTTGCAGCCAGCAAAAAGAATGCACTCTTTCTGATCTGGGATGCTGCATGCCTATCAATTCTGGTTTTTGTAACTGCTGCATTTTATTGTTACCTAACAGAGATTAGCAGGCAAGCTAGGAAAAAATCATGCCTATTTATCTAAGAAGCTGTTATTTGACAAGTGGAAAACTAAGAATTGGATAAAAGTCAGAAAAATCTGCTGTGAAGAAAAATGCTTAGTTGTAGCTCAGAAAAGTCACCCAAACAGGTGGTCTGCAACATGATCAAAAATAAAAGGAATTAGGTATGAGTACAGGTATCCATCATATCTGATCTGTGAAACAAAAGCTTATATTCCTGCTCCTGTGTGGGCTATAGCTCAGATATAAAAGCTCCAACTGCAAAAAGTGTAGGAATCTGTTTAAAATGTAACTACTCTTATCCACAGATATCATAACTCCTCACACTGCTGTTTGTCAGCTATTTAAATAGAAAGAGATTTAATCATGAGAAGCCTTACAAGTCCTATCCCACTGTGTATATTCCATATAAGTGTTTTAACATACTGAAGAGTCTGTTCTCCTCAAAACCCCAAGGTGCTATGATTTACTGGCTAGGATTGATTGGGTTTCTGGTAGTACAGATGGCTGAAGTTTTGGTTTGGGTAATTTCTCAATATGATGGAATGAATTCCCAGCTTCTACATCAGGGCTTGAAAGTCCTTCTCACTGGGAAGACGACAGGATGCTCTCCAATGCAGGCATGCTTATGGATGTCTGCTTGTTGTATTTGTGACCATACACACAGTTCTTTAAATGCTTTCAGACTATATTCTCTTCAGTAAAGCTTGCAGTTATCAGTTAAAAACAACCAACATAATCACAGTTCTCACTGAAATGGGAAGCATAGACAACCAGTTAACTGGTCAAAGGAAAAAAAGGGTTGGATCAAGCCACTGCTTGACAGGTCCTGCTACACATTAAATTCTGATCAGTTCAGTAAAGAAGCAGTAGGATGAAGGAAGAAAGCACTTAGATTTACTTCTCTGTCAGATCAGCAGAGTTCAGGAATATGTGCATTTCTTTGTAGATAGTAGAAGGGTGAGAAAAACGGCAAGAATAGAACCAAGAACCATTGCAAATTGCAATTGTAATCTGTGTGGAAGAGAGCTCCAGCCTTTACGCAGTGGATGGCAGGTGAGGACACTTTCCCAAACTGGAATTTTTTACACACTTCCACAGTTTAGACTGCCTGCAATCCTGAGATGGTGTGATTGCACCCCAGCCAGCAGCCAAGCCCCACACAACTGCTCACTCACTCCCCCAGCAGTGGGACCGGGGGAGAGAACTGAAAGAGCAAAAGCTGGAAAATCTGTGGGTTGAGATACAGGCAGTTTATAGGGAAGACAAAAGCCACGCACACAAGCAGAGCAAAACTGAAGAATTAATTCACTGCTTCCCATGGGCAGGCAGGTGTTCAGCTATCCCCAGGAGAGTAGGGCCCCATCACGTGTCAGTGTGAAAAATGCCATCACTCCAAACATCCTCCCCATCCTCTTTCTTTCCCTCACTTTATATATGGAGCATGGTCTCACATGCTCTGGAATATCCCTCTGGTCAGCTGGGGTCACCTGTTCTGGCTGTGTCTCCTCTCAGCCTCCTCAATGCAGTGGCAGTATGAAAGCAGAAAAGGCCTTGGCTCTGTGCAAGCCCTGCTCTGCAATAACAAAAACATCTCTATATTATCAACACTCTGTTCAACACAAATACAAAACAGCACCATACCAGCCGCTGTGAAGAAAGTTAATTCTACCCCAGCCAAAACCAGCACAGATGGTTGCTGACAAAATTGTTGTCTGCACAAACTCCTGAGCTTGACTTCGTTGAGTAAGAGCTCTGTTGTAAGACTGTCTGCCACAGGTCACAGCCACTGTAGGGTATTTTGCTGTTTGGGTAACACAGGCCACATTTCTGAGTTTCCAGTAAGGTTGAGGATATTTAACAGAGATAATAGGAGCCATAAAAGGCTTCCTGGCCTCTGGTTGCATTGCTCTGTAAAACTAGCTTGCTTTTGCCTTCTCTTTTATGCTTTATTTTACTATTTTTTTCTTTTCTTTTACTATCATTATTGAACAAACTTCTGTAGTACTTTATATCATGTTATGTATGTAATTATCCTAGACTAAAGTTTTATTTCTTTGCTTGGGTCTTTGGGTGGTGAATTGGACCCAACCTCAATTTTCCTAGACACAATAGGGACTATATAGATAAATATTTTCTTTCCTGTTAAATACTTAAGTGCACGCTTAAAGAGTTGAGTACATTCTGCTCAAAAGACATCATTCATTGACAGCAGAGGATATGCAGGACTAACAAAGGCAAAATTAGCCATGTTTTTTCTGACCTCAGCCTGCTACAGACCTTCACTACTGTGGGGATGTTTTCTTACAAATGTACTTATTTTGCAGTTGGAATACACTGTTTACCTCCATAGTGGAAAATAGAAAAAGTCCTGCTGGCTCGGAGCAGAGACTCTTTCTTTTGGAAAAGAACTTTTTCTGACATTCACTGATGTAGAAAAGCTCACAAAGCTGAGAGGACTCACAAACAGCACCTTCCTGTTACCTCTGTTCCTGAGACAGGAATTCTCATGTGCTGACAGTTAAATGAGTGAGAAGTCTCACTGAATCACACTGAGAAATTTTCTCCTTGCTGGAGAGTGACAGTGTGCTGTAAAAAGCTGTTTGAAAGTGAACAAGTCTCAACTGAAATAAGTGAGAGCTGACAGGTTTAGTCCTGCACATTACATTCTTTTGTAAACAAGGGAGATGCTTTCTGTGAAGATTTTCCATGCTCCATTAGAAAATTAATCTTTTGCCTTGCACATACATCATAAACATAGACCACTTAATTGTACAGTGGATGAGATTTATAAGGAGAGCTACACTTCTAAAGCAAGACTTAAGAAAAAAAAAGTCTTCATACATTTAAAGGATTACATTTCAGACTGTGGACAGATAAGAAAATAATTTCACTCAATGTTGCTAACAACAGAAAGCTACAGGCTACAGAACTTCACGATTCTCCTGTTCTCCATAAAGTTTAAACTATGAATTGAAGAGAAACATTCAGCCTAGTATTTGGCAAACCCACCTCTATATTCCACTTTGTCATCATCCATAACAAATCATAGCTTGCACATGGAAAGAATTGCTGAGGAGGAGGAAGGGATATAGTTGCAGAATTAATAAATCGAAATTGCAGAGTGAAATTTTGGTTAGAATTTAGGGAAAATCATACCCCAAGCCTCAGATTCTATGTTGCAGAAGGCAGTTCTCTATCACAAGAGTGAAAAACCAGTCTTTCAGATTTCAAATCCACCAAATCTTAAGCATTTTTCCGGTGTATTATAGACAAAGCTTCTTTTTAATACTGGGGAAAAACAGAAGATAACAATTAAAATTAACGTCTGTAACTAGAACACACATAATTTTCTTCTTAAAAATATATAAACAAGCATATACATGTAAGGAACATACCAGCTGATATATTATCTTTTTACATCTATTTAATGCTCACTTGAGTCCAGATGCTGATGCCTTTACTCATAATGAGTCAATTCTACCACTGCCTAAAACAGACTTTCAAGAGGAGTAAAGAACTGCTTGAGTACTCCTTAGGCGAGTCAGCACCTAGCCCTGGAAGACACATTCATTTTAAGTATACTTCTGAAAACAGACCAATGTTTAGGCATTGCCACTTTTGATTGTTAAATTGCTGTGACAAACTTGCCAACTGGCCCACATATACAAAAAACAGAATGGCAAATGTTTGCATCCAGCAGAGAGTGGTTACAGAGTAAGTTTTATATGCTTGTATGGGCACATACAGACACAATTCAACTTTTTGAAGTAGAACCAAATTGAGCAAAAGAGAGTCCAGAAGCTTTTACCATTGAGCTGAAACAGAGGCTGGATAACATGGCTCTGCTTGGTGCTCTCTGCAAAATGGTGCATCCTAACTGGAAGTATGTCTGTCTGACTCCTTTGAGAGTGAGAAAGTATCCAGGTGAGGGAGCTTGCAAGCCAATGTGACAGGTGCCCAGCAGCAACCAGCCTTTTGAGAGATTGGGTAGTGAATGGAAAATATGAAGCAAAACCTGCACCAAGTGACATATTTCCTCATTAACTCACTTCAGATATTTGCCCTGCAGTTGCCTCCATTTGCCGATGCCTCCTCCCTGAAATCAATGACGCATACAGCAAATTGTAGTGATGGGAGACAGAATGCAGTGGATGGTCCTCTCAGCTCCTCCAGACCCCCACCTCCCTGCCAATAAACAGAGCTGTGTCTGTTGGGATACGTGAAATGGCTGCACTTCAGTTCCTACACCTTTTCACCCACACAACAACTGGAAAGGTAAACTCCGAGAGAAGCAGAAACTTAGGCAGGAGGGCAGATGATCTGTTCTACTTCTGAGAAAGAAGAACACCAGAAGCCAAGAACACCCAAGCAGACACAAGGCTTTATTTTAGGGATTTGAGACAAATTAAATGTTATTTTAAGAAAAATACCATGAGTATCAATCAGATTTGTGTTTGGGGAAAAAGCTGTAACGGATTGCTCTTCTGACTAATTCCACAGAAGAAAATGAGTGCTAGGAGTGAAGAGCTCTGACTCAGGAGATGTTTATTAAACCTGCCAGAAAAGTTTGCTTCTATGTCTTATTTGTCTGTGTCATGGTTTCATGTCTGAGAGTCACAGGATCACAAAATCAGACTTGTTCAGGCTGGAAAAGACTTTGGATGTCTCTAATCCAACCTTCTACCCAAACTGAAGTCAGGTGCAGGACTAGATCAGGCTGCTCAGGTCTTTATCCAGGTGTATTCCCAAAAAATGTGATTTTTTTTGCAATCAGATTTAGTATAAGCATGTCATCAACTTTAGGGCATCAATTTTATTTTCTGAAGGTGGGGTGTTACATGTCAATACAGACATAGCAAAATTGACTAATTCTGACAGAATATGGGGACAAAATCTTTCAAGAGATGAAACATTTACCGAATTCAGATCTAGATAACTACTTCTTTGAATTAGTTCTTTTACAAGAAAACATTATTCAAAAAAATATTTTTTCTGTTGGGTCCTCAGAGATGCATACACAGGAACTTTCCAAATATTAGACACTTTCATGATGACTTTCACTACCTACACACCCAACATCCTTACCAATGCACACAGTGGTAGATGCTTGCTAAAGATTTTTTATAAAGCTGCTTTTACAAGGAAAAATACATCAGTATTCTCTACAACATCTTTTGAATACAGACATGATCTAGGTAGGAGTACAGCAGATGGAAAATCGTCATAGATGTAGAAAAGAAGTGTTGTAAAGCAGATGGTGATCAGTTGTTCAAGTCAACTAAAATGAAACATGATTTTCTTTGTACGAACAGTACTACCAAAAAAATTCCAGTCATGAGAGCAGGGAGGGGTGGACCACACAGGAATTCTGTGAGTAGAGTAGGCTCAGTAGAGCCTTTTAAGAACAAATTAACATCTGCTGGAGTTGAAGGTTCTGCCTTGGGTTACTTCTTGCTTTAAGGGAAAAGTTAGATGAAGTATGCTTTCTGTCTATATTCTGATTTTATTGTAACTATTCTTGTCTCATGGATCCAGCTTTCTTTGTCATTTTGACATGTTAGCTCCCAGGCTTTTAATGTCAGGTGTGAATCTAGAGTTCAGGAATAATTAAATAAATAAAGGAACAACGAAAAACCACCACTACCACCACCCCCAGAAAAATAAAACAACAAAACAACAAAAGCAAAACCAAGAACTGGATGCTGGAGATTAAAAAATAGAAGCATCATGGAAATGGCACAAGGACAAAAAGGAGAGCAATGGGTAAGCAAGACAAAGATCTGAAGGACAACAGAGAGATGAATGCCAAGAGCTTTAAGGTCATTCTTGAATTTGTTGATGAAAGAGGTAGACAGTAATGTGGAGTGCTCCCCAAGACATAAGAACTGATTTCTCTTGTCAGCAGACTCACAGCTTCATGGAAGAGCTGTGGATGGGACAGAACCTAAGAGGGAGAGTAGCAGCCTCAGGCTGAGAAGGGCTTTAATTAGTAAAAACTTGGCACACTTGGGTGATAAGTGTTATTCATCCCCATTACAGGTGAGGTAACTGAGAAACAGAACTATAGACTCCTGGGTGTCAGGACCAGGTCCTACACACTTCGAGGCCCAATGGTTATATGTTTCTTTGTTAACTATGAAATTGTACATTAGCTCTTTGTCAGAAGGACATATGATGGAGACCCCCAATTCTGCCACAGCTCTTACCCCACAAAACCCTGTTCTTGTATCAAGGGGGTGTTCAAGTTGGCACAACAGAATCTGATCTGCAAGTTAGACTCTGGTAAAGGAACTGTATCTACTACAGACCTGTGCTTATATCTCAGTACTTGCATTAAACAGGAAGAATTGTTGGCAGTTGAATTGCCTGGCTCTGGCAAAACTTTGAGGGGAACAGCAAAACAGTCATTTGCATAGCTGTAAAAGACTTCAGACTGCTGAGTGATTGAAGGAAAAAGGAAAATAAATATATTCACCATGAAACAAGGCAATTTGAATTCAGACTACTTTTTATAACCATCTACAGAGTATTTAATGGATATTAAATTGTAGCTTGTCTAGCATAGGCATTACTCTTCAATTCTATCATGGGTGTCTAACCACAGAAAAAAGGCAAAACATGAGTGTCCTCATAAAGTTGAAGCCTGTGGGTTTGGATTAAGAAAGTGACATGATTTTTTTCTTTTTTTTAGATCAAAAGTTCATTCTGTTGTTTTTTTTTTCCAGATTCCCATACCTCTGCCCTGCCAGGCTTTGACTGAAAGGGACAGCAAATGTATTAAAATATCTCATATATTCCTGTTCTTGCAATATTTCTGGCCCAACCAAACCCAGAATACTACTTATTTCCTGACCACTGGCTTACTGAGATTTGCTCTTCCAGGATGGTTATTTAAGAGGTGTGACTGCCATATTCAGCCATGCAGTGTTTACTTCCTCTGTCGATCCTCTTTCCCAGAGATTGCTGTAATTTTCCCAGGGGTATGTATGCTCAGGGTAGGGCAGTGCTTCATCAGCCTCCCTGAGCCACACACAAGGCAGCTATTTTATTGCAGTGATGGGCAAAAGGTTTCCTCCCACTTCTTTTTCTGCAGCCACACGTTATACATCCCCTAATGTGGGGAAGAGCTGCAGACATGGATCAAAGCTGCTAATAGAATCATGGAATAAACAAGGCTTAATAGGCTAACTACTTCAAATGTGATTAAAGTTACAAGAAACCAATCCTTCTCCTTAACTAGGCCTGGCAGTTCCAGGTTAAAAACTGATTTTGTGAGGTTAGATGCTCTTCTTCCACATTAGTCTTGTTTCTGTGTTTTTCCCCTGTTCCCACAAGCTGCAATTTGCACATTTCCCGGCAGAGCCCTGCCAAGCCATCAAATAGACAAGCTGGCAACTTTAGGGACTGAGCAGCAGTTTCAAGCAGAAGAGAAGGAGCAAGTCAATGCTCAGCTCCCTTCCCCCTCCAAGTAAGCCTCTGCTACAGTTCTGTAGGTCCCTGTACTTTTATTCACCTTTCATAAACAATAATTTATCAAGTCTACCTCTCTCTATCGCTTGCAGGCCTGTATAGTTTATTGATTTAAAACACAGAAGACACTATACTTAGACTGCTCCCTTGCAACAGATACTGCATGCAAGTGCAACTTTCTGTATATCCATCTTTGAAGATATCTCACATATTGAAAACATGAAAAAAAGTTATTTTTCCATGTTATTTGAGAGCTATTTTGACCCAGCTAAATGTAAGAGAAATTAACTACTGTAGTGACAGATCACACAGATATTAATATTGTGTCATATCTGTAAAATCTTCTGTGTGATTGTTATGTATTTGTAATCTGCCAGCAGTAAATTCAAGACAGGAACAGACTTGCAGCTGATGCCACCTAGAATACAATGAGATTAAATTGCTAAAGAGAAAAAAAAGGTAGCATTTAGGAGACATGTTGCAACACCTGATGGATATTTAAAGCATCAATCATTCTCTGTATCAGTGAGGCTAAAACCATTTGCAAGGCCTGTAGAACCTGACAAGGTACAGCTTTCCTAAAAGGAAGAGTTAATAATCAGAAGAGACCTACGCAGAGGTCTGTGTAATCAAGAACACCACAGAGAAGGTGCAGAGGGATCTGTCACAACACCAGAGCCAAGAGACTCAAATGGAATTAGCAGGTGGTAAGTTTAAAACAAAAACAAACAAAAAAGAAAGGAAGTACCTTTTTTAACCCATTACACTATGGAAATTCATTACCACAGGATGTTGCTGTTGCCAAAGGCTTGAAGAGCTCCAAGACGTGATTAGGCAAAATAACAGGAGAAAAGTTAACAGAAGGTTTCCGAGCTCAGAGGCATGGTTGCAGTTGCAGGACATCCCTGAGCCATGGGAGGCAAGAGGAGAAGAAATTCATGGCTATCTCTGCCTGTTCTTATATCCTCCCTGACACATCTGTCCTCAGCTGCCTCCAGAGATAGGACACTGCTCTGTGGGACCCTCGTCTAAGCCAGACAGCCATTCTCACACACCTGTACTGACCAGCAGCCAAAGTGCCAGATCTAGCCAGTAAAGCACTCCCACCTGGCCTGCTCTCTTCTCCCAGGAGAGTCCAGGGAAAGCTGCTCAAGGAGCAGGTGCCACCCAGATGGCTCAGCTACTCTCACTCACAAGCCAGCACAGAGATGAAGGGTGGTGGCTGCTGGCAGTGCAGTCTCTGCCAGGCAGACACACAGCTCCCCCAGCTCCCTCCAAGCAGCAGCCATCAGGCTGCCAGGCCCCCATCCCATCTCCAGCTCCTTCAGGGAAAAAGGGAGCACCTCAAAGGGTTTGCTCAGGGGCGGGATTGGGAGAAGCATTTAATGTGTATGGGAAAGGAGAGATACTTTGGCCAGACCAGTTTGAGCACTTACAGTGTGAGGCAGCACAGGGGACAGGTGTCCCTACAACCTAGACTTCGCTACAGTGAACACTGCAGCATTTTCAGCCTCATTGTCCACTGAAAGCTGTCATAAAACCAAAATATAGACCTAAAATCTTTGGCATCTCTTTTCTACTCTCCTAGTAAATCCACCAAAGGCAATGGGAGCTCTGTTTTCAGCTGCCAGGGCATAGCATCAAGCAAAAAATGCAAGACTGGTGGCAGAGTTTTTTCCCCTCTATTTATCATATTTTTTCCTCCTTGTGTTCCAGGGCAGAATTACAAGGGAAATATGTATTAATCTGTTGTATTAATCGAAATAAAATCTCTACTGCAGCTCCCAAATGTAGCCACCTGATCTCCTTATTCAGCATAGAATTGATGATTCTGAAGCCTTCAAAAGGCAGAAGCCAGAAATACCCTGTAAAGCATAAGGTACATTGGAATATATAGAATTTTGTAAGATGGTGTTGATATTCGAGGAACCTAGGCAGCACGAGTTCATCATCAAATATTCCAAAACCTGATCGATGTTCATTTATGAATGCATGTATAATGTATATATCTCAGTCACAAGTTCATGGGTTACATGCCTGTAAAGAAATCTGTGAAAACCTAAACAAGAAGCTGTCATCTCATCACCTTGAAAAGCTGAGACAGCAGAGAAAGGTACTTTGCTAATGGAGCCTTGGTTCTATTTTTGCCTTGTACTTAATGATTTTCCTTCTATCTTTTAGTTAATTCAGCTGCTTTGCAATTTAAAAATAAGTATAACACAGCAGAATAAAATATTTGTGTTTCTAGTGATCCTTTTAGAAAAGTGAATCAGAACCTTCCTTATAGCTTCCCTCCAGACACTATTGCCTTATTAAGAAGTTGTGGCTGTTTTTTTCTTATCTGCTCTGGTTTCACAAGGTCAAGTATCTTTATTTGGGCAGCAGAAATTAAGCAATTGTGAATAACTTAATGATAGACAGCATACATTTTGTGCACATACATGTAACTAATTTAATTTTCAGCAAACACCACATTATCTCCTCCAGAAAAAAAGCAAAAAAAAAAGTAACGATGAGAAGGACACACACATCCACACATCTCTTTTTCTTGAGCAGAAAACCCTTATCTTCTTAAAGCATTAAACATGTCAGCTCTTTAAAATATAGCCAGATGTATAAATCACTGAACAATGGAAGGGCTCTTAAAGAACCTGAAATATATCAACATTTGCTGCCAAGGATATGTCTTCTTTCAAAACTCTTCGAACCACCTTTTTTATTTTTTCCTCTCCATTTTCCCTTTTTCTTCTCAATATCTAATGAATAATGTTCCTGATTCCTGTCCCTGCAGAGGGCAACAAAGAGCTTCCCTGCTGGTCAAATGGTTTGTTTGTCACCCTAATGAAATACTATAGCCAATTATACCATCCTCTGGCTACCAGGTGCTGGCAAGAGCCCAGGAGCCACCCTGAAGCTCTGAGCTGGCCCATCACCCCTCTGAACACGCTGGTGCTGCCCAGCCGTGGGTGCACTTCCCCAGGCAGCTGTCCTGGTGGCCAGGCTGCACATCAAAGCCTTGGCTGTGCTGCCTTATCGGCCCACGTGTCTCCCAGCAAAATGTGCAAACCCTGTAGGAAAAGGAAAGTAGGCAAGAAAGATAGATCTCTACTCATTCAAAACATCAAACAATGTTTTGAAGGTAGTTTGTCGTTATTTTTTTTCCCTTTCTCTAATGCAGTTGTTAGAATACTGGGCTTTTAGAAATCTTGAATCAATAAACCAGTTTTGCTTTGGAGGAATTGAGATGTTGACTTAGCAAAAGCACAAAATAATACATAAAATAAGGGCAGACATAGAAAGCACTTTCAGGTTCTACACGCCTACTGGTTTTGCAGGAGGCATTATTAGAAAGCCTGAAATATTTAAGTATGTGGTAGTTCAAGCTGCATTCTGCCCCATACAGAATATTTATTCTTACCCATATTTCTTCTCTCTTATCTATAGGGCTGACTACCAGTTCTAATAAATGTCTGTGTGTGTATTTGTGTGCAAGCATGTCAGAGTAGGGGAGAGCAGCCTTCACTCTGCCAGTGTGGCAGCTTCTAGCGTGCCATATGCATTAAGGCTTGCAGCACAGACTGTGCCCACAGGCTGACAGGTTCCGTCCTGTGTCTCTTCTTTATAATGAACCCCTGACAGCGCTGAGAAATGCTCAGGCAGCAGGAGCAGCTGCAGGAGTCCACATCCCAGCCGCATAAATCAAGGCTATCACTCATCAGGTAAAGGCTTAGATTGGCAACTTGGGAAGATGTTGAGGAAAATACAGCAGAGCCCTAAATAGCAGGTAAAGAAAAACCTGACAGCGCTGGGTTGTGTGAGCTGTGCTCCCTGGATACATTCAGCTGGATGCAGGTATGAAAGCATGCATGGATCCTGACCATTATACACCTCTACATTACCCAAACACCTCCCAGCTGCAGAGCCTTGTTATTGTACAGCAAGCCAAAGGCCCTGTGGTAAATAACTATCACATCTCGCTCAGATCTTGGAGCTGAGATGTTCTAAGCCTAAGTGCAAGAAAGTAAGGAGGGTGGAACAGCATCTACCAAGAGAAAAACTGAAAGAATCGGGTGGGGAGGGCTTTTGGACACACTAGTCTTTTTCCAGGTCTGAAACTGTCTGGGAGAGCTCTTCCCACATTTCCACAGGAAGAAATGTTTTTATTCCTGCAGATTTAGTATGTTGTGGATACAACCACTCCCTCAAGTGAGTCAGACTTTCACATGTCATACAACCTACATGTTTTCAAGTTCAGGGTCTAAAACATGTTTAGAAATTTCAGGGCCTGGGAAAAAAAATAATCCTGGAAATGCATACAGAAAAAGTTAATGTTGGAAGGGGTTTTTTTTCCTTGGGTCTGGTTGGGAAAAGTTGGAGGAGAAAAGAAAAGGAGTCTTCCATGTGAAATACTCTTTCTCAGAATGAACAGTGAAAGAATGTTTAAAGCAATGTTTACAATGATGCTGGAATTTTCCCCTAAATGGATATTTTTTCTGAGCATCTCCTTCTGTCCCCTCACCCTCCATAATTTCCAAAGAAAATATTTGCTTTTCAAACTTGCAACATTTCCAAAATTTTTACAAATTTTATAGTGATCTTAAGGCTGGGGATAGGACTGAGGCAAAGATCTGGGCCAGTAAGGTAAGATAAATTACGACAAACATGTTGTAAAATGCAATTTGTAAACTAGAAATTGAGTCAAAATTTCTGGCTGCTACAGACATGAGATCCTGACCACATTCGAGGAATGGTTTACTCCTGGAAACCCTGTGAGGTTGACAGCCTGTGCAAGTGTGGATGACCTGACTAATTCTGAAGCTCACAAGCATCTTTCTGCAACTAACAGTCTAATGGCTGCTTACCTTACCTATAGTTTTAAAATTAGGCCAGAGCATGTCAAAAGGTTGCTGGACCCAGACAAGGATCAGAGGAGGCAGTGTCTGGGCTCAGGCAGACAGGAATCCTCTCTTGAAGAATGGTGCCCATGTTCATCTTCAACTTTGCTTCTGGAATTGAGCTTTCCTTATCTGTATTATAGAACTCCAAACTCACTGGGTTTCTCTCTGAAAGCCGTGAGTTCTTGTTTCATGTAGAAGCCACCACCAGTCTTGCTTTCTCTTTTCAAGACTTAATTGTTACTTCCTATCACAGGGTTGTATCAACAGGTAACAAATACATGCAGGTGTATAGGGAAGCACCATCTTCAGTATTTTATACAACCACTGATATTCAAAAGCAAGGTACCTATACAGATTTATTTAATATGTTAATACTTCCTAAATTTCTAGGTATTTTTAAACTAGCTGAAGCAACAGACATTTTTGTTCTTAAAGAAATGAAGTTTCATTTTCATAATGACAAATATTTTAAATATGCCACAAATGTATGGATTTTCCTTTCCTCTAAGGAAAAATAAAGCCCAGCTGACATTCCTCTTCACCTTAAAAAGAGATGCAGATGTTCTGCCTTTCTTACAGCCGTATTTGCGTAACTCAAGTTGACCTGATAGCTGTCTGTGTTCTCACAGTAAATATAGCATCTCAAAGCAACAGAGGGTTTTTTAGCCCAGGATTCGATCCCACATCCAGCTTCTTTCAGCCACAGATCCAAATTTGTTAGGCACCTATTTGCCCTCCATAAATAACGAGAAGGCTAATTACAGTTCACTACCAGGTGTGATTCAGAAAAGCCTTTCCTAACATAACTGCCTCTAAGGACCCAGCTGACTTCAAGAAAGTGTTTTTGGAAACTCAATTAGGAGCATGTCTCGTGTTTTAATAGTGAGGTCAGGCCTTGGAAAAAATGGTATTCATGCAATTTTACACCAAGTCTACATAATTTTATATAGTGTAACAATTGTGTTGCTTCTTAGGTTCATCTAGATGATAACCGCAAGTTGAAAGCAGAAGGGAAAAGCTGGCACAAAATAAATGTATTGAGGGTAGGAATTAGCCAGTGGCAGTGCTTATTGCAGAGGCATTTATCTGTATCTTCCCCACCCATTTCTTCCTCCAGAGGCAAAATTATACAATGTTCCTCCTTGCAGTGCTGCACAGTTTGCTTTTCACTTTGCAGCATGTATTTTACATTAATATCAACTTCTTGTACCTCCTCATACCTACAGGTCTGTGGCTTCAGAATACTCAGAAAGATCATACAGCAATAAGTTAAACTCTGTTGGCTTCCATGCAGACCCAGAAATTTGTTCTGGGAAGCCCCATTTTGGCACTGAGCTGGGCAGTATCTCAGTTATACCCTCAGGAAACTCAGGATAAAGGCTAAGAATAACTCCTTGGTGCACACGCAATTTTGCAATTGGCATTCAATAACAATACTCACCATTTTCACCATTATTTGCTTAGGTACTGGAATTGTGCTGTGGATTATCTGCTCAAAATACCTATGCAAACACATCTCAGCCTTCACCATTTCCATTACAGCTCAGGAAATAGCTGGGAGAGGAAACTTAATTTCAAATATTTGTACAAATACAATGCTAATTTCTCAGTGAATGTTTCTACAAATCTTTCATGTTTATTTCACATAAATCCATGTACGTTCAAGTTCTCTAAAGATCCACAGAATAAAATTCTTTCTCCCTCATCCACCCTCAACAAATTTGATCTGTGCTGTAACCTGACTTCAGATATTATCAATTCCAACAGAGAATTTAATCTGAGTTTATAATTCACAGTTCTCAGTGGGAATAGTTGCATAAATCACACTTGTTTGCTTTCATTCCTTATTGCACAATATAGCAGTGAGACCATGGCAGAGTGAAATTTTCATGTTACACCCAGATATGGATTTCAAAATTTATTCTCTATTGGCTTATTACTTTGGTCACAAAAGAGGGAAGGAAACAATATGATATAATTAAAGAACACAATGTACATATTTAACTGAAAAAAAACCCAAAACCTTTTAAAATTAGAATATCCTAAGTGTAACAACAGAAAAGGGATACAACAGATACACTGTATCTTTAAACTATGCTGACTGGATGCTTGAAAATATGTACCAAGAGTGAGACTTACTGATTACTCAGTATAACTGCATCAGTAGAAGAAGGGAAATACAACTGAGTCCAGGGAAACATGCACAGGTCTCTGTACCTCTAAAGAGCCTGGCAGCAAGTTACAGCTTTGGATCCATCCAAATATCCTTTTGTCAAACACAACTTATGTGTTTCTACCTAATTCATAGGGGTCTTGAACTCCCACTAAACCAAACCAACCTCACAAAACACACTCCTGCTCTTCACGAAACAATTCTGAAATATTGCAGGAGCCATCAGGAACGGCATCCTGATGGGTTTTAGTCAAGATTCATTTTGGCAAAAGATTTCTAGCAGCCTGCTGCAGGTTTAAATTTCCCTGGATATCTTCCCTGGTCTCCTTGGAGCTGTGCCTAAACGTCTAACTACAACCAGGTACAGAGGAGAAGGAATTTGCTTTTTCTGGCCCAGAAGGCTCTCACTGGGGAGGGGAGGAGCAGGGAGCTGGTGAGCCCCAGGGGTAGTCTCAGAAGCAGGGTACTTTCCAGGGCTAGCCTTGCCAGCCACAGGCACTGAAATATTTTTGGGCTGCGGGTTTAGATTTCCTGTTGGTTCATAGGAGAGGTCTAAGGCACACAGCTGTTTCATTGGCCTGCCCGTCTGCTCCTGTCCTTCACACTGCCTGGCACTGTGTGCATCCCTTTAAACCATGGAAAGAGCAAGTATATCGTTAGCCTTGAGCCAGGAGCTGCAGTTTATTGACAGGTTACATCGCTACCAATTACTAGGCTGGGAAAAGCAGTGGAAAATCAGGCCTTTCGTTGGAATACTCGGGTGGTATGTGTACTGCACACAGAGTGTTCTGGAACTGCTTCTGTCTGTCTGCTGGCTTGCAGAAGGATGCACAAGCCCACTCCCTCATTTCAGTACGTCAGTGAACTTCTCATAGCATCAACTGGACTTTATGGATGGTGTTTATTTAATAATGCAGGGTGAAAACCAGGAAAAATACATGTTTCCTCAGAGGAAGCCCATACATCTGAGTTGCAAAACCAAGTATTTTTCTTGAGGAAAAAAAAAAAAAGATAGAAAAATAAAAAATCTTAGGAAGTGGTTAGCATAAATAAAGTGAAAATAATTTGAGAATGAAATACTGAAGGATACTAGAGTCATCAGCAAAACAAACAACTTTAAAGTCTTGGACTTAAGCCCCTCCTCAGTACGGACCCTCATCCTGATAGGCCATGCTGCTGTTCTTCTCAAACATAAAACTCAGAGGAAAGGGCTACTGCAGCTATGCTTGAAGAAAATTAATCTTCTTGTGGCGCTTCACTGTGCCACAGTACATTATAACTTTACCTATTAGCAAATACAGTACTGTGCTAATGACAAGCCAGACCTGCAACATGAACAGGAACCACTTATTTTTTTGAGGGAGAATAAGGCTTTTTTCCCTCCCTTTTTTTTCCTTTTCACCTCTAACCTCCTGTATGCACTACTCTAATGAAAGGTCAGAGGTTAGGACTTTATTTTCCTCCAGACCATGAATGCAAAATAACGTCAACATGAACAGTTCAATGACCCCTGTGTGTTCTGAAGCCACCGAAAAATGAAAACAAATGTTAATCTGAAGCCTGACTCAGGCTCTCTTTGCTGATCTGTACTTATGGAGCACATTAGGGCCACTTACGAAATGAGGCTGGGGGGTGACCTCTGACCCTGCTCCATTTTTGGATGGCCTTGCTCCGTTTGCTGTGGCCTGGTGCTGCTGCTGGCCCGGAGCACAGGGCTCCTGCTCCTTCTCCCGTGGTGCCCAGGGCTCCCTGAGTGCAGCTTACATAAGCCAGAGCAATCACCAGCACACATCAATGGCAACACTCCAATTTAAGAGTAGATGGCTGGAGTAGGTGTTATTAGTACCCTGTGTCAAGCTGTGATTGCTCACATATGGCTGCAGGCTGAATAGCACTTTTGATTCAGGACAGAGAAAGAAAACGTTGGTGGTAAGGAAAAAGAAAAGGAAGATGAAACAGTCTCGAACTTACACTTTTCTGGTTTGAGGTGGTTGGATTAGAAATCCTCCTCTGGATTCCTAGGTGGTCCTGTTCTTAAAGTCCCAGTCCTATGACATTGAAGCCACATACTCAAAAGCAAAATAGTTGTTTGCAAAAGGCTTCTGATGAATAACACATTCTTCTTGGTAGTATGACAAAAACCAGAGAAATATTTTCTCTATAAAATTATTTTTAAACAAGAGTGAGGTTCTTGCATTTTATCTCATCATTCCAAGACAGACACATTTCATTCCTTGTTTTTTTTGCTTTACCCTACCCTTTTTCCAGTTCAGTGGAAATGCAAATAAGAACTAGAAGTTTAAGTCTGCATTGTTTAGATCTGAAGATTACTGTTGGCCTACAAATGCAAGCTGTTTGAAGACTATTAGAGAGCTTGGGTTTTTTTTCCTTTTTCTGGAAAAATCTTCTGAAGTAAAAATCATATATGTCACATCAGCTTCTTTTGAATATTTTGCTACAGAATGCCCTAAAAAGCATATATTTTGCATATACAGTGTTGCGCAAGGGAAAAAAGAAGAGATGAGATATAGTCAGCCCTATTAAAGCTTGCAAAGAGAAATGAACGATTACATAAAATTGTCCTTTGAAACAGCTGGGTCTCAAAACAGAAAAAAAGCCAATGAACTCTTTGTTTGGGACGGGCTGAACATATTTCTAGGCTTATAGATACATAAAACTCTGCTATACTAATGTATTGTAATTCCCTACTTCTGCACTTAAAAGTGATGTGCAATTTTCTCTACTTCAACAGGGCTCTTCAAGTGAAAAGACTGAGCACTAGGGGTCAGAAATCACTAGATGTTCCTTTCATTAAACAGCAGGTGTTCATAAATTTGCTGCATAGTTCAAATGCAATTAGTTTCAACTGCTTTTAAAGAGTATGATTTCATATCTGGTTTTGGGGACATCACCTAACATCGTACTTGAAACAGTGAAACTAATGTTTTCCCACTGCAGCCTTTGCCAACCTTTGTTACAGTCTTCAAAGTAAAACTAAGTCAAATGAAAATGTCAACAGGTAGTGGTTAACAATTTTATTGAGATGAGCCAAAAAATCATACACTGTTATTATTAATGATTTTTATATCAGTTAGATGGCTCTAGCATGTACTGTCTGAGTTACTCAGAAGTCTTTATGAATAGCCTTTTATGCTGTGATGGATACATGAATTGGCTGGTACTACAAAGTCAGCATTTAGTATAAGTTCTTAATGTACTGACAGCAGATGCTCAAGAAAAAGACACTGCAAGCTCTTAATGGTGATGACCATGAATGAGTAGATTAGGTGTAGATGCATGTTTACCTTTAAGCTGTAACAAATGGTTAGTTTGAGGAGGATAAACCTGATGAGAGGGAAGGAAGGGAAGAAGACCATCACATCTATAGGGGCTGTGGATCACCAACATTGGTGGAAGACCAACCATTTCAATTTAAGGATGTAAAACTTAGCATTTCTTCGAATTCCCCAGCCTGTTGTCTTTAGTCATGTTTCAAAATCCATTAGTACTTTTCCACAGGTATACCTTAACAGTGGCTCTTGCAAACAACATTAGTCTCGAAAATTCCTCTCCTATCTGAATCCCTGAATTCTGAGTGGACTCACCCAGAAATCTAGGAGCTGAACTGAATGCTGGTAGGCAAATGTGTGGAAGAGTCACTCTTTTTCTGTGAAATCCTAAATATTGAAGTATTCGATTTAACATCTCATGTTGTAGGCCAAGTTAATTCATTGATGTAATTTTGAAAGGGAGGTGGGGCGTCATGCGGTATTTTGCAAAGCTGTTCAGAAGAAAAATCTCTTCCCTTGAATGATTCATGTCTAAATTTATGGAATCCTTTAAAACCTGTTTCATTCTGACTTGATTCTGATTTTTGCATGTCTCTTTTTCTTTTACCTTTGCTTTCCTTTTGGGTATCCATAAAGCAAAAAGCCTTACATAGACATAGCCTTGTTCTTGTTATCCTCAAAGTTTTGCCTAGGTTTTGAGCCTGGATAGAAACCATTTGCATAATCTGTATAAATTATCTATATATTTATGTAACTTTTGTAAGTATTTCTGTAACTACACAGGAGAATACGTACCACTATAATAACATAAAGCTTCATTAGCACCACAAAAGAATATAAAACCATATAAAAATGTGGGCCCTTCATTCCAAGACTTCTTGCCTTCTGTTGTGGTTTTGGATGGAAGGACAGTGCAAGGGGAGCTGAATTTGAAAAGGAGATTTTCCTTCCCCCAAAAAATTAGTTAGCTTTAATTATCAGGGTGGTGCTTTCTTTATATATGGAGATACAGATATTGCATGCTTAAAATATCACTGTTCTGTGAAATATTCTCTTCTGTTTAATCTAGTCTGAACAGAGTTTGGTGTTGTTTCCATGGATAAGAGTCTTAATAGGAATCTGAATTGCCTCTTCAGCAAAGGCTATAAAAACATTATACTGCTCAGTCTTATGCTTTCTCAGGGCCAATTTTTAAATTTGAGTTTGAAAGCCTTTTCAGGGGGCTACTATCTGAAGGGACTCCAACAGATTGCTTGTCACCTTCTGTCCTCGCCAAGCTTCCCTGAAGAAGCAATACACAGTAGCAACCCAATAAGTCCTACACAGCTGGTAGCCATCAATTGAGAAGCCAAATCCAGAAAATAAGAGGTCAAAGTGAAGCAAGGAGAAAATTCTGGGATCAAGACCACATTTCTGCTTGTTTGTCCTCCAGGCCTGTTGGCTGATTAATACAAGCTATCTCCTTCCCAAAACCACCTGACAAAACTGAGAAGACAGAGCTATGAATCCTGCTTCCTAGGACACACAGCACCTTTTGAATGAAAGGGAAACAGAGTGACTTCTTGAATGGTGAGAAGATTTACTTTTCACTCCTATGAGTAAAGTGTTTCATATGTTGTCAGTTTTCATTTAATTTTGCACCTGTTGTAAATGCTCTTTTTTCAGAGTATAAAAGAAAACATAGAAATAAGTGGTCATGGAGAATAGGATATAAGCGTGATGGAAATAGACCATTAGAAACAAATTTTTTAAAAAATGCAAAGGTGAGAAAAACTAGGAAAGGGAAGAAGATGTGCGTTGTGTTCCCTATCTTTTTAAAACACACCACTTCCATACTGAGCATCAACCGCTAGAAAATTATTGATCCTATACCAACAACAGTGTTTTTCTTCAGAAAGATTTCAGAAAGTTTGTTGAATGAGCTAGGGGTGTGAAATTTATGTAAGCTATTTGGAGCAGGAGCTATCTTTTATGCATTTGTACAATAGCTAGCACAAGGTATTTATAAATGTCTAGCCAGATAAATGGAGTTATCGGGTAGTGTCACCTAAAACGCAAATAACAGTAGCAAAAATAATAATAAATCTCTCTGTACTGAACAGGAATTTAACTCTGAATCACAAGTGTTTTATCTTCATTTTTTTGAAAAGCTGCATGTTTATCCAGCCAAACAATTGAAGCATGCTGGATCTCGAAGCTCTGAGTTTTAAAAGCCAGAATAGATGGGGCTCTGAGCAACCTGACCTAGGGGAAGATGTCCCTGCTCATGGCAGGGGGGCTGGAACTAAAGATCATCATCTTTAAGGTCCCTTCCAACTCAAACCATTCTGTGGGTCTTTGAATCTATAAATCTCTAGAGAAGAAGTGCATCCTGGAAAACTGAGGTATAAATCCAACAGGACCCAAGTAGCTTCCCAGCCTTCCTGTGCAACGCTGAGCCTGCCTCTGCAACCTGGACACCAAGCTTCATGCTGGAGCTTGCCTCTCCACAAACCACCACCAGGTGTTTACCAGGCTAGGAGAAAAACTCTATCAACCCTTTTTGTCCTAGGAATTATAGAATTCATGACCAAATTAATACAACAAAACTACATGTGACGTATCTTAGTCAAATGCAAGAGACAGAGATGTGTGTCTGTGTATACCTGTATCATTGAAAATACTGATGATACATACAGTCTTAGAAACAAAATGGACTATAGAAACAAGGACAGCAGCAACAATTGATGAGTAAAGACAATGGTTAGTTATAATTTTTTCAAAACAAATAAGTGCACTAAAAATTCACTCAAAAGACCCATTCAGGGTCTCTGGGCTGTCTCCTTCTCCTCTTGTCTCCTGGTCTTCATGTTAACATAGATTTCTGTTAATTTAATTCCTAAAGTGTCTCAGCTGAGCTCATTTGTAATATTATCACATATTCTGTAACAAAAAAATTGCCTTTTTTTACACGACACTCGGTTCTCAGGTAGTGGCCTTGTAGGTGAGTGACAAAGCTGACAGTAAACCCTGTATGTGCTAGCTCCTACTCCTGTGGACTTAAACCTTTCTTACTTGCATTCATCTGACTCACCAATCTACCTAGATGGAAAAAATCCCACCCTAATGACATGCTAAAATGAAGGGTAACAATTCTCTGTGCTTGCTTTCCTGATGCAATAAATGCCCACCTGAGGAAATGCAGATGTGTGAGTTGGCACAGTGCACACCAACTCACATTGCCTAGTTAATGGGCAGCCAGGCAGACCGGTGGAATCACTTCATGACCACAGAGCTGACAAAACTCTGGGTCTGGAAAGATGGACTCATGTTTTCCAGACTCCTCTCCCAGGGAAGAGGAGCAGGGGCCAACATCCCAAGATTAAATTGTAGCTAAAGACCAGTGAGTTCTCCAGAAACTACAAATTTGCCCAAAAATATGGTTGCATGAGTATAAATGAAAAGATAACTCCAGATGAGAGAAGAAATTATAGGAAGAAGAATTTCAAAAATGTCACGCACCCATGCTAACAGGGCTCATTTCTAAAAGGTTAAAACGACATTTGTTCACATAGTTCTCACTGTGGCATTTCGATAAAGCTGCTCTGAGTCGCTTCTGTCTTGGCAGATGCTCAGCAGCTCTCTTTTTCCTCTCCTTGCTCTGTCAGCAGCATCTGGCTGCAGTGTTTCCACCTCTGCAGCTGTTTCTCAGCTGTGCACACAGACAGGTAGGGCAAGGGGCTGACACACAGCCATCGGGAAACGAGGCAAGAGAGGGAAATGCCAGCTGGAAAAGAGGTTATGAGGGGCTTTTTCCAGCCCTAAAGAAAGGATAAGGCTCAGGTTTGCTCTATCAGGTGCCGGTGGCAGGACAAAGAGGTCAGTGTTGTGCACATCTGCCTCTGTGATTCAGACCAGAGGATGTGGTGGGCCAGCAGGGTAGTGATAACATCAAGAGCAGTGCCTGTGCCTCTGCACAGTGTTTTCTCTCTTTCTGTGAAACAACTGCTCAGAATCCCTTCATAAAAATCCCAACTGCTGACTGGGAGCAGCCTTAAATTGAAACACCTGCTCACTATTAGATGCCGGATTGCTGACTCCTCCATGGTCCATACCAGGTGTTTGATTCCAGGTTGAGCTGGATGGGCAGATGGACAAACATGGCCCTGTGACACTCTCCTGCTTCCATCACTGGATGACCTTTCTCTGTCCCTCACCAAACTTCTCATTCTTTCTCCTGGTAATAGTCTCTCACCATTACCACACAATGGTGGTAGAGCTGAGGCCCAGTGAAATGGCAGTGCTGACAAATGCTTTTACATGTGCTTGGTCTGGGGTGATTGTGTTTCTCCAAAGCACACCAAGGGCTTCTTATCTTGCAGACAGCTGTCATTGCTCCAGAAAGAGGCAAGCAGATGTTTGCTGCTGCTGCTGCTGCTTACTTAGATGCAAGGGTTGGTAAAATTCCTCTTTTACCAGCTCAGCTTTTTGAAAGATTCCTAGCAAACCAAACCAAAGCAATTTCTTTCTGAGCAGGATTTCTTTCCACCTTCTTAAGGCTCACAGTCTTCCCCTGCTGCTGTTGGCTGGCATTAATCTTAAAACGTACAGTATTAGGAGCTATGCCAGTGCCCATGTGTTTCCTTTTTAGAACAGCTCATGATATAAAAACATTCTTAGTTCAGACGTGGAAATAGACCAGACAAGCATATAGGCAAGTCTTCCGCTGATCAGAGGAAATATGAATATCAGGATAAAAGGAGGAGAAAGCTGCTTCAAATGCTACTGAGTCCAACAAGGTATCTTTCAGAGGATCAGGAGCACAAGCGCAGTTCCTCAATTTCCAGCCCTGTGTGCTGCTGACTCACCACCTCCAGGAGCCACTTCAGTCCTCGTTCCCCAATTCCTCTGGGATCCAGAGTTATGTCAAGGAAAATTAGAAAGAACCAGCTTTTTGTCCCTCATCCCCAGCAGTTCCCCTTATGTCACTAAAGAACATCACATGTCCTGCTTAAACACTTAGCCTTCTCGAAAACTACCCCCAGACAAGATGACTTTGCATTCATTGCCTCCTATTCAGTCTAGTGGGGTAAATATCACTCTATGGCCTTGTGCCTGTTTTTTACGTTCAGTTTTCTTCAGCTGTGGTGGGATTGCTGGAGTAGCCATGGGATGCTGACATGGAAAGAATGAAAATTTTGAAATCTCCTTGCCAAGCATATTCCAAAGATGAACTTTGGAAACCCGTGTTTTGTTTTTATGTCTATACATTAAATTAATCTCTCCAGTAAGCCAGGTTTGCTCAAGAATGTGATTTTTGAGAAGGAGTGGCAATTAAAATTCCTTATATACTTTCCACCCTTAGAGCTGAGGCCAATGCATCTCAAAAAATAAAAGTAAACCACAAACACATGTGAGCACTGTGAGCATCTGATCACCTGACTTGAATCAATTGATATTTACTTATCTGAACCCTTTTTTTCAAAAGATTTGACTGACATAAGCATTCCCTCTGCTCTCTCTATGGGGATGGCTAGCAGATATCAGGCAGATGTAGTGGGGAAACCAGTTTTTTCTCCAATAGTTGCCATACAGGTTCTCTTTTTCCTATGACACCTTTCTAAAAGTCTCCATGAGCTATTTGGAGGAGAGTCATTAGTGGAGGTGAAGAGAAAAGAAACAGACTTTCATTGCTTTTAATGGAATGGCTAGAAAAACAAGTATGAACCTTTTCTCCAGCCCTTGTGTCTTATTTATTCCTTTTATTGGCTTTTCACAGGCTTGGGCTGTCTATATGCAGTATAACACTTTGAATAGGGCCCCAGTGGTCCATGAGTTTAGTCGAGAACTTAAATCAGACTTAATCTTTAAAAGACTTTTTTTCCTGATAGCAGAAGATTTCCTCATGATTTCAAGTTTAAAATGTGAATTTTTAATTGTTTGGGGTTTTTTTAATGTGAGCTGGCTGTTGAATCTCAATGAGATTCAGCCACCTAACCCTCTTAGGCTTCCTCAGAAATCCCACCCTCAGCCAGATAAAGCATGGTATTTTAGCTGAAGAATGAAGTTAGCATGCACATGGATGTCTGATCTTATGTTTTGTTATTAGAAGACAGACTTAAAAGGGGACTGGACAACAGAATAATTAACTGTGGAACTTTCTCATTCTATAAACAACGATTGATGCCAATAACAGTGGCAAGAAAGCAAGGTCAGAGCAGAAATGAGGCTCTAAAAGACAGCTGCTGGAATATGAACTATTTGCTTCCCACATTTAAAATGAAAGACCTGTATGCCCTACTTGATTTCTGTGAGAAATGGAAGTAGAATCAAAATGGAGGGAAGTAGGGCCATGCTAAACTCTTTTTTTTTCTTTTATTTTTATTTTTTGTACATTTTAGAAGACACTCTTGTTCTGAGAAATATGTTTTACCTTTTGTAGACTGTTTTTTTCAGCACAGTTTGAAGAGCTACGTGTTGAAAAAGTAACATGCAGCTATGTCTAAAAATAATTCTAAAACATATAATAAATCCACTGTCTCCATTATATTCTTCATTTTTATTTAGAGGACTGCAAACATGAGCCTAAGAAAACTTGTTTGTACATAAGAAGTATTATAAATACACCTATAAAATAAATGTAACCTTTAATCTGTCAGGAATCCTACTGAAAACTATATGTGTGAATATATATATATGTGTATGTATATACACACATGCACATACATATACAGGTGGTGAAGAGGGGATGATATTCAGACACAGCAATGGAGCAGTATCAGAACTTTTTTCCCCTTGTCGATACTCTCCTGTCTGGGAGGGAAAGTGGCAGCTGTTTAGCACTGTGATGTTACTGAAATGAGCACCTTACACATCACAGGCACTTAGTATGCACCCAAATAGTGCAGGAAAGTGGACTTAGAGAAACAGATACAATTATGTCTGAAACTGTCCCCCAAAACATGAATAAAGACAAATAGCACCTAATTTTTCCCTTTTTTATCATGAACTCTATGCTTAAGTGTTAGCTCTGTAGGGATCCATGAGCACCATCTTCTCTTGAAGCATTAACAACTTTTCCTTCAGCATTCAGACTATTACCAACTTAACTCGATTCTTTTAAACAGTAAATTATAGTACGATGGCTTGTTGGTTTGTTTTGGTTTGTTGGGTTTTGTTTGGTTGGTTTTTTATATCATTTGGATTTTTTTTTCTTTGTTTTGCTTTGTTCTTTAATATGGCCTAGCAGAATAAAACAAGTTAAAGAGCTTTGGCTTAGTTGAGACCCAAGATTATCAGGCTTTAGCTGCACGCAAGCAAATTTAGCAATGAATAGCAACTTAGTCCAATGTGTGTCAAGGCCAGGGAAATTTTTGGGGGAAGAGGCTGTGCCCATTCCACAGCCTTTGAAGACTGCAGCTAAAATTAGATGGTGGTGGCTGCTGGCCAGAGAAAGAAAACATTTTCCCCTCTTTTGCAATGTATCCAAAAGCCACACTTTCAGAGATTTCTATAAAGCTGTCATACATTGAAGAAAGGACATAGATCCTCCCATTCACCTGTGAACTAGAAGCTGACAACTCGTACACAGAGATGAATTTATTCTGGCTTGGAAGAACATTAAGGAAATATGTATCATATTGTACCCATTAATGTCAGTTTAATACAAATACATAATCAGTTTTTAGCTGTATTTATGGACACCGAGTCTGAATCTCAGGCATCTGAATTCCAAGAGTATTAACTAGTCACTGTATGAAAATCAGATACCTTTTGACTTCAATATCCTTTGCATTAGACCTCTTATCTCTCCTGAAAATCATAAATATTCAAAAACTAGACCTACAGAAAGAAAACCCAGAAATTTAGTCCTTGGTGGCCCAGGTAAGTCTCTGTGACCAAGTGTGAAAGGCAAAAGGGCAATCAGAGTTCAGACTTGCTACCTTCAAGGGGCCAGAGCTCTGAGTCACCATAACAGTGGCTGAAATACCACATTTTCCCAGTTCCTCTGATGAGAAACCTGGGTGTCAGATGAGGAAAACCGTGATTTCATGGGAAAAAAATTTGGTAAACATGTTTCATGTCAAGCATGGTACACTCACATGGACAAATCCTGTTTGAGGCCCTCTGTTAGTTTTTTCTCCTTATTTAGTAAGAAAATATATATCCCAATGTAATCTTTTCCAGTTTCTTGTGGCTGAAGCCTCATTTGTGGGCTTCCAAAATGACACCACTGAAGAGCAGAGCTTAACCTCAATGTTTGGTGAAAAAACACAAGAAAGGCAACACCTCTGCTGAGGAAGGGAGTAGAAGCATTGAGCAATATTTCAAAACAAGTGGACAAACAAAAATATACAAAAAGAGCCACTACAAAGTCAGTGCATCTCTTCTCATTTCTTCTGAATATCTAAGGTGAATCAAAGCCAAGCCAGACTCTTATGCAACTAGATTGAAACAGCCCACATGTTTAGGCCATTTTCTCATGGCATTTCCTGATGAAAAACTGCAAAGCACAACAGTTCTTGCTCTAAGTTCCTTTGTGTTTGTATATTGTTCCACATAAAATAGACACTGACAGCAAAGACCCAGCTGCGGGGGGTTTTTTTTTTGGTTTTTTTTTTTTGTTTTTGCTATGGCTACTTTGAGGAACAGTAATCTAACGGGAATACTCTGAGGGCAGGTGTCAATGGTGAAGCAGCATAGTTTTTCTCCTCTTAATTCACTCTCTTTCTTAAAGGATCTGGGGTCTGCAGTGAGTATCCATGTTGGAAGCAGCATGGTTGTCAAGCATTTACCAGTATTATATAGTAGGAGAGAATCTCCTAGCATGCTTTTATAGGCTGTCAGCAAATAATACTCCTTATAACTTAGTCCTATCCAAAAGCTGAGTAACTGTTTTACAGAACTCCTGAGTAATATACAGGAAATACCCATATGTACAACGATAGGTACCAGAGAAATCAAACCCCTCCATCAAAGCTGTATTTATCTTACAATCCTTTTTTTTTTTTTTTTTTTTTTTTAATAGAAAGGTCATTTCAATTAGCAAGTGGGGGCAGGGAGTTATTGTTGGTAGGCACAGCCCCATACTGATGGTTCCCCTATACGTCAGCACACGAGCATTAACATTGCTCAGATAATCTTGCTGGCAAGCAAAGAAACAACTATCATGTTACTTGAAAGAACTGAAGCTATATTGTGCAGCAGCAGTCATTAGTCTCCTTGAATCTGCTCATAATGGTGAATGCATCATTCTGCCTGCCTGCAACTCGTGTAACAAACAGCACAGCCAAGTCTTTTCCAGTTCTGTTATTCTGTTTTAAAAAACACTGACATTTTCTTAAACAGACATAATTTACAATTTTAAGTAACACAACAGTGCCTTGGTGTGCAAGGGCCAGCAAGCAAACAAGACTCCTTTCACAAAGATAAAAAAAAAATAAAAACCACAGTCTCGTGCTCTCTGAGGTCACCATTGCTCAAAACTGGGGTGAGGGGGGAGGAACCAGGACCTTTCTGTGACATATCTTTGGCTTTGGAATATGTATTGTGCTCCCACAGCAGAAAGCCCAAGTGCAAGTAGAGTTAAAAGCAATGTGCAAGGCTCTCTGGGGACATCAACTTCTTGTGTCTACACCATCCTATCCTGTGCTACACCTACTGCACCTCAGACAGCAGTTTTGGACACTGAGCATCCATGCTGTTTTGATCTCTGATTCATATTCCCAGCCTTCCTGACTTCCCCTGACTGCCAACACCACACAGGAAACATCAGGAGCACTCACAGCACCAACCAAAGTCCTCCATACACCAGCTGGTTGAATCACCTTGTCAGGCACCTCTTGGAGCATCCTCCACCTGCCACCATGTATCCCCACCATGCCATGCCCCTACTACTCACATTTTCAAGGAGAAACACATAAAAAATTATAGAATTTTTAGGATGAGTGCCCTTCACATCCATCATCTGTGGGCCATCCATCTCTATCAGAAAGCACAAGGTGGTGCTCATGAACTGGCAAGTGAAGTCCTGACATATGGTGAAGTATTACTAAATAACATGAATTCCCTGCTGGTGGGCACTAAACAGAAAACACTGTTCTGTTTATGGCCCTGGCACAGCTGGGCTTCTCTGCTGCTGCAGAGCTGCCTGGACAATTCAACTTGTCTGAGTCTAGCAGCTGAAGACAGATCACAAGCACATGACACTGCAGACCTCCAGGACGAAAATAATGGCATACTTGTCATTGCTGAACTTCTCTGGCATCAGTCAGCATGGCAGCTAAGGAGTGGATGCACTTCCCTCTCCTGCCTTTTGTAGAAGCTGATACAAAGTGCCACAAAAGTGGCCTTTTCTCTCTGGAATTTGATTTTTGCTCTCTATTTTTCCATTTTTGTTTGGAGGACAGCATTCTTCCCCCTGTGGGAGACTTTAACATACACCATAAGGTAAATCTGTTTTCTGTCATGACATGTTAACTGAATCACAGCCCCTGACTTAGTATGGCCTATGGGAATCCCCTTATCTCCGACTGTCATGGCAATGGGTTCATTTTTAACCCCAGCAGAGCACCTGGCAGTCCAGAGATGTTCCCTCTGCTGCCCACCCCTCTTTGCAGGCTGCAGAGGGTAAGGGCATCAGAGTGGTACTGTAGGATACAAGTGACAAGAGGCAGCTGTGGCTTTACATGACCTACTAAGCACTTTTATTTACACACAACTAAATAAATCATCCCATATATAACTGTCTCGGGCAAAAAAAATGAATAAAATTATTTCTTTTCCTGAGGATTATCAACTCTGGGTTAGTGACCTGAGGTCCAGAATCCAAAATCCTTCACTAAAAAGTCTGTTGCTCTAATTTATCAGATCCTGCAACGGTACCAGGAAGGAACAACATCTTAACTGTGGCAGCCCATGAAAATATGTGACTGCTACTTTAAATTAGAGATGGATTGAAAGCAGCAGGTGACACGAAAACTGCACCGCTGGTGTTGCCTAATAAGTGAGCAGAACCATACTGCAAGGGCAAATTTTCATCTGCCAAAGCAGCTAAAATGAGAAGCACAACAGTAACACAGCTTGGAGGGCAAAGAGATATGCCCTAACAACTGTCCCAGATGCAGATTCACTGCATCATAATGAAATTTTTTTTGAGTGTTGGGGTTTTTGTTTTTATCAGTGATGTTTAATCAATATCAGGTCATGGAAATACTCAAAAAACATTAATGGAGGGAAGAAACCAATGCCTTTATATTATAGGTTCCAAATGAGCTCGTAAATGTCCCAAGCAGTGTGACAAAGGCTGTCAGGAGATGGTTTATGACTGAGCAGGAGCAGGAAGCTTGGTGACTCACACATCATGGCCCATACCTGGACATTTCCAGAAAATTTCTCAAATATGAGTAGTTCAAATAGCTCAGATAAGGATTAGGTAGGAATGCAAATATGGGGGCTTTACAGGAAGACAGTTCAAGCTATGAATCTTTTCCAAAACATCTTTGTCAGGGATACTCCCTGTGTACATTCAGCCTTTTGGTCACATTAACATTTTGCTGAAGAAGCAAGTTTGATAGTATTTTCTTTGCTCACTCTTCCTTATCTTCTGAAACTTCAATGCACATCAGTAAAATAACATGATCCACAGGGAAAATTTTCTTATTTTCTTATTGTCTATAGGCTACAGAAAATTTTAAATCAAATTTGAAATTAAAAAATTGGCAGAATATGAGTTGAAGTCAGTATTAACTAGAAACTTCAGCATAAAGTATATTCGTTTGATCAAAGCAATATTCTATATCCCATGGAAGCTTTTGAAGAATATTTAGAAGTAAAACAAGTGGGAAAAATATCTCTGTGCCAAATTTTGAGTTGTTTTTTAAACACACATCAAGGCAAAGCCATAAAGCAGCCAGTTGCCTGTATCTTCTGCCAAGAGCAGCATTCTCTCTCTCTCTCGCTTTTCCCCTCCTCCTCCCTCCAAATGAACAAGATCAAGATCAAGAAAATTGCATCAAGTCCTTGAGGCACGTTTCAAGTTTGCAGGAATATCACATTCACATGAGTCACCACCACACACACACAAACACACACAAGTCCCTTTAGTTGTTTCTGGTGCTGCCACCACCAAGGAGCAACCACAGGATTTTGGAATGAGACAAGAAAATAGGGAATCTGGTAGCCGGTGAAAAACTAAGAAGCAGAAGTAGGGTTACTGAGCGAGGGAGAGAGTGGGGAGCATTTGCTTTAGATGCCAAAAAATTACTCCCTACAGCTGTGTGCTAATATTATGATTATTATTTTGGCAGAGGCTTTTTTGTTTTCTTTCCCAAGCTTATCCTGCTCCCCTCTTGTGCAGGTATTGAGCTTGTGCTGGGCCAAAAAAGCAAAGGAAACAAGGCCATCAGTTTTAGATTTGCTGTGCTCTGTCCAAGATACATAGCACATGGCAGCAAGGGAAAGCAAGAGAGAGGGGAGAAAAGAGCTGTGCTAATGGTCACAGCCTGGGTAAAGACCTTTGACTTTTCCAATAGTTTTAGTTCAGAATTAAAAGATGACTGGGATGAAGAGATTTTTTTTATTCCCAATTGTCTCTGATGTAAATAATTAATGCAAATAACTTGGTGTATCTCATTAGCCTGAAGCTCTAATGTGAAGACATTAGAAAAGCTTTAGTACCAGAATATTTTATTGGAGGAAGTTATGGTAAGATCCTTCTCTCTATCAATCTTCCTTCTTCTATCAAAATACAGTGTCATTGTCATTACAGACCTTTCATAGCTATCATGAGTTTCCATCAGCTCAAGCCCTCTGCATATCACTGAATCAGCAGTCTTCCAAACAGCACTCACTGCCTGTGACATGCAGTGCTGTACAGTGGTGGCAAGGCAGTTTTAGTTCCTTGATAGTCTGAAAGATTTCTTACTTTTGCTCTTGTGCAGAATTATTGCTTAGATACCCCATTCTGCAGAATTCCCCCTCTCCCCTCCAAATTATTCCTTCAATCCTTAGGAAATAAAGTTCTGCACTCATTTTTCTGTATCTATTCTGTAACTGAGAGTCACTGCAATTTGAGGCTTCCAAGCATATTTTCTCAAAATTCCTTAGCAGAGGGAAATATGACAAAACGTGAGGCAGTATGGGTACAAGTCAGAATAAAGCATGAATTTGTCAGTGTCAGTCAAGATTGTTTATTTAAGTTCTTAATATCAAAGGAGGTCTTCTGCCTTAAATTGAGATTCCAGTATCCCCTATTTCCACTTTCTCTTTCCCTTTTTTTTTTTCTATTTTGACATTTATTTTCTATGTTGTTTCTCTCTGCAAACATATTACTTTTATCGTACATCTTTTTCCTTCTTCTGCTTAAAAGCCCTCACAATATTTTATGTACTTTTTGGTCTTTGTGTCTCTTTATGGCAGCCTCCATTTTCTTGTCTGAAACAGCTGCACTCATTTTTCCTCTTTAGGGCCTCAATCCTGAAAACCATTTTAAATCAGAAAACACTTAGGCACATGTTTAGCAATGGGGTTAATTTTTACATGAACTGCAAGGTAAGCATTTACCTGAAGTTGATCAAAGTTCAACTGCTTTGCCAAACAGGTGCAGATTTCATATATATTTATGTATATATACGCACACATACATGCACATAAGATAAATGTTTTGTTTGAAACGGAACAGCTTTCCAGAAGGAGAACTGCTGGCTCATGAAAAGTATTTGGCAAATTATAACCTCTGTCTCGGGTACCTAAGACATATTACATTCATCACCATCACTCAACTCAGTGCCTATTAAATAAGACCCTGCACAAAACACATCCGCTCTTCATCTGTGACAAATAACTGAGATTTTTTTCCAAAATGGTCATTCCTCTGCTGCACTGAACCTCTGCAGAGAGAAGCAGCCACTGTGGTGGAGTGACAGCCAGGAGGAGCAGCGCATCCTGGAGCTGCTCTGGTACAGGGACACAGGTGCTGTGTCTGGGAAGCTGCCCACCAGATTGGATTGTGTGGATTGTGCAGGAAGCTCTGCAAAACAGCTGAGCTGATCTGCTTTTGTATGGGCTCCACAGAGCTTCTCACCAGGGACCTGCAGAGGAGTGTGGCATGGCCACAGACCCATGGCACACAGATAGACATCCAGAGAGCTCCCTTGTGACCAGCAGGTCCCTCTACTGCACTCTTGTGCACACACCCGGAGTGCTGCATCCAGCTCTGGCGCCCTCTACATAAGAAGGATGTTGACCTATTAGGGCAAGTACAAAGGAGGGCCACAAATATGGTCAGAGGGATGGAGAACCCTCCCCATGAAGACAGGCTGAGAGACTTGGAGTTGTCCAGCCTGAAGAAGAGAAGGCTCTGGAGAGACCTTATAGAATCTTTAGGTACCTAAGGGGGCTACAAGACAGCTGCAGAGGACTTTCCACAAGACCTTCTAGTGATGGAATGAGGGATAATGGCTTCAAACTAAAAATGAGCAGATTTAGATATTAGGAAGAAATTCTTGATTGTGAGGATGGTAATGCACTGGAACAGTGACAACCAAAGGAGCTGTGGATGACTCATCCCTGGAAGTGTCCAAGGCTGGGCTGGATGGGGCTTTGAGCAACCTGGTATGCTGCAAGGTGTCTCTGTTCACGGCAGGAGGGGTTGGGGCAAGATAATCTTTAGGATACCTTCCAATACAAACCATTCTGTAATTCTGTGATCCAAATTAGAGTGCAAGCACTTTTACAGCAAAAGGGAACTCAGAAGACCTTTCACTGATATGTATTGCTTTATTGATGTTTATGTGAACCCTCAAATATTTGGTTTTTTCACTCAACTCGTATTGTAGCACTCTCCCAGGCTGCACACAGACATGCACATAGGCACCTAGATACCTACATTTGCCTTTAACAGGGCTTTGTTCCGTCTTGAGCTGGGCCCCCTCACTTTGTCAGATGGATAGTCAAAAAGATGGGGGTATTACTTTCAGGCACAGGATAGATATGGCTTTAAAACCAGTGCTGTTTCCCACGCAGAATTCAAGAATGTGGGCAGACAAGTTTGCCTGGTTGGTGCTGTTGGTGTCTTCCAGCTATGGGGCTTGACCCCCATGCTGCCTTCACCTCTTTTCCTGGATGAGTCACTTTTTGTAAACCTGTTCTCAGGTGTTCTGTTTTCACGTTGTATTGGGAACTTGAACTGTGAATTCTTCTGGCAACATATTACCTAAAAAGCTGGGCTTAATGAAGCCTGTATCTGTTTGGGGATTCAGTTACAGAATCTATTCAGATATGTCAAGGGTACCAAATGTGCTTAGGTATTTTGCTGAACAGAGACAATATTAACACTAATAAGAACTAGTTCCACAAGAAAGTTATTGTAAAACTGGGAATATTTTGGTTTGGTTGTTTTTTTTTTTACTTCTAATTTCAGAGACTAGTCTCAGAGTAAGACCTTGGGTGAGGAAGCAGAAAGGCAATTACTTCCAGTGTGCTGGGTGAATTTGCCAGAGGAGGGAAACTGAATGTTTGATGTGTTCCCCAAGGCCAATGTTCCACAATTATAAAAATATACTACCTCCCCTGTAACTCTGTGAATATAAAATGAAGCATCTTACCTACCATTAATTAGCTGTATTTTGTAGTTTTATGGACACTGAACATGGTGTTCTAATTTGCATACATTAACATGTAATTTACATGCTCACTGCAAAGTATTCAGTTTTATTGCCATTACCTTTTGTGGCCTATTTCTCTAATGACTGTAATGGAATACAAAAGAGATTTCTCATTGTGTTTACCCTGTTACCTTATACATGAGTTTCAGAATAATGTGTCATGCTGAGAAGTGGGAATTTTCATGTAAAAGGTTTTGCTTTCTAGTTTGAGCCACTTCAGGACCACCCACTCTGCTGAATTTTCTAGTTCTTTCTATATTTCCTTAGCCACTACTCTTTTTTTGCACACATAAGAACAAAAAAATGTTTTAAAAGTCAGGTACAAGTGTAGAGACTTGCTCCATTGCCTGCACTAAAAAAGAAAGTCAGACACAAGAATTAATGGGTTCTACTCTATCAGCACCTAAAGGCACAGAGAGAGAAAAATAATCTGCAGCTGGGGAAAGCTGAGCAGGGTCAAAGGGCAGTGCCTGCATCTGCATTCACTGAGAGGCAGAGAGGAAAAATAAAGGGTCTCTTTTTGTTGCAGCTCAGCACTATTTTAGAAAGCGCAGATACTAACTTAATTACCACAGTTCCCTTTTGCACTAGAGCACTGCAGCAGGCTATAAATCAATACTCTAAGGTCACATTGCTAAAAGCACTGAAAAAGAGTCTTTCCTCTCACTATAGCATGTTGTTTGCTGCTCCTGAAGCAGTGTCACGAGAGTTCAATATCAGAGAGAGAACAGGGCTAAAACAATGATTACAAAAGAAATCAGAATTGCAAAAACGTTAAGGTGCAAAGCGAGCAAGTCCAGTTACAGCAGATGCCACGATTGCATCAAACCTTCCATCCTCTCCCAGCTGAGAGACAGGAGACGCAGCAGCAGGTGCCCAGCAGTACGAATACATTTCATTCTGGGCTGAATTTTTGTTGTGGAGGCCAAGTTGATGGGAAAAGAGCACATCTGAAAAAATTACTGTTATTTCTGCTGAGTATATCTCTGGCAACTTTATCATACATCTGAAATCAATTATACATATGCATGCATGACATCTTATTTCAATAAATTGTTGGAAATGGGGCTCAGGAGTTGCAAAAATAGATTTTTTTTTTTCCACTTGCCTTTCTATTATACCTGCTGACCCAGATATTTCACAGCCTTTGGAAGGGAAAACATCTCATATGAGATTGGGAAGATATGGAAAAAGCCACTTCCAGCTGAGATACACTTGGCACAGCATTTAATGGCTTAGCCAGAGGGAGGTTTCTTTACGTTTGGGTTCACGCTGGCAGTATGTAGCCAATACTAATATTAGATAGAAAGAGAGGACTTGCATCCAGGTGCCCAGGGTACTACAGGGATGACACACGGGATCCCATAAACACCTAGTTTAGATGCTAGAACATCTACAGCTTTGCTGTTAACAGACTAATTTATGGAGCTAGTAAAAACTGACATTGCAATTGGAGGTTGAGGGACGTTTGGAATTAAAGAAATTAGAACTCTATCCAATATTAAAATACAAATTTCAGGAAATTTTTTATCTTTAAAACACAAACAGATTTCTACCCAAACTGAAATTCAATTACCAAAACTTGCCTGTACCCTTAGAAGGGACTTGAATCCCAGACACTGGTAAGTACACCGCTAAACGGGGTTTTTAGTCCGGGTGTGAAGTGGCACGGATGCATTCAGTTTAGACTTATTGCTCCCCTGAATTTCAGCCCAAACACAGCCCCTGCAAATCTGATGTACAAGCGGGAAAGTGTGGACTAATAATATTTGGCATGCACTGTGAAACTCATCAAGGCATGCTTTGATTTAAAAGTAGAGCCTCAGACAACGCATTTTGGACTCCTCAAATCACATTGTATGACAGCAATTTTTTGTGAAAAATTTCTGAGAAGAAGAGGAAGAGCGTGATGTTATTTTAATTGATGTGAGGATTATTTTTCACCCTTTTGCACAAGTACAAATAACTCCAGTAACCTGTGACATGTCTGTCCTGATAGTATAGTCTCCTGATTACCAGAGCCAACTTCCTGGGACCTTGTTTGATGAGGAACTGGCCTAGATTCTGGCATGCAGAGAGAAAAAAATTGTCCATATGCATCTTCATATTTAGTTGTAAAGACAAAGCTAATATTTTGATTCTTTGTCAGCAGGACTCATACATGGCTAGTGAACATGGGCTGGCTAGGAAAAAGAAAAAGACACTATTTTGCCTTTTTTTAGTTCCTAGACAGTTACAGTTACAGGGCTTCCTTTGAAGTTACTAATGCATTTTTGGACGTATTTAGGTTGGAAAATTTTGAAAGTTTACAGACCAAATGATTAAGCGTTTGTGGCAAAATTGGATGAAGCCTCTCTATTCTATTAGAAATAAGTAAAATGCAAATATTCAAAGTTATGCCCAGAGTAAATTTAGTATTTCCTAATTCACTGATGTACACTCGATCTGAAATAATCAATTAAGGCTTCTAAGTCTTCTATGATTAAATTAAATTTGATTCAACTTTTTGAAAGATTAAGCAGTGCTACAGAGTAAAGGAAGCCTCAATGTACTTTAAATCAAAGGAGATTAGACAAAGCCTCTATGTCTGACAACACAATATTTGTAACATTATTTACTTCAGCAGCAGTTATGAGAACCTTATTAACTATGTGTTCCAGTATAACTATATTTATTTAAATTTTATCATCTGCCAGAGGCCATGCCGTTCTTCAAATAGCTTCATCCCACACTTTAAGGGATAGTTATGGAGCTATGAATAGGAAGGTGGATGGGGTTAAAACATTGTGACAAAACTTCAGAAAATAGCAAGAAAAAAACAATAGCAAAATTTCAGAAGCGACCTTCAATACCCTGAAATAAAGTGTAAAGGATTAGAAAACCTTAAGTGAATATTTCCTACACAGCATCTAAAACAAAATCTTTTTGATTGTGACAGGAACTGTTGTATGAGACAAGTAATGTAAAAAAAAAAAAAAAATATATATATATATTTTATGAAAAGATTGCAAAGATGGATGGCACTGATCATTAATCACGTTTGCTCAAGCAGTGCCACCATAAATACTGAGTATGCATAAAATCACAACTGAACCATTTTTCCCCTTCCACAGACTAATATGCCATGTAGAAGAAGCCATGTAGAGAAAGCCACTCACATAAGCTGAATAAAAACAATAGGAGCTCTTATTCATATCCAGCAAATTTTGCTTGAGGTATGCGCTAAGACAATGCTGTTCACTTTGAAATTCTTGAATACTGCAGTTTTCATCCTTGATACAGGAGGATAGTCTTCAGCCATGGTGAGTGTGTGTTTTCACATTTAAAAAAAAATCTTGTAATTATTTCTCTGTCTGATATGCATAACACATTCTTGATTGATTAATTGATAAAGAAGGAAGGAACACAATTTTTTCTAAATACCTGTCTCACCTGTATTCCTTCCATGACTCTGCAAATGTACATTATAAAATTAAAGATGTTTCTCCTCAAGTTGTTACAGAAGCACAAAAGTATTTGTGGAGAAATAGAAAAAGCAACAAAATTTAAACGAATTCAAGTATCCACTCCTGGCAGTTTTGTGGATTTTCAGTGAAAGATTGATTCAGCAATAGAAAATCTGCTCCTTAGGTGATCCATAAAGGATCACATAAAGGATAAGGCCTTTAAGCTACATTGTTATAATATTATGACACTTGGTTACTGCAAATAAGGCGCCGTAGTGTTTTACACAGTTTCTGCGCAGGAGAGTTTCTGTGTAGGAGCCCCATTCCCTTAGTGTATAAAAATATTGTTAAAACAGCACCAGGTAAACGACTCCCAGGGAACTTGAATTGCCACAAGAATTATTGATACTAAAAAGTTACGAAACTGTGCAGCATATTCTTAAGCACCGTCTACTGGTTCTTCAAATGGTCAAAAACCTTCATAAAGCCAACAACAAACTTGTCTGGCTTCAACAAATTGTACCTAGAAATAGATGTTGTCTCTGTGATTTTGAGTTATTTGGTCTGTTCATTTGATGTTTTGTGATTTGCTTTGTTTTTCTGCTGGGGGCTGAAAGACTCAGATATTTTTTAAAAAAGAAAGTGTTTTGGCCAAACTGCAAAACAATTATTTGAGATGTGCCACAGTATCCTCTGACTTAAAAATTTTGCTTACTTTGTGCCCCAGGGTTATCAGTTGGTAGACCTCTTTGGCAAGCCTCCATGCCCCACTCCTTTGTTGTCTTCCCTGGGTCAAGATGCAGGAGAGGTACCCTTTCCTAAAGAGGAATGAAACCTCAGAAGAAATATCACGTATTAGGCTAGGATGGTGGATAGACAGGAAGACGTCTTTAATCTTTGTGGAAACATTAACAGTTTAAGGAGAGGGCATGTGTCCATATATCACCACAATAACACCCAGATGCAGTCAAACCGTGGTGTAACCCACATCTAAGAATTGAGGAGCCCACAAAGTCTCAGCAGACCTCAAGTCAGATAAACATTTAGAGGCACAGATTATCCTTTCAGCAGAGGAGATTGTTTGTCTCCAGTGGGCAGGCAGTTCCACTGTGCAGGATAGAGCACGTCTCTGCTGACATGGGTGCAGCCACAGTACCAGTGTTTCAAGAGTTTCATGTCACTGTCAAGCACGGACAGTCCAGACACCGCTGGAGGGGACACGGAAGGCAGAGAGCTTTTATCAGCCCTGCAGGCAGGATGTGTTTGCCAATTCACCTGAGGCAGGCAAGTTGTCACTGAGATGAAAAAGAAACTCAAGAAAGTAGAAAAGAACTGGGTGTTGCTGCAGATATATTCCTTAAGAGTTGATTCCCTCGTGTTAACTGACAAGGACAGTGAGAAGCAAAGCAGGATGATTTTTGCTCAGTGGTGCCTGCAGATCTTGTACTTTTAACAGGGATAAGAAAACAGCCCTTTGCTGACCCTCTTCTGGCACTGTGCTCCTGTTTGGATAATATGCCTTCACAATGTTTTGGAGATATTGATTAACTCCTTTCTGTGGAGACAAATGGACTCTCCAGTGGCAGATTTGAATCTATCCAGTAAAGTGCCAGAGAAGAATCAAAGAGTAAAGCCAAAAAATGAGAACAGTAAGATAAACTGGAATAAGGCTTAGAAAGCAGTTTAAGGCCTGAACAGTGAAGACAAAAGTTAGCTGCAATTCAAGTGCTATGGAACTGAAAGACTTAAAGTATTCATAGTATGATATTCCTTAGTGTACCAAAAAAGGCCAATGTCAAACAGCTGCTTTGCTAGTTCATGACAGTGTATCCAGTTCTAGTCTTAATACTGTACATTATAATTTTCTCAAAGTCAGAAAAATAAAAAACACTAGGAAAGAAAATAGTTTTTCCTTCTTTACAAATAATCTAAAACAGCAATTTACAAAATATTGTGAATGTTTAATAATTTATTGATAATATAAATGGTTTTTTCCTAAAATATTTCAATGTCTGCCCGAAAGAAATGTTTTGAACATCATGAATCCATCTAAACACATCCTGAAATTGTAGCAAATTTAAGCAGGATTACTGCAGCAGTATTCAGGCTTTTGATTTTGCTGACAAAGTTTAAACCTCTGCACCTAATGCATACCTCCTGTTTCTCCTAGCCACAGGGAACAGTTTCCAAGACCCAATCTCCATAGCAATCCCTCCAGCTTTTTGGTTTTAAGGAATTTTGGACTGTGCCACTGGTTATGAGAGCTGAAGAATTGGGTTACCTGCCAAAAGTCTGGAAACACATGATGAACAGATAAGCACCCCAAAGCCTTCATTCTGTGATTCCTCATACCTTGAGATTTTGTAGAAAGACCAAGCTCTACTGACCCTGTGGCAAATGCCTGCAACCAGAGTAAGGCCTCATAATGTTTCATAGCACAAGGATGTAAATACCTGGTTTTTCTGTTCAGATGCCAGTCAGAGGCAAAGCCTGAGGGAACAAGAGTCCAATCTGAGTGAATGAAGATGTGTTGCTGTGGCTTTACTCACTAAAATGCAAGAAGAGCAATTTTAGGGTTTTTACTTTTTTTGGTTTGTTGATTGGGGAAATTTTTTTTTTTTTTTTTTTTGGCGGATGGGTTTTGAATGCAAAACAAAAAGTTTAGTTGAACGAGTTAAGGGTTAGAATCAAAACACTTTTTTCTTTACCCCACTGCTCAGTGAGGAAGACCTGTATCATGCAGGAAAGAGATACCAGGTTACAGTTTCTTCCTCTCCTTCCTGAAGCATGATAATAGGACTCCCTTCTCATACTCCAGCATTTCTTTGTATCCACTGACATGTTTCTCCCTACTTCTGTGGAGTGTTCTCTGGGCACCCACAGCTTCTCACTCTGCTTGCAGCCATTCTTTTCACAGGATGGGCTTCTTCCCCTCATTCTTTTGTGCAAATTTACAAGAGAAGGATCATAATCTGTCTCTATAAGGTGTTAAATACTATTGTGATAAAGCTAAACATGTTTTCTGCTTACCTAGTTTTCAAAAGAGGGGAGAGAGATACATGAAAGACAAGCCCAAGAATAATGACAGAACTGGGGAAGGATTTTAGGAATATACTCCTATGTTCCTGCTACCATACCACACTCATTCATGAGCAAACATGATTAATCCACTTTATGTAGCTGTTGCGATTTGGGAAAGCATCTCTCTGTTTTTAATTTTTAGTGTAAAGCTCTTCTTAATTTCATTAGGTGTTTCATGAGGGTACTATCACAGGTGTTCTATTCAGTTTCTTTTTTATCCTGAATGTGTACACCATGATTTTTTTAATATCACCATATGTTTTTGTAAGGTTTTGATTCAGAAATGGATTGTGTACTTTATTAAAGACAAAAGAAGAAACTCATCCAAAGTAACACATGTGCACGCACACATATGCACAAACAAGGAAACAAATGAGAGGAAGGATTTAGTGACAACATCATTTTCCACTGCCTGAGTGATTAGAGAGTCCAGTGTTTTATATCAGACAACCTCTTTCTCTCCTCTAAAGCTTTAAATAAATACTTGTGCTAATTGCAGGTAGCAGCGGAATACAGCATCACTTGTTTCCGAACTGGCATGGATGGGAAAGGGAATAAACAAGCCATGGTAGATTAAGCTCCGTGGAGTGCTGCTTTTCTGTCACTGTCAGCGTACAGCAAAGAGAGTCCCTTGCTATTTTACTGTTTCTGTCCTTGTAATGTATGCCAGATACCTATAATTTATGACACAGAGCCATTGCTTCGTGAATTGCACTTCCTTTTAAACTGATGCTGAACTCGTTAGTGGGGGAAATGTGACAGGTTGATAGTGGTTTCTTATCTGCAGGTTAAACATTTTCAGAATAATTCATGGCCAGCAACTGTTAGAGCTGTAATGTTTTTTTAATTAGAGCTGGAGTGGACTGTTCACTAAGCTTTTGTGCTCCAGCAAAGAAGACCTCATCATCATCAGTCTGAAGCTTGTTACCTTCCCATCCATCAGATTTCAGGGAGGAAACATTCTGAAACTCAGTCTGCTGAGCTTGAAAGAGCTGTCCCAAGCACTGAAGCTACCACCTCTCTGGAAAACTTCAGGGTGACTATTTCCAGCACCACCATTCAAGAACAACAAGCATAATTAAGAACAAGGAAACAAGAACATTTACTTTAAAATAGTAACACTTTTTTGGGGTGCAATGTTATTCCTATTTCTGTCCTCGCTACGTTAAATCATTAGGAGATGTGTTTTGAAGCTTCTTTACTCTCAAGGCCAAAATCTGTATTTCCAGGACCCTGAGAAAAGGCTACAACTCCTTTGTAATCCCATCATCCAAGGAGATAGAGATTTAGCAAGCAAACTATGAGACTTATGACAAAAATCACAAAAGCTCACTCTAAAGAGGTCACAGCCCAAATGAGATCATACTAATGCAAGTTTAATTGCTTTATTTAGCTATATCAACTTACATCAACTGAGAATCTAGTTTGGTCTCTAATTTCAACAGTGCATATGGTCCAACAACTCTACAAGGTACCTGCAAATGTCTTCAAGAATCAGACTATACTCAACTACTCAGTACAAAGGGATAAAAGTGTATTCCAGTTTGAGCATCTGCCTTATAGGTCTCATTGTGCTAGGTAAATTGCATCCCATATAGGTTTAACCCAAAATTAACCTTGTCTAAATACCCAAATATTCCAACAGACTATTTTGTCACAATTGAGACCAAACCAAATAACACCAACATTAATTTCTGACACTCCTTCTTTGTATCTCTTTGTTATACAAATACCTTGTTTATTTTCTTTCACTGTTTTTGTACATTCACAGGATCCATGGAAAGTTCTGGGACCATCCCTTCAAAACGAGTGATATCTACCTCTAGCTTCTCTGTAATAAAATATGGCAGAAGTCCTAATTAGAGCTCATCCACAGCAAGAAATCTGCCTTGTATATTTTCTTGTAACAGATGAGTTGTTTTTTCTTTCCAAGTTTGTTGGAAAAATAAAAAATTCAGTGTTTTTAAAGAAGAGGGGGAAAAAAATCACTGTAAATGAATAAATGAGCAAACACACGTGCATTTTTAATAATGCATGGACACTTATTTTAAGAACAATATTCATGGAAGAGCTATGATTGTTATATGCCTGAAATTCCCAAATGGCAAAATATAATTAAAGTAAGAACTGTTGAACAAATAAACCTGTTAAATACACAATATTACCAGGCAAAATGGCTATGCATTTATCACTTTGCCACTTTAATTACATTGACTGCTGCTCTTCATGCATATATTAATATCTCACTAACATTATGGAGGCTGAGACATAAATTACAAAGAACTGTCTAAAAGGAAGACTTTTATCCAAGCAGAGTACAGCAGTAAAAAGTATTATATACTTTTACAATAAAACTTAGCATTGAAACTAATCACTGCTTTTATTTGGATAGCGTTTCTTGCAGTTGTCAGAAACTTCATCTCCCTAAAATAGTAATTAATGAAGTGCTGGCTTGGAAAACCAGCTAGAGTGGGTTTCAGATGCATAGGTCAAGAGATTCAGCCTAGGATTCTGAAAGTAGCTAAAGTGCAAAACTCACAGAAGATATTTAGCTTATCTTGAGAAAAGAAAGGAAAGGAAAAACTGTATGTCATTTCTGTTTTCTGTATAAATAAAGACTACTATTTTAAGATTGTATGGATTATTTCAGGAGGTTCTACATCATCATCGATTGGCTGGATGTGGCTTTGAGTGGGTGTGCTAGCTATTCACAGCAAAAAAGGTCAGGAAATTCATTCCCATGGGATGAACTTTTCTGAACCTGGAAATGAGCAAAGAGACTTGGAAGTGACTTTTGACCATTTGGATGAGTGATGATGCCAAAGCTGCCTTCAGCATATTGTAATTCTATAATGTATGCAATACTGCCTGTGTTTTGAGACCAAAAGCTGTTAAATGCTGTTATTGGGCCTGAGAAACCCCTCGGAATGGGAGGTTTGGTTGAGCAAAATTCAGGAGATACTCTCACACAGCTTAAAGAACTACTTACAGAGGGCTTATTAAACATTAATCTCCTTACTAATAGCTGTTAAAGCCATCTTACAATCAAAACATCTTACACAGGGTTATAGGCAACTCAGAAGATATTATCTAGACCTTTACTGTTCCTAAATATCAAGTGCTATAGAAAATTTTGAACACAAAGTCTGTGGATATTTATCTGAATTGTGGCTATTTAACCCCTCGGTCATACTGTATTTTCTTCATGCTCCCTGCCTTACCTGAAGTACAGGAAAGAAAACACTTCCAGAATGGGAGTCAATATTCTTTCCATAGTGCTTCAGAGACTAACCTCAGAGCAGAGACAGAATATAATTCTTGTCCTGCATAGATATTAATTTCCTCATTGATGCCCAGCATTTTAATGTTTGGGGTTTTTTTAATTCCCAACTATTAATGGTCTATCAAAATTTTTATGGAAGGAGAGCATAGGATTTTCCCTATGTAATAACTGAAGAGCTAAGGCATATACATGAGTTTAGAGGAGTGCTTCATTTCTCAGCTGAAGAACCTAAGATCAAATTATTCAGGTTCCTTTGCTTGTTTTATCATTCTGTGTGTTGACAACTTCAAAAAAGTTAAAATTCAATTTTAAGTACTAAACATACCACAGAGTTGCCATTGGGTGCCTGAAAACTGACACTACAGTGGGACACAGAAGAACAGCTGCCCAAATGTGTGTTTATGCCCATGGATTTCCCAGAATTATGCAGAAATTAAATGCTGCTACAAAGAGGAGAATTGCATTTTGATGGCAAGGATTATGCTTCCCTTGCCACACAGTCATTCAATCCCTCCTCTCATCTTACCTTACCCATTGCACACTGTCCAAATCCTGCTATCAGAGAGGCACAAATGTTCTAGAAATATCTTCATTTACTAGTCAGTGTCGCCTTGCTCCTTGAGTAAGTTTATTCAGTCCTACTGAATGATGTTGAACCAATGTAAGAAAAATCATGGTCGCATGAATAAGCAACATGAACCTGTAAAGGGATCCAAAATCAAATTGCATTGACAAATTGAGATCTGGTATACTAGACTTTTAACTACATGATCGTGTAGCATAAATTAAAAAAAAAAAAGAAATAGAGAAGAGCATTATGTTAAAAACTAATATATAAAACTGCACCAAGGGGAAGCACAATGGGACCTCAATCTTTGCCACTGTCCCATTGTCTGCTGTGGATTAAACTGAGCAACCAGTAGCAATAAGAAGCAGGAGGATTTTATCTTCAGTAATCTGCCCCTAGCAGTGGATGAAGGGCAAAGCTTGACACTATATTTCACAATTACTTGCTTCACAGCTGGAAGTAATGTTGCAATTCATAAACCTGATGTGGTTTTCCGAATCTGAGTGGAAATGCAGTTCAAAAGCTTCGGGCTGCTCCCTCGCATGGCTCTCTGCATTTCTGTCTCCCAAACATCTAAATTATCCAAAATCATCCTTATAGACCTGAATCTGACCTCTGTCCCATCCTGCTCTATTCTTTATTCCCTGCTCCTCTAGCCTTAAAGATTCAAGGATAATTGCAGTTAATAAAGCACCTAAGGAATATTGATTTTCAGCCAAACTTGTTGAAATTTCAATTCTTTAGGCTGAACATCTCGAAAAATTGGGAAAAATTTCATATTTTATATGACTTCTCCAAAGTTTAGAAATGTCTTATTTCGTTCAAATCAGTCATTTTGGATGGAGCCAATCTACTTTTGTCACTGAAATTTATGAATTTTAAAATTGTTTTCATATAATTTGGTTTTACCAGTAGTTGTCTGCAAATGAGACGTTGGAAAAAGCAATAATTTTCTTGGTAAATTGGCTGTGTGATTTTAACAATGGCATTTTTTTTACAAAGGAGAAGAACAAACTTCAAAGAACAAGTTTGAGGGCTTTTGTTGGTTTTTGGGTGGGCTTGTTTTTGTTTTTGTTTTTTTTTTGTTTTTTTTTTTGTTTGTTTTTTGTTGTTGTTTGTTTTTTTTTAAATTTATTTATTCTAAAACCTAGTTACTGCTTTTGAAATATATTTTCATTTTCTTACATTTCATATTGTCTTACCTCAGGTGTCCTCCCACTGAAAGTTGAAAAGGTAGATAATGTATAAGGAACATAATCAAAATCTAATCCTTGATTCCCGTAGTCCAGTCTTCAAGATATAGCAGCATACACTAGGTCCCTTTAGTAATCCACAATTTACAATAGTTTTATCTGTTACATAAATTTGACAAGAATATGATAACATTTTTGAAAAAAGCAAGAATTTCCAAATTTGTTATGTTACTGTGGATTTAAAAAATATACTTTCAAATTCAGATCAGTTATTATCTTGTAGAACATTCTGAAATGTTCATTCATTTTTGCTAAAATAACAATTGTGCTTTCAACAAGTCTTATATGTCAAGTAGTGGCAAAGCCAATTTCCAGGTGCTGTAAACTGCAAACATCCTCATGAAATCCCAAAAAAACTACACTGATTTACACCATTGTGCTTAAGTACAGCCTTGTGTTTCTGAGAAGTAATGATTCTTAGAAAATATCTAAAGGTACTCAAAATCAAAATTTAAAGGAAAATCCTCTGGCAGAAATGATACTGTCACAGGATGGCATAGACCACTGGAATAACAACCATGCTATCAAAACATAGCCAAAGGAACGCAATTTGAAAAGAATTAAAATCTCATTATCAATGACATGAAGAAAAAAGATAAGAACAGCTTAACTACTGCCTGTCAGTGCATGCACCTAGTGCAGCACCCAGCTTAAATAGTATTCAGGCAGCTGCCTGTGTATATACCCAATATTACATGTTAATGGAAAAGTTAAGACTGCCAAGATAGCCCCTTTTTTTTTTTTTCTTGCTCATTCAGATGGAAACACCAGAGACTGTGTTAAACTTTTTTGCATGGTGTGTATGTACTATGCCTTCAAAATTGAATACTGGGATGTTCAGAGTTGCTCCATGACTGACAGCTTCTCCATGCTCTACAGCGTAGTTGAAAAGGGAATACACCCAGCAGGACTCATCATATGGCTGGGACTTCAATTTCTTATTAAAAAGACTCTGACCTTTCTCAATATTATTCTCATCCCCATGTCTTCACCTCCCAATAGCTCAGATTTCCCACTTCTAGAATGAATAAGAAGAGAGCTTGCCTACTTGGATAGAACTGGAAAGGAATTTAATATACACCTGTCACAAGGAAATCCTTGTGCAATAAATAGGGGAAAGGTACTCAAAATAATGGTCTGGATTTTAGCCCTCATTTTATGGTAAAACCAGGGTGTAACAATAAGCAACTCCTTTTAACATTTTCATCTCTGCTTTCCCTCATCTGTTTTGTATTGGCTGCTAGAGGGTTTATTGTGGAAACAGTCCCTTATTGTGATGTTGTTCCTGTTTCTTTTCTTATGCCCAGTGCAGAGCCCTTTAGAGACAACATGGTTTAGAGCATCTGTTGCTGTAATTTGAAGAATTTATAAGTTATTTTGTCTAACTGCAAAATAATTGTTTTCTTGAATGCATTGAACACTTCAGAGTGTAAACACAAAAATCATTAAAGGAATGATAAGGGAAACACTGTAAAATTGAAATAGATGTCAACTTGATAGGCTACTACGGCTCAAGAGGAATTACAGTCTGTCATTCAAAAAGTCAAATACACAGTGGTTAAATACGAGAAAATATTTATGAGACAAACAGCAGTATTCAGAGTTCAGATAAAGAGGCTGTTCTAAGGCATGACAAAAAATGGCATCTGTTGAAATACTTCTAGAATGGAGAAATCTGAGATAGCATTCTTTCTGTCTCAGGTATGCCAGACTCTATCGTTTCCCTCAGTAGATGGATTAAAATGATGACAGACGAAGATTCATTGCCAAAGTAAATGAAGGATCACATTTAGATACGTAATTACTTGGGTTTGGGCCACCAAAAAAAAAAAAAAAAAAGGCTAAACACAGATTCAAACATCTACATTGGTAATATTGAATAGTTCTTTGACATTCAAGCAACTTTCAGACACTCAAAGTTGCAGTGCCTTTCCTCTAACAAAGACCACAATTGTGGTGATGATTATTTTCAGCAAATACCTTTTGTACCATACAGCTTTTGTCTGTAACAGGTGCATAAAGTTGTCTTCTTCAAGAAACGCTGTCCAGTGTGTATGCATGCAGATTGTCCAGATCTTCTGAAAAATGAAATAGGTAAGTCCTGTTGCAATGTTGAAGACTTGGCATAAAATCCTAACCCTTCTGAAATGAATGAGATTTATTCCACAAATTTCAGTATGGCTTGGATTTCACCTTTTGGATGAGAGAATAACCACTCGATACTTCATTTGGTCCTAAACATTCCATCAAGTCAAGCAGGACATAACGTATTGCTACAACACTCCTCAAAGCCACTGTTTTTGTTTCAGCGTGGTGACAGATGCCAGCCCTACTGGAAGCATTTCAAACTGACTCCAAGTGAGACATTAACTTGCTGCCCGGAGAATAAACTTTCCTCTTCTGTTTGCTGAGCACATTAGGGAATGTTTCAGATATGTTTTGCAGGACAAACCCTTTTGTTTTACTAATAGGGCTCATGCACATACTTCCAGTGGGAAAACATCTGGTTTACAAATCTGTTCTCCTAGATATAGCTGGATTCAAACTACAGACTCTGGAACCACATCCAAATACTCCCAAAGTTCAGCAGAGTTTGGATCAGGGGGCTGGACTGAAGTAATTGCAGAAAAATAGGCCAGGTCTGGGATTTAAGCTTCATGCATTTTCAGGGACACAGATTTTGTCTTAGGACCAGCTCTGCTTCTCAGTTCCAAGCACATTCATTTCATGATGCTTTAGGCAGGCAGGCTGCACCTATGCATAGCAGCATAATACAAGTACATTTCAGTCAAAAGAACTGCTCCCATGAAAAACTGAGGTGAGGTTAAAAGAAACTTTCTAATTTCCTTTCATTCATCTGCCAGAGAAATTTTCAAACTTCTGCCTCAGCGCACGCCTTAGCCAGACAGTGCAACATGATGCATAACAAAAGCAAAGCTTTTTCAAAAAATTACTTTATAACAGTGTGTTAGCTGGCATCTAAAGGTTGTCAATTTTGACATATTGTCCATTTTTTTTATATTGAGATAATTTCAAAACCATAATAATAACAAGTAATTATCTTAGTATTTTGAAAATCTGTACTTTTGGTTCGGCTCCTTAATGAGCTATCATCCAATAAAAATAGACAAAAAATAATTCAATGAAACCTTGATAATTTAGATCACAAAACCTCTGTGAACTTTTATGGTGACGGATTGAAGTCTTCTGAAACATCTGCTGCTCAATAGTCTCTATCAGGTCAGAAGTTTCAAATGTAGAATCCACTCCTTGTGAACATACAACAGATGTTGTTGTTCCTTGTCTTATAACCTATATATGAGTGTGTAAGAGAGAGAAGCAAAAAGCCTTCCGAAGTTACCTATGACTCCTAGATACAATATCCAGAGAAGAATCCACACTGAAAATCACAACTTTGTGTACCTAAAGAGCTCAAAAAACACACTTAGCAAATGGACTGTCCCAACAAAACAAAACAGCCTGAAACATTACTCTGAGATAACAAATAGCCGTAGCAAATCACAATCTACATTCACTGAGCTCCCTAATCAATAGTTCTAGGAACTAAATATTTCTTTAAATCCTTATTGGGAGAGACACTAATTGCCAATAATTAAAATAAAGCAAATTACAGCATCAGCTATTCAGAATCTAGATGTACGACCTGACATGATAGAAACCACTAAGAGAGAAGTTCAAAGACTGCTGAAGCTGATGAAGCCATGGTTACACAGATCTGTTTCCAGCTGAAGCAGTCCCTCTTCTACTCTCTCCTGCTTGTGATGCCCTTTCACTTCTTCCTGATGCCAGCTACATAACTGCATATTGATCTGGAGAAAGATAATTCGGCTAAGAAATCTCTTTTTTTGTCACATCATTCTTTACTCACAGGGAGATGATAGCACGGAGCAGGTACTGCGTAAAAGGATACAAAACACAAAATGGCAGCTAAAGACTGTTTCTGCAGCTGTACTGAGCTTTGGACTGGGCCTCATCTCCACTGACAAAGGATTTACCAAACAGCTATCATCTCTCTTTCAGCTTAAAGGAGAGACATCAGCCTAATTCCATTTTTACCTCTGCCAGCAATAAGTGATGCTGGCAATGACCAATATTTTCTATGGCTTTCTCCCTCCCCCGCCTCCCCCCCTAAAAAATTTATTTTCTGGATGACACAAAAGCCCAGAAGTGGTGTAAATATTCAGTAAAACTCATATGCCATACATGAAAGGGGTGTGATTCCATAAAGCTGGAAGAGAAAGTCACTTTGTACTTTGCACAAATGAACAGTAAGTACAAGAAGAACAGCTCACCACTGAATGAATGTTTTATCATTCTCCTTGCTGGGAAATATGTGCTTATGAGCAAAAACTCCTGCCATAAAAAGGCTGCCATTGTAAGAGAACCAGAGTATTCTCAAAACTGTGCCTGATGCAGAACACAGTTTTCTGTGAGAAGGGTGGGAATCAAACGCCTTGGAGGCAGGCTAAGGGACTACATGGCATGTTGTTTCACAGGAGCTACTTTGGTCTGACAAGGAGATTAAAGGAATCTAGGTTTTTTCCAACCTCTGCAGCAGGACCTTACACCTCAGACTGTGGCACAACAAGGCAAGTGTGCAGAGCAGGTGGTTCACCTCACTCATCGTGAGTCCAACACAGATGGGAAGGGAGGCAGCTCTTGAGAGATCTTTTGCAGCCTGGCAGCAGTTCAGTCCATTCCAGTCCTTCTTACAAAACTTTTGCAGGATCTAAACACTTCAAAAAGTCTCTCCTCTTGCCATTCCCCAAAAAAGCAAACAATTTTTTTCTGTGTGGGCTTTGACCTGTAACTCAAGAGGCTCTGATGGTTATAACCTGGAGTGAAAGCCCAATATCACTGCTAGTGGAGTTATTCTGAGTTATATTGGCACACACTCTAGAAGAAAGCACAAAATAAGCACAGTTTTAAAGAATAAGCAGTTAGATAGATTTTTGGAATTTTTGCCTAGAAGGAAAATCAGCATAACGTATTTCCCTTCCTTTGGGATTATGTGGGGCACTGACATCTCAGAAAAACCAAGAGTCACTAAAATGTTGATGCACCATCCTCACAAATCCTTAGAGATAAGCAGGGAAGACAGGGGCATCCTGAGTATTCTCTGTTGAATTGCCTTCAGGCAGAAGTCTCCAAGTATCAGACAGAACATTATTTTTGTAATTGTATTTTTACATCCCAATATTTAACTACCTCACCACTATTGAGAGAAGATTCAATGAATAAAATAGGAACAGATGCATGGAAGAAATGAGGACTCCCTCTGCCAATATAAAAGTTCAATTTGATGACCTGAGGTTGGTAAGAACTAAAGCATTCAGACCCTCTGGATCTTTTGCAGTCTTAGAAAAGGATCAGTGACCCACTCAGCAAAGTGTCTCTATAAAGAAATGGGGGCCTCTCTCATCATGATTAAAACTAATCAGCATTTGTGTTGGCAACAAAGAAGCTGAGGATTTAATGGACACAGAAAAGACAAGCTCCCAGCCTAAGAGGCTATACTTCAGCTATACTTAACCGAACTTAACTATCCTAGGCTGAGGAAAATGTCTTGTCCTTGTCAGACTTGCTCAACACGTCCCACTCAAGAATTATTGTGGAAAAACATAGGAGTTTTTGATCTGTTCTTCAAACATAAAGCATGAAAAGACTTTTCTATTGGTGACAAAATCTTTCAGCTCCATCGGTGCTGCACATTCTATCAGGACTCAAAGTAAAACACCCTGTTTTTTCCCTTTAAAGATTCTCAATTTAGGCAAATTAGAAAATTATAAAAGCTTTTGTGCCCCAAAGTAAAAAAGCAACATTTCTATACTATGCTATTCACAATATATGGTCTCTCTTTACTTATCAGAGAGGAGAAAAATGGCTCTACCTCAAGTTGCAGGTCCCAAACTAATATCAGATAGCTTGCTCAAAAAACAGTATGGCTAGTACACAGGCCAAAAAAAGGCATCTCTTCTTTCATGATCTGGTCTTTATTTGAGAGGCACCAAAAGTAATACAATCTTCCATAAATGAAGACACCATGAAACTTGCAGCTCTTGAAGGAAGCTGATGCCCCAGGAGTTTTGTAACTGAAAATTAGGAGAATTCCAGCAATCACAGGGGAAGTAAGAAGTTCCCCAAACTTGCTAATGAAAATACTAATCTTGATATTGTCAGTGCTTGTAGGGTGCTTGTTTCTCATCCATGTCTACAAATTATGTCTATATCAGGATGTAATGGAGGCCAATAGGAGATCACAGAACAGCCAGTGCTGAGAACAATCGGTATGCACATTTCAAGGAGTTTTATCTTGGATACTTACTCTTCTTGTTGACTGAACTCCCATTAGTGGTGGAAGGAGGCTGTGTGTGCTCATGGAATATGTCTTTAGGTTTAGTTTGGTTTGAAGAGGATCCAGGTGTGGAGCCTGAGACCTCTGTTCTGTGCAAAGTCCAGCACATGATGTACAAGGGTACATCTGCCGATTGGCTTCTAGAGGGTGCACTTCAGCCAAAGAAAATGCTCTTGTACATACCCCTCAAAGAAGAAGATGAATAATTTTGAATAGATGAGGAGGGAAAAAAAAAAAAAGAGGCAGTATATCCTGGCAATAAGGATAGAGGTTCACCTTCCCTGCAATATTTCAGTCCATGCAAATCCAAGTGAAACCTGGAGGTATACAGTCCTGCTCAGTCCTGACTCCATGTCTGAGTCAAGGGAAGAACAGGTTTCACCAATTTACTCAAATGAATCATCACTAATCATTCTCAAAAGCTAAAAACAACTGTTTATTTTTTCTATATAAGCATTTGTATTGGTCTTCCCATCAACAGAGGCTGTGCATGTTTTCTGGGTGTTTGTTAGGAGGAAATAAAACAAATCACCCTTTGTGATCAACTTAGTGAACTTAGTGAACATAAAGGAATCACACAGACAAATCCAGCTGACACTATATATTTGGGCCCGATCAAGAACTTCCTAACACTAAGTTGAGACTTTCAGGATCGAGGCACATTCTGCCTTGCTTCTTCTGTAACACTGGAGAATGTACAATTAATGGTGAGTGAAGGACTTATGACTTGGTTATGGATCACTTTCTGTCTGACTTGGTCACCTAAATAATTTTTATTGCATTTATTTGTGGATTACTATCAGTCATGAATTTCCTGGTAGTACCAGCTTTGTGGCTGATATCTGATGCTGATCTGACAGATTGCGGAAGATACTTTTTTTCTCCTGGATTATGGATATCTGCAGAAATTATGTTTGGACTGTTTTATAAAACCTGAGCCTGGTATAATATAACAAGACAGTCAAGCAACCCAAGGATGACAGCAAAAAAAGTTACAGAGACAGCTTCAGACTTCTCATCAGTATAAAGAAAACTGAACTATGTGGCCCCAAAAGAGGACAAAACTCACTTCTGGGACACCATAAAATCTTGCATTTGTGTGGAAAAGGGAAGGCCTTGGGAGGTGTAGTGGGAAAGTATGGCTGTGAAGCTGGATTTGAATTCCATGGGACTGAGGAAAGAAGGGGATGAGCGAGAAGACTTATCAAGAGATATGGAAGCCTGCATTATATTTTGTGGGGAGATTTATACTAACCTTATCCTATAAGTCTGCAGGACATCATTAAATCTGTTTGTCTATGTTAGCTGGACATGACAGTGACATGGGATCAGAGTCATCTGACCAGTGCATGATAATGGCCGTATTCCACCAATCCACAGCTCTCATCCTTTCCAGAGCAGGGTAATTTAAAAAGGTATATTTTGTCTTTGGGAGAGATCCTGTCAAAAGGAAAACGGTGTTTTTAAAGCTTCAGATAAAGTCAAAATGTTCCAACCCAGCTGATCCAGAATGGCTATTTTCTTTCTTTTCTTTTGAAATTAATTTGTTTTGGCAGTTCCTACATTAAAACAAACAAAAACAAATAAGAAACCTAGAAAAGTGATATTTTTATTTGTAAGGGGTTTTTAAAATATAATTTAATGAGCCATTAAACCTCCCATTAATTGTTTTAAGAATTTTAAATTTAAAAAAAAAAAGTTGATGCTTTTGGTTTTACCTTCTCATAGTATTAAACTTGAGAAGTACAACAGATTGAAAAACCCAGCTACCACCGATTTTCTTGATTCCTCTGATCAATTCATTCTGCTTTTCATAGACTCATAGAACTAATTTGGTTGGAAAAGGCCTTTGAGATCATTGAGTCCAACCATTAACCCAGTACTGCCAAGTCCACCACTAAAGCACGTACTTCAGTACCACATCTATGCAGCTTTTAAAATACCCCCAGAGATGGGGACTCAACCACTACCTTGGGCAGACTAGTCCAGTGCTTGACAACCCTGCTAGTGAAGAAACTTTTCCTAGGATTCAGCCTAAACCTCCTCCAACTTGTGGCCATTTCCTCTTGTCCTGTCACTTGTTACTTGGCAGAAGAGACTGACCCCCACCTGGCTACACCCTCCTTTCAAGAAGTTGGAGAGAGAGATAAGATCCCTTCTGATCCTCCTTTTCTCCAGGCTAAACAACCCCAGCTCCCTCAGCTGCTCTTCACAGGACCTGTGCTCCAGACCCTTCCCCAGCTTCACTGCCATTCTCTGGACCTGCTCCAGCACCTCAATGTCTTGGAGTGAGGAACACAAAACTGGACCCAGGATTCAAGGTGCAGCCTCACCAGTGACCGGGATAGTGGGGCAATCTCTGCCCTGGTCCTGCTGACTCTGCTGTTGTTGATACGTTTCTGATTTTTGCATCTTTTCAATAATCCAATAGAAAGCCTTTCAAGATATTACTCCACACAGGTCTTAGTGATGACCAGAGTGTTTTTTCACTCTGAATATTCACTCCTTCTGCAGCATCTTATCCCAGTTAGGTTTGCAGTTGGATTTCTAGGATGGGAACACAAGTCACAACCATTTTTAGGGTTCTGAAACGATTGAATTTTTAACACATCAAAGAAAGACATTCCAGTACCCTCCTATTAAAATGCAGAAGTAATTTTTTTGTTAATTTGTCCAGACTTTCAGTTCCACCTTCTTCCCAGAGATTGAATTAAAAAAGCAGTTCTGCACTGTCCATCAGATGTACCTTTGGCTGCAAGAACACAGATGCCCTTGGACTTTCATCCTTCCACAGCCACTGTCATGCATGTTGTTTTTGCTGTCACACCCCACAGTTATCAGAGACAGGCAGTACAGTGGGAAGCCTGGACTACAGTGGGAATGCTATGTTTCTTCTTCACTTAAGAATATGCAGAGCCCTTAGAGGGAGTGCCAAAGTATTCCCTGCTGTGCAAGTGTGACAAATATATAGACAGCTTTCTCAACAAACTGAGAGAGTGAGAAAAGCATGCTCAGAATTTACATAAATTGCAGGGCCCTGTTGACCTTCACAGAATTTCATGAGAAGGCCTGAACTTGTAAACTGGAGTGGGCACAGAATTCCACCTCTCTGTTATACTACCAGCAAAAACTTCAGTGATGGGAGCTAAAATATTAGAGTTACTAATGATGGGCAAGACTTTATACCAGTGAGCTATTTAATGAGTAAATTTCACATGGTAACAGTGAGGAGAGGGAGAGATAATCCAATGCATAAGTTGTTCAGGTGGAAGCTCACACCACTGGCCAAATCCTGGCTGCTCAAACTATGCCAGTAACTACTGGCAACTGCAGCAGCAGCCTGTTCCAGCTGTAAGACTGTATAACTCACCTTATAGTCTTTCATTATGGCTTTAATGACTCATAAATCATGTGCCAGAATCCTAAAGCCTGCTTCATCCTTCTCTCAACTAAGATTTCCTCTGTGACCTTTGACAAGATATTTCATTTTAGCCCTACCACAGATCCCCATCTACAAAAATGGTGAGCATAATCCAATTCTTTAAGTTCTGTGAAGGGCATACCGAAGACAGAGTTTGCTCTCAGAAGTCACTATGATAACATCTGGACAAATCAGGCAAGAAAAGCAGCTAAGCACAAAGCAGCTAAACAAGGTTGATAAATGTTTTGTCGCACATTAAGCTTTAATTGTTAATGACGGCAGATGTACTATGAACAAAAAAAAAAAAAGGGAGTGATAACCTTGCAAGAATATAAAAATTTCATATAATTTGTGAGTTTACCTTAGAACAAACTCATAGAGGCAGAAGGGCAGGCACACACCTACATACACACACATACATGCATTTATTTGCACATGCAGGTTCAGGTGCACGTGAAAAGCTCATTTTTATATGCAGGTGCAAACTTTTTCCAGTGTTGAGGCTTGCAGCTCAGGAAATTTTGCACATTTCACAAGGGTGGAAAAAAGTTGTGATTTCATGGTAAATGTTTCATAAAACAAAGACCAGATGTTTGTCTTAGCTCCTGTTTTTACTCTGCCTTACTTTCCCAGCTGGAGTTATTAATTATACCTTTTATTCTCCTACTGCAGCTCTTAACTCCAAAAGATTAAATGGCTTGATTAGCACTGTTTAGCTTTTCCTAGGTGGTTTATTGAATGTCACATTTAACATTCTGGCACCTCACAGATGAAACTAAATTCTTGCAGCCTTGAAGAAATACAATTATTTTTTTTTTACCAGAGATCAAGAGAAGGGCATTTGTTACATATTTATGAACACATCACATAGGACATTTCTATTTATTCTCTAACACCCTCTCACAAACACACAGCCTGTTCTAGGCTGTATATTATTTATAAATGTTGACAATAATTTGGAAATGCCTCTTGGAAAAAATTTCATAACATAGTGACTGGGAGGCTTACAGAGATTTGTAGAAACCTTGGAGTCAACAAAATATCCTCACATGATTTTTCTAACTCTTCTACCTGCTCGGAAACCTATAGAAAAGAATGCAAGTAAACAATCCTTTAGCAGATAAAGAACATTCAATTCTTCGTCCTGGTGAAGCTTATATGGCTGTACCTGTGCTCCTGAGAGAGAATCAATAATTCACCATGAGACATCTTTGATGCTGCTCCATTAGTGGCTGGTTAAGATAGTGCCAAGATTTGTTCTTTCAAGTGCCTAAAACCCAAATCCTAAAGCTCTCTACTCAACTGAACCTTGAGCCAGGCATCAGATGATGGCCATCCCAATGTTTGCATTGGACTAGTATCTAAAGCCAGAAAGCTAGTGTGGGATTGCTGTGAAATAAAAAGCTGCCTTTTTATTTCACAGGCTGTGAGTTAAAGTGCTTACAAACAGCTTTCTCTCTTCTCCCTCCCACCCTTCAAGTATAGGATTAACATGGGTAGCTGCCTAGCTAGCTGAAAGTATTTTCAAAAAAACATCATTTTGATCAATTGAACCCATGTTATTCAACATCTTTTCAGATTCTCACATTTTAAGGACATTTTAGAAAATGTTATAACGTTTATTTTCATGTGTTTTCTACTTCCAAGAAAACACAATACTGATCGATCAACGATCTCTGAAGAGAGAATAGATTTTGTAGACTGACTGTTAATAGCAGAATACAGTAAGAAGTAAAGGCTTCAACACAGATTTCAGCCTATGGCTGGGCAGAGGTCCTACATAACCACTGAAAGCTCTTCCTGTGCAAATGGAACCAATGTGAGCTTCAATTTGTATAATAGTTTGACCTATTTTTATAATAGTTTCTTTGAATTCTGAGGCACCTGATCTTAAAAAGCAGATAGTTCATTTCTTCTGATTTGCATTCACATCCACATGTAAGTGCCCGCGGAGGAGGGGGCTATATCAGCATCACAACAGAGCACAGGGGTGAGGGCACTGCATGGAGCTTGCCGGCTGGAGGAGCTCAAACTACAAAGCTGGAAGCAGCCAGGTCACACTGAGTAAGTGAGACAGAGACGCCCTTTCATTCTTTGCACCATATGCCAAGCATCCTGCACGCTGGGCACGGGGCAACAGCAGCACACCATGTTTATATACATGTGCCAGGAGTTGTGGCCATTGCCATCAGCGCAGAAGCAATTAAGACTTAGAAAAATTTCTAAACCTGCGATGATTTTTGTTCGTCACGGATTGCCCCCTCACCCCACTCCCCCGCTGCGGTCTCTCACTCTGCTTGGTTTCCCATTCCATTTACTTCCAAAGTGACCCCCCAAGCCCGGACAAACAAAACCAGATGTGAGACTAAAATGCTATTTTGTGTCACTGCAGCAGCCCTTTGTTTTGCCTCGTTTGTTGAGCTCTAGTTTGTAAGAACTTTGGGGCAGAGGCTCTCAATTGCTCTTTGTTTACATCTCATCTGCAAAAGGGCCTCCTCCTTCTTCACTGGCTCTTGTACTCTACCACAATAAAGATGACTATTAATAATATGACCTTCAGCTAGCAGGAATGTATTCAGCAACTTAAGGCACTGACATTGGAGAAATCCTTATGAATGCCTGAGATCATATAACCCTTCGATTTGTTTTCAGGCCTATCTCCAAACTGTGGTTAAGTAGCTATCATTTCTAACATTTGCATTCCTCTTACCCCATAGTGTGTGGGGGGGATGGTACTATCATAATTATACCACATTCTTCTGGGTTCCATAACGAGCTATTATTTTGCTAATGGAATATTCAAGCAGTCTGCAGTAATTTATCAAATAGTCCCAAGTCCCATTTTCTCTGTGTGAATCTTTTTGTTCACAGGTAAATTGATGTGTGGGGGGTTATCAAGGCTTTTTTGTAATTCAAATTAACCATTCCACCCCCCTCTCAGAAAAAAAGATCGTTAGACACAGAATGTTATTTTTTTTTCTAATGATGTTTAGAATTAGAATTGTGCAGGCTTCCTGTGAGTGGCAATTTCTGCATTTTAATTCATTCTTACAGTGTTTTTGCATTTTAACGCCTAATTTTGAAAATTTGCCTAAACTGAAGGGGAGCAAAATGTAATTCCATTTCTCCTTACAACTATTGTCTGCTCCACTGTCAGATTAAACTGCCAACAGTGTAGAGTGCCATTGAATTGGAGATGAGAGAGAAAAAACTCACCACCCTCTCCATTTATTTTACTCTCAGTAAAGAGAAGCCAAAACCTGGCTGTGTACTTAGACCACACTGAAAAAGCACACACACACACAAACACACACATACACACACACAAACGCATTCACATCCCTTCCACTGTGTATTTCTCTGTGTAAGGGGAAGAGGGAAAGGGTGTGCACACAGGCACTCCTGCATACACACAATGCCCACATGTATGCAGGATAGGAGGGGAAAGGGTACCTCATAAAAGAAGAGTACGTGCAAATGATTTCTATGAATGACAAGATCTCTTGTCTTCTCAACAACTGTCTCTGCCAGAGTCCCTTATCTCCCAACTACAGTTAGGAAATTAATGGCTGGCAATGTCAAGTAAAGAGTTTTGGCATAAATGACAGAATGGCTGAGGTGAGAAGGGACCTCTGGAGACTGTCTAGCCCCTGCTTTGATCAAGATCACAGACGACACAAAACTAGAAGTGGTTGGTACACCTGATAGTTGACAGCAAGAGCAGGTTGCTCAGGATTTTGTCTGGTTTTGAATATCCTCATGGATGAAAACTGCACAACGTTTCTGGGCAAATGTTTGAGCACACTTTGTTAAAAAATTAGTGTGCTTTTTTTACGTTTAACTTGGGTTTTTTTACATCAGTTAGTGCCGATTGCCCCATTTCCTGCCACTGTGCATCACTATGAAAATTCATCCCTGTCAGGCATTTACACACGAAAATCTTCCAGAGCCTTCCCACCTCTGGGCTGAACAGTCCCAGCTGGCTCAGCCTCTCCTCCTACATCAGATGCTCCAAACCCTTAATCATCTTTCTGGCATTTTGCTGGACCCTCTGCAGTGTGCCCACTTGCACAGGGGAGCCCAGATCTGGACCCAGCACTCCAGTCACATCTCATCAGGGCAAACTGGAGGGAAAGGGTCACCCCACTCCATGTGCTGACAGTGCTCTTCCCAATGCACTCCAGGACACTGTTGGCTTTCTTTGATTTAGGAGCACATTGCCAACTGATGCCAACTTGGTGCCTTCCTAGAACTCCAGGGCCTTTTTTAACAGGCTATTTTACAATAGTTTGGCCCCAGCCTGGTATGGTGCATGGGCAGGACCTGACATTTCCCTTTCTTGAACTTTGGGAGGTTCCTGTCATTCATTTCTCTAACCTGCTTATGTCACTGTGGATGGCAGCACAACCATCAGGTGTATCAGTCAGTCCTTCCATTTATTGTCATCTGCAATCTTGCTGAAAGCATGTTGTCTCTCATCATCCATGTGTTTAATACAGATACAAAATACTAGCTGCAGGACTGATTTCTGGGATACAATATAGTGACTGGTCTCTAGCAGAACTGATTGTGCCACTGATCACAAAACACTGAGCCCATCAATTCAACCAATTTTTACCCTACCTCAGAAGCCACATCCTTCATTTTCCTCACCTCATAATCCATATTTCCTTCATTTTCTATGAAGATGCAAGGGGAAGCAGTATGGAGTGTTACAGAGGAAATTAAATGAAAAAGAAAAATGGAGAGGTTATTGCCTTCATCTGCCTCTATAAATATTCTGTCCATCTCATCTTTTTAGACTCTGTTTTCACCACAAATGTAAGTAGTGTCACATGGTTTTTCTAGAGATCTGCCTCTATAAAATACATTACAAGGAGAGTTTTTTGCTTTTTCAACCCTCAGTGTTAATTTTCTTTTGCATTGGAATGCCATATGCTGCCATGAGTTTGCATTCCACTTCGGGCGTCTGAACACAAGAACCTGTTTACTCCCTCTCTCATAGAAACAGCTTCCGCTCATTTATTGTGGGGTCAAAGCAGAACCAGCTAATAAGCTGTTTTGAGATCAGTCCATGAGGCATGAAAGCAGAAAATCTACCAACCATAAAGTTTTTCATCCCTGACTCGTTATTTCTGGCTAAAATTTTATCCTGTAGCCAAACATTCCTCCAGTGTAGGCTTATACTGAAACTCAGGGTTTACTGGGGGAAAAGACAGAGGTACAGTTTTGTGTGTGACTAGCTGGTCTTTTCTAATGAAAATCATTCTGTCACAAAGAATTTCTGATTTTTCCCAGTAGCTTATCTTTCTGTAGCCTTGTTCAGGTGATACTAAGCCAGGTATCATCTGAACGTGCTGATCTGTTACAGTATATTTACTCAATGCACTGATAAGTTCTGAAGTGCTCTGCTTATTGAAATATGTAAAAATCAGAATAATGAAAGGGCTTGAACTTCAGCAGTTATCACCCAACCAGTCTCTCCAGCTTTCAGTTCATGCCTTCAGCATAAACTGGTGTCCTCCCTTACCTGCTGGATAATCAGTGCACACAGGGTAGCATGAGCTCCTCCCAGCTATGCACAGTGCTGACTTCTTGTTTTCCATTCCAAAAACTCACATCAAATCCTGCAAACCTCAGATGTATGCATGCCTAATGCAAAGCCTATCATGGGAAGGGCCTTATAGAAGGGTATTGTGACAGTATAGCATGAAAACAAATGAGTCAGGTATTCATTTTATCCAAATGACACAAACAGCACTGGCAGAGACAGCTGGGGAGGTGGGCAGGAATTTGCAGCTGTGCTAGGAATTCCTACCAGGAGAAGTTTAGCCAACATGTAATGTGGAAATTTTAACCCTGAAGCAATGTTCTGCTATAAACAGCAAATCTCTTGCTACTCTGTGCATGCAGGCGTTTTTTTAATTTCCATTTTAGAACATATGTCAGATCTTGCTCTATTGTAACACATTCCCTTTGAACCACATCAGCCCCATTTATAAATACGTCATCTGAAGTGGTGAAGTGCTGGGAGATGCTCTATTGCCACATTCACTGGACATAAATGCTCTGAAGCTGAGCGTCACTAGCCACACTGCTAGCTGAAGAAAGTTGTGTAATATAAACATTTGGTTGGTAAAGAAATAAGGCATAAATGTCTTAGAATGTTGCTTGCTGCCCAAAGCAGCTTAGGATAAATATAAGCGCTCCGAGTTTCCAGTAGATTTGTGCATTATGATTAAACCAGAATTTGCTCATTTGCTTAGCTCACCTTTTACAGTGAAGGCTGCTATCACTGAAAACCTGTAGTCTTTGTCTAAGACAAAGATCTGTAAAGACAGTTGGAGGTTATCCTCTGGATTTGGGTTTGCTTCTTTGGATGTGTGAGGTTTGGTACATGCTCTGCTGGAGAAACGAGGTAAAGCAATGAAACAAATTTAAAGGTCTATAATAAATATTTTGAAACTGTATAGAAAGACAGAGGTATGCTTTGTGCACCACAGTAACACTTTCATGAATACAGTATCTTGCCACTGTTTTAAAAAGTTACACGAGCACTTATTTACAATATACAGTAAAAAGCTTTGTTTCACTTATAATTCTTGCAGATGAAGACAGAATTACTGTACATATTTTGCTGGCAAAGATCAGTTGGTCAAAGGTTTCTTGACTTCATACCAACAAAACAAAACTGTACCAAAAAAAAGTAAAAAGAGTTTATAAGACGATATGCTATTAAAAGCATGCTTTGGCTAACACAGCTACATATACTCAGGGGAGTGCTGGGGAAGCTTGAATAAGTATTGGCAGTGCTGCAGCTTTGCCTATGTAAAAGCACTGCAATCATGAAGGCATTTGCCATCATAACATACTGGTGTAACTATTCAGACTTAGTGCAGATTTGTCCTGAAATGGAACGAAACACTAGTGCAGCTTAGCAAGGCAGGAAGATATTAGACACATACAGGAGACATTTGGTGATTCATGGGTGCACATAATCTGCCACAACACTTAACCAGGGACTATCTTTGCAACATGGAAAATGATGCAAACTCATTTTGCAATAGGCTGATGAACAAGACAGGAGAGCAGCAGTTGCCACACTACCGAGTAAAACTGAAGCTGAGCAGCCTGCCTAGGCTGTACTGAGTGTGCCAGTACCAAGCCTGTGAGCTAGTCCAGCATTGATTCAGAGTGTGACAAAATGGAGCAAGGGTTTTGGGAGAGGGAGATAAGGGAAGAAGATAACTGCATCAGCAATGCAATTCTCTTTTTGATGCTAACTGATGATACTGCAAGAGGCAACCTGAGCACATTATGTGTACCCACATGATACTGCTGTTCCATCTGACTAGGATCGTGCTTTTTGGCTTATTTGATCAGTTCACATTGTTCAGAGAGGAATCCTATCAGCTGTGCTTCATTCCTAAGCTGCCAATGAGCACATATGCACACACTGAGAAAGACTAGCCCAACATTAAAGGCACTGTTTCTCAGAAACCAGGACTACAATTCTTGCTTTGCCACTGAATTCTGATCTCACATATTACCTGGGTATGGCTGAACATGGGGAATAAAATTTATCCCCTTCTACCAAGGCAAGGAGGAAAGGAAGAATAAAAGTTGTCAGCTGCTCATACATACAGATAGGTTAAACTGTTAAAGACACACTGCCAACTTAGTGTGTAATCAATCATACTTCAGTCATCGACATTTGGGGCCAGACCCAATACTCTGCACTTCTGCCATGGTTGACACAATGTCACTCTGATCTCACTTGTCTCATTCTGCCACCGAATGAATTATCATTGCTTTTACTATAACAACACAATTTTTCTGAGGCAAATAGAGTTCTGCTTCCTAGAAGCATCTCATACATAAAATAAAATAAATCTCATAGGAGAACTGGATGCTCAGCTGAAATGCTCTCTTTTTACCAGACATTTTTCTGCAACTACATGTCCAAAAGAATTTTCCAAAATAACAACACTTGCACTTTCCTCTTCTATGGAATTGGAAGCATTCCTACCTTTTTCCCCAATATTTTCCTGGTTCAGCATATTCATTCAAGAGTTATGCTTTCTGTCTTCCATGCTGATGTAAAGTGATTTCATTAGCTGTCAGGGAAAGCAAGGCTGAAACTGCTTGTCCTGCTAATAGCTCTGCTTAATCACACAACTTTTGAGGATCCACTTCATCTTTTCAAAACAATCTGTGGTAAAATATGATCAGAATGCCATTCTTTTCTGAGGACCTAAATGAATAGAGACTCTAAAAACTGGAAAGATAGTGCATTTCATAATAATTCAGGAGACTTCATGATTAAGAGACCATACACATTTGCTAATTTTTGATCTGCCTCGTTGTTCATAAACAAACACCCTCAGCTCCTGTTACTAGCAGAGGAATCAAAAAGGGAGGCAAATCCTTCCTGAAGAGAGGCATATCACTCCAGTCTTTTACAGAGCCAGGATCCTGCAACACTCAGAGGCTGTGTACACAGCCTATAAATGCAGAAAACAGGAACTTTCCTCTTTCTTGTGAAAGATGTCGGGCCAAGATGAGAATCTTCCCTAAAACCCACCCAGTTTAAACTAACACTGCCCTGCTCTCACCTCTTACTGTTGCCACGGTCTGGATAACACAAAACTCAACTGAAAACACATGATATTGAGTGGGATTTAAGCATATACATATAAGCACAGTAACCACAGTTCATGTGGAGGTCTTTCACAAGGTTACTGTTCCCTCAGCAATATTGTGGGACAGTGGAATTTATAGCTGGTCCAAGCACAAAAGTTCACATTGCTGTTTTACATTTGACATCTCAGTAAGCTCAGAAAAGGGAAAACTTACAGCTTACCCTTGATCCTGACAAAGAGCTTACACGAGCCTCACCACTGCAGCTGTTTCTACTAGAAGTCTTAATTTTGCTGAAAATCCTTTCTTGCCCCCTTGCCTTCAAAATCAATATGTCGTAGTGAGTTATTTCATTAAGTGCTGCTCATGCTCAGTACACAGCCCGTCTTTGAGGACAACCTTTAAATATACCTGCTGCCTGCAGTGCTGCTAGTACAAGGACACCTGGTATTTTGTAATGGGGGTATTCTGTGTGGGATCTTCATAAATATATATTACAATTGCTCCTGTTACAAAGGAAAGAAAAATGTCTTTTGGTCCTTAGTGAGACACATTTGCTCCCTACCCTTCTTCACTTCCAGGCTGACCTCTTGCCTACAGAGAGGCGTGAGGACAACCTTAAGTGACAATGAGACAAATTTCATTTTGTGGTGAACTGCTTTTTCAATTATTTTTCTCCTCTCTATTTCTTCTGGCTGACCCAGACCAGGCTGTTATGCTGACAGGGGTCCCTAACCTCCAGATTAAAATATGCAAATTATTGTCTTTCCTTCCACTTAGACTGGTGTCAGGTACATTGAAACTATAAGAAAATTTTTTATTTGGTTTTACATAAGATGAACATAGTTACTTATTTTTGTCATCTTCTTTAATTAAGTTAACCTAGTTTAGCATGATGTAATCAATGCTCAGGTACAACGTAGATCACAAGGTGCTTTACATTCTCTGAGGCAGATGCTGCTAAAAAAAAAAATCAAACAACTTCTGAAAATCTCTAACACCCCCCACTTACATCACTCACCTCCAACTTAGTATTAAATAAGTTATACTAAAACAATAGAATGAGAAGCAGATGCAACTCATCAGCTTTTGGACTTCCTAGAGATAATTCATAATGAAGTTTTTAGATTGATATTAATGATAATTAGCTTAAAATTTTTCAAATAAATTATTTCCAAAATACATGGATATACTCGTTTTCAGTCACTGTGAAGTTAATTTGGCTGATATTTGTAAACTACAGAATTATGCTACACAAAGAATGGCTCAGTGCAAGTATTTTCCTTTCTAATTCCTCTTCAGTTTTAACTAATTCTAAAAAAACTGCTTAGTAATATCATCATTAATAATGAAAATACAACAGATATCTCCAAGTAAACAGAGATATAAATATACAGAGTTTTGAAGGAGAATTGTACATGGTCAAAACAATCTTTCCAGATTTTTCAGGGAAATTTGGAGATATGCAGTTGGGAGAAAAAAAAAGGACTATTTCCATAAGCATGAATTCCTTTCTGTCCCAGGTACTGTTACAATATAACATGATAGCTGAAAATCTGGAATTTCATAAATGCAGTGCTACGTAATTGATATAGTTTTATCTACATGTGGCATGGAGGTGCACTGATTGAAACAAAATACATATGTTAGTAGGGACCTGAGCAATAGAAAATATAGGTTGTTAGAAATCATGGTAATCTTCCCAATCTTCCCCAAATACCTGGGGAATGCTGCATTTTAAAAAAGGTCCACCACAGTTTCTCGCCTGTTACACCCTGTTACACCCCTAACTAATATAATTGTCTTATTAAATATGTGACTATCTTCATAGGATTTCCTCATACTTCTTTTCGTCCACTTGTACATCTACAAATGGAGAAGTTTCTGAAATTTTGTAATGTGGTAATTTTGGCAAGATGTCATTAAAAGTTTCTAACCTTACCCTAATGCATGGCAAAGACCATTTCAAGTAGCTGGGCTACAGCATATTAAGATATTGCTTCTCCTGAAAACTGCGTGTTTCAACTATTTCAGCTATGATATGGGCCTGCACTGACAGTCAACCAAAGCAATGATAAACAAAATTGCTGTAATGACATTTCCAGCTCCTTTAGTTACACTCTGAGTGTGCCCATTGTATGAGCTTTTTCACTCAATTACTAACATGCAATAGAAGGTACAATAATTGCCTAAACCACAAGTTTTAGCTACTTGCAATTGTATAACACAAAATTCATAGAAGCATAGCATGTTTAGCTTGGAAAAGACCTTTAAGATGTTCAAGTCCAACCATTAACCAGTGCTGTCCAACATTAAACCACGTACCTCAGTGCCACATCCACACATCTTTATCTCCAGGGATGGTCACTCAACCATTTCCCTGGGCAGCCTGCTCCAATGCTTTACAACCCTGCTGGTGAAGAATTTTTTTCTAAAATCTAAACCTTTCCTGGCACAGCTTGTGGCCGTTTCCTCTTGTCCTGTCACCTGTCACTAGGCAGAAGAGGCTGACCTTCTCCTCACTACATTCTCAGGTAGTTGTAGAGAGTGATAAGGTCCCCCCTGAGCCTCCTTCTCTCCAGACTAAAGCTCCCTCAGCTGTTCTCATCAGACTTGTGCTCCAGATCCTTCACCAGATCTGGAAACACTTCTCTGGAAACACTCCAGCACCTCAATGTCTTTCTTCAAGTGAGACATCCAAAACTGGGGTGTGGCCTCGCCAGTGCCAAGTGCAGGGAGAGGACCACTGCCCTGCTCCTGCTGGCCACACTGTTCCTGATACAGCCAGGGCCATTGGCCTTCTTGCCCACCTGGGCACTGCTGGCTCAGGTTCAGCAACTTCCCACAAGCATCCCCAGGTCCTTTGCTGCTGGACTGATTTCCAGCCACTCTTTCCCAGCCTGTGGCAATGCATGGCTTGTTGTCACCCAAGTGCAGCACCCAGCACATGGCCTCCTTGAACATCATTCTGTTGGGGTTTGTTGATCCAGTCTGTCCAGATCCTTCTGTTTTCCTAGTTTGGGAATCCTCCCTGTACACTGCCTTAAAGCACCCCGCCATGGATCACATTGGTACTGGAGTCATTCACCTCAACTTCTCAACTGTCTCACACAAAAAGATTACTGTGATTTCAGTGGGTTTGGAGATGAGTGAGTTACAGCCCAATAATTACGCCTCTAGCAAGGGATTCAGGTCTCCATGATGGACTCATTGTGCAACCATAACCACATCACATGGAGCTACATATACAAAATTTACACATGTCAGAAAAACCCCAACAGAAACCAAATCTGGTACTTAAGCACAAATAAGCTTTCCCTTGGAAATGCAGCTGAATGCTTTAGAGACTGCAGGCTTTTGCGCTGTAACCACCAAAGTAAATCACATCACTTTGTGTGTGCCCACAGGCCAATCTGGCCAAGCTGCAAATCTTGCAATCCATCTCCTCCCCATGCCTGAGACTCCACAAATTAGTCTTATGCCATGTCTGTGTTTATGTACAAACAAGCATTTTAATTTGTAGTTCTTGTTTTTGTCAAGGAGGTAAAACTAACTGCTTGGTCATTGTCAGAGCTAGAAAATAAGTCAGGAGTTCATATTCACAAAAACAATTTGAGTAATTCAGTCCAAAAATCTGTTTCAATCATAAAATCCCAGCTTTATCAATACATAGGTCTTTGCCTCATCCAGGAGAAAATGTCTACATCTGAAAAAAACCAAACATATCTATCCGCAGAGTTTCTTTCTGGCTTAAGTAGCCTCTCCCTTCTGTCATCTCAAGATGTAAAATGTAGTCGCTCTTCACTATACAAAGAATCTCGGTGTCTGAATTGCCATATATTTTGTGAACGGGTTATCTTAAGCCTTTAACCATTTTGCATGTTGCTTCCTGAAATTCCAACATGCTCATAAGCTACATCCATACAAATATCTTCAATTTCATGTTACAAAACATTTCAGTAACTGGCAAAAACAAAGCCCTCCCAGATTTTCCAGAATCTTTGAACAGAAAAAAATTACACACAAAAATAACAATGATGTCATGAGGCCCTGTGATGCCCAAAAGAGAGAACAAAATGCTGTGAGACTCTGCAGGGTGCACACAACCCAGCCCATTCTACCTGGCTCTGGTTTTTATTGAGGAGCTTGGCCACAATCTCAGTTACCTTTCCTATTCTCCTTCCCTTCAATCCTTGCTCTCTCTCCTTCATGACCTTCTGGGGAGGCTGGCATTCCTTCTATGAGCAATTCATGTCAGATAACACTGGCTCTTTCTACAGCATGGGTAGCTGCTCAGCTGAACCAATCCAGGACCTGGAAATTTAATGTATCTCAGAGTTTAGTCAATATATGGCAAGCATTATTCATTAAAACCATGAAGGATTACATTCACGCTGGTAAGGTAAAGAAAAAAGATTTGGGATCCTGTAACCAATCCCTCAGCCTGCTACTTCATACAAATAATACTGTCTGGGATTTCTTATTAACTGCAATCTATCTAAAAATCCTTTCTTAAAGTCTGGAAAACCAATTTTAGAAAAAAATTTCAATTTAAACTTGGTTACAATTTACTTGCTAGATTAATCTTACAAACTTTTAATGGGTATATTAATTAGACATCATTAATAACTCCAATATCGGACATGAATTTCCTTTGTCTCTTAAACCAAATATGATTAACTTCACTCATCCTCAAGGGCATAATTTTGCAAAAATTAGCAAGCACAAGAGTATCAGATATTGTAGTATTAAAAGTGTCATTCTGTTTATGATATCATGTGCAGGTCTACCAGCCTAAAAAGCACCTGGAATCTCATGCCTTTTACACCAATATGCCTGTGGGATTGAAGACAGAAATCAAATGGAAATGGTTTAAAATACCACATTTTCAGCCACAACTCCTATATTCTAAGGTAAGTTATCTGAAAAAGAATTATCTTGCCTCAAATGGACCTTTTTTAAAGACAACATCGTGCCTTCAGATACTGAAAAAGTCATACCAATCAATGATGCTGAAATGTCTTCTACAAAGGTGTACGAAGTACGAAGTCCTTTTTGTGCAGAGAGCAATTTTTTAAAAGGCCATTAAATATTTCCTTTCATTCTTAAAATTGCAGCCATTTAATTAGCCTATATACTTAAAATAACATCAAGAGCCTGGAAAATAGAAAACTACACCATTCCAGCTCTTTTGCCAGGTTTTTGCTTTTCTGCTTCATTGATTCTCTCTTGCTATTACTGCAGCAGCTGGCAGAGCAAGTGTGTGCAGTGCCCAGCAGGAAAGCCCTCGAGCAAGCCAGCGCTTCTCTCAGGCACTCAGGAGCTACCCCACTGCACTTAGTTCAGCAATACCCATCTCTCACTCTCTCCAAATGCTACCAAATAGCCTCATCACTCCTGTCTGCTTCTGATGTTCTTCTTGTCAGCTTGTAGAGGTTCTCCACGATCTAGCTCAATTTCTGTGCCGGTTTTAAGAAGATTTCCATTACAAGCACAGCATAATGCAGGTTGTTTGGGGATTTTTGTCACAACATTAGACATTCTGTGCCCAGTTCTTCTTTCACTTGTCTTGACAGAGCCACTTTACTTTTGAAGAAGTTAAGTAATTTACAGAAAGTAGGTCAGCAAACTAAACATTCCCAGTGCCTGAAGCTATTATGGAGGCTGGTACTCATTCAAAGGACGGAAAGTGACCTGTTGCTTTTTCTGCCGGAGCATTCCCCATAATACAGAGGGTGCCATCTCTTCCACACAGAGATTATTCCGTTCATGACATTGCAATAAACCTCATGTAATCAGAATTAGAGCTAAATATTCAGGCCCATCTGAGAGAGTAGCCACAACCCCATGCATCTTCTCAATTGTTTATACTCCTGTCTGCTCCTTCCATATGACCTAGTAGTCCCCAGTGCTCAATCAAATAAAGGTGAACACAACAAAGAGTTCACTACTTCCCATCTGCACAGGACAGATGATGAATCAAACTTCTGTCACACAACCACTCCCAAAGGGAGAAGTCACAGAGTGATCAATTGGTGCTTCATCAAATGGACCTCTTGTCTTCCCAGCTCCAACTCTTCTGATTGTTTTCCATTAAATATCTGAGACAAAGAACTGTTGACCTCAACTTTTAAACTTCAACTTTCAGCATCGATCAACAGTAAATAATCATAGGTCTTTGACAATATATTTTCATGCTATATCAATTTTTCTTCAACGGGTGTATCAAGTCACAAAGATGCAACTCTGTCTCCAGAGACCACAGAGGTCTTTGAAATTCCTTTAAACTGAGAGCAGTCCAGAACTTTATAGATATAAATCATCTTCTGATTTGTAGGGACATCAGGTAGTTGCCAGACAACGTCTGGGACCATTTATATAATTTTAGGCAAGCCACTGCACAGCTCTCAAGCTTTCAGAGGATTAATTAATTCAGGATAATATCGCCAGCTTACAGCTGAGAAAGAAAACACTGTATTTTTTGAGTGTGTTATGATTTCCCAGGATACTAGGAAATCAGTGGGCAAGAAACTAAAGCTAATTTTGGATGAGGCAACATGTGAGCAAATGCCTATATAAAATAAGTTAGTGAATAAGTAGTGCAGCTATTTAAATATTTAAGCCTGGGAATCAGCTTTGATAAGAATGGGGAGAAAAAGATATCTATATTTTCTATGTTAAAACTTTTTTTTTTTGTTGTAGGTATTTTTCATATTGCACAGCTTCATCTAGTGACATCCAGCTGTTTCATTATTTTAAAAAGACATGACACATCTTCAAAATCTAATCCCTTCCCTGATGAGCTCAGTAACACAAGAGAGTGGGGATACTTCCTTGCTTTTTCTCACACTGCAGATCTTCATGTTTTTTACAAGTTCTCGTTTTCCAGGCAACAAAAATCCAGCCTCTTTGGCAGCTTCCCTTCCTTGTATCAGCCTTATTTTCAGCAGGCAGTGTCCATCCAGACAGAATTCCCTAATTTCTTATGCTACCCCATAAGCATACTTCTTATATATTCATATTTCTTTATATTTCATATATAAGCATACTTCATACTTCATATTTCTTATGAACCTCTACAAGCATACAACAAGGAAGGGTTTTTTTGTATTGGTTACATTTTGAGGAAGCATAGCCTCATTTCATACACCAGGGCCTCAGGCTTGCTTATATTAGCTTACATCATGGAGGAACTTGGCCTAGTAATTCCCAGTGTTGGCTCATCGTTGCTAAACTATAGATGGATATCTTCTGTTGGGCTGGGTGCCCAGGCAGCTTTCTTTTAAATTCTTAATCCCACTTAAACAACATGTTCTTAATAGAAACAAGTGGTGGTTTCTACACAGTAACTAAAGTCACTAAATAAAGAACAGCTACCACCAATTACCTTCTCTCCAGCGGGACTCACCAAAATGCTGGGGACTAAAGGCTGTCTGACAGTTCTGTTTCTGATGCTGCTACTCCTGCTTTTCCCAGTGAGCTCTTCAGCTCTCTCCCTCAGACAGTCTGTAAGAAAGTCATATTCTGCATCCCCCTTCTGGGTGCAATGAGCTTAGGTCAGCCTCAACCCCCCACATCAGCCCCACCACCGAATTTTACGACCCTTGAGCGTCTTGGTGCTTTCCATATGTCTTCCCCAAAACTCAGTTTTCCTCTCCATAGACCCATAGAATTGTGGAATCACAGAATGGTTTGGGTTGGAAGAGACTTTAAAGATCACCTAATTCCAATCCCCCCCACCCGTGGCAGGGACGCCTTCCACTAGACCAGGTTTCCCAAAGCCCCATTCATAGGTCCTGCATTGCTCACATAATTTATGGGTAGGTCTCATTCTTCTTTTTATGGCTACAGAGAGTCCTGTTGTCACGATAACTTTATCCCCACAGATACATCCAATCTGTCTGATGTGCTTCCATTAAAAACTATCCCAAATCTGGTGCAACTAATAATGTTTTTTTACTGGGACAAAAAGCAAGTAGCACAATAGACAAAGCAAGAAAGCAGCACAAAAGAAGAGTAGTGGATAAGTATATACATCAAAAAGGCTGAATACTTGAAGAGAGAAGTCAAACACATACCTATTATAAAAGAAATACAGTCCTCTTGTCACAAATATACTTCCTTTTAGCTTGTTCTTTCACTAATAAAATAAATAAATACATAATGCATTGCTGAGCAATAAAAAAACCCAAACTGCTCTTACCCATATACTTTGAAGGTCATAAAATGGGGGGCCCAGGTTTCTCAATCTATTTTAAGACTTCCTAAGGTATTTCAGACATGAAGGAATAGAACACATGTATCAGAAACTTTGATTCTTCACAATGCAGCTTATAACCACATTTGTTGCAATACCCTAACTTGCTTATAACTGAAAATTTGTTTGTACACTTAAACAACTTGGTGAATTGAGTCTTGATCACAGCTGCACTGATGAATTTTTGTGACTACAGCTAGCAAGTACCCCAACTATGATTTAGGAGACCCTGATTTGGGACATTAATCTTCAGAAATAATAACCATCTTTAAACTCATGAATAAGCTCTATTTGCTTCCATGGTTAATGGATTGTGTAAATACACATCCCTGAATTGTTTCTTTTGTCAGAGACTTGTTTTCTTTAGGGATCCTAAACCATTCTCATAGATCCACTTTGTTTCTTCTTTTCCCACAGCTGTAAATGTGAAGGACATCCAGGTCTTCTAGACAAACACTGCTGGTGTCATCTGGGACAGACTGCATGGACACAACAGAGAACATGGAAGGCTCACTTCACTGGGGAGCTGCCATAACACTGATGTAGGGGCACAGCCCAAACCTTTTACTCTATCTCCTCATTAAACAGATTGTCAGAAGCTGGTCACCAAACCATAGATCTGTGCTGTTAAACCCTAAATGCTTTTAACATGGACTCTTCTTCCAGTTCCAACACAGTATACACTATTGCCTTCTTTTTAGTAGTTACTATCGAAGTTTTTAAGTTGTTTTCAATAATGCAGTTACTTATCTATTTGCTTGCAAAAAAAAAAAAAAAAAAAAAAAGAAAAGAAAAGCTTACAGAGATATGGTTAGCTCTAAAAGTCATATTAAAGTTGGGAAAGAATACAAAGAGACTGAGACTTTTACCAGAATGTGGGAGAATACGATTATAGGAAGTCTGCAAATATTTCAGTTGAGTGGATTTTATTTTGCAGTCTATCTGGTTTCACTTATATGATAATTGAAGGGAAATGGTGATAGAAAATAGAGCACTTTCCCATGCTGTCTCTAAAGCTTTTTTAATGATTAAATGTCATCATAGCTCAAGAGTACCAAAAATACTGGTGAAAGTCATCTTAAATTTTAAAAACAAATATTCATGAGAACTGGTTGTAGCAGGACATAATTTTGGATTAGAGCAGGTCTGTCACTAGAGTAAGTTTATTGTGTTGTACCCAAGAGATTTTGTATTAGTTTCTTCAGGAAAAAATCAAAGACAAAAATATTTCTAAGTCTTTTACTAAAAGACTTTTAAGGTTTCTTTGGTTAAAATCACCCCTCTATGTGGTAGACTAGCCACATCACTTGTTATTGTCACAAGTGAAAATATCTCTAGGGACATGAACATATCTCCTGAGAACAAGAACCAATCTCTGCCCTCACTCCAACAGCTGTACCTTGCTTTTATAAGTGGAAACAGAATTGGCCCTTAATAGGAAAAAAGGCAAGGAAAAAAAAAATCTGAGAAAAGCTAGGAGCTAAGGACAGCATTAAAAAATGGGCCACAGAAAGACTTGTCTCACTTGTTCTCCAGTTGACAATGCCTAATCAGAAAGTTTTTCCAATTCCTACTGACTTGACTGTGATTGAATTAAGAACTTGTCCCCATATATTGAAATACTTAATTCCACGCCCGTATAATGTACTAGCCAGTTGTCAGGTGTATATATCAATGCACATATTTATACCTTATTTAAATATCCAGTTCTAAGCAAAGCAGGCAGCTCTAATTGCTCAATTTCCATGTATTTTACTGTGACATTTCAATGTTCCTTTAAACTTGGTTCTGGACAATTCCGCTGCCTCAGTTTCTTTGCAAATTGGGACAAATTTTTTGAAACAGCAAATCCTCAATAAAATAATTAAAAACTGGCTTTTATACTCCCATTGATCCTAACAAAGGACAAAACAAAGTGAGTTAAGTAATAAGGAGATTACTATTTTCTTAATGCATTTCATTAATTTTAGAACTCAATCATGATTCTCTGCAGAAGATTTTGTTCTGTTAGCACATGAATTCAGACACTGCTTTATAAATTTCCCCTGTACTTGTATTTTATAGTCTCTATTCCCACCATAGAATTCTCGCAAGATTCCTATTATCTCATTTTCCTCTTTTTTTTTTTTTCTGGCCTTGCACTTTGACCCTGGCATTCTCAAAAGGACAGTTTGTTTTTTACATTAGGCTTCTACCACAGACTGGTTTTCTAAACAATGAAGTAGAGTAACTTGCAGTCCATACTTGTCCAGAGTCCGAGAGACAGGCTCCACAAGCCAAATATATACAGTGGGAAAGTATAATTTAAAATGTTCCAGACTAAACATTTTAAAATCAGACAAAATAAATATTTCAAAGCACTAACCTGAAAACTATTGCGGGAGCTCGATGTTGTTACTGCTGTAGCTCCTTGTTAAAAGATCATGAATTTTTAATGCTTTCAGACATCTTACAGATAGCACAAGCAGTGTACATTGGCTCACAAATTATTTGCTGTCCTTCAGCATAACCTACAATATCCAGTGCTGTACCTTTGAAATTAGGAGAATCTGTAGTTAAAAGAAAGCCTGCCTTTGCTAGGGTCACTTTGCTATGTGTGCTATTTTGAGCAAGAACTTCTAGCTATTTGAAATTAGAGTGCCAGGATAGTAGTAATAATAAGAATTATTACTGTTATCATTCTGTGCCTTTTGTCACTCACTGCTCTAACCCATAAAAACCAGGGTTAGCTAAGCAGGAGTTAGATGAAGTAAGAACTTACAGTAGGACAGGTCCACACTCTACAAGAATAGATCACTGCTTCTTCCAGGTGCTGGATTTCCCAAACCTCTAGGCTTCTACCTTCTTAGACAGGCTCTCACTGGGCTCAGAAAGAAATATAAATATTATCAAAATATGTATGGCATCTGCTGTATTCATGAGACTTTCTCTCAAGAGGTTTGAGTTTTTTGGTTGTTGGTTTTGGCGTTTTTGGTAGGGTTTTTTTTTTTGCTTTTTGTTTGTTCTATTTTGTTTTGAATTTTTTTTGGTTTTGTTTTGTTTTGTTTTTTTGAGGGATGGAAGAATGCTAGCTCTAGGATTGAACTCAGTAGAATATTCAACTCTACAGGCCACCTAATAATTTATCATCCCTTAAGTTTCAGCATGAAGATATGGCTATGTCCTATGCAGAAATGTTCATTATATTAAACAGGAGAGCATTTAAATGTTTTTTAGGGCCTGTACTATAAGAAAATCACCTGCCTAAGCATTAAAACCAGTAGTGTAGATAAGGAAGAATCAAAGCTGAATTCATTATTTTAATCAGAAAAATAAGATTTCCTTTTTAAAAAGAAAAATAACAAGGCCTTGCTGCTCAGGAGTCTGAGAAAAGCTCTGATAAAAATATCTTGCAATTACACTACTGTAGATCTCAGTTTCAGATGATTTCATGCTCCAGCAGGAAGCATGTCATGGTCTCTGTGTCACATGGAAGTCACACAAGCTGTTTCTAGAGCCTTCAGAGGGATCTGAAGGAGTCAAACTTTTCCTCTGACCAATGGGACCATCCCTAGTCTGGCACTTTTGCTTCCTAAATTGCTTTATCCAGCTTATATTGAGAGAAAAGGTGTTCTCTAATGAATATGAATTATGGAATTATCCATAAGCCAATAGAAAATAACAGAATTTTATTTTAACATCCAAAACCATTCCGCAACATCACCACTTGAACAGGACACTTTGTAACTCATTGCAAGGTGCAAGTGAATGCTACACAATTTGTGCAGATCTGTGTGCGTATGTACTTTATTATTTGCATAGTACGAAAGCAATTAATTAATGAGATTATATATAACATAGTTGTTGAGAGCCACTAGAGAAAACACTTGCACTACCCTCATATTTCCTGTTTTCTGAATCAAGATTGGCATTAACAGATGACATACATTTCCAAGCTCTGTAACAAAGCAATTAGTTGATATGTGACCATGCATAGTAAAGAAGACTTTAAGAACAAGAAATGAAGATTTTTCAGCTGCCAGAAGCAACAAAAACCTGACTCATGTCTCCTCTTAGAGTAGCTAGTTGCTAGTGTCTTCTTCTAGAACAAGTCCCTATGTGGACACTTTCTGGAATAAGAATATTGTTACAGAGAGTTATTACAATCCACACTCTTACCTCTGGGAACAGAAAATCCTAATACTACTTTGCAGCATTTACTTCACAGCAGCTATTTTGTAGATTCCCACTGTAGTGTGGTTTGACCCTGGCTGGATTCCAAGTGCCCACAAAAACTGCTCTGTCACTCCCCTCCTCAAATGGAGAGACAGGAGAGAGAGAATATAGGGAAAGGCTCCTGAGTTGAGAAAAGAATGGGGAGACATCACTTACTAGATATCATCATAGGCAGAACAGACTCAATTTGGGGAAATTAATTTAGTTTATTACCAATGAAAATCAGAGTACAATAATGAGAAGTAAAGCAAACTGTAATAACCTTTCACCATCCCTTCCTCCTTTTTGGGTTTAACTTAATTCCTGATTCTCTATGTCCTGCCTCCAAGTGGTGCAGGGAGATGGGGAATAGTGGTTAGGGTCAGTTAATTCCAGGTGTTTCTGCCTCAGAGAGAAAAATGCTTCCACCGGCTTAGTGCCTGGGGATCCACCCATGGGAGAGAGTCCTCCATGAACTTCTCCAATGTGAATCCTTCCCACAGACTGCAGCTCATTAGCTACTCTAATGCTTCCAGGCACAGTAACTCAGGAACAGGCTGCTCCAGCGTGGGTCCCCCACAGGGTCACAGGTCCTAGCAGGAAATCTGCTCTAGCATGGGATCCTTTCTCCATGGGCTGCAGGTGGATCTCTGCTCCCCCATGGACCTCAGTGGGCTACAAGGGCACAGCTGCCTCACCATGGTCTGCCGCAGGGGAATCTCAGCCCTGGTGCCAGGAGAACCTCCTCCCCCTCCTTCTGCAGTGACCTGGGGGTCTGCAGAGCTGTTCCTCTCACGTGTTTTAACTCCTCTCTTCTCTGGTTGAAATTACTTCTGCACAATAATTCTTTTTCCTTCTAAAATATATTATCACAGAGGTGTTGCAACCATCACTGATAAACTTGGGCTTGGCCAGCAGTGGGTCTGTCTTGGAGAGAGCTGTCGTTGGCTCTGTCAGACAAGGGGAAAGCTTCTGGCAGATTCTCACAGAAGCCACCCCTGTAGCCCTCCAGCTACCCAAACCTTGTCACTCAAACCCAATACACCCACTTATGGACAAGTTCTTGCATCAGTGATCACAGGTTAATGAGACATAGTATGGTGTTGAATGTTTATAAGAATAAGGCCTATGAGTGCATCCAAATAAAAAATCATGTGTTATTAAACTTTGCTTTTGTGGACTAATAACAAGATTATGATAAAAATCAACCCATTATTGGATCATTATCATTCTCATTATCATTAAAAGATATTCAGTGGATACTCACACTTCTTTTAACATAATACTTCGTCATAGCAAGTGCATATGTTTTCTTTCTTCTTCCATCAGAAAGTTTCTGACAAAACCAAATACTCCTGACATGAGCAGCACTTACTGCATGTGCTTCTCAAATGCAAAAGGTATCATTTAAATTACATATTGTAAATAACTGGCAAGAAGAAATATGCTCCATGGACTTGTCCATGGTTTTATGAGAAAATGACAAACATGGCTTTCCACTGCGCTGCCAAAACCAAATTTGCCATACACACACCAAGTCAGCTACTGATGGACTTGAAACACACCCAGCATTGCACTGGGAAGTCTTAGATTTAATCACAAAATTCTGAAAAGCAAAGGTATTCAGCAATTTCTGCTAAGGGAAATGCCACCTACTCTACCACTTAATACAACACCACACACCCAGTCTGGTGAAGTATTTGATCTGAATTGTTCTATATATAAAGGACAATAGAAAATGTACACATACCATAGAATCAGTCAACACCAAGTCACTTCCTGCCACATTAAATCCAGAGCCTGAACTCCTTAAGGAGTCACTGCAGGTGCTGATTAGACATGGCACAGGAATAAAATAGACACACTTGAGAACATGGCACAGTGCTCCCATACTCATGCTGGTCAGCCTGTACAGCTGCTGTGCAATACTAAAAAATATGGTGGTCCAGATCAGCACTAAATGAAAGATCTTAACCTTGTGCTCAGTGAAATGTGATGTAGCCACTACAAGGCTGATTAAACTGCCTACACAGTGAAGGACTTAGGTGGATGGGGCTTAACTCAAGAGCAAACAATATTCACTCTTAAACGAACCCATTCCAACCAATAGGCAGAGAGTGGAAACAGGACGTACATTTGAAAGGTAATACATTTCCACTTTTCATATGAATAAAATCACACAGGATCAGCCATACCTGGGGTATTAACTTCTGAAGTTTCCTCTTCCACCTTTCTAAAATATTTACAGTGTCAGAGTGCTAATCCATATTTTGTACATTCACTTTCCAAAAGGTCTGGATTTTCAGCCTGAGACTTTTTCTTCTTTTTCCCTATGAAAACTGCATGCGAATAATAAATTTAGCAATTAATTTTTTTCAAAGGCAAATTATTTATAACATTTTGAAAATAAAGGGTAATCCTCCTATACCTTTAGGTACTATGAGATGCAGACGTACCTGAAAGATTAATATGACCATATAATTCCAGATGAGGTAGTAAAATTCCATTAGCTTTAAGAAGGGACTGTGTGCAAGTTTTCCATATTCTTCTAATGAATATTTCACATGGGTTTTAATGCAATGCAAGAGCAGAGCTTAATGTAGGTAGGTGTAATGGATATAGGATAGCACATTACTGATGAAAAGCCAAGTAAATGCGGCCAAAGGGAAGAAACAGTGCCCCTATGGAACTTAAACAGCTCCAGGAAAATTAACAGTTCAGCAAGCTGTACTAAGTACTGTGAAATTCTCTCTTGAGCTGTTACTGTTGAAATATGTTTTCATGTTCTCCATCAGCCATTTCACTTTGTTGACTGAATGAGATGTTTTGCAGTCTTGAATAAAATAGAAAAGAAAACCTAACACTCCTTGTCTATAGTTTCACTGCATTCATGAAGGATTCCAGATCATCCCATCAAAAACATGGAGATATAACATGGAGATAATTCTATACAACATAAAATTATTACAGACTTTCAATTAAGGGGCTAAAGATAGTTTTATGTTTCATAACTAATACAATTAACTGCAGTTTGGGGACCTTTTCTTTGGTTTGTAAAATATTCTCTGCATCTGCCCTGAAAATGCCTTATTAAGTTGATGCTAAGGTAAGGCAGAGCTCACAAGTACCCACCACTGAGTGGAAGATGCACAAATGTAGCTGATGTTTCATGCTCTCTATTTAACACCAAATATCTGAAGAAAAGTTGCTGGTTGTCCATTGTCATCGCAGCTGCCTAGCTGTGCATTTATTGATTGCATTTACTGATTGCATTTGCTGAGGCTGAAAAGACAGAGATTAGAAAATAACATTGCATGCAACACAATAGGTAGCCCAAGACTAAGATATCAGTTTGATGTGGAGGACATTTCATTTTTATGTCATCTTTGAAGTACGGCCAGTTTCTCTCTAATTGCTAAGAACAAACTATATTGAGATTTCAGTGAAAACCCTCAGGTTTTTGTCATCTACATATGTATTTGAAGTTTTCCAGAATCCAGCTGATATTTTGTACTCCTGTTTTGATTAAATTTAATCTGATTGAAAAAAACTCCAAAGCAAAACAAACAAACTGTTTCACCTTTTATTTTTAAGACTGCTCAAAAATCTTACTCATGGTATACATAAGATTGCACTAAGAAACACAAGGTCAACTCAAAGTCCAAACTATACCTCATGGAGATGGAATAGACTGTTTCCCTAATCTATTTGCTTCAGCTCACAGTCTAGAAAACTGTAAGGGATGAATAGTAGGGTTCCTTCCACAAAGCACATGGAATTGACCTCAGCTGCTCTCCTGTGAGTAATGGGAGCTCCTGCAGAGAGGTGATAGCAAATGTAGCAATATAGCTCTTTCTAACTCCCACTCTTGAGCAAGGCAGGGAAGGAAGAAAATAATTCAGCCCTCAAGACATTTGCTGGGCTAATAATTTTTTTTCTCTTTTTTTTTTTCCCCCACAGCCTCAGCATAGTTATAATAATGAACTATTTATTCTGGTGCAATAGCAGTCCCTTAAACATAAAACTCAAGTCATCAGCAGTATTTAGAGCATTAGGGAAAAAAAAATGAGGAAGTGAAACAAACAGTTGCCTTCAATAAATTGTCAACCTAAATGATTCATTATGCACAGCTTCTATGAAGACCGTTGCTGTTATGACATTGATTGCATTCCTAAATGCACAGGTATAGTTAAGAGGTGATGGATGTAGTCAGAATATTGTCCTCCATCATTTCCACTCCCCTTTTTCATTATTCTTCACTTTTTAACTATGACAGGAATTATTTAAAGGCAGAGTCCTGTTATAATCAAATTATCATATTCTTCTGTGGAGATTTCATAGGGGGTTCCACAAATGTTGGTTTGACTAGAATGAGATAAGTGTTTTTTTTCCTTCAAACATTGTCCTCTGAGCACATTTTCCTGCTCAGCACCTGTACAGACAACAGTTTGTGAGATAGAAAATAATGAAAGAACATATTACTCTGGGTGAGATTGTTTCTGCTGTCCATTTTTTCAGACAATTAAAAATGAAGATCAAATTTCCAGTTTTAACCCATATTCAAACCAAAAATGGGAAGGCTGTAGCAAGGGCATAGAGTGTATCATAATATTTCTTCCCCCTCATTTCTCATTCCTCTGTATAGTCAAAAGCAGCTCTGTGTTGCTTAGGCTAAAGGGGGTAATACAAGCCTGAACTTAAAATTGAGATTCACAGATACATCAGTGTGATGGACTCTAGTTATAACTGAGTTCAGCTAAACTGATTCCACAAGAAAATTTTCCTTATAATTCAAGTTTGATCCAGTACTCTAGTCTGTGTCTAGAATCTCATGGCTTTAACATTTCAGTGTGCTAAATGCAGAAATGTTTGAGGTACGTCCTTGAAAAAAAAGATTCCTGAAGCCACCCGAACACCAAGACCACAGAAGCTCTGGATCTCTTTGAAAATGCTTTGGAATATTTTGGGGGTTTTGCAATTTTTTTTAATAGTCCTGGGATCCTCAGCTTTGTTCTCAATGCCCTTGCAGTCTTCAAAATCTATCATTGACATTTAGGGGACGAAAAGTAGGTCTCCAGCTGCTAGTAGTAAGACAAATTTTTATAAAAAATAATTGAACCTGGTCAGGTACCAAGAAACTCCAGTTTCTCAGAAACCTTATTGGTCTTATGTTCGGGTGAGAGCCACAAACATCATCACTAATTTTCTGGCTACTCAAACACACAATAGTCAACTTCTCATAGTCAGCATTTAGTAGTTGGTACTGGTGTTCTCCCAAACGACAATCACATGTTTTATGCAAAGGGAAAAAAAGCCGAACAATTGTGCTACATAAGAAATCACGAACTGTTAAATATTTTTAAAATCACTTTTTATTCATTTGCCCATTGTTCCCCAATGGTCCAAAACGTCATTAAGCACCTTCTCCTATCATCAGGCTAATTTATCATAAGTTCCAAGAACCATTCTGGTCACATATCTCTTTGCAGAGTATAGTAAAGGCATAGTGAAATGCAGTAAAGGACACAAATACAGCTAAAAATGCTATTTGCATATACTTAAAATACATTACAAGGATAGCATGTTCCATAATGAATCTACATCATTTTTTTGTTGAGGAAAAAAGTTAGAAAAATTGTCTCCTATTTTTTTTATTTTAACTGCTTCACAGTATAAAAGTAAACCAACTTTAAAAAAACCACCAAAAAACATTTGGTCTCTGTATTTGAAAGCTTAATTTTAACAATTTTTCATTTAGATATTATTATAGATTCTCTAAAGAAATATTGAATCATCTAGGCAAGCAGGAAAATAATTTCTACAGAAAAAAAGTTTCTGAGAACTATTACAAAATGATAACACTATGTTTATTATAATATATTCAGAAGCAAAACTAAACAAAAAACCCAAGCAAACAATGGGAAAAGATATATTTGAATATGCTATTATGCCTTGACTTTAGCATTCAAGCTCAAGGATAAACAAGAACAAAATTTCCATATATAGATATATACTGTAAGCTAAAAACGCTGTGGTACATAACATCCTTGAGATGGTTAATAAGAGCAGCATGAGAAATCTGCACCACAGGGTAAAAATAATGATTGACAAATACTGAGCACCAAAAGGACTGCATATTAAAGGGAAAAAAGCAGAACTTGTTGACAAGTGAAGAGCAGTAAGAGGAGATGAGCTGAACATTTTTTTTTTTAATGAGGTGTTAAGTAGATCAGCTCTAGAGGTTGGATAATGACCGTGCTGATGAATTGGCCAGGAGTGTGAAAAAAGCCAAATAACATGACATTTGGGAAACTCAGAAGAGCACTGAAACATGAGATAGCTTCTGAGGAAAAAGAGTGAAGTACTTCTGCCATTCAGAGAACTTCTAGTGATGCTAGAAGGGTTGCAAGGACTTGGCTTCTCATTAAGACAACACGTTTTTTAAAAAGCAAGCACAAATTTAAAGAGAAAAAATTCTACTTCATAGAAACTCCCTGACTCTCAGGGAAAACTTATGAAAGTGCAGCTTTTCCTCCCTACACATTTCTATTCCACTCAATGTCCACAACTGTAGTGTCCCTCTGGAAAACTGGGGCACCACCAAGGTGAGTCTACCACCAAGGCAGTACTACGTTAGAGCACCATATCAATGGAGCAGGGGAAGAAGAGCAAAAAGAACCACCAGGACTTGCTTCACTGAGTATCAGAATCTTAAAAAAAAAAAAAAAAAATTAAAAAAAATCAAGTCTGTGGGAACATTTTCATGAGAAAAAGAGTAAGCAGCAGAATTGTCAGGGTGTACAAAAAAAAATAGTCTAAAATAGCTAGCAGTTGTTTGAAGGAACATGACAGTGACAAAGGCAGAGGAAGTTTGTGGTGGGTGTTCAAGGATGGCAAGGAACAGGATATGTTTATGTGCAGAGATGCTAAATATAAACTCCAAGGTGCAGCAGAGATGAAAGACACCTCATCAACATTATCTGTAGAAGGTCAGGATGCAGTATAAAAGAGGGGGAAAAGACATGGGCCCCTATTCACATAGAAGACAGCAAAAAGAGATTTTATACCATTTTCCCATGGTTTTGCTGGGCAAATATGTAAAAATACATAAAAGCTACCTTTAGAAAGTGAAGTTTTAGTTGTATCAGAATCACGGACAACATAAACTGAAGAACTGGTGGCCCACGATGGAAAAGTATTAAAAAATATAACTTTTATTTTATGGAATAAAGGTGCTATTAAAGTCAATGCAACAGTTGCTGACTCTAGCTGTTTATTAGAAGAGATGAATAGAAATAATAGGGTTTCAGACTTGTCATTTTTTTCCTGAGATGGCTCCAAATTCTGGGAATGTCACTAAACATCACCACAAAATTTGAAGAAAGAGCTGTATAAATACATAAGGTAAAATTTTCATTTAAGTAGAGTTTGAGATACTGCTGGCATGACAACCTACATCACAAACTTAAGACTAAATAAGAAGCTTCAATTTAAAATTTTAAAGTTTCATGGCCTGTGAGTTATATAAAAGACATCACTAGAGGAAAAGATGTACACATAAGCAGTTACACAACAGCTAGGCACAGAAATCTATGCTGTGAGGTGAAACTACTGAAGAGGGTTATGACTGTATGATTTAGTCCTTTGCTTTCTATCACAGATGACCAACTGATATTCTGAACTCTCTACATTCCATTCATTACCTGGTGCAATTTAATTCAGCAAGCTGCTGGATTTTTGATTCAGCAGATCATCCATTTCTGATCACAGTTCTTTTCAAGTCAGCTTCCTGAGTGTTATTTTTCAGGTAAGAATCCAATGGTCCTTGTTTCAAGTGATTGTGACAGTGAAATCCATACAGAAAGCTCAAACATAGACAGTCTACCCTTTACTGCTTGTTTATCTTGAGCATCACAGCCCCATTTAATCAATTGGCATTGATTTAAAATGCAAGGTAATCTCAAAGGAGAGAAGCAGGGTAGACGGGCAGGTATAGATCGGGTGGGAATGACAGCACAGTTCAGATCTAGTTTTACAGATGTCCTGTGTAGAGAGAAAGCACAGAGAGCTGGGGAATTAGCAGGATGCACAGACCAAGTTTTGTTGTTTTCTTCTGCTACTACACCCTTCTTGGCAATTACAGACTATTAAAGTCTACTAAAGGAGACTTTCTTTCTCTGTGTCCTGACACAGGTTTTTCCATATCATCTGGAGCTCCAGCCCAGCAATGCTCATTCTGGCTCAGATGGTATGCAAAAGAATCAACAAATTCAAAAGATAGGAAGAGCAAGGGAAGAAGAGGGAAATGCTAAGGAAAAAAAAAGAAAAAGAAAGACCAACACACAAGCCCAACAACAAACAACAGAAGTTTTCAATATCCATTTCAAATAAAAATACTGAGTGTTTTCCCAGGCAGCATGTTTTTATGGCTCACATGAAAAATATATGCGTTTTATTTTACTATTATGCCATACAATCACCAGAACATTCTGTGGCCAGAGGAGATTGCAGGATGAAATAGATAATGAGGTATAGTAATCTAGCAATAGTCAAGAGTTTTAGGGCTATTTTTTAAAACTGCTCTTAATCAAGACACAGAGACCAGCAGATGGGCCACCTGTGATGAAAGGCAAGTAGAACAACTGTGCTTGCCATTGTTCTTAAAACTGTTATGCACATATCTGACAGCAACTAAGTTAGATCAAAGCAGAGTACAGAGGGGATCACAAAGCAACAGACACTGAAGCAGGAAAAGAAGATGTGAAAAGAGCTGCACGCTAACTAGCACAGGGACATGAAATTGGTACTGACCAAAGCTGTGAAACAGTAGAACCCAGCAGTATCAAAGACTCTGTTTATTTCAGAACTACAGAAGAAACGGAAACATGAAGGTGTGGTATGAAAGAAAGACATGTAATAAAGTATAAAGATGTAACATTGAGAGCATCTTGCCCAATGAAAGTTACAAACACCCACCAGGGCAGATAAGACACTTTCTGTGTTTTCACTTGCTTAAAGATCATTAATCACAAGGAAACAGATTTTGATACAATAAAAAGCAGTCTTGTCATTACCTACAGGGAGCAGAAATACAACTGGAATATCCTTTTCCTTTCCATCAGTTAGGACAGTAAACTCCAGAAATTGTTAAAAACAGTTATTAGATACTTATTAGATATTAGAAACGAGCATCCTTGGCCAGTCTTGTTTTTCCCATTCCAGGCTGCTGTCATCCTAGTGATCCAGATATAGTGACTGAATTATTATTTGTATGCCAGTCATGCTCACCCCAGCCCAAACTACCCTATAGTGAGCCAAGACAATCAGTAATAGTGAGAAACTTCTCTTGGATATTCCTCAATACTAATCCCTCCATCAGTGGGAGAGTCAGGTAAGCCAAAGGGCTCTCTCCAGGCCACCAAAATCAGGCCTAGATAAAACACTGTGGATATGACACCTCCATGGCTCTCTGGAAGGGAACTCTTAAGGGATCCTCCTATTTTCTAAACCAAGTCCAGCTGGAACAATCAAAATTTTCATGTTCTAAACAATTTTTTCATTCTATACCATGTGCACATGGTCACATGTCAATGAAAAAAAAAGCCATGAAAGAGAGAAGAGGCCTTTCTTATGACAATAAACTAGCTCAAGCTTTCATGGATAAATTGGAGATGTGGTGCTGGAAGAATAAAAAATTGGAGTAACATTCTACTCTTCTCTCTTAATTTATTTTCTTCAAACAATGAATTCTCCAGCCTTCTTTTACCTCACGTCTTGCTTGAATTTACAGAAATTTCCAGTAACTCTTTACTCACATAAAAGCCACCGTGTCATGCACCTCTCCCAACCCGTCAGAAACAGCATCAGCTGCCCGCCCTGCCTTCCCTGCAGCTGAAACAGCAAAGAGGTGGCAGCAGAAGAGCAAACAAGATGGATGGGAAATGGATCTCTGCTGAAGTCTGCAGTGCCATGTCAGGAAGAGTTCACGTGGTGGATGTCAGGGTCAAGGTTCTTCCCTGTGACCTGGCCTTCCAGGAGGAAAACCTGTAATGGGGAGCTGTGTACATGTGTGGCTATTAGAAAAAGGTACTGTAAATTGTTTCCTTTCTGTCAGATTAATTGCCATGTGCTTTATTTAGGAGCAACTTAATCACACAGAGCATAAAAAAGAATGTGTGCTCAGAATCTCAAATTATCCCCAAGTCCTGTTCAGCCTGCTGTGAGGCTACAGTTTCAATCACGAGATGTATTTCTCTTCAACGGATAAATTTGCCAGACATTCAGAGGGAAAAAAAATTCCATTAAAGCACATAGTCAATCTGCTGAGAACCTGGCCTCTGTTGATGTTGGCTTCAGTGAATTAAGGGACATCGATCCCAACCTCACCAGTATTTTTAAGACTCCAGTTTTACAGTGGATTTGAGGAAACATTTGCTAGTAAGTCTGAAGTTGAAAAATAAATAGAAATCTATGTTCTTGGAGTGGAAAAGAGGTTCAAAATTAAAATGATAGGGCTTTTAAAAAGAAATTTAAACTGAAATTCTTTCTTCTGCATCATGACCAGGGAGGAAAAGAAGAAAAAAGGCAAAAAAACCCCAAAACCTAAGCAACCAAAAATCTGAAAGCTCCTGTCCTGAATGTGAAATATGCAGTAACATTTCTCATTAATTCCCATATTGAGCATTTAATGGTTCCTTCACATTGAAAGAATGCTCAACAAGAGTTCTGAAAATTATTACCATATTATTTTTTCACATGTCAAACAGTGAATTCCAAACTATATTTGGAGAACTGGATACAATTACATCTTTTTTTCCCCCATCCTTTCAGTACCATCAGAACAGAACTGTGTCAAAATACCTTCCAATTTTCTCGTCAAAAGTGGACAATGTATCTTGAAAGCTGCCTGCAAAAAGGGTTAATATTTCAATTATAAACCAATATAACTGATTAAAAATAACACATTAAAGTATTACTGTTTAACTGTTTTATTATTTTTACTTAATTAAATTATCTTAAGTATTTTACCACAGAAATATTGGAATTTGGTTATCATTATCATCAGTCCTACTGATACCTTAAAAAACCCATGTATGTTGCAGATTTCTGAGAAAGGATGAACCAGTTATTAAAAAGAAAAATCCTGTCTTGGAAAACTGTGGACCCACAACAATAGACTGTCAGCTGAAGGAATTGATCTTTTAATGAGGTGGTGTGGGCTTAGCCCTTTGCTGCTTTGGAGAGTATGGTCTCATGCACCTGGAACTCTCTACATGGCAATGGGATTCTCACAATTTCCCTATTCATAGCAGAGTTAAGAGAGCTGAAAAAACATTCTGCATACTAGAAATGATACTACATTATCAAGAAGAAGAAATGCTTCACAGAAAGTGGAAAACCAGAAGTTAGACAGGTGACTGCTACTACTATTTCTGTTGAGAACAATACTTTTGTATTCAGGAGTGATGTGAGATTTGATGTAAAAGACACTATATATTGGTAATTGTTTCAGAGCTATTAGTGAGAAAAACTGAAAACTGAGAAATTCTCTCATCTTCCTCTTATAAAACACTGGGCTGAAAGTGGAAGTTTGAAAATGGGGTTTGTAAAGGCTTGAGCCTATAGGATAGATACCAAAGTGGAGAAGTTACTGGAAAGCTGTACTGTGGTGGGAGTGTTTTTAAATAACTGATGGGTCAGTGACTGAAAAAACAGGACACTACAAAAGAAGGCAGGACAGTAGAGTTGCGGGTGAAAAAAAATTTGCAGATGGAAAGAAACAAGTTTGTGTGTATGGACTAGGGAATAGAGAGCAGCACTGTGGAAAGGGATGAGGGGGTCCTGGTCGATGTCAAGGTGAACATGAGCAAGAAGTGCCCTGGCAGCCAGGAGAGCCAGGCATGTCCTGGGGGACATCAGGCACAGCATCACAGCTGGGCAAGGGAGGGGATTGTCCTGCTCTGCTCTGCACTGGAACAGCCTCACCTTGAGTGCTGGGGGCAGTTTTGGGTGCCACAATGTAAAAAGGATATTAAACTGTTAGAGAGTGTCCAAAGGAGGGCAGTGAAGATGGCGAAGGGTCTTGAGGGGAAGCCGTGTGAGGAGAAGCTGAAGTGATTTGGTCTGTTTAGACTGAGGGAGACCTCATTGCAGGCTGCAGCTTCCTTGTGAGAGGAGCAGGAGGATCAAGGCACCAATCTCTGCTCTGCGGTGACCAGTGACAGGACTTGAGGGAACAAAACTGAGTCAGGAGAGGTTTAGGTTGGATAGTAGGAAAAGGTTTTCCACAGCATCAAGCCTGTCTGAGTCGGAGAACCATTTGGACAAAGCTCTCAGACACATGGTGTGACAAGGGTGTCCTGCACAGGGCCAGGAGTAAACTCGATGAACCACATGCATCCCTTCCAACTCAGCATCTTCTGTGACACCAACGCAATGGAAAGAGGATTAACATGCAGATGGCAGGCAAATACCACAAATTAAAAATATTCTAAGGTTTTCTATGTAAAATATTAGCTGTCAGGTGACACCTAGTTATGGATACCTATATGAAACCTTAATCGTGTTGGCTTCTCTTTTCTGATGCGTGTATAAAAAGTATGCTGGAGATGAAGGCCATGGCAAGTTTGTACAAGTGTTTAAATATGAAAAAGCATTCAAAATTGGTGTGAATAGAAGGCAAAGGGAGAAAAAATGGATGGAAGAAGCAAGATAGCTTAATCCACTGTCTTTGATCAACAGGAAGCAAGAAGAGATAAAATAAGTTACAATGCTTTGGTAAATGAAACACTGCTCCCATACTGAATATTTATTCTAAAGCCTAGTTTTTAACTAATTCTTAACTGAATCTGTAAGTGTGAAAATTTTCATGGAACATCCAGAAAGAAAAAATAAAAGCATGTTTTCATGCTTTCCTCATTTATATGCAGAACTAAATATCTCAAAGTATATTTTGCTTCTGTGCTCTCTTCCTGTTTGGTCCAAAATATGAAATAAAAAACCCTGAATGTGTTTATTTAATACTAAGTTTGAATCTCAGAGAATGCTGTTCTCAGGATGTGGCAGTTCATAATGTATCAGAACAGGCTTGTCTATTTCTGAAGAATATCTCTAAATGCAAAAAAGAAGATAAAAACTAGGAGTAAAACAACAGGAAGGATACATGCAGCACAGCTAGTAGTAGAGAGAAGAGATTTCAAATGCAATGTATTGCCAATCACCATCACAGCTTTAAAATTAAGTAAAGCTGCCACATCTCCCATTCTGCAAATACTTCTCATAAAAAAATAATTTCAGATATTTTCTATTTTATTTGGACATACAGTAGAAGCATGAATTCTAAACAAATGAGGAAAGCATTGCCTGCCTTCCAAGAGATAAATGAAAACCTGGACACTTTAAAGCTGGCATGTATTTTTCTCACACCTGAAAGCTAATTGAAAAATCCCCTTTTACATCACAGCTGACCCACTTCTGCTCAAGGAATTTTAAGTGATAAGAAGCCAATCATGAAAGACACATCTGTTGGCATTCTTTTAAGTCCCAAGCTGAAATTCTGACATGAGTATGAATATGCTAAATGTATTAGCAAAATATAAACAAGTAGTAGAACAGAACACTCTTTTTCATAATAATTTAAATTAACTACATTTATGTTAATGACACACAGAAAAAAGACTGCAGTTAATAATTAAACAATGAAACTATTTTGAGGGGCAGATATTCTGTGCATCAAGGTCAATGCATTTAAATAACTAGACAGTTCATAAATCCCAGATAATAAACATCAGCTGAAAGCAACTTAGTGACTATGCTGAAGCAAATACTACTATCTGTTGCTGCTTCATTCTCAGCAGTTCTGTGTATTTGGATAATGTGTAATTTTCTTGTTACAGAATCAAAACTAAGCTTTGAACTAATTCAGTAGGATCATTTAGAAACACTTAATGCTTCTGTATTTCCAGCTTTTTGTTCAAGGTATAGCCACATCACTTGGATCAATTGAACACTCCCCTTAAAATGAACAATTTAATTTTTCTTTCTTCTCCTATGTCACCAAAAATGAAGGACATTAAATTGATGTTATATTTACCAAGAAAATATTTCTAAAGGAATTTCACTGCATAAATAGAGGACGGCAACAGAAGTCAGGAATAGGAATACTGATAGGCAACGGTCTTACCTAATATGCAGGCCTGAAAATGCAGACTTACACTTCCTAGAATTACAAGTTATTACAAGTGAAATGTCAACCGTATACCTTTTTTTAGTACGATATAGTAGCCTATTTACTTTAGCCAATGCTGAATGGTTTTAGAAAAAAACCCAATGGTATTACCATTCTCTCCTTTGTTTATCTCATCTTAATTTAGAACAAATAATCAATTGCAAACTAATAAATAATCTTGTGAGAATTTTTTAGAGAGTTGTTTGAAATCAATTCAGAATTGCCATACAAAAAAAATGAGAAAATATTTCTGCTTCCTAACATTTGACTGTTCTGCTTCTAGATCTAGCTCTAAAAAAGGAAGATTGGTAAAAAAAGAAAAATAAATCTTTTTTTATCATTATTCTCATGGTTTAACATAGTTTGGGTTTTTTTTGGAACCAAAACCACTACACTGTATATGTTCTTACATATGTGAACTCTTACTAGATATACCATTTAAGCTTGCTTTGACTTTATATTTTCTTACTGCAAAGCTGATTAAGCTAGCCTTACAAACCAAGCCCTCATGTAAAACTCGCCTTGAATTCAACTGGGGCTTAGCACAAAGAGAAAATTAAAAACGTGGGCCTTAAAGAAAGAGGCAGTACATTTGATGTAATGTTTGCACATTGTATATATATTTATACGTAAAACATTTTGTGCCACTCTTTTGGACTATCACAGAGGTTTACAGGAACAGCCATTAGCCCAAGAAGGAAGCACTGCATTTCAAAAGCATTTTCATCCCATCAACTTCATGCAATTTTGCACTTCCCCCTATTGATGATGAGGCTATGATGACATAGTGCATGCTGGACAAAGCAAACTTTTACTATTCACACTCTGTTAATTAATTCATCACCTAAAAGCTAAGTATTGATTTTTTAATGGCTCTACAAATCTGTTTAAGCTACTATGATGTAATTAAGAGGATGTGTGTCTACTGTAAATTATCTAACAAGTACAAGAGCTTTGCATTCAGTATTAACCAAAATTTTTGCTCAGACAACAGGCAAATTGACTGCTGGAAATTGTTTTTCCACTAATTTTATAAACTACCTTGGTTATTGTAAAGATGAATTTTTTAAAACCTCCTGCAGCAGTAAAAATAGAAAGATATGATACTTCTTGTTTTGAAAGGGACAAGAGATCTTGTGCCAATTCAGTGGTGGGGAGTCAGCTACTTAACATAAATGCCCACAGGGATGGTGAAATAGAAATCTCAAGCCAAGCCTTACAGGAAAATTAGTGTACTATAGTGCATGAACTCCTTATAAAATATTCTATCCAAAATGCTAGCAAAATTAAGAGCAAAGTCTTAATTCCCACAGATGGTATCTGATTATCCACTAAAATTATGCTATAAAGTCGAAGTTACACGTGAAACTGATATTATCTTCTTCCATTAGAAGTATGGAGACTTATGATTAAATGCATAATGATGTGCAACATATGTCTCCTGTGAGTGTGAGCAAATCTGCAGTCAAGTGAACCACTGACATGTAGATTATATAAACAATAGTAGAGGAGCAACTTAATAAACAGCAGACACAGCTTGTTGCAAATACAAGTAGATTTCTTACCTTATGTTTACACTGCAAAAATGAAATATGCTTAGTATACTATTATCACTGCCAGGAAAAGAAAATAGTATATGAGGGGGGAAAGGAAAGGAGTTTAATCACAGATGCTAAAACAAGAAATTCAAGAATTAGTGCTTTGCGAAATGGGAAAAAATTATGCCAGGTATAAATCTCTTATTGATGCAATAAAAATATACCTTTCCATACTGGAAAGGTCCATGAGATCTTTACTTCTGACCAACAACCTCTACAGTATTTTCAACCTGAGAAGACATCCTGAACATACCTTTCTCTGCAAATCCTTAGTTTTTCAATTATTTTGGGGGAAAAAAATAAAATTCTAGCCATCTATACCTCTATGGTTGAAATGTGGCATACACATTTTATTTTCCAGTAGCCTCCAGAGGGAGAATTTCAACACTTCTGCTGATAATAGTTACTATTATTACTCAGTTTTCAAATGGCATCCAACTGTTAATGGGAGAAGGGAGGATATCTGAAGGCATTTATCATGCAGAGATAAAAAGACATCAGAATAATCTGTCTATGTCTTTTGATAACACTAATTAGCAGTGGAGCTTAGATTTCCAAAAATAAAAAATGCACTAGAATTTTATTCTTAGTAGCAAAAATGAAGACATTTCTAAATATTTAATAAAAAAAGCATGAACATATTTTTTCAATATCACATTTTGGTTGAAGGAAGGACTTTCCCAATGGTACGCTAATTTGTTTTGTGCTTTGCTTTGCAGCTGTACTGAAGTTTTGCATAACCAGCCCTTTTCACTAAGGCAATGTTCCATTCTTACTGATGGAGGCAAAAGAGGAGATGATTTTTACATCTTTAGGGTACAGAGGAGACAGACATCTCAGTATTCAGAATCCCTTCTCCTGAAGTGTTGGCCCACTAAAAAAAGCTAGAAGACAATGGAATAGAGGAAAACATGAAGGTAATTATTATATGTATGCATGGCATAAAGTGTGAATCAATAATTAAAGAGTTAATTATCTCTCCAGTAATGGATACAGGCTTGGGATTAATCCCTGTAAATAGATGAAGAGGCAGTTATACTCCCTCCATGCAGCACAAGATAACCAGCCCTTCTCTGGCTGCACAGATGGGGTTTCACAACAGTGCTGTGCTCCCACAGAGTAAATGATTTTGAAATGATGAGTGGCAGCACACTGCAATAACCAGTGGCAATGCAGTAATGTTCTCTGGGTGTCCAGACTGAGAATCTTCTAGCAGTGATCGCACCATACATAGTGCTAAAGCATCTTTCTGCAGAAAATCAAGGTGAGTAGCACTAAGTAAACCATGATGTCTTCTAAGACAATTAGTGTGCTCTCTCATCATTGTTGTACACTGAAAACTATTGTTTGTGCTATAGAAAGGGAGCCATGGATTTAATGAAATCATAATAGATGATCTGGAAAATGAGTAATTTTTAAATACTTCACAATTCCTTTCAGAATATATTCATCCACCAATTTTCCCTTATAAAATTCCAGTATCAAAGAAGCAAATGCTGAAGGGAAAGCAGGCTCAAACTATAGTTAAAATATATCTCAAGAGACTAGCAACAAGTGTTTTCAAATTATTAGTCAGTTTTAGCGAGATTTGAAGAGGACAGAAGCCTGAAAGACAATGAAAATAATGTCCTCAGAGGTAATTGACAAAAATCCATAAGCAAACAGAACTCACTAGTTTCATGGCTTACAGAACATTTACTTAAGTATGGGATGTAGTTGTTGAGATTCCACTCTTATTCCCAAAGACAGAGACTTGGACTGTCAAGCACACTTCCTATGTCAACAGATGAGAGCCCACAGCAGAATCTGGCTTTGGTATTATATAACCCTTGAATTTAAGAAAAAAAAAAAAAAAAAAAAAAAAAAAAAGCTGGTTTTGCTTTGCATGTGGCAATCTATGTATTACTCACTATTGCCAGCCTCAAGCTTTTGAAAACTGTGAGTCAAGCCACAAAACATCATGAGATTAGCTGTAACATTAGTTACTGAAAAATAAATAAATACATTTGTATGGTTTATTTCTCTTTTAATACAGGGTGAGTTCAGGTCATGTTTTTGCAACTTTCCTTCACAAATACCAAGGCTACAGATCCAATTTTTTTTTCTCCTTGTTGAGTTGAGCTATGAAAGCATAAGACTCGGTAGCACTAGCACTTTTCAAACATCATGCATAGCTACATCGACCTTGAGGGACTTCCACTTGCCCCTCCCTAGTGGCAGTGAGGTCAAATTCAGTAATTCAGTGATTACCAGGATAGAGCTACAGCAAAGGTCCCAGCACATGGTAAGTGCACAGAGTCTCCACAGCAGCAATAGGTCTGTGGGGAACCAAAGGATACGTGAGAACCTGGTGACCAGAATAGCCTGCCACGAAACAGTCATGGTTAGAAACAGATGCTGACTCTTACAGGACACCTCACCTCCCCACCAGCTGAGTGCTAAAATGCAAAGAAACTCTGCTAGGCAAAGGGAGTGGAATTTCAGCCACAATGTCTCTTTCCAAAAACATTTTTCTGCAATTAAGCTTCATTCTTCTCAAAATATTTGAGCATTCAAAAAGCACAATCTCTACCCTTGGAAATTAAATAGGTCAAAGTCTAAATATGAAGAGGTAAATTGCAGGTTATTGCATCATGTTCAGTTTGTGTGGGAAGTTCCCACCTTCTCATGCCACAGACATAAACCTTCCCTAACTCCTGTAGGTTCCCAACACTTTATCTTATGGCTAATTTTAATTACATCCATACGGAACACATAACAAACAACTTTTTGTTTATCTGCTCTGTACTCAGATTGTTCAGATTCCACATATAAATCTAGGATGTTCTAGCCATTAACTGCATCACACAGAGCCATTCCTATTTTCTTTCTCCTGTACTCCTTGGGTGGCAGAAATAAAAAATATTTTTGGGGGATGTTGTAATTAAAACTACTCCACAGAGGCAGACTGAAAAAGACTTTGGAAACAGTTTCTAGTGGGTTTGGTTTTATTTTCCTTTATTACTTTTTGTGAGGTTAATTTCTATTTATCATAACCAGAACTTTTTGTGGGAATGGACCACACCTTTTCAGCTAAGTACAAAGCATCTTTTAAAAGTAAAGGAGATCATTTCACACAATGAGAGCAGACATTCACACACTGCTCAGGGAAGCTATCTGGAGCGTCCCACTGAAAATGGCAGCTCTGCCTCATTCAGAGTGGGAGCTTATAGCTGAGGCAGCATCCCAGACATTGCTTTTTTTTTTCCTAGGCTACAGAGTAATATATAATTTCAAAGTGCATCAAGGAAACTTCTGAGGTTTCAAAAGCTTAGCAGGGTAAATTTTTCATTTCAACTCTCATAAACAATTAACTTGCCGATTGTCAATTTAAGGTATTTATCAGTTTTAGGATTTATACAACTATCAACCATCCCTATCTGACAAAAAGTCAGTACCAAGAGACTGGGCTGCAATTTGGAATAAATATTTACTCCAGAAACAACATTAAGAAACTGTTTCTCTCGTGTTGTTCTAGCTCCTGGGTTCTAGAACTTGCTCTTTTTCACTCATTTAACTTCCAGTTTCAGGCTTCACATAGAAACTTCCTGTTTCTAAATCTTGCAGTTCCCCACTACATTTTACAGTGGGAGTACTTAACCTAAAGGCCAAATCCTGCATGCCAAAGTTATGCAACTAGTCTTTGACACACTGCCTGGCACTCCATCTCTCAATAGCCCTGTGTCCACTCTGCCACTGTGGCCACTGTCTGTCACAGTGATAAAAAGGCAGGTATTTGCTGTTTAGTGTCAAGGCTGTGGACAGATGGGTAGCAGGAGTATATGGACGTGTCACATCTTGAGCAAGGCATTTATCTCACTCATCCCCCATGGTTTGTTTTGATAGTAGATTCGAGGAGCCCATCTGTATGACTCCATATGCATGAATTCTCCCACTGTATAAACCAATACCTTTCAACCAGTTATGTGTCCGACAATGGGACAGCCAAATGACAAATTTTGATATATTGCATCTGAATATAACCAGGAAAGCCATAGAGACCTGTCAACATTCCTTTCTAGCTTTTTCTTAGAGAGACTAAGGGATAGAAGCAGGAGAAATGGATCTTGTAATTCCAAGACCAGTTTATTCTAAATTTCTTCTAGAGAACTTATTCTAGAGTGCTTCTAGGAAAGATACCTGATGTCCAGAGGTGAAGGAGAAGTCAAGTTTCCTTTTCTGATAGGTTTTGACACGCTCCAGGACCAGGGCTTTGCAACTCCAGTTACAAATAAAAAGAATTAGAATAAAACAATATTAGGGCAGTTCTGCAGCCCAGGATTACTATAACCCACTGCCCTCGTGTTATACAACTCTATTCCCCTAGCGTCTCTGCAAGTGAGCTCATAATATCCACCACAGGATTCCAGCACAGAGCCACCTGGGAGCAAAAGGAAATTCCAATGAGAACAGAGCATGAGGGGCTTGCAGTGCTGCCAGGGACTGGAATTGCATTTTGGCACCATCTTTATTTTTAGTGTTCCAGCTCTGCTTTCCATGTATAACTCAGTATAGGGTGCTGGACTTTTGGTATGCCATAGCCAAACTGTATCAAGAAGACTGCAGAAGTGATTCTTTTAAGCTGATGCAAGCTTCTTCCAAACACACTCTGCTTCATTCAACTCATTAAAAACACCAAATATTTTTGTTCATTATTTAAAATTAAATTCCAGCTGGCCTAAGAAACTCTATATGCCTCTGGTTTGTGTGCCCAAATCCCTGGTGCTGCTGCAGTTCTTGTAAACACCACAAATAGGTTTTTGCCAAAGTCTGTAGCTGAAGAAACGACAAACCACTGCAGATTCGTAACATGAGCATGTCATTGCTGCCTGCTGTTGCGACACAGAGGATACTAAAAATATAACTGTGGTAAAACTGTATTTTGGAGATCAGTGCAAACAGCAAAAGCTCCAGTAAACAAGCTCCCTTTTCATCTCACTGAGGTGTTTAGCTGGACAAAAGGGAGAGAGGGAAGGAAAGTTACCTTCAGGAAAATTTCATACATGCCAGTGAATCAACTTTCTGACAACTAGACATGTTTTTACATGTAAGGAGACAAACTGGAACTGGATAACAACAAATATAGGCTTTTTTTTTTTTATTAGCAGTTAACAACTATACTGTAGTTTTACACTGATGTTTCTGACTGTCCTGAGCTTTCGTATTCATGTAGCTGAGCTGTCATGTTCTCACAATCAGAAGCTTCACATTTTCCTTTATGTTTTACATTGCCATGTAGAGAAGAGATGATTTAGTATAAAACCATAGGCTCTAAGAACCACTGAGAGTAGAGTAGGGCAGCAATCCCCCGTGGCTTTACTACAGTTCCTTCTTTTTTGTTTAAAGCCTTTGATTTGCTTCAACCTGTTAGGCATATGTTTCCATTCAATCTAGCTTCTTTCAGTACTCTCTTCAGAGAAATATTTCTAGCTCTACTGGTGATTTATAGCAACTTCTCAAAATAAGCACATTTGTTTTCCTTGTTTGCCACTATATTACCCTGTTATGATGAACCGACTTTTATTCAGCTTCAAATAAAGCTTTTTTATTTGTCCATTTGACTATCACAAAACTGTTGGATAGATTTTCTATGACTATCTAAAATATATTTCCATCATTTATCAAAAAAATCTGAATTTAGCTGAATTAATATGGCTGATTTAGCCTTCCCTAAAGGAAATGTATAATACATTACAAAAATAGTAGTTCTTTTTACGCAAAAATCCCACTATAAATCACAGAAAACTAACTTGGACATCCTGCTTACCCATGATTACTCAAAATAGATTTACTCATAAGCAAATACACACATGCATGGGCTTCTTTGTCTTTGTTTCACCTGTGTCTGCATGAAAGTAGTGCTCAAGGGAAGTGCTGGAAGGGCAGATGTGGAAGCACAAATCCTGATTTTATCTGCACAGTCAGCAGAGCAGAGACTTCCATGAGTGTACCTTTGCAGAATGAGCTCAATGACCAAGCAGGGAGTCCCTCCTGCCTGCCCTCTGTTTTCCCTGAGCCCTCTCCCAACCACACAGAGCCCCTTGCTAAGGTAGCTGTTCACAAGTGTGCCTCCAGATGCCCTTTTGTTCTTGCAGTAACTTCTCATTGCTTTTAACTTAGATTAGTCTTCTGGGGAGAGCCTGATTCCTCTTTTTTGCTTCTCGAGCTTTCCTTCTCATATTACCAAGTCAGTAAACAGCTATCCTGAATCTCAGTGTGCTTAAATGTAGGCTTCAATCCTGAGCCCCAGATCCCTCATCTCTGTTTTAAAATTGTGTCAACTTCTACTTCCCTTAAGTACGAGATACCAGCTCTATCAGCCACTTGTTTGGAAACTGCAAAAACAAGTTTTATCTTATGCTGCCCTTCACATATGTGACTTCCTGTCAACACCAACAGCACTTACACATTATCTGTTTTCAAATCTCACCTTGAATATATTCTTTTCTTTTACTATGATGTTCAAAGCAAAAAACTAAACAGAAGAAAAAAACAAAACCAAAAACAAAACAAAAGCAAGACAGTTTTCGAGATAGGAAAACAAAAGTCCAGAAAATGGAACATAAAAATATTTAATGAGTATTTTTATTTTAAAAAAAATTAAAATAAGAGAGAAGTTATATGGGCTTAGTGGGGGGAAAAAAAATATGGAAAAAATATATACCTTGCCAATTTCAAAAATTTTGACTCAGTCTTCTCCATCTCTTCTCTGCCCTTCACAAAATCTTAACAACTATCTTGTATCTTCAATCTCCTTTTGAAACCTTGAACATCTGAGTTTCATGTCTTCCAGTTTTCCTATACTACAGTAAAGGCTAGGAAGTTAATTTTTTTTTTAATGAAAAACAACATCACAGGACTCCAGGAGGAGGAATTTAAACAAAGGCATCAAACACCACAAACCTCAAGACACAAACTATCAGATTTCCTAGGAAGGAGAGTTGGAAAATTGTCTGACACTGATGCCTGAGGTAGTGGTTTGCTTCAGCTCACGGGCTCTCTAAAACAGACTGACCTATGTATTCCTCTTTTTTTTTTCTAGGACTCACAGAGAAAACAGACTTCCTACCACTATCATGAGGTTCACTGGGAGGTTAAAAACATGGAGAGTTATCTTCAAGTATAGAAAGAGCAAAGTTTATTGTGTAAACATTTACACTGTGAGCTGACCTTCTTCTGACTTCAACTGGTAAAGAGTCCAGGGGGAAATGTTTTGGGGCAGGAGTCCAGGAAGCTGAATGGAGTGGGAAGATAAAGAGTGGTCTGCAGTTGAGCAGGGCAGTGGGGAGAGAGACAGCGGAATGCTCCTCTGGTCCATGAGAAGGATTGCACAGCTTTGGAAAAATATGCCATGACACTGATCTCTGAGGTGAGCAGGGGACCAGAGACAAGCTGCTCCCTTTGTCCTTATCAGAACAGTTGTTTAGAAATCCAGGAAGACAGAGCACTTCCTTGAGGGTGCAGAGACAGAGGGCATCTCAGGAACATAATGTAATACTCCCACTGTGTCGTCCTTTGAACTACACAGCCACAATTGGGATCCTCTGGGCAATTCCCAGTTCAGGCACTTGAGTTCTCCTGAGGTTAAGCTGTGCACTGAGATCCAGCCACCTAAACACGGTGCCATTTTAGATGCCCAAGGGCATCCCACTGGAAATTCACAAAACATGTGTTTTGGGGGGTGGGGAGGACAGGTTTTTTGTCGGTCTGAACATTCAGCCCCATGGGAAAGTTTCAGATTCAAGGACACCTCAGGTGGCACCTGATGTGTCTGCATGCTTCCATCTGGAGCTGCCTAAAAAACATACTGACTCCCAGAAGATTTTGACTGTCTATAGAGCTTATGTACTGATATATATCATACATTCTATAATTCATTAAACAAATTATTTCTTATCTCTTCAGTAATCTGAACTCTGAGGACCTCAGTAAGGCACATATGGCATATTGTGCCTAGGGTGTTTAAGACATCCTAAGGTGTCTAGGACATCCAGATAGAAATATCAGATATTACACAAGACCTGAAAGGTATCTCTAACAACCTGACTCTGTGCCAAGTGGGGAAAAATCAGGTAACTCAAACTGTAGTAGATAGACTTAGCAATTTCTTTTTTTTTTTCACTTTAGAAATGGGATGCTTGGTGGTTAACTTCCACAGTGACCCCTCACCTATCCCCTAATTCCTAGGTGCTCAGTGTGATGGGGTGTGTGGTTTGTGATAGGGTTTGGCGAGGCTTTTTGCTGGTATCATTTTAGAGGACTGTAATTTACCAACAACTCAAATGGGCTGCCAGCCCTAAACCACTGGATAATTGACATTTCCCAGTCAAAGGAAGACAGCAGATTTTGTGTAGGTGTGAACATGGGAACAGTGTGTGGAGAAAGATCTGTATAACTTCTCTGCTTGTAAAATAAACAACACACCATTCCTTGTCTATTAAGGACAGTGATGATTAAATGTGTGACATAACTTCTTAAATTTTTTTCTGCGCACATCAAAGTAAACTCTTGGGTACTTCACCTGGTAGCTATACTCTAGAAACAGAAGAAACAATGAAGATAATTGAATGTTTTGCCTCAAGCTGAGGCATTTTTTAATGTCCTCGGAGAATGAGCCTACATCATAATGTAAAATCCCAGACACCCCTTCTTCACTTTTTCGTTGTTACTTAGGTTTTACATGCAGAGACACATTTTCACATAGGAAAGAATAATTAATCTGCTTGGGCACATGGATTCCTTGAGCTATCACACCCCTTTCAATCCCAGTTCACCGTGTTTGTCTGTGGGCTTCATATACCAGGTATCTTTCCTCTCAAAAAGCAGTAACTGGGAAAGAAAAAAACCCAACACGGTTATTCAGAAAAAGAAAAACAAAACAAAAAATCAGAACCGTGCCAAACCAGCATTCACTGCAGAACCACAGGTGCAAGCATTCAGTTAAATGTATATTTCTGTCACCCTTTATAAAATTCAATAGGCTGGAGTCACATAGACAGCTACTTTGGCTTTATTTTTATTTTCATGAATACTTCTGGGTTTCTTTTTCTCATCTATTTTGGGAAATACAGTAGAGAGAAAGTGCTGAAAATATGGGGTGCCTCTCTCAGAATTCAAATAGAATTATAAGGAATGAGTTTTAAGTGAGGCAAGTGCAAGAGGGGAAAAAACCTGTGTGGTCCTCCTTTGAACAGTGATAGGACAGCTAGAGTTAGAGCTAAGACCCTTGAGAATGAGACTGGTGGCATTCCCAGGCAGATATTTGACTGCAAGTTCAGACCGTTCATGTCAGAACTTTATATACGGTTTAAGGTGTGGAGTGATTGAGTTATCCAAGAAAAAGGCATTAGTAAGTCTTCAGGCAGGAAAGGCAAATAATTACAGTACTAAGGTATCCAATAACTTTAGTAGAGTATGAGATGCCTGCAAGACTTCATGGTTCTCTGCTGTGGAGAGATTCCTCTCTTCTTTAACAAGGCAATTAAAGCACTGCACACGCACTCTGCAGTGAAGACTTCTATAGGTACTGAGCAGTAGAAAAGTCAATACATGAAATCATTAGAGAAATGATTTCTTATGAAAATTCCCCTCTCCATCTCTTCTCTAATCAAAGCGGAGAAATTTCTGGCTGCTGCTGCTACCCTACATTATTCTTTCTCTCTCTCTCTCTCTCTCTCTCTCGCCAAATTCTCAAAGTGTCCCACAAAAGAGATGTGAAAATTTGTAATGAATCAGGCCCTAAAAATCTGACAGCAAATCCTATGCTGAAATCCTAGAGGCAGAATGGAAAATATTTCTGGAGAATAACTGGAATTTTGCCAAGAATTTTTAAGAGCTTGACTATCTTGGGGGAACATATAAAAACAACCTCATGATTCAGCTAACCAAAGCAGTAAAACAAGTTCCTGAAGGCAAGGATCAGCACTTTGAATATATTTGGGTGCTTCCTTTAATCCCTGTGTTTCTTTTTCCTTCTTCTGTCCTTTTCCCAGTTCCTTTCTCCTTTGAAGTAAGAAAGGTAGACTTTATAAGTTACTTTTCCTTCTCACCCAGCCAACAGGGAAGGGTCATAAGTAGGGCAGCCAGTTCCCTCTTCTTTGAAAGCTGTATGAGTGTTCTACTTTAGATACATATCCTCCTGCCATAAGCCCCAGCACAGTGTGAGTCTTATCACAAATTTATAAGCTCCAGTTCTGTCCTTTATATTACCTAGTCCAGACATGTAACATCTTCTTAATTGTAACTCAAATGTAGAAAGCATACCATTGTAATCTTTTGTGATTAAAACAGAATAAAGTATGTATTTCAATTTCTTATAAAATGGGCTTTAATTTCCAGCACAAAAAAGACCACCACTGCAGGACTTAAAAATGCTTGCATGCATTCCCAGTTCTGGAAGTGGGATTTCCCACATTTGAAGAAGCCTGTCTGACCCCATGAATAATTAACTATTTAAGAACTTCAAGAAGAATCCTCAAAGAGATCAATCAAGTGAGACCAAAGAGAATGACAAGAATACAAGATTAAAGAAGAGTCTGTGAAATAGACTTGACAAAGTTGATATGAGCACCTAAAAGTTTAATAGATTTAACAGAGAGTGGCTAAAGCTAACTCACATATTATGCCTTGCATGATCCTAGCTGGAAGCATTTTACATACATGTGAGCAGTCTCAAATCACCTGAACTTTCTAAAGTATGTTGCCCTTGGCTATTAGTTAAGAGAACATGGTGGCTACTAGAAGCTTATTGGTTCTTAGAGGTATCAGGACAAGATCATGATTTAATCAACAAAAGAAAAGCTTCTAAGAACAAGAAAGCTTCAGTCAATCAGTTATATCTATGTTAGCCAGGGGTATGAAAGAGTAGATAATCGAGGCAGTCACTGCTGACACCTCTACCCCATATGCAATTCACATCTTTTATTTCAGACTTGAACCCATCTCGTGAAACAAATGACTCTTCCATATACATTGTTCAACACTTCCAAAAGGACTGTTCCCTGGCTGGATTCCACTTGGGCTTGTACTGCATCTGATATGCAGCTGGAGCAACCCTTTGTCTCCAGGGCTCATTGTGACAAAGGGAAATGGTTTTAAATCAAAAGAGGGTAGATTTAGACTGGACAAAAGGAAGAATTTTTTTTTATGATGAGGGTGGCAAAACACTGGAAAGGTTGCCCAAGAGATAGTAGGTGTCTATCCCTGAGAACTTTCAAGGCCAGGTTGGATGGGGCTCTGAGTAACCTGATCCAGTTGAAGACATCCCTGTTCATTGCAGGGGGTTTGGACTAGATGGCCTTTAAATGTCCCTTTTAACCCAAACTATTCTATGAATTCAGAGCTCTGAGAAGAAGGAAAGCTCAGCATATGAAAATCCCATCAGTTTAGGAGTGCTTCTGTGGAATGAGAGAATACAGCCAACGAGATTTAAAATAATGACATCATCTACATGCACACATTAACCTTACAAATAGCAGGAAGTAAACTCCTAGTCCTTGCATCTCAAATCTTTAGCTCATTTAAAATTTCTGTTCGGTGCTGGATCTCTACTTTTCCTAAAACATTGAGCCACCAGTCAAGAATGGAATTTAACATCATGCCAGACATAAAAAATAACCTTAGCCATGACTCAAAGTCTACAGACAAAGCATTTCTGAGTCACACTGAAATTCAGTCCCAGGAACCAACAAATGTAAACATACCATTTCCCCAGCCATGTGATGGGTTCAGAGTACAGTAAGTTACAAAGTGAGGGCATACAGTAAAGTATGTGAAAACTAACCCTCCCCACTAGAGATTACGCCTCCACAGAACAAACCAAGAAAAGACTATGCACCAACCCAAAGAATTTGAGGATCAGAAAACAAAAGAATTAAAACTATCCCATCATTAGCTTCCAGAGCTCATTTCATCAAAAGGAACTGGTTTTTTGTCCATGGAGACACAAATAAAAGTCATAAAAAATATGAGAATACTTCTACAGTCAAATGTCCACTTTATGAACAAGATGGCTTATTTCAATCCCATCTTCCCACATTTGAAAAGAACAAAGGTTCACCTCATCAAGGCACATGAAGGAACACATACATAACAACTTTTAAAAATACAAATAACCACACTGGAGAAGATTGGCCTATTTACAAACTTCAAACGATGCACAAATTAAGATACTTCACCAAATCAAGGTCTCAGTTTGCTGAACCAGGCTTTCCAATTGGCAGCAAATGAGGCTGAAGTACAAACAAGAGGTTTCTGTTATCTGTAGCACGAAATTTCAGGTGATACTTGTATCAGTAAGCGCAAAAGGTCTACATTTCATTACCCTAGAAGCAAATGTAAGTGCTTTAAAATAGAAAAGCAATCTGTCATATTCTTTTCTCATTTATAACTGCACAAGAAATTGAACCCTAAGAAGTTTCACTGGCAACTGATCTGCAACCATTAATATCAGCATAGAAGAATGTTTATTACAAAAAAGATAATTTAGCAATGAACTTCAATGTGGAAAAACTAGTAAAACCCGAGACTCAGGTAGAATAAATAACAATATTCTGCAGCACTCTTCTTACATTTTGTACTTTCATAGGCCTCTGTATCTTAAGTTTTTAAGTTGTTAATTCAAAGACAATAAAGGCAACATTTAGCCTGGGCAGAATATTAATTATCTCCCTCTCTACTGATGTGAATTTTTGACTGTTTTTAGCACACAGAGAATCTCAAAATCACATAATGTGCAAGGATGAAAGGAACCATAGCTCATCATCTGTTTCAACCTCTCTGCTCAAGCAGGGCCATCCTAGAGCACAGGGCACAGGATTGCATCCAGACAGTTCTTAAATATCTCCAGTGAGGGAGGCTCTTGAAAGTGTGCTAGGAAATACAGCTCAATTAAATTAGTCTGAGATGGGTGCACAGTTGGCTGAAAATTGCTTTTAAAATGTTGGTATAAGTATTCACAATTAAACAGCACATATTTTTTTTAACATGACCTCCCAAATTCCATGGCATTTTATAGTTTCATTAACAAACAGAGGAAAGAAAACCTTTGTGGTCTTTGAAAATAGCATCAAACAGGGTGGGCAGCAGGCACTTCTGACAGTGTAAGACTATAATGGAAAAGATCCTTCTCCATTGGAGCAATACTCTGATAAACAGATGAGGTTGGAAAGGAGTAATGCAGATTCCTGCACTTAAGTCAGAATTAGTAACTCTATAAATTTAATAGGGGAAAAATCCAACTGATGAGAAGCTTTGCAGAAAAGAATCTGAGGGATTTCAAGCTGCATATGAGTCAACTAAGTCAGCCTGTTTGAAAAAAAAATACACCATTAAAGAGGTAATAATAGTAGCTTTATAAGAAGCGCATCCTTTTATATAAGGAATCCTCTCACTTTTCCTTTTCCTGGGCTTTGTGTCAGTTGTAGGAGCAGTCTTCTAGGAAGGCAGCAGCCTCTGGGTGTCTACAGGAAAACAAGTACCATAAAGAATATGATTCTTTAGTCTGGAGAAGAGTGAGCCTCATGAAGAACATGATTGTCTTAAAATATGGAAAAGATTGCCATGAAGAACCATCTGTTCTCTTTATCCACCATGGCTAGGACAAAAATAATAGGTTTAAATTCCAGTTGTGAAGATACAGAATAAATATTAGGAAAAATTTTCCAAAAATAAGGTGCCAAAAATAGTTTTAAAAAAGGCTAGAGATATAAGGGTGAGAACATTATAAGATCCTTCCTTAAAATTTGTGATAAAGAAGATCTTATGGTCTCTTTTTGATGTTGTGTCTCTAAGTCTAGAAGAACAGAGTGGTCCTCTTCATCTTTTGTCAGCAGAGTTGTAGAAGCACTTCTCTGCTAATCTTAGAAGACATTATGATAGAAACTGGCAGACAGGCAGTTTCTCTGAGTCTTTGATCATGTGTGTATGTGCACTCTCATAAGGTTCTGTGTGAGCACATATGTATCTTCCTACATGTGTGCCTGTACATGTACAAGCCTGTGATCATGCACATTCTTGCATGTACGAATGCAGCATCCTTGACATCTGAAATTTGGTTTTGAAAACACTTAGCAAAGATTTCCCTCCACTGAACCTCAGCAGTATAAAGGGCTGGAGTGTGTAGGATGGCTGCTGTCTAGAGATGCTGGTATTCTTCCCACCCTTTTGTCCCAAAACAGAGCAGGTTTGGAGAGGTGAAAGGGTAGACGTAAAGAGGGTTCTCTGTCTGAAAGGGCAGTTGGAAAAGTTTGTGTCTCACTTACATCCTCATGTAGCACTGAATGCAGCAAAGTGACAGCAGTATAAAACTGACTTGAAGAGAAAAACAGATCTTTATATGATTGTAGTTATATATGAAGAACTATTGATCTGAAGATTTATTCCACAAGGGTAAGACTATTCAACAGGCATGTCTGACGAGACTTGCACATAGTAGCTTAATGGTGGAACCAGAATATGATACAAAATAAACATCCAAGCAACACAGACTATATCTAAACCTGGTGAATGAAGGAGACAATTATCCTCAGTATTCAGACCAAATGGTTTTAATTTACACTTGGCAGCTCCTTTTCTCCATTTTGGAATATCTAGACAAAGTTTTCCTCAGTATTGCATTCCCACTCTACAGTTTCAGTGCTCTGGGTGCCTGCCCAATGAAAAGCTAATCAACTATGCACATTTCACTTAATCATACCAATATATCACCTCTACTCATGACCACACAGCCCAGAGAGTGGCAGCACACAAGAAACCTGAGAGCACACTGAAGTTAGATGGGAAGACATGAAGGAAGTTAGGTAATTTTATTATGAGAACAAAGTTACTTAATTAAATCCCTTTAAAATTTTATGAGATGATCTGAGGAGGCCAGGAAAGAAAGTTTTCCCCAAATGGAACACAGCAAATAGTAGCCTGCATTACTCGCAGGAAGGAGGGAATGGGAACTTACCCTAAAAATATTTAGCTGCTTCCAGCAATGAAGAAAAGTATTTGCAATATTTCAAAAAACCCCCGGAGTACGTTTGTGTTGGGGTTTTTTATGTTGGTTTCTTTTAAAGGTCTGCACTCACTCTTGTTGCTTCAACAAAGATACAAGCCTGGGGATGGAGGGAGGAAAAAGAAGGCAGTGTACACAGGTTCATTAAAAAATTTAGAATCTCTCAGCTAAAAGTCCCTGAAGATCTCCACTGCATTAAATGTACTTGAGGGTCTCACTGTTGTGAGTAGCTTCCTAGGCTGCACATGTAGCTCCCTCCGAGGATGAGTGAGAATATTCCATTCCCTCAGAGATCCCCAGGCTCGCCGGGCTGCACGTGTTCCACCAGAGCGGATACACTCCAGCCGAAGGCTGCTGTGGCTGGCAGAGCCAGAATTTTGCTGTAATGGCTGAAACTGTGACCAAGAACCTGTCTCTCCACTCTTCCCACTAATCCCCCTGCTAGCAGCGTGTGGCAGGGAATCATCTAATTTCAATGCAGGAAGGATAAGAGGAAAAACTGAATAGCAGAACCAGGGGAGTGGGGCACAAGAAAAAGAGGCATAAAGATATGTCTAGGCAAATATATTACAAACTGAGAGAATGTTGGGAAGCAAAACAGGAAGGAAATTACTCTTATGAGGTAATAGAGTTTGAGATTGGAGAAGATGCCTGGCAAGGAAATGGAGACATGACAGTAAGAGTTTAGCAGAGAAAAAGGCATCAAGCTGCAAAGGGAGTGGCAGAAAGGTTTGTGCCCACAGAGAATGTGCATAGGCAGAAGTCAGGCACAGTATGCCACTTTGTCTGAGTATCACAAATAATATTATGAACATACCTTGTGATGATCATTCACATAGGACAACAATTTTCAATCAGTTAATCTGAAACACAAGCAGCAGAAATCTGAGCAGTTTGCCTAAACCATTGTGATTTACCACTCTAGAAGACAATTGGTCCAATATTCAAAACAAGGAGACATTATACATGTACATGATGAACATTCTTTTGCCAAATTTGCAAAGTCAAACACCTAGGGAAAAGGAAAGACTAGAATCAAGGCTGTAGTTGTCTAATACAAGCCTTGCATGCAGATGCATTAAGACATAAACATATAAATTTTGCAGATTGTCTTAATCAAGAATCAGGATACATCAGTTCTGAACTAACACTCTACTCTTTAGTATTTTGATTTTTTTCCTGGATTTATCCTTTTCTGAAGTTGACTGTTCTTTTTTTTTCTTTTTAAGCCATTTACTTTCTACTCTTGCAGCAAATGCAGAGGAAGAGAAGCAGAATACCATGAACAAACATATTTTGCTGTAGCAGTCTTCTTTAATCCCCCAAAATAATGTGTGCACCTGTGCTACTGTCTTTGGCTGAGAGCAAGCAACAGCACAGTCCAGATCTGCATAGATGAATTCTGCTTCTCACCCAACAAACAGGCTGGCTGCACCGAAACAATCTATTAGGAAATGAACTGGGTTCCCACCTTGTGTTCATGCATTTACTGTGCAGATGTTCTCAGGCTTGAATAAAAAAGTGTAACAAGAGTATCGTGTATAGAGAACTCTAATCTCACACTTAAACCCATACACTTGCCCTGGTTTATTCAGTAGAAGTGTAATCAATACGACTAAAATTCTATGCAAGAAGTAAATGAAGACCATATAAATAAAGACTGACATAGGGCAACATCATTAGATCTGGTGTTTCCAAATAAGTGTACTTGTCTTTGAAACTTCAGTAATGTGCTTTTAGTGTCATTTGTCTCTGTGTTGCATAATTCATATAGGGCCATCATGCCCTGCATGATAAGTTGGCTGGAAAAATACAGAAAGAAACAAAAATAAATATCAGAAGAAACAATATTAAAGAAACAACCATAGGACTGGAAATCTAAGCTCTTCTATCAGGGAGCATTCCATTTTATGCCTTGGCATTGAAAAAAATGCATACATTATGCACACGTATCACTAATTCCTGAAATAATATGTGCAGCACTGCATATCATTCTGCAGACAATAATTGGCAGGTGTTTTTTACAATAGCAGGATGAATTCGCAGTATGGGATATGTTGATTACTCATGTCAGTCCCTTTGAAATTTTAAAGGGAGAGTAATCAGAGCTATAAATCTCTCCTAAGTATAATTAGATTACTATTTATACCTAGTGTTGTTAAAACCAGCCTAAGAAATTACTTTTAAGGTGCCATTACTGAAGGAATAATCTCTTTAAAACAATAATCACTCAGTTAAGTACAATTCATGTACCTACTTTCTATAATGAGAACACATAATTCAAGTATTTAAGAATACTGAATATCTTTTCCTATTTAAAAGTTTGGTAATGGTATTTTCAGACTTCAAAGTTTTTTACATTATATGCCAGGTCTGGGAGCATTCTCTCATAGTGCACTGAGATGAAGGATGAGATACAGTGGCAGCTCTGCATAGAAGGCACCCTTGGAGGGATGCAGGTTTTGTGCTAAAGAAAGTGCAGGTTATGACTACTGTAGGGCCCTATAGGGAGTATTATGATAACGAGGCAATTATGATCAACTGACTAGAACTGCAGCCATCTCCATAGACTTTTTATCTTTTAGGAACATATTAGGAATTCCAAAAGATTGTAAATTTATATAATCTGCTCTAATGGTTCACTCCTGTTAATTTACATCTTATTTCCCATGGGGGAACCATTTTACTTTTTTTTCTTCAGCAATAGAGACAAGGCAGAGCAGCATGCAACCAGTAAAATCTGAGCATCTAGTACCATCTTTTGATTAAGCAGATCTCAATAAAAGTATTTAAATTACTCTAAAATAAAAAGAGAGAACTTTAATCCCCAGGTAGAAGCATGACATTCCAGAGGAATAAGCTATTTTTATTTTATCAGAAAGAATGTTCATGTGGAGCTGGAGGTTTTGGTCAAAGAATGCTGATACAGCTCGAAGCTTGCTGGCATTCTTCATGGCCAACCTTCATTAAAGTCTAGCAATTGCATGGAGAACACTAATATTTGAAAGCTACTTCCAAATCCATGACTGGAATAAACTGGGTCAAGAGATTGTACTACTAAGACAAAAATTACAATAATATACACTGTCACAATATCCAGAAGCATAAAAGCCTATACCTCTCTTGATACATATAAGCTCTAGCAGACCTTGTTCTTCATTTTTCTAGTGGAAATTCATGATCTTGTAGATTGTTTCACACAAAACAGATTCCTGAACTCAGCAGCTATTGGAAAGGCTTGGTCCATGACCTACTACTCATGTGAAGTCAAGGGCAAAACTGCCCCCAAGGTCTCACAGCATTTTAAAGTTAGTTCTCATATGGAACGTCCTCCCTTTCCAAGGAGTCACTTCATTGCCCCATTAATATTTTATTGCACAAAACTCAGAAATGGAAAAAGCATATGTTTGGAATGATATGTAGCAATAAGAATAGGACCCTGTTTTTATGTAGTTTTCCACTGCATGAGCCAACTCATGTATTTAACAGTTTTGGTTCCATTTTCCTTCACATTTATTTTTTTCCTAGAATGTTCAGCTGAAGAATTATTCTAATAGATGTATTTTATCTTAAATGTTAACAATCCCTTATTTCAGCCTCTAGATATTTCAGATATTTCTAGATAGTATTGGTCAGGTTTAGCAACTTATAAAAATCACAGTTTAAGTATAATTATTCAGGTTATATTATTCTACTATAAGACAAAATCTAGTTTTCCTGTACTGTTTCACTTTCTATTAACTCAGCATTTGTCATAATGGAATGGATGTACACTGAGATTTTGATACTTTTTACTTTGTTGCACATTACTTATATTTAATAGACAGTATGAGTCCATCTATTTATCTCAATTATAAGTACAATTTAAAAAGTTAGACCACCTGCTCACAGGTACTGTTTAGGAGTGATATTATGGATCCTTCACAGCATTAGTCTTACTCTGTGGTACTGTGTTACTATGATAAAACTTTCCACTTCTGCTCTCACGGATAATAGTGCTGTTGACTTCAGTCACAAGAACAGGTATCAAGGAATTGAAGACACATTGCTACACAATGCCCATATCTAAAACTTTCTTTGAAATACCTAACCTTTTTTTTCCTTCAGTCCCAAACAGAGGGTCTGCTTAAGCATGAAAGCTGCATTAGTTAAGACAATACCTACAAATATTGATCACAACCAACAAGGACATTTTAGCACAAGTAACACCTCCATCAGGTGCAAGACTCCATTCAAAATCACACACGTTCAAATAATTTACTGTGCTGGTTTTGGCTGGGACAGAGTTAACTTTCTTCACAGTGGTTGGTATGGGGATCTGTTTTGGATTTGTGCTGAACACACTGATGATTGTAGAATAGTTTTTGTCACACCAAACCAAGGCCTTTTCTGCTTTCTATACTGCCACACTGGCAGAGAACTTCTGGGTACTTGGAAAGTTACACAGCCAGGACAGCTGGCCCCGACTGACCAGAGGGATATTGCAGACCCCGTGACATCATGCTTATTACATAAGGTGGGGAAAAGAAGGAAAAAGAGGGGACCATTTGAAGTGATGGTGTTTGTCTTCCCCAGTAACCATTACACGTGATGGGAGCCTGCTCTCCTGGGGTGGCAGAACACCTGCCTGCCCATGGGAAGCAGTGAATCAATTCCTTGTTTTGCTTTGCTTGTGTGCATAGCTTTTGCATTCTCTATGAAATCTGAGTCTTAATCTCAACACACAAGTTTTCCAGCTTTACCTTTCCAAGTCTCTCTGCAAGCCAGTTGGTGGGGCAGTGAACAAGTGGTGGTACTTGGTAGATGACTGAAGTTAAACCACAACAAATACATACACTCTTTTGTATTTCTTCTCCCTATGTGCTAGAGCCACCATGAAGTGTGCAGAGTATGGAGTGTTACCACTGCTCAAGTATGTTAGACATATCCCACATGTTCTTCAAAGGACTTAAAGTCTAGGAGGAAAAAAAAAAGAGAGGAAGAACCAGGAAAAATTTAAAATATTTCCAATTTCAGATTCACTTACACTTAGCTGCATGTATCTTCTTGTCCATTTGTTAGCAGCTACCAGTAAGCAACCATGCCCAAAGGGAAAATGTATTCTAGTTAAATATTGGCTTATAGCCTCATCAGCCAAGTTTTATTGCTCTTAAAGCACAGCAAGAGAAATATTTGTACTGAACTTGTTGCATAGGGACTTGAGATAACAGGACAGTAATTTCTTGCATAAGTAATTTTAGATGGAGACAGCAGAGTTACACTAAGAGGGAATCAGGGACTTCTAAAAATAAAATGTCTAGAAAATAAGATGAAAACATAGAAATTCTAGGCTCTCAATTTGAAGTAATTCTTCCCTTTTTTTTGCTGAAAATGTTCCCAAGACTCAAAATGTTTTATGCGTCCTTTGAGTTCAGAACACCCTGAGTACAGTAGCATATGTCTGTGCTGTCTACCAAATACTCCAATGATTGGAACTTTTTTTTTCTGTGTATGTATATAGAAGGGAATATTATTTTTAACCATCTAAGGTCTGGCACAGCATTTTTGAATCAGTGCCATTCTACACATCAATGTCACAGTTGTTCTATATTAATCTAATTGTTTTAACAACATTGGAAAGTTTGTTCTAAGCTAACATAGATATTTACATGCTCTACAATTCTAGCCAGTTGGGTAATGAGGTCCTAAAGAAGGTTTCAGCACTACCTTTAACACTAATATAAAAAAAAAAAACCACCAAAATACATACCTATTCAAGGACCTCCCAGTATTATTAACACCTCCAGGAAGTCACATTCTAGCTAAACTCATGTAGGATTTGAAGTGGTAAAACTAAGGAATGTGATTTCTGCAAAGAGGAACACCCTAGAGTATGGTAGAGAAGAAAGATTTCATAGTATTAAAAAAGGAGATGACCAAAAATATTAGAGTAGATAAATAAAAATGTAATAGTCCTTTAAGCCAGCAGGAACTGAGAATGAGAGTTTACACTAATTCTATTCTGGAAGGCTGCTGTTACCTCACACAATGTCTGGCATTTATATTTATATTTAAAACAAAATAAGAAAAGTCTTAGGAAATTCATCAGCTGACTAGAGTTTCATTACTAAAACAGAAAAATACTTTTTCAGTGATTTCACATTCATAGAATCATAGGATATTTTGGGCTAGAAGACACCTTAAAGATAATTTAGTTCCAGTGCCCCTGCCATTCACTGAACTTGAAGTCAGATCTTTTCTAAGAATGTACCCCAGTACTGTACTGTCCAAAAAGCTGGACTTTGAGGTACAGAACGTATAACCTCACAATTTCCTTTGTACATGTGTGGGCATGAATGTGCATGTGTTTGTGTGTGCATGTGCATGCTTCTTTCCTTTTCTCATTTATTTTTAAGACAATGAAAATATTTTCACATGAACATATTATTAGTCCAAACCTTTAGTCCAAATAGCTAGAAATCCTTCTAGCACCCTCTAGGATGATGTTACTGACTTTGCTAGACACAAGATACATTGAGGTGGCAAGAAAAAATTATATGAGGCCCCATCGAAAAGGACTGTGCAGACTGAGGAAAAGTCACATCATGGTCTGGTGCTAAGACCAAACTTTACACACCACTAATGACTCATTCTTGGAGCTGCTAATGAGGAAACCCACAAGAGGGAACCAGCATGAGGAAACCCTTGAACCTAAGCAGTGCTTCAGGCACTTCTGAAACTATAACTCATCTAAATAACATAAAGCTATAATTTTAAATTTGTGGTTAAAACCAATTGCCAATGGCATTCCAGCATCCTTCTTCCCAGAAATCTCAACACTGAGACCAAAATCCTTCATCCATCTTCTCAAAACTGTCAGAGCATAAATTTAAGATACAAATCAATAATTTCCACAAAGGTCAAGCTGATTGCACCACAGTGGGATTAAGGCCATCATAAAAACAGGCTCAAACTGCCCTCACAGGAAAATACCAGAATTTTACTCCAGTATCTAATCACAGTTCATCTCCAATGGAAAAGTGAGGGAGGAAGTGCAAAAAAAGAAATTAAATTGAACCATCTTATTTTTTTCACATAGAGATTACATAACAGTGAGTTAAAGAATTTAAACCAATAGACCTCACATAAGTTTGAAAGCAGTAATTTAAATGCATGTATATGTGAAATAGCAAGAGCAATTTAAGTTCTCTTTGTACTTCCTACCATCTTACTTCCAATGCCCATACGTTTTTAATTGCCTAGCTTCTCTGTATCATCTTTTACTATTCTTAGTCTAGGAAGCATTATTGGATGAGCTTTACCATTTTAATTGTTTTAATTTAATGTTGTTATTTTTAGTTGAAAATCTAATTTGAAATGGCAAAGGGTTAATTATGGAATTTTCCAAGGGATTGTCCCAAGGAAAGAAAAAGATATGGGATAAAATCAGTGAATGCTAATTTTAGAATCTAATTTCTACTTCTAATTTTACTTCATTAGGTACTGATATTAACCCTACGCATAGAGAAATATCCCTAAAATAAACTATACTTTTAATGTTCTATTATTCCACATACAAAAAAATAGACTATGTATTAAAGAAGAACCCTAAGCAAGTTTTTACTTAATTAAATGTATTTACGCACTTGATTAAACATGAATATCTGAAGATTTCCATGTGTCATTTAAAGTACAAATAGATGTAATTATATGTAACAAGCTCTATGTCTTTCCCAAACTCAGGCTCCTGAACTCCACAGTTTAACTGCAGCCATTTGTTTAATAATCTCAGTTTCCTGGGTTCAAGTGTTTTCAGAGATTTTATGTGAATATTTGAGACAGGATAGTTTTAGGCAAACTAAGATCACAAAAGGTATTATCAAACTCTCTGCTGCTCAACAAACATGCATACAGCCACAACCACAGATCCCTGCTGGGAAAGAAGTCCAAACCAAAAGGTTTTGCAGATGAAATCTGAACTCAAAATCTTGCATTTTGGAGAGATGCAGAAAGAGTGTTAGCTAAGGAGATTGGTTTTGACGAAAGCTGTGCATTTAGAGAGGGGGATATTTCAGAGAACGGTCTGTTACTTTCCAAAGAACCCAAATCCTATTCCTGCACTGACATGCCCAGTGACTGCTGAGGTTTAGGCAGAAGAAACTCCCCTGCCATTGACCCTATCAGAGATATTCACCAAAACTGCAAAGAACAAAGAGCAAAAAGTGCTTGGGAGAGCATTTCAGCTGCTCTGGCTCTGCTCTCCCTAGTTCCCTGTATCTGGGAGCTGCTCATTGGTTACTCTCTCAGCTGGCCTGTTTTGTTTGTTCAGACTGTAAAAGGAGAAAAGGAAAAGCCCATCTTCTCAGGAGCTTGCCAGTGCAATGAAACAGTCTGCAGTTTCTGCTGGCTTCCCAGGAGATTTTCTGATTTGAGAAAGATATTATGTCTCAGAAAGAAACACTGGATTTAAAGGGCAGTAAATCTGTACAACAGTCCAATACTCCTGCATCTGTGTTTCTAGTCTCATATACATCTGTGGACAATTAATTTGGTCGGCCACATGAACCTTCCTCTCAGAGAGGCCAGCAGGCCTCACTCCATACTCAGGAATAAGACACGGGGGAACCAGCTTAATTTTCAATGCTGCCTGATCACTGTATCAATTCGAGTAAATCAGTTTGAATAAATCAGCAAAGTGCTCAGTTTCCAATTCTACAAAGTGAAAATGACATAGCTTCTTGACATTTGGAAGGCACTCTTAGCTACTTGAATGATGAGAGGCTGGGTTTAGAAACTTGTTTTTAAACAAATTTCTAATTAGTCTTGGGAAAATCTTCCAAATCCCACTGCACAGAAGTGGAAGTTAAATCTTTTACCTGTCTTGATTGAAGTCACTCTTCCTGCCCACACATATGCACACACTTCTCATAAATTTCTCAAACTTCTCCACTTCGCTGGCAAGACATTCCTCATAAAACTCTCAAACAGGCCATTTGTACTCTGGCTATTAAATACATTCAGAAAAAGACAAAGTTTACAACTGGCAAATGGAAACAACCAAATTTATTCTTAATCTATTAAATAAAATGAGAATCTTGGGCCACGTAGCTGTTACCTAAATTGAATCTGTCATATATTGCAGCTGCACAACAGGGCAAATATACTTGTCTCTTCATTTAACTTGTCAGCTCTCCATCAATTTTGTAAATAGATGAAAATTAGATTATAAATTATTCTACCACCTTTGATTATTTATTTACACATGCAGGAGAAAAATGCAAATTTGTATGCACAAAATTACTAACATATAGTATATATATTTGTGCACTGTAACTCTGCTCGTAAGGAATTCATTGGGAAAGCTAATTTCTGGTATTTACGTTCTTTGGAAAATCCTGCTTGGAATCTTATCTTTTCAACATTCATCTATATGCTTTACTCAACTGAAGGACTAACAATGCTCTGTAGTTTATGTCTGGCCTCTAGATGATGCTACAATGCTTTTAACTCTCTGGCATTTAATAGTATATAACAGGCAAGCAACTTTGAACTGTACTCACACCATTTGATGCAATACCTTAAGGACAACAGAGAAGTGATTCTGTTTACAAAAACAGAAGCAGGGAAGAACCAAAACCTTTTTCTGTAGAGGGTTTCTACTGCAAGTGGATCGATGTTAAGCACAAGATAAAAATATTATTAGCATTGGTTTGCTGTATTTCATAAGGAAGACCCTGTAACATCCTGAAGTCTGTAACAACAGCTCTCAAAATCCTTATTCTGCATGCTCGTATTTCTCCACCAACATAAAGTACCATTCATTCCAAACTAATCTGCCTTACGTGCCATGTATCTGTCACACATGTATGTGGCTCATTGTCAGATAAACACTGATAACGTGATGATTACAGAAAATTTCACTAGTTTCAGCGTATAATTTCCTGGAGACTCAGCCTAATTGCAGATCAGTTGCAGAGCACATTAACTGCCATGGCATTGCCCATGTCATCCCACTGAGAGGCAAGTTTCTCTCACTTTGGGGAGTACTTGTAGCCACACCTAACTTCGCCCCTGAATAGACCTTGGCTGTTTCCTAATCCTTCTGTTTCCTGTTCCTCACTGATGACTTCCTGTCCACCTGCTGCCCAGATCCATGAAAGGATGCAGGAAGCCTACATTTACGGTTCCAACAGTAAAAAGCTGAAAACAAGAGTTGCAGGCAGGTCACCAAGACAGTAAAAAAAGAGTTGGGTTTGTTTGGTTCATTGTTGGGGCTTTTCTAGAAAATCAGATGCTCTATAGCAAACTAGTGAATTTTGCCTCAGATGTTCTCCCATTTGGCATCTTGGAAAAAGGCTTAACGTTGTGAGAAGGGTGTGATGAGGTTCTATAGGTCCTAGTACCAATTAAAAATTAAAAATAGTGTACAACTTCAATAGAGCAAGTCAAATCAGCTACACATTCTTTGTTTTAATCCTTAGAAAGGAAACTACATTTTTAAAATTTACATTTTTTGCCTGATTGTTCCTGATGATCATAAAGCCACTCTCCTGATGAAAGTAACTAGCTAATGTCAACCACACTGCCATCATCGTGTCAGGTTATGCTACATCATTACACAGATCTTCCTTAAGTTGTTTGGTAATAAGTGCAACTGGAGACATATTAAGTGATTAACATATTAAGAATTCACAGATACTGCCCTCCCAGTAGTAGTTGTGTTGTGATTTCTTTAGCATGCAGGGCTGCAAAAAGAAGCAACTGATCAGTGTTGACCATTTTGTAGGTGGTAACACCTCCACACATCAAACTAATTGATCTGTTGGAAAGGCTGACTTTCAGCCTCACATCCAGGTTATTATTAGGATGTCTAGACAACTATCCCTACTTTGCCATGTAATCTTATCCCTACTGCAGAGACCAAGAGAGTCCCCTGTTTGAGATATTTCTACTGCCTCAGACAAGCTGACTTTTCTGTAGTACATTTCTACACTAAACTAAATAATAATAATTATACACTAAACCTTAATGTTAATACTATCACTTACACTAAACACAAACTGGGGCCCCTATAGCCCGGAGAAGACAGTAAAATAATGAATTTACTGTGTGCCCATATAATTGTAGTTCACTCATATGAAAGAACTAATTGCCTGCAGGGCGTGCTCAGCATCACTCAGTGGCCTGCAGCCAAATGAATCCTTGTAAACTGGGGAAGAGGTGGAAAGGAACTCTACATCTTTCAATTTTTTCACTCCTAGCGGCTGCCAAAGACCTCAGCCTTTGGGGCCAAGAGATAAATATGTCAGTGTCTACAGTTGTGTGGAAGATTATTTATGGGAGATGGGGGAGGGAGTTCACATTTGGCTTTGCATGAGGTAATCAGTTCCTGTGTATACCTCAGGAAGCTGTTACAAGGCTTAAAAAAAAATTAAGAGGAGATTATCTTATGCATTCAGTGTCTGTCTAAAGTGTTGCACAACAGTTTCTCTGAGCATATGGATCTGTAGTTAGACAGTGGTTCATAGATCAGCCAGACAGCAAAGTCTTTCAAAAAGGAGGTGTGGAAAAAACCACCAAGACCAGCAGCTGAAGCATAGTCATGGCTACAGCTTCTGACAGCTCTTCATGCTGGAGAGAGTGTTTTCCATGACAGCCCTCTTAACATTAACCACTTCCTTGTCTTGATTAGATGGCAATGGCACATCAAGCGAGGGGAGAATTCTTGCAGGCAGCGCTGAAACAGATGGCACTGCCACAGCACTCCTCCTGCCAGCCCCCTGGGAAGGAGCCCTCTCTACCCTCTAATAAAAATGGCATGAGCTCAGGTCCATTCCCACAGCACTCTCTGCATCAAAGGAGAGGCACCTCAGGAGCAGAGGATGGAGCATGGCACAGGAACAAGCAAACCTGCAAGGGAAAGGCTCGTGAATGACTAGATTCTAGCAAGTCTGAAATCCCATGAAGTTACTAGAAACCTGTGGCATTTAGGTTCATTTCCACTTGTAAGTATCAAAGGAAAATATAGCAAATCATTATATAGATGTGCAAAATTTAAGTCTGGTTTAAATCAAAAGATTATATGATTTGTTTATTATTCTTGTCACTGTTCTTGCAAGTATTTCTTTTAAATATTGCCTTGCATTTCCACAGAGGGGTAGATGAAAAATACCCTACTATGTTAGGATGGGAAAGATTTCTGAGACAGTAGCATTTGTCTATTTACAAATATTTTTGGTTTCAACATCTTTACCCTCCTTTTCCCTTTCAGATATGTTTATTTCACTTTTGTTATGATAATTAGGCACAGGTATTTCTGTGCAATAGTCATGATATAAGACTGGTCACATAAAATTGGCTCCTGGGTTTGTCATTCAACCATTGCCAGTTTTCATGGTTTTTAGAATATATGTATCTCTGGGGTTTTTCTGTGCAATACCTCTAGCAGATCCAACTCCCCCACAGTAATTACAGCTCTGTAGATGTTGTTGAAACACACATTACTAATCATGGAAAACACAGGAGTGAACAAAATCTACCCAGTCTAAAAGACTAAGATGTCATTGTAATAAACACGTTTCAAACATAGACAGATAAAGGACAAGGAGAGTTTTCCTTTGTTTCACCTCTTATGTGTAAATGCTTGCTTCACAGAGTTCCCTCATAAAAAATAAAAAATAAAATATTATTCTACAACAAAAGCTTCAAACAGCATCTCTCTATAATAGTTAGCATAGTTAGCGTAGAATTTTAGGTTATTTTTGTTTTCTAAGAATTAGCAAATGAATATATAGACTGTAGAGAGCTGACTTTCACCTATCTGCCAGCAACATTAATTTCTCTACTCCAGATCCCTGACACAGAATAAAATATCAACAAAAATAATGCCTTAAAAAGCTATGCCAGTATACATGAGCTTGGTTACAGAGCTAAGCCCTCACAGCTATATTGTACAATCATTAAATCATAGAGTCATAGAATCCTTAAGGTTGTGAAAGACCTCTGAGTTCAACTGTTGACCCAGAACTAGCATGTTCACCACTAAACCATGTCACAGAATCACAGACTCATAGAATGGTTTGGGTTGGAAGGGACCTTACAGACCATCAATTTCCAACCCCACAGCTGTGGGGACAGGGACATCTTTTATTAGAAATTGCTCAGAGCCTATGCAACCTGACCTAGAACACTTTCAGTGATGAGACATCCACCAGTTCTCTGTTCCAGTGCCTCACCACTCTCACAGTAAAGAATTTCTTCCTAATATCTCATCTAAATCTACTCTCTTTCAGTTTGAAGCCATTCTCTTTAATCTATCACTGCATACCCTTGTAAAAGTTTTTTTTTTTCATCTTTGTTGTAGGCTCCCTTCAAGTTCTAGACAGCTGCAATTAGGCCACCCTGAACCCTTTTGAGGGCTAAAGAATCCCAGTTCTCTTAGCCTTTCCTTAGAGAAGAGATGCTACATGCACCTTGAGTTTGTCCAGGTTCCTGAGAATGGCATCACGTCCATCAGGTACATCAATCTCACTGCTCAGCTTGGTGTCATCTGCAAATTTGCTGATGTCCCCAAGTGCCACATCCACATGTCTTTTGAACACTTCCAGAGCTGGTGACTGGAATTTTTCTAAGGAGAATCTAAGATGTTTGGGACTATTTGAAAAGAGAACAAAAGTAACAGTTCAGCTGGGGCTTCATGTGCAATCCAGTGGGGGCAGTAGGCTGTGCCTGTCATATCCAGAGCCAGGTCCAGCTCTGAATGGAACTGGCCACAACCAGGGCTGAGTGCCTTGCCACATTTTCCACTGTTGTAGCCAGTTCAGGTTTAATCAGATGCTGGTAGGGGTACAAGGCAAGACAACCATTAAGTTTGCCAGAATGTAGTTCAGCTGGAAAAATTTTTTTGAGCAATTTTGATTCAGTAATGTGAGGTTAAACTGGATGGAAGCTTTGAGTCATGGGGATTTTAATCTGGGATGAGACACCCCAGAGTCTGCTCCTTGCATTGCAGAACCGTGGCCTTGAGGCAAGGCACTGAAGTTAGCAATAGGCTGAAGGTCAGAGCAGAACGTGCAGCGTGTCAAATGATTCAGAGAATAAACAGACTCAGGAAGGGCAAACACACAGGCTCCAGAGGCAACACAATAGACTGACCTTCTCAACTTTCTTTCTTCAGCCTACCACGTCACCAGACGTAAACGCGGGCAAGGAGATAAAATAAATGAAAGATGGATCTCAGCAAGTGGTCAGGCTTTCAGCTACTGGCTGCTCGGGCTGCCTTGTGTAACAGAGTGCAGGGATGAACACGAAAACAAGCAGAATGTTTCTAACCAGCTGTTTCAGCTTTAGTACCAACCTGGAAAATATTAGCAGCTGCATTTTCAAACAGTTCAAAAAAAAAAAAAAATTTAAAAAAAAAAAAAGGAGGGTGCAGGAAAGAAAAAGCTTAAAAAAATTCCATTGCAGGTATAGATTTGATGCAATTTCTCAGAGAAGGCATTGGGCAATAGATTTATTGGAATGTCTTGTACAATGTAAAAGAGCAATTAGAGCTAAAGAAAGCATTTCAGCTGTTTTTTGTCTGCCAAAAGAGTATAAATTAATATTACCAAAATTTTTCACAAATACACATCAAGCTCATCAGATTTTCACAGTCAAAAATATTCTCTAAAAGTCAAAACATTTCATTTTGAGATTTTCAGAACAGAATATTAAGATTCCAGTCTCAAAAGGTTTTGAAAACATTCTATTTTTTTTCAACAGCAAATTAAAATGAAACCAAATGTTTAACCTGGAACAGTCCCCCACACCCTTGATTAAACTAGCAAAATATAAACAAACAAACAAACAAAAAAAGTCAATTATTTGCACAGCTGGACTACTAATTAGGAAATAAAGGCAACACAATTGATGTCTGACTAGTGACTACCACATCCTACTCCAATATGGTCTTTGAATAAAATACAAGACTGAAAGACCAAAGCAGCTTTGAACAGCTCTTTAGTTAAAGGCTGGATCTCCCAACATATTCTCAGATCAGCTGGATGCTTATATCACTAAAATTTTGCTATAAAAGATCTGTGACCACCAGAGAATTTGTGTAGGTGAAATCCCCACCAAGAAGCTAATAACTGTCTTTCCTTGAAGGAATAAATTCAAGCCAAACATGCAAATGTAAGAAGTTTCCTTTATAGATTTGACATCCAGGGCTGAGAGGTGTAGCATGAGGGTTTCACTACCCTTGAAAACTTTCTTCAGCAATAAAAACAGACCTAAAAGGAAATAGAGCAAGAGGAAGGAGCTCCTCTGCCCTTATGCTGAGCTGACCCTGGACTGATGACAGCTTCATTTTCCACTTGCCACAGGATGATTTTGGAACAGCCCCAATTGTATGAGAAGTGCTCCCAAAAATCCTGCAGCCCACTTGTGACCTGAAGCAGAGTCCAGCAACGTGGGTGAATCAGATGAGTTAACACCTTGTCAGAAATACAATAAAATAATAAAAATAAACAAAAAATTCCAATGCAAAAGAGGGAGAGGGAGAAAAAAAGTGAGAGGAAAAGAGAGGAGTGTTGACACTCCCACACTTTCTGTTTAAGAGATGTGATCAGAGCAGGGCAGCCCACTTGTTCCTTTCCAAACTGAAAATCAGACTCCATTTCCCAGTAACTTTCCTGCATACAGAAAGCTTTCTGTATTTTAAGCAGCATATTCAATTTAAAATCTGCTTGTTATTTCCAAGCAAACAGCAATTTCAACTGCATAAGTGCCCAAACGAAGAGAGCAATCCTCAGCCTGGATCTGCTCAGTGACCAAAGGGGTGGGAAGGGAGGGATTGTCTGTAGCTACATCCTGAACTAGCATGGCCTCAAAGACAGTTGGAGCAGCCTAGGATTTACTGCCATTTATGCAACAATCTGGACTTTACAGCAGTGGTGGTTTGGCAGAGCATGACTCTGTTTTGCATTCTCTCTACTGCAAAGGAGTTGTTTTCACTGCGTTTATAATCAGGGAAGGAGTTCCCTTCTGTCTGAGGCCATAGCAGCCAGTTAATTACATCCAGGACAAGCTCTTTTTGCACTAGAGCAGTGTAAGTCTGCCTGGCAGAAACAGCCACTCGGGAATTTTTCTGCACTTAAAAGCAATGAGGGTCCAATCCTGTGTGCAGGGCACAGTGGTTGAGCTGCTACCCACACATTATTGTCTGGCATACCAGGAGCATGTGGCACTCCATAAACAAAGGCCTTGGTTATTCCTCAGAGGCCATAGGTAAAAGAGCCTGCTGTCAAAAGTGGCAAACTCCTGATTGCTTCTCTACAAAGATGGACAGCAGAAGCTTTCCCTAAATTTGGAATAAAAATATATTACTGCTTGAGAGATTTTGAAAGCCTTAATCATCATTTTTAGGGCAAGGAGCCTTCAAGTGGCCTCAGGACACTGTGAAGGATTACTGCATGACTACAGCTAATGTAAACTCATTCCTGAGCTGTTTGTTTCTCCTTTGATACAAGATTATTTTAGTTCAGTGTGTTATTTTACAGATTGGGGATTTTTTTACTTACATTTTTTCTTTACTTCCATTAAACTACAATAATTTATTAGCCCTCCCCTTGGATATATTCCAAATATTAAGTGGTTTTGTGTCATTGGAAGGTCATGACTTCAGTAAATGAGGAATTCACTGTACCAAGACCTCTTTTCTAGAGAGTGTCATAGCCCTGCACTACACTGCCCAGCACCTCAGCTCCTGGAGCACAAGGCAAGCTCTGCCCTCCTTTCCTCTGGTGTACTGTATTAGATTGTGCTCCAGACCGTACAAAAATAGCTTAAATTGCTTCTGGACTTGAAGAGGCCTGGCAAACAGACTGTTGTTTTAGTAGTGCTGTTAGATGCCCCATGGATGGAGCAATAACTCACGTCCTCTATAAAGTGACTGTTGGTACCTAGGAGCTCACTACAAGTAACACAATGGACAAAAATACTGAACAGTAAAATCACAGCTGCCCTACAGCATTTGCAGTGAGCACACCTGAAGCTCTGCCTCCACTGATGTTTTTGCCCGGAGTTCTATGTCTTGAATGTCTTCTTTGCAGACTGCCCTCCATCATGTTAATAAGCAGTTCATCCAAGGCTGGTATTCAGCAGCTGAGATACGGGCATCTGATGCCATTTGTGCGTCATGGGATATCTGAGACACTGGTGTAAATCCAGTGGATAAAGCTCAGGAGTCCCTACCCTCCCAGCCAGGCAGCCAGAGGCAGGACAAGACCTCTGAGGGCAATAAAATGTCATTCAGCCCTATTTCTATGCACATTCATTGCTCTCTAATATACCTCATGGACTATTATTTAGGTTCAGATCCTGTCCATAAAGCTTCAGTGAGGAACTCTTCAGCAAAAAAGATATCCAGATCTGCTTTAAAGGTGTTTATAAAGACTGAGATGATACAGAGAGGTTCTGTAGTTAATTAGAATTAATACCAAAGAAAAGCTTCGATCTTTTCAATGAGCCCCTAAATCTTGTCCTAAAAGAACTTTTTCTCAATTGAATTGCTTATCTCCAAAGAGATACTCCACTTAAAAAAACTATATATTGGATGAAACCTTGGGCACAGGCTGTGATTTAACTTCTCAATTTGTATGTACTGCCTGAATAGCTTTGAGATGTTACAGCAGTCAGTGCCAATTTATTCCAAAGGATTATAATCATTCACTATAAATCACAGAGATGCCACACTAAAGCCATGTTGCTGTGAGATTCAGAGTATTTTGGGCTGGGGATTTACTGGTTTAGTACTTCTTTTGTTCATTCTAAAACTGCTGTCATATTTTGAGTCTTACAGAGTATGGCTTTGTAAAGTTACGCTCCCTCGTAAATTAAACTGCTTAGCAAAAGTGCTTAGTAATGATTTTACATTTTGGCTTAAACGCAAACCTTTTTACTTTGTTGTATTACAGCCTTCTGGAGCTATCAGCTGATTTAATATCCTGCTTTTCTAGCTTCCCTTTTAGCTGAGACTTTCATATAGTCCTTCAATAGTTTTGATTCTTCTTCCACAATTCACAGCAAAAAAGGTCATTTTTCTCTGTAATGGGAACAAAAAAGTGACTCTTGAAATGAGCAAGGATCATTACATAAAAAGTAGTCTCTTCACAGATTTTGTCAGATCCCACAAAAAAGGAGATTTAAAAATACAGTGTGGCCCATATATGTATTTAATATAATGCCTGGAATGACAGTAATACGTCTCAGGGGATTTGTAAGAACAAATTCATTCATATTTGCACAAGGTTTTCAGATCAGCCTTTCTCTTTTGCCTTGTTTTGCTGGTTATCTAAAAAAGAAAAAAAAAGCTCAATATGACAGTGTAGGCTTGATCCCTTGGGAATGCAGTGCATGTTGCATAAACAAGTGATTTACATGTTCAGTCATTAGGATACATTTTAGAAGGGTTTCAAGACAACTTTAAAAATCCAGTGCTTCAAATTTGTGTGCTTATTTGCAAAAATACCTGATTAACACAAAAAATGGGGGAAATATGATTTAATTTCTGATTGTGCATTTTCAGACAGCTAAATTCTCTGAGAACTTTGCCATACCAAAATGTTCCTACCTGTTTTGGCTATACAGTTGAAAAACAACCTACTACCGTGCATAGGGTTATTCACAGTGTAGGGGCTACATTTGTTAATATCCTGGGAGTGAGTAAAATTGATATAAGACTGTCTTAACTCAAATTGTCCTTGTTTTTATTGGATTGCACCTTTACTTTAACATCAACTCAATGTTTACCATTTAATATGACATTAATACAAATAAATCATATAAGACTTGCTCTTAATGGATTTGCAGCATGCATGAATATCACACACGATAATGTATTTCCAATTCACATTAATCATAGGGGGATAATACATTGGACAATAAGACACATTTTTGACAGGTTTGTGCAAGTTTAGGTTTGCTCAGTCCAGATCTCCTTTCCCTCAAAATCATTCTCTGTCTGATTTATGTTTCAACACTTCCCAAATACATCGCTCCAGCCTCTAAGATTGCTAAGTACACTGCTGCAATCCAGCTTACTATTCCAAGTGACTGCCTGTCTGAATCAAATATTAGACTCCATTTTAGGGCAATTTATGATCCTAGAAAGATATATAAAAGCTTTCATTCTTTCTTCTTACTTATACCCTATGACTCTTGCAATTTTATGCCATTTAAATGAGAAAAACAGAAAATGAATCTATTCAAATCACATAAGATCTGTCCACTCATACTCAAGACAGCAGTCCTTCTCCACATAAACACAAACAAAAAAAAACATAATGAAAAACAAACAAAGAAATACATTTAAAAAAAAAAACTTTAAAAAAACACCAAACCTGCTACCTTGTTTTTACAGGTATCTTCCCCCCAGTCAATTTCTATACAGCACACAGGAACTAATAAGTGAAAGACCCAAAGCAAAATCCACACTTCTACGGACTGGGTTTAGATTTTTTTCTCCCTCATCTCCCTCATCTCTCTGCGATCCAGTCTGTGGCCACTTACAGCACTTAGCTCCTGCCTCATTTCTTTCCTTTCTGTGTTTCCATCTGCAAAGTGCAGATATCCAGCTTGGTGAGAACTCAAGAAAAAGCTTATCCTAGCACCTGGAAGATTTCCTCTCACAGCAATTCACCTGGAAGGATTGCTGCTTGTGGATGATAAGGGTCTTGGATATCATACTGGGTATTTTCCCTGCAGCAGTAAAAAATTTAACTGAATGCTTAACTGGGCTCTAGCTTAGCAGAAACAATGACCATATTGTTGTTAAGGAGATGAGCTTGTCTATTATTTTGAGCCCAAATAGTTGTTTTGCTAAGACTTCTAAATTTGAATATTGACCTCTTGTCAAAATAATTAATCCTGCTTGGAAATTCAGGACCCCCAACATTCTGATTGACTTCCATGTTTCAAGGCCTAGGATTAAAGTTTCTAATGACTGTCTTTAAATAAAGATGAAATACTGGATGTGTGCATATCTTTGAAGACAAATGACCTAGCTGCCAATCTAAGCACACTTCAGATTCCACTGATGAGTAATTGTCAAGAAACCATGATCACACTGACATCAATACACGAATGTCAAAATTATAACCGTAGCTTTTGGTCTCATTTTATTTATATTTTAGGATGATACAGACACATGAAAGTTCATCATGCCTTATAAGTTCATGACAGGCATCAAAGAGCAAAGACTCAACCTTGTACTGTTTTTGGTGAATTTAAGAGTATTTATATATTTATTTTCATCTCAAAAATTCCACATACATTAATATTGTCACTGAAGGATGATCACTGTATTTCAGACTACTGACTCAGGAACTTGGCAAAAAAGCCAGGAAAGATGGCAGTTACGTATCTCATTTGAGGCAATTATTTCATTACTCCAGGAAAGAGGAGCACAGCAGAACCAATTGTCAATCAATGTCTTTCATATCAATGTTTTTTAAAATTAAAAACCTGACCATAACAACCAAGTATATTTTCACATCTACTGAAATGCAGTCATACAGACGAAGACAAAGAAGTTTTGCAGTGCTCTGAAACAATCAATGTTTATATAAATTAGTTTGTGATCCATATTACTCAACTGTATAATTTTATTTTATTGAACACATTAATGTGAAATAAAGACCCACATGTTCATTGTACACAGCCTGAAAGCTCTTCCAGCAAAGGAGAAATAAAAAGTAATTAGAAGAATAGCTTACTAAAAGGATTTAAAATTTTATTGAGACCTCTGGCTTTTATAAAGCCTGCATTAAATGTTATTTATCTGAATGTTTTGCTCATCTCATTCCATTTTTCAGATAGAAAAAGAATGAATTTAACAGTTTTGTAAGCATGATTAACCCTATATTATTGTCAGAAAGAAAGGCAAAAGAAGTATAATACATAAGGCAGCCAAAGTAGGCTATCATAAAATACTGCCCCAGGACTATATCGTACCAATCTAAGTGAGTCAACAGCAAACAGGAAAGTATGCCTTGGATGTTTGATCTATCCTTTTCTAATTAAGATGGAGGTGACCTCATTCTTGTTTCCACACATTCATGAAATTATTCTAATTTCAGAGTCAAGCAATGATCTCACAAGAGCCAAGAAATGATTGCTTAGGCTTGATATATCCAGGTCAGTACACTTTAAAGCTACATGATATGTTACTACATTATTCATTTTAAAAAATATTTAATGCTTCTTTCATTGATTTGTTGTTATGTCAGCAATATAATGGTGTAATAATATTATCCAATAAAGACATATCTCTTTGTGGAGGTCTTTTAATATTTTTTTACATATCTTTTTCTTTTTCTCTGTGTTTGGTTTGATTTAGACAATGCAACCCTTGAGGGCTTTGGACCAAGTTGAACCAAATTTTCCCTTGTACCATTGATTGTAGTGGAGCTTTGCTACTTCATACTGGTAGCTCTGTCAACCCTCCACTTCCCAGTGAGAAACAAAGACAGTGATGTTTAGTACTTTCTAAAATCCATTCTACAGAGGGATTTTTTTCTTGAAAGCTGAATGTTGTCCTCCTTTCCAATGAAGAGAGGCCTGCACATTTTAAATCAGCACAGAGTGAGAATACTGGTCAGAGAAGGGCTATGATATAGGAGTATTTTTTTTCACCCTGGAAGAAGAAAATATTACACAGACCCCTGAACAGATATCACTGTAATAAACTCTATTCTTGCTTGCATTCTAGTTGAGAAAGCCCTTTATAATCATCAATCAAGTCTCCCAAGCAACATGGAAAGCAGATGTACCATTACATCTACTTCATAAAGGAATAACTGAGGAAAAATGGTTTTCCCAAGGTCCAAAAGGCCATAACAGAGCTGGCAAATACCCTACAATTTCCAGCCTTTAAATACAGGGATTATCTTGCACACTGCACAAAGAAAGGCAGGAAAGCAGTGTGGAAAAGGCTTTTCCCAGAAACAGGAAACCTTTCCCTGGATTAAGGATTAGGAAAGAACATCAGCCTTTAGAAGCAATGTCCATCTTGGAATTGTGTTTCCAAGTGGAGAATAGGCCAGGAGTATCTAGTCCTCATTACTGATAAGAAATCTTCATCACAGATTGCAGATGCTTGTTGACGTTTGCCCTAGTCATCCCAATTTTCTCATTTCAGTTCCAATCAGCTGCTGTACTGCCAGGAAAACAGAATCATAGCTCTATTAGCTACAGTAGGGGAAAAAAACACCAAAACATAATAAAAATTTTTTAAAAAAGCCAACACAGAAAACCTTGCACAAGGAAGCATTTTGAAATGCTATTTCTTATTGTCTCATTCAACATATTTCAGAGCCAACGGTATCAGAAAGATTTAGAGAGCTGAAGGAACCAGAGAAGTAGGTGCTGCTTTTAAATGCTTTTTCAAACATAGTGTTGTAATTGGAAGCAACAGTATAGTCCAGCAATTCTGTTTCACTGATACAAAACATGTGTGGTAATATCCTTCTCCAGAAGGACCAGATGTCCAAAGCAGTCAAGGATTAGCAAGACATTGCCCCAGCCTGGCTCTGTATCTCAATTTGACTAACCTATTGTGCAGCAGCTATTCTCCAGCATAGCTGTAGCACCTGGAGACCTGCAGCAATTAACAAAAACTCCTAATGGCTGATGTGGATTGTGGAAGAACCTTCTTTCTACATTTACATCTTATTTATGATCAGTGACTGGGACTATGCAACAGCTTTTTCAGGGCCCTTGGTGGTAGCAGTTTATTTTCCATACCAGGGCCGCTACAAAATTAGTGCCGTTCACGCTGACGGATTGTGGGATGTGGTTAATAAATGGAGAGGACTGTGATTTCAGTGAGCTGTCCTTTTACCAGTCTGGCCAGAGAGGTTTTAAACACTGTGATTGTTGACACCTTTCCCGTGCTGACAATTATCATCCACTCAGCCAAACAGTGCAAATAAGCCGCTAATGTACCACAGTTATCCCAGAGAGTTTTGTCAGCATGTTTTTAAGAGTGGGATTCAAGTAAGAGCTTCAGATAACATTTGCCACTCATTCTAATATCCCACTACTCTCCCTTTCTTACTTGGAGCCTTATTTATGCATGTGGGTTGTGGCATAACCCATGGAAGGGACTTTTGCAGCTTGAAAATGAGATACTGTCATACATGTCACAGAAGATCAAATGAAGCTTTCCAATATACTGCCCCAGAGGTATTAACTTCTTAGAGTGGCTCTCCTTTTCCCAAAGGATTGAAATAATCTGCCCAGAAAGCATGAGCCTAGCAGTCAGCTCCAACTGTTTTAGTAGAAGACTGGGGGAGCTCCTGGTATTATTTAATAACTGTAGCTTCTGGCAAGGGTTTAATATGCACATTTAAGCACTGTATTAAGCTCTGTTTGTCTGCATGCTAGATTGGATCTGTGGGGCGCTGAAGTACAGCACAAAATGTGGTTATGTTCCCTCTGAGAATTTCTCACTCCCTCTGGGTCCAGCCTTAACTAAGAATCGTTATTTTTTCACCTGAGGCAGATTCTCTTTTGCAAAGCTAACAATTTTATAGTTGTAAATAAAGAAACAGGAATAATCAGTGGCCCAAGTAACACAACAGCAATAGGTCCTTTAACCATCAAAATGTCATCTGAAGCCTGCTGTTTTCTCCACTTGTGGTTCCACATGGCTATAATTTATTTTGGAAATTTGGTTACAATAGATGAGAATGGAGGTTTCTTGAAATAAGCCAACTGAAACATTTTCAAATGGCAACCCTAGATATTATTCCACAGACCACATATGACAAAGAAAACAGTAAGATGAAAGACAAAAAAATCCAGTAACAAAGGGTTTGCCTCTATGAAGCAATTTGTCTCTACATTTAATGACTTTAGGTGTGATAGAAGTTATGGCTTGGAGTTTAATCTAATGTCATGAAGGAATTCTGTAACACAGCTATTCCTGTGGTATGATTGCCCATTCTTTTTCACTGTGAGTTGAGTCTTGCAACAAAAGGAAACACTTTTACCTTAAAAGGCCCCCAAGAGAATTTTATATCACACTTCCAACCTGATTTAGAAATGCAGAGCAATATGTTTTCTGCATAAAACAGCATATCGAAAGTCTAACAGCAAGAATAAACCTGATTCAGATGGTAACTGGAGTTGTCAGGAAATATTCCATTCCTGCACAAATGGGTAAAAGATGATTATAGTCACCTCTCCCTTCTATGCCCACTTCTCTTACATGTGCACACAAACACAGAAAAAGTGTTTCAGACAGCTGTAATAAATCAACAAAATCCACCAGTCCTTCCAGCACCAGACAGGCTGATAAAAAACTGCTGACCCAGGAGTGTCATGGAAAGTGTTCTGTGTACTAGAAACCACAATGAAGAGCAAATTTTGGTATTTGCCTGTTGGTATGCTGTGTCATAGATGTTGAATAAGTCAAAATACTCAAAGTAACATGTTGATCACATGCTAAATAAGGTAGATTCATAGATTCATAGATTCGTACTTTTGACCTGTAGCAGAGCAGAGTTCATAATCACCTCACCATGGGGAAGACATCAGTAGAAGGTCTGGGCCAAGAAGGCTTCTGACAACACAAGGGAACACAGCAGTAAAAGCAGTCCCAGGTCCAGTGTGTATTCAAAAAATGACCTTACCCTGTGCAGCCAAAGGAGGCACCTCTGCAATGCATTCCTCAACATCCCCCTGGTACAGGAGGTCACAGCAAGCTGACAGAGGGCCCTCAAGCATCTTTCCTCCTGGAGGCAGCCAGAGAGGACCAAACACTTGTTCTGAGACCTCCAAACAAGAAAGAAAATAAAAACCAGCCCAACAAACAGAACCAGAATAAATAATCTTGTAAAAAACAAAACAAAGTTTCAACTCAGCCCCACTCTCATTTTTGTAATTTTGTACACTAATGTCAAAGAAGAATGCTAGAAGAAAGAAATGAACTGGCCCACATAAAACACATACTAACAAACACAGGTAAATAAATTTTGTTGCCTACAAGTTTGGAAAAGTATATGCATATTGATTTGAAGAAAAATGCTGACTTTTATGTCATTTATGTTTCTTTAACAGTCTTCACACCTGAAAGTTGCACAAAAATGCATACCAACAAAAAATTGTCCCTACTAGACACTTACTGGCATCCTTACAGGTATTGGCAAGCCCCATGTCATTATTTTTGGATTTTAAGACCAGCCTTAACTAAAAAGCTTCCAGACATTATTTTTAGAGAAAATTGATCTTATTCATATACAGTTAGTTGCAAATGTAAGAAAACATATTCACCCTTCATGAACCGAAGGCATCTGGATTATATTATCCTCCTGTCATTGTCTGGCTGTGATATTGTTGCATACATGAGTGTGGGGAGTGCCAGAAATTAATTCAATTTTAGAACTTGATTTATATTAACAAACTGGAGAAAGAAAAAAAAAAAAAAGGAACATAAATCATTATTACCATTCCTCATTCCTTATTTTAATAAATGAAATGTCAGGTTTCTTTACCTAATTTTTTAGAGAGGTTTTCAGCCTTTCTGATTTGAATAATTCTGCTGTAGTTTTGAGATTCCGTTGTATCCTGAGGCTGGCTGAAAAAAATATGTGCTTTTAAAGGGTTAACTTGTGGAACACGCTGTAAAAGGCAGCAGTAAAAGCTGTGACTGTTCAAAAGGAGAGTGGCACTAAGAAGGGGGTGAAAAATAAATAAACAAACCACTATAGGGTAGAATCACAAACTTACAGAGATCTTGAAGGAAAATTGACCTCCTTTCATTCTAGAATGCAAGTATGCTATTCTAATTAAATTACACTCTTACCTTAATATTTCCAACTCATTTTGGCTTATTTCATCCCAAACATGGGCTTTATTGATTGAATAGCATCAGTCATAATTCTTTCTGCTTCTCTTTGTGGCTTGTACCTTTTGTTCACTGATCCTCCAGCTTGATAAAAGTGTTTTTTCCACTCAAAAAATCGTGTTTATTCTTCAACTAATCTGAAGCCAACTTTTAAATGCTTAACCCACAAAACTAATCCACAGGCATATTAACTATGTCATTTGAACCATAAAATAAAAACCCAGACAAACTGATTTTTTTTTTTTAATTTTATTTTTCTGACACAGAGGAGTAAGCAGATCTAACTTATTCTGTTTGCAGTTTTCACCCAAGAGTTGCTTAGGCAATTTTCTTGGCAATGAAGATTCAAGAAAGTAAAACAAAAATCTGCTGAAGGTCAGGTTTATTGCTAACCTTGTTCAATCTTGTCACAATTGCAGTGACTTTGAAGAGCTCATGAAGTAGGAGGTACCTAGAGTTGCAGTTGAGGCAGTCCCAAAATACAGACTTTCTGACTTTATATCAGAGACAGACAACTCCTGTGGGGGAAAAAAAGAAAGCAGCAAGAATAGAACGACTTACAGAGCTTGTGAAAATGTGTGACAATTTGTGGATTGGTTTTTCCCCCTTTCCCATGGGAAAAAAAGTACAGTTGAGAATGGACTTTGAATAAACAGCAACATTGAATGTAGGCATCCATGTGTCATGGCAAATCAGGAACGTTTAACCATTAGACACTGAGAAATATTTTGCCCCATAGTCAGTTTTGATTTCATTAAGAAATCATCAAATAGATATGATTATGAAGTTTGTGTACCAGAGATACAAGCTTAGGTGATCAAAGAGACCAGCCTGCCACATGCTGAGTCAGTCCTTGCCCTCACTGATCCCTGATTTTCCGCCTCCGTGACAGGAATTGCCAACTTCTTCCACTAACAGGGATACACATAATTTCAATGAAAGTTGGTATAGGGACTGGCTTTAATGTCTCAAAAATCCTGCATCGGTGTTTTCCAGGTTGAACGTAGACTGCTTATTTGACATCTTCCACTTGGCTATTCCCACAAACTCTAATAGAATCCTACCAGGCTCCTGTCATTGCTCCCTGCCTACAATGCCTGTTGTTAGGTACCATTTAAGGGAGACTTAGCTCCCCTAAAATGCCACCAGAAAAAAGCAAAGGTAAGATTTTTGTCTTTCTCAGAAAGTCTTTTATTGACCTGAAACAAAGGATTTGAGAAGAGAATAACCAAATGGTGCAAGCTAAGCATTAGACCTCAGATTCTCCTAGGTATTTAGGGATGAGAATTTCATTTCCATTGAGATGAGACTGTCTGAGATGCTCACTCAATTCACGATAGCCTCATTCTTAATTTACAGAACACAAGGTTGGTTTAGTTAGTTTTGTAAGTCACACCAATGGCATAAAATTACCAGATACTCAAGAGCAGCAAAGAGTCAAATAGGAACATTCCAAGCCAAGGGTAAGCAGAGGTTGTATGTAACTCAGTGAAAGACAGGAACTTAAGGAACTTAGGAAAAAAATAGCAGGCAATGAAATAACATTATTCTGAAGACCAAAAGATAAGTAGATAAGAATCTGAGAGGAAATACTAGAAAATCAGTCAGAAAAAAAAATTGGCTGAATTATTAAAATTCTAGAATTTTAAAGCACAGCAGAAATTATTTTCCTAGAATATTCTGGATGGGGAGAAATGAAAACTCAAAACAAAAAAAAACAAAGTGAGAGAGCCCCAGCATTACTGAGTAATCAAAGGCTTTCTTTATGTGAAATTCTTTTCCCACAAAAAACCAAAAAAACCGTTTTTAAGATTTTTAAAATCACTTTTGGACATTAGTTTTATGAACAAACCAGACAAGAACAGAACCTAGAGATAGATTTTTGCTGATCAACAGAAAACAATATAAGTGCATGCAGGCCAGTGGCAGTGGGCTTTGGATTTGCAGAATGTATGGGAAAACATTCTGTCCCAACAAGTCCATAAGAGAATGAAGGAAAGACAGCAGATTCTCATATATACTCCTATATATTTTATCCTCATAGTTCCAATATTTTTATCCTATCATTACGAGGATCTTCAGAGCTGCAGGCATTTATTGCCAGGAATGAACAATCAAATTCAGTTTATACAAAGGTAACTTGAAAGTTAGTGCAATGACTGTCAAGCAGTCTTTTGTCAAGAATAACTTCAGAAGATGCAGTTATTTCATGTCTGATGTGGATTTGATTTGTTTATTCAAACTTTTCACTTGTTTATTCAAACATTTCTCTATAAACTAACACCCCCAAATTCCCATAAAATCCCTATTACACTAGCATTTCTGAATCATCCATAGCCTAGAATTGCTTGAAATCTCATTTTAAACATATTTTTCTTATTATGCGCCACCTACTTTTTTCAATCAACTATATGGAGAATACTCAGCAAATAAGGCAATGGCCTGGAAATGTATAGCCACAAAGGATGCATCACTAGTTGCTTTTACAGCTTAGTTCTCCTCCCAGTTTTTAAAAGAATTCATGTGTTGTCTTAGTTTTTTGCTCTGGGCACTTACATTGAGTACAGAGACTCCCAGGCATCACACTTTGCAGCTGTTTTCCTCATAATGCACCAGTTTCTCAGAGTGACTCATTAGTAACAAACCCCCTACAAATAAAAGTCACAGGGAAGAAACACAGGTAAATATACACAAGTAAAAGCACACAGCTGCATGCTATGGAGTGTTTTGCTAGGCATAAACTTAATTTGTACACACAAACAAATGTATTTTCAGAAAAACTAGCATTATATGCATAGATCCCTTTTCCAAAATCAGTGCCTATTTAAAGCAATATTTCTATGATCTGCACATGGAAACCATAAATTTTTGTACAACTCTGAACTGGTATTGTCACAATGTGACTGAATTGATTTTTGTATTTAGATGCTGCTTTTGGTAGCAGTGGCTTTTGTCAATTCTTCACATTTGTATCAAGTATGACTTCTTTCAAAACAGGCCTGTGGTTCTGGTCTTCATTTTAGCAAAGGCTGCAGTGATCCTTGGAGCTACATTCTCTTTAGTTGTGAGTTTAATTTCTAATCAAAAGCTGAAGACGTTATGGCCAACTCTGGGAGCTGAATCCAATGCACATGATTTCAGTGTGTTCTGACTGAAGATTCTAGTTTTTGGTCTATTTTCCTCCACCTTGTGCCAAAGTTTTGACAAATTGACAAATATCAGGGACACACCAAGGCTCCACATATGGATGAAAACCAAGGACAGATGGGAGAAGGAGTTTCAGTACAAAGTGCTGAGCAAAACCTAATGCTTAACAAAATATAAATAATTTATTTACAATACTATTTTTTATTTTCGTCTCAAATTAATGTACATCACAAAGTGCAGTTTATAATTTTCTCTTTATTTACTGCTTTGGTTTTTTACATTGGTTAGTAAAATAAAAGCTTAATGTTGTTTTGTTTTGTTTTTCGTTTTGTTTTGTTTTTAAAGACAGTCTTAAAGTTTACCCAAGTCACTGACACATGCATCCATGAAATCTATCATAATTACTGCATAAGATATATTAAGGTTCTGTGTACATTCCAAACTATTTATATTAACATAATGTATGTATGTGCATTTTGTATATGGAACAAAAAAATATCAAGATCTAGGTCTTTCAGAATGACCATTTACTGAAGAAGTCTGATTATAAGAAGCATATTCCAAAGGATATACAGAAAGCAGAAAAAAAAATAAAAAATAAAAGGCATCTGTGTTTTGCAGAGTTCTTTCTAGATATTTCCCTCTTTGGTCAACGAACTGAGTTGAGCATCTGAAATTACATTATCCATCTTCCAGCTTCCATCCAGTGGTTCTATCAAAAGAGGCAGATACTTCATGTTGCCCATAAAAAAGAATATCTACTCACATGGAAAAAATCCCTCTCTTGCTATTTCCCTGCATGTACAGAATCACCTAATTCACCATTTCCATGTTTGAACAGCCCCTTTAATGTCACATCCAAGCAAATCAAGAAAGGCTATAACAATCACTCGTTGCTCCTTCCCAGCTTATAAGAGGCCTGGCATAACCCATTTGTAGCACACTTAACTTTCATTTGCATGACAAACTGTGTGGTGAGGTTTCTCAGAGGAGGAAACTCAAATAAGGACTCTGGATTTGTATGAGGGAGCAGGGGGAGAAGTGGCTGACTGAAATTTGAAAAATCAAGTACTGTGACAGCTGCTGCTGCTGTAACACTATTGCAAACCCCAGATTGCCATGAGGTTATTCAGTGCATCTGCGCTGAATTTCCTGGGTTACTGTAATACATTACAAGGATGTGCTTTGATGTGTCCCACATAAATGTCCTCACCACCACACCCTCTTCCTTTCCCTCCCCTCTCCACCTACTCCTGGCCCTAGGACCCTGCAGTCCACAGCAATGTCATGCTGCATGCCTTCCTGCTCACATGAGCAGCAGTTGTCAGAGAAATGGATCCAAAAGAAACAGTCAATAAAAACAGAAACAGCTGTAACAATTTTACATGGCATGGTTCTGATTTCTGGGTATATCCTCTGCACACGTGTTTTCTTTTTCCTTTTTCTTCTACCTTTCCCAAGTTACAGGCTATGGTGTTTTGGAAAAACAGCTATTAGGAAGGAAACAATGCAGCAAAGAAATTATTCTCGTAGATTTTAAAATTTGAAAAATGGGCTGCTTAGTTTTTAAAAAAAATTTTTAAAGAAGTGGCAAAAAGGGAAATAGATGGCTAGAGAGAAGAAAAATAATGAATGGGCAAAATGAAAGGGGACTACGGGTTCTACAGGCAGCTGTAGATTTTTTCCAGAAGAGGTCTGACAATATTTTAAAACCCAGTGTCTCCACATTCTGCCCCACTTACACCCTTCAAACAAAGAGCAGGCTGTAGTTGTTGGCAGTTGGACATTTTTTTAATATGAGAAGTATCTAAACTGACTTTAATGAGAGATTGTGCATCAGTTCTGTGTTATTTACAGTAAAACAAGGACCCTCAGGGTCACCCTACTTAGTTCAGACAACAAACAGTGGCATCTAAGCCAGAAGCCACATTTATACACCCAATAGAAGGGCCCTTGAGATTATCATTCTCCATTGGATATAGAAAGAGCCCAGGGCACCTGAGCCTTTGCCACAATCTTAGCTGATCTGGAGGGATAGATAGTAATAGGTGTGATCCAACTAGATAATTTTACAAATGTATTTAGTCAAAACAAGGCTCCCTAAGAAGGAAGTAGTAGGCTTGAAAGACATCTATGAAATACTTTACAAATCTGGCAATTAACTGATGCCTTTCAGCCTAGGAAGGCATGGCTCTGTCACAGCAGACAGGGTGATTTCTGGATCAGTTGCCATAGACAGGATAGACTATTGGTGGCACAGATTTCAGTTCACAGCAGGCATTTCAGAAAGTACCCAGAAAACCTGCTCGTCTCTCTAATTGCACGGCAGACATATCAAATAACTTCATTACTGTCTTGAGCATCTGACATCAGACTGTATAGTGAACTCACAGGATTTACACAAAATCAACTCACAAACTCCCTCCGTTATTCCACCCAGCAGAAATTTAAAATAAAATAAAAAGACAAATCTCAAACATTTAACTATATTTTCAGGTTTGTAAGCTAAGAGAAAGAAACGAGTGATTGAAGCTTTCTAGGTGACTTGCTTAAAGGTTTTAATTTTAATGAAGAAAAAACCAAGTGAATAGATAGTGTGATAATATATACCTATATTTCCTTTATTGGAATACTCTGTAAAGAAACTTAATATCTAAATTCTGTTCCTCACTCCTAAACCCACAATCCTCCACAGATTACCCTAAACACTGTGTCACAGAGAATTCTATGAAGACTTTAAAATTACCACTAAAACACTAACCAGCAAAGGTATATAATTTTCCAGCAGAGCAGACATATTATATTACCCCTCAAATTTTAACATGCTAATATGGCCATATCTTACAGATCATGGTACAGGACAATCCTTCAAATTCACACTCTCAACTAGTGATACAAATGTCCTTAACCCAGACCCCCAAAATACAACTTGCTATCTTAACCCCTGGGCTTCAGAGGAAGAGAAATGAAAATACCATCTCTTTCTGGTTATGAAGCTTTTTAATCTTATCAAAAATGCCTAGAAGAAAAATGACAAGATCAAATTTTAGCAGCAATTTCTAAGTCTATATAAATTTTAGTTGAAAGGCATGAGCTTAACATAGGAAGAATTAGTTACAACAGAAGGTTGCTAACAAGGACCATCTAGCTCATTGCAATGATTTCTCAGTGACTTCAAAATTCTGTGTAAGAGCACACTGCACACAACATAGTTTGAGTTTGCATAAGTAATCCAAAAACATGGTCTAAACCTCTGTGGCAGGAGATGCCACAGGAGCAGCTTTTCTTTTCTAAGGTTGCATTACACGTTTTCCATTTATTTTCCAGTTAGAGTACTCCAGAGAACAAAAGATGAAGAACAAACACACTCTTTTCAACTCTTTCCATCTGGGCCAATTTAATCTTTAGACAAACATGGGAATTCTCACTTTGACCCCACTTCCAGCAGTAAAACTCAGAACTATGCACTAGGCTGAAAATATAAGAAGATCAGATTCTGCCTATAGATAATTAACTAAGTCACATATGTTTGAATAAAAGAGAAGTTGTGCTAGTATATTTCCAAAACCTGCAGTTAACATGAGGTGATTTTTCAAACCAGAAGTGTCCCTGTTGTGTTTCTTACTTCCAAGTTTTGTTCAGCTGTGTCACTGAAGCCAAATATGGTGTCTCTCAATAAATCAGTCATATTTCAGGCTCTTATAGTTGCATTACATTACTTCATCTTTCTTTAAAATTAATAACAAAGTGAACTATTTTCTGTTTAAATGATTTGCACATAACTAATAGGTACAATATGTTTGCACACTGTTGCTATACCTGAGGAGTTCAACAATGCAAAGTTTAGAGAGCATGAACACCTCACATGCTAAAAGGAAGGTTCCTTCTCAGGAACCCCATGGTCACCTAGTTACAAATGCCGTGGTATTCACAGAAAGATTGAGGGATAATACTGGCATTTCAGCCAAGAGCTTCTTTTCTCAGTGAAATGTGTCCCACAGACCAGGCTGTGTGAAGGCTTTGGCCAGGTGTCGAGCCATGTTATGCTGGCCTCTGGCTGTTTTGATGTAGTAAATGATTTTATTGACTAACTCACATATTAAGCAATTAAACAGTAATATTTAATAGTGCAGAAGAAATTTTAAGTAGGTAGTAAGGATTACCTAAAACTAACCTAGAATAGAAACCCCTTAGAGCTTAAGTGCTTTGTTAATGTAACTGTCAGGCACAACCTGCTCGTTTGCAAAGGTCAAAACAGAGAAGTGATTGCAAGGGTCCCTGGAGTTCCCTTGAAATCTGTTGTCATATCCAGGGCTGTTCACAGCATACCAGAGTTCACATTTACCAGATGCTAAAACAAAACAGAAAAAGCAGCTTCTTACTGCTTGTGCTCTGATTTGAAACCACCTCAGACCTCCCCAGTACAAGCGTGCAAAGCAAGGACAGAAAAAAGAACTGGGTTGCAGGTTGCTGTGAAACACAGGCAGTGCATAAGCAATTCAGATATGAAGAGATGTCCCAATGACAGAACCGAAGCTTGGACTGTGCTATCCTGAATATCTAGGGGGGGAAAACTACTTTCACAAGTAGTTACAGCATTCTCTATTTTTTTTTTTTTCAGGATAGTTTCATAAATTTGATGGCATGAGATAGAGGACAAATAGTTAGAACAGAAATTGCCACATAGACTGCAGTTACTAAGAGCAAAGAACTTCTGTTCTGCACTCTTCACATAATACAGTAGCTTTGTTTATAGATCCTTGCGGAGAAAGATCTCTGCAGAGACAGTCATAAATTCTGGGATCCCATGCTTGGGCCACAGTGGAAATGCAACCCTTAGGGGGTCAGTATCCCAAACTTACATAACTCTGACTTTATTGGCAGCATATGTTGACAAATGCAGACATAATAACTAGGTTGTCCTTTGAAATATATAAAACACATCTCTGGAGCAGGTAGCACTAGAGGTTTTAGAAGCCAGCCTGGGGATCAGGGAAACCTTTCAATTCTGGCAAGCCATCACCAATGTGACCATTTTGTTCAGCATCTACTAATATAGCATGGCTTTTCTCTGCACAGCACACAGGCCAGAGTCCAATATTAGCCATAAATTCTCAGGTACTTAAAATGAGCAGAACTCAGCCCAGTAAGGAATAAGTATGGCAGTCCATGCTGTTTTCTTGCACACCATGATGTATGCAAGTGCATGATGGTGCAGCCTATGCTCATTCTCTGGTCCTGGTTTGATCTCTTTTAAATGACTGCTAGCCATTCAGTCCAAGTTAGCAATTTAACGTTCATCTCTATCAGAAGGAGGAAGCAAGAGACATCTCCACAGAACTCAATGGATCATGAACAATATCTCAGAAAAGTACAATGTATTTTCCCCTGGGTTTTCCTCATGAGCACAGAAGTTAACTGAAACTTCCTCAGATGAGACATCCAGTTCCAGAGTTAGAAAACAAAAACCACAAAATGGAGTTGTGATTGCAAAAATAGAAAAGCATAAATTTGTACAAGAAATATTCTGGCTCATGTGGCTAACTAAAACATTGAAGATATGGCCTTTGGTATGAACAAGTAACCGTATACACAGGCTTCAGCAGCTCTTCTGCTTTGCCCATTTTGAAAAACGCACAGTAGTACTCTGAATCCACTACCAGAGTAGTTGTTCATGCTTGCCATTTCCCCTGTCTGCACTCAGTGCCATTTCCTTTTTGTAGGCTTATTTTCAGGGCTGCAGGGAGAGGATTTCAGGCACTTTGCTTTTTTTCTTACCTCTCTTAAGCTTTCTGATCAAACCACAAGAAAATATATTTTTTTAATGAAACTGCTGTAGTCCCAGTCGCTGAAAACTGAGTGGCTTTTTAAGCACATGCAGCTTCTTAGACTGTTAAACAAAGATAAATACTTCACAGTAAATATTTATGTTTAGGTAAAATCACATTCTGCAAATGGATTCCTGAGGCCATCAAATAACAGAGGTTGAAAAAACAGCCTGATGGTTCATGTGTGTTTAAAAACATACTCTTTTCACATAAGAAAGTAATAAAATCATGAAAGACAGCTCTGTGTATATTCCCACAAAAGTACAGTGGCAGGAGGAAAGGGAGATGCTCATCCCTCTCAGGCAGGGTCCCCCTGATCTTTAGACTTCTTTTGACCTTCAGCAATACCTGAGCAGGTGAGATCACTGTTGCTACTTTCATTGGATGGGAATTAGCCCAGCACTGGATGACTGTGTCTTAGAGGGCTGTCAAGGAGTGGCATTTTGGAAGGACAGTTCACAGCACCTGAAAAAGGATTTTTAATATCTCATTAAAAAACCTTGAGGAATACTCATTAGAGGGAGACTTTTAGGAAAGGTCCAGGGGGTGCTGTGAGAAAGCTCATTTTCCGCTGCATGAGACTTGGCATGTGTGAGCTCAGCTGCACTCCTATAACTTTCACTGCCAAAGATAATAAATAATTGGTATTCATTCTGCCTAAAATGTTAGAGAAATCTGCTATTCAACAAGATTCCCTTCAAAGCCATTCAGAAAAGGATGACACACAGGGCAAGGAATTGTATTTCAAGTCATGATCACATTCTTCCAGAGTGCTAGGTGATCTTGTCCCTCCGACAGTGAGAATGTCCTCTCTCCCTCATGCCCATAGAGAATTTCTCCAGTATGTTTACTGAAGCACTTTTACTAAGTCTCTCAAGATCATCTACAGCGGTGCCCTGGCTCCTGACAGCATTCCCTCCACTAGGCATCACATTAGCCCAAACATATTTGCCTTCAGGGCAAGGTGTAAGGTTCATCTATTCATCCAGGTTTATGCCAGCGGAATGAATGCAAAGCCTTGACTATTGGTTTGCTTATACAAAGAAGGTAGGGTGTGAATTTACAAGCTACCTATGAATTCACACCGTGCTGGCTGCTCCCTGCATGTGTATTTTACATGCAGTTGAGGAAGCCACTTCATACAAAGGAACCCTCAGTGTGCCCTCTCAGTGTCCACAGGGGGTTTTAGTGCAGAGTCTTTTCATATAACACAACGTCACTTCACGTCTTGGTTTGCAGCTGGTAATTTACCTGCATAGGGAAACCTTTGCGCTGTGGATTTGTCTGATTTCCAGAAAGCATTGGTCGATAGTCAAAACAGTTCCTGTAAAACCACAACAGATATAAAGTTGCACAAAAGAAGGCATTGCTTCCCAAATTTAAAAAACAAAAATTGGCTTTGTGGTTATATGTGTACCTGGGAATACACATATACGTGCCACTTTTAGGAGTGAAATTAATTTCCCTTCCAAACAAGTTTTACTTAAGAATCAATTCTTCTGGTTTGCATATTTAGGTGGTATAAAAATATCTAGAATTTCTCCCCACTTGAACAAAAGCATTTTTCTACCTAAGAAAAATGTGCATCCCAAGAAGCAGCAATAAAAAAGCTGATACTCAAGATCTCAAATTCAGCCTTCTGTGAGCTCAGAACAATTAAATTGTTTAGCATATCTTAAAACATGCAAGTGCCTGTGTACCTCTTTTATCAGGGGCCCACCAGATGTAACTTAACTTAGAGCTGCATCTGCTTCAAAAATAGCAATTTTCATACATAAGAGCATGGCCTAATTTATTGCCCAGAGAGGGAATAGTAAGGTAAGACATATATGCTTTTCATGACAGCATTTTCTTGCTACAGCACAAGTCAAAAAGTCTATTCTTTAAAGCAGATGGCATCAGAAAAAAAAAAAATCATCTCCCACTCCCAGTTAATTCATTTTAAATTCTTAGTAGGTCAACATCTACTTCAGGGTTTTCCAAGTGCATGTTGTCTCATCTATGTTTGTCTTCAAAATTATAAACTCCTCAGGGTATACTCTCTGCTTCTCTCTGTCTAATTCAGTGCTGATCACGTCACCAGAGATTAGCAAATAATTCTTACTATTAGCAAAAATAAATAATATGTGGCAAGATGTTCTCACACATGCCTTTTGCCTGTGAAGCATGGCACAGGAGAAGATGGTTTGGAATGACTTGGCAAGAAGCAAACTTTTCAAGATATTGAAAGGTCAGGTCCCAAGAGAAAGAATGCTTTCAACACAGTCAACACACTTTGGGCAAGCAATTCTCATGTAAGCTGCTCAGTTGGGAAGAGGGATACTCTTTGGTTCCCTGGAACTCTACAGTATGCTGGGCTTTCCTCTCTCTCCTGTCTGTAACAAGCCAGCCAGGGTAACTAAAGTGCAGTAAAGTAAAATAAACAGATCTGCAAAGTGCTGAGTCCAGTCATTTTCCCCAGGAGAATCTGCAGGGCTCCGAGGCTTTACTTGGGATTGTAATTAACACCCGACTGCAGCATGTTTATGAACAAAGTTAAGGAGGGAGAAAGAGAGAGAGAGATGTTTCAGCCTTGAACTGAACGGTCTTGAGTTGGCTCAACTTTTATGGGCTAATTTGGCAGCGGCTGTGATTGAGTACAACACTGAAATGAAAAGAAGCTTGGGGCTTCTTGCCACCTCCTCCACCTCCCTCCCTGAGCTAGCTCCTTCTACAAAGCATGTGTTTCCATTTAACACTGGATAAGAGTCAATTGATGTCTGGATTCTCATTCAAATATTTATTCTTCTGTGGTATTATTAACATTATTTTCCAGTTAGGTGTAGCTTTCTTCTGTATCAGATTATCTTCATTTCTTATGATTACATTGCAGTCTCAGGTTTTTTGAGAAATGTTATATCTTCCCCTCACTTGAAGCTATACCCTATATCTAATTCTTTCTCCTTGTTTGTAGATAAAATCCTACAAGTTCTTACTGAATTAGAAAGAAAAATATCCCACTGACATTAACAATGAGTCTAACAACAAAAACTGAGAACATCCTGGATTCCATTATGTTCACCTCAGAACTGCTGCATGAGCACACCCACTGTATTCTCTGTCTTTCAGGGAGAGTTTATGTTTGTGTTTTCCTCTCTGTTTTTGACTGACCTTAACTCAGCTAAGGAAACTCAATTTATATCAAGATCTACTTCTAGATTAGTCTTAGGACACAATTTGGATTTTTTGCTTCAAGGCTCACCAAAATGGAATTTAAGCTTAAGACCCCTGCTATTTTACCATCACTCCTATAATATTTTATAACACAGAAACCTGCTGTGATTACCAGATTAATTCCCGCCATCTTCAATACTTCCTTTCCTGAAGCTCCTTTGGTGAACTGCCTGTTGTGTGAGATGTCCTAATATATTAATCTCTCTTTGACAATTTTACTACAGTTTTGTGTTATTAATAAGAACAAACTATTTCCAAAGAAACTGTGCCAAAAGGCAGTAAAAGTACACAGATTCTCTGCCCTTCTGCTCAGCAATTTTTAATCCTAGTATATGGCAGAGGTAAAAGAGTCACATTGTCAAATGAATCAAAATCCTAACCTTCTTACAGTAGAGACAGAGAGCATAAAGCACTCTATGCTATACAGCAGTAATAAAAATAAACAAATAAGAAAATAAATGCCCTAATAATTTGACCAAATGAGCTCTTTGCTTAGCCTTTTTCCAAGTCACTAGGATTTCCAGGAATTTGATCAAATGACTGAAGAAATAATCAGAATGATGGTAAACAGACCATCTATTTTACAAACATCTCTTTGGGCAATCAGTCAAATTGCAGCATAATGCATTCTGTTTCAAAAATCTCAGATGAATTGCTTGTGGCATTTATATGCCCATCAGCCACAGAACTGGTCTGAGAAGCAGTTAGGAACCATTTTCCTGGAGCCTGGTAAAAGGCTACTTATCTATCTGTTATAATTAGTGAGAGCTTCAACCTGAGAAGATTGCTCCCATAAATTTAGCAAAAAAAAGCATGTTAGGTCAGTCCACTCTATCATAGCCGCACAATATTAACCAATTTTGTTGTTTCTTTTTTTTTCTAAATATAGGTTTCTTTCACTGACTGTACTGATGTAAACACATACTAGGGGATCAGACCTTTAGAAGTTCAGCAGCATGCATTTTAAAGTGGAATTTCCCATGATGAGCAAATCCACATGAATCTCTCACACTTCTAAAGTCCTTAGAAGTCTCTTTGGGATTACTTTTGGCACCAGACTCTATCAGAGGCAGACATGGTAATAATTAATTTCAAAAGTACAAAGCACAGTTGTGTGGGTCTTCCCACCACACCTCCCACTCAAACATCCATGAGAAGGCTGATTTTGATGTGTGTTGCTACCTTAGCTGACAGTCTAAAGTCCCACCAGGTACCTGGAACCATTCCCCGGGCCTACAGGGGAGTGTGTCTTCCTTACTTCCTACCCCACAGCTTCTCAGGACTCAGTCCAGTTTTCCAGCCTTCACTGCCAACATATTTTATCCTGTAATTCAGTCATCAAAATCACAGTTGGAGTAAAAGTTAAAGAGTCCACATGCAGATGTTGTATGTGTGTGTATGTGAATTTTGACAGGCCTTAGTGACAAGTTATGAGCAAGAAGATCACATCCTTGATCCCTTGCTTAAGGAGAGGTGGGTGTGTTTTTATCCTTTTTATTGCGTTTTTTTGTGTGTTCTTCTAGCTCCTTAGTATTCCTGGGAACAGAAATGTGTTGTGAATGAAACCACTACTCTCTTCTTCAATTTTTCATGAACAAAACTGCAACCATACATTACACTCTACCTTAAGTGCTGATCCCTATGGAAACCCTCAGGCAAGATGAGAAATATTAGGTAAAAAAAGCTTGTTTGTAAACTTTCTGATTAATCTTTTGACCTATCCATGTGCTCCCATTACAACGTCCTCCAACAGTCACCACTTTGCTATATTGTCTAGAACCCAAGCAGCACAGTGCACCTTCAATCCTGACTCTCTTCAGGAGAAGGTGACACCCTTAAGTGACAATTCTGTGCTTCACAGATCAAGACTTCATAACCTCTTTGCAAGTACTCACAATTCATCTTTTCTTTCTTGGGCAGAGTGACTTAAGCCTGTTACGAGAGCTATAGATTTAGGAATACAATGAGCACCTTCATGTAGAAATTTGGCCGTGTGGACTGAAATCTGCTTTCATCAGTGTAACTTGTTAGAGCCTTCAAAAGGTCTCTCCTGTTTACAAAACCTACAGCATTAAAAAAAAAAAAAAGTAGACTGAGAAACATTAGACAAAGTTACCATTTTCTTATTTAGTATTCATATTTTGCCTTTAAGCCTACAGAAAGTGGTACTGAAAAAGTAAATAAAAAATCACGACATACAATTGAGAGTGGCATAAGCCCTGGTTCTTCAGGCTTAAAAGTGTGGTTAATTTTACACATACCCACATTCTCACTGATGTTTCTCCATCTAAGCTAAATCAAGAAGATATTTGTGATCTTAAGTTTCAGCACTTGACTATTTCCAGAACCGAATATGAGTCTGGTACTGTCACTTTACCTTTCCAGCTTCCCCGTTAGTCCAGGACTCTCTTTTTGTCATCTATGGAATTTGGAACAGATCTCCTCTAATAGCAGGCCAGAGCCTTTATTTGTACATGGGATGATAGATAACTAGACAACAACAGCAGTGGAAATGCCATCAAGAAATTGCACTTCTCTTTTCAATTAAAATAAATTAAACTTACTAGCCCTTTTTGGGTCACATCCAATGGATTCCCTCTACATTTATGAAAAGGAAAGAGCAAGTTGCATTTATCCATCTCTCTCCTTCAGATTATTTTCACTGGTTACTTTAGCAGTAGGAAATGTCAAGAATGGCAGAGGAAGAGGTGGGAGTAGAGCTCTCTCAGCTCTATACAGCAGTAAGAAAAATCAAGCAGCGAGGCAGGAAATAGCCAGCTGCATTTCTCAGCCAGGACTCCCACTCCTCAGCCTGAGTCATCTCAGAGCTGCCCTGAGTGCTGTGTCTCTGCCCCCTGCTCAGCTGAGATATCCCACTCCAGGAGCAGAGGAACAGGCTGGTGCTGGCCCTCTACCAGCCAGTGCACACTGCAGCCATGAAACAGACCCAGGCGTGCCCTCCCTGCGTACATCTTCATCGTTTCAAAATAAAAACATGCCACAGCAAACAATAGTATTGTCTCCTCAACATCCATACACAGTTCAAGAACACTAAAACTAGTCCAGCCTCCTCATCTATTTGCTTCTGGGAATAGAAATAAATGAGGTTTACATTAGATTATGTCTGACTAGTTACATTGCCAAAAGTTTGGAGACTACAAGTGCCTAGCAAAGCTCAAGTACGTTGTGATACTCCTTGGAAAAGTGATGCTTTCTCAAGGTCTCTGCTGACTCTTTCCATTTAGCTCACACTTACCTTAAATACAACGTGAGTGGAGGGAACTCTGCACTTCCCACAAGGCACTCAATATGTGACGTAATCAAGCCCATAGCACCTAAACCACACAAAAGTTTTCAAAACAAAATCAATACTTTATGCCCTGAAGCAATTCTGTAAGCCAGGACAGACTTTGGAAAATTAGAATAATAAGCTGCCTGTGAGTAGCTCCAGCAAATAAGAAAGCAGCTGCATTTGTGCAACTGTCTCTGGGGTTTTGCAGGCAGACACCATTTTCTGACATATGCGAGGAAAATGCAAATTCTACACTTGCCGCATATGGAGTCCCAATCAGATCTAACATCAATACTTGATTTGAGTCCCCTTTATTTGGGATTTGAAAAAAGTATTATTTAAAAAAAACCACAACTGAATGTCAGACAGCAGCACTACAAGATATATGGAAATGTATATGCAGATTATGGTGAGAAGGAAAGCAGTTTTCCTATGAGACCTCATGTGGAGGGAAGAAAGTTACTCTGTATATTTACAGAAGGAAAAATGGGACAGGAGAATGGTATCTTTTGGCTAATTGCTGCATACATCTGGGAAATTTAAAAGAACTAAAAGATGCTCAGCATCTTAAAAAACCAAACAAATATGTTTCCCAGGTTACTAGCCCATAAAAAAAAAGCAGGCACAAAAATGAACTCACACTTTGCACTGCTCCATGACTGTTTGCACTGGGTTGAAAGGGCCGAGTGTAAGTTCAAAATGATAAAGAATGTAAAATGCCAGGGCGAAGGGATAACTAGAGAAAAAAAGGAGAAAAGTTCTGTTTCTAAAGACTTCCCAGTAACTCCTGCAATGCACATTTCCCTCACCTAGCTAAGAGCTGCTTCCTGGTGATACAGCCACAGTCTCTGTTCCATCTCAGTTGTCACTGATCTGAGGTTTTTTGCCCATTGTCAGATGGCACATGCCATGTGTCAGAATTTTTTTTTTTTAAATTCAATTAAAACAAACTTGAATCCACCCAAGAGGCATCCTGCCCCAGCTGCATCTCTACTCTGTTGTACCCTCTGTTCCAACCATGCTGGAGACAATAAAAGGACTGAGAACAGAGAGACACACTATATTTAATTAAAACCATATGTATCATGTAAAATACTCAGGACAGAAGCAAGAGAGGTTTATGAATATCAGCTGAATTCAGCCTCACAGAGCAAGTGCTAATATTTATATTTCTATTGTTTAACATTGTTTGGGTTGGAAATTATAGCAGTTTTCTGATTAACTACCTGCAGGCATGCACCAGTTTGACCTTTTGCATGCTGAATTGCATGCACTAAATTAAATTTTCTTCTCTCTCTCTCTTACTAAGATAAACAAGGCCAGTTACATGACTCAGGCTGCCCTTTCCATCCTGCCATTCCATATGCAAAGTCAATCCTAGTCAGTTAATCCTCTAATTTAAGAGCAGACTTCTGTATTTTTGTAAGTGATTAGAAGGATTTTGTTTCTTTAAAGTAGTTGTGGGTCAATAATTTGTATGCAGAAAGAAGAGCTAGTAACATCAAAATAACATAGCTTTCCTAATAACTTTTGTTTAAACCTTTGTTAAGGTTTGTGTTAGTACTTCAGAGGTAAGTAAATGAGCAATGTTGATTTTCAACTCTAAAAATTTTTATCTTATTGTACAGGTAATAGGTTAGAAACTCTTAAGTCAAATCTAGTTATTCACATTTTCAAATATTGGTAACTAATTTGATAAATATTTAAATTGCATCATTACTCAGACATTCTCATTATATCTTCAATTGAAATTATGCAGATCAGGGACAACTTTCCTAAAATCAGATCAAGCTATGCTGAGACCAACCACACATACTTAGTAATACTTATTCTCCAGAGAATCATAAAGAAATATAATCAGTTTTCAGACTACCTTGCTGAATTAACAGACATTAAGATTACTGCAAGAGTAACAGGCTAGGCTGGTGAAGAAAACAAAAACCTTTCCTTTTTTTCAGTGGGAACTAGGAAAGATTTGTGCTCGATTTTATTCTGTGGTGAAATAAGAAAGTTTGGTTGCTACATTAAAACCGAGAAAGAGACTCAATGCTTTGTGCAGCAAGAGATACATCACTTCAGAGAGGAAACACCTTCTGTGCCAAGGCAGTTTCAGACCCTGGCTTTGAATATGTAGAATAGGCAGCAGTCATAATTTCCCAATACAGCAAAACATGTCTGAGTTTGTACAATGAAAGCTTATGAAGCTTATATTCTCTGCCATAGCCTGGCTCAGAGAAAGCACAGATCCCTTCTTGGTCCAGCCATGAGCAGCTCAGCAGCAAACTGTGCTGTTGTCAGCTCTGGAGGTGACTGGCTAAGCCTCGCTTGGCTGCAGTGATGTACCGTCATCATGTAGTCAGAATGAAACTTTAGAAGAAAAAACACTCCAACAGAGACTCTACTGCTCAAATCAATCAGCTCAGGATCTTTCAAAAATTTTAGTAGAATGGATTCTTTGGAGAAATAGGTGGCAAACATAAATCACTATCACTCTTGTCACAAACACTTCTTCCTTTTATAATAACAAATAAAACAACAATATGCTTGCAGCTTATCACAACTGTTTTCCTAGAGAATTGTTGATTGGAAAGCATTTATGTGTTTGCTGATGCTTTGATGAAGCTTCTGTTTGGTTGGGGTTTTTTCAGTTTTTTGTTAAATACTTTCTCTATTTTTTTCTAAAGGATTGAGGTGGCCTAACTTTACCCTACATTTCATCAACCTTTTGCAAACAGGTTCTCTCAGTGAGATACAGAACAAGACGCAGCATGAGGTGAGCAAGTATTTCTCCTTCAGCTACAAATCACAGTTTGAAAATTTCAGCTCTGCTTACCTGATATAAACAAAAGCAGATGGCAAATCTCATATTTACTATGACTGCATTAGGATTTATAGGACATAACTATTTGCTTACACCAGTCACTGTCAAATTTTACTGGCTCTTTTTATTAGTATGTATCTGTGGGGTAAAAAGCCCCACAATTGATTCTAAACTGATCAAAAGAAACCAATTGTCATGCAAGAGGATGTTTTTAACTATAAGAGTAGTGACCATTTGTTACATGGACACTCTGCCTTTTTTTAAAGAACATAATGGCATATATGATCTACTCTTTGTCTAGTCAAGATGCATAGGCATAAATTTTCATGATCCCTGAAGTACCACTTATACAGAGGTATTACTTTTCTCTGTATTGTTTTGCAAACACAACCCTAATATATCTGCTGTGAGAAAATAAATTATTTTTCTTAATTTTGGAAATCTGAGAAAAAAGCCAATGAAAAGTGTCATATTCTCAATAAATACTGCACAAAGCTCGTGTCTTGGATATGAATCATAGTGAACAGAGCTCTTTGACTTGTCTTCACATATATCTGTAAGTATGTATATGTGTGCATTAAGTAAAGCCATAGAGAGTTTTATAATCCATATTATTGGATCAATTTTTTATGTACACATAGTGCATTAAATTTGAATTCTGTTGTCCAATGTTTTGCAATATCCTCATTTCGGTTTGCAAACATTAAAGTTGTACTTTTTCCTATAAAACAAGTTAACAGAAAATTAATGAGGTAATTAATAAAAAAAAATATAAAATATTTTCCTTTATATTCTGGTCGCATTACTCCTGTAATGTGTTACAGCTATATGGCACATACCTTTGTGCCTGTAGGGTATATCTAAACTTTTTGTAGATCTCAAAAAAAGTCTTGTCAGGGGCCTGGGGCACATGGTTATCCCAGGAACCACCCAGGAGTATCCTTTGAGTGGGTAAGAGAAACACACATATCTTCACATCGAGACAGGATGCACACGTTTATTTCATTCTAGACCTCTTTCCTCCCACTGCTCTTCACATATGCTTGCACTTCTGACCTGGGCCTCCAGCAGTGTTTGTGGAATTTGTACTGTATGCCACAATGTGACTCTATTACTGTGCTTCCCAACAAGGTTATTGCCTGGTGCATTTCTTATGTCCTTTCTCTTTTTTTCTTTTTTTTTTTTTTTTTTTTTGAGACATTGCATCCTTTGCAATGAAAATAAATTATTACAGTTCTTGAGTTCTGTTTCACTTAAGTGTTGTTAATTAGCCACAGGTGATGCCAGCATCCTTTTACATCACTCTCATGGACGCCAGGCTGAAAGTCAAAAGAGTTTTACCCTCTTGAGTAATACTTTGATATTCGATTGCTCCAGCAGCTGAGAGATTTGCTTCCACAGTTGGATTCTGATAGTCTAACAGAGGGAAACTGAAACTGAATAAGCAGCAGATGATATCTTGGACCCATGCAACTGAATGACAAAATTCTTGTAGCTCAGAAGAGCCAGAAACTTTAGTTGAGACTTCCAAGACAGCACAGAAGATGTGAGCAGTTCCTCCACCACCAGTTTTCACCTTTCCCTTTTACCAGTTTTCTTCCACTTTTGTTAGAATTGGAAGGAGGAAAGGTATTTCCTTTTGTGGCACCAAGATTCATACATAAAATATTACACCAGAAGCGTCCACATAATATTTCCAATATTTTCAAACACTGGCATGTGCAATTTTGTCCTGGTACTGAACATGAAAAGGTAAAACCACCTAACTTCTCCTGTAGTAAAATTCCCATACGGAATATGTGCTCTTCTGAGAGAGGTAACTTTGCTCTTGAGCAAAGGTGAGCAGAATTGGTTCAAGGGATTAGCAATATAGGTCAATTAATTTCTGCTGTCCTCACAACAAGAGGAAGGCTAACAGGGCTATCTGCCTGCATGCAGATTTCCAAGCTGAATGCCCACTTTTGCCTGTGCCTAAAGATGGCCTGAGATGCAAGTAAAGAAAAAAACTGGAAGAGAAGATATATAGAATCCCTTCTACTTTCTTACTTCTAATAATCTCTTACCTTTACTTTTGCTCAACTAGCCCATCAGAAGAACAGGAATAATCCTTCCCACCTCCTAAGAATATTAAGAGCATGACCCCAAACAGGGTCATAATGCCTATGTGCTAAACTCTACACCAGCACCCAGCGAGTGTGATCCTCAGATTAAACACTTTTCAGTTTTAAGTAGCAATATAAAGGGTGGCACAGAAGAGCAACCGGTCAATTTCTCTGCACAGAGAGAACCAGGGTAGAAACTTGTGAAGTAACCTGCATAGGAACATAAAGGAAGAGTCAGAAATTTAACCTAGATCTCTAAGAAATCAGTTCTTTTACCATGGAGCATATTGCTGTGGAGAAATATCTTTTATCTTTATTGCAGACTCTTGGCATAAGACTGAACAAGCAGAAAAACTCACATTTGTTCTGAAAAAGAAGGACAGAGCACATAATGCTCTCTTTCAAGAGCTGTAAGCTGCCAAGTGAAGAGCAAAAATGTAGAATTAGCATGTGAATTAATGCTATCACTGTACTAAAAAAAATTAATCCTGTGCCATTTAGAAGTTTTTTTCACAAGCATATTTTTTTATCCCTTTCAGATAGATCTTGGCAATTAGGGACTGAGTTAATAAGTTCCAAACTAGTAAAATTCCAATTGCAGAGCCAGGTATACGAGGTGATCGTAGGAGTTAATAAGCCAGAGGACAACCTATACTGCCAAGTGTAACCTTTGACAGGAGGGTCAGAAGTCACAGGGCAAACCTAGAAACAGACCAGCTCTTTAAATCTTCTTACTGGGTTACAGGAGTGAACTCTACCTGCTATGCCTGGTTTTGACTGGAAACAAAAATCTTCAGTTTTGCTTAAGCTGCAATGACAGCTTCTACTCCTGCCACAGACAGATATTAGGACACGATAAGAAACCTCTCGTTTGTGCTACAAGGTTGGCCATGTCAAAGGAGAATTAACTGAAGAAAGAAGAAACAGATGTTATTTTTCACCAGTTATAAAAATGAGGCTTTCATACACGTTCTTATATTAGTCCTTAAAGGCCGGCATCCTTCACTTTCTATAAACATTTAATGAAAGCTTGGCAAGAGAGTAACTTTAATCTCAAATACCTGATTATGTATAAACGCTTCTACACCATGTTTTCAAGTCTACAATTAAGTCCTTACAAGCTGAAATCAAATTTGTTTAGAATTAAGCACAAAGTTCCAGAATAACATTATTGTTGCAATATTTGCATCTTCAAAAGGACAACAGAAATAGGCCTCACCTGACTCTCAAAGCTAGCCAGAGTACTGGAAATTACCAATATTTTTCATGAAAATTACTACAAATTAACTCAGAACAAGAATATTCACTCATGTAACTGACAGATCATTTTGGAATAATGAATGCATTTAAAAGCAGCACAGTTTTTAATTGCAAACTTAAGAAGGCAAAATAAGCAACGTGCTGAATAAATTGTTCATTGTGAATGATTCGTCCAAATCTAATAACTGTCTCTACAAATATTGTAATAAGGGATAATCAGTCAGTATAAAACACCAGAAAGATTCGAGCCCCAAAAAAATGAAGCTGTATTGCTGGTATTTCAGTGGTGAAAGACAGACTTCATAACTCTCCAACAATCCCCTCTAGCTTCAGATGCTCCTGCAACAGCAGAATTAAAACTGCATTTTGCTGCCATGCGTCATGGCTGAGACCCAAAAGCTCAAATGTAGTCCGACCCTAAGGGCAAAATGAGACGCTTACTCTCTCCTCTTCTCATTTTTACCCTTCTTCTTTTTGGAAATCCAGAACCAGAGGCATGGGGGGAAGGCGCTGGCTCAAATTGCTGTGTGAGCAAAACCTCCAGGCTCCACATTGCTGCTATATATGGGCTGGGGGGAAAGATGATGGGCCTGTCTCAAAAGAGCCGCCAACCATCACGTCTGAGAGCTCCTCTCAGGCGTCCTCAGCCTAAACATTTTATGGGTTGGGGGTCGCAGGTCACCAACTGTCAAAACAGAGCACAGGTCACTCTGCACACCCGCGAGGAAACCGAGCAGATGGCAAAGCCGGAGTTCAGGGGCTCAGCGCGCACCACAAAGGGCAAAGCTGCCCTTAAAAAGGAACAGGCTTCCCCCCGCTAAATCTTTCTGATTTTTACAAGTAGAGCTCAAAGTTAAGTGGGCGTGAGTTTTAAAAAGATCAATGCACATGTGGAATTAGACTATCCTAAATGTCTTTCTTTCTTTTTTTTTTTAAATGGAGGAAAACAACCACCAAACTTTGAACTGCCAAATTTAACCATCAGCAAACTCCAAAGCACCAGGTGGTTTCATAAACCCAAAGGTTCATAAATCTTTTCTTTAAAGTTTCCTATTTCAAAAAAGAGCTTGTTCTCTTTGTGGTTATTTTTCAATTTTTCTCCCTCCCTCCCCCTTCTTTCCTGCCTTTGGGTGGATGACCTGCCAACCCCTGACAGTCTTTTAAGCTCGCCGTGCTGGCTCCTGCTGACGCTGCCGGAGACAGGCTGCCCACTCATGGGGCAGCGAGCTGTGGGCATGACTTCATCCAGAGGGAGGAATCGCTGGGAAAGGGGCTGCACAGGGGAGCCACGCTTTCTATTTTTAAACACTGCCTGTCGCATAGCTCAGGAGTGTGAAGAGTTCAAGCGTTCAGTGAATCTGCTCTCGCCTCCGCTCAGGCCTTTAAAACAGTAATAGTTCCAGTAATTGAGGCAGCGTAGTCATCAGTCTCCTCAATCTACAGCCCATGGGCTACGTACAGTCCATGGGAGCAATTCATCTGTTTTGTGGGGTAATTTGGGAGACTGCCAGGTGCAGGCAGGGGGATCAGAGTTGGATGAATCACCGGTGGCTTGTGTTTAGTGTGGACCAAGGTGTCTTCATAAAAGATGACAGCTGGGAATAAACTCCTGCTACAAGCACAGCAAATCACTTGCCCTGTACCCCTGCTTCTGCTGTATGAGAAATGCCACTGAGAAAGGCAGCTGTCAGACATAGCATGAAGTCTTCTTGTGGCCAGAACCAGCTGGTGGCTGTTATGTTTGTGGGAGTATATAGAGGTTTTACCTGTACGTGTGTAGGGTGAAGCATGTGAGCAGTATGTGCTAATTTAGTATCCACTAAATTAGCTGACTCCCAGGAGGCACCAAACTTTCTGTAGTTTCTGTGATGTGAGAAGAGCAGAGCTGCCATAAACAGTTCTTCTTCAATGTTAAAAGAAGTCAGCAAAAAGGCTGGCTACTGCTTTTTTAGGTACAGCTCTGTAATCAAGAGACACACAGACACATGGTTCTCTAATCTTTTTAAACTGACAGAAGACAAAGCAGCAAGACTGGAAGAAATGGTCATAGATTTCTGGGTTCTCTCTTTGTTTTCTAATTACACTCTAAGATCAGCCCACTTTAACACATGCCTCAAATTATGCAATCACAAAATCACTCAGTTTGGAAGGGCCTCAGAGGTCACCCAGTCAATCCCCCGACAGCAGCCTGCTCCCTCTGCTCTACACATTCTCCTGCAGAAAGGCAGCAGGGAGAGAGAACTGCAGAAACAGCTGTGGAACCATTAACTCACTTGCCTTACCTAAGTCAGACAGATGGGAACCTTTAGCCCATTACCACTTCTCTTCTTTAGAAACAGCACTCAACACATGGCTCAGCAGAGACATCACACACAACTGCTCAACTGCATTGCAGATCTGGGTGAGGGTAGGTTGTTAAATCTCCAGCCACTTGATGGGTAAGAGTGTCATCTGATCAGATTCAGAACACAAAATCACATTGCAGCTCCTTGGAGATGGCTTGGTATATAGCAAATTTCCTATGAAGCCCTCAGGTAAATATCATAAATATCACCCACTTCTATTGCTGAAGCTAATGAGGCAAAAATGTCGTGGAATGTGATCAAGGCCACACAGAAATATCAGTATCAGAGCTGGGATTGCACAGCACAAGCTTGGTCTAAATGCTCTAACCCCTTATGGGGTTCAGATTCTTCACTCCTGTGGCCTGTGCCATGCTAGATGATGAGGTATGGCCCACAGACATGAAGCTGGGTAAAGCAGTGGTTTAGATACCAGCAAGAGTCACTCAAGCCTTTCTGTCAATCCTTCAGCTAGGCAGTACTCTTCCCTTTGGAATAAGTGTTCCTCACTTTTTGTTGCAGCTTTCTGTCATTCACTTTCATCCCATGTCTTTACACTTCTCACATATACAAATATACACATGCTTTGCTAGAAAATCAAAGAAAACTACCACTTGTTTTTTTTTTAAAGAAAAAAGAGAAACAAGAAGAGCTTTCATGTTTCTCATGTTTTATGCTGTTGTAACCGTATTTGATATAGTCCCATGAGCAGACCTTCCAATAATAATGACTAAATCTACTTTTCTTTTATTCTGTAGGCTATTTAGGAGCTATTTGGAGCTGTAACCACAGTTATCCAGACAGCTCTCACCACATACATGTGGTATTATTTACTCAACCTCCTGATTCATTAAATGTATTTCCAGCTCCTAAGAAGTTTATTATTATTCCTCTGTGGCATCTTCATATTGATTATAATTTCAAAATTCTCTGCTGGAGATCAATGAGTATCCACTAAATTAGGTGACAGCTGATGGGTATAAAATTGAAACACTGCAACTATATTCTGTCTACATCCACCAAAGTAATTAAGATGATTCCATCTCTCCTCACTCACTCTTTAGAGTTAGCTCTTGTTCCATGTTGAACTGTAGGGAAAGAAACAGGAGAGCATACAGTTGGTAGACAAGCTAGGTAGCAAGGGCAAACACGGCATCTAAAATCTCCCGGCATATTGGCTAGCGTGACAAAGAAGTTATTGTTTTGTGCCATAGCTCCTCCAAAATCTGGGTCCAGTCTTCCCTTAAGTCAGGAGCGTTACAGTATTGCTCTCTTTATCCCCTGTCTCTGAGAACTGTAGATATTGTGGAGAAGTAGCTCTCAGACTAAACAAAAGAGGTGATTTGGGGCTCATAAGCATAAAACAGCACCACCACAAACAAGTTGAAATGACAGACTCCTCAGTGATACACCCCATGCTCCAGCTTTCATAGTGAGGCCAGAACCTCAAGTTTCTCTGGATTCAGCATTACTCACTCACAGATAAAAACAATTGACATATACAATTTTATGTTGCTCTTTGTCTGCATGGTCAAATTCCAAAATGAATGCCAGATCTGGATTTGGCAGTAGGGATCCATGCCTGTGCTAGCAACTTAAATACCTCTGGCCCAGATGACCCTTAAACCTTTCTGAAAAATATTCCTGGGTTCCAACTGCAGCAAGCCAGTTTCCAGAGTCCTCTGGGCAGAATAGCACACCAGTATTTTACATTAACTAATCTTTTTAAATATATAAAAATATCTAACCCCTACTTTTTCACCTGTAAATAGACTCTAGTCATTTATATAGAAATGGATACATATATAGATATATATATAAGGCATCTCTTCTCATTCATTATCATATGCTATGATAAAAGATCTGAGCAGGATCTCAGAATGCAGGCTGGATCTAGATGGAATAGGCTTGGATATGGGACTCATTGTTTCCAGAATTATCCAGAAGCCTGGCTGACACCTTGAGGGAATGATACATGCCTACCCTTTATTACAAAGCCTATTCCAAAAAAAATCAAGGTAGCTGGTAGCAAACAACTTCAAGGGAATGTGACATGCAATTCCTGTCCTGCCAAGAAAATATACATTATTAATAATAAAGATCTACTTGAATGATAACATTTTTTATAGTTATTAGCAATGAGATAGATAACTGTTCTCAGTTTTGCTAAACCCTTACGTGGATTTTGCCAAGCTTAAAATGACAGGATAAGGCAACAGTATACTTCCAATAGCTAAAATTCTGAAAAAAAATCACAAATTAAAATTAGTTAAGAAGCCTTTGCCAGAAAAAGAAGTAAGTTTCCTGTTCTTGAACAGTAGATCAAAGTGACAATTAAATGACTTTCCTATTACCTGCCATGTTCATGCAAGCAATATTCATTAGCAACAAGATTATAAATGAGGCAAAAAAACCCCAAACTTGTCAGCTTATAATCCTATCTCTTCTTTGCCAAACCCTATCAGTGTTCAAAAAAGTATATGTCACTGCTATTAAAAATAAAGATCTGAAACTTAATTATTCCCTAAAGCTACAGGGGTATGTTTTAGGAGAGGAGCTGAACCAAACTTAGCCCACAGACTGCACTAATTCAGCATCGTGTCAAACTATCCCAGGGAAGACCACAGCATTTCTCTAGGATCACGTATGCTAAGTGTATGACCTATTGAGAAAAATAGCCCAAGTTCACTTGACAATGTGCTAAGATTAGCTGGTCTTCAATTAACACAAAATAGTCTACGAAAGGAGGCTAAGAGCAGCCAGATCATCCATTCCATTGTTTGCCTAGAACCTTTCTCTGTCAAAGGCATTACAAATCAACACGGTCTGTGGCCTTCTAATTTTTCCTACATATTTAACTGAGTCTGACACCCATTACATGCAGGAAGCCTGTGAATTGGTTCTGCATGCACACATGCTTGTGTGGGAGGTTTCTAGTGCTCATATGTGTGCATGTGACTAGATGTGTCTATGAAACAAATTTCTGGACTGATCCAGACCAAAACGAGGTATGTGTGTGAGTTGTATGATGCAAGTATGGGCATCATTACATCTAGACACATGGAGACAGGTGGCAGACTAATGGATTTTGAGAGGTCAAACAACCTTTTGTTTTTCATGTGATGTTACAGTAGGGCACGAATAGAACATATGTAAAAGCTGAGAAAGGAAAACCAAATCCAGCACAAATGAAATAGGGCTGTATGACGTGTGGATGATCCTGAAGGAATGAAAACAGAGATGCAGAACAGAGCATAATATTATGTGCAGTTTATGCACATGACCTATGCCTTTGTATACAGGCAAGTCACACTCCATCAGGGTTATAGAAATAGTCATAGTTCCAAAGGTATTAAAAGATACAATATTAAAACTCTTCCAGCAGAAATAGCAACATGTGCCCTACTGGTTTTATTCCAAACCTCTAGAACTCATCCCACAGTACCTTAGATCTATTACAAAACAGAAACACTATGGACATCTCCCCACAGAAAACAGAACTAACAGAAACACCAGCAGTATATTTTTCTGATGGGTTTTATGCTATGTTCTTTTTTCTTCCACAGTCATTTTGAGGCATGTGTGTGTAATGCAGCCCTGGACAATGCAATAACAATTTTGTCTGCTTTTATTCAGAGGCTAACAGCTCTTTCTGAACTGATGTTCTTTGGAAAAAGCCTTCAGATTACCCATATTCCTCCACAAAATCTCCAGTGGAGAGCACTGAACACTCACAGGGGCCTTTCAGATATGTTAGGTCTATCTCTCGCTGATTGGTCCCTTTACTCATCTTTTTTAAAAAACTTACAGGTTTCATTTCAGAAGGCAAAAAGCAATTTGAAATTCTCTCCAGATGTCAAGGATTTTTGTTGTCTTTTTTCCTCCTCACAGATTCATGTTCTGAAAAGAAGAAAATAGAGAAAGGAAAAAAAAAAACAACAAAAAAGAAGATAAGGAGAATTTTTTTAGCCTTTAAAAGATATGAGTGATCTAAATTAAAAACCTTTGTGCAGTGAAAGCTGGCTGGAGGGAATGTATAAGAATAGTCAGTTACTGCTGGCATGTTTACAGGCTTTGAAGGTTCTTCACATCTAGCCGGGTGAGAATGGTTAAGTGCAGCTCTACCTCACACTAAGATTTTATGGGATTAATGAGGTCTTTATTAAACCAAATACCTGCAGGTTCTGTTACTGCCAGTGTAGTTACAAATCCTTCATACTTGTTCATACAAGGCAGAGAGTAAAATTAGAGCTCTGTACAAATGACTGGCAACTTTGCCTTTCTATTCTTGTAATGATCACTATTTCTAAATAAGTAAAAGGGTTTGTGCTTTGTATGACACATAAAATTAAAGAGTTTGGGTTTTTGTTTGTTTGTATTTTCTTTGTTGTTGTTTTGTTTTGGTTTGGTTTTTTTTAACAGCCATAGATTTATGACCAATATAGGAAAGAAGGTTTTGTGGGAGATAAACTGACTACAGCAGGAAGAATTTTCAAGTTTCATTAACTCATTTACCTAAAGATGATTTTTTTCTCCAGGACAAACCTGTTGTAAACTGAAAAAAAAAACCCTTCTGCTGTCATTTCATCCCCATTTAATTATTTGGAATCATCATCTCACAGCCATGTGCAAATAATGGATCCAACTACAGGATATGCCTACACACGAACTCAAGAGCCATAATGGCAAAATATGCTGCAAACTCATACCACACTGTTTTAATTTTGCAAGCCAACATGAAATACCCTTTTGTTCCACTGTTATAAAGATGAGAAATAAATAGTCAAAAAACTGAGATAGTCTGTTCTTCGATTATCATTGACTGTAACCTGGCTCTCTTTCTCTGAAATATTACTGATTTTTTTTATTATAAGATTTAAAGTATATCAGAAATCTTTAATACTATGATTGTTACCCTTACAGCAAAAGTGAATGTAAAAATGTAGTTATTTTGATACAGGTCTCTCCTCTGCTTTTTAAACATTGATTTAAAAACTCATAGGTTTAAGGAAGATTGACAGTATACATGCTCAGAAAAGCAGAATTTTTGTACAGAATTGTTGTCAGGTTGTTGGAGTTTTTTAAAAGGAAAGAATATAATAATTTGAATAAAATTTCAGTCCATTAATTAGAATTACTTTTAGTATATACATTCTTCTAAATTAACTACTTCTGTTTATTATATTCATTTTTATGAAGGATATAAATAAGTTAATTTTATTCACTACAAAAATTCTATCTTTTCTGGTGTCTAGAAAGTGGGATGGTATGATGTGTTTCACAGGTATATAGCCAAACACTCCTGAAATATGCTCCACAGGGAACATTAACCCCAAGCTTTGAAACCACAGCCAAATCAGAAAATCTACAAGGAGAAAGTTCTGCAAAGATTCTGTTGCACTCCACTCCCTCCTATTGGGTTGTTGTTGTGTTTTTTGATTTTTTTTTTTTCCCCAGGGAAGACTGCAATAATATGAAAGCCTTGGGAAGAACTGTGAAGAGTAGCTTAAGTAACGATTTCATAATCACACTTCAAAAAACTAGAGTAAAATACATAGACAAAACAGTCAACAATTCCTTTACCTCTTCCTGTTTACACAAAAATCCATGGCTAATGAAACGAGCTGCAGAGTTTATTTGATGTTCCTGCTCCGGCTCAGCCATGAAGCTGCACCATGCCAGCCACTTACAATGACCAGGCACTTCCGAAAATGGCAGTGTCATGACATTTCCATGGTGACTTTGGCCTCAGCTTTGCAAATCCCACAAGATCAGGTTACAGACTGAGGACTTAGGAAATGAATAAGAAAGCGCTAAAGGAGAAAAGCTGTGATTATATGCAAATATATTCATTAGAGAAGAGATTGAACAGAAATGCGCCTTCAATATTTTTTAATGAATTTTTAAACACAAAATGTGCTGCAGGTGTGCAATTTAATGTATCTGACCTTTTTAGGACTGGTTAGAAATGTTTGCTACCAAAAAGTTTTCTTGTTTATATATTTTTTTCTATTTCTGTTTAAAAATGTTTCCTTTAAAGCTTCATCTGTTTTCACTTTTATTGACAATCATTTGTTTCTTCTTTGCTTTATTACTTAATGTCCAATATAGCCATTAGCTAAAAGTTTTGAAGTTATAAGCAAGTCTTGCCAGACACCCTGGAATGGGTAACAAGCTCTGCATAGAACATACCATGACCTGTGCCTGCTATGTATATCTATATGTATTTTCATGCATTTTTTACCTTGTAAGAGAATTTCTTTTAATAGCACAGAATATATGGTCACTGGATAACTATTTTCCCACTTTTCCCTCAAAGAAAACTGTTCTATGAAGTAGGTGAAAGCATTTTGCTAAAATAATTTCACATGTCTTTCAAAAAAATCTCTACCAATATTAATTTCTAGCCTGGCCTCAATAAATACGTCAAGCTTAACTAAACTATTTTTTAAATGAGGTAGAAGAGAAAAAAAAATATTCTAGTGAGATCTTAAGTAAGATTTGAGGTTCCAAATTTCCTGTGGGACAGGAGGTGCCCAATGCACATATACCTCATCCCTTCAGGGTTTGCTGGGGTTTGTATGTTTGGGGGGTTTTTTATGTATTATGTTCAGAGACAGTAACAAACAAATGAAGAAAAGAAAATGTGATAGGTTTTGAAATCACTCAGAGAAAATTCTGACGTTGAATGCTTCCTTAAAGACAAGCAAGTAAAGGTCACATTGTTTCAGTATTATTTCCATTCCATGATAAAACAGACGATTTTGAGCATTGCCTCCTCTGATAAATGCAGCTAAAAGTAAGACCCTCCCAAAGAAGCAAGATCAGCACAGATCTCTGCCTGTTATTTTGTTTTCAGCTAATACCCCCACCCCTCAAGAATAATTCTACTGACCTCTTACTCTCCATTCAATCCTGACATATATATCGGAAATTATTGGACCAATGAGCATTTCACATGCATTTCACATCAGGAAGAAAAATGCATCTTCACAAAATGCACTTCTAAAAGACAGGACAATACTGTCATTTGCCATTTTGTTTTACTATCCATTACTACATGGCATGCTTACCACAATCTGTGGAAATACCTTCCTATTCAAATGTGCTCAAAATCTCTGTGCACACTTCAATGCTCTTTTCAATGTATTTGCAATTGAAAAAAAAAAATCCTCTTACTTTTACAGACTCTAGTTCCACAAAGCACTTAAGGAAATATTTTTCCAGTGATGCATTTATCCATAGAATTAAAAATATGCAAATATTTAAACTAAGTTCTACTTCTCATATTCCCCACTTACTGGCAGGAAAACTCCAGTCTTCTGATGGCAATTTTACATTTATTAGTTTTTATTAGTAATATGTTACACAAATATAATACTTAAACCAATACCAATAATGTCCCAGCCCACCAGTGAATTCCACTTGGTGTGTCTACCCTAAGTAAAATCTTGCAACTCATTCTACTTTATCCTGAAGAATGATTAGCTGAAATCTGAACCTTATGGAAAATTACCTGATTGTAGCATATTGTAGCTATGATCGTAGCTGAACATTGTCAAGGGAAACAAATCATACATAAAAGCTAATGTATGGGAAAACAAGCAAAAAATATAGAAACTATTTAAATCACTAGGTCTTCAGTCTTTGTAGTTCTGATACTCGTGCCTCAGAATCAAGCATATTTTTTCTTGAGGCTGAGGAAGAGCTAAAGCAGTGATGTTTTTATAGCAGTGTCTTACAAGTCAAAGTGGGCAAATACTTACATACTTCCTCATTTGGACTGGGCTGTATCTCACAACTTTGGAAATGGCACAGTTATGGCACAGCAGGTTATTCCACCACCCCAGAAGCAGAACAAAACTCACACTGGGTAGACAGAAGAAGCTGTCACAACTAGTCAAACCTCAGCTATACAGCAGTGGTCTCAGTAACCCACTCTAAAGATTTTTTTGGAGGGTGGAGACTCCCCTTCACTTTCAAAATCACTAGTTTTCACCTCTGAAAAAGAAAAATTGGATCTAAGGTATTGGATAAATAATACTGCAACCACACGACATTAAAAGTTGAGCCAGCACGGGCTCAGCCTGCTGCTTCACATGCATGCAAAAAGTTTTGCAGTGCATCTCTGTCCTAGCAGATGTCAGATCCTTATCATCCGACCTCCAAGAGCCAGATAAGTCTGGTGTCAAGTATCAGGCCAGGATAAGTACTGTAATGTGGTGTCTCGATAATTCAGATCAAGTGCCATAATGCAGTTATGTGTGATGCAGATCAAATTTATACTGCCAAGTTATTTGATAATACACAGATACAGCATTAGTGAGCACTGAGCCACAGGCTTCAAACAACTTCAAGTATCAGTAACAATATACACTAACCAGCTTTTACTCCATTCTTTGCAAAGTCCCCTAGGTTTTTGTTATCATTAGCTGGAATTCTACTTGGGATTCATACTTAATATTTCATGGTGTACTTAGATGTATGTCATCACAGTAACAATGTTGATAAATTATTTTTAAAATGTGTTTTGCCTTTTTTTTTTTTACATCTACTTCTGAATTTAATGAAACCAAATTCACTGGTACATGAATTAAAAGTAAACTGAAAATCTCCCAGAGATTTCCACCCTTTTTTTTTTCTCCATATGGAATTTTCTCTTGTGTTCTTATCTATTTTTTACCAGCCTGCATGCAAAGAGCACACTAAGAAAGAATTCAATCCCCATTTTCCTGTTGAGACAAACATTTGGAAAAAACGCTTTTAAAATTCTCCTGTTGCCTTTATGAAGAAGATAGGCGAAGAAAGAGCCTTTGTTTAACAGAATCCTAGAAAATCACTCAAATTCTGCATAAAAGTTTCATGGACCTTATAGGGAGTAATCATAAAAGACAAAATATTTTTCATTTAAAACTATCTAGATTGAAAAAATTATTCTGTTTATTTTCCTCTTCCAAATATATTTTTCACAAGTTTGGACAAGGCTCTGAGCAACCTGGTCTAGTGAAAGGTGCCCCTCTCTATGGCAGGGGGGTTGAAACAAAATGAACTTTAAGGTCCCTTCCAACCCAAACTATTCTGCAGTTTTATGATTTATGAAAATTTAATGTGCTCTGAGGACTTGGGTTTGATCCAGATAAAGCAGTTTTGCAACTTTTTGAAGCCAACCACTAAGTAAAGCTGACAGGATAATTTAGCAACTATTCTATGAAAGAAAGACAAAAACCCCAAGGTCCTTCTCCACAGAGCTGCTTTCCACAATATCCACTGCTCTCCCCTGATCTCCCCAGGTAGTTGGCTCATCATAGAAGGCAATTAGGTTGGCCAAGCATGATTTGCCTTTAGTGTATCAGGAATAGCTGACGACTCCTGATCATCTTCTTGTCCTCCATGCGGACAAAGATGATCCCTGGAACGAGGTGCTCCATCACCTTTCTTGGGATTGAGGGGAGGCTGAGAGTCTGAGAGTTCCCTGGGTCCTCTTACTTGCCTTTTTCAGAAACCAGAATGACATTTCTTTTTCTCCAGTCCTCAGGCACCTCTACTGAGTGCCACCAGTTTTCAAAGGTGATTGTGAGTGGCCTTGCTATGGTGCCCATCAATTCTCTCAGCACTTGTGGATAAATCCTTGATGGGCCCATGGACTTGAAGATATCAAGATTGCCTGGGTGTTCTCTAACCCAATCCTTGGTCACGGGAAAGTCGTCCTTCCTTCCTGGTCTCCCAGGTTAGAGATTCCTGAAAGCTGGTCTTGTCCTGGTGTAAAGGCAGGATTCAGCAGTTTTGCCTTCTCTGCATCCTTTGGTACCAGGCTGTCCCTTCCAATTGGTAACAGGCCCATATTATCCTTAGCTTTCCTTTGTTATTCATGCATTTGAAAAAGCCCTTCTTATTCTTCTTGATATCATTTGCCAGATTTAATTCCAGAGGGGTCTTGACCCTTCTTTGTATTTCTCATTGCATGTGCAACACAAGAATACAAGAATACAAGAACATGTAAACTGCTTTTTTTTAATATTTTTATTTTGTATCCAAAAAGTCAATCATTTAGATCACATATAGGAATATTTTTCTGAACATTCTCTTTGCTTGATATGCACTTGGGGATCATCTTTTAAAAACATAACAAAAATTTGATGTTTAAAACTTCTGCATCAACTAATATTCTGTTCTTAAAGTTACATATCCAAGTAAGTAAAAGTCAAAATCAAGTGATATTACCAGTCTTCAATGAAATTACTTAAGCATTCTGCAAGGAGCTATTCTATAAGAAAAGGTTTTTCATTCTTTTGCATTAGCCATCAATCAGACACAAGACTTTGCATATCTCAAAAACTTTTAAAAAAGTAAAATGGAATAGGAATATTGGATCTTCCAGTACTGATCAATAGTTCTTAATCAAGATGCCACAGTCTAATTCATGGCTTGAAACCTGATATGAGATGGAAAGATAAGGTGATTGAGAAATGAGCACTTAATTTTGTTTTCTGTAATACTGATACATCACGTGTAATGCCTATGAGGCATGAATAATGAGCTAAAAGCTATATAATAAAGTCTGCCTATAGTAAGTCCTGCTTTTGATATATTATTTACACTGAGTGGTAACAATTACTTATTTTATTTCCAGGAAAAACCTTGAAGACAAAAGGAATGTGATAATTTAAAAAAATATATACATATATATATTTCTAAGGCAGAAGTAAAGGGCCAAGGGAGATGGAAACATGCTGCTAATCAGAGCTGTGCTTTGTAGTTCCTCATGCTGTTCCAGAGGCTTTTTCCTCAGTATTGATAACTGTCCAGCTAGTTATAGTGCTGTCTTGAGTTATTGTTAAAATTAGGTAATTAGGTGGTTATTGGGGTTAGAATGAAGTTCCTTTCCATGATCCAGAGAATATTCAGAGGGGACAAGATGCCAAGTTCTATTCTACATCTTTGGAGCATACAAAGCCAGGCCACTTTCAAAAGGCAGAAGGAAGATTTTCACCTATTTTCAAGTTTTTATTCAACTTTTAAATAGGACAAAATTACTAATTTATAATAGAAAATTAATATTTTAACCTATTTATTTCTGGTTATTGTAACTCTTCCTCTTTGGTACTAGTAAGAAATTATGTTCTTCACTTAAAGTGCAGGTCTGGGAATCAGGAATTTTATTTCATTTTTTCCCTCAAGACTTCCTGTGCAGACGCGAATAAATGTAACATCTATGTCCGTTCTCACACCTGGTAAAAAGAACTTCACCTTTATACTTATCTACTTTATAGAGACTGTCTTCTCTCCTGCCTATGATTCTTGATTGCTGACAATTTAAATCCATTCATGTTTGTAGAGTATTTGAGGATGAAAGGTGCAAGAGAAAATGAAAGTCTATTATTTTGTGGTAGAATGTTTTAATTAAAACGTCATGCAATGATTTCAAATAAACCATTCTCCTGTGATCTAAACTTAAGGTGCTTGTCTACATTTACACAAGAGACAGGTTATTCTCCAAGCTAAGTCATTTGAAGATAATGGCTTCAGCTGATGCCATCAGGCCTCAGAGAGGCATCCCTATCCAAAAACAGAGAACACAGACTAAGGAGTTTAACAGCTACCTTTCTTATCCAGTGCCTAATAATAATTAACTCAGTGCCTTATTTTGGCCCACTACTAAGCCCTCAAAATGCCAAGAAAAGGAGAGTAGTGAATGAAGGAGAAACAGGTGGGTTGAGAACTAACTGTTCATTCATCTAGTTCACAGGACTCTTCTAATGTAAGGTACCAGGATTTTTCAGTCTCACCTGTAATCTTATTGGGGCAGGTTTTCAAATTAAAACAAGCTCATAAGCCATTAACTGCAATTTAGAAGACAGCTGTTTTTCCTGCCATCCATACTAGAGCTTTTGCTGTGTCCCCATTCTAATATTACTGCCTTCATCAAATTGCCTCTTTTCCTGCTGCAGACAACTGCTTCATTTACTCAGCAGAACCTCAATTTCCAGTGAAGGTGCAGCCTCTGAGCAGAACAAACTGTTCTAGCAAACATTCTAGAACTTAGCAAAGGTAGACCACCTGTTGCTGGTTCTGATTTATTGCTGGAGTATCTTGTTTCCTTCCTTAAATGCTTAGCCTTTCTTCTCCCTTGTTCATCATTACTTCAAGAATCGTGAAATAATGACGGATCCTGGGTTGTACGTATACCCATTCCACAGGTATGGAACAAGTTGTCTAAAGGGAAGAAAACTCATTAACACTGTTTACCTTATTCATGATGACCGTCTAATTTGGAAAGTTTCTTCATGGGTAAATGGACCTGAGAAGCAGATGAAAGGTTATATATTTGCTAACATATTCATGCAGATGAGCCTCACACAAGAAGAAAACAGGGCCAACCTGCTCAGGCTGGTTTGTAGGTTACCACAGACGCATCAGAATCGAGAACAAACCTCACTGCTGACGACAGTACGTGTTTTGCATGTGGTGGAAATGCCCATCTTTTACGCAGAGGATTTTTGAGTGTAGAAAATAATTTCATGGTTTGGTAGAGGTTGGATTTGTTTCTTTTTAAATACCGCTAACTTATTCATGAGACATTTCAGATTAAGTAGTAAACATATAACTTCTACCTCTTAGAGTCTTCTAATTTTTTACTTTTTTGAATATAAAAACTCAGCCTGTTTCTCTAAACATCTCTCAGACTGAGAATCAGAGATTTGTGCTGTGTAATATATTTTTTAACTGACCATGAATGTCATAATTTTACAGGTAGTGACCTATCTTTCCAGGAGCCTCCATTCCCTTTACTCTGGATTAATTTCTGTTCAATTTATGCTATTTCTCTCAATGGGGATACTGTAAACTACTGTTTGCCTCCCACAACTAGCCAGAATTTTAATGCAGCCATGCTTAGATGGCTGAGGCAACAAGGAAGATGAGAAGACTGTTGTGGGCACTGGGAACTGAAGGCCAGAAACATTTAGAACATCTGTCTCAGAACTGGAGATTTCTAGGATTGATGGCATTTGCACCTCATTCAGGGCAAAATATTGGCACTCTCTTCATTCAATCATACCTGGGATCCCACAGCTCAACTTATTAATGAAATTCCCCCTCACAGCTAAAATTAAAAAAAAAAAAGAGAACCAAAAAATACTGAATATGAATGTGGAAGAAAGGCAATTTGATGTTTGTAATTATCGAGGCAAACTCCACAACCTGCTGAATGTATGCAAAATGGACCCTGATGGTGTATATAAAAGTGGTATGTGCAGAGAATAACAGCAAGTATTGAGGCTTCTTTCTGGTAAAGCAAGTCATCATCCAAGATCCCTACCATGAGCACCAAGGGTGCTTCACTGAAAGGTAAGAATTTTGACATTAGCCTGCTGCTAATTTTTATATTTTTTTTCCATTTTGATTGAATTAAGAGGCAGATGAAATGTAACAGATCTAGGAACTGAGGTCTTCCAACCACCTAGTTTTCCAGAAAGGGAAAAACCTGAATTAAATAGCTTGATGCCTTAGTCTTCTAAAAGTACCTTTGTATTGGGCAGTGCCACAAAAAATTGGCTTGAGGGGTATCACACCTGCACGTGAAAGTTTGGATCTGGACTGGTTTGCTACACCATTCAGGAGGCTGTGACTAGACATCATTACCCACAAGTCTAGAGGTGGTGTGGTAATTTTGAAATTAATATTTTCAAAATTGTCATTGACTTTCCAAGACAACAACTCTCAGGTTTTCCTATTCATAGAGTTATAAGTTAAAGTACTTTCCTGACTGCAGTGTCCAGCACATACCTCGCTCATGGGGGAGGAGGAAGTCTCATTCTAATACTGTATAAATCCAAATTTTTTGAATGCAGAGCTAGAAAGAAATTTATCGCATGACATCTTTAGGGATAGTTTTGCTGATTTATGAAGGGCACTTTAATTTAGCATTTTAAGTAAGTCTAGTGAACGAATATAGGTAACAGGTCAATTTCCAGAAATAAAAGTCTCAGAAATTCATTCATTTACCGAATATTTTTAATTATTTGCCATTGTCTTTTTCTGTATATTTTATTTCACTGAATAAAAAACTTTACTCTGTTAAGTTAACATGGAAAGTTTTAAACAGATGAGGTTTTGTGCTTTAGATAACGAGAATTGCAGTTTCAGAAGCTCAGGAGAAAAGACAAAAACTATCACTGATTTCTTAGATGTAGAAAATTTAGTGTTAAACTCTAAAGAGCAAAGAAGCACAGCTGCTGTAAATCTTTTGAAGGAACTCCCTGGACAATAACAGCCTTAAGAGTGACCTAATCACCCTCCCACAAAAAATTAATTTTAACTCCAAATGTTTGCAAAGAAGAAAAGGACCTCTTAGAGGAGGAGGAGGAGGAGGAGGAAGAGGAGGAAGAGGAGGAAGAGGAGGAGGAGGAGGAAGAGGAGGAAGAGGAGGAGGAGGAGGAGGAGGAGGAGGAGGAGGAGGAGGAGGAGGAGGAGGAGGAGGAGGAGGAGGAGGAAAAAAAAAGAAAGACGAATCTATTTTCCAAACTTATATATCTGTGAAAATATAATTATGTTTCTATGTTTTCACAGTGAAGAAGTTTGATTTGTTTTTTATTCTGTTTATCACTCTGTTATAAAGCCAGACACGTAGTAAGAGACTTCAGAATTCACTGTACACTACAGCACAGGTTACCTTGTCTCCTCGAACTCTGTAACAGGCTCTGCTATACCACCAGGATGACAGAGGGGAGAAAGGATAAAAGAATTCTAGAATTACAGTGTGTCTGTCCTCCACTGCTGCTCAGCAGTCAGCACAGGGGGTACTCTGAACCCTGTGACAGCACAACCCAAATCACCCAGCATCTGGATTTGACAGCTACTTCTAAACACACCTGCAAGTCCACGTGAGCCCATTTCACTGTGTTTTAAACTTGAACAGGTTTGTTGCTGGTGACCCTGCTGGTGTCCCACATGCTTCTGACAAAGGAAGGAGTGACCTCTTTGCCAATCTGCCCCAATGGATCTGTCAATTGCCAACTTTCCCTTGAGGAACTTTTTGACCGAGCAGTTAAACTTTCACACTACATCCACTTCCTCTCTTCGGAAATGTTCAATGAATTTGTAAGTATTCTTTTCCTGAGAGCAAGAAAATATAAAATTGCAATTTAATACTTTTAATCACAAACATATGTTAACATATAATAAGTAAACAAATATTACTGCTGAACAGACGGTGAAAGTCCCAATGGTGACCAAATCAGTATATAGTCCTGAATTTTGCTAAGATCCCTAGCACTTCTATTAAAAGATATCGTTTTCCCATTATTCTTCATCTGTGGGACATTTGCTGGGTGCCAGTTCCACTCTAGAGGCTCACCAGAAACTTTACCTTTACAGCATAAAAGCAGCAATGTAAGGTATGGAACAGCAATTAGCTAGCACAGTGTTTGAGCTGAAGCTCTTACCTTTCTGTCTCAATACCATGTGTCCATGCTGATCCACAGGATGAACGCTACGCCCAGGGCCGGGGTTTCATTGCAAAAGCTGTCAATAGCTGCCACACTGCATCTTTAACCACTCCTGAAGATAAGGAACAGGCTCAGCAGATTCATGTAAGTCCCACTTCCAGTGTAATTCAGTGTAAGACAGAGCAGGGGAAGGCAGGGAAGGAGGGTTACAGAATAGTGAGGCATCTGTCAGAGAGAGGGAGATCAACCCGATTGGAATAAGAAAGAAGGACGAGGAAAGCACCAAAAAGCCAAAGTTGATTTAACATTTGCTGATACTAGTTTACAAACCATACAGCATATATAAGTACCAGTGACTTTCATCACCCCTTCCTTTTCCTATATGGTACATTTAATCACTGCATCTTATTTCCAGTTAAAATACTACCTCATGGAACAATGCCAGTTACCATGTTTGTGCAGTGCTGAGAACACTACAGCCTTTAAAAGTTATCTTAAAACATCTCATAAACAATTATATATTTACAAACATAAAAACACATCTCTGTATGTAGACAGTAAATAGTTTTCCAGTAATTCAAAACACTGGCATTGCTAAAAAAACCTTGAATAGATTTTCTTCCTGTTACCAGTAGGCAAAAGTGGTCACATCATCATCCAAATACAAAGACTCTAGTGTGAAAACTTCAAAAATATCTGTAAAGAGGAACACATTACGTACTTACATCATTAAACTTCAGTAATGATTAAGATAACCTTCTTCAGCCTATGCTCACAGATACGATTTGAAAATTCTCTGGAGAAAAAAATAAGCAGAGCTATATAAATGGGGCTGGTCCAGAGCAAAATCTCTATCAGTTTCATCGTGGTGGTATCTTCACAATCCCACAGTATCACCAGCTTCTCAGTGTGATATTTGGAAATTCTAGTGGGAACAATAGAATTCACAGCCCTGGGTTGTGCATCTAGCAAAGAAAAAGTTTAATACTGCCATGACCTTAACCATAAGCTTGATGAATTCCCATTGCCCACAAGAAAGGGCAATTTTTAAAACCAGAGAGCTACTGCTGGAAGCACTATTGTTCAAAGGGGAGGACAGATGAGTTATGAGTTACATAGAGGCAATAAAAGCTATTTACTGGTTTACCATAATGTGTACCTTCCAGTCAGTACTAAACTTTAAAAAAAAAAAAAAAAAAGTGGATTTTAAAACGTTCATCAAAAATCAGATAAGGGGTTCTGGGTTTGCTTTCACAGAGATGAGACATATGCTTGCTAGTTCTTAATGCTGAGAGTATTCGATTATATTTTCCACTGCAATATGGCTCATGCAAATATCACAGAACATGATGACACCAAAGACAAACTTCAAAAATGCAATATCGGTATCTAAGCCAGGGCTATAGGGCACATTCAGGGATAGGTCCGGGAATAAGTCTCTAAATCACAGTGTCTGAGGACACTGCTCTAAATGCCTTCTAATTTTACCAGAATTTAGCTTTCTTCTTTTAACCACCTTTCCTTACTATGGGTGAGCAGCATGAAGACCTACTGAATATAATACTGGGAGTTCTGCGTTCCTGGAATGATCCTCTGATCCACCTGGCCTCTGAAGTACAAAGAATCAAAGAAGCTCCAGAAACCATTCTCTGGAAGGCTGTGGAGATTGAAGAACAAAACAAACGACTTCTAGAAGGAATGGAGAAAATAGTTGGGCGAGTAAGTAAGTCCTTAACACCCTTCCAGGCAATTGCTTTAAGGAAGACGTGTACATTGACAGGCTCTCCCTGCCTGGAATATGAAAGGAAACAGTAGATGTGAAGATAAAAAAGGGAGACAGAGTAGCCGAGTCAGAACTTTTCAGCTTTCTTCTTTCAGCTTTCTTTTTTTCTGCTATCTTGCAATTTCTAAGGGGACAATGTGATACGATTGTCACAGAATAAACCATCACACTCCCAGTCGTGCCTCAGGGGAAGGTGTAATCATCAGGACTGACTATGGTCATTCTATCTTTGAGTATTTTCAATTTGCAAGCCTGATTGTTTAAGGATGCATCTCCACTTTTTCCATATGCATGTATTTATATATATGTGTGTGTGTTTTAGCGTATTTATATGTATCTATCTACAAATAAGTATTATGCAGAGGTTTTGGAAACACAGTGTGTTTAAAACAACTCTGGGACTCTGGGCTATTGCAAAGATGTGGCATACAGCAAAGTAACCCTGATATCTTTCATTTCTCTTTTCACACTGCACTGATTCCTCTGGACTCTGTCTGACTTGGTTCCCCCTATGCTTGTGAGTTTAGACAACAAGGCTGTTGTCTCACAAATCCCATATTTGAATAGCTCTTGTTACTAGTAATTGATTGAAAACTTTCCTGAATAAAACCAGCTCTCGCCTGTTTATTTTTAAAGGGGCCTCTGTTAGTCACTGAATTTATCATTCTGTTAGTGAGTTAGATGTTGACAAGAGGTTATGACTCCACTGCTCCAAGCAGCTGAACAGCATGAAGAGTACCACCATCACTGTATCCACCATTTTCCACTCGATCACTCACAGTTTCTCTTTCAGTTAGGTGTCTCTTCACTCAGAAGCCTCATACCATCCAGACTACAAATACATTTATCAGTGTAATCAAATACATCTCTATCACACATCCATGTGTAAAAAGGGCACAGCTGAGGATCCAAGATAAGAGTAAGAAGTCAGGTGCTGCTCCAGTTGCCCTGTCACCACCTTCTCATTCACATTATTTACAAAAAGAGATAAGACAGGCTCATTCATTAGTGTCAAACCATATTTTTTAGTCATGGTGAGTGTATTTTTTTTTGCCTTTTGCTTAAACTGAGTGATAGTGGCTCCACAGATACTCTCCTATATGTCTTTACAAAGTACGATTTGTGTGAAATAAGGATGGTGCACAAGCACAGAATTCCTTCCTGCCATAAAAGGTAAATTTATGTGATATGAGAAATTAAATGATCGTCTTCAAGCAAGGAGACCTAAACTGTTTTCACCTCAGATACTAACTCACTACATGTGTTCCTACATGTAGTTTTCTAACATTAGAAGTCATTGCATCACTCAGCATTTTTTATGGAGCCCAGTACTTCTGAATATGTATTACTGAGAGATTTTTCTGATAAAGACTGAGACTAGTCTTTCTTGCACACAAACAACTTCTAAGAACAAATGTTAACAAAGTTTTTAAGTTGGAAGGAGCCAAAATGACATGTCCCTGATGAGTCCAAACTTTAAGGAAGATTTGATTTCTCTGCAAAGTTTCCCTGAATACTGGTTAACACACTAATTCTCTTAAAACCCTACTGAGACAGTTATGGTTTTTACATATTTTAGGAAAATAAACTGAAAAATCTGACAAGTTCATTCAAAATCTGAATGAATATATAGAACATTGTACCAAATAATGTGAGCCACAACAGAAAGCACATTGGAAGCCATACACTAGTAACTAGCATTCTTCAAGGACAGTATCTTAAATGCTGCCTTCTACATCCAGCCAGGTTCACTATCATTTACTATTAATACCACTTTGTGTATTTAGGTTCAGTCTGGGGAGGTCGAAAATGACATTTACACTCCTTGGGACGGACTTCCATCGCTGCAGCTTGCTGATGAGGACTCCAGACTCTTTGCCTTTTACAACCTGCTGCACTGCCTCCGCCGAGATTCCCACAAAATTGACAACTATCTCAAGGTTTTGAAGTGCCGCCTAATCCACGACAACAATTGTTGAGTATTCATGGGCCTAATCACGTACTGAAATCATTCATCATGTGTTCTTGATGCTTTACCACTTTATGAAAATCACACACTGTGCAGTACCTGTATCATGTGTAACTTTCAGGCATGTTTGTATGAATTCTGGTTGCAACAATTAGCATCACATGTGTCGGTGCTTTAAAATATTACCAACTATTTGTATGACAAGAATACAATTGTCTGTCTAATCCCCAAGTAGTTTTTCAGTGATAAACAGGTCGTGCAGATACAAATAAAAGTGTTCGTAAATCCAAAAGCACATAACACTGGGTGGTGTCAGTGAATAAAAAATAGATGGCGTGGTTTATACCTTTAACAGTAGCTTCTCTTTAGAGATCTCAATCTCCAGTTACTGATGACAGGATTTCTTACTTGCATTGGTCTTTACACCCTCTCCAAACAGACAGGAAGCAAAAAAGGATGGACAGAAAAAAGTAGATTAATCACTTATTGCACTAAACTACTCTAAAGTGAAATTATGGTCTGAAAACCAATCTGCTTACTCTGTACAAAATCTGTCAGAGTAGGGGAGAGAAAGGTTAAGAAATCCATTCTAGTTAACACAGCCTTTGATTCCCCATGCAATTCATGGAGAGAGAAGACACATACAGAATTTTAAGGACAGAGATACAGATATATCTATGTCTCTACTGACAAGAAAAAGCATTTCCAAGGGAAGGGTCATTATATTTGAGGTAACTATCTGAGGGTAAAGGAACCAACTGGTTTCAGTAGGTCTCAAAAGGAAATTATGGATATTCATATCATATCCATCTACCTTTCACATTCCTCCCAATCCATGAAAAGGCACCAGCTGAGCTGAGGTGTCTTTTGTCCTAAACCCAATGTATCTCCATTCACTTTGGGTTGAATCAAAAAAGTTTTTAGGGCACTCATGTGAAAACACTATGGTTACACATGGAAAATTTGGAAAGTTCAAAACAATTGACTACTTTTTGAAAAATCTAGCTTACAGTCACACAGTAAATAAGAAGCCAAATTGCAACAGAAGCCATTGACCATACCTATATATTGTCTTTGTAGGCAATAAATAAACTCATATTTGGCTTCATCACACAGTTTTAGCAAATAGGAACTTAATTTCCAATCAGCTCCTCCTGGAGCTGGCTTCCCACTAGACAAGCATGCTGCATTGCTCCAGGTTGGAGCCAGCTCAGAGGAAGAGTGAAACACCAGAGAAGATGGATTTGAGGGCTTAAGCCTTTCATTACCATAACAGAATAAGCACAGCCATAATAGGTATTTATGTAAGAGATTAGACAATACCAACTGCTAGAAAGGTCTCGTTTTAGCCATCTCTACAAGAACATGACGATACTTGCATTACTAATTGTGTATATATATATAATGGACTTTTAATCTCTTCATGTTTTCAATTATTGATTGCCTCAGGCTTTATCTGGATAAGTATACACTAAGCCCAATTTTAATCTATAAAAAATCACCTTTACAGTAAGCAAATTCCTTGTAGGACAGTCACAATTGACATATTTCATAAGTTCTGAAATGCACAAAACCTGGGGCATATGCAGCAGCAGTTTAACAACACACAGCTGTACTGCATAGTCAAGGAAGAAAATGGGTAACATTTGCCAGGCAAAATGCAAGCGTCCCAACTAGAATTTAAAATGGTTATAATATTCTGCTTTTTGTTATAATGCCAATGGAGGGGGTGGGGGGGAAGCATTTTAGAGGAAAGGGGAAAAAAGGAAAAGAAAAAGAAAAAATGTCCTTTGTAATTATCATAAGTGCTTAGAATTACAGTGTGAGTTCTTATTGAAAAGAAAACATGAATAATGGGACTAGTCTGTATTGAGCTGGAAAAACAATTATGTCTCACTGAGCAAACTCCTACCTCAGAATCTCTTTAGAATTCAAAAGCAACTTGATTAATAGGGCAGACATTCATAGTTTTACACTTACATGACTAGATCTAAAACAATGACTTTCATTAAGTGCTTAAAAATTACAGTGCTAAAACAACTGTTTAAAACCTGCATGCACTGGCTTTATTACAGCCTATCTTAGCACAATTATGAGTTTTTTAATTTCATAGGGAAAGATACAAGAGGATGACAAAAAAATAATCTAAACAACTGAAAAGCTATCTGTTTTGCAGCTGCTTAACTAAAGTAGCATTAAAAAGTGATCTGGTTAATATTCTGAGTCATCACAGCTGTCACAGAGACAGAGAGACATAGAAATCCATTAACACATTCAGAGCTACACCTTCCCTGTGAAGTGCCCTGCCGTGGACAAACACTTCAGACTCTGAATGTTCAAGCCACAGTGTGGGGCAATTGGAAAATCTATTTCTTAGAGCTGCTGGTAGGAACAATACATATTTATATATAATACATATTACATAATATATATTAATACTTATTCTATAATACATATACAACCTTATTATTAATAGATAGATATTAGGAAAAATGTCTTCACTGTGAGGGTGGTGAGGCACTGGCACAGGTTGCCCAGAGATGTTGTGAATATCCCATCCCTGGCAGTGTTCAAGGCCAGGCTGGGCTCTCAGCAGCCTGGGCTAGCAAAAAGTGTCCCTGACCACAAGGGGATCAGCTCTTTATCTAAAGATGATCTTTAAGGCCTCTTGCAAACCAGGCTATTTCTATGACACTGTGATTCTAACAAAATCTGTTTATATCTTTACTTCTGTTCATTTAAGATTGCATAGTGACAGGAATAGAAAGGAAAGGTCCACTTAGCTGAAATATAGGTTCTGTTCCTTTTTTAAATTATATTCAAGCTTCCAAAGATGGCACTAAATTTAAGATAACACTTCGTGACATGAAATCTAAATGGTAGGAAGTTTAAGCCAATCCATCACTGAGAGCATTTATCAGTGAACACAACAGAGCAGCACAGATACACAAAATAGAAATCTGACTTGCTTTTCATGTGTGTTTCTAGACTCTGGGATGATAGGTAACCACTGGAGCAAAAAGAGTCATTTTGAGGATTATTTTAAAGCCAAGAAGGGGAGATTTTATTGGCAGTATATGTCATTTGGAATCAGCTGCCTAACTAATGTGATAATCTTTCTATCACTTTTTCCCCTCCTTTTCATTTGAGATCCTACAAAAAGCCTCCAATGTTTTGTCTATAGCTTGGCAACTCATCTGTACAATAGAGTTGACCTTTATAACATTATTTTGAAGATAATCCACAATTCTGATAACAAGAGATACACAATGTAGAAACCACATATCTTCTAAATTTAATTTCTGAACAACAGAAATTCTCTGAGGGCTGCATTTTACATGGAGTCTGCTTATTATAAATGAAATATATATGAGCAACCAATTACATCAGAAATGTAAACTCGGTAATCATACTTCTGTATATATCCATACATTAAAAAAATCTAGTAGTACAATCATGCATGGGAATAACATCACAGGCATACACATTCTTGCTGAAATTACTGGTTTGCTGATCTGTAAAGCTATGAACATATATGACTATTTCTGTCTCAAGCTCTTAATGACTTGTGCCTGCAAATCACTTTGCTAAATCTTGAAGACTCATGTTAAGCCTCAATATTCAAGTCAACTGAAATTTAAGATCGACTACAAACAGATTTATATTAAGTGCTAAAAAAGGTTTTAAAACAACACTTTTGAAATGTAATGACACTCTTTTGAAGCTCTTCATTTTCATATGCATCTTAAGGAATGAGGCTAAATTCAACATCAGTCTTGGAAAACAGTAAGAGTGTCAGCCATGGTTTTCCAACGGTTTTTTCCCCAAAATGAATCAATTACTACCAGGTAACATTTTAACAATATCTATCATTATTTGGATTTTGAGGCTGTATTTAGATATATCCCTCATAATTAATACTAAAAAAAAAATACATTTTTTCATGGTGACTTTTCATTTCCTTTCCTGCATTCAACTATGGAGAGTAAATGAAAACAGACAAGAAGTGGTGCCTAATGTCCTCTGTATTATATCTTTTTTTGATACAGTAAAAGCAGTATAAACTGTTCTTATTTTTGGTGAAAAAAAAAGTAAGAATTCAGAGGCTTCCCCCATTGACTTTTGGAACATTAAAAAAAATGCAAGGCCATTCTGAAGGATACAGAGACCACCTTCCAATCTACAATTTTAATGTGCATTGAGGGAAAATACACATTAAAAGGGAAAAAACCACATTGTCACTAATTCTTTTTCATGCCCTTTTAATCACCCACAAATCCCATGAAAACATTCTGGGGTTTAGGAAGATATGTCTTGGACAGAACCCTTTACTAAAAATTCCCATCTTTTCAATATTCTCAATATTTTCATTTTTTAAAGAAATGATAACATAGTAGACAAAATTTGTTAAGGAACACTTTTACAACAAATTCTTCACTAAATTCCATCAAGTCGGCTACCAGAAACTGCTTTGCCAAGTATAAAATTGAACACTATTTACTGACAATATTTAATAATAGTAGTCCCTCAAAAACAGAATTTTCTTATCAAACATCACACTAATTACAGGAACAGTTTTCCCTTTTTAATAAATGATAGGGTTCATTACACTGAAGAGTTCAGGTCACTTATTAATTCACGAGTGACAGTGTAAGTCATCAAAAAATGCTAAGAGCACTCACTCTAGCGTTTCAAAGAACCTGTAAAGTTCATACCATTTGTACCATATACCACATCTTTGCAAACACTGAACAGATAACATGCATGTGCACTCAACGAATAGGATTTGATTCACACAATAAATGACAAATTCTAAAAATATTCCCATTCAATAATGGAGTTTTTTTCTCTATCGAGATTACTACCTCTCTCCAGCTTTCAGTGTCAAATAAGAATATTATATATTTAACAGTATTATCAGAATTATTAGACCCACACTCATCAACCAAATCACTGTAACTGTACACTAAGGCAGAAGAAAAAAGGAGCCCTTCCCAACAAGGTCCTGCTCTGTTTATTTATAATTCAAACAAGTAGGAAAATGTGGTACACAACATTAGCTTGTCTCTCTGCTGGTGTTTTCACTCTTTTGCTTAGGTAGAAATAGCTCCTGAAATATATATAGATATGGTTGTGCTTACCTTTACTGACTTCATGTTTGAAAGCATTGTGCATGGTTTGCAGGATTAGGCCAATAATCACACATGACAATAGGCTCTTTCTTTAGCCAGATGATTGAAATAACAATAATCTTCCCCAGGACCCAGTCTTGGGAGATTTCCAGCCTGATTTCACGGATAAAAATAGTTCATATAGCACAAAAAACTTTCCAAGCTTTTGATGATTATCCAAGCCTAACTAAAGCCTCAGAATCTTTTGGAAGTTCCAACATCCTGGATCTACAGCACATGTACTATAACTTAATATGACAAAAGGTACTTGAATTGATTGGATTTGCATGGCATCTCTATGAGGCCTATGCAATAGAGACCATGGGTCCTCATGTCAATGTTAATGCAATAAGCAGCTCAGCATTTCTTTAAAGTGGTTTTTTTTTGTGTCATTTGCAAGGAATTTGTTCTTCTGTGTCCCTGTCGCATCAAAGTGAGACAATAAAAAGGATTCTGTTCTTTATCATCTCGTACTAGAAAATACCTCATGGTTTAAGAAAATACTCTCATGCTCTCTCAAGGGCCATGAAATGGAAGAAAATGCAGTGCACGGGTTGAGTTTATTGAGAGATTAGCTTTTGATGTATGGCACTCATTTTTCATGAAAAATGTAAAGCAAAAGCATCAGAAATGGTTTTCAGGAAGGTTAGGATACCCATTTATTTTTGTTTTCACTTGAGATTCCATCTAAGTGAAGGTAATGTTTAGATGAATATAAGACAAAGAGACTAATACCAAAACAAGTCTTGAAGCTTTTAATACAGTGTTAGATAGTGGCACTGCTTCACAAGATATTTTTGGTCCTCTAAAAAACCTTTCTTGTGCATGTCATAACTCAGAAAAAAAAAAGAGCTACAATATTGCTATGAGGTGGAAACAGTACCTATGCAATTATTTATACTGTGCACATCACCTTAATATCAAGCTATGCCATAACTGGTATAGCCTTTTCATCAAAGGGATTATGAATCCTGTCTTGGCCTAAATTAAGGGTAATATATATTTTATTGTCATGGCATAAATCTTATCTGGTGCAAAGAGCAGAGCAAAGCTGTAGAATGATAATGCTACAGTCTCAAACATGTACTACAGGTTTCGAGAGATGGTCAAGAAACACCTCCAAAGCATGCACTGAATCCTAGAATCACTGAACGGTCTGGGTTGGAAGGATCATCTCGTCAACCCCCTATACAATGGACTGGGACATTCTCTAGATCAGGTTGCTCAATGCTTTATTCAACCTGACCTTGAACACTTGTGATAATGGAGCCCCTACAGCTTCTCTGAGCAACGTTTCAGCATCTCATCATCCTAATTTTTAAAAATTCCCTCCTTTTATTTGATCTAAATCTACCCTCTTTCAGTCTAAAATTCTTGTCCCTTGTCACTATAGAACAAGGCATCCCGTTTATATACTGAAAGGTGACAGTAAGTTCTCCCTGGAACCTTCTGCTCTTCAGGCTAAACAGCCCCAGTTTTCACAGTCTTTCTTCATAGGAGAGGTGTTTCAGCCAGTAGATCATTTTTGTGACCCTCTTTTGTATCTACTCTAACAGTGCCTGTACTGGGCACCCACAAACTGGACACAGTCCTCCAGGTGGCATCTCACAGGGGCAGAGTAGAGTGGACAGAATCATCTCTGAACTCCATGGCCAAACTTCCTTTGATGAACGGTTGGCTTTCTGGGTTAAAAGTGCACATTGCCAGCTCATACTCAGTTTTTAGCTACTGGTATCCCCAAGTCTTTCTATATAGGGCTGCCCTAAATCCATTCTTCCCCCCGGCTGGATTGATGCTGGGGGTTGCCATGACCCAGGAGCAGGACTTTGCACTGGGTTTGTTGAACTTCCTGAGGTTTTCATGGGCTCATTTCTCAAGCCTATCAAGGTCCCTCTGGATGGCATTCCTTCCCTCCAGCAAATCAAAAGATGAAAAATGGTTTTTCATGCCTCAGAGATGAAAGAGAGTTTTGTTTTAGTTATAACCTTAAAATCAATCAGCAATATTGGATATAACAGTATATTACATATACAATATTGCAACTGGGCAAATTGCATTTAAATTTACTCTCCAACAAAATAGATTCATATAGTGGAAGGAAGTGGCACTTATAAGGCTATTTTGAAAGCAGAAACTTATTTTATACTAATCCATATACATAATCTGTAAGCTGATCCTTTTCTTTGTTGACACTGCTTTTTGTTAAATGCAAAGTGTATCACATTTCAACTGTACATATTGAAGGCATAAGGAAAATGCAACACATATGCACCTCTTTCCTAGAGCTAGTTTCAAGCAGGTAGATATTCCCAAAAAGATCACAAAGTTAAGAAAAAATTAAGAAATATTTCGTTGGGGTTTTTTTATATTTACCATCTACTAAACAAAAACAAAAAAACCAAACAACAACAACTACAACAAAAAATAAAAAAAAACCACACGAAATGCAACTTTTTACATGCAATGACCATGTAGTAGGAAAGCTGGCATTTAGCAAAGGAAAGTCCTTTCATTTTGTTTCAGTTTTTACTTCCTCATAAATAGAGAGACAATCAAACAATGTTTCAGGATTTCTTCCCATGTGTAGATTGAAATCCATTCTGGATTCACATTTTTCAGCAAGAAAACTAAAATTTTCAATGAAATTACAATTTTAGTAGATAATCACCATACTTTCTCTCATGAGAAAATTTCCATAAAATCACCATTTTAAAAGTTCAAGAAATATTTCTCAGTGGAAAAAGAGATTGAGAAAATGTTAAGTATGACCATGAGCTATGCAAAAGCTTTTGAGAAATGAAATATTGTACAAACTATATCCATACACAATTCAAGATGAAGACATAAATAGCAACTTAACAAGAAGTGCGATGAACACAAGAGGGTTCATTGTCATAGTTTTTGAAAAACAAGAAAACAAACCTTTTTCTGGAGTCCAAAAAGAGCCACAATTCAGCTAAGTAATACAGACATTCAAGTAACATCCAACAAACGTAACTGATCCAGTAACACTGTGCATAATAAAGACAGGCTGTCCCAAGCCTTATCCCTTTGGCTAGCTACTATAAAGCAGAAATCCATAAGGAGTTCATCAAAGAAAAGTGGACTTTATTTTTCTCTCTAGATAAGCTTGTTCTCTTTAAAAAATAGCAGATACTTCCCTATTTGCATTTAGTTATATGGAGTTACAAATTTTTAAGGTTTCTCCATCATGTCCCTTCAGAAGAGTTATTTCTTTCAAGGGAAATTCAATTTCGAACACAAACTGAACACACCATTTCCACCCCACTGGATATTTTTAAAGAGCTTCCCTTTTTATCATCATCAAACTTAGGGACTTCAAAATCCTGATGGAATTAAACTCAAACTCTGAAATACTGCTTTAAGAAGCCATTGCAAGGTGCTGAAACATGGAAACAATGAAGGATTAAGCCCATTTTACTACATCTCCAGGGCCTGAAGAAAAGGCATCTCTGCAGGGCATTTTCCATGGAAGAGCACAAGGCTGAGCTCTGTCCATCAGTGCCCAGTCTGAGCAGCGTTCATCGTGCCTGCGATACACCACAGCACCCGCACCGCCATCCCTTTTGGGACTGTGGCCATGTGGGCCAGGCCAGCTGACAACAGGGAGGAGAGGCAAGGCAGAATGCCTGGGGGGAAGGGGAGTCCCCCATTCACCCTGGCAGCCATGGGGACACAGATGCTGATGGCCAAGGTGTCCCATTCCCTGCGAGGGTAATTTGGCAGCTCGAGCCTCCTGCGGCTGCCCCAGAGCGTGTGGTGCAGGCTGAGGGCTGGTGGGAGGTGGTGCAGGGGGAAGGATTTTCCACCAGGCTACAGGGATCTGTGCACACATAAACATTACTGTAAATAAGGGGAGGGGGGCTGGGGACCAGCACCAGTGCCACACAGCTGTCTAATCCAGAACGTTCAGCAGGTTTCTGCAAGGTTTGGTGTGGCGTTTCTTTTCACGAAACTGACAAAATCTGGCAACAATGCACCGTGTAAAAAAGTGACATTTTGACTCTAAGGAAGGAATTATTTGCAATTTGTTTTGAGCAGAAGCTTAGCTCGTGTCAGATGTGAACCTCCAGACAATCATTAGTTTAAACTGCCTGCTATGTGTTTAAAAATTTCAGTCAATTTAGAGCTGATCTGAATTGCAAATGGGATGGTAATAAGCCATTAGGGAATAGCATATCTCTCTCTCACACTTGCAACCCTCTGCTTTAAGGGGCCTTGACTGCACTCAGATATGAAAATGCCACTTTAGTCATGCGCATTGACAACAAACATGGAAGTGTAGGTGTAGTGTCCAGCCTTGTGGAGTGGCATTCGGGAGGAGAAGACCAGGAGAGGCCACAGGAGTGAAGGAACAGGTGCAGCCACCACACTGAACAAGAGGCAGCAGTCAGTTTTCCACAGAACAGACAGCGTGGCTTGCTGATGGCACACTAAAACACTGGCCTGGCATAAGACTAGAGCTTGGTGATTTGGATTTCTGAGGATCTGAGGCATTTCTCATCCCCCATGATGCCATTTTTGGGAATGAGTGTAGGCACAACTGCACAACTAAAACTGAGTAAATATCATACATGACAGCATTTAATAAATAACACTTAAGTAATTAAATAAATTCATACACTATCCAAATTATCTTTTCCTACTGAAGAACATCTTAAATCACCTATTGATGTTTTGTAGGTGTTTCGTAGGTAGAAAGACTTTATTTCACAGCCCTATAGCCACTCTTGCGTAGCTGCCACTTTTTTTTTTTTTGCACTGCTTCATAAAATCACACATGAAACTCATCTATTTTGTGGTTTCTTGAGTCTGCAGATGAGGCTGGCTCCATGTCCTACCAAATCAGCTGATAAGCAAACTACTCTCTGCACTCAAGCAGATTCCCATGCAGTGATAATGAAGGGATAAATGCAGATCTGATCTGCATCTGTAAAACTTGAATGCTAGTACCTCAGTATCAACCAGATCAGTAGATGTTCCCACATCACTGGAAATTCTTGCAACGCTAGACATGAACAGTTTCCTAATGGAATTCTGGGACTCCATTTGCTGCCTGAAGCTGCATGTCTAAATACAGGTCCTGGAGATTTTGTTTCTAGAGAATCTCTTTGTTGAGGGGTCTAACCAGAGTCACTCACAGCAGACCACAGAGACTCTGCAGAATCTCACAGGAGGTCCAGCTGCCACAAACACCATGGTATTAGCACACTCACCAGACTGGATTTCTGCAGACCATGCCTTCGTTCTCAGGAGACCATTAAAGTGGATATTCCACTGATTCCTTTACAGCACATCCACTCAATCCCCTCTGCTTTTCAGAGATAACACCTTAAAATTGATGGCTGCAGGTGAATGTGGATATTACACCATATCACAGCTTTCCTAAAAGGTTCATGTCAGCTCTCTCCAGCTGGCAATATGCTAGAAAGGAATTTGCTTGCACAGTACCTTTATGGAACTGCCATGCAGTGGAAAGTAAATGGCCATGGACAAATAGGTCAGTGTTAGAGTGCTGAGCCAGAGGCTTTGAATAAGTAAGAGGGATCTAAGCAAGGGAAATACAACTCAGGTAAAACTGTGGGTGCAGATGAAGAGTACAGAACCTTTATTAATCAGCTTCCCAAACAGGACTGAAAAAAGCCTCTCTGTCTGAACCTCTCTGATTCAAATTGTACCTGCTAGAACTCATCTGAACCAACCATAACATGGCAAAATTCTATCAACAGAGCCTTCCAAAACTTAGTGTGTATCTATATTTATACATGTACAGATATGTATGACTTATTGAAAGAAATTCTATTCCATGAATATTATAATGAAGTGACAAAAAATTTGAATATTCAAAATTTATTATTAGAAGTCTGGAGCAATATGAAGAAGCTTCTGACAGGGAAAACGTGAGGTTTTGGGTTGAATCACTTATTCCAGGACAGGTACATCTAAAAATACTTGAGAATCTAAACTTTGAAGACAATTGAGCACCATCAAAAGACTTCCAAATTTTTTGTTTCCTGGGAACAGAGTGGACTAGTCCCTGCAAGCCACATGAAGTAAATTAATCCTTTCCAATTATCTTTGCAAGCTATATTTGGGATAACAATTCCCTACTTTCATATGTACACATGTGGAGCTTCCCTTCATTTTAGTGAGATAAACGACGTTTCCAATTTGGATCTTTGAAAAGGTCTGACATTCAGTATTTATTATTACAGCAAAGATTAAGAACAGTCCTACTGAACTCTAATATTTAAAGACTTAATCCTTTCAGAAGTGATATTATGGCACAGGACAATTAATATATTCCCAGAAGTATATCTTTCAAGCAAAAAATTTCCTGTGATAAATACAGGAAAGATTAAAGATGGTATTACATGTTAATTCAGATGGAAATGGAGTAGTTAAATGCTTCCAAATTGAAACTCTTGCTCATTACAATTTTCCCAGCATTTGCAATGTAATAAAAAAATTCAAAATATAGTTTTTCTATTATATTTGGTTTAAGCAAGACAGCACACAGAATAAAATAGTTGGAATCTAGCAAAATACTGTAAGTTTTAAATAATATAAAATCCATTGCTTTAGTGACTTTTGGCAGTTCTGTGTTTTACTGTCTTTTGATGAGGTATTCAATATTCATTCCATCAGATACTCTGGCAAAGTGCGTACATGCCAAAATGCATGCTCTAAATTTACTTCAGTTTCCACATAAAAATTGTTTAATTATGATAAATGTTTTTTTTTATGTACAAGTTACCCCTTGAACATACACCTGCATAATGTGGTAGTTCAAAGATATATTAGGAAACTGCTAAGCTTTAGGTATCTTCCTCATTTACATTTGAAAACTGAGTTCCTGTATTGAGGGTTCTTATCCTTATTTGACATGTGACACAGGCCAAAGATTGCAGTTGTATTTACTGAAAGTAAACCAACACAAACAGTGAAAGGGAAAGATATGAGCAACCAGGGAGATGCGATTTCTTGGACTTTTAAGCATACGTGTGTGTAATGGTTGTATGATTTTTATGTCAGATATTTGGCTATCTAAATATTACTTTTCACATTACATAGTCCTGAGAGCATGTAGTATAAATTAACCCATATCAGTTATGAAAAAATAGTCATATGAATGGAATCTGAAAGACAAACAATCCTCTCTCAGCTGCAATTGAACATAATCTGAGCACAGAGTAATATTTTGGTTTGGTTAGAAGAAGAATGCTACAGGAATCAAAGGCTTAGACCTGGATTCCTTCCTTGTGTGAATACCCTTGTTGACCTTGGAGGGAGGGTTGACATAATATGGCATAAACAAGCAACACCATATTTTAATTCCCAAAGATTGCCAATATAAGTGCATGATATTCATGTGTATAAAAGATACAGAGGAGAACATCATTGGCAGTGACGGTGATCTGACTTACTTGAAAACAGGAAGCAGGAGAATTTTGTTCTTTGCATCCCAACTTGCCCTGTGCCAGCTAACTGTGTCACAGGTTTCAGTAGCAGAGACCAGGCCACAGTCCAAGTAAAAATCGGAGTAAAATAGAGTAGATGTCTCATGGGGAGAAAGCACTTTGCCAGTGCACAACAGAGTAAAGTGGGGATCAGAATTCTTCCCTCTGAATAGGTAATATTCTGTATCTCAGTGTACTCTACAGATGACCCAAATATTGTGCAGGTCCCCTGAAGGTTCACAGCAAAGTTACAAAGAAATGTGATGTATATGGATCCTAGGACTGGATGCATTGCCTATATGTGGTTCTGCACTGAGATTTTCCTTCATCTTGATACTCACCAGACATTAGCATGGGATTCAACTTGTGCCACCCCTTTGGGCTGGTGGCAAAGACATTAACTTGTCACAGAAGAACAGTCTATAAAGGATTTACAAAACCATAGTGCATTCTCTCACATAAAATCAAGCAAAGACAAGCAAGTTTAGGTGATATGCAAATCAAGCCTTCAAACACACAGTCATTGTGGGTCAGCCACTGCAGATTTCTTTTATATTGAAATACATTTTAATCAAGAAGCTCCGGGTTCAAATTGTGAAAATTCAGTTCTTGGCTCTAAATTCTGTACAGCTGCTAATAGATACTGAAGCGACTTCTTAAGCAGTAGCTCAAATGGCAAACACACCTCTTCTGGAAATGTATGTGTCTGAAAATACTGATATGCACTCATTTCATTAGAAGGGTTTAACACCCTTTTCCTTACAGAGGACACATAAAGAAAAGCATCATGCCTAGAGATTAATTCAAATTCTTCCAGAGAGCAGCAATTCTTACCACAATAGACCCAGAGGGAAAGCAAAGAAATGTTGAAGGCAAAGTCCCATCTCTTACAGTGTTACTAATCTTGGGGTACCCAACTACAGTCCATCCAAGCAGCTTCATGGTCCAGTTGCTGAATCCACGCCACACCTGCTGCAGTACATAGAATCTACTCCCATAAATTTTGAGCTGCATGTGGTATTGCCTGCGAGATGTTATCTATAAACACAGACTTGCACAAATGGAAGAAATCAAGGCTTCCTTCAGCTACCATTCAAATGCAGCCAGGGGGAAATCTGCAAAAGGAGTGCCTCCTCTCTGTGTATCTACAGAATTGAGTCCTGGCCTTCACTTCCCATCTTCTAAACATGGGTTTAATTCAAAGAAAGAGACATGACAGAATGCATGTGGATATGAGACAACATGTGCCTTGAGGCTAGTGACAGAGGGAGGTGAAGGTAACAACCCCCTGTGAAGGTGAAGGCAATGATGCACAGTGTAGTTCAGACACAAGCTGAGAAGTCCCATTTCTGTGAACACAAAAAATCCCAGACAACCTGATCATCCTCTTAAAGAAAAACAGCCTCTTCCCTGATGAATCTATATGAAATGTTTTACCCTCATTGATACAAAATAGTAAGAATGGTAAGAAATGGACAAAAAGAAACACAGAAGAACTGTTTTTAAAGCTTAGCAGATCATGCTATGGTAATGTACAGAAAAGAATGCATATGATCCTGAATCACAGTGTTATCAAATGACTAGCAAGAAATAGAATGTAGTGTGAAGCAGTAACCTCTTCCTGGATTTCACTGTGGGAAGTGCTTTCCTCTCTGCTTCATTCACTTTCACACACTAGTGTGTGGGTGGGACTTGCTTATCTTTATTTAATTATTATTTTTTATTTTTATTTATGTTTAATTATTCACTATTCATTGTCATTTTCATGATGATATTTATTTTCATTTTAGTTATTAATGAGCAATATTAAACTGTCGTATTGCTGACTTGTTCAAATCCCCAAACTATCAGTCATATACGGCTTTTCCCTCAAAGCTATGACATGATTTAAGAAAGATGGGACATACAAACAAGAGTTTTTGTAAGACCAGATCTCAGGCCTTAAATACATGTGTATATATATATATATGAAGGTATAAATATATATTTTGTTAAACGATTAATATATTTCTTTACAAAAATAGATCAAATTATACGTTTTGGATTTTGCATTCTGCCAAACAATAGATAGATCAGTCCTAACATGTTAGTATTTACAGTAAAATACATATTATTCTTTTTTATACTTCCATCGTTGTTGTTTAGAAAATTTTAATCAAAATTAAACAAAACAATCACTATTTATATTTTACAGAGCTACTTTGCAGGTGTTCTTTCTGCTTCATTGTGACTTGGTAAAATTTATCTGCTTTATTCTCAATGAATTTTTATGCATGAAAGAGGACTTTTTATTCAGAGACTGATAGCTCTCTACCATTCCTTCCCCTCCCTTTCTAAAACTGCAACCTGCAAGAAACAAATGTAATTTCTCCCATAGTTTAAGAGAAGAACTGTGCTTTGTTTCTAATACTGAAAGTTGGCGGGAGCTGGGAGGGGTAGGGTTTAAGTCTTTGATTAAGAGCTTGGTTTGAGTTTTTAAAAAATATTTTAGCAAAATACAACCTTTTGCAAATAGTGAAACTCAATTTCCTTATATATTTAAGGTCCTACAGCATACCACAATGGTTATAAACCAGCCATTCTGAAGCTGGGTTGTGTCTGACAAATAGAATATATCTAGGAAATGGGGAAATACTGCTTGAAATACCAAGGACTATTTCCAAGACAATAGCTCTGAGGACAAGACATCCACTGTAGAGGCAATCCATTTGTCCATGTATCTACGTGCCTTATATGACTCTATAAAATACTATTCCCAAATATTAAGGCTCATTTCTTCTTTAATAGCCTCATTAGACCAGGATAAGAATACACCCTCAGAGCAGTAGTAGGAAGGATGGCACATTTTCACAATTCAAGGAGGTAGAGGGTGCAATTTCAAAGTAGTTATCTCAGTGCCTGGAGCAGCCAGAGAGGACTGGTGTGAGAAGTACCAAAAAGGATGGGCAAGGCAGTGGGCAAGCAGAAGGTCAACAATAGACTGGATCTTTCCTGTTGAAAACAATGAAGAAAGATGAGTACTTCAGTGGTGGCTGTGGATCATGTATTACCAAATGAAAAGAAGATTGTGGGAACAGACATGTGCTCTAAGGTTCAGCTTTGAACACAGATGTCCACTTTGCTGGCATATAAGCCTAACAAATTCTGTCAGGTGATTTATGCAATGCAGAATACAGAAGCATAACTGTCTGTCTGCTGGTGCTAAGTCCATTAACATTAGAATTAGATATGTCATCTCTATCCAGTACACGTTATTTTACTCATCATTACACATTTATTCCTTTATCAGATTTTTGTTAAAATGAGCTTCACTGAAGACAAAAGACCTGAATAATTTGATATGCAATAAATGTGTCCTTGTAGCCTTATTTCCTTAAACAGAGAAAATAATATGGTTAGATTAGCTCAAATGACAATGCACCGTCTTATATAAGGTTCACTAGGTTACAGAGAGAAACGTTCATGCACCCTCAAATGAAAGGGTTCAAAAAAATGACAGAACGCATAGTTAATTAGTTGACTGGATTGTTCAATTCTTGCATAAAGGCATGAGCTCTGCTTTAGTGAAGAAGCAAGCAATGACAGAAGTTAATGCCTCAGAGATTCTGCTTTAAACATTTTAGACTCTTGTCAAAATTATAATTGCATTCATATGAGATTTCATATATTTGGTTTTGTAGGGGGTTGATCTCATTTTACCTTGTAGGATTTTTTAGCTGGAAAAGAGAATTGAATAAGTAGAAAAAACACAAGTGGATGACATGCATCAGGAGCAATTGTGTAGGTGTTGTACAAAACACCTTGCAAAAATGCTACTTGTCTGAAAGGCACTTGTAGTAATAGACTGGGACAAAAAATGACAAACAGAAAAAGACAGACAGATGGAAGAACAAAGAAGCAGTGACACAGTTGGTCAGTGTGATAGGCAGCATTCTCACATCCCTTGTCTGACAGCTGTCAAAAATTTATTAAACTTCACAGCAAAAAAGAGCTTTAAAAAGGCATCTCTTACCAAAGGAAAAAAAAACCAAACTGAGTTGAGACAAGCTAAAAATCTTAAATCTGTGAAATGCTTAACTTTATTGCTCATAAATCCTTTACTTCTAAAAGAATAAAAATAAAGTTACTTGTTTGTCAGTTGTCTGTATTCCTAGATCCATACCTCGACAGAAAACACTTTTTATTCATTGATAGACTGTATTGTCTTAATGCAACTGAAAAAATCCTTATTTTCACTTCAAATTCCCTAACTCTCCAGAAAATTGACATGCCATTCATATAAGAAGAAAGCTTCTTTTGCTCTGAACACGTTTGCCTTCTCCAGGCATGGCAGACATTTTGCAGAGTGTCAGCTGTGAAGGAAACATGAATATCTTCACATGATCCACAGCTGCACTGCGAAAATGCCTATGGGGATGGGGAAATATTCTAGACCCCTACCCATCAGCTCTACATGCTGTGAAGTGATTAAAAGAATAAGGCTAAGAGTTACCAGGAAATCAGGAATGTCTGAGGGCAGAAAAGAGAGAAACTGATTTTCTAAGACACTCAGAATGGATGAAATTCATCCTCATTCAGGACTTTCATACAAGAGGTATTCCCAACAGCACCCTTGTTTAAAAATAATTCCAAGCAGCAAAAATCAAACTTAGACACCCCAGCAATGGAATTACAAATCATAACATTGTCTAAAAACCTATCAATAATTTCTCGATCCATATTCAAAATCACATACAGTTTTTCTAAAGCTTGTGAACACTTTGAGAGTGATTTCTTAATTTTCTTGTCCTGTCACTGCATGCTCTTGTAAAAAGTCTCTCTCCAGATTTCTGGTAGGCCCATTTCAGGTACTGGGAAGCTGTTACGAAGTCTCCCTAGATCCTTCTCTTTTCCAGGCTGAAGATCCCCAATTTTCTCAGCCTGTCTTCTACAAGAGGTGCTCCAGACCTCTGATTATCCTTGTGCTCTCCTCTAGACTCATTCTAAGAGGTTCTTTGGCGGCCAAAGAGATGAACACAGCACTCTGGGTAGGGTCCACAAGAGCAGAGTATTTATTGTGGGGGGATCATCTCCCTTGATCTGCTGGCCACACTGCCTTTGGTGCAGCCCAGGACAGTCTTGGCTTTCTGAGCTGGAAGCTCAGGTCATCTTGAGCTTCTCATCAACCAGCACCCCCAAGTCCTTCTCCTCAACTTGAGATGCTCTCAACTTGGTACTTGGGTACTTGGGATTGCCCTGCCCCGAGGACCCTGCCAACACGTTGAGAGCTACTCCTTGGCCTCGTTGAACTTCATGAGGTTTGCAAAGACACACCTCTTAAAAGCCTGCCATGGTCCCTGTGGATGGCATTCCTGCTCCATAGAATGTCAACAGCTTGGTGTCATCAGCACACTTGCAGAGAGAGAGTGCATCCAATCCCACTGTCCATATTGCCAACAAAGATGTTACATGGGACCACAAATACTTTGGGAAGTGTGTTATTGATCTAAATCAGTAATGGGATTCCCTATAGAATAATGGAAAAACTGGGGGAAGGAGACAGGAAATAAAATAAGAGAAGCATTCATACTGCAAGCCACTCTCATCTCACTAGAATTCAGTATCTTAGATTTATGTTTGCTTCCTCTTACTGGTCTACCTCATTTCTATTGTTCTGTTTCTGCTATTACCCAGCAGGCTCTTGCAAATAAATAGGCTCACCACATTTAATGATACTCTCTCTTACAAAAGAATGGCAGCTTGACGTGTTGCAAGTCACTGTGCTACAAGCACGAGTGGTGGAGTCATTTTCCACATCCCACAGGTAAGACACTGACATCATAAGCTCAAGACAGTCAAATAAGATACTAATACTACTAACACTCATGTTCAAAACTTTCCTTGACATTTAAGGGGTCCCTGTCTGAAGGCTAATTTCAGCAGTTTTCCTGAATGGTTGCCCTCTTGTATATACTTTATGTATCAGTTGCCTAACGTGCAATTTACCAAGTTGCCTTCCACCTGTCCTCCACCTGGACCCAAAGCCAGTCCTGTACACTGAGCTTCAACAACTACAATAAAACCATTCTCACTTCAGTCCCTCTGCAATATTAACCTGCCAACCCTTCAGGTAATGTCCTAGTGGTCATCCTGAAATGCATACATACTTTAATATCTCTGCAAACTTGTAGCAATTAATGTCTAAAAAAATTAATATTAGATGTGTTTATTTAAAAGTATTCCAGTAAAACAACCGTTCGTCATTTTGCTTTTGCTCTCTACTGTAAGACATTCGGTTATCAACAGGACACATTAAATATAAGAATTTTCTAGGCTGCAGTGCTTGATTCGGTTGATTAAAGATTCTTTATTTCCTCTCTATTTTTGAGACACTGACCTGCACATATACATCTAAGCATATATTAAAGGCAAAAAAATCACTCAAGTTCCACTGGGTGTTATCTAATCTGCAGAAACCACTTCGCATTCCAGAATTAACCACTAGATTTGGAAAATGTCATTTACATAATAAAAGCATGTCAGACTATCACAAACAGATCCTCCATTTCAGTCAACCTTGAGAAAAATTGGAAATCACTACAAAAATATTTGTCATAGACAGCCACAAACAAAATGCCAGAGAATGCATCCTGCTTCTCACTTACACAAGCCCAGAACTGTTCTTTTCATTGTATCTAGCATTTTGTTTATCTATGCCCTCAACTTTACATACAAGCTAGACATTAAAAAGAAGATATTACCTTTGACATGAAAAACTTCCATTCTAAACTGAACTCCAGCAAAGCAGTGCAGGAAATTTTGGGCCTTAAGGGGAGAATAAAAGCTTTACACAAGAACTGAAGTGTTGGTCTACTCTGAACAACTCTCTAGTCCACTGTCATATTTCTAAAAACAGCAAGTGGGAGATGATCAGGAAAAAGCCATTACAGATAGGTATCTCCCTTATTTCCAGGTCCTCTGGAGGTAAGGGGTGTTGAGCATGCTGGAGTGCATGGTGAATGCAACTGTCACATTGACCATTACTGTGGGTCTGCTCTGTACAAACCTAGATACTCTTACTTTAAAGACTTAAACACAGGTTTCCAAATTTGCCAGATGCAGTGGATTCCACAACTTGTTCTGTGTCAATGATTTCATTTTGTTTGCTTTAGATCCTTCCTTGGCTGGAAAAATCAGAAAAAAATATCTGCTGAAAAGGGCTTTAATTTTTGTTGGCAACAATTAAAGAGTCTGAATTAATTTAAAAATAAAAATTAAAAAAAAGGACTGTCTACCTAGTAACAATCAGGAATGGGGAATGAGGTGCAAAAGCAGCAAAAATTATTCCAGAAGACAGTCAGAAAGGAATTTGGCTCAATGCCACAAATAGCCCAAATTCCTCTTTAGTTTTCTACTAATATGAGTGAAATCTTTCCTAGAAACAGCAACTTACCTTCACTGAGATATGTGTAAGAGCATATTTCATTCATTTGACTGAAAGGAAATAAGATCACCTCATTTCTCTTAAATCTAGTAACATTGGAAAAACCTAGTTTTATCTACAACAGTCAAGGTGCCTGTAGACTTCTGAAAAAATTGCTTATGTGCATTTCTGCCAACAGGGACTTTTTCTATGACATCAGCAGCTTCATCATGAAGTCAGTCTGCCTCACAAACTTTGATCAGAGGAATCTTCATCTATTCTCCCAAATAAAAAGAAATTTGCCTAAAGAAACGTCCTTCAATTTCAAATCAAAATACTAAATTGAAGCAAAACTCTACTCAAAACTATTCATAGAACTTACTTGCTTTTAGAAAAGGATATTACCATGTACAAGAGGGAAGATGATAGAAAGCATAGAAAGGGTTTGGGGTGGATGTGCGTTGTTGCTGAGCAAACAGTGATGCTCTGTCAGTCTAATCACTGTCAATTGTTCTGCCTATGGAGATGGGTAAAGCGAAATGCATTTATGTAGGTCTGGAGAGAACACTGAATGTAAAATTTTATATTGGAAGTATAGAGCTATAAGTCCAGAAATAAAATTTAATACCTCTTATATGTCAAGGCAGATTAATTTCAAGTAAAAAAAAAGTGCACAGTTTTATGGGATCTGCTGGAAACACCAATTTTCCCCCTTATATTTCCTCCCCTCTCTGATTTTTTTAACTAACCCTTCATAAAAAGGGCAGATGAATGATGGAGTGCACTTGGAATTCAACCTTAAAAATCAAATAATTAACCCTGACATACTCAGCTCTTAAAAATTATTCATTATATTTTTTAACAGATGTTTTAGTTATTTTCATTGTTACAATGCAGTAGCTTTTAATCAGATTTACATAATTAAATGCTCTCTTTCTGACACAGACTGCATATCTATTACAGCCTCATTTAAGCCATATAGCATGAGTTATATCAAAGTAATCAGGAATAGTTTCCACATACCTAGGAATAAATTCTCAAAATTCCCTCTGCTGTATATATTGTGTAACTAGGAAAATGTTTTATGCTGAACATTCATTTAAATCTTTTTCAGGGCAGTAAATATTTTCCATATTTCTCTCCTTCATATTTCTTTCTGGATCCTTCACTTGTCCTTGTGGACATTAAGCACACATGTGGCTTTTTGTCCCTTCCCCCTTGCAGTACATTGTGCTCTGGATTTTACAGCCTCAGTGATGCCCAAATGGTGCAGGTCTTCTACCCCTACACATCACATCAAATCTGAATTCTTTTGTGGTCAATGAAGTGTTGATTTGTCTTACCTGTGTTGATTAGCATTTGTGGCAATGCAATGCCTCATTAAACACAGAAGAGTTCTCTCTAATAGCCAAGTTTGTTCCAGACTAAACTCCTAAACCGGCTTCTATGAAAAGAGATAAAGATGCATACACATACATGCACATCCTCATGTATATGAGCCTTTTCAGTTAGATTATTAATTGCAGGATTCTGTATTACTTCTAAGTGGAATGTTTCAGTTCTGGATCTCAGGAAACCTTATTTCTCTTCGTATTTAAACCCTCTTTTGTTCTGAGCATAAATGATTGGGAACATTCTTATCATCTTATGACTAACTGGCCCTTGTGGTTCTGGAAAAAAAGCTTACACAATTCTGCCTAATTAATATGTATGTCTTGATGGACATCTTTTGGAATGTATGGGGAATGGGTAGTGGTCCATGCAAATATAGGATTGAAGGATCATTAACAACTATTTATGAAATAATAATCAAAGAAGATGAGAATTATTGTCTGTATTGGTTTAGGGTACATAAGAAAGCAAGATCTCCTATTAACTCATTTTAGAAGGGTAAAAATATGAAAAAAACCCTTTTTTTGCCCTATATCTGAGATGAAGATAGTCTTACTACTGCAAGACATGTAGAAAACATTAAGGAATCTCAAGAGGAAGAAGTGGGAGTTTTTATGGCTTTTCGTTTTTTATGGCTTTTTTTTAATGATCCTGGTTTTACTTTTCTGATACACTCAAGCCTTACTAAAACTTTACTATGATAAAAAGGAGGGCTGTCGAAGCAGAACATGTGCTTTTGGCATGTTCAGAGGTGATATCTGTTTCTGCATTTGGAGTAACTACTCTCACTGTACCAGTTTCTATTGCCCCATTTGCAGGGTGTTCCAACAAGAAAAAAGGTGGATGGAGGTAGGTGCTTCAGTAAGGACAACAAAAGGTGGCCTTTATAAAGCAGCATGTATGCTAAGATCCTCTAAGGAGAATTAGGTATTAAAACCAGAAAATGAAAATACCCTCCAGCCCTTCAGACAGAGCAATGAAAACAAACAACTTTTCCTTCACTCAAACATTTAAAATATTAAAACTTTGAAAGTTCTCCAAATGGAATCCAATTATGCTCACAACCAGAGGCTAATTTCCCCAACTCTCTGAGCCACTGATGCTCAGAAACTGTCTGAGCGGTTTTGCACTCTAAAATCTAGGGCAGCTGACAGTCAACAGATCTACTTTGCTGAGAGGATTTGTTGTTAATTTTGTCCAGCTTCTGTTTTCCAGTGCCAGTCAATGTTTTCCAAGTAAACTCATCCATGAATTCATGTAAAGACTCAACTTAAAGCCCTTAGGCGCTGATGGATATATTTTTAGTCTTTTAGATGCAGTCCTAACTCAGTCAAAAGGTTGGCATTTTTTATGCAATACAGTATTTATAAAATCCTAAATTAATGCAACAACTCAAGCACCTTAAAACGTTGAGATGCTACCTCTGAAAGTATTTAGCCTAAATGATCAAAACCTGAGAGCAGCAGTTAGAAAAAGGATATAAAAAATCTGACCTTTGCAAAACAATCCCACACGGAAACTCTGTTTATCATTGTCTCAGTGACAATCTAGGGCAAAAAGTCAATATACATTCCTTGGAAGGCCAGATGGAGGGTGGAGAGAGAAAAGGAAGAAAGAAAGGATGAAAGCAAAAAATGAAAGTAATTTAATCCTTGAGCCATCAAAGTTTTTCTGGTGCATGTGTAACTTTAGAAACCTGAATAGCTACTGAGGAACAACACGCCTGTGAGTGTTTGCTGGCTACACCTGAAGTCATCAGGCAATCTTCAAACTCCTACTAGTATTGTGTTGGCCACAAATGCCTTGTGCAAGTGTGGCTTTGTCACAACAGACACACAGTTCTGTCAAAATAAACTTGAGATCAAGTTAGTGCTGTAAGCAGCAATCAGCAGGTGAGTAAAAGCGTATGGTGCCAGTCAGCAAGGAATGGATCAAAATGCTATTCTTCTGCCAAAAGACAGACCAGACAGTGTCTGCCATGTTATAGCTGTCTTTTTTATTTTTATAAATAAATGGCAATTGTTTCTGGAAATAGTCTTGTTTAAGTGAAGCAATTGCAAAATCCATAACTTCGCTATCTCATCCCTACCACTTATGCCCTATTTACTCAAAACTTGAAAAGCCACTGATTTAAACTGTCTCTTGCATGCCCTAAGTCAATACAGCACAGTATTTCTGTATTTCTAGTATTTCTATTTCACAGTACTGACTATCAGGGATCTGCTTGCTCTTGTATAATCTCTCTGTATTTGGTCTCACTTGTGCAAAACTGAAGCATTCAAATGACTGCCCTGAGAATTGAGATAATGCACTATGGCAAGGATCTAGGTCACTGGTATTAGAGCTGAGTCACGTTGCCAGTAATAAAAACACTGATGGTCTTCGGGGAAAAAAAGCAGCTGTGGTTTCTCCTCTAAATAAATTTTAAGGCCTGTAGGCAGGAAAGGGTGATATAAACATGTTGCACTTCTCCATGAAGCAACTATCAAGCACTATGCATAGTGTTTGTTGTGAAAGTCATATGGTCCTTTGTCTGGACGAAACTAGTACTTTGACAGGAGCAACACAGTAATTTCAGAATAGATTCTCAGAGTAAATAATAAGGCATGTCAATTAAACTCTTGTTTAATACATATATTAAACTCTTGTTTATGCTATATATGCTAGACTTTGAATAAAAATATCTTTGTTTCATTGGTTTGGAAGTTTCCTTCATTCTTTTTAAGATCAGCTCTCAATCATTTACAGCAAATGATTTCGCAACTCTTTTATTTAATATGTTTATTTTAATTTTTTTTCTTTTAATAAAATCTGCTCATTCAAATAGCCACAGCTTGACGCCACACTGAAATAGATTTCTGCTAAAAAAAAAAATTTAAAAAGTGGACAGAACACACTCTGGTGTGTTGAAGAATAAATGGTCAAGAATTAATTCAGAGTGGTGACCAGTATACAGTTCTACAGAGAATATGAAATTTGCACCTTCCTAGGTGTCACAGCCCAGAGCCCAGATTTCTAAAATGAGATCTAATATTCCACATTTTTCCATAAGCAAAATAAATGCCCTTTTTTTTGCATCTCATTAAGAGGGCATGCATAATATTTCACCAAGTTCTAAGGGGACCCATATCAAATTTGGGTTATTTTTCTTGGGTTTTCTTGTTTATACTAAAAGAAAAGCATATCCTCTTTCTATGATAAAAAACACACAGCTAAGATTACAAACACAGACAAGGGAAACAGCATACTTGTCATGGATAATACAACCAAATATTCAGAAATAGTACAATTATCCCATGGTGCATACATCAAAATACATCAAAGTTTCAGTAACTTCTGTGTTCAGGAAGTTTATTTAAAACAGCTTGCAATTAAAATTTTAGATGGAAGAGAGCTTTGACCTGCCTTTTCGAGCCTAGAGAAGGACACCATTCTGAATCACAGTGTGGCTTAATGTTATATTTGATATTTTTTTTATATTTTCATGTGTCAGATTTCAAACTGATCTTTTAAGAATACCAAAGCTGGATCTAATTTTAAGAGAACCAAGAGTAAGCAGCTTCACAGTTACTATCAACTTGATACTTAAACTTCTGAGTTACCTGGTTTTTTAAATAAATGTATTAAATACATGTATTATACATGCATACATGTATTATATATGTATATCAGAAACAAGTAGAAAACTGAAATCCAAGCTTTTATCTTCTTACAATCCCTGTCACTGCACACACTGACAGATTGCAGTAATGGCGAAAAGACTTTGCAGGGTCACACAGATAAGATTATATTAGTGAAGAGAAGCTGAAGAAACTTTTTGATCCTCAAAAAAACTACTCAGTAATTTATGAATACTTTTCCTTATATCTCTCCACGGATGGTTACTGCATGATTGAATACTGCACAAACTTCTTCCAGCTAAGTGGACAATATTAGGAGAATTTCTTCAGTAGTATCTTTATCCGCAATACCAAAACAACAATAACAAAATACAAACAGACAAAAAAAACCCAAACAAACCAAAACAAACCAAACCAAAATGCTTCCATGAAATTTTAAAAAATCCAAAACTTCCTCAGCACTGACTGCCAGTCACACATACTCCTGCATATATAGGATAATGACCAGAGTATGAAACTGGCCATTTTTTTCATATGTCACAATAGTTTCATTCTTCATTTAGTATATGAAAATGCAAGGATTTACTTTCATCATCATTTCCACATATATTTTACCATTGCCAAAGCCTGCTTGTGTATGTATTCTGAGTGGTCCCAAATTTGTCCTGGATATAAAACAGAACTGAGCAGGCCACTCATTGCAAAGCAGTGCACATCAGTGGGTCAAATTAAGTTCTGGCATAACCTGGCTACCTAGGGTTCAGCAGGGAAATCTTGCTCAGCAGGTTGCAGGAATGGAGGCAGCATACATGGCAGAGAACATACAGAAAGCTGATAGAGCAGGTTGTTCAGAGATACCTACAGAGGCTGCTCGAAGAACTGACAAATAAGAGTGTCAAATGTACAGTTATTTGTCTTGAGTTGGAGAACTGAACCCGAACAATTAATGTGTTGTGTGTATACATACATTTATCTGAAAAACCCATTACACCCTCTTAATCTCTTTTTAATCTTCAACACAACAGAAATTTTCATCATAACACTCCATTAATTTAAGGGTAATGAAGAGCAATGCTTCAGATAATTGGGGAAAACCCCTGGAACTCCAAAAACTTGTTCAGCTAGACAAGTCACACTCAAGCAAAAATTTACAGCAGATACAAGCAACAGAGAAAATTCCTGGAATAACTTATTTCTCTTAACCCAGATGCTCCAAGTTCCCACTTTTACGTTCAGTGATCAGCCCCAGAGAAGAGCTGGATCCCCAGGCAGTATTAATCAGCAAAATGTCAGTGAAGTTCATGGCTATGTGTCATCCTGATGACCCAACATGGTACAGCCACAGAAGCTCAAGCAAATGACTGCTTTCCAGGCAAATTTATCTGAATCATCCTTCTGAACTCTGGCTACAGGATTTTCTTTAACTTAAAGTCCTGAAACATTAAAGAACAGAATGCATCAACTTAATTGGAAACAGTTTTGTCACAACACATCCTGCCTCTGTTCAAGGATTTAGAGAGAGGAAAAGCCCATGCTTTGAAGCACTGTGACAACTTAAGATAAATTTCAGCATTACTTTTCTAACAGAATATAATTGAAAACATACTTCAACACAGACTCTAATCTAGCTCTGGTTAGAGATGTGCTCAACCCACAAGTTTCAACCTCAACGTTCCCAAGTCTTGAAGAAATGCTGACTCAGAGCCAAATTGTCTTCTCTTTCTGTAACAGTCTTTAACACTACTGAATTGGGCTCATTACTTACTAAAAATCGAAATGGCTGCTCCTACCACCATTTGTGTGCCTCTTTTCATCACACTAATGCCTAAAGTTCCTATTTCTTTCAATCCCCCTCAAAGATTTGGGTGAAATACCTGTGTATTATGGAAGATAATCCCTCTCCCCAATGCTTCAGTGTCTAAAGAGACAAAACTGGCAGGCAGTAAGATAAAGAAAGCATTGTTATCTCCATTTTCAGCTAGGAAACCAGGCCTTAAAATGACTAAGTCAGAATACAGAGAGGTCAGGGATCAGATTCTCAAATGCTCAATAACCAGCATCAGAGCCAGACTTTCATAGGAAAAAGAGAGAAGAAAAAAAAAGAGGGGGGACAACAGGGGGAAATAGAAAAGAAACAAGAAGAAAAAAGTGTCCAAACTCTATAGTTCCTACTTTTATTGCACATTTTCAAAAGATCTTTTTGCAACACCTTGAAGATCTGTCCACTTGGGCACTCATTTGAGTGCTGCAATGGGAAGGTATCTCTCAAGGAAATCTCTCTCTCCAGTTTGGGTGCTGCTCCCATTTTGAAGCATGGCAGTATGTGAGTTGCCCAAGGCCATGAAGGAAGTCTCTTGCAGAGCCAGAAATTTGAATCAGCAACTCCTGTGCCCTAACCACAAGTCTATCCTTCCTCTCACTAACAACAGTGTATTTCTTTGTTAAGTTGCTTTCTAGTTAGATATAGTATAATAGGCCTTTTTCTTTATTCATTCACAATGGTAACATGACATTATGAGATTGGCACTTGTCATTCACAGTGAATGTTCTTTTTCCTCTGGCCCCTCAAAACACAAACACACTTAAAAGATTGCTGTCTGCAGATGACACTAGAATCTCTTGTACTTTAAAGCCTTTTTTCCAGCAGCACTCAGATCAGTAAATTGCCCTTTATTAATATTTTTCAGGATATGAGAGGCTGAAAAGTTGCAGATCCCAGGTACAAAGAATTATTCCCCCTTGCCACATAACCTCCTGGAAGTGAAAAAAACCTTTCTGGTCAAAAAGATCAAGATGACAGGAGCTCGTTCATATAATATCCCTTAGCAGCTGCTGCTACTGTGGGAATCCTAAATACTTCAATAATAGGTCAGTCACCACTGGCTACCACTTTACATGTGAGCAGCCTTAAGCATCTGTGCAAGATGTACAGAGCACCAAGTGGAAAACACAAGTTCAACACCATGTTTTCTTTTGCTTCTTTTTCTACTTTATTTAGCGGCATACATGTAATTACTCACCAATTCAAGCTCTGGAGACCACAGGGAGATGTCACTGTGCAAACCAAGAAAATTGTAGATACTCACTATATCTGTGTAGATGAATGTATGTGAGAAGTGCCTGATGTACAGAACTCTATTCATCTCTGAGTTACTATTTTTGTATTTGTCTCATTTGGGATTTTTTTTTAAATTCAGTTTCTTCAAACCCTGCCCTCTTCTACATGACCTTTTTGATCAATAGTCCTTTGTTGTGTTGTGAGGCCTTGGCAGCAAAGGACAGAATGAATACAGCTAATTCTTATCTAATGTTTACCTTCAAACTCTTTGGGTCTTGGCACAGGTTTGAGACATTTGTTTTACTTAGGTTTTATAACTCTAAATGATGCATATTGCTTGAGAATGTGGTGTCCTCTAGAGATTCCAGGGTTCTCAGCTGACCTTTCCCTCTGCTCCTGCAGTTGCTTCTATCTCTAGCCCACTTGCACCTTTCTACTTCACCACCTCAGAAATTAGTGGATTACCTCAGCCTCTCTGATACATCTTTTGGCAAGTCAATGAAAGTCAGGTTGCCAACTATTTTTATGTGGAAAACAAGCCTCTCCCTGTCTTTTTAAAGTTTTTTGTTTTTTTTTTTTTGGTGGTAAGAGGACTCAAAAAGCCTCTTTGTCAAATTCTACAGTTGTCTGCCATTTTAAAATCCAACTTCAATTGGTTTTAGTAATTACACAGTCTTCTCGCAGGAGTTTCACTGACAAAAATTTGTGACTGATTTTCAGATGACAAATCAGTGTGACACTTTCTGTTCTTTTTTACCCTAAAGAAAGCCTGCTATCCTATATGAGCAGATCTATTATTGTTTCAGACACTGTCGTGTAACAGTACAGCCCTGGCAGCTCCTAGAACAAAACCATCAGATGTATGGGACTCCCTCCCTTCCCCAGCAGCTTTCTCTCAACAAGTACTGCATTTAAGCAAACAGCCTAAAGCACGACTAATGCCCCAGTGAGAGACAGCTATTTGAAAACTTTAGGGATGTATAACTGACCATAGAGAGGGCAAAAGGATCAAAAATGAGCCTAATGTTACAATTGCAGATGCAAAATAAATTAATACTCCCACAGAGGGAAAGCCAGATCTGTCAGACTGCCCAAGCCTCTGCAGGAGGTTTGGCTACTGCAGCAGCAGGGAAACAGCCTGAGACCAGGCATAAAAATTCTGGCCCTTAGAGTTAGACATATGTGCAGTTTAGAAGGTTGTTGGTAGTGGGAAATCCTCAGGCTAAGCATTTCTGTTACCAACCAAGTCTGTCCTTTTGCAAATAGTAATTTACTGTTTCCTCTGAAATTTTCACTGGATTTGAAGGTCCTCTTGGTGTTCTTCAGACATGAAAAGTTAAGATGAAAAAAAGAATTTTGTGTTGCTTTGGTTTTGTTAAGATTTTTGCTTGATTTGGTTTTTAATTAGTTTGCATTCATATCATGCAAATTTAGAGCTAACCATTAAAGTTACCTCTAAATGTACTGTGAAATTGTTTGGGATTTCAAAAAATAAAAATTTAACTCAGTTGCACCCTTTTCCCCCACCCTAACAGCAGCTGCTGAAAAGCTGCAAGTTACCAACTATTGAAATGCTACATAAAATGCTCTAAAAAAAAAAAATCAAACATTTTTATTCAAGTAGATATAACCAAGTGAAACTTTCAGATTCACAATGTGCAGTAACACGTTAGTAAGTGACTGATCTATTGCTTATGAAAAGAAAAAAAAAATATAAGAAAAAGTCTTTTCACAGTTCAATAAAAAGTTACAATATTTGAGAAATGAATAAGAAGTCATGTAATGGCTTTGCAGCTTTTGAACTTTCACATGTTTCAGATTTTTCTAATGCTTGTGCGGATTAAAGAGATTCACATCTCAATGGCTGGGGCACCTCGCATTTTTTCTGGATCAGGTTTAATGATTTCCACACTGTAGAAACTTCACTTTGTATGAACACACCCTGATTTTAAGGAATTTTTCATACTTAGGTACAAGTTTTCCAGTATATTTCTTTTAATGTTAACCCTGTCAAAGGGCACAGTGGCTCGATCATAAGAGTGAGCAACTCCTTCAATTTCACACATCAATTCATTGGGGCTTTTCAGCATGCTTTTCTTTCCAGACCCCAAAAATAAATTAAAGAGGGAGGAGTGGGGTGTAAGGAAACAATAAAATAGAAGTCATCCATGGTTTTTTTTTGCTTCTGTGTATTATCTCAATCTGTACCCTAAAAAAAAGGGAGAACTATTTATTTCAGTAATGTGCAAAGTTCTTGGGTTTAAAGCTGCAACTACACCCTTTTCATCTCTTTAAAGGACATTTCAAAGCAGGATTGTGAGACCCAAAGAGGGAGAAGAGTCTCTGATGTCCATCCAGCTCACACAGAAAAAAACCTTGCATTTTCTACCCTTTGACGTAGGATTAAGGAGTGACAAAAAGCCATTTCATCCTTTCTAAGAAAATGCATATGTGAGGGCTTACATTAAATTATAAACTAGTGGCTATCAGGAAGGAATGGGTACCATCTAGAATCCAGCAATTATCACAGACCTCAAAAATCAGCACAGATGTTAAGTCCCCATGGCTCAATAAAAAGATGAACCAAATGTTTAAAAATATTTGCACGCGATAGGTGTGACAACCTAAGATGTAAGCTCTGAAGGGCCTGTGGAGAACTGAATCCAGTGGATGAGCAAAAGGGTGTTTATTCCTGTTTGTAGACCCATGAACTAAGAAAATTTCAGACCTTTAACTAATGTATTGGTTTCCATCATTATGCAGCACAGGAATACAGCCAAAACTTCTGACTGTCTTACGTTTCTTCTAACATTTCTGCAACAGAAATGTCCAATTCATCCAGAAATCTTCAGCTACTCAGCAGTGCTGTTCCAAAATCCTGGCCACCTTCTGAATGTTTTTGCATGTTTCAAATTCGTATTATAGTCCATACTAGTATGAGACACCCATGATTACCTAAGGTTAACAAGAAGTCAAGGTTTATGGGGGAGACCTGATTTAAATAAAGGGCATTACCTCCCTTTATGACTGCCAAGTAGCTGAAAACAGCATCAGTTGGGCTGAGCAAAGAAAGGAACCAAATGCTGGCAGTACTTGAAACTTTGGAGAGTCCCTTTGAAGTGGGAGTACCCCAGTTAACCCAGCTCTCCAGCTGTGCCACCAGGGCCAGGATTTCACTGGGCCTTATAGCCCTGATTTCAGGTGATCTGCTGTTTGAAAACACAGAACCAAGTTGATCTGCACAGCATCAGCACCCTGTCCGTCTTCTTAGGAATGCATCATAATATGAATACCTGGTTTGTGAAATCAAATATCATCTGTTCATTTGGGCTCCTTAGCCTGCCATTCACTTGCTTCTAAAAGAAATAGGATTAGTCTCATAAAACAAGGAAAACATTTCAGAGGGCGGTGTTTGGTCTTCATGTCTCATATTCAGCTAAACTCATATCAAATGTGAACAGATCATACAAATATAGGCACCAGAGGAGGTTATTTTTAATGTTTGCAAGTATTTCTTCACAATCACAAAAATAAAAAAAACTTGATGAATATCATGCAAAGGAGGCAAAGTCGAATTTGAAGGCAAGTGTGTGATTTCCTGGCTTTTAAAATAAAACGAAAGAAGATCCATGGGCTGTGACACAGCAAACAAGGGACTGAAGTGTGCTGGAACTTCTGTTTCTTTATAAAAGGGATATATTCAGAAAACTCACAAAGGTGCATTATCTTACCTGCCATTGCAAGGTGAAGAAAGAAAGACTGTAACTTGTGATCTCATCTGCAGCTGTTAACAATTGTAAGCTTTAGTTTTAAATGAGTAATATGAAGAGATGCTGGAGATGACACATCAACAAAAATATAGTCCAGCTAAAACAGCGCATACATGTGTTAGTGCATGCATGCAGGAATTTCAGCTGAGATCCATAATACACTGCCATCTGTAGAGGTCATGAGCAGGAGATCTACATCAAGACTCACCAGCCATTTGTTTCAATCATAATGAAACCAAGTCTGCAGCACCATGCACCACCTCCTCCATTCTGCATGTTTTCTGCAGATAAAATACTCCAAAAAATCTATCTCCAATGTCCTCTACGAACTGCCATTATTTCAAACATCTCCAACTTTGAAATATCAAAAACATTTTGACCTCAAAAGAGCCTAATTACTGAGTCTGTATATAACAAAGAAAAACATGGCAAACCCAGACATAACTGACATAACTGTGGTATACCTACCTCCATATGAATAATTTATTTGAATATTGGTGTGAGTACTGTTAATGCAACACTAAAGTGTTAAAAAAAAAGAGATAAATGAACCTTAATGATGATAACAGCACAAGTGGCTAGAGAGCTAGAAAGCATTTCTTGTTTGAAATTGTTGCATTCTGCCTCCCTCGACATTTCTAAGAGCCCTAGCCTTGTAGGTCAAGACACCAGCCATCTCATTACCCGAGATTCTGCAGCCTGTTAAGAGACCAGGCTCTCCTTGGTATATTTGTTTTGTTCACTGCCTGTTCCCTTTCATTAAAAACTAAAGACATTTTATGATGAAAGCAGAAGTATTCAGAAAAACATAATTATCGAGACTCACTGCAACCCTACTTTACTAGCTCAGGAGTGAAGTGATATTTCCCCACATTTTCTCCTACTCAAGAGCAAATTTATAGTAAATTGCTCAACAAAAAAGTAAGCTTTCAAAGAATTTTCAGAGGAACAGAAGGGGGGAAATAAAAGTAGAAATAGAAACACCACACTTTGGAGGAGGAGTATAGAAAAAAGACATGTTCAGGGGAAAATACCAGAGATGAAAGGCTGGCCCAACTGAATTCCAGAATAAAACAGCCATTGGTTTCAACAGGGTCATGATCTCTGTCAAGATCTGAGTCTGGATTCACTTTTGAAGTAGGTGTGGCCTAAGAGCAGGAGGGAAGAATTAACAATAATATAAAATATGTCCCTCTGTCTGAAACAGCTCATCATACATTTCATTTCATGTCCACAAAAGGCACAAGTGTTTACGAAACACAGCTATCTTAGATACACCTCATTTTTTTACCACATTATCCTTTTTGCTTCCCTTCTATCACACATTAACATTATCTTTTTGTTTTGTTTTGCTGGTATTGAATGGGATCACAGAATTAATACAATGGCTGCTGCTACCCACCAGAACTGCCTATGTTTCATGTCAAGCCACTTTTCATCATAGAAGAAACAGCATCATATATCTAGAGGCACAGGCTTTGGTGTTACACCGAGACAACTGTGATTACATGCTATGTGCTTCAGTGCTGTGTTTGTGTAAGTTATGCTTGTGTCTTGTATAAACACCCACATTCTACACGTATGCAGCAATTCTGAGTGCACAGGCACACTCATGCATGGATGCAGGAAGAGCAGGAATGTGGGAGCCACAATAATGCTGCTCCTGGCTGTTACAGAAGCATTTGTTACAGAATTTGTATTCATGTTAATGGATCACAGAAAAAAAATCTTGTAAGGATTATTTTATTTTGTTAAACATTTGTATTCCCTACTGCATTGCAATAAAAGGAATGTGCTAACTGCTAGGCTTTTAAGAAATATGAGACAATTCCTTGTACTTTTGGTTTGAAATCGGAACTGAAACACATTTGCCACAGAAGAGCTGATCTGTATGGCCCTGCAGGAGGTGAAGGCTGGAAGTCAACTCACTCCTTGTGGCATGGGAATCTAGATGAGTTGCTCTATATCCTGTATCCTCTGATCATTTACAGAAAAACAGTTGCTATAAAATCACAAAATGCTCAGCAAATCCATGACTGGCCAAGACTTTGATGTCAGGAATACACCAAGCAGTACAGCAACCTCACAGCTGCAAATGGAGGCAGGATTCTGGATATTTTGATGGGGGAAAAAAAATTATTGCCTGCATATGCTCCCAGTAAATCAGCATTCACTTAGCCACCCTAGAGCATGAAACTCAGCATAATAGATCTTTCATAGCTCACAGGAGAGGTCATGGTACAAGAATGTTGAAAAATACAACACAATCTTTTGTAGCTAAGAAACTTCAAGGTAGGAGGTGTAAGTTGTAGCAAGAATAGAAACCTCAGAGGAGATCATCAGAAAGTGATTAACATGGGTTTTTCAAAAGAATGTGCACAATGGACAATATTTTCAACACGAACATATATTTCAAACTCCTCTGGCATCCTGTTTCTTATGCATTATACGCACACACATAGAGCTCCAATTTTTGGTTTGTTTCATTAACTCTGTATTTCTGCTACTCATAATTACCCAAAGTATTATGATCACATCAGTCACACATTCAATTGTTTGGAAAAAATTTCATTGAAGAGACTTTCAGCAGGGTAACTTTACATGGAATACAATTTCTGGTGTGCTAAATTTTTTATATTTAATATGTCACTTGATGGTTTGTTAAACTGTCTGATTTGATAATTTGTATAAACAATCACTGTGTTGAAATCCAGATAAACAGCAAGGACACAACTCTTTTCCAAGAGTATATGCTTTATCTTGTTTGTTGCTTTTCTTTGAACTCCTTCTTTTTTAACACAAATATACCAAACACTCAAATTCTTTTTTCTAGAAAATGGGGTATTGCCTTAATATAATATTGCATGCTTATTTTGATTTGCTGAAGCCCAACTCACATAATATCCCAGGTGAACTGGATGAAACTACAACTGGCTACAGCCAACAAGGGCAAGAAACCTCAGGAGACAATTATAGACAAAGGCTATCTATTGCCTTCCATCAGCATACTGCAGGAAAGTGGAGCAGGACTTCAGATTTTGATCAAGAGAATATGGCTGAGGGAAGTGGGACCACAACTTTCTGGAGTAATCTCCAAGGACAGACAAGGCAAAAACAATTACTGGGCATCAAATAGTGCTCCTCCCCACTTAGACTTCTCTAAAAATCTGTCAATCCATGAGACTGTCAGGAAGGAGCAGAGAAGGAAGTGGTGCAAGTTTCAGTAATGAATCAATGCCAGGGAAAAGACATAGGAAATTCAACTCTGTAGGAACTGAATGTTTTGCCTCAGCCATAAAATGCATTCAAATTCATGTCTCCATTTCTGGTTTCTTTTTTTTAATACCTTCCCAATAAATTCCAGGGACTAAGGCAGGACAGCTTTGGTTCCAGGGAAGCAGCCAGCTGTCCAGAGAGATGCATAGGCAGCTCACACTCCTCTGAAAGGTACATCAGATCTGCAGCTGAACTGTTCACGCCCTTCTAGAAGGTATCTCATTCACCCAAATATTTAAAATTAAACTGTTTCAGACAAAAATCAGTTCACTGCTTTTCAGCACCAAGTCACATTTTGTATTTTGCAATTCCAAAGACATTCTCTCCCATCCCCCACTGTCTCATATTTTGAAAATTCCCACTTCTTTGAGTGTGATGTCATGATGCATTGCCATTCAATATTTAACTTTAATTATAAGCACTAAATTGGAACTTCTTTGCATGGTAAAAAATCACACAGAGGGAAATAGTGGTTCAAACAAAGATTTTCTATAATTAGTGATAATAACAAAGGAAATATTCATGATTACATCAAAGGATTCTTCACTGAGTATTGTTTTTATTTGCTTCCTAAGGGAGCATAGAGTTCTCTGAAAAGATAACACTGTTTTAGGCAGACGTAGATAAATAAAAGAAGGCCATCTAGAGAATCCAACTTCAAATCAGGGCCTGAAAAATACTCTGAAATCCAGAAGAGTTCTCTAATTGATCTGATTACATGCCAGACATCAGCACTCTGCTAGGTATGCAGTGCTGATAAGCCTGCAGTATGTAAACACCTTTTCAGATGAACATGACACACAACACTGCAGTTACCCTGGGCATCTGTCTCCACATACATAAGGCATAGCCTGGGGATTAATTTCATCCACTATCATAATCAGGACTAATTTTTTGAAGTACAGGTAGCTAAAAATAGCTAAGAGCAATGTTATGCAATAAAACCTGGTATATGTTTCCCCTATCCAGATGAAAGAATCAGATATGGCTTCAAATAAAATGAGGTGTCAGCCTGACCAGAACACAAAATATATTCATTTCATTTTCTTCCAGAGTGGCAGTATTTTAATCTTCCATACATTAAAGATGCATGCTCACTATCGTATCATTTCAACAGCCTAAATATTAAATTATGACCAAAAATTCACAACACTTCTGCCCTCCCCTGGAAAAAAAAAAAATAGGTCAAAAATAAATGGAAAAAAACTGTTTTCTGCTCCTTTTTATGCATTTGACAGAGAGGAAAAAAAAATGAGGGAGATAAATCTGCATAATACTGAACCGAATCTCTTTAATTCCAGTCAGCTTTTATCATTCAATCACTGAGTCTGTATGTGGAAAAATTCATGCTAATTCCCCCTAGCAACAGCCGCAGCCTATCCGGGGGAGCCCCGCACCAGGCAGCTGCCAGCCAGCAAGAATAACTCTAAGTAGGTCAGCCCTGCATTTCTAAAAATGCCACGGTCTAGTAACCCCACTGTCCTGTCTGTCTGCCCTACCCCATAATAACCTCGATCGCTCGGTGACACAATGACATACTACCCTGTTAGAGCGCAATCAAATCCCGCTGCATTATTCTGCTGCGAGCATCGCTGCTGGATGAAGGACCCGTCGAGGGGCAGCATTAATCAGGCAGCCATTCATGTCCACTAGCACTTCACTCTGGAGATGGGGCCTGCATTAATGACCAGCTGTTTGAACTAACACAAACAAAATAATGCCTTCCACCCTGTTGGTTGTGCAGAATACACTATTCTAATCAGGCAGGTTATGCTCATTGACTAAACCTAAGATGTAAATTAAACAGCCCCAGACAATGCCAGCTTTTGTAACCTTCCATTAATTAGAGTAAGTATATTTAAATTATACTACACACAATTCAAAGAGCTATTGGTTTAATATACAGAGTCACCTCCTCCTACAAATTTGTGTTCACAGTCAAAAAAAAAAAAAAAAACCCCAAACCAAAACCAAACCAAAAACCACCCACCCCCACTGTTTGTATAATACAATCTACCTATCCTGGTAAATTAAAGAGCAGCTACAGCAGAGCTGAACTGTGAGTGACTTCTGCTGTGAGCAGGGAACTACACCAGACTTCCAGTAACGGGTGTTTGGGAACAGTGACAGACACGTATGCTGTATGTGGTGGAGGGGTATTGACAAAAGCCCTATAAACCTCCCCCAGCCATGACACATAGAAAGGCCAGTCGCAGCAGATTAAACACCCCCTGCAATCTCACTGCTTAAGCACTGCCGAGTTGCCTTCACAGACCTAAAAATAATTGCAGAGGTCAGAAAGCCCCTTGGCAGGATCTGGGCATGTGTCTTTAAGAGCACGTCCATCCCTTCTGCTTCCCACAGCCCTGGGGATTTCTGCATGGCTGCAAGATGCTGCAGGAAGCCCTGTCCCTCCCCCCTCACTCCTAACCAGAAAAGCCTTAATATAAACCACACCAGAGCCCAGCCGGTCTCCTCTGGGGTGGTATTTCAGTATCAAATCTGTAATGCCAGAACAGAATTTCAGCAGGCTTGCTTTGTGTTTGATTGCACCCTTCCTTTTAAACACCTTTGTGCAGCTCGCTGGTCTCTTCCTTCAGAGCGTGCCTCCATGTCGTGCAGCTGCCCGTACAGGACAGAGCTAGGAAAGAAATTTTCAAAGATAGACTGCTCATCTGCATTTTTTTCCTGAAGGATTTGCACTTTTGGTGAATGCATCCCATAATTCATTCTTCTCTGCTGCAGAATTCAGCAAACCTTGTGTGTGTAATCCATCCACATCTGACTTAGGAACACAGCAGATTCATTAATCCATTTTGCTCTTTCTTGTTTGAGCCAGGCTTGTTAACCAGGTTATGAGAGTCTTCCTTTGCTTTGTGGCACACATCACATAGCAATTCTTGGAGAGATACAGTCACTGACGTAACCGTGGGCTCCTAATTACAAGCTGCTGACATTTTGCTTGTCTCTGCAGCTTTGAAGCTGCGATTTCAGAGTCTCTCCTCCTCCCTCCTTGCTTGCTTTAAACTGCCTGAGTTAGAAGCACACAAGAGATTCAGAAAGGTATAGGAGTGGCATAAACTCCGTTGCAGAGCCTGCTCTATTGCCAAAGTTATTTTTCTTTAACCAAACAGAAAACTACAGTTTGGGGGTAATAAGACTCCTTAGCCCCCAGCACAAGAATGCTATCCAACAGCTGGCTAAATACAATTCCACACACAGGGCTGCCTTTGTAGGCTGAGGAACAAACAGTGGAAGGACCAGACGGGCGTCTTGCAGGGTAGCTCACCATGACTATTGGGAAATCCCCTCATACACATTTTAGTACGACATTACGGTCTATGGCTTTGTATAAAAGGGAAGAAAAGGAAAGGAAAAAAACCCATTTTTCTCAATAGGCAGCTGCTAGAATCCATGCCAAGCCCTGCTAGCTGAGTGCAGTTCTTGTTTTCCCTGTTTCTGCATTGTTCAGATATGGCCAAGCTGAGCTACCTACCAAATGAAATATGCCTGTCCTGTGACAAGCTTACCTGCTATAAAACCACCCCAAGCAGATTCTGAAATAAAAAATACACTCAGTTACATTTCACAGAAATCAATTGCCAAACACAAGCATTGTCTTTTCTCAATATATGAACAATCCTTTTCGATTAGAGGCTGATTTTGAAAATCTAAGAAAGAAAAGGGAAAAAGATGCAAGTATAACACTGAATACAAATGCTCAGTTGAGGATTTAGTCATCTGACGACTGTGGTAGCCAGCTGGTCTAGAAGTCATCTGGGATGCATTTATTTTGATTAGATTGATCACATTTCTATTTACAGTATAGAATTTTTCACCATACTGAATACAGCTGTGTTTATAGAGATTTTAAGATGGAGAAAACGAAACCCCTCGTTTTCTCTCAGCACAGTGCAGAAGACTCAGTGCTTCAAGGTGTTAAGCAGAAAGGATCTGCTCTCACATTTCTTAAAAGAATACTGCCTACCATCTGTTTTCACAAAGTGCCACCTCAGTCAGGAAATGGGTGTAGAGATGGAGCTGAAAATACAAGCTGCAATCAAGTCTGACCCAGCAAACTGACAAACGTAAATTGGTCAGAAATGTCTTTCTTTCATTTCTATACATGTTCACACACACACAAAAGCACGTACATGCACAGATATATACACACAGAGTGCGAGGCTGCTCTTTTCCCTGGGGATATTCTTGCAGCCACCTAACTCATCAGTTCACTCCCTGACAACACCAGGAGTGCTCAAGCTACAATTTACAGTCCCTCCGTCCATACACTGCTTTGTTAATCAAGCCATCCTCTCTGCAGTGAGAATCCACAGAATCGGACAAACGGCACGTAGCGTTTCTTCTTCCTTTGCATTTGCATTCGCTCGCTCTCTCCTTCTCTCTTGGCTTTGCCTTAACAGGCAGATGCAACCGATACCTTATTTATCCATCTCCAGCACAACACTGAGGTGAAACCCGACTGCAGCACTGTAACTTCCCCATGTTAATCCTCTGGAGCAGCAGAGGCTGGATTCTTGTTGCTGATGCCCTTGTCGAGCACTGGATTACTTGATATAATATTTCTTTAAGCTTTCACCCACCCTATCCTAGATTAACACCCTTTCTTTCTCCTCCCTCCCCCCGGCCACAGAAAACCCCAAAATCATCACATATTGCAACCCTTGGCTTCCAGAACCAATAAAAAAAAATCCGCGGCTCCATCGCTCTTCTTCCTTAGCAATGTGCAGACGAGAGAGTTTCGAGTCAGCCAAGCCAGGGCGAAGCGCAGGCAGCAAGACTGCAGCAGCCCCAGCAGCAGCAGAAAGAGCAGCAGCTGCCCAGGTAAATGGAGGGAAAAGCAGGTTCTGCCGAAAGCGGTTCAGCATCCTAGCTGTGAGGAAAGACGGTCTTGCTTCTTCCAAACGGCACAGCTTTATGCCTGCAGGAACGGAGAAAAGGGAAGACCCAGAATTAAAAATAAAAGCCAAAACAGTTAAGAAGAAACAATAACTATAACAAATTGTCGTAACTTTATTTTTCTGGGCTTTCGGGCTTTTCTAGGAGGCAGTCTCTTTTCCTCTCTCTCCCCAAAGTATCCTATGTTGCTGGATGCTACTGTCCAAGAGTGCAGAGTCACAAAGGCTCACACTCCAAAGCGCAGTGAGACCAGCATCACATGAGAAACCACATGACGCACCCAAATCGGATGCTGATGTGGTCCAGTATTTCACTCGCACAGGGGGGGAAATATCTCGACCGAAACATGCCCCTATCTAGTGGTTAGAATGAATTTCCCTTTAAAAAAAAATTAAAAAATAAAAAAAAAAAATAAAAAAGGCAGCAGCCCAAAATATAAATATCTCCATATCTATCCATCTTCCATGCCAATGCTTCAGGATGCAGGAGAATGCTGTTCCACAGACACTAGCTGGATGGCAGCAATATTACTTCCAGGCTACGTTATTCTAAACTGATTGCACTTAAGTGAATTCCTAAAAAGCATACTCCATGTCTCCCTAACATGAACAGACTGAGAAAACCATTTCCATTATCGTTCCCTGCAATCTGTATCCAAACCTGCATTCTGAATAATTTATTTGAGACTAATAAGCTGTTTTCCAGGACTACTCCTTTTCCCACTCAGCCCCACACTCCATGAGCAACTACAGCAAGAAACACAGAGGCATTCACCATTTCCTTAACCAGTAATTTTAGTAAATGCACTATCCACAAAATAATCAGGAAAAAATGAGCAGAAGAGTTTTTTCCTCTTTTTCATGTATGGACACAACAGAGCTCTCTCTGGTTTGCGGACGGTGGCAACCTTTTCCTCACGTTGCCGACTCAAAAGCTTTCAGTCCAAGCCAAGGAGCAAACATTCTTGCCTGCCAATTCCTGCAGAGGTGTTGTGGCACCCTGTTTAACGCAGAAACATCTGGACACCTCTGGCAGTCCCTGAACGAGAGCGTGCAGCTCCACAATGCTGTTTACTGTCAGGGCACCAAGCAGTTAACATCCTTGGCTGCTTTACCATCTTGCCTATAGGAGCATGGAACCGAGGGACTGGGTCGCTCGAGAAACAAAAGCAGAAAAGCTGACCTTGATGATCGATGGAATTGCTGCTCACAAAGTTATCATCCAACAAACAGTCAGCGGTTTGTAGCTTGTTTTATGCCTAACATTTGTTCAAGTGACAGAGCAGGTGGCACACAGTCTTCCATCCCCTTTGTTTGCAAAAGCTGGGCACCACCTCGCAACGCTGCGCTCCCTGGCTCTTTACACTGAAACTGTACACGGTGTCGGGGAAATATAGGAAGAGAGCTGCCGTGAATCCACACAGCTGCTTTGCACAGGATCCCATTGCAATCTCTGAAGTTACATAATGGAGATGAAGCACAGAATTCCCCCAGAAGAGGCATGCTTAACCCTTACACAGGAAAGCGCAATCGGAGCAAAACCCAAGTGCTCTTTTGTGCTGATTTCAACCTTCCCAACTGTTCACGCAATAGCAGATTGCAAAAATTTGCACAAGGCAGTTGTAGCTTGTTCTCATTGGCTCCTCTCAGAAAGAGGTTTTGCAATGGGCTGCACCTAGGAGTTGCCTAAATTCCACGTAAAATTCAGTAGTAGCATTCAGCCTCAGCAATGCTGCTAGTGCTCAAGAGAGGCACAGGACCGCATGCTCAGAAATGTACATCTGAGAGCATTTTCACCTGTGGGGTTAAGAATTTCAGCACTGGAAAATCTTTGATGAAAAACAGTAGAACTATTCCCAAACTCTGACTGCAGCTAATCAATATAATACTGTACTTTCAGATGCGATGTCAGCTAATATGGAGAATCCAGATTATGGATTACTTTCTCAGTCCAAAATATAAGCATTAGTGAGGCAGGAACTGAGTGCAGCCAAATATATGTCTTCAGGGCTTTGGATTATAAGATGAATTGTCTTGGTGACCAGTCCCATTGGTTTTAACCTACAACAATTACAACAGCATTATAGTGGCTCTGAGTGGCTTCTAGTCTGTTCTTGTTAGTTTCTAAGACATAGCTGCAGCAGTTCATGACTCTGTGAGTCGATGATCTTTCTCACTTTATACCAGTAGCTCATTTATCTATTCTGACTTAGAGATACATTGGAAGGGTCATCTGGAGGTGACTTAGTGAAACTCCTGGATATCATCAACACTGCATCAGGTCAGATGCAACTTCATCCTGAAAACTCTCAGAGGTGGAGATTTTATAACCTCTTCCAGTGCTGACCTTCCTCCCTGGGAAGATAAATGTGCAGGAAGTAAATGTTCATTCCCTATTTCTTATATAGGTAGCCTTCACTGCACTGCTGAATTGCATACATTTTCCTAGATCTGCCGCTGAAAACACAGGCAAGGAATGAAGGGGCTTTTCATAAGAATTTAACTAAGTTCAGCTCAAAATAGTAGCATCTCCAAATTGTTTCCATATGATTATCATTTTATCTCCAGATGCTTCCATTTCAACTGTTAACCAAAACACTAAAATGCTAGTGAACACCCTGATAACAATTCCAGTGTTCTACCAGGTGTCACCCATGAGAAACAGGAGAAAACCCAAAGATCCCTTGCATGTGAAACCTAAACTACACTCAGAAGTCAGAATTAGGGCTGAACCAACGTGGTACCTGGAGGATGCTGGTTTATTCAGAATAAGCAAGACACATTTTTCAATCTGGAAAGACCTGGAAAATGGGCTCTAGAGTATCTATAAATATATATCCACAATCTTGTGAAAAATTTCCTATGCAAGTACACAATGGATGTAACTTTAAGGAAAATCCAGGGATACACAGTCATGTAAGGTGTCAATGAAGAGGGAGGAAGGGGAAGGAGCAAGAATTGCAAAGAGAAAGACCAGTCATAATTCCCTCAGAAATGTAAAACGGTTTAGATGAAGAAAGGCTTCATGTAAGAGACAGTCTTATGCACATAGTACTTGGAAATCTAATTCTTATACTTCAGATAAACTCCCCAATAATTGCTTTGTTAACAGCGTGGGTAATGACCTTTCTTCCCTCTCTAAATCCCTAACTCTTACTTTGTTAGATGTTAGCTCTCAAAGTAATTCACTAGCAGACTCTAAATTACCTGTCTAATATGACTTTCTCAGTTTAACTCCAGAGGATATTTTCTCCCCTCCAGAGAATGGAGAACTCGGAAGTTGTCCAAACAGAACAGCTGAAGGTACAAGTAAGAATTTTGGGTTGAGATCATTACTGCTTGTGTTCACATGAAAGCTTTTGGGCTAAAACACACGGAAAGAACTGGGATTGTTTTGGATGCTGCCTTGACAAGTCATCAATAAAAATTTTCTCAGGACTAATTTGGTGCCAGGATTTGAAGACCAGTTCTCAAACATTTGATCACAAATCCTGCTCCATATTAGTGCAGCTTTGTGCTGCCTTAGGGATACACAAGCTATGTTGGATTTGATGCAACTGTCCACAGGGAACAGGCTTCAGAGCAAAAATTCAGTAGCTGAGTAGACTCTAGATGAACATAAAGAATCAGAGCAACATACAGAGAGCCCAAAAAAATATTAATTCATGAGAGCTTAAAGGCTACTGAATTTTGTGGAGTAATTTTCAGATGCTGTTAAACCGAATACATCTTTGTATGAATAATTTTTTGTTTGGTCACAGTACTCCAATGCAAGTGTGATGTATTGAATGTCGCTGAAAATAAAACTTTGGTTTTGGAAAATGAAATCTTCAGGGTGTCAGCTTTTCCTTTTGGGAAGAGTTCCACTTTGGGTCTTAGCCCCTGAAGTCAAAGGAAGCAGAATTTCACCTTGATTAATCATAGCACAGGCACTGCAGAGACTGGGCAGAAAAAACAGAACCAACAATAAATTTAAGTTTTCCTCATTATACTCAAAACCTGCCACACCTGAGTAGCACTAAACTGTGCCACCTAGGAAAAAGGAACTGAAAAATACAGAAACTTGGAGAAATGCTATGTTTTCAATTAGAGTAGAATGCCACTAGCACACTTGTGTATATCAGTAAAATGTGGAGTTGCTAATTTGATGGGAACATATAATTACAAGGAATGGTCCAGTTGAATACCTGATGGTTCTCAGTGAGAATCAGGCTTTGGGGTTCCATTTTCAATGACCTTTCTCTCTCTAATCTGCAGATGGAGAAAGAATTATCATTAGGTTTGAGGTTTCTACCCGAAAGCCAGGCCAAACTTGACGTTTCACTGAACTTGAAACCTCAAAGTGAACCTCAAGCGTGCAAACCTTATGGACTCAAATCAAAACAAACATATGTCAGCGAGCAAAAACCACAGAGCTGCACATGGGTCTAAGTACTGAGCCATACTGGCTACTGGCCAGGGCAATGAAGAGCCCTCTGCATCACACAAAATGCCAGCAGAAGTTTAGTGACCACAGGGTATGGTTAACACACACTGCCATAGTTTAGAAACACTTAGGTCAATGTCAGCTGAGAACTCAATCCCAGAAGCAGTTTATCTACGTTGTACCTCTTCAGTAAGGTGAGATATCGTCTGAGGAGTTTTGTGTGATTACAGTTAAACTCCTTTGTTACTTGATGGGCTTCTACAAAGCCATCTTTCTGGCATCTCCTTGATAAGCTGTATGTGTCTGGAATGGAGATCTAACTACCTCCTCATAAAAAAAAAAAGACACAGTTTAGTTTTTCAAACAGCTTAAAAATAACCATGATTCCACCTTTTTTAGTAGAATTTTCAGTAAAATACACTAGAATCTGCTTAGACCATCTAAGTGAATGGAGTGAAAAAAAATAGGGATATGGTGTTTCTGTATTTTCAGCACAGAGATGGTTATGATAAGAAACTGGTAACTACTGTTCTGCACTTTTCTCTTGCAGTCATCTGAAACCAGAACAATTAATTTGAATTCACTGACTATTTGATACTACTCTTGGAAAACTTTCCCAAGTTAATTCAATTTTCTATAGGTGTGATGGACAGTTTATTGCAATTACCCTCTCAAAGCTTCAGGTATTTCAGCACTGGCCATACAGGCTTGTATTGACCAGCTCTTTAATCATATTTGAGAACCTGTTTCCAGTGTGAGTACAAATGCTATCTTTAAAATTTGAGAGATGCTTTCTCTATATTCACCTATGTTTGATTGTTGTATGCTAGAAAGTGCCTACATACTTTAAAAGACTGAGTCTACATAACTTAAGCCTTGTCCTGTTGGAACTCTTGAAACTGTGTGAAGAAAGAACACTTCAGCAGCAGCCCTGGACAGGGGCAGAAATAGGACAATTAACTGAGCAGAATGTGATACATTCATGCAAATGCAAACAAATGATAACACTGAAAAACATACAAGTTTCTCTGCATTTGTGAAAGTTTCCTAAGGTTAATATTTCCATTATTCTTCTAACTTACTAAAACCAGTTTCCAACAGGTAAGCTAGTCCTGGGGCCAAACTCTTACAGTTAAAAGCAACTGGCATAATGTATATGCCAATGTAAAACACATTGAGACATAGGTTAATGTAGAGGACTCTAATTATTGTAATGATCTAAAAATAAAATAACATTTGAAAAAAGTATTTGCAAGTATGTATTAAAATGTACAGCTTGTAGTAAAATAGGAATGCTTCATTAACTCACTTGTCATTGAATTTCCAGTGATCTTACAATTCCCTTTTATTTTATTGAAAGTGTGAAATAACACAACTATGACATAATTCTGGAATATTTAATTGCTACAAAACACATCACTTAAGCTACATTACCAAAGACATGATCACTGAACTGTGTCATACATCTTCCATTAGATTTGCATTCATTTTGCATCATGACCTTGATTTTGACTCCAAAACTCAACTGTTGCTTTGTTAGGTAAACCAGCACTTCAATAAAAGAATGTAATCTGAACACAAAAGTTCCTCATGCAAATACCTTAATCTCCTTTAAAAGTCTTATAGTCATTAGTATTGAATTAATGAACTAGGAAAAGTGATGCAAATTTCAGGAAAGGAGGAAATTGTACAGTCTATCACTTCTTTACTGTGAGGATGGTGAGGCACTGGCACAGGTTGCCCAGAGAAGCTGTGGATGCCCCGTCCCTGGAAGTGTTCAAGGCCAGGTTGGATGGGACTTTGAGTGACCCCGTCTAGTGGAAAGTGTCTTTGCCCATGGCACATGAGGTTGGAAATAGATTAAGATCCCTTCCAATCCAAACCAGTCAATGATTCTGTGATTCATACAAACCAACCTACAAACCCTAATGTATTTTACCTGCTTGTGAAAAAGCTGTGTGATGAAGAGGATACGTGGAGATCAGAGTTGCACATACAATAACTACAAGTCCATGACCTGCTCAGTCAATTAATATCATAACTATGTAAAATTTAATAACCAGTTTTGGAGGCAGGGGAAGGGTGGGGGCTAATTCTAAATGTTATGGTCCTCATGGAAAAACACACAGAAAACATTACAATCAAATCCTTAGTGAAATTGCAGACAAGGCAGTGTTTGGTCTTGGGCAAAAGACTGGTTTCCTTTCCTTGGCTGCCCAGTTTTAGATGGGTATTTTACATCAAACACATATTAAAAGTTCAAAGTGGAAGAGCAATGTTTTTCCACCTGTGAGTGGTTTCAACTTAGACTTCAGCATTACTGTCAGGAAGTCAGTTTTTCCATGCTTGTTACTGTAAACAAAGATTTTATGGCACATGTCCAAAAGTGGTAGAAGGTCAAGGACCAAAATGCAAGTGCAACAGACTGCTTCCAGAAACTGAAAGCATAACACTGAAGTGAGAATAATCACACATTCAAACCCCTGTTGATGCTCTCATCACTCAGCTCTTTGGGCAGTACAAGGAATACATGTAGATAGAACCTCACATACTCTTTTTTAATACACATATCTACATATATATATAAACTTTGTCTATATATATGTGTGTTTTCATATATATTTATACATACAATACACATCTATAAATATAAGTAAGTGAACTGTATGTGGCTGAAATGGTGAGTAAAGATTAGGGAGATAGCCAGTAGCATCACTTAATATTAACATTGCCTCCCACTCATTTTCTAACAGTTACTTTTGAATCTGTCAAGCCTCATTCCCATCTGTACTTGGTTTTATTTTGCCTCGTTGTGTAAATGTAGAATAAAATAGCATTAGAAATTTCTAAGAGTAGTCCTTCTCCTCAAACCATAACATTTTTATTGATATTTTCATTGTAAAACACTACCACTTCCAAGAATTGTTGCCAAAATTTATAACTTGATAACCATATATTTTGTTCATCAGGTTGTAGCTTTTTGCTTCTCCTCAGATTTGAACTCAAATTGCTAATGTTATAAATTTTTTTTTTTTTTTTTTTACATCTGAACTTCTAAATATTATAGTGGACATAATTTACCCCCTTCTGCCCTTGTGTGAGGGCAGAATGATTTATAAAATTACCTAATTACACAAAAGTTCTGTATGTTTATTTTCATGTTCAGGCCCACAAGCTGAGGTTTTGCAGGTGAGTATTTACAACCACAATTGAAGCCTGTAGAAATTGTCTTGTCAATACAACATAGTGCATCCCAAACGGAATACTGTAAACAGGTGGAGACTCTGAACAAATGCCCACATTACTGAGGAACAATTTCACTGCTGGTGTTTGTCACATTTCAGTATTTGTGCCCAAAACCTTATAAAGGTTATTTTAATCTAACTGTGTTTGCAGTATCATAAATGGTATAATGTAAGGCATTATTTGAGACACAGAAGTAACTGGAGGCGTATTTCTATTGACCTATAAACCTTAATCTTTTGATTACCTTTACAAGTGATTGCAACCCATCTCATCTGCTACTGTACTAACCAAGCAGTATTCATGACAGAACTACAGCCTCCTGGCAGGGGCATGGGAAAAAAAATAAAAGCAAAGTACAGCAGAGCTTAGGAAAGAAGGCAGGAACTCTGATTATTATCAGAAATTATGACAGTCCAAAGAATAAACTGAAAATAAGCATATTTAATCAAAAGCCCTAAAATTAGACCTATTTGAGTTCATGTACTAAGTCCTTGCTTACATTTCACTGCCTTCAGTATGAAAGAAGCACATAATTCCCTGGTCTTTTCTGGGAAAGACCCTTCCCTGAGTCAGGACTGCAGAAGTTATTCTGACTGAACAACATAAAAGCCTCAGATGAACGTTATTAATTTGTGAACTGGAGACGTGTTTAACTGCATACAAATTGTGAAAAACTTTAAAACACTCTAAAAAGAACTATGGCCAACAGGTTGAATGGTTCCTGGTCTTACCACCAACTCCAATAAGTCATTTGAAAATGTCTCTGCACTCAATTGCCATTTAAAAGTTGAGTCAGTCCCTCTGACTCCGACAACCAATACGAGATTCAGCTTTGGAATATTTGGTTTTGCTCATCATTAACATCCCATCCCATGCTTTCAAGCATTTCAAAATATCTCAAAACCTGTTGGCAGTGAAATGAGCTATGAAATCATGACTCCAAAATAGAAAATCTTGCTATTCATCAGGTTTGGAACCAACAAAAAGATGGTGCTCTGCTGATATTTGTAAGTACTTACAATGCTAAATATTTATTGTTAAAGGCATTTTAACCAACCTAAAAATTTACAGTTAAGTTTAACAATAAATGAAGTTGACACTCACCCATATTATCAGCCCATATATGTTTTATGGCTAATGAAGGCAAATCCTCCTCCAATTTGACAGAAATGAATTCCTTCTGTAAACAAAAATTCTTTTACCTCTATGCATGCCAAAATGACCTTCATCTGTAAGCTTACAGTTACACTAACAAAGTCTATAACCACTGTTAATGAACTTGCTCTGGATAAGCCTGAAAAAGACTAAGATTGAAATGAAAACAACATAAAGCAACTTAGCGTAGCCTTTGCTTTATTTATTTCTAGTGTAAATGATTGTCTAATTGGCACAAATCCTAAATTACATCTTTCTGCCCTCAACCTACAGAGGATCATTTCCATGAAAGCAGGAGTGGGTTTTTTTTCCCTAAACTATGCCTTCTTAATCCAACTGTCTTCACCCCATTACTTAAATTAAAGACACCTATTTCTGGATGTACTTCTCCAACAAAGCATACTCAATTAACCTGCTGCCTTTGCCCTCCTTAAATCAACAAAAAACTTCTTCAGACTTGAATGGATTTGAATTTCACATATGGTACCAAAACATCTTGATATGTGTAATGCTACAGCCTTTTCATTTATCCTGAGAGTGACTGCAAAGCTGCTGATGCACTGTGTGCAAACCCAGTTTCTTTTGAGAGAAAAATACTATCTTTTTTCAACTTTTTGGACATGAAAGGGCATTTGCCTGCAATATGAAAATATTTTCCAAACATTAAATTCTTGACAGAGTTACCAGTCAGACGGGAGACAGACTAGTCTCAAAATGAGTAACAATGATACATTCTTTTCTTTTCTAGAATTACACTTTTAAAGCACTTAAAATCCAAAACCAACCCAAACCAAAACAACAAAAACCCCCACAAACAACAAAAACAGCCCATCCTGAAAAGAAAACAGAACCAAACCCCTGCTATTTTTAAACAAATGGAGAGAATGAGAGACGTGTTTGTATTTGTTGTGCCTGCATCAGGGCCATCCTGCAGATCAGCTCTCAGCTGAACCATGGTCCCCTAACATCAATTCCTTTTGTTAGGATAACCAAATTAAAATTACTACGTCTGTTGCAGAGTCTGGCCACAAGCTGCAATCACTAGCTGTCAAACTTATATTAAATATACACACATATGGATGCAGGTACGACAGATTTTTACCTGTGCTGTTTCAGTGGCCTTTGCTTGACCAGTGACACTTTTTCAGCCCCAAAGGGCTCTACTTCCCTGTCTCAGCTTCCCATACTAGTAAAATGCAAAGGTTTTCCTCATAAAAACGTAGTAATACCACATACATCCCTCTCCAGAGGATGAGAAGAAGGATGTGATACTTAGTGCCCACCCAGGTTAAGCCATGACACATGCTGGTAAAAAAACTAAATGCAAAACCACAATGACTACTGGTTTTTTTGCATTATTCCTTCAAACCTAACAAGATTTCTGATTGAAAAGTGATTTTTGTTCCCCTGAATTATGGTTGTATTTTAAAGGAAAACAATCCCCAAAACTAAGGACTATGATCTGCATTATCCATGCTAACATGAAGTGAAGTAATGCCTTATCTCCAGGTCAATGGGGCTGGCAAGTACAGCTCAGAAAATAAAAAATCATAGGTAACAGGGGCTCTGGGAGGTACAGTACTGTGACTCAAATAAACACAGACAGCTGAATATGTTTCTTCTTGGCCCACATGCTGAAGATTTTAGCAAAGAATTAATTAGACATTGCTGGTTTGAAATGGACAGCCTTGTGCAAATCTGCTGGAGGTAGAAGTCAGAGGTTTTCATTTCGCATCCTGTAGAAGACCACAGTTCTTACTGAAAAAATTCTAGCATGCATTAAAGAGAAAAGTGACACTTCCTAAGAAAATTTTCTTTATAAAAGATATCTAAAATATAAAAATAACCATCTTCACATCTCTTTGAAAAAAGCCAAAACAAGAAATAGTGCATTTGTATAAATATTTTTCCTCTAATCTTTATTTACAGATAATTGTATTCACAGATCACTAAGTTGTTACATCAGAGGATTAAGGTTGGTGGAGTGTGAATTCACCCATATTTCACGTGTTCTGTCTCCTTCTAGATAAAGTTTTCTTCTGAATTTGCTGAGTTTTTAAGTACACTTGAGAAACAGTCATTGTTTTAATGGCTGAACTTTTAAATTATTGATTACGTCCTCACGGACACTCAAGATTAACTGCGGTTTAAAGCTGTCCACTTTTACAAATGTAGGAAAAGGCATCTGTAAAACATGAGTATAACTCAAGGAATACAAATTTGCACAGCTACAAAAGAAAGGCAACCAGAGCAAGATAAGAAGAAGTGATTAAGTTAAAGATGAAAATGTTTCAGGAAAACATAAAGGACAAGCATTCTCTGCTTGGAAAACAGAGCCAGATATAAAAGCACCATATTGTTTGCACAACTCTGTGAAATCCTTCCACAACAGCATATTTTTACAGTTTGCATATCTATGGTGCACACTATTTCTCAGAAACAGGTATGTCTTAATGATAAGCAAATGTCCTAGGGTGATGTTATGGTGTTTGTATCTCCAAATCGTGTGTTCTGATTATGTTTGGTATTATGTCCTGTGCTTACAGGACTGACTCTGAAAGTGAAGCTTTGTTTTGTCTTGTTATCAGCCGGCTCACCTCCCCCATGGTCTATGTTTAGGAGAGGTTTTGGCTCTGCTGGCTTGCTTGCTTGCTTGCTTGCTTGCTTGCTTGCTTGCTTGCTTGCTTGCCTGCTTGCTTGCTTGCTTGCTTGCCTGCTTGCTTGCTTCTGCCTCTTTTTCTTTCCTTCGCTTTGCCCTTGCTTTTTGCTTGTTAGTTAGTTCAGCTAGGCAGTCCAACTTTTCCCCTGGACTGTTTTCTTTTCCACCCCGTCCCCTCCCTCTCCTGGATACCATCTGGACCTGTTCTGGACGGGGACCTGGGAAACCCCAAGAAACACCGGGAGCCTACACTCTGTCACCTGCAGCAGTCATTCCCCAGCGCCGGAGACTGATAACTGGGCGACCACTCGCCGGAGAGACTGAGATTGCCATCCCTTCAGAACGGTGAAAGAGTTTTTTTGTCAGCTGGTGTTGTTGTTTCCCTGTGCTGGGGAGTGTTTTGCTTGTTAAATAAACAGGTCTTTTTTTTCCCACTCTTCTCTGAGGAAATTCTTCCCGAACCCGGTGGTGGGGGGGAGGAGTCGTGGGGTTTGCTGTCTGGGGGCTCCTTCTGGAGGTTTTTCCCCAAATTCGCCCTAAACCAGGACAAATACTCTTGGCGCCCATCTCGGGGCTTGAGAAAGTGGGAAAAAAACCCTGTTCTAATAATAATTTGGTTCAAATTATTTTGTGTTGTATAGAGCAGTCATTGGCTATGTTTTTGGAATTCATGTCTTTTGGGGTGGAGGCCTGCATGGGTTTCTGGTCCCTAGGGTTTTTTGAGATCTTAATACCTCTGTGGTCCCTAGGTTTATTTTCTTATCCAGAAATAGCTCCAGTATTGTCCCTAATATGTAGTTTCTGTAGCAGAGGGGCATTGACCAGAATATCCATCGGGCTGGGCTTGGTTTTAATGGCCTGCAGGAGATTTATGAAAGTGCTGGAGTCTGTCCCAGGAATGTATGGTTCTTGGTTATGGCTGTGCACTCAGTTTGTTAGAGGAGAAGCAGGGGATGAGGCTTTTCAGCCTTTGTTTTCCTTCTTCTCCTCTGAATTTGTTACATCCTTATTAGAGAATGTTCAGTTCCCCCTGAATGTTAAAGAGACCATCTTTCTGGTGTTTAATATCGTAAGCTTTGTCTATACAGTTTGCAGTTTCTCTAGAATGAGAGCTGAGATTTCTAGAGGGACTGATGAGACCCCTGACCCCAGGGTAGAGCCAGGCGTGAGAAATCCCGAGTGGTGTGGGAAATGGGAGGATATGGGCCAAATCTTAAAGGAATTTTCTGACCCTACATCCTGGGATTTTCCATGTGACCAAATTCAGAACCCAGCTGAGGTGGCAAAGTACCTGAAAGAGAAGTGCCAGGATAATTCTAAGGAGAAGAAGATCATTGCAGTGAGCTGGGCCCTGGCATATGCTTATCGTACCCTGCTAGATACTGTAGGGCAGCAGACAGAGGAAGGGGGACAAGCAGATAAATCAGCCACTATCCCAGTCACTCAGGCTGCAGCCAACACCCCAGGCTCAAGGCCAGCAGCTAAAGCAGTCAGTAAGCCTCAACCAATGGCTGTTGCTACCAGCACGAGAAGTGGAAAGTGCACAGACAAGACCGATCGACCAGTGGATGACGATGGTGATGATGATGCAGGAGAAGGACCCTCAACGCCTCCTGACATAAAACCAGAAGTCAAAGCAACTGGTACAAGATCAGAGGCCAATATTGAGTCCTTTTCCCTAAAGGACCTCCGTGGCCTAAGAAAGGATTACACCCGACGACCTGATGAGTCTATAATTAGTTGGCTGGTCCGTCTTTGGGATGCTGCAGGCGAGGCTACAATTCTGGACGGCACTGAAGCCAGGCATTTGGGATCCCTGTCACATGATCCTGTCATCGACCAAGGAATGATGAGGGGGCCTAACCCTCAAAGCCTCTGGGCACGGGTCCTGGACAGTGTAGCACAAAGATACCTGTGTGCAGACGATCTTTATATGCAGCAGACCCAGTGGAAGACGATAGAACAAGGGATCCAACGCCTGAGAGAAATGGCAGTGGCAGAGATTATCTTCTCAGATGACATAACAACTAGGAATCCGGACTTGGTACTGTGTACATCTGTGATGTGGCGAAAACTTGTACGGCTTGGGCCCCATGAATACGCTTCTGCTTTAGCAATAATGAAGCGGGATGAGAGGGATGAGACTGTGCTCGATATGGCGAAGAAGCTCCGAGCATATGCAGATGCCGTGCATGGCCCAACACATGCCAGAATTGCAGCTGTGGAAACACGTCTGCAGAAATTAGAAGACAAGATAGAGGAGAATCATAAAAGACTCAGGGAGGAGATCAAAGAGGACCTTCTCCAAATCTCAGCAGTACAAATTAGAGGCCCGGGTATCCAACGTAGACGTTCCCCTGATGGGGAGAGGAGGTACACCCCACGAGCTGAGCTGTGGTTCTTCCTACGTGATTGCGGAGAAAACATGAGGAGATGGGATGGAAAATCTACTGCTGCTCTGGCACAACGGGTGCGTGAATTGAAGGAAGGCAAGACTCAAAGAAGAAGTTCCACCAAAAGGAGAGCAGCTCCAGTTGCCCGTAGCCAAGCTGCCAAGTATAATGATGATGATGGTATGTCCGATCCCCTTGAAGGAACCTCTAAGACATATGCCCAAGGAAAGAAGGATAAACAGGCTTAGAGGGGCCCTGCCTCTAGCCAGGGAGAGGCGAGGGAAAATCGTGTTTTCTGGACTGTGTGGATTCGTTGGCCTGGCACATCGGAACCACAAAAGTATAAAGCTTTGGTTGATACTGGTGCACAATGCACATTAGTCCCATCAAGATATGTGGGGGCAGAATCTGTCTCTATTGCTGGTGTGACAGGTGGATCACAGGACTTTACCTTGGTGGAAGCTGATGTGAGTTTGACTGGACATGAATGGAAAAAACATCCTATTGTGACTGGCCCAGAGGCCCCATGCATTTTGGGCATAGATTACCTCCGAAGGGGGTATTTTAAAGACCCAAAAGGATTCAGATGGGCATTTGGGATAGCAGCTGTGGTGACAGAGGGCATCCAGCAATTGAACACCTTGCCTGGACTGTCTGAGAATCCAACTACAGTAGGACTTCTGAAGGGAGAAGAGCAAAAGGTACCAATTGCCACTTCCACAGTGCATCACCGACAATACAGAACAACTCGAGATGCTGTGGTTCCCATCCATAAGATGATTCGAGAGCTGGAGAGCCAAGGGGTGGTCAGCAAAACCCACTCACCCTTTAACAGCCCCATCTGGCCTGTGCGTAAATCTGAAGGAGAATGGAGATTGACTGTGGACTATCGTGCATTGAATGAGGTGACTCCACCGCTGAGCGCTGCTGTGCCGGACATGCTGGAACTGCAGTACGAGCTGGAGTCCAAGGCAGCAAAGTGGTACGCCACCATTGACATCGCCAATGCATTCTTCTCCATTCCTCTGGCAGCAGAATGCAGGCCTCAGTTTGCTTTCACCTGGAGGGGTGTGCAGTACACCTGGAATCGACTGCCCCAGGGGTGGAAGCACAGTCCTACCATCTGCCATGGACTGATCCAGACTACACTAGAAAAGGGTGAGGCTCCAGAACATTTACAATATATTGATGATATCATTGTGTGGGGGAACACAGCAGCAGAAGTGTTCAAGAAAGGAGAGAGAATCATCCGAATCCTCCTGGAAGCCGGCTTCGCCATCAAGAAGAGTAAAGTTAAGGGACCCGCTCGAGAGATCCAGTTCCTGGGAGTGAAGTGGCAAGATGGACGGCGTCAGATTCCTACTGATGTCATCAACAAAATCACAGCTATGTCCCCACCAACCAACAAGAAGGAGACACAAGCTTTCTTAGGTGCCATAGGTTTTTGGAGGATGCACATTCCTGAGTACAGTCAGATCGTGAGCCCTCTTTACCTGGTCACCCGCAAGAAGAACGATTTCCACTGGGGCCCTGAGCAGCAACAAGCTTTTGCCCAGATAAAGCAAGAAATTGCTCATGCAGTAGCCCTTGGCCCAGTCAGGACGGGACCAGATGTGAAGAACGTGCTCTACTCTGCAGCCGGGAACCATGGTCTGTCCTGGAGCCTGTGGCAGAAGGTGCCCGGTGAGACTCGAGGCCGACCATTAGGATTTTGGAGTCGGAGCTACAGAGGGTCTGAAGCTAACTACACCCCAACAGAGAAGGAAATCTTGGCCGCCTACGAAGGAGTCCAAGCAGCCTCAGAGGTGGTTGGCACAGAAGCACAACTCCTTCTGGCACCCCGACTACCGGTGCTGGGGTGGATGTTCAGAGGAAAAGTTCCCTCCACCCACCATGCCACCAGTGCTACATGGAGCAAGTGGATTGCCCTCATTACACAGCGCGCCCGGATTGGAAAACTGAATCGCCCTGGGATTTTGGAAGTAATTACAAATTGGCCCGAAGGTGAAAGTTTTGGTGTCACAGATGAGGAACAAGAACCAGTGACACGGGCTGAAGAAGCTCCACCGTATAACCAACTGCCAGCAGAGGAAACACGCTATGCTCTATTCACCGACGGTTCCTGTCGCATTGTGGGGATGAACCAGAAGTGGAAAGCAGCCGTATGGAGCCCCACACGACGGGTAGCAGAGGCCACTGAAGGAGAGGGTGGGTCCAGTCAACTTGCTGAACTCAAAGCGGTTCAACTGGCCCTAGACATTGCAGAGAGAGAAAAGTGGCCAAGGCTTTACCTTTATACCAATTCATGGATGGTAGCCAATGCTCTGTGGGGATGGTTGGAGAGATGGAAAAAGGCTGACTGGCAGCGTAGAGGAAAACCAATTTGGGCTGCCAATGAATGGAAAGACATTGCCACCAGGATAGAGAAGCTGCCTGTGAAAGTCCGTCACATAGATGCCCATGTCCCCAAGAGTCGGGCTAATGAGGAACACCGACACAATGAGCAGGTAGATCAGGCTGCACAGATAGAAGTGTCAAAGGTTTGAGCAAGTGAGATGGAAATGTGTTTGAGTAAGTGAAAGATGGAAATTTCTACTTGCTGAAGTTTTTACATGCTGTTTAGTATGTTCACGATATGGAGATAAGGGGTGGAATGTCCTAGGGTGATGTTATGGTGTTTGTATCTCCAATCGTGTGTTCTGATTATGTTTGGTATTATGTCCTGTGCTTACAGGACTGACTCTGAAAGTGAAGCTTTGTTATGTCTTGTTATCAGCCGGCTCACCTCCCCCATGGTCTATGTTTAGGAGAGGTTTTGGCTCTGCTGGCTTGCTTGCTTGCTTGCTTGCTTGCTTGCTTGCTTGCTTGCTTGCTTGCCTGCTTGCTTGCCTGCTTGCTTGCTTCTGCCTCTTTTTCTTTCCTTCGCTTTGCCCTTGCTTTTGCTTGTTAGTTAGTTCAGCTAGGCAGTCCAACTTTTCCCCTGGACTGTTTTCTTTTCCACCCCGTCCCCTCCCTCTCCTGGATACCATCTGGACCTGTTCTGGACGGGGACCTGGGAAACCCCAAGAAACACCGGGAGCCTACACTCTGTCACCTGCAGCAGTCATTCCCCAGCGCCGGAGACTGATAACTGGGCGACCACTCGCCGGAGAGACTGAGATTGCCATCCCTTCAGAACGGTGAAAGAGTTTTTTTGTCAGCTGGTGTTGTTGTTTCCCTGTGCTGGGGAGTGTTTTGCTTGTTAAATAAACAGGTCTTTTTTCCCACTCTTCTCTGAGGAAATTCTTCCCGAACCCGGTGGTGGGGGGGAGGAGTCGTGGGGTTTGCTGTCTGGGGGCTCCTTCTGGAGGTTTTTCCCCAAATTCGCCCTAAACCAGGACAGCAAACAAACAAAAAAAGTGAAAATGGGTAAGTTTATTTATTTCTTCCACTAAAACACTATGATTGTTTTGGGGTTGTTTGTTTTTTTTTAAAATCTTTTTGGCCAAAGTTTAAGGATATGGAACATTCCAGTCTGTTCAGTGCACAGGGGGCTTGGTGGAACTGTAGCCCACTCACAAGCCCACTGTTTTCTTACCTTACCTGAACTGGGGATGAATTTGATCTCCTGCGCACAGTATCTGCAGAAAATACACAGATCTACAAGCTACATAGGTCATAAATTGCCATCTGACATCAACATGTAACCATTTGTCATGTCAACTTTTTTATCCTTTGGTAAGCACACCAAATACTCCTTTACAGCAATTTCTACACTAATTTTCACATTTAAAAGTCTCTTTTTCAAAATCAAAAATCAGTAGAAACTGTACATGGAAAAGGAGAGGAAAATAATGCTTGCATTAATCCTACCTAAGAAAAGATTTTAGAAACGGATACATGGATTCCTGCTGAATGCACAGCAGTACAGCATTCAGCAGTAATTTAAATCTATATTATATTTAATAAAACCACAGTGTATTCTCTTGTCCTATTAAAACTGCATTCTACCTTACCAGGTCTGAATAATTTGTATAAAATTGATTGCTACAGTTCTTAGTAAGAGCTATAATTGCATTCCTGGTATAACTTAAAATGGTAACCTTATCTTAATTAGTAGCATGCTACAGAAATGCTTCTGAAAGCTGTGGAAGATTAACCTGCATTTTTAAACTGAAGCCTTGGGGTTGGATTTTTTGTGGTGTTTTGTTTTGTTTTGCTTTTTTATAATTTCATCTCCAACACAGGAACTACTGCTAATTTATTGTAAACAAAAAAGAGCAGGGGCTGGGACAAGGTAAAGCTGTCTTTTGAGGACCTGGGAGAAAGCTTCACACAGGCCAACCCCAGCACATTGCAGAGGAAAAAAATTCTAATAAATTTCAAAATTTAAAATAAATGAAATAAATTTTTTTTAAAAGGAATAAACAAAAACAAAAAATCAATTTAAACACACCACCATCCCAAAAGATTCACATGAGCAATGTGCTGCACACACCCACCAACAGGGTCTGTCATGACAGAACCAAAAGTAACTCCAAAGCTGCAAGTACAGCTGCCTGCCCAGCTCATCAGCCACCCAGATGCTGTCTAGCTGATGTGACTTCTGGAAGTATACACTTCACAATATTGCAAAGGAATACCACTGCTTTGTCAGCCAGAAAAATAAATACTAGTAAAATTTGGTTGCAGGCAACTAAAAGTCCTTTATGCAAATGCTGTTGTTCTGCTCTGGCCTGAGCTTGGGGGAAATTTTTTATATTTGTTGACTTTCTTGCTACATTTAAGCATATCCATATTGCTGTTCCGTGGAAAAGTGATACAGCTTTCTAGCTTAATAAACAAATAGCAATCAGGTTGATTTAGAATGCACCTCATCAAGCAGCAGCTGTATAGGGTAACTACTCACAGGAGGCAGTGCTGGAACTGCAGTCTGCAATAAAGTCCAAATGCTTCCAAATTTTGTCATATATTTTACCAATGTTTGTGCTAGAGTTTTGCTCAGCACTAGTTTTATGAGACCCATCTTAATCCATCAAAAATAACAAAACCAAACAAAACAATGCCCATTCCTTATTAGTAATTTCCTTGGACTTCTGTGCTGTCGATCATGTACCACAATATAACTACAGTGAGCTACCAAGCAGTAAAGGCCAGGATTAGGGTTCCAAGAAATTTCTTTCTGTAACCGTATCTTTTCCAAATTAACTTCTATTCCCAGCTTTTCAGCGGCAAGGAAACATCCAGCTTTTTAGCCTGGTTCACTAGTCATACCCCAGGACCCACAGGGCACAGGCCACTCTGAAGGCTTCTGTGTGCACCTGTCTGTATAAACACAGCAGGATGGGATTCTCTGTGCTGTGCTGGAGCTCCACTGAGCCAATTAGGGATACAGAAGCAACAAGGTGGTGTTTCAGAATCGCTATAGTGAATCTGCTTAAAAAGGAACACGTGAAGCATGGCACACATCCATGTGCATGTGGGCATCCCTGAACACATCCCTGTATGGTCCCCTGGTATTTCACTTTTCACATGCGTGTAAAATGATTAAACTCCCCCAGAAATGGTGAAACCTCTCTCAGAGCTCACTGAAGCAATCCACCTCTGCAAGGTGAAACAAACATGCATTCTTTACTTTAAAGAGAATGTCCACAAAGCAAGAATCTGCATTACTTTATTGTTCCGTATAGCCAACAGATACCTAGAGATTTTTTACTTAAGTACTAAGGAGTTAGCTTTTTGATATGAGGCTGATTCACATCTCAGCCTTTTCTTTAACTTTTACTGACGATATGGAGAGGAAAGAGAGGAACAGAATAAAAATCATCACTTATGCAAGACTGCCTGCCTACTGTTTCTGCTTATGGCAATGCATGAGCAGAACAATCAGTTTTACCTCTGGTGTGATCCCAGTCAGTCCGTTAGCTAGTCCTTATAAATCCATCCATCACCTCGATGAAAGTCACTGCCTTCCTTTTACCAAAGATAATGTATGTTATTGGGATTATACCACTGCATGCAATGTCATTAAAGAAAGATAGACCACAATTTATGACCGAATGTGTGGACAGCAGGGCATTATTTTAACCATAAAATCACAATCTGCAAGGAGAGTGGCCAAACCAGAAGAGCCATTAAAGACTTATAATTAACATCAATCAATATGACACAACTGTTGACATCTTTATTACTTTAAATACGCTAATCAAATACTTCTGCATTCAGATAGAAAGATTGATAGGCAGACAAGCAGAGAGAACATCCCTACAGAGAGCAATTTTAAATTATCTATTCAAAAGGTAACAAAAAAATAAGCACACCAGCATAATCACATGGAAATGCAGTGCACTGACTGAAACCATTTTCAGCTGGGATACTGACTGGACTGGGATGGTCAAGCTTGCATATGAGATGCATCAAATCTGCCCTTTAAAAATACATACATGTATGCCTTAGCCATGCAGGCAGCCACTGACTCTCCTAAACTGGGATAACACATATTCCACAGACATACCCTGCTGTAGGGTATTTTGCATTAGAAAAATAAATGGAGCACCGGTCCTCACAGCACCACTCTATTTTTCATCTCTACTTTTTCCCAGACAGGAAGTTAGATAGAAGAATATTGTGGTATTATTTGCATACCCATAATTTTGGCTGTCAATAGTATCTAATTGTGTCCACATGCAATTTCCTACCACACAGACACTAAAATACATTGTTACTGCTGTTGCTCATACAAATATTTCATTACTGAGGAAGAAGAGGGTGTTTCACTTCTCAGGCCCCATGTTCTTGTACCTTACTGAATACCTTTCTGAGGAGCAGCTCCTTTCTCCATAGGATACTGGCTTTGACATTCAAGAAAGGAGAACTGAACAAGTACCAGGAATCAAATAAATGCATGCCAGTTCTTTTCAGAAAACTTGTTTTGGAAGGAATCAAATTATGATGCTCCCAACATCAGATAAGATTTTAAGAATCCCTGCTTATTTTCTATTTCTATTTTTCTATTTTCTATTATTCAAGTGGGGATAATAATACTTTTTAAAGAAAAAATGCAACAACTGCATATTTATTTAAATCACATTAGGTTGCATGTAATAGTTTATTGTAATACGGAAGTACACTTTTGAAAGACATGCATGGTTTTCTGTCCTCTGGAAATTAAGTGGAAATAAATAAAATAAACAAAATAAATAAACAAACAAAATCCAAACCCCCCCCAAATAAACAAAACTCAGATTACTCCACATGGAACATGAGAGGCTTTATGTTGTGTTTATCCTGGTGAGCACCTGTTTTTGGAGAGGCAACAGGCAGCCTGCAGATCGTCTCACGTGCAATGAGCATGAGGATCAGCAAACCTCTGTAAAAACCACCAGAAAATGACAACACCTCTTCCCTAACAGGCTGAACTGCCTGGAGGGCTGGGCCATACAGCATCCCTGAGCTATCCAGCCTCCAAAGACCTGGAAAGCATGTTCAGTCAGTGATTTCACTCATCCTTCTCAGCTCCATAGCAGGGAACTGAACTCTCACATACTATGCGAAAGCCTTACAGAGCACTAAGTAATGAGAAAAATGCAGTAATTTGTCTATTGAAAATCCAATTAGTTTAAGCCAATATTTATCAGATCACTCTCCTTAAAGCATTTTACTTCAATTTTAAATGAGTTACACTAATTTGGATCGGACCGTCCTTCTCTAATGAAACTGCCAAGCCTTTCAGATGCTTTAATTCATTTCCAAACACAGTGGAACCCCATAAAACAAGCAGAAAGAGACTGCTAAATGTATGTGGGGTTGCAGTGCATTAAAACAAACTAATGTATCGAGTGACAAAACATAATGAATGCTTTTACAGGGGGAGGAACTGAGACTGAGGTCTGAAAGGACACACTGCAAACCGGGCAGCCAGCCATCTGTCTACCAGGATCTCCTTTACATCCTGCTGGAAAAGCAGCTTCTGCAGCAGAGCTCTGCCCAGCTCCCCACTGTCCACTTCAGACATTCCCACTTGCCACCGTTTACTGGCTCAGTGGGAACACACATCCCCTAATCAGAGCAGAGGATTGAAATAGCCTCCCATTCCTTCTGCGATCATCCCGACCTTATCATTTGCGGAGAGCAGCACGCAGGAGCAGGTAGCCACAGAAGGCTGGGAGGCTGTGGGCAGCTGGCAGCAGTGAAATGTGCGGGGGAAACGTGGGAAATGAGCTCTTCCTGCGCCCCACTCCCAGCCTCTGCCAAGCCCCAAACAATGCTTCCATCGCGGCAAACATCCTCACGCTCCAACGGGAGGGGTACGGCTCATGGCGGCATTGTTCGCAAACATCCAGCTCACTCAGCATCCCAGCCCAAAAGGGGCTGACATTGTATTTTCCACAGATACATTCACATAATAAATAACACTAGCACCAGGTATTCACCAGCATGCACAACACTGCACACCGCTGCGTATCCAGTTTCTTCAAACTGATTTTTCACACACGCAATCACACAGAAACACTAGGTTGGAAGAGACCTTCAAGATCATCGAGTCCAACCCCATTTTGTGTGCCTTAGGCTTGTTTTGGACAATCATCTATGAATAAAAATTTTGAAAATGCTTCCCTTTTGAGAGCGAGGCCCAAAAAAACAGGTGAGAGGCACTGGGACGGAGGGAAAAGGGAACTTGTCACGGTATGGGTGGATGCTATGGTGGAGCAGAAGATGCCAAAAGGAAAGATGACCATGTGGAGAGCAGGTGAAGATGACAGAAAGAAGAGATAGGCAGAGCAGTGTTAGAAAACACAATGAGGAATATCAGGGATCCTCTAACATTTTCATTATTTACATATTAATTTTCTGCTTGTGTTTACATTTACATTCCTTGAGCGTACATCAGCAGTTTTGCAGATTTAAGTTTGCCACTGTCACAAAGGCGTACATACTACATTCTCTGCATTTTTTGTGACACCCTACACAGTCCACAGAACAATCTCTCCCTGGCAAAGATACAGTTCCCAGCAGAATCTGGATGAAATTCTGTACCATATCCACTCTTCCTTTTTACCTGAGGTCACTGAATGCCCTTTATCCTTATCCATGAATCCTACATTGTCTATCTCCTCACAGGAGGTTTTAGCATGCTTGTAAGTGGCAACATAAGAGGCCTTGCAAAAATGCAAGGCATTCAACGTGGTGTGTTTCTAGCCTGTGTGCTTTCTAGTGTGTTTTGAGTGTTGACCTGACAAACCAGGAAAACATATCAAAAAAATTATTTCTTGCATGACACCCTCTTTCTTCCTCTCTCACAGTTCCCTTCCACCCCTCATGCCCCTCCACATTGCAATGCACATCACTGCTGTCAGAGCAGCATGAAAATGTATGCAGGTACAACACCGGCCTTTTACAACTGTCTGAGCCAAAGGTATTAATCATCAACTGGGATTTGAAAATCATAACCAGGAGACAGCAGTCGCGACAGCTCTGCAGCATAATGACAAAATATGCAGAGCAATGTGGAAGAGGAGAACACACTCTGTGTCTTTTAGTCTCTGTGCAATTGAGAGGTATGTTAATAAGCATGTTCATTTGAATGGCTTTTATTGTAACAATAATTTTCTTGCTCCACTGGATTTTTTTATTATATTCCTTAGAGTAATAACATTAATCAAGGCACTGCTACACGGCACTGTCAAAGAAAAAGCATATCCTGAGTGAGCCTGCCTAACACAGAACCACCAGTGAATGCTGCAACGTTTATCATGGGCTGTGTGATCACATATTCCCCACACAGGCAACACACACAGGCACATATTTTTTCATAAATTATTAGATAGCATAGGCATGGTGGAGAAGAATAACTACTTCTTTAACTTAAAGGTTTATGCCAACATTTAATGCAATCAGTTGAATAACAGGACTCTCCATAAGATAACATTCCTTTGAATAATACATGGGCTAGAAAGACTATATTTAAATGAAAATGCATGAGTTGGGTTTTTAGTCACTTTGTGTGACAGCAGCAAAGGTAAATTTTCAGCAGGGCTTGTTTTGAGGTGGTGTGTGTGCACAGAGCACATGGTGAGCTTTGACCTCAAATGCAGGTGCAAGACCTTGCAGGAATGGTATCAGCATCCCCGTCACCTGCACCACCAGCACTCTTTGGCCAACAACAGTTCCACAACGTCTACACACCCTAACACATAAGCACATGCTAGAAGCTTCTGAATGGATGGAATAGGCAGATAAGGAAAGCTGGCCTTTGGAAGCACAACCCTCAGCTTGCAGCACACAAGTCCTGAAGGCCAGTGCTGTTCTGAGCCCACCAGCCAGAGCCCCGGCAGGCTGACGGACACACATCCCAGCCTGTGCTGCCTGTGCCTCCCTGGAGCACAGCGAGGGCTGGAGGAGTGACCTGGGAGAGTTCAGCGCCGGGAACTGCTCTGGCAGCCTCGCCCTGTCCTCGCGTTACCCCTCGGGCTTGCCAGCAATGATGACAGCTTTGCTCCCTTTGAACTGTCTGACGGAGCACGAGGGCTGACTTCAGCTGGCTCCTGTGCAAGGCAGAGTGCGCCGTGCCTGCACCACAAAAATCTATGGGAGAGCAGCTCTTGGCTTCAGGGGCTGCAGCACCAAGTCCCTTGGAGCGACTCCTTGTATAACCAACTTGAGAAACAGTCTGTGGTTTCCTTTAAGAGTCATTAGAGAGCGTTACATAGTTTTATGTCTAGAACTTAAAATGCTGGTATCTAATACAAACCCAAAACTTAATCACAGAATACATTTGATATTTATCCATGGCTAAAACTTGCTCAATTAAACTTTTCCAACAAACATGAAAAATACCATGCAGCACAATAACACTCAGCTGAGGACAGCATATATGCCACCAAGTAGAGCAAAACGTACATCTTATAAATTAATAGCCTCTTGAGATATGCAAATACCTTAGTTCCATGTGGTTGTCCAAATAGTTGTTGCAACACGAGCTCTTTTATCAGTTATTCCATACTTACAAGGGTCACCGCTTACTGATTTAAAAGCAGAGTCCACTCCTTTTTTCTTCTTCCTAATTTCTATTTTGTTCCAGTTCTGCTTATTCTAATTTGTTGCACTTGGCATTAGAAGCTGTGACAATTGTTTCTTATAAGAAATGCACTTCACACATTTGCGGCTCTCTTCCCTATATAATATACTGAAAGCTACCTTGGAAGGAAAGAAAATGTAGCTTACTGATTGAACATCACTCGTTCCAACACCATCACTGCAGGATAAAAATAAAAACTCCAATGCTAAAAAACACTAGGTGTCTTCATTTTAGCATCTGGAAAACATGTGCGTTAGGAAGTTTAGACATATTCCAGAAACGATAAACAAACACTGCCAAGTTCTTTCACTAGCCTGCAGTAAAAGCTAGCACAGAGGAAAAATATCCCATGCTTTAAATCCCAACTATCCCATGTAACTCAGGCTTCGAATATTTAATAGTAAGCAAAACTTATCTCTATATCTATACCTTTGCACAATAACAAACTTCAGTAACTTATTGCCAATAAAATATATCCCATTTGTCATATTTATTTATAAAATACCAATTACATGTACAAAAGTCTGAAGCTTGAAACTGAAGCTGCTCATGATGCTTATGAAACTGAGGGCTAAATATGCTCCAAAGCAATGGGATAGTTTGCCAAACTCTCGTGGCCACTCTGCCCCTCCCTACTTGGAAAAAGGCTTATGTGGGGGGAAAAGGGCCGTAGCTCTGCCTAGAGATATGTTGCAAGGGATTGATAAGGTTTGGCATTTGTTTTTCTTTTTTTAAATGCTATTTAAAACTTCTTTCATTTTTTTATCTTCTACAGTCAGTTTGTTGGGACTGTTCAGTTTGTTGGTTTCTAACTCCTGCCTAAAATAATAAAACTGTAATTTCTTGAAACCCTTCTTGAGTAAATAGAACAACCAACGAGAAAAGCTTTTTCTATCTATTAAAAACAGAGGTGCTATGCTGTTGTGGTTGGACTTTCTAAATTCTCTTCTTTTTTTTTTTTATTGTTGTGTTCAAGATACCTGATTACTGCAGGAAGAATTTATGTTACATGCTGCTAAATCCATTGAAGCAAGAGCTTTCCAGTAGTGATGGCATAGTTACATTATGATATAGTTATGTTTCTTATCTGTTGGCTACTCCATTTCTGTGTATATAGCACCATATGAACGACTAAAAGCTCTGTAAGTTTTATTATATGCACAGTGCCATGATATTTACATTCTGCATAAAGAGAGGGAGAACAGCAAATGTGGTAATTGGTCATGAGTTAGGAGCAGAAGCTCATCTCTGGTTAGGGAAAAGCCACTGTATTAACCGTGTCTTGAAAGGACTATGAGAGTCTGTGAACCACCACCTTTTCTTTTTGAAGTCTCTCACAGATATTAGGGAGAGAAGTAATATTGGAGATTCTCATGGAGACTGGGTTGGGTTTAAAGCAGAACAAAACACTGCCCTGGGGGAAATAAAATTGGATTAAATCAAATCTGGTATAAACATTACGTGTATGCTGACTGTATTTACTCACCATTCCAGCCACTCCCTGCTGGCCGAGGGCACCCCTGTAACAGCCTGACCCTGAGCATGCCAAACAAGCCTTGGCACAGGCCCAGCTTCACAGGTCTACATTTCTTGTCTGACTGAAACTCAATATGCACTTGTATCAAGAGGATGAAGAGGACCTATGGAGCAGGGTTAGATGGCTGCAGTGTTGTGATACACAGCTGAAGGCTCAGTTTACCCAGTCCCAAGTGGTGGTACTAGAATTTCTTAACGCTGGTTGCAATGTGCTGGCAATGCCTGCTGCCAGTGGCTGCCCACAGGCATCATACAAGGACCAGCCAAGCCCCATGGCTCCTCTTGTGGAGGACAGACAGTAAGTAATTAAGCAAGGTAACCACAGGGTTTCAAAAGGCAAGCCCCCACCTCATTACACTCTTGGAATGCAGGTATAATCTTGTTGCACTGTGTCATTTATATGTTGCAATCATTGGCTTGTGACATTTCCATTCCTTTTGGAAGCAATTGTTTACAAGCCATGTGTTAAGTGGCCTTGTGACTATAACAGTAAGTGGCAGCAAGTAGAAATTTTTATACAATCCACTTCAGAAAAATAAGTCTCATTTTGCATCCAGAGACATTAGCTCAAACAATTCAGGAAAGCAAATACCCTCTTTTCATCACCAATTATAGCTCCTAGACAAGTTAAAAAAATTCTCAACAGTGATATTATGAGAAAGAAATTTTTAAAAAATAAAATTTCAACCCAAACTCATGAGTTATATTCTAGATCTGGCAAAAGCTATCCTCCACTTTTCTGCCCCAGCTCTAAAAGTTTACTTTGCAAACACAAATATTTGTTGAAAGTGCCTTGTCTCAGTCAGTGGTATGCTTTCCAGTTTTTCAACAGCAGTTTTTACAGCACCATTTATACCACTGACCTTGGCCTGAAAAAAAATACAGACCACAGCCATCCAAGTAAGCTATAAACTCTGCTAACCAACTTTACAGCTTTTAAATCCTCTTAGGCTCTCTTATACAGTTTAAAGCCCCTCTGAGGCATTTATCCCCATGAATATACTTGTGTAATGCATGGAAGGTATAAGGGTTTGTCTGTAGAAGAATTTGGTTCTTCAGTCATCTTGCAAGTTCCTGACAAATCAGGTCAGAAATTTGACATGCAAAGTAAAATCAAAATCCTGATATTTCAGGATTCCTAAATAATAAATTTAGGAATTATACTGGCCAATACACCATTTTCTCAGATGTTGATTGATAACACATAAACACCACAATATGTGTTCACAGACATTCCTTATACCTTTTTCATTGGTAGTAAGATTATAAAATAGATGTATCACCTCAATTCACTATGATGAGATCTACTTTCACATCACATACCTAAAAAATCCTACTCAAGGTCTATTGTTCCAAAAGCACATTCAGTAAGCACGATTTTTAAACAACAATCAGTTGTGAGCCCTTTTTAAAACAAGTTAAATTCCGCTGATTTTACTGAGAATGGGTGGGGAGAAAGAAGGTTCCACAAAAGTGACATGGTGCCTCACTAAAGACAGCAAACTCAGTTTAATAAACTCTCTTCATTTTAAGTTGGTTTTTTTTTGTGGTGGTTTTTTTTGGGGGGGGAGGTTGGGAGTTTTTTTGTTTTGTTGTGGTTTTTTGTTGTTGCTGTTTTGTTTTTTCAAGAGCTAATAACTTCAAAACTAATATAAGAATAACCCAGTCCACCTCTGGGTCCAACTGTTCTATGCTCTTTCTATATTCTAAACATTCTGGTTCATTAAGTAAATGTAAGTAACACAGCCAGAAGTAGCAGAAAGGAACACATTGCCATTAAGAGCATAAATACCAGAGCATAAACTAAATATAAGCAGTTCTAAAATTTAAAGAGAGAGCAAAATGATTATTCAAAGAAAGTATAAACTTTCTCTTATTGGTAACATGCTGTAGTTATCATAGGTACTGTTACTAGAATATATTGAGTGTTATGGAATTCATATGTGTAGACATATTTCTTGATGAAACTCCCAAACAAGGCAAATAGAATATAATAGAAGCTTGTAAACACCACCAACTCATAAAGAGAAACTGGTGTGTAACGTTCACATACCAATTAAACTAGAAGACTAGCAAACTTGCTAACACAAGGTGTAGCTTGAAAAGAGTACCCTGAACACCCAAGCCTTACAGCTACTGTTGCTGGGGGAAAGAACTGAGTTAGTTTTCCAGGGTTACCTGGGATAGATACTACAGACAAGTTGCATTACAGTACACACTTTGGTATTTACACTCAACTTGGAAAGTTAACTCAGGAAAAGTTACTGTGGAGCAGGGTCATCACAGAGCTTTTCCCAAGAGAAGCCACAGACCAAAGGAAAAAATTGTCCTGGTCTGCCTGCATGAGTTTCCAAAAAACTAGGGTGTTCTTGGGAGCTCACTTTCTTGCAGAATTTTTACAAGCTTACTTTGAATAACTATACATCTTTGTGACAAAAGGCATAGCATTTACCACTTAAATTAGATTTATTTACAAACACAAATAATTATATAATGATGATGATTATGATAATTATTGTTAGTATTTCACCATAAGAATTTTTCTATTGTCTGTCTTTGAATAAGAAACGTATGTGGTTTGCAGACTGCTCTGCTGGAGGTGTACTGCTGTACAAGGCACCACATTGACAGAACATTATACAAGGAATAACCAGATTCTGCACTGAAATCAAAATTTAGTGCTACCAAAAAATAATTAGCAAGAGTCAGTGCAACAGGTTACTCTATCCCAATCCAGGGAGGAGGAGCTCTATTGTCAGGAGAGCTAAAACATAGATAAAAAAAAAAGCATAGTGAGAGATAATGGCAAGAAACTTTGCTAAAGACTTTGAAACTGCAAGGAAATCATATGATTTTGTAATGCAAAATCCAACAAAGAAATTGCAGGGGAGACAAACAAGTTTCCAGATCCTTTTCATTGATAAATGGACTTCAGATAAAAAACTGTGGACTTAATGTAGGATTTTTTTTTTTTAAATCCTCTTGTATAGACAAATCAACCTTTTCAGAATTATTTTCCTTAGCTTAAAACACATGTAAAACAAAATGCAAAAATTTCTTTCTAATCTGCAGCTTTGATGAAAGATAAACTAGTGGGGCTGCTGCTGAGGTTGTATGCCTTTAAATCTTTGGTGCTGATGTGAAAGTATGTGCTAGCCAGTCTGATGTTTTTAATAATTGTCAGCACAGTGTCACTGGACTTATATACATCTTGATGAGAAAGTACTAAAACAGGAACTCTGCTTCTGCTTCTTAATCTGTTGTACTCGCATCAAAGCCAGACCCTATATAAACAGGAAACTGGAATGGGCCTGATAATGTATCACCCACAGGACTGAAGCTTTAAAGGAGACTGGGCAGACAAACAGAGCTACAGCCACTTTGGCATTTTCACTGATAAAACAGTTATTCCCCAGCAGATCATCATCCTTCATGAAGCCAAGAACTGTAAAGCTCTCTGTGATTGCCAAAGGTTAAATAGCTGTACCTAAAAAACAAGTCTCAGCAACACTAAACTATACACAAATTTTCAAATTTTTGAAACATCAAAGGTGAAAGTGTCAAAAGGACCTGAAGTCCCATTTCTAAAGTGACTCAATTCCATCAACTTAGCTTTTGATATCCATCATCCAACATAATGTCTTTGCTTTTGAACATTTAATCTCTGGCCTGCTAGATGTCCAATAAGATTCCAAAACTGAGTGTCTGTAAACAACTAATTAGTATGACCAAGAAATTAATCTTGTAAGCATTCATCTCCCACTTTTTTAAAATTTGCTAATATGAACAGTTGTAAATTGTTTTTAGAAACAGCAACCACTTTAGTTGTCGCTTGAAAAAAGCCTACAGGAAAATACCACACAAGAAAGAGCACAATGCCCCCAATTTTAAACTATGTGTTATTTGGCCTGTGTTATTACTATGTGTTATAACTATATGTTATTACTGGACTGCCAGTAATGTGCACATGCCACTACTATTTAAAATAATCTTTCAGAGCATTGAGGAAATTCACTAGAAGGCACTCATGAAGATATTAGGGAGGTTTATTATAACAAATAGGACAAAGAGTGGAAAGAAGACTAAGTTCTGCAAACCATATGCTAGGGACCTTCAGAGGTGTGATACAACAGAGAAATCTAGATCTCTTGTCCTGAGGTCTTCCCTCTTAGTCGCAGAGTATTGACTTTTAGAACACCAACATCCAATCCAAAGGGCAGAGAAAAAAAACCAACCAACCAACCAACCAAAACAAAGCATGAAACTTTCTATAAGATAAAGTTTACGGCATAAATAAATAAAAGTGCATAGCATCATTAATAGGGGTCTGGCTTACGAGCATTAGAATTTCAGAAGACTACAGATACTGTGCTGTTGTGACAGATTAACTGTGCACCTAATCAGGCAGTAATATCTTTCACCAGCTCACAAACTCATATTAGAGTAAAAAAAAACAAAGCAAAGGAACTTACAGGCATAAAATCATTTCCCAAAATATAAAACAAAAATCTACAGATGTATGCTCGTTATCAAGAATTGAGATTTTCTTTGCTTTATATCAGGGAGGTTTTCAGTTGCTCTACAAGTGTTTCTTCCCATTTCTGCTCATTAATCCATAGCGTAAAAATAATTGACAGTGAGGCAGTCTTTAGTTTTAACTGAAAGCTGAGGAAAAATACATTGGTTAGGTATTTAATGTGTAGTTCCTAGATGCCAGAAATTGTGCTGTGTTCAGTTTAAGATTAACTTATTTTCCCACTCTACAGTTACTATATTTATAAATTTTGTATTTCGAAGAATCACAGGATGAGTCATATTGGAAGGCACCACAACTGGTCACCTGGTCCCTCCTCTTGACTCAAGCAGGATAATCCTAGAGTACATGGCACAGGATTCTGTCCAGATGGTTCTTGAATATTTTGCATGAGAGAGACTCCACAGCCTCTCTGGGCAATCTGTTCCAGTGTTTGGTCACCTGCACAGTAAGGAAGTTCTTCCTCATATTTAGGTAGAATTTCCTGTGCATTAGTTCCTGGCCATTTCTTCTTGTCCTGTTGCTTGACACTGAGAAAAGCCTGGCTCCATCCTCTTGACACCCTCCCTTCAGATACTGACAGGTCCCCTCTGTCACCCCTTCTTGAGGCTGAACAGGCCCAGCTCCCTCTGCCTGTCCTCATAAGAGGATGCTCCAGTCCCTTGATCATCTTTGTTGCTGTACATTGGATCTGTTCAAGCTTTCCATGTCTCTCTTGTCCTGAGGAGCCCAGAACTGGACACAGCACTCCAGGTGTGCCTCACCAGGCCTGAGCAGAGGGGCAGGATCACCTCCCTCATCCTGCTGGCAATGCTCTTCCTGATGTAATGTACCCCAGGGTCCCATTGGCCTTCTTGGCCACCAGGGCACTGCTGGCCCAAGGACAGCTTGCTGTCCACCAGGACCCCCAGGTCCTTCTCTACAGAGCTGCACCAGCAGGTCAGCCCTCAGCCTGTACTGGTGCTTGAGGTTATTCCTCCCCAGGGGCAGGACCCTGCACTTACCTTTGAATTTCAGAAGGCTCTTTGTGCCCATTTCTCTAGCCTGTCAAGGTCTTCCTGAAGGACTGCACAGCTTTCCGGGGTGTCAGACTCTCCTCCCAGCTTTGGGTCGTCAGTGAGCTTGTTGAGGAGGCATCTGCCCCTACATCCAAGACACTGATGGATAAGTTAAACAATACTGGGCCCAGTAGACAAACCTGGGGAACAACAATAGTGACAGGCCTCTAACTAGACCCTGTCACTGATCACGAGCCTCTGGGATCTGCTGCTCAGCCAGTTCTTAATCCAGCCCACTACCCACTCCAAAGTTTGCCTACGAGCATATTGTGAGAGGCAGTTTGAAAAGCCTTGCTGAAGGCAAGGTAAAGAATACCCACTGTTCTCCCCATCCATCCAGGAAGCTCTTCCATCATAGAATGCAGCCAGGTTGGTCAAACCTCATTCACATTTAGTGTATCCATTCCTGATCACCCTCTTGTCCTCCATGTGTCCTCCAGAGTGAGGTGCTCCACCTTTCCAGGGATTTAGGGAAGGCGGACTGTCAGTAGTTCCTAGGTCCTCCTTCTTACCCTTTTTGTTTATGTTACGTGAGTCCCACTCACAAACAGCTCCAGCTCTAAGTTGTAGCACACCTCACAGGCTGGAAAGCTAGAAAACTGAGGAAGGCAAGGGGTCCTCCAACCACCTCTACTCACCTCCAACTATATCAGAACGCTGATTCACCTTTTTCTTTCTTTTCACAGCAAGATATGTTGGTCCAGCCTTAATTCCAGCATTGCTGGATTTCCATGGTTGCACTGTTCAAAGGTTTTAGGGTAAGTCTCAATAAAAAAAGATTAAATAATATCAAGATATGTTTAGCTGCATGACAGAGGAGTCATAAGCCCTATTTTGTGTCTTTTCTTAAGCACACACAAAATGTTTCCCCAGAATTGTACTTAAAGATTTATTACAACCACAATTATTTCAAAATGTGCGTAAAAACAAGTAGAAATTTATTCCTTAATCCTGTCAATAAATAAAATAAGAAATAAGCTAGCCCTGGTAATAGAGAACAGAATGTGACAGAATGGAGTATTTGATTCAAAACTTATCTGAAGGCTTAAGAATGTTATATAAGTTAACTGCCTTATTTTCTCTTTCTGTGACATGCATATCCTGTGTTTTCTCAGAGCACTGATGAGTCAGTTAAAAATATATTGTTATTAGGTATTCAGGCTCAGGTCAAATAACTGGATCTCCTCAAGGGACAGGACAGTATCTTGGACATGTGGGCAACCATACCTTTTATCATTGACTCATATATCCTTTGGGTTTGCTCCTAAAAGACTTTAAGTACGTTGTTCCATGGAAAATCCTTATATGCTTCCCTTTCACAATATCTATAACATTCTCCAATTATTGCAGACTAAGTAAGCCTTTAAGTTGCTGCTTGTCACCATTGTATCTCATCTCTTTTCTCTCACAATATTAACTAACTCACAGCAAGATGGAAAAACCAAAAGCAATTTAACTCTTTGACCAAAACCTCTTACCTAGTGCAACAGGTTATCTGAGTGTAAAAGAGATCTTCTTCAGCCATATAAATAATAATATTTCTACTGTCACATCCCATCTATGAATCCCTTCCTATTTCGGGAATCTGGAAGGGGAGATAAAAGCATGGTCTTTTAGGACCAGAGCAGGAAGTGGCTATCACTGTTAATAAAAGTCACGTCCATAATGCTCTATGAGCAGCAAGTGTATTGAAATGTTGCTCTTTGGGAAAAAAAAAAAAAAAAAAAAAGAGAGAGAGAGAGAGACATACTTTAGCTGTTCTTGTGCTTATTTTGTTCATTATTACTGCTGTTCAATAACAATGCATTTGCATTGGTTTTGATCAAAATATCCCAATTCTCAGATCTTAACATACATTATATTTTGTTTTGTAAAGGGCTATTGGCATGAATTATACTATATAAGGTAGAATTCCTTCTTTTCAACATATCAAATATTTTAAATCATCTACAGTTATGAAATTTTCCTCAAGGCTTAAGGTACTTTACTGCCAAGACCTATCTCTCAGAAGTGCAATCTGCCCTTGGTTAGAGCCAGTGCCATCTCCTGCTTCATTTTCTCTTCTAGTGTGTTTTTTTAATTTTCAAATAATTACAGAGGGCCTTAAACATCATTCAAATGAATAGGGAGGGGGACAGAAATACCCTTTGCAAGAAATTAATTCGAGGTTGCAGTAGGATTTTTTTTGTGCTGATAAAATTGCCACAAGAAGAATACACTATTGCCACGTCAATTTTGGAAATACAAAATCTGTGTGTAGTATGTATGCTGTTCCACAGTAAAAATCATATGCACACTGGGTATGTATAATTAATGAAAACAGAGTGTGCATTGTGAACAGGAATTGAGACACGATAAGCACAGAACAATTCCACAGAAGAAATTTGTAACTGTATCTTTGGCAAGCAAGCAATTTCATATTTTGATTTAAACCTTAGTTTATTACCAGCAGTAATTCACCTGTAAAAGTCTCAGTTTTGTGACTTTCCATTTACTCATACAGCTCTAAAAGAAAAGACTCAGTTCTTCTGGTTAACATATAGGACACAAAATTATTCATTAGACTATGAATCATAAAATATGACAGATGCCTGGCCGAGCATCCAAGGATGGAGTAAAGGTCTTCCCTTATTTATACACAAGTTAATGTGGAATGGTGCCATAGGCTTTATCTAGACAAAGATTTAAAAGTGAGCTGTTAACATGCCTTAGCTAAAACATATGTTAAAGAATATTTTATTATTGTATATCTATACTTTGATGCACCATAAGCTGATGAAAATGTAGCATGATAGGAAATGTATCTTAATTAAGGGAAGAAGATGTACACCAGGGGATGCAAACCAGAATTCTAAAATGCATTAGTCAGAACTTGATAGCTGATGCTTTATTCTCTGTCCACCTCCAAGTGATTGACTAGAAAAAGCTATGGAAGAAAAAGTTAAGTACTATTTATGCAAATGATTAGCTAGAATCTCCAATTTTACTTACATCAAAGTTAAAGCAATAAGGCATCACCTCATGTCGTATTAACTTAAGCTACAATGCTCCCAGTTGTCTCTAAAGCAACCCTACCAAGAAAGAGCAATAGGAGAAAAAATGCTGCCTATGAAGTTAAAGCATATTAAGTCAAGAAACCAAAAAAACTCATTCCAAGTTTGATAACACTTTAAAAAATGAACTATGAAGCATTAAGAATGAACTAAGTCTTTTGGCCCAGAAAACTGAACTATGCTCTTTGAAAGCCAAAAATAATTTGAAAATATCAAAACATCCCATACTAACCACATTTCACTTTTCTTTACTAAAATCACAACAATGAGATTATTTGGATAACAGTGACCCATGCTCCATAAATTTCCTGTCCAATAGTGGTAAAAGGATGGGTACTGTTTGCATGAGTGTTAAGAAGTAATGTGCAACATAATGTAGTGTACACATCGGAGGGCAAAGCAGAGATATATCAGGGTACAAAGTAAAACTGAACTAAAATGATTTAACAAGTGATGGCTTCATGTTCATTAAGATTGTTTTCTGTAGACAATTACGTATCCAACCAGCGAAAAAAAATTCTGTTGTATTAAACACACATATCCATGCATTTGCACATGTACATGTATGTCTCAAAACACAGGCTTTAAAAACAAGAAAAATGTTAGCAGTAGCCAGACCAATCCATCTGTAAAATTGTGTCTGAATTTTCACCTCTTCGTGATGGAGTTGTGTTATTTACTTCAGCCTGCAAGTCTATTAAATAGCCTATCAGCTCTATTTCTAGTGTATACCCTTGGACTGAGACATTCACTCACAGTGAACACTCAGGCTGGAGTGGGACAATTAAAAAGTGGAGGACTTCTGTCAAGGGAGGCTTTTTGGTGACACATGAGTTGCAAAGAAATGCTAACACAGCAAACAAACAAGCATAAATAATTCCTCAGATCTGGAAGTGTAAAGGAAAGCAATGTTATTCTCATGGTGGGAAGACATTAATTATTTCAATATGGAATTTATTGTGGTTAATGGATGTAGACTAAGAGAAGAAAAATCAATAGAGTCATGCATGTATTCCATTTGAGAGATGCAAAGCATCCTTACTCTAAGCAAGGATAGAAAAGTGGGAAACAGATTTTAATTTTTTAATAGTTTGAAAAACAGTAACATATTATTATGAGTTTTACTCACGGAAATTAACTAATTAACTAGAGGATGTCATCAACCAGAATCAGGATGGGGAAACAAAAAGCAAGGCAACTTCCCTTCTGTAAATAACATTTATTCATCTTTTATTCATTCATTTTATAACACAACCTGCAGTCAGTACAAATTTACTAGCAGGATGCATTAAGGAAAAGCATAAAATGATCTGTTTCCTCACCATTGACCATACTTCACCTTTTTCCTATAAAGAATGAGATAATGAAAACTCATATGGGTTTATGACATTCCCCTTGCAAATTCAGATCAGTAAAAGTCTGCCCTTCTTACTGGCTTATGCGTAGTGTAATTGTTTGGCTAAGGTCCTGATCAACAAATACTCTCTTGCTTCCAGGGGAGCAATGCAACTAGACCCTTTATTGTGTTTTTTGGAAGAATCAGAACACGGGTAGAAAAATGTTAAGAGGGAAACTTAAACCTAGGCCAGGCAGTAAAATTCCCCAGGGGAAAATCATGTTTATTAAGTGACTCTTTTTGCTCAGTAAAGGTTAGCAAGCATTGCAACAAATTTCCTCTTGGGTCAAATAAAGCTAGAAAGGGAATGGATGTGATGCCACCTGACAGGCCTTGATTTTCAGATGGAAGCTACAGTAGTATTTTGGACTCTCAGGTTCTGGATCTTGATTTACAATAATAAAACAATGTCTCCATGATTATTTTTTTCAAATAAAAAAAGTTATTTTATTTCTGGAGAAATTTGCACAGAATTTTGCTTCTGCTTAACCCTTAAAAGAACTAAAGCATCTACTTCATTTTTTTTCAGCCTTAGAAAAGTGCATTCCTGTGAGAGGTTCATTGAGTTCCCCTTAAGGAAAATAAATCCACTGTATTTACTGAGAGATGCATTCTATAGATGATCTAGCATCTCATTAAGATGATTTTACCCCATACTGTTCTGGCACACAGGCTCTCACAAACAACATTTTCAATACTCTGCTCTTCAGATTTCATCACAATCCTAAACTAGGTCACCTGGAATGATGGCATGGAACAAAAACAAACAGATCAGAGCCAACCTCTTCCTTTCTTAACTACCTGATATTAACAGGTATCTTCCCTGCAAAGGGAAATTTAAGAATAAAAAAAATGTTTTCAATAGAGCTTTACCAGTAGCTGGTTCCTCAAAGCAGGCTCAGGTTGACAATGAGTGACAGTGACTGCCAGTCGAGGGCTGTTCAATAGTTTGTGTCACCAAAGCTCTCATTTCTAGCAGACCAGGGCACGGATTTCCACCCCAGGGGGCTGAGGAGCTGTGGCTGGAATGGCTCTGGCACATGAACAATCTCTACCCGAGAGAGGGAAGCTCCAGGTCAGGGCTGAGGTCACTTCTGTAGAGACAGAGAGCAGCAAGACCTATTCTTAGCACACATGAGCTGACATTTGGTAAAACCGTCACAGAGACAAGGGAGCGTGTGAATACTTTCTCAAGAGGCCAAGAGCCACGTCACCCTGCTAACTCATATTACAACTCCAGCTTACCTCATGTTAGCTACTGCACGTTAGCCAAGGTGTAGGAAAAAATACATCCATTGTCCAGGGAAGACAAGGAAGCTGAAATTTAATTATAAAATGGACTTGCCATTACATTGGCCATATTTAATTAGTTTTATGAATAAACAGCCTAACCTTTCAAGGGACATCAAACTAATAGTAATGTTGAACTTAAGATCAATCCATAAGAATTCAGACTCTTATCAGCTGGAATCTTGGATAAAAAAAAATGTTTTGATATTGCTTTGTTATTTTGCTTTCTAAAACACATCTAAAAAATTGTTTTAAATGGACAGCTGTTATCACTAATGGTATTTATTTTAGCTATCTCACTCTTGCTACTCAGGCAAACCTTCAGGGAGGAAGAAAGGAACAGGAAGAAAAAGATAAAGGAAGAACAGACAGAAGCAAAGTAAGCAATAAAATATTGAACAAGGACCACAACAGAAAATTGCCAAATATGAAACTAAATTAGTGCCAGGCATTGTTTGAATCTTCAACACAAATTCCAAGCTAGGTTCTGAAGCAAGGTCCCTGAATGAAAAAAACAATAAATTTTAATTCCTTGGCCTCCACCTGTTGTAAATAGTTGCAAAACACACATATCTTCTTTACACCTATAACTTCTGCTGGGTTCAGTAGTGCAAAAAGTCTCATTATTGCAGCAGATAAGACAGAATTACTACTCTGGGTTTGACATAGCGGAGTGCCTCATTACACACTGTCACAGACATCACAGGATGCACCAGAGATTTCTTCGTCAAGGAGAAATAATGAGCTGTCCTGGCTCCACAGTCTTTTATAACCTCCCAGATGTTTGCATTTATTTATTTATTTATTTATTTATTTATTTATCAAATTTAAAACACCCCCAAACCCATATCAACTAAGTAATGAAAAATAAGCCTTTATCAGCATAAACCTGATAAAGATCAAAATACTGAGATTGCTGACAGGGCACCGTAATGGAAATAATCTATTTATTCAGCATTCTGTTTCAATCATATGAGACGCATTCCGATTCCTTCCCTAATTCCCTCCTCATTAACATCCTGTCCAGTTTGCTGCAGGCCATGACGTAGGCTCTGATAATAGTTTTGGCATATGTTTCCCAAGGAAAGGCCCAGCCACCCTTCTGCTGAGCGGATGTCGATTGTGTTAATGCTGAAGGTGCACATGCACCACCTCCCGCTGGGCCCAGGCCCCAGCACGCACGTGACTTGTCACTGTCACTTAGTGCTGACCACTGAAAATCATACATAGATACTACAGACCACCTCTGTATGTGGGCAGTGCATGTATGAGTGTCAGTATGCAGAGACACACACACACCAGCCATCCACTCAAAGCACACAGAAGAGCTTACTATATCTTACGGTGAAAAGAAATCACTATCAGCCCCTGAAATCTCAGAGGAATGGCAAAAAGTACCTCATGGAAAAGGCAAGTTCTCTCAATTCTATCATCCTAGATCCTCATATATAACAGCCAGTGATATAAGGCTTTTTCAATTTCTAAATTTTTTTCCCTCCTAGAGTTATGCAGAATTTTAATGCAAAACTATCACAAAGTCTTCAGCAGTGATAAGACAAAATGAGTTTCCAAACACATGAGATGAATCAGTTGGAGTGGTGATCCTCAATAAACAAAACCAGAGATAAGTAGTCAAACACTCCTCTTTGGCCTCTTTTTCATCAGCAAATTAAACAGCTCCAAGAAGCAAATCCAGACAGTAGACTTTAATTGTCTCTGCAGTTCACTTATTAGACAAGTTCTTGGCACAGGTTTGGCAGACTCCCCAGCACCACAGGGGAAAAACACAGCCCAGAGATAAATCCCGTAAGATTGGACATGGGCACCTTTTTTTGGAGAGTGAGAGTTGTATGATTTCATCATGGGCTGTCTGTATCCTAGTGCCAGAGGATACTCCCAGGCAAGTTTAACTTCTTAGTACAATCTTCCTGTCCACTGTCAAAGCAGAGCCCTGGTCTAATACAGGTACCACATCTCTCTCAAACATGGAACAACCTCACAGTATCATTATTTCAGACTAGAATTTCATTACTTTTCTTATCTGGTGAAACCAGCTATGTCTGAGCTCCATCATACAGTTCTGTGAAGAACACTTAATGGAACAATATGTAGAACAGCAAGAATTTGCCACATCAAATGTAATCCTTACCAAGCATTCTCAAAAGATGAAGTAATAACAGCAAAACTGACCCTGTAAATAACATCTAGAAGAGTACAAAGATGTGAAAAGTAAAATACTAAGCCTTCTCTTTCAAAAATTACTATGGATAAACAAGCATATAAACATACACGCAACTCACAACATCATAGAAATCTCTGAGCTGTTGTATGTTATGAGCACACTACCTATGCAGGGACAGGTAATGCACTTCTGCAGGGCCTAAAATCTCACTGAGGGAAAGGAAAATAATTGCTACGGTCCTAAAGCAGAGTCCAGAGGATGGATTTCCCAGCTTCTTCCACTGGGATTTCTGGAACCTGTTCACTCATGCTGCACATTCTCCCTAAAACCCATGAGACCCAGAGTTTCACTCTGGAACAGTACCTACCATGAACTGCTGAGCTGGCAGACACATTAATCTGCAGACAAAAATTACAGAAAGTTAACAAAAAACAACCTAAACTTTGTATTGTAGATGCAAGCAAAAGGAGTGAAAAATGGAGAGCAAAGTGTCTCAGTATTTCACATTTTTCCAAGTCAAAAAAACCCAGTACAATTTCCCACAGAAATGCAGTTTTCATTTATCCATGCCTGCATACCTTCAAAACTGAAACTCCGAATTCTCATCTTTAACAAATAGAAGGATATCTTCCAGTACAAGTCAAAAAAAGAGGTGACTTGACTGTCTCCTTCACAAATTCATCATAAAGAGTCACATATCTTCACATTCTCTCATTAAACAATTAAACAATTCAATAGGGCTACAGATTCTAGTGAAGTTGCCAATATTGATATAACATCCTAATCTACACTCCTAACACCTGTGTTTACAGACATTTAGCAGTGTAGCATCAATACTAAACATAGCCACAGTACAAATTCTCTCGCTGCTGTTCCTTTCTTCAGTCAGTGATCCCCCCTTCCTCGCCACGCCCTTCACATGGCAGGTGAATGTGCATTGCAAAACTTATTTTGACAGAGACAGGGCAAGAGCTATAATTTGGCACAAAACCCTCCTAGAAAAACAAGCAGGATGGGCATTTTTTCCTAGTACTACTCATCTCAAGATTGCAGGGTTCTGAGGGCTGTTGATTTTGGTTTGTTTTTCCTGAAATCCCATTTCATATAACCCCATGCTCGGCAACACCCTTGTGAACTGCTGACTTTTCTTAAAATGGCCACAGATTATCCCCAAAAGTGAAGCCCTTTTCAAGGAAAATGGTTGTTCCCTCATATCTATAATTTAGAAAGGAAATATGAGAACACAGACAGGAAGGAAAGTATGGGAAGCTACAAAAGCAAAAATGTGTAACTATAAGTAGAGAGTCTATATATAAATTCTAGACCAAAGTAAAATCCTTGTTTCAAAATACACCTCTCGCAGAAGTACATGTATTTTATTTGACAGTATTCACCTGCTCCTTGCAATACTGGACCCTAAGGAATTATAACTTGGAAATATATTTTAGATACAATGAAATATATACTCATAAACCAACAAGGTAAAATACTGAAGTGAGTCAACTGCAAAGCATGGTAAAGATCTGGCCTCCTTTCCCCTTCATGCAGCATCTCTGAGGTGGTACAGAAAACTCAGCATTGAGAGCCAGCCATGAGAAATGTCACATTGATGCCTGATTTGGTTACATTTCCCATCACCAAGTAGGCAGGAAATGTTCTCAGGCTCACAAAAAGGTGAATAGAAGCCACAGTTAAAAGTAGACTCTTTTTTCCCTTCCCATGCTGCACACTATTAATCTGAAAGACCAGAAGCCGTATGGGGATCGAGTTATTATCCAGATACTTACTGCCTTCAGGTGGCTCCACCACGCTTTAAAAAGAAAGATTGTCAGCAGATGTGCCCATCTACTCTGCCCCTTTTTCATATGTCTACAAGATTATTACATTTACACCCACCCGCACACTGTAGCCAAAGGTGTGCCAGTACTTCACAATCCAACCTTTTTTTATTCTCCCTCCCTTAGGAATTCCGAGGTCAATACTCGAGTTAAAAAAATCACACTGTGCTTCAACACCACAAGTTTTTTTTTTAAAGAGATGATCTAGAGATTTATTTTCTTGAGCTGCTGCACCTGGAATGCAGCAATTATGGCATAGATATCTCCCCAAGAGCTCTGTCATCTCCCACATCAGGTGTCTTGGCTGTAAGCACTGCAATACCATGCCTCTACTCCCTTGTCATCAAATGCATTCTCACTTCTATGGGTCTTAACGTCCTACTAATATTAAAGGAATTTTCAAAGGAAGCAGCTACCAAAATGAACAACTCCTCCAGAAGTTTAATTACAATTATCCCAGTATCTTCTTTTTCACGCTTCTGAACTGTAGATGGAATTACTGGTCAGGGAGCAGGTTGTCACTAGCCGTAAATTGGCTATTTGAGCAAACTAGGTACATAGAGCAAACATAAATAATAATTATCAACACCCTCTCCCATTTTGTTTTTATTTGTCGATATCTGGACAATGAGAAAAAAGAGCTTTTTTATCAAAAAAGTTTTCATATCAGATACGTGCACAGAAAGTCATCACAGATCTCTTCAAATGTAATGTTTTACATATATTACATATGTTAAAGCCACAATATCTCAAAGATGCAACTTAATTGATGGTGTAAACTTGGTTTACTCTAACACTCCTTGGCAGCTCATACTGGTGAATTGCCAGATAATCAGAGGGCTGGAACACCTCTTCTACGAGGAAAGCCTGAGAGCTGGGGTTGTTCAGCCCAAAGAGATCCTTTTGCAGCCTTCCAATACCTTAACAGGGCTTATAAAAAGGAAGGAGAAAGACTTTTTATACAGGCAGATAGTGATAGGACAAGGGACAATGATTTCAAACTGAAAGAAGGCAGGTTTAATTAGGTATTAGGAAGAAATAATTTGCTGTGGGTGTGGTGAGGCATTGGTAAAGGTTGCCCAGTGAAGCTGTTGATGCCCATGGAAATGTTCAAGGCCAAGTTGGATGGGGCCCTGAGCAACCTGGTTTAGTGAAAGGTGTCCCTGCCCATGGCAGGTGGGTTGACACTAGGTGATCTTTAAGGTCCTTTCCAACCTAACATTCTATGATTCCATTTCACATCCACTTAACAACATGAAAAGATTGTGTACACATCTATAGGTGTGGCATCTCAAACTCATGAACTCATTGGCTTACCTATGTCTTCATAACCTTGTGGGCTAATTTGCAAAAAGAGTAAATGTAAAAAAACAACCAATCAAAATACATCCAGACAACTCACTTCAGGACATCTGAGCAAAGCTTTTCTCTGTTCACTCATGCAATCATAGAGATTCATCACCGGTAACTGGTGATCATTTAGAAGCATGGTGAAAATTTCAGAAAATTTTTTGCCATGTATGTATTTGAATTATTTGAGTTTCTTAATGCAAATAACGAGAAGTCTTTTCTGATTTCTATTTTTTTTCTGGCTTTACCTTGGTGGAAACACTTCAAAATACTTTTTTTCTTCTACCACAGAAACAAAATTCTTTGTGCAGAAAGAAATAAAGGTAGTAAAGATTATATCAGTTGTTCATTTCACAATGCAACCAGAACTATGCTGCAGGGAAGTGAAGCTGAAGGTTAAATTTGGGAATGCAGCAGGAGAACCTTTCAGCTGAACATATTGAGGCAGCTTCCTCTTGAACACAAACTAGAGATGACTTCATAAACACTAAATTACTATTTTTAACCATGTGAGAAACAACATAAATACAAAAAAAAGTCAGAATTTTTTCCAAGATGGACCGGTTGCTCTTATTCTTTCAAATCTACTTTGAAACACTCTCTTCCAGGCTCAATTATTCAGTCCCCAATGTTGAAGCATCCTTAAAAATCACTTGGTGCAATTGAAGAAGGTTTGTGTTCTCTATCAGAAGTGTCCTCACACTAAAAATGGCTCTGAAAGGATTTGGAAGGCACTATCCAAGTCAACATGCACTTTACAGTTACACAGGCTTAGTTTATGCTAGTATTACATGAAATTACTCCAGGGCCCAGGAATGCACATGTGCACTCAGGTTTCCCCACACATGTGAATGCATTCAGATACCTTTATTCTGAAATCCTCTTAGACGACTTCAACAATTCATTTAAAAGGCTTGTCAAGATTTTCTGGTTTTCAATACACTTCAATCTCCCTAGTGATTATAATCAGCCCCAAAGCACAGGGCTATGCTTGTAGCACTGCAAAATCCCACTCACCAACTGCATGCTTTTTATCCTAACATGAAGTCAAAAGAACAGGTACCTAGATTTTGCACCTGTGTTGGAAATTTTCAAGAAAATTTTCAAACATAGTTTGATGTTAACAAGACAAAAAAATATATCTATATGTATGCATGTTAATATTGTGACTCCAGCATATGTTTCTAATATTTTATTTAAAACTCATAAAATTAACATCTTACTTCTACACTTCTTGTCTTTGAATAGCGTTTCCTTTCTAAACTGTCATTGTCATTAAAATTAAATTAAACATTTGCAACATGTTTAGAGACATAAGGAAACTATTTGCGCGCACACTTTCAGAGCAGGCACTCCTCAAAAAAAAATTGGAAAAGAAAGGGCAGTATGATTCTATTTCATCATATCATTATTTACTAATTAATAAAATGCTCCCTCTGGGTTCAAATATCGCTTTTGCAGTAATTTTTTCGCTATAATTCGGTGCATTTACACAAAGGTAAAGACAAGATGCGATTTGCACCACAATATGAAATGCAACTACTAACAATATTATTGTGTAGAGTTCAGTGAATGCTAGCAGTTTTGGATTTTTGGTGCACATCAGCATTCCAAATCCCAGAATCATAAAACAATTGTGGTTGTAAGGGTCCCTAAAGATCATCCAGTTCCAACACCCCTGCCATGGGAAAGGACATCTTCCACTAGACCAGGTCACTCAAGCACCCTTTCAACATGAATGTTGACAGAGAAGAAGCTCTCTGGCCAACTTGTTCCACTGTCTCATTATTCTCATTAAAAAATATCTTCTTTTTATCTAATCTACACTCACCTTCCTTCAGTTTGAAGCCATTCACTCCCATTCCACCACTACAGGCCCTTGTACAAAGTCCCTCTCCAGCTCTCTTGTAGACTCCTGTTAGGTACTGGAAGGCTGCTCTAAGGTCTCCCCAGAACCTTCTCCAGGCTGAACAACCCCAACTCTCTCAGCCTGTTTTCATAGTTGTTCCAGCCCTCTGATCATATCTGTGTCCTTCTTCTGGACTTGCTCAAACAGGTCTGTATCATTCTTATGCTGGGAACCCCATAGCTGGATGCAGCACTCCGAGTGGGGTCTCACCAAAGAGGAGTAGAGGGGCGGAATCCCTTCTTTTAGTGTGGTGTCCACACTTGTGTGGATGCAACCAGAATACAGTTGGCATTCTGGGCTGCATGCACACATTGCCAGCTCATGCTGAGCTTCCTGTCAATCCACACTCACAAGTCCTTTTCCTCAGGACCGCTCTCAATCCATTTCTCAACCACTTAGCCTGTATTTGTGTCTGGGATTGCCTCAGTATAGGTGCAGGACCTTACACTTGGCCTTGTTGAACTTTGGGATTAGCAAACATCCACATCTTAAGCTGGTCAAGGCCCCTCTGGATGGCATCCCTTCCCTTCAGCCTGTTGACTGCACTGCACATTTTGGTGTTGTTGGCAATCTTGCTGATGGTGCACCAATCCCACTGTCCATGTCACCAACAAAGATGTCCAACAGTACTGACCCCAGTACTGACTCCTGGGGGATACCACCCATCACTGTCCTTCACTTGGACATCAAGACATTGATTGGAACACTTTGAGTGAAACTCTCCAGCCACTTCCTTATTCACCAAGTGATCAAATCCATGCCTCTCCAGTTTAGAGGATATTATTGTGAAATGCTTTGCACAAGTCCAGGTAGATTACATCAGTTGCTCTTCCCTTATCCAGCATGTCACCAAAGGCCACTAAATTTGTCTGGCATGATTTGCTCTTAGGCAAACCATGTTGGCTGCCACCAATCACCTCTTTATTTTCCACATGACTCAGCACAGTTTCCAGGAGGATCTTTCCTATGATCTTGCCAGGCATTGAGATGAGACTGACTGTCCTGCAGTTCCTCAGGTCTTCCTTTTTTCCCTTTTATATTTCCCCTTTTCCAGTCAGTGACAACTTCACTGGACTGCCATGACTTTTCAAATGTGATGAGCATTTGCAGACATTTGTTTGCAAATTTTCAAAGTTTCCAGGCCTTTTAAAATCCCTTCCGCAGCTCTTGTTGAAGTTACTCTTGTCCTATACTTTGACATTAATTAAAACAGATAATTGGGTATGAGAGGAGATGGTAGAATAAACAGATATTGGGTATAGAAGGTGACTGATGAGCAGAAGCAGTGGTCATCCTGTTGCACATCTGGACCCACAAAGTCCTGCAGCTCAACTAGATGTGTTAGAGATACTATCATATTCTCTTCCTAAAGCATGTATTTGCTACAGTGCTAAGGCTGAGAAAACCAAAGATATTGAAGAGTCATTGCTGGACAGGACCTCTCAAGGCAAACTTACTCACCTCACTACTCCAGTGACCTGATTCAATGACCCTGAGTTGGCCCTAGGTCCTCCTCGCAGAAAAACTCTTCTGTTGAGGATATGTTGCCTTCTTGCCTGCTGCAACACAGCCTCTGCAGCACGGGATTAGATGAGCTACTTGAATTCCCTGAGCTCCACAAGGGGAGGGGGAGCTGTCCAGAAATGGTTGGTTCTTGGTTCTCTCAGAGGAAAGGGGAAAGGTGAATAAAAACCCCACTGATCAGTCAGTTGTTTCTTTTTATTGACAATATGCAATATCCCTATAAATCCATCATCTGTGGGACAAGACAATTACCTGAAGAGCTAAAATCTACTCTCAGGTCACAAGCAAGGCTGAGATATCTAGGTAATATCAGAGAGACAATTACCTACGGAGAGGAAGCAGCCAGAAAGAGGATGATAAGTACCAACAATTTGCTTATATAACAACAGGGGACAGAGAGCCATATGTCTTCAGCAAAATAGCATCTTGCTTCTTCCAAGAAATTGAACTATAATCTCAACTGACAAAATACAAACTTCAGGGTATTATTTTAGGATGAGGAATAATCTTACTGTCAGATTTGCTTCTGTGCTGCGTCTGCCTCGCTTTCTAGTTGCTCCAGTTGGCTGTACAGAGATGCTCAGGCAAAGCAGGGACTGGAAAAATTCCTGTGATAAACCAGTGTGAAGTACAGGTCTGTGTTCATTGCCTCCTGTAGAAGGAACAGAATTAATTATTTAGCTGCTCATGGCCTTTGAACCTTAAGGGTTATGATCTGAACAAGAATACACCCTGTCCCTGAAGTTCACTGAAGTGCAGATGCTGAAGCTATGAGGCTAATTCCCTTCCATAAAGGCAATCAAAACACCCTGATGGCACCTGGTGAACATTAAAGGCAGCTTTGGTTTCAAAGTCAGAAGCCCTTGGGAAAAACAGAGGTCACATTTGTCAGGTCACTCTTTGCTCTCCAAACATTGCTTTCCTCCTTTCTTTCTTTATGTTTTCATTAACACTATCAAGCCTGACAAATATTTTCCTTCTACTTTTCTTTTCTTCTTCCTCTCTCCCCATCTCCCTCGACTTTGTCCATCATCTGTACCAGCCAGTTCTACCCCTTACCCTGTGATAACTTGATTAAGAGAGTGAGCTCATTTGTATGGTAAAGTAGCAAACCAGAGCTGGTAAAGCCAAGCACATCTGTTTTGTGCATGGCTGTTCTCCTGTGCATCAGCCTGTTAGTCAACATCCATGCAATGTTATGCATGGATAGTAATTCCTGTACCTTAAAGCAGAACCACTACCCATGTGGCTCCTGAGGGTGAAATAAGCAGGGAATAGCTTATATAGGAAAAGCAAAAAAACATGACACTGAGGCAGCTGGCCTAGGAGTTTGTTTTCAGGAGAGATTATTGGCAGAAAAGAAAAATAAAGGACTGGAGGAAGACGAGACTTCTCCCTACAGGGAGATTCTTCTCAGCAGTTCAGTGCTGATGAGTTCACATCCTAAGCCCCCTTTCACAAATGTCACACCTACCAAGCCTTATGTAACATAGCTGAAGATGGTCTCATTATCTATGTAAGCTACATAGATATAGTGGCAATACTTAATTATACACTTGCTAAGTCATTACATTTCATCACTAAATAAAACAGTGTTTCAAAGCTGGAAATACCTTGTAGAAGTCAGAGTTGCTGTACTGCTTCTAACTCTGCACAGCAGAACTGAAGCCACCTCCTTTCATGGATCTAGGCATCTATGCCTATTATTATCTGTTGGTGAAATGGAAAAGCATGAATACTGTTGGCATGGCAATATAGGGGCAATTTGTTCCCAAGCAGGCCCTTACCCTGTAATTTTGTATGTCTGTGAATACACTTAATCAGGAGGGCTACAGTATTTTAATGGATGAAAAAGTGCCTTTTTTTTCCTTATAAAGGATTGCTATAGTGATTAACACCACTCCTTCTTAAAATCCTGATATCTCTTGCTTGTGTGTAAAGATTAAATAATTGAATAAGCCTTTTAATTTAAACTGAGTTTCTTCATACACTTGCTCATAAGCAAGACTTAGACTGCAGCTGGAAGGATGGTATGCATGCACCCTGTCCTCCAGGCTCTGAGAGGATAGACTGCCACAGGCAGGTTGAAACACACCTTAAAGTTAATTTCTGGAGACATTAAAGTTTTGAGATCCCACTCATAAAGAATGGAGATGTCATTCTGCCAACAGTCTCAAAAGCATGCCCAGGACTGGAGGCACCTACCATGTCCACAGTCCTTGGATCTCCTCCTCTGCCCACTGGCACATGTCAAAATAATTTGATCCCATATACTACATCTGCTTAGCAAAATAAGGGCTAATACAGATATCCTATATAAATCACCTATATCCTTTATATCACCAGAAGATGACACTCTTTTGAAGTGAAGCTGAATTCTTCTCTCATGTGTCCTCATACAACCCAGAGACATCAAATTCCAAGAGACAAATTAAGCCAGTGATGCCCTCCCACACTTACCTGGACACAAAGTAAAGTGGAGAGTATTTTCACTACATGCAGTCAATTGATTTACAGGTAGGTATTGGATACTACTACAAAACATTGAGACAGCAAAATAAAGAGGGTTGGGTAGGGTTAGTTGCATTTATTCTGGAATTTATTTATTTAAGTAACAAAACCAAGGGGCAATATTGGTGCTTAAAAATAACCAGCACTAAATGGACATGAAAGGAGCAACTTTGCAAGAACTTTCCCCGACAGCACAGCATCTGTCTGTGCTTCAAAAAGTCTTCAAAGTTTTGGTCATGACTGATCTAGCCAACTCTGCTCTTAGCTGGACACAGCCTTGGTTTTCCCTCTCTGTTTATAACTGGTTGACACCTCAAAGAGCATGGCATTTTTCAGGGGTTGTTATATGGAGATCTACAACATTTTGTAAAATCATTGTCTTAATTCTTTTTCTATCTGCTCTGCCTCAAAGCACCTGTGAGAAAAAAAAAATGGTTATAGGTGGTCTGAGTGCTGGAGCTGCACCACAGACAAGAATTCATTTCAGGAGGTAGACCTGATGTACACAGAATATGGGCCAGGCACTGGTGCTGCCCCATGGCAATGTGACAGTCATCTGATGTCACTGTGAGCTCACACACCTGCTCCAACGGTGCCAGGGGCCGAGGGTTTTCTCTGATTGATGTGTGCGACTGTTCACGGGCTTGTGTGGGTGGAGGATGTGGGCTGGCCCCGCCACTACTCCGACCTGAACTTCCCTCTGACATTGCACAAGACAGACCAAGACTCATACCTGCCCACCCACACAGACAAGCCAGCAGATATAAAAATACATGACCTTAAAAAACAGCACACAGGCTCTCCATTTTCATTTTTCACCCTTTCTCACCAGTACCAGCTCTACAGACTCGAAATAAAGTTACACACACTAGCAGGGTTGGGCTGTTACCTTCACCACATTTGCTACCACATTCCTATGGCCACCCTCCTAGATATTTCCTCAGATATTTCTAACTTCCCACTTCTCTATTTAATTCCAAAAATAAAAAAGGGGAGGTGGGGAAGAAAAAAGAAAGAAAAAAAAGCACTTCTGTCTGTATGAAAAGTACAAGTTTGGCTTAAGAAAGTATCTATAAAATACAGAAGGAACCAACTTCTCAAGTTTACAAAAACAACCACTTCTACCACATATGCTCACCTATCTCCTGAAAGGAAATTCACTGCTCAGAAACCCGATATTCCACATGCTCTAATTAAGGAAAAAGGAAATAGCTTTCAGTCTCTTGTGCAAGGGCCAAAGAACATAAGTCAAACACTCACCTAAAACCATGAAAACACTTTGAAAAGAAGTAAAACAAACATTCTGCTAATTTCCTAGATGCATTTCCAGCAATGTTTCTGATATAGACGCAATGGGTAGGAAAGAGGAAAAGAATTTAGTGATGTGGAAAACATACCGTTATAATCCATCCTCAGCCCATTTCATGCATTTGTGATGGAGGGATTTGCTCTTCCCTCTTCTAGCAGGGCTCCCAGGGTGGCATAAAATGGACAGTGTCATATCTTATAAAAGCTACTTTCTGAGGAGCATTGTGTTTCTCTGGTCACACTTATTCCTGCAGCACCTCTTAAATGCTTAGGTGAAGTTAGGAAGAGTCAAGGGATATACAGCCCAGTAAGTCTTCATTTACATCCTGAAGTTTCAGGAAGAAAGTATTCCTCCTCCAAGCGTTTAGGAAACTCCAAGACTTCCTTCACATTGAAAAAACTCTGTCTGTGGTGTAACCTTGTTATTTCACTTGCTTCCAACTGGCTTAGTGATGGTGAGTATTCATCACATTTGTGCCAAAGAAGGAAAAATAAAAGCACTAACTAGAAATATAATTTACATGCACATTTCCAGTTCCACTGAGCATCACAGTTATCTTCCCAAGTCTGGCCCCTTTGAGCTCATGGACAGTGCTGAAAGAAGGCAGGTTTTGAAATTAGGGATTGCAACCAAGGATTGTTCGTTAAACAAGCCAGCGATGGTTTTTTCCCAAATCTAGAGACTTATAAGAACACACTTAAGGTTTTCAAAGTGAATGCACTTTTTATTTGGGTAAAAATAAGAAATCTAACTCTTCTTATCTATTATATTCCACCACTGTTAGTTCAGTGTAAGACATACTGTTCTTTAGATGCTAATGCTATGGGAGATCTAGCCCCTTCCATCTTGTTTTGCAAAATACAAGCCACCTTCAAAAACAGAAAGTAAATGCTAGCTTCTTTTCTCAGTGTGTTTTATTTGTTGGTCATATCCTGAGAAAGTGCTAAACACTTCTGCTGAAAAGCACTGATCTGAAAATACTTCACTGCTATGGACTATATTACACACCAGAAAAAAGCTGCAGAATCTTTACAGGTTGTGCCTGTGCCATACATTCAGAGAAACTGCAATTGTGTATCTTTACAACTTTCTGTATCTTAGCACTGTTCACAGAAAAATAGACATAATTCTGTGTGAATTAAAATTATGGTGAGAACAAATCAATTATTATCATATATATTATTATTATCATTAGCAGTACTAAAACAATTTTTATACAGCACTTTTTTATTCACAGAACTCAGGGCACCTTGCTTATTGTTCTCATTTTACAAATGTAAGACCTTGGGAACTTTGAGATGCAGTTTCGTTATTAAGGTCATACAACATGCCACTGACAGACCCTGAGACACAGCACAGGCTCTGCAATCTTTCCAGATGGTAGGCAACAAAGCTAGATACCCGGGTTTTTTTCTTCTTTTAATTTACATCTCTGCCTCTGTGTATTTTGATCTGCCTCATTCAGCATTTAACATAGCACTGCTTAAAATCCTAGCTTTCCAGGAGCACAGCTGCTTTTTTTCTCTAGAACCGCCCTGCTTTGTGCAACACTGAGCATCTACATGTACAAACACACTCAACCTCAATTTGTGCCTGAAGAGTCATCCTCTCTCTGCTGTCTGAAGTACCACTAGAGTGCATATTTGGAAAAATCAGATGAAAAAATACTCAAAAGTTTGAGATTCTGCCCTGTCTTTTTTCTGGCAGGGTAATAACATTACATACTACTGCAGTTTTTTCTCTTGGTCAGAGTGCATAATGTCACAATCACATCAACAGAAGTAGCATTTTCTAAATCATTTGTATTTGTCATGTATCCATTCTCCCCCTAACACGTCAGCACCCTTGCCTCTCACCCTCAGCTGATCTAATAAATGCAGGCTTGGAACTGACAAAAGACAGCAAACATGTAAAAAAAAAAATAAAAAATCCAAGCCACAAAGAGCCATACAGTTCAGGAATAATAAAAAAGCCCATAGTGATTCCTCAATTGCAGATGATATCAGTAGGATGTCATAACCATCTTTTTTTTCCCCCACCTCCATTTCATCTTGAATACCTGGGACTGCCAGAACTCCCTTTAACAGAGCACAAATTTCCCTGCCAGCTACAGCTGTTGAAAACTTGATCCAACCAGCCCAACACAACTGGATGAATTGCAGAAAGTTATACCAAAATCAAGGACCTTCAGCTACCAACTATGCATCTTTTCACTGCAGAGGTACCTCTGCAAATGGAAAAGTTGTACAAGTCTGGCCTCCTGCAATCCAACTGAAGCAAGCAGAAAGAAGCATCATTTAGTCTCACAGAAAAGTTCTGTAATTTGCAGTGTGAGCTCCACAAGGTCTTTGCATTCCATTGCACTGTCTTTTTCTTGCCTTTACAAAATCTCCCATGCCAGGCAGCAGCTCCAGATTATGAAGCCCCAATATGTTGGCACTACTGAGTGCAAGAAGATCGAGTGGATGGAGTAACCAGTCCCTGCCCAGCATGCCCAGCCCAACACTATCTCTTCCTAAGCCAGGTGTTTTCCTTTGCATGGAAAAATGTCATTAAGATGGAAAGTAGCAAACACTGTGCTGTTTCACCTTGTGGCTAATAGCAGAAGTGTTTTCTGTAGTTGGGATTTCAAAGCAAGGGGTCTGAGAAGCAGGAGGTCTTTTAAAGCTCCTCTGCCTACAGTTTCCTGAACTTTCATTTTCAAAATGTAAAGGCAGTTTCCTCATCTGTTCATCTACTAAAAAATATCAACCAACTCAAGTTTCTGTGTAACTGTAATACCTAGTACTTTGGAAGTACTTTTCTGAAGTCTCATTGTGCGTTTTCTGACAATTAACACAATAAATCAATTACGAGCTTTTTCAGACTCAGAAGTAAGTATCAGCTATTCAGACACTAATCTGCAGCTACTGGTGGCAGGACAATACACACTCTGTGAATTGTCTTGCTAAGCAAAAAAAAACAAGTGGAATGGATGAAATAATTATCTTACATCAAACACACAGTCAGATTCCAGCTCATCTTCCTGCTCAGGTCGCTACACACTCTCAACACAGGAGAAATCTCATCTTTTAAGCAAACAAACACATAAAGGCATCAACTGAATTAGAAACTCCATGGAGTCGACAGATTATGATCTCATCACTTTTTTTTTTCCCCCAAGCATTTCCTTTCCAAACTGAATTTAATTCATTTGAAAAAATTTAAGCACAGAATATATTGAACTCTCTGGAGGAGGTAAGTTGCTCAACCATGACTACACTACTCTTTCAATCTGGTTTTAATTTGACTTAAACCAATTTATTAGTTTGATTCAAAGCAAACACAGAAACCTGGTAAGAGTGGATGACACAGTAGTAAATGGAATACTATTAAAAACCAGCAAATATAAATGCATCTTAAAGAATAAGAACTCTCCTGTCTTAAGCTACACGCAATATATAAAGAGTTAAATTAAGAACAATAAACCATTACCTTTTTGTTTTTCCCCAAAGGCAAGACCTTGTAATTAACCCTCAAGGAAAATCATCAACTTCCACATTGCTCAGTTCTCTGTCCTTGAGACATTTATGGCAAAAATAAGCCCTGTGAGGCCCCACGGTGCAGGAACGCCCAAGTGCAGGTGTGTCTATGGATATTTGTCTATTTTTTTTCAAACATTTCCACCCTCTGACTGCTTATCTAGACCGTCCTCTCCCTCCTGTATTAATCTCTGCTTATTGTCCTGTTTGGCAGCAACAAAAACACTCACATACTCCTGTTTATGGTCCTCTGGATCCTGCCTAGTAGCTGTGCTTTAATTCAACACATTTCAGGAAAGTCAGTGCTGAGAAGAAATGTGCAACTTCCCAGCCACATCGCTCTGGAAGGAAATGAGCTGTGCTCTGTAGGGAAAAGGAAATTGCTTTGGAAGTCTAGACCGAACCCTTCCTTTTCCATCCCTCCTCCTGTTTCCCCCTTGAATATATTTAAGACTAAACAAAAGGAAGCTGAAGAATGAAAATGAATGATTGGGCAGAGTTTCCACCTCTGTGTGTAATAAAAACACAGGTGGATGTGGATTTAAACACCAGTGAAACATCAGCTAGAGGAAAGGCAGGAGAGACACAGGACTACAGAAGCACCCCAGAGTAAAGGGTGTTGGCAGCATCTGGTACAGCAAAAGGGGAATCAGCAATGTGGTGAAAGGCAATATACTGCAGGCAGCCACTCTGATCCTCCTCTAGGCTGGATTTGTCTCTAGAATGCAGTAAGCAATGCAGCTGCTGATTTAGTTGCCTATTATTGTGATAGTGAGAGGGAACAGGCTGCAAGATACTAAGTAAATTTCCCTTGTTTCCCCAAACTGAAGACACAGTAAGAAAAGCTGGTGTGAAATAGGACTGGAAGCTGAGAAGCTTGAAAAATCAAATGAACTCAGGTGAATTTTAGAAGAAGCCCATGGAGTCTCTGTGAACAAAGATAGAGGTCAGACAGTTTGACCAACAAGGCCTCAATTTGGCAGGGAATGCCAGCAATCAAAATAGTGAAACAAAAATATTAGGAGGAAAAAAATATGAGTATATTATAAAAGAAAATCAAGAAATCTCCAGGTAAGTTTGGTACTATTTGATTCAACTGTGGACCAGAAAATACAAGAGCAAGCTAAGAGAATTTTCCTGATTCAAAGAGCAAAAGAATGACCAAGGGAATAGACAAAGAAGTTTCTGGGTAGTGAGGAAATATGATCAAGGTGGGAAAAAGTTTGACTGTAAATTTAAAAATAATTAAATGTTATTGCAGAGGAATTTCTGAAACATATCTGCACAAGGAGCACCAAGGAAATCAATCCAGTGAGGGAGAAAGCAAAAAAATACAGGTGCCTGTGGGCATTTAAACTAAACTGCAGCATGGGCAAGCACCAAGTTTCACAAGCTTCCTTTATTTCCTGCGTAAATGAAAGGATATGTTTTGTTTGAGTTTGTTTGGTTTTGATAAGAAGCAACAAAAGGGGAAAGAGTGGGAAACCAATCCATCATAAAATTTTTCTGGTGCGCACCTTGGGAATTCCACACAATCGGAGTACTCTGAATTCATGCAGAAGAGATTCACTGCAGCTTATGTGACCTTCCCCCCCCCCACACATATAGGAAAAGGAAATCAGAGTCACACCAAGAGAACTGTGGGGCTGCAAGATCACAACTTTCTCGTACCCAAGGTCAGAGCTCAGGCATTGCCCTTAGTCTGTCTTCTCACAGAGATGCAGACCAATACACAAGGCAGCACTCTCAGCGCTTTCTGTCCCACTCCCTAAGGACAAAATATGAAAAGACAACACTTTGAAACACCCTTTAGCTCCTGCTGGCACAGTCTCCATATGGAGCAGGGGAGAGGAAAGGGAAGCAGTGATGGGACAATGTATCAGCCAAGAGTTCACAGGGAGGAGTGCTGCAAATGCCTGCTAAAATCACACCAGTCATATCCTGAGATTATACTAGCCTATAGCATGTGCTGGAGCTTAATGTTAGGTTTATTAGTTGTGCTAGTTTCCAGTCAAAAAAAAAAAAAAAAAAAGAGAGAGAGAGAGAGAGAGAGAGAGAGAGGGGTTTGAGTTTGTTTTGTTTCCGACCAAGTGCAGGAAAGAAATTTTATTCCTTAAGGAAAGTTCTCAGGAGTGGGAATGAATGTGAGGATTGTATGTCTGAATCATCCTGTTAATTCCCTAAATCCCACACCATGTGGAGTTCAGATAATATTTTCAGCTAGGAAACTTTTAAAAAAAAAAAAATTGAAATTTATTTTTTTAAAAGGAAAGGGAAAAATAAAGGGGGAAAAAAAAAGAGGTGGTTTAGAGCTCCTCCCTTACTAAATCACAGTTGGACCCAGAAAGACCAGTTTTGTTTTTAAACAAAGTCAGCAAATTGCCCCTAAGCTGGTCGGTTCCAGTAATTGGCATCAGAGTAATAACAGTCACTCAGTCAGTTTCCCCTTTGCCAGACCAAAAATAACCATTCAGCCAAATTCTTCCCAAAAGTGTTTATTTCAGCTAAAGCAAGTACAGTTAGGTTGCAGACATGTCTTTCTCACAGTTGGAAAATGAACACCTCTATACATAGTGTTGTTTCCACACCCCTCTCTTTATATTCAGAGTTACCACTAGACATATTAGAGATTCAAGAAAACTAAAAGTAACTTTCTTGTTAAGAACAGCACCAACAGAATTGCCTTTATCATATGCTGCCTGCAAAATATAGCATTTGTGTTGTTTACAGAATGCTTGTAATGCACTAGAGGGAAAATACCCATTTACCCTACAATCATGGGAAATTTATGGTGATTACAGGGATTAATAAATGAATATAAAAGCACCTTTCATATTTATTTGAGGCAGGTGCATGTTTTCATCCACTTAAAAAGCATAAAATCATCAAAATCACGGTAAGTTTTCCAGAAGTTAAGTCAAAGCACTTCCAGTTAACCAACTTGGACATTCCAAGCAGCCACAATATTTTTTAGTGTACTTACAGCACTGAGACCCTCAAGTGCAGAGGCAGTGTGAAGCCTGTTCTGCAAAGTCCTTCCAAGACACCCCATCACAAGGACACTGTACATTAGTATTGGCCTTGACAGCTGGTTAAGAGTGATCCATCTGAATCTCCTAAGAGAACAGAGACATTACACACAAGAGATTTGAACAATAATAATTTAGAACCGTTAAAAACAGGTATTTTACACCACTATGGCTGCTCATGTCCCCTCCCAGTCCTTCCAGTCTTCAAGAACAGGAGAATCACACCTCAGCTTCACCCAAATAGATATAAACCAGCATTTTTCTCAGAGCTTGGAAAGGAAATTGGTGCCAAGGTTGGGCATAGGAGAATAACATGGAGCTCACATACATAACTGTTTCATAACTTTTGAAAAAATTAGCTGAGTGAGTCTAATGGAACACTAACTAAAAGGAACAGCTGAAAACATTTTTTTTTCTGCCCATGGTCACTCATCATGAGACAGTGGAAGGAAATAACAGTGAGTCATCTTGACACAGGATAGAGCAAAATCTGAAGGAATATTGGATATAAACCCCAGGAGATAAAGGCCAGAGCAAGCTACTGATGAATCTTGATGAAGTCACATCCAAAAGGAATTGATCTTTAAAATTCGGTCTCCAAAATACAACACATTTCTTGAATTACTTAGCTTTAAGTTGGCTTTAAAAATGTAGTAGGAAACTAATCATTTTCATTTGTTACAATTTTTCTTCTAAAAATGGATAACATGCCCATACGGTTTCAATGCAAATGAGACAATATGGTAGCTGTTGCTGCATCTACAGAACTGCATTTGTGTAGGCATGTATGTATATGTATACACACAGTATAACCCGATTCTATCTACACACAAACTATATAACAGGTTTCTTTCAGACTTGAGAAATGGCTTGTGCTTCCAAAAGATATTTTTCTGCATCAGTTCATGTAATAGAAGATGCTTCTTCTCTGATCCACATGGTGTTAGTCACACTATTTCCATTGTAGTGGTATTTGCAAACACGCAGCACACACTTATTCCCCTCTCCTTCCTTTCAATTGTTTGACCTACATCAGTTGACTGAAAAGAATTACTCAGTATCAACACATAAAAATACAGTATCTACACATAAAAAAGAAGGGGAGAAAGAAAAGAGTAAGATGTTCTTCTTACTAACCCACTTGGCTTCCTAAACAGCACTTTAAAAAATATGTATTTAATTTCCCTGATAGCAAAACAGTAGTATTTATGTTTTGTACATAAGCAAAGGATAAAACCATCACAATGCAATTCTTTAAAGCCCCATAATTTACACTCTGGTGTCATAAACCAGCAATAAAATATTTCAGAGATAGTCATAAAATTGTCATCCAAGCTCTTTATTTTCAAAATCTCTGCTTCAACTCAGCTGTTAGAGTCTGATCAGGATTATTTACATTTAATCAGTGGCAAAGTTCACATGTAGTCTAAACTGTTCCAAAGTTTGTCTGTTTTCTGATGGAGCTGCCCAGCTCAGGCTCACCCTCGTGCCTGGAAGGTGCTAGATATTTTGCTGCAAATGGCTAAAGAGAGTCACCTAAAGAGGCATTGATCACTGCACCCAAACTGCTCCATCTGAAATTACATGGAAGTTTGGGAAAAGGCAAAGAAAGGCAGGGCTGTCACTGAACATCAGATTTCTGGTGGGCTGTGATGGATGTGGAATTTGGGGGCTGGTCTTGTAGCAGGGTTTGCCTCAGCTATCTGGATTCACTGTTTCCAGAGCCTGAATCTCTAAGGTGATCAAGCACTGCACGAACTAAACCCAGAATTTCCCCGCATATCTGAAGCACGATAATCTGTGAAATCTTCGAGTCTTACCATGAACACATCCAGTGAACCTGAGAGTGGAAACTAGAGGCAGACCCCCTAGGATCTGTCTCCTGCCTTACCTTTTGGGCTACCAGAAGCCATTATCCCCAGCCCCAGAGGGGTCTAGGGCAGCTAGAAACAGCTCCATGGGATGACAAACCTCAATGGCAGGTGCTGTGCCTGCCTTACAGGCTGTGGCCCAATTCCACCCATACTTGACCGTCTCCATGCAGGAGATGTGCTTGTTTTGGCTGTCTCATTCCAAGTTTCTGGTCTAAATGATATGTTAAAAACAAAATACCACTCCAACCCAAATGAGACGGAAAACAAAAGTTGGAAACATACAAGTAAGGTGTCACACACACATCAGGAAGCTTATTTTGACTTGTTCTCTAACAGGATGAAGTAAATAAGAGGAAGTATGGAACAATCCACATTCATAGGATGCTTCACCAGAAATCATAAGTTGCTTTAAAAATTATTTGAGGTTTAAACCTACACTCATTGCAGTCAGCTGGAACTTTGCATTTTATTAGTGGGGATATAAGATGGGACACTGCAAAAGATGAAGCAACAAGCTCTGACAATTCAACATACTATTACAGAAAATACCAAGTCCAGGTCTCATAGTACGGCGTTTAGACCCAATCCACAAGGAGCAGTGTGGTTATATTAATAAATAACTCACAATCAGTGAGACATTATCTTTGATTCTGCTGTTGACCCACTGAACTAGTGCAAAGACATTTGCCCATTATTGCAATGAGTTATCAGCAGGATATTACAATAACTGAGCAGATGTCATATAACAGAAGATAAGCATGGGAAAGTGTAGACATTGTTACATAAGAGGCTAAGGCAAAAGCTTGAATTTTGATCTTCCTGATACTTATTCCTTTACTTGACCACAGGAAGCAGGCTACAAAATACAACCCTGTCCAGTGAGAAATAGTACAGTCAGGAAGCGTATAACAATTCAATTATTCTCATGTTTCTTTCTTCAAAGAATAAATTCATTTTACCAAATATATTTTTCACCATTTCCAGATGACTAGGGCTGTGTTATTTCTTAAATTTATTTTAAAGTTACAAAAATGTAAACAGTCTGCTAGCATTTCCTTGACAGGACAAGCATCAGTGATGACCAGATATGGATTTTAAGTTTTTCCTGCATGCTTCATAGTCACGTGGTATGGTTTTGCTTTTCTGAAGTAGGTCTTACTCAGCTTGGAAATCAGCATAGTCCGTATTTCAGGATAGTCAAGATTCCTGGAAGCCTTTAAGAACCATAACATGTCAGGCCCTGATTTGGGAATGTGCCTACCTGTTTAACCCCAAGCACAAGACCTCACATCTTAATTACACAAAAGTTTAATCAAGCATTTAACTTTGAACATACATTGAAGCGCTTTGCTGAATCAGGAAGGATCTGGACCTTTTTAAAGAGCAGCATTGTTAATTGACTGCAAAGATGTTATATCCTGCAACTAGGCTCTTAATGAGCCGTGCCTGCTGGCAAGCAGCTCTGATAGCACACAGCAGCCAGCTGGTCCTCAGCAGCAGGGCACGTGGATTGCTGCATTACTCGTGGGGTAATGAGTACATACCCCCACCCAAATAACTGCAGGACAGGTTGCTGCCTGCTCCAAATGTGCTGGTTTGTGTGCAGACCTGGCCACTAGTCGCTGAAATCGGAAAAAAAAAATCTCTTTTTTACAGTCATCTATAATACAACACTGAAGTGATTTACTTAATTGGTGGAAGAATATATAAGGCAATAAAACATCTTTTACAGCTGGTTAACCACTGAAACAAAGCTGAGACATTTGATAACTGCAGGAGGGTTGCTGGTGAGGATATTCAAATACAGTGAATACTCAGAAAATAAAAGGAGATTAAAAAAATCAAATCTCATGCTTGTTTCCTTCATGCTGTTTCATCTTTCAGAGCTACACAGAACTGCAGCTGCCACTTTCCTCAGACTTTCTGCAGAAGCTGCTACCAAGGATGTGCAGTTTGGGCACAAACTGAACAAAGAAAGGTTTTGAAAAGTGTAAATATGTTTGAGGACAGGTAAGTAAATAATTTATCAAAGCCACATCCTTAGTGAAAAAGGAATTCTATGATTAGGAAGCATGTTTCCAAAGTATTCGCTTCAGTATCTTCAGCAACCTAACTTTGAAAACCTGAGGAGATCACACTCAGTCATGACACAGGCATGTGCAAATCATTTCAATTCAAAGAAGCTAAACCCACTATATCAGCTCTAAATTCATCCTGAGTGGGGAATTATCTATTTTGTGCATGTAAATGTTACCGTCCATCACTACAGATATTATTCTGAGAAGCTATATTGCCTGCTTGAGAAAAGTGTTCCATGGTGTCAGTAAGAAACTTTGGTAGTGTTCAGCAAGGGAAATTTGCTGTTTCTAGGCTACAATTCTTGTCATAGACTACCATATTACAGAGCCTGAAAGTAAAAGCATATTGAAATAATGCAGCTCTTTTAGGCTAGTCCAGTTTAAAAATCAAGCTTCTCATACCCTTCTCAAATAAAAAGAAAAATTAGAGAAATTTAATCAAAACTTCATGTATTTTTATTTTAATTATAACATAATCAACACCTTTATTCCTTCTCCTTTTTCCCACAACTCTTTATACAACTTTCTCCGTGTACTCTCTGTGTTCTCTCCATACACTGTGCTCTGCTTTTAAATGGAATCAAACTATATGACCCCTCACTTTCAGCTGGAACTCTTATAAAGCATTGTCATTCAAATGAAAGAAAATATGCTAACAATTTAATCTGGCTTTTGTTTCTTCTGCTCCAGCTAACATTGCTGCTTACTTTGGATGGGCAATTGGTCTGTAGTCTCTAGTTACAAACTTTTACATGACTTAAATAAAGTGCAGAGGATAGTTTAAAAAAAAATATTTGGGCACATACTGTGTGAAAATACTTTTCCAAATTGCTCTGAAAACTGGAGCTGCTGTTACTAATAATTTCTAATATACCTCTGATGAACAAGGTTATCTTCAAGCCTTTCAGCTGCTGTAGAATAGATTTCAGTACAAACTGTACCACTTTGGCATGTTTCTGTTACCTTATTTGTGGCATCCTGAATAAGGCCATTGCTGTTTATAATAGCTAATTTTGTATTTAAGAATCCTTGTAGAAATTCATAACTAATGGAACACATCAGAAGACTATCAGATTTGACATGATTTTCCTTTTTCCCCCTTGAAGATGGAGTTGCTTTGGATATGTTGTCAGAATCTCTTAAGTAAAATGCTACAAGGAAGTATATGTTCTGTTAATGTCGCTTTATTCAGAACTACAAATCAAATTTCCTTTTCTTCTTTATGATTTTCAGAAGGAGTTTGCACCATGGAAGAGCAGAGTAGCATTCTGGTTCTTCCACCATCTCCAGTGTCCTGTAAATGACATCTGAAGGACGGAAAGAGTGTCAGCTCTTCTATCACCACAATATTTGGATTCCTACTCATACATTCAAACAAATTCTGAGAGATTTAATTTAAACCAAGCCTGAGCACTTGTGGTTTTCTTAGCCCACAACCAACTTCCAGGACTTTCAGTTTGCAAAAGTCATCGGAACATTAATAATTCTTCTCCCTTGAATCAGAGATACTCCGTTCCCATCTATTCATCCTTCTGTAAACACGTTTTTTGCTTCAACAGAAAGCAGATACATCCTACACATCTAATCAGCACAATCACAGTACTTCAAACTCGACTTTAATCAAAGCTATAGTGTCCAGACTATTTTTACACACAGCTACCACAAGCGTCTATTTTAGTTGTAGTGGGAAACTCTGCATTTTTCACGCATCCCTTTCTACTTATCAATGAATAATATAGCTCTGTGCAATTAACCTTCATATATACCTAATACCCAGGACTTAGAAATCACACAAATGAGGCATGATGGAAGTAGGTCATTCTGGCATGACAGCGTTTGCATCATGTCTCCATTTAAACCTGATCCCCGCGTTTACCAACATGTTCCCTTTCCTCTGCCCAGGAGGATCCAAATCTGGAGGAAAATGTCTGACTCCAGCAGGTTTGAAAATTTTCTGCTCTTTTCTGCATTTGCTTATTTTAGGCTACTGATATATTCCTCCTAACTTGATGCTTTCCCCGTCCTTCTCTACTCCCACCACCTCCTTTCCTGCAGGTTGTTTTTCTCTCACTGAGATTCCAGTGGGTCTTGTGAACAGAACTGTAGACATACATTGATTTAAACACAGAAGTATAGAAGTACTTGGGAATGGAGGAAGTGTTACAAAGAGAGGATTGTAAAGCTACCAGTATTTCTAGCAAAGCTTTTTTTTTCTTTAATTCCCTCCTCCACCACAGTGGACCCTGTAAAACAAGTGTCTCCTTTCTCCCTCATCCAGCTTGATTCTGTGCTGCTCTCTCTCTTGACATTACTGCAAGTCTCATGACTCAAAGACGCAGTTCCCAAAGAGAAATGCTCAAATGAGAATGTCATGACCAGTTGACCACAAATGCTACCATTATTCATCGTTAGGCTGGATTATTCCTGCCCACCACGGATCACATCATTATGCAAAGGCATGAGCTAAGAATATGGGAAAAGACTGGCAAAAGGCCTCTTTAAGAAGCATGCCAAATTTCACCAATTCATTTAAAGAACAAAGCATATCTATCAAGGTAATCTTTATACATTCTGAATACTTTAATGTTAAAAGAAGTCCAGGTGTTTATTTCTGAACTTCCATGCACACATTTCCCTGACTTATATTTTCAAAAGAGGGGACCAGATATTATTACATCAACATATAAAAAGATTCAGCTGTTTTTTCCATAGCTTCATGCATTACTGCGGTCATTTCTCTTGGCAGAAACATTTTAAAACCTAAGAAAAGACCAGAAACAAACCTGACTTTCAGATTTTTTTTTACTTTTTTTTTTTTAAACTTGAACATTGTCAGTCATGTTTAGCAGGAATATTTAGTTTTTTGTTAGTCCATTTCTTTTTTCTAGGTTCTATACAGAGAGGTAAGTTTATAATTCAATTAAAGCATCCACTAACAAAATAAATGAAGAAAAACCTCCCTCAAGGGAAGACTTCTTTTAAATTAGAGAGGAGACTAATCAAAGAAAAAATGACAGCAACTCATTTTCAGGGCACTACCACATGAAGACCCAGTAAGCAATTACACACAAATGTGACAATAAGCCACACACAGCTTGAATATGCTGGAGCTGTACCCACACGGTATTGCAGCTCAGTGATTTCATCTCTCTGCCTGGGATCATAGGGGATGGACAATTGTGGTAGGCTTTGGCACGCATGCACAATCAGGAATGCTGCAGAATTGTCATCACTCTCACATTCTCCTTAGCAGCACAACTGAGGGCAAGCAGAGGAGATATGAAGGGGTACAGCAAAGAGACCACAGCTCGAGATGTGCACTTGCTGCATCCCTATGAGCAGCATCAGAGGATGATGAGATAAAGGAGTTACAAGCACCTGGTTTATTCAAGAAATGCAGGATCTGAAATGAAGCCACCCAGGATCCCAGTTTGTGAGCACAAACACATCATTCCTCACTTCGGACTGACCAAGCAAAAAACCTCCTCAAGAAGCGCATTAGCAGCACAAGCTTCACTTCTCCCCTTTCTGCCTCCATGTACTGTGTCCTTGGTGTGTTCCCTGCAGGAAGAGACATGGAGCAGAGTTGCTGCAGGAAACACGCAGGAGGGAAGCAGTGCAGCTCCCCAGCCAGCTCAAGGCTTCACCTTGCCCTGGCATTCCATTTCCCCTTGACAAGTTGTTGAACAGCAACCTGACTACAGCCAGTGCCCCTCAGGGGCCAAGTCTAAGTGTGTTATTGTACATTTATGCAAAGCAGTTTCTCAGATTTGAGAGTATTTTTATGTAATAAAGGATAAAAATAAATTTACTGCACTTGGAGATTAAGTGCATATATTGTCAGATAAATACCAGCTCACAAAGGAATGGCCTAATGCTTAAAATATTTTGACAGAGTGGCATGTTGCCCACAGGCCCCACAGGTTGCTTGGAAAGCAGGAGTAGAAACAAATGGATAGCAAAGGTTTTGCTAGCATGTTCATCTTAGCTATACCAGATAGTTTGGGTTGATTAACAACCCCATGAAACAGAGCAGGCGGCACAGAGAGGGAGAAGAACCTTTAAAGCTGCACTTACCCAAGGTTTGTATCATGCTCAGGTTTCTAACCCTTTAGCCATGCTCTAACCTTTTACCAGTAAAACACACTCAGCACTGTCCACAACAAAGAAATCAGACCTCCTTACAGCAGCTGAAAATTGCCTCCTTCATCTGCAGGCAGTATTAAGGGACTGGAGGGCTCTCACAGCTGTGCTGCATCCTCAGCACGGACAGGGACACTGGGAAGAGGAAGAGGGGTCAGAAAGCAGTAGTTGCTCCCCCTAGCCTGGGCACAGAAGCCATAAAAAACTGTGCACATTTTGAAGGCAAGCAGCCTACACAGTGTGACTGGAAAGTGATGTTTTAGGATGGCAAAAAGCTACACTGTGAGATGAGGTTGTTTAAAAGTCACCTTCAGGTCTAACAAACAGCAGACTTAAGGAGAGATGGAAGAAGTTGCTTATGTCAAAGGAATGGAAAAATGTCTTGAAGAAAAGAAAAACCCAAAACACCTCTCCTCCCATCCCATTTTTTTCCCTTCTATAATGTTGAAAAGAAAAAGCCTCACATTTGGTAATCCTGCCATAACATTCCTAGCAGATAGGGAAAGACAAATATAGGGGAATTCCATTTACCCCAAAGGTTGGATTTTATTTCAGTTCACTTTAGCTTTTTTCTTTTTTTTCCTTTTTTTTTTCTTTTTTTTTTCTTTTAAGCTAAGGCTTTGAACTTCTTTTTTCTTTAATGTTTCAGGAAACCCTACAGAAATCATGTCCAGGTTTAATCTCTATGCCAAGTTCTCCACCTCTGTGCTTCACACACTGCACATTCAGTGCACGCCTCGATCGCTCAGAGCTCCTCCATGCCGCCCTGCTGAGACCCAGGCTGAGAGAATAAGAGATGATTCAAGCACCTCCCACTAATGCTGCAGCAGTTATTCATTCCCACTGCTATTCTGAAATCAAAACAAACCCCCAAATTAAAAAACTACAGCGAGAGAGTACTGTCCGAGAGCTGGATGAAATAGTTGGTTTTTCACACCTCATTGGCCATTTTTGTTTCCTGCTCTACTTTTTTCCTCTTCCCTTCTGCGAGACACCATCCCTCTTCCCACTGCCTCCCTCTTAGGAGGGCTTGCAAAGAACCCCAGGGCAGCAGAGTGCAGATGCCAGAGCCCGACCTCCATCCGTCAGTAGCCAGCCAGTGGCCTGACCTCCATCCATCCATGGCCAGCCAGGCACGGTGTGTGAATGAGGTTGGGTGCCAGTTTCCATGGCAATGACACCGCACACTGAATGCACGCTCCCCATAGGGCTGGTTTTTTCACAGAGGTACACGAAACAATAGACTAAGCTAGGACGTATAGCTAAGCTTAAGGCATGTAAGGAGGAGCCACCACCATTACATGAAGGCAGAGCATTTCTCTTAATGTTTTCCTGTGAGTGCCTCTTTTTTCTTTTTTTTTCCTGCAGCAATCTGTCCTACACAGGCATTGAAGAGCTCCAGTTTGAGCAGCTCTTACATATATGTGGTTGCATAGAGTCATACATGCTTGCAGGCAGGAGAGACCATGCCATCTATATATGGTCAAACAGTACTTCCAGTGACCCCTCTTTACCCTCTTATATCTGAGAGAGTTTCTTAAGGGCTTTCCTCAGAACCACAAAGCCGGAGCTTTAATTCCTGACCTATTTCCAAAGCTCAGCGAAAGCCAGCACAGATGTATGTTCACCACAGAAACATCCTGTGATTTTGTAAAGCAATTTAAAAAAAAAAAAAAAAAAAGTCTGAAGTTGCAAGGCTAAGCACTCTGAAAGCTCTTGGTTCTAAAAAGTCATTAGGAAAAAAATAGTTATTGTTTGGTTTAATGTTTTCCATTTTAAAAGAAAGTGATTTTCATTACATGAAAGATCTTAATGGTTTGAACAAAAATCTAAGGGTTTCAAACCTCCAGCATAGGTGTAGCATTTGATAACTAAATACTTCCTAAGCTCATGGAAGGGCAGAAAACCCACATTGCATAGAACATCCTTCAGCTCCACCACATTCCTGTCTCACTCCTGCCAAGGGGCTTGAGATATCCCTTGGAGACAAGCACAGGTTCCTAAATTCAGGGTACATCCAGTTGCTGTTCTCAAAGTCCCATTTTTGGGCTGGCCACTGCTGGGTCAATCATTCCCCAGGATTTGGAAATGAATTGATCCATTTTCTTGAGTCATAAAAATATTTTCCTGCCTTGACAATATTGGACTGTAAAGACCTTTTTCCAGAGCTGAATATCTTAATCAACCCTGCCAAGTAACAAACATACTTTTCTGGGCTTTTTAGCTCTCTCATATAACTGTCTTCCACAAATGCCAGACATCAAAGACTAATGTTGCCTGACGAGCCATAATTGACACAATGACAACCAAGTATCTCATATTATCATGTAATCCTTTTTTAAGAAGCATGGCAACCTTTCCAGCTATCCACATTTCCTTTAAATATTTCACTTTAAACTCAGTGAAATGAATTTTAAGATTGGCAGTTTAGTATAATGAAGCATTTGCGAGAGCTGTAATGTCTTTTTCTCATTTTGCTTCTAATCGGTTCCCATAATTTGCACTTAATTCAGATTATCAACGTACCACTACTATGAAGGGGAGAAAATGGCACTGTTTGAATGTAAAAGATTAAAAATACTGCTGAAAAACTAGCAGGTAAAATATGAACGCACAAAACAATCAGAAAGTTCTCACACCTGGTGTGAGAAAGTGGACATGAATATATTGAAAGTTCCCAAAAATCTTGGTCTCCTGCTTTCACATACTACATATGCCAAACCCCATAGAAACATTCCCACTTCAGGGGGGAGGAAGTAAACCACATGCCTTCCATAAATAGCACTCTCCTCCCTTAAGTAAACCCTGTGCACTCAGTCTGTGACTATGCTACAGTTTAAATATTTTGCTAACCTTATGCTATATTTTCAGCACAGCAAAAACCAACACTGCAAAACATCTGCCCCCGAGTTATAAGTGGGAGTGTTTAAGAGGCAGCTTTTCTTCTGCTTAGGAAAAGAGGTGCCCTTGCTAGGAATGCAGTCCAATTCATCCTAGGTCATCTGGAATGGCTCGGCTCAAAGGTCCCGCTATTTACCCACAGCTAAGAAATTGCCCAGCTACGCTGCCTTTATAATGAAGCTGGCTTACCCTGCACAAGGGAAAGAGAGAGAATAGCATCAAAAGAATCAGTCTTACTGGGACTTTTAAATGAGAAATCAGCTGAGCAAGCCACTATCCAAAGAAAGGGGAGGAGGTTCCCCTGCACACATTATACGATTTAAGTAATTAAGGCACATAGCAGAAGCTATTTGAGTGCAAAGACACAGCTCGACTGAAACGACAGGCTGGTCTAGAGCTGCTCACCAGACTCAGTTTGGCTGCATCTGGGAAGACACAGGCACTAGGAAAGACCATGTTCTGCGTGCTATGGGAATAGCAGACATCTTCTCCCTTTAAATTTTGCATTGTCTCACGATGCCCTCAGCTGTGGAGTGGAGCAAAGACCAAAGGATGCTGATGAGAAATCAGCACCCACTCAGCCCTCCTCTAATTCTGACCCCCTAAGTGAACAAATTCACACTTTGCATCTTTGGACAGGCCACTCTGGAGGCTGTATATCGTATATGTCTCCTTTCCCACTCTCTCACCAGCAAAACATCACTCTTGCTTTTAAAACCTCTACGATGGGGAGATTAAAAGCAGAGAAATAGGGAGATTACAATGGCAAATACACCAAGCCTGACCTTTCAGCATAGGAATTCTGGGTTGCAAAAAGCAGACTCTGAGTAATGCAGTGTAAAGAGGAAGAAGCAGAGACAATCAGATAGGTCAACAAAAGCAGAAAAAAAAGGGGGGGGGGACCTCAACCACCCCTCTGAATAACTAAATTAAAAGACTGAAAATTGTCGTCTTTTGATCTGTCTGTATCACAGGCACAGCTATCAACAATCAAGCTTGCTTAAAAATTGTGGTGTTTAAAATAATTCTCCCAACTCCTCATTTGCATTGGAGGAGGATTCAGCAATATAATACACACAGATCTTGCTTTCAGTATTTTACTTCTCAGAAAATGGCTAGAAAGTTAGTACCATGAAAATAAAAGCTGAGTCATAGCTGATCATAACTGAAAGACAGCTTGAAATTTAAAAATAAATTAGGAAAACAACTGCAAAATAACCCCAAACAAACAAAAGAACAGGAAAACAAACTCACAAAAAACCCAAACCAAAACCAAACATGCCACATAAGTGAAGCCTCCTACAAATACTGCTGGCGAATTATCCTTTACAAGTTGGGTACATCAGATTTCTAAACTCCAGCAGCCTACCTAGGCTCCCTATACATTTGTCTTCAGGGGTTACACAGAACAGCTTTCACTTTGCTCTAGTAATGTTTCAGTTAGGGTCACAAAGGATGTCACTTCCCTCTACCTTCTTCAACTTTCCCATCAAGGAGGGGAAGAAAAATTTAAACCATAAAATAGCTCTTTGGAGACTAGGAATGTGAGGACTTTGCTAGAGCTGACTGTGATCTGACCTCACTCTTTGCATTTCCTACCACGGGTAGCTGCCATGGCTGTACAAATCTTTTCCACAGTAGAAGATATTCCTGAGTTCATCATTCAAAGGCTCTGATTGCCCCCAGTGAAATTGCCCCCTTTTAAAGAAAGACCTGAGTCTTTCTTTAAAAAAATAAAAATCAATGTTTCACTGTTCTTGATACATACTGCTAAGGCAGACCCCACAACAGACCCAGAAGGGCACACCACGAGTCAAATTCTTCATACATTTTAATTACAGTTTACATAAAGTGAAAGGCAGGTTAATGAGCTCAGTTCATAAAAAAAAATTAATAAGAAATGGCATTCTTGTATGGAAGAACAGGGGACTTAGCCTTCAGAGGGCTGATCAGAAAATATGTATTACATCCAAGAGTCACTTAAAGTCCTCAGCTGGGAAAGAGGAGGGAACAAAAGGGACAGGGAATGGAGAAAGGAACAAGGGACCTTATTTAATAAAATCTTTTTACAGAGAAGTGTTTCTCATTAAACTGGTCCCTCTATAGCAGAGCAGCAGATTCAAAAGGTTTTCTCCCATGTGAGGTTTCTCAAGACCATTGAACACATGCAATTCTGCAGACAGAGGAAGCAGAAGAAAAGCATTTCAAGCAGCAAAGCTCAAAGAGCAGACAATAGGTGCCACCTCCAGATAGCAAGGAAGCGCTTCCCCGAGAGACCCGTGGCCACCCGTATTTAATGTGGGCAACTGAGAACATGCTCCGTTCTGGCCAGTGTGAGACCCACCACCACAGCTGCTCACTCAAAGCACTGGGTGGCCCTGAGTGCTTTTAAATGGAAAACAGGACCGCAGAGATCTGGGTGGTGTTCTGTGTGCAGTGGTCTGAGAAGGAGGGGGAGGCGAGCCTGTCCCCTGCCAAACCCTGAGTCACAGCCCCGTGCCAGGGAATGCCTCTGCACTGAGGTGCTGGGCTGAGCATCAAGGAAACACCACCCCAAACCTCCTGGTAACACCTCCAAAATTACCCAGCTGTGGACACATCCTTTCTTACATCATGTTTTGGCTACCCCGAGTGTGACACTACTGTTTTTGGTAAGCAGAGCGCGTGAGAAAGGCTCTGTGAGCCAGGCTTACTCTACACCCCTTCTTTTCCTCACCCCATCTTCACACCTCCGCATCCAGGGTTACTCATCAGAGGTCCCCACCTGTCCCTTAGAAGTGGCCGTGCCTGCAATTCTTCATACTAAATTTACTTCTGAATGTGCAGTGGGGAGTATTAACACATGATCTGGGCTATGATTAAAAAGGGATTACTTTTTTCCCACCAAACAGGGTGAAAGGGAAATTATAAAGTTGCAGCCAGAAGAATATCATTTCCAAGTTAGACACCTTCAGTTTTAAAAAATCCTATGAGGTTCTAATTTATTAATGAATAGCTGCTGTCTTTGTAATTTTGTCATACTTATTCCATTACTGTCTGACACTTCCTATTGTCACTGCTTGAATTTTTAAACACTTCCACATGACTAGTGCTAATCTCCATGTTTCATGGAGGGCTGCTAATAAAAGGATAGAGATGCATGAGTGTATAAGAATGATTATAGCTAAACGTGCTCTAAAGCCTGCTCTTAACATCTCTCAATTTCTAGAATTTTTCCCTTCCCCCTAACTCACAGTACTGAAAGGAAAAGAAAAATGAAGAAAGATATCTTCCCCCTTTATTTTGGGACTGAATGGGATTTATTCCTGATCAAGAGAGAAAAAGAAAACTTCTCAAAGCAAAAGGCTCCCAGAACAGGGTGCAAAGATGCAGGACTCTTGTGTGAAACAAACCTTGGCAAGCAAACAGCAAGCTTCCTATCTTGATTTTTCTTTCAGAAAATCTTGTAGAACTAGTACAACAAGCTATTGTGAACAGCTGCTCTGAGGATACAACCTCGCAATAAACAACCTCTGATTTAAACACGGAACTACATTCACCTAGACAGTTTTTTATTTGTTTATGTCCAAGGACTTCAACACCTCTTTTACCCTGATTCTCTGTACCACAGATTTCCAGTAGGTAAGTACAAAGACCTTATGCATTTGAAAGCACTGTTAAAGTACCTTTTAAAACTCATATTTTTCTAAAAATCCTCCTATCCACACCTTTTAAGAACCATCAAAGAACAATACTGACTCTCCAGTTCCCTCCCAGCCTGCTCTATTGGCTCTGTTCCTGATCCCCAGGTTAGGTCTTAGGTGCTTATTACTGGCCCATCTAATTCCACACACAGCACCTTCAAATAGCTTAAATGCATACATGTGAGCACGAAATTTTCTTAAAATTCTATGAAATTTATACCTTTACTGTAAAGATCACCACGGTAAACAGGGGCAAATGACCCTGACTGCCGCTTGAACGCATGCATTTTGTGCAATCAACGTTGTTTTTCACTGCCTCATTCCAATAGCACCTTCTCCTTGCTCTCTGTGCACTGTGTTCACGTGGGAAGACCTTGATCTGTTTAACAGTTTGCAAATACCTCTTGCACTTGGTGTGTTAGGTGAAGAAATATTCTCTACTTTAAGAGAGGTCCCCTATATTCAGGTAAATGGGGCTCAGCTTGCAGTGTTGAGGAGACAGTGTTTCTGTCTTCTCAAGTAGACAGGACCTGCATTCACTAGCTCTGCTTTAAACCAGATGAAAAGAGGCAGTAGCAAGCATCACTCTTAATCAGTCAAGGGCACACCAAGAGATCCCACTGATGCAAAGAGGAGGTTTCAATTAGATATTAGGAAAAACTTCTTTACTCACAGGCACTGGAACAGGTTGCCCAGAGAAGCTGTGGATGCCTCACCCAGGGAAGTGTTCAAGGACAGATTGGAGGGGACTTTGAGCAACCTGGTCTAGTGAAAGGTGTCTCTGCTCAAGACAGAGAGTCTAGATGATCTTTAAGGGGCCTTCCAAACCAATTCAGTTTGTGATTCTATATGTGAAAGACTTTCATGGCACACCTGCTTCAAAGAGAGGCTAACACAACTGCTAAAATACATTGCTTAGTTGTTTGGGTATTAATCTAAGAGCAATCCTGAGCTGAAAATAGTTAATATGAAATAAAGAGTTTTGGTTTTCTATTACTTCCACAACTCGCCCCCACCCCAAATCCCAACTCGCAGTCAACCCACTTTACTTCCAGAAAAAGTAATATTTCTAAATGCTGCTCCTACAACTAACAGTGCTCCACATAAGTCAGAGCTGTCCAATTTTAATGCAACTGGCATATACACTGACAATTTAACAGCAGCCCTAAAGCTATGTCTAGCTTGCATATGCATACCTATTTACATGAATTGTTACCAAAAGAAATTCAAACCATCATGAGAGCTGATTGTTCTTGTGATTTCTCTTCAACATTAATGAAAAGCCTGCGAGCAAAAAAATGTTCTTCTCACCTTGAAATGACAGGGAAACTCAATATGCAGGCTAGGCTTTGAGGGCTATACACAGCTTTTAAAGTTCAACCTGGACCTCCCAAAACAAAGTTTTCTAAACTCAAAGGCCCTCAGATCTCATCTACTGAGCTCTTTCAAATGCAGGACAAAGTCTAGAATGTACTACTCTTCTCACTACAAAGAAAGAAATATTGCCAATCCTCCAGGCAATGCTTTGAAAATTTATTCCTTTGTGCCTTTATATTTAAATAATGACATTTGTCAAAAACTTACAATGATTGTATTTAAGACCTTTCAATTCGCTTTAGGTAACAAGATCACACTAGCAGTGGTTTCTTTATTCAACCCTAAGAATCCCTAGGTAAACTGTCAAAAAGGACAAAAAACTCTGAAAGTCATGAGGCAACATGATCTACTTGTCCGGGGATAAAACAAGAGATCTTCTGATCATGAACCCAGTGCAGGTCGAGTTTGCAACGTGAATCAATTTTCTCAATGCAGGGATTGAGGCTAAAATGGCCTGCACTGGCCAGTTGCCTCAGTATAACATAAAACAGTAAGGGCTTGCTTTCTAAACCTCCTCTCTCTCTCTTGCATTCCTCTCGCCAGGAAATAGTTACAAACTATTTTTTCCAAAGATACTTAATTGCCTACTGCAGTCTCAGACCAAACAGGTATTTGCATGCTTTAATTTATGTCTACAAAGTTACTTCTGGGTACAAAATAAGAGCTAGACCAAAGCTAGCTTAACCAGTTTTTGACAGACAAATATACACCAACCAGCCTTATTACCTATTTTGTATTTGAAATTTAGTGTTGATGCACAATTTTTAGATTTTTTTAATTAAAAAAATAAAAATAAAAAATATTTTTAATTAAAAAAACACAAACAACAAACAACAAAACAAAACTAAAATGTGCAGTCACAGAAGAACTGTGTTGTAAAATATATTTTGAAACATGTCTGCCCATTCAATTGATTCACAATATTCAAATGATGGCTGATTTTTCTCTCTGCCATGATAAGGGCACATGCACAAGGCAGAGGAGCTCATGAATTCACAAGCCAGCAGGTACACTTGGGAATTTCCCTGATAGGCATTTCTGGCACATGGGAACCACCTTGCACTTCTTCAGATTAACCATAGGTCAAAAACATGTACTGAGGCAGTAACCAACACTGAATTTATAATGAACTCACCCCACATTAATTTGTTTTTACAGCCACAGCCACAGTTATGGGCACTAGTGCTGAGCTGGCTCCTCTCCTCCTGTTTTTTTAACATTCACGTCCTCCCACCTATTCTCATCAGTCCCGTGGGGTGAAAACACATTGTCACATTTTTGTCACATTTGCCTTTTCACATTTTGAGAGTGCAACAAAATGGAATTATCCAATATAACAAATACCACCACTGCACTTACCACACAGAGGTCTGCCAGCCTCCTTTTCCCCCATGCGAGGCTGTGAGGAGCAGCAGTAAAAGCACACCACCCTTGCTTGATGAGGTTACTCCCTAAAGTTTAAGCCAACAATAAATAAACTATTAGGATTGCTATAAAAACTTTGTGAAGTTTATATACATCTCAGCAAGTTTGAGGATCTGTAATCCTTAAGATGTTTTAAGCTTGTAACATTTTCCTTAACTCAAAGATTAATATCTGTTCTAAGTTTCTTCAATTCCAGTTTTTGAGTTATCAAAGTTCATAAGATTGCCTATCAGTCCATCTTTAAACTACTGAAACATTCCTCTGACCCCAAATGACAGTCAGCCTGCGGTATATTTTACCAGAACTTTTCAAGTTAATTTTTCACCTTTCCTTTATTCCTTCACTTTTCCATACTCCCTGTTTATTTACACTCTTTCTGCGGTTTCTACTCTTCTTGGTTTTCCTCACACAGTAATATTGTTCTTTTTTTTTTTCAGAAATTTGTGCTCTGCTCCCATCTCCCACGTCTATATTAACGTCTTTCTTAATGAGCACAACAGGGAAGATGAAGCTAAGATCTAGAGCTAATGTTGTCCAAATGGATTTCAGGTAAAGAAAACAATTTTTCTCTCACTAACAGCAATATTGTATAAAATGAGCACACAATTAGAGAACTTTCCAATAGGGGAAAAAAGTGGGTTCCATTTGTGATGAAGTTATTCTTACACTAGACTCTTAAGCGGATATTGAAATGTTAAACAGAATTTCAGAGAGATTTTATAAAATACTATCTATGCTTAATGATGTGAGTCTATTTTTAAGCTGTCTAATAGTTAGTGTTTGTCCTCCTTATCTCATTTATTAGAAAAGATAAGGTGTTACCATCACACAATATCAGTTTGCACTTCTATGGTATTTAAGCTACAAGTTTATATTTTGATTTTCTGACATGCTGCCAGTGATATTTCTTCCCCGGGCTGTTAAAGTAAGATGCTGGGTCTCCAGAGAATGCAGTGTGAATTACCATTAGTTACAAAAGTCTAAGGACTTGTGACAAACCGAGGGGTTTGAGAAAGCACAGATCTAAATCTACAAAACTAGAAGTCTGTCAAAAGGTGGCCTGCTGCATGAACAATAAATTAAAGTGATCAATACCAGGGTCTGGATTCCCAGTATCCAGACATTCTGTATCCTTTGCATCAGCAATAAACAGAAATTAAAAAGTCACAGAATTGTTAGGGTTGAAAGGGACCTCTGGAGATCATCTTGTCCATTCCTCCCAAATGTTGACTTCATCTGCAAATTTGGATACCAAAATATTTTAATTAGGTGCTCAAATATAGTATATATCAATATATATAGTATGGTTGTTGGCAGAGAAGCCTTCTAGAGTTTGTTTGAAAGTTTTACACTCTCTTAGCAATTTGGGTGAAATGCCAGGGAAAATAATGAATACCAAAGAAGACTGTTCTCTTGCAGATGCCAACTGTACTTCTTTGAGTCACAGAGAACCATCTGGTCATCTGGGCTTGATGTTGTCATGATGTGCTATGATATTATTAGACTTCTTAGCTTGATGCATGGGAAGGATACAGATTTAAGGCAGATCAAAACATGCCCCATATACACATAATTTTGATGTCCAAAAATGTATTACTTTGGGGCTTGAAAGCTTAAGGATTAATTTCACATTGACTGAAGCCAAGGCTAAACATTCTCAGTCCAACAATTTCTTAAACAAAAAAGGTAGGTTTAGAATTGATCTTCAGATTTTTTTTATTTTCACAAAACAAAACAATCGAACAAAAAAACCTCAATAAAATTTTGCTCAAACATGTTTATCTACTTCCACTGGAATTCCTCTCCATCTCCCTTACACACACAAAGCTCTCACAATCCCCACTTCTCAAAACACAATTTCAACATCTGCTACCAGTGTTTTGCACCTAGATGTAAGAAATTAGCTTTTTACAGAAAGAAGAATCATTCACTGCACAGCTTCTCTGGAGACATGACAGAGTCGACATTGCTGGAGGTTTTCAAGATGCAAGCAGACAAGGTGCTAGATAATCTGACCTTCCTTTGCCATGAAAGAAATAACAGCTACATCTAATTTCTAAAATAGCCAGTGAGAGCATCTTTCCCCTAATTTGTATTTTAGAAATCATAGAAAACAAAGGAGCAGTATGTAAGTAGAAAGACTTGAAAACATACTTCAAAAGAACTTTTTCACAGTGGCACAAGGGTTTTTTTCCACAATATTTACCATGAAGCAACAGGCAAAAGAGAATTATGTATTTGAAGAACAACATGGTTTTTAAGCTGCAAGAAGTAAATCACCTAGAATGTGTATACCTCCAAGGAAAATTCTACTATACAAGATAGTCACTGCAAATTACTGATCCTGTGCTATTTCCAGCTGTTCCTCTTCCAAAGGTAAGTGAAAAAAATATAGTTCAAGATGGTGGCAGGCAGTGATTTGAAGCTAATTTCGAATTTTCATCTCCTTTTCCTCTACTCACCTTCTTTTCACCCAAAGTCAAATTTTCCTATAAGAAAATTGGTGCATGCCCAGAAAACATTGTAAAAAGCTTTTAAGTGGGTATGTCATGACCATGAGCCAACTTCTAAGGAGAAAAAACAGAAAGCATCTTACAATCCCTAGCATGCTTCTAAACCAATGTCAAGGTTACGATATATGTCAGAAACCACACATACAGTTCTTTTGATATTGAAAAAAATAGCTTGCGTCAAACAAGCTGGAAACAACAGTAATTTTATTTTTCTCATGTTACTACTTGTCTACATCATTGTATGATTTTGATTCATAAGAAGTATAATAAGTTTAAATGAGTCTTGCAGACTTCTGTGTCTTGCAGACAAGAAAATTATTTATTATATTTTTAGAATAATTTATTCCAGGATGTTGACTTCAGTTCTGTGATTCCTCCTCTCCCTCTTTCACTCTGTCCTGCTTGATGAGAGATGAACACGTGTGGAAAAGGAAAAAGATTGTCTTTGAACAACACAGATAGAGTGGGCACAAAACGGTCAAATACATATAAATATGAGATTATAGAATCTTTAAATTACTACTGTAAATAATAACCAGAGGGAAACATTAAGAGGTCAGCAGCTAAAAAAAACTGCCATGCTAATTAATATCAGAGCTATGGTTACCAGGGCAACAACAGCTCCCCTAACTTTTCTTCTTTTAATGTATTTATTATTTTCACTGAAAAATCCTTTCTTTTCAGTAACCTGGAAACTTAAGCATCTCTATCAGTACAAAGTATCTCTGAGCACTGCAGGATTCTTTGGGAATCCTGTATATTCAGCACAGAGTTGTCAGACTCACTGCATACACTTTTACCTTCCCAATATTTAACTGTTTTAAAAGCTAGAGCTCCGTATCTTTCTTTTTAACATTCGTTACATATTTCTAGCACTTGAAAGTCCCTAAAAACTTGTTCTCTCAAGCATCGTTGTCCCATTTCAAGACCAAAAGGGCACATACTTCCATCCGTATGGTCACCCTTGAAATCAATGAGCAATGCAAAGCTTTCTCCCAGCAGAGATTAAACAAACCACACAAGTTTGTTCAGACCAAGCCTGGGAACAGAAACCAGGTCTTTTGCATGACTGCACTATGCATTACTGAAAGGTTGCTGTGCTGACCTTTGGTCTTGGTCACAAAACATCACTGATAAATCATTCTGATTAATATATTTTGTTTGGGTTTTGCTTTAAGCCTTGGCCTGCTGTTTATTTAAATGATGCTCAGGTATTCCTGCCCTTGTACTCACCAGTGCCTATTTGCACTGTCTGGTGAGGAAGAGTTGTTGCATCAAATCTCAGAGGAGAAGCAATCTTTAGAATTATCTTAAGCTGAAAATTGAATTGAATAAACAAGAAGTACTTCTTCTACACCGCTTGGATGATTTGCAAAATAACCTACAGAAATGCAGAAAAGCACCTTACAGCTAGGAACAACAAACACGTTGGAGGGATGGCGAGAAGGAGCAGCATGTGCGTAGAGGTGTCTTTCCCTGGGATTTCCCAAAAGCAGCTTGGGAAAAGCCCGATGTGGGGAGAGGAAGCTGGTGCACACTGATGAGGAATGCTTGAGTGGGATGAAGTTATGCTAATCATAAGGCTGTAAAATATGTACTGCACAGCTGGAGGCAGAAATCAGAGCACTGCTCTTACTGAGCCAAGTGCAAACCAAAGAAATCTAGACACAAGACTGAAAATTTCTTGAGAATTTCACGTTGTGTGATCACACAAAGAACTAAGATTTGCTAAAACTGATAGTTTTTTGTCATTTAATTAAATCACCCCAATACTATCTTAGTGCTCTGCTAATAATTACAAAAATATTTTAGACTTTTTTCAAAGACCATTTTGAGGAAATATTAAGGGGTTGTTGTTCTTGTTGTTGTTTTGCAGAATCATACTAGAGCCAGGATTATGACCCAAATACCATCACTGCTTTGTATTCAGACACAAAATATGAACAAAAGATTTTGTACACCCAAACATATTAATTACCAAAAAAAACTTTCAAAAAGGTAATAGAAAAAATATTGGCAGCTGTCCTACATCATCAGAAATACACATGCACCAATACTTCCTAAGGACTGCATACTGTAACTGCCAACTACAACCATAAACATATGACCTCATTCATAAAAGTATGATCTCAAAGCTCATGCCCTCTATCTACTTTCTTTAAATTAGCTGACATTAAGGACAGATTCCAGATCTGAGGAAGCCAGCCAACCTTTGAAGTGTTTGCAATGCTGCACCAGAAGCGGTTTTGATTTTTACCACCAGGCTGCTAGATAAATTCTAATCTCACCATCAATTATGAAAGATTCTTATGACAACCTTGATTTTACAAAATTAGGTTATCTTCCAGCCTGTGGACATTTTCCTGTTGCATTCTGGGTTAATCCACGTGTAGAGCTCACTTCTGTCAGAATGACAGAAACCAATTGATTTTGTTTCATGGTGTATTCTTATCAATGCTCTCCGCTGCTCTTAGCGAGTCTTTGACTGATAGGGTGTTAGAGGAAAGGTCCATTAATTGATTTGTAAATAATTACAGCTAAGTCTTCACTTTTGACTAGATGTCAATAAAGGCCTATTCTTTTTTCATTGTTGAATGCTTTTAAATAAGCTTCAGTGTCCAACTTTCAGCCACAAAATTCATTAAAATCATTAAATACTTTTAGAGCTGCACCCACTGGTAATAGCAGAGGCAAGAGTGTGTCAGCATTTCTCTTATACCACTTATAGGGATGGATTAGAGAGAAGAAAATAAATAAACATATAACGTGCCTGGGAAAAAAAAAAGGCAAATCAATTATTTCCTAAAGTGGGATTTAATTTTCAGACCTGGTGGAATTTCATCAGCTGTACAGAGTAAAAAAAAAAAAAAAAAAAGAACTCATATGCAGTACTTAGTACACATTTTCCTACACATGCAAAGCATTACCTGCGGGCACACATGGACACAGGTAGTCAGCCCACCCATGCTTCCAGCAATTTCTGAACCTATTCACTAAATTCAGGCACATTTAACAAAGGACCCAGCATCTCAAAGCCAGTAAGTTCCCACAGATTTTGTGAAAATAAGCAGCAGGATATGCCCAAGGGAGACCTACTTAGAGCCCCAATGGAGCAGAAATCTGCAGAATGAGCTCCGCAGCACTGAACACTTGAAAATTACACCCATCTGGGGAAAAAAGACATAGCAAAAGAGGGTAAGAAATAGAAACACACACATACACACACCCTCTTGTTTTCTGGGCCCCCAAATGAGGGAACAAAATAGCAGTCAGAATTCATGTGTCAATCAGCATCTGTTCTCAGAAACCCAGATTTCACTGATTTTAACAGTTCTGGGTTTAAGGTTTCCACCTTCTCCTTAGCACCTCATGCATAACAGAAAACCCTGCACATAAATGTGAGTTTTCAGGGGAAAGTAGAAACTCAAGTCTGAAAAGTAGCTATATTTTAGCAACCCTTTCATAGGCTGTTAATATATTGAAGCTGCAACAAGGCAATATTGAAGTTGTCACACACACAAAGTACAAATACCATTAATACCACCAACTGCGTGGTATTTTGAGACTGCATTTCAAGTGGTCCGCACAAGGCAAGGCAAGTTATATTTAATTCCCTGTACATAATGCCAAAAAATGAGATATGTAGTCATATCAGGAAACTTCCTCTTCAGTAATACAAAACAATTGACCAGAAAACCTTCTTTATTGCTGCTTTCCACTGATAGCCACTTCCTTCACATTAACAAGCACATAATATTTCCACCTAGTCAACAGAAGAGAAAGGTGCTCCTACAACAACTGTGTCAGTTTACTGTATAATTTTTGTTCCTAATATCTGTTCCAGTTGTCAATCCATGCTTTCTGCCTGACCAAAATCCATGAGACTTTCAGTTCCCCCTGCCTTCACTGGAAGCAACCTTCCAGAAAGAGCTTAAACTGCAATGCACCTTAACTAGAAAGTTGTGTGTCAACACATGTGCACATGTGTGTCAGCACACCATCCAGTCCATGTACACAGCACAGAAATAGCAGAGATTTGTGGGATACAGCCTCTTTCCTGTGACATTTCCTATTTTATGCCCAGCCAGTGCATGCTGAGCATCCCACACATTGAGCCATTTCAGGTACATTGCTCACAGGGTAAATGAATGAGTCACTCTCACAGCACACTTGCCCTAAGACTTATAAAGAGAAATTCATTAAGAAATGAGGCAAATATCCTCCTTGTTCTAATAGCAGAAAGCTGGAAAGCTCAAATATTCCCAGTCTCACAGATCCAGGAGAGGCCATAGCTGGGGACAGTAAAATCACACTTCCCACAGGGTCATTCCCAAAGGTCACCCAAGGCCTGGTCTCCTCATCCAGCCCATGCTTGTTCAGCTACAGTGGCACCTGTGGACACTGTTCTGCTACCAAGGGAAAAGTCCATAAAAGAAAGAGCAAGCCAAGCCAGAGGGAGGCTGCCAGTTACAGCCTGGCCATGTCATGGCATGGTCCTTGTGCCTTTGTCCCACATACAGGAGTTGCTGGGTTGCTTCAGCAAGATTTGGGAAATGGGCAGATGTATTAAGTAGCTTCATTCCACCTGAAACATAAATAATCCCACGTTTTACATCAATCCTACATATAGGGAAGGTTTTCTGAGGAATACTTTTTCAGGGACAGCAGTACAACCTGCCACCCATGAAGCAAATGAACCTCTTATTTAATGGGTATTTTTCCTCGACTCAGTCAGAGTAGGATTCTTGGGTATTGTTAAGGACTTAATGGGAGACCCAAATGTAACTTAGATAAACACACCACGAGGAAAGAAAAGCCAGCAATGTGTTTCAGTTAAAACCTCTCTAACCTAAGAGTCTCTCTTTAAGCCACTCAGAAAAGCCTTTAAAATCTGATAATCACTTAATAATATTTCACACTTGCTGCTCAACCTGAAAACCTCAGCTACAGTTTTTGTAAATTGTGGCACCAATCTTGTTCCAGATGGCTTGCAAAATAATTTATAAACAACAAAGTTCAGCAGGTTCATAGCAGCTGTTTAATTCCAGCACTTTGGCCACCCACTTCAGCATAACTGAGAGCTTTCAATCAGTTTCTTCCTCTCATGGGGCCTTCAAACAGCACCAGAGCATGTGTTCAACATGCTCTCAGAAAGTAGCCAGCCAAATAGGGAGGGTCAGTCGTCTTTGCAGCTCTGGAGCATACCCACAGCATGCTCACACTGACTTTTTCCTCTATTTTTTTAATACATAAATCTAGTTGAGAACAAGTAGGACGATGTTCCAGAGTTTAAAAAACACCTTCATTAAAATACTCAGTTCCTACAAAACAATTCCATCCAGTTCGCCTTAGTTCAAATGCTGAATATAATCTCCCCAGCAGGAATATACTGTAAATGCAAACATAACATCTCACAGGGTTTTTTTTACCAGTTTAACTAAATGTATGCTAAGTGCTATAAGAAATAGAGTATGTCAAAAAGGGCCTTTTCTGTACCTGACAGATTTCCACTGCTATTTCTGTTTCTTCCTCTCCTCTCCTCTTTCCTTGCTGGTGTTTACTTTGGCTCTGTTTTTCTTGTGTCCCTTCAAAACCTTCTTGTCCTGGATTGGCCTTTGGGGCACAGAGGAAAAAGGAAGAGATATTGCTTCACAGTCACTTGAAAGGTCATGCAGTCTGAACTGGACAGGGACAAATTCCAAGTTACTTTAAGCTCCTCTGATCGTGGGTATATCCACACAAAGTATTCTGGAAACTGCACAACAACATTAAGGTTGCATTAAGCCCAATAAAATATACCCTGCCTGTCAACACAGCTGATTAGCCCAGGCTCAATGCCCCATGAATCACAGACATATGGTTTCCAGGAGGCTCAGGATAAACAGAGCAGAATGGAGGCATGTCCTAAGTTCTAAATACGTCTGATGTCTGCAAAGGGTGTCAGGGCATCAGCACATTCAATCGATCCAGGACAGCAGCCCCCGGTGTATCTCATAATTTCAGCTGCTGAGAAAGGCAGCTTGTCTCCTGAGGAGCCTAGTCCTAGTTTGGTAAGCTTTTTACAAATTAGGGCTGATTTGAGCTTGTTTGCTGGCCACTGCTGATAAGATGCAGCATGCTGTGGTCTGCGGATATGTTTTCTTGCTTTGGCTTATACCAGCATGCTGAGCCTGAAGGGATGACTGGCAAGAATAAGGTGCTTGTGGTAGAGGAGACCACCTCTAGGCAAGCATGCAACTGAGAAAAGTGTTCCATAAAAAAGCATTCAGCAGCCCACAACTCCTGGAGCAACAAACAAAGCCAGTCTGACGCCGAGGTTTGTGTACCCTCTCAGTAACCAATAGCCAGTTAATACTGGATTCTTCTCCAAGGCATTCTCCTCCTCCCACAAATCCTGTGGTTTCCACAGCGTACACAAATTTGTCAAAAAGAAAGTAGCACAGTTTTGTTTTATGCTAATGTTTAAACATAATTTGTATTGAGCTACGGTATAAACACTGGTTAAGAACTAATTGAGGGTTTTTAATGGGCTTATGTCGTGCTCACAATTGCCAGGAACTATCAGTGTGTTGAGGAGAAAAAAAGATTCCTTTAGTTTTGACATATAGCAGAGGTTTTTAAGTAAAGCAGACAACTGAAATAATCACATGATCTCCAATATTTCAAGGAGATTTTCAGTACAAGAAGGGTCTGCTGACTGTCTCAGTAGTGCCCAGGAACCTTAAAAAAACCCCACAGGCAATAAGTTCTGCCAGCAAGAGTAATTTCAGTAGCACACTGCAATAAAGCAGTGTTGCAGAAGCTGGAGGGCAACACAAGCAGGTACCAAGCCCACAGAGGGATCCCAAACTGCAGAAACAGCCCTTTCAGCTTGTGGAAACACCCCAAAGGTCTCCATGACACCTACTGTTCCTGTTTTGTGCTCTTAAGGAAAGGTTGCTCCATCAGGGCTTTTCCACACCACATCAATAGCCTGCTGCAGGTTAGGACAATGGGAGCAATTTGAAGCTGGACAAATTGAAGAAGCCAAAAGCTTCTCTGGCATGAATTCAAAGTTTGATGAGCTGTATTTAACAGCCTGAGAATCCAGGGAGTAATTAATAAGTAATTTAATAATAAAAAGGAAAGAGCAGGAAGGGTAGAAGGAATAATTCTGCAAACAAGCATGACTCTCAGGAGCTCACTGAGCCCTAGAAAGCTTTCCTAATAGGACAGTGAGGGCAACAGAATACAGTCAGGCACTGTCAGACAGACACTTTTCAGGCATTCTGGGATTTTAGTCCTACTGCTGCTTGACTGGCATAGCATTAAATTCCCTTTTGCAGGTGCAAACTCCATCCATTTTAACCCTTTGCCCAGGAAAGCTTTCTATTCAAATTGCAATTAGACCACAAAACGCAGAAGTGTCTAGACATATACAAACCAAAAAGCTGTGTAGGTTTAAAAAACCATGAAAGTCCATCTAGTAAGGGGTTAATTACAAGGAATCTGGTTGTCGATTAGCATCTTGTATAGTAAGATCAAAACCAACAATTCTGGTGTTATCTAGATAGTAATAAGAGTTAAATCTGCCTTCATGGAACAGTAGAGTCAGAATTTTTAAGCACAAATGCCACTTTATTGTAAGTCTAGACTTATGCTTGAACACGATCCCAAATCAGCAGATTTTTAGCCTGACATCTAAAATTACACAGAACATAATTTTATTATTGTAATGGGGTTCTTCACCCCCTTTTGTTCAAACTGAGACAGGCTGATTGAACCTTTTACAAAGCACTAAATATGACGGGATAGGGTCAGGGGTTCTGGGAAGGAAGGAAGGAAGGAAGGAAGGAAGGAAGGAAGGAAGGAAGGAAGGAAGGAAGGAAGGAAGGAAGGAAGGAAGGAAGGAAGGAAGGAAGGAAGGAAGGAAGGAAGGAAGGAAGGAAGGAAGGAAGGAAGGAAGGAAGGAAGGAAGGAAGGAAGGAAGGAAGGAAGGAAGGAAGGAAGGAAGGAAGGAAGGAAGGAAGGAAGGAAGGAAGGAAGGAAGGAAGGAAGGAAGGAAGGAAGGAAGGAAGGAAGGAAGGAAGGAAGGAAGGAAGGAAGGAAGGAAGGAAGGAAGGAAGGAAGGAAGGAAGGAAGGAAGGAAGGAAGGAAGGAAGGAAGGAAGGAAGGAAGGAAGGAAGGAAGGAAGGAAGGAAGGAAGGAAGGAAGGAAGGAAGGAAGGAAGGAAGGAAGGAAGGAAGGAAGGAAGGAAGGAAGGAAGGAAGGAAGGAAGGATAACCACCTCTCCAGCTCTGTTCTGTTGTCTGCTCCTCACTCACTCCTCTGGGAGATGTCAGACACCACATCAGTCCTTGTCCTCAGTTTGCAGAGCTAACAAATGTAACACAAAGTCTCAGCACAGCTGGTACTGGAAGAAATAGGTTGGACTAAGCTCTAGGTGCCCACACAAGCCCTCCTGGATGCACTTTTTCACGTGCCATGTGTTAAAACACTCCTTATTCCTCTGCAAGCACTAATGATAAGGCAGCAAGCAGGGCACTGTGTGTTAGGCGTGTGGCTGAAGGCAGACAGCTTGCAACCACAGAAATAGCTCGGGTAGCCAGTAAATCAATATTTGTGTGTTATTGTTCTCACATACATCCCATTTGCTGGTCCAACACTTGTTCCCGCAGAAACAGGATCAGAGTGGCCGCCGGCAGCCAGCAGGCAACCAGAGCCAGCTCCCCCTGGAGCCAGCACACAGGTGTGCTGCCTCCAACCAGCAGGCAGAGATCTACGACTTCTTTTAATTAAGGAATAATCCCTTTACATTACAAAAAGGATTTGTAGAAGGGGGCACGGTTTCCTCCAGCATTTCTCCTCCTTGGCAAAATATCACAGCTCTCTCTCCCCAGCAGCAGCAGCTGCTTTGCATAACTCCTTGTCCTATTTCTGAGCAAACCAGACCAAGAAGCACAATCTTCACACGTGACTGGCAAAGAGGTTCCCTTCCCTTACAATACAAGGAAACAGAAACTAAAACGAAACCAAGGATGTTTTCTGATAGTGTGGATTCAGTGGTGCTCTACTGCTCAGTCTAGCAGAAGTAGTCATCATTTTGGGACAGCAGAAACTCAGCAGCTGTGAGGAAATCAGAGATGGGCTGCACCCAGGGGTGCCGAGAGAAGAGGTTGCTGTTGCAGTGCATCTGCTTTCTGTCTTTGAAAAACCACCAGCAGAGATGTCCCACATCTGGAGCAAGGCAAGCGTTTCACCCACCTCCAGAAAAAGCTTAAAGACAAAGAGTGAGTTGCCAAAGAATGGCTATAAGGGATGGCTGGCCTGCCTTGACCAAAGGAGTACAGTTTTTAATCATACAAATAGCCCCAGCACTCACCCATTGTACTCTTGTAGAAGGGGAAGCTATGGATGCTATTACACTACCAAAAAGAAAATAATGTAGAGACATGTAATTCCCCTCTACATTCCCAACAATATATTTGTAACTTTTGTACAAAATGAAAAATCTTCACGTGCTTGAAATCCGCACAAGATAAAACAACCAGTCACCTCAAGAAATCCACAGAATTCACAGAATGACTAGGTTGGAAGAAACTCTTGAGACCATCAAGTCAATCTTCAATCCAGCCCATTAGAAATGCTCATGTCAGGATTTTCAGACTAGATCTGACAGAAGAATCTTCTAGAAAATATATACATGGATGACCAACTTCTAGAAGCTTTTTGTCAGCCCTACAGACGATTCACTCAATAGGCCCAACACACCAATCTTCCTTCCTTTCCTTATCTCACACAGCAAATGAATGTTATTAAATACACAGTCTTTCTTCAGTGGGCTACACAAACAAAATACACACAGTTAATTAATGCTGCAGTCACTTCTTTGATCTTCCAGTGAAAACAAAATTTAAAAGTCATACTATTTCAGCCTAGAAGCTTAGAGTTAAAAAGCTTAGGAACTCATCCGGGACTTTGAATCCAAGAATCACTGGGCTGATGTCATTAAAAGAGCTGAATTAGACTTGTAATTATTCCCCTATGAGTTCTACTGTCTATCTGAGAAAGAAGGGTATTCATTTCTGTCCTCAAAATTGATTTATTTTAGAGAAAAAAACAGAAGGGTTAGGGAGAGCAAGAACTTGGTTTTACTGTGCATCTGATAGAATATAAGAAAGTAAGTGTCAATAGTGAACAAGATCTCTGCCAGTCAATAGGAGCCATACCTTCTGTTTACATGGCAGGCAGCTTCCCTGAGATCCTCAGCATAAATCCTATCTCCACAGTTCCAGCTGGCTGTCCACCGCTTAGTGCAGTAGCACTTCATTAACATGCAAATGCTTGACAGTTATTGGGCTTAAGTACATCTGCATATTTATAAACAACCATTCCAAACCACATCCCCATTTAAGGAAACTGCTTAATGACACTGAACCTCTCATATCCATTAAACAACAAACTGCAGCCAGATTCAGTCATTTTGTACTTGTATGGTACTTTAAAAATATTTCTCACATAGCTAGGTAAAAAATATGCGTCAGTCGATTTGTTCTTTTATGGCAATCAAACTTTTCTCTTTATTAAACCCCATTTTTCTAATGGAAAGGCAAAAATAGCTCCAAAAAAAGTTATGCTTTAGAAATCAATATAAGGTAAATTTATGGCAATAAACACAAACATCCAGTAAACCATATTTAATGTTTTATCCATAATCTATAAAATATTCAGTCAAACTATGCAACCTCTGTGTTTTCAAAGCAAAAGTTTGACAAGCATCAGACAACCAATGCACAGAATGGAAAGTTGCCCCAAAAATCTACACACTTAATTTGTTTGCTCACAACAATAATTCTGCACATCTAAGGATGACTTCTATGTGTCCTCCAATGTCACATCATTGAAGGCACATATCAAACCCAGCATAGACAGCCCAAGTTCTAGCAGCACATTCTATCCAAAGTATCTGGAATTTCAACACAAAGTCCCATAAATTTAGCCATGAATTCAGATTTCTCAAAATTTTTTCATGAAAATTGTATTTAGTAACAAAAGAATAAAAAATAATTTAAAAATAAATCAGAATTTATTTTTAAGTGGACAAAAACATGCCAAAAACAGCAGCATGTCACAAACCAGTCATGAAGTATCAGAGACATTTACATGGACAGTTCCTGCACATGAACTGTAAAACTTGAGTATTTCGTTACAGACAAGAGGTGAATGTGCACATGTAAAGAAAGTACAGGTCTGAAAGCCAAACATCTCTGCAGAGACCGAATCTGGACAATCCCTACTATTACATAAAAAGCTCCATTGCATCTCCTGCTTCTGGCCCACTATCTACAGAAACAATTTTAAGGATAATGGTGATGAGGAGAAACTGAAATATCTGAAATGCCAGCACAATAATCCGAAGTGTTACATAAATACCACAGTAAAATATAGGAGCATAAGCATTGCAAGCTTCATTTTGTTCATACTTGGTTCTATCTATATCACTGTATCCGAGTCAATATGTTCTCAGCTCTCTCTGGAATTCTCTAAGAAATGTCCAACAAATGAGAAGTGAAGTCCTGGAACAGAGAAGATATGTCATAACAACTACCACTGCACAAAAAATTAACTTACTTGGGCAAAAATACAAAAATCTGTGAAACTGAACCTAAGAATTCAGGGTGGGTTTCTCGAGGTTTTGTTTCTTGGGTTTTATTTTAGGTTAAGAAAATGTGCGAGAAACCCAGATATGCCCTAATGAGCAAAATATGAAAAAAATATAGACTGCACTCATTAAAAACTAAGTATTTTTCATTTAGAGGAGCTAAATTGCCTGCATATTTCCCATTCTATGTATAGGAAATGCTTCAGAGCAAGAGTAACTACTACAGCAACACAAATGCACATATTTTTGTCTACACGTGGGATGTTGAAGCTCAATTAAAAGATAATTCCATATACAATTCACATTATGCACTATGATCATTCTCAAAATAGAAAAAAAAATTAAGATAAAACATTTTCATGAGAAGATACTTGTATTGGATTTGTATTTAAGACCAGCCTTGTGCTTTCTCCATACTTTGATTCATTTTTCAAAGCCTCCAATTAAGAATAGGAATGCACCCAACTAGGACTTCCTTTGTTCCCATTGCCTAAAATTCGTCCCCATTACAGCACATAAAGATTGAAGGTAGCATTATAAAATCTCCCAATACATTTTAGCTTTTCAGGCTCTTCTTCAGAATCATGCTCAGAAATATTGTCTCACTGGAAGTCAGTGAAGCAGTCTTCAGTATCCAAACTCTTTATAAAAATATTTGCCTTAGAAGTCTTCAATCCATTTGTAATTTCTGAAAGTTTTACCACCAGCCTAGAACTTTCCCCTCTAGTATATCTTCCCATAAGGAGAATCAAAAGGGCAGGTTTTTTACTGAACAAATATTTCACAAAGAAAATACTAGAATGCATGGTTGGATGGTTTGTTTTATGAGAACTGCTTTGGGTTTTTGAAGATAAAAAGTTCAATTTTGTGGTTTGAGTTGGCCTGTGTACCACTTGGGCACTCACTTTCATTCTTGTACCAGTGATGACACAGTTGATGAAACAAAGATCTTATTGGAGGTAATATACTAATGACATCTCACCATCAGGACAATTTAATTTTGTGGCAGCTTGCTGTTAAGACAGAGGGCTGGTTCTACACAGCCCTTTGATGATGCTTACCTTACCTTTCTACCTCAACCTCCAAATGAGAGAAATGCTGCCTACGTGAGATTTAATAGCAACATGAGAAATCACAACTTCACATAAACGATGAACAAATTATACCAAAATAGTATCAGCAAAGTGGTGTGGGAGATACAATAATATCACATCACTGAGATCATCACTGAGTTTCTTCTCCTGTACCTCGGTGTGTGCTTACAACTGAGCTCTCTCTGGTAAAGTAATAGGAAATCATCAATCAAAGAGACTGCAAAAATATGTCAGTGTCTTGACATATCATGACCTCTGAGTCATGTGTCCAGTATGGGGCAAAAAATAAGGACACTGGGTAGACGTTTTGGACTAAACTATGGTTAAAACAACTTTTTATCAGGAGTGCCAGGTAGAGAGGTGCTTGGGACCAGTCCCTCCTAACTGAGGCTGCTCCTTTCAAACTTCATCACTTTGCCTAAGATCAATACCAAGGACTTGGAAGACAAATAAAGTCCAAGAAAGCAAAATATCTGCTCTAAAGAAATACTCCTTAGTTTCTTCCTTTGATATGAAGTGTTAACTAGAGTTTAGAGTCTTTGAAAAGACCCTGAAAAATCATGTTACCCCTTCTGACAAAGCCAGATTTGAAAAGCACTGAGTTAATAATCTCATTTTTAAAATGAACACTCAGACTGCCTTGGATTAAGTTCTAGTTTATTTCTATTACTGAGCATAATTTTTAAAAAGATAAAGTGTGATTATATAAGGCACAGACAGAAGCCTGAAATACAGAAAGCAGATCAGACCCAAGGCATATCTGACCAGCATACTCCTACCAGCATAGCACAGCTGATTACTGCCCACTGTGTGCACAACACTTTGAATATGGTAACAAAGGAACATTTTGTAGAAAATCAGTTTAGGACACTTTCTTAGTCTTTTACAAAATTAATACTTTTAGCTAAACAGCACCCCCAATTACCAAGTGGGTCAGATATTTTTACTTTCAAAGACCTATTTTCCAGCAAATTAAATTGCTTGGCCTGAGATCTTGCTTTTCTATAAATATAAATTTCAGTTTTCACAAACAAATGAATTGAAGAATACACACTGTCAAATCCTGGTGGCCTTTCCTTTGGGAAGCCTTAGTAGACACTTGCTTTGGATCAGGAACTGGCAACATGCCTGTCAGTTATGAACATGCCTGCTTTTTCTTTCTTTTTTTTTATTATTTTTTTAACTCAGAATCTTCTCAGCTCTCTCTACCTGGTAGAAAATTTAAATCTGTGCCCAGACACTTTATAAAAATAACTTAAATTTCAATATATTAATTCTCTAAGTTTGTGCTGGCAGGGCTTTCCTTGCAATTGCAACCAGCTAAAAAGCTGGTGTTAGGCTGTAGAGGATCACTCTGCTCCTCAGCTGATGGAGTACCACAGAGAATTGCAGGAAAGAATTAATTATTTTGCCCTCATATCAGGGCTGGAACAGCATACACTTAGTGCAATTTGCCCTTATACTGCATAAAGGGAAAACAAAACATCAAATAGCTTGTCAGTTTAAAGAGTGCTTTCTCTTTGAGGGGAGGGAGAGGTGAGAAGGGATGTATATGTAAATGAGGCAGAATAACTACAGAGAAAAAAGATGCAAGCATATAATTAAAATCTGTATCATAATGCCTACACACAACGTACCCACTGAGATTACAGGACCAATATTGATTCTAGCATCAAACTTTTCAATGTTTTACAACTTAATAGCTTTCTTTTAAAATATGCTTTTCATGTATAATCTCTACTACAGCACAATGGGCTCAAGATGATTTTTCAAACAAAGATAGACTTTTATCGAACAGAAAGTGAAAATTTCTTTTAAACTCTGAGCCCAGCTCTTTTATGTGATCCAAGCAGTTGAATGTCTGAAGCCACACAGTTTCATTTCAGCTTCCACAAAACCAGAAGTTCTTCTGTACGTTATGGTGTACACCTACATAATGAGGGTTTGTGAGAGCTACATGGCCAGGTGTTAAAGACATTCACATTTGAGTTTGACCTGAATAAATTTTTCAATTTTAAGGTGACACTCCTGGAAGTATTTACATCTGTATTCAAAGGCAGTATCAAAAAAAGGGAACTGATATGGGGAAGGTATTTATTCCCCAAGCATTTTTACCTGTGTTTTGTTTTTCCAATAAAACCAGGACTTTTGACCTGGTAAGAAAGAGGTTTCTTTAAAAAAAGGAAAGGCTTCATCTTTATTAAATCAAAACAGATTTGGCCACTTGTCATTCTCCCAAAATGCAGATGATTATAAGGCCTAAGACAAGAAGCATAAGCTTAGCAATTTTATTTTTTTTCTTAAGGCTCTGGCTGTCTCATATGCCAGACAGGCATGTGTATTATGCACATCCAGCAGGGGACAAAGATCAGAAATTTAAAGGAGCTGTTTGTGATTTTGGATGGGATGTGGCACACAGATGAAAGAGCAAACATTTTTCCCCTTGGTTTAATGCTAGCACTAGATTCCTAAATTAAGCCCAGCAGGAAATAAACATCCACCACAGATTTCAAAAGATATCTCACATCTTTGTATTAAAACGTGTTATTTTAAGAGTCCCAAATGCTGCATGTCTGATTTTTATTAAGTCCAGAGCCAACATAGGAAGTGTTATTTGACTTTGCTTTAAAAGAAAGCAGAAAATATCACTGGACAATAGGATGTAAATTGCAGGAAGCCAAAACAAAATTGAAGAGTATGAGATAACAGGCCTGCTGCTATTATCTACAGGAATACTAAATCCATAGGTTTCAGAAAACTACTTTGATGACCTTGAAAGCTCACACAGATTACAGAATATCAAGATGGCAGATTTTCCAGGGGGAGTGGAAGGACAACAGTCTCATTTTTTCTCTTCCAAACAACTGGGGACGTGTTTCTGATATACATTTCTGATTTCCTTCTATCCTAAATAGCTACAATGCTGTACTCCAAAGAAGAAGAAAATTAAACATCACTCCACATGTTCCTCACGCATTTCACGCGTGTAGTCCTTGGTGAAAAGAATAATTCTATGTCCATATACCAATGCAGTTAAAAATTCCAACTCTGAAAATTCCCTATACAAACTCTAAAACTACCAGGATAGGATTTTGCCCAGCTCAATCACAATACACTAAGCTTTTACTTTGGAGTTTGCAGATACTACTTTTTTTCCTCTTCTTTCACACTGACTTTGATGATGTTTTGGGATTAAAACAAGGAGTAGACAGTTCCCATGAGATGAAAGACATAACTGCAAAGAACAGTTACTTAGAAGATTAAAAAAAAAAAAAACAACCTCTTGGAGTTTGAGATGCTGCTATGCATTTATTTAAAGAAACACTCACTTGAAGAGGCTTAGAGTTCAATATTTTAAATAAGTTTCTGCTTTGTCAACTCTAGTTGGAAATAAAATGCCTTTTTTAATTGCCAAGATTATCAAAATTATAACAGTACATTCCCAAGCAGGCTAAATGTATTTTAACAGGCAGAAAGAATAGCTCCAAGTTCTTCTGCAAAATTCTGCCAGTAATTAAACCTAAGCTCCTCTTATTTATGGCCAATTACAACTCTGAGCAACCCTTACTCCAGCGGCACCATTTCAACAAGGTTCCACACATCCCTCTCTATCAGCCAACTTCCAGCTGGGCACAGAGTCAGCCTTGCTATGGCAAAGCCCGAGCCAGTGTTCAAGAAGCTCAGCCAGCCTCTCAGGCCAGACAGACCACAGACCTGGTAGGCTCTCAGGTCTCTCAGAAAGGACTAATTTATCTTCCTTTTCTAGCCAGTCCCATATTTCACAACATTTTTATTGCTTTCCCCTTCCAACTCTACCCAAACTTCCTATGGCCAAGACAATCAAAGGTTATTGGGTGAAGGGATGAGGCAGAAGAGGTGCAGAGGGAGAAAAAGAAAAAAAAGGAGAGAAGAAGGGAAAACAAAGAAAAGAAAGTCTTGTTTTCTTGGGGGAGTAGGCTAAAGACTTTGACAGCAGGCAGAATTGTGTGCACATGAATGAATTTTATTACACTCCTGGGTCAGCTGACCCAGAGGAGAAAGAAGACCTTTGGTTTCTGTTCCTAACACCACTTCTGCATGCAATGTAATCCGAGCTGATTTATGCTTCCGTTTGTGAAGGCTTAGAATAAGCCCACAGTAACTTACATACATCTTCTACAGTATAACAGGCTTTGAGATCTCTGGGTAAAAAATGCAAAGAACTAACTCAGTAGTTGCTAACTCAGGGCCTGACTGGCATCAGCAGATTTGCAGACTTATTCAGGTACCTACATTCACCAGCTTGTATCTCCAAGTTACAGGTGTCATTTTAAGTTTCCAATACCTGCAAACTTGAGAAATCCACCTCTATAAGGATTTGGCTATGAGGCAGATGAGGTATTTGATTTAATATGAACTCAGGTTAAAAATTATGCAGGACCTTAAGAAAATGCTGACAAAAACCAGAAGCAAATACCAGCTCACATCCAGAGCTCAGCTCCTATAAAAGACCAGTGAAACTACACCTAGAACTTCCTGAATGTTTCAACCTACAGGTAAAATAATTTGGCCCATCTTTGCAAAAGATGAGTTCATCCTTTGCAAATTTTCTGTTTACAGACATTTTAGTAAAAAACAAAAAAAAAATTGTGCTTGCTGGTCTTTGCCAACTTCAGAATCTAGGAAACAATGTTTCTTCCTTTCATTACATTTCTTATATTGTTAATGCACCAAAAGTTCATATTCCTCTACAATCCTAAAATGCAGATTTACTCCTTTATATTTGATCCTGTGCTTCATTCCAATCACTAGGCTATTATACAGGCTTTGCCCTCAAAATTTGCCCAAATATTATGGAGCAGTAGCACTTTGTTAAATTGCTCCAGAAGTGTGAAATGCAGACTTGCTTTTGTTTTCAAAAGTGGGTGTGACATAACTACTATTTATCACACTGAGTGATGTCATTGTATTAACATGGGCTGTGGCTGCCTCTGGGACATGTCTGTGCTCAGAGGTCTTGCACTTAAAACATAAAAAAATACAGTTAAAATAATTTTAAAATTAAAAATGTGAATTATAAGTTTTCATGGAAATTCTGTGATATTTTTAATGCTGCACTGCCAATAGATTTGTCACTGGAAGCAGTGAAATGCTACAAGTTTGGTATCATTACCTTAGCATGTTCAGGATTTTAAACTGATTAAAATATGGAATTGATTTTTAAAGATTCAGCTTAGAGAAACAGGGAAGAGATGCCAGGGGAAAAAAAATCAGTTCCATCTACAGAGTGAATTGATTAGATGTTCTGGATGGTTTATGCTCTAGGACTATAAAAAATTGCAGGTGACTTTGGTTACTAGAGGAGCTATTAGTCAGCCTGAATAATTGACATATTTTTGTGTAGTGTAGCTGCAAATACCTCTCTCAGTTTTCTTTTTCATTCTCAGAATGTAAACATTCAGGGCTATCATGGAAAGGAAGGTCAAAAGGTTGAACACAGGAACAAGCTACTCCAGAACCTAAGATGCCATCAAAACTAAACTTCTATTTTGCAGCCAATACACAGGAGAAAGTTAACATCTCCTCTTCCATTAGCTGCTCTTATGATAAGTTCATATCATGATATAAGAATATATATCAAAATAAAAAATATATTCAAAGACTGTACCACAGTGTCCAGAGAGGGTGCTACACTCTTCATTTGATGCTTAAACACCAAAGACCAAAAGGATTCACTGGGCACCAGTAAACTATGTAAATAGAATTAAAGAAGAGAATAGGATTCTCCAATACTATCACATCTACACAATGGAAGATACAGAGATTTAAAATCAGGCAATTTGGGAAGTCTAACACACTTCGTCTTTGTTCCAAAACACACGTCAGAACTAATACTAAAGTTCACTGAGAGAACAAAATAAAAGAATAAACAAAAACTATTTTTCTTTATTTATCTTTCCCATCATATACTAGCATCCACTCCCTTAGTTCATGATTACACTCTTTCCACAAGATGCCATTCTCTTTCAGTACTCTGAATCAACCATGATAGTTGCACAAGTGATCATTAATTATTTGGATTTACTCTTACTATTCAATGTGAAGTCCCATGTCTTGTTTACCATGTACTGTTCAAAGCCTGATTCGAACAATGAATTATTCATTTGCTTGTGGGCTTTCCTACAGTGCTCATCACAACATCTGAATGCATTACAAACATTAAGTGATTCATTTTCACATCATCTTTGTGTGATGATATGAATGATATCATTGTATGCACATTACAGAAGTGGGGGCATGACACAGGGATAGTAAAGCATCTGTTAGTTCCCAGTACACAAATGGAGGCTTGCAGGGGCAAGTTTCTTCAAAATACTTACATTTGTCACACCATTCTAGCCAGCTTCAGTAGCACATATGGATCATAATCAGAGGTGGTCTCAGAGCAGGCCTCTAGAAAATGAGGACGACAGTCAGAATTTCCTTATCACATGAAACTATTTTGGTTTTAAACTATACTGTACATTAGATGTGATGACTCAAAAACGTAGACAGTGGAAGGAAAGGAAGAAGGTAAACGGCAAAAACTCAGATACAGCAGATGCACCAATGCACAATAAGAATTTGCACTGTGCTGCTTTTTCAGAGACCATCATATTTGGGAGGATATCTATTTTTCATTAGACACGGAGGAAACAGAGTGAAGAAGGATGAAGAAAAGTTTGAGGTGCTTAATGCTTTCTCTTCCCATCTTTTGCAGTCAGACCAGTGGATCTCAGGCTGCCCAGCCCCCAGAGCTTGAAGACAGGGAGCAGAATGAAGCCCCCATAATCCAAGGGGAAATGGTCAGTGATCTGCTATGCCATTTAGACATATGAGTTCATGGAGCCAAGGGTACTGAAGGAGCTGGTGGAGCTGCTTCACTGAGCCACTTTCCATCATTTACCAGCAGTCATTGCTAACTGGGGAGTTCCTGTTGACTGGATGTTAGCAAATGTGGATTAAATGTGGATCTGGAGAGCTACAGGTCTGTCAGCCTAGCCTTGATGCTGGGGAAGGTCATGGAAGATCAGCTTGAGTGTCATCATGCAACATGTACAGGATAACCAAAGGATCAGACTCAGCTAGCATGGGTTTATGAGAGGCAGGTCCTCCTTGGCCAAACTTATCTCCTTCTGTGACAGGGTGACCTGCTTGATGGATGAGGAAAAGCCTGTGGATGTTGTCTACCTGGATGTTAGTAATGCTTTGACACTGTTTCCCACAGCAGTCTTTTGGAGAAAATGGATGCTAATGGATGGGTGCACTGTTCACTGAGTAAAGCACTGGCAGGATAGCCAGGCCCAGAGAGTAGTGGTGACAGGCCAGCCCTGTTTAGTGTCTTTATTGAGGACCTGGACAAGGGGAGAGAGAGCATCCTCAGTCAGTTTGCAGATGACACCAAACTAACTGGGTGGGAGTCTCGATCTGGAAGTCTCTACAGGAGGATCTGGACAGGGTGGATTGATGGGCTCAGGACAGTTGTATGATGTGCAACAAGGTAAAGCTCTGAGTCCTGCACTTGGGTCACAACAACCCCAGGCAGTGCTACAGGCTGGTGGCAGAGTGACAGAAAAGCTGTCCAGCAGAAAATAACCTGAACATGCAGGTTGACAGTGGCTGAACGTGAGCCAGTGTGTGCCCAGGTGGCCAAAAGCCAAAGGCATCCTGGCCTGTATCAGCAATGTTGTGGCCAGCAGGAGCAGGGCAGTGATTGTACTCGGCACTGGTGAGGCTGTGCCTCAAGCCCTGTATCCAATTTGGGGTTCCTCACCACAAGGAAGACATTGAGGGGCTGGAGCAGGTCCAGAGAAGGGGAACAGAGCTGGGGAAGGGTCTGGAGCACAAGTCCAATGAGGAGTGTCAGAGGGAGCTGGGGGTGTTTAGCATGGAGAAAAGAAGGCTCAGGAGATCCTCTATTGTTCACTACAACTGAATGAAAGGAGGGTTTAGGGAGGTGGAGTTGGTTCCTTCTTGCAAGGGAGAAGGACTCACTGCACAAGCAAGAGCACACCAAGACTGCCATCAGAGACTTAAAAAGGCTTGGGACTGTGTGTGTTTAAACAATAGGGACCATCTTTAATCTTTTGCTGTTGGATGTAATTCACTCAAACACTTCTGACCTCATTTAAATATAATTAAAAATCTCTACTTGCTAGTAGTAGGTATAGTTTCTATTATGACAACTATTTCCACAGTTTGATCCTTTCCCCGGTGTCTAAACCTGACAAAATAGTACATCCAGACCATCTGCCATTTTACTTAATATTCCAATAAATGGCTATCCTTACATAGGGTTTACCTTTCTACAAGTGAAAACAGTTCCAAATGGTGTTAAACTTTCCTAAGTGGAAGACATGAAGACAAAGCTGCTGTAGTGGAAAAAATCCTTTCTCAATTACTGTACTACAAAAATAAAGGGGTTTCTACTTCAATTCCAATAGCCACAGTATTTCCATGAGAAATACAGCTGGATGTGCAGGGTAGCACATGTTTTGTGTTCGGCAGCTGTAACACAACCCAACAGGCTGCTAGTTATAGACCAACACCGATTTTTCAGAAGTGACCCAGAACCTGTTCTCATTACTGCAAAAAGTCTCTTACAGACTGTGAGCATGTTGTTGGAAGATGTCTTCCTCCATGCCTTCAAAAATCTGATTTAATTACTGTAATCCAATTCAAATTATTGAAGCAGGGCAAGTGGGTTTGTCCTATACACACTTGCGGTGTCCTTCATTCCTTGATGCCAGTTTTTTTCATGGTTTTCCAGACAGCCTAGGAAAACTCCCCCTGAATTCAGTAATCCCAATGAATTAGTTGCAAACCCAAATGGCTCCTCTAGTCTTTGCAGAAGTCCCCATTCATCATTCAGGAAAATGGGGTTCAGCATTAAATGTAGTGGTGCTACCACAGCAGAAACAGGCTACTTTGGGTTTGTGGCTCTCTGTGAAAGACTTTTGAAATCACCTGGAATGTCTATCATATAGTTGACAGTATCACTGTCACACACCAGACATCAGTGCCAGATGTACGAGTCTGAATCAAGGTCTAGTGGGAAGGCTTCTTCCCCTGTGGAAAGGCAGAATGTCTAGGAGAAAAGGTTGTAAGGAATTCAGCAGGGAGGCACATAAGTCGGTCCCCTGGCATTTATGTGTTATCATTTGCTTGACTCCAATGCTTCAATTTCTGTCAGTCACTGGTTTTAAAGAGGCTGAGTTTAAAATGCCAACCACTGCTGAAGTCACAGGCCAGCCATCAGACCACACTGACACCAAACCTGCTGGAAAGGGGACAGCATGGAATAACTACGCCCACATGGCCATTTCTGCTCAGGACTTGAGCTAATGCCCAACTCTTACTAATTCATGTCAGTCATAGTAACTGTGTCTTCATAAAAAAAACCAAAAAAGGGTAGAAAATGTTATGTCTCATTACATATTACACTAAACTAAAAGACACTTTGGCTTAAGTAGATCAAAAAAGTAAAATTTGCTTTGGGAAATAAACTTATCTCAAAAATTCAGCTCATCCCAGTTTTAATATAACACACACTCCTAACCCTTCTACAAGCTTTAGGCTTGTTAGGAGACTGTGGGGATTTTTCAAACACCATTTCTTTCTTATGTCTGACTATTTCAGAAACAAAGTTGACATGTGTTACCAGTGAGCAAGCCCAGGAAGAAATCAGATCTGAGCACTTCCTACCCAGAAGAATGGAGAAGCTAAAGCAGAAAACGTGAATGGAGGGCTTTATGATAAAGCTGGGATCCTGAAGACTCCCAAGCCTGTGCTGAAGCTTGAGAGAGAAGAGAAAGGTGAAGTAGTTCAAGACTCAAGAGTGTAAGCTGGTTTACACGACTGTAACCAGTAGGTAGTTTTAACAAAGAAGGGCAAATACTAGTTCCACTGCAGCTGTCTAAGAAATACCAATTAGTTATGTATGTTCAGACAAAATATCTGCAGCACAGGCATTTGATAGCTATAAATCATGTAAAAACTGTTTGTATTTGTGCTGAAATCTGAATTTGCTGTTATTTTATGCTCACCATAACACTTGTAAACAAAAGAACTTCTTAAAAGAATTCAAACACCTGTTATTTCATAATTATGTGAATAGTTTCACTATGCACAGGTATTCAGTAACGAAAAATAATTTTCTAATGCAGTCCTACTCTAACAATAGCATACATCTCATTTAAAATTTCTATATTACATATATATATTTTCCCTTCAATGTGTTGTTCAGGTTACAGTTTATGTTATACCATTATATAACACAAATCAGCTTCTGCTTAGGGGTATAACTATAGGATACAGGAATAAAAAAGGATCATTTCTTTGTATCTACTTAATTTAAAAATCCATATTTGAAAAAACGCAACAACATTAATAGAAAGTAATTTATATATTGGGCTATTAATTTGGTGGGGGGAAATGGTGTAGGCAGCAAAAATATTGTAAGTAATATCACATGATTTTAATAAACTACTTGGAAAATTCTTACATAATATTAGGTAAATCTATAAACCTTAAGTGTTAGTAAGTTTGAATACAGTAATTTTGCAACTGTGTTTTAGCATGGAGCCCAGGTGCCATGGCTGTGACAGATGGGGCACTACAGAAACTTTACTTTTCCCCTCATCAGCTGTTAGAAGATCACTCTAATGGCTGCCTCAGGCTGGGTTCAAGGAGCAACAGGAGCACTATAGGGATGGCTGCAAAATTTGATACTTTCTTTTGTAGCCTACTTCCCTCAGGCCAAACTGCAGAGCTTTCACATGAAGGGGTGAAGGGAATAAAAAGGAGACTTTTGTCTGTCTTATACACAACAAATAAAATGGATTTCCAGTCTCACAACGGAGAAAAACACCTTCCTGTCCCGTCACAGGTTGCAAGGCTGTGGCGCTACTGAGTAAACCCCTGCAGGAAGAAGCTTTTCACTATGCATGTAGAAACGCTGCCAATCCATGAACATTCAAACCACACCAACAAAACAGGAATGAGAATGGCCTAAAAATCTTTATTTTTTAATAGAATTTTAAACACATTTTAGAAAATATGCTTATGCATTTTCTCTATCTTCTCTCTCCTGAAGTTTTATAATAAAATTCAGTCTTACTGTCAATTTTTATTTCATCCCTCTCCCTAAAACTGGAAGCGCTTGAAAGAAACTTTTCTTTTTGTAAAAAGGAGCAGCAAAGCTTCACAGAATTGTTTTTCTCCAGGTGTGAAGATCACAAATTTCAACCAATATCTAGAGGCTACAGTCCTAGACTGAAGCTGGATTAAATGCTTTGCAAAATACTCACTTCATATTTAAAATTAAATTTTTTAATAAGCTAGCCAGTGACTGATTGGAAAAATGCTGGAAATGTGCCAGGTACTCTATTCAAAGCACCTTGAAACAAACTGAACTACTGTCTATATTTGGAAACCATAAAAAGTTGCAAAACTAAAACCATATACTTGTAAATATATACGTTCAGCCTTCATGGTTTTCAAAGGAAGCAAGTACAGATAAACTACAAGGATAACATATGGTTGGATATGAATGTGGTTTACATCTGTTACTGGTTAATTAGCTCAAATTTTACCCACAGCAGAGTTTTGAAGATGCAGGGACACATGTTAAATACATGAGACATATTTTGGAAAGGTGAACAGTCCTAAAATCCAACTGCTAAGTCTTTCAGCCTTGCAGAAACACCTTGCTTGGTTGGAACACTTCTTAGTGGTTTAGGCATGAAGAACCCTGTCAGTGAAGCTGGATCTTTATTACAGTTCCTGTCCATTTACTCTTGTCCCAAGTCAGTCACCTACACGTAGTCTCAGTTCTGTCACAGGGAAAGGACACTGGATGTCACAGACTTGCTCAATTAATGCACATAACCAAATATAAGAGACAGCATATCTCTGTTTCTCTCTACCTAGGTTTTATTTGCACACAGTAGACACAATGAACTTCAGGTACACACCTTCCAAAACCAGCAAACAGAATTTTCCCCAGGTAGTCTCCCCACTTTGCAGTTTAAACATAAAATACCATTTTCTTTTTTTAAACGAGTCCATCTATTTTATTATCATTATGAATGTGAAAACAGCAAAACTATTAAAGTGAACTATTCAAATGATTGTATCCTAACTTCAGTAGCTATTTTTTAGCTTAGCTAAGAAGTTACTGCTAGCATTAATATGTATTTAGCAGACAACATGCTGTCTACCTGGTCACAATATTAACCTCTGATAGGGATTGTTATAAGGCAATAACTTTCTATCTCTACAACCTGATTTTTCATTTTTTTAAACACGTAAAATAATAGCTATAAAATGGCACTAAGACAGAAAGAAAATCATGTGGCATCATGATCACCTGGCACTTCCTTAAATCTCATTCATACATATCTAAACTTTCAAATAAAAAAGGAAAGATTTCATTGTAAAGATGCATCATAATAATAGCCAACCTTTTTTTTTTAAATTATCTTAGCATTCTTCAAAGGTGCTAATTTTGATACAAGGTCTTTAACCCTAAGAAAATCTTCTATCAACTGTGTCAGTTGGTATTGATTGTTGCTGAAAAAACAAATAGGAAAAAGAGAAGTTCCCAATACTTGGACTGGGATCAACATTCTGAGAGCTAACTATAGGACACTACAATTTATTGATCTCTTTTTACTGCAATAACCCATCTACATTTCCCAATTGTATCAAGGAGTAACTGTAGAGGGTTTCAGAACCTAAAAAAAACAGTAAAGAAAAATACTCCAAAACCTAATGACAAAAAAAAAGAGTCAGTCAAGAGTGGTTCTATTACCTGTTTTTCCATATACCCAATATATGCATTTTGGAAAGATATTTTAGTGCTGTTTCTCTTTTGATTTTCTGTTTGGTTTTTTTAAGGCTCACTGCTTTAGATTACCAATTCATATTGACATCAACACTCACCCATTTTAAAGGAGGAATCTACTTTCCTCCCACAGCTTTCCCTTATGAAGTCACTTGGTTGAGTTATGAACTCCTGTTAAAGAGGTCATTTAAATAAGACATAAATCAATATTTTAAAGGTCAGCTTTCCTGCATAGGTGTCATTTCTACTTATTTTGAGTGCAAATCCCAATGATCACAAGTTCAGAAAATTTATACTGGAACCCAAGCCTCATAGCCCATTGTCAGCTGATAGTTCTTTGTTAAGCAGAGCAAAACCCCCATGAGATCCTGACAGTTCTGCAGGACTCCTGGCAAGATTTTCCAGCAATAAGACACCACCAGGCCTCGCAGTCTTGTGAGATTCACACAAGCTGATGTGAACTCATCTTTGTCCTACTCTCCAGTGATACTCTCTGAGCCCCATGACATCAGATAAATCTGAGCACTCTGGTCTCTAAGAGCTCTCCAGGCACACCTGGATCACCTAGGAAAGGAAATATTTGAGTGCAGACAGAAACATCCATGTACCTAACCTAGCCAGGATAAAGCCATGGTGCACCTCACTACCTTCCAACAGAGGCCTCAGCAAATGAGTGCCCTCCCAGCAGACTTTATTTTGCTGTGTTCATTGACTGTGAAGGCTCAGCAGTGTTAGCAGTAGCGAGTTACAAGAACAGCAGAGAAATGAACTGGGGAAAAAATCCCGACCTTACACGTGTCCCAGGACTGAGCAAGTCTGACGAGGTAGAGAGTTGCAGATGTAGCTGCTGCACTGTAATACACTGTCAGATATGCAGCCTGCTGAGCAAGGAGCTGGAGGCGACACAAAGTTCCAAGTCATGGCAGCCAGGCAGGTGTACCTATAAACCTCTTAATGCTTCTTCTTACTGCTTCAGTCAAAAGCAAGCGAGATATTTTGTCCCACAGCATTCTAAGCCTTTGATCTGAACTGTGATAATCTAATAGATCATTTGCACAACTGAGTTATTTCCTCCCCTTCTCCAAGCTCCCTCCCTCACAGCAAATCAAATCCTTTCAACCCTGTAACACATATCCTATCTCACTAGAAGGACACATATCTTTACGGATGCAATGTTTATTCGAAATCTCAACAGGATAAAGGTCTTGTGGTAACAGAATAGTTTCCTTTCTGCACAGAAGGTGAAAAGACCCACAAAGTATTCAAACCCTTATCACAAATCTACTGAAAAAGATATTAATAAAATAATAATTCTGATCACTAGTACTGGAAATTTTACCCTCATCCCAAAACAATGTATTTCTGCCAAAATCTTCCTGAATCTGAATGCTACTTGCCGAAGTATCATTAATATGCTTCCATCCAGTAGCACAGGAAATGAATTGTATCTGGTCTGCATGGAATTCTAAAAATTATGCACATATTTATCAGCCTCGTCCTACATGCATAAATCTACCTTTACAATTTCTGGAAAACACTGATAAACACTGCTTAGGAGACAAGAAGTGTACAAAGAAAGAAAAGGAATTAATTTACACGGGAATTTACTGTGTCCGCAGGTCATACAAATGAACCTAATTTTTTCCCACAATTAAATCTATGGTGTTATCAAGAAAATCAGTTTATTTTAAGACTGTCAACCCAATATATAAATTTCCTTTTGTGCTTGAAATGCCTTTATCAGATAAGATAGCTTTTGTTTAAAGTGCTATTTTCAGCCTTTGCTTTGAGGGCTTTGAATATACACAGTGAAGTAACTTGAGATTTCCTACCCTGTTTTAAAATGTGTTTCTTCTGTCTGTTTGTATTTTGTAATTTCCTGTCAAATAACCTCACCATAACTAACTTTCCTTGCTCCAACCTACTACTTTTTTTTTTTTTTTAAAGCCAATCCCACTTCCTGAGGATGGTAATAAAACACTGATTACATTCGGCTGTTATCTGTCTTTTCTTCCCCTGCTTCCCCCTCTCTCACTCCCTTTGTCAAAGCCAGCACTCAGGTTTCAGCTCCTCATGGGCTGGGAGAGGCACATAACCAGGAGAGGAAGCAAATCAGACTGCAGGAATCCAGATTCATTAGAGTTTATTGGGTCAATCACCAGCTGGAGCAGAGCCAGACAATTAGGCAGTGCAGCCCCTGAAGTCTGGAAGCATGGCTCTCCTTCCAGCGCCAAGCGCTCCGCAGCAGGCACACGTCGGAACCGTGCCTGGCCTGTGCAGGGGCAAAGAGGAAAAAGCAAAGCTGCAGCACCTTGCTGCTTCCCATCAGTTACCACTGACTGGAGGAAAAAGTTTGTGTAGCCAATTTCTTCTTCGTTAAGCATGAAGCTGTTGGTATTTCCAATTCTCTCTTTTTTTTTTTTGCCAATTCCTACCAAAAATTCAGTTTGTTGAAACATCACCACACAGAGCCTATAGACTATCATCTTCATCTGAAATTCTTTAACCTCTTCTTTTTGTCTTTGACTGCACATTTCTGTTTCAGGCAAGCTTAGTCCCCACTTACTGCTCTCTCTTTCCATCTGCTACCCCTTTTCACTACCCACAAGAAATCAGCCCTACCTCTTTCAATAGTTTTTCTTTTCCTCCTTTCCCCTGTGTTGTAAACTTGTTGCAAGCACAGGCTAAAGCTACTGCACTCACTTCCTCTCTTCCAACTCTATACTGGATCATGTCCAGCCCAGTTTCCGCTGCTTCCCTTTGAATTAAAGTGCTTTTACCACAGTAACTCATGATCTCTTCCTGGGCAAATCTCAAGGATCTCTCTCCTACATGGCCCTTCTTTTGATATTGCTGGTCATCCTCCTTGCTCTGACATCTCATCCTCGCTGAGATTTCAATTCAGTCTCTAACTTTCCTGTCAATGATGCTTCTCTCTTCTGGTCAGCCCACTACATTGATGGGCACTTCTGAAAGCTCTGCCAATGCCACAGTATTCTTCCCAGTTTAACACAATTAGAGGATCTCTTTAACCCTCACTGCTGCCCTGATGGTTCAGATTCCATTTAAGGATTGGCAAAGCACTCTAAGGTGGTCTGGAAAGAATAGGAGAGGGGCACAGGCCAGGAGCCTTAGACCAGATTGAGAAGCTTATGAAAACATGTTGTTAGACATAGCTTCTCACCTTCCAAGACATCTCCTTTGCACTTAAACACATGCGTCATTTTACCACCCAAATTTTCAAACTCTACGTTTTGCCACGAACATAAATTAACTTCCCCTAACACTAAACTCCTTCCCTACAAAACTTCCTCCTCTTCCTTCAAGTGATGCCAACTCTGGGAGTTGCTTACACAGCAAATTTAACATCACTTACGATATTTCATTCTCTCCTGAGGATCAGGTTCAGTCGTATCCTTTCAGTCACTTTCTTCCAGTCTCAGCATCTTAAAGCTCTCACTCTGTACTTTATTTCAACCAGTCTGACAGCATTCTCCCCTTGAGTGTCCCAAAAATGCCACTGCCTTCTGACAGGGCAGAAGAGATACAACAGCTGGTCATGTTACCATCTCTGGTGAGTCAGAAAACTGCCAAATACTTCCGTTTCCTAGCATGGCATCCCATTTAATGCTCTTCACACCCTCCTCTTCAACTTTTTGCTAAAGTTTAGATAGTTTAAACTTTCCCTGAACTGATGCAATGATACTCAAGAACCGCAATGCCAAGTTTGACACCACAAAACTATTCCTGTTCCAGACAGCTAACACAATTAAGGACAAAGCATAGAGCCCGGAGGTGTGCAGCGGGTGTTGAGGGATCTGCTAAAAATCCTTGCACTTATACCTTCAATGTCTGAGTGTGCCCTTACAAAGTTTATCTATTCCTATGTGATTCAGGAGCATTGCCATGTTCAAGCTTTCTTTCCATCCCATTCAGATTTTTTTCTCCCAGTGGTCACCACATTGGTTTCCTCAGATGGATACGAGGAGGGGGAGTTGGCTTTTTCACAGAGGGGCCACTTCTAAATTATGCTTAATCCCTGCATGAACAGCAGTGTTACACACTAGTCCTCTTGCTATTTGAAAGTTATTTATGTGGTTCAAATGTTCTTTTTCTATGTGTATAAACACAACTTGTTAGCTTCCATTCAGCCTGAGCTCTATCAACTCTAACTTTTACCCTTTTCTTACAACTTCTCCTTTCTTGGGACACAAAATTGAGACTGCTGGAGTACTTGCAAAAGCTCCTAGTTCCTGCTCTGTTGAGGTCCATGAGCTCTCAGTGAAGCCCACTTGCATTGCTAGCAGTTTGGCAAACTCATGTTAGCTATCTCTCAAAGACAAATTTTAATTAAGGACAAACTTTTAATCCTCCCTTCATTTTAATTAAATCGATTCCTGATCACTTGATCTTAAGTTACTTCCCAAGTCTAGCTTTTCTATGATCTCATTATTAGCTGCTAAAACCAGAAAAGATACTCTTTTATTCACTATGTCCTTTCTTGTTTTGTTTGTGGGGAGGAGGTAGGGTGATTTGGGGTTTTTTTAATGATCTTTCACAGTTACACTCATGGACAGTCTACTTCTTTCTCTTACTGTTCTTCCCGAACACACTTTTCCAGCAAGATTATTATTCTGCTATGCACCTATTGTTCTGTACAACATTTGTCTTCACAGGTAGATCAGATTCCCCTTCCCTAATAACCTGGTATTTAAGTACAAACCTTTTCCTTGTCTCTAACTGACCACAACCAATCACTTTGTCAAGTTAAGCACAAACATTTCATTAAATGACCTGATAGTCCAATTAAGATAACTATCATTTCTATCAGTTATACTCTTCTTCCATTATTCATTAATGTATCTTCTCCGTGTTTGACATCCTGCACACTAAAGCCAGGTATGAATATCATATGACCATATTCAGACCCTTTCCCATCCTTTCTTAACATATTCAATTGCTGGAACAACCTTAGCAAAACATACTGTCACTCCACACAGTGACACATACCATCCCTTAAGAAATATTCTAATTTCTTGAATGTAACCCAGAAGAAATGCAGTCCAAGCTTTTCTCTCTCTGCCCATCTTACTTGCAGGCCTTCACTAGCAACTGGAAGAATTCTTATCACCAGAATCTAGATTTTCTGCAGAAGTCACGGTAAAAGTGTAAATGGGAAGGGATATGCATATCTTGATGAGGATTTCCTAAGAAAGAGCAAAACCACTGAAGTTCCACTTTAAATTGTAGCAAAAATCTGAGGGAGGAAGGTACCATGGGCTGATGGAGAGCAAGAGTCAGTCTCTAAAAATTGTACAACTTACAGGTAGAATAGAGGTAGATTGTTAAGTGCTTCTAAAATAAAGTTCATTTTTTGTTTAAGGCAGTGCAAAGTATAGGGAAACCTAGAATAAAAATAATTAAGGCAATATGGCTGGAAGACTTTTTGTAGAAGCAGCCTAAAGGGACAGTAACAGGATAAAAGAGCACATATCAAACCAGAAAAAGTTACAAGGCAGAGAGAGAGAATCATAAGGTGAAGAGGTATGAGGCAAGAGCTTTAGCAGTTTCTTCTTAAGTCCTCAAGTATCCAAAAACATCAGATAGCTTTTTATAAGAGATGCTAAAAAAAGTCAAGCTGAAGGTAACACTGGTCACAGAATTTTGATCTGTAACCTAAGTCTAAAAGAATTGGTGAAATCAGCACTCGGAAATATCACATATTTTTCTCAGAAAGGATTCATGTACAAACACATCTGAGTCATCAGAACAGAAGATACAGAGAGCAAAGGGAAAACTGCAGAATTATTCCTACACTGAAAGCCATGTGTAGAATATCTTCACAGACATACATAGTGGTAGAAGGAAACAAGTCACAAAAGTGTATATCTCTGCTTTAAAAATAAAAAGCATAGTGACTGCTGAAGGTGACTAAGGGATTCTCAGTAGTCATTAAATAATGAATTAAACATTCACATATCCACTTATATGATTTTTGTTTCCAAATCAATAGCATACCACAAGTTATGCTGACATTCTACAGAACAGATCTGACCATTCAAAACCTTTGAGACTTGTTTCTGCCGTGCTACAATTCCACAGAGCTACACTGCCTTGTCAATATAAAGTGAATAGTTTTGCTTACACTGCATCCCAGTACCTGTAGGCTCTGTCCAACTGTCCCTAGAGGGACACAGCTGCTGAATATTTCTTACATTTACCGTTGGAAGAAGCTTGTGTAATACCAGTTAGGGTGATATTTACCGACAGAATAAACATGCAGAGGGATTCAGCACTTGCAGTCTGTAATGAAGCACAATGTATCACAGCAGAGACATCGGCCCAGTGTCTAACTCCGCTTGAAGAAAGGCTGAATAATTTTTCTTCTTTCTAGAGACGAAACCTCTGTAATTCCCAGTAGAGTAAGTCTATGAGTTTAAATAAGTTCTCAAAAAAAAAGCTGTAGATTATTTCACATCCCCAGCTGTCAGCCAATAGCCTGGATAATGAAAATCCACAGTTTCCTGGCTTGCTGTGCAGCTCCTTGCAGGCTTCAGAGTAACTGTTTCTCTCATTTGCCTACACTCGCTATGATTTCCTTTCTCTTTACTTCAAGAATTTATTTTTTCTTACTACATCTGTAGGAGATGACAGGAGGGATTACCGCTACCAGAGATGTTGCATATGACCTCTTCTTTTATGGGCACCGTTTGTCACTGAGGTTCATTAGACTTGTGTTTCCTAAACTTACTTCAGTCAAGGAATGAACTTTTAAGATGGATGAACACTCACAGCATAGCTGCTTTAAACAAAACCACCCCAGTTTGTAAATACGAAGTGATTAGAGAAATTCGCTGCAGAAATCAGTCACATTAATCAGCTGGTTGTAAAGCAGATTGATGTGCACCAACTAGAGCTGTCTAAACAATTTTGTTAACCTTTAGCAAAAATGTGAAGGAATATGCTGCAAAATAGTTCCCTTTTACATGGATAGAACATGCTTCTTTTAGGAGAACAGTTAAGTTCCAAGATTATTATTTTGTTCAGACTTCCCCAGAACAATTGGCCCAAAAAGAGTAATTTATAGTTACAGCACTCTTTCTACAAGTTCATTCAAGGCTGCAAACAGCAACAGCCAATGGCAGGACAAGGAGTGTTTATTCAAAGGCTGACTGTAGATGAGGACTTGTGGAAGGAGACTGATGCTCAGTAAATGTACAAAGAAAAATTAATCACCAGAAAGCCTTGAAGAATTTTCTTCCAGCATTGCTTTACCTCCCATATTGTAACTAATTTTACTTTTTTTCTCGGCCAAAATTACAGTGGAATTGCAGAATAATCTGTGAAATCATTGCTGATAATAGTCCAGGGAAGAATGGGTTCAACACCTGCAGGAATGGCCATGCACACCTGGAGATAATGAATCTGAACATAAAACACCCTCCCTCCCCCAAGAATAACTTAAAAAGAAATATATTCCTCCATTTTTTTGGAGGAAGCATTTGATTCATATTTCCAGGTTTTCTCTCACAACCACCACAAATTGAAAACTGATTTAAAAGGTGAGGAGCAAGAGAAGAGAAATCCAATGATCTTTTAAGTAGTTTTCTTCCAAGAGGTACAGTTTTCAGAAGAACATCAAAGTAGACACTGATAATATTACTCTCACATCAATCACAGTATGTTTCAAAATACCTGGAAACTCTGAAGCTAACATTTTCAGAAGAAAGCACAGGAACTTCCAAAGCAGGATGTGCATGTTACACGACGTGGGGAATTTAGACAAAGTCAAGGAATTACCTTTAATTTTTTTGTAATATGCATCCACTTCCAATAGTTATCAAACCTTGTTTACCCAGGTAGGCCAAATTCTCAGTAAATTTGATTCAGATTTTAGAGAGTTACAAGCGGGAAGGTGTCTGATAACACCACTCTTCTGTTGCAATCACATCTCTCACTTGTACTCAGCAGGGATATTTGTTTAAGCGACAAAAGAATTTGGTATCAATCCCTCTTGCTGAGTAAGCTGCACTTGATCTGCACAGCCAATGAATAATAAATCAATGCAAATTACACCACTTTATCACTAACAACCATTTTCTGGTCAGCTACACCACAGAATACAGTCTCTCCCACAGGAGACAAATAACCCCCAGTGTCTTAAAATAGGAGTTATTTATAGCCTGCGGGGAAACAATTGTGCTCTAACATATAATTTGCACCACTGTTTATATTTCCAGTGAGTTTGGCCCTTGAAATCTTTGGCTACAATGAAGACACAAGCTGCTTTCATCATTAGTGCATGACGCTGCAAATTATTTTAATTAATATTTGAACATTCAGCTGTTAGGCAGCTCCTCATGCACCATAAGTACCACCTTACACTTGACAACTGGGTCACTCAGACACTGTTTCTTAACCATCTGTAGCTTTTCTGGATGACAGTTTTTTGATAGAGATTGTGCCTGGCTTAAGGTAGGAGCTATCGGAGATAAAATAAATTTCCACGTCCTGACGGCAGAAAACTTGAAAGAGGAAGGTTTATAACTCACTCTCTATTAGTGCAGTAGAAAGCCATTCTTCTTCCAAAAGATGGATGGGTTTAGCCCCTCAGAGGTGTCAGCAGCTGCACAGATTTGGAGAAAGAGGCCTCGAGGGCACACTGAGGCCAGCCAGGGCCTCACCTTTTGCCAAGAAGATGGATGCTCTTTGTGTAGCACCATTTTCACAAGCATCTATCTGGAGCTCACTGTTGAGCACTAGAGCAAAATAACACATCAGTGCAAGCCAAAGCTAACTTCACCTATTCAAAACACACGAGCATGGAATAATAAAACACACTTCCAAAACATCATGCAAAGCATCCACAGTTTGCTACCCACATAGGTTCGGTTTTGATGCATAGACTTCAATCTGAAGTGAAATTCTCTTCTCATACTTATATTAACAAGAGACAGCTTTGATGGCATAACCATCAGCAGTTCTCTAGTGAATTCAGGCACCAACCTTTTGGACACCAACACAAACCTACAACTTGTAATGCTTTGGATGCCATTCAGTGAATAAGCCTGTCAGGTAATGGCACGTGAAGCCTTGTGAAGGTTTGAGCCACACTCAAGGCACCAAGCAGGTGACATCATGCACAGAAAACTTGTGGCACAGAGTGATGTGAAGGGGGGGAAGATGCCTCTGAGCCTGGAAGCACCCACCTAGTGGAAGCCCTCCCACTGCAGGGAAACCCCAGCCTCCATTAGGCTGGACATCGAAGCCAGCTCTCCGACAGCACCGCCGGCACACCCAGGTCCATCCTGGCTGCAGTGCATGGGTGGATACAGCAGCCACTTGGAGACCTGCCCTCTGTGCCTCTGAACCACTCCAAACTCGGCCAACTTCAGCTGCTCTGGGGTCTGAGGTTATCAGGGCAGAGATCTCTGCAAATAAAGAAATACAAACTGTGGGTGTCTGTTCTGACTCTTCTCTCTTTGTGACCAAGAAGCTTCTTTCAGGGCTGGCTTAACTTGCCCTGGAGGCTTCCCAGAGAGCTGTATAATAAAGATGATTGAAATGCAGACTATGTCAACAGACACTTCCTTTGAGAGAGGTAAACAGGAGGACAGCACCTTGTTCATCAAAAACAACCAGACATACCTATAGGGCATGCAGAGCCAGCCAAGATCCTTTGGGGTTTTCTCCTTCCTTTTAAGAAGAAAACTGTTATTAACTTTTTTTTCCCCAAATTTAATATTAAAAGAAAGCGCTGTCAACGCCCACAGTGATGTTATGTCAGCTGCTTATGTCAGGTCAAATACAGTGCAACAGGAAGCAGGGGCTTCATGTTAATACTATCCCATTCTTCTCCTCCCTCCCAAACACAGACTGCTAAACTAAGCTCAACGACCAGACCCACAGCTTTCTGTCCAGCCTGCCCAAGAGAAAAGCATTCTCCTAGAAGGAAAAGGCAAGTACATGCCAGCCAGCACCTCTTTTGAGAGCTCACATAAGATCAAGTCCTCCTAGCCCAGAAAGGAAAGTAACTGGACATTCTCCCTTGATCTAGAGGCAGGGGGGGAAGCAGCACAGTGTAGGACAGTATTTTCAGCCATCCAGCTTCTAAAAGCTAGCAGAAGATAGAGACCTGGGATAGCATTTCAATAGTCATCATGATAGCCAAAGTAAATGAACACACTGACTGAGATGGTAAAAATCGGAACCCATCCAGAAAACTATTCACTTTCCAAGTTTTTATTTCTCTAGTTTTAAGATATGTAAATCTATTCTCTAATCCTTTTATTAAAATGCATATTTCTTAATCTTGCCATCCTTGTTATCCTAGTTCACAGTTTTTCCCTACTGTATCAGATTAATGGAAGCAATGCACTAGAGTAAAGGCAGCAGCAAGGCTGCTTTAAGCCTTGTCATGCACCTTTTCTCATGGGAGCCTAGTGGATAGGAGGTTATATTACTAGAACCTCTTTCAGGACAAGGCAGATCTTAATTCCTCCACTATCCAGCATTAGTGACATTTTCTCTTCAGCTATTCAGTAGATTTCCTGGGACAAAGGAATAGGTGGTGGCATAGGTGGTGCCTTTAATAACGTGAACAGGACACAATGGCTGGGCTGCTGCAGCCATCTACACAAGAGCCCTTGTTTGCACTCACTGGCTTCTCTGTGCCTCTCCTCCCACCACCAGGAAGTCTTGACATGACCAAAATTTACAGCAGTTATAACACACCACTCTAACTGCAAATTTTAATTAGAGAATTTGCCTCTGGTGCAATGCAGTAATAAAGAGAAAATGGGTGTCTCTGCTTTCTTCTGAGCATCTCTGTATGCAGGCAGGTATGGACAGACCTGAGCTTGCTCTGCCTATGCTCCAAGCTGGCTCCCAGTTGAAAGCTGTGTAGGTACAGCATGCAGTGAACAAGCAATTAGGCCCTGCACTCAACACACCTCAGCTTGCCTAGATGACTGCAAATAGAAATGAGAATTGTGCCCCTGTAACAAAGGAATAAAAAAAAACCAAAACAAAACAAAACAAAAAAAAAACCAACCAACCAACAAAAACCACACATTTTCTTTACATCTAACACTTGTTCACACTTGCCCTAACAAGCTTGCCAGTATTGTCCTTGTCTTCTCATAGGTGTATGCTTTTAGATGGTTTTTTTTAGCTTGACATTCGTTATATTTAGGTCATTTGCAAGTATTAAGCTATCATCTGCACAGACATGATAGCAAATATAACAAAAGTAATACTAAGAGAGAATAACCCACAGTGGGTAGTGGATTATAACAAAGAACCAGTAAAGCCTGGATGACCCTTATCAGGGTGAGCCACCTCTTGCTAACACCTCTAAATTAAGGTTTACCACTTCTGTTTTACTCTGGATATTTTAAAAAAGAATCACAGAAGAATAGCATGGACAAATCAAAAACAAACAATGCAAAATCAACAGAAGCATCTATTCTTTTTATTAGGAGGTTTACCAAGTGCCTAACCAGTCAAAAGTCAAACCACTAAGACAACATAATAAAATTGAAGTCATTTTTTGAAGACTAGAAATTTTAAATACTGAGCAGCCTATACTTCTGTTGTCTCTCTCTGATCTTCTTATAACTCCTGTTTGGATGATGTTATTGGAAAAAATAAAAAGTTAGGAACAGCATAGTCCTTATTAAGGGCAGACTTAGAAGAACTGACTTCTCCTCAGCACCCCAGAACCACATGAAGGCACCTATCTTCAGGCAGGATGTCAAACTTCTCCTTGCTGTTGTTTCACTAGCTGAGCAGGAGCCAGGTGATTTCCAGCTCTACCCTGGGGGTAAGTAGCCTTCTCTGCCCCTCCCTCAGCTTTCCTACCCTGCCAGGCTAGTCTTCTCAGCAGGGCAGCTACCTAGCGGGAACTATAACTCCAACCACCAGCAGGATCCTGCAAGTCCTTCCTCATCATCATCCCCACATCTCATCTTTGCAGCAGGACGTTTGTGGAAGTGCTTTGGAGGGCAAACAAGCCCCAGAGGCAGCCCAGCTGGCAGATGTCCTCCACTCTCAATGAGGGTATTTGGTTGAGCAGCACAACTTTGCTTTTATATTTGATTCCTGGGCCCCACCTGTACTGCAGAACCTCAGAGAGCTGCCTTTGATCTCTCCACTTCCCTACTTTCAGGCTCAAGTTTAGCAAAGGTGATTCCCTAATGCATGGTACCAACTCATGGTTCTGAGCTGTCATTACTGGTAGAGAGGAAAAGCACCAGAGACAAATAAACCTCAGGAAGGAAGAATATGTATTATTTCAGTAAATTCGCCAGAAAATATTAATTAATTCAGGAAACCCCCAGATTAAAAAAAAAAAAAAGGAGGAAAAAAATCTCTTTCACTTATGGCAAAGCCAAGAGATCATAAGTCCTGAATACCTTTTTCTCTTTTTCCCTTGGCAACAAGACTGGGATAGAGCAGGTCAAGCAACAACATAACAACTTTGAATGCTGTTGGGCTGCTATCCAAAAAACAAGACAGAATATGAATGTAACCTGATTTCAAATGGATCTGGGAGAGCCTTAATGCCGAAGTCTGTATGCCATCTTTGTAATTACTAAAATCTCAGACCAGCCCATGTTTCTGAGTACTGGCCGAGATTAGCAAGTCACCTGAAAGTTTACAGTAGGAAAACCATATGGATATATTCCTGTAGCTACATGTGTACAGTAATTAAGGCATAGGTAAGCAATAACACATGCCCACGGCATCATACGTGGTGAGGCACGAGGCTTACGTGCATATCTTATTATGACTTCAGACTTCAAAGAGCCTTATTGCTCAGACAAAATTGGTAGCCTAACCCTTGTAAAACACACATAAGCATCTACTGCTATAAAACACATATAGGTGTTGATATAACAGAAGATTTAAAGTGTGGGTACCAGAACTGTGAAAGGGGGAAGGAGCATTTTAAAATATTTTCCTATATTGTTTTACAGGGAATGCACTTTAAAGTAGCGGCCAAAACAAAGCATCACTTAACTTTAAAAAATGCCAGTTTCATGCCAATGCCTGAAATCTGGTTGCTTTGCAGGCACTTTAAGCTTATGTTCTCCTCTGAGAAACCTGGTTTTTTCTAGTACACCATCTACTTGATTGCTTTCAGACCTCTAATCAATCAAGAAATCCCACCCCAATCATGTGATAAGCAGCTGACATTTGTGCATGATAATTTAAGAAAAAATAAATCAATAGTGAGTATTTCTCTTTTACATGGCCTTTTCAAAATTGCATCACATTTTACCAAAGTACATTTTTATGAAGATTGGTCTCTAAGTGAATAGCACTAACTTCAAAGCAAACGTTTCTGCAAGGGCTGTTGCAACATTCTAGTTCTTACACGATCTCCAAGGCTGCAGAGTGACCTAGGAGGCAGCTGTAATGAGACACAGACAGTGAATAAAGCACTGATTTAATTATGTTGTTTGATATATGATGACCTCATCCACTGCTGTTTATACTACTATAGTGCTTGAAATACTCCATCGACATATGGGAAGGCACAGGCTCCAGCCTGAAGAGCTTACAGCCTGCAAGACAGAAACCAGATGAAGGGTGTTCTCTTCCTGTAGCTTACAGGAGGTTTTGAAGCTTTGTTCATTTCCATCGGGTCTCAAACGTGCACTGAATGCTGGAAGCAGGTTGCTGAGCCAGCTTGCTGGACAAAATATCCACTCCTTTGATTACAGAAGAGATTTCTGACGTGTAAAATTCTGTGTTCTCTTGTACAATTAACAATGGCAAAAAGTAAACATTGGTGAGAAGGAGGGATGTTACAGTTGTTTACAACATTTCCACCAAACTGCTTGAGTTATGGAGATACCTCGTGCCCCTGTGGCAGCTTTGACCCACTGTTGCCTTCTGCTATAAAAAAGAAGAGTGGGGGAAGGAATCAGTACAACCTGATAGATCTTCCACCAAGGCAACTGTACTGGAACCATGTCCCTCCATAAAATTGACTATCAAGCTCAGAGTTTGGTTAAATATACATGTATGTCTTATTTTGCACTCCTGGCTACGATTCCCTGAAAAATATGCAATAAAGTTACCCTTTATGGTGTTAATGCCATGAAAATCTCCATGAGGAAATGAGTAGTTCTGTATTCAGTGCACCATCTGCCAACCATGCAGTAAATAAAGCCATACAAGAAATGGTGAGAAACAAAACATCAACAAGCTACCCACTCATTAAGCATTAGCCATGCTGTGTGCTGAACAATATGCAGGCCTTGGGGGGTGGAGGGGGAGGGGGGAAGCACGCAATCCTCTAATTAAAGGCAATCAAAATGAATATTTACCAAGGGGATGAATGAGTAGCTTTAAACGTAGAATTTTCTAGCGTCCGATTGCTCGAGTTTGCAAGTTCAGCCCTTGAAGTTCAGCCCTGTTCAGTAATCTAAATTCCTAATTAAGGCATTATTTATCTTGTTTTATTTCTGTATGGAAGGAGACTCACAAAACACAGGTAGTTGACACACATTTACCCTTATTAGGTACACACACCCCTACAAGGACCATTGCTCTCAAGGTCTCCTGTCACAGAAACCTGACAAAAAACAGGTTAGAGATTTTGTTTTAAGGTCAGTCTGGAATAGCACCAGGAATTCAGTACATCCTCTCTCTTGTAGTGCGCTTTCTCTGCAACACTAGGTTAAAAAACTTCTATGTAAAAAGGAATTCAAGGAGTCTCCTGCTAGCAAGGATAAAAGAGCCAAAGAGTATAAATTAAATATAATATTAGCAAAGAAAAATGTGCATATATACACACATATATTTGAAAACATTTCAAATGCTACCAGAACATAACAAACGAGAAAACATTTGCCCAGCATAGCTGAAAAATATCTGAGAGACACTAACAGTAACATGTTTTCATTTTCTTTTTAAACTCTGGTACAAATTCAGCTAATATCACTTTGTATGATCTCATACTGGGATAGAAGCCAAAAGTTTCACTTGAAATCTTTGCAGTTATCAGATCTGGAAAACTTTTCAATCACTTAAGTTTGAGAAACATTTTTTAAAAAATAAAATCAGAGATTAAAGGCCAGGGGCTTGAAACATTTATCACTTCATCATACTCTTCCATTTGATGCTAGGTCAGCATCTTTACAGATACAATAAAATTTTTGCTTTACCTATATTTTGAGTTGTTTTGAAAAAATGTTTTGAAAAAATAAAACGAAACTGATGAATAGACAGGGTTAGAAACAGACACAGAGTAACATGGCCAGGCAATTCATATGGAGGACAAGCTCCTTAGCGAGCATGTTCAGGAGTAAAAAGCTCCCAGGCATAAATGGAAGTTTCCAATACTTGATTCCAGCAGTGGAAAACTGCAAACACACAGCCACATTGCTTTGGTGTCAACCTTGCAAGCCCCAGCCCTGCCAAACACCAGTGGGATAGTAGATATAGGATAAGTGTGATGTTCCCAGAAAGGATTGCTACAGCTGGACCTGCTCTTCCCTCCAGTTTTCCATGGTACTGGGGATCCCAGGCCTGCCTGTACTGCAGCTCAGTCAGCACCATCTCCCTTTTACCTCTACCAAGGGCCTGGGAAACCAGGACAACCTCCCAAAACCCTCAGACTGACCCAGACAGAGGCTGAAAGGGGAAGACAGTGGGATGCCCAGAAGAGTGTCCTGCTGGAAGCAAACATTATCAACCTATTTTAGCACTGCTAAAACAGGAGACTCCCAACTCCATATGACACCACACAGGGATTGAATGAAGAAAGATGAGAGTACTTTTCTGGCATGTCTGACACCCCCAGTCTCCTCCTGATAAAGCAAACACACAGACCACAAACACCTTGCAAGCACAATTGTAAGTGAAGAAAAAGCAGACACAAGGTAGAAGTTAATACAACCACAAGCACAGAGCAGTCCATACCTTGCCAAGCTTATCACATTTTTTGACAGAATATGCCAATTTATGAGCCATTAGGTCAGCTTCAGACCTGCTCTGGATTCAGGCAGGAGTCACATCTTGCCAAGAGACAGCCACCCTACCCACTACAGGACAAAAGGTATTTATGCAAAGCCTAAATCTTTAAAACATCCAATACAATTTTAATCTTACCATCAAGTAGTAAATATTCAGGCCAGAATATAGCTAGACTTCATTAGGACAAACTTCAAAATAAAGTTTTAAAACATTAGCTTTTTCTAAGCAAGTCAGTATATGAAAGATAGGAGAAAAAAAGAGAACATCTCTTCAGAAAGCACCTCAAGACACACAGGGGTGGGTTTGTAGGCTGATGGTTACCCCAGGCTGTGTTACCATATGCAGTCCCCTCTTCAAAATATAGAAAATACAAGAAGTACTACCAAAATGTTTCTGTTGCTTTCCCACACCTACATGAAAGCATTCTTTGTGCAAGCAAGCAAATACAGTGAGATTTCTCCACTTCCTTGATGGGAAAAGTAATTTTTCCTTCCCTCCAATAAGAGCTGTAGTTTACATCATACTGGTAAAAAAAGCTGGAAATCAAATTTTACCACTGTTTATTTCCTGATGAAGATCCCTTCTCTCCCATTACTTTCCAAAACTTCCCCTCAAAACACTTGTTTTCTCATCATTGCCTGCACAGTTCTCACCCCTTTGCTCTTTTCCCTCAGAAGAGCTTGATTTCTGGTTCCCTGAATTTTTCTTCACCTCTCTCTCCAGCTGCAGGGGAGACTCCTTAACACTTGGTTTCAAATACAGCCCACCAAGAAACATCTCTAGAGGGGAAAAAAGTGTAGATGGCTGAACAGAAAAATTCCCACCCACTTCACTCTCCACTGTATGCTTTCATCCTACTCTGTGTTCTGGAGAAGCCACACAAGTTACTATTCCCATTTGTTTTCCTCCTTCACCCACTGAGCTCCAGATGCTTTTGAAACACCACTGACACCCTCTTTGCTCTGCTGCCTACCCTTTTACCCCCTCCAAGTGCTGGGATACTCCTGAACCTTGTTGCAGCCTGCTCCTCTCCAGCATATATTTGCACCTGCTGCCTATTTCCACTTCAGGCAAAGCCTCAGGAATTGTCCCTGACACCTTTAAATCAATAATATGATTGCCTTTTCTCCCTACACCACCCAAGGCATGTCCTTTGGCTTCAGGGCTGTAGGCAGCATGGCATCATCTTGGTTCTGGCCCTGTGAAGCTCAGAGTGCTGTCCAGACACACCTATTGCTTTTAGGTGTTACCTGCTCCCATGTACAAGAGTAAAAGACTCAGGAGGTCATCCAAAGCTGCTTTGGATGGTGCACCCTCCATTTTCAGCCCTACATGCAATTTAGACAGGATGAATCTGAGCTAGATTCAAGAATTAAAACAATGTTTAAACTAATACAAAAATTCTGCTATCACTCTGCCAGTTTTAGGGTTCATTTTTACTAGTTCTTAAATATTTCTTGTATCACAACTTGATGAAAGAGCTGTCTGGTCAGCAACACCTGCAACTGAAAACTCATCCTGTTATGCACTGCTCAGCTCTGGTACATTCACAGGACCACATACATGGGGTCTTGTGTGTATCGATGCAGAAGTGAGAAACCTCTGCCAAAAGGCAGGGCTTAAACACCATGTGCTTTTCTAATAGGACTTGTATCTTTACACTTTGAAAAAGTTGTTCTAAGAAGCACAGATCTTATTCATTGGCCAGTATCTGAAGGTGACATATGCGAGGTACTAAGTTAGCAATTAGAATGTCAAGATGTAATTTCCACAGAAAAGTCATGTGCCCTTTTCTAATGATGGCCCCACATATCTACAGGCAGAGCCAGAGAAAGACAACCCAAAGTGAAGTCCCATTTATCCCCTTACAGGGTTTGCCTTGGACTTTCTTTCCTCCCCTCTGTGGACAGAGATACAGCAAGGAAGGGAAGCATGAAGACACACCAGCTGGATTTTCAGCCACTGGAACTAATATATCAGCTACATTCCAACAGGCTTCAGGAGCAGCCTGGTGTGATAGAGACATTTCTGCTGCTCTTTCTCACCTGTCTGTTTCACTAACAAATACATGCAGGGGTCTAATAAAGCTCAACCTTGCACTTTTCCAGTAACAGCCTCACTCAGACTCAGTTCAAGAAAGGCAAAATTCATTTTTGCAGTTCAGCTTTCTTTGACATTGGGCTGAAAGCTTTCAAATACAGAACAATTACATTAAAGAGTTGGTGGGGGTGGGAAGGGGTGAGATTTACAGAAAATTCACACTGTATTTTTAACGGAAACCCTCTTATTACTAAACAGGAACAGCAAATTCTGAAGGCTGATGTTTGTAATTAGGAGGTGTATCTGAAATTTCTTCCATTCTTACATAGAGCCATCTGAATTGTATCTTCCTGTTTTGACTAAAAACCTTCTGAAGTAAGGACTAAGTTAATTATAAACTATTTCATAATATACTCACCCGTCTTTTCCCGGAGCAGGAAGAAGGGGAGTTCAGAATCCTCCATGTAATTCCTTCAGTCCCATTCACACCTACTTCAAAAGTGTAAATCCTCAGGTTTCTCTGTGACTCAAGCCTGAAATAAAGAAAAACAGGACAAAAGCACTTAGTAACTTTATATTACACTGTTTATGCTTTTATCAGTTTATACATGATAAAAAATTAAATTATAATAACAGGTGCTTTAAAACAATTTGTTCATATTATGTTATGTCCCATGGATACTCAAGCCAAAGACATTACCCTAATTCAAGGTCAAATGAGTGTAAGATGACCGAAAACACAATGCTTTTACACAACTACATAGCCTTATATTTCAGGGCTTTTCCTGTTCAGTTACAATAAATCCCGTTTAGGCACTACAAGGTCTTCAGTCACTGGATGAAGTTCAACATTTCAGTCAGGTTGCTTCCTTACTAGAAATTTTTTAAACAGAAACACAACCTGGAATGTGCTCTTAAAACACAGCCTTGAGAAATTAAATTTATTGAACATTCATGTGACAAAGAGGAAGCTGAATTGTGTTAGCGCAAGACAGATCCACTCTCGGATGTATATCTTCCTGTTCTCTGCATTCCCTAGCTTCCAGTGTTCATCTACTCATTTTCCCAAACCGTGTCTAAACACAACACAGGTGCTGGGCAGCAGCAGTGGGTGATGTCCTTGAAACCTTCCCAGCACACCTTTGTTGTGCCCTCTGCTACTCCCCACACACAGAAACCGCTGCCCATCTTGGAAACATGAGCTGCAGCAGGATGGAGATTGCAGTTCCAACAGCCAAAAGGTAAGACCAAGACTTAAATCCTCCTAAGTAAACAGTCATAAAAGATTCAATATGGTAGCTAAAATTAGGTACAAACACCTCCATATTTGTACATCACTCATGCAAGTACAGTCTCATGAATATATGTTCTCCTGCCATTTATTTCTTATTCCTACACTTATTATTAATTTTAATGCAGCATTATTATACATTATACAGTTTTCTCAATCACAACATGTGCATTTGTATAATCTTGAAAGAAAATCAACATAAGCAGGCACCCCAGTCTGAAGTCAAGAAGTTTTAAAGTACATGTCTGTAACACTGAACCATGCAGCATGAACTGAAGACACTAAGGACTGGCAAATTTGTGGAATCCAACCATTCAACCCTGTGAACAGCATTAGAGATTCTTCCAATGCTCAGAAAGTCAAACAAAAGCTGACTTTTGCAAAACATTCTGAAAATCCTGAGAAGGATAAAAGAAAGGACACTTTGTCAGTGATAAACTTTTGTTATACTCAAGAGTGCTAAGTGCATCTTCGCTTTTTTAAATAGTATTTCTTCCACATATGAAGTCCAGAATAATTGCACAGAGCTCAGAGAGCTTTGTCTTTGCAGACTTCTGGTGGTTTAGTTTACATCTAGAGGAGACACAGCATCTTCAAACACAAATTACAAACTTCCCTAATTCTACGTGATTAAACATAATTTGCTGCATTCAGTTACCTTGCTCAGGAATGTACAGTGCATTAAACTAGTAATAGAGAAAACATCACTGAACTTCATAATTGGAAAGCCCTACCTTCAAAATGCACAGCTTCATGTTTTCTAACTTAAATAACTAAAACTGCAAAAACAAAAGATACCCTTGGAAGCTCCTGAGGGGTGGAAATCACAGTAGTTTGGGCTCCTCTGGCAGTGACAGAAAATATGAAAATCCTAGTTTGATTGATTAATTGAATGTAGCATCATAAAACACATTGCTCAGATCCTTAGCTTTAGCAACTGGATCATTTTTTGAGGACCATGGTGAAGTCTTGAGCTTCCCCAGCTCAATTAGGCAGGCTCATTGTTAGAAGACTTACATATGAAGCAAAATATGATCTGTAAATGTTCATGACTCACTCCTCATGTACTTTTTGTTGACTGCAAAGAACATTTCAAAGCCCAGCTGTCACCAATATCTATGACAACTTCTTCAAACACAGAGACACACACCTTGAAATCTGCTGACAGCAGGAGCGAACAAAGAAAGTCAGAAGTTTCAGATAGCTCTGGAAAAATACACTTGAAAAGTATGCTTTGTTGCTCATGAGTTTTTTTAAAAAAAGGATCGGTTTCAAAACAGAGATGAGTTCTTAATGAGCAGACTTTGAGGTTCATTCTCAAGCTTGAGTGCACCGAAACCAAAGGGCACCTTGATTTCTTGGACTGGCCCTTAATTCTAACAGCTTCAGGTATTTGCCTCATTTTTGTGTGACCAAACATGCACACACAAATCAAATTCCCTTTATCATAATCTCTGCAAAAGAATTTTGGTTTTTTTAACATATTCAGAACAATACCATCTTTATTGAAGATTAAAGATGGCCAGATAGAATGCTCAGTTTCATTGTTTTTATGCAACTATGTGCCTGTATTTCATGAGGAGATAACTGAATAATTAAATCAAGATACATGGCTGAGATACTGAAGAGTAAATCGCCTTCCTTGTGTAAATTATGCTATTCAAGCAACCAATAGTATGCAATTTTCAATACTTTTATCTATAACGGGAAAAACTTTAGAGTACTCACAGAAGCTCAAGCCTTGTTTTCAAAAGCCTGCCAAAGTAATCTGAAACACATATGACAAACATACACAGCAAGGAAAAATGCAGGGCCTTCCTAGCATTTGGGAAAGCATGAGGGAAGAGAGTAGGAGTCAAACCAATCAAATAAAACACAATGGAACAAATCAGGCCACTCAAATACATATGTCATACATCTTCCCCACAGGATCCTCCTACAAAATGCTCAACCAAGACTGTGTGCATATACACATGGGCGTGCACCTGGGAAGGTGTAGGATACAGCCCTGCCAAAACAGAGCCAGATCACACCATCAGCCAGGCAACATGGTGAAATCCCCCTTTTTCGCTGTTTTTAATGCAAGGAAATCACAGAAAATAAGGATCCTGCCCACCCCAGGCCTGCAGCTGACAGGCAGCCTTCTGTTAGGGTTATGTGGAATGGCTTCACACAAGATGGAGACGGGAGTGCCTGCACAGGGGAATCTCCATCACAGCCCCTCTGCCTTGGCACCACAATTGACAGGGACCTGCCTTTGCACCCTGGGCACACAGGGCTGCACATGAAGGGTCACTCAGGGTGCACAGAATCAGTTCATACGCACAAAAGAAGCAGTTTCAGATGCAGAAAGTCAGCAAATGCCAATCGCTTTTTAACACAACACTTGCAGAAACACCCACGTGCACACACACACACGGTGGGGGGGGGGAAGATGCAGAGAACCATCTCTGCTTTAAAAACACTGTGAACTAGAGTAAGTCAAAGATCAACTGATTGTGAGGTTTTCCTGGAAATGTAAATATATTTCTAAAGAAATCCATCTTTATGTTCTTCTCTACTCCAAAACCGCTATGCCTTCCCCCACAACCAGAAGGTTTCCCGAAAGATTATTTTCCCAATCATCACTACCACTAATGATCTTTTTGAATGCTGTTTTAACAGGTAAAATCATACCTCTTAGTCAACAACACAAAGCTGATATGACCTAGAGTTTGGCTGCATTTCTTCCAAGGATATTATCAGAGAAGTGGCAAATTGAACCTCAGAACCTTAGAAAAATAAGGAAAACTTGCTTATAGCTATTTCAAGTCTGCCCAATTCCGCCACGACTTGGTTTTGTGGGGGCAGGGAGGAAGATTTTGGGTCTTGTTTTCTTAATAAAGACCATAAATAATGTGACCCACAGGGACCTCAGGAGAGAAGCTAGCCTGAATCCCCCTGTCTTGACCCACCATCAAGAAACAAAATAGCATAGAAGGCAAACCCTACAAATCTGAGTCACGTCAATACAAAGCCCACATGTGCCCTGACAGTCACCCCCAGTGCCCTATTTCCTACTGTGACCCCCATCATCATTGGTATGGAACAGGAGGAAGAACAGCTGCAGCAGGAATCCCTTCATCCCCCATTACATAGCAAAAGTAACATAAAAATAACCATGTTGAGCTATCTCCCATAAGAGCAAGGAATCACACACAGAATGTGCTGAGTTGGAAGGGACCCATAAAGGTCATTGAGTCCAACTCCTGGCCCTGCACAGCACAATCCCAAAGAGTTACAGCATGTGCCCAAGAGCATTGCTCAATCACTTCTTGAGCTCTGTCAGGTTTGGTGCTGTGACCACTCCCCTGGCCTGTTTTGTATATCCTTGGCTCAGAGTACAGCACAAACCCAGGGTCAGGATGAATGAGATAGCCCAAGGGCCCACAAGGATGTGGCTGCACTGGGGCTGCCCCAGGCAAAGTGCCAAGAAAACAGGGCTGCAGGAAACTCCTCTCCTGGGACATAGCTGGGGGACCTAGTCAAGGGCTCAGGGCAAAGTTCAGGTTAGAGATAGAGCCAGGTGGAGAGAAAAATAAAGTGTGGGGGTTCAAGTGAGTCATGGCTGCAGGACCTCTCTCCCACTGAACTCATCTGCAGGCGGGTGAGATGAAAGCTGTAATCTGCCCCTCACAGCTGCCACTGTAGGTTGCAAATACCTTCAGGCAGACATCATAAACTTCATTACACCTGGCTAGCCTCAGGTTTTTAGTACAGCATCCTAAAACATTACCCCCTCCTGCTCCCCACCTCACTTTCAAAGGGGAAAATACATATATATATATTCCAAAAACATTTCATAACTTCCAGAAATGCATTCCTGAAGACATGCTGTACCCTAATCTAGCCTTTCAAGGGACAGGAGCCACAGCTGCTGAGAGAGCTGAGGCAGGTACCATGGGGCCCCGTCTGCCAGCACCTGTGTTAAACCCAGCCCTGAGACCATTCCACTGGGGCTCTCTCCACACCCACTCAGGGGTCTCTATATGCCCTGGTCAGCACTGCTCTGTCCCACTTACTCAACTCCACTGCTGCAAGAAGAGCTCTGTTTATCCAGGGCTTCTCCGTGGGAAGCTTAAGGCTGAAAGGAAGGCATGCATGCCCAGCTGCTCACTGTTTTTAAATTGGCCTGTTATGCAGTTATACTAAGGGCATACCTTGCATTATCTGCCATTGCATTGCTGGTCACAGTCCTGAATTGCCAATCCAACCTCTTTGGCTGGACTGAGAGAAACTTTGTATTATGCAGCTTTTCATGAGAATCAACTTAAAATGGAAATCGGTGATCTATTTTCCTTTATGTAATTTTCTTCTTTTAATAAATCTACAATATACATGGAAACATACACATTCCTTGAAAATTAAATCTAAAGCTGGCCATTAACTGTTAAACAAGCTTGCCATCTGAAATTTTGTTTAAATTTTAAAAAGGCTGGGAAAAAAAGTATTTTAAATACATCTTCACATGAAAGTCCATCAAGATTTGGTCACTAAATCCAGCAGAATGGAAATCCATGAGTAGAACTAGGGAGATTGCTCATTTCAAATTAAAGACTAGCACCTCCATGTCTGGGGGAGAGTTGCACAATCTCCACAACTTGCCAGCTAAATATCTGTTGTGGTATTTGCTCTGTTTTTACATTTCTTATATCTTAGGTATAATCTGAATAACAACTATTAATGGACAAGGGTTTAAAAAAGGAAATAATATTTTACCTTTGCTGATGACAGTAAAAGACATCCAACAATTTCTGCACTCTTAAATCTTTATGCACTCTTAAATGCTTTGTTCTATCAAGTTGTAGCTCAAACATGACTCTGAGCACAGGTCAGTAAAGTATCCCACTTCAAAGTGTTCAGAGAAGGGACCTTGTATACAATACTCGTAATGTTATCTTTTGCACTCATTTTTAACCCTTAAAGAAAACACAGGCAAAAAATGGATAATTAAAATCTATTACATTCTTGCAGTTTTCATTCTTTAAAAAAATATTAATTATGTGCACCAAGGAATATAATGAGCATAGAAACAAAACTTTCAACTTTCAGGTTTCCAGACATTATCAGTGGTCAGATTTCAAAAAGGAAACAGCTTCCTCTGTTCTGCAGCTTCCATTTATCTATAAACTTTCCTTATAGATGTAATTAATTCTGGCAACAATTAGTCCATTACACACAGCCCTCAAAAAAATTAGCAGCTACTCAGAAATAAGCTAAAACGATGAGCTTAATCATAACCTATTTAGGGAAGCAGAATAAATCTGGCATATTTTCAACTACCATTCTTTTAAAAGATAAAGTATAAAAATCATTAAAATGTCTTGAACGCAGGAAGAGACCATCAGTTACAGAAGAAAAAAATGAGGTTTGTGTAAAAGCTTTGGCCATAACCAACCTAATACACTGCATGGGATTTAACAACACACAATTAGGAATATACCTTTTGAAACTGTTAAGGAAGCTGCCCTGCATAACTCAAAATTTCTTATCTAATGTTTATTTAGTAGCTTAGTTATGTATAATTGTTGATATCAAATATTCAGTAAAGTCTCAGGATACTCAGATTCCAGCTTTGTGCGCTGTAAAATTGAAAGCTAAGTAAATTTAATTTTCTTCCCATCAAAAACCATGACAATTGAAGCAAATTCTTTACAATGCCTCTTGCAATACTTAACATATCAAATTATTCTTAACCTATGTCATCCTGAATCTCACCTTCTGCCATAAGTTATATAGCTAGAATGGAAATTGCTAGAGATAAAAACTCACAGCCTTCATCTGCCAAGAGATTTGTAACTTCTAAGACAGGACCAGATACTGTATTATTACCAAAATGGATACCATTTCGGTCTTTATTATTTTTCAGCAGAAAAATAGTTAAAATAAAATACCAAATACTAAATGCCAAGCATTTCTGTCCCAGAATTCAACGCTGCACAGATGAAAGGGACAGTTTATGCTCCTCTGACCCATAGCAAAAGAAATCAAGCCTTGCATTCAGATCATGCTTGGAAATTTTCTCGGGTATTATTACAACAATATATTTCTGTGAAACTCCTTTCCCAACTCTGGCTGGTATTTTCTGACAAGAATCTCAGCCATCAGAAAAAAAAAAAAAAATCATCAGCTGAAAAAAATGTTTTGTGAAAACATAACAGAATCAAAGAGATTATGACCCTAAATACTCTGATTCCCACTGGTTCGCCTGGCTCCCCAAAACAGGGGTATGGCCTGGGGAGAACAGAACCAAGGGGATTTAGAGGCAGACATCCCCAGTTTACAAGAAGCAATGTCCTTCAGATGTGAATCATGTACCAAACAGTTTGTTTCATCAAAGGTGGCCTGGGCAGCAGCAGCACCAGCAGCACGGCAGGCATCGATATTGCTGTGGTCCACCAAAACCCCCAAAGCCCACAAATGAAGGGGTGGAGAAGTGCTTGCAGTTCTGCATGGAGCAGGTTAGAAGTTAGCATTGAATATGACTTGGTTTTTGAGTGGGCAGTTGTTTGGCTCCAGCACTGCCAGGAGGTGCATGAGCCCTGCGCTCCCTCTGAGCTGTGGTACACTCACACTTTGGGGATCTGAGCTGATATTTCTATCTCACACTGCATAAAAGCACCAATTTGCTCCAAGATGGCTCAGCCAGCTCTGAAGGAAGAAGCTCCTGGAGACACAGGTCCTAAACTCTCCATAAACCTTTCCTTGCAAAAAAGGAAAAGCTATTCCAACCACCAAGGCGGGAACAGCCAGTTCTGAGGCTTTTGCTTATCTCTCAGTGGTTTAGGGGGCAAAAGAGGATAAAGATACAAGGAAGCAGGGGGGGAAAAGGGTTTTTTAACAGGCCCAATATTAGGTCATCCAGAGTTAAAATTAAAAAAAAAAAATCATCATGGTGCTTTGCCAAGATGACCAATATTTCTGAAGGAGCTTCTTTTGAAATTATTTTAATAGAACAGACTTAAAAGCATGTCTATAGTCAGTACTGGTGCTGGCTCTTGATATTAAAACCTTATCTCTCCTCCTCCCTTCCTGACCCACCATTAAATACAATTAACTCCACTTTCTTTCCAATGCCTTATGCTTTCTTGGCAAAGACCAGACTGCAAAGCCTATCAAAAAGCAGAGAATGGAGGAAGGAAGGATGAAACACAGCAGGAGAGTTGTGCCCAAAGCTGATGATTTGAACACAATTTAGCTTACAGTTAATTCACAGTAGGATTTTTGTAATGTCCTTTATCATCTATGAAGCCATTTCCTCATTATTCATTATCATTACACATAACAAGACAAGGAAAGATGTTTCTGCACAAAATGGAAAACTATTAGCATAGAATCAAAAATCACAAAGGCTCAATGAATTTTAGAAAAGTAACAAATTCTTGCTTCTGTTCACCAGGGAAAAGTAGCAATATTATATCCCACTGAGGTGATCTGTAGCAAAACCCCTGAACATCCTGTGCAAAACTTCCTCTGGACTTGTAAGAGCTCCTCTCAGAGGCAAAGGAAGAAGTCCCATCCAGCTTGCACCCTCCAGTTCTCACTCTTGTGTCACACAGAGCATGTTTATGCTCTCTGTCTGCCCTGTTACATTTTAATACAGGGAAGTAATCTACAAAGAATAAGAGAAAGCTCCTTCCTGGAACCCACTGCTAATGCATTTCAGCCACAAAGTGTACCAAAAACATTTAGCTCATTGGTATTTTTTCAAGTCATGGGTACTAGAACTAGTTCTTAGTCGAGAGTCATCAAGATCTTCCTTAACATTCATTTCTAATAATGCATGATGGAAAATTTGGTTTCACCATCACAGACAAGAAATCTGCCTCAGTACATAAAGACAAGTAACTCATGAAGTCAAGAGTCAAAAATGTTTCAGAGGCAACCACAGGTCAACATGACATTTTCTTTATCTGATCTTGGATTCTGCTTGTACTTAGCATAAGGAAAAACATGCTGATAGCATTTGTGGTGTCTCAGTATTGAAATTGCATTTGTGTGCAGCTGAGAAAGCACAAGGAGGTTGTAAACCATTACCTGCCTTTGCCAACTGAAGAAATTTACTTTGTTAGTGAATAGAAGTCTGAAACGACCTCCATAGAGAATGCTAGAAGCTCACTAAGTCAGAGAGGTATGTGGGAAAGGCAATATACAAGGAATCAGGTTTTTGTATTCCTACAAAATAACATTTTGAGCTCCAGGGACAAAGCCAAACTTCTGTATACTGATGTCAAAACAAAGGCAATTTACCTACACATAAGTAACAACTTCATTGCAAAACCTGGCCATTAAACTTCATCCCCTTTTCTAATCCCCTGTACTATGCACTTTTTTCAACTGACTGTTACTTCTCATTTGACCTGTTTAACCTCACTGTTTAATCTTTCTACTCCCAGACCACTTCTGCTGCTCTCTCTGCTCACAGACAGCCTTCCATTAGAGCTCTTCTCAGCCTGGAGGAATGTTAATTGTTGTACAAATCACCCTGTAAAAGTGAGCATCATGAAAAAGAGCTGAGCAGCAGAAACTCAACTACTAGTCAAACGTATTCAACTTTTTCCATCATTGGACAAAATATGAAGACAAGTCAAAATCAGAAGTTTTGTTTTCAGGTAGAAAAAAAAAGGAAAAAAAATAGCATAACTAGGAAAAAGTGGAACACAGAAAAAAAAAATCAACAAACTTCTTTGGAGATGAAACGGCACAATGCAAATAAGCAAGAAAGAAAAACACAAACAGAAATCTTAGCATAGATTAAACTCCAAAAAACAGATATGATTTTTTCAAAAAATCTAAGTGAAGAGGTTCATTTTTCCTTATTGCACTATATAATAATTTACCTCAGCTCCTTCTTTCATGTACTCACTATGAAAAGATCAATTAGTTAAAAAAAAAAAAAAAGGCACACTTTTATAGTATACTTCTGGTAACTTCAACAGAATCATGTACTTCAGTTAAACACACAGGGAAGTGGACAAGAACACTCTTCTGCTCATGCACTCGTTGCATGAGTTGTGAGGACAAGCACTACCAGGAAGGGAACAAGTCACCGAGTAGCCAAGCAATGTCAAGAGAACTCATGGAGTCAGCAAACAGCAGAGAGGCCCACCAAGGTTTCCACAGGAAAAAAACAGCAAGAAGTGTAAGAGCAGTTTTGGGAGACCCAGTAGTTAGAGGCAAACCTTTTTTAAGCTCAGCTGGAAAAGCATACAGCAGCAGGAGATTACAGGAGCCATTACATCAACCTGCTGCAACTGCAGCCTTGTGGCCTCTTCAATGGGCTGAATCCTCAGCCTCTGCCTCCACTTCCTCCCACCACAAAAACCTTTCACTAAATGCTCTAGGACTTTGTGGCCTCCCTGCAGTCCAACTGAAAGCAATTTGCTCTTCCATTTCTTTCCAGCTACAAGTACTGAGACAGATTTTTAGATTGCTTCTGAGTTTGAGGATGAAAAAAAGGAGCTCCTATCTCCTCTGGAGATGGTACATCTCCTGCTGCAATCCACAAGTTGGAACAGATCAGGGGGCCAGATCTGCAGCTCTGACCTGAGCATGAGGCTCTTGCAAAGACACTTGGGACATCAGCATCAATGAAAAAGCAGAGGGTGAAAGAACATGCTACTAGCATGGCCTTTCCTATACTCTTATAAGGAATGATGCCTCAAACAGAAGAAAATGTCTAGTCAGTAAAGGAACAATTTCCTAATTCCTTTCAGTCTTAGAGAAGGCTTTATTTTAATAATCTTTTTAAACTGCTTAATGGGAATCCAGGATATTTGCTATACTTCAATTCTCCACATTTCCCTTGATTACAACAGCACCTCCCTGCACAGAACGCACTGCACACCCTATTCAGGAGCTGACATATTAGGATTTTGGTGGGTTCTGACAGAGTTTAACTTTTTCCCTTTCATTTCCTTCCTTTGAAGTCTTAAAAGAAATACATCTATCGTCTTCTTACTATAAATATGGAAAAGCCTACATTTCATAGGTTTGCTACCACCTATGGGTTTTCTAGCAAATGCAGTGCTATATGCCCAGAAACACGTGGGGCTATCAGAACAAACTCCACAGATCAATTCCCTCCCGTCACTGACAACTCTATTTTGCCCCCAGTGGATCAAAACCAGTATGAACTTACCTTCCCCCAAAAAAGTAATTTTTATCCTGCTACAGTTTCATCAATCACAAAGTGAGAGAATTTAGGTATAAGTCTGCACATGTAAAGGGGGTTTAAATCCCCCTCTCCTACCCTGAAGACTTTTATTACTGTTATAAAGTCAGAATATCAGCTAGACTCTTTCTTTCATCATGTCACTTGCAGACAATCAGTTGTACCCAGTAACAAGCTGCCATAACTTCTCCTTTCAGAATCCAAGACTGTCCAGCCTAACCTTGAAGGGGAAAGTAAAATAAATGACATCTCTCTTAGGGTTTGCCTTCAAACAGAAAGCAAGGAGTAGAAATGACTGGGAATTGATGCATTGAGATGTGAAAACATTAAGTGAGGTATTTCAAACCTCAGGTACCTCAGGTAACTTCATAAAAGATGATTTCAGACTTGAAAGCACTGCCTTGATTAAGTAGCGTCCACTAAAAAAAAAAAATACTTAAATCAAATCAAGTGACTGTGGAAACCTTTTTTAAATACCACTGCCTTCAATCTCATAGAGTCCCAGGCAAAGTTCCCAAAGACTTCAATAAAACATTTGTCTGGGATAAGGAGTGCCAGATTTGGCCCACTTTAATACATTAAGTCTGTGGTAGGTGAAAAACTGAAACATGGAACAGTTGTGAAACTACCCTCATAGCCAAGGAGATAAGAGAAAACAGCACTCATCTTTCCCCACAATGGGAACATGCAGAGGGTGGATGGGAAAGTTAAAGAGGAGGAGGGAGCAGGAATTTTAGGATAAAAATTATTTAATATCCTCCCAGTGTGGGCTGGAAAGGATTGTGGTATGCCTGTTAGAGAAACTGGCTGGAGTGCAAGGCTGAGAAAGTGTTTGAGGACACGTTTGTGTGAGCCTGTGTGTGTGTGACTGTGTTAAGGGTCAGGTCTGTGCAAGTTCACAAAGTTCAGTCAATTCTCCTGCCAACTCTTCCGGGCTTGAGACAAATACAGATAACCTTGGCTTAACCCAGCTTCAAGCAAACCTTCCCTTGTCACCCCCACCCTCAATTAGCAACTTTCAATCCACAGTGTCTAAAAATAAACTATGAAATCACCTCAGTTCAGCACTAGTAATGCACTTTTCCATAAACTTCTCCATGTCACTGAACTGATTCAAATACCATTTGCTAAAAGACAAATAAATGTATGGGAGGTGTGCTGTAGCTTAACTCCCCAGTTTTTTACTCTTGCAGAACAGTTTTTCTACCCCCACAGCAAACAAGGTACTCCTGACTGCATTAATGTTAGCTGCTGCTGCTTTTAAGATAAGCAATGCTAGAATAGCTGGTTGGATTGCTTTTCAAACAAGACAGGCTTCTTGCACAGCAAAACACTGTTATTCAATACATGCATTTCATAATTTCAGGAACTTTATTTTCCTCCCTGTCCCCCAGCTGGGAACATCCGTGCTCATGGCAGTCTCCAATATCAAGACCACCCAGACTCATCTTCGTCTCTCAACTGTCTGCCTCTGCTGCACTGAGATAAAAATCTAGACAGAGCCTTTATTATTGTTTTATCCAGAACTTGTCTAAACCTTCACCTGCAAAACACTGACTCACTCTGTCTTTAACCACCTGAAGAATGCAAAGCAAGATAAATTAACTCATAGGCATAGAAACTCAACAGGCAACAGCATAAACTTGCTAATCAAACAATGAAAGTCAGAGCAACAGCAGAAGTTTTTCAAATGGATGAAAACTCAAGTCCTAAAAATAGAAGCTGGAGGAAGCTTGGCTGATCTGTTCCTTTTGCCATAGCTCTAACTTATCATCAGATGATAGCTCATAATATTTAATTTATTAGTGTCTCATCAATCTCAAATTAATAGCTTTGAATACTAAATAATCACCACAAAACACACATGACTTTAGGCAAGAATCTCCCTAAGAAAACAAGACATTGGCAAATAGATAACTCTTTCACCTCAGGTCTTTGTAGAGAGAAAAGCTGATGTAAGCTGCAACATTCCAAGTCTTGGTAAAAAGCTGGTGGATCACTAAGTTACAACTTAAAGCCTATCAAATGAACTTTAATGCTACAGTACATTTGATTTTCCCTCATGTCTGCTGCATCAGCCCCCATTGCCAAAGCTCAGTGACAAATTGCAACATCTCTGCTTTGAGTGTAACCGCGTTGGTCAGAGTCACAAAAGATTCTGTCGAGGGTTAGGAAACAGGAAGCAAAAACCACTGCCTTTCATTCTGACAATTAGGTTTCTGTGTCTGGAAAAGCCTCCTTCCAGAAACTATTAGCAGATCACAGCGTAATGCCCACCACCTTGCTCAGTGGAATACCTTAGTAGTGGTGGCAACATTTGAAACTTTCCGGCTGCAAAGGAAACCAACAGTGCTGTCCCACTGAAAGACAGTGTTGGGCATTTGAAAAGACAGAGGAACCTCTGAAAAATAGGTATTAAAAACCTAAACATGACCATTCAGATTACAGGAAGACCTTCACCCATCATTTTGACACTTCACACATCAGTATGATAAGATTATCATACCAGAACAAGCATGAGACATTAGCACACTGGAATAAATACTTGAACACTGTTCTTCCAGACCTCACATGTCATTGAAATTCAGCAAATATTTACCAAGTTTTGGATGCTCTAGGACTCAAAATGTTTTACCTTTCACCATCCTAAACTATAACACAGAATCAAAAAGCTAAGGTAAGTACCGTGGCTGCATGAAATACTTCTATAGGCTTATTACAAAAAAACCGCTTTTGCTGAATTCTCATCAAATAGGGAATTTGCACCTGCAACCCCGTTCCCAATTTGAGTAAGAGGGCAACTGCTCCAGACTGTGATTATCTCAGTGCCCCAGCTTCAGGAGAAAGCCAAACAAAACACATTCAGAGAGAGGGTCAAGTCAGGAATTCTCTGGCTTTGTCCTTAGCAGTAGAAATGTAATTTTCTTTTGTGTTGTTTGGCTAATCATGAGGGGTCATAATTTAAAAATCCACTGTAAACCATGTTGCAAAAGGCAATTATGGTAATAAGGTTGTATAATAAGCTTTACAGTTTACCCACTGCCATCCACACTTAATTTCCTTTACAGGTGAAGTTAAGTGTTTTGTATTAATACTGGTTTGGCAAGCAGATAACCAATACATGATTATTAATTTCTGGCAATTTGGGAGGGGGAGTGAGAGGAGGAGAAAGACAGACAAGGCACTGTTCACTGTTATGCTTTCTCAATCAATGCTTTTCACCTCCACAACTCAGTCTTCTGCAGAAAATGGATCTGGTTGAAAGTGTTTGGAATAACAACACCTCCATATGTAAATGACAAATGCTGATTTCTTTCAACAGAAAAGAGACATACTTCTACCACTGTTTTCTCAAGGAAGTAAATCCTCAGCTGCAGAAGGCAAACCAATTATAAGCATTTAGCATATTCTTGCTTGCAACATAGAATGAGTAGACAAACACACAATAGGATCTAATGTAACCCTGAATCCAAAATAAACATTCAGGAAAAGGTGAATATTGGAGGGTTTCGTTATTTCTCTTTTTTTCCCCAGTAGCTAGATGGACTCCATCTCTTTTCTATACATGCTGCCCTTGCATTTAGGATTTTGCATCTTGGGAGGAGAAAATACATCAGTGTTCAAAATTATTCTCTGCAATTATTCATCATGATTGTGGGAATAAACATTTTCAACTGATTAGAAAACCTCAGTGAAACCAACTTATCATTTTATTAATTCTTCATTCAGTTAAAGTAAACAAGTAGGCTTCATGTGAGGTTAGCTCCAGGGTTTATTCAAGTCACATCTGACATGAATGTCTTAACCAAATGCATTATGCAGTGATTTTTCATGGCCTTCCTCAGGAGGAAAAAAAAAAAAAAAAGGGCAACCTCAAAAGATTTGGGAAAGGCAGACTTTGTGTTTTCACAGTCCTGGGAAAAACTTGGGGTTATCCCACACTGCAATTAGAAGGGGGGGAAAAAATCCCAACAATAAAAAATACCACTCCCTCTAGAAGTGATGCAGGATTCCCAGACCTCGCCTGAGCAGAGAGAGCAAGTCCAGATGGCACCCAGATTTGCTGCTAATTCACAGGCCCTGGCTAAACCCAAAACCGGGAAAAATACGGCAGGCCTGTACCATACAGACTGCAGCCCTGGGCTACGTGCTAGCTATTCCTCATAGAGTCAAGGTGATCAAAGATCTGTTACCCCACAAAAAAACCCAGCACATTTATCACTAAAGGTATTCCTCTACAGAAGAAATTATTCCTTTGAGAAAGTGGGAACAAAGGAAATATATTGCAATTATAAAATATTATAGTGAAAAGTAGTATTTTTACAAACTGCTTCAGCAAGTAGAAAGACAGGTTTTCAGGAATTCTGGATCTTTCACCTGAAGTGCTAAGAGCCCAAACAAAAAGAGCACTGTTCTGCAAGGGCAGAAAAAAAAGCCATTAAGCAGAAGCAGTTGAATTCCTTAATCCAAGTTGCTTGACAGGGTAGAGGTAAGCCAGCAGATAAAGTGATTAAGTACATTGATTGAAAATATTACTTCTTAATAAAACCAAAATAATTTTCAGCAGAGAATTTTAATACCGAATATATACACACATACACACACACAAACACACACACACATATATATATATGTATAAAGATTTAAAAACTATTATCAGTGTAAGCTTCCTGCACAAAACAAGAACAAGCTTTAGTGGAAACATTCCTTCAATGGCATCATCATTTTACCATGTGTTGTCCAGGGCTTATCACAATTGCAACACAATGAAAAGCCTTCTATAACACACAATTTCTATTCCATTTCCTACTTGTCATGAACTTTATGAAAAAAATTAGTGCCCTTATCTGTGTTTTCTCTATTGGTTCCAACTTCTTTGCAGTCCATCAAAAACACTGCAAAAAATGTCTTTTGCTACACTGCTCTAAAGGCTAATTTCTCACAGCAGAAATAGAAACAGCAGTGTGAAAAATCCGTAAGACACAGTAGCTTCCTTCCCAGTGTACAAATGGTGAGAACAAACAGGAAATAGAGATTAAAATAGGATGAGCAGAAATAGACTTATGAAAAATAGACTAACAGAAAAATAAGCTTATTTGTAAGCAATGCGTTTCACAAAATACATTTGTTTTGTATGTAAATGTTCATTTTTCTCTTTTGTATATTAAGAAACAGTATTTGTACCAAAATGTCTGCATTTAATCTCAGCTCATTCTTTTTCGCAGCCTAGTCCCCACTGTATTTTATTAGATCTTCATCCTTCCCATTTCCCTTACCGAGGAGACGAAAAATTTCACTGCAGGTGTGCTCTGAACAGCATCCAAACCTACAGTGAAAGAGAGAACTACACTCCTACGGGACAGGGCTCCAGCAATTTGCAAACCTGAGTTTGCAAACTTACTGCAGATTTTAAACAACGATATAACACAACACAACAAACAACGTCAGGGTAGAGACATTTGAATGCTAAATTCCCCAAGGGAACTTCTTGCTGGTCAATCAAAACACACCCTGATATGGCAGAGAACACGCAGCTGACCTTCACCTTCTCATCTTTCAATCATTTCTTTCTCATGATGCCAGGGTGTTACCTTTGGCTTTTTCCTCCACCTGCCTCCATACACCTTGGTCTGGTGCAAAATCCTGCATGCTTTTAGCATTTTAGTGCCTTCCCTTCCTATTCTATTCATAAAACCAAAACACTCAGTCCCTCATTATTGTTGCTGAGATGCAAGATAATCTCTTTCATTCTGGCTGTGACAGAAGCAATCTTACCCCCTGAAATCCATTCAAAATGCAAAAATCATTTTTTCTGGATTACTGCCTCAAGCACATTACCCCTATTTCATCCTGCCAGTCCTCCTACTGGCTCCCCCTTTTTCTACTACATTAAGCACAAATTGCTTGCCTTCATCTTAAGAGTTGTTCTTAGATGATGACAACTGATCCCACTGCCCTACACATCCACTTAAAACTCAAGTAATGAAGCCTAATAATGACATACAAAATCTCTTGCGTAAGGAGTGGCTAGCACTCAAAGCCTTGCACTTTAATAACCAATATAGTAGAGTACACCTCACAACAAATCCTCTGGCACACGGATGAGATGCTCTCCTCCCTTTGCAGGAGAGCAAAAGACTTTCCAGCACAGACTTTTAAAACAGCTGAACTTCTACACCATTTTACAGCATACTAGTGGGCTTCCAACAGAGCCATTTTGTTATGTGGGAAGTACTGGGGCGGGGAGGGGGGGGGTGCTCTTCTCAGCAAGAAATGCATTCACAGAAAACCTCACAAAAAAATAATCTGGATGTATTTCGAGTCCTTCCTCCCCCTCAGAGCCAGTTTACTCAGGAAAAACTTTCAACTCCCGTGATAAGTTGTCTCATTTTATCAAGCTGGTACTACTTCAAAGAGGTAATTCAGGCTCTATGAGACACACTTCACTACATGACAGTGCCTGGGTTTTTTCCACAATAAGTAGGCTTTTAGGCATTTAAAACTAGTTTTTGTAACCTTCCCCTAAACCCTCTGCACCTAGCAGCCAAAATAAGGGGAATAAGCATTCAGAAGGAGACAGACATGTTGTTTCAGTTAATCTCCAAAGGGGGAACTGAGACCAAACTGATTTTCAGGTTCTGCACACCCACCACCCCCACAGTCCAACCCTCTGGCTGGTCAATCTCCAAGAACACACCAGGTCCCCAAACATTAGACCTGCCTGACCCAGTCTGAATGGATAAAGACAACTAGGACATATTCTAACATGATTTCCACAGATCATTTTAGGAGGTGACATAGTCCAGCAACTGGAAAAGTCCAACAACTCTATAAGTTAACACTTAACATTATTAAATGGGTCCAATAAAATCCCAAACAACTAATGGTCCTTTATTATGCACTTGAAGGAAAGATTTAAGATAAATACCAAACAAAATAAAAAGTCCCCAAGCAAACTTACGAATGTATAGAGTGTGCACCAAAGAAAAGCTTCCACTCAGGAACTGTTTTAGAAGACAGATCTTTAGAAGACATCTCACTAGCAGACTAATTTTCATGCACTGAGACTGTAGTAAAACACTTCTACACAGAATTTTAGAAAAAGAAACTCTCTTTTGTTAAGGATAGTGTGGAATTGAAATAGTTTACAAAGGATGACTGGCAAATTGCTGTTACTGGAGGTTTCCTTGAACAGTTTCTAAGTCAATCATCTGTCAGGAATGATACAGGGTTGTTCCAAGCTCAGGTACAGAGAAAGCAATGTTAGTCTGTTTTCCATGACCAAATGAAACACTTCAAATTTTTGTCCAAGTGCACCAAAAGCTAGGGAAGTCTTAGACTCCCCAGCATAAAAACAAGATGATAAAAAATAGTCACTGGATCCTCACGGCATTCACATGGCTGCCCAGCCTAGGAGCACTCTGCAATGCACAGTGGGGACTTTGCCACTGTCACCTCCTGCTCCAGCAGAGGAGGTCTCCTCCTCTGAACCTTCTCAGGCCTGTGGTATATGCCTTGTGTCTTTCTGCCCTACTAGGGTCCAAGATGCTCACAATGTCAGGCAGGCTGCTTGCTTTGCTCAAAAAGCACAATGAACCTCTTCGGATTCTCCCTGTGCATCTCCTGCCTTTGGAATAGTGGTGTAGGAAACAAGTTGCCATCCTGCTACCTGCTTCTCCTTCCTTTCAAGTATGCCATGAGATCCAAGTGGTACTCCTGTCTTTTCCTTGTAAGCCCTATACATGCTGCAGTCCATTATAAATCAAAGATGACATTCTGATCTTATGAAATGTTGGATCAGGATATGTAATTTGGGAATTTTTTTTTAAAAAGGAACTAAAGTTGGCTTTTGAACCTCCAGACACATTTTATTGCAAGGCTACTGCAAATGACCTTGCACTCAAATTACCCTTTTCCAATTTATTGCATCCCTGCTCCTAATTTTTGTGTGTTCCACTACCCAGAAGCTTTAAAAATTCACTGATGATTCTGTGAAACTTCCAACCTGCAACATATTGTTCCTGTGCATAGTCTACTTACCAGAGTTAGAAAAGCCAAAGCCCTTGAATCTAGCAAGAGAAGGGAGAGGAACAAAAAAACCTGCTACAAAAGTGCCACAGCACAAAGAAAACCAGGGGAAATGTGGATCCTTCACGTGAAAAGGCCAACGGACCTGGTGGCAAAGGACATGGATAAGGCTGAGCACTTTACTGTTAAACTTGCCTTCAGAAATCTCACATCCTTGAGACCAATGGGAAAGGCTGGAGAAAGGAAGACTTAACTGTGTTGGAGAAAGATCTAGCTAGGATCAGACTTAAACTCTTCATCTCAAGGCCTTGGGGCCTAATTGGATCTACCCAAACGTGCTGAGATAGATGGTCAATGCCATTTTGAGGGTGCCCTCAATCTACAAAAGGTCACAGCAACTGACAGAGTTTCTCAAGGACCATCAGAAAACAAATGTCACTCTGAGAAGGGCAAGAAGGACAATCCAAACAATTAGTGATCAGCTGTCCCCTCTTCAATCCATAGGAAAGGGAGGAAAGGGACGAAGCAAGTAATCCTGGAAAACATTTCAGACGGATTTCAGCAAACTGGAGAATGAAGTGGTGGAAATCTTACAAAGTTCAAAGACAAATGACAAGTCCCACCCCTGGGCAGGTGTAATTCCAGTCACTTCTGTTATATGAGGGGAGACCAAGAAATCTGAGACTGCTCAGCCTGGAAAAAAGACTTCTTGAGAGAGCTTATCAGCAACTTCACACCAGTGGCAATGCAGGATGGGTAAGGAGGGAAAGGCAGGGAGGTTGACACAAATCTCAAGACAATTCCAAGTAACCACTGGGGACACCTACTACTAGAAGCACAAGAAAAGCATAAAGCTTTTAGAATTTAGTATGAGGAGACCTTCCATAAAAAATTAAGGCTGTCAGCATATGATTAGAGAAACTAATATGTAACTGCAATGACGGTAAATAGAAATGTCATATATTAGATTTTATTAGATTCATTTTTTCTAATCACACTTAATATGTGATTTATGAAGACAGCAATTACATTAATATAGCTAAATAGTGGTTTGTATCATTTTATACTGACCTTGCTAAAGAATCAGATTCCTTTATCTCAACATTTCTACAAAATTGACTCCGTGAAACCACATCCATCAGTAGGAAACGGATTGGAATGATGAAGAAAGCAAGCTGGTTTATAGCAGCGTGAAAAATTTCACAGTTTAACACAAGATTACAGATTTCATGTGATATAAAGACAAAGAGTCGACAAAGAATGCCAATAGATTAGTATTTTTTCTAACTCACCCCCAACATGAGCACAGAATAATCCCTATGCAGGAATCTGGGGGTGAAGCACAGGACATTCATCTCAGGCAGTGGAAGAGTTTCCTACGCACATAGTAGAGATATACAATTCTTTGACAATACCTAAGACTAGAGAACTTTTTTTTTTTTAGATAAACATCTCCTGCTGATTAAAACAAATGCTTTGATAAATGCAGGTGTTTATTCTAGCTGCAGGAAGAAGTGACAATTATAACACTTCCTCCTCACTCTCAGGCATAATAAATTTTTTAAAACTCCCATGTTCCACTACAAAAATTCTTGTGAGCATTTTCTTTTTATATACAACCAAAGACTACACTAAACTGGCTGGAATAAATTAATGCATTTATGGTGTATTCTCACAGGAACCAACAATGTACATGGTAAAATCAAAGATCATCCTTTACATTCTCTGTGATGATAAAAGTCAAATAATACATGTAATTGTGAAAAATGTCACAGAAAATACGACAACAGAGGAGTCCCTTAGAAAACCTCAGTCCTTGATCTTTGCATTTACTTTCCTCGAGATATATTTGATAACCTGAACAAATAATCACCCAGTCAGCTTTGACCCAAAAATGTAATAACTGTCCTACCAAACTTATACCATAACTGTCCTACTAAATAAACGATCTGCTAAATAACCCAAACAGAGAAAATAAATATATTGTCTTAGATGTTTTATTTCATTACTTTCTTAGACCTTGATTCCTCAGCACTTTCAGCATGCAAAAATCACTTGTAAGTACTGGTTATTATGGGTATAATAGGAGGACAGCACTCCTGCTGGGAGCTCTGTGGTCCCCAACTGAAGAATAAATAAAACACACTAAAAATAATGCTGCCATTTACTTCACATCCCACGAAAGAGGCACCTGTTTAGGAACTAAGATCCCTCCCATCCTTCTAAATCCCTCAGCACTGCTCAAAAAAAAAGGTGCTACAAACAGTAGCTCTGCAGCACTGGTATGTGCAAGTCCAATGCCCAAATGAGAGCTGGTAGGATCAAAATACAATGGAAAGAAAACATCACAGATCTCACTGAATAGTCTCATTTGTGTGTATCAGTGAAAGTCCCTGGAGTGAATAAAAGGCCTTCATTAAAGTCAGAGATGAAATCATAAAGCACATAAGTAGATACATTCCTGGTTTATTTCATTTATTAGTTGTGGTGGGTTTTTTTGTTGGTTGGTTGGTTTTGGCTTGGTGGTGTTTTTTTCTTTTTTTGCTTGCTTTTTAAGGGGTAGGAAGGACATTTTGTTTGGAGTTCTTTTTAAGACATCCAGAACATAGGATGAGATTACTATTTTTCAATCCCAGATATCTAGGCAGATTTCTTTTCCAAGCTGTAAGCCAAGGAAACATGCCAAGGAAGATGGAAGTTCCTGAAGATTCTGAACTTGTTGGGTGGTAGTTAAATATTTAGGTGTTGCTTTCCTCCTTTCTAGCCATGACTTCTTTTTTCCATCATTTAACTGGATTTAGTTTTTTTTCCTACAGAGTGATTTATGAGAAACAACAGCTAGCCAGCAGCAACAGCATGAGCTCCAGGTGTTAGGAAAAACCCCTACATAATTTTCTCTTTGATATATTATCACTTCCCCAAAAATATTATGCTTGCTGATCCAAAGATCTATCACATCCCAATGCAGTTTTAATCCATGTGTAACATTTTCCTTTGTTTTGGGCGAGACCATATTCCCCAGGAAATACAGATAGCAGGATTCAAGAACGGATTGTTTTGTGGCAACTAATCAAGTGGTGCTTTGAGACTGGCACAGTCTGCTGGTGTTGTTTTAAGGCAGGATCTAGTAAAACAGATCACATTGGATTTCAAATTCCTTTGTCAACTCAGTTCACCTATGAGCTGAACAATGATTTTTCCACTGTTTTTTTACAAGCTCCAATAAGTTACAAAAATTTAAATCTAACTTCAACTTTAAGAGGTATTTTAGGCCCCTTGGTAGTACTGCCAGTTTTAACATGTTCATATAACAGACCATATAATTCTGCAAGCTGATTCTCAGTGCCTGTAGTGGCACTTGGGAGTTGGGATGGTTTTTTGTTGGTTAAACCTTCTTATGTAGAAACCTGGAATTCATAATTGGAGTAAGTTGATTTTTCTTCATGGTGATATGATTTCTTCACTTCTCCTAAATAAGTAATTCTGGTATTACGTATACACAATTTATTATCTGCAAAATGGCACCTCTTCCAGAAATATGGAAGCATTTTAAATTAAATTATCAACTGCCAAAAGTTGACTGGGAATTTTCTTCTTACTCCAAGTACGAATATAGAAAGCGATCAAGCAAGGTGGGGTACCTGAGGATAATTTGGCACTGTAGTAAATGATGAGCTAGAAAAAGCCATGCCAAGAGATCCCAGAAGCCTGAGAATGCATACTTAAATAGTCTCAACAGCAGAAAGAGATACATAGAAAGCTTTTGTAAAGTTGCAAGGTATTTAAATGACAAGGGAAAGCACCAGATCTCCTGAAAAGTCGAATTCAAATTGAAAGTCTATTTTCTTTATTCTCAAATTAAAAAATTCCCAAAATATGGTACACAAGCTTCTTCAAGTGCACGTGCAGAGCAAGAACCTCACTTCACTTCTTCTCTCCAACAAAGAGCCAGGATCTGCTGTCTCAACATGCAGCTCTGGGAACTACATACAACAAACCCTAGCCTGCATAGGAATAAGGTCTGTGTCCCTATCTTTGAAAAAAGCAGAACAAATACCACTGCCTCCACCACTCACAATCCACACCTCAAATGTGCCTGGAAACTTCTGTTTCAACCTAAAAAAATCCATAAATACAATTCCAAGTGTGCACTCCACCACAATATTTCCATGATGATTTTTCTTCCATCTCTCCAGTAAAATTTTTTTTTAGATCAATCAGCATGATCAATATGTCACATTGTCAGTGAAAAACAGCTTTACTTCCCCCAGTCTTTTTGAAGAGACAAAGTTAAAAAAGCATTTCTAGTTTGAGCAAAATGCATGAGGCAATGAAGACTAACAGAAGTCCAGCTTCCAAGACGTGTTGTTGAATGCATTTACATAAGCACTGAGAAGCTATATAATTATATCCTTATCACTGGAATAACTGTTTCAAAGAACAGGCAGAACACTCTACAGATAAAAAGAAAGAGAGAGAGAAACACCTTCCTTTAACATAACCCCATTTTTGAAAGCTGGCAGATATTTCGTTTGCAGCTTTCTCTTGAAGAATGATCAAGTTGGAGATGCTGCTGGCAGAAGCTCTGAAAGAATGAAAAACATCAACAAACAGTGCATCTTCTTTTTTAATCCTGATGCTTTCAAATTGAAGGAATTAAGATTCCATTATTCCCTTTCTGAATCTAAACAAGGATACTTTGAAGCAAGAACCAACTAAGATAACTCGCTTAATATCCCAAGTGCTCTGCGTGTAAGAGATTGCTTTTTGCATTCGTGAAGGAAAAAAAACTCTGAAGGACAGGAGCTAGCAGAATAAGGCAACAATATCCAATAGAGTAAAAAATGAAGTGTACACAATACATGTCCACACTGCACCTTCAAGACATCAATGTACAATACACTTCCCAGCAACCAGAGAGTTTGTGTCTTAATCTTTCCCTATGCTTTACCCATGGATCTCATGGAAGATCTGAGTGTCTCAACCCCCACTGAGGAAACTCTGCCATTGACACCCCTCAGAGGGGCTGGCAGAAAATCTCTTGCACAGAGGCAAATTTAAAAAGCCTTCATGAAATTTTGCATGGTAACTCAAACCAGTGCCAATACTCCTTTGCCTTTAAAAGAAGGTTATCAGGACTTCATTTTTTTTTCTCCACCAGCTGAGAAATATTTCGAAACTAAATGAAAACTGGCAAGTACAGAAAGCAACCACTCTCCTTCACCCCCCTGGAATGCATACAGCTGTTTAAGGACAGCACTATACTATATTGCATGTTTTTTACATAATTTGTTCCTTTCTTTTTTACCACACAGAAAGTTTGGAGACTGGGGAGAAAAAGTGTGTGGTTTTGGCCTGAAAATAAATAAAAACTCTGCCAGAAAGAAATTCACATAAAACTTCCTAGAATGATGTATAGGTTGCATGTAGCCAGAGTAGAGGCAGGCACATGCTAAAAATCTGAATAGGATGTTTTTCAATGAATAAAGTCTTTTAAAACATAATAATAATAATATTGGGGGGGGAAGGAGAGGACAACAGAGGTGGGCAGGGAGGTGGTTCATCTAACTACACTTAAACACTGCATCTCTAAGCATGATTTCATTCAAAGACAAACTGGGCTGCAATGTGTATTTTTAGCTCCTAAGTGGGTGCTCGTGTGCCATATGTAGCTTTTTGCCACAAAGTGTGGTGTCCTAAATATAGGCTCATGCTCCTGTTCACAGCGTAATTGTGGAAATCCTTGCTTCAGTCTGAAGCCACAAGGGAAGCAGCAGCTCTTAGCAGCAATGAATTTGAGGTTAGAAATCCTCCCCCAAAAGCCTGGCCAACTTTCCTGAAGACTTGTATTAAGTTAAAACTTAAAGGGTTTTAAGGATCCTTTATTCAGTGCCCAGATTCTCTTAATCACAGCTCATTTGCTTCCCTTGCCAATGCTTCCTAAATTCTCTCTTTCTCAAGTCTTTTCTCCTAAGATATCTCTGTGAAGGCTGTCTCCGGTGTTTTTCAGGGGAGGGGTGTGTAAAGGAGACATGGCAGCTGAAACCGTTTACAGAATCATCATAGAGAGAATATCTCTGAGGAAAAAGAAAAAAAAAAACATAAGCAGCTTTTAATACAAGGATTATTGGGAAATAATAGATCACTAGGGCTGGAATGAGGTGGAGGAGTCTGGCAAATGCAACCTTTTAGAAGAGGAATGGGTCTGTTTGGAGCAGAGATACAGCCAGTGGCAACATCTTGCTTTTTTTTCTTCTCTTTTTTATTTTTTTTTAAGTAGGCTTAAACTCACTCAGGAGAGAGAGGAAGCAAATAAAAGAACTGGCTTAAAGGTTAGACCACCAACATCAATGAAAGAAAAGATATCTACTTGTCTATAGTTTCCTTTCAGTTGCCTACATTTTTACATAAAAAGTATAAACAACCTTCACTTGACTGCTTGCTTGCAAAGCAATATTCACCTCTGCAGCTGCCCAGAGCTGCTGCAGTGCTGCAGGAAAGCCTTGTGACAGGCTATGGAGGGGCGGGGGGAGAGGAGGAGGAGGAGGAGGAGGAGGAAGAAATGGCAGAGAGGAGCATGGAACCTCCAGATGTGAAATGTTAATGACTAGCACGTCTCCCACCCCGGCCATGCACAAGAGCAGGGCTTTGCAGCCAGCGTGACCTTGAGGCCCTCTGTAGTGCCTCAAACTGCACCTGCGTGGGATTAAGTACCCTGATAGTGAGTGATAGCCCTGCCAGCTCGGGCTGAAACAGCTTTCACCAGATCAAACAGCAGCAGCAGCAGCAGGAGGAGGAGGAAGAAAAAGCAGCAGAAGGAAGAGCAGAGCAGTGCCTTCCCAGCTGGAAAGAATAAGCAATAATATTGATTTAGGTTGTTAAACTTGTCCAAGGCACCACCTGCAAAAATCTGTGCATGAAATTCCTATATGTGTGCTTGGATCACTGTTGGTTGCAGCTCACCCAAGAGCTACAGCCTGACAGACATATATCTAGACTGTAACTCAGAAACATGCCTCATGCAGTTTGTAATTACTTTTTCACCTTCTTTTGAATCAGCACGTTTATGGTGACTGGCCATTTGAAATTCAAAAGTGTATGGGCAGAAGAGATTTAGCACTAAGAAATATTCTAAGGCATCCGTCAGGCTGTTTGGTTGGAATTTTGCTAGTCCTAAAATGAATCTGTAACGTAACAGCATTCACAATGTTCCTGAGCAGTCACATGAGTTGAGTTTGCCATGATTTTTTTTCAGTCCCTTGGAAATACAACTCGTGCAGCTACGCAAGGGGCTACAGCATCAGTTGAAGAGTCGCTCCTGGTCAGTTGAGGGAGAGAGATTATAGAAAGGGAGATTTTATTAAAAATAGAAGAAAAGTATTGCAATAACCCATTTCCAATATATTTCTACTTATAAAATCAAATTAATTCTATCTGAAGGCTGTGTTTGAAAATAGCATTTCCAAACTTTTAGAAAAAAAAACAGTGCTATTGCTAGATTAGAGTGAGAGGCACAGTTACCCCTAAATTTCTCCTAAAAATTCAAGATATTTTCCTTTTTTTTGTTTTCTCTTTGCATCCTTTATTAAGAGCTGACTATCATTTCTTGGAATTTCTATTTCCACTGGAAAGTGTTAGAAGTATTGACTGATTTGACCTGCATGCCATGGAATACTGGCATGCCTAATAAAATAACCTTGAAATGCATTCATAATCTTACAATTCAGCACTCGGTAGAAAAACAGTGTAGTACTCATACACTGACCTAGATTTAAGAAGAAAGGGTGGATGGAAATCTGAACATTTCCACCAAGCTACCTTTTATTCCACTCATCTGCATCTATCCATCCTCCCAAATACACTCTCCTCTTCTCTAAGCTTGCAATCATAGCAGGTGAGGCATAAACACTTCTCCCACCTATTTTATTAGCAAATAATTCAGAGGAAAGTCAACTGCTTACATACCAGTGTTAAGAGAAAAAAGCAGAGAGGGAGGGCTCAGGTGCACAGGAAAAAAACTAGATGTCCTCCAAAACTCAAGAAGGACAATAATGCCCTAAAAAGGTGGCACTATGAAATGGAATTTATACACACAAATAAGGAAAGCTGATCTGTTCATCTGCTGATCACTTCTGAGTGACATCAGAATGACATCAGTAGCAGCCAATCACAGTGCTCCATATGTATCTGGTGTTCTTGCACTATTCCATATTTATGGATAAACACTAGGAGGGTGTTAACCCTAAGCTGTGTTTTTCTTCCCCATCGTGTTCTAAATAAAGCATCTGTTTCCATCCAGCATCAAACCTGACCAAAAAAATAAAAGAAAATAAAAGAAATTTAAAAAAATATCAATCTCTCATTTCAGTCTGTTCCCTGACAAGTCCAGAAACAATACGTGGAAAGCGGGGGAGAGCAGCTGGAGTTACGTGTCATTGCTTCCTGAAAACCTGTAGGCAGCCCAGAGCTTCAGCTCAGCTCTTCCTTGGCTGGGAGATGGCAACACATGAGGAAAAAGCAGGTAGGGTCAAACATTAGGTCAAGGCTTTTGTTGTCACTAAAAAAACAAATGCAATTGTTATTTCCAACTAAAGCATTTTAAACTGTCTGAACAACTGAAGTACTGTTCCTCTTCCTCCAACATCACTGCCTCTTCTGACATCTCTTTTTGAAGGGGCAAAGCTTTTGTAAGGCAAGGAGTGCAGCCTATTTCTCACTGACACAGTGCACACTCTCAGGCAGGTGCAGCAAGACCACGCAAGGCTACAGCTCCACACACAACAGTGCCCAGGCTCTCACATCTGGGCACGCAGCAAAGGGCAACAACCTGCACATCTGTAATTGCCAGAGTCTCCGTGCTCCCAAGCTGGGTGCTGCTGAAGGCTGGACTTTTGACAGCTTGCTGCTTTGGCAAAATCACCACATAGCAGGGGGGATGCAGGGGTTTTCCTTCACTGGTTGGAGGTGGTGTTCCTTGCAAAAGAAAAATTCGTGAAGCTTCTTTGGTGCCAAGCAAAAGAAAACCAACCTGCCACTCTCCCATAAACGTGCCCATGAACTGACCACCTGGAGGCATGTGTGTGTGAAGGTATGTGCCTCGGCACGCACACACAAGCCTAACAATAGACTCCTTTTTCAGTTTTCAAACTTTCGCCACAAGAGCAGGGTTTCTGAGGAAGCAGCTGTAGCTGGAAGCAAACATGAGCCTGAGTTCAGGACGCTGGCTTTGAGGTGAACTGGCACCTCTCAGACTGGTGTCCCGTTTTCACCAACAGATTTAACAAATTTACAAAGGAAAAAAAGAAATGGTCAAAGATAACTTCAAATGTATTTATAGGTACTTCATGTACAAATGTATATATAGGTACTTCAAAACACACTGTTTCTCCATTCATGCAAAATCCATGTATAAGCATTCTGATTATGTTATGCACCACCTATAACTAACATGGCTCAAAGGAGCAGAGGGTGCCTAATGAGCTGGCTTAAAAGGCAGAACATATAATGCAAAAAACCACAGTTTTTATTGGCCGCTACTTTATTCCTGTACCACTTAATCAAACCCAGCTCATTTTACTTGTACAATATTGCTCAGAGCAAAAGCCTAGTGAGCTGTCTCTGCCATTTAACTACTTTTTGTTCAGCTATGCCTATTCCCTGGCTATGATAATACATATATTCATTACATGTAAATAGCACCACATTATAACCAAATACAACTGAACTGCATCATGTTATGATTAAAATATATATTAGTGCCAAAGATGTAATTGCCTTCTTTCCTCCAGGACATTCTCTCTTAGTCCAGGAGCCCACATTACAGCCCATCAAGATAGCTTTATTGCTGCAGGAAGGGAAATTCCAGTCTCCTACCAGGCTCTCTCTTTATATCCTTTGTGGGAGCGGTTCATGCATAAAGGTACAGGAACTATATCTGTGTCCACAGTTCAGAGAGCCACTCAGCACCATACACAGAGTATTACAGAATATATTGAGATAGTTTAATAAAAGAACTATAGGGGGGAAAAAAGAAAACGGCATCTCAGGTGGTAGGGCCTGGAGTTACAGCTTAAACCCCAGGAGGGAGATTTTAGATAACTTGGAAATTTGCTGCAAGAAGGGAATTAGTTTCTAATGGCACATGGAAATACAGTAAAAAGCCTGTTTCCACCTCTGTGCTGCCAAAGGATACATCTACTTTCTCAGAAGTCACCAGCTCATCTCCAGGAATATGTGCTACCAACAAGGTCCACCCTTACAGGGGGGAGAGCTAAACCTGAACGATCAAGATGATTTATCATATCAGTTAGACAAAGTTATCCAGAAATATTGTTTTCACAGCACTTCTCTATTCTTGTTCTCCAAGCTATCCAAAATTCTAAAACCTAACCGTGAAAATGCAAAAACTGGTTCACTTAACAACAGCACAATAACTATCCCGCTTCTGTGGTTTTTTTAAAGGAAAGAAAACATTTTCAGTGATCTGAACTGTGTTTAGTATTACTTAACAGCTAAGAACAATTTAAAAGTGAAGTCCAATGCTTTTAATCTCAATGTTTAATAATTCTTCATATTTTAAACTACCTTATAAATGTTGATACATAAAATCTCACAACTTTCTTCACATAGAATCTATCATTATGTCCGAGTTCAAAGCTTTCTTATAAAGTCATCTGCAAACATTGCTATCTGAAAAGTGAATAGCAAGAACCTTTTATTTGAAACTCCTAGAGGGGAACAGAAAGGTATGACCTTAATACAAGGAAAAAGATACACACTTACCCTTCCCTGCCTTACTGACAGAACAACTTCCACCAAAAAGGCCACAGTCCTGCATTCATCCATCTAACTTGTTTTCTTCCAGAACTGTTGAAGCATTCACAAATCACAAATACATTTGTGAACTGAGTAGGTAAATTAACTAAATTTAGGCTAGAGCACGTGGACTACTATTTTCTAAAGGTGGAACAAACTTCAGTAGCTGAAGGGCAAGACTTCTGGCTAAATACAGTCATTATGGCGTTTTGATAAGACAATCCCTGATAAATAGGACATGGTTTCCATGACTTCTTGGAAGGGGAAATTTTATTTCTGCTTCTTATGGGGTTTTTTTTTGGGTTTTTTTTTGTTTGTTTGGTGGGTTGGTTTGTTTGTTTGGTGGGTTTTTTTTTTCTTTTTTTTTGGGGGGGGGGATGGAATTTTGGGGTTGGTTTATTTGTTTTGGTATTTCTTTGAGGGAAAGAGGGAGTACATGCACTATAGTTCTCATAACCTGCAGAATATTAAAACAGTGATGCAGCTTCTGCATTCAAACTTCCCTGTAAAACCCTCCAGTATTCACATTTCATATCATTCAGTCCAACAGAAAATCCATAGTTAATGTAGATGGAGCAGAGTTTCACAGAAAGGCTTTTCATTCTTTGGATGACCAGAAAACTTTTGCAATGTGCTAAATATAGACACTATAGACCAGTGACCTGGGCAGAATAATTAGAGGACTGAAACTTCAGGAAGGGTCCAAATTTAAGTAAGGAAATATGTAACAGCTGTACTTCAACTGCACAATAACAAACTTTTTCAATGACAAAGACCCTTTTTGTGCATTTTGCCATTTCCTGAACAAGCCTTCAGAAGAGACAGGAAGCCTGGCCATGCGGCTGCACAGTTGCTCTGACACTGGAAAGAATAAAGAATCATGGTCATTATTATTTTAAGTTATACTGCCAGAGCAGAATCTCAGTTCTTTTATTTATAATGATTCAAACCAGCTTCTATAAACTCTTATTGAAAACGCCCCTGATTTAAATCACGTGATAAAACAAGATTCTGCTGGCACATCTGCTTTTTCCTGCTCTCACATGCACACATCCCCCAAAGAGATCAGTGCAGCTCTTCAAACACTTGCTGTGTTGGAGGAGAAAGAAGGGTAAGACCTGACTTATATCATAGACACCCACTCTAAAACAGAAAACAATACGAACAGTAGGAAGGCAGTTTCCATTCTTACAAAAATATGTCTCATTTCATTTCAGAAAGCATTAGTAAATCTCATTCTTTTACCCAATCATTTTCCAATATTAGCTAGGCCAATGTGAGGGTGTGTGTTACAGTATCAGCATTCTGAGAGAGGAAAAAAAACCAAGCAATTTATCCAGCTGTTTATCCATAACTGGTCCCTGAAGGACAGCTACTGAACAAGTGTTGGCAAGCCTCTCTGGAGTGGTGCCAGCCGCCAAAACCTCCCCACCACGCCACGAGTTCCGCAGCACACGCGTGCTCAGGCACTGCCCTGCCAGCAAAGAGTGACACACACACACTCATGTGGCTCACTGCACGGCAGCCACACAAGGCACCCAAAAACCAGCAGAGCTGTGTGGGCAGACACTGCAGAGGGGGAGGGAAGCCTCCAACCATTCCCTCTGGGCTCAGACAGACAGGAGCAGATGCAGAGAACCTCCCCATCCCTGCCCTGCCGCCCGGGTGACTCACCAGCCATCCCACTCGCCCTGCCCTCAGCCTGGTGCGGCTGGAATAAGTGACTGGGTGGCTGGCCCTACTGGATTTCTGTGACTGGCATTCACACAGCTGGCTTCTCACAGAGCCAGCACTAGAGTTTCATCCTATGAATCTCCTTCCACCAGAAAACAAAAGGTACCAAAAGGTCAAGTGACAAACCATTGACAAAATCACTTCTGACACAGTTCATTCTCATAAGCCAGTCATCTTCAGACTCAAAATATGAATTTCCTGTTGTATCATAGTTACTAGAATTCAGTGTTTAAGAGGAAACACTGGCAATTCTGCCAGTTTTCCTCCCTATACCCATTGAAATCACATTGTATATGTAATCAGCTTTAAATGGCTGGGTGTCAAATATTTGACCCTCTAAACTTCCAAGATGGAGCATTATGTGGTATATCTTTAAAGACAAATTGCTATAATCAAAGCAGTTGCTTTTGTCACTAAATACTTTTTTACCCCTAAATCTTTTTCCTTCCCAACATTATTGCTGCTTGCAGTTTTCACTTCAAAAGTGGCATCGGAGTTGGCAAGATATGCAAGGAAAGCCCCACAGATAGAAGCTTAATCAAGAGCAAATGCGTATTCAGCTCCCAAACATAGCAGCAGGACGAATCCTGCTATCTACTCTTAGGAGAAGGAAAGAATTATCTTCCCATTAAGGCTTCCTTGGAAAGACAACAAGAAAATGTGCCAAGTAATACCAAGTGTTCTGGCATCAGACTGTGAGGATAGATACTTGCCCACGAGCAATTCCACGCAAGAAATTTGCCCCACATCAGGTACTTGCTGGGTGACCTAAATTACCTCATTAAGAACAGGATCCTGCTTGTCTCAACTTCATCTGCCCAGAAATGAGGCATCTCCCCCGCAATGACAGATGAGCAAGGCAGCCTGTCTGGTGCAGGTCACCAGCTGAAAACACCTCTTCAGGGAGAGCAGAGATCCATCTCCCTGCCTGCAGCTCCGCCAAGGACCCCTCCATCCTCTTCATCCAGCTGAAGCAGGTTTGAAGCGTTTACCATACTGCACCCAAAAACCTGATTTGTTCAGTCTCCTGATTTCTATAACGATGTTCTTTCATTTTCCTTAAGGCATATGATGATGCACATTCAGTTGGCTAAATGTATAAAATTTTTATTTTGTAGCCATAGAGCTGTGAAATAAATAACTACTGAAATGCATACCAAGAAATATCATGACAACATTATCAAGGAAGTATTTTGTTTTCCTATTTTTTAAATTATTTCATTCCCTCTCCTATTCCAAAATACCTGATGTGTATGTCCACAATGAAGGCTGAAACATGAGTAAATTAAGTATTTTTTTATATATCAATAGTGCTGCCTGTCTAATCATTAGACTAATGGTTTTTATCACATTCCTTTGGGCTGAAAGTTACTTTCGAGAGGGGGAGGGGGAGTTTGCTCCAGGCTTAGTCCTTGTATGCCAAGTTTCAGTCAGCAATGAATTTTAATGGCAAAGTTATAAACCCTTGAAAGCCAAAATTTATAATGGAAATGCTGACACAGTAACAGCTATAGCTAACAGCACAGGTGACACCACTCTAATATATTGATTCTCGGCAGTTAAACTATTCCTAGGGGCTTAAGATTTTGTACATTTAGAAGTCTAACAAAAAAGATTTCTGTAATTGTATTCACTCAGGTTTGAAGTCAAAGACTCTACATATGCACAGCTGACTTTCTCAAGAACCTGAAGTACCTGATCAGTAGGATGTGCCCCAGGTTTGGGTGTTGTTTTGGGTTTGGTATTTTCAGCAGCTTAACTATTTTGGAAAAGTACAGTGAAGAGGAAAACCTAACCAGGGAATATGAGCAGAAGACAGAAAAAGAATGAATATACAGCTTGAAGACTGTAAGAAATAGCAGGTGAGGAGAAACAAGGAAAAGAAAAAGGGGTTTTAAAACAACTATGAATTGTAATTCTGAGCAGGAAGTGGAAAATAAAATCCATGTTAATGAAAGAACAGGGAAAATGTGCACAAGGGAACAAGAGCACTCCTGGGAGACAGCAGAGCAAGCAGACAGAACCACAGATCTGGAAAAGAGAAGGGGAAAAAAATTATTTTTAACATAAACCTAACAAAATTATTGCTTAGATAAAAGGAAGAGGGCAGGCAGCATAAAGAGAAAATAATCAGACTCATAAAAGCCTGTTTTGGTTTTGCTGGGCTGTTTTTTGGTTTGATTGGTTGGGGTTTTTTCCTGTATCTTCCTTCATACATTCCAATTGCACTCCATTTCTCTGGCAGAAGTCCAAACATTCTGTCAATGCCAGGAAAGAGATGACCACGACATTTTGCACTTTCAGCTGAAGTCAAACAGCTGCTCGTTTTGGGGTAAATCCTGACATTAATAAAGGACCTTTTTGATCTACCTGTCTCAATCGCAAGAAAATATTGCTTGTATTTCAGATTCCATGTTAATAAATGTCACTGCCATCCAAAATGACCATATGATGCTAGGCTGCTTTCAAAGCAAGATGGAGAGATTCACAAATAATCAAAACACTCTGCAGGAGTCATTTCTGAACATATGCTCACAAAAAATACAGCATATGAAACTGAAGCTCCAGATGCTTACAGGTAAGCAAGCATAGTATTTTATGCAGCAGAGGAAGAGTGGGTTTTTTTATTGTTTGTTTTTAATGAACAGCATATGAACAAAAGAACAATACACACATTGGAATTAGGAAAGGGGAAAAAATGCAGTATGGTCTGGAGAAATCCAGACCAGTGACTTGGCTGCAAAGGCCAGCACAGAGCAAGCTCCTTCTGCAGCATTATGAGGCTTTGAAAACTTAGAAGGAAGCTGAAAGTGGGTCCCAAGGTTGCCCTCGATGCTCCATATTCACAGCTATTTTTGTACATCGCCCAGAATTATGGAAGCACTAAACTTCAAGAAGAAGCCTTTTCTCTTTCCATAGGTTAAGATAATGAGGCATTATTTTAAGAAATGGAAAAAAGCCCCTTCCCTCCCCTCCTCCCTGGGCACTGCATTTTATTTAAGGACATGTTATTCTGAAGTTAATAGTTCTGACAGTCCGCCAGGCCAAACAGTCATAAGCAGTAGTAATTCTTGAGCAGCTCTGAAGCTCAGTCTTAAATACCACTGGAGTCCTGTGTGCTGAGCTCTCCCTCCCAGCCAGGCTTATCCTGTGCTCTCACCACTATTACCCTTCTGCTTAAGAGCAAAGGGCTGCAGGGTAGAGGGTCAGGCCATATGTAAAGCCTGAATTAAGTTTTCAGTCAATACTGTGGAGCGACTATGCTATTTCCTCTTAAAAAATCCAAACACTGGTGAATCTCAAATACACTGGGCATACTACATGACAGGAAAATGATCTTATTTAATCACTGGGAGGAAAAAAAGGCATGCAGGTTTCTGCTGGTGTGCTACTGTAACATTTGGCACAATCTCATTGGAAGGATTGTGTCATGCTGACAGATTAATGAGCTCTAAGAGAAATGAACAGATAAATACAGAATAAGCAGGCGACCTGCACTGACAGAGTTACTGCAAGTAAAGGCTCTGTGTCTCGCCTGTATTTGTCTGTGCTCAGCAGACTCAACAGATGAGAAAACATAAATGGAACAAAGCCAGAATACAACTTTATAGACAGAGATGGTAATTTTATAAAAATTATGCTTCACCCCACCAATTAAACAGGTTTCATATATACTGAGAGAGAAGGAAAGAAATTCCCAAAACACAAAAAAAAAACAAAACTGATCTAATGAATGATATAAGGGAAAGATAAATCCTCTCTCTCACTTCTTGGCATTCCTCAAACAGTAACTTTTAAACTCAATAGTACTTTATATTACTTCAGGTTTGTGATTTAACCTATCAAATTACTGTAGCATACACCCTCTTTTCTATAAGAAACTAAAAAAAAAATATATTAAAAATTTAAATAAAACTAAATTAAAGAGTAAGTAAGAAATGCTGGTACCAGTGGGATGCCTTCTGTTTATGATCTATTCCTGAATTGTGTTCTCTGACCAAAAATATGGTCTATTTTAAAGCCAAATAAGGAAATCTATTTGTTCACAAATAGTTCACAAAACTTCATAAAGTAGTTAAAACCAGGAGAATGATCTGAACTGCTTCTGACTACACCAGAAAAATTTGAACAAACTATCAAGCTCAAGACTATTGAGAAATAAGAAATAAAAGGAAAATGTTGAACTATTTCAGAAAGAATGAGAAAGAAAATTTCAATTCCCATATCCAGCTATTCAAAGACAACAAACCCTAAAAGCATAAATCTCACAGTCAGCTCAAAAAATGTGAAAAGCATGGATTATTTCTTATTTCAGTCAAACCTATTTGCTTACCCCTAAATCAATATTTTCTAAGATGTTTTGGAAAAAAAAATTAAAATGGAAAAAAAAAAAAGAAAAATTATAGTCCTGAAGTGTTGGCACTTCCATGGTTTTCCAAACATGCTGTGCCACTGCAATTTGTTTGTGGTCTCTCAGGACAGCTAACAAGTTTCAGAATATTGGATTCCTGTGATGAACTGCTGGAGACAGCCACAACTGAGCCCAGGCAGTGTCAATGCAGGAGACCGCCGTGGTTATTCCCATGGCACTGCCCATCCTTGCTCCTGGCAGCTGCCCACCCCACCCAGCAGGAGCCTGGGCTGGCCTCCACAGAATGCTGCTCTCAACTTAAAAACACCGGTTTGGGTTTCCTGCACTGAGCTGGCAGCAACTGAAATGGAGGAGAAGTTTCACAGGGGTATTTTCTAGCTGAAATGAAAGTCTCCCCAGTGGAAGGGAAGGGCAAACAACATCAGAATTTTATCACTTTGGTCACCTGAGGTTTAGTTCTGCTCTGATCCTGAGCTGACATGAGGCAAGCAGCAAAGGCAGAGCTTATTGCAATGATAACAGCATGCAGAAGATACCAGCAGCTATGCCAACCACGATCTTAACTAATTATTTATCCAACAGGATGAGTGCAGGAAGGCAGAATTTAGAGATTACCACCAGTGAACACTGCTACAACCATCAGCATCTTCCTGCAACTTTAATGACATTTGGGTCCAGAAGTGCAGATTAGATTGTTTAGGTTCAAATTATATGAACTTTAAAACTGTAGAGTCCAACCATCAGCCAGGGATTGCAAAGTCCAGCCCTAAATCATGTCCCTAAGTGCCACTTCTACACATCTTTTAAATATCTCCATGGAAGTATTTCTAGTAAACAAGTTTTGTGAGGAAGAAGCTCCTTCACATCCTGCAAACCTCAGTTTTTTACCTCCTCTAGCAACACGGGTTCACGAGATCAACCCTGTCACCTTTGCATTTGGTGGTGTTAAACACAAAGGAAATGAGGTAAATTCAAAGACTGAATTCAAGCAAGAGCAATGGACAAAGAGGCAGTGTTGGCTTACATAAAGCAGCCTTCCACTTCTGCAGAACTGCAGATAAGCATCTCTAAAATAATGAACTAAGGCAAAATAACAACATACCACCACAGCCACAAGAGCCCTAAAATAGGAGTCTCAGCAGTAATTGTAACTAGACATTGGTTATTTCCTGGATTATGCAGTCAGAAGATTTCTATTTCAGATTTCTTTCTGTTTATGCTCTAAGAGATCATTAACATCACCAAGCTATTCTCTGTTTAGGTAGAAGCAGCATCTTCTTTCTCACTAACAGAATGTACTGATAATTGAGAAATGAAAAATTCAAGCAAGATTGCCTCAGCAGTTCTTGGGTGCTTGGCAGCTATTCTAACACACTCTTCCATAGTACCATTACTATGATAAGAGATTGTGATTCTTGAATAAACACACAGGACATTCAACAGAAGTATAACCATAAGACACAGCTGATAATCACTGTGAAGTTACTTGTTTTTGCACAAAAATCTTGGTGTTGGTGGTGTGCTACGTGTACAGCAGGTGATAATGCAACAATAGGTAAAGCAAGGTAAAGGCAAAGCATCGCAATGAAACCTTTGAGCCTGAGGATCTTTGCGTTGCACTTAATAGTAAATACCTCAATATTGCAACAGATTGTCCCAAAATTTTCATCATACTGTCATAGCAATGGCAGATTGCCCTTTCAAGGCTTCAGGGGAAGGAGAGAGAAGAAAGAAGAGTGCTTATGATATTTTGTTTAATTCTGTGATGGCATTTTAAGTTCTAAGGCTGTTAAATGGCAAGGTTGCAGGAAATTCACAGTGTATGCTATTACAGAAAAAAAGTTTAGCACATCACCCAGTGACATGATATATTTGGCAACTGAAAATTCAGGATACTTTGGCCTAAAAAAATGGGAAGGAGACACCCCCCCTTCCAATATAATCAGGGGTATTCCCTGCATACCAGACAGCCAAGGTTTGGGGCATTTGCAAACAGCACTTACAAGTTTATTGGCAGAAGCCAAAATATCTAGCTAAGAGATTCTTTCTTTCTGTGTCTCCTATTACTTTAAAATTTCTGGTCTCTTCCTTTTTTTTATGGGGACATTGACTGCAGAATGTTTATCTGGGAGGAATGGGAGTCTTCTCTGTGCAGTAATTTTTTTCTAGTTAGTTTCAAAAATAACATGGGTTTTGTTTGTTGGCTTTTGGAGAGAACTGGCTTTAAAATTATTGTGTGGGTATATTCTCTTCTCTAATTTGTGCCTTGTTGAGGGTCCTGCCTGAGGTTGTTGTAGTATTACAGTGGCTTTCAGTTTCCAGGGGCTGCACTAAGGCAGTCTATTAAGAATGTAGGCATTAGAGTGAGAAAAGGCAGGTGGGTTTTGTAATTAGACCTAGGAAGAAGTTTTAAGCCAAAGATGTGTTTGAGAGCCAGAGAGTTATTGCAATTTTTTCTACTGTCATTGTCTATCTTTAACAAATAGCATCTCCCTAAGTAGTAGAGACTTCCAGATTTCTTAATCTGTCATCTAAGTGAACTCAAAGTTCCCAAGACACAAAACAAAAATGGAAGCACACATCCAGCATTTCCTTGGTTTCACAATTAAAGAAACTATGGAAAGTTCATCAGTGGTCTCTATTTTGTCTAAGTGTCTCCAGAAAACAAGGTATAGAACCACCAGCAAACCCAATGAACCTTCTCTATCTTGCAGAGTAGAGTCTCCTGTTGACATTGTGAACCACAGGAGAGAAGTTTGCTGTCACTTACACACTGGTAAACACAAGAGTATAAAAGTTTTGGCAAATGTGGAAGACAGTATCTAGTGGCAACATGATTACGTTTTGACTGCTGCTTTTAAAGACCCAGCAGAACAATGCTTGCTTGCTATCATGGTGATGCTACCTACGGCTACTAAAATCCTGAGAAGGTGAGTCAAAAAAATTCATCTTTGTCACTTTGTTCCTACTTTAACAAGTACATCATGGGATAAAATATACATTGAAGGACAGCATTGCCACATACTCAGGACTTTATCAGAAGTCTCTTGGTGTTTAGGAAGAGTTTCTTACATACTTAAATACCTAGCATGGCAATCATATGAAGTAATTAAATGAGAAACTCTGCTTTCTTGAGCCTTTTATTAGTGGAGAAGAGTTCTTAAAATAAAGATTTCCAGTATCACATCACTAACTAAGCAAAAGTGTTTCAGAAGGCATATAAAATGTAATACTTTTAACATGCCCACACGTAAAATGGACCAACCCCTCCTCAGAGGGAGCATCCTGAAACCAGTGGTGCAGCCACTCCTCTGACAAAAGCCAATACCCTGCTAAAACCATATAGCCTCAGATCCTTGCTTCCAGCAAGGTAAATTGTTTGGGAAGAGCTGATTATCCTTGTGTGGAGGAGAAAATACAATCTTCATTAGAGGAGAGGTCAGAGATTGTCACTACTCATCTGCATGCTACATCTCTCCATTAAACTATATTAAAACATGATGGGCATTGCCTATGATATCATTCCCTAACCTTGTATATTGTCACTGCCATGTCTTTCTGGGCTTGAGAGGATTTTTTTTTTTGCCAGTTTTCAATTTCAGTGTAACAACTTTCACAAACAATTCAATTAAACGGATATTTTAGAAGAAAATATACTCCCCCAAAATCAAGTTACAGTCATGAACTTCAATCTCCTTCTCCTATCAATGTGATAATTTTGACCAAATAAGGCTTTGCAGTTTTTCTGGCCCGATTTCCACGTATATGTAACTAAACTATTTAAAACCCATTATTCTGTTACCCACATAAACAAGTTCTCATTCGTGTTTCTCTTATTCACATATGCACAGAATCGCAGAATATGCTGAGTTGGAAGGGACCCACAAGGATCATCAAAGTCCAACCCCTGGCCCTGCACAGCACCATCCCAAGAGTCACACCAGGTGCCTGAGAGTGTTGCCCAAACCCTTCTTGAGCTCTGTCAGGCTCGGTGCTGTGACCACTTTCCTGAGGAGCCTGTTCCAGTGCCCAAACACCCTCTGGGTGAACTTCGACAAGAGAAAATTATGGATTCTGATGAGATGCTGAAAAGCAGAGCCATGGAGCAGGCCCTGGGGGAAGGTTGAACCTGAGCCAGCAGTGCCCTGGCAGCCAGGAGGGCCAACCCTGTCCTGGGGGGAACAGGCACAGCATGGCCAGCCGGGCAAGGGAGGGGACTGTCCTGCTCTGCTCTGCATTAGGGATACCTCACCTCAGGTCCTGGGGGCAGTTCTGGGCACCACAGTATAAGAAAGAAATCAAACTGTTAGAGAGTATCCAAAGGAGGCCATGAGGATGGTGAAGGGCCTTGAGGAGAAGCTGTTTGAGGAGGGGCTGAGGTCACTTGGTCTGTTCAGCCTGGAGAAGAGGAGACTGAGGGGAAACCTCATTGCAGTCACAGCTTCCTTGTCAGGGGAAGAAGAGGGGCAGGCACTGCTCTCTTCTCTGTGCTGATCAGTGACAGGACCCAAAGGAATGGCCCAAAGTTTCGTCAGGGGAGGTTTAGGTTAGATATTTAAAAAAAAATTGGTGTATGTGTTTAGATGTAGACTAAAAACTGAGGGTCACTGAGTCTTATGTCTGGTTGCCCTCTCTCTGCCTGTTTCATAGGGAGGACAACAGATGACCTTTTCTTCCTGCTTCTCTTGCTCAACTTACTATTTGTTTCACAATTCATTCAATAAAAAGGCCAGTTGTGTTTGAAATTCATTCAGATAATCTTCCCAAGTCCTCTGGATTTAGACTTTTTGAACCTGCTAATTTACATGGCTGTTCTAATTTTTTTAATGGCACTCTTTAAATCCTTTCCATGAGCAGCCAAGGTTTGCCTGACTGCCAGTCTCTCTCTTTCCTGGAACCTGCACTCTCTCATCAGAAGCATTTTGAACTTACTCTTTACTGGCATGTGACACCCACAGCCATTGAATAGTACAGAATATGTGGACTAACTTTTCACACACACACAAGGCCCCTTTTTAATTTAGAACAGGACAAAAAGTGAAAAAACTTTGCTTATCTCAAGCATGTAACTTTCTCATTTATAAGCAACAAGCTCTGGAATAGGTTGAGAAGCACTACTCTCCATGCCTACTGTGTGCACTTTAGAAAAAAATACCATGGACATGATATTGTATTTTGATGTCTGATTTACATATCTGCACTATGAACAGCTTATTGTATAATAATGCAGTTACATTAAAATCAAAAGTGTGTTGGTTTTTTTTTGCTAAATGATCCCCCAGCAGCAGCTGCACATACAGAGGGAACATGTGGTTCAGGACAGCAGGCCCTGTTGTAGGCTAACCAAACATCTCAAAAAGGAAGTTTTCAGTTATCACAGTCCAAGTGCATCATTTCTACTGGAAGGATATTGTAGTCTGCAGATTAACCATGAATTAAATTTATATTAAAAAATTATATCCTGCATTTTACATGCTAAATTAAAACAGATGTAATTAAAGCCTTTGAAAGTAATTTTGGCTGGTGCTTCATTTATATCTACAGCTAAAACAGACACTTTCTCAGGCATTTGTGCCAAATTTGACTAATTTTTCTGCTCTGTGTTTTAATTACTGTATATGCTTTCCTGTTGCAGTTAGAAATACCCATTACACACTTGAACAGCCAATGCTATGAGAAAGTGTGTGCTTTTTTTAAGCCTAGTGGTATTTCAGATCTTTATGTGATAATAGCAAAGCTCACAGATGCTACACACTGCTACAGACAGTCTGTACACAGACACACCCCAGCTTGACCCACAGCTGACCTTGGCTGCAGCACACCCAGAGCAGCATCACAGATGTAAGAGAAGCTATTCAGCATCGTGCTCCACGTTAGACTGAAGTGCCACTGCACTTCTCCTGCTGTGGCACCTCTGTTAAAGACAACTTCAACAAACATTTTCTTCTCAAAGAAGACCGGTTTGTTTGGAGTTAAGATTCCTTGCATCCTCATCCCTCCTGTGCAAACACACAAAAGGCATTCCAGCCAAGAACCCAGTTCCTACAGCATAGCCCTGTACCAGCATCCCCAGGGAATCCCAGCCTCCTAATGTACGGGTTGAATTTCAGGGTCTTAATAAAAGCTATTCCTTAAATTCAAGAATCTATGACAACAAGTTTTGCAGATCACCCCTTCTAGTGCAAGTTCAAGGTTTCAGTCCACTTGCAAAGTTAAACAGGAGGAATTTCAAGTGCAAAAAACCCCTAAACTGCTGCAATCCAGTCCTTGTTTTGCTTGGCTTAACTGCTGAGTTACCTCCCCAGGCAGCCAGCTACAAGCTGTTAGTGGACTGGAGTTTTAGATAATACAGAGATCTTCCTGCAAAAACAGCCTTGTTCTCCTCCTTGGCTTTGTAGACCAAACCACATGATGAAGTCACCTCTAAATGTATGTACCACATACTGTAGGTGTGTACTTACACATTGTCTATGGTTAACAGTGACAGATGAGTGAGCAAGTTCCCCCTGAATTAAACCAACTATGTCAACACCAAATGCTTCCATGAGTCTACATTTCAAGAAAATTGGAACAGCTGCAAGCAGGAGAAGGCAATTATGGCTGTCTTAAGGTGAATTATGTGGAAGGATTTGCAGATTAAAAAAAAAATGAAGTGGATTTAGAATAGCAATTTCTGAAAGTTTAGGATATTTTAAATAAGAATAAAATGTATACTTTTTAGGAAGTTATGAGTCAGACTCTCCACTCAGTTGTATAAGCAAAAATTTTAACTCATCACAGAGACATCAACAGAACTGGTTTTTATACTTCTGTGGATTTGAAAAATTAGAACTTGGCCAATTTTTTTTCTAAGAAGAAATATGTCTTTGTGTGTTGACAGGTAAAAATAAGACAAGCTATATATATAAAATGCTCATGTCCATTCTACCAATATTTACATAATAAATATTCTCTTCATTTCAGTAAAATTCAAAACAACTATATGTGATAATGTAAATTATTTCCTTAATGTGGAGAATATGCAAAGGATCTAATGCAATCTAGTTTTTGTCCTATGAAAGAGTCCAGATTCAGGCTGTACGGGGATTTCTGCAGTCTGATCCAGTGAAAGATGATGCTGCCCATGGCAGGCAAGCTGGACTAAATGGTATCTTTACATGTCCTTTCTAAAACCGAACCATTCTGCAATTCCATGAACAAACAGAAGAATGCATCACTGTTCTCAGAGTAGATGTTTCAAAATTACAGTCCCCCTTGTGAAGTGTCCACTACAAAAAAGACATTTTATGCCATGTTAGGAAGATTTTCCAGTAAGAATGTCTAAAAAAATGGGAAAATAAGAGAGTGAAATAAAATATGAAAGCTACTCAAAGCAAGTCTGAAATTATCAGGCATTTTCCTAACGAGCAAGTCACATGCATGTTTGACCCACAGTAAGCTTTACCACAAAAATCTCTACACTCCTGCTGAGGAGATTCAGGCACACCTAGGTGTAGATCCTAGCCTGGAGCATAAAACCAAGGTTTGGTGGCAGTGTTTAACTGCACTGAAATTCAGTGTTTACCATTACAAAGCAGTGGAGCTGGACAGTGGTCCCCTTTGAACAACCAAAAAAGCTTGCATGCTATGTTTTGTACACCCTTCCCAAAGCTTTACAAAATTCTAGACTGCCAGAGCATCAAAACCTCATTTTTCGCTCATTTTCAGACTCTTCCTCAGTAAGTACAGCATGTGAATCAAAACCTCTCTACTTTGCCTGCCATTTGTGGATTTTTACTAGATCTTGGGGTAGTAAATACTCAACTTTCCTTATGATAAAGGCTCTGTTTTGAAACACACCCAAAACTTGCAATACAGTCCCCCAAAGAAAATGAGATGAAAGTTTTAAACCAGAATGCATTTGGAAAGCTCTGGGAAGTCAGCACTTTCCATCTGTGATGCATATTCCTATTTTTATTGCATTCATTCCATAGAAGAAACACCTACCTTCACTGCATTTCTTTCCCCCAGCTTATCAGTGCACGCCCTTGACCAAAGTACAAAAAATACCATTTACCAACACTCTGCAGGTGAAAAACTATTCTTCTGTATAAATTATACATCTTGGGAGCTCAACATTTCTTTCATGCTGAAAACCCATTCAAGCCTTCCCACATCTGTGGGCTAAGTGGTTTGTTCCAGCCAGGGGGGCCGACAATTGCTGATATTTCAAGAAACCTAATCTCTTAATGTTTGGGATCAGACGAAGGGTATGGCCATAAAAGAGACAGCTTGAAACAGGCCTAATCTCCAGCATATCTGAACCTACAGATGGCAGGGACTCTGAGCTGCCACCAACATAGATTGGGCTGACTGGAGTCTGCCTGCCCAAGGGTGGTCCAAGCAGAGCGATTCAACCGCACACGGAAATCTCCCACGGCCGTATTTCTGTCCTGGGCGAGCAAAGAAAGGATTGGTGCTGGCTTGGATCGAGCATGCACCACTTCCATCAGACAGCAGCAATGCTAGACTGCCAACCAGACAATATTCCTGCTCAGCCTTGCTCTGATTGTGCTTAAATTCCTGTTGCTTCGTTTCCAGACTGCCACCTTTCCTTAGGTCTGCCACCTTACTGGTCACTCTGTGCCTGGAGATTTCCTGACCCGACAACCCCGTTCTGCCTTTCCCAGTTTACAGTCACAGACACATTGTTACTCTTTACAGAGACACTGAACATTTTCTCAGGCAGATGCAGCGCTGATCAGTGCTGGGACACACAGCAGAGGATCAGCTTTTCCATTCGTCCCACTCCAAACCATAAGGGCACATACCCTTGTCTCTCCTCCAACAGAGCAACAAGCACTACACTACACTATTTCATCCCTTGTAAAATATGAGCATTTACATCTCAGCTTGACTGGGGGTTGTCTACATACTTACTACTTGTAAACATTCTAAAACAAGTTTAAACTTTCAAGTTGAATTTTCAGTTGACTGCAAACTAAACCTATGAGTCAGCACATGCACCCAAAGACTAAAAAAAATTATATACGATGTGCAACACAGCACTCCTGCCGTGGTCCCTGAAATAAGTAAAGAGATCGCCCTGACTCTTTGCAGAGCAGCAGTGTAACCAGAATTAATAATTTCCAAGAGGGCTGGTCTGAGCAGCTCAGAGCCCAAGAGAGGGCCATCCGCCCTGAAACACAGCACATCTGCAAAGCAGGATGTTTTCCAAGCTACGAGCTGATGTGTTTTTCTGGTGAGGAAGCAGGAGGCGTAAGGATTATGGTTACTTTTGAGGGCCCTGGGAAGGTGGGGGAGGGAGGTCAGGCACATAGGGCACATTCACATAACTATCCAGGCACAAAATGAAAAAAAAAGCAATTCTGATCCCTCCTTCAGCAGAACAGCAGCAGTGCTCAGCAAGTCGTGAATTTACTGCATGGGAGTTGCTTCAGCTCTCTCAGGGAGCTTTTTCTGCCTATACTGCATATATTGGGTTATAAGTCTGGTGTGTCTTTCATTAACTTATAGAGCCCAAATATAAGAGAAAGCATATGGGAGCCAGGGAAGTGACAAAGCAAAGCTGATTTCCAGACTGGCATTTCAAAAGTTAACCTGAATTTTTCAAAAGTACTCATCACCACAGAGTATTTAATAATAAATTAGCTGAAAGCGAAAAAAAAGTGAGTTAAAGCTATCACTCCCCATTTAACTTGATTTAATAGGTTAAAGGTCAGTTTTTAAATACCCCAAGACAGAAAGACTTTTGTTACTGAAGTTTTAAACACCAGAGCCCATTCTGACTAGCTGAATACTCATACCTATAATTAAAGTGTAGATTACAAGGGAAAAAGCAATACAGAAACCACTGAACAGAAAGTCAACATGATAAAATTAGTTCCATGCTCCTATTAGAAATCCCCTCTAAATATCCCATAGTTGGGTAAAGAACTGAGACTTAGCTGTACACTTGAAAGAACACATCCAAGTGCAGTGCTTAGACAGAAAAAGGCCAAAAATGTCAAAACAACAAATTTTTGTATTTACCAATAACTGAGTTAATATCTGTAGTAGAAATATATGCTTATCCTCCAAAAATTTGTCATTTAAGAATGTAACTGAAAGTATAAGCCCAAAGACAACACAGAAGACAGCAGACCTAAACCAGCAGCTTTAATGAGACTGAAATGACAAGGAAATCCTCAGCACAGAAACAGAAGTTTGTCATTTTCAAGGAAGTCTTATTATTTCATTTCACCTAAAACTTCTTGCACATCGACTGCCATGTACCCACGACATCTGCAGTGGTTTTCACTACCTTCTATCAATACCAAAGAATGCATTATTCTTCCTCATTAGGATCATCAAAGCCAACTTTAAGGACAAGGCTGTATTTTAATTGCTGATTCTGAAATTTACTACTGTAGCTCTCCCAGGCAACTCCACTTTAATAATTTGCCACAGGTTAGGATGCCTGAAAGAATTCAGAATCCAAGATTGTCATCAGAAGAACAGTAGGTTGGACCAAAATCTGATGGCTGATTCAAAGAAAACTATTCCTCCTATTCTGAAGACATAAACTAGAGACACAGAGTAGTTTTCTTTTAAGTTCTGGTATTAGACTCTGCTTTTTATGACAGATCAATGCAGCTTTAAGATTGTTGTTTCACAGTATGGTGCAGAAGATAGGTTTTGACTAATTTTTAAAGGTGGAAGTGGTTATGATAGAACATCTGTACTTATTGACCAAACCCTAAATCCTGAGACTTTTAAATCTTAAAAAAACCCTATAGTAATATTCTCCAACAAGGACTAAGTATTCTCTGGCAACATGAAAAGTTGAGCTTATGCCATAGGCACTTTACTTTTACCTAGAAGCTTTACACTTTATTTTTGCTGTACTTTTGCCTAGTGCTGCTGAAGCAGTGGCTGAACAGCACTCCTGAGCTCCTGCAAGGGACGAGCTTGCAGGTGACCAATGTAAGTTTATAATAATAGGTGAACAAAGGTTCTACAGTCCTATACAAGATCAGAGAGTTGTGATATCACACAGGAGGTTCAGAGTTAGGGAATTCACATAAAATCTAAGAGGGCAGGAGAGCACAGGGAACCTCTGACAGGTCTACTGGCAATTCAGTTCTCACCCTCTGTCTGCTGCTGCCCTGCAGCTCTTAGAGTGAGGCACTTGTCTGCATCACTGGGAATATGCAACCATTTAGCAGCAGAAACAGAGATGACTCATGAATGCACAGGAAGTTATATTTCCCATGGAACACAAGAGACCATGAGAAGCCAATTCTAGAAATTAAAAGTTTCTTGTATTTCTTCTTAGGCATACTCACAATGATTGTCCTTGGTACAAACCACAATCTTTAAGGCAAAGCAGGTCTGTGACCAAGCTAACAGGCAAGCACATGACATCTTTACTCATAATACATGTTTCAAGAAAAAAAAGTCAAAGCCCATAATTTGCTATTTAGCAATATCACCACCATGACCAGTAACCTTTACATAAGTTCATAAATAGACATGATATTAGCATTAATTTAAAGGAAAGCTCTTGACAATTTATTTCCACCATTTCCAACCCAGGTTTAATTTCCATCCCCTAAGACATTCGGGTTCTGATTTAAACTACTACAACAACTGTCAGCTTGAGTATAGCTGATCAAAAAGTTTATTTAAGATTTGTGTTGAAAAAACAATTTTCTTGCGAAAAGAGTTTCTGAAAACTTGAGCATTTTCAACCTGAGCTGTGGGACAGGAGGAATGTCCCAGAGTGCTTCTGTTGCACAGCACTTGCCTTAATTTCCAAAGCCCTGTCTCACCAGGATCAAGGCAAACAGTGAAAAACAGATCTGCTCTTTCAGCAAGGACTAATTCTTCATTCAGCTGATCACTGATTAGGCAAAATAACTGCATGTTTCAATTGTGACAGAGTGTAATGGCAGTGCATGATGGAGAGAAAAGAAAGTTCAAGATCTGAAATTAATATCTAAGTGCCTACTCTCACACATTCTCAAAAGACTCAAAAAGTACTTTTGATGATTTTCACCATTTTTTAACAGCTGCGCTGCCTGAGCTGTTCAGAGTTTTAAGGTAATAGCTATAATGTATTTTGCTGCTATTTTCCTCTTATTAGAAATGAAACACCCGAGCCATATTCATTCACTACCACAGAGAAAAGAGAAACAAAGAAGAAAAGAGAAGAAAGGTCACTGTCAGGCCAATATCAAGTCTGGAAAATTTCAGCTTGAGACATGAGCATTTCAGGAAGTTATAAGCAACTGAAACAATAAAGGAATTATAACTGAAACACTGCAAGAATTTTAAATATAGCTCTTTCCATGCTAACGAAGTATTATTTAATGTATTTCGGCAGCATTCAGAAACTCTTCTTGACACGAATGATCTGTGCTTTCAAGATCACTCCCAAGCTCCTTGGAAAAGCAGAAAAAAGGGAAGATTGGTATTGGCCACAGCCACAGCTGATGGAGAAGGGCACAGCTCCCTCACTTTCAGTCACATCAGTGAGTAACAGGAAAAGCAACAAAAAGGAAACAACCCAAAACTTGTAACAGCTGATCTAGTTTGCATTGCTTCCCTCCCAGCACAGAAGTGGTGTCTCTGGCAGCCTCTCACCAGAGCAGCTAATTGAAATGTGGCCTGTTCCGATGCCTCCTGCACGGCCTCTTTCTCCAGCTGAAGAGAGCTGGATGTGCAAATCCCAAGTTGTGTTTTTGTTCCCACCTCCTCCGAGCACATTCCCATCACATCCTTGCCCTACTCCTCACAGGAGGGCCAGGAATGGAATGAAGCCTAATCAAGCTATCCCTGTCTCTCCAGAACAGATTCATAATTGTGAACAGAATAAATGCACCTTTATTTTTCCCTTCACTGCTCCAAACACAGAATCTAGAAAGGCTATAATTGCTGAATTCCTGTTGAGATAATCCTAGAACGATCATTTTTCCCAAACAGTGCTCTGCTAAAAATTTCAGACATCAATGAAAATTCTGCATGCCACCTCAGGCATTTAACTGTCTACACTTAAAAAAAAAAGTAAACAATGTTTCAAATTCACTCTACTTGACTCCAATTAAGAAGTGTTCGCAAAGGGCAATACATGGAATTTCTAATGCTGTGTGCTAGAGGCACTGCCACCAGCATCTTCAGCTCTTTCCAAACACTGTGATACTGTGTTTCAGTCAAAAAATAGGTCATAAATTTCTCTATTGGAGAGCGTTTATAGCTGTTTGGATGAGATTATTCTGTTCAAGAGGTTATAATAATAAAAGAAGTTTGCAAGCATACTTTTTCCAAACTCTTGGTAGGCCAATGCCAGTTTGGGAAATTGGCTCATTATTTAGCCTTTTTTGGCTCCTCCAATCTCAATTTCTTTTTTGTTTTGACCTCCTTCTGGACAAATATAAAACTAACTGCTTCATCTAATTAAGAGGAGGGAGACTACAGAAAAAATCTCTCATTTATTCCAGTTCCAGAATCAGTTTTACAAAAACATTGTCAGAGTTTCAAGAAGCATTCAGATGTTAAGAGTCCTGCCAAAGTTTACAATCTAGTTATATCCTGCTACAGAAAAGAAAAGGGAATACTAAAAAGAAAAAACCTGCTCTGTTTTTACAATTTTATACAAATCTCTGGCAAGAAATAATCCACCTCCACATATTCACATGCATCTAGAGGATCTGTGGATAAGCCTTATTCTCCTTAGTCTAATCAAATTGTCCAATTCACTTTCTCCATTTCCAAATTCTCTCAACACATTTTTCTCAGCCACTCCTTCCTGTACAGGAAAACAAATCAGGTTTTCCCTTCTTCCCACCACATCTCCCTTTTGAAGGCTTAAAACAGCAAGCAAATGGTTCACTCAAAGTTGTAGTATTGCAAATATTTTTCATTTGAGGTTCCTTCTTTTGGTTCCCCATTAAATACATGGTCATTTTGTACCACAAGCAAGTTCACTGTCCATAAGCCTCACAAAAGGGATTCAGGGGAAAACCTTTGCTCATTTTCTGGGGACTTGAGGAACAGGGTGCCCAACAGTTTCCTCTAATTGAGCAAGCTGGCTTCACAGTCTTCGACGTGTTTTTCCATGAGTCATCAAAATGCACACAGTGGAGTCAACCTCAAGTGAAATAGCCTTTATTGATATGCCACATCCAGTTTGCCCTGTATCTCATAAGGATTTAGCCCCAAATATGGACACAGAAGGGAAAATAAGGGTACTTGGGATAGAAAAAAGTGTACAACATTCATCTGGTTCTGTAATCACTTATTAAGTCCAAGATCTCCACTGTTTTTAACAAAAACAAAAATCAAGAGCAAAAATAAACCAAACTTCTATCCAGCTGTATAAATTCTGTCTCTCAAATACTCTCTGCCAAGAAGGAGAATCAGTATAATTGAATTATTCTCCTTCAACTGGCTCTAAGATTTTAGCTAAGAGCTGTTTTAGTTTCTGCTTGTTTTTACAGAATTTGAAATTACTTTGCGCTGAAGTGTAGTATTCTGAATTCTGTAGTTAGCACATTCATAGTCCCAAATTTTACATTTTCAGAGGCCCACCTTCAGCCTTTTCCAGTTCAGCAATCCTATCAAAATAGTTAATATCATATATATTGCACAGTGTTTTTCTGAGACTCCATCTAAGCAAGTCAGGTAGATTTATGCAATATTCACACTTTCTTCCACAGCCTCGACACATCAGGTGCAATATGTACAGCCAGGTACTCAGTGCAATGATTTTGCTGCAAAGGCATCATTGGGCAATTCCTTTTTTTTCCTGTCAGTCCATCTAAAGTTTCTGTGAACCCCAAAGCAGCATTTTAAATGTGCAAAAGAAAAACAACAAGAAAAAAATATAGTTAAATTCTGATTAATGGTCCTATATTTTAATGTCTTGCTGGGAGGCTCGACCCATTGATTATGTATCCCCAGGATATTTTAAATTTATGGTAGTTTCTTCCACACAGTCTTGAATCCTGTCAGGGAAAAAAAATGGCAGGATGGCTGCTTAACAGATGACATAGCATCTTCTCTGTTACTTTCTGTAACTCTAGGAGGTACAGAACATAAACCCCAAATTACCATTAAAACCATGGGAAATAAACTAAAAGATGAAAGCAAGGCAGGTCTGAGCAGCTGCCTCAAACCTATTCATTAGGAAGGCACTAACAGTGGGAGGGCCACGGAAGGCCTGCAGTTCCATTTCCCTTCAAGGAGATTTCAGTCTAGCTGCTTTTTAAACTGTCTTTAAAGCTTTGCACCCATCATCCTTTCCTACCACTCCACTGGAGCAGAAAAGGCTCAGCTCAGCTCCTGAGTCTCCTGGCATGTCAGCCCAGTCCCCAGGTTAAATGAAATTAGCAAGTAGGAGGTTCAAAACTAACTTCAGGGACTACTTGCTTCCTCCTTCCTGGAATTCAGCTGGGGTATCTAGAACAGGTGCCACCTGTGATCAAAACATAACCTGACTACTCCACAGAAAGGGAAAGCACAGCCAAGACTACTCAGCAAAGAAGCCAGCACTGACTCAGATGTCCATCTGTGGAGCATGAGAGGTCGATCTGGGAAACACATTCTCTGCTCTCCTCTCTTGGCACCAGCTGTCAGTCACTCCATGGGACAGGAGAATGCTATGCCTTCCCTGGATCTCTAGGCCTAGCCTGGTCCTGGATTCACAGATACTGACATTTTGATGTGTTTTCTATATTTATGCTCTTGCACCCTGAATGTATTTTGTGTCCTTGCCTTAAGATGCTTCTTTAACACTGTACCTACACATGCAGCTCCAACCTGAACATAACAGTCTCCATCACGTCTATCATCACAATGTTCTCACAAAGGAAGAAAAGACGAGGGCAATTGGAAGGCCAAAGGTACTAAACCCCACGTGTGACTTGAAGCAGCACTTACATATGCGCCTGAGCCTTTCAGTGTAGCTGGAATGCGCTCCCAGCAGTGCCCACCTTCACTTTGCAGCACTGGCTGCCTGGCAGCTCTACCCTGCCAGCACAACAAGATGCTCCTCAGGCACACAGAAAGCTCAATATAGCCCTGGGCATATCAGAAAAAAAAAGTACTCTGGACACACTGTTTTCTCTACCAGAAATGCAAGCATATTGGTATGTAGGCACTTAGTTCCCACTGATGGAAACTAAAGATTTTGTCCATGTTTTCCAAGGAAGCTTGTGGCACAGCAAGCATTAAATCAATACCAACTTTTGCTTGCCTTTGTGCAGGCTTTAACAAGCTTGCATTAACTTCCAAGGATATCAAAAACTTGACAACTATATCCTGAATCGGCACAGCCTTAAATAACAAGTTAAGTTACCTAAACTGCTCAAGAAATGCTGAAATTTGACCTATAGTTGTAACTGCTAATGTGAAATAAAATTCTTATGGAAATTTATACAGTAGCAAGGGTAAAGACTGCAACAGCAGCAGCATCTGTTGCCAGGGTTACCAAATCCAGAAGGAAAACAAAAAGCCTGCTGACACTGATTTACAGAGAGTTATATGTAAACATTCACGTAGACAAGAGATTTATATTTTATATTCAGTGAATTTTAGTGGTGTAACATTAAAGACTGCTACTCTTGAAGCTGAACCAAAACAATGTGAAGAAAGTTAATGAACAGCCAAATGGCATATATGTGCTTTCTTACCTGAAGTGTGTTCTGTTCATCCATCTGTCATTACTGCTGTCCCAGGACAATGCTTCAGCAACCACATGAAAAGATCTGGTAAACTCCTAAGTGTTTAAAAAGAAATAGCATGTTACACAATATAAAAGCCACCAAATCCATTGCAAATAGAACAATAATATTTCAGAATTCAGTGTGATACTGAATTTGCAAGGATTTTTTTTTTTTTTTAAGTTCCAATGATTTAGACTTTCTCCATGCTTTCAAAGTTGTGATATGTTCTGTTGAGGCAGAATCAGAACCACAAGTAACACAATTACTAACAAGACCAATTATAGATGGAAAAATCAACATGACATGAAAATAGAAGAATCAAAAGAGAAACAGTAATCCACAGTTGGTTTGATGATTTGGCACCTACACTCCATCTACGTATTCCCTTGCTGATATTAATTCACAGTAGTTCTAGAGAAGTTTTTCAGTTCTCACAGAAAAAGAAATAACATTTCCAAATTATGGTTGCATTTTATAGAAAGAATGACTTATGCTAAATGTGAAATACATCTTTCCTTAATATTTTTTCCTTTCTTTTCAGTTGGAAAGCCCTGAATTTAAGTGTCCAGGTACAAAGAATACTTAAATTCTGAACACAGCTATGTTTAGTGCTACATTTTTACTTTAGAACCACAACACGAGTACATTAAAAATGTCTGCAACTTACATCAGTTAAATGGTATCTCTGCAAAGTCTTCTCTTTATAAATCAAATACCAAATTGGAAAAAAACGTGCCCTGCTGGTGTTACATGCATCTGCCTGATTAACAGAGTAATGATGCAGCCGGGAAATTAACCTTTCAGATTTCACATACTGCAGTTAACTCCCATGTCTGCAAGCATAGCAGCATAAACTTCATGGACAAAACATGCTTTCTAGGGCACAGGAAGAGTCCTTCTTCATAACAGCACACAGATGGGTCTGCTCTTACAAAGGACAGCATATTGTGTTGCCAACTACATCTACAACACACATCTCCCTATTGCACATAATTAAACTGTCTTCATCAGAACTAAGGTACACAATGCAATCTCCACATAGGTCCCACTCAATTTCCAGCAATCTGCAGCACATGGAAAACTGTTCTGATTTCTGCTGCTTCAGTACAGTTGCTTCTTATGGACAGTCCGGGTGCCTGCTCGAGTAAGTGAGGCTTAGCAAAGCATCACTCAGGAGAGGGCTACAACTGTTTGTCCATACTTCATTTACAAAGAGACAAAGCTTACAAAATCCACAAGCAGATACCCATCTCATCACCTACAAAACTCGAAATGTGTTATCTAATACTAGCTTTTCTATTTTGTGCCTTTTCACATCACCCCAATTTTACATAACTGTCTAAAAGCCTGGAGAACCTCACCCTCAATTACACAGCAGAGGCTTCAGTGTATCCCTCTGTTAAGAAATAACTTAAAATACAGCAGGATCAGGTAGTAATCTTGTTTTTTTACTGACTCCTTCCATATTTGTTCTGCTTACAAATTAAATCAATAAATTAATCAGATAAATGTAAGTTAGCCTTATCCAGAATGCTTCTCATAAACTTGGTGTACATTCAAGCTATTACATCGAGGCAGGAGACCCTAAATTACAGTTCCCTATTCATGTTTAAATCCCACTAGTGTGAATTCAACAGTGAGCCAATGAAGGCCTAACATATATCGAGACACCTGACAGTTGTACCATTACCTGCAATGGCTTTGATCTATAATTTTCATCTTATAACTCTAAGGTGCTGAAAATCCAACCAAAATATCAGCCAACTTTTCCCACAACACCTGCTGTTAAAACTCGAGTCTCTTTCAACAGAATCTCTGCAATTTCTACAAGGAGACCCAACATCACTGAAGATTGTAGGAAAAACAGAAACATCTCTAAAGCACAAGCTGCTTACCTGAACATAAGTCATTAAGAAAAAAAAAACAAAAACAACCCATGATAAAATTAGCTGATAGAAGAGCATACCTATTTAATTTAACTGCAAATACTAACTTTAGAGGATAACTACCACTTGTGACTAATTAAAGCCACATTAAGTATTAAACAAGAGACCATCAAAAACATTTGGCTCAAAGAGTGCTGGAGCAAGGGTATAGTGAAGAACAAAAGTTCATGTGGAATTCTGTTCAGACTGTGGCTCCTAGGCCATCCCTATAGACTGTCGATAGTCTCTACAGTTTCAGAAAGTGCTTCGCCAAATAATCATGAAGCGGGAAGAAAACTAAAAGCACATTCCTGAGTAGGCAAGCAAGAAAACTAGAGAGAAATAAAAAGAGTAGGTCACCAGTCAAAGTTGAGTGTGATTCTCATCTCATCTCACAAATGAGAAACGTTGAAACAAAGCACAGTGTTATCCATACATTTTTCTTTCTCTGAAAAAATAAAAAGGTATTAGGTTACCTACTGATGAAAGACAGATTGATGAGTACTTTTACAAGTTATATTTCTTTGAATACATATACTTGGCACACTGCCTCATAGGGGCATAAACTTTGAAGCAAAAACAAGGAACACAAAAGCACAAGACAGAACCCAAAATGCTTTCCAGCTCTTGGTGCTAAGTGTGGGCCCAAGCAGAACCTCAGACTAGTTTTGGGGAGAACAGCCTTCATGCCTTGGCTTCAACATCAGGAACTCCCAGCAGGTAAGCCAGATGGACACTGTGGCATTTTTTAGACAGATCACCAATCTACCAACCAGGACTTGTTCACCACCTCCAAAGCTTCATTTGGAATGAAGCAAAAGACAAAGCTAATATCAAGATTTAACCTTTAAAATTAGGCAACTTTCATCTGTTTGATTTCTTAAGCCAATCAGGGCAGTCACATTAGTCAATTTTAATTACCTGACTTCCTTCCCAAAGAAATGGATAAGAGTATTGCTTTGTCTACTCAGACAATGGTACTGCCTGAGGCTGGCAGTCCTAAAATGCTGGGGAGAGAGTCAAGATGACCAGGATCAAAATCCTTCCTCTTTTTCCTTGCATCCTCATTGGAGACAGGAGAGCCCTGAAGGATCAGACAATTGCCTTGAGCAGTGGCTTGGTCCTTTACACCACTTGCCTGAGTGGAAAGCAGCTGTACCAGAGTCATCAACAGCTAACTGAGATATTACTGAGTGAGGAAGCCCCTGCCAGCATCCCCTCTGCTCTCTCCCACTCCTGAGTGGAGGTGCTGCTTGGAGATGAGACAGTGAGGACTATATGTGCAGTTGAAGAGTGTTGCTCACCCTAGAAATCCTCCTTTTCTGCCAGGAATCATTAAAAGCTGTTAATTCTAGCTGTGGAAATCAGTCATGCTCTTCTGGAGCAATCAGGTGTATCCTGTGGGTATTGCTGGCTGCCAGGCTCAGTTCCAGCATCACCATCTGCATGATGCCCCCTCTTCCTTCACATCAAGCAAAGTTTTGGGGCAGAAGATTGTGTGAAAAGCATCAGAAAACATTGTTTCCTTCACAAATACTATCAATACTTCTCAAAAGAACTAGACTAGGAATTACTTTACAAGAAAAAGATCATTTGTAGGCCAGGGACTAAAGCACTACCACGAACTAGGTCAATCCCATCATTTGTTACTGTTCAAAAGTACAATAACAGCGGGAAGAGAGGGTCAGGGTGGAATAATCATTTGTTAACAATTTTAATAGTAAAGCTTTATTGGTTTTCCCTATGGATTCTCATAGTTATTATAGTGAAATTAAGTGTTTTTCCTCCAAGTGAACTCTTGTTAATCCTTTTATTTAGGTTCAGAGCTACAGTACATGACCCTGCAAGAACATTCATCTACAGTCACAGCTGGAGCTGCAGACTCACTGGCTTGAAGGAATTAATTTCTTTGCAAGGCGGAAGCAACTGAAAAGCCAAAGGCTTATCTACAGGAAAATCTGAATTTCACAAACTTGTACAAGGAACAGGACAAACCAAAAATCTATGATCAGACACCCCACCAAAGAGCAGATGTGAAAAAGCTCTGGCACATTAGAGGGATACAATGTGGAGGGGGAGTATTCTGATGGTTTGTCATACCACATAACAATCCTTAGCTTTCAAAAAAAAAAATTCTGAATTTTATAACCAGATTAAATTTTATTCCAATGAATTGCTGCTAAGAGGTCATTCAGACTTCACAGTGCTTAACCCTAGCCACCCAGACTTTCTATTATCTCAAACCTATGACAGTAACTTATTCATTTGCAAGATTATCTGAAGCAAGTTATAACATTACCAAGCAAAAAGCCTGTGTTTGCTTCACCTTGGTTGCCAACTTCTCAGCCCACTTTCTCCCATGTAATTAAATAACTGGAGAGTCAGACTGTTTGACTGGGCATAATGGAAAAGATCGTCACCAAAAAAAATATTGCAAAGTAGAACCTTGGCCATCAGGTCACCAAGTGTAGATACTGAAACAGGTCATGAGCAGGCAGAACTTAAAACATGAGTGACAACCTGCACCTGGAATCTAAAATCTGGATTGTCTGCTTTTGATGGTATTCAAGAAAGTACTGCAAAAGTAGTTTTTAATAGATTAATTTTCTCAATATAAAAAAAAAAGGAAAAGAAAATCCATAAAGCAGTGTTCAGATTCAACACTTCAACAAGAAGCCTTAGATAAGCACCACACTACTGTTTTATACAGAATGCAGTGAGACATTATTAACTTGATCGTGCATGAGTACAGTCAGCACCTTTCTAATTATATGCAAGTTTGACCCATTAAACTGATTGGAAATATTTGTACATCTACAGGCATTCACAGCAATTTATTTTGAGCATATTGCACTGAAATATTTACTTATGCTCTCTGAAGCTAAGCATCCCTGACACTTTTGAGACCTCAATATCTTGAATTTTTCAAATCATTGCTTTCCTAATCAAGGAATAAAGAGACATAAAAGCTTCATTTAATGAAAATAATTTAGAAGCAGATTTTTTTTTTGAGGAGAATCTAAGCACAGAAAGCCCATAGTACTTTTAATTCTTGCCCATATTTTAAGTATTGAACTTGATTACATTTGCAATAGATTTCCAGCACATTCTGAGAAAATATTAGAGTCACAGTGAAATTCTTAAAAGAATTTCTTTTAAACAGCATGAACAGGTCTTTACAAGAATTATTAAATATCAACTGCCAATTAAAAAGAAAAAAGCTAAATAAATTTCAATTAATTTGATTTAGATATAGGATTTTTATCAGTATGAAGTGAAAATATATTTAATTAAATCACACCAATGATGGAGCATTCTCATTACACATTTATTTTATCCTACAAGTGTATTTAGGAGAGCTGCCCTCAATACTGCCTTCTCAAAGAGACACTGCTTAGATGATTCAGGTCAGACTTCACTGATTAAAATTATCACACTGACGTAGGGCATCCACTAAGGAATCCACATACAGGAAAGAGCAAGTGCTGTGCAGCCCTGGGAGGTTTCCCTGCTGCTCTCTTCTTGGACGAGGAGGACAAGATTCCAGCAGCAAAGGCCAAGGGGAACACCAAGCCCCTCCACACCAGTGCTGGAGGGTGGGCTGGACACAGATCCTTCCTCCCACTCTACAAAGAGGTTCCCTTCTAAGCACTACTTGCTAAACAGCTTATTCCTTAAGAGATTATCCATCAATGTAAATTCATATTGCACTAACACTTTGCAATCATCAGCTGACAAAGAATGATGCAGTAATACTCTTCTGATGCTTTTCCTCTTCTGGTGTTTCTTAATAGCACTGATTCCCCCAAAGGAAGAAAATCCCCGAGCAGGAGCAGTCGGGTTACACAGATTAGAGTGGCCTTTGAAGATGAGCTGTGCCAACAGCACTCACAAGTTAATAAGGCTGTGAGCAATGAAACCAGAGCTTGACACAGAAATATTAAGGATCTCCAGCAGTAACCTGGCTGACCTAGTGGCAGCACACTGCCAAACAGTCACAAAACTCAATCGTTGTTTCTTTCCTAAGTACCAAAATAACAATTCTCATACAAAACTCATCATGGGCTATAATGGTACCACCTCCTCTTCCTTTTTAATTTTGTTCTTTTCATTATCATTATCCCAGGTGGCTTCCAGGAAGTCCCTTGCAAACTAGTCACTATTATGAAGTTGGCCTATTTTAATCACAGTCCCTTGACAAGAACAGCTAATTATCTAACTTTTCCGTCTGAACTACCAGATGGCTCTAGTTCTATACTTAACTTTTAGTTTTCAGCAACTAGTGATACTTGCACATTAGAAAATGTCAGGGATTACACAGAACAGAAATAATTCCAGTATCAACACCAGTACCTCAGACACAGGCAGGATAGAAACACATGTATCTACAGCATTCTTTCACTAAAATAATAAAGTTACTTAAGAGGGCAAGCATCTGTCACGTTTTCTTTTCTTATGGGACTTCTCAAAGGTGTGCCAGCAGGTTTTTGTTGTTATTGCATTGTTTGGTTTTTTTGTCTTTAAAAAACATTAGCATCCACCTCAAGGAAAGCAAAGGGAGGTCTCATGTTATTCCCACCAACTGCTTTTGCACTTTCCCAGTTGTCCTCCTCCTGAGACCCAATTTTGGCTGCACCTACTTGCCTGAGACACCAGGAACGTGCCCACACTGCATGCCATGGCCCAGCACACCTTGGCACTGAGCATCTGGAACGCATCTGAGCATGGTGTCCTATGGGACTACACAAACACTCAAGTTCAGGGGGATGGGATTGCAAGATTGTCATCACTGACAGTGCAATTAGCAAGTACAGCTTCCATGTGCTTGCCAAAATGTGCACCAAAGCAGGCAGATGTCTGCTGGTTCCAAAAACTGGAGTTCGGGCAGGGTTTCAGAGCATCCCTGTCCATGGCATGGTGCAGTGCAGACAGAAAACAGGGAGGGAATCTGGCCTGAGTGCATTGGGGCAATATTTACCCCTGGGGTGCACAAGGAAAATACAGCTGACTCTGACTAACAACAATGAAGATCAATCAACAGCAAGACAAGGCCAAAGATCAGCCAAGTGAAGGATTTTCATGCATAGGACACTGTTACACAGGAAGGCAAAACCACTGGTTATTAATCATAGCAAACATATCCCTTATGAGTCATGCTCATAAAAATACAGGCAATTCCCTTTTATATTTTTCTCGCTATATTTAAAATCTAGAGCTTATTACATACACCTATTCTACACTTCCAAAAATCATTTTTCCAAAATACAGCAGTAATGCAAACATTGATTTGTTTTTTTACTATTGGTTGCAATTTGTGTGAATACCTGTAGCCACTCAGTGATGTTGCAACATTCACTACAAAATAATTGAAGAGCCTAGACTTGAGAAAATTCCTATGACTCTGACAACACAGAGAAAATTTAACTTATTTTTTAAAAAGAGTAGAAATGGAGTCTAATATCTGGATATAAAAACAAATGGAAAAGCATTGATAGGTAAGAAAACACTATTCAAGTTTCTAAAAAGGCACTACAAGAAATATTAAAGAAAATTTCAAACTGTGTTTTTTATTATTTTTGTGTCTGTGCATCCTTTAGACAGTCATTCGCTTCTAACCACCTGCTCTAAAAGGTTTAGAACAAAGAAAATACCTTGACATTCAGAAAGCAAATTTTTAGTCGTATTAGATCTAAGAACATATATACTTAATTATACTGATAATGAATTCGGAAGGGAGAACCACTGTTTTTTTCTTTTTAAAGATAGCAATCAGTCACTTCTGTGAATAGCTAGAAACAGCAACACAACCCTATTATCATAGTTTATAATATAGCATACATAATCAGACAAGTGCCCCTGGGTACCATCACAGCAACATTTGGATGCCTAAGCATAAATAGCAATCAGAATTTTCCCAGGTTTACAGTAGTGGCTCTGAGGCAGGACAGCAGGAAAGAAAGGCTGTCTGAACACCTGCCACACCAGTGACAAAACTGGAGCAATGGTTGTTACAGCTTCCATTTGTAAGGCTGCTCATCTCCAAATGCATTGTGGCAAGGACGCTCATTATATTAATGGAACACCTCTAGACTGATGAACTTGGTACAGTTCTCAGATTTGGGTCTGGATTCCAAAACCAGTTTTATCTTCTCAATCTTAAGTGGAAATTATGTCAAGTTTCATTTTCTGCCACTAGAGTCCAATTGAAGTCAGTTCTTGGAACAAGTACTCCAACAGAAACCCAAAACAGAAGATCTTCCACCCTTTTAATATTTGCTTGAAGGTATTTATGAGAGCTTTATACATGCAAACCTTCCCAAACTGAACAATAATTTACATCTGTAGAATCCAAAACATTAATCTTGCAACACTGTAATGTCTATTTTTAGAGTCTTTGGAGCTAATTTAAGTCAGTGCTGAGCAGAAGAGGTCTTGGGAAACTGACTTGTAATGACAATCTCTAGTTATATTTCACAGAGCCCTAGATCCTCCTGAAATGGAAAACAAGGGTAACTATTGCCAAGAAAATTAAGTTTGCTTGATTTTTCCCATGCAGGACTGTTCAATGCTCAGTTAACCACAGAATCAGTTAGTGCCACATCGAGCCTTTAACAGCTTCAGGGACAGTGGTTCCACCACCTTCCTGGGCATCCCATTCCAATCCCTTTCTGTAAAGGGATTCTCCCTAATCTCCAACTTAAACCTTCCCTGGCAGAGCTTTACACTGTGTCTCCTTGTCCTGTTACTTGTCAGAAGAGATTGACCCCCAGGTCCCCCCCAAGCCTCCTTTTCTCCAGGCTAAACACCCCCAGCTCCCTCAGCAGATCTTCTACTGGCCTGGTAAAGCTCTGGACACATTCCAGCATCTCAACATCCTTCCTAAACTGGGGGACCCAGCACTGGGCACAGCACTCAAGGTCTGACCTCACCAGTGGTGAGTACAGGGGAAGAATCACCTCCCTGCTGGCCACACTATTCCTGACACAGGCCAGGATGCCATTGGCTTTCTTGAGTACATGGGCACACCCTGGCTCATGTTCAGCTGCTGTCAGCCAGTACCCAAGGACCTTTTCTGCCTGGGCACTGTCCAGCCACTCTGTCCCCAACCTGTAGTGCTGCAGTGGTTGTTGTGGCCAAAGTGCAGGACCAGCCTGGGATCTGAGCAGTTTGTAACACTGCAGTGTCTGCTGCCACTCCTCAGTTTCAGCTTGATTATATCAATGGGGGAGTGACAACAAGTTATGGTTTTAAATGAACATGTCCTGGATTGGTTAGTTTCTGTCACATAGTCATTTGTCCAAGCAGCAGCAGCATGGGGGAGTTCTCGTCTGCCGGCCCTGTCCTGGCTGCCCAGGCAGCCTTGGCCAAGTCAGTTTTAGGCTGCATCCCATTACTGAGTTCAGCTACACATCACCTCCTCACCTAGAGGAACCCCTAGGTATGTCCTGTCCTAGTGGTCGGATAAGAGCCCTCTCTTTTCTCCACATCTTGGTTCACACAGACCCAGAGGGAGCTCAAAAATATCTGTAACATCTCTGCAGCATGCCCCCAATGGGAAACTGAAACACTGCTTGGATGTTCTGTAACTTCAGCTCCCCACTAAAACAAAGAGGTACCTCACCACAAAAGTTTAACTTATTATATTAGTTAATATAGTTTAAAGTTTAACTTATTAATGATAATAACTTAAACAGTAAAGTTTAACTTATTAATGAACATAAACAACCCAATCAATAATACCTACATAGGCAAATATTGACAAAGTGCAACCATTTCAAAGAAGCAACAAAGAAGTACATGGAGTCCTCCTGAGTAATTCCTCTGTGGGATTACTGCTGCATGGGGCCTTCCTTCAAAGCCCTGACTATCTCACAGCATCTTCTCATGCATATGCATGTTGCCAGTGTCCCTTCTCCAATCTGAATCACTTCCTGTCTGCAGCTTCACTAAGTGGAAGCCTCCTAAAAGAAAAGTGAGGGTGTGGAAGGGTGGGAACCTCAGGGGAAAAAATATTTACAGCTTACACAAGCTTCTTGTGTTTACAGAAAGCACAAGGACAAAAGGATTTTTCTTGACCAAGAGTACTAGATATTTAAAACATGGCAGATAACACCTCTGAGAGCACATATAAGCAACTTCATGCTAATACTAAGCATTTCCTTCCTTTATTCTTGAGAGGATTCAATTGAATAGGACAAGAAATAATTTCTTCCTTTTATCTTCATCCATCCTTGCTACATATCTGTGCACCATCATTTAAGCTTTAAGAGTCTGACATGGTATATAAAGACCTGTGTTCCTGCAGACATTAATAATATCATGTTAGAACTCTGATTAACAGCCATATCTTAACATCACCTAATAAAATTACTAACGTGGGTGATATACAACAATATTAGAAGGCCTCCAGATACAGAGCAGCTTGGGCAAGCCACTGAATGAATTACCTTTAGTACTGGAAGGAACTGATGAGGTAATTCCTTCAGTAACTTATCAAAGAAGAAAAAAAGCATACAGCTTTAAATCCTAACTCACACTTTATCCCACATAGCAGCAGGAGGGTTTTACTAATTGCAATCTGCAGAACATATGGACTGGAATACATCCCATCATCCAGCACCTCAAAACTACAGGCATTTAGTCGCTAAGCTTTAGCACACTGTTTACAATTTGCCTTATGAATATGTCACTGCATTTTACGTTACTAAGGCATACATGTAAAGAAAAGAAAGAAGCTTTATTGGCTGCAACTAACACAAACATCAAAGACTCATAGTGCAAAGAAATCCATGACTACACTGCCTTTCCATTGAGGCTAAGCAAGGACAGTGGCTTTACGACCCCCTTTTGACACAAAACAGATTCAGAATCTTTTTTCTCCTGCCTTCACATTTCCTGACTGCATCCTTGAGTAAGGAAGCCTTTGAAGCCTCCACCCAAAATAAACATGAATCTTTATAACTTTTGTAATCTGCTTTTTGGCCACCCAGTGAGAATCTAACAGGATCCCTTGTTTGAAAGCCACCACAGAACAATACTAGCGGGGGAAAAGAAAAGGAAGATGAGATCCAAATATAATCATTACATAATATTTTCCTAATGCAATATAAAGCTGCTTTAATCTAAACAGTACGTTAAGATCTTTATTAATCATCTTCAAATGAGAGACTATATTCACCAGTTTAGCAGAGTGAAACCAAAACAAGCAGAAAATAATTTTAATGTTTAGACAGGAATTCTAAAAATGACACATCTCTCAGATAAATAGGCAGTACTATTCTAAATTTTGAAACCTCTCGTAAATAGGCATTCCCTGGAGACATATCAACCTGTGACTGACATGGGTCCTTTTAAGAATAATCAAGCTGTGTTTCCAAGAGTACATTCTACACAGGACTATGGTGTTGAAACCCCAGACCAAGCACTGAGGAGAAGCTGCCTCAAGTTTCTGGAATCCCAGAAACATGTTTCGGGAAGACTCTCTCACCTCAACCATCATCCTCCTCTAGTGCAAATGGAACAGAATTGCAAGTGCTGTTGCACAGGTGACAGTTCATTGCCAGAGGGATGCTTCCTTCCATCCTGAAACTGGTTATGCCTCCCCACAACTTTGAACCTCCTAAAAATGTGTGGACTGAGCAGTACAGCTAAAAAGGTATTAGCTATCCCCTTATCATGATCTAATACTGCATTTGGCTCCTATTTATTTCACACTGTCATGACTTACAAATTCACAGGCCTTTTTTATCTCCCGTCCATTCACATTTCTGAGAGCATTTTAATTTCCAATTTGCAAGGAAGTATTCATTCTCAAGGATTCTAAAGTTACTTCTATATAGTATAGGATACTTCTGAAGAAAACCCAGATGTAATTCCAGTTTATGGAATGTCTTTTTACTACTAATTTATGCAACCCTAGGAAATCCTTTCAACACAAAAAATCATATTCTCAGGATTTTTCTTATCAAAAACAATCTGTAACTTTTAGATATTTCAAATTCTCCAATGCAGTCTGTCTTACACTCATTTATTAGCATTTTAATTTATCAACCCACAGCTGTGTTCCAAAAAAAATTTTAAAAGACTGCTCAGGAGTGCACAGCTACACTATAACACAACATGTAATTATTCATTATAATCATTAACTGCAAAGGCAGAAATATTGAAACAACCGTCATAGTGAAGCATTCTCATAAAAGAAACAGGAAGAATCACTGATCAAGACATATGGACACATATCTGTCTCATATTGGCTGCTTTGCTTTTCCTTCACATTAATATGAAAGTTGCAAAGCACATTTCTGCCATTACTCTTAAGGAAAAACAAAAAAAGAGCAGAAACACAGATCAATATGTGGAAGCTCTGTGGTCCACCTATAGCACTCTTTCTCAGCTCACAATCTGTCAACATAACACAGGAAGGATTTGGAAAAAATTGCACTGTTAGAGTGTTCTGAAACTTCTCAGAAAATTAAATTATATGTCCTGAGGAAAAAGAAAACCCTAGATTGAAGCCTCTTAAAAACATTCACCTTTTCTTACACCTTCTGATTTGACAGCATCTTTTCACAAGATGAAATCCTTTGATCTCCACTTGCTTGCTGTGGCACCTGCATCCTAGGGCTGGGTTTTCCTTGTTTATGCTTTTAGAAAACCATACAAAAGCAGAAGTGTCCATAAGGTCTCTTAAAGTGCTGAAAAGCCAGGTTCTTGAAAAGAGAAGGACAAATAGGCTGCTAAATGCAGCATTTCTGCAGTGAAGCAGAGCCATGTGCATGTACAAGTTAGGTCAAGCCAAAAGTGAGAGAAGGTGGTGAGGTGATATACAATGCTGCAGTCAAAGAACATATTCTGCAAATCAGAGCAACAAATATTCAACCCAACCCCTGTAATTTCTTTAAAGTGCAAGAAGAACTTTATGATACAGTAAATATATTAAGCCACATGTTATCTCATGTAAGAGGGTTCTGGGTGTTAAATGAGTCAAAGGTAGGAAATTGCCTAAAGGTGCATGTAACTGCAACACCCGACTCAAGTAGCCAACAACGGTAGGGCCAGACTCCTGGAATCCATTGATACCAGGCAGGAGTGCATCTGCAGAATAAACCTGGGACCACTCAAACCTACAAGCTCAAATATTTAGGTTTGCAAAAAGGAAAACTGATGCAATATTTTATATCCTCACCTATCTTCGCTCAGTGCTACAGATCATCTAACAGGATTTATTCCCACGTTTAGCAATAATATTCAAAGAATTGTTAGAAAAATATATAAAATCTTATCAACAGCTTAAGCATTAACGTATCTTGAACCATATTTCACAATGTTTGGGATTTTTTTTTGACAATTAATTAATTTTTTTTAAGCAGGTCATTGTAACATACAGTAAATACCACACTGCGTGAGCAAACACAGTACTGGGAAAACACTAATGTCACCTTTTTTCTCCTTCAGTGTCTGTCACTGCCATTCTGGAACCAGGCATTTCTCTCCCTTTTAAAACAGTGCTGCTCACAGCTCCCTACTTAGCATATGGGAAGAGGAAAACTTTCCTAAAGGAAACATCTTGAACACATGTTAACTGCTGAGAATTTAAGGAAGATAGACTACAGAATTACCCATTTTATTAAAAACTGAAACTACAGCATGTGCACGCAGCAAGAAGAGGATAAACTTGTCAATTTCTCACTGTATTTCCATTTTTTCAAAGTCTATACAAAGAATGAGGGATTCAGCATGACCCACTTTGCTGCTGCCTCAGCTTCCCCCATCACAAGGACAGTTCAAGAGAAATTAATCCCTTCTCACTCATTACATATTCCCTGTAAAGCAATACATCAGCTGAACAACCCACATCATCCCAATGAAGATACTGAATGTTTATCTCTCAAAATCAATCTTTTTTCTGCTAGACTTACATGGTGCTAGATACCAGTTGCATAGAAAATTCTAATATATATATATAAATGCATATGTATATAAACACACACACATACACACCCCATGAATAAGAAAGATCTTCTATGAGACTCTGGCTATGCACAAGCATTCCTTCCCTTGCCAGCAACCAGAATGTAAAATAACTCTCCTTCCCTGAAAATTTCTTTTTATTGGGATATTTGTTTCAAATTCATCTAAAAAAACTAAATCAACTGACAAATCTGAAATAGCTAAACTGCCATTTACAACTGCAATCTGGCTATGGTCAAACATTTGTTATTTTTATTTGCAGAAGATCAAAATTACTTTCAGACTAAAGCTCTTTTTCAAAGGCCCTCGGTGCAAATTCAATTTATGAAAACTCATCACTGACAACATTAATATATTCCTTTCTGTGAGATCTAGTTCTGCATTCGCCATAGAAAGTACATTAACGTCTCAAATAAGCAACACATATAGGCTTGCTTCCAGCTGGTTGTAAGCAGATGAGACTGAAAATACTTCAAACCTGGAGGCTGGAACCAGCTGCTGTCTTTTAAAGCAGGATTTGTTTCATCCCAACATCCTTGTCGATAAGATAAAAATAAAAATTCTCACAATTCAAAAATCTCCTTTCCTGAGTCACAGAAAAAAGAATTAACCTTTTATTTGCAAAAAAGCACTCTTCAGTCTTAAGAGACTAGAATATTAATAAGAAAATTCATTAGATACCAAAAAAATATTAATTAAACATGCAGCTAAAAAAAAATGTATGTTTTTGGTATTTCTGAAATAGAAGTTGATCAAAACTTGACTTTTGGGTTACTTAATGTTGTGATTTTAAAAGGAAAAAAGAAAAACAACCCCTAAACAAAACAACAACTGTCATACCTAAGATTCATAAAATAGTAAATTTTTATAAGGTAAAACCACCTATCTTCTGTATCTCAAAGCATGGATCCCTTACATAGAACATTCCATGTATTTTGACCACAAGAAATGTTAATTTCTACACCAGAAGTCACCTAGCTATCAATCCTTGGAGGGTAGGAGTAAGTATTAATCCAACACCAACGCATATAAAGCATAATTTATTTTAAAAAGTCATAAGGAAAGAAGTGGCAATGACTCCTCCAGGAAGAGCTACCAGTTTTCCAGAGTGCTGATGTCCTTGGGAGTTCCTCCTCTCACTCACAAGCAAGTGGCAGGAATTAGACAGCACTTGCTTACTTGGGGGAGGGATGGGGGTGCCAGGAGAGAGGGGAAAGTGGCTGGGGAAGCATTCAGAGGGGTTTTAGCTGCCTTTTTTTACATTATTTGATCTCTGGAAGGAAGCCTGAGAGCAGCTGCCATGGTGTGTCAGCTCCCTGCAGACCTGAAGTAAGCTGTGGGATCCTGGTTTGGGAATCTTCAGCCCGGGTCACTGGGAAAAGCCATAAAAATGGAGTTACAAACCCCAGTCAGCAATGGCATTCAGCTTTAAGCAGAAACATCCTTTCTAATTACAGCTGTGTTTGCACTCCAGTTAAACACTGACATTTAATAAGTCTCACACTAGAGGGTCCTAAAGGAAAACACTCACTAAATATTTATTTTAATTTAAATACAGTGTGACTCAGTTGTGGGTAGGTCTCATCACCTCCAACTGGAATTCCCCGCCAGGGCAGGAGTGGTGATGGAAGCGGCAGAGCTCAGGGCAATGTCCCAGGCCAGCATCTCTCCTTCCCACATGGACTGCCCATGACAACAGCCCGGGCTGGGCTGCCTCTGCACTAGCTCACGCTCAAATCTGCATGAAATCACCCCTGAAGAGGCTGCTGGGGAGAAATCCCACCTCTCCTCCAGCTCCCGGACAGATGCCTCTGCCCTCTCTATTCCTCACAGCACAGTGACACGCTGCAAGTATGAAACCTTCTAGATTAATAATGAGAACAGGGCAATGATCTCCCTGGACTGCATCCATTTCATGTGAACTATGAGAACTTGGATTTGTTTCAGTAATGGAAGGGAATAAAATGCAAGGAGCAAGAGGTTTTCCACACAGGCGTTCAACATCTCCAAGGAAAGCAAGGGGACAAAACCCCCACAAAGACATTTCTGGTGCATGTTTGGGTCAAATTTCTAAACTTCCAATCTTTTTGCATTTTCAGCTTCGTGCACCTAATACTATTCCTCTTACTGATTTTACACAATACTTTTATTGTGCTCCTTTATTATGCTTAAATATATCTGAGTGATTGGCACAGAGCAAACATCTTCACAGAGGAGAGGTGCACTCAGGTTTGAATGAATACACAGTGGAAAAAAACAGACATTGGGGAAAACTTGGCACAGTTTTTGGTCACAGTTTTATTTTCAAGCCACCATGTCCCAGATGCAAGCCACAGCATCCTATTTCCAGTGGTGTCAGTATATTAAAGCTTAGCCCTAAAATTACTAGGTTAAAATATTATGGGATATTTGCGATCCTAAAAAATAATGTACTTATTTAAGGCATGGATAACTCTCATGCACATGAGAAAGAGGGACATACTCACCAAGAAAGCACAAAAAACTATTCCACAGGTCTTATCTCTATCACAGTGCTTCTTTCCTCTTTCTGCTCTGACTCTTCAGACCAGGAATTGCCAAGGGTATCCGTTACTCTTCAGGCAGGCTACCAGCTTGGAATGCTAAAGCCTGATGGAGACTGCTTGGAAGATGCCTACAATGCACCAAAAGGCCACAGACCAGGTGCACAGAGGTCTTGGCTAACCTGTAGAGTCTTTTAATACTGAGTGACTTCACGCCTGCTGCAACTAGTAAGGTCAGTGGACAGATACAAAGAAAATTTCACCAATGACAACTTCTACATAGAACAAATTCTTTTTCCTTTTCTGACACTACAGTATGCTGCTTCTTTTACCTTGTTTGATAAATGTTGCCCAAAAAATAAAAAAGTTTGAGAGCTGTTTCCCCCCTATTATTTAGGAGTATTCTCATAAACAAGGAAAAATGAGATAAATCTATTCTAGCCACAACTTTAGTGAAAAGCAAAGACTGGATAGAAAAGTTGACTGTCAAAAGTTGCTGCATATGTCAATTTAGTGAGAAGGATGAAATAGACAAAACTAAATGCAATGTGGACTTTAGGACCTCAGAATGGTAAATTTTGAGAAATCAAGGAAATTACTGAGGCTGTACTCAAACACTTAAACGCAGAAATACCACACTTGAAAAAGGCAGATGTTATTCACACTCCCATTCCAAGCAGGAAGGGAAAAACTGGTAAGGAAAGATTGGAAGCTTTCCCAGATGAATAAACACATCAAACAGGATATTGAGAGGAAGTCCAGACTCTACAAAGAATGAAAAGATTAATTAGGAAGAAGACAATGTCTCAGGCCTACGAAGTGTTGAAACTGTAAAAGAGGACAGAAGCTGAGCCAAAGGGAACTCAGCCCAGGCAACCCAAAATGAGTTTGCCACGCGTACAAGGATGACTTCTAGAATTTCACTGTGGCTCCTGACTGATTTGGGAGTGCTGGCAGCCAGGCACAGGGACAGCATGACTGGGTGGGAGGGATCCCCTCCTCAGCTGCTCCCAGCCCAGAGTAATTTCTTTTTACATCTGCACAGCCTTCCAACTCAACTAGAGCAGCTACTCTAGCTGCACCTTTTCTCTCATCGGGGGAAGAGAAAGAGAAGTCCAGTTGCCCAGGACTGAAGTCTCCCCACAGAGCTAAGTGAAGCAGACTGAAGTGCTGCAAATGGCACAGACGATTTTAGAAGCAGAGAGGAAAGGTGAAAGACAACCACTGCCTGGCCATTTCTGTCACCACACAAACGACACAGGCTGAGGCAGTCGAGCTGAAAGCTCAACAGGTCACAGGCTCAGCGTGGCGACTGCCAGAGTATTTCTGATGCTCACAGTGGGCTCTGGCTACTCCTCCGAGCAGAACAATCTGCTGCATCTTCTCCCACGCATTTCCTGCCAAGCCTGAGGCCACAGGGCCCAGAGAAAGTTACTCTAGATAGATTTTTCCATAAACATAAGTTATAATGTTTCTTCTTCACAGTGTGCTGTGAAACAAGGGAAATAAAAAGATGTACCAGTAGCCCCTATGGAGCAATAGCTTTTTCTACTTTTCTCTCTTTTTTATTATAGCTGCAGTATCCATAGTATTTCTCTTCACACTTCACCCCTGTCACACCTAAAATATAATAGTTTGCTAGGCAAAGCAGATATAGAACCATACTCATTTCTTTCATCCTCTACCTATCCCCCACCCATGTACAAAAACACATCCCATAGAAAACTTTCTTTACCAAGCTCTCTAAATATGTACATATATACACTGAGGGGGAAGGGCTGATGGTGTTGGTAATATGAATTCTTGCTAGGAACAGTTCTTTGTTACTAACCAAACCATTACTGTAATCCTTGCCCAACAATAGATGACAGAGAACGTAATACAAATCTTACTGCCTGCTGACAAAAGTTAACATGGAGTATCATTTTCAGCAAAGGAAGAGTACTTCTGCCTATGTTAGTTTGGTCAGGTCAACAGATCTCAAAATAAAGAGATATATTTGTATATTCAATATGTATAGCAACTCAAACTTTCCAAGTATTAAAATGGAAACTGTAGTTGAACTTGATGATATATGGAAGCAGGAGAAATGCAATATCCTAATTGAAAACAAAAATATATCTCATTTCTTTAATGCATTTAAATGTTTTTATGTGAATACAAGACTGACATAAAAGTCCAATGTTGCTGTAGGTGTCGGTCAACTTTCCAGATTTATGATTTCTCATTAAATCATATCTGATTTGATATTTTCAGGTTTTCCTAGCATAATAACTTATCAATCAGTCAATCAAAAATATTTGAAGGACAGTCATCTACAGAGCCTTGTTCCTTCAGGGGCTGGGAGCATACCTGCCATGACAGAGGTGTACATATAAAAATTACTGCAAAGACACATCCATGCATCAACTGAATGAATGTGACTTGTGCTCCCAGAAGCTCAAAGCCTCAGACAACTCTACTCCCTCCAGGCAGCAGGCCTTGAAACAGGCCATGCAGATCAATAAATAACTGGTTGCCCTAAGCCTAAGGAAAAAAAAAGTCAATTCAAGGATATAACATCCACAAAGCCATACTACCTCCAGCTGAAATGGGCTCTCAGACACTGAAACCATCTTGCAGTAAGAGTAGCAAAAGAAGGGGGAACAATTTCAAAATCTATCTTGAATGGCACTCAGAAGTAGACAGTAAGAAAAAAAATTAAAAATGAAAAAAAAAAACACATACACTTGTAAATAAACAGCACATTTTCCAACAGCATCAGCTCCTGTGGACAGCATGGTAAGCAGCCCCATATGGAGCACGTTAATGCAATATCAAATGGCAGGAGCTGACAACTGTGTCAAGGCTTGTAAGGAAGCAAAATCAGCTCGGCCTCTTCACTGAGGAAGGGCTAGAAAGACACAGCAACAAGCCCTCTGCCTTTGAAGCACTTCACAGGACAATGTTCTGAGCAGTGCACCTGTAGATGGAAAATTTGCGGGGTGAGAGAAGAAAATGCAAAACAAATCAGAAGAAACCTGTCATTTCTCTGCCTAATAATTTCCTACGATCCAGTGGGTATCATCTTAACCAAATGAAGTTCAGCTACATGGTTCTGATAAACTGTAGCCCTGCCAGGAGTGCAAGATAGGCCAAGCAGCTGCAAAAGCAGCTGTTCTTGTGCTAAGAAACACAAGGACATGTGGCATAGAGTCACAAACAGCCTCGGTGCTCTGCCGAGTCCTACAGGCATATCACAAAAATGGTTTTACCAGTTCTGGACCTTGCTACCTCAGCAATTACCTACTTCCCTAACAGGCAAAATTAAGGTCAGACAAAGTGATGAAGGTAGAGGAACTTGTGAAGAGATAAGAATAACCATTGACCTGGAATTTTCCATACAGGGCACCAGTTCTGAACCTTTTTTGTAGGCTTGGTGCATGACAGCACATATTTGTCAGCATCTCAAATAACTGCAAAGCTGATATTGATTTCCATGTAATTCACTGGAAACCTGAGGGAAGGTTAATGATTTGCTTTTATTGTTTCCTTCTAAAATTTTGGTCCTGAACATCTTTCATTTTCTCATCCTCTTTATCTTCTCTAAAAATTACTGGTGTGCAACTTATCTACAGAAATATTTAACAAAAAATTAAGATTCTGTAAAAAGCAGTCCTGTAGAAACATGGACAGAGGAACTATTCCAGAATTCCTTTGAGTTAGAGGAACACAACCTAAGTTTTTTACTGGGAGGAGCAGCACCTTTCTGTACACATGTTCTGCTCTCCCTGTAATATTACTTCATCAGAACCAAAAACCAGAAAAAAAGTTACTTTCAGAGTTTGTGTTTCAGCTCTGTGCTAGTTCATTGGTAGTAGGATTTAGTCATGAAACCCGTATAAAATCCAATAGAGAAGTAGATTTAAAATTTCCAAATACTCAAGCCTATGCATTTAAATTCTTGAACTAGAACTAAGAGAGATGATGATAAAGAGTCACATCTAATAATCCTCAGATATTTCAGCCACTCTAGCAAATATTTGCTGTTTCTATAAATCTCCTCTCAGCACCTGTCAAGAGTACAACCAGCAACATGGGGGAATAAATACGTTCAGCAGGCACAGATTTCCAATAAATCCAGTGAATTTGGGAGCTCACTAATTCTCCTCTACAAGCAAGAAAAAAAAAAAAATCTACTAAAAACCTTAATCTCCCATGTGCTGATACAGCACTTCCCAACTCCAAATCACACTGAATTTTCCCCAGCTGTCAGCACTGAGCTCAGGAGGGGTGTCAGCAGGAGTGCAAGGGCAGGAGCAGGACTTAGAGAGCACAGCATTCACTAGGCTGAGACTGGAGGTTAATGCTGAAAGACAAGTCATAGAGGGAGGAGGGAAAGGAAGCAAGACATCAAATCAAAGCCACACATTTAAACTGGCTTGGTTTTCCCCTCCTACCCATCCTTTAAACCTGCTTTTTTCCTGGGTTGCATCTTTGACCATGTTAAGGAGGGGGAAGGAGGATTGCTTGTTTGTTTACCTCAATATTTATGTATTTATTCTGCTGGCATTTTACTCTCCTCAAAGCCCTAGCTATTGAAAGATATTTCTTCAGCTAAGCACCAGTGTCAAAACTCACACAGGGGACCTGAACTGCTATTTTAAAGCAAGCCATATTCAAGAAAAATCATTAAAAGGAGACACAGATAAAGCCCTGTTGGTGTTTACAACCATGTTGCATTAATGCTACCGTGTCTCCTGCACCTGTAAATCCTGATACCATTTGTGTCTACAAGCCACTACACTGACACACAGCCAGAAAGTCTGACAGGGCTGCTAAACCCTGGGAGGAAAAGAGAAAAACATTGAGTAAGCAGGTCTTCGTGTAACAGATAAAAGAAAACCTGAAGGTTGCAAGATTTTTTTTACTTTTCCTTAAAGCCGTAGAGGACAAGGAGTATTTTCTTGGTTGAATTGGACACACTCATTTCTTCTCTCATCCTGATTTCTCTAAATCTTTATAGAATCATACAATCCTTTAGGTTGGAAAGGACATTTAAGATCATCAAATACAAGTGTTAACCTAACACTGCGAAGTTCCCCATTAAACCACGTATAGATGTGGCAACTGGGAGACATGGTTTAAACACAGGAGTGGGGACTCAAACACTACCCTGGGCAGTCTGGTCCAAATGTGACTACCCTTTCTACGAAGAATTTTTTCCCAATATCCAATCTAAATCTTCCCTGGCATAACTTGAGGCCATTTCTTCCTGTCACTTGTCTCTTGTTAGAAGAGACCAATCCCCACCTCCCTACAACCTTTTTTCTGGTAATTGTAGAGAGTGATGAGATTCCACCTGAGCCTTCTTTTCTCCAGGTTAAACATCCCCAGCTCCCTCAGCTGTTCATCATATAATTTGTGATTCAGACCTTTCCCCAGCTCTGCTGCCCTTCTCTGGACAGCTCCAGCATCTCAATGTCTTTCTTGAAGTGAGTGGCCCAAAATTAAGCACAAAATTTAAAGTGTGGCCTCACCACTGCCAAGTACAGGGCAATGCAGTAGGGAGCACTTCTGCTGGCCACACTATTGCTGATACAGGCCAGGATGCCATTAGCCTGCTTGGCCACCTGGGCTGGCTCACGTTCAGCAGCTATTGACCAGCACCCCCAGGTCCTTTTCTGCTGGGCACTTCTCCAGCCACATTCCCTCAGCCTTTAGTACTGCTAGGGCTTTATCTGAACCAAGTGCAGGACTCAGCACTTCACCCTATTGAGCCTCATACAACTGGCCTTGAGCCATCAATCCAGCCTCTCCAGATTCCTCAGAAGAGCTTTCCTAACCTCCAAGATCAACATTCCTGTCCAGCTTGTTGCCACCTGCAAAGTGGTTAAGGGTGCCCTCAGTCCTCTTGTCAAGATCATCAATAATGATATTAAACAGGACTGCCCCAATATTGAGCCCTGGGGAGCATCACTATGGCACAGAACACAGGCACTGATGACATTCCTCTGCAAAAATTACTGGCAAATGGTTGCAGTGTACAGTAACACCAGAAGTTGTGAGCTACTTCAGAGGAAGGAAAGAAAAAAAAATTTAGTGTGGCCTGAAACAGCCAGTCAGTGCTACAAGCTATGAATACAAAACAAATAGAGCGCAGTATGTGTCAGGTTTTGATCTCTGTCACTTGTATATTTGCATCCTGTCCAGTCAACCTTCCTCATTTCACAGCCATCCAACTAGAAATACCCTCTGTGTCTGTTCAACATCTCTGCCAAGCTGAGCTCATGCTCTTATCAAAGAAAAACATTTCAAGAGGGTTTAGCTGTTGATTATTCACCTCCAGATCCCAGGAAAGGCTATGGTCAAATTCTCTGTCTGACTCACTGGATTGCTTGAATGCTTTGCACAAGTTTCTTCAGCCAAGGCACTGGAAAAACACTTTGGAAATTCCCAAAGGGTGAGCCTGTGCACCTCAAATGAAGCTTGGCAGAATTAAAGGGCCTGGTGTATCCCACATGCCTGCCACCTACTGTGCCTGGAAGCCCATGGACATGTGTACTTTCACCATTATCTTCCATACACCAAGAAGACCTCTTTTCTTGTTTTTTCACACATTTCACACCACAAGGCAGCTAGGAGAGAGCATGAGGAGCTCCAGGCAAAGGGAAGCTGTGTTAGCCTGTGGCCAAGAGTAGGAAGGGATAAAATAGAATCTCATCAGTCGCAAGATGTAAAACCATTCGACACATGCTGGCAGGTCATACCTGGAGCTCCAGGAAAAATACAGCAGCAATTTGAATAATTTTCACTAAAAACAATCCCAAAACAAAAACAATGTTTTTAATAAAACACAGAACAAACAAAACAACAACAAAATAAAACACCCGAAAGAAAAACCACACAAACAGTCTCACTAATAAGGAGAAATGCTAAGTGTGCTCCATGCACCACTTGTGGTTCACAGATGCTCCATCAGCTTCTCAACCCCACAATCCTCCCCTCCCTGAGGGACATCAGAACCACAAAATACACCAGAACAACACTTTATTGTATTATGCCACTTTACAGAAGAGCACTCAGGATTAACTCAGCCAGGAAAAACACTATGGTTTATCAGGTCAGGACGCTCCCTAGGAAGACAACAGCATGGTTTACACTATCAAACTGCTTATGGCTTTTAATCCAGCAATAGTTAAAAGTCAAAATATATGAACTAATAAAACTAATATGAGGGAAGGAACAAAACTGGCACCCCAGCACCTTTACAGCCACTTCACAACCAAGCACTGTGACGAGCAACCCACACATGGTAGAAGCAAGCCTCATATGAGATCCTCACATTGTGTTGGGCCACAGGACAGTAAAAGAGTTAAAAAATGAAGGCATGCATGCATTGGTGTGATATTACTCAGTGTGTCACTCGCTCCACCAGTAGCTTGTTATATTATTATATATATGCACTATTTTAATTCACATGCAGTTATAAAAACCCACACTTCTTTTAACAGTTCAGGTTTTTCATTAACAAGTACTGTTTCATCAAGCAGTAAGATCATGCAAATTATGCATTTTGATTGCATAATTTTACTATAATAATTTACACCACCACCCCCCCCAAAAAAAAAAAAAATCACAAAATCAAGACCAAAACAGCCTATAACTTCAGTTATGATGGAATACGTTACAATCCCTCAGCCTGAAAGCATTGAATGTGAATTTGGCAACAGCTTTCCAGTGCATCTCATTTATAAGCTTTGACAGGCCAAATTCTGCCAGCGAGAGATTTGTTGAAATTTTACTCCTCTAACATTTCTTCCAGCTGACAACATGGCTACAGGAATGAATTCTTTCTCATGTTTATCGGGCATACTTCACTTTTAAAGGAGCCAGGTATTGGGAAGCAAATCGATAGGAGCATCAGCTGGGCTTCCTCTGGGCATTCCCAACTGCTCTCCAGGATTTCCCACGCAGATGTCAGGAGTTTATGCCTGACGATACAAGGCAGAGGAGGAACACAACCTCAAAAAGCCAAGCTCCTCTCACCTCACTGTGTATGCTAAACACAGAGGACACGAAACAAGAGTCTCAAAAAGAAGTATTGCAGCTAAAAATACTTGCACCTCAAGCAAGATCTCCACAGAACCTTCTACTCTGCATATAGACATTTCTACAGACCATATGTCACCAGCAATATGGCCTTTTTCCTAATACTGCTAATAGGACAGCACAAAAATTTAGCAAACCATATACATATTAAGATTTGCATACCATCACTTTACTATTATTAAAATTCAGTGGTTCAAATTATTCTCACTGCAAGACCCTCCTTCAAGGAACTTTGGGAGAAAAATTTTGGAAAAATAACAGAATTAATATTCAACCATCATCTAAGCAGAACCCATCAAAAATAGGCAGCACAGCAAAAAGGAGAAAATATACAAAGGAAGGAAGAGGAAATATTAGTATGTTTATACAAGTGAGGAATTAGGCACAAAAAAGGATGAAGGCATCATAAAACATACCCAAAATGAAATTTGAATAAGAAGTAGTAAAAAAACCATGCAGCAGGAAGTGGACAAAAGCAATTTTTAAAATATGAATCTCCTAGATTTGAAGAGCTCTTTTGCATATGTCACCCGTCAAAACAAATGTAGTGCAACAGAGAATAATGCCTTCAAGCTAAGCTAATTATCTCTACCTGTAGCATCCCACGGATAAATTCTGTGTTTCTGACTATAAAATAGCATAAATTTAAAAAGAACAGCACTGTTATGGTAAGCATTCCTACGCTGAAACATAACACTGAATTCAATGCTATACTAAACTCCAAAGTGGTTCAAAGGGGGGGGGGAGGGGAGGTGTCCCCAGTGAGGAAAAATAACAGCTGAAGTAGATTCTTTGAATCCTGCAGATTTCAATGCATTGTCTAGAAACACTCTGCATCCACAGTATTAGTAAACTATGCAAAAGAAATGTTGAAACCAAAGTTTATTTAAAAAGTAAGCTTTTTTTTTCCAAAATACTAGGCCTTCTAGTGGTTTCACCTTTTCCCTCCCTCCACTGCCCTTCAGATTCTTCAGAGAAATGCAAATTTCAAGCCTTATTAGCAGTAACTCTTCTGATCGTGGGGTTTTTTTGTTATTAGTCTATATTAACTTTAGAAAAACTGTTGAAGGTTCGTTTTCCTTTCTGAAGTTGCTTTGAATGCAGCACAGGTCTCAAAGAAGATAAGCTGCTTTATCTCACTTTTCCAGGCACTGAAAAGAATAAGGACAAAAAGGCTGACAGGACATATCTGGGTAAATTATGTACACTCCCACCATACACCACTTGGAAACAAGCAGAATCTGGCCATAGAAACATTCATCAGTACTTCATTTAATAGCATTAAAACACCATTCCTCTAAAAAAATGGGAAGGAGAAGAGACAGTGCTCAATGATAACACAGTTAATATATGAAGCTGCATAATCTTACCACGGTCACAGTCAACACAGATATCTAAACACTGCACATTCATATGCAGGGGGACTCCATTTACTATATAATTTGTCTTTTGCCTACAGATTCAAAGCTTCACTTAGAAATAAATGAAGAGTAATGACTTCTCGTGAACTTTCTCTAATTTGTAGCCAGTTAATTTCCTCCTTCTGGTGAAAGCCTGTTGTATGCCACATATCCTGCTTCAGGCTATCTCTGAGATGGGGAAACTATGGTTCCTTTCTTCCTATTACATACTTCAAAACCAGGAAATACATCCGTTATGAATTTTTTTTAAGAATAAAACAAATATTAAAGACATTAGCAGAATGCTGGAAGAAAATTCCCAAGACTATCATTACACCCATGAGGAAAGAAACATTTAAAAATATATTAACAAATACAATGCTTTCAAATGTATCAGGAAACAGTGATAGAATTAACACCACAGACTGCTGAACAACATTCAGAAGAAAAAAAGTCAACAATTCAGAATGGGAAGAAAGAGTTGGCACAAGAAATTACACTCAAAATTAAGTTTTTCATTGCAGACTGCATGAAGGCAAGAAAGCTGTAGTCCCAAAGAGACCTGACCCCATTCTCCCTCTTCCATCCTTCCCTGGGTGGGTGGGAGAGTTCCTCATTAATACACAGTTCTACTAAAGGTCTTTAAAGGTCCTGCAATTTAAAAGTAGCTTCTAGAAACTAACTTGTAATTAGGATAGTTCATTAACTGGCCTGATACATGTAACTTCTTCACAGTTACTCACACAAAAATAGTAAGAGAAAAGTTCTTCACAAGCTCATTGAGAAAAACTGCAACAACTTGGAATTTAAGCCCCATGGCCTCAGCCTGGGAAGCTTGGCAAGAGAAGGCATAACAGTGATTCACACTTCAGCTTCTCACTTCCCGATACAGAGCCTCTCACTGGGAAGATTCCCAGAGCATTTTACAAACAAACTATCAGTACCAACCCCATTCATCATTGAAATATGGTCCTTTGCATCAAGTCAGAAGCTTCTCAGCAATACAGGGGAGCAGAAGCTTCAGCAGAAGAAGGAAGACAACTATAGCACACACAGGGGAGACTCAAGAGAGTTCAGGGAGGCAGCTCTCTCCCCTCCTCACACTGGGACTGGCCCCATCAGGTGAGATTTGTGCAGGATAACTGCTGCTAGCTGCTTCAAGCAATCTTTCATTGACAAGTGATCTTAAGCACAGGTGAAGGGACTCCACATGGACCTACCCTCAGCATCCTACTGGGTTCTGGAGTCCGAGGTGATTACATAGGATACACTCCCACTGAACTGACCATACCTCTCAAGAAACCAGGGTACACCCTCCTCTAAAGGATAGATTACTACATCTATGCTTTACTTCATACACTATGGCACAGATTCTGCAAGGAAAGGACAGACACCCTGACATGCTATAAGATTAGCTTCCTCCTACACAAAGAGCTAAAGCAATTTATCTTCTACATCTAGAGTTACAACATACACTCCAAAATTCAAAGAGTGAGCTAAATGGTTGAGGACAACCCTCCCAACACACATTATTCAGGACCACAGACCTGTTCATGCTAGAAGGAGCCTTCAGAGGTTAGGTTCAGCCTCCTACTGAAAGCAGGCAACCATTGGATCAGTTTGCTCATGTCTTTATCCAGTTGGATCTTGAAAACCTCAAGGAGTGGAGATGACACAGTCTCCCTGGACTTTCTGAGCTCCCAAGTAACCCACGACACTCCTTGGCCCAAGAGAGTATTCCTACCCTCCCTGAACTCCTTCACTAAGTACAGAGGTCTGTGAGATCTCATTGATGAGACCTGAAGTGCACAAGGCACAAGTACCTCAGCCTTACCTGTGCCCACTGCTACCTGTCCCACTCAGCAGCAGATCCACACTTCGCTCATTCAACTTTTTCCTAAGAATCTAAATGGTAGAAACTCTTCTGCAGACCTTTTTACCACTTGTACACACACCATCACCATCTGAGCTTTTGTAACTCCAGCCCTTGGACAATGTTTCTAAGTTCCTCTTTTACTGCTTCCTCCTCCTTTTTGCATTGGAGTTCTATCATGTGCTTCCTGCCCAGCCAGTCTGGTCGTCCAATATATCCTTTTATTTTCTAAGTAAGAAGTAATTCCTTCTGCACATTGAAGGGATTGTCCTTCAAGAACTGTCTAGCTTTCATGAACTCTTGTGTGTCTTAAAGCTTCAGTGTTTCCTGGTACCAGTTGCCCTAATAAGCTGAATTCTGCCTTCCTAAAGCCCAGAGTCTGTCACTCTGCTTCCTTGTGTTTCTCATGCCCCTAATGACCTTGAACTCCTCTATTTCATGGTGACTACAGCCAAGGCTGCCATTATCACTCTTTCAATCACACCTGCCTACTTGGTGAATAGCAGATGCAATCAGATATCACATCTGTTTGACCCCTTCAAGGCCTGTATCAAGAAGTTAAACCTGATATCCTCAAAAAAAGCCCTGGCTAATTTGTATTCAACAATATCACTCTTCCAGCAGATGTCAAAGACCTTCAAATCACTCAAAGGAACCACAGGTTGTGAGACAGAGACTTCCCCAAATTTTCTTAAGACTTGGTTCTGTTTCCTTCTCACCATCAGGCAATCTGATAGAAACTCCCAGCATGATATCCTTTTCACTCCCCCATGCCACATCATGACCCACAAGCTCCCTACCTGCCTGTCATCTGTTCCACAGAACTCCACACATTCAAGCTGCTCCTTCACTTGCAGTAGTGAACTCCCTCAATCCTCCTTTTGCTCCCTGTCCTCAAGAACCTGCCTCTGTTCTCCACAGCACCACAGTCCTGCATGCTGTCCCATCCCACTGCTGTCACTGGCAGTGTCACAGCTGTCACCTACATGCAATTCTTGCTTCCCAGGCTGCCTGCATTCCTGCAGGTGACACAAGCACTCTCCTTACCAGGCTTACCATCTGGCTGGAGAGAACACTTTTGCTCCACAGAGTCAGGTGGCAATACAGCACTGAGTGATCACACAACATTCCCTGCCCCAGAGAGCTGGCAAAACAGGCTAGGAAGGGGAAAGGCATGATCACCTCTGCTCCATAAGGCAACACAGAAGAACAGGGGACCAAGACAAACAGGAAGTTTATAGCAGTGTGCCTTAACCACAAAACTGTTCTTTCTGCCTCTGGCATAACTGTCTAACAACTTGTGGCAGCACAAGGTATCTAGGAGCAGGCTGAGGAGCGTTTTTAATCCCACTTTGTAAATGAGTTTAGCTCTGTCTGCTTTAGCTCCCTCTTGTCACCTGTTAAATATTCAGCCCTGACTGTGGATTTTGGTGACAAAGAAGTGACAGAACAGCTACAGGGCACATCACTTAGTTCAGGCCTCAGCTTTGCTCCTAGGAAGCGCTCCATACAGAAGACATTCCTCCTGATCCCTGTAGGCGAGAGGTGTGGGAAAATCACCGGCGCACCACCCACTGCAGTGGCTCACATTTTTAACTTTAAGAGCTTTTGACATGCACTCACTTAAACAGCTGCAGTGGGTTAGGCTTTAATATCTGTCCCACCCTCCCCCTCCTTTGTTGCCTGTTACCACTTGCCAGCCCAGCAAGCCAAGCCCAGGAAGCAGCTGCATGTGTCCATCAACACCAGCTGCACTTCAGGCTAAAGACACTGGACATTGAAGCAGCTCAGATGCATTCCCAAGCCCTGCTCTCTCTGCAGTGACCCTGGGAGAGGGGTATAACAACCAGCAGCACCTAGCAGCTTCTAAATCAACATCATTTGGTTGGCATTCCCAGACACACCATCATCACTCAAGCCACTGTGTCTCCTTGGGGCAGGATGACAATTTCACCAAAAAGAAAATCACGAAAATATTACGCTTAACTGTTGATTCTCTTCCCAGTTCTTACTGTATACAGTCAACAACCATTTAGGAAGTCACTTCTACTAGTACACTAAAAAAAACCCCACACTCAATTCTGCAACATATTTCCCATTTTTAGAGCGTGGGTTGACATTGCTACATTGTTAAGCACATCTGAAAATTGTTCTTTCACTGGCTATGAAAGTTGAGAGTATGCAAAAAAAAAATCATTTGTTACTATTTTAATTTAACACAGGAATGCACCAAACTAACATTCACTCTTCTACAACAACTAAATACATGTAATTACTTGTTAGGAAAAAATGCTTTGCTGAGTAGCACAAATGCTGAAATGCACTCTTCACATACTGGTCACTGATGTCACTGCTGACTAGAGTTAAGTTCTTGTTCAGACACTTTTGATTTCTGGGGTGTTGAGAGTTTCTTTTTTAAAACCAAACGTGTCTACATCATCTTAGAACAGACTTGCTACCCAATTTTCTGAGTTGGCACTACTTAATGTGGGGAAAATTATAAAGTGAAGAAGAAACAGTTGTATGGTTATTTTTAGCAATTAATATTTACCTTAAAACAATCCTAGGTATAAATTCCAAAACAAAACACTACATTTTAGTTAATACACAGAAACCCAAGTGGACAAACCAGCTGTGAACACATATCACTGAACACAGACTGACACCCCTAAGGCTAATTGACGAGCTGTGACTATCACTTCTTTTGTCATTACAATGGAATGAGCTCTTACAACTAAGATTCTTGCTTTGATACCACACTGCACATTGCACAAGTTGTGCAATAAGGACATTCCAACTTTGCATTATTTTTTTCTTATTATAGAAGGTCTAGTGTGTCCCTCTACAAATCGCAATAACTATTCAAAAGCATTCAAATGAGCAGTAACAGAAAAGTAATTTTTTTCTTACCTAATCACAAAGTTTGATATTAAAAGCTTGGCTATTCCTTTGCAAATGCTGCAATATTTTTATCCAAACAGCAATTTGGTTTGTTATTGAAGGAAATGGACTGACTACTAATTTCTGCAAGCCAAAAGCCTCAAACAATAAAACCCCAGTGTCTTACCTGGACATCTGTATTTACATCATAAACAACATAAACACACATAAGCTGATTCCAGGACTGTGATTAAATTTCACCAGCAAGGACATATTCAGGCTCTTCTAGTCTGAGAAAAGAAATTCAGGATCTCTGTTACTGTAATGATGACAAAGCTTTTCTCAAGTTTTAAGGGTTCCTGAGAAAGTGTCATTTGCCCAGATTTCTGTGGGTGACATCTACAAATCTTGTTGAGCTAGAAGTAAGGGCCTCTGGTGCTTTAAAGTACATGACAGCTTGGAGCTGCAGGTACATCAACCTTTCTAAGCCTTTTCCCTCTTGTTCCATTAATTTTCACTCCTGTGACCCTGAGCATTCACCTATTCCTACCCCAACACCTTACTTACCACAAATGGAGGCAAAAAAAACCACCAAAACAAACCTTAACCTACACACCACAGCATCTAACAAGATATTTGGAGAAAGAATAAAACCAAAGAAGAGCTGTCAACCATCCTATATTCCAAAATTAACATAAAGGAGGGTGAAGGAGATGGGGAAGCAGCGTAAATAAACCTGCACACACAAAACAGAAGAAAGAAAGAAAACCAATTTAAATAAACCAAAACAAAAGAAAAACACATCCACACACAACCTGCCAAACACCTCCAGCTGCTGCTTTGCAGAGGAAGGGCAGAGGGAAGGAGGAGCATATAATCTACTCCACCCTCAGATTTCTGGATGCTATTGTGCAGTTGCTGGATGTCACATCTGGTAGCAATATACTAACACACACCACCCAGCTTTATCTCTTCTTGTTAGAGAGCACACCCAACCCATCAAGAAAATGTCAACAGAACAGCAAGAGATCTGTGTCCATGTGGAAAGGAACTGGCACAAGAGAAGCCACACTGATAAGAACAGAGGAAACATTTGGAAAACCAAGCCCAAAAATCAACCTTCCCCTTCCATCTAAGCCACACGTACTGCATCCATCACATCAGTATGAAACCTTGAACCTTACTTGATTACAGTTCCTGGCAATGCTAACGATGTCCTGGCAACAATTATAAGTCTCTTGTGTCTCCAGCTCGCCAGGAAATGAGGTGCCATTGGGGTTGCTATTGTGTGGGACAGAGTGGAAACAGCAGAAGCTCCAGTGTACGTGTGAATACTGACAAAGTAGGAAGCCCTACAAAGAACATGTCAGTAGGTGCAGCACATACTCCTCTTTCTCCCAGACTAGCTCAAGAACCCCATTCAGCCATCAGGGATTTCCAGAGGTTTGGCTCTAAATACATTCATGGGCCATATAGGTACTCCTGGGAAAATGCAGCTATCACCACTGAAGGCAACAAGAGTCAACAAATGAATAGTTCATACTCCCCACTGCAACACGGCAAAGAGAAACAGAACTGGGGCTGGAAAGCAAGAGCTGCACAATGGACCATCCTGAGAGCCTCTTGTCTGTTATATTTAATTTTAAGATTCTGGGAAGGCAATGCCTTTTCCCATAATATCACACAAATGCAATTGCCACGACTGAGCATAGACTAACTAGACCTTGTCTTACAACCTATTTTCAAAGTGAGAAGAGAAAAATTGCTCAAAGACATTTATCACTTGAATCTCTAGCTTTTTTTGAAAAATAAGAAAAATATCTACCTCCATTTTTTTATTATTTTAGTATCTCTACAGCATTTTATTTTGTCAAGAGAACTGATGGTAGGAAGGAAGTTTTATGCCTATCTCTATCTGAAGTTAGAAGCCTCTAAAATTCCACTAATAACATTACTTAATACAAGGACAAGTTTTTATCAAAATTAAAGGCCATGTGCTTCCTTTCTCACTCTCCAGACATTAATTGCTCTCAGAAGACAGAATACGAACCTTAGGCCATAAAGTATTTTTTCATCTTCTTAAAACTGTGCCAGGAGAGACTTATGGAGGCCAAAAGAGGAAACATTAACAGATTCTACAGACAATTTTATATTTAACTGTCACATTTAAAAGCACAGACACCACTATTTTTTTTCAACTGCTTTTACTTTAGAAAAAATAATAACCACCTATTCACATGCAGGCAGTGTAATCAACACACTATCACCTTGTTCCATTGACTGAAATTGTCTAAGTTGTCATTATAGCCTCAGATAAAATTCGTTTTGATAGACACTCTGACTCTCCTTGTGAATGAGAGTAAATGTTACCCAGTATTTCATTAGGCTATTAGCAGCAGCTCTTTCAATAACTATGTATGCAGATCATCTGCCAGCAACTGAAAAAAATTAAACTGCATATTTTTCCCTTCCAGAAGGCCTATATGAATGCCAGAGAAACCTTAAGAGGTCTAAAAATTTTTAGGAGGAGGGCTACTTATTTAAATTGCTTTGCAGACCTATCAACCATGAGAATCTATCAGAAGACCAAACTAACTTGAGCTAAGAAAAGTGTTTCTTAAATATCTTCAAGAATGCTGCAATCTTTAAACTCCAAAAGTCTACTCAGAAGCTTTGTGCACTATGAAAACAGCTGCCTGCAAATAATGTACATAATAATAAATAAGTAAATAATGTAGTTTCTTCCAAAAATCAGAATGCTAAGGTTTCCTGACAATACATTGCATTTCAGTGTGCCAAGATGCAACATTTACAGTCTTCCAGAACTGGAAGAAACTAATGTCGTTAACTTCTTATTAGCGCAATATACTGATTTACTACAGTTCCTGTTTTGCTTCTACTAAAGACACCCACCCCTACGAGCCAGTGCAGTTATGTATTAAAGTACCTATGAGACTTAGATGAGGAAGGTTTTTGCCCCTTCAGCAGGTCTCTCTCAGAAGGGAGACTTTGGGTACAAACAGCTATTTTACTCCAAGCACAGAAATGTGAGTAAAACGCTTGCCAAGGCATAAAAGAATATTTGACTAAATATTTTCTGTTTGATGAAAGAAGAGAAATAAGAATTGTGCTTCCAAGGATAACATTTGTCATAAATCCAAGGCAAAGACAGTGAGGCCAGTGCTGTATCTTGGCAGGCTTGCTCCCTCTCCTCTAACCATGATCAGCTGCATTTGACAGCCAAAATATTTACTGCAGTATCACTAGAGTAATTATATTAGCAGGATTACATCAGGAGATAGGCATCATAATAACACAGGTTGTTTTTTTTTACCCCCCCCCAGCTATAACTGTCCTCTAATTTTAACAGGTAACACTGAAAATTATTAGGTTTGCAAAGGCAGTCTAGCAAACAAATTCAAATTTAAATAGAACATGTTAAGAAATCAGACAGTTATAGAACAAGCAAGCACCAAGACAAAGCACTCAATACCCAGGAAGACATTCAGTAAATAGCATCCTAAGCCCCATGGATTGTGCAACAGGCACTTAGTAACACTCAAGACTGGATGCCCTGAAGCACTAATATTTTTCCTAGGACACATTTTAACTACTTTAGAGTCTTATAAACCTGATGGTTTTGGCCCTGTTAAAATCTCTCCATTCTCAACTTAAGTGCCAGTCAGTGGATCTCTGTGATGAGACTGCAGGCACAAAAGGGCATGCATACTACAGCAGTTGGCTTGGAAAAGATTAACAAGTTATAACAGCATGAACGAGATGTCTCATCTGAGCATGGTGTCTTTGACAAAGTAACAGGCACAAAGGAAACCCTCAATGAATGTCAGTATTGCTGATTCTTTTGAGAAGCTGAACAGAAACTACAGGAATGCAACACATTATTGACAGGGGTGATCTTCAAAAGAGTTAAAAGATACTAGCCCTGCATCCATCCTATCACTGCATATAGTCAGAGACCATGGAATCATAAAACAGTTTGGGTTGGAAGGACTCTGAAAGATCATCTCTTCCAGCATCACTACCATGGGCAGGAACACCTTTAATTAGACCAGGCTGCTCAGTCTCATCCAACCTGGCCTTGAGGAATCCCAGAGATGGAATATCCATAGCTTCTCTGGACAACATAATTCAGTGTCTCACCACCTTCACAGTAAAGAATTTTTTCCTAATATCTAATCTAATTTCTCTTACCGTTTGAATTCATTCCTCCTTGTACTGTTGCTACCTACTCTTGTAAAGTCCCTTTCCATCTCTTTTGTAGGCTCCCTTCAGGTACTAGAAAGCCACAGTTATGTCACCCCAAAGTTGCCTCTTCTCCAGGTTGAACAATTCCAATCCTCTCAGCCTTTCCTTGTACAAGCAGTGTTCCACCCCTCTGATCTTGGTGGCCTCTGGACTCACTCCAACAGGTCCGTGTCCTTCCTGTGCTGGATGCAGCACTGCAGGTGGGGTGTCTCACCAGAGCAGAAAGGCAGAAACCCTTCCTTCACCCTGCTGGTCACACTTACTTTGATGCAAATGCACAGTGCTGGGTCATATCCAGCCTCTCACCCACCAGTAGCCCCAAAAATCTTACTAAACAGAGTCTCCCAGCAGTGTCCTGAACTGCCCCTTACAAAGCCACTTCGGCTTTCACAGGATGGTTTCATGGGCTACTTTGCCTCAGGCAACAGTGTTGAGGAGCACCACTGATGGCAGTCAACCCACCTGTACCCAAGGCTGGGTGTAACGATCAAGGATGGAAGTGCACTCCTTGCCCTTAGCTACAAAATACTTTGTCAGTCCTAGGGTACAGTGGGGAGCAGGGTGACTAAACAGAGTTTCCTGCACCTCTGGAAAATGAATCATAGGCCTTCATCCACATCTCTAAGAGCCAAGGCAAAGCCTGCCTGGGAATGCCACTAACACAGGCGTATGAAATAATTCAAGCAACATCACCAGCCTGGATCAGCGTTAATTCTTCTGCTTCAGAAGAACAGTTCCTCCCTAGACACTGACACAGGCACCTCTCTCAAAGCTTCATTAACTTCAAAAAGGCTGAGCATGTATGGCATAATTTAATACAGAACAGGGCTGCGCTGCACCTACATACCAAGAAAGACATACTTACTGAATCTTTACTGTAGTATGAAAATGATGGTGAAATTTAGATGCTGGAACAATAGACTCAAGTTTATTCCTTCAAAAAGAGAAAAATTACACTCATTACATTAAAAAAAAAAAAAAAAAAAATCAGTGCCATCACTATCTTCATTCCAAATCACTAATCCAAGGATTATAAAGCAAGTCTTTCCAGGCTGAACTTTGATACAACTTCTCAACATGAGATAGAATTCCTATCTTTGAAAGACTAGTGAATTCAAGCAAGAGTGAGGGGAAATGGCTTGTGTTCATGATGTTCACTTTAAAACCTTTATTTTACTTTCCAAAGGAAAAAAATTAAAGCATTTGCATGAAATGATAGCTGGTTGATTTTCATGTATTTTCATAAATGTGTTTATGACATGTGGGTTCTTGGTATTTTATTCTTAACCAAAAGGTATATAACCCATGGGGAGCGGAACAGAATTTGTGTCTGAGACACTGAACATGCAGAAACTAGTGCTATTTTTTCAGCCCCTTGCATGATTAATCTGTTTCACTGCTTTCTTGACAGTTACTTGCATTTGCCCCCTGATGCATTAGGCATAGGATAGCTCTTTGAGATTGTTCAAACGTAGATAATCCCAAACGAGGGGTCATGACCCCCAAGCAGGGTCACAGCAGTTATAACTAGGGTCATGAGCCCAACAGAAGTTCACTTGTTTATAAGGCTATCTGGTCTCACAAAACCAACATAAAGCAAAGCTCATAATGGGAAGGCTTTGAGACAGCTGATGTAGGAATGCATTGAAGGCAGGCTTTGCGTGACACTCTTACCTGGTATCAAAGCAAGAGAAATGCTAACTATGCTTAAGTGGTCATTAATAATGAATATTTGGTGTTTTATCTGCATTACTGTAGCAGCGATGGTGTTAAATTTTAAACTACTCAATTCAGTAATGAACTTTAAAAAGTCAGAAGTAAAACACATTATATCCACCATCACAGAACAGAAGCCAGCTGGCAACTGCCAAAATTTACTGAGAGGGGCTCCAGAAATCTCACAATCTAGTAATTTCAAATAAAAAGAAGTCTAGTTTAATTTAAATATTGTTACCCAAAGCCAAAGGAGTATTCCAAGTGAGTCACTGTTACAACTTGACAAAAATCTCCATAAAGTCCAGAAAAAACAAACTTTTCCAGAGAGTTCATCCAAGCTAGAGAAGAAATTTCAATCTATATTGCTCCTCTCACCCTATTTCTAGGCCACTCCGACAGCCTCCTGGCTACTCCTACATTATATCTCATTAGGCTGCCCACTGGAAGCGGGTGAGTAGAGCAATATGGTTGATATTAAGGACTCAACATTTGGCACACAGCATGTTTCAGGAGTTTTATTTCAGATCAGCTCCACTATGTCCCCTCGATGGAGCAGGGACTAGGAGGTAAAGTGCTGAAAGTACTCTGGATGTGTGTCTTTTGACTTAATGTTATCTGAAATTAATTCAAATTGGGCTCTCAGGCTTTCCCCACAACACAGACCAAGTCTCAGCGCCCTGATTTCACTCCAAAACTGAGCTCCTAAACCAAACCAAAATGTTAACATGGCAACGAACAGCTGTAACTTGTAGCTTCGACTGCAAAGCACTGCACCCTTCGGATCTTTATGGGACAAATGAAAGATACTTTGATGAACTGAAAAAATTACACCCACTTTAGCCAAACAAGAAAGAAAACTCAGTAACTCAATTGAAATGGAACACATAAATCCAGATCCTTTCTCCACTCTCTCCCTCAAACAGTCCTGGGAATTACTTTCCTACTATGGAAACTACACTTCATACTAATATCCACAAGCATATGAAAAGTGTGGGTTGCTAGAAAATGGAAAGAAAAGCCTATGCCTTCTGTCACACATTCTTAAATAAAATATGTTCACACTTAGAATTTAGAGATGCTAAAAAAAGTTGGTAAAAGCATGAGCAAACTATTGGGAGCTGGTCTAATTTTCACTCTGCCTGCATTTTCCTCATTTAGGAGCAGCAGCCTACGCAATACTTTTTGCTTTGGGGCTGAGAAGAACATATGACTATCTTTTCTTTTTTAACTACAAATCACATAATATGGGCCTATTTATTCATTTTTAAGAATCATAAGTACCCCTAATTGTGCAACGTGCCTACAGGAAAATTGAGCAAACAAAAAGTTGAGCAGCTTCTTTTGGGACCTCTGCAAAGATGATTGCCAATGTTCAAACTCAAATTTTCAAATAGGATTGACAAGCTGTCCCTTATGTCACAGTCAGCTAAGCATACTGACCTGATACCAGGACATCAGAGGTATTTTGCAGCTATTTTAGTGAGAAATAGTGTATTTCCTTCATTAACTAGACCAAAAATGGAAATGTTTCTTTATGGAAGTAAGAAAAAAAATAGTAATAAATTAAGTGTTTTTGTCTAGCAGTAAGATATGGAAAACACAGAAGTGGCAGACAGTGTTACCAGTAGGATGACCATACACTAAATTCTCATGAGATGTATCACACCCATTAGTAAGCTACTTTTCTACTTACTTGAATGCAGCTTATTTTAAAATATCAGTAATACAAAAATTGCCACAGAAATAGTGTACCTGAAGAGAAAGAAGAAGAAACTCTGGTGCCTGCATTCAGACTCAATATGCACAGACACACAACATGCATTTAGACTCTCAATCAAAAAAGACCACAAAATGAAACGAAAAGTCAAAGTTACTCATTCAACTTTAGGGTGACATATGCAAATTTGGAATTGCCCCACTTCTACTTCCCAAGGTAGAAAATCCCAATTTGCACACTGCACTCAGACTTGTGGAGGCAACTTTAAAACAACAGATAACTGCAAACTAATAAAGTTGCACTTGCAGGGCTGCAGGTATGGAATCTGAAGCAATCAGCTGAGCTATGAGCTTCCTTAACCATCTCATTCATTAAAATTCACCATGTTCCAAAGCATCTTTCAAAGTCTGTACAACTGTCAAAACACAATTTACCTTTCTCTGACTTGCCAAAGTATGTAGGTTTCCCCTTCTAATTTATACAAAACAGTGAGCTGTCAATATGAAAGGCTGCAAAACACCACAGTTAAGATATGGAAACACCATCAAATATATGGAAATTAAAGATGTGTCTTGCCTTACATTGAAACTGGAGTGTCCAACAATTTGGCAAAAGAGAATAGGGGGAAAAAAGCACGTTTGGGGGAAAAAATGTCATGTTTGGAGGCCTTTGTACCACAAGTCCAGCTTACCAGAGGAGTGAGAGTCCATATTACCTGTTGAGCATAACTGTTATTTTTCAATAAAATAGTTTTGTACTGATTGAATTTGAAAGGGCAGCAAAGGGATTTTAAAGGTAGAAATTATGATGAGAAATGGAATATGTAAGAATTCAGACTCATTAACACTGGTGATGTGCTTAGTCCAGAAATCAAAAGCAGAGATAGGAAACAAGCTGAATAAAGCACAGTCAGTCTCAAAGCATAAAACAAATGCCACCCATACAATTTCTGCCCAACAAGTGTAAAATTCAGATCCAAATCTGCAGCAAGGGATACAAAACCTCTATGGGAACATAACATGCTCAGGTAGACTCAGCTCTGCTCATTACTCAGCTCTAACCTTTGCATCTGCATGAGAGCTCTTTCAAAACGTGCCTGGTGTACATAAAAAGAGGTATGATGTTAAATGATAGAAGTCTTAAAGAACTCATCCTAAGAGAAAAAGAGACGAAACAGAACTGAAGACTTAGTGTCCCCACTTATGACCAATATTATACAAAGGTATGGGCCCATCCACACCCTCACATGATACTGAAGGGCTTCTTAGTACAGAAACTTAAATTGACACCTCATTGCATCCTCCTTGCTCACATACTCTCTCTTCCTGCCCCACTACCTTGACATTTTAGCTCATGGTCTCTAATAAATATGCAGAAGGTGAAAAGTGTTTTATGCCACATGAAAAATTTGTTATCGTACTTCTAGAAGAAAAAGATGAAGTTGTCACTTTATAGCAACTATTCGAGCAGCTAAGTCTTTTAAAAATGGGTCAAGAAACAAGCTGAGTAGCAGCAAGTGAAGTAAAGGCATAATCAACCTAACATTATTCTGTATGCTATTTGTTCTTCTCCATGTGCTACATAAATACATAGCTTTATTTACCTACTAATGCTGATGATCAGTTTAAAGATGTAGTTCTATCACATGAAAAAAAATACATTCCCTATATTTGAAAAGGAATTTTCAGTTGAACAAATACCATGGCTTAAAACATCTCCATTGTGCAGTTCCTTATTCTGCAGGCCTCTCAACATGTAATTAGAATACACATTGGTAACAAGTGCCCTGAAGCAAATTCTAATTCTTGTAATAGTACAGTCTACTCCACCTTATAGAATCATAGAATATCCTGAGTTAGAAGGGACCCAGCAGGATCATCGAGTCAAGTCCTGGCCCTGCACAGGACAACCCAAGAATTACAGCACATGCTGAGAGCATGGTCCAAAAGTTTCTTGAACTCTGTCAGGCTTCACTTCCGTGGGAAGCCTGTTCCAGTGCCCAACCACCCTCTGGGTGAAAACCCTTTTCCTTATATCCAACCCAAACTTCCTCTGACTCATCTTCATGCTCTTTCTTTCCTCAACTTCTATCTCTGGTCATCAGAGCAAAGAGAGCAGTGCCTGCCCCTGCTCTTCCCCTCACAAGGAAGCTGTGGAATGCAATGAGGAGTCTCCTCCTCTCCAGGCAGGACAGACCAAGTGCCCTCAGCCATCCCTTACACAGCTTCTCAAGGGCCCTTACCATCCTCATGGCCCTCCTTTGGACACTCTCTAAAAGCTTTTTTTGTGTTGTGTTTATATAGGGCTCTGTTTTCCCACCACCACTCCCAAAATTGTCTTACTCTATTTTTAAAGATAAAATCAGAAAAGCACTGTTCCACAGAACATTATCTGTTACCCCCTAACACGAGGAGGAGGGCTGCTGCTGGTGATGAGCTGGAACTACTGTTGAGTTCCTGTGACACAAAGACTTCTCTCACCTCCTTAAGAACACAGTTGACAAATCCCTTTGAAGGTATATAGCATATAAATATCACCATAAGTAACAAATACAATCTGCTGGTATTTTCAAATGAAAGTTTTATAACTGTATGTCACCCACTCAGATGACCAAGCACAGAGCAGACACATCTTCTAGACAGAATACTGGTATTTTGGTCTCTGTTCCTAGCTTAAGGCAGAAGTTTAACAGTGTCATAAACATCCATCACACGTGCAGAAACAATGGTGTAAGACATAAAACCTTGCAAACTTCTGCCAGTTCTCCCTGACCCTGAAACTGAGACACTCTCTTCCTGAAGCTGCAGAAAAAGAGCGCAGCACTGGAAATACAAAAGGACGAGGGACTGCAAATCCCATGGCTGCTCCAAGACAGAGAAAGTGAACAGCTAAGAAATTAGTATTGTCAGTCCATCCTGATGTGTACAGCAGGTACAGCTGGGTTGGCAGGACAGGCACTGGGAACTGGGAAACTGTGGCACCCACCGCCTAGAAAGTGGCAAAGCTTTATGCCTGGCTGCAGATTTTTGAGTGCACTGCTTCATGGCAAGTTATTTCCTGGACTTTGTAACAAACAGAAAGAGACAGAAACAAGCAAAAAACTACACAGCATAAAGTTAAAATAAGTGCTAATTTTGATTAGGTTTTTTGCATAATTCATCGTGTGCTGGTTGTTCTTTGGCAAGGGGGTGATAGAATCATTGTCTTGCACAGAAGTGTTTGTGAGTGGAGTATGGAATTTGCAAGAAGCCCCTCTGCACAAACACAAAATGCAAGCTCCAAAGCAGTTACAAATGCCTCAACAACACTTAGCTGTAAACTCTGTGGGGCAAGAATAACCCTTAAGTTCGCAAAGTTCTAGCAAAACTGCATCTCTGCCCATGACAAAGACTTCCAGTGCCTCAAAATAACAACACACAAGATCGCAAAAAGTTTGGGTGAACCAATTTTAAAAATGTAAATTCACAAACAGAGCATTTCAATAGAAGTAAACCTGAATACATGCAGTGCTAAAATTAAGCATACCAATTAAGATCAGGGCCCTACTCACTTTGGCCAGAACAGTTCAGTCATCACAGACTTAAGGTAGCATAAAACACAGAAACAAACCTGGAACTCATGTTAGTCTCTTGCATTGTTGTGGATCACCACCTCTTGCCACTTAAAAGTCAAAACTATAGTTTCATTTATACTGGAAACTCTACCTTGTGATTAAACCAAGGCCGAAAGGAGGGTGCAATACTACTAACACATCTCCTCTACACATATTCACATGCACAGACAAATGCTTTAGGTGTGTTTTAAAAATTCAGGAAATAGCTTATGCTAAATGTGACATCAGCTAAAGAGTTTTATTTAGACTGGAAAATGCTTTGTGACAGAAAATCAGTTTTAGTCAATTTAACTGGTAATGGGCAATTTAAGCAAGACTTATTAACAGTGTAAGCACTTCCATCTCATGAAATGCTGTATTTTGGGATGTTGTATTAGAAATCAAGGGAAGCTGAAGTGATTAGTATCATCCCGATATGCAATTGTGATAAGAGCATTAGTTAGGTGCAGAGTAAGTTACCTATTGTGTTTCATACACCTCTGAAAACAGCTCGGCTTTTCTGGCCATTAAATCTTTTGCTGCAATTGCCTAGATTTTATTTCATGTTTTTATTCAGTTTCCTATTTTTAAGTTATTTGGCAAGGTCGGGTTTGGGGAGCATTTTGCCTGTTAATGACTCTCCCTCTTCCATACACTTTTGTTGTTAATATTGTTGCTGTTACTCTTCCTTTCCTTATCTCGTTGCTGTTTCCACTAAACTGTTCTTATCTCAACCCATAATCTTTACCTTTTGTGCCTCTAGTTCTCCCCTCCAACCTGCCACAGAGGATGGGGGAGGAAATTCAAGCAATGCATGGTTTTAGTGCAAACGTTAAATTGGGGAATACCTTTCCTAAAACATTAAAACAGATTATTAGTGTGAATTTTAGAACAGTTTTAGAAAAAAACAAGTTCTTTTACAGCCATTAAGTGAATGCTAGTCTGTCATATTCACTGTGTTTAAAGTGGGTTTTGGTGTTTTCTGGAGTTAGTTTTCTATTCTTATGCTATGGCAGTGTTTGTGACACTGAATCATTTATGATTCATTTACAGCAAGAAATACAGTAACAATGTTCAAAGTATTCTAAAAAAGAAAAACAAAAATATAAAAAAATCCTTGGAAAACAGAAGGGAAACTACAGTCCAAATAGCAAGACACATATGCTATCAAGTCCACCAATCAATCCACTGATTGAAAAAATGAAGAAATTTCAGCTTTAAAATGAAGAGTAGTAGTATCACCTTACTACTGTGTTTTCAACATGTTCTGAAAGCTCCTTGAATATACTAGCATTTCAAAAATCAAGTATTATAAACCAACCTGGTTTACATTTTATCTGATAAAAAATAAATCAGAAGTCATACAAAAGCAGAAGTAAAGTGAAAATACATTACAGATGGAGTAAATAAAGCTAAGTTTATGTATCTGGAAAAAACCAGAAGAACAGCAAAATTACTAGAAATACATTGCAGTAAAATAGTAAGATAGGAGTAACTGAAATAACTTTATATGAATTACTATAATCAACTGGAGAAAAAAAATAATGAAACCCAAACTCATGCTTTAATATCCTTGAAAATCAATGAGGGGCTAAAAAGATCACTTATCAGTCAGTCACAAGCAATTTGCCCATGTTGGATTCACCACCTTTTCAGGAACCTGCAGCATCAGGAAAATGCACAACTTTTGCTCCTCTCCACACATACAGGCACAAAAACATTGTTATGGGCATTCTGTTTCAGAAGACTGACACGTAAATTAAAAATAAATCTCTCCTGGAAATAACACATAGATGATGCAAGTTTGAATCCCCAGGTACTGTCTCAAAACCATGAAATAATCTTGAAGTCTGGTGCCTTTTATATTGACTCTTTGAAGGCCTTACTTATGTGAAGTTGCATCACAACTTTTTTGACTCTGCGAAAAGAGGTGAGAAGCTTGCACAAGGAAGACACTAAATAAATATACAAATACACACCAACTCCTACAAACACTCTTGCAACATTAAGGCTACCGAAGGGTTGGAATAAATCACTAACAAACAGCAAAAGACAGTTTTCTGTGGCAAGTTTGAGCCCCAATACGAATATTCATCCTGTGGCACCTCACCCTCTCCCTTCCAGGGGGCAATTCAATTGGACATAATATTCATGAGGAAATTCCCATATGTACTTCCATACAAACACAGAGATGCTCTTACTTTGTTAGTGAAAAGACCACCAGAAAAACCACATGATGGTATGTGAATCCACGGGATTATTCTTGGAATGAAGATCTTACCATTTAGACTCTACTTCTTAAGCAGATGAATTCAGTTGTCTTTCACAGTACACAAAAATCAATACATGATACAGAAGGCTATTTCAAACGCACTTCAGTGCCTTCAGAAGGAAAAAAATTAGTATGACATGTCTTTTAGTGATTGGTAATTTCTGAAAAACTATCACAATCTTACTTGACTCCTAGTCTGACTATGTAGGGGAAAAAATTGTGTAAAGAATCAATAAAAGCATTTCAATCACAACTGACATTATGAGTGGAAAACCACGTGGCATCCTATTCAGCACATTACTGAACAAGAACATCTTATAGCAACAAGAAAAACTTCAAGTTTTGTTTTGGAGGCAGCACAGTAAACAAAGACATGCCTGGACACCATATTTTCATGCTTATGTTTTTTATCTTCACGTCCTATAGATCTAAAATTCAATGCATTCTGCCATAATGATAGAATTTGAACAGAAATGCGTACAGGAGGTGAGGGAAACATCTCCAGGCAGTCTTTGTCAAGGCTTGGAGAGACAGGCCGTGTGAAAGGCTTTCATTTCTCTTCCTTGTACAACATTTCTTGTTCTTCCTGTAGTTAAACTCAGAGGTGAGGGGCACCATCACCTTCAGGACAAGAGCAGCGTTTCTCAGCTAATAAGCAAAGCATGTTTGTGCAGGGACAAAAAAAAGAAAGAAATCATAACAAAAAAAGAAAAAAGTGCAGACCAAGATGAATACTGGCAGAGAAACGACCTGAGCTGCAATAAACCCTTGTGGGGGAGGGGAGTGCTTGCCACAGCATCACCGTCTTGCTTCTGCTACAACAGCATCATCTAGCTGATCTCACCACCGAGCTGAATTGAACAAACTGAACAGGAAGTCTAAAGGAAGAAAATAGACAAGATATGATTTATTATGTACAATACAAGAACCACCAGTTTAACTGTCTGCATTTCAGTACATCCTGACAGAAAGGGAAAAAAAAAAAATCAATATTTATTTTAAAAGCAATGGTTCTTACAAGGGAAAAAAAAAAAAAAAAGAGATAACTAAAAACCCAGATGCACTTGCTGCTCAATTAAAAACCAAAGTACAGTTTGAGAGAAGTAATACTAAAGCACTGACAGATCTTAGAAAGTTACAAGTTTGTTGCTAACAGATTAAGGTAAGACAGAGCATCTTTTGAATGCTATGAGAACAGCACATGTGTGTCCCCCTCTAATGAGTGGCAAGACTCATAAATCATGAACAGCAAAATCATGAGCTCCAAGGGAGGTCTACCTCTTCATCTGTGACAATTAATGTGTCACCCTCACAGCAACCCAGAGGCAAATTCCTTATGCTATTTTTTATGCATGTATTGTCTTAAAACATATCTCTTCCAAAATTACACTTGACATTTCTTTAATGGACTGGCTTGCACTCCAGCCAACCAGCATCATAGATTTACAGACATCAGACACAATAAAGATCTTATAAAATTCATCTAATGTTCTATTCTCCCCCACCCCCAATATAAAGGGACAAAAGGCATTGAAGTATATCTTTTTTTACTTATTACCAGTAACAGTTATACAGGGAGACAGTCTTCTCAAGGTTTGTCATGAATTTTTCATGATTAAAAGCAGTGTAAAATAGTCTATGGTTGTGACCTATATTCACAAAACAAGGGAACATAAATGTAAATAAGGAATAACAAGGGAACAACAAAATGTAAATACCCATTCCACAGTATGCAGAGAAATCAAAAGGCTTACCTTAGGGTAAGCTTATACTATGGCTAATTTTTAGGTTAGCTCCTGATAAAGGCTGATAAAGATCAGAGCCTGCATCATCTGCCTAGCACTTTAAACTTGCTTCAGTGCAATTTTCTTTAATACTTTTGCACAGTGCTTATGTGCAAATAGACCTCAACTCCTGCCGTTTCCCAGGGTTTATTCTCTCTTTCATCATATATTTTGTGCCATCTGCAGACAAGCAGCACTACTCACATAAGTTGTCTTACTAAAAAAATCAGTTGGATCATTCAGCAGACAAAGCCTGAAAGCTTGTCGCTCCCTATAAACGAGAGGAGAGGAGGAGGTTTATAGCAGTAAATGAGGGCTTTGACAAGGAAGCTGCAGCAGTTTTGTGCCAGGGGGTAGGACACCGTCCTCTCCCATCCCATTCCTGCCCAAGGACTGCCATCTGTATGGCTGAGACAGCAGAAGAGAACAAATGCCCTTGCCATCCTCACCACTGTTCACCCTCAACATATTCATTTAAACCGTAATGCTATGAGCTAGGACAGAAAATAATTGCCTGGATTTTATATTTATTCACCTATCATGAAGTTAACAGCATTTTAAAAGTAACAGAACATGAATCCAACTTTGTTTATTCAGTACCACACTTTAAAAGCTGGCAATCTAAAATTTTTGCCCTACAATCTACACTCAGAAATGAGCGCATGGCAGTAGTCATGCTACTAAAAAAAATAGTTTTCCTTCTGCAGGTACTGCTCTCTAACGTGGGAGATAAAAGGAAGCCAAGAACTCTTTAACACCTGAGGTTTGCAACACTGGCACCTCTGTCATACATCCGAGCACTGAGAGGAGATGAGCATCTACAGGGAAGCATTGAATGGGTCTTGGACCTGGGGGCTGTGGGAGCCAGCACGCCCCTTCTTCTCCTCGGCTTCTATTAGAGGTCAGGAATGAAGATTAAACAAGGAATTCACAACCTGGTTCCAGTGTCCTACCCAAAGGCTTCAAAACTCCAGCTCTCTCACAGCAGACGTCATTTTACCTCAGTGACAACAATTTCAACAGGCAGTGAGCACAGATGAAAAAAAAAATCTATGATAACGCGCTATACAATCTCCAGCTATCACATAAATTATTTAGGACTTTAAATCAATATTTGAGATACATCCAGAAATTCTGAATCATAGGGAAAAAGAAAAACCCCAACTTTTAAAGATGGGAAAAGATGGAAAAATATCTCTTGCTAGGTTTCAATATCTCACTACTATTTGTAATGTTAGAGAAAATTAACAAGAGCATCTCCTCTTGCATCAGCTCTGTGGCTGTTTCTTTCACTACAGTGACTCTGGATGTGACTAACACCATAAGTACGTGAATGCCACACTACAGCACAACCAGTGCCTACATGCTGGGACCTGAAAGACTTTGGCACCAATCAGAAAATGAGAAGGTGAGATTTGCATTTGCATGTCAGAGGCTGCTATCACGTCTCTGGGGGATGGTCACACATTTCCCCAAATCCCTACAAGACTACTCAAACCATGCAAATCTGGCACTCACTGGAGAGAAGACAGCTGCCCTGCAGAGACTGCAAGCCAGGAGGATAGATACTTGCCATTGAAAGCCAGGCCTTATTTTTCACATCCCCTGCTACTCCAGCAGCAGGCCACCTGGCACCAGCTGGCCAGGCAATCTCAAGCAGCACAGAAAGAATATAATTTCACCAAATTGCTGCTGCCTCCAGTCCCCTGCCTGACATGCACGTCCTTGTTGCATAGGTAGAGTAACATTCATAGGGCTCCTAAAAGCTTCCTATTACAGCCTAAAAGGAAAAAAAAAAGTGACAGAAAACCCTGGTGAGGGTCCTGTAGAGCAGATGCAAGCTGAAGGAACAGAAGAGATCGTTATGACTTTTATTTCTTCATACTTACACTAGAGAACTCTAGTGGGCTACACAAAATTAATGAGGACCTGTATTAAACATGTAGGCACTCCCTCTATATAATGAATATGTGGGCATTAAAAACCCCTGCTGCTCTTCTCAAAGCAGATGGGGTAATTCTCGGCAGCCCTGGCTTTGAATGCATCTGGTAGCCTACTGTCATCTTTCACAAAGCTCCTTCTCAGTCCCCGGGCAGGGGCTGCTGGTGTGGGACACAATGCAAGGCTCCACGTAACCACAGCACAATGGAGCTAACACACTTCAAACCTCAGCAGTATAAATAGGCTTCTTCACACTACCTTGCAACAGGAAAACACAAAAGATATCTTGGACTGGATTTGCAGAACTGCTGAACAAGCTTGCTCAAAGAAATTAGGTGATATGAACCATGTACCTGCAAATACACCAGAGATCAGCACAACAAACAGGAGTCGTGACCAGAAAAGCCTGGCTTTCATTGGAATGCTTGCTTCACCACTGGTGAAAAAATCATCACTGCCACAACACCAGAGGATAGTTCTGAGAATATGTAACTTCACAATGAATATTTTGTGTGAGTCTCTCCACTCTGGCTTATAGCTTTTTCTATATGTTAACCAGCTATTAGATATATAACAATGATAATTTAAAAATTAATTTATTATCAAATTTATTTATTTAACAATAACTAATATTAAATAAAATTTATAAATTATTATTGTGTCATTGAAACCACGGGAACAGCCAGGGCTAAGAACTCTGCAGCAGAGATGTTTATGAAGCCACGCACGTTAATGAATGCCCAGGGACTCTTCATTACAGGCATGGGTGACAATGGAGCAACGGCTGGAGCAAATGCAGATGTACAGCCCCATTCATATGCAGATGTCCGGGTCCAGGCAACCCCAGGCTGGCTGGGGGATCCTTTGTCCACCCATGCCCAACCCTGGGGAAGTGAAGGGCTGTAGCCATGCAGAGCAGTGACTCCTTTGGAGGGGCAATCCATGGCATTAAAGCACAGTCACAAGGCTTGGGCCAGGCGCCTGTGCAAGACCCAGGTGAGAAATAACTCACAAAACAGGGAGAAGGGGATTCAGATGCACATGGCAGGGAGCAAAGGGTCGGGCAGGTGCAGTGCTCCGAGAGCCTCACAGAACCAAAGGTGTGTTTGTAGGTGCATGTGGGATGGAAATGCAGCCACGGTGAGATGAGAAGCACAGCATTCCAAAATGGCAGCATCTCATCCCCTGCACGCCTCGACACGCAAGGCAGCGACAGCGCAAGTCTGCGCTTCAAATTAAACACATCCAAAACCAGAAGCCTTTGTCTCCAGGCTCCCACCCTCACAGAAAGGCCTCTCAGACAAAAAAAAAAAAAAAGCAAGAGACCACTGTGAGAACACAGCAGGACACACCATGCAGGAAAGGCTGACAAAGGTGCCCGTTCAATTAGCAAAAGACTTAGAGTGTTTTATTCCTCATCCTGCCTTGAGATAACACTACGCTGCAAGCGCAAGGAAGTCAAAATGTTTTTTCACATTTAAACCAACACAAAACTGCAATTTTAAGTCAATTGCATTCCTTTAAAACGCCAACTTCAGCACAGCGCTCTGTAAAAAATTTGTTCAGCCTAGGATCCAAATCCATACCACAAATGCTTCCTATATGATCAAAATAGCGTTACTCAAACATTTACAAATCCTTAAAAGAAAATATAATGGCTTTAGGGGATCAATGCAATGAAAAAAACCCTTCTTATAAATGTGTTGCCCTCAATTTGCATTTGCATGACATTTCTGGCTCCAAAATCTCCAAAACACAATACAATCCATCATTCGCCTAGCCATTATCAACACAGAATATGTAATATGTGCTTTAATTTCACGCCACCCAGCATTGAAAAAGAAAAAAAATCTTTGAAATATTAAATAATTAAAATATATGACTTGCCACTGAGGTCCAAATAAGATATTTGTATCAAATCCTGCCAGTTTATTGCTTTACCAGCTGCCTATGAACAGGGATAATGCTTTCACAAAGGTTCTTTAAAGGCTTATATTATTAATCAGTTTTCTGAAACTATTAAGTTACACTCCAATTTCCCACCCCCATCACCAATTGTAGGTCTTTGTTAAACATTCTTTTAGCTTTTACCATGGCAAAGAAAAAAAGCAATGAATTGTGGGATGCCTCTTACTCTGGGGGAAAGGTTTTGAATAGAACAGCTGTCCAGAGGTCAGGCAAAAATGCATTCCCCTCTGACAATAAGGGCCTTTTTGTGGGGAAGGAATAGGAATTCAGAAAAAGAATTTATGGAATTGGAGAGATACAATAAGAGGTTAAAGAGAGAACTTCAATCAAGAGGAAAGAGGGGAACATAAGGAACTGCAAAAGAGAAGGAAGATATCACCAGCCACACCAGCAGGGAGCAAAATGCTGAAACAGTTGTTCTACAAGAAGGAAATATAAATACATATAGACATACAGAGAGAGAGGGTTGCTGGAGAGGAAGAGATGGCTGGTCCTGGGAATGCAGGCCTGCACCACGGTAGGGGCTCCCTTTCCCTCTCCCTTCTGCAAAGTGAAACTCTGTCAGCAAAATGACACCCCCATAAAAACAAATCATGGAAGTGGGTGGATGAGGCATTCTCCAGGAAGGTGGGAAATGGGGCCTTGACTGTTTCTGCAATGAGAGAGCAGTGAACCCAGCATTTGCTTCGAGGATCTATTTTAGAGGAAAACTGAGGCCACAGCTCTGTTTATGTGGTTGAGATTTGAAGACATCTGCTGGGCACACTCTGGGTCCTATTGGCTGCACAACATTAAAACAAAGCTTTCGTCAAAATATATCACACCTCTTACACATGCATCTTTCTTGCCTCAGAAAGAAGGGGGAAAAAAATTTTAAAAAACCTGCGTTTCCAAGCTATATAATATCCAGGTCTCACACTTGCCAAAGGCGTTATTAACAAACATCACCAAAATATCCTGTTTTGTAACGTTTATGAGAGGGTATCCTTGTGTCAGGGTTATTTGATGCTTATCACCATAAGACACAGGACAGCGCTGAGGTGGAAGTTACTTCACTTGTTAACCCATTGTGTTGCCCAAGAGCCTGGCAGCTGCTTACACGACTTGGAGCAAGCACAGCATCATGCTCAGAAGAATTGTGTGCCTCTACAGCTACAAGGCAGCTAGCATAAACACACACATACACACATCCTCCTCATTTTCAGGAATTTGTCCTAATGTGATGTTTCCCATCACATCCTTATACAAATACTTTATATGTTGCAATAGAAATTACAAAATGTTAATGCAGATGCAATTTTTACAGGCACAAGCCTGCAGCTTCACATGACTTTAAAACATGATTAAATATAGAGTTTTCAGTTAGACTTCTTGATATTTCTCAATCAGAACAGAAATGAAAGGAAGTGACAGGTATTGGAGCTCATGAACTTCCTTAAATCTGAGCTATGAGGTTAGTCAAGCATACAGTGCTCAAATGCCTGAATCTGGATTGGTTTTATTGGTAAAAGACTACCCAGCACTCACTGCTTCAGAGGCTACTTTTTTCCCCCTACACTACATTAATAGTGGGACCAAGAATACAGCAGTCCAGAGAGAAAGTGGATGTTTTCCTACAAGAAAAGAAAGCTGAACAAACCAGCAAAAAACCCAGACTCAACCTAGGGCCCTGACGCACTGAAGCATTTTCACGCCACTGAGTTCTGATGTTATTTAAGCATTTTTTTTCCCCACACTTTGCTGAAATGAGGCTGGTACACAGTCCATCCAAAATGCTGAGCAGCAGAAATGAAGCTTGTTAGGCCATGCAGAACTGGAACTCCAAGACTCGACACATCAAGAGTGCTGTGAAATGAACCCCTGGCTGGTCCTGACAACCACCTCAGTGCTGCTGGCACCTACAGCAATGCTCTCCAATCCACTGGAACAGGCACCAGCCTGTGCAGCACAGAATTATTTTCACTGCACCTGCAGCGCACAGACAGGAGATAATTTACAATAATTTGTCAGGATTAACCTTTTGATAAGGCATAAATTTTTCCTAGGTTTAGAGCACTTTATAGAGGAGCAAAGGTTCATTTATATTAAGCAAATGCTGCATCAGCAGTTTGACAGTAGCAAAACTGTGATGCTGAGACTGGTTACGACTCTGCTGGCCTTAATCTCTATTGCAATAAAACGAAGCTTGGCATTTCAGCATGGCAAGATATGATTCATAACTAAACATCATTCTTCTTTAGCTTTGGAAATGTCAAACAGGATAATTAACAGGAGATACTCGTGGGTTCACACATTCCAGATGTAGAGATTTATGTGGACTCTGCATCACAAAACACTGACAAGTTATTTGTAGCCACATGTTTTAAAACTGCCTTTGTAGTTTCCTCATATTCAGCACAGCCAAACAGAATGAGTCAGGTCTGAACAGTTCATGCTCCTGACCTTATCCAACACAACGAATAAAACACTGTGTTGGTTCACTATCTTTTAATATGTCAAATCCAGCTATTTATAAACATATAAATAAAAAATAAATTCTATGGCCTGCTGTTCACATGTGAGTTTCATTCTTTCTCAGAAAACATCCCCAAGGAGCCTACAGTGAATGTTACCCAGTTCTCAGCCATTCACACCACCTACGTTTATATTTACAGTGCTGTTCTTCACTCTGCTTAAGTAGGCAGGTATTTTTAGCCATGCCATGATGCATGTTTAAAAATTGATTAAAATAAATACTCCTACAGCACTTCCATTTGAAGACTACACATCCCACACGCTCTTCTGCTGGACCAAACCACACATAATAAGGTGCCAAAATATTTTCTTGCAAGAGAGACACTTCCAAACATTATACCAGCAGAAGCTCCCCTGATACTTTGCCAAGAGCCCAAAGCAACAACTAGTAAATATGAAATACAGTCATCTCCCTGGCTAATATAGAGAGGGAAACTCTTCCTACGCAGAAAGCACAGGCTCTGGGTACAGCTCTGCACTGCATTTTGAATCCATACTGAGCACAAACCATACCCATATAAGAGAGATGCAAGAAGCCGGATTGCTCAGTACATGATCATGTGCTTCATTAAGCCTTATCTGTTTCTCACTTTTTCTTTGTGATAGAGGAAAAAAATATACCAAGGAACAGTTTGATAACCTTCAAGTTGCTTTTTAGGTTTGGTTTGACTTGCCATCAACAATTATTTTTATCATTACAGCATTGAAACATTTTAATAGTGTCTAGACTCGCACATAAGAATATAGCTGGTTACTAAGAGTTAGGTTTACAGGCCTTCACACTTACTGCTATATCCATTCAAAACAATATTATTTTCAATACATTCTCTTTTGAATTACTACCATTTTCTTCTTTGGAGGATGCAGAATAGCTAGATATGCACCAAACTGCAAGAATCCCATTTGCAATTAGTAGAACATCAGAAATATAAATTTCTAGAAATTTCTAGACAGAATACATATGTCTCTATCATCCATAACAAATGCCAGACACTTTACATCCCATACTCCAACTCAGTAAAGTACTTTCTATTCAGAACAAAATCTAGACCTCAGCATTGGCCTTAGTAGGACTAAATGTAACCACACACTGAAATATTTTGTCAAAAGTAAGGTTCTTGACACTTATCTCAACTTCATGGACAGGTCTACCAGCATGCATCAAGGCAATAGATTCCAAAATAAAGATGTGCAGATTCTCTTTTTGTTTGGAATCAGAAAAGGGGAGAGTGTGTCTATGTGTATGATTTTGTTTCACCTCTTGTGCTTTGAAGGAAAGAAAAAGAGAGCAAAGCAGATGACACAAAAAAAGGACTATCTAGAGGTTTTGCTGGGAGAAACCAGTTTTAAAATGCTGTTTAAAAAAAAACCAAAAGTTTTCTTATGAACTGTTGCCTTCTGCTTACTGTTTCTGTTCTTGAGATATGGAAAATTAAAGAGTCATTCAAATGAAAACATATCATTACTTGAAAATCATAGATAAAACGTTGCTATGCAAAAAGAAAGCTTTTGACTGACAAAGTGGAACTGAAGGAAAAACACACCCACAGAAAGAATTCATGCCACAGATGAAAACTTGGATGACAGAGAGAAAGAAATTAGGTTTATAAAACTTCAAATATTTGTACAGATCCTTTGCTCCTACCCTATTATCAATGCCACTAAGTTCACAAGCTTATGCAAAAAATTTCAAAATATAGATACAATGCTCATCCCTGGACCCACTGAAACAGGTTCCTAACTTCAAGGGGCAGATAATAAAATGCAGCTGAAGACAATGGAAGAAATAGTGCTTCTCTATGGCCTAATGTCTTTTTTTTCTAATACTAATAATATAAATTAAAAGTAAACACCCTTCATAGACTTTTACCTTCATCACATTATTGAAACGAAGGAACTTAAAAACAACAGGTCAAATCACCATTTGTGTCAAGGCAAAAAGAAAAAAAATTCAAGCTTGCTTTTTATTTATGCTGCTATTTTCCTTCCTTAAGAAAAAATTCCTGTGTTACTAATCTTCAAGACCTTTTCATTTGAAATTAACTATTATCCTTACATTAGCTCCAGCACTTTGCCATAAATTCTACTTATATTTAATCAATGTGATTGACTCTGTTGTTGACCATGTACAGCAATGTTTAGAATTAATGCATCCTCACCTACTACACCCACTGCTGTCTTATACAAGAAGATGGAAAGCAAGCTCTCCTGCCTTCTCTTCCAATTTTCTGTTAATTTTGAATGGAATAGCTACTCTGCTGAACTAAATGGAAAGAAAATATTTCCTCTATATGAACAGGCTGGCTTTGTCAAATGCTCACACCTCAGGCATAAATCCAGCAGCCTCCAACCACTCAGTGAGCTGATTTTTCTCTCCAAGTTCAACAGAAAATTTTAATTTATTTTTTAACTTGCAGTAATTTCCTCAAGCCTAAATAAACTCATGTCTCACTCTGCAGTCAGTTTTGAGCTCTATGTTATTTCAAGAAAATATTTAACTGTTGCGTACTTTTTCAAAATAAAAATATTTTCATCAACTCAAGTCTTTCAGAAAGAGACCTTTGCAAATAATAATTTTTTTTTTTATCTCTGCATAAAAGTGTAAGTATTGATTTTACAGCATTTATTTCCTTGTTCACAGAATCAACTGTTGTGTGATTTTATTAGTGCATTTGGGTATTTAAAAGAAACAGGAAGAAATGAAACCTACCCAACCATTTTATACAAAAATCACCCAAACCTCAGAACCAACAATTCCTCATCCTGTTTCTCTGCTTAACATTTATTCCTACCCTTATAACAATTTAGTCTTTTTTGCTTTTTAAACTCGTAAATATTTTTCTAAAGTGGCAGCAATTGAAACAACACTGCCATTTCCCTGGTTTTGTACTGACAAACCAAAACCACTCAAACACAAAGCTAATGTAAGTAACAAAAAACAGAGAGTAGCTGTATTTACATGCTATACAAGGTGAAGCCAGAATAGATAAACCACTCCACCCATATCTCCATGACAGCACAAACACATTTAATATCTTGACTTCACTCATAGCATCTCAATCCTCCACTGAGACCATTTGCACTACAATTATATGATCTGTAAGTGTCCTTATTTGTGTGCAGACATGGTAAAGCCAGGCTCCCAGTAACTCCATCACAGAGCAAATTCCCAAAGGCCGGTGGCCAGCAGGCTGGATGGGAACAAGGGAAGGTTTCCTGTGCTGCCTGCAGGATTTGCATTTCAAGGTCTGCACAAACAAAAATCACCAGATCAACCAAACGAGAAGCACGCTTGTTTTCCAGGTCCTACAGCTCACGTTCCAGCAAGGAAACAGATGATGTGGAGCCGGGATCTGCTCTTCTCCAGTCCACACAGGCACAGGCAGTAGCCCATCTTTAATCTGCCCCGGAGGAGCCTCTCACTGAGCCCCTCACATACAGTGGGACACGGTACAGCTGCCAAGGACAGCACAGACACCGTGCAAAAAGCTGGCAGCTCCTCCCAGCCCCGCAGAGCAGAGCCGAGCCTGGCACAGGCCAGCCTGGAGGGCAGCAGCACCTTTAGGGACTCCTGTGCTACCCAGGGGGACAGCCCCACATCCTCCCTCAGCAGCAGCCTGGCACCTCCTGTCCTGCACCAGTGCCCATCTAAGCGGGTGTAAAAGCAGGTAGGGGATCCACAGTCGTACCACGACTCAAACCATCACACTGTACTTCTAAAAATAAAAAGGGCTCTTCTTTATATGGCAGAGCAGGAGGTGACAGCAAGATTATTGTGACTTGTGGAAAACATATGAAAGGACAGATGTTTTTAAGAAAAGAATTAATTCCTCCTTCAAATGCTAAGCTAAAACACTTAGTCACCTTCTAGAGAGTAATTTATCCATTGCACAAGAACACAAGATTTTTTCCTTTACAACAATAAATTAAGACCATTGCATCTAGAAGCTGTTTCTTAGTTTGAGTTAGGTAAGTCTGACCAGAAGTCAGACCTATCTTCTAAAAAGCTCTAATGACTTCTATTTAAAATTACACATTTTTACCTAAATTAATACATTTCTAAATTCTCCAGGAACACTTTTTTTTTTTGCCTGAGTGATATACCAGAGGATCTATTTTATCCTTCATACATAGCAAAGAAAGATCTCACTTTTAAGTGCCAGATCCAGCTGTAGAGATGTAAACTTAATTATACCATGTCACAATTTCTAATCTCAGACACATGTCAACATGTAAAGGTTCCACCTAGATACAGACTAATGCTGGAAACAGAGGACAGATTTCATTTCAATTTAAATGGGTTTGCTTGCAAAGTATATTGTTCTCCTTAGACAAGGGAAAGGAATGACAAGTAGAAATATCCTACTTGATTATTTAAGCATTAACTGTAAAGTTGAAAAAAAGCACTGTGTGAATACAAAAAGATAGTTAGTGATGAAAGGATGATCACTTACAAGGATAGTACATTGATGCATGTGTTAAACACACCAGTCACACAGTATGGTACAACTATCAAAAATAAACTTCTGGTTTGGACGCCTTTAAAAGTGCATATTATTTGTTATTTTTTTAAATGTTCACACAAAGGTTAACTGGGTATTTTTAACCGGATGGAGAAATTAATTATAATTATCTCAAAAATACTTTTTTAAAAAAACGCTCAACTATATTTCTGCATTTTTTCATAGAAGAAAAACTAGGAAAAAAAATTCTTTCAACTGATCTGCAAGCACCACCTTTCAAAACGCAGTCCTGCTATCTTTGGATTCAGAAAGACTGTTATCAACAAATTATCCTTTATTCAATACCAGAGGTATCATTCTTTAATATTCACTGAACAAGAAAAGAGCTCTTAATAAATCTGATAACTATGCAATATTCAGCCCCCATTTGATACCATGGACATGGTATCAAGACATGATTCATCAGACATGCTTGGTTCTACCTTCATTTCAGCATGCTTAGCAGGTCCTGTTTGAACAGGCAGGTCTCTGGATTATTCCCATTTCATCCTTTCAGCATTGCTCCAGTGATCCAGCACACAGCTATCAAGTGCTGACAACTTCTCAGAAGCCCTGTCCTTCCCAGGCTCACCCTGAACGGGAGAGGGCAGCTTGCAACAATGCCATCCATCTCTTCTCCCTAACAAGAATTTTGAAAGCAGACTTCTCTCAGGCAGATCCCCACACAGCCTGGAGAATAACATTTGCTCTTGGAGCCAAGCACTATGGAAAAAGGGCCACGCCCTTGAAACTTGCTCTTCTGTTTTGGAATCTTTAGAGAGGGGCAAAAAAAAAGGAAAAGAGGTAGCACCAGGAGCAAGTAACTAAATACCTGTGCAAATGATTCCTGGAACTCACAGTTATGTACAGATGAGCACCGTTTTGCAGCTCACACCAAGTAAACTGGGCTCATGAAATTTGCAAAGCAGGTGCAGCAGGGCTTGATGTTTGTGGGGACATTGCAAACTCATCCACTCAAAATAAAGGCTGCCCTACAGAGCACAAAGGCCTTGCCATTCTAAAGCCTGCTTGACAGAAAGTAAACATCAGGCATGCTAATCTCAACACTGCAAAACGTAACTAATTCTGAGAAGTTCATGCCAAAGTCAGTATAGCTCCCTGCAGCAGTCTTCTCAAGGCAAGCGCTTACCACTCAGCCATCATCACTGACAGAAAACCTCCAGCACTTATAACCAGATAACCAATGTTTGGTTTTGGGGTGCAACGTGAAATAAACAGACCCCTGCATCTCCTATAGGAAATCTCCATCACCGGTACTGCACAACAGAAATCAACCAGCACTCTCTTTTTCTTTCCTAATTTGTTACAGCTATTCCCCAAAGCCTCCATGGGCAAAGTAACTGATTGCTCTTTCTTTCCTGCTGTTTAGGGTTTGGAGAGATGATGCCCATTTTTCTAAACTGACACACACAATTAACAAGAGAGTCTTAAAAGATCCCCTGTGTTGCATCTTGGAAACCACAGTTTCCATTTATAGCCAAGAAAAGTATAATTTTCATAATGCAGTGGAAACACTCAAGACGAGGATTTCAGTTTTGCCTTACATTTCTCTTTACACATCTACAAGCCCCTGGTGACTAAGATCAGTTTCTAACAGTGCAGACAGAGTTTCTTCTGCCACTTCTTGAATAGAGTGCCAGCAGGCAATGGCCCAGGCCCTGTCAATGTTGTTCAATAATTTAACATGGCTAATACAAGATCAATCTGATTCCACAATCTTTTTAAAAGGCACTTCTTAATTTTTACATGGATGCACCAACCTGTTAGACATAGCTACTGAAGTCTAAACATTTTAAATTTAAATCCACAGTGCCTGAAACTCAAGTTCACTGAACTTACAAGACAATTTGCAACACACATTATAATCAGCTGTACCATCTCTACAGGGGAAAAACACTTCTAGCAACAGCGATTTAACTAACTCATGCCTGCTTTGCTCACAGGGCTAGTTTTGCCCTGTACAATTGAGATAGAGTCTTTGGCAAGGTTTGTGTTTTAATTCTTGGTTATGCAAGAAGAACTAATGACTTGTTTAGCCATACCATTGCTCTGAAACCAGTGCAGAAGAGCTCTGATCTTCCTGTTACCTTTTTGATCCTAGGCAACTTTTATACCACTTCTTCAAAAAGTTTAACATCTTAATCACAATTCAAATGTCTTGAATCAAAATACTGCCCAGAATGGAGAGAGTTAAACTGGTAATAAGGGATAGAGTACACTGTCTGCCTGGCTGCTTTATACTTTTCTGAAGCAGCTCTAGTGGTTGAAGTCCACATATAACCAAGCCAAAAGGTTATTTTTAGTTTTCCTTTTAAACAGAGTAGAACACACATCTGACTGACTTTAACCTTTTTCTTTTTTTTTTCAGGAATCAGTAGAAAATAGATCTGCAACTATCAGATATCACCTGGGTCTGTGTGCAATTTACAAACCAAACACTGAAAGCTGACACAAAAAGTACTTCCAATATCCGTAATATGCATGGGAATGCTCCCTATTCTTAATGCCTCTCCTCTCAGCTGCTACATCACAATTCCCATTAATCCCTGAACTCTTCCCTGTCTGTCGAGTTTGTATCCAGGCATGATGACAGCAGCCTCCATTTTAGTATGCTGTAGCTATACATCTTGCTCAGCTAACAAAGAAATGAGGTATTTTCCTTGACTTTGGTGTAGTTTTAGGACAGCACCACTAGCTCTTTCCACATGCACTTGAAGCATCTAGTTGCTTTCCTTCTCCATTCTCAGGATGTTTTATCTATGTGAAAAATTTAGGTGGATTTCATCAGGAGAATTATTTTCCTTTTTATTCTGTGAAACTCTCAGGAGCCAAAAATATATGGCTGTCAGAGAAATAACTTTTTTAAAAAATAAAAATTCAGCAGAAAACATGCAAAAAACCACACACCAATTTTCTGCTACAAATACTTATCAAAATAGTAACGACTCAACAATAAGATGATTTGTTTAAAATCGTTTGTGTCTAAGTAAAAAATAATCCCTTTTATTTAGTTAGATTAGACACAGAAACAAAAAGACATTTTCTGTATTTTTAGGCAGCGATGAGGACAGACTACCTCTACTCTGCAGATTCTTGTACTTGCTATCTGACTCCCAGAGGAATGAGCCCTTCCAGCTCCCCTTTGGTCCTCACTGTCAGCTGAGACAGCTCTGGAAGGGCTATGGCTTTTCAGCTTTATTCTGATGAGTGTTTCTTTAACCCCTGAAAAATGTTATCAGCCTCTTCAGTGACTACAGCACTCAAGTTATAGGTAAAATTGAATAAAAAACAACAAAACATAAATGTAGAGTGAGAGGATGACATGGCACACCTACTATTCCCTTTACATAGACAGCAGTGAGTCCTACCAGTAAGGAACTAAATTTTGTGGCAACAACAGATTATTTTAACAGACAATCCAAAAGGAAAACGCAGGATGTTATTAATTATCATTATTATTAAATGCATGTGGGATACGACAACAACAAAAAAATTAAAGCTGTATCTCTACATAAACCTCGTTTCTTCTTCTGCAAGATCCTTGCTGACAGGGTAAGGCAAGCAGGAAATAATTACCTTCTACTAATGTAACAGCAGAGAAGCATTGGAAGAACTGGCTCATAGCAGGTTCAAATCAAACAAAATTAGATTTCTTCACATGAAGTCCATTGTGGAATTCAGCACCACTGGGTGCAGTGAATACTACCAGACTTGATTAGTTACAAAAGTGATAGGAATAAAAATCCTGAGATGATTAATAACTACAAAGACACTTTCACTCAGACTAGCTCAAGACTCACAAGCCATAAATCACTGGGAAATGTGAAAGCACAAATACAAACTCTTCCTGTTCCCACACGCCTCCTGAAGTGCCCACAACAGCTCAGTGAGGATCTTGAGCATAACAGCCTTGAATCAAACCACTTATACCCACTACAATAAAGCCTCTGAGCTACCAATTACATAGTCATTGTCTCTGTGCACACTCTTGCATTTGAATGTACCACAAAAAAGTTCTAATGCATTTGTTGTAACTTTTTCCATCCAAGAGACAAAACTTAGACTAAGTATCATTATTCTTGCCCCTGATTTCTTCCCCTTCCTTACCAATTCTATAAAATCTTTCCTTTTATAGGTGGGCAAAATATAATTTTCATGGTCACACCTTCAGATTAACTGTAGATACAAACAACAAGGCAAAAATTATAGTCAAGTAGATAGTACAATGCCAAGCCAATGCAGATGTTGGCTGAAATTCCCCCACGCAAAGGACAGAGATATGTAGTAAGAAATTGATAGCTTGCTTCTCCCACGCAATAAATTTGTGGATTTCATTCCCACCAAACAAGAGACCTTCAAGGATTCCAGTTCCAACAGTGATATTACAAAAGGATAAGAATGAGGGGTACCAAAAAAATATCTAACCAAAACACTAAAAACAAAAAACCAAGAAAGCCCAACCAAACAAAAACACACACCAACTAAACAATAAAACCCAAAACAACAAAACATAGCACACACAACATTCAGAAATCCTGATTATAGACCGCACAAGTTGAAACTTACCAAAATACCCAAACTGAAACTAAAACTCCCGGTATAATGATTAAACAGCTTCCACATAAAAGTGATAGACAGTCCTCCCCTGTGTATTACGTCTTACAACAAAATTATCAGAACTGATGGGGAAAAAAAAAATCTAATTCCCACCACACAGGCAAAAAAAGAAAAATCTCAGAGAGGGACGTAATATTCTCAGCTCAGATACTCTACAGAGACAGATCTTCACATGATATTCCCACTCCGATTGATACAACTGGTGCAGAGGGAAGGAAGATCCTTCCTGGGAGTTCAGTGCCCTGCATTTCAGAAGCATCACTCAGTCCAGAGAAAAAAAGGATCCAAATAGAGAAGCAATTCAGGAAAGCCCTAGGCAATGCCGAAAGCAAAGCAAATGTTTTTACCCCTCCCACAATGCACCCAGGGAGAGAATTCTTGTTTCTCACAGCCATGAAGAAACAGCTACATCCATTGGAATCCAGCCAGGGATAGGTGCCATCAACTGAATCACAACTTTATCACAAGGGTCATGATCCCATGGACTGATGTGTCCACTTTTAACCATTTCCTAACATGGCCTTCCTCTACTGAGGTAATACTTCACTCCTCCAGTGTGAAGCCTAAGTGCCATCACAGAGAGTCTCCAAGACAAAGCTTCCCCCACCACCATTCACTTTTCAAGCTGAAAAAGTTAGCACTCAAAAATATTAAAATGCATTGGGTTAGATTTATTACATCCCAACCTGGGCGAGATAACCTCAAGCAACTAATCAAGCCACCTGCACCACAGCACTCATCAGGGGCATTGCCAGATACTGAGAAGATCTTATGATGGGGTTACCTGGGATTATCCCATCGGAGTTCTTAGGAAAATGAGATACACTGACCAACTCTCAATTGGATTAAACTGCTGTGGAGGGGTCTGTTTTTCAAATTGCATTCCAAAAGAAAAAACAAAAACCCAAACCACCCCTCCCATACTTCTCAAAACCAAGAACAGAGTAAGAACATCTGTTCCCCCTGCACCTCTTCCACATAATCAGAGGCGTGGTCTGAAAGATATTTAAAAATACTAAAATAGGTCCCAGAGAAGAGCTGGTTTATGTGGATGATACCCTGGTCCTACTCTCCATTCCTCAAAGGTCAATATGCAAATTTTAAGAATCCTTTGAAAACCTTGGGCACTCACCCAGATGTGTGAATTTACTGGAACAAATCCCAGGCATTAAGATTAATTGAGTGCTCATAAATCAGGACTTGCTTACTCACTGCAGTTTCTAATGGCAGTTACAGGCATTAAAACATCCAGGAATTCTAATCCCCAGAGATTACAGGCAATAGTTAAACTAGGACCAAATCAGTCACAAATCACTAATGACATGGGAAGTGGAAAGTGCACAGATATTCCCTAAACCTTTGGACAAAAACAAGAAAACTGCAGCTACCACACAAATAAGTGGTTACACTCCAGAGAACCCCAGGCATAATGTTCCACTATTATTTTTGGAATGCCAGGTTTTCTTGTTCGGCTTTTAAATGGGAAATGGGCACACAATTACTTTAAGAGAAAGAGAAAGGCTTAGTAAAGCAGCAACATACTACTTCTGTAGCAAATTAAACCACGTGGCATAAACTAATTGCAGACAAAAATCCAGCAACCAAGAAAGGTATTTTCCTACCTTCTACATAGAGCTCTCTGCACAGGATTCTTTACTGAAAGAATCCAAATCCTACCTCATACACATAAGAAGTTAGGTAAGTGCCTGATGTCACATACTGAAATGATTCTGTATTTCCCAGGAGATGCCCCAGCCTGGTAAAATCCAGGTGCAAATGAGCAGAAACAGACCTAGAGAAAATATGATAACAGAAAACCAGCTAGAAGGCAGCACATGTAAGACATACAGTTGAGAACCCAAAAACACAGAACCATGTGTTCTCCTCATATACAAATATGACTTATCTAATCTGATTACATTACTGACACCTCTCCAATAGATTTACTACATGTATTCAAATAAACCAAAACATTCCAAATTTTTCTCCCAAACAACAAAATAACTCAAAAATCTAGAGAATACTACAGTTTCCTGAGCTAAGCAACTACTTCACAATGAGAACTTCTCATAACCCTTCAGAAAAGCAGAACAAGTCTAATGAAGCAAGAATAGAAAAGAAGACTGGCCAAATACTCAATAGCTAAAGCCAAATGAGCAATAATGAAAAACTAAAAGAACTACACACTCAACCTCTAGTTGCCTTTCCACCAATAAAATCCTGCCAAAAAAAATATTTTTAGGGTGCTCAGAGGTGCCAAAGAATTTTTAGTACATCTAAACACTCTCCAATGATCAGAGGCAAGAGGAAACAAGAGCACATATATTGCTACAAGTTTTGGGATAACATGAAAATCAAAGTTAGTGAGATCCTTGTAGCTTCACTTGTTCTTTAAGCAGGTAACCTACATTGCTGGATTTGCAGTTAGCAAGCAGCAAACCATTGTATTGAAGGAATGGCTGTCAGAAGCAGTTTTAGGACATGAAATTTTGCTTCACTGAAAATCAAATTCTCACTTTCCCCTACATTCTGCTCTCTTATCTCCATTCCCATCAAACAAAGCAAAAAATATGACAGAAGGTTTTATAGTGCACTAGAAAAATCTATGTGCAAATGGAAGAAACCTGTGCAATTGACAGAAATCTCCAGAAATGTGCCACTGAAACAGATTTCCAAAGGTCACTACTTAAAGAGCCCGAGAGAAAATGTAAATAAAATATCAAAGGTAAGTACACAAACTTCTTTTAAGTTTCCCTGCCCCCACTCACTGCAATGCGTGCACAAATATACACACTGGTGTTCTCTCTTTTGCTTGGGTTTCCACTTTCTTTTAGTGGCTTGATATGTGCCCTAAAATCAGTACATGAGAAATAGTGTTTAATGTAACCCAAGTTTTTCTAAAAAAACCATTTTCTTAATTGTAATGTATAGAATTATTATATGTTTCTTATATATTGGCACTTAAATTTTGAGATGTGAAGCATGCAATCAGCATAAAACAAAAGCAAACCTACAGACTCCTCTGATGTAAGGCATTCAATCAGAGCAAGCCAGTCACCTGGTGAAACTTAAGGGTAAACAAACAAAAGGCATTACCAAAAATAAAAAAAGTACTGTTTTCTCTTATTTAACACCCCTATATTTTTCCATATGTTATGTGAGATAATCTGTAATATATTATGCAGTTTGAGAATTCAGGAACATAAGAATCAAAACTATTTTATTTTATTGTAGGGGAACATCACTGATCCTCCCACTTTCAGGAAGATTCAAGTGTGACATTAACTAGCCAACAGAAGTTGCACTAAATTGCTTCAAAAGCAGCAAAGATTCCTTTCAGCATGATACATCTTGCTGACCTGGACCTGACAGACAGCAGTAATTTAGGAAAGTGCAGGTGCTCATTTGCACATCTTGGGTCTATTTTATAGCCCCCAAAACACGTGATGCTTCTTATTATACCACAGAGAAGCTGCTCTGACAGCAGGCTGGTGAATCTGAGACACAGCATTAGACAAAGTGGCAGTAATAACCACCTCTAGTGTAGTTTTTGCTATACCAGTAGGATGACAGACTTCCACAGAGGCACAGTCAAGCCATTTCCTTCATTCACATAAGTTGGCCAAAGATGCCTTAGTTTTCCTCAGACATGTTCCACTAATTAATATTTTAAAACAAGAAGTAGAAGATATCAAGGTTACTGTATTCCTGCTCCAGTTTTAATATACCTTACTGCATAATTCCAAAGATGCACACAATAAAAAACCAAAAACCATATTAAATACAATCCATATTCACAGGAATTTGCATATGGATTTCTAGTTAAAGTTATTATTAATAAGCAAAGTAAGATTACCAGCATGTGCATTACTACTCTGCATGCATTAAAGATGCATCTTTGTCTGCCTTTTTCTTCTGCTTATCTACCCTGTTTAGAATGTTAAACTTCTGTGCTATGTAAATGAAAATATTTAATTATGCAAAGCAAAGTGGAAAGGTTTACATTATTATAATTGAGTTAAATTCTTTCTGCTTTAAGCTCAAATACTGAGAACATAGCTGAGCATCTGTTAAGAATTTCAAAGTCTTAAACTACTGCTTTATAAATTTTAAGAGCTACATGCGAACAATTTGAAGCCTTTTGATGTTAATAAAATTACTGTAATAGATTCAGTTTTCATGGTTAAAATTAAGAGAAGTCTGAAAGCTTAATGCAAATCCAAGGTGAGAAGCAAATTCAGAAAGAAGTCACTTGTTTGCTGCAATTTTTCAAATCTAATGGCAACCAGAATTTATAACTACAAACAAATGAACAAACAAATGGCTAAGGAAGCTAAAATAGAACTGTCTCAGGAAAATATCACCTTAAGAGCAACCTGTGCATAGAAAGAGGTCTCCCTCAGCAAGACAAACCTAACATTCACAGTTGTATACACAAAAGTGATTAATTCATTCAAATATCAGGATGACATACTGAAGACTGTTCTCACTTCAAAGGGAACTTGTCCTATATCTTCACCTAACTATGCTGAGACACTCGGCAAATACACCAGCTCTTATGAGCAGGATGTCAAAGAACTGTATATTTTTATTAACAACATTTCATTGACTGCTCACACTATGAATAATCACCAGACTGGCCTTCTACTAGGGTACAGAAGTACCAGTAGTCCAAAGGAGCTCAAACACATATAATTTGAAAGGAGGCAGAAGAAGAACACTCCTGTTCTTCTGCCAGCTCCACTAGCTGCAAAGCTGCCATTTCTCAGATCTGAAACACCGAATTTAGCAGGATACCTAAAAATATTAAAGAGATAATGTTATTTATTTTGATGCTCAGATTGCGAGATGCTAGAACATGCTGGCTGTTTACCTTCAAAAGTAGCAGTAACCCTCTTCTCTCTGATCAACCTCACCATGTTTACTTGGCCACAAAGCTACAGTAATGTGCTGCACAGGAAAATAAACACAGTTTGCAAGAAAACACATCTAGTTCATTAATTTGGAGCTGCCCTATAAAGTTTCAGACATTCCCTGCCACATACTGGAGTGACTGGCCTTGCTCCTGTGCCATGGAAGTGCTTACAACCTTTAGCAATGGGAGAAAGTTTAAACTTTTTGTGTTAATATTTTGGATGCAAAGCTCTTGACCATGCCCGCCAAGTGCTGTTTAAGTGAAACTCCACCAACCTTCAAGATCCAACACCTTCTCCTCACCCAGGCTCCTCAAACACTTGCTGGTTGCCACTCAGATGCTGATGGTTTAAATGAACAAAAAACTGTGGGCAGCAGCTTCTGGCTAGAGGTTTGATCACACCAATTTGCTTCGCCCACCCCACACCTTGGAATACCTGTACCAGCTGAGCAGGACTCAGTGCAAGCTCACTGCTGTGTTGGCAGCACCACAGCATCACCTCCTCCGAGGGGGGGGATTACTTTGAAATAAAGTATTATGGAGTCACGCAAACCACTCCACAATCACTACTGAAATTTGCTTTCCACTATAGGCCCAGTTCTAATGCTTCTCTCAGGGCAGACATGGATGAAACTACTTAGCTAATTACAAGAATGCATACTTAGCTGTGTTGTTAATATCTAATTACTTGGGCTCTAAATATAAGGAGATTTGAACTTTTTTACCACTGCTTATGTATGCTTTCTTTGGGTAACCAAACACTGGGCAGTTGTGGGGGTTTTAAGGTTAAATCGATATAAAAATACCCAGGCCCCAACCCCAGCCAGCATTTCTGCTGGATTTCTACTTGGCAGAGGCTACACTTTATACTGACTGCATAATTTGAAGGCTCTGCCTCACTTGCTTATCCCCCACACAGCCTCCCAAGGAAAAACCTCACACCACCGAAGGCATTAAAATGCATTAAGCTGGATAACTGCAAAATGTCATGAGCCCTTACTGACTCCACAGTTTAAGTGTGGGTTTTAATAGAGGTAATATTTCTTCATTGCTAGCCAGTGCAAGATTTGTTACCTACACAATGACTCAACTATGACATCTTTTATGAGTGATATGTTAAACTAATTAACATTAACCTAGCAGAAGAATCAAGCATAAATTAGAAACCATTTCAGTTAAAGATACAGAGAACTTCTCTACTGATAATTTTCCCCAAACAAAAGAGGCTTGAAGTATAAGATTTCATTTTAAAATTAACTGGTTCCGAATTATAATGTTGGGGGTTTTTTTAATACAGTTTGTACTTATTTCAACATAAAATAATAAGGCACGTGCAGCTAGCATAGCAATTCTAAATCCAAGAACTGAAGAGCCAAGGCAGAACAAGAACCTTACAAAAACTATAAGAGACATTAAATACCCTATTATATTTAATGAATTGTTTGTTCCCCTTCAGCCAGTAATGCCTATAGATTTTGCCAACTCTTCTATACAGCAAGTATGGCCCTACACCCAAATGCAGGCATCAACTCTTTTTGGCAATATTCTTTAGAGTCCATATCACTCACATTTTAGCACTTATTTTTACAATAGGCATATTAGCAAAAATTTCACCAAAAATATCTATGTTGCCGAACAGATGCACCAATATCCTTCCAGTGAGTGCACCCTGGCTGTCTTTAGAGATGCACTAAGTGGTTGTAACTCCCTCAGAAGCTTACTACTATCAAGTATCTCTCTGGCAAGTAGTTATTATATTACATTCAACCCCCGCCTCTCCACAGAGATTCTCCTTTTGTTTTTCATGGAAGAAATTGATCTTACCTAAATAGAGCCAGAGATAGCTTGTCTGACTTACTGTGTTTTGCAGTGATGGCAGTATATGATCCACAACAAGTTTTTGCCAAGAAGTTAATCTAGGCACTGACCTGAAATAACCAGGTCTTCATCTCTCTCTTCAGCCTGAGAGTATTCAGAAAGAAAAAATTAAGAATAAAGACACCCTGCTCCTCTTACACAAATCATGGACATAAACCACTGCACAGGGTAGAAAACCACATGGGAATGTGTCAGATGCAAAATGGCTCCTGGCAGCTCCTGGGGTGTTTGCACAGCACTGTTCACACTAAGCACCCAGAAGCCTAAAATATACACTGCTTTAATCCAGCAACCATCACTTGGATACATCATTTCTGATACAGCAGAGCAACAAACCAGAGCTCCCCACCGCTTCGTTTTCAGAAACAATCTACCAGGCTACAGCAGGAGTGCAAATCCTTATTTTTAATAATGACATTTTTCAACGTCTACAATATGCTCTCCTACAAAGTCATTGGACAGCCCAGCCATGCTTCACAGGACTGCACCTACACTATAAGAAAATGCTCAAGATGTATAACCCGGAGCAACAATCTCAACAAAAGAATGAATTCTTATTCTGCCACCTTACTGTCTTATTCTCTCTGATCTGTCATATCTTAACTTACTGCCTTTTGCAATAGAGTTCAGGGGAAAAAAAAAAACCTATCTCAACTGCAACACGCAACCCAAGGTCAAAGCAACAGATTGATTTCTTTGCATTTGCAAATGCAAAGAAATCAATCTGGGAATGGTTCTGCTCTTCCTTCACGACCATCTTTTCACTTGTCTCAAATTGAGGTCCACTAATACATCTACCCAGCATGAAGTCCACAAGCAGCATTCCATACATAGTTTTAATTGAACTCAAAACAATTACTACTGAAATGTAAAAAAAAAAAAAAAATTAAAAAAATAAAATTAAAATAATCACCTCAGCTATTTCAAGTATTATGCTGTGCTTAATTTAAAGCAATGAATTCCACTAAAACCAGCATATACACATACATATATGTACATTATACATACATCAAAAATTAAGCCATATTGATTACTAGTTGAAGAAACTAATTTTTTAAGTGCTTGTCAAAGGTACATTTCAGTTATGCCTTGTTGCTGTTCAGTGGTGCCTTTTGGAAGGGTGAAGAGGAGGAGTGAGCAGTATGCCTGGAAGTGTTTTACCACTAATTACAGTGAATTCTTTCTACAGACAATTTTCCTTTATATGTTTTTCTAACTCATCAGAACATGCACACAGGATGGATGTATTGTAAGAAACAAACTGTTAAATTCAAATAGGACGTGTTTCATTTTGAGTACCCAAAAATCAAAACAAAGAGGGAAGATAGCATTGAAGACCGTCAACGAAAGACAACAAGAAGCAAAGTCTGGGAAAGAATAAGACATTGCTCCAAACAGGAAAAAAATCACTTGTACTCCTTCATGAAGCTGCCTCAGGTGCTGCTTTGCTTTTGGATTCCATGATATGCACTTATATATGTTTATATCTGAAATACAAACACATAAGATTTGTGTATACATACATAGGTACTCTGGTGTCTGATTTGTGTTTCCAAAAACTCCAGCCATCAGTATCACCACTGAAGTCAATAGCAACTATTATTTGGCTTTATGAAAAATTGACCTAGATGACTGGATTTAGGCACAACAGCTCAAATTGGCCAAATAGAAAATAAATGTGTTCTGGATGACCCAAACTGGCTGACAAAGATATTTCAGGTATGAATTTTGAGCTACTACACACGATAATTAATACAAGGAAGGTGCTAATTATGAGTTTTATTAAACAAGGCATTTAAAATAAACTAGCATCAAATTAATCTTTCATCTACATGCATTGTGTGGTCCAAGACCAATCTCAGTGGACATTAAGCAAATTTTTAATTTGCTTCTTTGAGAAGAGGGAGCAACTCCTCTTATTGCTGCCTTTAAAACTTCCTTTTCAATCCTATTACTAGGTGAACTGCTGTCAGGAATGTACACTAGGCTACAGACCCTTTTCTGCACTGCCCAAGCACTGGCATTCCTGCAGGGAATATATATCAAACCCTGCCACGATCTCGGACGCAGATTTTAACTGCATGCAAAAGGAAAGCTGCAAAGCACATAATGCATAGATTTAAGGCTATAAAAATAATGTGTACAAATCCTGCAGCTGAGAGGCAACTGCATGATAAAGAACAAGCTTTCAGGTTTAGAATTACATTTCTTTCATGCCTTCTTTTTCAAGTGCAATTTCAATAAATTAAAAAAAAAAAAAAAAAGAAAAAGAAAAAACAAACAACAAAAAAACACACAGGCATCAAAAACAAAGCTGTGAACCTGAACTATCTTCTTTCCAGTGTCTGATTTTCAGTGAGGAGCCATGCTTATACAGGATTCACAGGTCCAGTGCAGGAGCTTGAATGAATAAAGCTACTGGCTACATGGCATCATAAAACTTTGAATATGGCAAAATTAAACCCCAGAAAGAGATGATGAAAAGCATGTTATCTTATTTATCCTTTTTAACAAAAAAAGCAAAGCATCTTTTGTAAGGGCAAGAGAACATCTCTTTCAAAGCCTGAAGCCCAAAGCCTCGAAACAACAGCCTCTCTCCAAGCACAACTGAGTTCATGTTCACACACGTCCCCAGGAGAGCCCAGTGAAAAGCCCCCTGAGCTACCACCAGCTCAGGCCAGCTCCAGCACCAGCAGAGCTAAGCCTCATCATACCCAAGCCCAGCAGAGAAGCAACAATTGAGAGATGAAGTACAATTACACAGAGCAGCTTACAAGCCTAATTTAATACCCGGCATGGCAGCACACCAGCCTGCACCAAAAGCACCAAGTTCCTTAAAAACACCTCAGTGTTCCCTGCGGAGCCTAGGGTACCTTCTTATGTACAGCCACCACAGATTGCGTTATTTTCACAGGATAGGTAGAGTTCAATACTGGTACCAACTTAAAACCAATTTTCAAAATCTGAAATACAACTAAATGTGCAGGCACACACTTTCACCTGTGAGATAACCTGAAACCCAGTATCACTTACCTACATTAATTGTTGCCTTTTGCAACAGTGTTACAAAGAGAAGATAGTAAGTTGTATCCTCAGTTGAAGGTTGCACTGATGCGGGGAGTAATTTAATGCAAAATGTTCAAAGCTAAAGTTAACTTCGTTTCCTTTCACAGCATTAAACGGCACAATTTTATCCCACACCATATCTCATGTCTCAGATATTTATAACTTATGCCACAGCCATTTAAAGGTTTCACTCCATTTTCCTGTTAGAGATGCTCTGATGGCACAGGTGTCCTGACACAAATTATGACAAACAGCTTCTCATCCATTCCCACAAAATCCACATCTCTTTTCTCTATCCCATCCACCACTAGTGTCTAGCCCTTGTTTTCAAAATGTCCCACCACTTCCTTTCCTCACCAATCATCCCTGGCTTACAACCAAGCCAGACTCCATCCTTACCAGCCCAGAATATCCACTCCCACTGCCCTCTTATTAATCTAATGGCAATCACATGCCTCCTCCTTCCATACCCAGCTGTCTCCCATGCCTGCAAGAAATTCCATGAAAGCATCCATGATTATAATTCAGCAGTCTCTCTTGTCTCTGATGGGGAAATAATGCTGGGAAGTAATACAGGGAAGCAACCCCACACTCATTGCCCCATGTGGGACTTAAGGCTTCAAAAATTACTTTTAAAAAAAACAAAAAAAACCAAACAGAAAAGTGACAGAAAAATACATACTGGAACCTTCCGAACCTATAAGTTATATCAAAATCTAGTTTATTTCCTAGAGTTGCAACATTGTTCTTAAATAGAAGGACTGTAGCTTTACTTTAAAAGTATAAAGAAATTAAATCATTTTTCAGTTTTTAGCAGTAGTAGATACATCTGGACTAGGTAGGAGCTTTTTCTCATCTTTCTTCTTTGTACAGAGTCAAATCACAATTTCTTCTCACTAATCTACAATATTTGTGGATTTAAATACAGAATCCACACTTGTAGTAGTCTCATAACCTTTCAGAGGAAGCACCCTGTCCTCAAAGGCCAGGACTAATTTTGTGTTAGAATATTCTAAGTCCCCCTAGCTTATCCATTTTCCTCTATCAATCCCAAACACATCTATGCATTTCAATCAAGGAAAGGTCAAGATATCAAGCACAATATGACCCTACCTCAAGCTTCACAAATAGTTTGTGATAAATTTCCTGTTATGACAATGCAAGTAAAAAGAAAAAAAAAATATATAAAAATAGAATCCATTAGTGACTTGGAAAGCTTCTTGCTACATAAAATAAATCCAATCAAGAGAGAGAAAACTATTCCAGACAGCATATGCCTCTGTCTTGACATTACTGAGAGCACTCTACAGAAAAAGCAGGTCGCATGTTGGAAGCTTTGCTTTCATTATAAGTCTTCATGCATTTATTTCTCAATCATAACCATAATATAAGGTGTGGGGGATTAGGCTTTGTGTAGCCCACACCCAGGTTTCAAGTAGAAGCTCTCTCTTTCTAGCCTTAGTTGATTTTCTTGTACCTCTCATAAAAGTTTACTCTGACAAGAAAAGAAACAAACTATACTCCAATGGTTGTATTACTTCTGTAAGAATACTGTACCTCAAGTTGCACAATAAGTTGACAAACCAGTGAAAGGAGAAAAATAAAGAAAATATTATATTTGCAATTATGATTCTTTCTATAGCAAGCTATATGATTTCACACATGACATTCAACCAGCCTTGAGCAAAATAAGGAGGAAAAAAAACCCCAGACACAATTATCAATAGCATTTTCTATGGAACCAAAAATACAGACAACTCCATTCTAGTAATGTGCCCTGACTTACATCTTCCACCTTGCTTTCTCAGTGGAGATCATGAAGTGACTATTTGCCATGCCAGCCTCCTCATAGTTGCCCAATGCTCTTTGGACTGCTCAGGAGCCCTTTCAGGGACTAACAATCCTCTATCCAAAAGCTGTCTCCCAAAATTTTACTCAAGAATCAAGCTGTGCCTCCAAATCCTGAGAATGTTCTGGTGAAGCCTCCAGAGAAGAAGGCTTCTTTGTCCTTCATTGCCAGGAGTGGGGTCTCCCACAGGATGGGTGAAAGGCAGCAGGCCCTCAGGAAAGCATCCCTATCTCCATTTTGTATCAGAAATCCCCCAAGTGGGGCACACATGGGTCTACAGCAACTTCTACCTCACTTGGCAATTCTGGAGTTCATGCATCCAGAGAACCACTTCAACAAAAGGGAAGGAACAGTCAAAGAAATAACGTCCTTATCACATTTTCCTTTCTACCTTCCTAGATGTTAATGGATAGGAAGTTACTCCACATGCCATCTCCTCTTCCACCTAAAAATCTGGCAGTAACAAAACCCACCCTGTTCTCTGCCCATTCTTCACAATGCAAAACTCCAACAATGCAACTCACCTGCCCGCACACACTACACTGTGAAATTTGCACTCCTTGCAGCCTGTTAAATATCTTCCACACTTGGGCTGTGTTGGCCTGAAAGACCCTCATGCTTACTTTCACCTCAGCTACACAAAACAAACACTTTCTCAAACATTGACTGGAAGTACATTGACTAGAAATCTTCCTTAACTGAGACAGCAGTTCAAAAGAGGAATCACTGTTCAAACTGTCTGGATTTGGTTTAATTTGTTTTAGGTGCAAATTCTGCTACCAGATTACAATTCCAGGGTAAGCTTGTGAGGGGCAGTTCAGAACTCCCCACCCGAAACCACACTACCTTAGGAGACCTGCAAGGATTTCAACCACCTTCCAGGACTGTCATAAGCAAAGCAAGCAACTACCAAATTACATCCAAAGACCAATGACAGAGACAAGCTCTTTCCCATATACTTCAGGCTCCCATATCCAAAAACCTCCTCTCAAGCAGCAGCTCCTCCCAGCCCATCAAGGCTCCTTCCCACCCCAAGCAAGGCAGGTGGTCCCCATCACTCCTCCCAGGGCCCAGGTGCTGCTCCTTCCCCACAGTTCTCAGCCTCCACCCAACCTCTGCTGCATCTGAGCCCTTTGCTGGGACTGCTCCCAGGAGAAAGGTATGGGAACACTCCAGCCAGGGCCCCCAGAAAGCATTTCCCCCATCTCTCTGCAAGCCCCAGAAGGGTCTCATCTGCTGCCAGCACAGCACACCTCCCAGCTGGGAACCACCACACTGAACACTTTCTATCTGGCCTTGCTTTTCCTCTCTCTGCAGATCTCATCTCCAAACAGGAGAACGATCCTTTGCATTTTATTGAAATAGTCCAAAGAAATTTGAAGACGGATAAGTTGTAAATCTTAACAGTTTGTCATCAAGTTTTTAATGTTTGAAATGTTCAAAGTAAAAACAAAAGCAAATACATCTAATAATTTGCCTACTGTATCCAGAATCTTATGGCAATAATGAAATTCAATCCACACAAACTCTCAGATTAAGCTAAAAGGAGTAGTTTCTATATCTTATTAATTATAAGTAAAAATTCCCCCCAATTTTTAGTGCTGATGAAAATTAATAGCTTTCATGCAGATAAATGAAGTGTACCTCTATGTTCAATTTAGTTTTCCTGAAGAGTGGCAAGAGCCTGAGAAGAAACTCAACTAGAACAAAATCTTCACAAAAAAAAAAAAAAAAGAAGATTGCAGTTTTGCTTTTCTTTAAATAGAGAAAAATAATAACTGAGCTTCTTTTCCAAGATGACACTAGATAGCATTTCTAAATATTTTCATCCACCCAATCTATTTATTATTCTTGTTTTCTCTTTCCACAAACATCCCAAGACTTTCCATTTCTGAGACTTCAAATTAAAGACTTTCATATGGCTAGCTTCAGTCATACAAAGTTCAAAAATAGTATAAATGCAGAACAATATTAAGACCATAAATCTAAATGTACATTAATTGCATCCAGTACGCAGCAAAAAGCTTACCCGTGATAATCGAGAAAATTAAGAGTAAATCTTTATTAAAACACAGTCAGAACCAGGAAATTAGAACTGTATTGCTTCTTGTATCTGTTTACAACAGGAAAGGATCACAAGTGATTATTCGTTCAGATTTCTGTTTTGCTCTAAAGTAGGCCAGCCAGCTCAGCACTTTTCTTAAGATTATGAATACTTGTCTGCCCTACATATGGTTTAGGCTGAAACCAATCAGTTGAGCTGAAACATACAGCAAAACCGACTATTGTCATTCATTTTCAGCTATAATGAAGAAGTGCAGAGAACAGGTAGAAAAGGATCAGATTTTAAATACTTTTAAAATTTGCTTTGCCATTAGAACAGTTCACTAAGGATCTCACTGATTTCCTCGCTATTGGATTAACACTTCATCAAGACTCAAGAATAATTTGTTATTAATTAATAGCTCTTTAACCACTTGTTTTCTCTGCTAGTTTTCCAGTTCATTTTTGTACATTGATTACCTCATTTAGTAAGAAAACTGAGTGCTGAACTGTATCCAGTAGACTTTCACATTACTAGGATATTCAGGATGCAAACACACTGCAAGAAGCCTTACATCAAAACTTTAAAAACATATGAAACAAAAGAATTCCTTGAATTTTTAACTGACTTTTTTTTTTTTTTTTGCTCTTTCCCCCCCCACAAGCCATCCTTAAGATTTTTGTTGCTATTTGGAGGAAGAGAGGTTACATAATAGAAGGTTGCTATCTTGAGTTCAAAATAGAAAATAGTACGTTCTCAAACAAATTGTGCTGTTTGGAAGATGGGAACTGCAGAGAGCTTTGCTAAAATTGTTTTTAGCTTGTTTTTCTTAAAAGTTAGGTGGTCTCATTTTCTAGAGCTGCTTAGCACCCATAGACTTTATGAAGTCATTACCTTCATAATATAAGTTAATCATGGGGATAAAAAACCTATCATATTTGGGTTTTCCTTTTCCATTTAAGATATAAACATTGTCAAACCATTAGTACAACACTTCTGTCAGATTAACACCACTCAAAACTCTTAGCAGGTATCATAGCTAGGCAAAACAAAAAAAACCAATAAAAGGCTACAAAGCAAGTTTGTTTAACACAAAGACAATGTGCTTAGTATTTTGAGGTATGAGTATTTTTGCACCAGGGGAGTAGCATACCTTTCATCAGCTGCAGAGCCTTGGTGTCAGATGGCGATGTAATCCAAATGGGTCTCAGCAGCAGCATGTTCCACAATATCCACAAGTTTCAGCATGGGGCTCTTCCATTTCCCCCAGGAGACCATTAACCATTACTTTGAATCCAAACAGCTAAGATGTTAAGCAGCTGCATGGTCCAGTTTAAACCATGTTAAGCAGCTCTGAGGAATCCCAAGCTGTATTCCACCACTCGAAGAGGAATCCAATATGGCACCCATCACACACTGATGTTCTGGCAACCATCCCATTTTCCCAACAATCATGTTGTGACCTGTTCAAATATGAGGAAGAAGTGTTAGTTCAGCATAGTAACTCTGCCACACCACTTGGGGAATAACATACGAATATAAAGTTATGTTCTTCTGAATAATTTCAAACACAAATTTCTTCACAGATTTAGACACATCCTAAACTCAAAGCCTGGTGATGGCATTTTGCTTTAAAAACATTGTGGGGCTGGAGTGTAACAGAAGTTTTAAGAAAAAGGCTTTCATATATCTCTACAGATTGCACAGTTTTACCTTCCAGAAAGCACTGAAGTGACAGGGGAAAAAGGTAATATAAAGGCTCTTCAACTGCCGTGTCAGGTATTTTAAAACTAATGAAAACAGTAAATCAACAAAAAAAATCTCAAGTAACAAAACTAAAACTCATCAACCCCTTTGAGGGAAACGTGATCTTCTCTGCCACCTTAACCCTCTTGCAGTGTCTCCCCACAGCACCTCCATCAGCAGATGTGCTACTTCAGCTGGGACCTAAACTGTGAGCACCACTGATGGCATTTGGACCAGGAAGAAGCCAAAGCAGCCAAACCCACGTCAGTCTACTCTGGTAGTCCCTCTGTGCAATTCCTTCAGACATGCAAAAAGAAATTTGACTTAGGTTGGCAAGGGGACTATAAGGAATGGAGAGAACAGTCTGATTACTCTGCACAGGAGGGAACAATGACGTGAAGAACAGCATCATGTCTGCCAAGATGGAGTGGGAGAAAGAGAAAAGAACAAACTTCCACACTAAGGACAACAGAGAGGAACTAGAAGAAGCTTTTAGAGACTGGAAGATGCATGTACACGGAGACAAAGATGAGAAGAAAGGAGATAGTGAACACTGGTGAACAGGAATTGTTGCTAGAAGCTCTGTCTGCATAACTTGGATGTAGGGCAGTCCACAGAAGAATAAGTTTAGGAGAGAACAAGAAGATTTATATTTGCTTCACATCAGGAGAAACGAGCGTTTCTACACATGGAGGAAAGGAAAGATCCTAAGGAGTTTTTCATGAAAAATGCAAGCAAGAATAAATGGGAGTAGAAGTAGAAGAATAGGTGGGAAGAGATTAAGGAGGTTGAGAATGAATAACAATAAAAAGTGAAAAAGTAGACCTCAGAAATTCTGAAATGGGTAGAATATAAGGAGGGAGGGGGACAATTAGGAAATTGGGACAAGAAAATACAAGAAAGTCGAGGACTAGGATGAAAAAAGAGAAAAATGGACAGTTATTACATAGAAAAAGAAGATGGGGAAATAATAAGATACTAAATTGATCAAAATAATTAAGAAAAATACAGAGAGCGCACAAGTAAGTTTTCTGGAGTTGTGATGCTTGCTCTAGAAAGCATGAACCAAAAGCAATGGAACAGAACCCAAGGCAACTCCTGCGTTTCCAGAGAGACGAAGGGAATTGCACTGAAGCCCAGCCGAGGAAGGGCCAGCCTGGACTGACCCTTCTCACTCTGCCCTTCGCTACGACCAATGCATTCGGAAGAATAAAGTCCTCCCTCTGGTCCGTCCCTCTTCTCCGAAAATTGTCCCTCGGCACTTCTGCGCACCTTGGTTCCCTGGGATGGTCCCACAGGAGCAACGTGTGACCCTCTGTGGTGTCTCGGGCCCCGCCACCCAGGCTGGCACACGGCGGAGCCCCCACCTTGCCCTTGCTGCGCGCTGCCCTGCCCAGCCCCACGGCCTTCACTAGCCCCCCACTCCCTAGCCACGGCCGCCAGGACTCCCTACAATCCCATCAAGTTTACCCCGTCTTCAGCTTTTCTCTGTGAAAATTCTTAAAAACACAGCCCGGTCCAGAAAGCCCTCCGAGTCCACTTCTCTAACCCCGCCAAAAAAAAGAGAAAAGTTAAGCCTCTAAAATAAAACAAAGCAGTCGCAAAAAGGAGGCAAGGCTCCCCCGAGCAGTGCCCCCCAGCCCGCATTACCGGAGTTCGGACGCAATGACTGCCTTATCCTCCCCAAAAATACCTGCATGTGCTCCCAAAAGTACAAAGGAAAGGCTGGGCTGGCCCGCAGCCGCCTCCGCTGCGCTCCCAGACCCGGGCGCGGATGGCAGGGCGGAGGGGGGGGTGACGAGGGAGCCGGGAAAGAACAATAAACCCCAAGTCCAAACGTACCTTCTCTTTTCTCTAAACTGTGAAACCAGATTTCCTTAGAAGCCTACGCCGGGGCTCTTTGCTTTTAAGCGGCAGGAGAGCTCGAAGAAAGTTGAGTAAATCTCTTCGGATGAAGTTGCCGAAGATGAGTTAACCCGGGAGAGGCGAGGGAGAGATGGAGAGTTCATCCGAGTTTCTCCTTTTGTTCAAGTTGCCCGAGCAGACAAAGAGCCGGCAGCGGCGGCAGGTCCCCCGCGCCCCTGCTCCCCCCGCGGTCCGGGCGCCGCCGGGGTCCCGTACTGCCCTCGCCCCCCGCCTCCTCCCAGCACCGCAACTTTCCGTCTGCTCCATCCCTCCGCAGCCCCGACCCCGGCTCCGGCGCAAAACTTCCCTCGAACTGAACCTCCCAGAAAAAGAAAACAATTTAATTCAAGGCGGGGGAGTGGGGGGTGGAAAGGGAGAGAACCATCTCTCAAATCATTATTTCCGGTAGATGCACCTCTTTGTTTGGATTCCCCCGACTGTCAGTGAGGACAAGCCTCTGGGGATCTGCTTTCGGACAGTTTGATCTGCCGGAATGAGACGGGCAAACGCAGGACATAAAGAAAAATAACTTTAAAAGAAAGAAAGGGGGCGGGGGGTAGTAAATAGAAAACAATATAAAACTCCGGAGTTGCGAAATGAACCCGTTTTCCACGGACACGGGAAGTACATAAATAAACAACTGAAGGGGAATTTCGGAAAACTGTTGGTTCTCTTCCCCTTCGCACTTTTCCAGAGAACGTAACAAAAAAAGCCCCCCGAAACCTCCTGGCCGCGGCTCCGTGCCGCCGCCGCCAGCTCCTGGCATCCCTACCTGTTGCGTAAAGCGCAAAGATGGGGCCGACCGCATCGGTCCCAAAGAAACCCAAAAGCAACGAGGGGACTGCCCGCACCCCTCGGCCCCTCCACCTGCCCTGCAGCAGCTCCCACGGGGACACCCGACCGGAGCTTTGCCGGCAGTCCCGGCGCGTCCCCGGGAAGGCGCGGCTGCCCCGCGCCCGCCGGCCCGGCCGTCGGGGCGCCCCGGTCCCCGCCGAAAGTTCGGCGGGGCGGGGCCGGGGTGCGCCGCGGCCTCGCACCGAGACAAAAGGAGCGCGGAGCAGCGCTGCAACTCACCTTGGAGGGAGAGAGCAAGGCTGAAGAGACACCTTCCGTCTCACTCCTCCTCCTTCTCCTTCCCACCCCCCGGCCCTGCGGCGACGGCGGGGCCGTGGGACAGGCTCATGCTGGGGACCGGGGCGCGATCACCCGGCTCAGCCCCGCCGAGGGTCCGCTCCCCGACACTAAACAAAAGCGGGGGGAGCGGCCCTGCCGCCCCAGCCACGCCTGCCCCCGCTGTCCGTAACTTTTTGGTGCCCAGCGAGCATCCCAGCGAGCCGGTCCTGCTCTCGGGAAGGACGGGAAAGCGCGGCGGAACGGGACCCCCACGTCGGGGCAGCGGGCCCGGGGCTGCCGGCAGGGCGGGAGCGCTGCCGGGAGGTGCCGCCGGGTGGGGGGGCCACGACACGGACCCGCTGCTCATTGTCCGTCCGAGGGTGTGCCCGTGGCAGGGCGGCGGGGACGGTGCGTCAGTGCCCACTGCACGCCTGGGGGTCTTGTGAGTTTGTGCCCTGCGTGTGCACAGTGCACATGGGTGCCAGAGGCTCCAGCCCTCAGGACCTTGCCTACCAGGCCTGAAAGATGCCCCCAGTGCTGTTACGTTATTTTCGGTTCTCTTTTTGGTTTGTTTGTTTGTTTTCGTGTTGGTTTGGTTAGGGTTTGTTTGTTTGTTTGGGGTTTTTTGCATTAGAAGCAAGCGGAGCCTTGAAAAAGTCACTAGGAAATGGTAGTTAATAGCAGCCCACACCCAATACGGTAGGGCTAGTTTTTCAAAGCCAGATAACAGAGGATCATCTTGAGATGTGGGGGCTTTTTAGAAGGAAAAAGAGAATGAAAAGGGCACACTATTTAGCCTTTGGTTAAGTTGACAACTTCTACAGTCCCTGCTCACCTATGACTCTTCCTATTTTCCTTCAGTTCATGTTCATTTCATGCTAACAACCCCCAACTTGTCCTTCTTCCAGCACCTTTCCCCCTCCCCATCTTCCCTAGCTTTGAGACTCATTCGAAGCGTTTCCTCCTACACAATAATGTCAGCCTCAAAATTTTGTTCTTCAAAACATTTTGCAACTCCCCACCCAGGATCAACCTTTTTCTCCTCATGTCCCAGAGAAACTGCCCCCAGCTCTTCCACTGCTGCCTGTGATTTATGCTGCTTTCAAGCACTGTCTTCCTACATTCTGCTGCAATGTACATTGCTGTTGGTTTTTCATTATAGATTTCTGGGGTGAAATGATAATACAAATGATACTAATATCATAGTGTAATATCTGGGATGAGAAGTGCATTCTTGTAGTCATTCTTCATCACTCACCTTCTTCAGCCCTTCTGCACTGAGTCCTCTAGAGCAACTATCATAACACGTTTAAAATTTCCCCCTAAATTATTTTCTATGCACTGTTTCCCCCTTCCATCCATTTCTGACTTTTCACAGGTTTTTATTCTCTCCATCCACACTATTTCCATAGTTGTTTTGTCCATGTTTCTCTGTCCACCTCCACACTTTTGTACCTTTAATCCTTTGGTTCTATGGTGGAAGAGGGACGTTGACTGCACCCTTCCTTACTTACACCCTTATTTTCTCTGGTTTTCACATGCACTCTCTTAGCAGGGCACAGTGGAGTCCAGCAAACATGTACTCTTCTGCTAACACATATATATTTTTTGCTGTGTTTCTTTCTCAGATGGTTCACAAATCCAGTGGAAGACTGTCCTGTTGCTTGCTGGTTGAGCATTGTGGCACAACCAGCAAACATCTTACAAAGAGCTACTCTTAGTGGCTTTTTCTGGAAAAACATAAATTGTACAAGAAGCTCTTTGTGTCATGGGATTTTGGCTCTGGCAGACATCAATGACATGTCACATAAAGGTATAACTTGCTGAGAATTTGTGAAGATGTTGATTTTCCCCATGGTCTGCCAGCTGAACTGGAGTTTGTGGGACAGGTAAACATGATCATCCCTCTGCACTTCTTTTCTTCTCTTGGAAGCAGGAGGCCAAAAGCTTCTGAAAAGATTTAATCATATACCTTGTAATTCTCTGATACTGGCGGTATTTAAACAAAGTATGTGTATATCTTATTGCTTCATTATGAGTGATAAAGGTTACTAATCATTGGATCAGAGGTCACCAGTTGCCTAGGATCCCATAATCATAGATCACATTCAACACACAGAAAGAGAGGAGAGTCACCGTTGAAAATATCTTGTGAAGAGCTATCTGAGCAAGGATGAGAAAAATACAAAAATTGTTTGAAAGGACAAAAAGGTCAGAAACATTTCAATGAAATCTATTGTGTCTTATAGAAGGGTTTATTTGATGGGTAAGTGGCCATCCGCCATTGAAACAGTAAAATTTGGTTGAAATTCCCTCGTGGTTCATTGGCCAGGTAAAGAGAAGCATTAAGAGATAAAAAGGAATATGTAACAGGCAATTGTAAAAGGAGCAGTTTATGATAATTAACATGAAGTAGAAATTATATAATGTAGAACATTATTTGGAAAAGTCAAAAACATTGCATAAAAATCCACATCTTGAATGGATGAAATTAAAATAATTTTACAGTAAGTGGGGAATGAAGCATCACCTAATAATGTTCATAGGCCTGTCAGTTCTAATCATGAGACAAAATATTCTACTAATGATACCTGTGCTCTGCAAGTGGAAAAATAAATATTGCACACAGAAAATTACCTGCCTTTTGGTCTTTGGGCAGCACCTATCTCCAATAAACATTGAATCCTTAGCCCCAGATGCCTTGCATCAAAAAACAGTTGGTACTTTATGTCACAGTGATGTTCAGTTTAATAAATCCTGGAATGCCACGGAAATTATGGGAATCTATTGCCAGCATTGTGCCAACATGAGAAAGGGGCAAACAAAAAGAAACAGATTACAATATTCCATTTTGCCTGACATTCACTGCTTAAAAAATAGTGGAAAGCCTGACATGAGATTACACTCAGGGAGAGCTAAGGATAAGAATAATGATCCTAAAGTACTGTTCCTTCATCTTTAATTCTTTTTTTGCCTTTGTATTTAAATTTCACTGGATGCAGAATGGGTTGGCATACAGATCTAGTGACAGCTCCACATGCTGACTGATCTGGCTTGAAGAAAGTCATAACAGTGTAGAAATTTCCCATAGAGCAGCAATATTTAAATATTTCCAAATGGCAGTGACCTAGTCTCTTCTGGCTCCCAGATAATGGAAACAACTGGTTTATACTACCTGTGCTTAATTTCTAAATCTCCATATGATTTTTAATCTGCTTCCCAAGCCTCCTCAAGAAAAGGATTCATCAAAATTAACTCTAGATAAAATTTCAGGACTTTTAAGATCACAAAAGTTCATCAAATCATTATATAAAAGGTCAAAATTCTGTCCTTGGCAAACTAGACAGAAAACATAATCCAGTTTCTCCTGTATTTATCCTGATCGTCCATATTCCTCTGAAGTCTGACTTCCAGAAAAGTGTTCCATTTTGCTAAAACATTGTGTGACACACAGTCAATCACTTTTCTTAAGAACAAAGCCAACTATAACCCTAGCTCTTAAAAAAAAGAAAACAACAAAACAAGAACAAGGGCTGGACTTCACTTTAAATCAAAATTTGTCTGCCTTTAGTTTCTGGTTACTTTTAAAATTTATTTTATGTCTCGCCACCACATTAAATTAGTGTACAGCTAATTTTATAAATGGGGCCCTGAAAGCAAGATTGGCTGCACAGGACAGGAAACCTTCCTGCAGAGATAATGTACTTAGGGGATTGCTTTAATCTCTTTGAGGGATTACTTACATTAACTTGTTTAGGTTCCATTACATTTACCAAGAAAACATACAATTGCTTGAAGTTTGCCAGCTGAGTGAGCTTCTGTGGCTGTAACACCCATCCAGCATTTGGTTGCCACACTGAGGGCAATGGCCACTTAGAAGCACATGTCAGTGCCACAACAGTGATGTGAAGACTGGGACCCCCCAAGCCCTGTGTTTCATGTAGCTGCTGTAAGCACCTACCATGCAGATCAAAATGAAGAGTAGCCTAGCCTGCAGCAGGGAGCTGGGTGCTGATTATGTCTCACTCCTTTACCACAGAGTGCCCGGAAGAGGAAGCTGGTTCCAGTTCTTTCTATTTTAATACATCTGCATTAAACTCACTGAACTCATAGAAAAGTTAGCATACATCAGCAGCAGTAACTGTCTGCTTTCACTGTGAGAAGAAAAAGATGCACGAAAAGTTCAGTGTTGCTTAACCCTGCTTCCCTGAGAAGTGAGCTACCACTCATCCTCCAAGGGCATCTGAAAATTCTGACTTGACCATGAGCTTCTGGATGTTGACATGTGTAGGAAGATGAGCAGTACAGCAGATGATCAGCAAAATGTGGTCATTTAGGGGATAATTCAGAGGACCTGCTGACCTCCTAGAAAAATTTTTTCTTCTCATTTTATTTTTCTATATGCAGAGGTTGATTTCACCACTACTTTTTTTTTTGTAGAGGTGTGAATCGAATCAATAGGTCAATACACTCCTGTAAATGTAAAGACCGAGAAAGACAAATCTGCAAATGAAAGAATTGTTTTGGCATGAATATATTCTTCTCTGTAGACACATACCCAGCAAACTAATAGAATGTTTATTTTTTGGGGAGTACAACATCTTACTCTAGAGAAAGAAAATACAATTTGTAACTGATTTGCAACCAGCTGTATCTTCCTAGTGTTTTCTCCTAAACCAGAAAAAGGGTAGTGAAATCCTCTCTGGTCTTCTTTTCCATCAAGTCTCCATTTTGATCAAACCAAGGAAAGTGTTAGCTTGTAGACCCCATAAACATAACGTTTTTTTAGATACATACACCAGGGCCTCTTTGTCACCTCCATTTACATCTGATTTTGTTGGGATTTTGGGGGGATGGGGCGATGTTGTTGTTTTTTTTTTTCCAAACCCACCCTTTTCACGAGGCAAATCAATAATCAGACACAGACCTGACTCTATTCTAATTGTTTCTTTCACTTTTTCCTCCAGAGCCTATGGTTTTACAAACAGATCTTGTACAAGAGTCCCTAGAGAAACAGATAATTCCCAAGCAAATGCAAAAAAGTGTTTAGTTCAGCAATAAGTTAATATATGATGATTGCTAGTGCAGTTTCTATTCTTCACAAATGAAAATTTTTATTATGAAGAAAGAAATCTTCATTGCAAGTTGAACAAATGAAGAGCTCCATATTATACTAGTCTTAATAGATAAGGTCAAAATCGTTGCTTTTCTATATTTTTCTTCTCATTTATTCTGTGTATGCATACTACTTAAATAAATTATTTTAATCAAAATAAGACTAAGTTTGGGGAGCTCTTTTTCATCCCTACCTTCTTCAACCTGAAAGTTTTAAAATATTAACCTGGACTTATTCCTTCCTGAACATTTTGATTTTTTTTTACATATATTAAGTTTAAATATAGCAACAAAATTAGATACTGCATAGAGATTATCTAATGTATATCTACCTTCACCTTCAAAACTGTAAGAAAAATATGACAATTTGTTTTGGATGTTTGAGCCTAGCATTCTGAATATAGTGTTTGATAATATCCATTTTTCCCACCCCCAGACAATGGTCAAGTCACTTCTAGTTGCTTTTCAACTGATTTAATTAATTGTCCTCCTCTTTGGTTTATATTGAAAATGTCAGCCTTTGTACCTCACCATTTTGTTATTTAAGAAATCACCCTACAATATTGACAAAGGTGCTGGACTAGAATTATTGTCAATATGAACACTTTGGTTCATAAAACTTATTGAGCAGTCACCTGGATATTTGAGAAGCAGGGAGACTACAAAATCCTTTTCCTCAATACCCTGATATAGCAAATACACAGGACAATGCCAGGAAAAAGATTTTAATCCTATCTACAATCTTGGCCTTGTTTAACAGGGCTTTGTGCACCTTGTTTTCATATGAAAAACCTGTTTGTAGCTTAATAATATATCCTTGTGCCTTCATAATATGGCCAGATAGATACACAGACAGAGGTTTTTGTGGTCAGCACAAAATCTAATTTGGGACTTCCCCATCTCCACAACCATAGCCAGTCCTACAAAAAAAAAAAGCGCTTCCGCTTCATGTGGGTGCAGTGTGGTTACACTGTCTGCAGCCCTCAAAAAAAAAAAAAATAAAAAGGTCTATGAGACAGCACACACTTCCCCTGCAGGCACAAAGGGACAAGAGAAAGAGCCAGCCCAGACAGTGCAAAGCTGCTTCTCTTCTGGCTTTGGACATAGTCAGTGCCAGCAAGGACCAGGGCACGGGAAGCTTGTGCAGCCAGAGGGGTCTGCTGCTTTTTGGGACAGCTGGAAAGAGCCAGATGAAGGAGGGAGCAAGTGAAGAGCTGAGGAAAGGGAAGAGGATGAAGAACAGACCCTGCTATCCTGTCAGGGGCCATGCAAGCAGGCAAAGCCTCCTCCAAGCACGAGGCTGTCCAGGCCACCACGAGACTGCACTGCAGTTCCACCCACACCAGCAAAACAAGGCTTGTCTACCCTGCAGAATACCACGTTCTCCTGCCAGCAAAGATCCAGCAAAGCAACCCAGCCTCCCTGCTGTGATTTTGGCATGTGTAACTATTGACCTACTGTGTCTTTAGGTCTTACGAGTTTGACCCTTTCCACACAGAAATAGGTATGGCAAAAATGTGGACATACACCTGCCATTCTGAAGGATGATGGAATATAATTTGTTTTTGCAAGAAATATCAAGGTCACCCTAAGCACAGAAATACTATTCAGCTCTGGTAAAAGCAGCATAGTAAATATAGACATGAGATAAACTAACTGTCTGTTTTTCCATTTGCCTGTGACCTCTATTACTGTTCTTTGTTGCTTTGCCTATAACCTCTCTAATTGCCTTTTTGGTCCTTTAGGTCAATATGATTATCAATCTCAACACTGCCACTGTTTTCAAATTTTTCAAATAAAACCTTATGTGGAAAGTTACAACCCTATTCTATTTGTGAGTTATTAAAAAATTAGTGCCTTTGACTAATACAGACTCCTTTCAGTAGTACATTTATATTCATAAAAGGGTAGCTATTCAGTCTTATCACTTTATTTCTCTTTTGTCACTATTTACACAAATAATTTACCAGTTTCCACCCCTCACCTCTGTGTTTCACATATTTAAGAACCATCATTAAAATCCACATTCATCGCACAGTCTCCACTCACAGCAACAAAACCAAGCAAATAAAACAAAACAAAAATCCCCTACACAAAGAACAAAATAACAATTTACACAAAGCCTACCCCTTGTCCCTTCACCACAATTACAACAAAAACTCCTCATGATCATTCCAGTCTCTAACATTGTTCAGTAATTCTTTTACCTGTTACTTCTCCCTGTTACTATCCTTATCTCAAAATCTTCATGATCCTGGGTTTTGGCACCAAAATCACTGTAGTGGGCTGACCCTGGCTGGATGCCAGGCACCCACCAAAGCTGTTCCATCACTCCCCTCCACAACGGGACAGGGGAGAGAAAATATAATTAAGGGTTCATGTATTGAGACAAGGCCCAGGAGAGATCACGTGGTAAATACCATCAAGGCAAAGTATACCCAAATTTGGGATATTAATTGAATTTATTACTAACAAAATCAGAGTTGGATAATGAGAAGCAAAATAAATCTTAAAAACACCTTCCCCCCACCACTCCCTCCTTCCCATGCTTTACCTCCTACTCCAGTGGTGCAAGAAGACATGGAATGGGAGTTATGATCAGTTCATCACACACTGTTTCTCCTGCAGCTCAGGGAGAAGACTCCTTCCCTTGCTCCAACATGGGGTCCCTCAGTTCTCCAGGAACTTCTCCAACATGAGTCCATCTCACAAGCAGCAGTTTCCATGAAATGCTGCAATGTGGGTCACTCTTCCGTGGGGTGCAGTCCTTCAAGCAGAGCCTGGTCCAACATGGGTCTCCCACAGGGTCAAAAGTCCTACCAGGGAACCTATTCCAGTATGATTCCTCTCTCTACACATTTGTAGGTCCCTACCAGGAGCCTGTTCCAGCACAGGCCTCCCACGGGGTCACAGCCTCCTCCCAGGCATCCATGTGCCCCAGTGTGGGACACTTCCATGGGCTGCAGGTGGATGTCTGCATCCCCATGGACCTCCATGGGCTGCATCCCCATGGACCTCCATGGGCTGCACCCAGGATTGCAGAGGAATCCCAGCTCCAGTACCTGGAGCACCTCCTCCCTCCTTCTTCAGTGACTTTGTTGTCTGTGGAGTCACTCTCATGTGTTCTCACTCTGCTCTTCTTTGGCCACAATTACATCTGCACAATAACTTTTTTTCTTCTAAAATATATTATCACAGAGGTGTTACCCCATTCCTGATCAGCCCAGCCTTGGCCAGCAGTGGGTCTGTCCTGGAGCTGGATGGCATTAGCTCTGCTGGACGTGAAGGAAGCTTCTGGCAGCTTCTCACAGAAGACATTCCTTTAGCCTCTGCCTCGGTACTGAAGCCTGGCCGTGCAAACTCAGTGCATTATCCTGATAACGTTTTCCAAAACATATCCTTGTTTTAATAAGGACTAAAATACAAACTGCACACTGAAAGCTAGCATCTGGAGGAGTCCCAGTCTCGACAAAGGTTATTTGGTATGAATGAAATAAGTGTAATGACAATGTCCATCTAATGAAAGTTCAATTTATCCCTGTATTCCATGAGTAAGAAGATACAATACATACAGTCTCAATGAGAGACTGCTTGTGCTGCCTCAGGAAAGCTGAGATGTATATTTGTGAGTATTCATAAAACAGGACATCCAGGAGATCGTTTTGCTTAAACCTATGATTTCTAAGTAGAGACTCAATCCAGAAGTCAGTGGAATGACTGAAAAAAATGTCATTGACACCAGTATTGACAATGTCTGCCCACGTGCAAACACAAACACAATATGAGGTCAGTGCTTTCTCCAGCCTCACTCATGCAATCTCCCACAAAGTGAGTTCATGCATATGTGTCTGACTAATACATGAAAGCTGTAATTTTGGATGTTTCAGTCAAGTTCTATGGTGAGTTCCAAAGGCAAGAGCTTGAAACATTAAAACTTTTTCCCAGCCTCTCCCCCCTCCCGTATTTTCTGACCTGTTATTTTTAAGATAATGTAGCAAATTAAAAAATAATAAAGCACAAATAAGCTTAATTATTTCAAATTTGTGCTTCACACAATACCAGAGATGTCATGAAAGGAAAATACAATTGATAATATGGAACAATTTGGAATCAGATTTGAGAAATGCATAATCTGTCAGTAACCTCTGCCTGTATATTCAAATTACAGATTCTGTATTTATTACACATGAACACACTGTGTTTCCAGGTTCTGCCTCCACAGACAAGGAGTAACTAATGCAGTGCGTAGGACAATTGTTGTTTTATATTAGACTCCAACTATACATAACTATTTTCAATAATACATTCACAGGGTCAGCGATCAATTTTTAAAAATATTTATTTTTACAAAGTGAAATTAATTATGGGAGAGGATAAGGAGACGCTGCAATCTTGGTGATGACAGGAAAAACCTGGAGAAAATCACCATGTGCATAAAAAGGGGCAAATATTTACTGGATAAAATCCAGGCAGTGGAGAAATTACTACCTAAAGGCTGCAGCTGGTTGTCTCTACAGATTTAAAGGATCAGCTACCAAGACTGTAATTCTAAGAAAATCTCCTATTAATGGATAAAACTCAACTGCACACTATTTAGTATGGGCTGGGCAGTGAGAAATGAGGTATTCCTTAAGAAAAAGAAGAACTCTGGTTTCCACAATCGCAGGATACTGAATTTGCTTCACTGGTGTGACACATAACCACATCTCGGTGGCAACTGGTGGCTCCCAACACCAGTTCATTTCATAGGTCACCAACTGGCCATCAGATTGTAATGACTTCTGGCTATTTCTAACTGGGATTTAAATCAGTGACCTGAAGTAAAGACACTCATCCTATTACAAGCCTCCTGAGCCATGTAAATTCCAGTGGAGCAGGTTTTTTTTAATTCTTCTTAAGATTACTTAACACAGATATAAATGCTCACAAAAGATCTGAGATGAAGAGAAATCAAGCCTTAAATATTGATAGGGAGCCTCATTCCTGCTTTCTTTAGTGAAAACTCTAGAAACTTCTGGTTTGCATTATTCATTCACTAAGCCAACTACGTATGCAATGTGTGTGTGAGAGGATCTTCAGCAATTTATCAGCTTTAGTGATTGATGGCTGAAAATGCAGATTTTATATTCTAAGACACCTATCAGAAGCACCTGGATGCAGATATCAAAAACACTGAGAGTATTTCATGTGGTGGTTTGTTTCATGTAGACACACTGTACTGAAAAGGTCAGTTTAAAAGCACTGGAATGACTTCTGGGAAATTTCCTTTCCTCTTAAATCATCTACCATCACATGAAATAACAGTCCATTGCCACAGACAGTTGAAAACCTAAAATAAAGGAGCAGTGGAACTCAATTTCTCCCATCTTCATTGAAAAACAGAAGCTGAAAATTCCACTCCAGGAAAAAAAAGTTTCTGCAAATTCAGAATATGAATTGCAGGGAAACCACAGGATTTGGAAAAAATAAAATTTTAAAGTTTTTTTAGACAGCTACATGTGTGAAGTTTAGGTCATTATATTTAATTATATAAAATGAACAAATATCTGTGAAAAACTGAAATTCATGGAAATCATATTGATAATGAGCCAGAGGGTGCAGAGTCATTATTAAACTACTGATGCTGAGCTTCCAGCCATCATATGATCACCAGACTTTTAAAATCTATTTCATTTAGAAAATGTCTAGTTACATCATTCATTTCCAGCCTTTCTTTCTGAAAATTACATAAATACTATATTTATATACCCAGCAAAAATCAAGTTATTATTCTAATAAAGAATTCCAAGAAAAATAAAAATTCTGAAGTTAAAATCAGTGTGAAAAGAGATACTTCCCTTGTTCTATCATCGAGGAAAGAATGTTCTAGTGACACAACATTTTAAAATATTCAAAATTTCAAAATATTATTGATTTTTAACTATAAATAAATACGAATATCTGAAGAGGGAAATGTCCTTTGAAGTGACCACAGACAACACGACTTTCTAGAAACAAGGAAGCATTTTACACCATGAGACTAAACACCCAGTGGGATGACAGATGGCAAATAAACTGTAGACAAATTAGATTCTTAGCCAGGCTGGTGCTGATCTCTGTATATAAAACATTGTATATACACACACACCCCCCAACAGAAATGATTTTGTAAGAAAATTATCAAAACTTACAAGGCAGAGGAGCATTGAGATGTAACTGCAGCCCAAACAACACAAACTTCTTAAATTACCTCCAAAATCAGAAACAACACTACTGAGAGGGGATAAAAGAGTAGCATGAAGTGATATGATTAATTTGCTTTAGGCAATTCTCTCCCACTCTTGTGCCTAGAGGAGGGTACCTACCCTCTTGGAGGGGCATTCTGAGCACAAAGCAGAGAAACGGGATTTATTGATAAACACCTGAAACCCATCATGCCCACCCTTTCTGTCAGTCAGGACTGATTATTCAAGACTTTGTGCGTTAGAGAGGGCTCACACACGGCTTTATTCACTGTCCTGCCCGTCTGACCTGCGGGCTGGTCCTGGCACTGCTGCCTACCAGTGTGGCCACCATCCAGGTTAATTCTGTGCACGGGTGCACAGGGCTGACCAGCCGGCAGAAACTGGGTGCTATTGCAGGATAAAATTCTGCAATACGTTGTAACACGTATTTGGGTTTTGAAAGGTAATGACAAGGATTCTTGGAGTCATGGGATTGTGACCTGCTCCTGTCTGCAAGAGGCACAACCACCTACATCGGTGGTTTAAATTGTACAGTAGGATTTATTAAAAAGAAAAAAATAATAAAGTCGAGATTTGCCTTTATGCACACTCCTGCACCTCCTAGCTTAAGCTAGTTTACATCACCTTCTTCCCTGCTGAGTCCCACAGCCCCAGCTGGAACTGTCGTGTGGCTTATACTACATCCTGCAGGTCCTGAAGAAGGTTCTTCTTGTACTAAAGTATTCCTCAGTTTTCCAATCACTGGTGAAGAGAATTATCTCAGCTTTTACTGACAAAAAGTACCTTTAAAATCAGAACATATATGTATAAATAAGCCCTACTGAACAAAGTGGACAAGCTGAGAAGTAAAGGAGAATTATTTTGGAAGGGGAATGCCTGACTAGAAAGTTACTCCAGGTCCCACTATGGGCACAATCCAAAGCAGATTTAAAGTACTGGTGCCTTTTCTGCTCGAGTTCAGTACACATTGCATAAAATTTCACAAGATGTCACTTCGGGTGTTCTCCTTAGAAAAGTATGAAATATTAAAACCAACCTGAAACACCAAGGCATATTTTCACAATCCTAGGTTGCATTGTGGATAATAAGGTGAAGCTAGCTAATTAACATGAGAGCCAATCTTCGTTTTCTCATCTCTGGTGCTGCTATTTAAGTCATTTTTGGATCTCATGGTGTTTCAGCTGGAGTGCAGAATAGAACAAATAGAGCACAAAAAGCCTTTAGCTGTGCAGGAAGGACAAGGCAGAGCTGCACTGGGGATCACTCCTTGCTCCTCCTGAGCCTGCACAGCCTTTGTCAGGCAAAGCCGTTTGCCCCCAGGAGTGGGGGATTAGGATATTTATTCATAATTTATGCCATTTTGAAAAGCTACTGTCAACTCAAACCCAGCTTCAAGCCAGCATAAAATGACAGGGATAGAACACAAAAATTCATTGCCTTGTGAGGTTTCTGTGGTCTCGTTCTACTGTTGCCTTTCCTATCAAATCCAAAATGTTCAGTTTGGATGTAAGTGTGTTTGAGAAATTTGCATTGTTTCACTTATTCAACAAGGTTTCAATAGCAGAACTAAAAGCAGTCACTTTTCCTTCTTAATTAAGGCCAACATTATTTTGTTTACTTTTCATTATAACCTATTTAAATAGTTCAAACCTCTTTATATATTTATTTTTGGAATACAATTTCTAGGACATACTTATATCCCACTGAACAAAAAATGAGAACTATTTGATCAGAGTGAGTAATTTCTGTGATAGCATCAGAGGTAACACATTATCCAATTCAACACTTATTACTATAAATAATATATTAACTCCTTCTTTATTCTGAATAGCTACTTTATTAAAAAATTCTATGCACAAAGGATGAAATTAAATCTAATCTCTGATATGACACCCAGTAAAATGGACTTATATCCTCTTTCATCTCTCATCTTATTATATATAGCAGGAAACCTTAGAGAACTGTTTATCAGCTGTTAATCAAAACTCAACCTACAAGCACAGCACTCTCAGAATTTTAAACATTTCCTAACTTGTATTTGTGTACACATTAAAGGAATTTATATTCCACCTGTGCAGAAGATCTCATGAGATTCTATCACTATAACTCATACCCATTGGGTATCTTAATTTGTTGCAGAGAAATATTTGGGAACAACTTTGAACTAAAGAAAGTAAGAGGGAAAAAACACTGTTAGTGAGAGCTCCAAGGTGTTGCACATAAAGATATGCAGGGCTGGAGAGAAATTAAGATCTTGAGCAAAAAGGCAAGAAAATTTCCAAGAGTAGCTGCTTGAGGATCAGAGGAAAGGGATGTAGGGATATTTTGAAGTGACTATGTTTATTCCTTTACAAAGTATTAAATAAAAACAAAACACCATCCTCAAATTTTATAGACTTAGTCGTGTCTATGACACATAAAGACAATCTCATTAACATCATTTTCTTCACCATTTAAAGTGTAATTTTGTCTTATTTTCTGAGGTTGTTTTCTATGTGGTTTTGGTTTTTTGGTTTGTTTTTTTTTTTTTTTTTACATTTGCTACATGCTAAAGATTGAAGGTTCAGGAATTATGTGCCCCTGCCTTTACATAGACAAGGCACTACCAAGCACTTGGAACCACAATGACAGACATGCTAACACAAATATGTGAGATGAGTAGATTGTTCCGCAAGGGCTGAATTAATAGTCCATTAATTTCAATTAGCACAGCTGGCTGTTTTAAGTGCTTAGAGCCTTTATACCTGAGAAATATTATGAGCATGGATGGCCAGATAAGACACAGATTAGACAGGACTTAATTAGTACTTTGTTACATTTTCTAGGTTTGAGAGTCACATCAAAAATTTTAATAGGAAAAAGTCAGACTTACTTAAGCAGAAATCAAGAGTTAGAGGTTAAGTCTTCTATTATATTAAAAAAAAAGTTTCTGGCAATTTGTTACCTTATTCATACTTGAAACAACCTTGGTCAAGCAGTTAAAGAGGACTGAGATATTTAGAAGGCTATTTTTAGGGAAAGCTTAAGTTTGTCCTTTTATAATTCAGAGGATCCACTTTGTATATATCTTCCATGTTTTAGAATATATTCGGTGTTCAGTTTTATCATATGTAAAAATGAGGGTCACACAGGATCTGCCAAATAGTTTAATTGGAAGTTTTCTACGGGCAGAGTAGCTTCACTACTTGAAGGAACAGGCAACGATTATGATTAACCAGTCCACACTCACAAGTAATCTTTGTCATCAGGATGAAAGGTTTAAAAAATGTAATTTTTTTTTTTACTGTCTAGTTTATAAAATCAATATGTTCAAGATATCACAGTTAGAAAAGGAAAAACTGTCTTCCCCATTACTCTATACACAAAAGAATGTTAAAAGCACCATATATGTATTTAAATCTAAAAAAATGAACTGTCACAAAACTTGGCTGCATTTTTTCCGATTAATAAGTATAAATGCCTTGTTCAATGTCAAAAATTAAATAACTTATACTTCCCAGCACAACAAATCAAGAATATTCTCCAATAACCTAGTCTTCCAGGAAAGCACAAGATACACAAATTGAACAACAAGGATTAAAAGTAGAGTGGTCCATTTTTTTCCTATTCTATCATGCTAGGACACATTCCAAGACACTGAAATCCATCTCTAAAATATTGGAAAACACAGGGATAGTTCAGCTTACCAGCCACAGATTATGCAGCCCATCTAACAGCCAGTTAGGACACACTGTGCAGAAGCACTTTGGCATTAAACTCCAAAAGGGTGAGGTGGTACAAATAACCCACTTTTGTCAAAACCACTGTTACAAGCTGCCTCCAAGCAAGCTCTGAACCAGAATCCTTTGTCTTTGTCCTGGATGCTCAAGATGGCTGGTGACCTTACCCCTCCACTGGCACCAGCTTGGCTGGAAAAGTGACCATAGACCTTGCAGGAGCTCCTGTCCTTGGTGGTTTACTCCTCTTTCTCCTGTCATGGACCTCAGCCTCAACACAGCATCTCTGCACTCTTAAAGAGGAGTGTGAAGGTTCTGGAAATGCAGCCTTTCCCAGCTGGGTAACACTGCAACTCATGTCCTGCTAAAATAACTTATCAGAGCTACAGGTCTGAAGGGCACAGCAGATCTAGACCTTGTTTTTTAATGGGAACACATTCTAACAAAACTACTTTTTAGCTACCCAGCATGTTCTAATGAACATTCCCCTTCCCCTCCAGATTTTATGTATTTTTAATGAAAGTGTAATTACTATTCAAATACAGTTTGAATGAATGCATGAGGAAAAATAAACATCATTTAGAAAGTCAGAAAATATTCATTAATAATTTTTCTAGCATCATAAAAGTGTATAAATTAAGAACCTGTGTAAATATATGTTAAACTACTTAAATATATGCAGACGTAATATGTACTTGAGCCTGATGGTTAGCAAAAGGAAATGCTGAATTACAACAGCCAATGAGAATCAGCCCTTATTTAGAAAAATACTTAGGAAGCACAAATGCAAAACAAGATGGAAATCAATTATTTAAATCAAGGTTTCCAACCTGACAATTTAAATCATGATTAAAATTGGCAATTTAAATGGCTTTGATCTAAATCTATCCCCTTGATGTGAAACCAGCCCATTTTGTTTGTCACCACTGTTGTTCTCGGAGCCCCTGATGAAAAAATTATTTGTAAAAGTGCACATGTGGATACTTCCTTATGAGTACACTTTGCTCTACAAGTTTATAATTCATGACAAGAAGAGTATTAACTAAACTTTAGCACACCAATGGCACAATTTAATTTACCAAGAAATAATATTAAATGGGAATTTCATATTTTAAGTAATAATCTTTCCCATTCCTGCAAAATAATACGCCCATATTTCAAAACATTGCAGGAAAATTTGGATTTAACTGAGTTTCAGATCACCAACAGACCTGCCAGTAGCAAGCAGAGCCACAAAAGCTTTAGATCTGCCATTTAGCATCCAACGTCCTTTAGAGGAGGATACAAGAAAACACATCTGCAAGGCTGTAGGACACCAGATCCTCTATTGAGTGCCACTGTCCCTCAAAGTAGCACAAACATAACTCTCAAATGGTTCCAAAACCTGTTTCACCAGCTGGGGATAGCTATAGGCAAAAGGCTCTTTTGGACTTGCCTTTTTGACTTGCGTTCCTGAAGAGGTGGCATACACTTCTCTTCATTGATTCATCCATCCATCCATCCATCCATTCATTCATCCATCCATCCATCCATCCATCCATCCATCCATCCATCCATCCATCCCCTCAGCCATAACTTTGACAGAGGGAAGCTAAGATCAAGAGACACTACATTTCTACAGGTTTTGCACAAGCAGAGAAAGGCTATGCCTATGCCTAGGAGAAAGGATAGAGGCCCAGACTTCAGCTTAAATGAGCCCATCAGGGCTGGGTGAGAGTTCCAGGTAGGGCTGGCCAGAGGAATGAAGCTAATGTGCAGATAGGTTGCAGCAGGAGCTCTCCTAAGATACAGATCTGTAGAAACCACGTTCCACTGGCTGACACAATGATTTGCCGATATCCTCACCTCACAAGAAATTAAAAACTATCTTCTATCTCTAACATTGCCTGTGGACACTCAGCTTGTATGCTCTGCCAGAATTAAACCAAGATAAAATTTTCTATCTACACTAGGCTCTTAAAGCTGTCCTATCTCTTTCCCAATTGCTCCCTTAAAACACTAGTTTCTTTCTAGTCACCAGCAATATTTCTCCTTTAATACCCAGGCTATGCTTTAACAGTATTGTTTTTTTCCTAATCTTTTCTTGATGTTCACCTCACCTTGGGTCCCTGCTACTGCAGTAGTCATTTCTCCTCTTCTTCCCATGCATTCAGACTTTCTGATTCAATGACCAGTTTCACGGCCTATGGGCTAGATCATGATAACCCGATTTGTGCTCTTGGCCATGAGTCTGTTTCCACAAGTAAGTTTATGTTGAGGTCCTTTCCAGCACCACCACATGCTTATCAACTATCTCATTGTTCCCATGAAGCAGTGAAGAGTTGGACACATTCACCTCATGTTCCCAAATTCTTTTCTTGTTATGTTTTGTATTTTCCCTTATCATGGCAAATACTTTAGAAGAGGTTCCTGTTCACAGGTGCAAATTCATATGTGTTCTCTTCCAAATCCCTCATTAACACGTGTCTTCATCTGTGACACCTACAAAAAATGAAATCACAGCTAACTCAGGCTGTTTCTGCAGTGACATCAGTGGTGCCAAAACAAATGGCAATATTAGTTTGTTTTCTCCTCATATCCATGGCTGCTTTTCTGTCCTACATTTAAATTATAAACAATCTGAAGTGGATCTTCTCTTTTTGTCCTGTACTAATAGTGCATCAAGGGCATGAGCTGCTGATCTAGGATTAGGGGCGCCAACATAACAACAATAATAATGCAGTAGAAGAGGAGGAGACACTATGATTTCATTTCTATCTAAACCTGGAACAATTTGTTAATGGAATTAGGAAGCTTCCTTTATGTAATTATCACTGAGTACGTCAGTCAAAGTCTAACTCATGGTGTGTATCTTTCACTGTGATAATACAGTGTTTTAGAACTACATGAAGTACACCATTTAGATAAGCTGAGCTGGAATTTATGACTCTCCATTTGCAAACAGCTCCAGAGCACTAATATGCATTTTCAATTCAAGATAGGAAAGCAAAAGACTCAGTTGGTAAGGCTACATGCTAAAAGTGAGGAGAGCTCAAACAAAGAACATTTACACACTTTCTTTCCCCCAAAGCTGATATAAGAGAATAAAATTTTTTTTAAAAATACTCAGGATTCCTCCTTCTTATTTTTTAATAAGAATGTGCAGACGTATTCATTCTCTGCTCCTTTACCCTGCTTCCTAGAAATCTTCTAAATTTATTAGTTAAAAAAACAAAACAAAACAAAACAAACAAACCACAAACAAACATTTAAACCTACCCAAAGGAAAGCAGCTTAATAAGATTTTCCGAATGACGTTGAGTCTTGGACAAAGTTTGCAGGAAGACCAGGAATTAATCTGAAGATGCCTGTTTCCGACTGCCTGTTTTATCCACTGTACCTCTTGTTTCCCCACAGCTAGAACTATGCAAGTTGTTTCACTTAAAAATAATTGTGTTGTTTTCTTGTTTATGGAAAATATGCTCTCTCCTTGAAAATTAGGCCTTAAAACTATAAACAATTAGAGCACATAAGTAGCTACATTTAAACAGGAACTACCCCACATAATGATAAATTATTTTGCCTTTCTTGGTGCCCTGAGTAAATCTGAATTGATGGCATCACAGTCACATCAAATGCCACATATCTGAATGACAACAATCTCTAGCAAAAGGTCTGATGACCCTGAAGATACCTGAATTTGTTTCCATGGAAATAAACCAATCCAGTTTCTGGTGCTCAAATCTGGAGAAACGCCCAGACCCACCTTCAAACTGTCATTTCCTTTGCCAGTCACCGGGTCCCCCCCTGTCCTGTCTAACTCACTGCCTTCAGCACAGCAGTCACTTTATGCCTGGCCAATGGCATCAGCAGCAACCATCCCACTGTGGCAGGAATTATGGCTTCAGCAGTTCCAGGAGCCTGGAAATATTTGGATATTTGCTTCACTTCTTTGAGAGGGACAGACCATGAGCTACATGCAGCCACAAACTTCAGGCAGGCTGCTGCAGCAAAGGGTCACTCTGTCCTGTTTCCTCTGACACATCAAGAATGTGACTTTTGAAAGATGTGGTCAGGCTTGAACCTGAGTGTAAAGGTTTCGGTGAACTGTGCTGAGATCACACAGTCAGATCTTGTCTAGTTTCACAGCAATTTCACTTCTTCAAAATAGTCAACCTGAGCAAGCGCCTTTTAAATTATTCAGTTAGATACCAGCTGTTGTCGTTTAGCTTTCAGAAACACAATCAGTTTGTACCCAGATTGGTGCTATTTTTGAGGCAGTGTGCAGAGATACCCTCATCTGACAGCCTTGGTCTAAACTCAGGATGGTAATGTAGCATGGGTACAACTTGGATATATCTTAGATCAGTTTCTTTTCATTCTACTGGAAATGCAACGTGCCTTTTGCAAAGGAAGGAGATAAATTCCTAAACATGAGAAAAATGGGGTCTGGAAAGAAGGTAAGACATAATGTCCTGGTCCACTATTATACTGTCCTTTGGTTCAAATAAACACACTTAGAAAGATGTAACAGGAGCCACTTGGAGCCTCATTATGTACTTTTGCCAAGTAGGAGGGTTAAGCTTTGTTTGCAAGAAACATGGGAGGGCTAATACAGAGTTAGTGTACTGGTAGGAAAAAAAAGGCATAGGAAGCAACTCAGACTAGTATAATCTGATGAAAGATACTGCATTAGCCATGCTTTGAGTTATGCCTGTCGAGGGGATTTAATTCTGTTGGTGTTCTATAAGTTGGTTACTGTAGATTCAGTGGATGCTACTCCTTGCCTTGCAATGTTTATCACAGTGCACAAAACAGAACAGTTACTGACCAGGAAATTACTAAGTCATCTTTTGTGCCATGGTACACCCATCTTGGAGACAACCACATATATTTTCTTCATGTTGATAACAAAAATCCTACCTGATATTTAGAGCTCATTTGAGGGCCCTGGAGAGGAGAGGTTGAAGTGGCGGGAGGTGGATAATAATTTTTGAACTCTGGCATATTAAAATGATCACAACATGTGTAGACCCAGGAGGTCTCATTGTAATACCTTGTTAATGTCTTCAAAGCTTTTCAGAGACCTTTATGGAGTTATTCTACATGAAAAAAATTAACCCTAATAGGTACATTCAATAACTAGATCCAATTGCAGAATAAAAGAACCATTGGGAGGAGGGTTAAACTCTAATCTGCTTCTTTTTCCACTTTGTTGTGGAAGCAGATGTGGCAGAGAAGGGGCCAGCCAGTGTGAAGCCTCTGCACTCACATGGCTGATCCTGTGTCATGTATGATGTAAGTGCATATGTCATGACAGCTAGCAGGGAGGCTGGGGAGGCCTCTGGCTCCATTTGGTCCTTTCCACTCAGACAGGCCATTTCTGCTGGAAGCATAACACAGGAGCACAAAGCTTGCAAATGTGCTCAGCACTGCTGACACTCAGGGAACCTTACACTGGTGATGGAAAAGAAAGAAGATACAATACTGTCTATGTATGCAATCACATCACACACTGCTTCACAAGGATGGGAAGGAAATGAAATGATACACAGGGGAGGCAGATCTGATTACTGAAAATTATATATACACTCTTGAGGTGAACAGTCTTCATCTAATTTGCAGGTAAATTAATGATTAACAAAGAAGCATGATCTATTAAAAATAAATTTTAGCGACAGACATATGCAGCCTATTATGCTGATTTTTTCATTTAAATCTTCTACTTCAATTCTTTTCTATATCTCTGTGCACTATATGATGAACTGATGGAGAAACAGCAGAGTTTTAAAAATGAGTGTCTTAGCAAAGATGAAGAGACAAAATTGTCACAGTACAAGAACAAACCAAATTATCTACACTGAAGTTAAAACAGAAAATAGAAACTTCATTTTTTCACTCAGCACACAAATGAATTCCCTCAGTATTACCACAAGATGTTGCAGAGGCCACAGGCAGGACGGGAATGCCATAGAGGACAGACTAAATAATTAGTGGTGTGGGATTCACTGGTGACAATGACCATGTGTGGCTGTTGAAGTCTCTAAAATGCTGACTACCGGGCTGAAGGCACAGCAGGTAAGGAGCAAGTTTTCTTTGCCCTGTGTGCTGTAGTTGCAGCTGCCAGGAGCAGGGCTGAGGCCTCTCCCAGCAGCTTTGGCAGAGGCTCTGGCAATGGTGGAAGGGCAGTAGGAGGGAATGACAGCTACAGCAATCTCAAGTCAGAGATTTCACAATGCTGTAGAAATACACCTCTTCATAGGCATCCACCACTCTGGCCCACATCCAAGAGATGATCCAGTGTTAGGCAATCCTACAGTCAGACACCAGTTGCGATTCCTGAAATCTGCTTTTCTTTTACATTGATCTTCATTAAAAAATCCTTTCAGTAAAGTTGCTTTCTTTCACCATTGCTAAAGGGTTACAAATTTTCCTTCCAAAGCAATTATACTAGAAATATAGTCTATTACCAAAAAAAAAAGGGGGGAGGGAAGTATATTTGGTGATATACCCTTGTGAGGCTTTGTTCTGGGTGCTTCCTGCAGTGAGAGACTTGTCTTACTTAAAGCAGCAAGGAACACAGAAATATCGAAATATGTATATACGCACATATGTAACTGTTGTGTAGCCTGACTTCCTGCAGCCATCTGGAAGCAACAACTTGTGTCACCAAAGAGTCCCCAGAGAAACAATCCGTTTGCCAACACTGGACTTTATTATAATGGAGAACACAAACCACATAGGCAGGAAACCATAAAACCCCTCGAGTTAACTGTAGCCAACGGCCAAGGGGCCTGGAGCGGCAGGGGCACCGGAGCCAGGCACAGGGAGGGATGCAGCCCCAGGCCTGGCGCTTGCCAGTGGCTGTAGCAGGATGTTGTCACCTATCCCATCATCACCCCTGGCCGTTTCCTGAGCTGATTTTAGCTAGTGCCCAGACCCAAGAGGAAGTTAATCACTAACCACACCGGCTGGACACAGCAAGGTGCCCGGCCGGGCAGGGCTGGGCGCTCCCCTCCGGCGGGCTGTCCCCACCGCACCGCCCGGGCGGGGATGCTCCGGGGCACACGCGAGGCCATCGGTTTTGGAAGTGACCCTGGACAGGAAAGGCGTTGTATGCAAAGGAGGGTAACCGGGAAAGCTACCAGGCCATGAGTGGCGTGGAGCTGCTGATGGGGTTTTTTGCAAGGCAAATACAACCCAGGAATTCACGGGGATAAGGCAGAGCAAACATTAACCTCCTGCGCCGGTGGCTTTGCGAAACAGCTACCACGGCTCTTTTCGTTTGCTGCTCCTTTTTCATGGAAAAAGAGTTCGTGGCTCAAAGCCAGCTGTAAATTAACAGCTAAGTGAAACCATTATGTCAGTGGGATGCTTTAATCGGTTTACAAAACACTGCTCGAGGTACGATGCATATTCGTCTGCAGGAAGGGAATGCAGGCGGGTACCCGGGACGTCGAAACCCAGCGGGGTCACCGGCCTGGCGGCCAGCGGGGAGGAGGGGACAAGGACATCCCCATGAGCCCCCCGCCCCGAGCATCCCCGCAGCTGACGGCCGGGTTTTTGTTACCGCTTTGCCTTGGGAAGTGTTCATTAAAGTGCCCCGGAGGAACTATTTTGGGTGGGGGGTGGGCGGCGGGGCCCCGCTGCCGCTCCTCGTTCGCGCCGGCCGTTCCCACCCGAAACGCCAGGGCAGAAAGGAAAGCAGAAGGGGAGGGGGAATCTCTTTCAAGGGAAAATCATCTCAACCCGCGGTCCGTCACGACGAGCTGCTCCAGGAAATCGGGACCCCCTTGCCCTGGAGCCGCCCAGCCCGGGCCCCGCAGCCCCCACCCACTCCCGGCCGTGGCCCGGCCCGGTCCAGGGTGGGCGGTTCGGTAGCGCGGCCGCCCTTTCCTCCCTCCCTCCCCCGTCCGGAGAGACAAGACACACCTGCCCCGAGGGGGCTGGGGGCGTAGCAATGACGACAAGAGCAGCCCAGTGTTAGGGTTCAGTTCCAGCTGATTTTATTTCCTTCCCGAAGAAAAAACAAAACAAAACAAAAAATAAAAGAAAAATAAAAAACAAACAAAACAAAACCATAAAAAGAGAGGTTATTTACAGAAGGTATATCAACAATCTGACAGGCAGTGAACTTGACATGGTTAGCTGGCATGATTTTTTTTTTTTCCTTTCCCCACGTTCTGTTGTGGGTGATCGTAGACCAAAAAAAAAAAAAATCTACACAGCATATTGCACAGGATGGATGACCAAAAAAAGAACAAAAAAAAAGAACAAAAAAGTTAAACCCTTAACGGAACCACCTCATTAGGCAGACGTCCTAGTGCCTGTCATGTTATATTAACATACATAAACACACAATCTTCTTTTTTTGCTTATTATAATACAGACTTAAATGTACAAAGATGTTTTCACTTTCTTCATCTTAAACACAACAGCTATAAACCTGAATACATATGCTATCATCATGCCATAAGAGACTAAAACAATTATATTTAGCGACAAATAGAAAGGATTAAATAGTCAAATACAAGAATGAAAAACGCAGTACATAGTGTCGCGAACTCAAACCGGCATTTCGATAGATCCAGTGGTTTAAACGGCACGTTTTTGCTTAGAAAAAAAGTGCAAAAGATGTGGTTTACAAGTTAAAGGTACAGGATCCCTTCTGTGTAAATGCACCAGTTGCTTCACTTCATCCGGGGACAGGTGGCTCCCCAAAACGGTAGCATACAGTGTAAAATCCCTGCCCCCGGCCCCCGCCCGCCCCCTCCGCGGAGAGGCGGGGGGCTGCGGAGCGGGCAGCGGCGGGGGCGGTGAGGGATGCTGTCACTTTAAGATGCCTGCAGATTGGAGTGTAAACATGGACAAAATAGGGGCTGATTCGTGGGTGTGTGAGAGTGTGAGTGAGCGTGAGCGCGCACACGCGTGAGATACTAACCAGCGGCCCTGTTGTTAAAATCAGGAAATCCAAACAGCGATTTACACCGATTTACACCCCCTTTATATATTTTTTACAAAAATACACTGAGAAAATAATCAAACGTTTTCATCTCTCTTCTCTTTTTGTTTTTAAAAGTGTCAAAAGTCTACATTTAAATATAAAAAATTAAAAGTTAAAACTCTAGCCCTTCAGTGAAGGAGACATAAAAATGGTGCGGGTAACAACGAGAACTACCAAAAAAGGACAAAGAAATACAAAGTCAAAAATGTTTGGCCAGTATAAATACGTCCACTTATAAAATGGCATCCGATTACATTTACAAGGAAAAAAAAAAAAAAAACAATACGAGGATGGAGCATCGGTGAGAAAAAACAGTCTTTTCATTTACAGCTATAAGGAACAAACACATACATACTCTGAGAAAAAATTTGGTCCTGAATTTTCATTTTTTAAAAGTCCAGCACAGATTTGAGTTGCGTTTGAATCCTTTAAAGAGTTAAGAATGAAAAAAAGCTGGTGATATTTTTGTAGGAATCAAACATAGCGCCATCTATCTGCTTTTATGTTATCCTAACACTAGTTTTGTTTTTTTTAAACTGTTCAACAGTCTTACAGAAATCTTGAAAAGATAGACAGTATAACATGCTATATTAAACCCCACCAGTGAAATAATCCAACACCATCACGATTCTGAGTAAGAAGAAAAAAACTACTTTTTTTTTGTATTTTCGGGTTTTTTTCTTTTTTTTTTTTTTTGCAAAAGCCATCGCCCTCCGTTTCCCCTGTACCACATCATGACAGAAACTGTTACCATTCGGTCTCTGTTTCAAAAGAAGTTTTCAGTGTTCTTGAAGTTTCAGCCTTATTTTTCTCTCTACATATTACATGAGGTGACTGAGAAAAGCGCTGCCACCACCTTATCTGTACGTGCAAATCCATTTCAGTTTATTATTATTTCCCCCCACCGTATTTCCAAGACAGCTCTCAAGTGTAAGACTGGCTCTTCTCCGCTTAACTAGGATCTCAGTCCAGCTCCATCCACCTCCACCTCCTCCTCCTCCCAGCATTGTTGCCTCTTCTCACAGCAGAAGAAACCGGGACAGGATTTCTCCCCACAAATGTGAACCTTGCAAAGGATTTGGGTGGATTTTCTCTCCTTTTGTTTTTTTCCCCCAAGCAGTTCTGATCGCTCTTTCATAGGAAAGGGCGAACGCTCAAGACATCCAGTGTGCGCTCAGCACAACGCATCGCTCCCCCTCCTCTTTATTCGTATAAAATGGGTAATAACAAAGAACCCAGAGGTGTGTGTGGTTTCCCCCTCCCTCCCCCTTTCTCTGTCTCTTTTCAGGAAATAAAAAAAAAGGGAAAGGGACAGCGTCTCGCTCCCGCCAGTCTCTCAAAAAGCACCGTCAGGCTCCTCTCTCGGAGGGGGTGTGTGCGGGTCCGTCTGCAGCCGGAGGAAGGGGACTGCTGGCCTTTCCGCAAGGAGAGGGCGATCCCGCTCCTTCCCCGAGCTCAAGAAGCAGTCTTTCAACAGCCCCTTCCCAGAAACAAACAAAACACTTCCTCCCTCCCCTAAAAAAACCCAAAACACAAACACCAAACAAAACAGAAGAAGACACAAAAGCGTCCGGCGGGGTGGGCGAGTCCTGCCGACAGCCACGCGCGCCGGTGCCTCCTGCAGCAGGGCCCGGCTCTCGCCTCAGTAAGTGAAGACCAGGTTGGAAATGCTGGACTCCAGCCAGTCCCCCGAGATCATCTCACTTACCTCCGGCGTGCAATAGTCCGGGAACTCAAAGTGCGAGCCCGAGCCGGGCTCGAAGTTAAAATCCAGGTCCCGGTCGAGCACCGAGGAGCTGAAACTGCCCAGGGACATGCTCTCAAAGCCGGGGCTGGGGTTCAGGTCCAAGAGGTCGTCCTCAAACTCGTCGTCCGACGAAGAGGAGCCGGAGGAGGAAGAGGAGGAGGAGTGGGAGGACGCGGAGGAGGAATGCGCCGTCGAAGGGGCCGGGGAGGACGCGCGCAAGCTGGTGTAGCTGCGGTGATCTGAAGGCGAGCCGGAGCCGGAGGGCGAGGGGCAGGCGACGCCGCCGCAGTCCCCGTCGGGCCGGCCCGCGCCGCCGCCCCCCTCCTCGTAGAGGCTCAAGGGGTCGCCGGCCTCCGCCGAGCTGCTCAGAGTGGGGCTGCCGGGCACGGCGCCGCCGGGGGAGGCGGAGGCGGCCGCCGCCTGCCCGCTGCCGAAGATGTAGACCCGCTTCAGCTTCTTCTCGGCCAGCGGCTTGCCGGGTCCCGAGGACGCGCCCGACGCCCCCCGGGGCTTGTAGAGCGCCTGGTGCTCGGGCGGCAGCAGCGCGGCCGAGGGCTCCCCGGGGAACGGGGCGGCCTTGCCCCCCGCCGCCTTGCCGTGGGGCTTGCCGCCCGCTCCCGCGCCGCCGCCGCCCGCGGGGGAGGGCTTGGAGCCGCCGCCGCCGCCCTTCTTCGGGGCGGGCTTGGCGGGGGCCGCGGGGCCGCCGGAGCCGCCGCCCGCGCTGCCCCCGCCGGCGCCGCCCCCGCCGCCCTTGTCCGCCTTGTCGCCGGGCTTGGCGGAGCTGTTGCCCGACTTCACCTTCTTCCTGGGCCGGTACTTGTAGTCAGGGTAGTCCGCCATGTGCTTGAGGCGCAGCCGCTCCGCCTCCCGGATGAAGGGGATCTTGTCGCTGTCCTTGAGCAGCTTCCAGCGCTTGCCCAGGCGCTTGGAGATCTCGGCGTTGTGCATGTCGGGGGACTGCTCCATGATCTTTCGCCGCTCGATCTGTGACCAGACCATGAAGGCATTCATGGGACGCTTTATGTGCCCGCTGGGCGTCTTGCACCAGCTCGGGTCATCCGCCTTGCCCCCCGTGGAGGCGGTGGAACCCGGCGTGGGGGAGGAGGCGATGCCCAGTTCGATGCCGGCCCCGGAGTCGGAGGTCTCGGCGGCCAGCAGCGCCTCCGTGTTCTCCGCCGTGTTGGTCTGCTGCACCATCGCGGCGGCGGCGGCGGGGGGCTCGCCGGGGCTCAGCGCCGCTCCGGAGCTCAGAGCCGCTCCGGCGCGGGGCAGGGCGCGCAACTTCTCACAGCGGCACCGGGACGGCGCAGCCCCCCGCGGCCGCGCCCCCGCTCCCCGCACCACTTGTACTTCCACACCGGCGCCTCGTCTCCGGCGGCGCGGTCCTCTCCCCCTCGAGGCAGCGGCGGCGGCAGGAGCAGGAGTGGCGGGGCCGCCCGCGGTCAGACAAGAGTTTTTGCAAAAGCAGCGCCGGGAGCCGCCGGTCCAAGTTTGCTTTTTTTTCCTTGGGGTGTTTTGGGCTTTTTTGGTTTGGTTTTTTTGTGGAGGGGGGTGTCGGTCTGCTTTTTTTCCTCACCGCATCGGGTTTCCCCCCTCCCCGAAGCAGCTGGTCCAGTTCACAAGTGCGTTCCGCCTGCCCGCGGCGTTTCAGGAGAGCGGCACTCCTGCCGCCGAAAGTCTCTCAGCGCTGGGCACGGCCAGCGTGCACCGCCGCGGGGGAGGGGGGAGGCGGCGCGCCCCCGAAGCCCCGAAAATCCCGGCTCCAGGACCCGTGGTGGCGGCGGGGTCGGCGGCCAGGAGTTTGTGCAGGTTGGATTTGGTAGTTGCGAGGTACCGAGCGACAAGGAAAACCCCTCGGGATAAAGAAAAAAAAAAAAAAGAAGAAGAAATAAGAAGAAGGCAAAAATAATAATAATTGAAAAAATCGCCTTAAAAAAAGAAAAATTAAAAAGCGCTCGTGCATGAACGAGTGTGTACGTCCCCCGGCAGGAAGAGCGGCGAGCCGGGCGCCCAGCCCCGTCCTTCTCCTCCTCCTCCGCCGACGGCGGTGCTGCTGCTGCTGCTGCCCCGCGCGCGCGGAGCCCCGCGGAGCCGCCGCCGCCCCCCGCGCTCGCCCGCCCGCCGGGCGCTGCCCCGCGCCCCCCGCACGCCGCGCTCCGCCGGCCGCAGCTGAGAGCGGATCCCGCGCCCGCCCCGCGCCGCTTTATCCTTTCGCAGCCCGCCCCGCGGCCAATCGCGCGCTGTATCCAACGCCCTCCGCGTGCCAAGCCCCGCCCGCCTCCCCGGGATTGGCGGCCGGCGCGGAGCGGTAATAATGGCCGCGTGCAATGGGAAGCGCCCGCGCTGACCTCATTCCCGGCGGCGGGGCGAACTTTTTAAAAGGGGCAGGAGGGCAGCTCCGCGCGCCGCCCCGCGCCTCGCCGCGCACGTGCCCGCGACTCCCCGGCCCCCCGGCCGCGCTCCTCCCTCCCCTCCTCCCCGCCGGGGGGGGGAAAAAAAAAAAAAATCAGGAAATCAGCAAAAATCATCATAATACAAATAATTGAAGAAAGAAAGAAAGGGAGAGAGGGGGATCGAGGCGTCCCGCCCCCGCGCGCCGTGGCTGCGGGGCGGCGAGCGGGGACACCTGCCCGCACAAAGGGCCGGGAGGGTGCTCCTGCCGCCCCGGAGCCGCCGCACGCCCAGCGGGCAGCGCTGCCCGGGGGATGCCGGAGGGCGCCCCGTGCCCGTCCCCACGCCCACACGCCGAGTGTCACAGAGGGGTCGCCAGCCCTGGAGAAGCGCTCGCGAGGCGCTGCCGGCACGCCCCCTCCGCCGCGGAGCTGGAGCGGGGCTGGAGCGGAGCGGCGCAGGGAGGGGGTGGGACGGGACAGGCGGCGGACACCTCCCGCGGAGCGCCGGGCCCCGCACTGCTCACGGCGCTGAGTTAGCGCTGCCGCCCAGCCCGAATTCCCCGGCGCGCAGCGAGGAGAAGTGTTGCCCTTATCGCGTTTTTACCCTCGACCCCTCTCCTGCGTTTCGCTACCTGCCGCTCCCGCATGCCACGGCCGATCCCGATCCCGAAGAGGCTGCGGCTGGGGGCCCCGGGCCGGCCCCGCCGGCTCCCCAGAGAGCGGGAGGGGCCGCGGGACGAAGAAGCGGTGCGCAGCCGGCAGGCAGGTACCGGCCCTGGGGCGGAGGTGCTGCCGCGCCTCTGCCAGTGCGCCCCGCCGAGGAGGGCCCCCCCCTCTCCGGGAGGTGTAAGGTGCTCTTCGGGGATTGCTGTTTGATCTCATGTGCCCCTCCCTCTGCCCTGCCGTGATCAGTAATGAAGAAAAGCAGGGCGGCGAGGTCAGGCGCTGTGCAGCACCCCTGAAGGGCTCGTGGCATCAACCCCCCCTCCAATATTCAGGTAAAGGGGGCAGTAAGACCATAAAAACAATGGCAGTGTTACTTCCCAAAGGTTCCTCACATCATTCATCAGGCCAGGGACCAGAAAAACTATTAGGCAAAACAGCTGTGAAAATTTTTGTTCTCCACAACACCAGTTAAAAACACCTTTTAAATCAGAAGCAAAATAATGGTTGGATACAGCTAAAATATCTAAGATAGGGGTCTAAAAATAAATTGCACATGTTTGCAAGAAAATTTATGGTAGGATCCTTTAGCAGAGTTTCTAGCTGGATTGAGAACAGGCTTTGAATATTAAGATCTCACGCTGGACTCAAAGAACACTGCTGTGAAGTGCTGAGAAAAATCCTGAATTCTCAGTACCTCCCTGGGTAGGCCACCTACATTACTGAGACTGTTTACAAAGATACAAATTAAATTATAGCCTTGCTTGCAAAAATAATACATTAGATCCTCATGCAGCCTCTGGTCAAGACTGGATAAAATACTGCTTTCCTCTAGGTTGACGACATCCAGTGACATCAGTGGAGTTTCTCACCTTTACACTTCATAAGTAGTAAATCACGCTGTTTTCTCCCCGCAGCCCCAAAGCTAAGATCAAATCTATTCTACCCTATACCACCACCGTCTACAGAAATGGAGGCTCGCAGTGGGTTTGGTGTCAGGGATAAGTGCTGGCTTTTGCTTACACTCTTGGTATTCATGTGTAAAAACTGGGAGTGGGAGCAGTCCGTAGCTTCTGGCTGCTCCACCTGTCAGCATGGTATCCAGCAGGATTTCAACCCCCAACTGTCGTATTTTACATGTAAATTTCAATTTGTTTAAACTACAAAGCTAGTAAAATATTCTCATGTTTCCAGAAACAAATGAAACAAACAAACCCCAAACTGATAGGCAAACACAGAAAGAAAAACCTTAAGAAGCTTTTCACTTGGTTGTGTTCAGCTCTGTAAGGTCTTGACCATCATGAATAAAATTCATCTTCAGGTGGAGAGTTAAGTGTCTTCCTGATCAGTATGTTCCTGATCAAAGCAGCCACATCAGTTTAATCCTGGTTCAAAAAGTGTATATATGGGATGGACAGAAGAGTATTATTTCCTGAACAAAAGCTCCCCAAAAGTGAAATGTAGGGCTGCTTAATAAAGCAAGTATAAGAACACGCTGTGAAACTATAAAAAGCATCTTACTACAATTTCTTAGCTATTTCCTCAAAGTTAATTGCTTCCACCCCTCGTCCTCCAGTGGCGGACTGAAAGTGCCTTCCAGCTCCCCAAATTTTTAAGCCTAGGCATAAAGCGCGAGCATTCAGCTTCCGTCTAAAAATGAAGTTTTAAGAGTATTGGCAAGGCTTCTCCGCCTTTTACAACTTAAAAAGCCTCGAAACTCCATTCCGTTTCCTGCAGGCTCGGTGAGGCCGGGGATGCGGCACGGGACGCGAGGTGGCAGCGCTGAGCCTCTGCTGCCAGACGTGGGAAAACGCGGAGCTAGCGAACTCGCGATTATTTTTATAATTATTTTTTTCCTCCCTTGTGGTTTTACGGAGCAGCATAACGCTGCAACTTTCTGACTGAAATTCGGTGGGTTTGCATCAAAGAGCGGCAGTGCCCACGCAGTCAGCTGTACGCCGCCAGAACAGAGCGCGAGTGATGCCAAACCCCGATGCGAGGTTTAAGGGCAGGGGCGCTGAGAACACCCTTCTCACACACCGGGACCTGCGGTTCGCCTTGCGCATGGAGCAAGAGAGATTGCTCAGGAACCACACTCTGGACAAATCTACTGCAGGACTGGGCACCGCAAGCATTGATTCCAGCATTCCTATCCCTGGAAGTGTTCGAGACGGGGTTGGATGGGGCCCTGAGCAACATGATCTAGTGGGTGGCACCCCAGCCCATGGCAGGGGGTTGGAACTGAGTGATCTTTAAGGTCCCCTTCGATCCAAACCGTTCTGTGATTCTGTAATTCTATGATTGATTGCAGGCTCAGTGTGTGAATCAGCACGCAGAAAACGTCTTAAGGACACGCAGATTTAGCTCCGCTCTTTCCTCTCCCCAACCCCCCTCCTTCTGAGGATTACCAGCGCACAGGCTCCTTTAACTGCAGCCCTTGCCGTTGATCTTTTCCACACCCCCAGCTCCTCTGGCTGTGGGAAATGCTTTGCAGCCTGCCCCGTCTGAGCTCTCGGGAGCAGACCTTCCCTCCCGTGAGCGTGTTCCTGCGTGCCCTGGCCGGCGCGGAGCGCTTCCCTGCCCTGGCGCTGCGCAGCCCGGAGCCCCCGCAGCTGCAGCGGCCGCCTCTCGCCGCCTGCAGCCTCCCCGCTCCGCAGCCGCCCCGGCCCGGCCAGCTCGGGTTCATTCATTCCTCGCTGTGACCCCAGCAGCGCCCAGCGATGCTCGCAGGGATGCGCGCTCCGGGGGCGGGTGTGCCCGCTCTCCGCGTCCCCCGAGGTCCCCACGGCGGGGCAGGGCAGGGACTGAACCCGCGTGGGCCGTGTGCACCTGCACGGGAGGAACAGGCTCTGACCCGGGCGCGTCCGGAGCAGTGACATCCGAGGGTCGTCCAGCGACCCTAGGGGACACGCTGCGGGGAATGAATGAAAAGCCATTCACGGACATCTTGCTTCCCGTGTCCCCGTGACAGGCATTCACAGGGTGGGGAAAGGTGGTTTCTTAAATCTTGCTTAACTTGAAGAAACCTCTCTGTTGTTTCTGAGTGTTTTCCCTTCTGCGACCAAAATTCACCTCTATAACGCATATTTTTCCTGATGTTCTGTGCCGCAATTGAAATAGAGGTGTATTTGGGTTATTTTAAGGCTTTCTTGAACTGCAAATGAGAGCAGAGGTATGCTGCTGAAGAACACATTCCACATCATCTTTCTATTGCCTATTTTGACCCAGTAGATTAGATACTTGCCATTAAGGGGAAAAGAAAAAAAAAGCCATGGCTTTTAAAATAACATGATGATAATAGATATTCATCAAAGATCAAAGAAGAACGTGCTTAAGGATTGGAGGTGTAAACTGAGACATGAAAGTGGGCCCTCCTTCTTCGTCCTGTTTGCAAGAAGAAAACTCCATTGTACTATTGCGTCACTCCAATTCACAGTGTACCTTTATTTAACGTGATTCATAAACGCTTTGAACTCTCTCCGATAGCTTTGTGGAGAAGAACTTTTATTACTGGGAAGTATTTTATGGAGGATATTGTTTACTTAGGAGTAAAAATCTGTTGCCTAAAGTTGTTTCCTTCCAGACTGTATATTCACTGGCATTTTACTTGAATAGAAGCCTGCACATAGACACACAGTGCTCCTGTTATGAAATGCCAACACATTTCTAGCTTATTTGATAAAATAAGTAGGTAGGAATCCATTTGCATATACAAATTTATATTAATTCAGATATTTATCACTTATATGTAAATGTTTGGTTTGGGAGGGCAGGAACACCTCTCCAGTGATTTTAGTAAGAAAATATGATAATGCTGTCTATCCTTTATCCACTTTGGTGACTTTTAAGTTTAAACTTGCTCCCTAAGAGTAACACAAGTTCAAAAAGCTCTGTTAAAATAGTAATAATAATAAAAAAGAAATCTGGAAAACACATTGTTTGCATTTGCTTAAAAGGAGAATTGCAGCCCTTATTCAATCCTGTAAGATTTAGTCAACTTTTTCTGGTTTTTAACAGCTTCATATAAGAAGAGCTTCTAGTTCATATTTAAAGACGTTTTGGCAAGCCTTTTCTGCAAAGTGAAAAGCCACAAGGTTGAAGAGGAATTACCGGTCTGCTGCATATGTAGCAGCAGATTGCATATGCATGAGCTGCAGCTGCGTGAAGGCCACCCTGGGAAGGGGAGCCCAAGAGGAGAGCCAGCGGAGGGGAGCAGCGGCTGGCGGTGCCTGCAGCCAGCTCTGACAGGGCCGATCCTATCTCCCTGCAGGAGGGTCGGGGACGGAGCACCCCACTTCTTTGGACCACTGCACTTTTTGAACGTGTTCCTCTCCTCTGCGCCTTAAGTTCCCTCCCAGCCATCTGTGTTCTCCTTCCTGCTTGCCCTCACCTTCCCCTGTCTTCTACAACCTTATCACCACCACCCGTGTAACGTTCAGCTCATCTTTTCCTGCCATCTCTATGAAAGAGCAGACAGCTGCAAGCAGGCAGTTCAGCAGAAGCCCGCATAGTACCAAGAATGAAGTAATGTTTGTGCCCACTTCCACAGCATCGTGAAGTCACCCCGACTTTGGCATCATTGATAATAGGGAGCTACAAAACCACTCTGCATTGAATTAAATGTGGGTTGTTTTCAAAGATCTTCAAATGGGATGTTGCATGCTATTAAATTTGGTGTGTGAATGTCTCCTTGTAAAATGTTGCTTGTGCTTAGTCCTCCTGGAAAGGAAGTATAAGGTATTCCCCATGCACTCAGGAAATATGGTTTTTGTAAAATGTAGATCTTAGCATTTCTAACTCGGTTTTTGCAAGGTCATTTCTTGAGTGATATATTTAAGATAATTAAACTAAAGGAGAAAAAAAGGAGAAAAATATCTCACATACTATTTAGTTGTGAAAATGGTCCTTTCTTTCTTTTGCAAGCTCTGGGTTATTAACAAGTGCTTGTCCACAGGATCCAACTCTAAGTAAAGAAAATTCCTCTGGCAACCTGTAGGCGGTTGGGGTTATCCATGTACAAGATATTCTGGCAAAGGTAGACGAAGATTGGTCTATCATTTCCAGCCTTAGAGAGTGTTTAGTATTTGTTATCATGAAATTGCCTTTGTACTCAAATAATCCATCACCCTCCATTCAGCCTCATAGTCTTTAGACATTAATGGATTAATTCCTGTCAAACAGTTTTATTTAATTTTTCTGATTTGATGTTTCTGATGCACAGATCAAAAAAGCTAGATCGGGTTCTGGTGGGAAGAAGCAAAATACATTTAAATTTAAAATGAATGAGAGAAAAAAGTAATTTTTTTCCCCTTTTGTGCTCCGGACAAATAGAAGTCTGGCTTTCATCCTGGTTCCTTCCATATAATTGTTCTTAATGATGGTGCTGGTGTGACAACTAGTAAGTAGATTTTGTTTTTTAATCTTTTCTGACTAGATTGCTCAAATGATACCACTCTATACTTGCCAGCGTCTCTTCTATAATCTCTGAGACCTATCTTGCTTAGGCTCTTTGTGCAGAAGAAGTTTATTTGTTTGATATTAAACATGAATATTTATTTCAAAAATAATTTTTTTCAAACCTTGTTTTCTCTAAGAATTCTACCTTTTGAACAGAATGTCAGAAGAAGGTGGTGGGTTTCTATGCTACCCTATGTAATCCTGATCTAGCTGTCACACTCAAGAAGTGTATACAGGAATTATCTCAATGTGCAGGTGTGCTCAAGTGAGGCACAATGTCTGAATTTGCATTGCTCTATCGTTTGTATTTAAGTTTGAAATAGTTGCCATGAGAAATAAATTGTATGGAAACTTGGGAAACTGGAATATTATACACTACAAGAATCAGATATTTTCTATGTATTTTTCCTAAATTTTAATTACGAGCTCCTGTGTTTCCACCAATAACATAAAATCTGGTGTCTTACCTAAGTATCAGAAATTAATAAAAAAATCCCCTGAACTGTTGAATTTTGCTTTATAAAATTATTATATTATTTAAATTGTATAAGAGTATGCTAGTGTATAGTAATTTTGTGGATTATAAGTATAGCAGTTGAAAAACATGACAAGTATTGCATTTCTACTAATTAAAGCTCTTCCACAGAAAGACTACCTGGTAAACTCTCTGTTTTTTTGAGACTGCCTTTGAAATTGGAGGTGTAAATCTTGTTGATGAGTTAGAAAATATCATTGTGTTCAGGAAGACTGTGCACATCCTAATAGTCTGTTCTTACTCTCATTTGCTTTTTAAATTTTTTTTTTTTAATTCTTATTTTAATGTCTGGCTGATGGGCAGTCCAGGATGGGAGTGACTTCCACAGATTAGTAGTCCGCTCAGAATTATTGGTACATCATACAATTATATGCCAAGTAAGATGTTTTATAATGGCCTTACAACCCAAGTATCTCCCAGATGATACACAAAGTCAACATTTACACCAACATTGCTTAGACTTCATCGAACCCGCTTTTACCAGGAGTTCGAGGTCTACTCCTTCATGCACTCCTCCAGGTCTTTGTGAGGGCTCTGAGGTGGAAGATGACGGTGCTGGTGGGTGATGCTGGAGCATCCTCACACACAGGCCGTTCCAAGGCTGGAATAACCAACCAGCAGCTGCCCACACGTGCCCCAGGGCTGGGGCGGGGGTGAAGGCACTTACCTGGTTTCAGTGCAGATCTTAGCGTTTTTCCTCAGGCTCTCACCCCTGTGACAGAAAGCACCAGAGAAAGCCTCTGCTGGGGTGACACGGGTGTTAATGTGGAAACAGCTTAGATGTTTCACAGGGCGTGGAAGTCACCAGGATCCAAGGCTGCATCTCGTGTGTCTTGTACCTGATGTGTTAAGTAAAGCTCATTCCGGAGGTGTGTGACTGTCAAGGAACAGCTCTGAGGCACCACAGCGTGCTGCTAAAACGAGCATGTGCATATGCACAGCCACTGTGCTCAAAACTTCTGTGTATGACCTTGCCAAGGGGGAGAAAAAAATCGCTGGCAGAAAAAAATAGTGAGACCACTGGGGGAAAAAAAATCCCGGTATTTAGACTACAGAGCTAAAAAAGACAGAAGGTATCAAGTTCCTATAGAAATTCACACTGGAGGCACTTGCTTGTTAGGATAGATACACCCTGCAGCCTGTGGTATGGTGTAAAAATACCTGAGCTAACTGTAAATGAGCCATCTCAGGCACCAGAAGCAATAATAGCTTTTTAGGTGTCACCCTTGTTTGATGCATCCCATCAGCAGTGATTCCAGGGTGGCTCCAGTTCTCCGAGGTATTTACACAGCAGCTGGGAATGGACTGTGGTGCTGCCCAGCTCTTGTCCAGCTGCTCCCCTGTGCACAAATCCTCTCTCCACTCTGTCCTGGGGGGAGGGCTTCACCAAGCAAGCACCAGCAGGCTTTTGGCTCCTTTGCATAACTTCACCAGCCCACAGCTTCTTGCGTCTTGAACTTTGTTTCCCTGTTCGCAGCCTCTAGTACAACTTCTGCACTAATTTGTTACTAATCACATTAAGGAAATTTAAGCAGCATTCACCCACAGCACAGTTCCATCCAGCTTTGCAAAAATTTACCTATGGGTGGTTTATTGATTTCGTCTTCATAATCACATATAGCAAGTAAGCAGAAAAATTGGCTACCTACTGATGAAGATAAAAATCATACATTACTTTAACTTTCTCAAATAATCTATTTTTGTTTTTCCTTTTTCTTATCCTAGAAATATATAGCCATATTTACTGCTATAAAAGGAAGAAGTTCTTCTGTTCTTACATAGATATATGCTGATGTATTTTGTAATCTATGCTTCATATCTATATTCAGTAACTGAGGTTCGAAAATGCATGCTGCTGTACATCCTCGTGTCAAACAGGCTTGAAACTGCTTCTCAGAAAAGCTCAACATGTAATGCCAAAATTACTGCAAACTAGGGGAGCAGAAGTGGTGTCTGACTGCTCTTTGGATTGTTCACCAAGTTCTAAGCAAATCCAGCTGTGAAAGGATATCTGACACAACTATCTCACAGCCATGGTAAGACATCAACTCAGACATTTGATTGTATTTACTTTTTGCCCCCCCGCAATTGTTCTTCTTTTGGAACACAGGGCAACAGCACTGTATTAAGCAGACAGTGACAGGAGCAGTGGAATCTGTTGTTTAATGAGGGCTGTAATATTCATGCTGGCTGCTGTGATATGCCATTACTTAAATGAGAGACTTGTGTAACTGATACTGTCATTTGAAACAAAGACAAATTACAGCACAGGTACATTTTCAGCAGTATGGTTGAGCAGTTTTTTAAGGTTTAGTTAATAGACAATAGTATCAAGCTGAAGTAAAAAAGTTATTCAGCTGGAGTAATAAAAATGGTTCTGTATTCAGGGCACTCATTAATCATTAATCATTCCTTATTTATCATTCTGGCTTTTGATTCTTCAAATTGACTTGTGTCTGCTAGGTCTGGTTGCACATTTGGCAAGTCTACTCGGGGCTGGTAATCCTTCAAGACACCTTTCAGGCAGCATCTTCACATCACAAAGCAGTTTTGGGCAGTGGTACCCCACTGTCCTGTCCCCGGGAAGGGTGGCCAGGCCCCCCTGAGCTGATGGCACTGCCCTGCTGGAGAGGAGCAGGTGCTGGCCGGGTGCTTCCCAGCCCTGGATGTGCTCCCTGTGTCTGCTCAGGTCTGCTGCCCTCCCTGAGGATGCACTGCCCTGTGGATGGGGACAGCAGCTCTGGAGGGGATGACTGCTGCTTTCTGGGGGGTGACAGAAGCTTTGCATGCCTTGGTCTCTGCAGCAGCCCCATGCTGCCCTTCATAGCCACCCTCTTCTGCTCAGCATTTTGACATCCATTCATGAGTAGGCACGGCAGCATCCGAACACCACACTGCAATGAGCTTCCTCTTCTTGTGTGGTTTTCCTAGCCAGAAAATAAGAGATAGCCATCATCAACACCGTCATCTGTTACTCAGGAGCTGTTTGTGACTCTCTCAAGCTGTTGGTAGGTTAACCTGCAGTTTTGCTCAAAACCATAGGATGTCTTGCAAGGCCTTTTGCAGTCTTGAAGGCAATTTAACTACAGAGTATTATTTCCTCTCCCCATAAGAAACAAACACATTTAGATGACTTATTCTGTCCACACTGGTGAGGTACAGTCCCATTTATTTGATTTGCTCTTTCTCTCTTTAAAAGCAGGAAAACACCAGGGCAAACTCTGCACAAATTGAAGACAAACAAATCCACTACATGCCCATTTTTCCTTATTATTTCACCTATTATTTACCAGAGGAAAAAAACACCCCACCAACAACAGTTACTCTGCATTTATCACAGTAACTAGTAGAAAGCATGTGATTCTTATGGTAAGCAGCAATTTACAGATGGCCAGGTGCAAACAACATATCTAATCTTATCATGAATTTGTTTTATTCGCAGCTGCAACAGTTGGTGTCAGTTAATAGGTTACCAACCATGAAGTGTATTTATTTCCTTTTATCCTGCTTTGGGGCCACAGAAGTGATTTGTAAACTGTCCTAGATGTTGAATTTACATTTAATTTTTTTGTGTGTGGCTTTTTTGTTATTTAGTTAGTGCTACTCAGGTCTTTCAGAGAACCCATTTTGTTTTCATTTTACCCATTTCCTTTTCAAGGGATTTAGAAACTCCAAAGTAGTGTGCTCTCTGGGCTTCTAATTTACAGTGAAACAGAGGGTTTTTTCAAGCATAATTTTTTCCTTTTTTAAGACTGATCTGCCATTGATGAGTACTCATTTTTGCCCGTTTAGTTCCATCAAATCATGTGATGGATTTGCTATCAGCTTTTCCAAATAATCAAACACAATTCATAAGCTGAATTTTAAAAACTGGTCATTAAAAAAATAAGTATTAAATTCTCTTCTTAGCTTCATGGCTCACACTGTGGACACCAGGATGTGTAGGCACATATACAGAAGTGAACCAACAAAATAAACCACATAACCTAGAAAGCTTTCCATATTTTGGTACAAAAATAAAGATGCTGTTTAAAATAAATGTATATGGTCCTTACTAATGAGTCTTTTCCAGTTTTTGTAATGTGTTACAGTCTTGGTTGTGTTATTTTGTGTTTTTTGCCTTCACTTACATCAAGACCATTTTGTGTTAGATAAAGAGTGATAAAATAAATAATCCCTTGATCTTTATATATGTTTTGCTTAAATTTATCTTCAAATCTGCTTCCCAACAAAAGCAGTTTTAATAATAAAGAGCACAACTAACTAAAAGCACACATTTCCATGTGTGTAAGTCAGGTGTTCTTGAAAGTAATGAAGTTGCACATGTAAATGAGTTTAAAAAAAAAGACAAAGAGAAAAGAATTTTGGATTTTGATCCTGATGATGGTTTTAAAATGCACAACTAGCAATGTCTTATCTTTGGCATAGAGCACTATACATATGCATAGTAATTGGAAACAGTTAAGTGTATTAATTTAATGGACCTGAAGAAATAATTCAGGGAATAATATTCAGATTAGCCCCCTTCTCTGCACACATTGTTTTGAGGTGGATTGGAATTCCCTCTCACTTTTTATTCTGAATTATGTTTTCACTTTTTAACACATTTTTATTGCTCTGATTCTTAATCCTAGCATTATATTTGCACTGCTGTATAAAATACTAAAGATAAGATCTTTGCTAAAAAAGCCCATTTTTCATAGATTCTTTTTAAAAAGCAGTTTTTCAAAGATTGATAAGATGAAGGTTTTAAAGCATTTTGTAATTTGAGATAAATAATGATTGGGTGCATGCAAAGATTTTGCACACACTGACCTTTTTTCACCACTGGCCTGTCTATGAAGGCTCTGGTGTTCATCCTCCTTACTGCTCACCACATTACTGTAAATGGGAATACTTCTCCAGCTAAGGCTAAAATCTCTCCAGATATGTCTACATCAGTTACTCTGTCCCTGGGATTGGAGACAGAATCATCTAGATTGAATAATAGAGTGTAAAAATGCATGAATTTACAGTTAAGGAAATAGGGCCATAATAGCAATTTTTAAGCTTCCAGCTTAAGGATCTCTAGTTGTTGGAAGGTGAAGTTACTGCATTATCTGATTTAGTTGTCAAATCTGTACTTAAATTTCACAGATTGGCTGTTGAATGGTTGAGTCCTTATGCTTGGTCACATGTGTTACTTCTAGTCCAAAGCAGAAGACGTGTATGCACAGAGCTGCTGGATGCTGAGGACATCACACGGAGTTCACTCCCTGTCTGCCCTGCAGGGTGGGAATAGGGGTGCATGTGGCCTCACATCAATACTGGGTGGCTTGAAGTTTCTCCTTTTTCACTTTTCTCAAAGACAGAGACCTGCCCTTACTAGCAGCAAGGATTATAACATGCTTTCCTCATCTCTGGCCCATCCTTCTCTCCAGTGCCTGTCAATGTGATTTCAGTGTTGTACTGCTGAGCAAATCGAAGAAGAAAAGCATAGGAGCAGTGCCCCATTTTGATGCTGTGGCAAGAGGATGTTAAGGGAAATGCTGTTCTCTGCCCAGGTCAGTCCACGTAGCTGGACGCCCTATAGAGACACTGTGGGCATCAGAGGGTTCCATCAGCCTCACACTGAAGGGAAACCAGCTACAAAAGTGCAGGAGCACTACCATTCCCAGACAGGCTGGTCCCCATGGAGATCTACCTCTTCTCTGGAAGCTGGGACAAGATGCTGGAGTCCCCCAGTTTTCATGACATCTGCTTGCTGACCAAGGCATGCATCTCAGAAGCTTTAGCACTTGGGTAATATTTTCGTGTTTTTTCCTTTTCTCTCAAAGCAAAGAGAATGAGAACGTTTTGGCTGTTTGCCAAGGAAATATTGTGGCTCAGGTGTCATCAAAGGTCTCTGGGTATCAGTATTCTACATACTTCCTTATTATATTACTATTTTTGACTGCAGCCCTGTGTAATCCACTGAAATAAAAAGCAATCCACTGAAGGAAGTTTTAGTCTTAGGAAGTGCAGGGTTCATATAATTCTCTTTAGAAACACACGTGAGTGCACAGCTGAAACAGGTGCCACGTTGGAGAGGTGCTGCTCTCTGCCTCCCTGTGACAGTCCCAAGTGCAGCACAAACCAGCAGGTGCTGAAGTGCTCATCACCCTCTTTGTGTCTGTCTATTCTTTTACTGATTGAATGTGGGCAACTTCCTAATGTGGGACACAGCTTCATAAGACTGCCTAATCTCTGATGTGGTCTCTGAGGGAATGTTTTATTTTGTGTTTACCTTCTGTAGTGCAGAGCATGGTCTGACTCCTGATATCATGCAGTCAGTCCTCAAGGCCCATACCCCATTGCAGCAGCAGCAGTGCTGAACTGATCTGGCTCTCCTGTGCCATGGAACTTTTGGCTTTTGCCCTTTGATTGTAGGTACATTGAGTTGTTTTGGTCCTGGGAGTTCATCAGTTCAGGACCTGCATTACTTTACCCTGCCAGGGTCAAGCCTTTCTCCCTGCAGGTAGATTAGGGAAGGAGTGCTCTTCTCCCAGGATGACTTCTCAAGTCAGTCTGAGAGTTTTCTGCAAATTTACCAGTTTAGAAGTTGAAATGGTATTGGATTTATTTTGCTTTTTAATGACTAAGCACACAATTATTTTAATAATGGCACTTCAGTCACCCAAGTAGTCATTATTCCTGACAGTCTACAAGTGAGCATATACAACTCAGAATATGCTACTAAAACGATGTTCTGTCAGATTTCAGAGCAAGAAAACACAACTGACTTTTTTTTTTTTTTTGCCCTCACAGAATGTTATTTTTTATTACACTTTTGAAGTACAGAATTTTAGATTTTAGAAGTAATCTATCTCTTGACTTAGGGAAGAGATTTATGAGATGGGGCAAGAAATGCTTTATTTCCTTCTTAAATTGACTAAGTTATACCTTGATTTCAAAAAGACTGCTACCAGTCTCAGGTGCTGCCTCTGCAGCAAGTGGGCATAAATTTAAGCATTAGCCTCAGCTAAGGGAAGTGAGTGCTGTTATTTGAGGGATGCAGGAACTTCCCTTTCCATTCACATCAAACCTGGCTTGAGAGAGACAGTTCCCCCTGGACTGTGCATCACCATTTGTTGCCCAGAGCAGCATTTAGGAGAAAACGTGGCTCTCGGTGGTGTCTAAACTCTAACAAACATCACAGGCATCCCACAGCAGGGACCCTCTGTTTGTGCTCCAGACTCAAGACTTCATATTGTCAGCCAAAATCCTCTGCTGGATATAAACTCAGGCAGGGAAAGATGGGATCATTCACTGGAGCCAGGAAATGACCCTCAGTCTTGACATGATTCTAAATGTGTGAAGGGACAGATGATAGCACTGGTACCTTTGGTGCTCCCAGTAATAATTGAGTTTTAGAACAAAATTAGATCAAAGTGATAAAAAGAAATGTCTTTGATCCTCATCACTTCAGGCAGTATAATGTACAGACAGTAGATGGAATAAATAGAGTCTTGGCTCTACAAAAGGGGTCTTCTGGCTGAGTAACTCAAAGACTGCATAAGATAAAATAAAAAATTCTCTGTGAAAACAAAAAGAAGGATTTAGAGGTCAGTAAAGTATTTGATACAGCGCTGCACAGGAAATAATTAATTTAACTGGAGAAGATGAGAAAATTTTATTTGTGAGGTTAGTGAGACATGGGGGCAGGGAGATCAGCTCTGGGGGCTGCTGAAAAGGGAAGGTTTGACCTGGAGGGAAGCTCATCGTGAAGCCGACAAGGATTGGTCCTGACATTGTTTTCATTTAGCATTTTCATTAATGATTTGGAAGCACATTAAGGAAATTTGCTCATAACTCAAAGAGGCACTGCTATAAGAGAGCAGGACTGGGATAACTTACAAGAAGAACTGGGTTGCCATATGAATGGGGCAGGAGAAAAGGGCTACAAAAGTACAGAGTGTGAGTCCAAGCTGGTAGAGGTTACCAGCAATTAATATTACTGTGGGTAAATGTTCAGTGCTTATAAATGATAAAGGCAGATGGAGCATTCTGGATATACAGGTCTGTCACAGGAGGGTTAGGATCTGTCAAGGCACAGCAGCCACAGAAAGCCATAAATTTAATAATTTCATAAATCATAATGATTCTAAGATAATTTTTAATTTTTTCAGCAGAGGTTTTGCAAAGCATTAATACTGTTATACGGCCCTGGTAAGATACCAGTGAGAATCTTGGGACACTAGTAATTCATTTTTCAGAAAAAATTAATTCAGATTAGTACAGACTTAGAGAATAGTCACTCCACGAGGGAGTAGCGATATCTGATGGGTGTATGGAGGCTAAAAAAGATTGATTTCTTTAATTTGGCAGTCTAGAGGCAGAGAGGGGATTGGACTTCTACTTATTTAAAACAAAAAGCAAATAAGGTAAACAGCTCTAGAAGAATTAAGCTAAGAATGGGGTAATCAAAAGTTTAAATGGCTGTAAAACAGCTGTGAGCAAGCTGAGAAGTAATTATTAAATACAAAGTTCTGTACAATCAAATTATGTGGTGAGAGCAGGACTATTTAAAATATAATTTAAAATGTCGGCCCAGCAGTCTGTAGGATATATTAGTAATGCATTTCTTTAATTTTAACCTTAACCTTGGCATTCTGTAAAAATACTATTTTTTTTATTATATAAGAAAATAGATTTTTCTCTTGTCAAGCAGTATGACATTCTTCTTGGGATTGCAACAGCCTTCAATGGTCAAAAAGTGCAAGTAGAGGAAAATGCTGTAGCCTCAGACCATATCATGTTTCCTTGGAATGACATGTGCATTGGCCAGCCACATATCCAGAAATTCAAGATGATAGAGTACCATCAGTCAGTCTGGAGATGGAACAAACAGAGCCTGTGGGCAGCTCCTAAATTTACAAAACACCAAATACTAGATCTTAAACCCCAAACACGTGAGCTTTGATATGTCAAACATTCATCATTTCGTCACACTGTTTCACAGTGATGCAGTTCTTTGGGCTCTCAGATTTTCAGTCTCTGCTTCAACAAAGCTGCTCCACAAGAGAGCTGCTTATAAAATGTGGTGGTGCTCCTAAGGAAGACATGTTCTTTCTTAGTCACAATATCAAAACGGACTCAACTAAAACTTTTTTTTGTAAAATGCCAGCCTGAGCTAGATATGTGCCATGAAACATTTAATCCTAGGCAGTTTTAAGTATTGCAGCAATAAAATTAAGATAGTATCTTGCAGTAGGAAAAGAGTTGTTAATTCATAAGTATTGATTCACTGAAATTTATACTGATTAAGACTAATTTTATTCTATCTTTCAGAAGCATTGGTATCATATTTTTAAAATGCATTATGATATGGTAAATGATATGGTAAATATACACAACTTTGTTTATGCTGTTATAGATGCACACTGCATTTTGAACCTAGAATTTCTAACTCACACATTCAGTTGCTTAAACTTATAACCAAATAACTAACAACCATACAGCAACTCACCAGCCCAAAACTTGCTCACAGACCACGGAACTAAGAAGACCAGACAGGAAAACAAATAAAAACCATTCACCTGAGTGAACTTTCAGGAAAATGGTTAACAGAGATCAGAGAAACCTCTTTACAGGAAAGTGTTTTAAGTAATTTTAAACATATACTTAAAATGAGGCTTCTGTTACTTTGGAAGTAATTTAGTTCAGTTTTTAAACTGTGCCAGAAAGGAATGAGGGGATAAATTTGAGTCAAATGTTAATTGCATCTAATAGCTCAACTAGAAGAACTGGTTGAGCTTCATTTGCTGATTTTTTTTTTTAAATCATTAATTACTTTGTTGTTTAGCATAACAGCACTTAATACTTCCAGATAAGATCAGAGATACACTGAATTTTGTGTTGAGTCAAAGACATACAGAAACATGATTCCCATCCTCAGACTGCAGAGCAAAGGAAATACTGCACATCAAATCCTGGCCCGGTTAAGTCAATGGGAGAATATAAACACTAATATTCTTTTAAATTTCAAAACAGAATGGCACATTTTTATTTCCCCTGAAAGAGATTTACATTCTGTTTTATTTTTCATCGAGCTATATTTGATTTGCACCTAGAAGGAGGAATGACTAATTTTCAGGAGCTATATAAAACTACAGACACATTAAATAGAGCAAAACTGAAAATGTAAAGTGGAGAAGTCTGTAAACTGAGTGACTGTGAAGCACTCTCACGTGGCTGGTGAATGAGCTGTGGATTTAAGTGCATGTCTGCTAAGTGATGTATGCTTGCCATGTGCTTAATGTAATTGCTTTAGAGTTTCTCTGAGTGGGTGAGAGTCCATCAGGCACAGTTTTCTGCTTCTGGAAAAAGGAATGTTGATGAAAAACAACACATGAGATAGTGGGTAAGTCTAGGGTGGTATTTCCGCAGATACATGGCTGTAGACCTAGAAATTTGCTTATCCTACATATATAGCAGTAAGTTTGCCTGCCTGCATTTGTGTCTTCATATGAAATGTGGTGATGTACGTATGGTTTACCCCTAGCTAAAAAGGAGGAAAGTTCCTGGGCGAAGGATAAAAGAGAGGTCATTGTATCTAGGGTCTTTGTCTGCACAGGAGCCTCCAGTGTACCAGGTGCTCAAGTCTGAACCTGTTTGCAGGTGTGCCCACGTGTCTTACCCATGAATGGTGCTTGAGATGGACCTGTCAAAAATCCATGTACATGTATGGGAGATGTTCTTCCAGATGTTACCTGTGGGTGCACTTGCACAAGAGAACTGTTTATTCCTTTATACAGGAGCTTATGTACATCACCTTCTCTTAATTTAAAAACTAAAACACAGTGGTTGCCTTCAGCAGCATCAAAACCAGTTTTAATAATCTTATTAATTCTGAGTAATAATACTTTATTCTACAAGCAGCTTCACTGCTTTGGAAGGGTGAGCTATGCCATGTGCAGTATAAAAGCAGTGCACAAGTGCAAGTGTTCTTACAGTTCAACAGAAGAACAAGTAACAAATCTGCATGTAAAATGGTTTCCATTAAGCCGCTGAGCAGACCAATGATTTGGTTAATTCTAACTAAGTGGCTGCATTGCCACAGCTTTGCAGATCCCCGCAGACCAAACATGAAACCTGCATTACTCTGTGATTTATTGCCCTACTTACTCTAAAATGTCAGAAGAATATTTGCAGAGGAAGCTTGCTAAGGCTCATTAAAACTATGTATTTTATTTTTAGGAAAGCTAAGCTGACGTCCAGAGTATGAGGAGCCCTGTGTCCAGCGAGGAGCACTGTGCAGGATGCTTTAACACGTTTAACCTGCAGGACATTTTCTCTTGACCCTTGGGGTTTTTCCTTGGAGGAGATGTGGCTACTTCGCAGCTAGGTGCTTCTTTTAATGCTCTGAAAAGCAGAGTATTTAGACCTGAACTTTGCACACACGTAGGAGAACTTCAAGCTGGGACTTGCCAAATCAACACACCTGGATGGATGGGTGGGACAAAAGGCTGAGCTCTTGCCCCTCTAGTAGGGGAGATCAGAACGAGTCACAGTTGCATCTCAGAACCAGAGAGTCAAATGGCAAGTGGCCATCAGAGCTGTGCTGTGAAAGGGAAAAGCAAGAAATGTGCAAGTTTAAACAAGTAGAAATGCAATATCCTCTAAAGTGCTTATTTAATAACTGAATGGGAACAGAAAAAAAAAGTAACTGTATTAATTGATTACTTAATTACATTAAACCAACCTACACAGTATTATCTAAATATTCCTACACAAATTTCTTTTTTAATTTACACAAAACCCCCGGTGCTGATATCCTTCTGGGTATTGGATACAATATTAAGCAATTTTGTATCTCACAGGGCCTGACTGAGGACACACAGCAGATGAAGGCTGGTAAGGGTTCAGAATGGCAGGTCCCCAGTATCTGTTTCACTGAAATACCCAGTATTATGACTGACTATAGGATGGGAACAGAGTCTCTGTCTATGGCACTACTACCACTTCAGCTTAGATGAGGAGGATTCTTTTGAAGCTCATCTTCCAGCTGTAAAGTACCAAGTAAGCCCCACAAGTTCATACAGAGCCAGTCTCAAGTGCTCGGCATCAAATGTTGTGCTGTATCACTCAGCTGTTAGTGGTCTGCATCCCTTGCTGATGCCTGGGAGCCCAGCCCTTGTCCCATCACAGAGTCAGAGACTGCCCTCTATAAATCTAGTAAGATTTGCATCCTTAGGGACAATAACTTCTCGTGGTTTTTAGCCCAACTTCTCCATACCATGAGCCTCCTCCAGACTCCCGCTGCTCCACTGATTAGGAACACTCCACCACCATTTCAGGAGGCTGCTTCCTTAATTTTGAAACCTAGTGCAGAACATGTAGAAAATTAAGTCAATACCTCTCTTTCTTCCCATTTTTAAATGAGTGAAAATAGAAGTCTGGAATGACTCTAAAGAAAACCACTAGTAACTGCCATGAGTCCGTGACCACCCAGTAGTGGAAAAGGGGGAGGGGGAGTGTGGGGAGGCTGTTTTAAATCTGGAACTGATTGCATTCATTTTAGCACTTCCCTGCATATTTGTTTCTATTTGTAATTTTTAATTTCAATTTTTATTTTTAGCTGTGTGTATTTTAATAATTTAAATCAGCATATTGATATATTTTCTAATTTTGCAAGTAATAGTGGTCATTGAAACTGCATCTATGAAGAGCGTGAGAATTTTAAATAAAATCATTGCCTATCAAACACAAAAAAATACACAACTATGTAAGCACTGACAGCTTGGGGATCTGGATATAGGTGTGAATTTTTTTATTAGAGGATTAGGTTCCTGAAAGTTTGTGGAGAATTTCAAGTTTCTGGGTGGGCTGTTGCAGATTAATGGCTTTATCTGCACACTGCTGCATTTGGCCAATACATTCAGTGCACTCACTCAGTTCTGTCCTTTTATAGAGGTCCCCCTATTTATGCCATGTTTTTCACTTTTTATTTCTCTCCAGAATTGTTTCCTCATTCATCCCTGGCACTACTGCAGTCTTTTTCAGCAAACAAAACTACCAAGTGAAGCACAAACAAAAGCTGAAAAGACAGAGACCCCAAATGGATAATCTCATAGATTATTCCATGATTAATTATCCCAGATTTATCAAATGCCACATCCAAATAAGGTCAAACATATAATTGTAATCTTCCTCAAGGCATGCAACAAGCCCTTTGCATAAGCCTTGGTTTCTATCATGGAAACTTTAAACTGACTTCCAACAGTAATGATAGAAAAAAAGAAGCAATGTTGATACATTCTGAGCTGTATACTCAACATGTCAAGGAGATCATTAGTGACTGACACCAACGATGTGTCACAGACAACAAGATGTCTCTTTTGCGCCTGTCCTTTACTGACGTTCCTGTCACATCCCATTCACCAACCTTGTGCAGTGATCCTCTCACACTTTGGATCAAAAAATTTCCATGTTATTGTTATTGGGGTTTGTGTATCACCATTTTGCTCTATTTTTCACACAGCCTTGTTTGTATTTTAATCATTTGAATGAGAAAAGGTTATTCATAGCAGAAATTGTCATTTATATACATATGTATATATGAAACTGTACCTAGTTGAATATTATCTTTATAACAAGTTATAAGCCACAAATCCCAGAAAGGGACCCACAAATTGACTTAATTTCCTTGATTTCACATTTAAATCTCCACATTAGCTATATATGTATAAACCCACGTGGAGGTAGTTCCTATTTACTACATAGCTGAGGGGGCACATGGCTCTTTTTTTCTTTCACCATATGCTGAAGTAACTCATACACAAGCAATTTCTTCTGATTCAGCTGTTTCAGCAGGAAGGATTTGCAGAAGCAAGATTGGGAAATACACAGGATTCTCTTTCACTTCCGTGACAGGAGTTATATTTTTAATTAGCTCCTGTTAGTCTTCCAAGGGCAGCTTGTAAAAGTTTAATTTCTATGTCTCAAATTTGAGTCCCCATTTGATAAGGCCATTTTTATAGTGTATTTAGGCACTAGTTGTGAAAACCTTTTCTGGTTTTTAGAAAAGTCAGTTCCTTAGCAAACTCTGTGGAAGAAAAGTAAGAGTTTTGGAGTTTCTTTCCTCCCAGTAGACTCAACTTACATGAAGCTTATTGAAGACACAGAGAAGAGGGGGTACTGGTCAATATGATACTTCACTGAAATCCCAAGAGAATCAGCTGTTGGGAAGATCTTATACAGTATGTGCATATCATTTAAAATGCCTGAAGGTCCCAGGTTTGTAGACCAGGAAGTAATAACAAAAAATATGTCAATGAACAATGGACATAAAAAGCCTGTAGGTTAATGTATTTCCTGTCACTTGCTTACACAATAGTATCATTAAAATCAAGACAATCAGATTTACTTAAATCTGACAAGTAAAAAGAAAAAAAGAAAAAAAACTGAAAAGGTCCATTTGAAATAAATATCATTTGGTGAAAAAATAGCATTTAATTGTATGAATTGACTAAAAACTATAAGCAATATAAGAAATATAGAAAAAATGTAGAACATAAACCAGCCTTATTAATTTGCAGTGATAACCTGAGAATTTAAAATAATATCTGCCGAATGGATATAGTGTTGTACATGTTTACAAGGGGGAACACAGTATCCAAAAGACTTCCAAAACATTGTAAATTTGTAATTTATGTCAGATCATATGGGGGATATATTTGGTGATGTCTTAAAAATTAATCTCTAACACAGCATTCTGTCAGAAGTGCTATGGGTGGGAGCCTGGGAGAGATCGTCCCTTAAATGTCATTGGCCCCTCAGCTTTCAGTTTAATAGTTAAGCTGTTTCTAATTGTGTTCAGTTGAAACTTGGCATCCAGTTTACGGGCTTGGATGCAATTTTCATTTCAGTGAAAAAGAAAAAGTGGAGAAATGATGCAAAACTTAAATCTGTTCCTTTCTTGGAGTGCTTAAATGGTAAATGAAGTAAAAGTTTCAATCTCTTTTCCCAAATTTGTCCAAGAGTGAATTCTTACCCTAAACATAATGCAGTATCATTCAGTGTAACACAGTACAAACACATGGATACATAGCCAAGAACTAATCAAAACACTCAACTTTGAACCTTCTGGCAAAAGTCTTCAAGAAAACCAAATTAGGATCTTGTTCATGGGGGCAAATGTGTCTGTTAATGACTAGAAAAGTAGCTCTGCACACATTGCAGGAGATTGCCTTAGCCTTCATCAACACTAGAAAACTAAAGTGAAAAGTCAGTCTCAGAAACAAACCCTGATGTGGGCCTTAAAAGAGCTTCTGAACTGTTCTCAGTGGATATGTCCCATCCTGCATTTCACACATCGCTGACATCCCAGGCACTGCTGGCTTTCCTCACCCTTCCCTCGGCAAAGGCTGCAAGGCATATTTCAGTCCGTAGGGCTTTGGGGCAATAAAATGCCTCTACCTACCCCCAAAGTGACAACAGGATTGCAGGGAAAAATACATGATGGAAAGTTCAGATTTATGATTGTTACAGCTGTAGCTGGCCCCACGGAGCTGGAGGCAGGAGAAATGCTCCCTCCTGCCCTTCCCTCTCCAAAGGCTGCAATGGTCGGCAGAAGCACAAATTCTGCCATCTACAGACCATCCTTCGCTTAGGAAGAGCTGAGGCTTGAAAGACCTCCGTTGGAGGAATAGCCATCCAGCTTATCTCGAAGCCAAAAAGTGGGGCTATGCAGAGCTCAGCAGAAAAAGAGCCTTCGTTAGCACAGTCAAGACAACACTAGCCACTCAGCAAATCCCGTAAGGAGGCAAAACTGGCATCCTCGGCCTGCAGGAGTTGGCTTAGACCTCGTGCTTCTTTCCTAGGCTTCTACAGGAGATCCCAGAAGAGCAAGTAAAAAGATAGTCTTGAACATCAGATGTCTGGGGCTGAGGGGGCACTGCTTGTCATCGAGGAGCAAGGCCTGGGGGCTGTAAAGGCAGGGGACAGAGCACAGGCATTTCCCCACTTGACGTCTGTGCTGATTTTACTGATTGCAGGAATAGTGGCCTTCAGGGCATTTAATAAAAAATTATTAAGGAAGAGACAGGACTGTGGCTGAATTACTCATCCATTAGCTGTCTGCACATGAGATCAGACATCCCTTCCCCTGAAGCAATCCAGCAGTGGACTACAGCCTTTGCATGGGTGCTCTGCTCTTTGTGTTGTCCAAGAGAATTGCACTTAAAGACACAGCAGGACTTTTACCAATTTTATGACTTTATTACAGTTTGTTTGGGTTTTGGTGCAAACTGCTGTGTTCTAACAGAATTCTGTATTATTCTCATTTTAATGCTTGTGTAATTTAGCATGAGTATGGAAATCACAGGAAATACCAGTTTGGTGTATAATGGCTGCTCCTTATTTAGCTGTTGCTAAACTCCAGGATAAGACTTTCTGTGTACTTTAAAATCAACTTATAAAGTGTCTCACTGAGATTGCACAGTCTACAGTAGTAGCTCTGAGAGCCAGCTTAGCTCTGGCCTGAGCACATACAACACATCTGCTGAGATGAGTGGAAGATGATCTGTCCTTGGCCAAGGATAATGCAATGTAATATAAATTCTTTCAGTAAGAGACTGGCAAGTTGACTTATGGCAATTTCTGACAAACCTGCTCTAGCTTTAGGTATAATTTAAGTAGGCAGACACATGCTGAACGTTTTCAAGAGCTTGCCTGAAGCTTCCCATGGGAACTTTCAAAGCCCCAGGTGGCAGTGGGGCACTTGACTCCTGTTGACTCAGAACTCTACTAAGTTTCCATATTTGTCAGCTGTAAGTTTAAAGTTCTCCCCTCTGATTTCCCAGAGGCAGGAATAACAAGCTGTTTCCAGTGAATTTAGTTGGAAGCTACAGAGAACTGTGAAAATCAGTTTAAGTAGTCGGATGCCTCAATCAGAACTCAGAATTAGAACTCTTGCCAGTTAGGATTTGCCTTTCAGGGGTGTTCACCTGATAACTTTCTGTATCCTGGAGCACGTCCATAGTCACAGAGAGGGGGAAGTTAATAAAAACTCACGATTTCTTGTGGAAACATGGTTTAAAAGCAGTATTTTAAAAACAGTTTACCCAAATACTAATATTAATGCTAATAGTTGTCATCAGCTGTACATGATCATATTGATGGTTTCATGATAGAAGAAAAACTGCTCAACAGATGACAAGTTCTGTTTGGCACGGGAGGAAAGAAGAGAGGGAAAAGAGACCACTAAAGACTGACACGGTCCCGAAGATAATGCTATACATCACCACAAAATCACCTGCAGGTGTAGGCAAGTCTTGCCACTCCTTCTAACCCGGTTTCTGTATGCAAGGTCATCCTCCTGGTGCTACCTTAGAAACTGGCCTTATTCTATAGAGGACATTGAATGATAACACTGCGAGTCAGCTGACTGCTGTGTCACAGAGCTGCTGCTTTCTACATTATCGCAACTGCCAGAGCTCTTACTGCTGCAGTTTTCTAGTCGCAGTGCGGCAAAGCAGACGCATAGAACCAGGCACAAAGCAGCATAGATTTTTTTTATTCTTATCTTTTTCATATGAGGGGAATATTCCTGGTGTTAGCGTAGGAACAGACACAGCTTGGATGTGTTGGCTTCCGCCTGGCAGCATTTTCAGCTGAGCAGGGACTGCTCGGAGCTCTGTACCCAAATTGCCTCTGAGGAAGAACGCCTGATTTCCCACTTTGCGTGCTAGGAGGGCTTTTTTCTTTATGCTACGGTGATGTACCTGCAGCAATAGGACAAAGGAGATGGCACTTGTCACTGTCTGTCCGACTGGGGCCTTTTGCAGGTACTCCACGGCTGAAGCTGTGCCAGCATGCCAGGGTCAGATAGACTGGTAATACAGATTGCCGCAATTTCTTACATCAGTTAGGGCAAAGCTCAAACAAGAAACCAGACTCTCTGACCTAAATCAGTCCCAGTCCTTCTGGATACAGGGCAGCAGTCGACTAGCAATGACACAACCAGCCATCAAGTGGAGAGTCTCTGGGATTGCAATCTGTATCAGTTGGAGTCTGAGAGATTGACACCCTTTCGGGTATCCAGTCGCTTCTTCTTCCAATACTACAAATACTACAACTACAGCTACTACTACTGCTACTTCTGTCTGCCTTGCCTGTGAGAAGCTGTTAATCGCGGTCGGTCTCTGGCTGTACATTTGCGTGGATTAGTCTGTCTATAACGCAGTCCTTATCTGCTCCTGCTGGAAACCGGGGCACGAAGTCAGCCTGCTTTAACAGTTGTTTCTTTCTGCGTGATGCTATGCAACTAGAATGGGTTACACTGACAACAAAGGAACAAGCACAAAGCACCACTTTCTTTGCTGGACTGTTACAGGAACATAGCTCTTCTTCGATATGACACCCTCTTCTCTTTGCTGGCTTTTTTTTTTTTTTTTTTTTTTTAAATTTAATTCATCTAATCGAAGAGCCTAACAGACACCATCGTGAATGTGGCTTTTAATGATTTGGAAAAGACAGCCTGTGGAGACTGCGATTCGAGACAGCAACACATTTAGGTTATTGCCAATTTTAAATACTTGGTTTGTGAAGCACAGCCCTAAGGGACGAGCTCAGTAACTGAGGGAGAGATTGTAGATAAAGAAATAAAAATGACAAGCGTAATGGAGGCTCTGCAAAAGAGACTGTCAGAGAATCAGTTCATGGATGGCAATTTCACCAGTCTGAATCTGAATAATTCATAGATTGAAATTACCCTGCTTTCACCTTTCCATTTAAACCGGCATGATCTGAATCTCTAATAAATTTTCAAGATAAAGTAAAATGCCAATTTGAATCTGAAGAGCTTTTAAAACCAGATGCTACACCCTGAATCTTTCGATACCTTTCACAATTATCCTGTGAGAACCGCACTTCATCACGAAGCACCATTACCAGTGAAAATTACTGTGATTACAATAGCAACAATAGAATACCATCAAATGATCTCTAATCTACCTAATTTACCAAGGCTGACTGTGTGCCCATTGTGTTTCACTACGTCTGGCATTGGATCAATATCACAGTGGAACAAAAATGCCTTAGTGTGTGCTTCCTTTTGGTACCTTTAACTTTGACAGCACAGGAAAAAATTCTACCTGCTGTTAAATGTTTTTACAGCCAATCTACATGCCTCCTGTAGGATCTGATTGATTCTCTATGATTTTCTTTAGTTCTTGGGTATCAGATGTCTTTGTGTTACTAATTAGTTTATAATGTATACTCATGCACAAAGACTGCAGCGAGCGAGTGCCAGCACAGGGACCCTGCACTGCTGCTGCAGTTGCAGCACTCTTACTGGGGAAGTCAAAACGAGTCTGGTGCCTTATGTAAATAATTACTCCTGTCTGAATTAGAAATGCTTTGTAGCATCACCAGTCTTGATTGTACTACGTGAAAAATGTATGCAAAAGTCATGGTCAAGAAAAATGATTGTGTGTAATACTAACAAGACTTTCCCCCCGTTCAGCAATTAGCATGTGGTTGTGAGAGACAGGCTGTGAATCCTTCTGTGTGTGTGTGTGTGTGTGTGTGTGTGTGTGTGTGTGGGTACGCATGCACATACATAAATGTAAAGCTACTGTGCTCTGTGAACAAATATGTGCTGATCTCTGAAAGTAACAACTTTCTCTGACAAGCCAGGCGCTGTGTTTTGCCGCAATCTGCTCAGTTGTAACAAATCCCTCTTTTGGAGGTGTAAATTTCCTATAGGATGATGCGTGACTTCTGGAACAGTAAGTACCATTTATGCAATATGTTGGTGCCTATAGCTATGCTGCAGAATCGTATTTTAAGTAGTTTGAGTCCTTGTAGCATAACTAGAATGTGAAGAACTGAGAAATATGTACAGAAGGCTAGAAACAGGCATTCTTCATGGAGGTGACGGTATTTCTGTTTGTATGTGTGTGAGTTGTACACTTCGGGCTTGGTTTTCATTTTATAATAATCAGATTTACTCTGCCTTCAGGGAATATTTTCTGGGGGAGGAAGGTAAGCAGTATTTCTTCTTATTTCTATGACTGTGTTGTATTTCTGTTGAGGGAAATGCATGTTTACAGCAGTTATATAACACAGGATGATCTTGTGACGTCTAATTAAATGTTTCGATATTTGTTCACATTAAAACTGGGCAAGAAAGCATATTTAAAATACGGATTTTTACTGAAAATACACTTCTAGAAATGCTATGCAAAAACAATTTACAGGGTTTTTTTTGCATTCATCTTTTGCTCTTTACTGTTGTTAAATAAGTGCCTATTATACTTAAGTACTAATGATCTTGAAACCTTCGGTTTTTATATATTTGGTCTTTTCAAATCATAATTTACTGTACTTCTAAATTTTCTGTATATTAGTGGAGACTGTTCTCTAGAGGTAGAAGAGGCAAAAGGTTTTACAGCTTGAGCTGCGATAGCAAAGGAACTTGAAAGGGCATAAAATATGATTATACAAAAGTCTCAAATCTTAAATGATTCAGTAATGTGGTTTAGCAAAATGCTTTTCTTAGACAACACACTCTCAAGTTACTACACTATCTGGAAATAATTAGTTCATTCAGTGCTGTATTTATATTCTTAATTTTCATGTATTATTCAAAACTTAACAGAGAAAAATCTGAGAGCAAATATCGACACTCTGGTAAAAGTGTAACACCTACATTATATTTCAAGACATTCAGACTAAACTTTTCTGAAGAGAACTAGTCATTGTGGTTTAACTATCTTATGAAGAGCATTTTATGCTTTTATGTACAGAAATATAACACATACTAATATAATTATTACACTGCAAGGACCATGCAAACAGAAATGTAAATGTTTTTCAAAATACCGTACAAGTACCTGGCAGCATTTGCAGTATTATTATTACAGCCACACTCTTCCAGTATCACATGCTGCACTGAAATCATGGCCTGTTAACCAATTGGATTCCATGGAGTATTTACAACCCTAATTTTTTAATCACTCTTATCTGCTGTGACAGCCTGTAGAAATCAGCTGGCCATGGGGTGCAAGGTGTCCTCACTAATAAGTGCAGAGCAGAGCTAAGGGAGAGTCCACAAGCTATTGGTGGCTTCCCATAAGGGCCCAATCCAAATCCTTCTGTGGAACCGCGCTGGAGTCCTCTAAATTTGTATTTCTGTTATGGAACTTCAAACATGCCACTGGCTTTCTCCCACTGCTCCATACTGGCCTCACATTCCAAAACATGCAGTGTTGTTCAGGCCTAATGCTGTTTGCCAGTGTGAGCCCCTGCAGGAGTTGCCAGACACTGTTAGGACAGCACATTCAGGAGGCGAGAGTATCCATGAGACTCTGATAAAAGTCCTCTGGAAAAGTCTGGAAACCTTGGAAAGTGAACTCTTCCTTTTGGGGCGATGTGTTTTTCAAAGCCAGCAGGATTCTGCACATGCAAATGGGAAAAAAGCATTTAAACCTTTTCAGACACAGGATTGTGAAGAGAATATTAGAAATATTACTTCACAGAAAGTATTAAAATGTGGTCAAGTCATCATCCATGTATTTTCTGATATGGCTATGGCTATTTTCTGATATGTAGCTATGGTAGCTACAGCTGAAGTGTTTAGGATTTATAATTGTATGTGTCAAAATAAATGGCAGACTGCAACATGAAACTTCTAACATAATTAATGTTAGAATTTCAGAAATAGGGATGCAACAGTTAACATACATCATATCAAAAGATGTATTAGTCTGGTTTTATGCCTGTTTTTCTCTGTTTTACACTTGTCTATAAATCAATCTGTAATGGCAAAGGAATGACAAAACCCTTCCTTACATGAGTTCCCAACTAAACACAGATATCCACTTCAGTGAAATTACTCCCATGCATTTCATGGACCCTTATCTGTAGCTAGGCAGCAACCATGATGCAACCACACACATGAAAAACATATTGGAGCCCATTCTATTACCACAGAATTTAGTAACAAGTCTCCATCAACATAGAAGATAGATCCATTAATTTCCTTCCATTGCATCCTTTAGGTGAAAGTTGCTGCTATTTTGTTGGTTTTTTTTTTTCTCCTTGATTACAAGAGTTGTGTACAGTTGACACAATGCTGAACAGAAGATCCTTTCTGTTCAACGAGACACAAGACCTGAGCTAAACATACACTGAAATCAACATCTCAGAATAGGTTTATTTGACAACTGAGGGGACCTTCTCATCTGTAGTTTTGGTGATAATATTTGTGTTCACTTGCTTGTCAATTCTGCATTATCATCTGCTATAAAACACACAAGTTCCGATCTGTAATGGTTGTATCTATTTGGACAAGAGCCCTGAGGATAGGAGGGTCTGTTGTGGGTTTCATTGCAGTTTTTTTTTCACTGTACTGTTGCTTTGAATTAATTGCAACTGCATATGGAAATATGATCTCTTAAGAATGTAGAGAAATACATTATTAATGATTATGTATGAAGAAAGATTCCCCTGCACTCTGGCTGCTATGAATTCTACACCATTATTCCCAAAGAAAAATATTAGGAAGAAACTAACTTGAAGTTAAAACAGCAGCATTTCCAAATCAATCATTGTTGACACAGGAAATTTAGTGTTAAACAGAAGAAAATACAAGTGATTCACTGACACAATTAAAATACCTGAACCCTTCCTCTTCGATGCCATAACTCCAGGATGTGATAGAGGTAAATAGTTTTGCCTTGTCAGTTTATATTATATAGATAGGCTCAAAAACCACCTTTGGCTTTAAAAGTATTTGCACAGCATTTCACAGGATTGGTTCAGTTTCTTTATGGACTATAAATGTACACCTGCTCTGTGCTTTTAGCTGTGTAACATAACCAGAAGATCTGAAAATCAAATTATTTCTGACCAATCAAAAGAGGGAAATAAAATCCTAAATGGGAATTGCAGAAGAGGCAATGGGTTTCCCAGGTCTCATGCCAACAGAGATTCTTGCTGAGGGTTTTCCAGGTCAGGTTAAACTTCTTATTGTGTTAGAACTTGTTCTTAAAAAAAACCCATGTTAAAAAAGAGCGGGAATTCATAATATGGCCAAAGTTTTTTCCAAAATCATAAGGGCTTTTTTTTCCTTTTCTAACTAGATTTGACATTATTTCTGCCACAGGTCTTGCCTCAAAGTTTACCAAGAAACTCTGTCCAAAAGAATATTTGCAATGCTATACTTCATTTGTAGATGATCATACATTGTGAAGCACACACAGCGAATTAGCAGTTGTGGTAAATGCTAAATCGGGAGATGTTGTTTAAATGGAAAAAAATATAATTTGATTGATACACTGTTACCACCGTACTGTTCACTTATACTCAATATTTCACAGAGATAATGCAGAAATGAATGTACAGCTAAAGTATCTGCAGTTACACTCAGTGAAATGCTCAGTAGAAAAGCCTTGTGTTTTATTCACCTGTTTCTTCTGCCTGTGTTCATTCAAAACCCACCTCTAGTGGCACAGCAGTCACAACAACTGGCTATCCCTCTGACCCGCAGGTAAGAAGTTTCACTGAGATGGCCAAAGGATGAGATCCCACATCTTGTGTTCCTAAAGGCAATGCCCTGGTTGGGAGGGCCAGAGGAGGGGCAGGTGTGCAGAGGGGCATTGACAGGACACACTTCTGACTCCTACACAAAGCAAAAGTGGGAAAATGTCATTATTAGGTCATTAAAGAGGAATAGGAACATTTTTAATTTCTATGTTTTCAGAGGCAGCTCTTCTGCAAACTTGTCATATTTATACCTAGCACGACTATCATGTGGTGAAACTCTAGGAGACACAGAAAATTTAAATTTTCAATCAATATTGAGATTGTGGAAAAAGGGCCCATAACCCAGGAGACTACACCAATGTTTATTCATACACATATACACAGTGCTAGCATTACTTTTAATTTGCATGTAAATGCAGCTGCCTATGCCACTGCACCCAGAATGTCTGTGAAGTGACCGTATATTTCAGATTTGGCTTAAGCAGCTACATCCCATTTAAACCGGCCTTTTTGGTAATGGTACTTTTGCTTTTCCTTTGAGTGACATAGCATGCCTTTTGTTATGCATACAATTAAGCATGAATTGTTGCAACTCCTTTTGTCAAAAGGTATGGTTTTCCTCAAAGCTTGTTTGTACTAAATTTACCACCATTTCATGAGGAGCAGCCTGTCTTTGCAAGCTGATGGGCTTGATATGGTTATGAATTGCTTGCAGTTTGTGTTTTTTGTATTCTGTCTTTGTTTCATTATATTTAGAAGTTGGAGTGCACCCTTTCCTCTGCCACAGAACTTGATGCTGGGTAATTACTTAAAAATATTTAAGGAGGCATCTTCTGAATGCCTCAGAGTGTGCTGACTTCTGAGCTCTAAGAGCAGAATCTGGAGTCCATGGAAGTATGTACAGGATGGAATTCATTGAAGGAAAAGAAACAAAAAAAGAAAGTAATTTTCTGGTGCTTCTGATTGTTTACCTTAATTTAGACAATATTTGTAACCATAATGTTTGAGTCTTTATTGTACTTTTGTAAATAAGTACCTCTAAACACAATTCTTTCACCTTACAGGGCAGTTCATGAAAATAATTTCTTTAACAAATGTGAGTCACATAATGAATCAGTAACAGTTGGGGGAAATCCTGATGGAAAGTAGTGCTCTCATCATTAGTGCTGTGTGTGGTAAATTAGGAGCAGGCTCTTCAGGAAATGAAGACAAAAAGGCGGAATTGTAGCTCGTTGAGAGTTTGTCTTAAGCACAGAGTTCATGCTCTTTAAGAACAATAAGAACATCCTAACTCTGTGTTTTATATATATAACTTGAGGGTGTTTTAATCACTAGCTAATACACAAAACTTATAAAATTGGCTACAACAAAGAATTTTCAGTTTCAGTGGTACTTTGGGAATGTTAGAGGCAAAAAATAAAATATGATTGTCAAGGGGTATAATGAATATGTGAAAATTACTGAATACCTAACCATAATTTTTTTTGTTTATTTATAAATCATTAAAATGCTGTCTTAATGTAGTACTGAAAAATTCCCAAGCTCTCTTCTGTTTCAAATTTGGAGAGGTCCTTTCATCTTCCACTACAGCAGTAACCCAGCAACTCTTGGCAGGTACATATTTTTACCCAGCTATTTTATATTATTTGTGGATAAGTAGTCCACTTTTTTCCCTAGTTTCTGTGCGTTCATAACAGCACAGTGGAAAATATTTGCATTACTATATATTTAACCACAAGAAAAATTTAACCTGTCAAGAAAAAACAGTTTTATTGTGCAAGGCACCATATGAAGGGAAAGTAAAAGGTCCATAATTTGGAGTCAATTTTTATCTGAAGAAAGAAAAATCAGTAAATACTTGAGAAAACAATGTGCCATTTTCAGATAGAAAAGATAATCTTTAGAAAACATATAACAAATAAAGCGATAAATTATAGCTGAAAGATTCATACTATAAGAGCAACCCAGTTTTTGAACAACCTTATTGCAAGCTTCTTATCTATTTTTATCAAAAATGAAATGTGCTCCCAGTGCTGAATTGATGATTGCATTTAAAAGAAAGTGTGACTCCCACTCCTTCCAAAGAATAACTGCTTTCAGGACCTGATTAGATGTGAGAAATAACAATAATAATAATACCATTACCCAATCATTCTTGCAGCATTCATAAACTTACATGTAGCAGAATGTCATTTAATATGTGTGTAAGTCTTGAAAAGCTTTTCCTCTGCCAGCACCAGTTTTGCTGGCAAGGAAAACACTTCGTGTGTCTTCTGCAGAGTCTTAAGAACTTATCAGGCCTGGGTTGGAGTGACTCTAGACATGAGGTAGCCAATACTTTGTGTATTTATCAATGCTCACTTAAATACAATGCAAAAAGATGTTTTCATGCTCATGTAACAACCTACCATGGTAACAGGGAAGTTTCTGTATTTTCATTTAAACAATTGACAGCAAATTGTTGATTTTCCCTACCCACATACAGAATACTGAATTTTAAGAGACAGATTTGAAATAAGAAAGTCAAGAAAATAAACTAATATATCCTGGAATATCAGACATGAAATTTACACCAAAAGTATTTGTGAATATTCCCATTATGTGAATTTGGTTTTTAATTATTGTAACTGTAAAGTTGGGCTTGGTTTTCAGTTTGGTTTTTTTTAGAAAAGTAGCCATTAACCTGCATCTAGGCTGTGAGTTTGTTTGAATTCCTTCACGATCTAGGTTTAGTCAATCTTGCTATATCTACATGAAAAAATTATTTAAATGAGTGAAGTTATATGAAGGGACAAGGTGGCTTTTGCACAATTAGGAATGCAATTTTCATTGATGATGGATAAGTATCTAGTTATTTTAGAAATGCCTGTCACCAAGTTTCTTAAAAGTTATTTACTCTTTCCCTCCCCCTCTTTTAAGATTTACCACCATTTGCAAAGTACTTTTATTTAATATTCTTCCTTACTCCAAAACTGGTTTATTCAGTTTTCTGATAATTGACACCACCAAGGGTATTGAAACTGTGTTTAATAGCTTCCCAAATATTAAATTTTCCTGCTGGATTAGAACGTAGTCTGTTGAGGAAACTTATTTCAAAAATCAGCACATCTAAATTCCAGAGACAGAAATTCAAACCAGTCCTAAACAAAGATAAATCACAAACCATGGGTTACTGCCTCTGTTTCATGGTATTTCCAATGCTGATGACCACTAGAGCCTTTCTACTAATTTCATTCTTTGAAGCTCAGTTTGCTAGTTAAAACTTGAATCCTTTTAGAGCTGGAAAACTACTCGAAGCAGAATTTTGGATCTTGCCCATCCCACTGCATCACAGCAGAGACATGAATCTCAAGTAAAACCTGGAGATCAAAAATTGAGGTTGAATGTAACTATAGTAACACAGACTGCTAGCAGTGGGGCGTGGGCTGCAGGATTGAGACAGAGTCAGATGTGAGAAGGGACAGGACTAAAATCTGGTCTTCTTCATATTGCATTTTAATAATCAACTTTGACAGGATGTGCTACCTAGTATAAGCCAAATCATCTTTTGAATTCTTACCAGTGGTTTGGGTTTTGCTCATGACCTCTTCCCCACCAGCAAAGGTGTAAAACTTAATGGAGAGTGACACCTTTGCTTTCATCTATCTGACCTCTCCTGAGCACTGATCACACCAAACGTGTTAAGTTCCATCCCATATTGTAGTTGCATTTCCATTGTTTACAGCCTTCAGAAACACACAATAACCTGGGGCACTTATGGTTGCTTGTCTTTGTTTCTCCTCTTAGGAAACTGCAGTTTCACTTTCAAAAGCGAAATCAGTGGCTATTCATTTACAAGCCACAGTAAAACTTTACCAAGTCCCACCTGCTGGCTTGCTGCTATTGGGATGGGCAGACCAGACTTCACAGAGGGGAAACACATTCCTCTGTGCAGCAGACAAGGCGTGGTGTCTTCCCAAAAGTTTACTGAGGCCTTCAGGCTCATAGCTTCAGTTCGATGTAAATGCCAAAAGCTACTGAATGCCACAGCTACTAAATACGGGTAAGAAGAGGTTAAAAAAAAAAAAAAGAAGAGAAAAAACATTTTCATACAAAGGTGAATTAAATTGAACTGAATATTGAGTTGAGTTTTGGCATTTCCACAATAAGCTAACAGCTATGCAGTTGATAATAGAGTTTCTTCCACAGTAGATCTTTTGAGAGTGGGCTTACAGAGAACACAGATTATAAATAATTCATGATAAAAATACATTTATAATTACATACATATCTGCATTCATACACTTGCAAATAAGAATTTTTAACACAACCTTATGCATATGCAGTCATTTAACTTTATTTTCAGTAGGGTTCTGTCACTTATTTATATTTTCACACTGATAGGGAAATACCACTATTTTGCCTTTGCAATATTTTGGTTTTCTTTCTGCTGCTTGGCTTTGCTGATGAGAGAACACAGATTAGTTTTTAAATAACTGTAGTTCTTCAGATGGCACAGTGGTATACCACAGATCTGAATTTCAAGAGCCACTACAGTGTTGGGTGAACCATATTCATTAGCTATTAATACTGAGACTATAACAGGCATCAGAATCTGCACAAAAAAACCTTAAGAAATGCTTTCATGTTGGGTCTCTAGACTAAACCCCTGACCGCAATCTCAGCAAATTCTCTCTGTGTTAGTGGAAATTAGCTTCATAACATATTCCTTATTTTCTTTGGACACCCTTTCTGAACTTTAAGTCATTCTTCTAACTCAAATATGTTTGGTTTTTGTTTGCTTCTTTCTTTCTGATATTCAAATTCCATCTTTCCATGGTGGCCATCAGGAGCTTTTTTCCTTAGTACTGATTTAGACTAACAGCAAATGCTCATCCGAGGAATTCAGGGGCCAAATGTGGCTCAACTGGTATAAATAAAGCAGATGTTATTTTCCATCTGTCTCTCATTGTTGTCCACACAGTGATAATACTGTTGGCTACACCTTTAAAGGAAACAAGGCAAAATAAAAGTAGTAGAAAGATACATTTATAAACCTCAGGAAAATTAGAAAGTGACAAATTGCATCTTCACATTAAAAAGAATTGACTTCCAACCATTAAGTACAATGCAATACCTATTTATCAAGTTAAATTGTTTTCCTGTTGCAAAGCACAAATATAATTACAGAAGCCTTTTACATATGGATGGCACTTGCTTAAGGACTATTTTTAACACTGTATGCGTAAATCAAGTTTAATTTAATTTTTTTTTCCCACGTTTTCAGGAGATAGGCAAACAATGTTGGAAACAACTTCTTGGATGATCAAAATGCAGTCTTTTACTTACCAAGACAACTATGCTTGTGGCATTTTCCATGAACTCAACAATCCTCATCATTACATATCTTGAGCTGTTATTTTTTTGTCCCTACAAGTTGCATTGAAAAACTCCTCTAGAACCTCACCACTTTTATGGCCAGAATCTTTCTAGCTTCCAGCCTAAATTTATTCATGGCCAAATTACACCCATTTGTTCTTGTGCCAACATTGTCTGCTAGGGTAAATAGTTCTTTTCCTTGCCTACTGTTTACCACTCTATTGTGTTTTCAGAGAATAATTATTTCCTGTATCAGTTTTTGTTTCTGCTAGACTAAACAAGCAAAAATTTTTGTGCCTTGGTCTTAAAAGGACTTCACTCCAGTAATCTATCCAGTTTTTCACCTGTTTCGCCTTCCACAAATGTGATGAAAAAGATCTGTGTGAGATCTCTCAGGTGCCTTAAGCAATGGCATAGATTTTTTACTTTTATCTAATAAGAAATAATTTATCTGGTTCATGTTTGGGTGGCATCTGCTCTTTCATGGTTGTATCCCACTGGCAACTTAGTAAGCCTGCAATCAGCTAATATGCATACATAGATCTATCTCCTGTGTTATTTACAACTGCTATGCTCCTAGTTTGAAGCAGATTTTTTAATTAATCCTTGAGTGCATGTCTCCACTGCCAATACTATGCGTTTCAAGAGTGAGTTTAGCAGTGTGTATTTTTAATGTGCTTTTTCCAAGGGTAACACATGTTTGGGATAAACTGATGCCAAAGATAATAGAAAAATAAAAAGGAAAAAATGTTGTGAGACTAAAGAGAGGCACTCAGCACACTGACAGCACCAGGCACGATGTATTAAGGAATAAGGAGTTTTCACAAATGCTTCAGTGTAATATGAGAGAACATAAATGTTTGAGTGTGATACACTGCCTACAATATATTAGGACTCTTTTTGGCCTTGTATACTCACAGCTGCTTAAATGTCGCATTTCAAAATAATTAGGATTATTATATCAATTACTTCCAGAGTAAAAAAAAAGCTTTGATACTGCCTGGTTGTAAAGGGTCCATTTAAGGACCATACATTCTGGAATGAGGACTATATAACTCTTAAGTTTTAACAGACATGGACACTTTCACAAGCATGTTGATGATTTCGGACTGCAAGTTCAAATAGCTTGGAATTTAGGAACTTTGTATCCTTAAAAAAATTATGGACATATCTTCATCTTGATGTGAAAGCCAGCAATCTATAAAATACCTTTAGCTGCGCAATTATAGATAGTAGAAGGGTGGTAAATTCCCACACTTAGCAGCTTTGCCCTTTATTAGAAAGATAAACTAGATTCTTGAAGGATATTTTTGAAGGAGAAAGATTATTTTAAAGTGTGATTTTTTTTGTTTTTAAAAAATTTGCATAAGAGTGCTGGAAGAAAAAAAATTATTTAAAAGACTTATCTGCTAGGGTGTGCAACTTCAGAGAATTCTTGAAAAATCTTTTTTTGTCAGTTTTAAATTTTATGGAAATCTGCTTATTGGGAACGGAATCTGTATCTGCTCAGGATTATTTTATTAAGTTATTAAAAGGTAGTTTTACTTAGTATGCCTTCCTTGACTATTTCTACATAATACTTTCTTTGATGTTGAAGTGGTAAAGTGAACACATTAACTTTCTGATGCATTGTAAGTAAGGTTTAATACGTTTTATTTTGTTTGGAGCACCCCTGTGGAGCTGAGAGCTGTGCAATAATCACTGCTGTACAAAGCAGGGGAGTGCCTGCAGTGCTGCATCCAGCCCTGGGGTCCCCAGCACAGGAAGGACATGGACCTGCTGGAGTGAGTCCAGATGAGGGCCAACATGATGGCCAGAGGGATGGAGCCTGTCCCCAGTGAGGAAAGGCTGAGAGGATTGGGATTGTTCAGCCTGGAGAAGAGAAGGCTCTGGGGTGACCTAATTGTAGCCTTCCAGGACCTGGAAGGAGCCTGCAAAAATGCTGGAGAGGAACTTTTCACAAGGGCATGTAGTGAAAGACAAGTGGAAACAGCTTCAAACTGAAAAAGAATAAGTTTAGATTAAGTATTAGGAAAAACTTCTTGACTGTGAGGGTGGTGAGGCACTGGAACAGGTTGCCTGGAGAAGCTGTGGATGTCCCATCCCTGGAAGTGTTCAAGCCTAGGCTGGAGGAGGCTTTGAACAACCTGGCCCAGTGAAAGACTTTTCTCTGCACTTGGCAGGGGATTTGGAACTAGATGATCTTTAAGGTTCCTTTCAACCAAAACCATTCTAGGATTCTATGATATGCAAATAGTGGCTTCAAAAAGTAAATTAATGAACATTTCTACCATAAGAGTTTATTTTCTTTCCCCATAATTCACTGTATTTTTAGAAATATTTGAGACATCAGAAACTTGCAGGCCTTCACTGCAGCAGGGTGCAACCAAGTGATCATATCAACTTCACAAGATTTCTTTCCCTTAATACACCCCTTTCTTTTTTGCTAGTTGTAATTAGTAAAAGTATTTGTCAAACTGGGACAAAGGTTTGTTATTAGTCTTTCCTATTTAAACAATGATACACTTTTTGTGTTGATAAAGGAAAGGGATTTGCAAAGTGCCTGACAAAGTGAAACATCACAGGAAGTAAAACATGTAGTAGTACTGATTTTAATCTCATGGAGATTTTGGGCTAATTAAGAAAGAATTAAACTACACAGGACAGATACCAATCACATTGCTTCATATACTGCTGGAGGGTACACAGGACCAAGGGGTGATGAAAGCATTGCAAGAATATATAAGAAAAATAAAACACAATTTCTGCATCTAAGTACAGTGGGGGGCAAAGAACAGCATAAGTTTCTCCTCTTGTGCAGTACCTTCTGGTGCCATTTTGAAATGAAAATCAATAATCATTTCCCAAGCTGATAAAATTTATGCTTCTCTGAGAAGCTGGCCTCATCAGGAAGTTAATGCTGCTTGGCACCTATATGGAGAAGCATCCAGAAAAGGTTTTCTGTGTAAAACAGAGATTTCTGTTTTTTCCCTTGGCTGTTTTCTCTCTATTACTTGTGTTAGCTTCCTTGCCATTAGATTTCTTGGACCTCTGATTCAAGGTGAAATAGATCTGTTGTTTCCTGAAAGAAGATTACTTAGTAAGAAGATGGTAAGGTAACTTTGGTGAAATAGATCTATTTTAAGAGGGTTAAGATGGAAGTAAACCAGCAGGATATGATAAGTTTCAATTTCACATTGTTAGAAGTGCCATGTTAATTCAAGATAAAAAGTGGAACAAAAATCCACTGTGGGAATTAGGAGCCGTGCATCAGCATGGATGCTGCTATGCCATGCAGGCACATGGCAACTGATGGGACAGAGCCCTGTGCCTCGCTCCAGCACTGACTCCAGCTTCCCCTTCAGTCTGGGGTGGGAGTGGCTTTAAATTATATAGTCTGCAATGAAGCTCTACAATATAAGGGCTTTGGCATCTTGGTCCTGCTTCAGAGTAGTTTAATGCTGAGAGAAACTCTACAGCTGATGAGGATTTTTCTGTCTTTGAAGTGACACCCTAAAATCAAGTGTGTCAGGGCATATTTTGTGTACATGACTAGAGTGTTGTATGCAAGTAGTTGTTGACTTGTGCTTTCAGAGAAGGAAGTATGTGTATTGTGCAAAGCCTGTGTGACTGTTAAAATTGGGAGTCACAAATGTGCTCCCAATTTCATTGCCCACACATTTCCCACTTCTTCACACACAGAACTGCAATAGGCAGGGCTGGTTTAGGGGGCTCTTTGGGACCTTAGCAGTGCAGGTGTTCCCCAGTGGATCTGAAAAGGGAACGAAGCTGTACCAACTGGGAGCCAAATAGCAGCAATGGTGAGATGATGCAACTCATGAAGGTTTATAATGCCATAGGTTATTTCCAATTTCTTTAAATAAATTGATTATTTATTTCCTGCTTCTTTAATAATTACAGGTTACCGTAATTATTAAAGAAACAGGATATAAATAATAAATTCCTCCCTTACAAACACTTTATAGATGAGATGTGCAAAACGGTGGAGTTGAAAAGGGAGATAAGGCTGCTCACACTGTGCATCCACCTGAGCTGGATGTGAGTTACTCCCTTTCAGGTGTGTGGTCTAAGCTTCAGGTGATGGGAGTGGTTCCATGTTTTTTGAAGTTTTACTTTTTCTTCTTTTTTCGTCTTCCTCCTGGCATATCACAGGCCTTTCCCATGAGCAGTGTCAGTAGCAAAAATTGAGCAGATGTCTCACGGGGCTGCTCCCATTTTGCTACCACAGTATTACATATCACCAAGCTTTCTTCTTCCATGTTCCCCTCTCTTTCTGAGCTTCAGTTAAACAGTTTGTTAATTTAAAAAACACTATCAACTCCCCCAAAAATCATAAAAAATTACCCTCACTAAGCCCCTGCAAATACACTTCCAAATTTTAAACTGCTCTTTCTTTTTTTTCCAATCCTGTGACTTTATCCTCAACTTTATTGAGTCTTTGCAGGCTTTGTGTCACTTGCAGGATCCTAGAAGGTGTGTTACTGTAAAGTAAGAACAGACTCTTGGAGGCTTCCAGTGTGATCATCCAGGTTGAAAGTCCTTTTAACAAACTTAATCTGTTAATGATAAAAAAGTAGAAACCATTTTGGCTTTAATGGCAGAAACCCCCCCAATAAAACACATACCCTGACAAAATGAAAACAGCAAGTTCACTTACTGCTAAAAAGTATAAAATGTTAACAGAAAAGATATTTTTAAAATAACACTTTTGAGTGTTATACACATGAACATTGAACATATATTCCCTTAAATAATCTAGTAAGGAAATAAAGCATCCATTTGCATTTTACTTTTGCACATAGGTTTAATAAGATAATATATGTGTCTTTTTGTATGCTGAACCATTGCTTTGTCTCTGTCTCAGCCTGTCCAGGGTGTATGAATATTGACTAATGTACACCCCATGGTGTCTTATTGCTTACTTGAAGCATAACACTGCATGACCTTGTTTTTTCTCTTAATTATATTTTTCCCTTGTAGGAAAGTAAGTTTACTCACTCTGAATCGTGCCAAACCACATAATTTGGAAAAGAATATTGTGGCTCTACTTGGAAAGTACTAATTGGGCTCCAGCCATCACTGGGAAAGCTGTATAGTCTTTTATTATTTTAACTGGCCAAATGCCCTTTGTTACCACATTAACAGTCTCCCTATGGTGCATGTAACTTTGATATTATTTCCACTTTTAAGCTAAATTTGACCAGATGAAAGACACAAACCCTCCAATTTTGAAATAAAAAAATAGCATGTTTTGTTAATCCTTTACTTCAGAAGGAAAGTCTGTGAAAACGATAACCTTTGTCTGCTGGCCAAAGTTTTTGTTCAGTAAACCCCTCCTGCCAGCTGTTCCCATTGGCAAGAGGAAAGATAATATTTTGGTATCTTTAATATCTCCATTTTGAGCTGAAGTTCTGCTTGTGCCATCATTTAAATCATGCATGTTAACATCGGTCTGGCAAACAATGCAGCACTTATAAAAAGACCTCAGTTTGGATGGTATCACCGCAATGTTGCAATAAAGCCGCTCCAGACTACCACATGCAGCTTAAATCATTCACTGCCTATGGACTCCTGCAGGCATTCTGGGCTGTGCTGCTAAAGAACTGCTTTGAAAGGCCTCAAGAAGATACTGAAAGAGATTTAAAGTTGCATTTTAATCTGATGTCACCAGGAGCTAAAGGCGCAAAACACCTCAAAAGTCTGGGCTCCCACTCATGTGCCTTTGCTCCTCATCTCTTGAAGCAAACTGGACTAGAATCAGCTTGGTGACTAAGATCCAGTTCCTAGCAAATGAGAAGGGATGGCCAGACAGAAACGCTGGCATTTCAAGGTGACACAAAGGGGTCACCTAAAGCTCTAGGCCTTGGCAGATATACTTCCCACATGGAGAATATCTGAATTAACATGTGCGTAGGGAATGCTCTCTCTCCAGATCCTTCTTTGACAGCAAGGTTTAATTTCTGCTGGAACATAAAGGTGTTCTCATCATGTTTAAGAATATTTAAGAATGTCTTTCTCAGTTTACAAGTAACCTGAAGCCAGGGTGGTTCCAGGCATACTGGATCCCACACTTTGGCAGAGGATTATTTCTGCACGTTTCAGGACAACTCAGCTCTAAAGACTTAAATGGGGAGGGAAAAAAAATATATGATCCTTCAAAAATTTGCTTGGATCCCTTGAAGGTTTCAAAGACTTCTTGAAGTCCTCAATGAGCACAAGCAAATTGATTGGTATAAAAGTAGGTCTCAAGTCTTTGCCTGTTTAGACATAAAGCCTCTGTCACTAAAATTAAGGATGTGGGAAGACAAGAGAGCCTCTTAAAACAAGAATTTCATTCATTTGTGCATTACTGTAATTGTACTACTGTGTTAAATGCTCTCAGATTAATGGTGCATGTGACAGTGCAACCTTGCACAATCTGAAACAGAACTGAGCTGTCCTTGAACCCTACTGGGCTACTTTATAGCCTACTACTTGTATTTGACAGCGCAGGGCACATTCCAAAGAAAATGAGGATAGTCCTGTGTCCTGCTTACCCACTGCTTTTGTAACACCTTGGTGTAAAAGTTAATAGCAAAAAAGATGGTGCATTTTGTTAGCAGGGCCCAGCCCAACAACCATGCTAATGATAATGCAATTAAGTACATTTCCCCTGGCATTTCCAATATGTGATTGGGGGAGGGGGAGTATTTTTTAAAGTTTTAATTTCCTCCAGAAACATAAAATCATTCAATGCTTTTTCCTCTCCTTCAGGTTAGCTGTCATCACTGCAGATACAGCTACAAGTACTTATTTGAAGTTTTCTTGCTTGCTGAACTGCTTTTCAGGGTACATTTCAGGTAAGGTAAATCCATCAATCAAATGCAAAAGCACTAGGGAAACGTATTTTAATATTTAATTGACAAATACTTTTTGGTAGCACTCTCTCAGATTACTTCCCCGAATTTGGCTTTTTGCAGTTAGCATGCCTCGTGCACCAGCCTGCCCACTCCCCATATGTCTCTGTGTTATTATTAATGTGTACTGCAGTTCCACAAAGGTGTTCTGGGTGGAACTTGGCCCAGAGACCTTGGTCGGAGGGAAACTGTAAACCCTGGCCTCTCTGGAAGGGCAGTGCTCCTATGCTGCTGCCCCAAGCCCTGCAGTGGGTGGCTGAGCACCCCAGGCAGCATTGTCCCTGCAGCACAGCACCAGGGCAGCTGCCAGGGCATGGCCAGGAAACACGCCAGGCTCAGCCCTCCGGGTTAGGTTACTGACACTCACCAGCTGCTCCTTGTGTGGGAGAACTTCAACACCTTCCTCTGGCCTTACAAACACAGGTATTGTAAATAATACTATTGAGCCGATAAATAAAGGTAGTGCACTGAGAGAAAAAAAAGCATCTTCCATTTTTTAACTTCGTTCAGAACAGCTTGAGAAAGGTAGATGGTCACATCATCTTAAATCAAAAGTAATTAGGGAAAAAAGAATCCACAGCCACAGTACATGAAGCAGACCATGAAAGCCATCTGACCTGTCATTTGAATCCTGTATCAAAGACCTATGTTAACAATAACTGTAATGAAATTAGACTTATTATGCATGCATGAACAATAAAACTCTCCAAAAATCTACCATGGTAGCACTTGATGTAGAGAAAGAGAAAGTGGAAGCTTGTAAAAGATGTATCAAAAGTGACAAGCCCAAAAGGAAGATATTTCCCATCAGCTCTAAGTCTCAGAGTAAGCTCTTCAGAAAAAGCTGCTGTGGTTACAGAGGTAGTTTATTACCAAAGATTACATCCCTCACAGAGTTTAAGGTGAAAATAGGACATAAACCGTAAAGTGATCATATGCCCAAAAAGACATTGACAGGCATCGAAAACTTGTAATTAACATGATTTCCTGTGGCAAGCCAGACACCTGTCAAAGAATGCTGTAGTATATGGCTAAGAGATAAAGGAGCACACAGGAGAGAGGTCATGCCAGTGAGCTGCAGGAATTATTTGCATCCCTGTTTGCTATAAACTCCAGGAAGTTCCCTTTATACAGCATACATTGGAGAGATGACTGAAAATTAGATATCAGGTTGTTTCTAAGAAAGAGAAGATAGAAGAAATAGAAAACTAACCTGTAACAATTTCAAAGGATAACAAAAGCTAGGATTGGTGTGCATGGCAAAGAGAAGACAAACCAACTCTAAAAACATGAGTAACAAAGACAGGTCTGATAGGGAATGGAAGTTTTTTGTAGCATGGGAGGCAATGAACAAGGATGCATCCCAAATCATTATCTGTTTGAAAACAAAGGAAACCAAAAGTACTTCTTTATACAGCATGGTGGTAACTTTGAACCCCCTTGCCACAAAAAACTGTGGCTTACAGAATTTGACATGAGATAAAGAGCTCCTGGACAACTCATCCATTGGTACTTGTTAAATAGAAAGACACTACCTCTGACTTTGGAAGTCAGATTGCTAAAAGTTCAGAATATAATGCAGGTAGCTATCACTACATGATTGTTATTTTATAATGATCTTTAGTAATCGCCCTCCATTTTTGACCACTTTTCATCAGTTTTGGAGCCAGAATACTAGGCTAGATGGATCTTTTTCAGCCTGTGCTGGAAAATAATTAAATATAAAATGTTCTTTCATATTTCTTTTGTAAAAGAAATCCTCACATGGTGTGAACTACTCAGGATTCATTCACTTCTGTAGATCCGTAAGAAGTCACAGCTGCTGAGAACCCACCTAGAACACTCCATGTTGGTTGACACAGCAAAATTGGAAATCCAGCCCCACAAAGCACAGTTTTCAGTGAGCCCATTGCACACAAGACTGTCAGTTTCCCAGAAGGGAAAGAGAAAAGAGAGACAATGGTACAGAGTCTGCAGTCCCTCTTTTCTGCAGCCCTTTGCTCATAGGGGCTTTTCTAGGATTTACATAATACAGTGATGAAGTGAGGCCAGGAAGCAGTGGGACCTTCAGCTTTCGTTTTTATGGATCGTTTTCATTAGAAGGTTCAGCTACAATATTCTGTTCCCTTTTTCCCAAGAAAATATCCCTGATGGTACATGCTTCTTCTACAATACTTCACAGTGAAATCTCTGAGACTTACATAGCTCACCCCTAGTTGTCCCACTTAAACCTTCTTTCACTCCAATTTCTAGGTCAAATAACTGAGTCAAGTAATTAAAATAATAAATAATAAATAATTCATATGAAATGCTTTGCTTTGAACAAAAATGCAAAATTTTATTTTTGCGTTTTCAACCACTGAAGCAGAACTGCAGTCATTTAGTAAACACCATAACTTGAAGTTAACCAGTAATTTTTCTTTTCAGAACATACATGGAGAGAGAATTTTTCTGTTGTAATGCAATTCTCTAATGACCCATAGTTAACATACTAGGTTGCTTTCTATAAAACCTTGAGAAAAATGCAAAAGGTATTTCATTATTTTATGAGATATGTAAACATGAAAATGTTTCCTGTTATTTGAAGGAATGACTTCTGTAAGCAGTTATCTATAGTACATCTAAATTAAATAGCCACGTTAGAAGGAAGAGAAGCCATTTTGTATTCAGTCATTAAACAGAATCAGCAACAGTTGCTAAAATAATGTATCCCCATTATTCATTACTATTATGGTTCACTTGTAGGAATAGATACCTGATAAGAATTGTACCAGAACTAAAGATGCTAATTAATGATTAAAGGCTAGGGAGCAGATGCAAAGGCCAAGTAGAACAAGAATACCTCATTCTGTTTTTTTCTGAGAACACTTATGTGTTCTCCTTCATTCTCTTCCACCGACTTTTGCTTTCCGATCTCTACCATATAATGGGCTGAACTAGAACTGGATTTGGACTCTTTCCAGTCTTGTGGAAAACTATCTTTCTTAAACTGTGGCAAAATAATCAAAACCTTGACAAATTTTATTAACTAAGAATAATAATAATGTCAAAAATGTTAATAGAAATATTTCATTTAGGTGATCTTCAAAGCATTTCAATTGTACTTATGTCTTATAACTAAAAGCCATTTTACAGAAAACTAAAAATTTTAATTCAATGTGTCAAAATTTTGTTTTATAAAAACTAATTTTTCATGGCCTTGAAATCTGATTTGACCTATTTCTGACAAAGTTTTGGCTAAGACAAATACAGGCATTTTTGGATGAAACTAATTTTGTCAAAAAGCTCCAAGCTAGCTTTGCTGTCCGTGATGGTCTGTACAAATATCACAGGAAACTTCTGGTATACGCAAAGGCTTAATCAGCTGGAACATGAATAACATGCAGACACGTATCTAACTGATCCCCAGCTGACTGGGAAATCTGTGTCCCATATGCTGTTTAAAAAAGGAGGTCGTAAAATTTAATTAGACAGGAGAAAGAATTGGAGCTTGGTTTCCTGGGATGTTTATTTGTTTTTTAAATCATCATTCTTTTTTTTTTTTTTTTTTTTTTAACTTTATATGCCTATTCAAACCCCTTATATTCACCTAATCCACAGATTGGTCTCCTGCTCACACGGTTTGTACCTCACACTACCTAAATTCACTGAGAATTTTATTTGCATCCCAAGAATTCAGGTCACAGAGAAACCACCTTGAGAACCCAGGAGATGAGTAAATCCATTATGGACACACATGCTAGCCTGCCTGGGAAATTAGCATGGAGTCATTTATACCACAAATGAATACTTCACCAAATCAGTGTCTTTCAGTCACAGCTGTCAGCAGACTCCTCTTTTTTTTTTTTTTTTTTTCTTAGTGAAAGGGCACAGTTTTAGGTAGGAAATAAAAGCTCCCTGACTCCTCATAGGTAAATTTGCACAGATCTCTTGTAAATAGCTCACAGACCTCCATGGACTACATGTGGAACGCAGCACCGGCAACAGTGCTACAAACTTGTTTCCACGTAGAAACTCCTCACAGTGCTCAAAGACTGTGAAGTACCTTTACACTGATTTCAAAAAAATCCATCTATTTCAAGTTCAGTTGCTTTATGGTCACAAACACACACCTGTGTTTTTAAATGACTTGTCCAAGTGACAATGGGAGATCATTGGATTATGATTAGAAAGCTGATTGATTACTTATTCCAATAGCCCTGTGTTTTCTGGTTCCAATTCCGGGGATTTTACCCAACCACTTTGAGAAAATTTTCCTCCTGCTCAATGAAGAATTGTGCTGGTGGTACAAAATAGAGATGTTGCTACATTTTATGGGCATAATGAAGTGCTCACGGCACCAGCAGATACTTCAGCTTTGCGCTTAAGCCTTATTAAGGCTGGTTTACCTTTTAGGGCGGTAGGAAAGCAAGCAAAGAGGCTGATGTGCTCTGCCAGAGCGGCTTTATCAAGCCCTGCAGTGGCAGTCCAGGGGATTACCAGCTGCAGCTGCCTGCCTTGGGCAGGGCAGGGTGCCAGCCCTCAGCTGCTCCCCTTGCTCTCCTGACTGCAAAACGTGCACAAACACAGTTGGGTCTCCTCATGACATCTGCACTTTAAAAGCAAGAGGGAAATGCAGGGCCTGGAAGAGACCATCTCCCTGATGGCAGGCCACAAACAGCTGTCCTCTAGCTAATCTAACCACAGTCATCCCTGCACTGAACCAGGTGTGAGAGTCGATTCATGCTAAAAATAACCAGATCTTTTTTGGGAGTGTGGCAGGGCAGGATCCAGGTTCTTGGCTCCATAAACAATTTTACAAGAGCTAAAGGAGTGCATAGGCTGGGAATGAGCAGCTGGGGGCTGTTAAGATGTCATTGTCAGTGAATGGCACTGCTTCCCTAAATTTTCACTATAACAGAGCTTGAGTGTTCAGATAATCAGCCACGACATCTGAGATATGCGAGCAGATGGGCCAATACCTGCTTGGAGTGCTCTAGTCTGAATCACTGAAAGGGACATCTGCCTCTGCTCTCAGGCTGGGTGCCTCAGCAACCCCACTGCAGCTGGGCAGCATCTTCTGTGTGTTTATGAGCTGGTATTTCTCAGAAGCCTCTGCTCTTAGTGCTATTTTGAATGAATTTTCACAAGGCAGCCAAAACCCTTCCTGCTGTTAAAATGTACTGAATATTGAGCTCTTGTTGCAACACAGGAAGGTACCACAGCTCCCCAGAGAAACAGCTGCAATAATGTTTTTAAGATGCCAAACCCAGCAACCTTTTCCCTTAGTCTTGTTCAATAAAATAGTATCTGAAATTTTATTTACTCTGAGGCACACAAGTTTCCGAGCCTTCAGCCTTCAGAATGAAAATTTACCACAATTAGTGATATCTGAAATTTCTGAAGACAAATACTGGACACCTGTGGCTACTTCATCCTTAAATCTAAAAACTTGCCCTGTCTCTTTCCTTGTATCAAGTTCCAGGCCCCCCATGTTTCTGTCAGTAACACTCGGGCCAGCATACAACACCAGAAGCATATAGAAATGACTAATATGAAAGGGCTGAATAAAAGGCACTAAAAAACTAAACCAGAAATAAATAATTGCTTAAGAATTATTGTTTTATTTGCTTGTCATTAGACATCTGTTCATAGGCACTGCAAACGTTCCACTTTGTGCCTGGGCTTAATAGTGTCAACTTTGCAGGGATGCCTTCTTCTTCCTCATTGTTTTTACTTGGTTTCTAGGGCAAACAAAACCGTTTTTTTTTTCCTTAGCCCTTTAATAAATTAAAGCTGTTATAGAGTTAGCAGTAAATAACTGCACAGTATGGAAATTTCTATCCAGCAAGGTTCAGAACACAACAAAGGTCACTATATGCACTGCATCAAACTTTCTTGCTCCTTTTGTGCCCCCTACCCCCCCCCTTCCCCCCAGTAATCTCCAGAACTCTGTCGTGACTGAGTAGAATTTGAGGTCAAGTTTTGTCCTGAAAAAATGTGGAGCTAGGTCTCCTCTTCCTCCCCTCTTCCTGTCATCTGCTGACATTTCCAGATGACAGTGCACTGAATCTGAACTGTTTCTTTTGCTGGGAATGCCATCTGTGAGGTGGCAGCTGGGGTGGGAGGGAAGACACACAGCAAATGAACAGTGATAAATATAGACAGTAGACTAAATTAGGGGAAGTTCCACTTCTTTCCAGTGTTACAGATCTTTGCACGCTTCCATTAAGTGGATACAGCTTCTCTTTAACTGGTGTTTGAACAGCTGGATGGCTTAGCAAGAGAGCAAAATTGGAACACTGGAACAGAGAAAGAAGCCAGTTTGGGCAAAATGCTAAGACTACTGAAATTTCCTAAGTCATTCGTAGTTTCACTCCATTTCTATCATATTACACTATCCTGGAACCAGCAAGGGGGGAGAAAAAGAAGATGAGTGTGAGTATTGTCAAAAAGAGTCTGTCATAAATCATCCAAAATGAAAAATCAGTGAAGATCTGAAGGGAATATTTCTTGTAGAGCAGAGATAAAACCAATGTCCAGATCATTGACAACTGAATATGAATTCTAAAAAAAAAAAAAAATGCTGGCATTAAATTTTAATTTCTCATTTTAATACTCAAAAAACCACATTTGAATCATCTTTCCCTCTGCATTACAGAAAGAATAATTCAATAGTTTTTAAAACCTCATCTTAAGACATTGAATTCTGTAAATAAGATGATGTCAGAGGAAATTCTACAGATTGAAATTTTGCTCATATTTCTTCACTAGAAGATTGCTAACAGCATCTTGTCTACACAGGAATATAGAAGGCTAAGGTGGGAAGGGACCTGGAGATCTTCAGGTCCAACTCCTCTCAAAGCAGGGTCCAAAAGGTTGCTCAGGGGCATATCCAGCTTAATTTTGAACTTCTCTCTGATTCTCTCACTGCTCTCTGATTCAATGTTTGATTACCCTCACAGGACAAAATTTTCTTCTTCTTCTGTTTAATGGAATTCTCTTTGTTTCAATTTGTGCCCACAGCCTCCTACCCTTCCCTGGATACCAGTGAGAAGGGAATAGTTCTGTCTTCTTTGCACCATCCTGCATTTATAAACATGGGTAAGATCCCACCTAAGCCATCTCTTCTCAAGGATAACATATTAATAAATACTAGTAAAACATCAATAAAATATGTAAATATATATGTTTACTGTGGAATCACTTCAGGAATATCTGCCCTGATTTATCCATGGTTTTCACACTGAATACAGCTTCCAAAAAATCTTCTAGGTAAGTGCCATTGTTATTTAGGAGTTTTCACGAACTAGAGAAGGAGACTTTATTTAAGCAATGTTGTATTCTTTCAAACTATACCTAGGTAAGTAATTTGTTAAGACATTCTTCTCTTCCTTTCAGTGTTCAATTAGAATAGACACACATTTCAACTTCGTTTTATCTCATTCCTGGAGTTTTTCTAAAGTTAATTAATTTTAAGAGCAGACAATCACAAGATGTGAGCTCAATCCTTGAGCAACCCTACAGCTGCACTACACCTGAAAGAACTAAACCACACAGAAGAAGCCTTTTAGTGAATTTTATTTTACGGAATTTGGATTCATATCCCAAATTCACTTGATTTACCTTAACTTTCTTGGCTGACTTTATTTAGCATTGCCTGGAAGTACAGGTTCCATGTTCAGTGCTGCAGTTCTCCATACACAAGACTTGAAGAGAAGGAAAGAAAAAGCTTTGTTGACGTTGGCTCACTTCAGGAAAATCTCTGTAATCAAAAGTGTAAAACTACATACACGTCAGTTGTAATAAGCTTGTCACTCTATCCTCTCTTCAGATTTCCTAAAATGCAGCCTCTGTGGTAGTAATATTTACCTGTAGTGCAAGATGAGACTTTTTCTGTTATGATAATGCACATACATCTTATATCTTCATTTAGGCATCAAATCTTTTAAAGCTGATACCCCATGCTGATAAATAGGTTTCTCATCAGACAGCATGAAGCTCATATCACCAGCAGTACATATCTTATCTGGGTGTGGCAAACCACACGGTCGCTACCTGTACAGGTTGCAATTCCAAATTTCCCCTTCAGGTGACACGCCAACTCCCTTCTCCTGCTGGTAGAGCTGACCCCCCTTTATCCTTGCACTACTTTTGACACTCACCACTGAGAGACATTTCTGCATGGTTGCCCACCAAAAAAACCACAAGGTCTCTCTCTGCTGGGTCAGATTCCTGATGCCTTAGAACACTGAAACACTTCAGTGACCAGGGTCAGTCAGCACCCAGCCAAACCACAGTGTCAAGAGCTGACTGTCTTTGCACTCTGAATGACACTTCTGGAACTTTCCAAGGGTATTGGGATAGTGAGCAGGAAGTGCCCCGGTTTAAAAATGTGTCCCCAGTGCTCAGAGAGCCAGCTGAAACAAGGGAACAATGTGCTACCAAATGAGCTAATTGCAAGCATCAGTCAATTTATAAACATTGGTACAGAGCAAAGGATCTGTTTATATGAAATACAGGCCACTGATAGATTTTAATGTTAAGTTTTGGAGGCTCATTTTTGAAATCAAATCATACTTCTAGACTTTTCTAAACATGTACTATTATGCATAACTGTCTTCTACAGTGTCCATGATGGACTGGTAAACAAAGGTAAGCTAACGTGCATCACATAAAAATGAATAAAAACCCACACCTCCAGTTTTCATGGGAGATATATTACAATCATTCAGATAATTCCTGTGGGCTCACTTTCTGGCCTTGGTGGAGCAGTTTTCTTTGTCCTTTGCAGTTTTCTTTATAATCTTTCAATTTGATTAAGAACTTACCATTTTTCTCGAGGAGGAACCTGGAACCACAGGTCATCTGCAATAAATTCCAAAAAGGTTTTTCACCACTTCCAGTGAGTGGCTCACAGAACAGTAAATAAAGCACAAGCAGATTGTTACAATATCTTAAGAATATTCAATCCCATTGTTTTGGATAAAATTCTACAGAATTTTTTATGATGTCAAGTAAGCATCTGAATTCTATTTAAATAAAATTAACCTTACAAACCCACTGTGTCCTTAGTCTATTAATTTTTCAGGTATCTTGAGATTTAAAACCTCTCCCCACCAAAAAAATCAAATACACTCATAAAAAGTTTATTGACCCATATAACCATATGAGTAAATTGGTTCTTGTTCTTGAATGGTTCATGCAGTTCATATACTCCCAAAAATGGAAATGGAGGCAACATAATGCATGAGGATCAGATTTTGATCATCCAAGGCCATTTATGCCACATCAGAGGCCTTCAGCATACACTTACACAAACTCCACAGTTTCTGCAAGAAAGCAGGAGTACTGTGTGTATCCTAGTTTTCCTGAACTCTTTTCTGACACAAAAGCTTTGGTGGCCAGCAAACACTTTCCTGTATCTTGGTGTTTGTGGATCTATTTATTTATTTTAAGTGGCAGGTATTATACACCTGTTTTGTTCTTAAAGAAATATTTACCAATTCAGAAATGGAGTGATGATTGAGATGGATAACTAGGTTAATAATGAGTGGATTTGGTAAGAAAGCAACTTACTGAAATGGCCACAGAGACTTTCATTGAGGTCCCAATGGACTTTGTGCCTCCTCTCCTGTAAGAACCTCTCATGGATGATCCCATTTCTACCTCAACCATCCAAAGTTACTTACTTCTAACTAAAATTCTCTATGTGGTGGATAACTGGGAGAATGACAATTTTTAAAAGAGGCAAATTGCATTTTTACTTGTGAAGAATGGGCCTACTTTTGAACACCTTACAGGAGCAGTATAACACTGCTTCTTACACAGCATCCATCCCCACCAGAATTTTCTGTGGAAGAAAATAAAGCAGCATTAATTTTATGTTGTAGGCAGAGATCTTTAAAAACCCACCAAACCAAACAAAAAAAGCCTCCCCCAAACAAAAGCCCTCAAACAGCAGCCATTCTTGTTCTGGGAAAGATCTTTGTGACAATATCATTTCCCTGGAAGAAAAACTTCTCAAGATTTCAACAAGTATTTTGGATTCCTGAGAAAGAAGGAGGAAAGCCCTCATACTCCAGAGCAATATTCCTTGCAGGCACAATAGGGAGTAAGGAGTAGGATGACACTCTGCTTCTCTTCTGATAGTGGTGCTTGGGAAATGTTCGTGTTTCCTGGGATGGGTTCCATAGGTACATGGTAGCACAGCAGCCACTACAGGAAGAAAACAGTCCAGTGAAACCAAACACCTCAGCCAGACTCTTCCTGACCTTCCTGGCTCTGACCTCTGTGTGAACAGTGCAGCCCTCACATAATTACATGTAAAGCAGTTTTGTGTTTTAAAGGAATCCATTAGAGATGGATTTGAACTTTTGTTCAGCCTCCTGCCACCAATGTGCACTGTGATTGCCAGACACAGAAAACATAGCCCACTTGTCTCCATTTTCTTCCTTCATGAGCCAGAAAGTTCACATGATGTGCTAGTAGTTCAGAAGTGGTCAAATTAGTGAATGAATAAGCTTTTAAGGTAATGAATGAGCTGTCATTCAAAGACTGATTTTTAAAATATCCTTTTCCATTGCTTAATAAGCCTTGATAAACAGGTGTACCAGAAACCAGTTTATGCTAGAAATTACATCCACGCTGAAATTACCTCTTTGTCGGGGGGGGGAAGTTTACAGACAAAAAGATAAACAGGGTGAAAGAGAAAGGATGGGAGTATGAACAGCAGTGGAAAAAACCTAACAGTGAAATAAAAGTGCTGTGGTTCAAATTACGTTCTCTGTTGTTCTCTTGGGAGAACATTCAATGAACCTAGGCAGAAATGCATTTTTTGCCAGCTAAACTTCTTCTGAGGCTTCCCCTTCAGCACGTGGAGAGGAACTCAGTCCTCTGAGAGGCAGTGAGAGCAGAAGCTCGGGTAGGTGCGCTAAACACTGCCTGGAGAAATCTTCTCCTTCACACACTGCTGAAAATTAGGACACTGTCTGGCTAAGTGAAGTACTTCACATTGGGTGTTCCACATTAAAAAGACTCGTTAGCATTTTAAAAGGGAAGATAGCAGTGTTACCTGAGTATAATTATTACAGAATCCTGGAAATTCAAATTCTTGTTTTTTACACATATTCATTCATGCAAATGTGGAACCTGACCCAGAAATTTTATTCAGGTGAGTAATCTGCCTTTGACTTCAATGGGATTCTACTATATATGAACAAAACAATCAAGCCACGTTTTGCATTTGCAGTCACCTCCATTTATCTTCAAGGGGGACTGTTGAGTTGTAAAAATGCCCAAATCATGCCAATTTGTCCAGACGAGATATCAAATCTCCTTTTTAATATTCAGCTTCAGCAATATGGAAAGCAACACTGCCAAATACTCCATAACCATTTTACTGGGATTACTCACATTTTTATAAGAAAATTCTAATTTCACATGTGTGTTGTCACCTGCCCTGTGCTAGATACATCATCTCTGCTTTGCAATTAATTACACAAACACTGAAAAATGAGTTTATGACCTGGAATGGAGTTTTGATAAACTCTTCTGAAGACATACCTGAAACACAGCCCAGTAGAATCCTGAACAGATAGAGATGATTTATGCAGATACAATAGCACACACAGCCTCCAAACAAACTGAAGACCTGCCAGGAGCAGCAGTAGTTCAATATCTGGTTTGAAATGAAGAATGTAAAAGAGACCATAACTGAGGAATGAGACACTGAATCCTGCAGCAGGGGGAAGATAATGAGAATGCTAATAATTTGAGAGATTTACATCATACACGTACTTTCTGATGGGCAAAAGGGTGAGGAAGGGACACAGAACCAGAACGGTGAGGACAACAGACATGGAAAGCTTCACATCTTTGCTCCAAGTAGGAGCAAATTAGAGGCAGCAACCAGCTCCCATGACAAGGGGTACCCCCACATGTCCCTTGTTGTCACCCCCTCCCTACCACCAGCCGTGGTCCTTGTCTGGCCCCTGGGTGAACTGGTGTAGAGGGACAGGACAAGCCAACCTTAGAGAGGCAGTTCTCAGTGCAGTGCTGTCTTAGTCATGAGAGCCATTAAACAGCAGCAAGCACAAGCCATTGCTAAGAGCTCTCTGAGTGCCTTTTCACATGTGGGCTAGAAAAGTGAGAGGCTGTGGTATTGCTGTAGCAACCAAGAGACCCGAAATTATCAGTATGGTGAGCACCATTCTGACAACACATTATCTTGTTCCTTGGAGCAACTGCATTCGGTGCCTCATACCAAAAAAGAAATAAACTAAACAAACGAAAACAGTAGGTTAGGACCTGGAAAACAAAACCAGATAAACATAAATAAATCATGGACATCTTGCAATATAGTAAAATACTTAGCCATTGTCATCTGTTGCTTATTACAGTTTCATTTACATTGGAATTTTCTTTGTTTTCCTGCAACAGTTGTGTTACTGTACAACTTTAAAACTAGACAGTAATGTGAATAGAAGAGTCCATCTTTGCATTATTCTGGCCAATATTATATTATATTGTGTAAGAAATGAGAGTTAACAGTTCTCGATTGCAATTATGGAGATAGTTACAATTTCATTGGTACTGCTTATATTAAGAATACAAAATTTACCTTTGATGAACAGTTCATTGCGTAAGATGAACCCAAGCTATTTTTCTTTTAAATTGTACCTTGGCTTGTTTTATTTCTTAACTTTGACTGTTTAATAAAGGCATAAAGAGTTTTACAGGTAGAGTATACAGAAATGGGCTGAGTGGTTCAACATCAAATTCCTGTACAGTGATTTGAGAAAAAACATTAATTTTGAAGCAGCTCTGGAGGCTGAATATAGAGATTATTAAACGTAAGTTTTATATATGCAGAAAAATTGCTTTTGCATGAATTTACTTTTAAAATGTTAATATATGCATAAGAAAATTGTGTTTCTTAATCTCTGAAGAAACACTTATCACTAGGAACCGTTTAATTCTTTTCCTGTGCTTGATTTATTAGCTTATGAAATTATGGTAATAGTTTGCATGTTAATGGTTTTGGGGCTCAAATGACCTGATTTTAATAATGAAGTAATTTATGCAGTAAATGTAATCAGCATCTATGAATCTCACTTAAAAGAACATGCCAGTGATTACCTATGCTAAAAACAAATTACTGTCAGCATGGTATATGCTGTATGTTGTGATAGGTAACTGTGATGTGTTCAGCTCTGCACACCCTTTAGGCTGGCTGAGTCCTACTCTGACAAACAGCACTAAAGCTGGCAACTGCAGCTCTAACAACTGTTTGCAGACCTTCCATTGCAGACTGGCTTTGGCTTTTGGTCATCCTCTAAGGAAAAGGACAAGGATAGGAGATGGGCATCACCAGAACTGAAGCTGGAAACAGTAGGAATTCCTCCATGAATAGAAGAATCCTGTGGCACAGAGACCTCACACATCTGGACAAAGTGGGTTGCAAGAAGAGAGGAAAGTGTTTGTTTAGGGAAAAAGTTGTAAGTTTTATGAATTACAAGAAAAATGAGAGTTTTATTAATGATTTGACCTGCATGGCATATAAAAGATGCAACCCTCTAAAACATTTGGTAAGCCTATGTCAAATGGATCCATCACAAGGATTCTTTCTAAAACATCTGTATTTACAGACCTGCTCACTGTCAGGATGTGTATGAACCATGCCTCTGTTCCCTTGTGTCGTTTACAGTGCTATTCTCCAACATGAGAAGAAATACTAGACTGGGCTTTGAAAAGCAAACAGCAATGCTTTCTTTGCAGTAAGGCAAGCTTGTATTTTAATAACCTGCTGAACACTGAGATTCATTTTGGTATAAAAGATTCAAAAATCTATTACTAGCTGCCAAATATGATCTAACTGTTCAAACACACAGACAGAAGCTGAGGGAGGTCAGATTGAACATTAGCCAAAATGTATAAAGTCAATGGAAGAAACCCCATTGATTCAGCAGAGTTGGATCATTTGTTCACCAAAGCAATCCCTAAGGGCCTCGCCACTTCCAAGGACCAAAACTGTACAACTACATTTTGTGATTAATAAATACTTTGCGTGCAGCACCTCAAGCGTGATACAAAACTGTCTTCAAACACCATTTCCAGAGCTCCTTGTTTTTCAAAGTGAAAAGGTGCTCTGTTCTGGAGTATGGCTAATGCTCTCTATTCCAGAATTCAGACTGTTAGCTTTATGAAATTTATGTCATATCCTAAAGGGAAAACAAGCAGAAGGAGAAGATACTTTAGAATTTTTAAAGTTTTATTATCTCGGTCACAGGGGCAAGAGAAGCCCTTCAAACCCTGCCCCTTCCCACAGACTAAGTATTCAGGTGCTGAGTAGGACCCCCCAGAACCTCACTAAGGGAGCCACGGGACTGAAGGCATCAGAGGATGGCGGAGCTGCCCCTCCACATCAGCCCTGGGTAGCAACTGGGCACGGCCAAACGAAACCTTGGTAAAAGCAGAGTCCCCGCAGAGGAAGAGACAGGGCTGATTCCCCACCAAGCGGCAGAGTGCCCAGCTCCCGAGGAGCCCGGCCCGGCTGAACTGCGCCCGTGTAACCGGAGCGGGCCCGACCAAAGCCGTGTTTGCTGTGGGCGCGGACGCCATGCACGCTGTTGCCATGGCGCCGGGACAGCTCCGTGAGCTGTCGCCTGTCACCCGAGCCGCTGCTCCCATCCCCGCCCCCGCTGTCCGGCCAGGCAGCTTGTGAGGACTCCGGGAGAGGCTCATCCATGAGCCCTGCCTGCTCCCAGCTGCCTGCCCCGTCCCCCTCGTGGGCCCAGTCATCCTCGTCTCGCCAAACAGGATTTCTGGAGGCGAAATCTCCCCTCCTCTGTTTATTTCCCTGCGTTGTGCCTGGAGGACATTCCCCTGACAAGAGGGACCTGCTGTCGGCGGCAGCGGCAGGGTCAGGAAGGCGGAAAATAAAAGGAGAAATTTCAAAGTTCAGACAGTTTTCTTGGCAGACTGTGACAGCTCAAAGCGGTAAGGATCTGTCTGATGTTTACTTGGAAATCCAACAAGGATAGCTCGCCGCTGACGAGCTAGGCTCACAAACACAAGCCCAAGCCGCAGAGCCCCAGCACCGGTCCGTGCTTCCCAGGGGACAGACACACGGACAGCCAGCACCTACCTTTCAAAAACAAAGAGGAAAATCCCGGCCTGCTCTATCTCCCCTGCCTGTGGGAATGCCAGCCTCCCTGGCTGGGTCAGACGGGGGCCCTGTGGTTTCCCCGGCTGGGGGAGGAAAGGGAGTGCTGCCCTGAGTGCCCTTTGCTCCCAGACAAAGGCTGGGCGCTGGGAAGGCGGCGGCATCCCCTGCCTGCCATTCTGGCTGAGAGCCTCCCACAGATGCAGGGGAATGGAGGCTCACATTTGTTGGGGCAAGAGTGTGAAATCCGCAGGGAAGAGCCGGGGCAGCTGTAGTGCATCCTCCTCTGCTGTGCCTTGTGGGAAGGAGGCACATGGAGCCACGGCTGCTTAGCTGCAGCATGGAAGGCTGGGAGGTTCCATACTGGCACTTAAGCTCCTAGCACTGAAACACAGTATTTACAGACGGAATAATTTGCTCTGGATATAACACTGCACCCCCAGAAACTAGCTTGGTAGAAACCAGTTTTGTATTTACTTATCTACGTTAAAGCAGAAACATATGACAACACACGCGAAATGTTAGGTGATTTGAAGCTATCAATTTGTTTATTAGCTGGCTTAAATAACAGCACACTGTTAGCAGAACCATCTTTTTTTCATGCTAGTCTTGTTTCTTATATCATGTCTTGATTTAATATCAATCTTTAAATACTTCTGGGCAAGAACTTGTTTCTCTTTACACTCGTTCTACCCTTAATAAACAAGCCTATGTTCCAACAGTGCCTGTAGTTTCTAAAATGTAATCAGCAATAATATTTATTACTTTTTTGTGTGCCCATCTAGAAAAAGGAAATTGTTGCCAGAATAACGCTCAGAACAATAACAGGATGCAAATGTGCACCTTATTCTTCCAGCTTGCATGCTTCACTCAAGAATCATGTCAGTTCATGGGGAAGTCAGTGGTAAACCTGACCAAATGAGGACTTGTGATTAGTGTCCCAGGAATCTTTTTGTTGGATTTGTCACAACTAATGCCCTTTTTCTTATCTCTCTTCACATGCTAGAAATCCTCTAGGCTACAGTGGGAAATCTACAGCTTTGGTCAAAAAAAGTTGCCTATTTCAAAAATAGGTGTGAAGAACAACATCTTGCAAGCTGAGAGGAGAATAAAAACATGAGATTCAATGTATTCATGGTTTTAAGAAACAAAAAGGAGAGAAAAAGCCTATCTTCTAGTAACTGAATACCCTGATAATGCCTAGAAATGGTTAACCATAGAAATACGAGGTTTTGCATATCTCTGCCTTTTTCACTCCCCACTTCCACTCCTGAATCTAACATCTCCTGCCCCCTTCGGTGCTGTTTCACGGCTCTGTGACTCCTCTCCTCCGCCTGTGACCTGCCTCTCAGAGCAGCTTTCTCGCTCCCCCCTCGCCAGCAGAGCAGCCCCAGGCCAGGGTGACCTCTCCCTTGGGATCTTTTGTCTCATGGTCTCAGACAGCGCGGAGTGACAGGGAGCAGGAGTGACAGCGAGCAAGATCCCCACCCCAGCGCCTCCCTAATCAAGCAGCGCTCACACAGCTCACACGCCTGCCTGCAGGCTTCTCTCTTTAATGTGACATTGATCATCATGACACAAAATGGTCACAGATATCACTTCCTAAAATTCAGGAATGTGACAGCTAGAGACAGAATCGCTAGTCTATGGCCTGAAGACTATACGGATTATTCAGGTCAGGATAAATCAGGATGGATATTTGCCCTACTTCCATATTCTAGCTATTAATAACCAAAAGCACGCCAGATTGTGGCTTGTTCTGTGCGACTGCACAAGGGAGCAACACTCCCTCCCCCACGCCTCCACATACACATGCACAGACGAACATTTTTGGCTAACATTCGAAAGCCATTCGCAAACCCAGCCCCTGAGCTCAGAGTAAAGCCCCAAGCACATGGAGGCCCTCCTTCACCAGGCAAGAAGGGAAAGCCAAAGCAGGCTGAAAAAGATAGGAGAGACCTCTCCTGGTCTACTGCCCCAGAAACCCTGAAGAATGCAGGCTGCTGCTCTCCCCCGTTTTCTTCAAGGCACAGCACAATTCAGTCAGTCAGGGCTCATCCCTTTTTCCAAGTACACTGCTGCAGCATGAATATCCTCCTGGGAGGGTACAGAAGCTACCTAGGGAAGCACAGCCATACGGCTCCTGGCAAGATTTCTCTCCATCACACCTATGCAGGATTTCACTAGGAAGAAGCAGCACTTCCCTCCCAATACTGAAAAAGAGGGAACATACAGCTATGCATACAAAATTAAATTAAGTTGCACCTTCCCCAGCTTTAAAATAGCAAGTGAATTATCCTCCATATTGAGTCAGCAGTCACCTTTTACGAAAATACAAGGCAGAAATTGCACAGTGTCTCTTTGCAGAATACTAGCTTTTGTGAGCCACTTTTAAAATTTTGGAAGATCAGGCCTCAGAAGCCTGAAGCTCTGCTACTTTTAAAATGGCATTTCAAAAGCCAGCTTTTGCTTTTCATTGCAAAGGGGAAAATAGAGATATTTTTCAGACCACTGACATGGAAGAAAAACTGCCCTGACAGCTGAGACAACTTCCCTGAATAGGATCCCTCTGCTCTTGGGACTTGGAAAGCTATTCTCTGCCATCCCTTTTGGGGCACTTATGCAATCTGCTCTAGCAACTGGTGCCAGTTCAGTTCAGCTACAGACCAGACTCTCTGGACAGTCTAAATGCCATTCCTGGGATTTGCCAGGAATAAAGCCTTTATTCTTCTCTCAACCACCGTATTCATGGTATTTTACTGTAAACCATTATGGCTAGTCCCAGTCCATAAAATGCCATTGGTTCCCATTTTCATTTCAAAAGATAGCTCTTATGCAGCAACTGCAGCACCTGGCAATTAGGCAGCACTAGATGAACTGTCTTCTGTCTGTGTTTCTAGACACTACTCCATATTTTATTTATCAGCTAAAAGCAAAGTAACAATAACAAGAGTAGGTGGAGTGCCAAGAGCAGCACACAAGCCTCAACAACACTCATTTCCCCCCTCCTACTTCTCTCCTGCTCTTGACCCTCATCTTAGCACTAGGCCTCAGTGACTGCAGTTCATAATCCTTGTGTCTTTGGTCCTCTGCTGAGCAGAATGCTCGTATTTCTATGCAGTTTCAAACAGGCTCTTCCTGCTTAGCTTATTTAATAACTAGATTTGCTAGATCTCTACACATTATTTGGCAGAGCTCATAATAAGCAGTTGCCAAGTCCTATCTTGGGTTACTCTTCCAGAGGTTCTTTAAGCTGGGGAAATAAAAAGTGCCCTTCTTCACTTATTTCGGTAAGAAAACTTTTTTTTCCTTCTTCCTTTGATTCTAAGCATAATATTATCCTGGACAGGGACATCTTCAAATAAATACTGGTCAGAGGTTTCCTGAGGACCTGAACTGAGAAATGTTAATTAAATAGAAAGTGCACTCTAGTCTTCCCTTTGCCTTGGACTGTTTAGCTGAAGCAACTGTATTTTTGCTTATGAAGGTCTAAATCCTCCACAGCAGTCCAGTAATCTGGATGTGCTGATAATTGTTCAGTCACTTACTGATTGACACGGGTATCTCTATTTCCAGGAGTACTGGAGCTTCCCCACTGAAAACAAGTAGAAAAATCTCCAGGCTCATTGCATTTAAAGGTCAGCAAGGAAATGAGTGACAACTTGGGGAAAGAACAAAAAATGTGTAACACTCCCATATTACAAACAGAATTTTAAATAGACTTTTAAGGATATAAGTAAATGTAAAAAATATTAATATTTCCTTCTCTTTTCATCCCTGCTAACAGAAAAAACAACAATCTGGGTCATTGGCCTTTCTAAATTCAGGAAGTCAAGCATATCATTAAGGACAGCAGAAGGAACAACCCCTCAGTGGAAGCACAGAGAAAAGGCAATAAAGAGCTCAGGGAAGTAGGTGGAGTCCAAAGGTTTTGAATTGAGCAGAGAAGAAGATAAGAGAGAGATTTCTCTTCTTATTGATTGTCCCTATCAGTCAAAATCTGAAGCAGGATATCTGATGTACCTTTCCTTCATGGCTCAATAGCTATGATAGAATATGGCCCTCCTTTTCAGACCTCAGCTATGTGAGTTAAGAATGACTGCTGGGCTGACACTTGGAACTGTTTGTAACATGTAAAAAACTACTTTGTGGACAGAATAAGGAAAAATGGGATTATGTCCACTTAGAAGTGAAATTCAGATATAGGAGAAGCTTTCTCTTGAGCTACAGTCAGCTTCTGTTTACTGTAGATGCTTATTCCTGTATTGGATCCCACATTACAATTAACAACTGAAACATCAAATGATGAAAGTTTGATTTCATTTGCAAACGTATATACATATATATATATATATATGTGTGTGTGTGTGTGTGTGTATGTGTGTATATACACAAATACAAGATGATGTCTCATCAATGTAAAATAGAAAGGCTTAACAAATTGTGTAATTACACAGTTCCTGCATATTTTCTGCTACTTTTCATATAATATTTGGACATGGCTGACCAGGCTGTGTGCAGCTTTTCATTATTTAAATATTTAAGCAGCTAATTATCATATTTCTGCATTAGAGAACTATGAAATTTCATGCCCTCTTATAAAAGGTAGGAATATAAAATTTACATTGTATGAGAGGGCTTTTTGTTCAAATACAATATTGGCTTTGTGGATAACCAAAACATATATAAAATGTGCATTTCTGTAGTCACTACTTGTTCTTCTTATTCCCTGTATCATAGAACATGTGCTAATATTTAGGGAGGCCTGCTGGAGCTCTTATAGTTATTTTTTCCTTCCTGACACTACCAGTTCTATTTTCCTTTATACATCCTTCAGAGAAGCTCTTGTCCGATAAAAACCTTTCTTCCTAAGGGACATTCCCTTGCAGCATACTGTCAGCAAGAGCTGATACCAGGCAAACAGGAGGAAGCCACATCGGAGTCAGCTTCCCAAACAAATCTAAACTCACTCTCATGTTTCTCTGCTTGGTGAAGCAACAGCTCTAAGTCCCAACACTGTGAACAAGCGATGCAAACGTACACATTTCCTGGGAGGCAACTGGGAGACAAACAACTTTGCAGCAGCACACTATGGACTTATCAAGTACATATACATGTTTATGACAGTAATATTGAAACAGCAGGCTGCTTTTTTCATATGTCTGTGTAGCCTGTGCACAATGGGAGCCTCTTTCTGTTCAGTGTCCCTGGGCACTGCTCCTTGATCCAAGAAAAGAGAAGTGATGGCCTGTCCCTCTTTCTTCCCTCCCATGAGTGCTTGAGATTTACATGGTTTTGTTTGCTTCACTGAGAAATGGAAAAAAGACTAAAGGAAGATCAGATGCTCACAACAGCATCTCTTTTTCTTTCTTGTTCTTATGAAAGGGTAATATTTGCCTATCTAAAAGCATTTTATTAATTCACTGTGCAGAGGGTAGGAAGGACTTTGGAGGCAGAACATATAAAGTTAAATCTGGTTTTGCAGATGCAATCAAGAAAGGTTCTCAGGAGATAATTCTGAGGGATCAAATGTCAATTTAGATATTGGGCACAACTTGGGTGTTCTTGCTGGCAAACATTGTCACCTAATTCCTGTGAAGATTTCATCAGTTTTTCAAAGGAAAGCAATAATCCCACTTAAAATGCTTTCTACAAAAATACTTCTTTCACCAAGGAATTGATTCACTCGGAAAGTCTCATTCCTCTAACTAGCACCAAAAATCCAAGCTCATGCTCATCTCTGATATGTTTCTATAAAATATATATATGAAACATGCATGCACTTATTAATTGTAGCCATCCATGTATGCCAATCCAAGATTAATTTTTGTTTCTATTGGACCAAACAGGAAATCAAAGACTCTAAGAAAAGTCCATGTCATACAACCATTATTGGGCATCCTTTGGATCCTGCCTAGGATATTATATAAGCTTCAACACTTAAACATGAGCATGTTTAATGAACAAATTTCTTATGAGAGCAAAATGTTGAGAAGATTCTTCATTAAATATCATCCATGTCTTGAGAGTTCATTACACATTTTGACAGTACTTCACCAGGTCCTAATAAATATTTTATTCAGCTACCTCTGCTTTGAGGCTCTGAGCAGTAAAAATATTTTTCTTAAATGACAGATGAGAACCTGTTTTGGTCACAGCATGATACTGAGCCAGCTTGGCAAAACAGAAAAAGCATCAGCTACTACTGTGCACTGATGTGCCCAAGAAGTTACAACTGATTTAAAAGGTGAGTTAAAAGTTTGGGATGTGTTCTATATAGAAATGAAATGTAGTATCTCCAAGTGGGTGGTGAGAATTTGTTGGGAGCTTCATTTTTTTCTTGACCACATCAATCACTAATAATTTGATTATTAATATTCAGTGACTCAGTCACTTGAGAATACACAACAAAAATAGTAAATTTTTGGGACACTTTAGGAACAAGTACATGAATTTTGAAGTTCAGAGATGGCCTGGCTGTGCCAGATAAGTTTAAGAAATTACGTATCCACAATTATTTTCTATCCTTTATCAACCCTAAGATGGATGTATGAGGTTAGAATAACAAAACTAACTATTCGTCAAGCACTAGACATTAGAAGGCCTTCACCTGCACCTTTTCCTTCTCTGCCCCACACATGCAGTGGGCTAGGGGAAAAAGCAATTAACAACCAATCCTCCAGGCAAACAAACTCCAAACTGCTGTAAAAATAATCTTATATCAAGTAAACAGATGATTCTTAAGGAATCATCCTGGCCTGGGAAAGAGGCTATACCTTGTACCATAAAGCTATCTCTTAAACATCTGGTAAAAGAACCATCTGTATATCAGCTGGATTGGAGGCAAACAGGAGAATATGAATGGGAAGTCTGAAAAAAGGTAAACTATTCTTGGGCCATCATTGCCTTTTAACTCACCAAGTTAAAAATCATTAGGACTTCCATGTTAACCCTGGTGTATGGACACTGTGTGGAATGCCACAAAGGTAAAGAGCCTCCTGCTGAGCAAAGTAAGCTTCATTTTCAAAGCAGAGGTTTGAGGTTCGCCCACGCAGGAGTGAAATCATCAAACCAAGGTCAGTGATGTCATTCAGGACAGACCCAGACCACAAAGCACAAGCGTGACTCACTTCTCAAAGTCCAGGAGTGTCTGGAAGTGCCCAAGGTGCTGTTTGAACTTTCTTCTAGAGGTGAATTTCAACCACAGATGTGTAAATGACTGAGGGTCAAATATACAGTGAAATGGATATTCTTGAAAGAGAAGGGAAGAGGGAGGAAAAGAAAAGAAAAACAAAACTACTGGCATACTGGAGAGCAGGGCACCAAAGGAAGCACACAAGATAGGGCAGAGAGCTTCCATTACTTTGAGCTTTGAAGCTGAGTATCCCAAGAAGGCCTGGATCTCTCGCCTTTGTCTGGTAATCTGAGCTAAAATCTTTAGTGACAGAAATAAAATGGAAACACAAACTCTTACTTCTCAGCTGCACTTTCCTAAAGTCTGGCTCAGGATATCTAAAGGGGCAGGAGCCAAACTTTTATGGTTTTAGGCTTTTTAACCTGGGGCATACAAGCTGGCCAATGCTCTTGGTGATTGTACAACAGATTGCACCACCCCATGTGCCAGAAAATCATCTGGTGAGCTGCAGTGCAGTTTGCAGCATCTATCCTGCAGACATCCAAGATGATAACAGCAGAGGCTTCTAACTATGGCAATAGGTGTCTTAGGAATAGCAAAGGAGGTGTAAGTACCATCTGCCTCTCTTCAAGTTCATTTACTATCAGTTTATCAGGATTGAAAAACTTTATTACACCCAACAACAGAAACAAGGAATTAAAAAAAAAACAAAAACAAAAACAAGAAAAGCAAAAATTCTTTCATGTTCAATCACTGAAGATGGAACAAGAACAACCCTGGTTACAAATATTTCAGTCAAATAAACAGAGGAATTCAGTAGATGCCAGGAAATCTATAGTAGAGTCTCATTTAGAAAACTGTAGCAGCCTGCACAGTAGGCTTCAGCAAAGTATTTTCATATGACATCCTAACAACAAAAGCTGATGAAATTTCATATTGTTCACAGTGAAAGGAAAACACTGGTTCTTTTTCCACTGTCTTTGCATTGGTTTAATCTTGCCCTGGTGTATTTTAACTTAAGCCAATTTGGGATGTTAACAGCATACAAATATGCTTTTCCCGTGAGCTGCCTGGGAAGGCTTTTTCAAGCTAAAATTGTGTTAAGCTGATTACTTCTTTTAATTTCTCCTTAATAATTGAGCATTTTTAATTGTTTGAATCTTAACAGCTGATATAGCTGTTTAGAGAGTCGGGGGATGCAAATGAAGACTGAGAAATTATTTCAATATAAACGTATGAACTCTATGCCATGGCAACAGCAATTTTTCATTAAATTATAGATTCCTCAGGGTTGCTTTTTCCATATTGACAAGATCATTTCATAGGGAGAGGAGGTAAGGGAAAAGAGAGATCTTACTGAAGAAACAGAATTGTTATGACGAGCAATTAACAACATATATCTCAGCATGTCACAGTGGGTCTTCTCCTTTCATTTCACGAAATAGACTGATTATAAAAATGCTTCCCATTTGAGTGCCACAACCCTAATGCAGTTTGCATCAGGCTGCATTTTCCCTCAGGGTGAAAAATACTGACATTGACAGGAACACTGGATGTGTTGAACCTGCCATCACCAGCCTGAAAAACCTCTGTCCTCACTATTGCTCACACCTTCTAGTGAACAACCTGCTTGTGCAGATGAGGCTATTTCAGTTCCAGTAAAGAGTCTGCTGTCACACAGACTCACACTCTTCTATTTTCCCCAAATATATATATATATGCTGTTTCCTTAATGTAATCTCTTCTCTTTAAAATCCATGCAAACCAAATCCTAAAACCATTACACCAAAATGAGCTCAGAACCCTGCAGAGCATTCACTCCACAGGCAGTTTAGGTAAATGATCCACAAGGAGTGGAAATAATATAAAGGTATATTTACCTGACTTCATTACCTGCATTTGCAGATCACTACAAAGATGGTATTGATAGAGCTGTGAAAAGACATGTCTTGGTACATATAAAGGTTTTTTTGTTGCTTTGTTGTTGTTTTTTTTGTTTTGTTTTGTTTTAATTTTGATTGCTTTATATGATCTGTGATGTCATCTGAGTATCAGGGCACATGGACTCTCTCCTCTCATAACACTTGTGAGGACTTTGTTTGCTGCCTTTTGCTATTTTTGGTTTGGGTTTCTTTATTTGTTTGTTTGCTTTTAAAGACTCATCAGCCTGATCTATTCAGAAATCTGGTAAAAATGCCAGAAAATGCTAGCAGAGTGATCTTGCCCCCACATTTGTTAGTTTCATGATACATGTAATTCTCTGTTAGGAGCACCTGGGAGATGACTGCCTCCTGCTGCTAGCCAGCCCTGCACCAGCCGTGGCAGAGCATTAGAGAAAATTGCAGAATCACAGCTGGCTACTGGTTAGCAAAACCCAATCTTCTGCTCTAATTTTGAGGAGAAGGGAGGCAAGACAATATGCTGCAATTTTTTTCTACAAATTCCTTCAAATTATACCTAGAAAAGAAAATAACATAAACACTTGTCATATATTTCTATCTTCCCTGTGCTTTCTAAATGCAGTTTGTCCGGATTTTCTAACCAAACATTCCAATAAAGCCAGTTTATTAATAGTGGAAGGTTTACTGATATGTTTGGAAAGTATACACTTGTCACAGAACAAATTCTCCTCTGTGTTTTACATACAGTGGATCAATTATTTCATTTGAAGGCCTGAAATTACTTTAGGCAGAAATGCACAAAGGCACAACTTCAGATGCAGTAGTGGCTTTGCCTTATTTTATGGGTCAATCATCTGGTACTTCAGCCTAACATCTATTCAAAATGATCCATCTCACTTCTGCTTCAGGTTGTATTTCCTTTGTTATTTCTACAGAGCGACCTACAAAGTTTCTGGAAGCACCGAGTTTGGTAGTTGTCTGCTCTAACAGTCTCTAGGTATGCAAATGAGATGTTTAGTACATAAACTGTTCTCAGGAAGATTCATTGGCTAGAGCTATAAAAGAGGAGCAATAAAAATTATCTTCTGCTATTTAGACAATAAAAGTGGCAGATCTTTACTAAAGGATCACTTCTAAAACCTGTTTTTCTATGCATCCCACTCACCTAGAGTACAGGGGCTGCCTGTTGGCACTGAAGGTTGTATTAAATGCTTCAGAAAAGCAAGGAAAGGAAAAGCACAAGCCTGTTGCCCTCTATAAATGTATTCATCATGGAGAGAAGCCACTGAAAATGGGGTGTGTTTTTCCCAGACTATTTTACATTCAAAACAACAGCCCTGTCTGCACTGGAAAATTCCACAGTATGTGGTGACCTACAGAGGGACTGAATGAAGGGACTTGGAGAAAAAGGTGCATATCTGAACTAGATTGAATATGGGTAACTCAGAATAAATCTCACTCAGACCTTCTGAAGTTCCTTCAGGAAAGTTAAAAAAAAAAACAAAAAAAACCCAGATTCTAATTTGCCTGATATTTCTAAAATTAATAGTATTTCCAAAACCCCAAACCCCTCCCATGCTTCTCCACCTGACATCTCCTTTCTTTCAGACATTGCTATATAAGAAAATCAAGTTTTAGAATAGAGAAGTTGCATGGTCTTAAACAATTTTTGTGGTGGTCAGTGATGTTAGTGAAAGCTGATTGTGCTCAGCTCCCTCCACTAAACTGTGGCTATGCTAATGCTAAAATGTGTACCCACATGCACACATCCCCACTTTGACAAAGATACAGCAGCTTCTTTGGCTTGTTCATCAGGTGTTCATAAACTCTTCAGTGCTAGCTCAAGCTGTGTTGCTGTGAAATCATAAGCAACCTGAAGAGTGTGGGCATTCAGTACTATGATGCTCTCTGTAATACACGTTTAGCACAACACATGCACATAAATACACTCACATAAACACAAACTGTCCATGCAGGAAACATGTTCCCTATGGCTACCCAGAAAACTCATTAAAAACTAGAAGGTGTATTCAGCTGGATCTAAATCTTTGTTCTTATAATTCAGGTGCTAGTAGAGCTGGGAAAGTACCCTGAGAGCTGTGAGAGCATTCAGGGAACTAGACTGAAAGTCAAGAAAGCTTCCACTTTGTTTCTAGAATAGCCACATTATAAAAATTTTACTCTAAGAGCCTTTCCAGATGTAGCTAGATAATACTGAACTCTGTTTCCACTAAGAGATTTAGGAATTGTATTAGCTCACATGGAAATAATTTTTTAACTAGCTGGGAGTGGTTCCCTTACAGTTCCTGAAGCTGTTCCCCCATGCTCATATCCCCTCCTCCCTGGCTCATTTTAGAAGCTACACCCAGTGTGCAAAATAACCTCTGCACCTAAAGAGGCACAAACTATTTTGTGTATGGAAGGAAAGTAATGTGGTCACTGACAGGCTACAAGCACTGTAAGAGCCAAAGCCAAGCTTTGTACAGTTTTTACTTGACAGAAGCCAATAAGATGGACCTGTTTTCATAGTGCTGCAATGACATACAATGACTTCAGCTTTGCAGGGTCCTTGAACATTATGACTAAAGCAGCTTCCTGTATGATGATGTAAGAAACTGAGAAGCTTGGAAAAACTGGACTTGTATTTTCTTGAAGTCTGTAAACTTGAAAGATCCTCTTCATATAGTATGAACGTCAGAAAAACAGGATTATATAAAGAAAAGTGATGGTGGAAGAAAATACAGTTGTATTTAGACATAATAGCAAAGATTCAGTGCTGTATACTGAGCCATCAGGATGTCTTTTCAATTGAACGTTGTATCTTGTCTCTTACCAGATTCTTTGGTCTACTCACATAATTTTTTTTTTTCAGCCATTGATTTGTGTATATTTCCAAGGTGTTAGACTCCAAAATATCACAGCAGCCAGGATAGTTTATAAAGAACAAGATACAGGCATGCAAGATGGGGAAAAGAGAGTCTGAGGAAGGAAACTCAAGTGGAGGACAGCAGCTGCATGACAATCCCAAGGCTGCAGAAAAAAGAAGTGACTAAGGCGATCAGTCAGAGAGACTAATTATCTGCAATATAAGAAATATGCACAATTATTTTCCAAGTAAAAGACTACTCAGGTAGATAAGACTGATTGGTTAGATGAACAGAACAAAGGAAAAAGCACAAGGAAGAAAGTGGGACCACATTATCTCTTCAAGGCAGTTTTAAATATGCTGTTCCCTACTTAGGATCTGGCTCATTCGATGAAGCCAAATACCTCTAGGAACCACATCCACTTACCTTATGATCTCCCTTCTCTCTACTCTCCACCGCTCCAGTGGAATCAGGTTTTCTATACTGATATTTTGTGCAATGTCTGTATAAAGGACCATCACTCTGTGGCCATAGTCTCCCACATCTGTATGTCACTATAAAAACAAACCCACCACCAAATGTAACACATGCAGCAGACAGAGCCTACACAGACTGTGCTTGCCTTGTGTTATGTAAGGGCACTAACACCAAGCTACAGCCACAGCACCAATTTACAGGTATTTCTCCTGGTTAGAGTCCCTCAAACAAGTTTCTATACACAAAACTGACACAAATGAAGCAACTTATTCTTCCTACATAAGCCACTTATCATAACTATTGTTACATAGTCACCCTGCTCCTTCAGTATGAATGAATAGATAGAGATATTCAGCCTGGTTATCTTATCAATAATTTAATCTGTCTTTCAAACTGTATTAAATCTGCCCAATGAATAGCCTCTACTCAGAATTTAAATTGTCTAATTAGTTTATTGATTAACTTAATTTTCTGCTGAATACAGCATCTGCATTTTAAAATGAGGCTTCATTACTTCTGTATTTTTGTTGTTTATCATTTACCAAGAAACTGACCCAGAAATTTCATTATTCTCAATTCAGATATAGCATTAATGTCTATTTTGCTCACAAGCCTCAGAATGCAAATAAAGGAGCTGACACGGTGTTTTAATTGAATTTTACATGCCAGTTTGGAGTCACTTCCATTTAAATACAACTTAAATGTGGGTGACGGTTTGAATATCAGTATGCTTTAAGTCAAGAAGACAAACCAGTCAACCACAGCCCTGCTAACTCTATGGTTTTCCCATCTTGCAAATGAAATTCCCTCCAGTTTACATGTCTTGTAAGCAGTATTTTTGGAAGTAAACAACTGCAGGAAGAAAACACCAGATTCAAAGAAAGCTTAACTTATTCCTTCCATTGAAGGAATTGGCCATATGAGATCTGGGGTCACGCTCTGGGGAGAGCAGATCTGGCAAGTACAAGACCTTTGTTATATCTGGACCCACTGGTTATTTCCCTGTGAGTTGCTAAAGCATTCTCAGTTCCAAATCAAACAAATATGAGCTAGTGTGTCCTGGTGCCCTGAAACCCTGGAAGCCAAAGACAAGGTGTATGGAGCACGACATGTACACCACAGTCCCCTAAAACGAGGGGAGCCTGTGCTTCTCCTCATCAGACTGGTTTGATTCAAATAGGGATCATATGCAGTCTGTTGAAAAAAACTAGGCAATTCTTATTATCACACACCAGGGAATCAGATGCCCTTTCAGAGCTACATGTACTGGAACAACCTCCACTGTCAGTTTCTCTTTTTACCCTCTTTCCCTCTTTTTATTTTCAAAAACTTAATTTTTACTATTTACTTTAGTGTATGAAACAGCTGCTTCATAGTAAGATAAATTTGCCAAGTCTGAGGCATCGAAGCCTGACCAAGTTTTGCAAGGTATGATTTATAGTTCCATTTTTCTTGTACAGTATGTAGAGAAGCCAAGAGTAAACAATCCTTTTAGATATCAGGAATCCAACAGTCTTGTATCCTAGGATAGCCAGTGTGATGCAACTTGTCTAAATATATTTTTGTTAGATGTTGGCAATGCTGTTTCTCACCAGGCTTTGTGTAAACCTGCAGAAATTATAGAGGTATTCCGAATTCATTTAAGTGGCCCATATCATATAATTTGCCTATAGAATAGGCAGTTCACAAAAATTAGGGAATGCCAGCATTGCAACAAATGCAAAATATTTTTTAAAGATAATCTCATTTATTTTTAAAATGAATCCTAGAAATATAAACTAATCCTAGAAATATAAACTCTCATATATTTCTGGTTTTAGAAATAGGGGGAGACATACTTATTTGGAGTAGATTTGCATTGCCACACAGCTTGGATTTTATTAGCTGGCTAGACTTTATTTAAAAGAGAAAAGAAAAAGGTTGGATTTTACAAAAGCACTACCTTTTTGTTGCTGTTGTTTTTATTTGTTTGTGGGTTTTGGTTTTGGTTTTTGTGTAGCCAGAAGTATCACAAAACAATTACAGCTAATTTACGCCAAAAATATTGAATACATATTGTATTCTGTTTCCACATACTAGAAAATTTATTTTAAAACCAAATTAACCAGAAAAAAAATCAGCACCTCCAGTACAAAAATACACATCAGAGACCCAGGATCTGAAGTCTGAAGCAGTGCAACTGAGATATTTATTTCACAAAGGGCTGTACATTGCAGGGGTCACTCTCAGCCTCCACCAGTGCCAGACAACACTGATGTCAGTGGCTCATCACTGCCGGTCTCCTTGCTGAAACGTGACCCTCCTTGTGACAATGAAGTGAAAGCAAAGCTCACAGTGAAAATGAAAACAGAAGATTTACTGAGCTGAATGCTATTCTGCAAATACCTGGCACGTACAGCACAAACAATTCTCCCGTATCTGTGGTGCCCACTGCTCTGCTGAGCTCCCCGACAAGTGCAGCACATTTCTCTAAGGGCTTTGTCTGCAAAACTGTGTGGGACACCGAGCAAAGTTATTCTCTTCAGATTTCCAATCAGTTCAGTAGGAAATAATTTCTTAAAGCTCAGGGTGTTGGGACTGATTTTAACGGCCTATATTGTTGAATTTTGAAAGGTACACGTTGTATGCAGTTCTCACCTTTTTACTTGGATGCTCTTGAAAAGCAACATGATTTTCAGTGTGGATGGAAGGAGGTTTTATGCCACTGGAACAAAAACTTTCATGTTGATCTTCTGTAAGCAGAGGTTCCAAAGGTAAACCTGTATTGCCAAAACCAAGAAAAGGGATGACACCTGGAAATCCGATATTTGGATGTGAATTAAGAGCGAGGAAAAGAGTAGGAGTTTCTGGAGAGTGAGCAGAGATTCATGGAGAGAAAAATGTAAATTGGTGTGTCTGTGTCGATGTTTGTAAACATTCTGTCATCTCAATTAAAAAAAAAAAATTAAAAATTATTATCAGCTTTTAGAAGACAGGGCTCTGTTTCTACAGCAACAAAGCAAAGACCTGGAAGGACAGAGCTGCACCAGACAGGGCAGATACACAGACCTGAGGTGGTTGTGTAGAGACTAAAGCCTGACTTCTTTTTTTTTTCTTATTTACAAGTTACACATTCAGGGCTTGATAATATCAAATTAGAATAAGCTCTCTTGTAAACCAAGCACAAGGCAGGATAACTTTTAAAAATACCATTTTCTCTACAATGAAAATCTACTTCTACAGTTAAAATTAATTTTGCTTAGGAACTGAGGTTTCATGATGAGATAGAAGCAGTGGGATGGGGAGGAAATATAAGATCTGATCACTAGGGGAATTTGCTTTTAGGTCTTGTTTTTGACTGTTCATGACTAGGGCTTTACACCTTTCTCTGCCAAACATTTAGCAGGGAAGCTGGCACAGCTACAATAGGCACAGTCTGTCCATCTGAACCTGCAAGACACACCTGATGATAAAGTAGATGAAAAAAACTGTGTGCAAGACATGAGCTACTTGATAGGAAATAAAAGACTCTCTCACTCCTCACGCCACACAAACACACTGTGGGTAATATTTGTGACAGTAATCAGACTTTATTTAAGTCAAATTTATGAAGACAATTTCTTGGTCAAAATAAGGCTCATTTCTATGGGAAAGATGGGTAGAGTATGGAAAAAAATAAATGAGAGGGAAAAAAATATTTAGTTAATTAAAAAAGAAAACTAGTAAAGACCAGGATCAGGAAACAGCAGTTTGTATCAATCTATTAAACTGATGGATAACAAGCTCCAGAGGGAGGAATTAAACAAGTTGAATGAGCCTTCAAGTCTCAGAAGAGAATTAAAAAGCATAATGTCTCATGTTGGGAAGATTTAACCTTTCTTTCAGTTTAGACAAAATAAAATTTATAGCTTTGTTTGGCAGCCGTAAGTATTTTTTTAAAAGACTAAAATAAACATTTAGATCCCATTTTTGCAGTTCTCATAAAACTGAAACAGTGTTTCAGCTGATGGGAATATTTCAAGAAATAATAGTGCCCTTCAACCTACAGGTACACAGACAAACTTACAACTGCAAGATCAGCAGCTGCCCATTTTTCCCAGACTTCTGTAACCACAGTCACTGAAGCTTCCCCACAGAACCACATAATCAAAAAGTCTTTAAAAACCCACAAACCCCAGACAACCAAGAAAAACAAAACTGCCCCAGAGAAAGATACAGCCATAGATTAATTTTTTCCCCATTATATGGTGGCCTAAGTGTACAAAGTGTCTCAAATGCAGCCTGTCCGAACGCAATTAACAAATATGTCAATGTTAGATCTCCTTAGGACATGACAGAAGGCAGTGGTGGCAGTAAACAAATGTTGTTCTTGATTCAAGGCCCCTTTTAGCAGAACACTGTGAAGCAGACTTGGTGCAAATGAGAAGGCCAGTGAAATCAGACACACTTTGCTTCTCCTGAGCCAAATCACTGCTGAGAATTCATCAACAATCCATAATATGTTAGGAATGATGGAAATGATTCTATATAGTCTGTGATGTACAGGTGTCTTTAATTATATTTTCCAAGCATGAGAAACAGCAGTCATTGGCAGGTAAAATAAGCAAGAAAAGAAAAGATTAGAACACAAGAAGAACTGAAGTTTGGCAGCAAAGGACTCCAGTGCTCCCAAATAAAGAAGCACATTTCTACATAGTCCATACTGCCTGGAGAAGTATCTCATCTTCCATTTAGAGTAGGGCAGGTGGAAGTGTGAATGCCCTTTTGCACAAACTTTTCCAGATGCCCCTAATTATCCCCCCAGATGTCAGGAATGCATCTTTCTGATGTGGAAAAGGATGAAAATTAGAAGGTTCTGCAAAAATCTCACTGAACTCTGCCACTGGATATATAGATTTGGGCTTAAGTTTGTAATTTCTAAAGAATTTTGGCATTTACTTTTTTTTAAGTATCTGGATAGCAAATAATAAGCAAAATGTTATTAATGAACAAGCACTGTTTACAACATTTTCCTGAAGCAGGCCCCAAAATTAAAAATTCAGAAGGACCAAACATTTTCAAGTGATAAGGTAAAGCAGATTTTTTCATCAGCAACTTGAATGTGTTCCAGCTAGAAAAATCAATAGCTTCAGAGGTCAACAATGCAGAGGTGCTTAGGCCAAATCCTGAAGTGAAGAGGCAGCTAATGCTGGAAAAATGCCAAAGCTACATTGAAATTACTGGTGGCACCCTGACCTGACACAGCAAACAGAGGAGGGTATGTTAGTTAAACTTTCAGTGAAATTGTCTGCAGTACTGGAAAACTGCAGAGCAGAGCAGGAAAAGCAAGGTATTATTAGCCCTTTCAGTAGAAATGGGTCCTGTCAGGGCAACAGAGCTGCTAGAAAAGACAGAGTTAGAAAAAGGAAGTATTGCTTTCCCTGGCTGACACCATCTGTGAGTACCTGAACCCAAAAGCACTAGGCAAGTAGGTAAGAATTTTTAGCTACATAACTTACTGAAAACCAGCTAGGTCAAAGAGCAGACAGTCTATTCCCATTTGAAAGAGTGCGTTTATTCAGGAAAATGGAAAACTGGAGGACTGTGACAAGATGGACAGATGGAAATGGGGAATAGAAATCAGCAGAATTAGAAGGGGAGCAAATCCTTGTTTTATTGTGGGACCCATTAACTGAGCAGGCAGGGAGGTGTGTCGGTGGGCTGCGTGTAGCTCTGTTTTACAGTGCTCTGCAGAAGGGATACTGCTGTCCTGCCCATTTTGGACCAACTCTCTTGCTAGAAGGTTCTTTCAGTAACATAATTCCTGAGGCCACTTACTTATTACTAAGTGCCAAAACTGCTATCCCTGGGGAATGGTAGAACCAAGCTGTTTCATTCTGGACAGGTTACTTCTTTCCACTGAAAACATGGAGAAGGACAGTGCCACAGCCCTTTTCCCACGACATAACACTTGCACCTGTGTGCTGTGGCTTTCCTGAACAGCCAGCAGGACCCCAGCCCTGGTCAGAGAGCCCAGCCTAGCACATGCACACAAAAACTGTGGAGCAGTTCCTTATCCAAAAGTTGCCCAAGAGCAAGGGGAAGGACTTAGCTGCTGTAAGCAAAGAGCAATTCATTCTCTTTCTCTTAGCCACCACCTTTGCAGTTCCTCATGAGACCTACCTGGGGAACACAAATTATCTCCTTTCAGCTGGGAACTTCCCCAAGTTCACCTCACCCCAGCACGACAGATGAATGTCCTTCAAATGGTGAAGAAAGGAGGCCCCAGGAGGAGGACAGTGGTTATAGAGAGGTGCTCACCTTCACTGAAACAATCCATTTTGAATTTCTTTATTCTAAACAATCTATATTCTTAATCCAACTATGGAAAAAGGGGAGGAGTGATCACACTGGACACAAACCAGACACTTCTGCTGTGGAGCATGTCTTCCATTAAGAATGAAGTGTAGGAGGAGACGCTTTTGCCATCTTTGTTAAACTTCGTAAGCAATAGCTTCGTCGAGCCATTGACTTCACCACGATTTCCCCAGAGGAAATTAGCATCAGAAAGAGTGGGCCAGCCATGCGGGTTGTAGCAGTATTTATGGATGCTTCACAGATCAAAGCCACATTATAGCAGGCACTGAGCTAACAAACCACAGAGCTCACCCAGTGAGCTGCTACTTGCACATGTGCAGGAGCACCGGCAAATACAGGTGCCTGGGTGGAGCATTGGGAGTAGCAGATTTGCAGCACTGAGTGTCCTTCTCCAGGCTCAGCACCCCTTTAGGAGGACTGCAGCTTTGGTAGAGCAATACACCCAGTCTGTCAGTCACTGCTGACCCCAGCCAGAGAGGGCAGCAAAATAGCATGATCCAAGGAAACAAAAAGTGTTGGGAGGGGAGGGTTCAGTAAGAATTTCTTCACAGAAAGGGTTGTCAAGCACTGGACCAGGCTGCCCAGGGAAGTGGTTGAGTCACCATCCCTGAAGGTATTTAAAAGATGTGTAGATGTGGTGCTCAGGGACCAAGGTTTAGTGGTGAGCTTGGGAGTGCTGGGTTAACAATTGGACTTGATCACCTGAAAGATCTTTTCCAACCTAGTCCATTCTATGATTTGCAGGATAAGCCGCACCCACAACATGCAATTATTAGATCATGATCAAATATTTTTGAACTAATCTTACTAGAGAAAAATTTAATCCACCTTAATTTCCTTTAAATACATACCAATACAACTCTTTTTTGCCTTCCTTTTTCCATTTTCAGCCAGCACTTAATGAATTCCTCTCCCTACTACATCCATCCTACCCTGACCTTTCTCTTTCCCAACTCCTCCTCACCTCCCCCCTGAGAAAAATATAACTTTAGAAAAATATATTGCACTAGTACTTGAAATTTTCTTTCTGGTTTCCCCCCACCAATATACTGAGAACTCCCTCAGAGTGCAGCACCTTTCAGAATCTGGCATTGACTTCTACCAAACCACTACAAAAAAATAGAATATTTTTCCTACATAATATGACAAAAGTTTTGTTCTGCTAATAAAAAAGACTGAACATTGTTACTGAACAAGAAAAGTCTTATTTTCTGACTTTAAAACTCAATATAACTAAACAGAGAGGTTAATATCAAATTCTCAAGTAACATAGCTCTGCTAATGTCAATTATTTTTTGCAAACACAGTATGAGTTCTGATTAATGAATCAAATCTGTTCAACCTGCACCAGTGCACAAGTCCATTGTACTTTATATGACCTTGAGGTGATTGACTGTATGCTCCTTTCCCCAAAGGGTATTTTTTGCTTTTTTACTTTCTTGTTCAACCCTTTCATATCCATGGACTGCAGAGTCAGTTGCAAGAGTAACACTCAAAAAGGAAAAAAAGGGAAAAAAGGGAAAAAACCACACAGATGGCTTTTAGCTCATGCATCAGGACTCAGACTTTACTAAGAAAAAAACCTTTCTGAAGCAAAAGACCTGGATGTCAAAGTAGAAAATAATGTATCCTCCAGACTAAGATGCAAAGTGGGAGGCAACATGGCACAGGCAACACCTGTTTGTCCTCCTGAAGCCTTCAAACTCTGTGGTTATCTTCTCTGATCTTATTCTTGCTTTCCCTCGGGAAGGCAGTACTTCATGTGTATTAAATTAATCACAGAGCTTTTACTGCACAAATGGGCATTGCTGCTAAAGTGCCTCTAGCAATAGTTTGAGGTAGGTAGCTGCATCCTGGCAACATTTTCAGAATTACCCTACTGGGTAGGAAAAGGGCAACATCCACTCGTTTTTCAGAGGCTGTCAGGAGACTATAGCACAATGCTACCGAAATTATCTTAGACATATAGCACATCAGATATAAAAGCTAAGCTTTTACCGAGGACATTAGCATTCTCTACACCAAGCTTCTAGCAAGGCAATGTCACAAAGAGTGGAAGAGGCCATTGATTTGATTTCTTCCCCAAAAGTCCAAGTCTAAATGCCTTAAAAAAACCAGATTTTTTTTTCCCTATCAAAAAGTTTTATTTAATTTGGAGAAAGGAAGCTCACGTGTGTGACAGAGTTTACTTGTCATACACTAAATTTATAAAATAAGCTGAGTGCTATACCACTCATCTGCTAATCATGGCTACCTGGACAGCAATATGTATTCTGGGTTTGACTTGCTGTAGAAGACCCAGGGCTGATAGGCTGATAGGGCACTTCTCAAATCCTTGTAACTGTACTGAACTTTTCCATGTTTCATAAAACTGAATTTATTTGAGTGGTCCAGCCAAAACAGTTCAGCAATCTTTGGAAAAGTGCTAAGGAATACTACTCCAGCCTTGCTGTGTTTCCTTCTGGGAGAAGGGAGGGGAGCAGCCACACTGGTACTGCACAGCTAGTGCAGTGCCTGACAGATATAATTCAGCAATGCAAATTTAATTCAGTTCAGGAATGGGCCCAGGATCATATTTCCATTTGATTAGCCAAGGCATGTAGATTTTATGCTTGCTACAGTTAGAGAGACAACGACTTGAGCTGATAGTAAGATAAGTGGTCAAAATCCTAATCCCTCAACATTTTGGAAGAGATTTGAAATGTGAGTGTGAGTTCATACTGTGTCAGCACTCTGCATTATGTGGCTGAGGCATTTTTGATCTAGAGACCGTGAAATCCAACTTGCTGCCAAAACACAGACCCCTACTGCACCCCTACTGCTATTGCTCTTAGACATATCTTATCTATTTCTGGCTTGGAAAACTGAGAAAGGAAGGCCTAGGGAGCTTTTGTTCAGACTTTGCTGTCTATCAGCCTGTTCTTGTTCTGGATGCCCACACACTCAAGAAATCGAGCCAGAGAACTGAGCTGCGCAGTTCCTCTCAACCTCAAGAGCTCCTTGCTAAACTGAAACTATATTTGATAAAAATTTCATTAAGAGGGAAAAATAAATGTGTACATTCACCATGCGAGGTGCCCACAAGAAGTGTCTCTGTTTTGTTCCACATAATCTCAGGCAAAAACATTTTCTAGAGCACAGGGAGAGCCAAATTCGCCCAAGGTGGGTTTGGCTGAGAGACTCCAAAGATGAACATGGCTCAGTTTGCTGTTCTATCCTCCCCTCCCCAGGCTCCAATACATAGCCAGCTGGGCTCAAAACACTACAGTGATATTTTCTTGGCAAGGCTCTTTATAACATGTTTAAGAAAACTAATTATTAGAAACACAGCCCACCTGCTGCATATGTTCTTCTTCACTCCAAAATGAGCTGAGGTATCAGACAGAAGGGAAATAACAGTAGGATCAACTATTGATTTGCAGGTTAAGAACAGCCTCATTAAAACCAAGGCAAATAACACTATCATGGATAATTAGATAAATTTAGCATACCCCAGTAAAAACTGCAAGAACAGGTGAGCTGTAATCTTCCTAAAAATTTGTTTCCCATTGAAATAAAAGCATTAGACTTCTGAATGGCTTTTTAAAATAAAGGCAATAATTTGTTTCCAGCTGGTACAATCATTTAAAAAAATGACTCTTGTGCCTCCAGGAAAAATATTCTTCTTTCCTTGGCAACAAACGTGATTACCCTGGTTTTGGACCACCGGTTAAGTCCATCCACAGTGTTCTCACTCGAAGTACATGACATTGAAAAATAATTATTTGCTATATGGAATATAAGAAATTTTTAAAAAGCATCCCAGAATGTGCAAATGATTTGGGGAAAACATTAAAAAGTCTAGCAGAAGGTTGGAATCACTTCACTATTATAATTATTCACCTAATGTTTTAACAAGGAAAAAAAAAAAAAGGCAGTCTTGCTCTCCTTTCAACCAAATTTAAACTCCTCTACACTACTTTGTAGGTGTCAAAATTAGCACCTTCAAGCTGCAGGGAGGTAAGGAGAAGAGACAGCTTCCAAACAGCAATAGACCGGATGCAAATACTACCTGGAGCTGTAGTTAATTATCTTGCTGATGTTAATTGGCCTTGTTTGTCAACAGCCAAAGAAGAATGAGGTGCTAGGTGCTGCAAAAGGGTTAATGTAGAACTGTTTTAAGACTGCTTCCTTTAAAGATAAAATTTACTTAATGTATAATAACTATTTCTCTTCTTCAGGCTCCAGAGCAAATATTTGAGTAATAAAAACAATAGTGATTATATTGTTCCTTTTTTTTTATTTTCCTAAAGCACAAGTAACAGAAGAGAGAGGAATAAAGCTGTCTATGGCAGAACTGTCCCAGTGGTACAGTACATTTTTCAATGTTTTGATGAAGCAGTTTGTTTCAGCAAAATAGCTGCGTGTTTATGAAACAAAGTTATTTAGTACATTGAGCCTGGAGCTGACACGTATTGTTTCCAAGCAGCAATTTGAATGCTATAAAGAACACACTTTATTTTCCTGTTCCAATGTGTACTACTTGTAAAAATGAAAAATAAGATAGTGAGAGATACAGCTGATGGCATTTCTTAGAAATTCAGTCAACAGCAGCTTCTGAATAGCCAGTACAGTGAAGTGATCATAGCTCAAGCACACATCCCTAACAAAGGGAACACAAATGTACAAGGAGGATGGGAATAGTTGTTGGTGCTGCAATTCAGTGAGAGAAGAAGCTCCTGTGGTTAAACAAGGCCTAGTGCAAGGTCCTGCACCTGAGCTGGGGCAGCCCCAAGCATAAATCAGGCTTGGTGGAGAATGGGTTGAGGGCATTCCTGAGGAGAAGGACTTGGGATTGCTGGTGAATGAAAGACTGGACATGAGCTGGCAATGTGCTCTTGCAGTCCAGAAAGCCAATTGTGTCCTGGGCTGCATCAAAAGCAGACCAGCCAGCAGGGTGAGGGAGGGGACTGTCCCTCGTACTCTGCTCTGGTGTCACCCCACCCAGAGTGCTCATCCATCTCCAGGGTGCCCAGCACAGGAAGGACATGGACCTGCTGGAGCAGGTACAGAAGGACCACAGGAATGATCAGATGGATGGAGCACCTCTGCTATCAGTAAACACTGAAAGGGCTGGAGTTACTCAGCTTGGAAAAGAGAAGGTTCTGGAGAGACCTTTTTGTGGCCTTTCAATATTTAAAGTGGACTTGAAGATGACGATAATTTTTTTTAGTGGGGTCTGTTACAGTAGGTCAAAGATGAATGGTTTTAAGGTATAAGAGGATAGATTTAGAGTAGATATAATTAAAAAAGAAATTATGATTAGGTGTAAAACACTGGAATAGGTTTCTCAGAGAAGTTTTGGGCACCCCATGCCTGAAAATGTTCAAGGACATGTTGGACAGGACTCTGAGCAACCTGACCTAGCTGAAGATGGCCCTGCTCATTGCAGGAAGTTGGACTTGATGAAAAAACCCAAATGAATTCTGTGAAGAAATTCAGAGTTCTTAGCACAAGCAGTCATCTCTCCTTTAGAAGGAATGTAGCAGGAATGTAAAAAGTGGTGGGAAAGAAATACTTCAGGAAATTTTGTTGAGTTATAGAACTGCACAGTAAAGTGGCAGGTACACAACAACACAAAGCCATACTCAAACCCCAGATATTTATTACTGACTACAACTTTACTGGGAAAAAAACAACGTTGTGCTACTGCCTGTCTGACTCTGTGTTCAGAAAGCCTCTTTAGAGTAGAATTGGCCAAATGGGAAGTAACACTTCAGGCATGAATAAAATATTCCATGGGAAAGTAGCCATTTTGTCTAAATTCAAAGGAAATTACATAAAAATGGATATTCTTATAGATGTAAAGATATTTCCTTTTGACACTTAAGCTCTTTAGTATAAGTGATATTATGACTGTGGGGGAATCACAACCAATTCTTTCCTGGGTCATTCTTTCCCAGGAAGCGCCAAATCTGAATGGACAAGAAATATAAATGGAGATATAACATCCAAACATAGGACTAGATTGTAATACTTTCATTCACATTAAAGAATAATTTCTTATATGAATAATCCCACTGATGTCAGGACTACTGATGAAATAAAGGACTTTTTTTGCTCAAAAAACGATGATGGTCTGGCTTAATTGAATCAATCATAGAAAACGCAAATATCTTGTGCAACCTGTGATTTGAATATATTTGATGGCCTTACTTGTTTGCTACTTTCAGTTTCATCATAACCCCTAAAGATTCCACTCTGTATTTTCTTTGGCCAACTTTGGTCAAAAGTCTGAGGTTTCATCCCTTCCTAATCTTTCACAAAGTGATGAGGTTCAGCTGTTCAGATCTGTTTTCCAGAGTTTTGGTAGTCCTCCCTCTACAAAGTCTCTTATGAGTGTGATTGAGGAGAAATAATTGAAATTAAATAACTTCAGGGAAACAATTTTTTCTGCATAGCCACAACTCATGACTGCCTTTAAAGAAGGCACAATAAAAAAAAAAAACACAGTCACTTCATGAGAGAGTAATAGTGAAATTTAGCATTTGCAAGTAACTTTGCAGAGATTCTGGCATCCATCAAGTGTCTAATTCATCATAGTTTTAGAGCTGCTCCATAGATTTAATCATCTACAGCTTTGTATGTTCTGTCTTCGATAGGGTTTTCAGTCCAAGCCAGTGGCCTTTCTGGAGAGCAACTGCTCTCTTCCAACAGCTTTCTTCTCTCACACTTGTATGGACTTGATGCTCACAACAGCACCAGACTCACAGTTCTTGAAATCAAACCTCCCTCTTCATGTGCCAAACAGACACAGCTCCAGCCTGCTCCCTGCCTGGCCTGGGGGCACATGAAACTCCTAACAGCCATAATCTCACTCTTTAAAGCATTCTTTGTGCTTGCACATGGGAGAGAGAAACACGAGCAAGTAGTGAAGCCACTACAACAACTCAAATCCCTGCCTCTGCTGCTGAGTTACCAACCAATTTCTAAATGAGTGCTGCTTGGTAAGGACCTTTGCTCAGTGGGAAGTGGATATCACCCGTCGGTTTCACAGGAGTCAGTGGCTCTAGCATGGCAAGCAAACTACTTGCCATGTAGCTGGCATCCATCACATTCAAACCTGGAACATATAGAGCCTTTCACATCTAAATTGCTTTTCCTCTGTTGGCTGTGAGTTGCTACAAATCAACACTCTTTTAGGGTAAGATTCCGGCTTGGCTGGTATTAGGGGTAATGGAGCAGAGATTTCACCTTCAGTTCTCAGAATCACTGAATTACCAAATATTCAGGTTTGGAGGGGACCTCTCAGGGTCAGCAGGCCCAGTCCCCTGCTCAGAGAAGGGTCAGCTTTGAAGTCAGAGCTTGGTCAGCATAAAATCTTGGCTATGCTAGAAGGAGAAAATTGATTGCTTTGTCTTCCTGGAAGAGGCTTCCAAATTAAGGCATTAACCTTTTATAATTTTACATATACATATATAAAAAAAATTTCTCAGTTTCTACTCTTAGGTATAAAGAACTTTTATGCCAAAGCCACTCATCCTCTCATTGCAGTACAGCCACCTGAAATGAAATTGCCACAGTCTGTTTTTTTGCACGCTCTCCTGCTGCCAGCACTCCTTGAGAAGCTGCTTTTTGCCTCCAGCCCTCGGCCGTGCAGATTCTGCCTCTCTGCCTGCCCACGGCTGACTTCCTTTTCTGTCCCTTGGGCCTGACGCCCAGCTTCTGCCCTTCCTCCCCCCGGGTGCAGCCACATCACCACAGAGCCTGAACTAACAGCAGATTTATTAGGCTGGCCCCTGCTCTGCTCCAGATTCCACTTTTAATATTCGTGAGTCTCATTAGCGAGCACACGTGGCCAGCTGAGAAGCAAAGGAAATGCAGAGATCACTCGGGGCTCCCATTAACAGACATTTTAAAATTTTGCTTTAAGTATAGATATGAGTGGGAGACTAAGGCATTTTATCTGTGCCTAAAGAAGTCAGTGGCAAAATTTGCCAGTTCTAATCTATGCAGCATACAGGTCTGTTATCTGCTGCAAAATGCAAGATAAAACAAACAGCCCCCAGCAGAAACTCTGTGAAGAAACCCTCCAGTCAAATGTGTCATGAGAAATACAGCAAGGAAAGGTTTTCCCCAAATGAGGGGAAGGACAGAAGTGTAGAAAACAGAGGTTACACTTCCTTTTTTGGAAATGGTTCACTGTGGTTTTAAAGGAAAAAAAATGTGGTGTGTCAGCGACTGGCAGAGGAAAATGGTAAGTTATACTATTTTCAGCAATATTTCTAAACCTTTGTTTAGCTTGGCTTCTTCCCCAATCAGGTTACTCCTTAACCTCCTGTCCTCAGCAATGCTACTCCCTCCTCCTTCACTGCTAGGCAGCAAAGCCCTTAAAGCAGAAGACATCCTGGGGGGAGGAGTGTAACACACTCAGAAACAAGGGTTCATTTAAAAGATGCCCAAACCTCAGTCTGAGTCCTACTCTCTGCCTGCACTTGAGGAATCTCTTCTGATAGTGGGGCTGCCTGTACTTATATCTACAAAATTCTGGGGTTTTCTCATAAGGGTTGCAGTGTGATGCCATATTTACTCTAACTGAATTTTGAATACTGACTCCACTTACCCTAACCCTACACATCCCAGAAATTGGCATCTCCGCATTCTTGTACTCACAAGCTTGGAAAGGAGATGTTTTGGGAAACACTATTGCTTGTACTGCACTCACAAAATTTACTGTCCTTGGAAATTACAGCCAATTTCAGCCTCAAGGCTTAACAAACCAACCTCTTTGTAGGAAAATAAATGGGAAAAACACAACATAAAAATATTTTAGAAAATCAGTATTCTCTTGTGCTCTTCACTGTCAGACACACTCTTCTCTGGCTTTAACCATGTGCTTAGATTTTGATGGCACGAAAGGGAAGAATTCCTGCTGCTTCTTCTCACATGTCAATAGCAGCAGTAACATCACTGTCCCATCACTGTCTATAATCTCATTTTGCTGATGACACCAGATGCCAATTTTATACAAGCATTCAATTAACATTTTATATACCACAAAGCACATAAATTGTTTTTTTAATGCAATATGAACACACATTCTCTATAAATTATTTTATCTGCCTTCATAACAGTGTTGGGGCTATCTATATTGCACAAGCAAAGAAAACAGTGTTAGAAATTAGCCAATGAAACCCACAACAGGACTTCAACATTAAAAATGCTCCTATTACCATATTCAACTCCTGGTGTTCAGCTTTCTTCTGGAGCTCTTCCTCTCTACAACTTACATGATCTGCTTCAAGCCTTGGCTTAAAAGACAAGCCTCCACCCCTCCAGGAATAAACCTAAACCCCAGAGCACCGAGCACCTAAGGGTGCCTACACCTCCACTGTTCCTATGGGAACCTGCTCTGAGAGTTGTATGATGTTGAAGAGAGAGTTCAGTTCTGCACAGCAGGTTTGGCTCTTCGAATAGCAGACCATCACCTAATGCAGGGTTCCCCAGCCTCAAACTCCAATTTCCTGCTCCTGGGGCTAAAAAAACTTCTGATGACACAAAGACCTTCAAATGCTGAAACTCTTCCCGCTAGTGTAACTCCCTGCTCTCTGCAGAAGCAAAGGAATACAGCAAGGGAATAGTCTTTTTGAAGGTTCTAAGCCTTTAGACTGGTTTAACATTACCCATTAAGTGCACTCTTAACCCCTCGTGGACTCACTTCCCTCAGCTGAGGTCTGTAACCCAAGAGTTTTCTCCCCAGCCAGCACTGTTATGTCTGGTTTTCTCTGCAGTGTAATTCTATGGTGTAAAATACGGAATAAATTTTTCCTTCATATTGAGAAGAAAAGACAATTAAGAAAGGGAAGAGTGGACAATAAACTGACTTGGATGCTCACTGCTCTCAGTGCCTGTGAACGTGTCCTTGCTGCTCATTCCTTTTATCTGCTCAGTTTGGTACCTAGATCTCATTTTGGAAGTTTTGTACATTGACCATTTATTCCAATCTCTTCTTAATCTCTTTCTTGCTCCTTTATTTAGCCTAAGCTTTTCCCATGTAATTTTTCTTACTAGAACTGGTTTCCTCAGCTGCTTCTGCAGAGTGCTCTACTGGCATCCAGGAGACGCAATGCCATCTGCCTGCAGTGACAAAGACGTGAAGGGTCCCTCATTGCTCCATCGATAAACCTCAGGAGCATCCCATGCCCTGTGGGGCCTCCACAAAAGTTCCATATAACTGGTATCCCAGACAAGTCACATTTGCTGTGAGTCAGTTCTGTTTGGTGAGCGCTGGGGACTGGGTAAGGCCTGCAGTGTCACAGCCATGCCATGTGCACAGGACTGCCCTGCCACAGGACAATCTGCAATGGTCACATCTATGTGTATGTCTGTCTGAAAAATGACCTACCAGTTCTGGTTAGGCAGTACTTTTCATGGCAGAAATTAAGATCTCTTTGTGAAGTAAAAGCTGTTGAAAGAATACATACAGGCTGTATTCCAATGATGGATAAAATAAGATAGCTTTCACAAGACCAGGAATAGTAATTCTCCAAGCTGGAGGTGATCCTGCCTTCAGAACAAGCTGTCTCACATGGTCTTTGGGAAGGAAGCCATGATGATGATGGACATGCATCAAGCTATTCCTGAAAAGCAGCAGGAGGGGATATCACCACCAGTAGGATGAGGAGGATGTCCTGAACGTCTGAAACGACTTTGTGAAACACACCACAAATACCACTATGACCTCCATGGAACACAACCTTGAGACACGAACAAAGTTGAGCCCCATGCATCCTTTACCTGTTCTTTACCACAAACACATCCTGAATAAACTAAGGACATGGCTGAACTTTCTGAAGACACAAGACTGGCTGCATCTAAATGTGAAGAACAGAGAATACATCTGGTGATCAGACAGATCACTACACCTGTGGTCTAACTAGGGGTATTGCATAGGAAAAAAGATGCCAGCCAGAAAGGTAGGTGCTAGAGGGCTGATGATACAGAACTGGTGCAATGGGCACTATAGGGAATAAATAATCCATAATGATCAGCAAGACTTCAGAGTCTGACAGAAAAAAATCATAATGGTTATTAATAATTGAGGCCATTCTCAAAGTGCCCTGGAGCACTACATGTATTCCCTCAAGGACTGTGACAAAGTGTGGCAGTGATCCTGTCCTGCACATCTGAGGCAGTGACTGGCTGATAATCTGCAAGAGACCGGCGCTGGCGCCGGGGTTATCAAGTCAAGTCTCAAAGATAAGGCAGCCAACTGGCCCTGTAGCAGCCACTGAGAGGCTGCTGCTCGCTGCAGTGTGTTTGCCTTTCTGCCTGTCTCCTGCTTCTCCCCTTCTCGTGGAGCTGCCTCAGCACGCTGGCAGGGCTGGAGGGTGACAGGCGGGATGTGGCGGGTGCAGGCAAGGTTCCAGGGAGTGCCAGCATTGCTGCTTAATGTCAGGGGCACCCCATGCAGTGCGCAGCCTGGGTGGCCCTGGTGCTGATGAGGTGCCCTGGAAGCTCCTCTCATGGACATGTGGGACAGCAGCATGGACATGTTCACACCTTTCCCACAGCCCTGCGTCTTTGCTTGGCTCAGTTCAGCAAGAGACCCCCATATATTCATTTGCTCAGCCAGTCTCCCCACTCAGCCCAGCTCTCTGAACAGGCTCATGCCATAAGCACTCACTGGCACATTGCAGTGGGAAGGGCACATCCCAGCCTGTCACAACTGACAGGTAGCATATTACACAAAATAAGGTCTGAAGTCCATGCTCAGTTGAAATCTGCAGGGCAACTCACATATTTACATTATATCCAAACTCAGTATTCTTCTTTTCTGTCACCCTTCATTAATTATTCTTCTCTGGTTTTACTGCTTTATGTTGTATATTTTTTTTTTCAGGAAAGTGACACATGAGTGGGGGGGGTTTCACCACAAAGGGCCATTGTTATTTCAACTATCAGCTTTTCCCTGTGTGCCCTAACACCCTCTCACAGCACTGTCATTATCAAAACTGCAGCAGCATTTCAGGACCCACGTACAGACAATATATACTAACAGATTTAATGGTCTTAACTAGCAAAAAGTCAAAGGTTTCCCCACCCACCCACCTTTTTTGCTATTTGTTCCATTTGGTATCCAAATGTCAGCATTTATTGTCTGCAAAATGACTGCTGAACCAATGATTATGGTGTGGCGCATTTCCTTTGAGTGACAGTGTCTGCACAATGACTTTTCTCCAACACACTCGGCAGTCAGCATTAAATATTCTTGGCATGCAGCCTGAATAACAACACACATACTGAGACCTGCCAGCACTGGAAAGTCCCTAAGTCCCAGGAGCCAAGATTAATTGCCAGCTATTCTTAAAATTTTCTCACCACTCCACCCAGTTTCTTGGGTCTTCCCACCCACTACAGTCTTACAACTGCCTTTCTGGAGTTTCATAAACCTTCCTGAGACAGTTTCGGATGAGTGGAGAGCACTTAAACTCCCCTTTGAACTGACTGATTTCACATACCAACAGTGCTTTCCTTGACTTTACAGGGGGGAGGCTTGATGGAGAAAAGTTTTGTCCCTCTCTGTAACCACTCATGAATTTTCCAAAATTAATTTGTTTCTGAAACAGAGAATGGAAAAATATGACCTTCATGAAAAAGAAAGACCTCCTGTAACTTACTTAATCCCTCTTTTAAGCCAGGGTATGACGGCAGGTCCTGTGAGATGCTAAGCATCATTTAGTTCCATTAAGCACAGACGAGATGAGATGAGGGCATTTGTAGTAGACTACAGCCTAAGTACTTCTCACTGCTAAGCCCAAGTTTGTGCTAATGGTGGAAAAAACACAGAAGGAATTATAGTATCACCTATTTCTTAGCATAGATCAGCCTTCTGCTTAGGTCACGTCGCTCTCTGAACAAGAAACAGGTTTCAGAATCATAAGCCACAATCCCGTTTTCACCAAGGACTCCAAATATGACGAGAAATGGGAGAAACAACCACATGGGAAACGAGAAAGTCCCTCCTCTGGCATTTCCAACTAAAAGGAAAGCAGGGGTATGAAAAAACCTTCACATACTTTTCACTTTGGCTCTCTACCCACAGTGGTTACGATCAGCTTTGAAGAACCACCAAAGTTTTTCATCAAAGTTTTCTGGATAAGACAACTTGGCCTATTAAAGTAGATTGGCTTTTTTTTTTTTTTTTAAATAAAAGGTGTGGGCTTCCCTTAAACAGATGCCTGTAAAGGCATCTAATTCCCGAAGGCTCAAGCATCCTGGTTGAACCAGTTTTAGTCAATGAGTCAGTTCTCTGATAGAGCTTACCAAGAAAAACGTGTCTCATTTTCCTCTTCTTTCACAAGTTTCTATCCACTACTTGCTAGTTCACCTGCTATTTTATTTAGGACTGAGTTGGGAACTCTAAGAGAGGCTTTATATTACTCACCAAAAAAGTAACGTTATTTTGCCTGTTTCTATTTCAGACCTTTGGCTCCAACCCCAGGCTTTCAACTATTAGAGCGAGCAATGCCAGACTTTTGTTTTCCTGTCAGCTTTTTTTTTTCAATTTTTCCATAGGTGCCTAAGAAGCATTGGCAAAACATTTCAAGTAGCTGCCCATGCAAAACGCATTTCCTACCTCTCCTGTGTGTATATAATTTCAACAGCCCGACTGCAGTACTTCTAACTATATTTTTATCTCTACATTACTTGAGCATCTACACCTGAAAAAACTCTCAAAATCAAACAAAGAAGCAGACATCATCAAGCTAACCTCCAAGCAACTTTTCCAGCACAGTTTCCATAATGGCCTATGTACGCAAGCAGATGTAGATCTTTATTGTTTTACTATCTGATTGAAATACAATGCTTTTTAAAAACAACTGCTCACAGGTAAAGAGACATAGCCACCCAAACCCTCATTCAGGCTTGGTTCATACTAGGTGGTGTTTTGAGTACACTGTCAAAAGTACCAGATCTCCTTTCATCCTGCAACACTTCAAGTTATTGGATTATAAACCACATTTCTCTAAAAGGAGTTCCAGTCACAAGATATTGTTTCAGCGTAAATATTGAAGGAACTGGGTGTTGATTAACGTATTTCTTTTAAGGTTCAGTCATCAAGGTTAAGGTAAAGAAACAGATTTATTTTTGCAATAGTCATTAATATGATGAGAAATATTACTTATGGGCCTTCTCTATAAAATACTAGTAATTATCATTTACAAAATAGTCAGGGCTTGGAAGGCAATGAGGTCCAAACACAGCAGTAGAAAAATATATTAAAAAAATAAATTTAAATGGTCAAAAGTCAACAGTGTAAATTTTAAAAACAAACACCTCAAATATTAGTGATGGTACCAAAGTACCATACTGATTCAAACTACTGGGCACATTTTGGAAGTGGAACATATTTTGGTAGCAAACTAATCAAACAGGCCAGGACTAAAACCTAGCATTTTGTGGAGAGCCCTCCCATTAGCTACCTGCTATTTGGCATGATATGTGTCTCAAAAGCTTCTGATGTTTTAGGAGTTCCATCTTTGCTCACTGCCATGATTCCAATGACACAAGGATTAAAAATATGGGACACAGTACACTGTGTACTTCCAGTATATTCCTTACCCATCCTCACTCACACACACTCTAATATATGAGCAGCCAGCACTAGGCACCACACATTTAAATCTGTATTTCACACTTCCCTAAGGCAGAAATTCCCTATTTGCTGCCTTGCTCTTGCTCAGTGGATAAGGAAAGCTGGTGAGTCCAGCAGCTGGTCTGGGATGGCTGTGGATGTGGATGTGGGCATTTTTCTGAGAGAGGTCTCTCTCTTTCTGGGGAAGATCTGACTGTTTGATCAAGGGGACTTGCTTTCTAAGGAAGGACTCTTCCAGACATCTGGCCCTCCAAAAGCAGGGAAGGCCTGATCAAAGCCAGGGCATTACGGGCTCACGTCGCACTGACAAGAAAAAGGGGGCCTGGTGGCAGCTCACACCAGAGAAATGGCTATTACATGGATCAATGCATTTCAATATAGTATTTGAAAAATAAAAGGGCAAAAATGATCTCTTTTTGTAGCAGTTTTCGGTTTAGTGGCCATTACTGTCCTTTTAATAACCACACCACAGATGTTTTCAGACCCACAGAGTATATAAGCAGTGTCACGAAGTGTGCAACACTAAGTGCTCTCAAAATAGTGCTATTACTGAAATGGCACATGAGTTCAGGAAACTTATGACCATCTCTGCAACAGAGGATGGACACAACCTTCCTAACAGAAGAATTCAAATCTAAAGCAGCTCACTACCCATAACTTAAGAGCATATGAATGCAAAGGACAAAAGATTTTTCCTCGTATTAAAAAATAAGGAACGTTACAATTACAAGCAAGGTCACCTTCTCCCTGTTCACGTTGTTTGTAAGTACTACAATGTGAAAAGAAAGTATGAGACCTTAGAGTCACTTATCCTCTGGCTCTGTTTTTCTCTAATTAATTAAATGAGTGAAAAGCAGGAGTTCAGGGCCCATAGATCATCATAACCACAATGAATTTCAAAACTGCTCTGTGAGGACAATTCCAAAAGCCAATCACAGGATACTTATTAAAGAGGCCTTCTGATGTAGTCTTTTATAGCAAAAAAAAACCTGCTGGATGCCCCAAATTACTCAGTTACACCTCATTAAGTTATATCAGTTGTTTGTTGCCAGCCTATTCTCCATGCAGCCCAATGGCTTTGTAACTGAAGCTGTTGGAAACCTGTTTAATTGCTCAATTGGTTTTTTTAAAAAACTTAGTAGGCAACGGGTGGAATACTGTAATTTGTTAGAAAATACATTAAAATAGAAGAAAAGGGGAAGAAAAAAAAAAGCACAAATCAGAAAATCAATGCTGTTACATTAAGGTTTTTACTAGCCTTCTTTAAGCTACATTTGCTTTCATGTTCTTGACCAAAGAGCTCTCGGGTAAGGAAACATTCATAAGTTGTTTCCTGAACAAGTCTCCTCAATTACTGTGCTGCTGCTGCAATTCAAACACTTAGAGAATTCTTTCGAAGGGCAGCAGCAGCAGCATTAGCACAGCAACTGGGGTGGTCTAGTTACTTTAAACCTCTTTGAAAATTCACAGCCTGCAATCATCTCACATGCCAGTGTCCACTCTGGCTTGGAGGCAGAGGGGAAAAACTCTTTGGAGAGGCCTATTAAATAAATCCTGTTTTCACAACAGTAAAATCCCTAATAGTTTTGATTCACTGAAGCAGTGCTCCCAAACAACTCCCTTTGTTTTCAATCACTTTTATAACTGTCTCAAACTAAAAAGCCAGACCAGAATACCTGTCTGTGTGTGTACACACATATAAATTACCTCAACAGACCAATTTTTTAGGACTTCTTGTCAGCATGGAGTAATTTTTTATTTTTAATGTTTCAAGAAAATTTATTTTACTCCAAAAATAGATTTGAATCAATTTTCTCCTCCACACTTGACAACACTCCTTTGTTAGCAATTCTGTATTACTGGGAAGACATACATCACTTAATGAAAAACACAGACAATAAAGGCCTTGGAGTTGTGCTGCTGCAGATCCATTATCAGCCAGACACTCCTTCTGTGCTTATTCCAGTTGAAAGGGGGGAAAATAATCTCACTGCAAACTGCAAATACATTTTTTATATATTAAAAAAAAAGAAACTTTAGGGCCGAAAGGAAAATTATTTAAAACGGATGAGCATCAAACACAATGCATTCCATTCAGTTTCTGTTCCTGCTCTTACCAATCTCCAGCTGAAACATTAAACACTTAACCCATAAGATGCAAAGGGATTTTGAAAGACCTCTCTTCAGGGATGAAAATAATTATCTCCCAGGCTTTAGGTTCCAAGGGCTTAGAAGCAGGACTGTACAAAGGACTAATTAAGTTAGAAATGGCACCAGAGTGTGGTCTCCTGAAAAGGTGAATTCGTGGGCTGCAGTGCATTGTGAGGAAAGAATTTTTGTACTGCTTGTACAAAAATAAAAGAGCTCTCTAGAAAGTGATAGTTTTGTATTCTCAGCCCTAAAAACTCCCAATCTCATGCTTGCTGGAGACACAGAAGTAAATGCTAGTACAAGGAAGAGTGATTTTACAGGGTCAGGCAATCCTAAAGGAATACAGCGGAAGCTCCAGAAGGCAGCCCCCCAAAAGGGAATGCAAAGTAACTGGACGAATAGGGGATCTAGAAAACCTTTCTTTCTGAGTTACAGCTAGATCTTCTGAATCTCTCTCTCCCACTCTGCAGAGTCCCGTGTGGTAAATTAGCACTAATGAGACATTCTGATATCTGGGAAAACCTTGTCACGCAATTAAGAAGCACATTATAAATGTAGGGAAAGGGGAGACAAAGAAGGCAAAATAGGTATGTTCAATGGAATGCTTTTCACACCTCGTTCAACACCACATGGTACTAAGTAAAAATTATGGTGTAAAAGGCCAGCAACAGCTTCTTTTAAATCCTTATATTGTATATATGCATGCAATGCTTTACTGCAGCACCTGTGTAATGAAGTGAACAAACTTAATTCTGTTTCACAAAATGGGCCAGATCCTTAGCTGAGACAGCATAGGATCATTTTCACAGGGTTTAATATCAATTCTTTACTCCAGCCATGTTCTTCAGATTTACTGCTTCTTTTAAGCTGGGCAGGCAGAAGGAAAGAAGCTTCCACTTCTCTTATCAGCACAATTAATCACAGCACTGCTTAAGCCACTGAAAGCTAACTAGGAACAGGTCAGGAACTGCTGGCCATAAACTCACTGAAGATTAGTCATCTATTCTTGGTAAATATCTAATAGGAGGAAAGAGGGAAGGAAATGGAGAATGGAAATGGGCTCGGGACTCCTGTGGGCTTCCTTGGTATGTTACAGAGGAGCATTCCTTAACCAACTTTTCACAGAAAGCATTCTGATATTTGTGTACAATTTGACATTTAAATAAGAAGCCTTGTCAAAACTGACAGCATTTAAGTAAGAAGGCAATGTAAATTTTCCTGAAAAGTCTAGAGGAATAAACATTGCTGGTTCTTCTACATTTATGCAGTGAACTATACATTCATCTGATATTTATGCAAGATTTCTAATTTTAAATAAAGAAAGAATAAGAGAAAGAGTGTGTTTGTGCTGAAAACAAAAACATTTCTAGTATGAATCTGCATGGAGCTAGGTTAGAAGAAAAGGAGTGTCAGCATCAATCAATTTACTTTCCAGTTAGGTGAAGTCCCAAAGTCAAATTTTAGTAAAAGTCAATAAAATTCCTTCCACTGAAACAGTACAGGCCACAGCAGTTGTGTAAAATCACACACTGGGCACACCACCATAACAGATGCAAATAGCAATTTGCTATCAGCTGGAGAGTAGCCATGAATTACAGCCCAAAACATGCAAAACAATTTTATCTTCAAGGTTTCACAGAAAGGCATAGAAAAGTAGGAAAAGCAACTGAAAAGAACAGGGATCTAAACTTATGCAGTCTTGTATATCCTTTTGCATTGTGGCTCCATTTTTTCTCTAGAGCAAAACTTTGCCATGAACTGAATGGGCACATCAGTATTAAAATAAATTGTGCTCATCACAGGAACTCAATTTATTCTCTGTACTGTACCAATAAAGCCCGTGGTCTGAAGACTAACCAGTGTCTGTGGTTTGTCTGTATGCACCTGTTTTCTGACCAAATTACAGTGAACAACGTTTATACAGTTATTTACCTCATTATTGACACAGACTTCCAGAATCTCAAGGGTCATCAAAAGTTTGCAGGAAGTGAGTAAGTAAAATTGTTTGGCTGAACCAGACTGCCAGCTCTCCACCCAATCAAGGTCAAAAGCTGCAGGGCTGCGTTTGGCACAGTGGTTTGTGTCTTTTCATCTGTGCTTCGGTGGAAACATTTTTCCTTGTTGGGAAAAAAACCCACAAAAAATGTATTTTGTCCCTATTACCTTTTCAGGATGTCTAAAAATAAAATAAATGCAGGTATGTACAAAGGAAGGGTGCAAGATGCTGGACAAGTAACAAGGTTTTGACAAGGTACCACTTAGAGTTTATGATGAGAAAAAATTGTAACTTTGACCTTTTAGCTGAAACAAAAGGCTAAAGAATCTTTAGGGCAGCACAACCACTTACTTCTCTGAAAATGGGAAGATCTGATGATTATTATCCTAGCCTGGGGGAAAAAAGTGCAATTCAAAAATTGCTTGTTCTTCTGACAGTAAATCTTGACTGTTTTTAATGAAAGTTTCTCTCCTTCATGAAGTATTTCTTGTTAAAAAAACAGGACAGCACATTAATACAGGCCTTTAGATATCCTTAAAGTCAGGTTTAATTGGGGCAATTCCCTCCAGTGAATTGAAAGACAACATTCTTCTTCATTGCCTGTTTGGAATGCTAAACTGAAAGCAGGGCTGAAATGTCAAGGTAAAATAATGCTAATAATTATTCTGAATGTTACATTCCCCTTGACCTTGGAATTTAAGAGGCTGAGATGAAGGTCTTTTGTCGAAAGTCAGGAAGTCATCTGGAGACTTCACTGACATTTATGATTAATACAATCTGGCAATATTAGGGAAGGAGATAGAAAATATGTGATTAGCTTCCAGCATAGGGTAATTTCATTTTATATTGTTGTGGGATCTTCAGATAAAGAGCACAAAACAACACATCACCTGCAATACTACTGCTAGTGCTCTTAGGTGAGAACATGAGCAAGTTTAATGCTTCCACCAAAATCCCTATAAAACAAAATTCATACCACAGCCACAAAAGAGAAGAAAATATTCTCCATTTCATACTAGTAATGGTTTCCTGTAAGTCACAAAAAATGGGGCACAAAGATTCACTATTATGTCTTGTTATCACAAAAGATTTTCCACTTCATTTGCAACTTAACACCAGAATGATAACTCTGTGGGATGAAGATTTTATATATTAGTGTCCTGAAGAGACTCTTGTAGACTTTATTTGCACCTCATATGTGTCAGAAAATGCTTCTGGTTTGAGTCTTTTACGGTCAGTGCCAGAGGAGACTCTGTACACTCAGCTTTCATAAAAAACAGTGGAAGTGGGCAGCTCTCCTTTGATTAGGTCACACTCCAGGTAAATGAAACATCTGCAATTGGGGACAAAAGGCAGAGGAAGGCAAGTATTTGTTAACATTTGCAGAGTCAACCCTCGCTGCAAGCTAAGGATTCAGGGAGGTAATTTACTGACACCTCATGCTTGGCAGCTTACTCTTTCAAAAATCTCTTATGAAACTTAGCTATTTTAAGTTTGCAGAAAGAGGTGCATTTGAAGACACAGCCCTAATGAGAATGCTGGCAAGTAAAGTTCTCATCAGAACATGCCCTAGCAATGACATGAAATAGTGAAAGGAGGTCTCGTTCTCTGTCCTGACCCAGTGGCTGATCTGAACTGTTAGGCTTGGAAATAAAACCAGAGAGAGAAAGTAAGGAACCATACTGTAAATGTATTTTTCTTAAGTTAGTTTGGAACGAAAATAATTTGAATTTGTAGAGATACTTCCCTTCGGAGCATGTCTCCTCCAGGCATGTAAAAATAGCATATTTTCTCCAGCTATGTTTTTAATTGTGGTCCATATAAATCTTAAATGGATATTTGCATAATGAAATCCTACAGCTCATAAAGCCCATTTTAGACTTTTGAATAAACAGCAGAACTTTTAAAGATAGTCCAAATAATGATTCCAGTCCCTAGATGAGTTTAACCTAGAGAGAGTTTATAGTCTTTAGATTATTAAATGCTCCATGTGATCATCCTAAGGAACATCTGAAAATCCCATTAATAAATTTTTTTAAGAGGAGTTTGCAATTATTACAGCATATTGAGGACTTTTGCATCTGATGCATCCTCTCTGAACTAGACATCTTTATGAATTTCACTCTCAAAATTTATTATTCAACTTGTGAATTTTCTATTAAATGCAAACAAGATGAGACCACGGAAATGGTTAGTGTTCTTCAATTTATGAAAACTGAGTTAATATTTTGACTTATGAATTCAGTAAATATTGTGCAGACGTTCCAAAAAGAATAAAAATACATAGCCTAAATAAAGCAGACCATATTTTTTTAAAATGAGGGAAAACATAGAGAGTGCTACATGACTGTTCAATTTTAATATTCAGTTACTGCTACACATATGCATGTGAAGCACTCTCTGCATATGTCAGTACATTGGTAGGCACTAAACCAGCCATCTGTGTATTCTATATCCTCTTTACATAAATATAGTAATCACCAGTTTATTCTCTAGGAATATTTGCATCATTTTCCACATTCTTTTCTAAAAAAAAAAGAGCCGTCCTGTATAAATCCAGCATGTAACTGAGTGTTTTCATATATACAGAGCAGAGGTTATAATTTACAACTAATTTGCATTGAAATATCAGTGCTGTCAGGATTTCTCCACTGGAGGACTGATCTTTGCAAGGACAGGTACCTTTCCAGTCACCTCAAAAGTTAGGCATAAGCTGGAGCACTACCATGTGTGGCCCTTTCCAGCACTGGCAGCCTGAGGGTTTAGCACACAGAAAAAGCCAACTGCACCTTCACACTTCATTCTCCAGGAAACTGAGTGAGATCACAGGAGGATGAAAGTACCAGATTAACTGGAGCTGCCCAGAATGTGCTGTAAAAGTCATTAAGCACAGAGAAGAAGTTGGCTGGCCAAACACACGAACTCCTGAGTGAAACGGTCCACCTGGTCCAGTCTGTCAGACATGAAAGACCCCTGGAAGCTGCTGCCAGACTGTTTCCTAACCTCTCCCAGTTGGAAAGTGGCCAAAGCAAGGCTTTACAAGAGATGGCTCTGCCCGTAAGAGACAAAAGCCACAGACCCATGCATTTTTTCCCAGTGACAGTTCCTGCAGCAGCAGGGACCACCAGTGGGAAGGGAGCACTGATTTCTTCCCCAGCTGGGCAGCAATTTGGACACACTTGGGCTCTGTCAGCAGCCAGCACACCACAGCTTGGAAACACTCGGAGATTCAACCAAGAGTAAAAGGCAAACATTTGAGTGAATAGCTCATTGCCCAGATCAGAAATACTCTTGGGAGCTGAACAGGAAGCTGGATGAGGAAGGAAGTGCAGGTTTAGTGACAAGTGCTCAGCCAAGGCTCCCAAGCCTGTCTTCCTCAGCTGCTGCCAGGAGCATTGGCTAATAATCCCCATAACCTCTAATCCAAATGTTGTGCAATGATCACACACAGACATATTACATGTAAGTAGTTACAAAATAGAGAGAGCAGTACCATGGCTACAGACTTCTATCAAGCATCTGCAAGTACGTTTTGGAAAAAAAGGGAACATGGGCTCAATCTGTGTTTTTGTACAAGTAAAAACGTTAGTGAAGGGATGTTACCATGACAGATTGCAGGGGTGTAAGAGGTAGATGGGACTATGTGGTTATGGTCCCCTTATTTATGTGGGGCAAATACACTGGTTGGGATCAAATTTTGAGGGGATGAGGCTGTATAACAGAAGAGAGTGAGGGGCACCTTGTTATGAACATGCAGCAAAGGAAAGAGTGCCTGGGCCAGTCACCCCACAAGGTATCTGTGGCTTCTGCCATCCATGGATGCTCTGGGTGCATTTGGCCCTGAAGACATTAAGATTGGGAAGTCCAGGCCTGAATTTCCAAAGCTGGATATTTGGGCTCAAGGCAGAGGAAGGGAAAACAAAAACCATTGGTTCAGCACTTCAGAGCACAGCAAAAGCTGGACATTTGTTTCTCCATAGATGATGACTTCTCTACAGAAGTAATTATTTTGCTGCATGTGAAGAAATAGTTCATGGATTCAATTCCTTTGGTGGAGAACAGCCTAGATAAAATGACAACGATAACAACAACTGGTATTTTTCTACGGAGAAATTTTCAAGCACCAACCTTCCAACCAAAGGTGTCATTCACAAATTTCTTTCATTGATGAATCTTACTGAGTTTCCAAACAGCATAATGGACTACATGGCTGTAAGAAATTCATGTCCTTGTTCCACAGAGGCTAAAAGCACCCCAGTGGTTTCAGTGCTCTCAGCAAAAGAACTCAAAGAAAGTCAGTAGGAAACCCTGGAAGTGGAGTTTGAATTTCCTGCTCTAATAGATACAGGACATTTCTACAGCCAGGAACATAGCCTTTGGGATTCATGGTTAAACATTGGCATATTCAACACTGAGTCAGCCTGAAGATTATTTAGGAGATAATGTTAGGCGACAACTAGTGTTGAAAAGTACCTGCAGCTTGTCAGCACATCTTGCTTTAATACCTGTGGCTAAAAGAGAAAAGAGAATTTATGCATAAAACGTCAGGATTACGGAAGCATAAGTTTATTCAAAACAGTTAGTGCCAAAGTATTCAGACAAATAACCCCAAAAATTCATTTAATAAAAACATATCCATGCCAACAAAGGTATTAAAGTCCAAAGAAACATAGACTAGGGTTTCTGAAAGATACTGCATGCTTTTACGAGTTCCCTAAACCATATCCATCCCGGAGGCAAAAACCTGAAACCATTAAAAATACATAAAAATGAAAACAATGCCTAGAGGGCTTCCCAAACACCCATGCCCTCCACAGTGTCCTCACTGCATCTTCTGAACTGACAAAACCTGATTCTTCACCAGTTCTCCTGGGAACTTTCAAGTTCTTCTCTGCTTAGGAGCTGGCATGGGTTTCCATGCCCAAGAAGTCAACAAGGCTTATCCATGCAGGTCTGACAGGGTTCACTACTTCTGCTTCTTCCCTCCGTTCTTCTAACAAAGAGCAAGTACCACAGTATTGTCTATCTGAATTGTAAGAGGACAAACTTCAAAGAAAAGGAGTTTTAGAGCTATAAATGGTCTCTCTACACAACTCTCCTACCTATTCCCTTTGAAAAGAGTTTAGGACCTTCAAGCTCCTCAGACCTTTCAGTAAGGTTTTTATGTGAGGAAACAGCTTCTTAGCAACTCCTTTGCCCTGATCTGAACTACATTTTAAATTCTTTATAGTCCTTCTGCTTTCCAGTAAAAACAAAACAAGCTGTTTAACTTCATTGCAGCCTGACAGCTAATAGCTCCTGTATTGTCTCTTAATCACACTGAAATATCTGTTGAAGGATGTATCATTGTTTTAACTTCCTGCTAGCTTTTTTCTTACACAGCCTGCCATTAAACTAAATTAACTGTGTTGTATTGTAACCATAATTTACAAGTTTTTAAAGAGACATGACACAGTCTTTCTAAATCCTAAGTGGCCCACGAAGAAGGTGAATGAGTGAAGGGTTATAAAAAAAAGAACTATGGGAGCATGAATGGGAAAGGTAGGTGGGGGGATTCAATGCCAAGAGGAAATAAAAGGATGCTTCTTTACATACTGTGTTGAGACTTTTACTGCACTTTCCTTGCTGCAGAATGTTAAAATTTACCTGGCTCAGAAAAGTCTGGAAAATTCCTGGAAAAGAGTTTACACAAAGACTTACTTTGGCCCAGACAGTCATTGAACTATGAGTCACTGGAGCCTGGGAAAATGCTGTTGAGAAATGTTGCTGCATACTCACCTTGCTTGCACCCTTTTGTCTCTGCATTCACTATTCCCATCACCCTGTTCCTGGGGGCACTGCATTACTATGTCCAGGCACAGAGAAAGTTCCAAGCTGACCTTCTGCTCCTCACACCCATGCAATATTGAGACCTGAAAGTGAAGATAGTTATGGCATTAAGTTGACACGGATGGATATTACAGTAGATTTTGGCTAAAGGGCCAAGACTTGATGTGGAGGCAAGCTGGAAAGTCTGATCCAGAACGGCAGTTCCTAAGGTCTCATGGTGGAGTTGGTCCATTCCCTGTCTGTGTCTCTGTGTAGAAAATCAAGAACTTCAAAGTACAAAGCCACTGTTCTGTACTAACACCATTACTCGTGTAAGATACTAGTGAGTCAGAAAAAATAGGTGGCTTCATCTTTTCCTCCACATTTTAAAATGCACAAGATTGTATTATAATGCATGGTAGTTAATTTTGTTTCCATCTTAACTACTAATTTAATTAGCTTATTTTCCTCATTTTTCCTCAGATCCATGACATTTCAACACAGCCTCCAGTTCCCTCAATGAATCTCACTTGATTGCTATAAACACAGCTCTTCTGGAACTCCTTCAATTTTAGACTCTCTGAAAATAAGAATATATTTGGCCCTTTGACATCCCCGAAGATTTGTGTTGTATCAATCTGATTTTTACCTAAGAAGCTGTGGTCAGATAAAAATTAATGCCTCATCCAAACTCTGTGGTATTTATGGAAAAGAAATATCACAGATCCACGGGCCCCAAACTATTTGTCCTGTTCCTCCATCTTTAACATATTGCTGCATCCTTGAGACTAGAACCCACATAAAATTCCTTCTGTTATTATTAGTCTGAAGGCAGCTTCCTCCATCCGCTTTCCTTACGGAATGATGGCAAATCCAGCAATTCTAGGCTCCTGAACAAAGTGATGAGGCTCAACCAGTACATCACACCCTTTCTGGAAAAAGGATTTAAACGCCCCTATAACTGTGAGTAATTGCTCAGTGAAATAAATGTACCCTTACACTATGGGACAAAGCAATAAAATGCAGGAACTCTTTCACCCATATGTTCATGCTCCTAAATTCTAGGCTGAAACAAATGGGATGAGATGTGAGAGGGACTGAGGTGACCGTGCACTACTGATGTTGCCAGTTAACTGAACCTGCAACCCCCGTGTGCTTCAACCCACTTTGTGCAAATTATATAATATAGGTCCATGCTGTGTGAAACACTTGGCTCAAAATATGTTCCAGTAGCACCAGGTCACTTTTTTTTTTTTTTTTTGTACCAGACAATATACACATGGCACCAACTTTGCACCAGATTTCCCTGTCGAATATCCTTTCAACATTCTTTTTTTGAGATTCTTCTCAACCAGACTGAGTAGAAACTGTCTGCAGATGGTGGTTACCCTTAGATAAATCCTGATAAGTACTAGATATCTGCAGTCAAGATGCTATTTTCATTAAATGAGAAAAGACAAACATCCCATTTAATAAAACCTAGTAACTTTTGAAAAAGAGGGAAAGGCTTGATGAGATGATACCATACTATAAGCTTTTGTTGTGGGTAAACAGAATCCTATAGTTCAAAGTAATTATCTCATCAAGTTCCATCTCATTAGGATTGAAACTAGACATCATAATGAACAGTGGACTAATAATTCACCAATGAGAATTTGGTTTTAGTCCAGCTTGATATATTTTCTGTAATATATTTGTTGGTTTCAGCTCATCACCCCCAACTTCTCTGGACAAGATGACACACCTCTTCATTTTCTATTCATCATAAGCCTATGGGTGAATTAGTAAATTAGATTAAATTTCCTTTCCCAGTGCCAGAGGGGCACCGGGAAATTTGCATGAGCTCCCTTCCCAGGACAAGGCGCGTGGAGAAAAGGGAGAAGCAGGAATTGTCAGAGCAAGTTCAGTTTTGCCCCCTGGACCTTCTGCATTTTTGTGGAGGAGGGCAGAATGCATCAACACACCCTCTCTTCCACTCCAAAAAGATAGTGCTATGATGATAAGTGGGAGATCACTTCAGAAATTAAAGGTGGTTACAAAACATTTTAGGACATTAAGAACTGTCTGCAGCAGGACAACTTTTTGGTAGATAGGAAATGGCAGAGTATGGATTATGGAGTCATTAGTCATGCTATCACTAAGAGGATTAAATTTTGCTACTTTCTTTTCTTTAATATCCTTCTCCCCACTGTGATTTTTTTTTTTTACCCCTGCACCTGCCCTCTAGATATTAGATAACCTGAACATGAAAGAGAAGAACCTTTTTGACAGTGAAGCTGAAATCCTCCTGTTTTGTCATGCATTCAAATGGGAACCAGACCAACTGAATCCTGACCTACTTATCAGACTGAAACTCCTGCTGGGAAGTATCAATAAAAAGACCCACTGGGAGGTCATTCAGACTGGTCATGGTTATTATGGGAATTGTGATAGAGAGGGTAGCTATAGTAATAAAATTCATTTTTATATGGCCTTTTTTCTTTAGTATGTACCTATCCAAAGTGTGATAACTTTCCATTGAAGTTTTCCTTTAAAATAAGCTTCCAGGTCAAGTTCCAGTGACAATAAATAAGTCTGCCTCATTAATCAGACTACAGCACTTAATGGACCACTTAACAGAAATTGTTTCTCTGAGGGTGGCCAAGGGTCTTCACTGGCAGTAAACACAACATGGCAGAAGGCCTGACAGCATCCCATCATCTTTACCACATTCCTCAGAGTGCGTGGAGTGATTTCAGGCTCTTTCTAAAATTATTGTTAGCCCACATAAGGTAAGGTAACATAATACCACTGGAGCTTTCACTGAAAACCCTTTGAAGTGAAAGATAAAAGCCTTGCAGCTCCAATGCAGCACAGGTGCAGCAGGTAGCAAGACAGGCTCCACTCCACACTTGTTCCTCAGCATGCACGTTCCTACCCAGCCTTCTCCCACTGCAGGCACAGGGAAGGGGGTTTCAACATCCCTGCAAACAGCTGAGTGCCTGGGCCCCTTTCTGCCTTTTTAAAATGAGCCCCAGCTGAGAAGTCTCTGTCCTGCATCACACTTTTGGCAATTTCTTCAGGGCGAGGCAAGTTGTTTCTCTCTGCAGTCCTCTAATCCCCCCCTGTGCCGACTTGGCATCCAAGATAAACCTTTCACCAGAGAGGCACACGTGAATGTCATGCTACCTTCTGCCATCCTTTCCCAAATTTCCTATGACTCTGTGTACCCTTTTAAATCTGAGGTCATCTCTATGGTGGTACCAACTACTATTACAAATACACATTTTAATGTGTATCTGATACACATTTTACATGTGTATCTGCACACACACATGTGAGTATTTTATATCTCTATCTCTATATATCTATATCTATCTATATCTATATCTATCTGTGTATTTATCTATCTATATATATATGAATGTATTTATGTACATATTCTGAAAAAAAACCCCTAAATTAAAATTACAGTCTCTTAATTTTAAAAAATAGTCAGATTCAGGCAGTGGAGCACACTGAGGGATCAAAACAAAAGAAAAAGGAATAAATCTCTCTCCACTTTTGAAATGTAACTGGAGGGTAGCAATCCCTGAGTAAAATTCTCTGGTCTGTGTTATGTAGAAGGTCAAACTACATGGCTGTAATGGTTCCTCTTGGCCTTAAATACCTATGAAAAAGTATGGCACAGCTTTGCCTTTGCAGCAGATACTAGGATATTTGCCTTACCCACCATGTCAGGAGACTGTGCCTGATATCTGCCAGGGCAACAGATATATTCACTGGTAATTTCAGATTAAAAATATTAAGTGCAGAAGTCAAGAAATTCACAGAACCAGTCAGTGTTGTTTTTAAAAACCTTGCCTATGATCTCATAGTTTCTACAAAAGCTGATGATGTTTCCATGGCATTTCGGATTAACCCATGACCCAGCTTCTAAACCATTTAATTTTTTATTAATATAAATTGAAATATATTTGTGATTTATACACTCTTTACCAATTTATGCTGACTAGAGCTCGTTTAGAAGAAGTAACCTTCAGTTTATTAGCTGAGGGCACTGTACAAGCCTCTAAGGCACAATGCAGCTTCCACAGCAGGAAGCCCCTTCTTTGCACAACACAGGTAATATCCTACACATCCCAGCTTCTCTGTATCTCATGATAAACCTCTCCCATTGCCAAAACAGAATTAGCTGAAAATGCCCTGATATCATCCAACTGTGTTTATTTTACCTTATCATTAAAATGGTTATTTTATGTTCTGTCCAAAGGGTGGTGGGATCTAGAACCAAGTAAGGTTTTCACAGAAAATCCAAACCCAGAGTGTTTTTTTCCAATGGGGCTCTAGTAGCATGAAACAGCACTGCTGGCATGTCATTTGGTAACATAATTTCTTGATTTTGAGTGATTTTGAATACACATGACATAAATATTTATCAGCATTTTATAATTTTGCACCTAATTTTAAAATTCCTCCTCCACTACTCTGCCCCAGAGGCAGAACTAGACAAATAGCAAGAGAAAATACCACAACCCCATACATAAACCACAAAGATAAAAGATTTTTTTGTGCTCGGTGGAAAGGGGGAGAAGTGCAAGTGATAAGACATACACAGGGGCCAATATTTAGTATAAAATACGTCTGCATTTCCTTCAGATATTTTGAAGGGGGAAACAATATCTAAACCAGGTGGGCATGGGCTGTGTCCTTTGAACAACACAGTGACACAGCTGTCACTGCTCCAGTTAATATGTTGCAGCACAAGGTAAGGGAAGATGTTCCAATAGTTAGTTTCATCTTAAGAGAGATGCTCAAATTTATTTTTTTTCATGGATCTTGGAAGGCAACATATGAGTGGCTAATAACATAATCACTCTTAGGTCAAAATTCTTTTCGGGAGAGGATCTCTCTGAGATCCTTTGAGCATCTAATTACATCTTTGCATGAGCTTAATTTTATTTTGGCTATAAGCATATTGCCTGCCACATTGTTCTTTGTGAAATAAAGTTGATGAGAAGGGCAGATCTTGAAGGAATTTAACACTTCTTCCAGCAGGATTACCAACTCCTTGCATTCAAACATCATGAGTCAGTCTCTCTAAAATCATAAAATTTTATTAAATGCAAAAAGTAAGTATGTTGTGGTTTGGCCTTTTTTTGGTTTTTTTCTAGTTCACTTGAAAAGAAAGGAAAGAACTCCTTTGTAGACACTTCAGCAGTGTTTACAACTATTTCTTGGCAACCATAAGGCCATGTGCTTCAAGAAAATGAAAGCTAAGCTCCTCATAAATTGAGGTGATAGGACTGGTGAAGAAGATTCTTAAGTTATCCAAACTCACAAGGAAATATGATGCAATTACAGAAGGGAACAACTGCAAAACTCAGCTCCTCTAACACTCCATTAAGTCTTCCTTGACTGTCAAAGAATTCACTTTATTCTCTTACCCCAGCTAAGCAAATTCCCAAGCTCTTTCCACAGGCTGAGGCACTTCTGTCCCCATTAAAACACTCATGGTGCCGAGATTCAAGGAAATGGGGATATCTCTGATTTGCTGTTTAGAAAGCTCACTCACTTTGTTAAAACAAATATTGTAGAGTTTTCTGGGAATTAAGGATAAAACCACAGGAGCCCCAGCATAAAACCTAGCAGAATTGCAGTGGCCAGCCCAAGCTTCCCTGACCACCATGAAGTACCACAACATTTTTATTGATCAGAATGATGGGAGATGCAAGCACAGGTTTGCTACCCAACCATGCAGATGAACAGAGCAAGTGAAGAGCCTGCCAGTCTTGCAGCTGATGGGCTCTGAAGGCCACAGGTGAGGACAATACAGTGCATTAAAACTGACCACTCACCACCAGACTGATCGATGACATCTCTAAACTGCTTATTGAGGTTGCCATAGCAGCCTTCCCAAATGGAAAGTACAACTTCTCAGAGCACAGAGTACCTCCTTCTTTTTATCTTTTAAAGACATTCTGACTTTTCTATGGAGCCCTTTCTGGAACACTAATATTTTTTCTACTTCTATTTATTTCAACCAAGTTCCAGTAGTTGAGAAGACATGATAAAAGAAAAAATTAGCTCCTAACAGAAAGGAGAAATTATCGCTGGTAGGTTCTTCAGCTGTGAGCCTGATTGAATTAGAGGTCCATGAACACACTGTTCTGAGGTTGATAAAGGTTTTTTCACTGATTTAGATTGTGCAGTTGCAAGCAGGACTTCCCCCCTCACAAATTAGTTCCACAGTCCACACAATAACTGGATGTTGGTGCAGAATTGTTCCATACCTCTGGCAGATGCTGTGCCTTTGAGAAGGACTATTCAGGATATTCCTCCTGGGCACAAAGAGGCAGGCTGTGTGAATACATTTTGAAGACTCCAATATCATCAACCTGCTAAGAATGATCTTTTATTTCCCTCATGATCATAAAAGGGCATTACTGGAGCATGGGGAAGTCATACTCACAGTGCCATTTGAAACATTTTACTGACTACAGTGAAGGGTATGAAAAAATAAAGTAAGTTAATCTTTATGAAAAATAGAGGGAAATTTTTTTAAACATTATTTTCAGAAAATCTGAAATTTCCAGGCCAGCTAACAGACTGGAGAGATAGATTGGGAAAGCAGGAAATACTTAACCCAGTTTCACAGTCAGAGAAAACCTCAACTTTCACTAACAAGAAAAGAAACATACATCAAATCTACTGCTAGAGATGAGGGGAAACTGGAAGCACAAATCTTAAATATTCCAAATCATGATAATGACAAATCAAAAAGAAAAAGTATTTATTTTTGATGTTATTTTCGTGTGATTATCTCAAGAACGATACCATCACATCCAAGTTATTTTTGAACACAGAGCATTGTGTTTGTTGTATATTCAGGACTGCATCTGTTTCTGGGGCTAAAACGGGCATTTGTTCTACATATTAGCAAAATTCTTGGTTTGTAAGGTGTGCTCCATGAGGGCCAGATAGATTTCTCTTGGCATGTACCTGAACACCACCCGAAGCCTCCACTGCTGAGCCCTTGTGTCCTCACTACAGTGATGCCCCACTTGGGACACCACGTGTGCACAAGACTGGCCAAGGACAGTCTTTACCATGGCAGGCCATGAAGTGTTCCTGATGGAGATTATTTCATAATGCCCTTCTATTTGTTAATTTGATTTGGCTTTCCTTTAAGAATGTAAATGAAGTGCTGTTTGGCTGGCTTTTTTTGCCAGGCCTGCTACTGTTCCCCATGCCCCCTTCCTCTGTTTTTTTGGTATTTGTAACAGCAACACTTCACAGTTGCATAAGTGCAAAGCAGGGTGTCCTTCTGGATTTTCACACACATGAAATTACTTCATTAGTAATTACCTCATTATTAAAGTCAAAATGAAGCTAACATGCATTGCTTTTGCAGCGTTGTTACTTCAGAATGCCTAGAAACAGTATAGAAGGGTACATACCAGTAAAATATGTTTTCCAGAAAAGGAAACTGATTTTCTTGTGTATTCCTTGCATGAGCTTTATCTCCTCCCCCATATAACAAAACTTAATATGGGCTAAGCCTTTTGTCACTTACTTTTATCTTACATTGAAATATGGCACGGTCCTTACTATGGGGATAAAACCCAATTTTTGTCAAACTAACAAAAAGTTTATCTGTTTTATTTCTCAAAGGCTTTTCAGGATTGCAAGACCCTAACCTTTTGCTATCACATTTCTGTCCAGTATGGCTGCAAAGAACATACAGCCTCTGATTTCCAACTTGTTTATACATATTTAACAGAGAAGAAAATGGAGAAGGTAGAAAAATAAAATTAAAAAAAAAAAAAAAGATTTTCCACGGTCACAAAAGCCAGTCATAGAAGCACAGCTGGGTGTTGGATCAGGATCTTTTGGCAGCCGGCCACAAGAGATGCACAACAGAGAAAAAACATTTCCTGTAAGGAAGGATTTGATTTTCAAAGCTGCATGAAATGTTCACAAGAAAACCATGTAAATGCCCACTGGATTGGGGGTGGGGAGGGGAGGATTTCATTAGTAACTGGAAGCCCTCTCTTGTTTCACCAAAAGATTTGCTCGTCACAAGCATTGCCAGCTAGCCTGAGGTGATTTTCATGTTTTGTATCAAAACCAAGCAAACATGAAGTCTCTAGCAGTTTCGATGTGAATTTGCTTTGAAGTTCATTTCAATGCGACACTAGTCAAACTCCACGGATAATGAAGGATTTCAGTTCCTACAGAAAAGACAGCAATGTTTTCCTGAGTCTCTGCAAAAGGAGAGGACAGGTTTCTGTGAAGTGCCAGCAAGAACAGTGGTGCTGTAGACGCACACTTTCGCTGCACACAGCTGCAGGGGCTGAAGACATTCCAGCTGCTCCTCCTCTCCCACACCCCGGCTCTTTGCCACCAACCCACCACCAGGATTTACTGCCCCAAAGGCACCCCAGCAGCCTCACATGTGCCCCCACAGCCTGCAGCAGTGCACACCCAGCCCTGCCAGTCTGAGCACTGATAAAGTGGTTTGAGATAAGCTGATGAATCTGTGCTGCAAGAGATGAAGGCGTGCTTGCACCTCCTTTCCATCAGCCACGTAGGAGCAGAAAGAAATGGAACCTCTTCTGACTGTGGACAAGCTGAGTGTGTATATAAAGATACCAGCAAATCTGCTTTTCTTCTGGGTTGCTTATTTCACCAGGGGAAGGGTGACAACTTTACTGTGTTATTACACTTACAGCACTTTGCTTTTACAGCTGCACTCCTGCTGCATAAGGATTTACTAACCAAAGTGCTGTAGGAGCCCTTTCCACAGACCACATTCCCCTTCTGCTATGTGCTGTACCTGGGCAGAACAGTGTGACATCCCAGTCCCAAAGCATTCATGGCCTGCATAGGACAGAATGGCCAGGGAAGGGAGTAAAATAAGGAAATGTCAGCCAGCCAGAAAGTGTTTTAAGAGGCAACATGGAAGGGAAGAGCCTTATGAATAGATGCTAAGAGCCAAAATAAGCTGCTTTGCAGAGCTCTGCAGGATGTTCCTGAGTATGAAAAATGTTTATAAATGGAATGAGTGCTCAAAGAAGACCAGGACTGTGCGTTAAGAGAGGTGGAAGCTAACTCTTCAATACTGAGAAGGTGATTATAGGTAGGGAGAAGACAGGTCATGATAAGCCTTGAAGTAATAACAAGTAGCTTAAGTTTCGAGAGCAAGGCAGTGGGAAAGCACAGAGAACAGACAACATGGTTAAACTTAAGCGTTGGGAAAGTTATCTTTGCAGGAGCACTGGGGATTGGTATGGTACATCTGTCACATTTATGACAGGATGAGTACAGTGATTGATCCATAAGATAACAAGAGCTGAAGTTGTAACAACGAAGTTGTAGTTGTCTGGGTAGAGAGAAAAGGATGTATTGCATAGATGGCAAGCAGAATGAAATTAGGAGACTGAGTTATAAATGAAAGGGATGTCAAAAAGAGTGAGCTTAAAAGACAGGAGGGGATTCAGATTCACATCTTTCCTAATGAGGAAGGTGCATGGCACTCTTCATGCAAAAAAACACAGAGTCCCTTGGTCACAGGTTTTGCTGTGGCTCGCCACTGAACACAATAGAGCCAGTGGAGTTCTGTGGTTTGGGGCTGAACAGCATAATCTGTTTTCAGTGCCCACAGGCACAGGGATCAAAGAAAGATAAGGGTGGAGAGTATAATGAAATAAAAGAGCAGAGACAGTGGCATCTGGAGGGGCCACAAAGGGAAGTGGGTCAATCACCCTATTATGGACAGTCTGAATATACAGTTGCAGAGGAGAGGTGTGGAAGGTAGGCAAAGTAAGAAAGAAAAGTGGCACCTGTGCTCACTTGCTCTTGTGAGAAATTTGCAGAATGACATGCAAAGGACCTGATCCAAGGGGCCAGTGTCTAAAAGACTGTCAGCAACAATAAAAATGCTTTACCTGTATAATGCAATTGTAGTACCACACCTGTAAAATGCTCCTAATGTAAACTTTCTGTAACCCTGCTGTTTAAAACTGAATCTCTCCCAGCACTCCTTTTCTGCTACAGACATACCAACACACAGGACAGTGTCCTGTAGGATGAATGCTGCATTGAAGGCAAAACTGCATCTCTTACCAACTCAGCACTAAGACTTCCCTTGCCAGGGTTCCTTACATTCAACCAACAAAAACAGAGTGCTCCTCAAAGTGTTTTCCCTTTCCATGGTTTAGTGGCACAGGATTGTCAGTCCAAAGTGCCAGCATCACAGCCCTGTTCATGTCACCCTAACAACGTTGCTCTGTCACAGCCCATGCCCCTGCTTACCTCCACTGTGCTGGAGTCTTGGCTTCCCACAGCAGGGTGGCCAGGAGAAGGAAGGCAGGCCTTGTCACATCTCTCTGCCTTCTGAGACATCCCTGTTTCTGGGTGTGTTTTCACCAGCTCCACCGTATGTGCTCCAGCCAAGTAGCTCCATGCCTGGAGACCTGGCTTGGAGGGCCCTGCAGACACTCTACACCTCAGGAGTTTGTTACTGCTGTGATTAATCTGGATGTCAAGCACATGGTAAGTCAATCACATAATAATAAGCTGAATTCTTGGTTCTCTGCTTTAAGAAGAAGGGCTTCCAGCAATTTCTCCTCCTCGGATCCAGTGCTGTTCCTGTTTTACAAAGTTCCCTGGCTCATGCTTACTTCAGCATGGTCCCAACTAGAGAAAATAGAAAGGGGAAAACAACAGTTTCTGTGAGCAAATAGTTTGGATGCCAAATATGGAGGTTGCACAAGATTTTATTCACCTCTTGGTGAAAAAAAAAAAAAAAAAAGAAAAAAATAAAAGAATTGGAAAAAATGTGTGAGAACAGAAAGTTTTTACCTCTTAGAAGAGTTACTTGATAAATTTGGATCCACATTTCTCTTGGGTAGAGCACAAGCACTTGTGTTATCTGCAGAGTTATCTGCACCTTGGCTCATGTTTCCCCAGCAGCCAGAACCTCATTCCCCTGAGTTCTGCTACCTCCTGCAGCACAATGGCACCAGGTGACACCTGGTTATGCCCAAACTCCCATTTCTGCCATGAGGATGAGGCAGAAATGCCAAAGGCATTGTGCTTATGTAGGACAAGAGATCTTTCTTTGGATTGCCTTGTATTTTTGCTGGGGTGTGAAACAGAAATCTGTCCATGCCTGTTCTGCTTCCTGCTGTTAGGAAGCTGCTCAATAATTCACTTATCTCTCCCCAAAGGAAGCTCCGCTGGCCTGCTGCTTGCTCAAGCCAGTTACTGCTGCTCAGCAATGAAGTCTGAAGTGCCACAGACTTCCAGGGGCCCCTTTGGCACCAGCTCCTTTGTATTCCAGTGGCCAGCAGCAGCTCCTTAACTCTTTGACAGCCAAAGCTCATTATCATTTTTATATAATTAAACAGTGCTGCTCATTCTCCTCAGTAGATTATCACAGCAAATTGATGGTTATTTGAAGGAACTGCCACAATAGGAGACAAAACACTGGCAACAGATAAAACAAAAGGATGCACACAAAGCTCTTTAATTAAACTCCATGAAGGGATATGAATTCTAGCAGAGATTTTAGTTACCCTGCTGAGTCTCTTTCTGATTAGCTACAATGCATCTGCTGGCTTTCCTAGTATCCATCTGTACTGTTAAAGAGAAATTTATTCTGGCTACGGAAGATGACCTCAAAGATGTCAGTTGTGGATAGTCTAATAGTTTATTTATGTTGACAAAGTGGTTCTGAGTTCTCCTTGATGTGCTGAAGTGAAGAACCATCCTCTTTACATGTAACAATGTGCTTAATATGCACACACACACACACACAAATAACAATGCCCACACACAAATAGCACTGAAAGGCTAACAAGAAAGCCAAAAGAGGTTGGGATGTTTGAGGGAAAGGATTTTTTCTCCAAATTGCTAAAACTTCTTACCAACACAATTACTTTTTCTTCTGGCATGCATCATCTGTTTCCCCCCATCCTGCCCCACCTCCTTCCCTCCAGCATCCAGGTGCAGAAACTACAGTGAAAGCTAATGGATGGGACAAGGAAAAAAAGTCATAGGATATATACTGTAAGGCATGTTAATAAGAAGCTAGGCTGTTACTTTGAAGTCTTACTTTCTTTCAAAAAATTTAAAATAAAAAAAAAAAAAAAGAAAGAGAGAAAGAATATGAATTGAAAACAGATCTGTCACGGAGCATTTGTAAGAGGCAGTGCCACAAAACCCTTTGGGGCTTTCCACTTAGGTCATAAGGGATCTGGTTCAAATCGCATTGGTCCTTAATCCACAGGTAATTGACAGCACAGCTCTCAGTGACTCAGTGTGGAATAGTGCTGCAGTGCTCATTACTACTGCAGACCTTTAATCAGAATATTTTTAGTCACTTGCACCCTTTTGGCTATTTGAGCCTATTGAGACAATAGTCAATTTGCACGTTTATCATAATTAATTACCTGCTGGCATAATAAAAGCTGTTACCATCCAGTGTCCAGTTCAGAGGAATGTATTTGATGGAACAAGGCCAGACTGTAAGATGCACACACACAGCCTCAAAACATCCATGAGAAAGGGTTCTTCCCTGTGCTGAACATGGCACAGACATTTTTCCCTCAGAGCCCCCAGGAACTTGGGCAGATGAAAAACCTCCTCCTCATCCGTTATGGAGCTCTGAAAATATCCCAATTCTGCCTTAAATTATACAACCCAGTCCTCAGAGTCCTTCTCAGTTGCCAATACCCTACTGTGAAGGCTCCATTAAATCTTTTATTTATTTGTCCATAGAAGACACTGAAGAACGTCACAAGGTATTTCCCTTTCCAAAGTAGGTTCAGCTAAACATGAATGAGGCCCTAACATTATTCTGGATAAGGGTGTGTACTCGTACTTTTGCCAGACTACTGACAGGCTGCAGAGAGTAAATATTCCTGAGCTTGACTTCTGACCACCTTATGTGCAAGTAGGTGCAGATTTGTTACAGTCATGACTTGGCAGTATTTTATGTTCATTCTTTGTAAGGTCACATGTAAATGGACACAAAGTTCAAAACAATAGGGGGAAAAGTATCACACTGATTCTCTCTGCATAGGCCTCAACCTCTGCTGCCCCACTGAGCAAGCTGAAGTCTAAGGCCAGATTTTTTTTTAATTATAATTAAATAGTTATTAAAAATTAAATGTTCCAGCACAGTTCTGGCAATGAGATTTCATGCTAGCATTGAACAGTAGGTTTACTGGTAACTCAAACAACTGTACACTTTACAAAATCTCTCTTTAGCTTAATCATCCCCAAGGATGTCTGTCCTGAACTATATCCAGAAACAGCTGAACAAGAGACTCTGGCCAATTTCAAGTATTCAAGTACCACTAGAAAGGACCCAATACTTCTGCATTATGAAAAAAAGAGGATCCACTTTTTTTTTTTTTTTTTTTTCTTTTTCTTTTTTTAATAATCACATGCAATTCTTATTACAAAACTAAAACTGGTTTTCCATTTGTCTCAGTCTGGGTAGAAATTACATTCTTCAGCTGTAAAGCTGGTAGCACTCTGCTGACTCAAAACTTAGCATTTCTGTTCAGGTATTCTGCACAGACAATAACTCTACCTCACCCCCAAGTGCCCCAAGTGCATTCAAGGTGCTCTTGTAAGGCTTGGTTCCTTTGCAGCTTCTGTCTCCAACTTATCCCCTAAGTTACTAAATTCTTGGCACCTCCTGCTTCATCAGGTTATAGAAGTCCAATGTCTGAAGGAGGGATTTTGGCACTATTACTGAAAATATCCGGAAGCCAGTGTGATGACTGGTTACTTGTATTTATTTAAGTGCTCCTGTGTAGCATCCAAAGTCTGTTGACACCCAACAGCACTGCATCCTGCAAAATGCTTTAAAAGCAAGCAGAAAGTAAGTTTCTGCTGCTGGCAGCTAATTCTTTTAAACTTGGAAAATGATAATCTAAATAGTACATCTCTGGGTCACAGTAACCTTTTATAATAGCATAATCTAGAACTGTAATTTTCTCACATCAAGCACTTAGAGGAAGATGAATCTGCTTCTCTATTTCCAGTGCTATGAAACTATGATAAAGAAACAAACCAATGGAAGTATGTAGCCCAAAACCATGCTTTCAATCTGGAACATCCGAGGTACTTGATAAAAGCATTTGAGGACTTATGCGTGATGTAAGCAATAAAATTCCCAATATAACATTAAAAACTAAGTGATATTGCTGAAAGAGATAATGTTGCAGATGATGTCCATGACCATTGGCCCCGGCCTTCCTCCTAGACAAATTTCTTCCTGCTGTTGAGTATTACAAAATCCCTGAGCTGTGAAGGACAGTGATGGTCCCCAGGACCTCAGATTCTGTGGGATGCTGTTAACAAGTCAAATAAAAGGTTTTGCAAATTCTGAAAAGTGGGATTGCAGTGTATTAGCCCAAGAGGATTTTCCAGATGGAGGTTTCAGTATTGCAGTGCAATGGGGTTTGAAGAAAGGGTCAACCCTGTTGTTCTGTTAGGCTACATATCTTTCCAAGAGTGAAAAGAAGGGCAAAAACAGTTCAGAAATCATATGATGTGGTTAGTTTCTTCCAGCTATAGCACATCAGGCCTGTGTACTTTAGCTAGGTGAAAGACTGTCTGAAAAAAGCACTTTTGGGAGGCTTGTTCAGTGAATTGTTTTTCCATGTCTTTCTGAAGAAGAGTTCGTGGTACTTCGCAAAAGTTGGCATGGAAGTCCCCAGGTACACTGATACATTCAGTATGTACAGCTACAGGAGCAATGGAAAGCTTTTTTCTATAGGAATTGAGTACCTGAGGCAATAACACTCCTCTAGTTTGGAAACTAAGCAGACACTTTTGTCTGTGTTTACTCCTAAGGGAAAGTAATGTGATCATCATAAGGCTGCGAGTTACATCAATTTTAAAAGATACAGCTTTGAATTAACAGAAAAGTGACTAGGAAAATTCTTCCTCCTGGAAATCTAGTTCCCAGCTGATTATTTATGTGTTGATATTCATTCTTTCCAAGTAAACAAAGAAATAAGCTCTTCTTATGAGCCAAGTGAATCAACATTACTGGAATGAAAATCATTCTCTTACATCAATTATTTTTCCCCTTCCTCCAAGTCCTTAAGGAAAGGCCAGAAAACCCACCTTAGGAAAAAAAATCTTCCTGCTGTGGCCTTATAAATTAAAACAACAGGAGTGATAAAATTATAGGGAGAGAATGATTTAATCTTTCACTCAAAACATGTATTAGAAAGAATTCTATACTCCAATGCATATCTGCAAAGAAGAATTACGAAAATATGCCCTTTCTGGTGGGCTAAAGAAATACAAGATCAGCAGACGTATCTGAAAATACAGATAAATTAGGATTTTAAAAAATGTAACTCTGCATACAGGTCTGGTGCTGCCTCTCTACCCCAGGATTGCAGTCAATGTAGGAATACTTAGGTCAGATAAATTCTATTTCCAAAGAAGGGGGAAGCAGGTCCTCAAAACCACTTTGCTGCAGTGGAATTAAAAGAGCCCACTCTGTCCTGTCATCAGGATTGTCTCGTTCTGACAAGGATCCCCCACCACAACTGCTTTCTATAGAGACTCAGGCTGAGTGCAGACACTGGCATGTCACTAGAACTCATCCAACTGTGTTTTACACAGACACCAAACAACCACCATAACAATAGTGTCTGTTTGTGAGTGATTTGTCATTGTCTGCAATATAAAAGTCAATAATGGTCCCAGATATTGGTAAAGTGCCATTTCTAGCAGACACAACTGAAGGGGGAATCCTGCAAAAGACGCAGGACAACAGAGAGAAGTATTTCTCCTCCTAAGGCTAAGGTGGGGGGTGAGGGGTGGAGACTGTCCTTCCAAAATCTTAGGCGATTATATAGCATTTTAAGATGCCAAATTTCTTAGCATGGTTTTGCTCCAGCTCTAGGACAGCTAATTATGAAGGACACTACACAGCAGAAGCCATCTGTGTAATTCAAGGACAGCACAAAGCTGTACCACAAAGTTCGTGGTCAGAGCAACAAGCAGTGATGCAAAATACATCAGGAAGATTTTTCATTTTCTATTTGGAGGATAAGTAACTTAGAAGTCTGCCAAAATTCCATAACCATTGATCTTCTGTGAGGAACTCTTTCAGCCTAATGCAGAACACCACCAGCAACAGCCAAAGCAAAGATCACCAGCACCGCTGTGCCTTTGTGTAATATCTGATCAGCCTGATGGCTGCTAGATAAGCCCTTATACCTGTGACTACTCCTGTTTTTAAAACAGAAATAGAAATCATCTTTATAGCACTAAAATTAAAAATCCATATGCTCCTCCACAGCTTACCTTCAGCCTCACCCTAGGCCCAGAGTCCTGCAGAGCTGTACAGTGCTCTGGAAAGGCTCCACAGCCCAGCTTCACCCCAGCCCAGCCCAGCCCAGCTCAGCCTTGGACATTTCTGTCCCCCAGCCTGTGCCGCCCCACCCACAGAACACCAGCTCACCCACAGGAACAGAACTGAATTTCTGTAAAACATAGAAGGCTTATGGCAGCCTCAGGTTTTTAGGCTGGCTGTGGAGGGAAAACGATACCTTATCTGGCACCAAGCCTACTGGTAGAAAGCAACTTGACATATTTTGATCCAGCAGAATGAGTAAGTTTACACAAGCTCAGTGCTTTGTGTTTTTACTGTACCACCAAAACACAGAGAGTACACAAGCCTTACCATTACTGACTCCTTATCTTGGAAATCTTCTGTGTGTATTTCATCCAAGTCCTTTAAGCACCCACTCAGTGTGTGTGCAATCCTGACCTCCCAGGACCGGTGATATTTGCCCACCACAGAAACAATGGAGCCATTTGTCTTGCAAGCAGGCCTGGGCAGGGGAGACAGCTCTCTCCCTCAGCTGGCCCCAAACAGGGCATTTGTTTCAAACAACTGGATTTCAGAGCTTTTAAAAAAAGACACAGTGCTGCTGCTTAAACCTTATTTTCCCCTTTCTAAACCCACACAACCCTTCTCAAGCCACTGGCTACAGAATGAACAGGAGAAAGACAGAAGTATATCAATATATATATACAAGCAGTGTATATACTCCTTAGTAAGTGCAGGCCAATCCAGGGGAAAGACTTGCAAAAAAAATATATTGTTAAAAATAGCAGGATGCCCACAGTACTCCATTAAGAATACTGATGATAAACTGGTATTTTTCCTTGGTGTTTCACAATGTAAACATCTAGTCATTTGCTTTCCACATGCTTTGGGAGCACTGGACAGACTGTCAAGCAAAGACCATTTCTATTCTCACATATTTCCATGAAGCTCTCACTAAAAGTCACTGTTTTCCTACAGGCTTGCAAAAACAAATTTGCATTTAATATCAATCTGGTGCAAGTACCAGTGTTTCCTCCTTTACACTAATTAGGCTATTTAAAGATGTTTTCATCAAATGCATGATAGGAGCTTCTGGACTGTACCCCTTGAAATGTTCTGCTGAATTTTTGCTAACATTTGGTAACAAATCTCATGAGAGCCTTTAATGGAAGTTAACATTTTTTTCATGTGTCATACTGCAAGTCTTCAAAGCAGAAGTTTATAACAAACTCTTAATGTGACTTTAAAGCTCCCAGTCCTTTCTAGATATCTGCTTTATGTTTGCTCACATTGCTGACTGCTCAGAGTTTGGCTGGCTCTCACCAGATCTAAGCACAAAGGCAAACTGAAATGACGCAGAACTTACTTCTTCCTCCTTTGAACTTCCTTAACAAATAGAAATTTAGCAGCTTGTGCATCAGGAAAGTAAGCAACAAGAGAAAAGAATCCCCAAAACCATAAACAACCAAAACCACCCACTCTCATGCCAGCTGTTTTTTAAACTGATTTCTATGGTTAACAAAAGAGACAGATTGGGAGTCATGAAAGAAGAAGCATGTTCTACCCACATGGACAGCACTTCCTGGAGCCCACCAGCAAACTGAACTCCCATTTAAACAAAAAAAAAAAAAAAAGAAAAGAAAAGAAAAAAAGGTATATTAGGTATGTACCTCTATACATCAAAAAGGATTTACTAGCCTAAGGGAGAGGACAGGTTGACAGCAACTTTATATGTCCTTTATGATCCACTAATCCTGAGCTGATCAGAAAAGATCGCTGCAGTAAACCCTACAGTTTAACAACATCCTGCCTGCTCTATGGGCCGTGACCTTGGCTCTGCAATTCCTAAGCACACCTTACCTTACAGCTTCAGAGCTGTGTGGGGGTCTCCAAAATACAAGTTTATGGCTCTGCTCCACAGTGCTTGCACAACAGTGATGTGTTTTCAGTCACATATTTGTGTGTCAATGGCATGCCTCTGTGACTTGGGAATGGAAATAAAGCATTGGAGTAAGGACCTTTCCAAATCTCTAAGCAGCAAGAGGCACTTCAACTTCTAAGACTCACAAAATCCTCTCTGGCAGTTCAAGGCAACATAAATCAGCCCTTGCAAAGATGCTCACAGCATCATGAGCCATCCCAAAATGAACCCCACCAAAACACTGTTTGAGTCAGATGAGCCACCCAAACTTCCTTTCAGGCAGTCTCATGGCAGCAAACAAGAGCTGTTCATAGAAGGATGTAGGACAGAAAGGCAGTACCCTTAGTTTTAAATCTCTTTGGGTCCCTGTATTCACTTCCTGAGGCTGCCACATTGATTCTCATTTCTGGGAAATTAGTTTCAGCCTGTAGAAATATCAAGACTCAAAATTTGCTTTTGTAAGAGTACCATGTGAGTTGCAGCCATTCTATTTTGAAATGAAAATATTTAATCTGCCAAGAACTATGAGGAAACGTAATATTAAAAAAAAAAAAGAGCAAAAACTGAGCAAAATACTATAATTGGACTTTTCATGGATATAACTCTTAAACTGTAGTTTAATTTAAAACCATACGGCACACCAGAATAGAGTAATTTATTTACAAGTCTTCCTTTGCTTATGTCTTTGTATTATTTAAAACTTGTCCCATATTGACAATTACAAGGTATGGAAAGAATTGTCTATAGCATTCCTCTTCCATAAGGCCAAAACTTTTGCCTCTCAACCATGAAGTGTCTAAGAAAAGTTTTTATGCTTTCTTTTGGCCATCACACCAGCTTGTTCCTATTGCCTGAAAGACGAATAGCACGTCTAGATAACTGAACTCTGACAATTAGAAAATCAGACTAGTTAGTGAACTGTCATTTTTTTTAAAGGAAGGAGACCTTGTCAATTCTACCTGTCAAGTGAGTTTGGACAGATTGATAAACATTTCAAGAGAACAGAAGAAAACCTGTTCTCTCTATGAAGCAGACTTTAGTTTAATTTCTTAGCTCACAAGCACATGGTAAGACAGGATAGCACAAGACTGTCCACAGGACCAGACTTTATTACCAAAACCATTCCAGGTCTTTTGCTCAAGCTACTGCTGTGAACGGGAATGACTTGAAATTCAGTTTCATGGATTTCCTGGCAGATAAGATAGTATTTATGAGTTGCCTTAGCATTCCTACATATGAAGCAATATGAAGTATGATTGGCAGTAAACCAATTTCATTATTCTTAGATGAGTCAATAAGTGTGGAAAGAGAAATGAAATGGGCAGCCAATCAACACATAAAAAAAATCAGATATTCTGAGGCCAAGGAAGTATTTATATGCTGATGACTCAACTTTTGCAGCAGTGTCTGCAGCAAGAACAGGAAATATACTATTGAACCCTCTTATGACAACAACTTTGATGTGAAAGGCTGGAATAGCTCATTCTGCCTGCTGTGATTCAGAAAGCCAGAGCTGTAATCCTGGATCTCTGCGGAATGCACTCACACGAGCTTCCAAGCTCATTAGAGGACAACAGAAATACAAGGGTGCTACAGAACACATGGTAAGTAAATGGCTTTGAAAGACTATGGAAAGAAACACAGGTGACAAAGGGCTGGCCCTGGAAGCTCTGCTGCTGTTTTACATGTGTGTATTTACATATAGGTTTTACAATGTACAGTATATGTATAATATATGTACAATATATGTAAGGCTCACCTACCTCTACAGTGGTAGACGACTCCTGCTACAGAGTTGGGGAAGGGAAGAGGTCCTCCATCCTTCTATCATGGAATGAAAACTTCTTATATTGGAATTTTCTGAACTCAGAACCTACAATTTACCATATCCTTTCATGAATATTTGTGTTGAGGCTCGAGACAGACACTTCTTTGCAGAGTTTAGGAACTGCCTTTTATCGGCTGCTTATCATTTGTTTTTCTTCTTGCATTGCAGATATTGTAGAGGACATGGTGAAAGCAATGTATAATACTGTCCTGCAGCAGTATTTCTTACAGCAGATATATGCTGGGGCAAGGGTATCAAATAAGATGTGTGTCTGACTTTAATGACACAATAAATTGGTAGAGACTGAGAATTTATCAGTGGATTTAGATTAGTTAACTTCAACGATTTTTAGTATGCAACACTGGCAAAACTGTAGATAGAGACAGTAAATATATTAAATTGGTTGCCAGCTAGGCTTAATTTTCTTGATACTCCTGATGGTACTTCACAAACCAACTGCAGACTTCCAGTTTAGGTTCAAATCAATATAAAAATTAATCCTACCCCTCCTACAAGTAAGATGCTGGTTGAGGCAGGCTCGCAGGGCATGCAAAAAATGCAAACAAGTCTGATCTTAAAACCAGAAGCGTAAGTGAATGATTTTTTTTCAGTATTATTTCAGTCAGATGAAATAAAAAAGGTTCAGGAACCTGAATACATGTTTCCAGAAAAAAAAGCCAAATAAAACCAAATCAAAACAAGGTGTCTCTTCAAAGCAGCATAGGGAGGAGATATGGAAGCGCAGTGGTTTCAGATCTGTTCTAAATAATTTCCTTCTCACAGATCCAAAGCTCCTATCTGCTGTTAGGCTCTGTTTTAGCCTTCTGTTGGAAAATGCCATTCAGATTGCCCTTTTCACCTACTAAACAATCCAAGCAGGACAGAAGCAAATTAATGCTGCTGCAGGATGTCCAAGCTGCTATCTGTCTTTTCTAAATTTCCTTAATATTACCATAATACTTGGAGATTAAGCTGTCCCTTGAGTGTGAACATCTTTCTCTCTGCCACTGGTTATCAGTACAGCTGACTTGGTAACTTGCTTTAGTTTCCTCCTGCAGTCTCATACTACCATGTCACACACAGCCTTTTGTAACCTCTCGTATAGACTTCTTGTAGTTGGTGATTTCTATATATCGACTTTTATAGCTCATAAAGCCACTAGTGGATATCAAATGTAATATATTCATCTGACATCAATGATGTGTTTTATCTCTCACTCTGAATTACAGCATTTCTGGGGTTTGCAAGATCAAAACTAATACAGCACAGCAGAAGAAGACTTTTAATCTTGCTTATTGGCAAATGGGAGTTTCTGACATATCCCAAAGGCTCTGGCAGACAGACACCACACAGCTGAAGGACAGACACTGCAACACAAAGGATTCCAAACACTGATACCTCTGACAAATGAACTCCACTGGAGTAGCAGCATTCTTGTTTCCAGGGAAGAAGCCACCTTACTCAGACTAATACTTACCCTTCTGAAGACACCTTCCATAAAACAAAATGAGGTGCTGATAGCTTGGATGAAGCAGCTGGAAGAAAGGGTAAGAGAGAATGCAGGCTCACAATGGAATGGATGTACTTACAACTGAAACGAAAAGCTCGAGCTTGCAACCACTGAAGAATGTGCATTATTTACTGCATGCCACTGGACTGAGCAAGTTTCATAGCCAGCCACAGTTTACCCATTTACCCTACCAAGCAAGAAATGCAATGCACTGACAGCAGGGTGAGAGGGGACAGAGTTGGGATGCCCTCCTCCACGAAACTGTGTGTGCCCAGGTCACAGCCAGAGGCTGGGTGAGCTGGTGGCATTTCTCTGGCTGTGGTACCAGTGTGGTGGAACAGACTGCTCCAACACAGCACAGAAACCCAAGTTATGAGCAGCTGGGAAGGGTGTCTGTGCAGCACAGCCTTCCAAACACCATTAAAGTTTTATTTTTCAGATTATACTGCAATGATATCCTAACCATGAGAAGTCAAATTTCCCATCATGTCATGATTTCATCACATTAATTTCTCTCAGATCCCCAACTCTTACTATGTGCCAAGCAATCATGGCCCATTTTTTGGTGTGTTTTATCATCTGCAAGCTTCTCCTCTAATCTGTAACCCATTGCCAACTAATATTTGTACACCACTCCCCATAAACACCACCCAGGAAGCGAGCAGACACAATATTTTATGCTCACTTAAGCACAACCATCCTGTTTTCACACTCAAAGACAGATGGGACATTTAAAGCATGGAAGTTATAGACACAAATCTGCATCACACTTTGGTGACCAATATGGAAATCCACCCCATTACCTACAACCAGCATTAAGCAAACCATACAGGGCAGACTGTCCTCTAAAAAACACCATGTTAAGACCACTTTTTAAGAAGAATGGCTATAATTGCTAAATATTTTCCAACAAAATAAAGATTGTTGAAAGGATACTCAAATAGTACTTTTTCTCCATTCATGGGACATGACTGGACAGCATTAATAATCCAAGTCCATAACCACAACTCCCAAGTGGGGACTCTGGGATACCAGGAGTTGCAGTGACATTATTTTTTTTTTTAATTGGGCTTCTTTAAAATGAGAATAGACTATTCATAATTAATCTCCCTTCCACCGACTGAAGAACCTTCATTTTAAAAAAAAGCATTCACTTGAATGTGAAGAGCATGCATGAATCAAATATGGAACTAAAAGACATTTAATCATATTTGCACAAACACTTTCCAGCAATGACTCTGATTTTAATTATCTAGTGGATGAACCCTGCCTGTGAACAAGTCAAATGGTATTTTGCAGCCAATTCTTAACTCTGTGGTCCATGTCTCCTAGACCAAACTTGCTTTGCAGCTTTTGCATATTTTTCATTTTGCACCCTAGTTTTACAGCCCCTCAATTTTTTCCTCTGCTTTTTTATTTCTAAATGCTCTTTGTTTCTATCTATACAATCAACCACAGTGCACACAAAATGCGAGATATAAAACTGTGAAAATAAAATCTGGGAAAATTGCAAGCAATTTTTCTAGAAAAAAGTTACGTGTTTGAGAAGACATAAATAAAGATGTTAATAAGCCTCACACAAACAGGCACATGCCTACTCATTCCTCCAAATTGTCAGAGCTCTTGCATAAGACTACTTTTATAGTCATCTTCGTCCCTGAAGTTACACACGTCTTAAAGTTAAAAAAGATAGACTTGTTAATAACACACAAATGTTCATAGACATAACATCTTTACAGATATCCTCTGTGAGCAGATCAAGCCACTCTCCATATGTATTTAAACGTAGTGGAAGGCTGGAGTTTTTAAGTTGTCAGATCTGTGCCTGGGTAAGAGGGGCTCTATTTTCACTCTTGGAGCAGGCAGAGATTAGCAGCTTGAAATCACTTTGACAGTTTCAGTTACTCTCCTGCATACTGCAGGGAATTTTAATTCCAACCTGTGAAATTGTAATTGCTTCTCAGGAAGAACAGGAGGATTCTGGGTAATGGCCACAGCCAAGCTCAGTGTCAGAGTTGCCAGTTGCTGCCACTTCTGATATTACTTGCTGTTATTCAAAAATCACTCCAGCTTTCCATATGGGAAGTTGAACTGGGAAGTGAAACTAGATTAACAGTAGCTATCAGATGTCCAGAGATGTGCAAGGAATGATGTAACAGAGGTGAATCTCCTCACAAAGAAACCTTCTTTTTCTTCTTTCTCTTGCTTTATAGAACAAGCTTTACATAAAACACTTCTTCTATGTCATATTATTTTCCTAAACAAGTATACTATTACTAGAAAGCTACAATGAAAAGACTAAATGACTCCAGCATACAATGCCCAAGTAGAAAATAAAATATGTGTACTTAATGTTGTTCACGAGATTTAAGATATCTTTGCTACTCAGGGTTCTGTGGCTTGTAAGATTCCTCATTGAAAACAGCCAAAGAGAACTCAGAGCTTAAGAAAAACAGTTAAGAAGACGAACACTTAAGAAGTATAGCTGAGGCTTTCTTGGTACAAAACGGAAATTATATTCTTTCTTTGCTGACAAAAGGTCATTGAATGTAGATTGCTTATTAGCAGACACATTCTCTAGTGATGTGTTCAGCAAGTGTGAAAGTGGGATCAATTGACTATGAGGTAACTTTTCCTGCAATGACCTTGTTAAGCTGGTGTGCAGCGGGTTTCTCACCCACCCTGATGGCTTGCAAAGAGGGATTACTTGGAAGTAGGTCTCAAACATACTGTTGATGTTAAAATTAAAAATGCTGCCTAGCAGGGCACTTAGGGGATTCAGGGAGCCAAACAGGATCAAAAATCACAGATCAGATGTGCTCAGGTCAACTCATTCCATGAGGAGGATGTACTTGTACAGTTCACTCTGCACTCACTGCGGTTTCCCAAGCTGCACCAGTAGCCCAGGCAGTTCAGGCTTGGTCCAGGTGAGCTGTTTCACCAGAACTGATTTCCTCAGCTCAGTGGCTTTGGAAGCTTTATTTGTTCATAAACAGAACACAGTGACAAACACAATGCTGCTCTACAACACAAAGTGTCAAAAGCCTCTCTCAAAATCTAAATGAAGGCAACAAAATATGTGATAAACAACACTTCCTACTTATCAGATTAAAGCTCAGTTTATACTGCGAGCAATGTCATTTACAAAATCTTCTTTGACCTCTTTCAGTATATTGCACTATTTCTAAGAAAATAAGCTGGTCCCATTAAAGTCAACGATGCACAGAATCTAAATCACAAGCTTCGTAAATCTCTGTAATAGCTGATGCAATGAGTCTGTAATTGCCACGATTAGATAAGCTAGAGTGGCTGACAGAGATAATGCTAGAGGCACACAACATATCTGCATAGATTATTCCCATCACATGTGAAAATTTGGCTCGGATATAATGATTTTGCCAATCCAGTTTTCCTGAGAATCTTGCAATCTGTGGTACTCTCCTGAAAATTTCAACTCCCGGAGTCATGTTGATGGCTTTTTTTTGAGAATTTCTCAGATTTGTTTAAAAAGTAAATCACTGACTGTTATATATTCCTTGTTGTACAGAAAAGCCTGAGAAAAAAAGCACTCCAGCAAAAAGAAGCAAATAAGGGAACGGTTGTTTTGCTTTGTTTTGTTTTGTTTTTGTTTTGTTTTTCTTTTCTTTTAAAACTCATGGATTTTGTGTCTTGGCTTATGACCTTCAGTGGTTGGTATAATAAATATAATATTTGATCATAATCACACACCTGATTTCCTGAAGACAGTTACATCTGTTGCTGTAATTTACAGACTATGCTGAAAGCATCATAGTGGAACTTCCTGGTTAATTGTTTGTAACTATTATGAATCCCCAATTTATAAAGTACAAAGCACTCTTAATGGGGGGTTATTCCTCTGCACTGTAGAGACAATGTACTGGTTTTGGCTGGGATAGAGTTAAATTTCTTCACTGCAGCTGGTATGGGGCAATGGTTTGGACTTGCTGCTGCTGAGCAGGGCTCGCACACAGTCACAGCCTCTTCTGCATTTCTGGGAATGGCTGAGCATCTGCCTGTCAAAGCAATCAATGATTTATTTCCTTGGTTTGCTTTGCTTGCATGTGCAGCTTTTGCTGTACCTATTTAAGTGTCTTTACCTCAACCCCTAAATTTTATCACTTTTACCCTTCTGATTCTTGCCCCCAACCCCCTTAGCTGCTTGCTGGGGTTAAACCACAACAGCCATGTAAGACAGCTCAGCTCCATCTGGATATGACACAAACATTAAAAAAAACCTCAACAGTGCCTGTGTTATGATTTTAAACAGTCTTTGCAAGTGGAAGTTGGGATGAAGATTCAGAAAGGTGACAAGGCATGAACAAACCACCAATATGATGCTGGAAGAACTGGGCAGGCAGTCCAGTCCCTGACTGACCAGCACACTCTCAGGATGTGTGGAGATCCTGCCATGAAAAAAATGGCTTGAAGAAAGTAATTAATAAAAAAAAATTCATTGTGAAACATGCAACCTGCCCACTAACAGAACAATAATTGTTTTTTGAGCCAATGCACAGCTAAGAGATTCCCATGTAGTTCTCTAAGCATTGTATAAAATCTACAGACTGTGTTAAGTCCTCTTTTAACAGAACTCTATCACCTGAATGACATCTTCCCATTCAATTATAAAAACCCAACACCTGTAAAACTATTTGTATGTAAAAAATAATTATTCATGTATTAACAAAGCTTAATAACGCATTGTGAAGTTGAGAGGTGCAAGATGGCAGGCAAAAATTCTTTCAGACATGACAACAAAATAAATAGCAACAAATAACAAATTTTAATGGCCTTGCAGTGTTCATTCTAATGCAAAAAGACAGATACCAAACCATCACACTGCATCAAGCAAAATCTTTTTAGGAAATCTTTAAATATCCTACCCATAAAAGATGACTAATATCACCCAATGGAAAGAGTCCTTATAAACTGAATGAAATTTTACCTGATACAGCAATTATGAAAAGAGTATGTAACGCAAACATTGCATCATTTTAGGAAAAAAAGATAAGGAAAGATGCAACAAACTGTTCTACCAACCAAGGATCTCCAGTTTTGGCAAGATAGGCCTTCCCACAGCTTATTAACGTTCTCTCCTTTGAAGGACAGGAAAGGCATAGAGTGAGTACAAACTATTGCCCAATTTATATTAGCTTTTTTTTCCCTAAAAAAAATAAATTGTTGGTAAAAGTGTTTCCTTTGAAGATTTTGAACAGCAGTTTCATTGTTTTTATAAAAGCCCCATTCAGTTCACAGTTCTGTTTTCATTCCTCCGTAGTAAAACATAACAAGAGCTGCCAGTAGAGCCAGGCTGACAGACAGGATCTTCAGTCCACCTCCCCCTTGTTGCCATGGGAGCTGCAAAGCCATCCAGGAGCTGAGCCGTGTTTTCACTGGGATCTCAGCAGAAGGCTGTGCTTTCCAGTTTGTGCCATTCTGTGCTGAACGTCTGAAATCCTGTGAAGAAATGCACACATTAGGATTGAAACTGTGCTATGTCTTTCTGATTGTACATACCAAATACAATCTCCTCTTTATACTGAAGTTCAAATTAATGAACCTTTTCAAGACCAACAATTCAACCTGCACTGCCTCATCACCAGGTCATCAGTTTTTCGTACAAGAATCTTATAAATGCCATGCAAAATCAGTATTTCTAATGAAATTAACTGCCAAATCAATGCAGCTGTTAGCAACAGAAACAAATCTCACAGACCTCACTGTCATCAGAGACAGTTGTTTGATGGTTATTTTTTAATTTGTTTTGCTGCTATCTCACTACTTTCTGATTTTTGGCTTCCCCAAAAGAAATATCTAACCAATGATAAAGGGGACCACAACACTCAATCCTTTGCACAGCAGGGATCGTCTAAAGTCAATCATCGACTCCTGGTGTGCCAGCTCAGTGGTGCTTGAAAATCCTCCCAAAGGGCTTTTCCTTCCCCCTGACCCTCAGGAGGCAGCTGTGCTAAAACACTCACCTTCTCATTCAGCATATTGAATCCCAGTTCCCTGCTGTGCCTGCCATTACCATTCTCAACCTGAGTGCAAGCACCAAGATCCCCAAGAATATGATGTCTTTTAACTGCAGCACAAGTTACAGATGTTGCATCACTATTTCAGCAGAAAATCCAAGTGAAAACAATAAAAGGCTCTTTTCTCTCACACCCTTGTTCAGTTCAGCATTGTAGAAACTCAAAAGGAAAAATGTTCAGTGAAACTCATATTTGCAAGAGATGCAAGTGGTAAAGGTGTAATTAAACAAAGGTGTAATGATGCTGCATCATAAGATTCAATATTTCTGTTGATCATTTCTGTTTTCCTCCCTCTATTTGAATAATTTCTTGGGAATTCAACTGAGTTCAGCTGGATTTTTAATTGGATTGAAATTTTCCAGTTAAAAAAGGGTTTTTTTATTAAGCCATTTTATTTTTTTTCCCTTTCATATTTTGTATAAAACAAATCAGGGACCCAGAAAGTACCTATCTGGATAATCCTGTATTTCCAAGAAGCTGAAATAGGGCCACATGAAAATACACAGCAGATGCCTGCTCTGTCTTTTACCAAACATATTTCTGGGCAAACTCAAAGAAATATCAAAGCTCCAAGAAAGGTTCCTGCTTATGAAAGTGTGACAGCACAAGTCAAACCTTCTGTAGCTGCCTCCTGTTTTCCATTTCAGCAATCAGCTCCATTATAGTAATTGTAGAAGGAAAATAATGATTACTACTGGTTAGGTAAGCAAGCATCAAAGGGGCAAACGACAGCCTGGAATAGGTGGTACTCTAAGAGCTGAATTATTGCTGACTTAGATCCCAATTCACACAGGCACAGGGTTACTGATCAAGTGAACTATGAAATGAGGATGACTTCTCACACATACTGCACCTAGAAGAACATCAACTGGGTAAACAGAGGAAAGGAAACAGGTAAGCACACTGGGGTGAAGTTCTCCACAGTGTGAGGCACAGTAACAGCACCACTCCAGAACTTGTCTATATTGTGCAGAACATGTTAACTTAATCAAAAACTATTGTTATTAATTACAGTCAATTTCTAAGGCATCTGAAATTTTAGTACTTGGCCAAAGCTATTTTGTCCTCCCAAATCAAAGCTGATTAACCTTTGCCTGAAGATTAAACTGGAAAATGTACAGTATTAAGGATTTTTTACAAATGAGTCAAAATTCTTTTGCAATTTATTCTTTCTAGACATTTATAATGCCTTTCTTTTCTTTGCAGGTCTCACAAATCTCGACTAATGTAAGGTGCTTAATTTATGGTAATGACCTGTTTTTACATGTATTTTTGGTACAGTAACACTAAGGCTAACTAAAGTGATTTAAAGGAATGGATAAGGCTGTAAAAAATATCAGTACAACTAAAGTCTTATTTCTTCTGATATTCATTTTCACTGATTCATGACTTAAAATTTAGCTGACTATAATCAGCCTGTTGACTCCTAATGAAATATTTCTACACACCATGATAAAAGTCATGGTTATTTAGTCCCACAAGACTAGATGCTACCCCTTGGCAAACAGATAAAAAGGACCAGTACCTCACAAATTATGTTGGACGCTCTCCTCAATGCTCCTCTTCATGCTCAGCTTCAGTTCCTACCTACATGTCTCAGGAAGACTAGGAACAGCCAGTAAAATGCCCCAAACACAAATTACAAGTTGTAAAATGTTTTGAGAGACTTCTTTTAAGTTTTCCCCTTCACTAACAGTTGGGCACATCAGTGTTTCATGCATTCAATCATGTTTCTGTAATGTAGTTTACAGTACTGGTTTCACTGGCATTTTGTTTATGTTATACAGTTTTTCTGTTTTCCAACATAAAACCAAAGAGTCTCATCTCGCTGGTATAATTTTGATCATGCATAGCCTATACTGCTTTTTTTTTTTGTTACCATGCTGTATTTTTACACTTCTACTGCAGCATGCACTGCATATGCATTATGTAGTGCTGCATACTGCTAGTAGGACAGAACAGCACAAGAGATTTTAGCAAGGTTTGCAAAGTTCCAGTGGTGGAGAATGCTGCTGGTGGGTTCTCCCAGCAGCATTTCATCTAAGTCAGCTGTGAAATCTGGTTTTTTTTCTTACTTCATCATATTTCCAATAAATGAGATGATCATACTGATACACTAAACATATTTTTGTTTTCTTTCGGTAGAAAGACAAAATATCTCAGCTTGCAAACCGAAGTGACCCTTTTCTTAAAGACATACATCACAGCTTACCAGTTAAACATGCTGTGTTTCTGTTTGATAATGTACACCTCTTCAGGTGATCCTGCCAAATATTCCCTTTCAAAGAATGCAAAGAGTTTATTCATCTGATCCATGTTTTCTAAGCAGTATTCTCTAGTTTGGCCCAAAATTCTGCCTGAAACGTGTAATACCACAGGCTTCCATGAAAATTTTACTCATTATCATCACAGAAGATGCATTTGTGTAAAAAAAAAAAAAAAAAAAAAAAAAAGTACATCTGGCTCCCTGTGACTGAAAGGCTCCTGTAGAAAATAACAGTCTTTTTGTCCCCATCCTGAGATTTATACAGAGCTTTTAAGCCCAGGATAATCACTCAGAGACACCTGCAGGTGGATGCCTCTTCCTCAGAGCCTGTCGTGCAGCTCAGTGAGACATGGCACAAATTCCCCAGTGGGAAGAGGAGCTCTGCTGAAGGGATCATGTCACTGCACCCTCTCCCTCCTGAGTAAGGGCCGAGTGGCCCTTGCCACAGTCTGGACAATACTGAAGGGCCTGTCAAGAATATAAGCAGTTCTTCCAGGCACACAAGTATCATATAAACAGCTGTATCAGTGAAAAACACTGTATGTATAATTCTATGCACCTTTGGTGTAAAAAAACTTGGTGGAGGTAAAGATCTCATTTTATGAACTAGCATTTACACTGGTCCACTCTCCATGCTCTCACTTAATAGAAGGATTAATTCTGAACAGCCCTTATTTGTATCTGTCTCTAGATTCACAGTGCATTAGCTTTCCAAGGAAATAAAGTCATTTCTGTAATATACTGAACTGATATAGCTGTGATATTTACCACATACTAGTCAAAGTGCAACAGTTCCTTAAGCTGAGCTCAGAAATCACACTTCTGTAGCTGCAAGAGTTAGAAAGATTACTGTAATGATTATTTTCAGTGGAATTTAGAATTAAATTCAAAGCCTCTTTTAACAAAAAAAAAAAATGCTTGGAGGAAGCCCTAAGGTAAAGAAGTTTCAAAAATATGTGTTTATACTAGTTTCAGTCTTGATATGCCACAAAGTCTTTGGTAGAATTGTTAAGCATTGCTCTCACTAAACAGGACGACAGTGAAGGAAAAGGTACTCTAAGATTTAAAACTATATACTATTAATCATAATGAGGGGAGGAAGGGAAATTACCAAACTGAAATGCAAAGACAGAGACTTTGAGCTAAGCACCTTGTATTTCCATGGAGGCAGCCTTTCATCTTGTTTTGGCAGTCACAAAGTAAACACAAGACTTTGCTAATAAGGTATAATATAAATTATTAAAACTTCTGGTGTATGATCAAATGCATTTCAGATTATTTTTTGAATAATTCTGCCTTGACGACTGCCAGGAGTAATATATTTTGTGTACTCTTGCACAGACCTATTGATTGCTGTCTTTCTGAAACTCCAGTCCCAGATTAAACCACTGTGCATGAAAGAAATATATAATCACATCAAAACCTAAGATTTGGCATCTGTCGATCACAGCCCAGCTTTTTGTAAGATCTCACTTCATGTTAGTCAACAAAGACATAAGAGAAACTCTTTAGCTCTGAGCTGAGGTTTTAATAGATTCAAAACATTTCTTACATGCAAATTTCTTTTATGGCTCAGGGGCACTGTTAGAGCTTGAAGTGTTAGCTAACTGCTGTGAAAAACTACTTGACTGAGCATATCTCAAGATAAATTAGACTTCTGAATTTTTTAGCCCAACCAAGTACATTGCACACTTGTACTACTGGCTTTAAAAATATGGACTCTTATATAATCATGCACAACAAGCCTGTGTGACAAATTTAAAGAAAACATGTTAAAATATGCATTACATATCCTGCTGCACTGTTTGAAACTCTGGGCTACTACACTTTAAAGGCATTTTTCAGATTTAAAAAAACAAACAGTTACTGAAGGTCACATAGATTACACATCAAAAAATATGAAAATTGAGTTTTATTGAATAGTTCTGGAAGACACACTTATTTCTGTAGGTATAAGAGAACTCCTTTGATTTATTACTTTTAAAATTCTACCAGCCTTCTGCAAACGTGGAATGCTGATCTTAAATTACGAAATAAATGACAGAGAAAATACTTTTTTCCTAATGGAATTAACATGGTAATTCCTATAAGAAGCATCTCTGCCATTATGTATTTCAGTGAAAGCCCAGTATGATACTGTAAAAAGAAAATGCTGTCTACAAGTATGCTTGTGTCAGATGTTATCAGCTGTTCTCCATTCCTAGGAATTCGCTGATTTCCAATACACACAGAGTTTACTTATCCATTTTAAAAAATGAGAAACCTTAAGGAAAAAACAAATAAAGCAGCCAGCTCCTTTTGCAAAGGAATTTCCTATTATTTCTTCTTTTTGGGCTTTGAAAACATCCAGTGATTGAGACCATAACCTCTTGGGGCCTTTGTTCACCTGCTGGAGCTCATTCATGGGGAAAATGCTTCTCTGATTTATCCACTCTGAGCCTCTCACTTCAACTTGGGCACAGTCTCTCATCCTCCCACATGTGCCAGTGGGAGGCACTTGGCTCTGTCTTGTCAGGAACCTGTGTGCAGGCACTGGGAAGCCCCTGCTGGAGTCTGGCAGCCACCCCTTCCCCAGCCTGAACCAGCCTGGTGCCACAGCCTCTCCTCACAGGGCAGCTGCTCCAGCCCTGAACAACCCCACGATACAAATCTGAACTCATTACAGTTCCCAGATCCCAATTTACATCCAGGTCACTACAAATGACCCAGTCAAAGCAGGCCAGCAATACTCCTAGAAGCTGGACCACGGTCAAGTATATAAATATAAGTGTAGAGGCAATAATGGGAGGTATAGAGATTGATTGACCTTAAGCTCCTCTGCATTAAATCTGACAATTCCTTCCAGCTGTCATCCTTTATGGAGACCATCTTTAACTAGGGCCTTCCCTGACCTGCACAGCAAGTCAGCAAAATCTGTGTTCTCTCCAGTAGCACCTGCATGATCTGTCTGATTCCTTTGATCAGCACAGAAAAAAACCCACTTTGCTTACTACTCAACTTTTACCTTGATTACTACTACAATAATTCCTCCTGTCTTTCTCTTTTCCTTCTACTTCTCCTCATTTCTCTCTTGCATCATCTGACCATGCAGCCTCTCAAATAAACAAAGGTAGAGATGCCACTAGGAACAAAAATTTGTAATGTCATGTTATACAGACACACATCTGGAACTTCCTCCTCCTACATTAACATTAAATTCAAATTTTAATATTCCTATTGAAGAATATAAAATGAATTAATTTTCTCTCTGTAAATTCCCACCATTACTGTATGGCTGCATTGGTGTTTTTCTTGGCAGACATCTCTCCCTGCTCTCTTCCATGTTCTTACCTAAGGGTAGGCCCTTGCATACCTACTTCTTTTTCCTCCCCCAGTCTTTCAGATTATTCTCTCAATCAGCCCTCAAAATTCAAAAAGCACTTAGATGGTAGACAGAAGGCTGAGCAACTGGGGCTTATTAAATAACTTCCTTTGTGATGTACACTTTGAGGAGGAAGGAAACAACCAAAAAGCTCCACTAACAAAAGAAACAAAAACAAGAGAAACAACCGAGAAAACCCAAGCCAAAAACCACCTCCAAAATGTTTAAAACACAGTCTTGTGCTACTTTTCATTGCACCCACTTGTTTTAGCCTGTTTCTTTATATTTACCTATAAATGCTTCCAGCCAAGTCTTTTTTTACATATTTGTATTTTGTGCTGCTATTAAATTTAGTGACTCAATGTCATTCCATTGCACAAACAATGCACTGTCAAAATAACCTGTCATTCAAGGTCAGACACGATATCTCTAAAAAATAGTGTGCTGCCTGGATTCAGAGCTTTATTTTTTTTGTAATAAGGTGTGTGGGGTGTCAATCACGATGACAGAACTAAAGGACATGACAGCCAGCATTCCAGCCAGCACCTGCAACCACAACAGAACTGAGAGATCTTCTAAACAGAAGAAGTTTGTGATTCAAAAATCACAGTCACCCAAGCAATGACTTGAAATGAAGAATGAACATAGCAGCATAATGTGGACAAATTCAGGATGGGGTTCTGTCACAACTTATCTCCCTGTGCATAGGACAGTTTTATGAAGGAGATGGCAGGTACTTGCTCTGGGCACTTATCTGGTAATTAGCTGGCTAACAAACAAATCTGTTTCCTAGAGATCTTCAGCACAGCCCTCATGGCTTTGGAAATACATTACAGTGAATTACAGGATGTATATTAACTTGTAGTAACACTAGATACCATTTTTAGTGTGCATATCACGGCCTGTCTTATTAGATACCATTTCATAGGATTCCAGCTTGCTCCTTCTTTAAAGGATTACTGAGACTTTTTATTGGGTTTTTTTAGGGGGGGGTTTGTTTTTTTAAAATAAGAAATTTAAGGTTGTGTTTATAATACAACAATTTTTCCCGTTTATTTTGTTGGGTGATGAAAGAAAGACAGCATGTGAATGTTCAAAGACTGCTCTACAAGTGAGAATATTAAATGAAATACAATATACTTTTTTTACAGCACAAGCTTTCAGAGACCATCACCTTTTTGCTTCTCTTTTAAATCTTGAAACAGCAGTGACAATTATGTGGAGGTCAATGCTAGCTACAGGCAAAGACACAAAAGGTTTCCATCAGAAAGAGTACCCCAGTAAAATGAATACCTAGATCTGAAAATATATATTCATGTCACAAGAACCACCAATATAACTGAATGATATTCACATATCAACAGTGAAATGAGTAATTCTGCTTTTACTCAAGGGACATTGTCTCTCAAAATCAGGAAAGATTTCAAAGATCTTTCACATAGAGCAAAATACAATAAACTGATATATGTACATATTCTTGGCTAAAGCATTCCCCTTAATCCTAGAATATGTCATAATCCTGAATTTATGGTGTTTTCATTTCTTCCTACAGAACCAAGCATTAAAATGGAATGTTCCACAGAGAATTATATAATACAACAACCTCAGAGACAAAGAATACAGCCCTTCTTACACTTCAATGTTGTGGATAATAAATGTTGTTTAAAAAGAGCATTTTAAATACTTTGCAATTATACTAGGTTCCAGAGTTTCAAATTTCCTTCCAGTAGGTATCTGTGGGATCTATATGCCTCCCTCATTTTACAGGGAGAGAAAAAAATTAAGATTGAAGTGTCTCCAGTGCCACAATGCAAGTCAGCAATCAGGTCTCTACAATTCCTGTCTCAGATTCCAGCTGCCACCAAAAGCCAACACAGCCTATAAAATCTTTTGAATCTGTCAAGTTTTAAAATAATTTTCTTAAAGCTAGGCAATGCCTTAACATGCACCCTCCTGACAATTTCTCTTACATTTATTTTCACAGACTTTTCTGCCTAGGATTAAACACCTCCAGTTCCTGGGAGTGCAGATGGCCACCAAGCACAGCTGGAACCAGACTTTGGCAAAAAGAAGCATTTCATGTAAGCCTAATATTTAACAGTTAATACAGTGTGACTGATCTTGACCAACTTTGTGACTTCAGTGATAATACAAAGGTTTTCTTTTCACATGGTCATGGCCTCTTTCCTTTAAGTATCCTTAGTTGTTTTAGGAGGTCTCCCACAGTGCCAGTTAGCATACTTTTGAGCACCTGAGGGAGTGTCTGGAAATCTGTGTCTCCTTTTTAATTTCACACTCAGTCAAGTACAGCTGCAGTTAATGGAGGGCTCTCTCATGGAAACATCAAACAATGGTTACTTTCTGTGATTAGCAAGCCTAACTGCTCTAACACAATCTCTCTATCCCCAGTCACCACAAATGATTCGTCAGCCCTTCCCCACAAGAAAGATTACATGAGAAAAACCTTTCTTGGCTTGCAGTGTATTTTATGCTAGATAATCATGATAGCACCTTGGCGCTCTGTCTAAGACATCAAAGAGCAGTAAGTACCAATCTGCAGGCTGGGACGAATATCTACCCTCGGGAGACTTCCTATCATTCAGAGGGTGGTCTGACCAAACTTCTGCACTTGTACAGGATAGCAGTGCCTGAGCAGGGACTTGCACCCTGTCATGCTCAAATACTGACCATTTGTACCCACTGGACCTCAGACTTCTCCCACATAGGTGCTACACAGTGTGCTCTATCAGGCTGTATCTGATAATTCCAAGGATTAGGTCATGAGGAGAAATTCAGTTCTTCTGGAATTAACCATGAAGTAAAAAATATTAATTTTCTCTTTTGCTTTGATATATTGTGCCCTGGAATTGTCTTAAATGCTGAAAAGTCAACACTGAAGCTTGCTTCAATATGGGCTACAAAATTATAATAATTTTAAGTATCTATTTCCAAGCATCTTTAACTGGCCACCATCAAATTTGTTCTCCAGACTAACCTTCCAGCAGACGCTTTAGACATCTGCCTCATCTTTATCTGTGAAATGGGAAGATGAAAGCTGCATCTCAGGAGGATAATGTAACCATAAACTTACAACTGTTTCTGAAGCACTCAGAAATTTAGTTATGGGGGTCACAGGAAAGGTTAGAAAGAAATAAGTAACTCCCTTGAAAGAGAGGTTTAAAAGGTATGTAACGACACTAATATTACATGACAAACAATGAAGGGGAAAAATATCTAACAGTAACTTATTAAATTGAACACTAGGAAATTTTTTTTTTTTCCCCAAAAGGGTGTCAAGCATTGGAACAGACTGCCCAGGGAAGTGGCTGAGTCACTGTCCCAGCAGGTATTTAAAAGATGGGTGGATGTGGCACTTGAGGCCATGGTTTAGAGGTGGACTTGGCAGTGCTGGGTTAGTGATTGAACTTGGTGATCTGTAAGGTCTTTTCCAACGTAAAAGATCCTGATACTAAAGGAATAGTCTCGTCTCTGTGCACAAAAAATTTGCACATGGACATGTGTGAAAATACCGCATAAGCACCTTATAAAAGAGTGAAACACAGTACAGCTGACATTTACACGGAAATGAGGATTGTTAAACTTTCCTCTATTTAGAAAAGGCTACTGGTTCTGTGAGAATACAGTCCATAATATTTTAATACAGCTGTCTTTCATGTTTTGCTGTTGCTTTTGTCTCTAAGTGAATACAAGTGTTGACTGCAATTGACTCCTGGGCAAGTGGTGTCCTCCAAATCATTTCAGTATTTCTGCCTATCCTAGTAACTTTTGAACCTACTCACTTCAACAGTGGGAGAAGGGCTGGTAAAAGAATCCCTCACCCAAATCTAAATTAGTGCTCCTGCTGAGGGACAGGCCAGACCACAGCCTCAATGATCTATTTTATGTCACTACCCTGCTGACCAACCTGTATTCCTGAAACTCCAAATCACATGCAGTAGTTACACAAACCAGGAGAAGAAGTTACAAAAAAAGCGAAATAAACACAAATAAAACAGGGGATGACCTGAAAATGGCAAACATATACCAGGTGTCTACAGAGATGAGAAATGCAAGCCCACAGGATGAAAACTGTGGGGCTTAATGTAGTCTTTAATAAATTGATGGGTTTGGATGTTAAAATGTTTCATGTCTCCATACTAAAGCTTAACAGCACTACAACAGTTTTCTTTTATCACACAAGATATTCCCCCAAGTATAATTCATTCCTTTCCAGCTCTTAAGAGCTGCACATCTGGCTTTCCCCTGTGGTTCTGTGACAAAATCTGATTATGCTACAGAATCTTAAGCACTCCTCACTGAAAAAATAATGAAGTAACATTTCTTTGGACAAGAGACACATGAGCTGAAAAAGGAAAAGAATTCCTGTCATTCTAAGCACTACTTCCATCATTTCACCAAATTAAAGTTCTTGTATTTTGAAAAAACTATCTGTGTCAGAAATGGATATTCACAGCTGTCCTTTTTGTATGATAATTATGTTATCTGCACTTATCAGAGATTTTGTATGTGAGAATTGCAAAATAGTTTCCATACGGATGAGATAAATCATAGTCACACTGACTGAAATGACTTAACAATCACATATGAAATCATGTCAAAACAAGGACAAGAGTTAAAAAAAAAATCCTCTAGTCCTGATAACAGGACCCTTTCCTCAGGACCAGAAATCCATCTGGTCGGTATTATGCATAGGTAGCTTTTGCAGCTATGTGATTTTTTTGACAAAAAGAGCTTGAGTGCACTGCCTACACATTTTTGTTCCATCAAAAGTACTTTCACAAACATTTCTGAGCCTCTCCAATCCAAAATGGAGCATTTGCTCAAATCCTGCCACAGCACACACACATATATATATGGGCATGAAGAATTCATCAATTTGAAAGCCAAGACATTTAGTGAATAATTTTCTCACATAATATTGTGTTAAGGACCCCCAATTATACCGAGACTAAAGAAAAATAATAGTAATTTCCATGAGCCTTTTTCTTTTTGTTTTGCATTTGACATCTGGCTCTCTAAGCCAGTCAGGTTTCATTCCTTTCACTGTTTATCAATCACACATCCATCTCAGGTTGTAGAACTTGGGTGGCCCAAGAGCCGAGGCTGCCATGCCTTGCCAATCACCGTGCCAGCCAGAATGTGTCATCAATGTCATCAACAGCCACGAGCTCTCCTGCTCCACACAGCACATCTGCTCCCACATATGTGACACTGACCAGCAGCCCGAGGAAAAGAGGGTATGGGATAACACCACATGAGCCAGGTCAACTCTTTAGGCTGTCCCATACCAGAGACTGGCCATTTCTGCCCTGGAATAAAGACAACATGCTCACACACATGTGGAGGGGGCTTCTTTGCAGGCCAAGTCTAACAAAACAGGGTTTCTACTGGTATGAACAGGTAAAAAGGCAAAATAAAACCTGTCATAAAGAAGACATTGATAGCACAGTAAAATCAACACTCATTTGCTGACTTAAGTTGAGCAAGAAACTTGGGAATAACTATTTTCTTATGGGCTGATGAGCTATCTAGATAAAAAATGGTCTGCCTTCGGGTCCTTAATTATTGTGTGATTGCCATCACCAAGAACCACTAAAAATTCACATTTCTTCTAGAAAAAGTATTTATAAACATTTTTTTAAATGTATGCTTTCAATTTATAAATGATTTTTCGTCTCTTTTCTACAATAAAGAAAACCCATATTATTTCTTTCATACCATGGTGGCATTAATGAATGTGTAGAAGAACTTTGGTTTTGACTTTACACCACTGTATCCTAATTAAAAATGACTTCATGCCAGTGTTTGTTATCTTAGTGATTAACAGCTGTAGCACCACGGCAGTACATATATTTTCCTCATCATAATTCCAGTTTTTAATAATATCTAAAATGGAAGAAATATATCCCAGATCATGATTTTATTTAAAATCATGTAAATTAAGTAATTTAAATACACTAAATCTGGGTTGTGGTCCTGACTCGAGGAAATGAAATGAAAGTAAATATGCTGGAATTTTAACATCCCATGGGCTTGAGTTTCAAGCACAGAAAAGCTGTGCTTGAAGCCCTCTAACTCTTTTGGAACCTCAAAACATGAACTATATCTGATACCAACCCGTGAATCTGCTTTGAGTCAACTCCCTGTGAAAATGATGAACAAGCTTAGGAATATGTTGTGATGAAAAAGAAAGGCTTAACACCTAAAGGTCTCTGCAAGCAGATGTAGCACCAATTTACCTTAGTGGGAACATGTATGGGATTTGGGCTATCCACACCAACCCTACCACAACACCACCATAACCCTTCACCTGCTAACCTGACTAGATCTTTCAATCCGGAATTCCTTCATCCCAGAGCTGGATGAGACAATTACAACAGATCCAACTGTAATTCCTGGCTAGTACGGCTGGCATTAGAAAAAATCAGTAGAAAATATATTATTTCTTTTTTAAGAAGGGTTCCAAGGTCTGAAATAATAAATTGTAGGTGGGGGAACTGTTCACGTAATTTTAATACACAATGAAAAATAGTCAGAGGAAGGTTATCATGATTGGTGTACTATACACTAACCACAAGTAAAGCTGTCTTTAACAAAGTATTTAAATAACCAGTAATTTTTGTGTTTCTTTTACTTAATGGTCTTTCATAAAGCCCACAGGAACAGCTTGCTTTGGAACTTACTAAAAATAAGAACTGATCCTAAAGCTCAGTTTGAATGAAAACTCATAGGCACTGAGCCAAGTTCCTTAAAGAGAGAACGCAAATTTTTACAGTGACTATTACCCCTGTAGTTTGAGAAGACTCCTTTAAAAAAGTATCTTAGTGGGGGAGATTGTGGTAGGAGGGCAAGGGTTTATTTCTATTGTTTGGTCCAGTAAAACTGCAACAACACACTTTAATAGCTAATGGCATGATAAAAGATCTGGAGAGAATGTTAAACATGATACGGAATACAGCCTGCACAAACACAAAGTTACTCTATGCGACCTTTGAATTAGCACCAGTTTCAAAGCTTGCATGCTGTGGACTGTCTTTGAGCATACAATCATTCCAATGTGTTCAACAGTCACAGTAAGTTCTTTGGATATTCCAGAGTAGTTAGGAGTATATCCTTGGTGGACTAAATTTAAGGCTGTGAATTTCACATCCACTGCACTGAAGTATGGTATTTGAATATTTTAAGATACTCTTTCTCCAACGTAGCCATCAAATAGAACTTATTATTCAACTGCAATGTAAGTTCAGTAAAAGACATAGCCTCTGCAAATGTGCCTTTGAATTTTTATATGCAGACATCTTCCCCAACTATAATTTAGTAGGGACAAAACCTTACAAAATTTGTTTCTTTCTCTTACTGAAAAGCCTTTTCCTCTTTTTCTCACACTTTTTCCTTATCTCATTACCCTTGATACCACAAAACAAAAAATAAAAATCTCTAATCTCTAATAAATCTCTTATAAGTGTATTAAAAGCACAAACATAAATCACCATGTCCAAATATTATAAAAGTCTGACTGGGAAATTATGATTAAAAATGTATCTGGGTATCCTACTACAACTCACAATTAATTCTAATATTGCAGAGCAGTTCAATGCTTTTTCAATAGATTTGTCAGAATAATTAAAATAAAGTTACTTGCTAAATTTACGTATATCTTAGCAATTCTCATTATCATAAAGTGAATAAGCAAGAACACAAAGGATGATTATTAAACTATTAGAAACCCATTAATCTACTCAGAATCTAATGAAGATTTTGAACATGTAATAATATTAAAGGATACAGAACATGGCAGTTTATATTTAACATGGTTGGGTAATTTTTTTGAAATGAGCTACACTTTTAAAACAGTTTTTAGTTAAAAAATACCTTAATCTCATGACTGTAATTTTATTGCTCTTCAAAACAATCTCAAAGGTAATGAATCATCTCACTTCAATGGTTTTGGCAACAAATACATTTCTAAAAGGCGGATGTTCAACATTCCAGAACTTTGTACATGTAAATTCAAACCTCCTACTGACCTTTCATTTGGTGATGGGGAAAGCTGTATCATGAGCTACATGTGCCTTTTTGTCCCTTTCAAGTATTCATGTAGAAATACTATTTTAATTACAGCTTCAACAAAGGAGGAACAGATAGAAATAACATCCAATCAACATGATGCCTCTGACTGTGCATTTGCTCACAGGGAAGGAATGGAGAGAGAAATACTGCCTAAGTGTGCTTTTTGGTGAGCTAAGGAATACTAATAAAAAGAAAAGGGATGACTAAATACAGCAAGCAGAGATAAAATGTACACATGGGCTGGATTCCGTTCACCTATCTTTGTATTAAAGTCTACTGGAGAGATATAAAATTGAAACCTATGATGATTTTTGTGAACTGGATGTAGATGACTTCCAAAACAACATAAAAACTGAGAAAAGTTGGGGCTGCTATATTTTTCTCCTGAAAGCAAATTAAAACTTAGTGAACATTGGTATATTAAACAATGAAGAATTACCAAAACCAAATGCTATTTAATTTTTCACAAAGAGTCTGTTTTTTAGAGATCTGATGGAAATGAAAAAGTATTTTAAAAGGAACTCCTAAATATTACAGGGAGTGTCAAGTAGTTAAAATTACCATGGATACACATTTCCCTATGCAAACAGAGAGCAGGACCCACTTACTGATCTTGCAGTGTAGCATCAGCAGGTTGAGTACTAGAAATAACACACAAAAATGGCAGAACTATTTTAGCACTAGAGTTTTACTTATGGAGGCAGAAGGGGTAGAACATTTCTGTTTAATCTTTGCTTATTCTCCAGAAAATGACTTAAGAGTTGAATCCTCCCAGCCATTACTATTTCCATTTATTGCATGAACTGCACAGTAGTAACATAATTATGTAATTTAAGTGATTAAACAGTGGCATTCAGCAAAATAACACTGTTTGTTTAGGAAATGAAAAGTAAATAAATTAAAGTTCAGATCTTTTCACCTGAAATGGACTGTGGAGAGCATTTGTTTGAAAAGGGTCTATGTAATATGTGTTGTTCCAGCTGAGCTTTGAGCACTGTAGGTGAAATTCAGCCCTGCCAGAGGCATGGGCAAAAAGACAACGTGCCCATTAAATTAAAGATACCAGGATAAAACTACTCGGTTTTATGCTGGCTCTTGGGTTGTCTGTCTTAAATCAGCTCTGTGTATTGTAGCCCTCTATGCAGGGCAGAGAAATGTGTTGGATCAACACATTTGCACTACCTTCTCTTCCAGTTTGTGAGTCATCAAATGGCAAAATTAAAAATGTTCATTGAATGACAGCAGATAAGGCTGGAAACAAAGATGTCACCTAGCCCATACCCACAACCCAGTGTGGCTGAATTACACCTCAAGTGTTTGCCACAGACACTGGTGAAGTATGTTCCTAAAGATAAGCATTGATTAAAATTCCCCAGCCACTACATGTGAATCAAGTGAATGCTCATCTAAAGCCAGCAAGAAAATTTTACTCTGCCCATAAGAAAGACTTAACTGCAAGTTTCAAATTTTAATCTGAGAGATGCGCTTTCAAGCAGAGGAAAAATTCAAGTCAGCTCAATTCCCCAAATAAACAAAGCCAACACAGAATGTAGATAATGTGTAGGTCATGGAAATCAGCATCTAAGGAAGAGCACATGACAAATTTTCAGGAAAAAATGAGACTTTCAAAGGTCCTTTTAAAAGACATCCATAGATGGCGCTGAGCTGTGCTCTACAAAAGGAAATATATCTCTTGTTACATTACTTTATAGTGACCTTCATGAAATAACTGAAGAAAATGTAAGAAAAAAAGATTAATTAAGAAGGATTTTGCATCATCTTTTATGACCCCTATTTACTACCAGCAGGGAATACAAGTAACACCTTAAATAAAACAGATTAATAAATGCAAAAGCACTAAGTACTTGTATGCTATGCCCTACAATCAGTTCTTTCAGAGACTCATTGAATCATAGAATGGTTTGTACTGGAATGGATCTTAAAGATATCTGTTTCCAATTCCCCTGCCATGGGCAAAGACACATTCCACTAGACCAGGTTGTTCAAAGCCCCATCCAACCTGGCCTTGAATACCTCTAGAGATGGGACATCCACAGCTTCTCTGGGCAACCTGTTCCAGTGCCTCATTCCCCCACAGTACAGATTTTTTTCTGAATATCGAATCTAAACCTACTGTCTCTTAGTCTGAATGCATTTCCCCTTTTCTGTCACTACATGCTCATGTAAAAAGTCCCTCTCCATCTTTGTTGCAGATTCCCTTCAGATACTGGAAGGCCACAATTAGGTTAACCCAAAGTTTCCTCCTTTCCAGGCTGAACAAACCCAATTCTCCCAGCCTTTCCTCACAGGAGAGGTGCTCCATCCCTCTGATCATTTTGTTGGCTTCCTCTGCACTCACTCCAGCAGGTCCATGTCTTCCCTGTGCTGGGGACCCCAGAGCTGGATGCAGCACTGCAGGTGGGATCTCACCAGAAGAGAGGGTCAGAATCCCCTCCCTCTCCCTGCTGGCCACTCTGCCTTGGATGCAGCCCAGGATACAACTGGCCACCGGGGCAGTGAGTGCACACTGCTGGGTCATGTCCAGACTCTTATCCTCCAGCACCCCCACGTCCTTCTCAGCAGGGCTGCTCTCCTTCTGGTCATTCCTCAGCCTGTGTTCATACCAGGGATTGCCCTGCAGCACCTTGCACTTGGTCTTGTTAAACATCATGAGATTCCCATGGGCCCAATTCTCAAGCTTGTCCAAGTCCCTCTGGATGGCATTGCATCCTTCAGGTGTAAAAACTGCATCACTCAACTTAGTGTCACAAAAGAGATGTCAAAAAGTGGGAGAGAGTTCAACTGACCAAACAAAAGGTATGTTCCTAAGAATGCAAGAGCACCAAATAGTGCATTGTATTTCCATAATGCATTACTTGAAAATGATCTTACATAAAAAATGTTCCTTTTTTTGTCGGTATGTTTTTCTTTAATAGAAAATTCCCCACATTTCTCAAATTACCGTTTCTTGGACTTTGTGATACAAAGATCCCTTTGCAAAGTAGCTATCTGAGAGAGGTAAAAGGTATATTCTATATTCTTTTATCTTTCTTCTTTGGAAATTCCAGTCTTTCATTAGCATTTCTCATACTTTCTACAGCTTCTGAAATTTTATGAAAGAATCCTCTACTCACACCTCTATGCCATTTTTTGATTTAAAATTTGCTTCCGCATTCTCTTCTTGCCTAAATCTCTAATCTCTAGCTCCTGTTCAGGAACCAAATTTTCCACCACTTTGAAACTCCAGCACATGTAAAAACTGTGCTTATTAATTAACACACATCTTCCACATTTCCTTCCAAGTCCTTGAAGGAAGTTTCCAATACAGAGATCTTAATTCTGACATGATTTCTTTCATTCCTGTTCCAGCAGAAGATATTTTCTTCCCACTTCTCCATTTTATTTTGCCTGCAAGTGAAGCACCCTTTCTACCTGAGATCAGAGAGTTTCCTTTAAGCTATGCTTTGCTGAATTTTCTTTCTGGCAGGCTATAAAGACGTGTTTGATATATGCATCTTTCCTGTTTCTTAACATCAGAAAAAAGGCTGGGTGATGTTTAAAGGTCATCTTTTGCTCATGTAACTAGAAAATAACTAACTGGAAGACCAGTAACAGAAAGCTTCTTCATTACTATCCAGAAGCACAATGCCACAATTGCCTACTGCAGTTAAAATGCAGGGAGGATGGGGGAGAAAACAGGAACAAACAGAATGACCAAATAATTGGTCACTAACTGAAAATCAGTGTCTCACTCCTGATTTCCTCCAAAGAGCCCAATGACTTGTATAGCTGTTAGCTTAATAACTGTGGGTATTTCCAAGGCCTGGGAGCCACAGAGATGTGCACCAAAATCAAGGACTCACAAAACGAGACACTGCAAATGGTGGCTCCCAGCAGATGCCATTCACAAGGGAAGTGTTAGACATGGAGAATATCATCACAGAAACCAATGGAAAACAGAAAACTGAAAGATGTGCCTGTATTTGTTTAAAAAGAAAGTCAGTCATAGATGCATTATAGAAACATGAGCTATGAACATAAAATAATAATGACTGGGGATTAAACAGCCTGTTAAAACTATTTTTTTTTCTCTTGCCTTAATTTTCCATCTGATTAAAATTTCCCACCAAAGGCCCTCAGACTTATGGGGCTTTGATTCTGGCAATGCATTGCAACTCTGGCAGGTAGCCAGCCTTTTATTTTTATCCCTCAGCCCTTTGGTCTTTTCTTCATGTATTCCTCATCCTGCAGTATTTTTTTTCCACTAGTTACAGAACATATGTAAACAACCAGAATTATTTTTGGAGTACAGAAGCATAACATACTCTATTTCTGGTTCTAACAAGAGATCATATTCTTGCAGATTCTTACTTTTTTTCAGTGATTAGTTTTAGGCAAACATTTGTCTGTAAACAGGATACATTTATTAGGTATTTTACTTTATGCTGCTGAGAAACAATCAAGATCCCTAAATATGGCCAAATAAAACTAATATAAATATGAAAATTGTTTTTTATTCTAAATTAGATTACCTTCAGATTGTTGACACACACTGCTGACTTTTCAAAAATATTATCCAAAGATAATATACTCAACACTATGTGCATTGCAAACCCAGCTCCAAATCCTCAAAGACAAGTTTACCAGAGTGCTTAAGAACATAGAAAACAAGCTAAATTGCTTTTCTGAATCTCAAAATGCTGAAGTGCACTCTTAAAGCTTTGTCAACTTTAAGCCTACTTCAATGCAAGGATGTAATACCTACAGCATTTAAATCTTCTTGTGAAACTTAATGGAACTAAATCTTGATCAAAGCTTTGAAATACTTATTCACTGATATTTGTAACTACAGTTAGTAACTCACGACAGGTTTGTTTTGTCTGGATGTTCATTTTAAGGTGACTGTCACTACATTTTAATGTCCAGTTCACATACATCCTACCTTAGATTTACTAGAACCAAATAAAAAATGCCTTTACACATGTTCATGCTTTATTGACTGCAACTTTCACCTATATATCCTCTATAATGTATCCTCTGCCTTCTAAACATGATTCTATTACTGAATCAGCAACTGCACATTTTAAACCCAAGTAAGTCTATAGTAGATTTGTCAACTGAAATTTCCAAATGTGTTTTCCCCCTCAAATAACCCTCCTGTAAAATTCTGCCACTGGGAGACCTCACTCCCTTTTGAGCGGCTTTTATAAGAAAATTTGTACTGAAATAAAATATTTAAAAAATCCTGGCAAATGCTTGTACATTTTACTACTTAGCATGTCACTACAATCATGGAGTCTGATTGCTTTGACAGCTTTTTAACCTGAGCTGTTGACTCCAAGACTCTTCTGTCCTTCCCGTCCCAAATTCTACCACAGAGCCTAACATTATTGAATGTCAAGAACTTCTTCTAATCCCATCTACTTGGTTACAGTTTTTTCCTTAAAGAGTACAATAAATGTAAGACATTCTACATCATTAGTACATTAATGGATATACATATTAGCTGTGTTCTTCATATATTGAAAAAGCATGAAATGCTAGAAATACTCTGAATTAATTCTATATATATATTTGCCTCCTTACTTGTCACAGACATACGTGTGAATATTTTATGGAGTCTCTAAATTGTCCTTTGTGTTTTTGCATTTTGCATTCCCTCTTTTTCAGTCAAATTTGTTGACTCCAGTTGGCGACCTACTTCTTTTATTTCTTTGGACCATTTTGCTGCCAGAGTCATGCAGCCAAAAAGGTAAAAAAAAGGCCTACAACTGTTCCTTCAGACACACATGTTGCTTGTGGTGCTCGCTCTGAATTTGCCAGAAAAAATTATTGAGGGTTATGTATCAGATGAGAAAGAGAGCATAAAACTGCAGATAAGCTCTTATTCTTTGGATGTACTTCTATAGATACTTAGGATGAGTTTATGACTTGCTTTGACATTCTCATATGATGGTACTCTCAATTGATTAATTTCCTTAAAACCTACAGTTTCAAAAGCTTTCACTCTTTCTGTGAACATTCCTCATTAGAGAGAAGCTGTGATGGATTTTGAAACACCTTTTAATGTGTCTATGTAAGTTAATGAAAACACCATTAATAACAAGCAGACCTTAATTCTTGCTCATACATGTGAACAGTAGAAAATTTATCCAAGATTTCAGTTCTGCAAGCTGCAGAAAACCTAGCAGAGACACTTGGGATCTTGTTAAAGATCCAAGATATTTTGCCACTTTTGAGTGAGTATCTGAATTCATCCATTCTGAGTTGCCTCTTTCCTCCTTCCCCAACCTGCCACCCATGCACATAACAAGCTACAAAAGGCTCACATGACCCTCATATGTTGCCCCTTTTATCTTGCTCACAGCATCTTTGATTGGAACTATATGTCTTGAGCACATGCAGCAGGAAGTGTTTCCCAGTAGTCCAACAAAACACAGCAACCCAAATTGCATCTTGCAGCCAGCCAGAAACCCAAGGTAACTTTTGTGGCAAACTGACGGGTTTTTTTTCCTGGAAACCTAAAGAAAGTTCCTGAGTTTCTATTTATATGTATGCTTTTTCAGGATGAACTTCCCACTAAGAATTTCAGTTCATGTTCTATGTATGATACATTGGCCAAGTGTGATTAAAAGCTTTCAGCTGCAGCTTCTACATACCAAAGATGTTCCATTTACTGAGATTCTATTTTTTCCATTAAACAAAAGTTCATTTCCAGTGGACCGATCATATATAAGGTACTCCCTTGAAGGAGCACTGGTAACCACAAAAGTATTGAAAAGCAATTTGCTTTATCATTTGCTTGCTGCAGCCATTTATGGGGGAATTCCAGGTACTTGTTCGTGTCTATCCAAAGGGCAAGACAAGATCTATGTATCTCAATGAGTCCCTATGGAAATTATCAGTATCCTTGATTTCAATAATTTTATCTCTCATTTTAATATAAAACATTTCAGTCAAGAGTCTGCTTGCTTGTCCCCATCTACAAGCTTCTGGCAGCACATACTCAGTTTAATGACAGTCTTGGTTCTGTTCCAGCAGATTATTTAAAAAAAACATTCTAATGAAAAAATCAGCTGTGTTTAAATAGCCACATAGTCCAACCAGACGATTTGAAGGTTTTGGCTGTTTTTTATCTCTTACAGACCCTTATTGAGCCAATACACACACACACACACACAGACAATATTAATGGAGAGCTAAGTAATGTGTTTGTGCCTAAGTGTCATGATCTGCTGAACACATTACAGTAGGTGCACTACAGGGAGTGCATTATTGCTGCTCTGTGTTTCCACAGCCAGGCTTATTCAAGACACCAAGGAGCTTAGCTTAACACCAGTCACCTCAGGTATGCCTTGATGATGTATTTTAAATGTGACTACTTAGAACATAAACAAGCACATGTATATACTTTAATACTTATCAGCAATTTACTGTAAAAAGCAGTAAGGTGGCTGATAAACTGCCACTTATCCTTCTCCTATGTGCTACATATTTTTTGGAGATCCTAACAACAGTGCTGGAGAAAGGACATCAAATGATGCTTAGAAATGTGATACACATTTTCATTTCACACTCCATCAGTTTTTACAACTGGAGCTCCATGAAATGTATGAGAATACTTGGCTAACAGCCATATCTACTGAACTGTAAAATAAGAATCAGATCTCTTTTAGAAAGAGTTTCATTTTTTTTACATGACTAAATCAGATGTTGACCTTTTTCCAAAATATATTGTAAATATTCTGCATCTCTACCCATCAATTAATTTTGAATCTCTGAATAGTGTTTCTACCTGTTTTAACAGATATGTAATCAATTTTTTTTTTTAAAAAAACAGCTTTGTAAAGAAAAGTAAACTGATTCATCCTTCCACTAAACGGAAGAACACTGAATTACATAATTACTGGTGTTTAATGTTTTCAAGTCTAGGAAGTTCTTTCCCCATCTTTCATCTAGAAACAAGAGACAAGTGTATTATTGCCTTTATAGTCAGAAAAGTAAAGCTACAGGCATCAGCAAAAACATATTTTGAATTCAGATTTCAATCTGTCAGAAAAGATTAAAGCTTTTTGCATATATAAATGGGAATGATAAAATGATAACAGATACATAGCATGGAATCATTTTGCTTGAACAGCTGTGGATTTGCCAATGTAGTAAATCAGAAAATGCCTTTTACTCACCTCTGTTAAACCAGAAACTTCTCCTTTTGCTAACGGTCTGCTGATGGATGCAGTGTGAACTCTGGCATCTGATACTGGCTGCCCCTTCATAAAATGTTTCCCAGCTTCATAAATATTCACTTCTACCATCTTACCCATTAACAGAGGATCCTTTGGCACAAGAACCTTTCAAATAAAATAAAGACATAGTCACTAAATACCACAAAGAACATTAGAGTCTCTAGTATCCACTCAGAGAACAGATTTTTGATAAATATCAGAGAAAATCCTAAAACTTAAACATTTTAGTCACCAGCGTACACTACAGCCCCTGGCACACTTGACCACTCAGATCTCCAGCCTGCATTCTACAAGAGCTTTGCAGTGTTAGCTCAGCTCTTTTCAACTCCAGCCGATTCCTTAAGTCATGTTTTTTGATTGATGAGAAAGTTGGGCCTGAATTGCAGCTTTTGAATCCAGACCCAAACAGTTCCCAAGGGCATTTGTACTACACAGTTCTAACAGACTGCTGTAAAGCTTCCCATTTTCATCTCTGTCCCATGACACGTTAAAAAAAAAAAAAATTCTGAGTCTATAAAGGTTTCAGGACAGAAAGTATACCCTTATTTCTCTTTGCACAAGCCTTTATTTTGATTGTGCAGATCCTTTGCAGCTGAGATGCATGATTGACAACGAATGCCTGTAAAAATAGACGACTGTTTCTTGGGTCAGCAACTAATGCCACTCTTTCCTGAATTTGCACAAACAAATGATATCAGACAGTCCCACTTCACAAAAAAAGGCAGCACATAACAGGTGTTCCTAGGTCACACATTCAAAAAAAAAAAAAAAAAGAGCCCAAAATACAGGAGCAACATTTTTTGCTGGAAGAATAAATCGACTTTAAATGGCTTTAAAATAGGTGAGCAGTTGAAAAAGAAAAGTAAAGTAATTTCATGATGAAATTACATTTTTTACACTGTTTACAATGAAAAATTAAATCATGAGGACTTATTTAATAACATTTACTTGGCTCTTATCCACACACAGAATCCCAGGATGGGTCAGGTTGGAAAGGACCTCAGAGGGGTCATCTGATCCAATCTCCCTGTTCAAGCAGGGTCATGGTAGAGCACATGGCACAGGATTGCACCCAGACAGTTCTGGAATATCTCCAGTGAGGGAGACTCCACACCCTCTCTGGGCAATGTGTCCCAGTGTGTGGTCACCCACACAGTCAAGAAGTTCTTCCTCATGTTCAGAGGGAATTTCCTGTGCATCAGTTTACAAAAGGCTTGCTGCCTCTTGTGCTATTGCTTGGCACCTCTGAGGAGAGCCTGGCTCCATCCTCTTGACACCCTCCCTTCAGACAGTGACAGGCACTGATGGGGTCCCCTCTGTCACCCCTTCTTGAGGCTGAACAGGCCCAGCTCCCTCTGCCTGTCCTCATGAGAGGATGCTCCAGTCCCTTGATCATCTTTGCTGTCCACCACTGGATCCATTCCAGTAGCCCCATGTTTCTCTTGTCCTGAGGAGCCCAGAACTGGACACAGCACTCCAGGTGTGCCTCACCAGGACCTTATCTTTTTATCTTGATTCTTTGATGCTGAAATTGAAAAACATTAAAATGGCTACATGTGCAGAGGACTTTCAGAGGAAAAAATCTGTGCCACTCACATTTGGAGACCATTTTTTTGCCAAACACTGCTTCTCCATTTTTACCTATCACAACTCTTGATTGTCCCACTTGGAGGAAATCACCACCAGTGGTTTCCCTTCTTCCCTGAAGGTTCAAGGCATTGATGACTGTAAGCACTTTCAGATCCTAGCACTCTGCTGAGCTTCCTAAGCAACTTCCAAGAAAAGCAGAAATCTTTGCCTTTCAGAGACAGGCAAACTGAGACTAGGCAAACACAAAGCCATAATTCAAACGCTCAGAGAGTGTTACAACGTGACTGGACCACAGTTCTTCCCATGTAATTCATCTTTGGCAAATTTAAAGCAAAGGGAAACTAGGTAGCTGAGTGTATCACTGGGCTCATGACTTCAGTAAATCTTCTATATCCTGATGAAAAAGGGAAGTAACTAAATACAAACACAACTTCAGAAAAAGGTTAAGTGCAAATAACTGGGAGATGCTGTAAACAACCAAGCATCCAGGCTTGGCATACACTCAGAAATTTTTTCATGTAACTATTTGTTAAGAAGAAACCCTCAACAATATTTCTACGAAACTAAGCTATACCAGCAGAAACTCTCATGTTAGCTGTGGATCTGGCAAAGCACTCTTTGGTCCCTTCAGATTACTCTATTCAATGTAAACTGTATCACCTAAGCCTTCACAAATGTCAGCTGCAGCTCTACCACTAAGTCTGTCAGTGCAGCTCTACTGATGCGGGTTTAATAGCAAATTCTTTTAGTATAGATGAGCTCAGTGAAGACAGAATACATTTGATACTATTTGAGTTAACAGAACACTACACCAGGACTCTGAGCTTCAGTTTAAATAATATATAATATAATATTTATACTTTAGAGTGGTTTTCAATTTACTATCATTCAATTTGCTGCTATTAATCTGAGTTACTAGAAGGGATTCTTGTGCTTACCTGGGGAGCAGTAGGATACCATCCTTATGAAACATGCCACACATAAGATTTTAGGGAAAAGATTTGCATTTTCTTAATGGAAGGTATTTCTTCCCTAACAGAATTTAAAATGAGTCCCTACGTGACTATTTGTATTTTGTGAATTCTTTACGAGTCCCAATCATGAGCTGTATTAGGTGCTCTACAAACACAACACAAAAAAATCAACACTTTCCCATACATATTGCTTTTCATTCAATTAATTAAGCTTCCATAAAACAAGCATTGAACAAAAAAGCCCCAAGAAATTTCTTTTTAATCTCTCCATGTTCCTCAACTCTGACTGATAAGCTACAAAATCAAGGAGCATCAATACATAAGACTTAGACAGAAGCTGGACATGTAAGAGATTTATAAAAAAATAAAAAAGGAGAAAGTGAGGAAAAAATAATTAGTGACACTGATATCTAACAGAAACAGATATTTGAAGAATAGCAATGTTACTTACTACTAAGAAAAAATAAATAAATAAATTCTGTCACATAACCCATAACCAGAAGAAAGCACAGACATCATCTATAGCCTCTCGAGGTTCAGAAAACTGAATACCTAATGGTAGCAAAAGCAAACTGCAGACAGCTTAGTGCAAGAAAATGGAGAATAAAATCATGATGATTCAGGAAAGCCAGTTTTATTGGTCTTAAGAAAGTCACGGCTTTTGAGCAAAAAATAACGATTTTGTGAACTGATGCGTGTACTTCCTTTCCAGCTAAGACTTTTTTTGTGGCAAGAATTTACCTACAGGAAGGACAGAGAAGGACATGGCAAAAACTAGGAGGCAGGAATGCCATTTAGAGGGTCCTACACAAGCCTGAGAAGTGGACACACAAAAACATAAGGAGGTTCAATAAGTCCAAGTGCAAGGTGCTGAATCTGGGTGGGGCAAGCGCAGACATAAGTACAGAGGAACTCATGGAGAGTGAGAACTTTCCTGCTGAGAAGGACTTGGGGCTGCTGGTGGATGAGAGGCTGGACAGGAGCCAGAAATGTACACTTGCAGAGCAGAAAGCCAATTGTATCCTGTGCTGCATCCAAAGAGGGGTGGCCCCTTCCAGCCCAAACCATTGTATGAAACAAAACATATCATACTGAAGTGTTAATCTGAAAAAGTTTCTGACTCTTCTATTGTTAGATTTTTTTTTTTTTTAAACTGCATTGCCTGAAACGCTTTTCAGAAAGATGTGTGCAAATTGTCACGACTCAACTATTCAGAAATCAATGCTTTGGGGATACAGAAATTAAAATTACTGCAATAATTAACAGCTTCTTAAATCACGCTGTATACTCAAGCATCCACTGTATATTTCTTAACATAATTTCAAGCAAATGATATTTACAACACAACCATAAAACACAGTATCTCATTAAAAAGTCTTGATGGTCACGTGTTTCCTAGAAAACGCTTCTTAATTCTTTACTAGATTTTTTTTTATCCTGACACACTGTGTTGCTGAGATTACCAGAAAGTAAAGATTAAAAAAAAGTGTTATTTGGTTTATTTAACTGTACCTGCTCATAGAAGGGATTGTGAGCAACGTAATAATTGGAGTCAAAGGATTCTTCTGTTACCAGAACTCTCTGCCTCTCACCAACCTAGAAAACAGAAGATGAGAAGTGACTCAGAAAGCAAAACCAATGAATTATACTGAGAACTGTAGCTACAAACAAATGCCCTTAGCAGAAATAATCAATTTTTCTGAGGAAACTCTGTCTCAGCAAGAAAGTGGAGTAGAGAAAACCCTACTTACAAGAGTCTAAAACTGACAGAATTAAAAGTCAGAATCGAGGGATAGAACTGAGGGGCTGTAATGGTTAACCTAAAATCCAGTTCAGAAATAGAAACTGATTTTTACTTATTAACATGATAGCAAATAAAAATGTCAGAGTGAACCAAGTCCATCACATCTTCATCCACCTAATGAAAAAAATCTGCAGTCAATCACAAAAAGGGTGTCCTTTCTTTAAAAGCCACACTTGTTATTTACAATGCTGGGGCATCTCCTTATCCCCTCCTGATGATCTCATTTCTCATGAGATCACATGGATTTCCATCACAGTGGAGCCAACACTGCATATTACAAAGACTCAAGAAGAAGAGTTTTTAACAACTCACAGACCCAACATATTAAAGGCAAAATAAATACTAGTCTGGAAAGACCTGTACTTCAACTATACTTCGCAGCTTCCAAATGCACTAACACAGTTCAAAGGAAGCACCGATTTTAAAATTAAATGGAAGATGCCAAGACAAATCAGTTGCTTTTAGGGACCAAACAGATATGGAACAAAATTTGACTTCCCCTGAAATTCAAAATTCCCCACATAACACCTCTGGTCTTGTTGATTACTGAGTTTATGATGAAGTGTATAGCTTAATTTTTGCAAACCTGGAAGGACATTTAGCTCACATTTTTAGTCTGAGCCCATCTCTACTTTTTTCCATCTAAATGTGCTCTGGATTATTTCCAAACTATTTGACAAATGCATTCTGAAAATTACAACTGTCTAGCAAGTTAAATTTACTCACTGCTTTTATTATTATTCTGAGACTCAAAAAAGTTTCACATTTTACTCCAAAGTTTTAATACCTAGGAGCAAAATTACATTCCCCTCCCCTCTCCCGGAAAGATTCCCACCACATCCTAGTGGCAGCTGTTAGACACAAGTTTTAAGACCTCCATCATAAGTTCCATGTGAACTCTGGAAGATGCAGAGCAGATAATAATGATTTTTGATTCTTTAAGGTACAAGCAGTAGAAGGTCAGATTAGGATTTTCTCTTACAGTTAATGGCAGAAAATAGAGCTTCAAGAAATAGGAACAACAATGTCACATCTGCTATGTAGTGCACGTATGTACACACATATATAAACGTAAGATACATATATAATTCTTCACTTGCTAAAAAGAAAGACTTCACAGAATAACGCTTGCTTTCCCTTCCTCATGTATTTATTTGGAACATTCCCAAAGTAAACCCTGAAAGGTAAAGGAGACATCAAGCACCAAGCTCATTTCCCCAAAGGCAGATAGACTTCACTCCCCAGAACCACAAGTTCTGGGGCACAGAGCAGGAGGGGCAAAATCCCTGAGTTCCGGACCCAGTAACAGAATCCCAGTAGTAGAAAATATGTATCTTTTTGCATACTTTTAACAGGTATTTAAGACTTGTTTATAGCACATTTAGAATTTCCATTCTCTGGAAAGTCTGCAACTACAAATAACAACAGATAAAACATACTCAAATTTTAGTAAAAATCCAGTGTAACCAACAACATAGTGGGTTTTTTTATAATTGTTTTCAAGGAAACAGTCGTTTAATTTAAATCCCCAGAGGAGTTTTGCAAAACATGTCAATAAGGCACTTGAGATAACTACTCCAGTAATAAGATTACAGAAAACATTTTCCCTAAACTGAGAGGTTTTGTTACTTCTGTAATATTTGAGACCACAGCCTTTAAAAATCACAGCTCAACATCTGCTGTAGCACTGAAGTGCTCAAGTCTCAGATGTCCTGCAACATTATGAAAAAGAGGAGGAGAGAATGTCAGATAAGCAACATTCACCCTTGGGCAAACATGCCCAACTGAAAAGCACGAAGGCCAGCCACCAAGTCATGTCTTCACATCCTATTTATTATTTACCAACACCAAAACTTAGCACATCCAGCTCAGAGAAATATTGGGTCTGTAACTCATTCCTCAGTTGTCTTGTGGCCCCCTGGATCTCTCTGGTCGTAAGTCTGCCTTCATGGTGGCTGTGAACCCTGCCTGTGAGGCAGACTAGGCTACATGTGTTATCTTCAAACTCTGAGATGACAGAATGGTAAGCACATTAGGCAGATAAAAAAATAAAAAATCAGAGGGAAGAAGAAAAGAACACCTGTGTTAGATCATTTGATATAAGCTGTGGTTTCTTCAGAGACATGTTGCCAGTTTTTCTCCGCTTTGCTTCCAGGAGCCAAAAGAGGTCAGGTCTGCATGTCTCTGTGGGCCAGAGGGAGAGCTTCTGGGCTCAGAATTTCTTGGGAATGGGAGGAAATCAGGAAGACAAAACTCATCACATACCATCAAAATGGTGACATTTAAATTGAGGAAGTTCACAGGAGTGAAACAGCCCATATTAATTTACAGTATATGCATATACAGACAGACACACACACAAGACTAGCAGGGCACACTGTAAGGAACGAAAAGTAAACTTGGTAATGGTCCATTTGCTGAAGTTATGGATCCATAGCCTTGGCCAAGGCTGAGCTCCCAGAGAAATACAATACTCAGCTATTTGCAGACTCTTTTGCCATAACAACAGAGAAGGAAAATTCTATTTAATGAGTTAGGCCATTGCGTATTCATGATCTACAAGACTAATTGGCTACAAGCATTTTTAAGACAGAAAATTACTATCTATCCTGCATCCAAGTATAATTAAGAAGAAATGTAAGTACGCAGAACGCAGCTTTGGTATTGAAATTTGTTCAAAACGTGGAATATGTCATCATTTCTGCAATTATTCCCCTGGGATCACTAAGTGCCTAAGTTTCACCTCTCTCAGAATTTAAATATGCAGAAACCAGACATGATATCTAATAACAGTCATAATTATAATAACTTTGATGATTTTTTTCAGGCATGTAGCAGCAGAAGTAGTTCAGTATCTTATTTTTATTCTTATTCTTTCATCTGCTTCCATAGATACACGAGTTCCAACTCTCAGGGAACTACAATTCTGCCAAAGCATCTGGAACTGAGGCAACTCAGCCCTGGCATCGCAATTTGGAAAAGTTTCCAATAGAAGAATTATTTTTTACATTATGGATGACATTATGAAACTATTTATGAATGATAGCAAAAAAGCCTTGCCCAGCAACCTCCCCCATGCCAAAGTGGACTGGTCACATAATTTACACAAAGGCAATTTGCTTTCACCAAAACCACTGCAATGGTTACCAGGAAGTTTGTAAATCTCAGAGTTAATAATCAAATCATTTAGGAACTTTTACTTCATTTTCATTTATCCTACAGGAAATTCTGACATGATAATTCTTTAACTCAGTTTTCCCTTTACCGGAAACCATGAAAAGCAGTTTTTCCAGCTGGCTAATTATATAAAACAAATGAACAGTAAGAAATGTCCCAAATCCTTCTCAGCTGCAGTCAAATTAAGTTTCTTTTTTAAACCAAAGCTGACTGAATCACATAAAACACAAGACCAATTTTTAAACTCTGCAACAGTTGGGTGCCAAGGACCATCCTTTTTTACATGCTTTGACAGAATACTGCTATGTAACATCAACAGTGGTGCCTGCTGTGATTACACTCAGGTAATGTATACCCCCTAATATTTTTTTTCATCAGTGAAGACTATGATTGCACAGTTTGGATTTGTTACTTACTACAGCCAGAGCATGTGGCACATGATCTTTCTCAGCAGTTCCTTATTGCTCTTTAACCTGTATTTTATCAGCTCTTTTAACAGCCTCTGATTGGCTAAAAATATATAAATTAATAACCACTACATTTTTATACTTCTCCCATAGAAGAAAGCACACTGCCCATGCAGCACCTCTACTGATGTAGAGACAGTGGCCAAGCCTTCTTCAGGCAAAATTCAATTCATAGAGGAATTGGTAAGCATGTCTCCATTTCTCTAGAAGGAGGCTGGCTTGGATTCTGACCCAAATCATCATGGAACATACTTAGTACAAGGCTTGGAAGCCACATAAATATCTGCTTTCCTGTATTGGTTATTTAAATACATCTCAAAGCAAGCAATAAAAAATACATACAATCACAATTTATGTGTGCGTGTTTTAGCAGATTATTCAGATTATTCTGACGTACATATTTGATCTTTATTAAAGCATAACAAGGTTTAAGCAAAAGCAATGTAGATAGTGTTTATTCTACATCAGTTTTGGTTATTTCTGTCTTGATTTTTCAGTTGTGGTCTAATTATTTTGAATAAATTTTAGTAATTACACAGACTATGCATTCTTCACCATAAAGCAGAAATGAACTGCTGGACCTAATTTTTATAAATCATGTGAATCTCTCTGTAAATAGAAGCCAAATTTCTCAAAAACTACAATTAAGCATTCTCTAGGTCTTCTGCTTACATATCGTAGGTGTTTTCTCCACCTGACAAAGAAGTCAAAAGTGTGCCACTACCTCCCTGTAAAAGAGACAAAGTTTCTAGAAACTTAAGACATGGTCCTGTTTTGATGATATCAGAACACATTTCTTTTCAAAATCTCCTTTGTACTGCTTTGTTCTGCTATGCAGCACTGCTGCTCCAAAATTAAGGATGTATACATCCCTCCCTTTCTGAAGGGAATCTTAGACGCAAAGCATGGACATGTCTCAGAGCTTTTCGACAAAGTTGTTAGGTATTTAAATGTGGATACTGGAAAGCAGTAACATTAAAATAATTCAGCTCCTGAGCATGACAATTTTTATGCTGGGATAAATATACTTTTCTACTACACACCATAGACAGCTGCCACTTCACTAAGGCTCATGTTACAACGGCTGTCCAATTCCAGATGGGTAAATGCCTCTTTTTTAGAATGTTATGTTCAGTGCATAACCCCACACAGAACTACAGCAACAGAGTGACATAAATATTTAGAGTTCTGTATCTTTTACATCATACAATAATCAGTCAGATTAATCTTTACAACATGTGTCTGGCCCATTTTACCTGAGAAAAGAAACACAGAACCTGAGCACTCCACTGCTGCAGAGTAAGCAGCTGAAGTCATCACATGGATTTCAAGTATTCCTACTTCTTCCTCCCAAACCTAGACAATGCTGTCTCAGTCCTACAATGCCACTAATCAGCAACAAAACCAAAATTCTCAGTGTTTTTCCTGTACTTATATTGCTCAGGGTTTTTTTTCAGCCTTGGAAACAGCATTGGGTGGCTGTCTTCACATACAGGAAAGTATGTATTCAGCTCTTAACTAATGAACTCTGGAAACCCAAGAGAAAAGCAGACAATGCTCAGCAATGTGTCTCATTTCACTGTCAACCAATACAGCTGACTTTGTTAAATCATCATTATCGAACTGCTCTTCTTTAAACAAAGCTTCAGATTTTTTTTTTTAAAGATTGCATAATAAGTATGACTTATAAAATAAAACCTAGGCAAATGGCTTTTTGAAATTTTGTTTTAGGCACACTTGCTTGAGCCACACTGCTCTTTCCACAGCATCATTCAAAATTCAGAATGGACACAGGCAACAGATGCCCACTGAAAAAAACTCTTTCAACCATTTTCCAGGCTGGCTTGAGGCTGTGTAAGCTGGAAGGAAGGATTAGGTACAAATTAAAAGACAGCCAGCTCTAATAGTACACAATCAGCATAACAAAAAGTGCTTTAGACCTTCGGCAGCAGGCACTGCAGCTCATTAACAGCAAGTGAACACCTTCTCTTTGGTCCCCTTATGAATTTGTTGGCACAGTTATGGGGGAGGGAAAAGGTAGGGAGAGAAGGAGGTGAGAGATAGAAGTAGACTGCTTCTGTTTTCTTGGCCCACTGCTCACGCTTCAGGGTAAATAGATCCTTTCTGTTACTGTGCACCTGCATCTGACTGCTTCATTTTGATTTGGTCTCCTGCTGGGAAAATGTAGCTTCTTCCAGCACATACAAACCCTGCCATGCAGCTTAGATGAAAATTATATTCAGAGATGTGAGCGGTGACCTAAAAATGACAACTGGTCCTCAAAATATCTGATTCCTTTTAAATTCTGTAAGCTTGCATTTTGCTTGTCTCTCCTTTTCATTGCCTAGAAAAGGGGTAATAGAAGTAGTATGTTGACAACTCTGTCATACTACATTTCTAAATTTCATTGACTGTGTACAATATTACAAAAGGAAAATAAGTTTTCTGAAATGGGAGATACATATTGCCCCTGAAAGCAGTCTCTCTCGTTGGATCTTTCTGCTGTAAGCCTCAGCTTAAGCAGAAAAGGGCTGAGGTGTCAGAAACTGGCTTTTTTCTGGATCTGGCACATCGTTGCTAAGATGCTGTTTTGCTGAGCTCTCTGCAACACTTTCCACACGTGCAAAATCCAATTCTGACTTATACAGAGGAGTAACCACAGAGCTGGAGAAGTTGCTACAGCAATATAAAATCCTCAAAAACTGGTATTTGAGACTATTAGGTAGCATGAGCACTCAAGAAACTGCCTTAATGTAATACTAGCAACCAAAGCCTCTCCCTCCTTCTCTTTTTCCAATGATCTGACAAACCCCATAAAACTGTTGCAAATATCTACAGAAAAAGTCTAAATAAAATTATCATCTCAAAATAGGAACCAGAAACATCTGAGAAGGTAAAATATATTTGAGGTCTTCCTTTCATATCCATAACATTTCACAAATAAAACAAAAAAAACTAGACAAAGAGTCTACCCTTAAGAAAACTTGACATTAAAAACAAAAGTATAGGAAAATATACTGTCAATGCTGATTTTATAGAATAGAAGATGGCCTTTAGGAGAGTCTTTTCATTTTCAACTTCCAGCCAATTTGGCAATCAAATGGATTATGGTGGCATGAGTAAACAAATATTTGGGTTCTTTAAATTTTATTGTGCTTTTTTTTCCTAGTAACAAGCTAAGCCTGTAGTGAAAAGAGGTAACCAAGCTTAAAAGAATGATGGTCAATGCTAGGAAAGGCCATCCTTATGCTTCTTCTGTGAAATTATTTAGAATTATTTGGATTGGGTGTTTTTGCTGGAAGCAGTTCCTTGAGATACACTGTGTATTTCCAAGTGATTTAAGCACCATATGAAGTGGTAGTTGCTAAGGCAACAATATGCAATTCCTGTTTCAGTGATCTCTCTTAACAGCTGCCTAAGCCCAGGCAAGTATCAGTTATATGAGAATTTATAAATCAGCTTGGTAAATACCCTATCATATAACTTCTCCAGGAACTGCTTTAGGAACTCACAATACCAAACTGTTTACTCAGACGGAAGTCTTGCCTACACTATGGAAATAGAAGTGCTCAGCAGTGGCTCTGGCAGGAGGGTGCTGATGTAGCACAGACTGATGCAAGGCTGTGTTCAGCACCAGCAGCTGTGGGAGAGAATTGCCAGGAATAATAAGGAATAATAATCGCCAGGAATAAAGGCCCCAGCGTAAGCGCCACTTCAGTAAATCGTGGGATGAACCACGGGTTGCTTCCTCACAGACACAACGAAGCAGAAAAAATTTAGGAACAGATGAAAATACTGGATTTGAGAAGAGAGATGACAAAGTGAACACAGCACTGATACAAATCAACAGTCAGTTCTGTCTCCCTTGACATGATGCTGGGATCCCCCTGGTAAGACTGGGCGCTCCTAGAATGCATCTGTAGTCTGATATTTTTTAATCAGATACACCAAAAGGATTGCAAAAAAAGTCTGACTTCTCTCCAAAATATCACTACAAATTTTCTGCTCATCCTACAACTGAGGCCAGTGTTCTCTGTTCATCTCATCTGAGAACAAAGGGAGAGCAGATGGGATAAAAAATAAAAAACAAAGGTTCAAAATGACCCTGTATGCAAAGCCAAATCGAATTGTCCCCCAAAATCTACTAGAAGTTCTATTAATACATTTAACAACACCCAAAATATGCAACATACCATTGTGAGTTAATTAACTTAGAATGCAAAATGGTGGCACTGAGAGTTAAAAAAAAAGAGTATAAATATGTATCAGCTTTCTTTTCAAAAGAATGTAAGAACTCCTCCTGCCTACATGAATCACAGGCTACTAAAAAAAGCATATGAACATCATCAGAACCTGATAATGTTAATGAGGATAGGATAACGATATTATTTTCTTTTATTTTGAAGGTAGACACTATATGATCAAAAATTACACACTTCAGGGGGTTTCTTCAGTCTAAGGCAACGTAAGATCCTAGAACTGCTGACACTTCTAGCAGCATAATGCTGAATGACAAATAACATCAAGGGCTCACAGAGGGACCAAAGTGAATGAGTCATTAAATAATGATAAATGTAGTGTGACTTTATGTTGTTTAGAATTTAATAGCAACTACCGTCAAACTGGTTGGGATGTATTTTACTATCTTTAAACTGTATGCCACTTATTTGCATCTAAAAAAGGTAAGCAAAAGAAACACCTCTTCATTAGCATACTAGAATGATAATACTGACCAATTCTTTATTATCCATTCAAGGAAATGAAATCAGTTCAAGAAAATTGTAAGATAAATCACTTCTGTTCTAAAACAAAAAGAAATTAATACTATGGACTAAATACCTTTCTAATGTCTTTTCCATAACTTACTTGGTTCTCAAGGCTAAGTATAAAGTTAGCACAGGAAACTCATCTGCATGCTGTTGTGTACGCTCAGAACATTACCTTTTGCATGATATCAGAAGAAATATGTAAGATTAAAGGCTTGACTCCTCAGTAAATGCTCTTCAATACCTATTCCACTGTGCCACCTTCTCTTTTAAAAAGCCCTTAAATAGCTCAGACAGTAAGAAGTACTTAAAAATTGGAAGACAATATGAGTTTCTACAATCCTTCAAATTAAGCAGTAACACCCTTCCCTGTACTTGGATCTTAATATGACAGAAAGAGGAATCAGCTGTACAATTTAATTGCAAGGGAAATAAATTATTGAGACAGGTCAACAAGAAACACACTAGAATTTCTAACCCAGGTGTTACAACCAAATAATAAACTTTTTAAATGAAAAAAAATTACTGCTGATGTCAAATATTTTGTCTGCAGTTCTGTGCATATCACATCACATCACTAATCAGACTATTGTGCTCTCACCTAGCAGGTTTCCAATTCCACTCCAAATGTACTGGCTATTTGATCAATTAAGCCAACAGAATGGTTTGGACATACACACTAAACAATGCTATACCTAGACAGGCCTGAAACTTCTTATGGTACAAAGTCTTTGCTAACAGGAGAGAGCTAGGAAAAAGAATGATCAGCAATTGTGTGACAGATCTTTTTAACCCTCTGTGTGGGTATGGCAAGAGGGGTGATTTAAGAATACATGAAAATAGGGATTCAGAGGGAGATTTACAGGTTGTTCAGGAGTCTTGAGCACCCAAGGAAGGAGAGGCCCTGCCTATATGATTTTTGCAGACCATCCACAAAGGAGGTTGACAGTTCTGAAACAGGGCCTCAAGAATAAAGGATCTTCTTATGCCTCTGTGAAAAAAGCCTGCAAATACAGATGGAAATGTGCCATGTAAATACAGCAAATCTCCAAGGAAAAAAATATTTCAAATTTTTATTTATGCTCCTTCCCTTTCGTAAGTAATCTCCCATTAATCACAGTCAAATTGCAACAGAAAATCGCAGGCACAGGAAACAAATCACCATTTATTAAAAGAAATGTATTAATGAATGTGGCACACTAGGCAGAAATCACTGTTGTATTCCCATGATTGCTGTAAATGCTATATTCTAATGTTCTCAAAGCCTGACTTATGATGGAATCAAAATTAGGTAGAAATACACGTGAGAAAAGTTCATTTTCAACAAAACATTTGTTTTTGCTGTTGTTTTCGGTCAATCTTGGATCATATCAGAAGGTCAGTTGTAACCAGCATTTTATTGTCCTGCCCTGCCCTTTTCTTCTTCTGTGTTTCCAGCTTTCAGAGTACTATTTTCCCCATACTTGACTGGAATGAGAAAAACTGAGTAGGACTAAACAATGTTCCCACTCCTCAGAAGAAGTGTAGACTAAGAACTCAAGAGCAGCAAGATTTCTCCTGGCTTCTTTCCTCCTGCCTGATTTTACTGATTTGCCCAACACATAGGTTTATTAGACTTTTCTACCATGCCTGCTTAAGACAATTGCTCTTTTTGTTTTCCCTGAAATTCATTCTGCTCCTGAAGGGACTCTATGAACCTGTCTCATGTACGCAAGAAGAAACGCAAACCATTGCTTCCATTGCTCCATGTCGAGATGCTCCAAACATGAAGGAGGAAAACAGATGCCCCCATGAAAAAAAACTTACTCTTTTCCACTTTTAAAATCTACTCCCCTTTCACCTCTTATACCTCTTCCTCTATTGTACACCAGTAAAGGCAACAAAACCATAAGCTGCCAGATTCCAAAGGCCAAACATTAGTAATTAACTTGAAACTGAATTTTAAACAACTGACATGGGACACAAAATGAGCCAGGCCTAGGTCTTTTTAGTCCCTCTTACACTTTAACAGCCAACTATGAATTCTCCAAAAAGACTTCTGCATGAGAATCAGCCTTGCATCATTTGTATCTTACTTCTCTGTCAGAAATAGCAAGAAGAGTATAAGTTACTTTCTGTGAGGTGACCACATAAAACAGGTATGCAAGACAAGAGAAAAGAATGATATTTACATTTACACTGTTTTGTGAAATTATGAAGTTGCCTGGCTGGCAGCTGTAGCTGGGTCCCTCAACTATACTGGTGAAGAGGTCTGTGCTCCTGGAAGTTTCACACTGCACAAAGAAATATTGTCAAGAGAGCCAGCATGATGTCTGGAGTATTATTATAGCATACTATAATGAGAAAGAAACGAGAATGAAGCTAGCTGTCCAAAAATAAGAAGACTTTAAAAAAAAATTAATGGTTTAATGGTAAAAAAAAAAATTAGGACTGTTCTCCTAAAGAACATGGCAGAAATGGCACCACAATTCACCACACTAAAAAAAGTCCAATCTTCACATAAACTAGTTACTTTGATCAGTTCTAGCTAACATAACGTTTCTACCAATATCCCCTGCATCCAAGTGACTCTCCACATATTTGCACTTTCATCCTACTATTTTTCCTAGCTAATACGTCAAAAACTATACAAACACCGCAGGGTCACACAGGTTTCTCAGGCTCTAGAAACTTGACAAGGATTACAGTAAAGCTGGGGATTGGTGATGGAAAACTGCCCAAATGGTGGCAACAGAACTAACTCAGCAACACAGAGGCATTGCACTGATTTTGCAGAATGAAAGGACAATTTTTGTCCAAACAAAGAGACACTCCACTCAACCTTCAAATAAACATTTTAAGTGAGAATATCACAGCAGCTTTATCATTAACATGAAGTTGGGCATGCCCTTATACTACTTTTTAGTTTTCAAGATCATAAATGAAAACAACTTACAAACATGTCTGCCAAAAGAGCCCTGCCATTTTATATAGTGGATTTTGCTATTCCATCATGCTTGAATATAGCTTTTACTTTTTTTTTTTAAGGAATACTGTTAAACTCTGAAGAGTGCTTCTGATAAAGGAAATATTTGCCCTTTCATTTGTTCTGTATAATCAAGGACAGAATTTCTTCAGGTAGTATGAGATAACATTTGTATTTGAAGCATTTCAAAAATATATCTTTCAACTTCTGTCATAAAAATTCTGACCATGTAATAAATTTGTCAAACATTTTTTCCAAATAACTTTCTTTAAGCTGCAGTACAGTGAGATAAGCTAGAGTGTGTGTCACAAGTGATATGATGGTCGTTCTAAAGGCAAAAAAAAAGGGCTCCTAAAGCAAGAATTCATTCTAGGTTTGTCCCAGGTTTTTTATTTTTATGAAGGCCATACGGCAAGGCAGGAAATTGAAAGGCTCATGACTGCAGTACCCAGCAATCCTCACGCAAGACAAGCCTGATGCTGCCGAACTCCAGTATTTATGAATGACATTAACAAACGGGACTGATTAAAAGAAAACAAGGACTTCATACAGAGGCAAGGAAGATGAGGGGTCTTGGTAAGTCATGCAATAATTTTTCTCTCATATAAAGAGTCCATTTCTAAGAAAGGGCCTAACTCACAGGTTTACCTTTATTGGTAATAATTGTGCACAGTTGATATTCCCTCTGCTCCAGGGTTGAAGAAGAGGTAATGCCTCACTTTCTAGGAAATTATTCATGACCCAGCTTCAGTGAAGAAGAGGTTAGCCTCTCAGAGAGGTTGAGATGAGTTATATGATCCAAACTCAAGAGAGCATGAAAGAAATGCAGAACCTGGGAGAGAGGATATGCCATTTCATTTACACAAAGAGAAAGGAGATTGAATGAGGAAAAAGTCAGCAACAGAAAATCTGTTTATTAAGAAAGCAGATCAAGTAGAACAGAGTATCTGGAAGGGCTTTTTGCAAAACACAGATCAAATAGCATTATCTGCTCATACTTCAGGCTTCTCATGCATCAAGTATAAATTATTGCATGGAAGAGAACATGCTTTCAGAATCTGTTTATTGAAGAGAGTCAGGCAAAGAGTTTGCTGCACAGCTCTCAGAAAGAATCAGCTTTAGGCCTTGTCACATCAATGATTTATAGGGTGACACTAGGGAAATCAATTAAGCTCTCTACGCGCCCCAGTTTTCCCATCTGTAAAATAGGGGCAAGCTGTTATTCAAGGAGAATGCTTTCCCATTTTATAGCATTCCTTGTGTTTGGGTGTTTGTTATTTTTTTATTTTTTACACTGTTCAAAGTATTACTCTTATGTAGATGTGTTTTTATTTTAGCTTTGGAATATACCTTTTCTTGCTTCATTTTAACTGTTTTGGTTTTATATAAATTCATTCTATAATTTTAGCAGCAAGATCAAAAATATGGTATACAATGTGAAGGGAACACGTACTTTTCCTAGAACACAGATCTTTCAGGAAGCTATTAAATAAATCTCATGATAGGCATGAACAGAAAGTCCAAAGATAAGGAAGTCAGACAAACGTGGGAAACTGCTATTTATTTTCACTTTAATTTGCTTAACAGTTTTGCAGCATTTAGCACTTCAACATTTAGTAATTATTTGAAAAAAACTGCATGAAAAAAATTTGACAAAATACAGTCTAATCCTCAGGCATCTTGAAAAAAAAAATAACATGGCTGTCCTTGGGCTTCTTGTTTCATAAATTTTCTTCATTTGTTCTTTGGTATCCACAGAGTAAGAAATTCACCATTCAGAAAGAACATATAAATAAATACCTTGCTGAGGTTTTAGACTGGAAAAGGAAACTGAGTCCAGGGCATTGGTAGCCTTTCTATTCCTACAGATAGAATTAAAATACACTGGTCACAGTTGCCTTCTTTTTTATACCATTCTACATTGCTTAAAAATGGGGTTAAGGATAGGAAAAAAAAAAAAAAAGTCGTTCAGAAGCACAGAGATCTAATTATTTATGAATGACTGTCAGGAGGGCTTACATCTATACAATGCTTTTGCCTGTACTAGGAAATTTACCCTTTTGCCTGTAGAGGTAATAATGCATTCAACTTGTAGTGTGAAGAAAGAAGCTAAGGAAATATTTTAAAATAAAGTTTCTCTTTCAGTATGAAATGCTGCAATGCTGGCTTAGGAGGAAGCCAGAGCAAATGTGATTGGCAGATACAGTAATAAGGATTTTTTTTCTTTCCCTGCCACCTGAGCCCTCTGTTACACTGTGACTTGCATGAAGGATAACCATATAACTGTGAGGCCATCAAAGTCTGACTCCAGCCCTGCCATGGATTTGAAATTCTCCAGCAGACAGCAAATTTCAACAACCAGGTTCTTTAATTATAGGAGGACTGGGAGATTAATTTAATGTGTTTAGATACTTGTCTTGCCATTGCAAATGTAATCTTCTTACTCAAGACACATCATCTGCCTTGGGCATTAGAAAGAAAATTATTATTCTGCTATGCATGGAACGGTGCACAGGACATTGGCTGAAAATAAAGAGAAATGATGGTAAAGCAAACATCAGTTTGTGGTTACACTGAATCCTCGGCAAATGGCAAATGACTCTGAACTGGCAAATCCTTTTATCATTGCAGTTTTTACAGTAATCTCAAATCTCTCCTTTATCTGCTTGTTTTTTGGCTTGTTTAACACAGAGACTGATGATCAGTGAAGCAAAAGATTTAGTTTAAAGGTGTCAGCTAATATCTACCACAGAGCTGCCATTACTCTTCAAACTGGCTTTGCAGATAAGAGCTGGCTGCTCGCTGGGTGGCCACAACTATATTATTCGAGAAAATATCTTAAGGTGTTCATATTGGCAACTGGGTTACAATGGATGTGTCCAGAAATGTTATCTAAAGTCACTGAGAGGTTAACAGCAAATATGTACGCTTTGTATACAAGATACTATTCCAGGAGAACACCATGGTTGGGTGGTCTGATTTAAGCAAACCAAGTTGAGCCGTATCATGGGGATGTCTATTTTTATTGTTTCGTTTTGTCCTTAACAGATAACCCTTTTGGCTTTGTTAAATATAGGGTACTTTCTGTTTTTAATCCCATGGCATTATATTATTAAATAAAACACTGATCTTTGTAAACCTCCCTTTAGTTGATTTAGTCCTCCTTCTTCCACAGGTTGCTCTTTACACAAACTACACTTTCTCCTCCTTGGACAAAGCACTCTGAAATGCTGCTGCAGCTCATTAGGATAGTGCAGTTTTATATCCAAAAGCAACGGTGTAAATTATAGACAAAGCCAGTCTTGAGTGCAATCTGGAGACCTGAAGTATGTAGCTGGCCAGGTGACACTACGTGGCTTTCAACAGTTCCTGGTTACAAGGGAGAGTGTTTTGCATTTCTGACTGCTCCAGCTGAGCACTTACATGCTGGAAGTCACTATTCTCACATGAAATTCTGAAAATATTGTATTATTGTTCATGTGTGTGTTACTGAAATACCAGATCACATAGTAAAACTGATTTTACATTAGCCACTTGAGTAACATTTTTGTCATTTAGGTTAAGATGAGATAAGATATTTCAAGTAACAACAGTCAATGTTTTCACAAAACCCGTTTGAATCAAGATCAAAACAGCACCTACTTGTTTCCACTGCACTCATGATTTGAAAGTCATTCTATTTCTTGTGCATTTGCCTGAGTCCGTTAAAAATAAATGATCAGTTTAAACAAACAATTTGAAAAGAAAAACAGATAGAAAAGCAAAGTCTATTTAGAACTTCAATGTATTCCAAAGAGAATTTCAGTGAAACTTCATAATTTAAATAAATTTTTATTTTATGACAGACTGATGCAGCCTTTCCGAGAATTATTTCCTTTAAAGACAATAATTGTTGTAAAGATGCATGGCACAGGGGAAAATGGATTGTGAGGACAAAATTCTCACTAGGAAATACTAAAATTAGAGTAGGAAGACTGTTGTGTCTGTCAATACTTTGCATTGCATACACCTGATATTTGGGCTATGTAATAAATACTCATCAGCTTAATCAAAAGGAATCTGTTTAAAAACAGAAGGACAATTATTTAATTATTTGAAGAATGCAGGGATTCCTCAGTACAAGCGTACTAGAGCCGCACATAAACTGTACATATGGATGAAATGCAATAAATCAGACACAAAAAATAACTCTTGAAATAGACAGACTGCTTCTTTACAGAATGTAATGCCACATATTTCCCTGCTTTCCTAGAATTCCAATGACAACTTTAAGCTTTTAGAGTAATGGATTTCACCCCTTGAATACATGCCACAGAAGGCTGAGGGAGGCACTGCACAAAGTTCACTACATAGGCTGGAAACCTAAACATTTGGTTGCATCCTATAAAAGAAACACATGTACAGCAGATCCATCTGACAGACATTTTCACACTTATTTTAGAAAATCTCTTCAACTTCCTCATCATTTCAGTCTACATTTAGTTCATTACTAAGTCCTGCAATTGCAGAACTAAAATTAATCAGAATCCCATTTACTTTCTGAAGAGCACTCAAAAGTCTATGATTTTAAATTAATTTATGCAAAGAGAAAAGCTCTTCTCTTTGTAAGTATAATTCTAAGCCATATAAATCGAAAGTAAAGCTTTAAACCCGTAATGACCCCTTTTCCATCCAGTCTTAAATGGAGTAATTAAGCAATAACTTCCATTCCATCTAAGTACATGCAGCAGTGATGGGTGTCTGCTTGCTGACTAAAGCCTGAAGCATTTAATTGACCTGTGGGAGCTGATTATTGCAAGTACAGTCATATGGCATAGAAGCTATCTACTTTTTGCTAGAAGAAATCTTTCAAAGTAATTAATAATTTTGGTAATTTAAAAAGATTATGCATAGCTATTCACTCTGAAGAGACTTAAGCTGTAGTCAGCAAGCCTGCTACAGATTTTTAAAGATAATAATATCTGTAGGTGTACTCATTTGGGTTGTAAATTTGACTCTTCAGAGTAATAGAACAAAAATGAGTCATTGGCCAAGGGCTCAGTTCATAACTCGGGAATTATCTCTGGATTTGCCTGGAGAGACTGACAACAAGGAATCCCTCACTGACTTTGCTTCAAGCTGATGTTTGCTATTACATCCTTGCAGCAGTGTTTAGAAAAGTCCTAGGTAAATGAAATTCATACAAATGAAAACAGAATGCATGCTGTTTCAGCTACCCTTCACAGCTGCAATCAAGAACAGGCCAGTGTTAAGACAGGCAATCTTCTTGAAGCATGTGCTCCAAAGTCACAAGACCACTGAGCCTACAGAGATATCACAGTCTCCACAGATAATGCAACATAAATGCACCTTCCTTGGCCCACCTGCACTGCACACTCAAAGAGGATATAAACTGCTGGGTGAAAAAAATTGAAAAAAACTCTTCTGCAAGAAAGTGACAATGTGAGAAAAGAAGGAATGTCAAAGACATTTGTTTGGAAGTTCTCCTCTGTCTGAAGAACAGCAAAATAAATTCACTGTAAGAATTATGTCCATTGCTTGCTGTTAATAGATAATTTCTCTGGAGTACTGGGATTGAAAACAGATTAATATTTTCTTAGCATCTCAATGCCCAGATGATGTCTTCAGCTACACTTTTTAAAACTAAGACAAATTACAAAATGTAAATATCCAGTCACAATCATGGAGTGCTTAGCATATTAGAAGATGAATACTACTTGGTTTTCTACCTAATAATGCACCTAAAAAAACAATTGGGTCCTAAAACATCTTGGAAGAGTGGAGAAAAATTGTTAGTAATTTTCATAAGAAAAGCAAGCTCTTCCTAACCAGTTTCCTCGAAACAAAACTCGTCTCATAGAACAGCTGAAAAAGACCCAAAGGTCATTGAAAACGCAGTTCAGCAGTCCTCAAGGGACTGTCTATCCCTTGGCACTAACACGGACCTTCAGATGGGAGTTGATCATCATAAGCAGCTACTTAAGAGATAACACTGACCACACAGGCCTGGTGGAATCCAGACTATTCAGAACTCATGGTCACAAAATGACCATGCTCAATTTGAAAAAGGAAAGCTTAACAGCCAATTGTTTTCTTTTGATTAAGGACTGGGATGTGGGAAGGAGGGGTATGGTGTGTTTGTTTGTTGTTGTTTTGCTGTTTGCTTTTTTTAAATATCTGTCAAAATTTAGGGGATAAGAGAACAGTCCTAATACAATAAATACTCCTTGGTAAAGCACTTTACACAGAATAACATAAATTACCATTGAATAAGATTCTGCATATATATATGTACGGGACAAAAGCATTGTCACATCCTGGTAATGAAATGGGAATTGTTTCTAAGAGACAAGCTGCAATATCTCAATTTGTTGGAAGCATCAGATGGAAAACTTCAGCTATCAGTTACACATCCATCTTTATTTAATATATTCATACATGATCTGGAAAAGGGAGTAAGTAATACAGACTTTAAATGCATGGAGGAGATAAAAATGGAGGGGATATGCAAACACTGTTAAGAGAAAACAAATTGAACTATGTATAGAAAAACAAGATTCCCATTCTGAAAATGTCAACTAATCTATTTGGAAATACATAATCTGAAACACAGATGCTCTCTGGGAAACTTGGAAAGCAACAATGCTGAAAAATATTGTTGGGAGGACAGAACACTGGACATGAATTTGTAAAATGACACAGTAGTGGAAAATAACACAGACCTACATTATATTAGAATAAATACACATAGTATTTATATAATGAGTGTGGCACTAAGCCACTAAACATTCCTTCAGGGCCTTGGAAATAGAGAGTTGTATTTTTTTACTCTGAAAGCCATAAGGACTATCTCATTTCCCTTCGTTTTTGAAAGTTTTACTAAATTAAACCTACACTAAGCTAGAAAACACTGCAATTTTCTAAGGCTGGTTTTGCCAATATTGAAAAGAGCAAAATGCACAGACAAATGGCCAATCAGATGTGAGCAATGTTCTACTTTGTGGTCACTGGACCCAGGCTAGGGCTTTCCTTTCCAGAAGTTAAATTACAGAAAGATTTTGGAATTCTGAGAGAAACAATTGATATGGGAAATCTGGAGCTGACAAGTAAAGAGGTGAGATCACGAGACTGACAAAGACATGGAGAAAAGAATAACAAGAACTAATGAGGCTGTGCAGCACCTTTGGAAGATATGGTAGGGCAAAACCACTTGACAAGGAACCTCAGTGTATGGATTAGTTAAAACCACACCAATAAAAATATTTTTTAAAAAGTCCTGTGCCACAAGAACCTTTATTATTGCATGATACATCACATATATATGTGATATTTATATTATAAATACATATAATTATATTCATATTTATGATATTTCATAAATAGAATTCTTTCAATATGTAGCTTTTTTAGTATTGTTTAGTTTGAATATGAATGGCATTCTACAAATGCAAGTATTTCTCAGCATGCATTTGAATTTTTTCTTAAAATTTCTACTGCTTTGGTTATCCTTTGAAGTATGCTCCTGCTGCAGCATGTACTGCCTTTGAATGTCATGTGGCATCAATGCCCTTCAGAAAGAATACAGAGTTTTACCTTGAAATTGGATTGTCATATTTTAAAGGAAAATATTTTTATTTTCCTTCCTCCATCCCATCAACTTCAAATGATGCTTAGTAGCTTAGAAGCCTGTCTACCATTATTTCCACTTGTATTAGTAGTTTGCTTGTCTTGTTTTCTTTTTTTTTTAATCAAAGTAACTTTTTCAAAATTAAGGAATACTAGATGCTGTCGTTTCATCCCCATTTGGGTTTGTGAAATATTGGAGTGAATTGTGCTGTTTGTTATCTAATCTCTATAGCACCACTCAAGTACAAGTGATCATGAAAAGAGAATTCTGTCCAAAAGAAAACCAGCCAAGACTGTTTTACCTAGCACTAATTTTTACCCCTTTAACTTGACTGCAAAAGTTTGTGATAAAAAGAATCAAATAAACTGGGTATATTTCTCAGAAATCCATTTAGGTGAGAAATGGATGCTTAATCCTGACATATTTTGACCTCTCTTGATCATCTTCATAATTTATATGGAGTGGGAACTGTCAAAACCACCCCCATGCTAATTATGTAAAAATAATAGGCAATATCTTTTTCAGCTTAAATATAAAAAGAACTCTGGCAAGGATAAAGCAGCAACGAGATGGGAAATCAGCATGTGCTCATCTTTGCTGACCCACCCTTTAACACCAGTGCTTCTCTTTTAACTGCGTCTTTCACAGAAACCATCACAAATGAGGCCAGCTCTGGGTTTGCATTACACATGCAGTTTTTCAGGCAGTACTGGTTCATACTCTCTGATGTGTTATGAATACACTGTTGGATGACAGGAGCCTTATAAGATGTCAATCAACCAAACTATTCCAACTTTTAGATCATATATTCATTGAGCTGCTCAGATCATAATGAGAAGTAGTGGAGGAAGTACAAGTTCTGGTATTTCTAATGCTGATTTGCTCATCGGCAGCTGCAAAAGTCAACTTTCTAGACTCTGGGGGCAAAATGAAGATCCAGTCTACTATTATTTTCCTCTCTGACATCAGCCAGCTCTCAGACAACGAAAGTTTTAAGCTGTCTAGTAGCTAGAATTCAGTCTGGATTCAGTGAAACCTTACTGGAAACATTTGCAAGAGTCACCTTCAGCACGAATACTCTGTCTCAGCTGACAACCCAGCTGTATCCCCCAGATATACATCTGTATACTTTAGGGAGTAACTAACAGTAATCTTTAGCTGGCAAAAGACAGCAGCCACTCTTGGAAAGCTACTTCAGCTACAATTGCCTGTGGTTACTCTTGCCAACTCGGCACTCACAAACTGTCCTCTAGCCCAGATGACAAATAAATAAAGGAATATTTTGGAACTTGTGCCTGGCTTGAAGATCAAATATCTAAAAAAGCATTAGCACTAGCACCAATACTACGTTGCCATTCATCTCATTTTACAGATGGAAAGGCTGTGACTAAGCTGAGAATAAATATCTAAAATTTAAGAAACTCCACATACAGCTTCCCAGGATATTCAGTCCATAGGTGTGCTAAGCACAGGCAATCTTGGCAACCAAGGACACTTGCTCTGTAGTGAATGTGCCCAACAGAACTGTACAGTAGTTTGCCATCCTGAAATACTGAACAATTTCTGAGTCTCACTACCCAAAACCTGTGTCCCAACAAACCTTTTTATAGATAAATGAAGTTATTTTCTGCCTTTTAAAATAGTCCTTTTAGACTATTTAATCTCCAACTACAGTGACTAGAAATATTTTTAGAATATGTAAATTGTGCTAAAAAATCCACTTTCTTTGAAGGCACTGGAAAAAAAATATCCCACTTTGAAGTAGAAAGAGACATGGTAACAAAAATATCCCCAAATCTTAGCAGTGCTTGATTTCTCTCTTAATTACATTTCTGAGTGATCAAATTCACATATAACTTCAGGGAGTCTATCTGAAAGCAAAGATCATTTAGCCTCAGCCATAAAGCAAAAATAAATCTTTTATATTTCTTTATTCATACCCTCACATTTCAGTTCAATTTGTGTCTAAACAAGACATGTCCCTGTCAGTTTACGTTCACAGTTCACCCTCATCTTTAACCTTAAATCTAAGCAGAGCTGATAACCTCTCTTTCAAGTCAACATGTATTTTGTTGGATTGATCCAACCCCTCTGTCTTTAATAGAACTCAGCAGCAGCTGGTTTCAAACTGCTTGAAACCTTGGAGATCAAAGTTTGATGAACCACTGTCATTCTCCCAAAGAATTAAGATCTGTGAAGAATGTATGTACCTCCTCAGGCTCAGATTTCAGAAATACAGCAACTGAAGTGAGGAGACATTGTTTATGAGAGAACCATGCCAAGCATATTCACACTGCTGGACTAGGTATTTTCAATTAAAACAAATAGATACTTTCAAAAAAGCTGTACAGCCATCCTCACAAGAAATTAATTTGCTAGAATTTGCAAGACAACTGGATTCTTCAGAGATAACATTGATGGAAATTACTCACTACTAGTAATTAAAATAAAGAGTACACGGCAGTGCAGAATAATGTGATATCCTGGATTAAATTAAGATTTTACATATATATGTGAGTTGCTCTTTTCCCTTTCCAAACTACCATTCAGTATGTAGAAAACTGACATACTGGCATAAACCATACGCAATAATTTGGAGTTTCTCCTGTTAGCCAGATGCCATTTATCAAGATACCTTTCAGCAGTGCTCAATATACCACAGAGCTTTATTAATAATCATTAGGTTGCCCTTCATCATCCTATAGGAAACACCTACTACCTGTTTTGATTGCAACCTACCTAACCAAAAAGCATGACTGTCAGAACCTGAAGAAGTCTGATGAAATAGAGTGAAGCAAGACCCCATTTAAAATATTAAAAAAAAAAAAAAATTAATCTCTGTAAATTCCTGTTTTTCGTACTGGATGCTTTGAAGTCAGGGTAGACATCTGCATTTATGTGTTCAACTAGCAAAAATGGTGATTCGTATTTGCTTTCATTTTTAAATGAAAAGATGCTTTCCCTTAACCCTAAAGTTAAGAAATTTCCTCCCTCCCTCCACCTTTTGTTGTATGATGACAACAAATGCAGTTCTTATAGATTTACTGAAGTCCTGGGTGATGTATTACACAACCTAATTAAGATACATGGAAAGTAATGTCAGATTTGCATTTTTCAAATGCCGGATTTATAAACAGCCATTTTCACAAATGCAAAATATCTTTATTTTCAGCTAAATTCTTCTCTGAATTGACATTTATATGTGTGTGTCTGTGTACCACCGATCATTCATAATTTGAATTTGCTCTGCCACATACATATATATATACAAACACACACATACAAATGCACACACAGAGATGCACTCTAAATCCCACCCTGAATGTGTAATTCTTCCATCATCACCATTTATTTATCATATAGTCCTGGAAGACCAATCTCTCTTCCAGATAATTCACATACCATATGCAATCTCCAGTGATAGAAAAGAAAAACCCCACCCTAAGAAAACAAACAAAAAAAGCCAGCAAAAGCACATTATCCTTTAAGGATCAAAAGCTGCAAGAAAGGAGAACAGCTGCATCAGGATTTTGTATGCTGAGCTTTACTCAGGGTCTTTCTCCCCCTCCTGCATGCTGTGCAAGTTCAGTCACCCTAACACAAGAATGGAGTTGCTACATCAGACTCACCAGTGTGTGTGAAACACAAATTCCTTCTTCCAACACAGGGGATTTTTACAAAAAGCCTGTACACACACCTTAGTGGACTTCTCGTCCCCCAGACATTTCTCCTCCAGGCAACAAACACAACTGATTTGTTAGAGCCAGCAAATTGAACATGTGCAAGAACACCCATCATTCATAAACACAGTGCCTGATGTGTTGGCTGCGCTGTTCACAGATCAGGCAACAATCAGTGGATAAAGTGGATTTAGGTAGAAATTTAACTTTTTCAGTTAAAGCAATAGAGCATATGCTGTGGAACACCAGGTCCTCGCATTCTTTACATGATATCTAATGAATCATATTGCTTATTTCTGCTTGGTTTATTGCAGGTTTATTTTTTGTGCTGCTAGTATGCTATGTTTTGACTAACTTTTTCAATTGGCTTCCTTACTAAGGATCCTTATTAGATTAAAAGCAGCAAAAGCAAATCTTACCTTGGCAGCAAACAATTTATAGTTCAGGATCCTCTACTCAGACGCAAACAATGAAATCCTTATTCAGAATACCAGATAATTATGAATATCCAAGCTTACCACTTGTACTTTTTCTTGTTTGATGTTATTTGATACTCTTCAAATTTTCACAATGTAACAGAACAAAATTTAAAATTAATGGATGTAGAAAAAAGGAATTATTAGTATTATTAGTCGAATTATTATTAGTAATATTATTAGTATTATTATTAGAATTTACTTAGCTACTTTTTAGAGTGATACATATTTAACTGTGAAATGCAGTGTTCCTCAGTGTTCTCAAGTCCATTTATTTAAGTTTACAGAGTCCTAGAAATAATAAACAAAACATTACATTTGTTGAATTATTTTCTATAATGCACTTCCCGTACTGATGATGTCAAAGTTGTACAAATGGCAAACAGAAGAAAACAAATCTTTGGCAGCTCTGAAACTGCAATACTAATGGGATATCCAGCCAGATTGTGATAAGAGATGTTAAACTCTGAACTCGGATCTCCATCTTGAAGTCCAACTTCATTATGCAGCAAATGAAGAGGCAAACTGAAATAGAAACTTTTCTTTTCTTTGCTGAAAACATAAGCTCAATATCTTTGCAATTCAGACTCTACAGTCATACTGCATACTGTCAGACAAATTTTAAGGGAATTATTTCGATTCTACTTTCTAAATAAGATGTTTCTTTCCTATACTAAGTAGATAAATGCCGTACAGTAGGGGGTGTTACAGGTATCAATCTTAGGAAGAATCTCTTTACCAATGTTAGTAAGATCAACACTACACATTTTTAAATCAATCTTATGCTGAAGAACAAATTCATTCAGCTCTTCTTTTTAGGACAAAAAATTTATGATAAAAATCATCAAACCCTTGTCAACAAACAACATGGTTGCAATAATCTGAGCAGTATATTTTGAAACTTCAAATTCAGCCATTTTGTCCCCATTTGCAAACCCAAGACTATCTTGGCAAATCCCTGAAGTCACAGGTTATTGAAATCTAGAGAAGTGTATTGGGTCTGGCTGAGCTGAAGTTGTCCCTTAGCAGCCCTCACATTGTTGTGCTTTGCAATGATAGCTGGAAAGGTGCTGATAACACTTGTGTTTTGGCTACTTCTGGGCAGGGCTGGCACAGCGTCGGTGCTGTCTCTCTAAGATTCCCTCCACACCAAGGGGCTGGGAGTGGGCAAGATCCATCTACTACAAGAAGTAGATGTTATGGCCTGCTATGGCCTGTTACCTGAGACTCAACATATCACAGTATTTCACATGCAAAAACCACAGACGTTGCTGGGGGCGGGGAGATGCAGAGCAGTTTAACACTTACTGAGGCACAGCAGTGCTTTGAAGAGCCAGCATTCAGGAAGCAAGCTTCCTAAAGGGCCACTGGAAGGAGGATAAGCTGGAGTCTGAATGAGTCAAAATGTCTGAAGATGATGGTTAAGTGACATACTTATGATTTTAGAAGATGCTTAAATGCACTTATGTCTTTATGTTTACAGCACTTTTAATGTAGAGGACCTTAAAACTGAGAGGATTATAGTGTTAAAACTGGGCATGTGCATACAGACAAATTCTGTACAAATATAAATTACAGAATTTTTTAAAAAGCATATACCCAAAGCATTTTTCATCACATTAAAGCTACAACAGAAGAAAAACTGCAGCACTGGATTCCCACTGCTGGGTCTCAGCTTGAAGTAGGACTGTATGACAGCATAGACGTTACAATTAATATAACCAGAAAAAACGAAGAAGGTAGAAGAGGCACTACAGTAAAACTGAACACTTTGGAACTGAGAATCCTGTGACAGGATTCCCCACCTCCACACCTCACATACATTTGCCAAGGTTCTCTGTAGCTTTGTGCACATGTGCAAAAAAGTTTTTATCATCCAGGGGAAACCATTATGTGAACCTGTGGAGAGAGAGGAAATAATAATGGCCCACACCTAGCAATGCCATAAAGTTTCACGCCATTACCCTTCGGAACATTTTAGTAAACTAGAAAAGATGGGCAAGAGCCGCCCATCACGTGAGAAATGGGAAGGTTTGAGAAACCCAGTCAGTGTGTGAGGGGCTGAGAGAAGGGAGGGCATCACTGCCAGGCAGCCCCAGAGGTTCCCCAGGCCTGCAGCTCCCTGGCTCTGCTGCCAGAACCACGCCTGGATGATGGTCCCCCCCTTCCCATGCAATGCAGGGGCAGCATATCAGATCACTGCAGATGCTGGGAGCTGAAGGCAACAGAAAGGGAAGCTTTGACATTCTGTCATGGAGATGACAGGACAAAATGGCCTGCAATAAACAACAGTTTGAGCAGGATAATTTGATGCATTGAGTTCTTAAGCTTTTCCAGACGCTGAACTTAGCTTGGGATGTGAGATAAGGGGACAGCAATTACTTCACTGAATAGAGTGTGGTTGTGTGAAACCAGGAAAAAGGAACCTTTCTGTGAATGCTGAAGAAATAATCCACATGCTCTCTTTTATTTTATTTGTTTTCAACTCTTTTTCCAGCCATCAGCTGTTAAGACGATTCATGTGCAGGTCATATACTCTGCAGACTGAAACAATCAATGTTTCTAATCAACTTTTAGTAGTTTTATTTTACCATTGTTGCATTGCCACTGCAAAACAAAATAAAAAATTAAAGCCCAATAAAAAACAGCAAGACTACACAAAAACGTCTTTTTGTCCTCCATCCTCCAGCAATCAGATTTACAAAAGTAGCATTCTAACTGCTGCATATGTTTTTAAATCTGTGTAAAGCCCCAGTTTCATACATCATTGTGGCAGCTCAGCATCTCTATGCTCACGAAAGAATATATGAGCAGAGTTATGTTTCTCTGGAAATTGGCCCCTATTATTGGCACACAGGCAGACTCACAAGAAAACCACACTGCTAGAGTACTTTCCATAAATAACAAGTTAACCCACGCCTATTGGGTCCAGTCCATCCCTCCTAAGCAGTCATTTAATGATATTCCACATGCAGGGGAGCTGTGGGTAAACATGCACGGAAACTGTCTCTCTGCAGTCCAAATGACAGAAGAATTGTGAACCCCAGATTTACATCACACTTGAAAAAATAATGAGCACCACAGGTAATTTCAGAGCTGAAGAAAGAGTTTTTTGCAAGTCTAATGGGATTGTATATGCTCCTGCAAATAAATACCCAACAGGCAAGGATCATCTATTGAATAGTTGGACTGGCCTTTGTCTACAGCACTTGATATCTAGAACGTTTACTGATGTTTGAATTTTCTCGTTATACAGAAATTTAAAGACAACTTCCTTCTCGTTTAACATACTGATTTTAATAATACTGCTTATACCATAGTGTGAATTTAATCTCAAAGACTCTTCATATATTCTAAGAGAAAATGAAAATCATGCAGTGCAAACCAATCACACCTATCCTCTAAAGAAACATATAAAATGTTTAAACTTATATTGTCAGAAAGCAAGACAAAAAAGGAGTCAAACCACAGCCACTTCAATAAATTCAGCAAAATACAACCGACACCATCTGTTGCCTAAGTGGCCAGACTTGGAACACATCAAATCCTTGCAGGAAGTTTTGCAGGACCAGGCAAATGACAATTTAAAATCTCTCTTCCACATTATAAACACCTAGAAGTACAGTCACAAGAAACAGAACACTGTCATTAGTATATTAGCTTTCATTAGAAGTCACACTAGTTTAACACTTGCCTACGTTTAGAAAGTTGGAAATTGGTAAAATCAAAATTCACAACTGCATCTTGAATACACAAACTCCTACCTTTCTGTTTACTAAAAATTTGGCAATAAACATTAAACTTAATTGACAGGACAATATAATAAATTAATTGGCAATATATTTTCCAACATATATTTTTAATTACTAATAATCCTGGTCTCAGCTCTCCCTGAAGAAAAACCCCCTTGTTATTCACTCCTTGCTGAAGAAGCTTGCCAGAATTTTTAAATTTCAGCACTTGCTTTAAGGTCAAAGCCAGTATCCTAAGGGAAATAAAATATTTCAGAGCACTCTGAGAAAAATGGAATTTGAAAATAAATTTTACACTTCATTCGTCAGGAACATCTTGAGGTATTGTCAACATAAGAAGAATAATTTTCTAGAGATGTTTCTTTCATCACCTCAGTTCCAAATTTCCAGGCATGAAGAAATTACTCATAAGATTAATATTCTAGCTAAGGCTATGTCCCTTCCTACATATCACTGAAGAAGAACAGGGTTTGTTTTCTATATGGAATATTTCCACATTTCCCTTTCAGTAACTGCTTGCAAATAAAGTTGTAGCGTAATTTTGCAAAATGGTCATCCATTTAAAATTTTTTAACGTTTTTCCTGCACTTTTTATAAATAGTTGAAAAATAAACAAAACCCATCATATATACTACAGGAAGTATAGAACAGATAAAGAGATAAGAAACATGGCTAAAGCACTCCCCTCAGAGACTTAATATTTTACCTGAATGGTCCAATGCCAACCTGCAAAATTTATATAGTATATTCAAACTTAAGACTTGAGAAGTATTTCAGAGCTTTCTTAAGTGACAAATATTCTTAAACAGTTCCTTTAATGATTTTTTTAAATACAAAAAACAGCTGGATATAAACAGTTTGAAGGAAATGTTACTTTTACCACTCCATAAAACACATGGCTCTCAGAGACCACTTAGCCACCTAAAACTGCTTAGGTAGTACTGTACTAGGGAGCCAAAATCGAATATTCAAAAGTTACCTAATTCACACCATGAACACTACACATGAATCAGAATAAGAAAGTTGTTTAGGATTTTCTGCTGAGGATTTTCTCTTCCCTAGGTCAAGACAGCAGCACAGGTAAATGGTGCTGAGTGCTATTAAGATTTTTATTTGCTAAGTATTATTTAGGTATCACTGAAGTTTAACAGATGAATAAAAACACCATGTCATTTTCTGCCTACTCAGCAGTCAAACGTTTGCTCCCTTCTGAATGACTGATTCCCTGTCAAATGCCCTTGTGACTTGCTTTTATTTTTGTAAGGAAATAAATACCATTTATGAACTTACTTTTAATGAACTCATTTTTGACTGAACTTATTTACATTCTCTTTAATTTATAAAATACTACTTCATACATATGTAAATAAATTCTGCAAAAAAGCAGACTTCTATAAGAGAGGTATCTGCTCTGAGGCAGTGAGCTAAGGCACTTCTGTAAGGTTTGGTTATCAGTTCTCTGTACTTCAGATCCCTGATGTTAGAGCAGTGCTTTTTCAGTACTTCACAAGTCCTTGTGAAAAACTTGTGAATGCAGAGATGGCTGGTGCCAAGTAGAAATAGGTAGGAAGCCACATGCAGAAGGAGGATGATAAAAACTTAAAGGAAATAATTCATTGTTCAGTGAGTACTGTGCATGCTTTGCAGCACATATGATAACATGAGATCATGTAAATGTAATTGAAATGTACAAGGGAGTAGGAGTAAAAGCTGTCAGACAAGCATGAACTTGGTCTTGCTGATTCAGGAAATCAGACCTTGTACAATGTACAAAACCCAGTAGAGGTGATGAACTTGCTGCACCAGTGAACACCACAGTAAGGCATGTGGTGTCAGGCTCTTTTTACACATCTCTCATAAAATGGAGATTCACTAAACCTTGAAGGCTACTCATTCAAGTGGAAGCTTGGTGAAACAGTAGGAAGTTGGAAAAACTGGCCAGCCAAGCTTGCCTAAAGAGGAAGAGGTCTGGGGTATTGGACGACACTTAAAAAGACAAGAAAACCTACATGCTACAGCTGGATCTTATACCTCAAGGCACCCAAAAGACTTAGAAAGAATGCATGTGAACTAAAAGAAACAAATGAAGATTAAGCAAGGAAGAGGAAGAATGGGTGATACTTTCTTGGCAAAGGCGTAAAATCTATTAGTAGGATCAAGCATAGACAAAAGCAACTGGTAAACATAGGACGAGATAAGGACATACCCACGAGAGGAAGAGCAATGAATACACAGGGGAGGAAACTCTGAGTTCAATAATGTGATTCTTCACCCAAGAGTGGTAGAGGAAATGAAGCTATGAAACAGAGGCAGCCATTTATTACTTCGCCTGGACATAAAGAGTCTGGAATTTGGAACTTTTACAATGTCCATGTGCTAGTTAGATTAAAAGATTGACCAGCCCTGAAGAAAAACGTTTTAATAAGAAGCAGCCACAAAGTTGTGCAACCTGAATGTTTCTGAGCAAGCAATTTAATGCATGACGACACATATGCCATAGTTTTAGTAAGAAATGTATGCTTGTGTTTATATATGATGTCTATACAGATGTACTGGGGAAGCAAAAGAGAAAAAGCATGTTTCTCTTGGCCAAATTCATTGTACATAAGATAAATTCCTTGTATTTGGTATTTTTTCCTACAAGCTCTCCTGGTACAATTCCAGACCTCTATTTAAGAATATTATTTCTATTACTCTTTCTTACTAGAAATCACGTGTAATCTGCTTTTACCTTCACTTACAGATATTTTTGCATCCCTTCTCTGCTAAAAGCTCTGCCACTCCAAAAGCTTTTTGTACACCTCTAACCATATTATCTGTTTTCTTCCTTCTCCAAAAATCATTGTTTTGTTTCTTCTCTGCTAGGGAACCATCGTTAAAAAAAAAAAAAAACAACGAAATAATGAACAGAACTGAGTGTGGGAGTTGCTCTACTAGAAGATGTAAACAAGGCACAATCTGGGTGAAAGTGGACCAAATGACACATCAGGGAAAAACACAAGCTTTCCTCCAAGCACTCATCTTCAAGCCATGAAGGTGTTAATAACTGCTATCAATCAGGTCTTTCCTCTACAGGCAGCTACAGAGGTGAGATGTTTATCTGCTAATTAGGTATCAGTACTTCCATATGTTCTACCTTTTCCCTTCCAATGCTGACTGAAATAACAAAGTTCTGTCCTTCAAAGCATAAGAAATCCCTTAAAATGAACAGATACCGCTTTCAAAATTTGTGATATACAAGGGTCTGAGCAAAGAAATATCATCACATCACACGTACAGGATATGAATGCTTGCCCAGCTATGATCCCTATCAATATCATACACACGCTGGCAAGAGCTTTATTTTAACCATTTCTCTTTCACTAGATTGGTACCTAGTTATTGTAATTGCTTGTTTTGCAATTTGTAACTGTTTTTGTAATAGCTTGTTGCTCTCCTTTGGTTAACCTGCCAGCTTTACATAAATAATTTTTCCTAGGATCATGATGCTTTTTATTCCACATCCAGTGAGACATTAGCTATGCTGGCACCTGAAGTGTTCCACAATAGACTTAAATGAGAACGGAAGACGTAGCTTGCTAAGAGGTTTGCACTGCTCTTTGATGTCTCTGAATAAATCTGTAATGGCTGTAACCCCATGATAAAAACAGCTCTTGAGCAATTAAAATTTAATTTCATTTTAGTTTCACTCAGAGGGAGTATTCACCCAATTTCTGTACTATAAGCACCTGGTACAGCTGTATGATAAGACGGGAGAGTTAAGCATAGCAAAGCAAACAAAAATTTCCTCCCAGAGTCGCCTGCCGGAGGCAGATCTACTGCTAGCACCATTACATAAAACAAATTTTTGTCTTACCCTGTTTTCTGCACCTGTTTTTTTTTGCCACAATAGTGTAGGGAGATGGAAACAATTTTCTTCATAAGATGCCTTTCTCCATAACTTGTAAACAAATAATGTTCACTTCCACCACAGAGTACTATATTTTAGTTGGTTTTATTTGTTTTGTTTAGAATTAAAAGTACAGAAAATGCTGCTTTTTGGTAAGCATAAGGCTTTCCTTTTTAACTTCCATTAATAGTCCACTAAAATGTCTGTTTATGCATACTTTAATAAAAAATGTTATCACAGTTTTCAAAGCACTGGGGGAGATTTTTATACTCATTGTGTTAATGAGGACATCTTATGACCACTAATCGGCCTTGCTGCAATTGAAATGATAATATTTATTTTAAATTCAGCTCTTACTCGTCAGAAGATACTTGCTGCTGATAAAGCATTGCAATTTATACCGATGCTATAATAATTTCTAATTTAAAAAACCCAACCAAACAAGCACTTGGTATCTCAAACATATTTCTTCCACAAGCAGATTTTCTTGTCCTAGCTCTTTAGTGCTATGTTAATGCAGTAGTGTGTTTTTCCCCATTAACAGTAAAATAAATCACTATGAACTACTTACTATGTTTTAATTGCTTATGCATGTGTTTAATTTAGTTTATATCATCATCTACCTCCTTGCTGAAATCACACAAGATTTTTAAAGTTGTAGCCGCCAAATACCAATCTAATGATCAAACTGCTTGATCAGGTTTTTATATTTAAAGGATTAAAGATAACAGCCATAATGTCCTATTAGACACAATGGCATGATTTCAAGGCTGTCCTATCAACTTCATCCTGACAGCTTTTCTATTTCCCACAGCTGCCTGGCTCACTTATTCCTTAGTGCACAGAAATAAAAGTATAAATCCAGGTAATGAAAACAGTCAAGCTGCTCATAAAATGTCATATTACTCTGAGACTGCACATCACTTCCCAAACAGTATCCTGTCAGTCACATGCTCATTCTTTAAGCGACGGAAGCATTGGCCTGAAACAAGCTTGGAAAAAAAAAAATCCACTCTAAAACAAACAAACACAAAGCCATCACCAGTAAAATTTAGAATTTTTTCCCTTAATCCCATACTTACAAGGCATTCAATACTAATTAAAACATAATTTTTAAAATAGTCATATGCAAAATGGAGGGGAGTAAAGGTGACAAGGCATCACTGTGCTCATTGTGTCACTGACAGATCAATAACTGAGATGTGTGGATATGGAGATACAGCTCTTTTTTTTTTTCGAACTATGATGGATGGAGTATGTGACACCAACAAATGTCAGTGCATTCCTTCAATAGAAATTTAGGCTGTCAACAGCAGAGTTTGGTTTGGGATTTTTTTTTATTTTGTCTTCAGGAAAATGGAGTTAACAAGTTTGTAACTATTGTGGCTAATTTTTAAGCTTATGATTAACATCCCTATTTAATATCTGTGATATTCCTGAAAAGATTTAACTCATCATACTTACTCCAAACTTGCAGATTTACTGTTAAATATGGCCTCTAAAAGATTAACTTGTATCTCTCCTAAAGACATATAGCAGGTGAAAAAGACACTCAGAGAACTTGCAAGATTCATGAAGAATTCCTGAAAGAACTGACTGACCAGTATCACCTACTTCATTTTCTCATCAGAGAAACATTTCACCTTTAAGCAGGTTTGGGAAACCATGCACCTACTGGAAAGTGAGTAACTCAGGAACCAAAAATTACCTCTCTGCACCCCTCACACAGTCATAGTTTTACACCAACTGGCATTGTACAGATTTTGGCTTGCTGGTTTATTTTACAAACTGAAAATGTTAATGAATGTAAAAGCATCTCAGTGTGAGGACCAGTTTTTCCAACTAACCTCACACAACTGAGATTCACTTTTGTAATGTACACAAGTAAAAAAAAAAAAAAAGAAAATAATTCCAATCAGTATTTGAGAACAATGAGAAGCTTCACAGGCATAACTGGAATGATGATCCTATTTTGTCCAGAGTGTAAATCTGCAAACATATTCCTATGGTCATTGCTCTTTATGAAGCTCTGATGTTCGTAGGGTATGTACACACATACGTTACAGGAAAAATCAACACAGTTGTTTTTAACTTCAAATCTTTCTAAATTTGTGCTTATGTGATTTACATCTTGTACATTATCAGAATATACACAATATAGTCTCCTTTTTATGGCAGGAAAATCTATATTTCTGGAATGTCTTCTTTTGCAGACTTGATTTCTCACCATTAACACTGCATTAATTAACATCTCTCACTTTTATGCAGTTAAAACAAATGCTGTTAAACCAGTAGACAATTTTGCAGCACAGTAGCCATACTGGCCATCCTGGAAAGCCACTGGCAAATACTCTAAATTCCACCTCTGACATGACACAATTTTACTGCAGAACAAGAGGAAATGGGTCATAAAAGCAGGCTTATGGCTGAGGCAATGAAATATGCCACTGCCATTGAAGCAAAACAACTTTAATGGTAAAATCAGTATATGGAAACTTGGTAACTGTGATCCCGGTAGCAACAAGAAAATCGAGGCTGTAGATGTAGTCACAAGAGATACTGCATTCCTGGAGTCAGCTGCTTCTTCAGACAGAGCCAGGGAGCTCACCTTGCCAGCTAAAGAAAACAGTCACCTACACAATTACTTAAAGAACCAAGAAGTAGTCTTAAAAATGAAGAGCTGCTAGAGACAATGGATATAAGTATGTATGTATCTTTCATTCATCCAATCCCAACATCCCCCTCCACTAAAGCTTTAGTAACACCAAAACACAGACTCTGAACTTATTCCCAGGGATCTTCACATGCTTAACTGCTTCTTAAAAGCCTCATCTTTGCCACAGATCAGTATGGTCACCAAATTATTTTATTTATGAACACAAAAAATCGGCTTTGGCAGATGACCTTGGCCCGTTTTTCTTCATTAATCAAACTTTATTGCTTCAATTATAAAGAACAGAGCAGTTTGTCATTCAAGCAAGAGTGAAATATATACACATAAGCATTAAGAATGTAATACTATGCCTATTACAATAATTACTATTACATGAAAGAGTCTTTGACCAGCAACATAAAAATAAGCCCTGGGATTAAAATTTACCATTGCAAACAATTCATGAAGATTTTTTTTCTCTCTTTTCCCTATTGTTCTACAAACCCTAGATCTGCTATAAAAAACGACTGGGACCTGGACAAGCTTGAGAAGTGAGCCCATGAGAATCTCATGAGGTTTAAGAAAATCAAGTGCAATGCACCTGGGTTGGCACAGCCCCTGGCAGCAGCACAAATCGGGGGATTAAGAGATCAAGAGCAGTCCTGCTGAGGAGGATTTGGGGGTGCTGCTGGATGAGAAGCTCAACATCATCCAGCAACCTGCACTTGCAGCCCAGAAAGCCAAACCATTCTGTAAGTCTCTGGTTCAAACTGCCAAGTATTTTGCAAATAGAATGAGAGCATGGATCCACTACCAGCGGTTTCCCAATACATGAGGCAATTTACAGAAGATCAGAGGGCTAGGGCAAGGGCTTTATTTGGGACAGTATTTAAATAAAACACAAACTCAAAGTTGGAAGAAAACCAGGTAGGAATAGAAGTAAACCACTTCCACTGCACTCTCCCTCAATCTGCTGCAAATTAACCCAATTAGTTTAAGAATATTTTCCCCCTCAATTCAAACACTTCCCTAGATCAAAATCAAAAACATTTATTAACTGATGCTTCCAACTGTGACAGAAATTACAGTCATTTTTGTAGTAGAGATGGTGTAAAAATGCAATCTAAAAATATGATTAAAAGCTCAAAAGATGAGTAACCCAAGTTCATCTTGGAAATGGCTGTTTGGATACTGCTAAAGAAATGCATTTGGAGTTAATTAGTTTGCTTTTTATCTGTTCCTCAATTAAGAACTTCCTACTCTCTCTTAATCATGAAATAGCTATTAAATTTAACAGACCTGCCTAGATGACCTTACACGAGAAGAATAAATTAATTGAACAGTTTTTTAAAAAAAATATGAGAATCGTTTTATGAAAATAATGGTACTAGCAACGTTCTGATCCTCCTAGACTTTGAATCATATCAAATCAATTCCATATATGACATCTTAAATTCCTCCTCTAACTCTCAAAAAGTAAGTATTTTAGAATACTTATTACTCAGGTTTTTCCTGAGAGTAGATTAATTCTTTTTACCCTTTACAGAAAACAAACAAACAAAAAATCATCATAAAGGTGCCAACAAGTGAGAGAGCACACTTGGGTAAATCATACAGTACTTCAGTCATTAACACTACATTGCAAAGAATTAGAATAATGGGGAAAAAACCCTCTGGAAGATGTGATTAGAACACATTTCTACATACAAAACAAGGACTCATCCCCTCGGTGTAGCTCCTTTAAATCCTGCTGGAATCCTGTGCTGGAATGTGGGGGGCTTTGTCCAAGAAAAGTCTTCATGTGTCAGAGCAATTCCTTTAGTGTTTTCCCCTTCAGAAAGTAATTTCAAGTTCTGTGCTGCACTTTCTCCACGTGTGAATAGGGCAATAATGAACTAGAGAGAGCTACAAAGTCGTGCAGTGATGTTCACATACCTGCTGCTTTCTGATGCATTCTAGAAATACTTCTTTTTCAAATGGCAGACAAACCATGACAGTAGATGTGCTGTGCAGTCTTCTTTCACCCCACAATTAATTCATTCAATTAGCAGATGAAATGCCCTGTTTAAACTTTACTATTAAGTTAAAAAAAAATCAATCTATTTTAAAGAAAGTGGTCATATTTTCTCAGATCTTAAAAAAAAAAATCCCAAACGCACACAGTGTTGTTATGTTCTAGGTTTGCCAAAAATAATGAAAATGCACTGTCATAAACACGGAATCATAATCCCATTCATGCTATCAGGGTGGTGGTAATGGGGAAAAAAAAAAAGCATGGACATCCTAAACAAAATCCAAAGCTACTTTACCCAACAGGTGGGCAAGCAGAATCTTAGAAGCAGAAGCCTACCTCAGGAGATTTAAACTTACTGAGACATATCAGAAAGGAGATACAAAAGAAATTTTTTTACATGTATTTAGTAAACTAAACACAGGCCTTAAGATGTCCATTAGCCACCTCTACAATTTTAAAATTTGCTCAGAATGAAGTTTTGTCCATCATACAGCTGTAGAAAGCTTAGTTCTCACTGGTTTAATACAGCAACAAAATTAACTTCCAAGCACGCAGCTTTGTAAAATGATACTTTGCACCCCAAAGAAAGAAGTCTTCTAGGGGCATCACGAACCAAATTTGATAGTGCTGTAAAATAAAATTATCTTTACATGTCTCCTAGAAGAAACAAGGTCCTAAACACAGATGAGAAAGGAACACCCTTTTAAGATTGGGGTGAAACAATAGAGGAATGTGTCAAGATTTTTAATCTAGATGCCTGACCTCAAAGCTAATTGAGAGTGCCTGCTGTCTGTACTGTCAGCCCCATATTATACAGACAACAAAAATAACAATCAAAATACAACAATGGTAAAAAGCCATGTTATTCTGACTTGCAAATTCCACCTATTAAACAACTGCCCCTGTTGATGTTGCAAATAAAAAAGAAATAACATTCTTCACCTCAGAAAAAGAAATTACTTCATGAAGCTGCAAATGCAGCTGTGCCAGGCGCAAGAGTTATAAGCATTTGCCCAAAGGTTACAAAAGTACAGCTTCAATAGTTTCTTGGCTTGTTTTACAGCAGTTCAGTACTGCTGACTATCAAAATAATTCCTGACAGTATACGATAAAAATGAGATGAGATGTGACTATCTTAATAAATTCACTTTTCCTGAATGTAACTGCAGTGTGGAAGCCAGACTTTTGACTCTTCCAGCACCACCTCTCTTACTAATTCAATCAATCCTTTTTATTTAGAAAAATTGTTTTTATGATATGGTTGTTCCAGTCCCTTGCACTTGATATACCTACTGCTGTAGTGCTCTGCATGTTGACACCTATTGACAAAGAACACGGAAGAACTGAGCTCAGACCATAACTTTTTGTAGTCAGGGCAAGACCTTTAGACAAAGAACATGAAAATCTGACTCAGCTCTCATGGTTCAAGTCATCTTGGGCAGCAGAACAGCACTGAGTAACCAATGGCTGTCTGAACTCTAAGCCAACATAACTTGTAAGAAACACGATTGGAACGACATTAATACCATCCCACCACCATACCATCAATAACCATCTTCATTCAAAATCCCATTATGTAGGGTATGACTGCAATCATTTAAAAAAAACCACACAATGCCCTAGATACACCTGGACCTGAGTCCCAACAGCTCTACAGAATTCACCTCGGTTTTTTAACTGTTTGTAGAAAAAACCCTGACCAAGTTAACAGGGAGGAACAGCTGATAAATTCGCTTCATTCTTGGGCCTTGCAAGAACTGGATGGATTAAAAAAGTAAGCCTTCTTTCTTTTTTAGATGGATGCAGAGAGTAAAACATAAAGACTGTTAATACAGGAAGCAAAGCAGCAAGGACAGCAACAAATTCACTCAAATCTTTTTAGAGAGACCAATGCTGGAGAGACACAAGTGAGGTTGCGAGTGGCTCCTTGAAGCCCAGCAGTACATTTTTGAAAGCAATCTTCTGGTACAAGATTTTCTTTAATATTCCGGCTCTTTCTTTCCATTACCTCATTTCTTTCTTCCTCTTCTCTCTTATCCTCTACTCCAGCAGCATAAGAGGAAGTTTTCAAGGTGAGGTAGATTAAAGAGATGGGAATTGTAAGGGAAGACTCTCAGCCTCCAGCAGACAAAAATGTGGGATTCTCACTCTCACTGCTCTCCTGCAAGGAGTGCAGGCCACCATTGAGCTGTGTTAGTATTATCACACTTCTGTGTATTATTTGTGGAAACAAGTGGGAAAGCATGCGTATCTGTAATATACATGTTCAAGGAAAGGTCCCTCCTCCAATTCCTTTTAAACATTTCACATGAGATCTGCTTAAAAGTCTCCTTTGAAACCCAAGTAAAGCACTGATTGTCCTAAATAATCACCCTAAATGTTCACCTTTACAGCTTCAGAAGTTGGCAAGTGTAAGAGAACACACCTAAGATAAAACATGTGGTTTCCACTCCAAAGAAAGAGAAAAGATAAATCAAGCCAAGTTGTTTCCATATTTTTCAATATGATTTAAATAACAGACTTGTTTTCTAGGCCTATACACATCCTCCAATGCACATGCTAGTACCATTTCCAAACTGGAGGAAGACTATTTAGAAACTGCATCTGCTACCACCCACCCCCCATTTGAAAGCTTCTTTCTTCTTTGACCCAATGCCAACATGATAATTTCACATAAAACAGGAGTGTAGGAAGGTATTACTGGCACTAAAGCATGGGAATAACCTGCGGGAGGAAAATAATTTCTCTTATTCCTTCCTTAAGCATAACTTCTGAAAATAAAATAGGGGGAGTTTGGACAGAAGAGATGTCTGTTTTAGCGCAAGAAGGCAGAAGATAAAGACGTTAGGTAAGAAATAAAATATGAGAGGAGTTGACAAGAGATGACTTGGAAGCTGAATTCAAAGCAAGAAACTTATCCTAAGGAAAACTTAATTTTTTTCCTTCTTTACCTGCAACAGAGAAATTAGAGGGCCCACAGGGATTTACAGAACACGTGCTGTATGTGCATGGCGAAGGGGAGAGAAATGTCTGGCTGCAGGAGGCATCCAGGAATGACAAATAAGGATTATTTACATTATATTCTAACCACCTGCACCTATTACTTCAACAGACACCATGACAAGGCTGCTGTCAGCACAACAGTGCTGGGATTCTTCCTTGGCACAGACAGACCCCATTCCATGGGGGAAGCAGACATTTTTACAGAAGTCTGGAAAGAGGCTGCTAAAACCAAAGGAAGCATTTTTAGTACCTCTTAGCTTTTAGAATACGACTTGTGTATTTATACCACCCCTTCTCATCTCAAGCATTTTCCTGGGAGGAAAGTGCCCTGCACAAAAACATGGGGAGCCTTCCTTGTACATATTATGAGGTTTTTTTCCATTTAAAGGAGCATCTGGTCTAATGTGTGTGTTTTAATTAAATGCAATCATTTGTAGCTCAGAAAAACATATACAAAAGGCCATACTGAATCAACATAACTGCAGCCAGTGACATCTAGATTCCATAGAAAAACAATAAATACTCCACAATAGTATAGTTCTAGGATTAAAAAGGGGGAGAAGCAATTTCAATGAATTATGATCTGTGGTTCCTACAGCTATTTACAAAAGAAAAAAAATCCTTTGATCTTTGTTAAAAAGAACAAACAATACTTGTGCTGCAGTGCAAAGAAAGCCTGGATTTCTACTGAGTTGAGGCTGTATTCATTTATTTAAAAAGGAAAAAGGTGACTGCACGGAAACCAGTGCCATGAATCATTCCAATAATTCAGAACTATGCCACCCAGCTGCACGTATCTCTTAGAACCGTATGCAAAACATTACTGTACACAAGCAGGCAGATTAGCTCAAATAATGGTCTAGCCTAGCAAGACAGACCTCTTTTTGTTGGCTTGAATAAGCTCATGTAACTTCAAATATGCAAATCTGAGCCCAGCTTAATTGTACTTGATTGTAGGAGATGCTGTGTATGACAAGAGATAGAGTTGCTTCCAGTCAGGAAAAAAGCGCCAGTTACATCCATAAATCACAGTAATAATCAAATAAACATAATCTGTATATCCCTTTGAGAAAATACCAAATTAACATGCTTCCTTTGGTTAATGCTTCTGTTTCCACTTGCTTCTAAATGCTTCCCTCTGGTTATGCCACCTTCTAAACTGCCTGACCCACTGCCCAACCTCAGCTTTGCACAAATTCTGTACTGCTCTCTTCTACCTTGTCAGGCACAAGTGCAGTAATTCTTCCTTGCACTACTACAAAAAGCAATGGAAGAAAGAAAAAAATAGCTACAAAACATTCTGAACTTGATTGTGTTTGTTGTAATTTGGTACTTCATAAGGAGGTAGCAAGATAGGAATCAGAGAACTCTCCTTGTTCCCCAAAAGTTCAGTTCTGTCATCTTAAGCTCAGGAAATCCAAAATGACTCAGAAAATAAAGTTAGGGGAAAAAAAAAGGGTGGAAATAACCTATCCTTTTGTTGATTTTAAAATAGTGGTGGTATGACCTTAATGACCTAAAGAGACAAAACCAGCGAACTTCACAGGGTGAACTATCTTTTTAAAAATAAATTAATAACAGCTGATAAAGTTGGGAGAAACAGAAGAGCTTCCAACAGACTGAGATTTTTTTTTTTAACATTAGCAATTTGTCTAATAAAGGACATTATCTCTACATACAGACTGTTTCTACAAACTCTGAAGTCATCTTTACCCCGAGAGTCCTTCAAAATGGCACAAGGCACATGGCCTGACCAGGATGAGGCTTATTTAACACCAGTTCTACAGACATGAATTTCACTGGCTTTGATTAACTTTCCCCTGTTCTCCATCCAAGATTCTCTCCCTGTAGAAATGAAGGGAAACTATGGGACTACTGCATGTGTTTTCTGCAGTGCTCTGCAACTCCACAGCGGCATTTAGCTGAGGCTTTCAGACATCTGTGACCAAACTCAGAACTATTGCCTTGACCTGCATATTTGACATTTGATAGACGACTTCAATGAACTTTCTCTTCCACGACACTGTGTTTGTGAAAACAGTGTGTTCGAATACTCTCTGCATGAGGTTTATGAGAGGCCAGTGAACTACCTTGGGCTTTTCTAAGGCAGCAGATGTCCAACTACCCATCAGAACATACAACAGTTAAACTTGGACAAGAAAGCACAGAAGAGGAAAATGGACTTTCATCTAAAAAGACAAAAACCCCAAGCAATATCTGTAAAGGTACTATCTCATTCAAGAGTCCTTCCAGTTAAAGCAAGATTTTAGTTTATATTAATTCTAATATAAATCAAAACTTCTGTCATTTTGACACAGAAATAAAATCAATAATTTACTATGCATCCACAGAATGACTTCATATTTAATTTGACCTTGCAAAATATAAAACCAAAACATTTTAACCCTGTGTACTACAGCTAACCGGAAGTGTATTTTACTTCAGAAGACACAAATTTAAATAGATTAACTGCCTCATCAAGTATGAATAAATAGAAAAAAAATCCCACAGAATGAAATATGTACTGAGATTCATCTATAAAACCGAATGTGCAAAGTTGAAGGCTGTGAAAAAAATACTGTAAACATTTGAAAATCACTGGTATGGCTTTAAGTCAATGAAATACAAGCAGGAAGTTCCCCTTTAACCATCTAAGAGCAGCATGTCAGGACAGTGTTAAATGTTCTCTTCTGCTTTGAGAGGTTTGGTGCACACAAACATGGAGATGATATGAAACAACTGAAATATGACTGTAAAAAAACAGGTAGACGATGATTCAAACCTTCTTGGGATTTAGGATTAGGCAGAAGCAGCCAACTAATTACACATTCTGTTTGTTTTAGCTGAAGGAACAATGAAGGTTTTACAGTTGCTGCATTCATCACACATTTTTCACTGTTATATGGCAAACTGTATTTATGTCTTTCCTCCAAGTGAAGCAGACAGTGAGTCTGGTAGGACTGTTTTTTCTTTCCTTAAGCATTTGTTTCTTCACTTGCTGTTTTTCTCATATATAAGTCTCTTGAGGTATATCTGAAGGCACATTCACCTTGGTATTCATAAACAGTGTTTATATGAGGCACACCATTTACAAGGGCATTTCTTCATTCCCATCACTTTTTGAGGAGAGGGGCCATTGACTACAACTTTTTTTTTTTCATGTTTAACTGAATGCCTTTGCAAAGTTGCTCCTTTCATCATGAGCACTTTTTTCTAGGTTTCCTGTACCTGGACTATTTCACTGAGAGCAGAGAGAGCATATAACATAGGCACAAGTTCTACTCTGTAGAATATTTTAAAGGCAAAACAGTAAAAGAAAGCAATAGCCTTTTGTGGTTTTTTTAGAACAGGAGATCCAATTGTATTCAAGGAGTAATTTTTTCTGGACCCCCAGAGGGAAACTTTTCCATGGTCAGCATGTGCAGCATGCTATGGAAAAAGAGCTGAGCTCTGACCCATGGTGCATGAATGTGGGGTTCTCTTCATCTGAAGGGACAGAAGATTTATTCATTATCTCTATCCCTCTTTTAATTCTATGTTATAAAAGTAGCTATTTTTCCCAGCTGATCACTGTCACCCACTGATCACCTTCTTATTGATATGCAGAAAGAGCCCTGCACCATCTCCACCTCTCTCTCACCCTCCCTGCTCCACTGGGAACAGCACCTATTGTAGATACACAACTGAGCATGCAAACCAAGAAAATCACATCTGAGAGGACATCTTCTTAACCTTCAAAACAATCTTCTCCTTCACCATTTCCTGTATGGAATTCTTAAAACATTTTTATATTTACAGAAACAATAAAGGATTTCTTTCACTTGTGTAAAAGAAAAACAATGATACCAAACAGGCATTTTCAGGATGAAAATGTACTCAGAAAATTTCCAGAAAAAAATTCGAAGTACCTGATAAAAGTCATGTAGATAATTATGTCCCATCTTCTACTTCCATAAGATAGCTTATGCTCAGTTTTTAAGATACAGTTTGCTGTCATTTGGTACATAAATCCAAGCAATTGGGATTCATGGCTTCACACACTGCTCTCATTATGCGTGCTCACTGCAAGTGCTTGCAGTGTGGATATCACTTTCTTAAAATAGAGCATTTGAAAATAATTTAGTCTTTTACATGAGGTCACCTTTTCTCAAGGCACAGTGTAATTTTTAATTAATGCTGGAGATCCTGTGTTCCTGACAGAAAGATTATGATTATGCAGACTTTATAAAAACGCTTAAATTAAAAAATGAAGCAGGTGCTTCAAGTTTCTACAGAGACATGTGCAGATCTTCGGTTACAATTTTTAAGTGCCTATTCATTAGGCCCCTCATAGGACAAAGCTGTGCATGGAGCCAGCTGGCTTTCAGGTACTTCTGCTGCTGTCCAATGTATTTAATTGTGCAAGTGGTGCAGCATAATAATTCATGGGCTCAGACAATGAGTACAGTCACACCTTAACAAAACTGAAGATGATGAAAAATGTTGGAAAGTGGAAAAAGCAGTAATAAACACATAAACAGTATTTTAGTAGGAATTCGGGGGGGGGGGGGGGCGGGGCGAATCCACCCTAAATTAATCTTGCTTATATGAAAAAAAAATAGGAAGGTTGCATTCGAAAAAAAATCCAGTAATTTCAAATATCATCATGCTGAAATTACAATTAAAAAACTGCCTAAAAGACACTGCTCACAACATACTACCAGCAAAGTGTTTAAAATACAAAACCAAACAGAAATCCCCCTTAATCCCTCCCCCTGTTTCCTGACCATTAGAACACCTTTCAGGTCTTCAAATATTAAATAATTACTTTATTGTGGATACAAATTACTGTGATTGTTAAAAAGATTTGTTGTTATATAGTGTGTTTGTATACAGACTTGTATTTGTGGCATAGCAGAGCACAAGCAGCAATAAATCTGCAATATTTATATACACACAGTTAGGTGTAAGCCCAAATTTACACCCCCAGAGACAAGGGATATCACTCCTAACAGGGCCTCACTTGGAATTGATCCAGCTTTTGAACTGTAGATTAAATACTATTTTTATCTTCTTGGGAAAATAAGGTAAAATTTATCATATTCAGGCAAGAACAGAATGGCAGGGTTCACAAGACAGATGGTGCCTGAGTACTACAGCAGTTGTCACTTTGTTGTTCACTGCTGAGGAAATACAGCAGAACAATAACTTTGGACTGGTATTTGACTTAGACACACAAATACATGTCAGCCAAGTCTTCTCCATACACTCATACATCCTCACATGCCTGTTATTTTTCCTGTAAGATGCAAATTCCTTCTGCCCTCCACAAATAAGCTGCTAGTAATTTTTGATTCTGGATGATTTATAGGCTTTAGCTTAGAATCAAAAGCTATCTTACTTTCCAGAGTAAAATAGGCTGAAACCCCATTTCAAGTATTTCAGTGGAATTGGGATTTTGAACAATTGTGAAAGAGGAGACTGTTCCTCAAAAATCACAACTCCCACAAGAATACACACAAAGATACTGGCAATTAACTTTCTCTTCTGCACGTTTTTCTTTTTGTGAAAAAACGTTCTCAGAATCAGGTAAAGGAGAAAAAATAAACCAAGGCCCAGCAGAGCTCTTGCTAAAGATAATTTGGAGAGCATTCTTCACAGAAATGACGTATAAATATGTGATACAGTGGCATATTATCTACCTCTAAAGACAAAATAGCTTTCTTGGCAATTACATTATCCTATTTCAATATGAATAACTGCATTACATTGATTTAGATATGAGGCATTACAAAGGTTTTACAGTAAGTACTTTTGCTTTCCATACTTCCACAAAGTGTTTTGATGTTTTCTTATGTCAAAACTTCTTTCAATTTCTTACCAGACACACTGAGCTTGCACAGTGTGCACAGCTGCCAACTCTTTCTCCTATGCTACACACCCTCAGAATCCCATCCATACTGAGCTTCTCCTCCCCTTAGAACTACACACATCCCAAGAAAAAGAACTTCTCAAAGACACTATTTATAAAGGAGTTGGTTTAAAAACACCAAAAGCCTGTATGAAGTTTCAAGGAAACGGGAATCCTTTGTACTAATTTAGAAAATCTTCGTATGTATACTTCCCCAGATTATTATATCAAATTCATTCAAATGCTATGGATTTTAAAATACAAACATACAGAAATTTTGAAAATAAGTACCAATGGTATCTGTTTTCCATCCCAACATCCAAAAATAAATTTACATTAGCTTCTGATACAAACCAGAGCAAGAGCAAAACCAGATATCAGTATATTAAATATTCGTGGAAAGGACTTCATAAAAAGTCATCTCATTTGCTGATTTGTTACTGGAAAGCTTTATAAAGAATGGAATATGCATACAGAAGAAGGTAAAACTTAACAGATTTTAGAGTATTTATTTACTCCTTACATTTCTTTTAACATAGGGAATGACAACAAAACTAAAAAAGAACATAACAAAAATTCAACCCAAAAATACAGCCCAAAATTCAAATTCCTCCATCCTTCCTATTGAAACTGAAACAAAAACCACAGAGGCCATTAGAGCACAGGCAGCATCACTACAGCAACACAAGGCCTATTTCTTACAGAATTAATTGACTGCATTGACTTCAGGAAGCTAATTCATTAAACCTGCATGGACTAAGATAAGATTGACTGGAGCTGTTCAGCTGAAAAGGCAGGCCTTACATTTCAGAAAATATGGTAATACAATGTTTCTGCATATTGAGCTGCATACTGAAAGCTGAAAACACCAGTAATCTGTATTACAAGTTGTTGTGGACTGCTTTCCTAAGGTGGCATATACAAACTTGGAAGGAGATGAAAAGAGATCTGCTATAAAAATGTTTCACTTGTTAGAGATTTCTATCAATCATCCCCCAGGCCCTGATCTCACCCTTTGACACTACATCCCAGGGTTTGAATGACAATATCAATGTTTTTTCCATTCTCAAGAAGACATTGTCATATATATTTTACCTTTCTCTCTATGTTTTGAGGTGTAATGGAGAACATCTTGTATTCTGTAACACAGAATACCTTGCTCATATCTGACAAAGCTCAGAGGATCCTTTTCAGAATGCTGTGAGCAACTGTCCTTTTCACTGCAGACCTTTGTTATCAACAGTGTGCTGGGTAGCTCCTGCTTCCACAAGTCTGTACAGTGATGCTGCTATTCCAAGCTGGAAGTTGGGTAATGAGAACACCAGGGAGCAGCATGCACACTGAAGGCTTCTTCTGAGCTTGAGGATCCAGGCTTTTATGAACAGCTTAGGAGAAGATACCGACTATGCCTGTTGGGAAGACTTTGACTTTTAAATTTAAACTTCCATAATGTCTCTGAGGTGAGCTTTAATTACAGTGATTCAGGCAAAATAAGGTGGGAGTTCTGTATCTGTGAGGCCACAGCAAAATTACTGAAGATCAGTTGTTGATTTATTAGAGAAATGTAATTCAACACTGGGCACAATTTGGCCAAAAGTGTGACAATGAAGGTTTTTTGAACATCCTCCAAGTCAAGCAAACGAAGATGGTGCTTTTGTAATAATGATTAAGCAGGTTTTCCTCACCCTATTTTTCAGAATCCATACTTAATTTAACACAGATAAATGGTGAATTATGGTTCTCTCAACCCCATATGTGCATTCTAAAAAGCTGTGAGACTGTAAAAATCCAGACAGAACTTGTTTTTTAAATAAATGCACAAGAATACATGAACGCGTTAGAGGGAGACAACAGGAAAAGTTGAGTTTTGCAGAAAACTGGGAATGAGCAAATGTGAGACAGGATGCTCTAAGCAAGTGCATAGTGCTAGACCTTAAAAAGCTTTATATCTTTATTAAATACCAAAACCTTCCTCAAAAACTGTTTCTTACCACAGTATGTCAAACAACATTCTAACATGCCATTAGCTTGAACCCTAAGAACAGTTTTAAATTAAAAGAATTCATGCGAGTTATCTCAAAAGAAACCTCGTCTGCTCTGCTGAGAGACATCATCAAGCCTGGCAGAAATAAAATTAGAAAAGGAAATTTGCTTTAGTTGGTGTTATGGATGAATGTTGTTCTGCCTTCCTGTTAAATTATACATGGAATTCTTCTGCACCTCACTCTCTTAAGGCATTCTTTTCACACGGAAAGCAGAGAGGAAAGTGTGCGTGTGTGTATATATCTTTATATATAGATATATATATATAAGATACCAGAGTACCTGCAAGTTCTGTGAATGAGACTACATGAGGAAAAGTGAGAGAAAAACATGAAACAAACCCTCCTACAATAATTCAATTCATAGCTGTCAATGAAAAATCGGTGGCTGTGATACTTTCACAGCATTTGACCAGAGAGGAAGAGAGGAACACCTGAGAAAGCTACAGTGGGACCAGCAAATATTGGATCTGGGGATAGAGCAACTGCACTCACTTGATTTCTTATTAGGAGTATAAAGCATTGCTGTCTGTCCACCATTTCATGGGATGTTAGATCCACAGGTGCAAGGGAATTCAAGGCAGCTTCTCGTCCTGTGGTCTTTGAAACTTTAAGTGGTGAAGATGAAGCAGCTTCTGAAAGCTAAAACTAGCTCATTGCTTCTATGTCACAGAGTACATAACACAGGTCAAATTTTCCCATTAAGTTAAATTGTAAACTATGACAGAATGAAAGCAACCTAATGAGAAGGAGTATAGATAATATAGATAATTGCTTTACTTGTAAATTAGAAAACCAAATAAAATCTGGAACACTGAACAACTGCAAGTTGGCTGTTTAGATCCATATTGGGAGATTTAATTTTGCTAATCCACCAACACAATACCCTAAATATGCTATTGTCAAACCCTCTCAGAAGCTTTCAAATATGGCCAATTACTGACTCTCATATATTGCATCTATAGTTCAGGTCACTATTTTTCCCCTAAGGATGTGAATTTAAATATGACAATTTTTATATTTTCTACGCGTACAGAATTTAAAACCTGATGATATTCTGTTCATGGTGCTAGTAACACCAAGGGTGCAGGTTCAGTCCCTGTACAGGCCATTTACTTAAGAGTTGGACTCTATGGTCCTTGTAGGTCCCTTCTAACTCAGAATATTCTGTGATTCTTGGCTCTCATGCTATGTTTATTAAGAAACAAGGAACTGCAGCGTATCGAAAAAGCAGCAGAAAGAAATTTTAAGATTTACTTGAAACATCTGAGATGCAATTCAAATGCTTTAGACAAGATCATTGCTCTTAACCAAACATAATAGTAAAAAAACCCCCCATAAGGCAGAGACTATAAGGAGATGATAGAAGGCAAAATAAAATCAAGTTAAAACTAGCAGTAAAATCGAAATACAGGCATTCCTAAGTAGAGATTTATTTAGAGACCTATGTAACTCAATCTGCATGAGAGGCTTGTTGCACTTTTTCATATGACTGAAACTTACAGGAATTAAATACACAAACACATACAATCATGCACTTTTCAACATACATCATTAAAAAAATCCTGTCTAAATTTTCATCGTTCAGAATATGATTAATGCAGCCTATCAGAAGCCAGATGGTGCAAAACCAGAGCCATCAATCAAAATGAAAAGACCACTGTGTGCTATCCCGAGTGATGTGCTCTCAAATGGAATTTCTGGTCACAGATCCTAATACACGATGTGCGGGGGAAGCCATAAACATCATGGCACTGCCCCTAAGGAACAGCCACAAACACAGCAGGCTTTGTTAGGCAAAAAAAATATGCAGAATTAGTACTTGCTGCTGTAGGCTCCGACTGAGAAAGGCTTTGCAAGCCAAATATATGTACCTTAAATAAAAAATTAAAAGCAATGCCTTTAATGAGTTTAATAATGTTTGCACTGATGACAGTACCTGTCAAACTGTGCACTTGCCATTTGATTTAATATGGGATCATGCCATACATAAACAAAGCAGCTGCCACTGTCTGTCTGACACGTGAATTGGTATTTAGTATCTGTTCCCACACAGGACTTACAAATGGTTCCTGTTTTTTGCTTTGTATTACACATTTTCTGCAAATGTTATACAGAAAACCAGCTTGCAGTTTGCAATGGAAAACAGTGATGACTTACATCTTATAAGGTTTTGTACCAAGCAGGCCTAGTACTTAAAAAATCAGCCTGTAAAAATAAAAGGCATGAAGAAGCATAATTTACCATACTGCACACATACTTCATAAATGATGCTATCAATATTAAAGGAGATGCAAAAATGAGCAGCAGTAATAATACATGGGTGTTTTTACCTGGAACTGGCAAGACAGTATGAAAGAAAGGATTTGACTGCTTGTATTTGCATCGTGAAGTGTTTTATCACAACACTTCTCTCATGTCTTACATAAGAGAATGTATCAAATTTATCAAATTTCATAGAAATATATTTTGCAAAACAATAAATCTCACATTCTGTTTTAAACACCTGCTTAAGCTACCTGCATATCCGTCTCTTTTTCTATAAGGCTTGGAGACTAGGTATGACCGTCGTGATTGCATGAGAAACGGGTAGAAGAAAAATTAAACATGACCTAGAGCAGCATCTATATAAACTAAAATGTCATCTTTCAAGATCAACTTCTTACTTGCTTTCAGTAGTATAACAAAATTCCACATATGTCATGAAGAAACTGTAATGTTCCCTTAAGGAGATATAACCCTCCCCCATTTTTATCCTGATGATCATGAGATACCAAACTTTAAATTCATCATTAGCTCCACAACCACCTAATACTTCACATAATGCAAATTAAAAAGAAGTAGTTTCTAGAATTATAAGAAAAATCTACATTGTCTTGGAAAGATGGTTTTTTGGAATCTCATCAAAATTTGAACTTTTAAGAAAATTCTCGAGAAGATGGCACCATACAAGCCTCTCATAATGAGCCTTTCCCTCAAAAAATTCATGGAAGGATGTATAGTTTCTTTTATCCCTCTTTGGATGGGTACAGTTTTTTTGGATGAAAAGTGTCCTGTGTTCTTAAAGTACCAGAATACAGAGAAAAAAAATTATATTAAAAAATTAATATGCCACATTAAAGGAATGAAAAAGGCTTTGTTAAGGTGCACTTACAATAAAATCCAGGTTTCTACCTCTCTTTCTACTGACAGCACCAGTTCTTCCTTCTGATACACTAAAGCTCAAGTACAGCTGAAATTGAATTGTGTATTTAAGATGCATCTTTCACCCTGAACTGGGACCCAAACCTCCATGGCATGCCTATACTGCAGGCTGAACTCAAAGTCTACTGACTCAGAGTCTCCATGCTTGCCCAAGGTTTGGAAGTCTTTCAAGCCTACCATAATTCACAGAAATAGTAAAGTTAGTATTTGTGACATTTAACTCAATGTTGCCAATTTTGCTGTAAACATGCATACAGTGCCATCAGAAAACTGACATTGTCTAGCACTCATCCCACAATTCTCAGAAAGGATGAGCAATTGGTAGAAGCCATAGGATGCATGTCTAATTACATCTAAATACAACCACTCTCTGTTCCCTAAGATCATGAGAGTTTACCTCCAACACAGGCACAGTGAGTGCAACACCACTGACAGCATGTTTGAGAGAACCCTAAATTTCACACACAGCTAGGACCATCACCTAGATTATGTAGCATGGAAAATCCATGTGGTTTGCTGGCAGATTCTGAGACTCCTCCTCCAGCTGCCCTTGAAAGCAGAGCTCTTGAGCTCACACTGACAGTGGCCAAACTGCACTGCATGGAGAGACAGCACGAGAATTAGTATCCTGTGTAGAGCAATCTAATGCCCCAATTATATCTATTGTTTTACATGGCCACTTTACTGAGACTTGTTTTTTCAACTGTATGACAACTAATCTCTCTTCCTGCTTTTAAGTGGAATATAGTGCAGAGAGGAAATTACAACAAAATAAAAACTAATGGAGCATTTCTAGTTCCAAGAGTTTAAGTAACAGCAGAAGATGGAGTAAGTAGCCAGTGCAGACTTATTCCAAATGGGGGAAAAAAGTGATCCTATCCTTGTATGACTTATGCAAAATATACCAGATTGTTTCTGGATGAAACTTGGAATCAATCTCAAATCAAAGGTTTTGTTAATTATGGGGTTTAGTGCATGTGTGTATGTGCATATATGCAAGTATGTGCAGAAGATTATACCTTATTATCAGACAAAAAGCCAAAAAATCCACACCCCCTTCACAACTTTATGTCAAAGGGTCAATAAAACATGATTTTAAACTGGAATAATGAAGAAGGAAAAGAAATGGAATATCCTTATTCCATGGAAGAAAATAAAAATCTTAGCCAAGATTTGGGGTACCAGAAAACTACTCAAAATATTCCATTCCATTAAAAATTTTAGGTGTTAATCAAGTAAGCATCAGTACTTTTATTACTGATGCTTATTTGATTAACACCTAGCATTTTAAATACGATGTCAAATTAATTACAGTACACGGTTTTTCAGTGAGAAGATGGGGACCATAACATAAAAACAGTTATCAAATCTATTAGGGAAGTTCCCAAAACTTGGGTCTCTTGTGTTAAAAGCAGGCAAGTCCATGAGCTTGGTGATATGAATACTTACATCAAGAGCAAAGTCTAAATAATGGGGAACTTTACTACCACCTCTGTGGATGGGTTTCCGCAACACTGTGCTCATGCACTGCTACATTTGATGCACTGATGCCTTTCCCTCCCACAGCCACTTTAATGCCATTACAAAATGCAATTATAGCTTAATCCTAAGGGGATCGATAAAGAGGAAAAAAACCCATGAAAAACAGAAGGGCAGGTGAACAAAATAGAGCAAAAATGTAATATTAATACCTGAAGAAGACATTACAGAAAGAATAGTTAGATAGAAAGAAACAGAAACAAAGAAGGTAGACTAAAGGAAAAATAAAAGAATAAAGGACAAAAACAAAGGAAAAACCCTTTTATTTTTTGAGGGGAGAAATGGCAATAGAGTAAAGAAAGAGGGAGGGGCGGGAAATGGGAAAAGGTAGGAGGCAACTAGGAAATCCAATCCACTACAAACTGCAAAGCCAGAGAGATAGAGGTCGAATGTGGTGTTAAGGAATAAAGAAAGAAAGTTACCTGGACTTGAAATGCCAATGCTAGTTACACACTCCATCACATTTTGATGTGATTTTCATGCTAACACAAGATTGAAGGGAGCTTTAAAAAACTGTAACAGGGTCAAGCCTGTTTATTTTTTGTGATGTCAAGGTTTTCCAGCAACTAGTTTGAAAAATCCTAAAACAGCTATCTTTTTTGTATTTTTTGTCTCAGTATCAGATCAATCAATGATGGACAAGGTACATAAATGATATAAGACATGCAGCAAAAGGTAATGTCTTTCTCCAGAAGAAAACAAGAGGATTAATGTGCATCAAAGAGTTTGTTTCACTTGAGCTCATATGGCACGTATTTAATGTCACTGTAAAACTTGTCTCCCATTTTACATTTCAATTTTTCTTGGAGGTAGAATATCCTTATTTCAGGCCATCTACTATACCAGGTAGCATTTGCATACTGTAGCAAGGATAAAAACTGTGAAGTAAATAACCACTATTTTCACAATTGTTTAACTGGAAAAGTGTATATGTGTTTTTACATGGGGTGAGGAATATATGTGGATTTCATGAGTTCATTTATTGAAACTTGTTCTCAAGATCACTAATGAAGATATTTCAGTAATACACTGGTACCTCTGAAACCTTGTTCAAAATCTAAACACAAATATCAACATACAGTACATGTACATCTTTGTGCACAGATGCAAACATGACTTAACAGACTGTTGCTAAACAATTTTTTGAAAGTTCCTTTTAAAAATATATGAAAAATACCTCTCTATCCTAAAGCAGCAAAAGTCTCCCTTCTGGAAAAGAGGTAACAATCCCAAACAATTCAGTTAGCATCAGACAAGGTTAGATGCTTTAGATGTCCAATTACAGCAAAAGTCACTAGCATTAAATATGGTTTTAACCAAAATATTAATCATATATACCAATCATATACATACTTTTCTGTATATATTCTAGGCTTTGTCTAAAACAAAACCAACCAACAAAGCATTGGTTCTAGAGCAACAAATTCAGGAATTGGGTTCTTTGTTTTTTGATTTTTTGGATGCAATATGCACCTCAAATAAGACTGCAATTCTTTAATTGCAACGCTTCAGCCACAGAATTAAGACAGAGCAAATATGTATTTTTCTACAGCATACACAATGGAGAAGTAAGCCCTTTTGTTGCAGTGCTTGCCTTGTTTCTTTGCCTATTCTCTACAAATCCCAAAACAACTCCTGGTATATGAACTAAACTATCTCTGTATTAGCTCACTCTGTGTTACACATGACACAAACTTCAATGTAACTTAGCATTAAGTCAAGAATAAGCAGGAGCTTCTGAGGCAATTAGATTTTCTTCACTATCATCAAGTAATGTTCAAGTGTGCCATTAGCACAAGGCCACTGCACGGCTCTTGCAAATAGAAATTGCTTTTCTCTTTCAGTAGTCTTCTTTGAAGCCTCACATCATATCAAGAGCACAAAACAGCTTTATGTAACCTCCTCCAAAAAGCAGCTCTGAACATGAGAGAAGGGAACAGAGAAGAATGGATGCAGGTTACAATAAGAGTATTTCCATAAAAAGCAGTCATATCTGGCATCTGAGATATTAAATTAAATCCAAAATCTATTTCAAGGCAGGAGATAGCAAAAGGCTCTGGCCCTTTTCAGCAATAACCTAAAAAACCTTTTCATCTTACAAAACAACAATTCAGAGCACCTCCTTTAGAAAATTCAGATTATGGCTTATATCACAGACATAGCAACCTCACAGTTGCCTTACAATTTAGTACAATGATGTTCCAGGAATAAATGGAAAGCAGGTTAAAAGCATTTTTGTTATTTTCCAGCATCCTATACCCAAGTAATTACAAAAAAACTCTGAAGGCTGACAGAGTACCTCAAAACTGCTTCCTTTTTTTCTGGCTCAAAAGTAAAACCTAAAACCAGCTAAAAGTGAAACACATTCACAGTACTTCCATCACACCTCTTACAAAACACAGTTAATAAATGAGAAACATTACTCTCCTTATGAAAAACAAGTAAGAATTGCTTGTGGTTTTCAGCAGTTCTGTGATTTCCCATTTCCAGCCTCCAAAAATCATCCAAACTTGCTTTACTTAAACATGCTAGCTGCCATGCCTCACATGTAAAACAAATCACTTCCTAATGCCAGTGGCCTTTAAAGATGACAGCAGTAAACACATAAGATGTCAAAGTCTGAGTGATCTGGAACTATGAACACAGGAAGATGTTAATATCGTCTGCCACATGTTTAGTGCTGCAACTACATTTTAGTCCTTCACCAGGTATTCTCATGGCAACAATTCCAACTCTACAAGTGTCCAATATGTCAATTTGCATGTCCTCTTATGAAACACATTGTCCCACATGGCAGACACATCTTAAAAAAAAAATTTCAGGACCTAATTAACAAGAGTAGTGTGGTGATATCCGCCATTAGAAAGTTAGCCAACATCAGGCATTTTAGAGGTTTCTCTCAATAGACCTCAGAATTTCTTTTGTTCAAATTGGCTTATTTGTAAAGGAGACCCTGTACATGGGAGAAAAATGAAAGCAAGCAGCTTGTCGGTAGGAAAATTGGCCCCAACTTAAGTGACAGAATTCCCATCTCTCCCTGTTTCTGCTGTTGAACTAGAGTCCTCATCCCGGTGAAGACAGTTTTGCTGGTTTTCAGTACAGCCACCACACCCTCCATTCCCCTGCCACAGCCAATTGTTCCCAGAGGCCACCAGAACAGCACAGAGGTGGAAGGAATGCAGGGTTTTTTTAATCAGAAGCCAGCTGACTCCAAGCCCTCACTCTTCACCTGGAACTTTACACTTGCTTTTCAATATTTTATGTTTCACACAGGTGCCCATGATGATTCCTAGACAATGCCACAGCCCTGGGCATTGCTATGATTAATATGTTGTGTTACTGTCAATGAAAACCACTTAGAGCATACAGATATGTGTCCTAAGGCAGTGCCAAAAGACATCCCACCTGTTTCACAGTGGCCCCTGCCTGTTTCACTGTGAAAATAGTTTCACCCCCTCATAATTTACAGCTTCTTTCCGTGTGTGGTAGCCTAATTTTCAAAAAATTTCTGACAAAGTGTCAACTGTCCAGGAGACCTAAAGAACTCAGCAGAATTCTTAAGGAAAAATTAAGGACATTAGATTATTTATTTGTCATTGAAAATACGGTCTCTGTACTATTCAAATAATTGCTTGAAAACATCATAGGTCTATAAGTGGCAGCAGCCATCACTACTTTAAGAATATCTTTATATAATCTTGTTATTAATGTTCCTTGAGTGAGTTATGCACACATCTTCCCTTATCAAAGACAACAGGACATAACTCCTTGCTTCCCAAAATTGCTTATGAGGCTAAGAGCTGACAAAAAACCCCCCAAAAACAACAACAAAAAAAATTTTTGTCAAATTGTGTATCAAAATAACCTGCCAAACACACAAGAATTATCTAGGGGGTTTTACTCTTTTGAGTGTTTTAACAATTTCAGAACACATTAATAAAAAATATTAGAAGCATGAGGCTGAAAGATTTTACAATAATTTTAGCAGAATTACATCAATTACAGCACATTTTGAAATAGCAACTAACTGTTTTAATCCTGAGCACACCTTCAGTTGGGAGAAAATCTCTCAAAAAGCTCTTTTCACATCACATGAATGTCGACTTTATTTCTTACTGGGCTGGACACAGCACATGCTAAAATAAATCTCTAAGGATATAAGACATGACCTTATTTTTTATAGATCATGCCCTACTGTAAAGCAAGAGATTCAGGTTGCAAAAGGCAGAAACAAATAGGGATCTGAGTTTTAAGCAGAGCTCTCAGGGGATTTCTCACTGTAACAGCCCCGTGCTGCCAGAGGCGTGTATGGACATGCCTTAAGGTATCCCTGGCTATCCTCCTAAGAAGGCAAAGCAGTAAAATTTGTAGTAGTTCTGATATACTGTGCTTACAGTACGTAAAAACATTCTTTTGCAGAGCAAAAATTGAGGATTATAGTTTTAAACAACCACTCCAGGGCTAGACTGAACACTTAAACTCATCTGACAAAAAGAAAAAAAAGGAACTAGGGCTTCACACTTCTGAATTTGGCTATTAGGTGCATACTGGATCTTGAAACTCCTATTAAGCTTATAAAACCTATTGTTTTGACCAGGTAAACTATTATAACAACTACTTTAACAACTGCTTTTTAAAAAAAAAAGGGTTGTAAATTTTAAAGAGCAAGGGTCATTTAGGAGAGAGCTCCAATTCCATTATTTCTGAGCTAAACATCTGCTGTAGAATTAATACTGAATAAAATTCTTACTGTGTGAAAATTGAAACCTCATAGTGTACACACAAAAAACATTCAGCAGAAATTACTGGTGTGCAAACATTATCTTTCATTAAATGAACTTGCAGAAAACTGGCCAGAACATAGCTCCTCAATGATCTTCTTTTACATTTTAGAACACTAAAGCTGTTGTCAGTACAGCTTTATGAGCATGTCAATTTTATCATCTTTTTTTCTGATGGTCCTAGAAAAATATTAACTGTATATAAAACTGGTGGTGCTGTTCTACTGCTAACTAGAGAAAAGTTACACAGCAATCAGAGCTTGACTCTCAAGAAAGCCAGACCATATGTATTTCTACTCCACATAAACATGAAAAAGCAAGTATTTCAGAACAACGAATGACTTCATTTACAGAGTGCTATGTGTTTTTACACAAGCTAACTGAAATAAGCTTGAACAAATGGCAATCACACATCTGGAACAAGATATTGCTCAGCATTTCCTAAGTAATTACTTAGTTTTGAAAAGAATGAATTTTAGAAGATGCTCATTTTAACAACAACAACAAAAGAAAAAAACTGAGGAAAAGAGTTCTTTGTATGTGTCTGACATCAAGAATTCAATATATTTGTTAGGCATTAAAGACTGATGCTAAAATGAGCTTTGTCTGTGGCACAGACCCTGGGCCCACAGTATCTGAAAGACCTGCAGTTTCCATAATCAGAGGCTCTTTAATGCACCATAGTAACACTAGGTTAAAGACAGCAGGATCAAATCTGCCTGGATAGGATAAGTACATAACCAAAGGCAATTTTTGAGATTTGCTGTTGAGTGCTTTCATCTGAACAATGAGAAGACAACTAGATGATAATTTATACTTGTTTAGGCATTAAAGACTACAGGAGCTCAGCTAATTCTTGCCTGGTATCAGCAGAGTATCTCCTGCTTTTCCATCCCTTCTACAGGAGTAATTTGAAAACTCTGCCTCCTCTGCTGCTGAATTAAGGCCTCATTGGATAAAAGACAAGACAACATCTGGAAGTGGAAGGGAAAGTAAATCCTTGTTTCCACCTCTATAAAAGCGCTGAGTTTTCATCTGGGAATGAAGAACCACAAACATTCAAATGTCTTTCAGGATGCTCTAAGTTACACTAGATGGGCAAATATATATTGAGGTAACATTTTCAGGGGAACAGTTATTGTTTCTAAGAGCCATTGGCATCCTGACCATGCATAAATAGTAACAAAGTTGGTAAGGTTAGTACAGCAACTTCACAAAAATATTGCTTTCTGGTTTAGTGAGTGAAATGCGAGCATGGAAGAATGAACACTTTCTGATTTTCTGATTGATTTTTCTCCTTTCTATGAGATATCCCATCATAAAGCGAAGTACTATCAAACCTTTGAAGCAAGTCCTGTTTCAGCCACTGTAGGTCATGAGATTTTCACATCTGTTTTAACTACTACTACTAAGCACGAACTTACCCTTAAGTTTTTCTTCTATCTATTTCAGAAAGGCTCTCAGAGAAAAATCTTTAAATCAACAAAGTAATAATTCTGGAAGCCACTAATTCCAATCACTTATGCCATGATCCTGCATCACCAATGCTTTCACAAAGCCATCATGAAATCTCCTTTTTACACTTTCTGAAAATAACCTACAAAATAGCAAACAACATATGCCCCCACCCTGCCCTCAAATCCTCTGGCCATATAAATCAAACAAAACAGAACTAGAGCAAAGCTAATACACACCTCCTCTAGATATAACTGTATTCCCAACTAATGTTAGATTTAATACAAAAATTAAAAGCCCTCCCCTAGACTGCAACACTTGTGAAATTGGAAGCTGAGGTGGAAATTAAAAGCACAGAGAAAGAAATCTGCAGTGAACTTGTTGCAGCCTACAAATAGGAAGTAGTTAGAAGAAGGAAAACCTTTACTGTCAAATGGAAAATAAGGAAAGGCCATAACTTTAATAAAAACTTTCACTTGTCCTTCCCCCTGCACTTGTGCTCTCAGATATGTATACAAAATGTGCCTGGAAGCAACAAAGGAGTGGAGGTACAAAAATCACCATCAAACAATTGTGCTACTTTCAATAATATATTAAAGGTCCTAAAACTAAGATCAAAAGCAAATGTATTTAAGCATTTATATTCAATTCCACATTGCCTGATGACTAATTTGTAAAGAGTGCAGAAGTTCTCACAACTGCAGCCAAAATCATTTGAGAATACTTTGATATAATGCCACAAAGGATATGAGCAGGAAGACAGCAGGAGTTACAAATGGCCAAGTTCCATTAAAAGTGCTAATAAAAGAATAATGGAATTTCCTTGTACTATGAATAAAAAGTGTTTTGTACAGGAGAATTAAGACATGGAGAGGAATATCAAAGTTTCTCGTTCATCAGTTGCATCTCCTTATTAGATCTTAATTGACTTACTATTACATTTACCTTAAAATGCTTCACTTGCAAAAAGCAACAATCCCATTCAAAATCTTATCACACTAGTTTTCTTTATACTTCATGTTTCTCCATTTTCACAGGCCATTAATATCAGATTTACCAATCTTTGTAAATAATGTGAGACTATTTATTTAAAAAAAGTACTGAGCAGAGATGCATTTAACTTGAAATTCAGTATAATTATTAAAGTTATAGAATATAACTGCTGTTTCACAACGGTTTTTTAAAGTAAATTTTCAAGTGGCTAGTAATTACAGAACTCTCACAGCAACAACCAGACTGACAAATCTAATCCATTAATTTACACATTGTATTTCTCACTAACACATGTGTAGTTACACATATATTGCATGTATGTGCATGTGTTCATACAAAGAGACAGATGCACATGCATACTTCTGCCACCTTCTCCTCCCAAATATAAAACTTTGCTGATTTTTCCAATGTATTTGGTACACGACCAGGAAAAGTAAAAAAAGAGTTCAGAACTTTCCCTTGAAACGTCTAAACAACAACAGCAACAGAAATGTTTCAAATCTTTCTTTGTCTTAATGGATACTTGCAAAATCACTCACACTTCTCAAAGCAGAAGCAGCAAAGACGGACAACTCATATTGCTGCTTTTTAAAGGGTTTTGTGTACTTGTTAAAATATGCCCACAGAGGCATTAAAGATAGGAGGAATTCCATGAAAATATTTAAAAACCTACTTAACTTCCCTTCAATCTGCTTCTTAATGCTCTCTTTTGCAAAACATCTAGAACTCCATGACACAGCTATAGCACATATATATAGCTATATACTGTGATCTCTGTCTCTTGCTTCTCCAAAATCCTCCTGTAACAACTTCATTTTTTTTTTTTATTTCACATTGCAATGAGAAAGGACCCTCTTTTTTTCCCAGATGTCACAAACAAGGACCAAGTTATAATGATGTTGTGTGTTTCTACTTCTTCCCCCAGACAACCACCATGCTGTTCATCCTGCAGCCTCTTCCTACGATGTTTTTGTGATTGATAGAAAATTCATTAGTATCATGTATCTCAGGGCCTAATTGACACAACAGGCAAAGCAACATACTCTAGGGTAGCACAGTTCCTAAACAGAGAGGAAAAAAAGAGGGGAATCCAATACCACATGTAGTCACTTTACAGAATTTTGTGCCAGTCTATAAATTACACTTCTATGAGGTTAAGGTGAGTCATTGGTTTCACAAATCAGAAAATGCACCTTTTCAAGTTTGGTTTAAAGAAATAAAGAAACATTTATGTGACAACACAATTTAAGTAACATGCTCAGCACTTTCAATTTTATAATTTCTTTTCAGTTTTGCATTAAACAAGAAATATAGTCACCACAAATGTTTGGAATTTTTCTTAACAAACAGAGATAGCATATTTTTTTCTTACCTTATGATCATATGGATTGTATGAATGAAACAGCTGGGACAGATCCTTCGTTCTCTGTTTTTTCTGTAAAGGAATATTAATAAATAAGCCATATTAGAAAAGTTACAGGAGAAAGAGAGAAGCTACCGATTAAAAAAGCTATATGCAGGTACAAACTTATTCTCTCCCTGCTTTGTTAATGAAACTGCAGGTATGAAGAGCAGTGTATGCAAGTTAAGGATATTAAATATTACAGGAAGCAATTAACATATATATTAACAATACTAATGAAAATATCCTTAATAAATAATAAACACTAATCTGTGGAACATCAGTGGAATGTGTAAACAATCCAGATTAGGTTTAATTTTTGCACAATATATCATGAATAGTATTTTAGAATACAGATAACAAAACAGAGATCAGGCTACAATCTTGCAAAGACTTGCCTGCTATTCTAGCACATACATGCAGTATTGCCTTATAGGAGATTAGGTGTAAAGGAAGTCAGTTTGAAGAATAATAATTTATTATTTGTCGATTTCTTTTGATGCTAATACTCTCATTGCCTTGATTGATGAAAATTAATAGGTGAGATGTCATTTAATGCCAAAGCAAGGGGAAAAAAATTCTTCTGTTCAGAGCACAGTTCAAAGACAAAACCTGCTTGATCCAGCTCCTACTGAATTTAGTCAAAGAGCTTTCAGTGATTTCAGCTGAAGTTAAATAGAATTTCTCAGCTGTATCCTATGGAGGGTGGGCAGGGTGAGGAGAAAAACACTTTTTGTCTTTAATGTGGGGATGAGTCACAAATCGATTCAAAGTTTTATTATGTCAAAATCGATGTTTACTTATAGCTTGGAAAAGCAAAACAATCCATGTTGGAAAATGTGTGAAGGGGAGACAACTGCAAGAACTCCTTGCTTGTAGTCTGTTCAAGTGTCTTATTTAGCCATTGTTTCTGTGAAAGCAGTTTTCCAGCTAAGCTGGAAAAATCTGTTTATGTTTCCAGCACACTGGGAACTAAATAAACAGCTGCATGACTGCAGCATTTATTTTAACTTCTGGAAACTATAGGGTAATTTAGTAATTTTTGATCATGCAACATGAACTATATATTTTCTTTCTTTACATAGTTTTTATTTTCATTGAAACAGTAAGCAACTTTAAACGACTTCTTTTCTGGTAGTACCGCTGTAGACAAAGTACTTAAAATGCTACAAAAATTATTTGGAGAAATGTGATAATAAATTTAAAAGAGATACGAAAATTATCACTAAAAAGATTGCTTGAAAAAACCTAATTTAATGAAGCATCATGCAAGAAGAAGACAAAAGCACGTGAGTTTGGATTATAGAAACCCCATTAATCTTTCTAGGAAGAAAACCCTACAAAATCCAGAAAAAGTCCAAGTCTTGCTCATTGTTACCGAAGACTATTTCTCTCATACTCATTTTGACTGCAATTACTTATTTTAATGACACTCAGTCAAATGATATGACAGAAAACCACCCTCAGACTCTCGCCAAAATGCTGGTTACACACTCAGCTAGATGAAGAGTTAAGATGGCTTCCCTTACAGAACACAATGACATGGTCTTCAACTTTTTGTTTTTATAGAAAATTATGTTTTCTTTCCTACCTTTCCTCAAAAGCTTTATTTATTTATTTTTTTTTGTACAAAACCAAAACTCTCCTGACTGGGGAAATGATGGAAATTCCTAATGGAGAAAAATGTGAAATGAAACTTCTCAAGATGCAGGTGAAGAAATGCCCCAAAATTCCCAGGATGCCCCATATGTTTAGCTGAGCTAAACTGAAACAGCATTTGACTGTTTTGTATAGAATCTGAATATACCGAGATAAAAATGTCATAAGCACAGAGTTAAGGTTGCTTAGTGGTAATTTCTGTCTTTCTACAACAAAAAGCGCAGTTTAACTCAGATGTCAAAAAGTCAGAAATATGTAGTATTTCAAAACACAGACACAGGACAAGGAATTCATGCTGCTCCAATGGTAATCCCTTCAACTCCTACAGCTGGCATGAGTCACCTGGCATGAATAGTGAGTTTTTGAAATAAAGAAGCAGCAGAAGGTAAAGCAGGACTCTCCGTGTCTAGATGATACAGTGGAAAAAAGGAGTCCAAAAGCTCCTACTCCTTCATCTCCTCCAGTAGTCTATTTCTATTTTCTATTTCTTAACTACCTATTTACACATATCTACTCGGAATTCCTTCCCTTAACATAGCTTCATACCCCTATTTATGTTCCCTCAGCTTAGTCCAACATCCCTTTCAAGTACCCTTCGACCAATATAAAAAGTTTTCTTTCCCCGCTCTTTCTCTTCAATGTTCTCATTCTCCAGTCCTTTGTTCTATACCAATCATGCTGCCAAAATCACTCAAAAAATCCTCTCTGAACTTAGGCAAATGTACTATCTTATCATATTGTTCCACGTGCAGCAGCATTTTTGCTTTCAAATATGCTCACAGACCTACAGAGGACATAGTCTAATTCTTTCTGAAAATAAATCTATTTTCTTTCCAAATTAGCATGAAAAAACCTTCCAGGAGTCTGACAGCAACATCAGACTCATAGTTTATTCCTGTACTTCTCTCAGGCTTGCCATACAGTGGTGATAGATAGTCCTTAGTTTGCAGCAGTTTCTTTAAAAACAAGTTCAGGGAGATGAGATGGATAAAGAAATTCGGATCCCTTACTGATGTGAACCATTAAGAAAATATGACTGCATATGCATATGACTAAAAACAAATTTTCAGTTTTCTGTTTTAAAAAGTTGCAAAAATACCACACTATATAGGAGATAAAAAGGAAACACTTTTTATATCTTTAGCAGAGAAGGTATGTGAACATCTGATTTATAATGATTAAAATGCTGCGGCAGGACTGAGTTAAATACTGTAAAACCATATATGCTTGTACACATAAGTATGCCAGGATGGAAGGGTTTCCCAAAATAAAGCAATATTTTTTCGGAGTTATTTCAAGCTTGTTACTAAAATCCACCAAAGTAATTAACTTCTTCTGAAAGGACAAGTAGTGTCCAAGACATTTATAAAAATAAGAACCAGAAACCACCATTTAACTAATGACATTTCTTAGGACAGAACACATAGACTATGTTAATAGAGAGGAAACAACACATTACCACAATCTCATTATTTCCCCCATCCTGCTACCAGATATGAAATGCAAGTAACACACACTTTTCTCTGTTTATTTCCTTTCTCTCTCTCATTTTGCTGGGCCTCAGATTTTCGATTACTGGGCTTTATTAAAGGGATACTGGTCATCCAATATGCATATTATATGTTTAAGGTATAGTAACAATAAAGGTTCCTTTGACAACAGTCTGGAACTATACACCAATAAAGCTGAGTTAGTCACCTTGGTGTTTTTACTCTTTTTCTCATGCACTGATTTTTAACAATAATAAAACTTTTTACATGGACTATACTGTGGATTATTATTTTACTTTTAATCAAGAAATATCACTTAAAGAACAACAGAATGAGAAAAAAATCAACTAACCAACAAAAGAACCACAACGAACCCTGTAGTACAGAAGGAATATAAAACCATAATAAAAATATTTTCAGCACAAGTAAACCAGCATAGAATTTTGTGAAAATAGGGTAAAAGAAGGGGTCTCCTAATAATAAATTAATATAATCAGAATACGCTTTAGAAAAATAATTTTACAAATGGAATCACTATAACAAATGCTAAACATTGTAGGCTCATACATGTATATTGCACTTATCTTGTGATCCTCTTTTCATATTCAGGTGATAATTACCTGTCTTTCAGATGATTTTAATGTAGCCCAAACTTGTTTTTTTTCTTTTCAAGCATGGTGTCGTAGGTCTACAATGTTTATTGTGAAGGAGAACTACAATATCACTGAAGTATTTATATTATAGATTACTTAGAAGCTACTTAAATCAGATTTTCATCTAGAAATAAAACGGACAAAATTACTCCCAATATGAAGGTATTACTGCTTTCCTTCAGACTCACTTTCAGTTTTATAAAGCCTATTTCACCTTCAAAGTTCTTAATAATTCCAGCTTAATACTGTGACAGATCTGCAGATTTCAGCAGTTCCACTGAAAGTCTCAGCATCAATATATTGCCAGCAAAGTTCTCTTGCCTTTGTTTTCTTGCTCTCATGATTTAAAATCATTCCAATATACAGGGCTGCCTTCAGTAACAAGAACTTGTATCTCTTTCTGTTCAAATACTCTTCCTTCATGAGTGCAGTGAATAATAACATGTGCCAAGGCAATCAGATTAATGTATTTATTTCAGTTCTGTTCCCTCACTTACCAGTCATGTCCTGCATTTCTCTTTTACATACTGCTGATCAGAATTTAAAAACCACTTTATTTTGCCACAAGAACCTTATTTAATTCGGAGTTTATAAAGCATCCCACCCCCATCCTTGAGCATGCAAACAACCAATAGCAATATTGAGTTTTTCTTTCAAACAAGTCTGGAAGACCACATTTCCTTCTTCAGTAGTATCTAATGAACTGCTTAATTTAAAGTCATATTAAACTTAGTGAGTCAAGGAAAAAATTAACTACAATTCTGATACACTTTTGGAGAAAAATGAAGCAGCTTTGCAAGTATTTTCATAAGCACAGAGGCTCCAGAAGAACAGACACTCAAAAACCATGAGATTAGATTTTCCTTTTCTGAAACAGCACTTTCTAACATGTTTGTGCTATGGCATTCTCTGACTTCAGTAGGATCCATTTTCTGATCAGTAAAAAAATCTGTGTCTTTCTTTTCCCTTATGTTACATCTGTGATCTCAAAACTACAAAGGCCTTGGGTAGTTTCAAACTCAGAACTCTAATAATTTAGAATGAAGCAGGTAGCACCCTACCCAAAGACACCCACTGGACTAACTTTAATCTCCACAGAATTACTTGGCAAAACACCAGAGAGGGAGATAGCAACTACTTCAACCAAGGAACATTTAAAAGCCTTGCCTGGAGATTCAATCCATAAAGGCTTAAATCTGTGTACCTATAACCACAACAGAGATATGAGCCAAGCCACTGGAACCACCATGTTATCAAAGTTTGCAGATTGCTTTTTGGTCTGCAAAACAGCTTTTAAAAAAGTGATCAGAAACCACTGAACCATTCTCTTTGATCTCAGTTATTCAATGCATCACCCTCTTAGAAATGATCCTGAAAAAACCCATTGTGCCCCAGCCAGATTTCTTGATAAAATCATACCTGGTGTTCATTCTGCACTTGCATCCATGCCCTGTAAGGTCTGAAAGAACAGAAATGACAGTACAGGCCTGACAAGTTCTCTGCTTCCTATCACTAACTCACCTCTACTGACATTATTCCTGTCTTTCTGATCCCATCTATAATGAAGCATATGAAATAATTTGGGGAGTAGCTAGCCTTTTTGACCTAAGATACCTGAAATACTATGTTAAAATAAACTCCTTATTCTACTTCAACTACTGACCCACACATATATTCAGCTTGCTTTAAGAAATAACTTTCGAATAATTTTTGATCCATACATGGAAAATATAATTTAGTGTATAGTTATTCAACAGTTCACCTCAATGTTACAGGATAGTGGACTTTTTTTCCAGCTCCAATTAACAACCGAACTATAGGTTCATAATTCATATTTTGCATACTTCTTTTTACACACAACGATTTAAAAAAACAAAAAAAAAATAGACCATGTTTCCTGACTCCATGCAATGTGTTTATTGTCTAAAAGAGCAAAATATATAAAACTTCACACAGCTTTACTGATCATTAATACTAGAAAATGATTGCAAACATTAAAGGAACACTGTCTTCAGGATTATAGCAACACAAATGATTATGGTTTAGTCTAGTTTACATTTTATGTAAAATAGACTATGATTTATGGAAAATTAGACATTTTCAAAAAACAGCATAGGATCCTCATAAGAACATCTGTCAATCTATCTGACAATAATTTGTTGAAAGATACATTTTCAGTTAAATCCTGTTCATTGCAATTTTCTCCCTCTTACCTCCCATATCTTAGCTATGCAGTACATGCTCAATATACTTCAAACTCATATAAATAGCACTGAATTTTATTCCTTCTGGTAAATTTGAGATATTTTAATTTACCTTATGGTTAGTGCTTGTTATTCCTGTACTTTTTATTAGAGAGACAGGCAATCATAAATCGTATTAAATTTAACAAGGGAAAAGTGCTGGATTCTGCACCTGGGATGGGGCAAACCTGGATGTATGGACAGACTGAAGAATGAGATATTGGAAATCAGCACCACAGAAATGGCCCTGGGGGTCCTGGTCAATGGCAAGTTGAACATGAGCCAGCAGTGCCCTGGCAGCCAACCCTGTCCTGGGGGCATCAGGCACAGCATCACCAGCCAGGCAAGGGAGGGGATTGTCCTGCTCTGCTCTGCACACACTCCCAGTGCTGGGGGCAGTTTTGGGTGCCACAGTATAAAAAATAGACATTTAATTGTTAGAGAGTGTCCAAATGAGGGCCACGAGGATGGTGAAGGGTCTTGAGGGGAAGCTGTATGAGGAGGGGCTGAGGTCACTTGGTCTGTGCAGCCTGGAGGAGACTGAGGGGAGCCCCCACTGCAGTCACAGCTTCCTCACAGGGGGAAGAGCAGGGGCAGGCACTGCTCTCTACAGTCTGGTGACCAGAGACAGAAGTTGACTAAAGAAAGATCATGAAGCTGAATCAAGGAAGGTTTGGGTTGGATATCAGGAAAAGGTTCTTCACCCTTTCACCTGAGGGTGGTTGGGCACTGGAACAGGCTCTTCAGAGAAGTGGTCACAGCACCGAGCCTGACAGAGCTCAAGATTTGGACAATGCTCTCAGGCACTGGGTGGGATTCTTGCAATGCCCTGCACAGGGCCAGAAGTTGGACTCATTAACCTTCCAACTCAGGATATTCTACAATTCTATAATTCTATAAATGATGCAAAATTTATTCTGAAGACTTTTACAAAGCAATTTTTTATTTCAGAAAAAGCCTTCAGCACTTGTTCATTTTGAGGGTACATAAATTTGGTATAGTTTGTAAAATGATCTGTCTCGCTTCTGATAGATTTTTATATCTGAAATTCATGTAGAAATTCTACAGTCTATATGAGGTGGGTATTTCCTAAGGATGCCACTATAACTGATTAGGAAGACTGCTTAGGTCAAAAACAATTTGTAGAACAAAATATCTAGCTGAATATCTAGATATATCTAGCCTGGGGTATCAGCCATATTTCAAATCAGATTGACACTAAATCAGAAATAAAGTGATTGGTCACGAGGAATAGACTGTTTTTGAATATGTATAGCTATTGCTGCCAGTTCCACAATAATATAAACCAGAATGAACTGAAAACTACATCTTAGTAATGAAATGTAATTTTAAAATATTTATGTATCTGCATCTATAGATATGCCCAGAGCATACAAAAACCTAGGACAGACCCGTCTGCAGGCACTCTTTTCCTTTTTACGATCTGATGAGGTATCTGTGTGCTGTACCACACACAAGCAGCCTTGACAGCACCAAGTTTTCCAGCCTTCCAAGAAGAAGAGAAAGAGAAGTGCTGGAGAGGGTAGAGTGTGGTACAAGCCGTGAGGAACAGTGCTCAAGTGCTCGCTGTGTGAGAGAGACCACATGTGTACCTGCAACACACACAACAACAGCTCTCACTCTTTTATCTTCATCTGTTATTCAGTCCTGCATTCTACTTCCAGATTTTCAGGAATTCCAGGTTTCAAGATGTTTAGCCCAAAGACCAGAGGTGCAGGTGCAGCAATGAAAACAGTGGAAGACATGAGTTCCAAAGCACACAGTGACCTGATCGACTGTGATGGCTTTGAGGGAGTGTACATGGATTATCAAAGACAGATGAAGTTCAAGGAAGGGTCACCAAGAACCCACCTCAGGATATTTCAGTGTCCTTTTCTTCCAAAGCACTTTGTATGGGCCATCATAAATGTTATATTATTTGCAAATGATGGACAAGCTTAGTTGCCTCCATGATACAAATTAATTTGCTGTCTGTGTTAAGTCACAAACTATTACACCTGAACCACATTCTCATTTGAAGAAATCTGGAATTTTGAAAATTTTCTGTTCTGATGCCTAGAGCCAGTTTCAGGAAAAAAAAGTTATTTTTAATTACTTCAGCTGCTGGCACTGTTTTAGTTCTTAGCAGTCTGGCTTATAAAGTGAATTAAAATTCCAAATTTAAAAAATAGATTTTTTTTTCAGTTTTACATAAGTTACTTAATGCAATTCAAGTAAAAATTGAAAAAATTACAAAAAGGCACAATTAAGACTTCTTCCATGGTTCTTCCACTTCATTATAAGCCAACGAACAGAACAAAAGAATAAAGAGTAGACTGGAGATAAAACTGTTTTCTCTCTTAAAATCAAAGGCTATTCTACCTTATCTTTGAGAGTATCTTCCTTGCCTTCTATTCAGTACAGGAGCGTGTAGTGTTCAAAATTCCTGATAGTATTTCAGCTTCCTTGCAACAAAATCTCACAATTCCATCAGGATTTTTAGACAGATTTACAGGGGAAGGAGGATGGGTAATGAATGTTCATGGTCACTACAGATCTTTCCAAAACTATTTTTTTATACATCATATATTCTGCACATGGCTGCAAGCCTTAGTCCACAAAGTTACATGATGTTAACAGCAATTTCATAATTCTTGCAAATTCTGTAATTACTTCTGGCCTGAAAATGACGTTTAGGAAGAACTCTACCTCTTCTTCCATATGTATATTCTCCATATTTCATTTTCCAATTATCTTTCTTAACAACGTCACTTAGATTGAACTCATTGTTGTACTTTACTTTAAGATGCTCTAATTTTCAACTTGGATTTGTATAAAGTTTATGAGGAAGCTGCTAGTAATTTTCATTCCAACCAGTTTCTGCTGTAAAAAAACCCCAAAATTTAAAGAAGTAGAACACCAACTAAGCTGGTTTCCTAAGTGTATTTCCAATCTAGCTTTGAATTTTGACTTGTTTTCTCAAGCAACACAGTTGTGCTCCTTGAAAGCACAAGACTTTTATTTTACATCAGTGTAAGATTTAAGAGACACAGTTCCAGGCTAGAGTAGAAATACTTTTGTCCTTTCTCAGGGGTCTGACTCTGCACTGTCCAGCTGTTACTGTGCAGTTTAACTCATTCCCCAGATTCAGTTATGAACTGAATTTTCAGCAGCTCCATAGGCAAATCATTTATAGCTCTAAAAAAAGGTTCGACTTATTTTAAAACCTACCAGCTCAACTGTCTCCCAGAACAACAAAAACAGATTTTCATTTCAGCACATGGTCAAATAAAGTGGTTTGAGCTTGAGCTGATTCTAGCTCTAAAATAAAATGGTCTTTAAACATTTGTAAAATTCTGCTAAGTACTTTTGTCTAACCACAAAACCCCTGTTCACAGGTAATTACATTCCTTTGAATTCGTTGCAAAAAGCTGCAGTTCTGGCTGCATGCTGAATGGTGAGCACTGGGATAGATTTAAAGATACAGCATAAAAGTAGTCAAATGGTAGTTTTGGCTATCTTTAAAACAGAGGAAAGGAGGAACCAGGCTTTCATAGAGCAAACAGTTTATATAGTTCCTAAAAAACAAAACAAACAAAAAACCAGGAAGAAATAATGCAAAAGTATTTCTAAGCATCTAGAAGGTAACAAACATTGATACGGCACTAATGAGCAGACACACCAATCAAAATAAAACCCATCAAAGAATACCTGGGTTTGCAGATGAGAGAATTAATATCTATCTATGGTTTGTAGAGCTTTCTGCAGTACCTCAAATGCTGTTCTCATAAAAAACATAAGGGAACACAATGTAAATAAAACTACTAGAAAGCAACTTGCTGGAAAATATTTACTTGGAATAATACATTAGTTCAGTGAAAAATATGAAGAATTATATATTGGTTTTTTTCTTCATGATCTACATTTCCTTTCAGCCTTCACATTTTTAACTCCCTGGTCTCCCAAAGTTGTCATGAGAATATTCACTCAGGTCTTTGTTCTAGCAGAATATCAAGCAGCAAATAAAACTGCACTGCTGAAAAACAAACTGCAATACAGAGGTTCAGCAGTCAAACACAGACATTAATCAGTCTTGGTTTCTTGTACACACGAAGAACATTCTGCATGTTACACCACGAATTATTGCATGTGCTGGGGAGAGGAGATGGGTGTCAGGGGTCAAGAACCATTGATGCATCAGAAGCAGCTATCACGGCTGCATCCAATTCCTGGGGCATGTAATTCCATTTAGTCATAGCACTTAACAGGAGAGCTCATAGTGATGATAGACTGGAGAAACAGTACTGCTGAATAAGTGGCATTGTTTCTTTTTCTACTTACTCTCTTTCCTTTTCTCCCACCTTATGATCTCCTCTTTAATTTTAGAAGAATAACTCTACATAATCCCGTTGCATGATCTTTGGATTGCCACCATTAGTCTGATGCAAGCAGTATAACTGATTCTGCTATGTCTGTGAGAATTAGAAACAAGATGGTACCTTCCTTTCCGGGCACTTAAATTACATTAACAATCAAGGCCACCCAAAGCTTCTCTCTATGCACTGTGCCATTGGTTATGTCATGTATCACAGAGAACATGAAACCTTATCAAGTATTTCTAAATCCATATTGGACAGCAGATGAATTCTTTCCTTGCTTTAGCTCTGACCTGACCTCCCCAGGAACATTGTGCCCCATCACTACCCACTAAAGTCTGAAACATATGCTCAAAGGCAAGAGTGCTCCTCAATGTCATCTTCCCTCACTGTCTGCTCAGCAGTTATCTTACCAGCCTTTTCTTTGATGGCACACCTACAAGGTCCACTTGTGCTCCTTCCCTTTACAGCTCTGAACATGACTAAAGGTGTTCCTTGCACAAGCAATGTTATTCCATTTGCTGTCCAGCTACCTGAAGTTAAAAAATACTGAAGCAGAGGACAGCTAATATTGCCTGATACACGAACGGTTATTTATCAGTGAGGCTGGGTGTCCTAGGGTGACTTATGGTGTTTGTATCTCCAATCGTGTGTTCTGTTTATGTTTGGTATTATGTCCTGTGCTTTCCGGACTGACTCTGAAAGTGAAGGTTGTTTTGTCTCGTTATCAGCCGGCTCACCTCCCCCATGGTCTGTGTTTAGGAGAGGCTTGCTGGCTTGCTTACTTGCTTGCTCACTTTTGCTCCTACTCTTTTTGCTTTGCCCTTGCTTTTGCTTATTAGTTAGTTCAGCTAGGCAGTCCAATTTTTTTCCCTGGACTGTTTTCTTTCCTCTCCCTTTCCCGAATACCATCTGAACCTGTTCTGGACAGGGACCTGGGAAACACCAAGAAACACCGGGACTCTGCATTCTGTGACCTGCAGCAGCCACCCCCAGTGCTGGAGACTGATAACTGGGAGACCACTCGCAGGACAGACTTTCTGAGTTTGTCATCTGGTGTTGTTTTCTTTGTACTGGGGAGTGTTTTGTTTATTAAATAAACAGGGTTTTTTCCACTCCTCTTTGAGGAAATTCTTCCCGAACCCGGTGGTGGGGGGAGGAGTCGTGGGAGTTTGCTTTCTGGGGGCTCCTTCCGGAGGTTTTCCCCCAAATTTGCCCTAAACCAGGACACTGGGACAGTTTGGCAACATCTGGATAATCATGTGTTAAGAGCATGTGAGTTTCCACAGAAGGTTAAGCTGTTTGTGTGCAGAGATTCAGAACTACAAAATATATATCCATCCAGCAAAGGAGGAATTATACATCACATTGTATCTACTGGCACTCAAGAATGCCTATTTCTAGTGCCTTGCAGAATTCTAATCAAAGAGAGATATGGTGGATCTGCAGCCACTCAGTTTTGAAAGAGTGTCATGAAATATCTCGGAGACCTCCTAGAGGGAAGTAAAAGTAAAGTAGTCTAAGAAAAATAAGTAGCCATTATAAAATAAAGGTCACAAAATTTCTCCTCCCACAGAGATGATAAAATACAACTTGCCTGGCAGACAGCACTGAGGTGTATACTGTATTATGCTATCCTTATGGAAAGAATCTCTTAGTATTATGTACTGCTCCCGTAATTGGAAAATATGGGAACAGATCTAAGTGATGGCTTGATTAAATGGAGTGGGATACAAGGTCTGATCATTCATCCTTATTTCCCCTAAGAATGGTGACTGTACTAACAGTGTGTTAGTTTTCTAACTCTTCAGGGCGACTGAGCAGCTGCAGCAGCTGCCTCTGGCCAGCTCTGTATACTCAGCATAACATCACTTGGTATGGAATATCCCTTTGGCCAGCTTGGGGCTACTGTGCCAGCTGTGCAGCCTCCCAGCTTCTTGTGCCCCTCCAGCCTTCTTGCTAGCAGGGCACAAGAAGCTGAGAAATCCTTGACTTGCTATAAACACTACTTAACAACAACTAGAAATATCATGTAGTGGTACCAACATGATTCTCATATGAAATCCAAAACACAGCACCATACCAGCTACTAGGAAGAAAATTAACTGTATTTCAACCAAAACCAGGACAGTTATCAAGTTTGTAAATTGGTTATTCACCTCAGTATAGTAAGCGTAGTGCTTAATACAATTAATACAGAGAGAGAAAATTAATGCGACACTTCAGGGAAATTAAAGGAAATGTTCAATAGTTGACTGACAAAATTTTCTAGCTCGAAGCAACGTGATTATCTGGTGATATAAAGAAAGAGAAAAGGAAAGAGAAAGTGAATATATAATTGAAACCAAATTTCTTACACTATTGAAAATATATACAGAAAGATTAGAATCCACACTGCAGTTGATAGTAATCATGAAGCTGCAGTCAAATTACTGCTCTCAAAACAGCTGCCATCTCCTATTCTCAGTAGAGATGAACATAATTCTACCTTGTTATGACCCTTATTTTCAAAATGGGTATTTCCTCATGTAATTTCCAAGTGATAGAAGTCAAGTTGATCCCGAGATGTTAATATCCCTTAATGTTTCAGAAACTGTGATGGACCAAATCACAAGGACAGAAAAAAGAATCTTACAAGTCCCCACATGAGTAATAGCTGCCTTGAAAAAATAAAGAGCAGAGAAATTATCAGGTGCCTTACTGTGTTTGCTCTTAATTTTAAAGAAAAAAATGTAACTTTCACACTTAGAATTATTCTGATCCTTTGCAATGCAGCTAAACATGAGCTCCCTACCAGACACATCTGAGTCATGTTTTCTTACATTGCTTATTATTAGCTTAACTAGAATCTGTAATTTGAGTTATGCAGTCATCAGCACTATCGCTTTTACAAGCAAACACAGTAAGGAAATGGAGAAATTCAGATACATAATAAAAATAATAGCAGCAATAACAATACGCAAAGTAGCATTTAATCATTAACACACTTCAGAGTGAGAATTTTCTGCCCACTGGACATAAGGAGCATGCAGACTCATCTCTGAAACAGTGCATTTAGCTCAATGTGGATAAAATGGGGACAAAGGAAAGAAAAAAAATTGGGTAGCATTTAAGTTCTGGACAACATCTTGGCTCATTTTCCATGCACATGAGTGGAATGACTCAGCATTACTGTAATTGCTTATTTAAAACAAAATCATGCCTAGGTTTAACTTTTCTCTAAACTGGAGAGACTATTTATGGCAAGCATAATCTAATTGATGGTTATGAAATGATGAGACCATTCAGACAGATGTCTGATTCTCCATGGACATATTTTCTCCAGGAGAAATAAGAAAGCCCTGCAGCTTTAGCTGTCTTTTCTGAATTTATGGTGGCAGAACTGTCCATCTGGATTAGTGTCAACTGCCCTTTTAGCAAAATATTGGTGCCTGTAAGGCTTTCAGTGATAAATTATCTATGTGAAGGGATGGTTCCATGTTGACCTACTGATTGTTTTTTCTATTAAGATAAGCTCAAATAAGGATTTTCTCCCAAAAGGCAATTATATTTAAGATCATCAAAAAAACGATCCACTAAAAATAAAAAAATACTAAATATTACAATGGTTCATACTCTACAGATTGCCTGTAGAAGTGGTAAGGTCTTCCAAAGAAAGCTAATATGAAAGGAAGTGACAAGACAAGTATGTTATTATTGCAGCTGTGATACTTCAGCAGAATCACCAAAGCCATCTTGAATCAGGGCTGCTGAAGAGGAACTCACTGGAGTGGAGCAGTTTGCAACTGGCAATGGATTTGTCCATTGCAGAAGTATTTAAAAACTGAAATAACATAGCAAATGCATTCAGTCTGCGGAAAAACAACCAAAAAAACAACAAATAAAAAGAATAATGGTTGTAAAATTATTTGCTCACTGATTCAGCATCAGACAGAATTATTTTCCATAAAGAAATGTACCAACAGATCCACTGCAGAGGGTACTGTTCTGAACATCCTGTGGAAAGCATCAAGCTCACAAGTTCAGACTGGTGATCCAGTGCGCACTGAGACACTTGCACAAGATCAGCTGTATGCCAGTGCATGTGCTATTTCTTACCCAATGCAAATGCAATAAAATGAATTCATTAACGTGGATAATATTTCATTAAAGGGTCAGAGTGCATAATGTGGATGGTTGTGTGCTACTTCCTTCTCCTGGCAGAGGAATGTACGTTACTGTAAGGAAGAAATGGCAAATTAAATGCCTGTCCATTTATGGTAATGCAGGAAAGACCATCAGCTGCTGTCTAGAAGTAATGTGAATATGAAACATAGGAGATTAGCACAAGCTCTTCCTCCTATGTTTGACTAGTTGCTCTCCATTTCTACTAAGAGATAAAAGAACAAAGGACCTCATAACATGGGATTTTTGAAGGACTACAGGGAAAAAAAAGAAAAAAGAGAAACAAAATCTATTAATTACAGATTTTCATCAGCCCTGGATTAGAGGCCCCATCTCCTTTGAAGGTTCTAATTCACTGAAAGCAATAAGTACTAGTGCTACAAGTAAGAAGAATGAATGTAAAACTGGGTTAAATTGACAATTACCATTTTCCAAGTAATACTTCTAACTACAGAACAGCTAATGTTCTTTTAATAATTCATCTCTTTGCAGATTGTCTTCCCATAAGCACCCAGTTAAACAGAAGTTAAATTAACTTAAGCTCTATGCACCTCCCATGAAAATAGCATACTTAAGAACTTGTGCACAGGAATACAAACTTGAAACACAAATCAATGTTTTGATTTTTTAAACTTCCTACCTTCCAAAAATTACATTTCTGAAATTTTTTTCATTTATCGAAGTATCTAAAAAGCATTCAAGACTAAGACAAATAATGCAACCGTGTGAGTTGGTTACAATAAGGAGACTAGTTCAACAGCAGGTATTTATATTTGAAAACTTACAATTTCCCATTATGAGATAGTCTATAATAAATGAACAGTCATTGCTCAAGCTGCACTACACTAAACAAAAAAACTGAAGAAGCCAGATATAATCTCATTTTATGCCTCCAGCAGCTGATATATCCTATGGAATTCATGGTATATACTGAGAGTAAACAGAGATACTTTGTTTAGCTTTCAGACATATAAGCAAGGGGATACAAGTCCCAATATATTGTTTTGACTTCGTGTTGTTGTACCAGGATACATAAATTGAAAGAAATAGGTTTTTATTTAAATTGATTTACATTGCTGGGTGACTTTCATTCTTACATTGAACAGAAATATAAATGTCATTTATGCCCATAAAAATGATATAATAATGAGTTGAATTAATATAGGCATCAATCTTGTATATTTTCCTGTTTTGAGATTCAGGTTACAAAAACAACAAATTCAATTTTTTTGAAATAAAGCTAACCATGCTTTCTGATATGATTGCTATTATTATTGCTTATAAATAGCTATTTATATCAAGTAAAATACAGTCAATAGCCATGTACCTTCTATATAAAAAGAGGCTGAAGTTAAGGATGAGAATGGTGGAAGCTAGAAAGTGTTGCAGGGAGGGAGGGAGGGAGGGAGGGAGGGAGGGAGGGAAGGAAGGAAGGAAGGAAGGAAGGAAGGAAGGAAGGAAGGAAGGAAGGAAGGAAGGAAGGAAGGAAGGAAGGAAGGAAGGAAGGAAGGAAGGAAGGAAGGAAGGAAGGAAGGAAGGAAGGAAGGAGGGAAGGAAGGAAGGAAGGAAGGAAGGAAGGAAGGAAGGAAGGAAGGAAGGAAGGAAGGAAGGAAGGAAGGAAGGAAGGAAGGATTAGATGCAATTTTATTAATGGCCTTTAACCTGCAGGTTGAAGGAAGTAAATGAGCAGTGCATAAGGAGAATCTCAAGAAGAAGTGGCCTATAAATTTAATATTTGACAAATAAATCAGAGATTGACATTGTTATTAATACTTTGAATAATTATTCACAATAAGCTTGAGAATGCAGAAGTCTTAAAATGAAAAAAAAAAATTACTATGAGTAATCAGCTACTACTCTTGGTAGTCATTCACCCCAAACTTGATAGAAAGCAGACATGATCTTCAGTATAACCACTGTGTTACCTTTCCACACGATCTGAACAGTCATTTATATATGAAAATACATTCAGTGGTCTAGCTACATCATTTCCCTTACTGGACTGAAAAAAATCCTTCATTTGAACGTGGCACAGTTCTGCAGAAAATGTGCATTTTTGTATACATGCTTTATGTATTAATGCATCTGAAAATGGATCTTACCACTGCAGCTGGAACTTGAGGCATTTTTGCAGCTGGGGTTCCTGGACGTGGGTAGAACTGATTAATAAACAAGCTTGGAAACCTGTACAGCTCTACGAGTTTCATGGTTTCTTGAAAATCTTCATCTGTCTCTCCTGGAAAACCACAAATGATGTCTGTAGCAATTGTTATTCCAGGCACTCTGTAAAGGAAGTAGAAAGAAACACTTAACTGAGGACATGTAGAAGTCTTGCTCCCTTAAAAGCTAGTGTACATAGATCTATAACCTTCAACTTTATCTACAGAAATTGAGACCTACAAGATCTTGGGGAAAAAAAAAGATTTTAACACCATTGCTTGGTAATGAGAAATGCATCTGGTGCTCAGCCGAGAGCACAAGTAATAGAGGATATCACAGCAAATACTGGATTAGGATTGTGACAGAAGAGTGAAAACATCTGGATCAACTCTTCCTTCAATCAAAATTAGAGGTAATCAGCACATCTTGCTATTTCTTGAATTCTTATAGCTTAATCCATAAAATGTAAACCTTTTGAGACTCAGACACTAGAAAATGTCAACTATTTAATGTTTTATAATGCTGCTATCAAAGTAGAACAGGATATCTGAAAGAGGGGAGTGGCATGTCATATCACCTAGCAAATTTGAACAAAATTGGCTTAGGAGACAAAAATACATCTTTAGTCACAAGTAAATTTTTAACTCGGTATTCCAAAACATCAGCCTTTACCTTGCTTTAAAAGGAAAACAAAATCCTTAAGCTCACAAATGCACAGGCAGCGAGTTCTCTTGCTTTTTAAGCAAGGTCAACAGTCCCTAAATGTTCCCCTGGGACTGAATATGCAGAACCCTTACATACATCAGGTTAAGGCAGCAGAGCTGACAGAGACAGCCCACAGACACAGAAGGATGCAGAGAAGAGGGTGAGGTTAGGGGCCTTCAGTTGAAATTGGGCCAGTGTCACAGTCTTGGACATGGTGGGAACATGCCCTGAACACTCTCCCAGTAGATACTGGAGCAGCAGTCAATGCTTGCACCCAGACTGAGCTTTGTGTACAGTGGGGATAATGATAAGCATCCTCTGGATGAAACACACAGTGCTCAGTGCTCCCTCCTGACACAGTGAGACTGTTTCCACAATGCAGAGTTCACCCCACACTGCCCCTAACAGTGACAAACTGGAGAAAATATGACTTACAGAGAAGAGTAAGAACTCCATACAAATATTGGTGGTATCTAACTTGGAACTGGCCCTGTTTCAAATAGGGGGAATGGATGAGATGTATTCCAGAGGCCCCTTCCAATCTAAATAATTCTACAGCTCTTATGTAGGCTATAGGCAAGGGAACAGCTGAGAGAGATTGTTTTAGGGGTGAATGGCATAAAGACAACTGTCACAAGCAAAGTTCACACTTGAGGTTAAGAAGACTGTCTCTAACCTAAAGAAATGGATGGAAGGTTTCTCTTCCCCTCATCCAGTTAAGACAATGCAGAACTGTGAACATCAGTGCATGTAATCCAAATTACACTTATAAAGCATTCAAATAGGCAAAGAAAACTATAATTTCTTATTAGACACTACATCATCACAGGAAAAAAATAATGCTGTGGTTACAGTGAGTGAATAAACTTGATTTTGAATAACTGAAAGCAAAACTTCCTGAAACAATGAGTTCTACTGGAAAAGAAAAACCTGCTGACAAAAGACCCAGAAAAACGGAAGCAGAGAACACTGTTCTTATTAATTTGGTTAGGTGCAATATTAGGCCATAGCTTATATTCACCACAACAGCCTTCAGACAAATGGTATATGGTAGTAAATATATTTTGTGAATTTTTTCCCCCTAAATTTATTTTTTTTTCCTCAAGTATTGACAATGAGTTTATATTAAAGTGAATGTCTTACCCTCCTTTTAACATGTGCCTGGATATATAGGTAGCAGCATAGGAATTTATCAGATACTATAAGAATCTTCTTCCACCTTTTCCTCAGGAAAAATCCCCACCAAAAGAAACCAAATTCTACCAATTCCCTTTTGAGTTCATGAATTCAGACTCCATGATCTGAACTGAGTTTAAAAGATGGAATTTGAATGACAAATCAAAACTAGTATAAGACTGAACATTTTCAAGGACTTAATCCAACAAACCTAAGTGGGAAACACAAGCTGGAAATTGTGCAGAACAGCAGAAATCCCCAGAGCTGACCGCTCAACACCCTCAGTTACCATTGATTTCTTAAGACTGACAAACATCAAGATATGAACTTCTGCTTGATATCAAGTAACAATAAAATCCCTTATCTTTAAGGACTGAGTGAAGAGAGCAGCACCATATCCTGCAACATGATTTTGTTCATACCACAAATATCTTGTGCAGCAGTAGAAAGCTCATGGAAGAAAGGGTACATTACTTTATAAACCAATGCCAGGTAACATCAGCTGCCATTTCTCAGAACACGAACAGAACGTTCATTACATTTGACAAAACCATTATAATGAAGTTATTTTATCCATTTTAATGACACTATTGGCAACAGTCAAAGCATTTATTACCAATGGTAGTAGTAATACCATCCTTTATAAAGGCCTGGTTGTTTCTATAGCAACATGAATTATAAGGTCCAATCAAACTAGATACAATAAAATATGCTCTTTTTCTCCATAACACCAGTTGTCATTCAGTTAAAAGGAAATTACATATTTTAAAAATTCATAAACTCTACAAATGTCTGAACTCCATTTGCTGATAAGGTGTTAATTATCTTAGTAATTAGATTTCTTCCTGGATGGAATTATTACACACAAAGAAAAGCCTGAGTACAAAAAGAGAATAAAGACCATGGTGTATTCAGCAACAGCAATTAATTACAGTTCAATCCAGTGTAACTGCCTAAAATATGACATTGCATAGTGCATTTTTGTATCACTGCTGATTATATTGTTTAACAAGCAGTTTAAAAAGGGGAGAAAAGCATGAGATTTAACTCAAAATAAAATCCAAAATGACAAAAATCAAGCTCTTAAAGACTTCTCAAAGCAGTGATGAACAAAAATATGTACGATTAGCTCCACATGTGAAACATAATTTCTTAAGGAAAGAAAGAGGGAAAAAGATATAATTATGGAAAAATATAAAACATATACAGACTTGAAAATTAAAGTGACCTTTTCTCTGACAGCCTGAAAGAAAGCAGCACAAAATTCCTTATTACTTAGATTAGGATGATGTTTAAGGATTGCTCCATCTATGAAATATGATCCAAAATCACATAAAAACAAGTTCTTGTGCATCAGCCAATATTATTTTTTTTTTTACACCAGCTGCTGCCTATCTATACTGAATCAAACAAAGAAAAAAACTGCTGAACATCCCCTGTAACATTCATTATATGAACACATTTACAGTTAGTCTGACTATTCAGTTTCCACAAATGTTTTTAGGGTGTAGGAGAGAAGCTCTACAACATGCTGACTCTCAACTGGGATGTTTTACAATAAAACTGTAGAATTTCAGAAAAAGATGAATCAGAGGAGTAAATAATGCCACATATAAGATAAAACAGCCTAACATACTTAAGAGTTCCTGAATATTCTCTCCCCTATGTCCCTCTACATATATAAATCCCTTCCATCTACTCAAGCAGACTGATGTTTTGCCATTCTGAACTACACCAGCAATGTGAACCCCATCGTCCTGGGCAATTCTGACCATCCAAGAAGAAGCGACTACTTCATCTTACAGTGGAGACACATCCGTTTTAGTGTGATGCTGTAAGGACCAACACACCCATGAACAAGTGCTGGCAGCACAGGTATCCAAACCTCTCAGAAAAGAAGAAAAAAATGAGTTTCAAAGAATACAGAAGAAAAGCAACATCTTACCCTCTGTCTAAAGAAGAACCAAGTCAGCCTCTGGGGTCAGAGAAAAAAGTCAGAGCCAAGGAACTGACTGATGCCTAGAAGTTAAGTCACGGACAAGTGACTTAGAAAAGATAAAAGGGATAAAAGCTGCAAAAAACCCCCAGTAAAACTACTCCCCCCTCCCACCCCCATTTTCACAGAGCAGTATTTCTAAGAAAAGCAGCAGCAAAACTGTGAAAATTTCTAGGATTCAGTTGTTACATGGACCATTTCATGTGGTTTTAGTCACAGAAAACACTTCCTTTAGCAATAACCATTACAAATCAAATCCACGCTAAGGGAAGAAATTATGTAAAGGAGCTAAATCACCACCTTCAGCTACTCACATGACCACGTGAAATTCTTTTGCATGATCACATATTCTTCCCACTTCCACTTCAGCAATTAACACTTAAATCCAGAAATTACTTAAAGCTACCAACTTTCTCTTCAGCAAGACCAGCTACCTCCATCCCTTACAGTCTAACAAAATACTGGATTAGAATAAATAGCAATATGAATGAAAAAGAAAACACTATCTAGTCTTACAGGAGGGTATGAGAACTCCCTGTGTAATCTATAGTAATTAAAGCAAAAAACAAAAAATGTGATGACATAGCAACTCCTTGATTCAAAAATTAGAAATTTGCATTAAAAAAAATGTTAGGGAAATAGATGGAATTTTTATGAAAATAAAACCAGTCTACTTTGAAATGTTATTTCAGCATCACAAATTATTTTATACTTTAGAATGCTTCTGTAGTATAAGCCCATTCAGAGAACATGAAATGGGGCTCATGGAAGAAATAATTTGAAGGTATCTGAGCTGGTCTTTCAAGTGTATTTACAGAATCTAACAGGTATCTCAAAGTGACATTTTGAGTTGGAGCTGAAGGATATGTTTGCATATTCCCCATGACCACACACAGTCTTCCAGAAGCCCTTTTCACCCCCTCTTTTTCTTTTCTCCATGAGGCCCAGTCTTGTGGGATTTCTGGCTTCAGCTTAAATCGCTCACTGAGGAGTCACACCAACAGGGGCTAGCGCAAGAGAAGCAGACTGCTCAGCTGGGAGCATTGCCTAGGAACAACAGGGAACTTCACCCCACTTCTCTCTTGGCTATATGGAGATTAACCTGAGGATTAAGCCATGGAAAAATCCCCACACTCTGAGAAAGGAATTCAGCCTGTTTCTGTTCTCAAATCCTCCAGCACTTCTCTTTCTCTCTCCCCATGGACTATGAATGCAGCACAGGACAATAAACTCCTAAGTGTCTGGAACTGGGAGACTAAATCTGAACATAATTTCTGAATTAGGGGGTCTCCATCCTTTCTCATTTGTGATTTACCCTAAATTACACAACGGATGAACAGGCATCTAATAAATGGATATCCATTGAAACTGTTTTTCTTAGTAATCTTTTCCATATGTGTTTAAAAGTAGTCCAGGATGTGTGAGTTCAGAACCTCTGTGTCAGGAAAAACAAGTTCTTTTGAACCCTCATATCAATTGCTGAACTGATTTACACATGGAGTAAAACTGGAAAGTACCTTGGTTAAATGACAATAGGCATGTCATAAACACTTCTGTGTAAAGTCTCTTAAATGATAGCATACTGAGCCTTATGACCAGATATAAACTATACTTCGGTAAGACACCTTATTAAAATGCAGCTATATATATCAAGAACATTAATATTTTAGAAAATTTATATAGGAATTATATAGGATATTAGAAATTATCTTATTTCAAATATTTCAAAATGTTCTCTATTACTGTGTAACACAACTCTGGGTTGTCTTACAAATCAGTTCTCCTTCACCTGAGTTTGGCTGAGCAAAAAAGGTAGCTGTCGATACTGTGTGTAAAAGTATTTAATGGCTTCCTTCATAAGTCAACTCTCTTTTACTCAACTATTCTGACAATGAATACTATCAGATGTTTAAGTACGTAATATTTTGTTTATGTGTGTAAGAAAACATAATTTTAATACTTTTTTTAAAACTTATTTTCACAGCTTGGATCATATCTCTCTGAACTTGATGGCCAAGACACAACAAACCAGAGAAAGAAATTGTAATGCCATATTGTTTATATGCTTGCTGTGATAAAAAATAATAAAACAGACAAATGAAAGCCAGACAGGACAACAGAGAAACCCTCGAGTATTTTTCCAGAGTATTCTTGCAAATTTCCCTGAAGGAAGGTATCCACATCTGGGAGAATAGTTGGCAAGGCCATTAAATCCTACCAGTTAATTTGGAGATGGTTCACAGCGAAACACTTCAAAATTTCAAAGCTAGCAGAAACTGCATAGTAAGTCCAGCCTGACAGCTACAGAGCCAGGGGATGTATCCTGCTTTTTACATTCCACACCTTAGAGAGCACTCGAGGTGTCTCCTGGTGGTGATTCCCACAGGGAACACATTACATCTGAGTCTTGTGATCTTCAGCAGTGTCCAATGGATTTGCAAGTGCAGCATAATAAGCTGGGTTTGAATTTGGAGTTGTTAGTGATTTTGATGTAAGTCACCTGAAACAGGCTGTAGAATTGTATCTCTGATCAAGAGGCACAATCCAACAGTTCTCAGAGTTTAACTGAGAGGGATAACAGATATTTTCTAATGACTGTTCTTTTCCCAGTCCACCTCCTGCCCCCAGAAGAGCTCTTTCAGAAACTGGGCTGCATGACACCTGGAGGCAGAGAGCAGACCTGATTTCCAGAACCCAGAATGAGAAGGTATAGGTGTGGAGGACTCTGTGCGAGTAGGGACTGGGCTGTCCTTGTTACCAGGGAATAGTGACCTAGATAAAAAGTATATCTCGTAATTAGCATGGCTCACTGCCTGAGGATGAAAGAGTACACATGGTTTTACTCTCTTCAAACAATTATCAAGAAGGTTTCCAGAGTTCCTATTAGATGCAGCCCAAATGGTTTAGGAGAAGTATTATAATACACCCTATTATCAATTTTCCTTAAAAAAAAAAACAAAAAAACAAAAAGAAACCCCAAACCAGACAGTTAAGGCTTGGCCCAACTTTATTCAACTATAAGGTGTTCTACTCTCCTCATAAACAAGAAACATTTTATAGAACTTCATTATGGATTTATAACTTCAGATCATTATTGTTTTATGATTAAAAAATGAGCGACTTAAGACAAAAAGCTCAACATCCTTAAACTTCATTTCCATTCAATCTCTAATAAATACCATCTGCTGTGTACTTTAGGGATATAATACCCGTCAAAAACTCAGCCGTATTATGAGAACCGGCACCAAGTTGATCTGAAATGCATATTTGAACAGATGTGTTTAAATTACATCTCTCCGTCTATCCACACACATAAATTCAGAATAAGCGTGTGTTGATTTAAAATGCATAAAAAAGGGATTTGGAGATGCATCAAAAGTGAACAGCATCTCAATGGATCAAGGCTCGCATTACTAAAGGTCATCCCTAAAAATAAAGTTTGAATTTATTAAGGGTTGCACCAGGGAACTGTTCTTGGGAACTGACTTAATGTTTGCTGCACTAAAGCAACCATTGAAATTACACTAATTTTCCATGACCCTTCACTGTTTAACATTAGAGCTGTCAGGCATGGTCAGAAATAATAGGATCTCAGCCATGAGTAGCAGAGAATATGATATACTTTTTCTCAGTCTGACACAATGCTTATCACCAATACTAAACGTCTCGGGCTCTGAGGACCCATCCACATCTGTTTCAGTGACAGTCATTTAGCTCTTCACTCTGACACAGAAATCAGGCATATAAAACAAAATGATTAGCATGCCTTTTTGGCATGATGAAACCAAATGAAAAAATTGCAAGCAGGGCTCCATTAACAAATGCTAATTAAAAAAAAAAATTAAAAATCATCTACAATGTACAGTCCTGCAATGTTTCAGGGATCTTGAAGATAAGACATAGTGGCCCAGAGGTTCATCTAAGCCAGCAATCTACTCCTACCAATAGGCATCAGAATTAGCCCAGAGAAGCATTTCAGATGTTAAACCCTGTCAGAATCCCTTCGTCCTTCCAACTGAATTTTGTCAGAAAGATGTTTCTGTAAGCAGCAGCTTCTGATGGATTTCTTCTCCATTAACAAGTCTCTCCTTGAATCTAAACTTGAAATAAAAAAATAAAAATCTCTGGTGAGCCTTCCATTTGCTAATTCCATTTGATGCCCTCTAATTGTTATGCTGGGAGAGACCAGCAACAACTCTGTTCACCTTCCCAGTACTCTTCATGATTTTACTGACCTCTGTTCTAGTCCCTCTCAATTAGCATTTTTCCAGACTGAAGAGTCCTTGATTTCCTTTGTGTGAAGATCTGCCATACCTCAGATAATCTCTGTTAGTCTTTACACCAACATTGCTCATTGTAACCTATCCCTTTTGAGAGGAACATTGACAGCATGCAACAACACAGGCACAACAAGATAAAAATCTCTTTAAAATAGTTCTAGAATGTAGATAAATGATCTGCTTTTAATACTTTTCTTTCAGATTTGGGTTAATTTATTTTCTAGTAAGCAGATAGCAAAAAGTAATGGACCTTACAAAAGGCAAGGGACAAGAAAGAAGTAAGCTTTAGAAAATAAATAAGCTAGAAGTGAAAACAAAAAGCAGGCCAAGCACATTTTAAAGACAGGCCAAAGTCAGCAATGTGGTGGTAAAGGGGAACAGACGATCTTGTCAAAGGAGGAGTAGTGTATGACAAGCTGCAAGACTTTAACAGAGAATGTAAGATTTCTGTCTGAAGCAGAACCAAGAATTGATCAAGAAAAATAAATGAGGAAATAAAATTGCCAATGGGACAGATGTTTTATTCCAAGGTATTGGTTCAAGATCATTTATACTAATAACTTTTGCAGCACAGAGAAAGAGTAGAGGATGGCAAGACATACATTAAAACAAAGAAAGTTTTGAAAAAAAAACATGCACAGTTTGAAAGAGTTCCCCCTAAACAGCTGATAGATTTAAAAGAGACACAATTCTTTCACATCACAACCTATACAAACAAATTGACTGGATCTTTTTTCTGTCTTATACCTTTGTGAGAAATCATCACACAAAAAGTTTTCCAGTTGCAACCACCATCAAGAAAACAGCAGTTAAAACATAGGCATGATGTGCAGTAATTTAACATAACCTCCATTCCATTTTCAAAGCACCGAATGAAACATAACTTTTACCACACCAGCTGATCATCCAAAACACAGCAACTTATTTGCTACATCTTTATCAACACAGTACTTACAGAAGGTGTTGTTATAATTAAACCTGAGAGTCACAGTTTTAACAGAGCAGCAGACAGGTTGTCACGGGGAAGGCTTTAGCAGCTATAAGGAGTTTTCCGGAATGTTAGCCAGAGGCACTTAAATCACAGTTCATGTTCTCTAGCTAAACAATGCTGTAGTTTTACAGAAGGTTTTGATGTACATTCGTATACATTCTTAAATGTGAATTTTTCAGAGCCAGTATGTCTCATGTATCAAGTATCTGGTAGGTCAAAGCCTTTTACTGTCACCTTTCTAAAACTTTTTTTTCCTCTTAAAGAGCAATGTATGTACAGGAAAGAGGTTGCACAGGGAATAGTACTCCTATCAGCAGTGCAAAAATCAAATTTGAATAATAATAATAAATTTCTCAGAGTAAGTGTAGTACTTGGCTCAAAATTCCAATAACATCCTCCTTACTCCACAAAGATTGAAAGCTGCTATTGTGTAACTTCGAAGTTTTTCATTTTTATTTCATGATCCACTGGCAAATGTGACTATATGGTCTTAACACTTCAGACCGAAGTGTGAAACAAGGATTAGGATGCACTCAGAACATACCACCTATATAGCTTCAGAACAATATTTTTCAGAGGTAACATTTCAGACTTACAAGCAATGCTATTTCCTTATTAAGCCAAAACTCATGAGCTTAACTTCAAAGAAATCCAGTGTGCTTTACTAATTAAAGTGTGATAAGATAAAGTTAATTATATTTCAATATAATCTTACTTCAATCAGCATAATGCAATATAACTTGAATCACTGGGAAACAGAGAATTTACCTTGCAAGAATAAATTTAAAGAAATTATGAAGTAAATATTTCAAAGGGCATGTATAAAGAATCATTCATTCATTCACGTAAAAATTTAATTGAAACAATATTCAGAAAGAACTGGGCATGACTGTTCAGGTAATGGGCATCACTGGAGTGACAGTACACCACAAACACCGTCTGCAGATTGCTGTCTCATCGCATTCATGACATGCTCTGATAACAATCTGAATTTAAAGAAATCACACCAGAAATAACACCCATCTTTATGAGCAAGAACAGTTTAGTTGGCTAACTGGAAGGCAGTAGAATGGCTGTGAGAAATATCTGTTTTGTTCTCAGGCATACTCAAACAGCAGGTGAGTTCAGAATACAAGAGATTTTACAGCATAGGTCTATGCAAAGAAAATATTATTTTATGTATCAGTTAATAAGATATAATTTAAAGCAAAATACTGTGGCTTCTCTTCCAAGTGGAGAAATAGGATTAGTCTGCTATGTAGCTTGAGGACACTGGGCAGAAAAAGTAAAATCACCAGGAAAGCAACTCTAAAATGTCCGAGTTAACCTCTCAGAAGGATTGCCTCAACCAGTCAGGTTCTTACACGCTTCATGTTTGTAATGTTTTGGTAGAAGCTTCCTTTGTCTAGAATTGCCAGTAATTTAAGAACATTTCTTTGTAAAAGACAGAATCAGTTTAGAATATTGGGGTCAATGGAAGTAATTTATGCATGCATTCCTTCAAAAGTTTTGAAGGACATTCAGATTCATACATGCATACCAAGTAACACATAGGGGACATCAGAAGCAAAATCAGGAAAAGAAAAGATGGTATTTTAAATGTAGACTGTTAGCTTGCCAATGACAAAGTTAAAACAATACAAAATCAATGGACACTGTTGCCTCAGGGAAGCTCTTATCCATTCCTCTCTTTTCAGTTCAGTGAACTACTTCACTTTCAGTGTGTCACCAAGTTGCAGATACCTTAACAATGACAATTAGGATAGCTTACCGTATCATTATTAGTGTATACTGTCACAGTCAAAAAGCTTTAAATAAAATAAGGACTGTTTCAAGTGCCTTTTTTTTGCCAACTCTGACAGGCTGTACACAGCCACAAATCTTAAGTCATTTAAGCAGTAGCTTTTCTGCCTAAGGGTAGGGTTACTAAGTGGGAAATTTAAAAGAAGTTCAGACAAATATAAAATGAATAATGCATGTCAGTATGAGAAGAGGCATCAGTAAATAATAACAGCAAAGCTATGAATGAAGTCCAAATAAAATCCAGAGGTTTGAAAAGATAATGAAACCCCAACTATTCAAACAAAAGGCTGGAAGGTGGTAATCTTAAATATTTTGTGTCAGATGTCCTCTTTTATGCCGAGGAGCACACACCATGTAAATGTGTTTCTACATTGTAAACAAGCAAAATAGCCAGAAAATGAAGTTTTCAAAGTTAACATACTCATATCATGGATAAATAATTAAGGCAACTTGATGTTGTAAGCAGGTACCTGATTTGAACTGATTGAACTGAGAGACTGAAAGTTAAAAGAATTATCACAAAATCTAAAATATGCTGTTATCACTGAAGAATCATCAAAGACAAAATTAAATGTATGTTTTATGAAGAACTCAAAGATATGACAGCATTCCAATTATGGCAACTAAAGCTCTTTGGCATCATTGAACCATTAACATTGGATAGGTAATGTATGGAAATTGTATTTAGGGAATAAGATTTCTGGTAAATTTAATAGCGTAGAAGATGAATAAAGATGTAACTGAGATGAGTAACTTCTTTCTCACATATAAATATATGTAATTAGGTAAGAGACAGGATCAGTACCAACTGGGTTTAGCAACTTGATTCAAAGCACAGGAGTAGTATCTAAAGATTACGGGAAACAGAATTTCTTCTATCTTGACATGATAAGACAAAGGCATGGCACATGAAGTCCCAAAACCCAAACAGTCTCTGAGGATCCCACAATTAATAAATTAGGGAGGACAGTTACTATTGAAAACGAAATAAGAATCAGGATGGAGCAAGGCAAGTGCTCAAGAACTAGTATTAGTCTTGTATCAAAGAAAATCATAAACTTCAGGAAGTTGCCAAAGGTTGGTAAAAGTCAAAAAAGCAATACTCAAGAAGGAGATGGAAGAGAACTGAAAACCTTCAAAAGCATCATTATGAAAGGACATCAGTGATGTCCTCAGACATGAATATTAAATCTAATAGTCCTGATAAAGGAAAAAACTGAAAACTTTTGTCTAAAGAAATAAGTGTAGAAACAAAGGCCAAGTATTGTGATAGCGAGACTGACAGAGAAGGGGGGAAAAAAAAGCTTTTCCTGAGGTTCCCAACAATCTAATCAGAGAATCATATTACAATTTGCAGGGGAAAAGACCACCTCAAAAGTCAACAAATTTCTGGAGCAGGCTAAAACTGCAGAATTAAATCAAATCTATGCAGAGAAAATTGAAAAATGTCTCAAATGAATGGAATAAGGTGGTTATAACTACTCAATTTTGCAAGCTGAACACAAGTTTGAATTTAATAGTTACCATGAACTCCTTCTGTTAAAGCCTACTTAAATGTAATGAATGGTTTCATAAAATACCCAAAGTATGATACAGAGGGAGTAGAATATAAAAATGGAATCTAATCAATCCAGTAGAAACAGCAGTGTGTGCATTCAGACCATATCACTTGAATCAGGTTTATCAAATCACATAATGTTCCATGGTAGCCTTCGGGCACCAGTTAAAGGACCTGGAAAGCCTGTCAAATGCCTGCCAGGCACAACAGTGCCCTTTTGGTTCTGCAATACCAGCACAAAATACGAAGAAATCTTAGGCAGCAAGATCCACAAGGCTGCTGCAAAAACGAAATTACCAAGCTGAAATCCAATGTCTGGGTATAACATGCTGGGCCTAACACACACAGGCTTTTCAACCTTGAGTAAAACAGAAGGCATGGTATAAAAGGAGGTCTGAAGGAAGTGGCAAATTAAGATCATTAAGGATGAAACAGGCTGCACCTCAAACAACTTAAACTCATTTATTGTGGAGTGAATATTGAGCAATTGATGCAAAACTACCATTTATATAACAGCATTTTGAAAATACTTATTCCATGTGGGTGGGAATTTCAGACATGCTTGAAGTAGATAGAAAAACATGGAATAACTTCAGAAATTGTTTACTGATTAACCTTTGAGTCCATTAATGAAAAATATTTCATCCTCGGTGATCTATTGCAAGTCTTTATCATTCACAGCACCTCCTTTCCTTCAGTTTCCCTGCCAGCACTGAAGTTCCAGGAGTTTCAGTAGGTTGGATTTTCTTATCAGCTGAGTAGAAGACATAGTAGTTAAGCATCTCACTTAAGGTTTTTATAGGGTTTTACCTTACAGAAAAAACAAAAAAACCCAACAACAAAAAAAAGGAAAATATTAATTAGATTTTACAGTTCTCACTTTCTAGGACACTTGTATTTTTATTCTATAAGATACCCCACTTTTCAGCCTAATAGGTTTAAGTGTTAGTATTTCTTCCTTTAGTGAAAAACTTGGTCTTGAAAACAGTAAAAATAAAAAAATTTCTTTGGCATCTGACTTGCTGTTAACAAAAAGTATCAGAGAATGTTCCAAGGAGAAGGCAAAGATCGGTTATCTACCTATAGACCCCTTCAGAGAAGATGAGTGAGTTACTTATAATCACACGGTAGAGTATGCAAACACTGAACTATGATGTGTTTTATGTCATCAGTATCCAAAGAAACATCCTCAGGCTCACATCTTTCAGCCAGTAGTTCATGTAGTAACAGGAATGGCCCAGATCTCCTCAGAGTCCACTGATTTGACCTAACTGAGGAACATAGCTATAGCATATCCCAAAGTAAAATCTGTTACGGGCAAGTAAATAATCTCTCCTCTTCAGAGGGACTCCTGCAGTCAACTGCAAATAACAGTATGGAAAATCTGAAGAAAGGCACATGAACCAGGACTGAAGGAGAGCTATGGCAAATGCAGCTTTTTGCTAGGCGCAGTAGCACTTAATAAACATATAAGTGGTTTCAAATGTCCACTTCACATATAAAATATACAAAGGTATGATGCAGAGTGTAGTTGTGTGAGGCTTAACTGAAGGAGCTATTAAAGAAGCAGCAGATGAACCCTATTCATGACTTTGTAACATTCATTTACTGTGAGAGCCTAAGGTATCTACTAATCTGCCTGAACCCTTCATCACCACATACAAGATCATCAGGGACTGCTCTTCAGAGTTCTTCCCTAACATACAGAAGGCAAAATGCAGGCGAGATACAAAATAAGTATCTGTAAAGGTAAGCAGGAGGTTTAAGGAGAAAAGCAAAGCACATTGATTTTCCTAAAATAACTGAATGTTGGATGTCACCTTGGAAAAGGGCTTCAGTAATACCACATGGGCTACCTTGCCTTTATGGAAAACAGGAACAAAAGGAGAATTAATGATGACAGCTCAAATTCCTTTATCCCTTCCAGCTAAAATGCACACCTGCCTTCACAGACAAGGATGGCAATGAACTCCCAAAAGATAATGAAAGGTCTAAAATCCATGTGTGCAAAAGTAAATAGAAGGACGCAAGATTTTAAAATCCTGTGCTCCAGAATCACAGCTAATAATTCCAGAAAAAAACTTGTTTTGGTGACAAAGGTAACTTTGCATTGTGTGGCAGCCTACAAGGTGCAACAATGGCATCTCAGTATAACCCTGGGCTATGATATCTATCAAACTTGCAAAGGCACCATTTCCCACAGCAAAAGCATTTCTTTGGGCCTGCTTCAGGTTTCAGAACTGGGCAGAAAGTTGCACAAGGAGAACACACACTCTTTCACCTTGCAGTTGTGCCTCACCAAGCCTTCAAGTCTGGTTTTCTGTGGAGGCAATGCAGGTGCTACCAGAGTAATTGAGAACTTGCACTGTGAGTGATTTCCCTGACAAAACACCACACTGAATTTAGGAAGCAAATACTTAGAAGATGCCATTGCCAGTTTCTGAAATTTCTCAGGGCTTGATTATCAGAAAGTTAAGGTATTTAGATGCAATGTGTTTTTCCCTCATAAAGTAAAGCATTTTATTTATTCATGAAGGAAGTCCATCAGAATATTAAAAACAAAAAAACAAAAAAAAAAAAACCCAAAACAAAGAAACAAACAACAAAACAAAAAAAAAAAACCGCCCCGAAAAACCACATTCAGGCAAATAGGCAAAGTCACATTTATACCAGGTCATTAAATACATTCTAGTTTCAAGGGGGAAAAAAAACCCCAGCAGATGAGAGGAAAAACCTCAGGATAGAAGTTTAAAATGAAAGGATAAACTAATACAAAGAATTCATCAAGAGTATTAGAAGAGGATTTAAACTGAATGTGAAACAAGCTTTTGTGCCAAAGTTTAAAAGTGAAAGGAGGATGCTCAAAGTTAAACTGTGGATGCTCCAGAAGTTTAGTGGAAGGAACAAATAATTTTTGTGAGTGCAAACTCTATGCATGGGATGGGAGCATATCCCATAGAGATGCTACATTACAGAAAGAGAATTAAAAATCCCCAGCCACTGTCTTTGTATAAACATAATCACTGTTTGAATGCACATTTAGTTCAATCAACAAAGCAATTTTTTGTTCTTAAGAATTATTTGAACATTTGCCTTAAGAAAAAAATATGCTTATTTGCATTATTAATGAAAACACAGAAATATTATCTCATCACTTAATGTCATAATTACTGTACTTCACTTAAATGCTGTCAAGTAAAAGCTGTATTTTGTGAAAACATACATTAAGAGATAGACTTCAGCTTCTGGGATTCTTGTAATGATGAAAACTCTCAAAATACCTCACAAATTTGCATTTTGTAGAAAATATAACTAAATGATCTAAGGTAACCAGCAGCAGAAAAGCATGTTATGACTTACTGCCATTAACTCCATATGATATTTAAGACATGAACAAAGCAGGAATATAAATCTTAACAAAATCATACCTGATCTCTTATATAAAATTTTAACACTTTTGAAGACAAAAACCAGACAACTAGGACATTCTTTTTGTACATCACTCTGAAATACTCTGGAAAAGCACTAATTCTATTCACTAAGTTATGGTAAATGGCAGTAAGGACTCCTTTTTCCCACAGAAAGGTGTATTGGGTTTGTGTGGCAGGGTTGTGGTAGGGAGGGAGGCTGCAGGGGTGGAGTATGCTAGATGGAAAAAATACTTCCCTTTCCATCTGGCAGTCGAGCTGGCTTGCCTTAGTAATTTCTAGGACTGAGAATGTGAGTCAGGTACTCCCCAAAACCTTAATTCAGCAGCATGAGAGTGGTCATCTCATTGCAGTGGAAAGATCACGCCAGTCCATTGTTCAAACCTGAACCCTAAAGTCTGTCTGTCTGCCTCCCTCACTCTGCAGAGTGTGCAGAATCTGGGACAGTAGATTTTCCTTCAACAAGCACAGTGGCTAAAAAATAACTGTAGGACACGGACACACACAACACAGAAACTCAGCAGCAGCTCTAAGATTGACCACACAACCCATTTTACAGATGCATGCACCACTTCTGCAGTAAGTTGGAGGCTTATGTTGAAGTTTGTCTGAACAAAAATCCTTCAAGGGAGATAAACAGGTCAGAGATGAGTACTTTTCTGTAATACAAAGCTTTATATAGAAGACTGATTCAAATCTGACAGAGTTTGTAATGTGCAAAAGCTATTACCCTAGAGCTGACGGCAAGCCTGTATGGAACTGTGTTCTGATCTCAGAGTTGCCTCCCCTACTGAGGCTCCTCCAGAGGCCAACCAGGGAGGCATCCAACACAGCAAACCACAAGACAATTCATTTCTATGGCCCCTGGGTTTTGCCAGTAAATATTTCCTCCAGATTCAAGACTAAATGGCTACAACCAGCTACTCTAGCTTTCTCTTCTCCTATCAGAAAGGTGCTTGGACATACTAACATTTTCCAGCCTGAACTAGCATCCAAATTACAATTTTCCAGTAGGTGGATTGGAAGACTTTACATTGCTTCTTGTGCCTTTACATATAACCATATTTGCAATATTGTCCTCCTGTTATGAAGCAATTTAACAGCTGTACTTGGTCAATTACTCCTACTAAACAAAATTACAGTTCTACATAATCATGAGAAGCAAAATAGAAAGACAAAAATAATTATAAGTGCATGAGATAAGTGGTTCAGCTGTGGAAAATAAACTTTCATCTGTTATAGTCACTACTCTTATGCACAAACCTTTTAAGATTTCAGGTCTGCGATTATTTTGCCATATAATACGAAGTCTACAACTATAAATTTCATTCTTATTAAAAAGAGGTGACTCATCAACTCCTGAATACAATATATAGACCAACATAAGATGCCCATGAACACAAAACTGAGCTTAGCTGAAGTAATCTGTATCACTGTCCAAAAAAGGATGTACAGACAAAACCTCTGGGTAGCAGAATTATCATGCCTCTTGAATGCAACAGTGTTTTAATTGGATAGCTACACTTTTAAAGAGTTTTAAAGAGGCTTTGCATATTTCCATTTCCTAGTTTTCTTCATTTAAGCAGTTTGTGTTTAAAAAATCCATTAAAGGTACCTATCAACGACAGAAATACTGCCTTTCTTATATCTTCGTTCTTTTTAACTTATTTTCCCTGAAAGTTCGACAAATATAGATTCAATCAGCACTTACCAGCTGCCCAGCTACCACCCTCATCAAAAACTCCTTTGTGCCACATTGTCCTACGTGATCAGAATAACAGGACTTACAAAATCAATTTATCACCTAGTATTATGGCGAAAATCTGGAAAAGTCACACACTGAAATGAACAAATGCTTTTCTTAAATGTATCAAATATGAAAATTGATTATCATCATCACAATTTTCTGATGCATGCTTGAGCACTTTAAGGTGTACATGTGTCTTGTATTTGTATCTGTAGTAATTTGCTATCACAAATACTTACACATTTTAATATATGTTTGGATATGCTTAAAAGCTCAGGAGCAAGTTAAAACTGAGGATTACATGCCAAGTCAATCTCCTATTAAGCAAATTGATATGAATTAAAGTTACTGTTTTAAAAACAAATTAGACTCCCCTCCCCAGCTTCTAAGTTCTGCGTTTCAAGAGGGTGAAACACAATGAAAATAAGTATTCAGAAAAAAGAAAGGAAAAAAAGTGATTTTAGTTATTTTGCTTTAAAACACTGGAGAAATATAGCATCCCAATAAGTACAAACAGGAATTTAAACTCATAAATATTAAATGCTTTAAGACTTATTTCCACTACCGCATTCCTTCCTTATATCCTTACTACAGATTTTATATCATTACTGCCAAAGCACAAATTCACATGCCTGCCTTCAGGGGAAAAAAAAAAAGGAAACAAAGATACTATCTTGCTACACTTAAGAAACTGAACTGGATGTACTTTACTAATTTCTAGTCTACCATCTAACAATACTCCCACATTCAGATTTTACAGAAGAAAACTGCAGATGAGGCTGCCCAGCAAAAAGAGAGCCTAATCTTAATAAGTGCATACAGAGAGCATCACTCTAAGCAACTTCACTACTTGTATTTAGTAAAAAGAGTAAACCAACCTGCTAGCCAAGTATAATAATCAGAGGAAATCGCTTTTACATTTAATAAGGGCACATACCTTATCTTTCCAGCAGTCAAAAAATGATTCCTCCAAATTTTGGCCAAAGCAGAGCACCACAGAGGATTTGAACTGCAAATGTCCCGTGTGCCCACTAAGTCTGCACTCAGCAAGCTGTGTTCATCCTGGGCACTTTATTTCCCAGGCTTCACCTTCCAGTTCTTACTAGGAGAGTTGAATAGCAACTCGAGAACCAGGAGGGGAAAATACCCAAACTAACCCTCTCATAATGATTCTCTTATCTCCACAAAAATATTATGTGTATGATTTAGAAGAAAATTCTGTAAAATGGGAGTACCCATAAGCATGCACATCCTGCTTCAGCAGGTCAGTATGCAGACCCAAATTGCTCCAGAATCCAAAGAGACTCCATATAAAAAATTACAGAGCACAGAAATTTTGAAATCATAGTTTCCTATACAGTATCTTCCCCCAAAATAAACAGGCTGAAGTTACATTTAGTGTCAACTAATCTTCAAAGTTGTCCGTAAATTTGGAATTATGTTAACATCTCAGCACATGATATGCTTGGGACTTCCATATTTGTATGTTTACATTCTCACACACGAAGTGACAAGATGCACAAACAACAGGATAACTGAGAGCCGATAGTCCAGAAAACTCCAATGTTCTCGATGCATTTGGCATAAAAGACTACAGCTAGCAAATGGTGAGCAGTAATTTATAAAGTGGCAAAAGACCTAATCCTGTGAACCATGGCAGTAAAGAGGTCTCTCCATGACTTAACTAAAACCTGATTCACAATCTGTAGAATAGTGAAGACAAAGATTAAGAAGCTGCAGATATTGCCTTCCTGCCTTCCATTCCCTCTCTACAAAAAGTGTATCTCCTCCTAAAAAGTAAGGGCACAGTAGCATCAGCTGAGAAAAGGGAAAAGTGCTGTGCAGGCCAAAATTGAAAGCCTGCCCTCCTAAAACAACATTTACCTTGGTTAAAGTCATGTTACAGTAAAAAACAAAAGCTATCCTGAAATACCTAATGTTTGTCTCTCCTCAGTCACTTCTAAAGAAAAACATACTTCTGAAATGTAGGTTGATGAATGCTGATGTTCAAAATATCCTAATGAAATTAATGGATCTGCAAGTGTGCAACACCTTTGAAGCCTCTCACCTACTTACACCTCTTTCTAAGACACTGTCAATCAAAAGCAGGGCAGGAAGGGTTATAAACTTAGCAAAGTCCAAGTTTAAATTTCAAGACAACTAAAGACAACTAATCCTGTGATAAAAAGAGGCTTGTCCATCAAAAGCAACACCTTGAAGGGCTAGGATCAAGTCTAGATACAAACTTGAATGCACCTTTGCACTGTATGATGAAAAACACCCACGTTCACATTTTTAGTGCGAATTCAACACCTTTTAAAGACACTCAATTAATTTAAAACCTAAGAAAAAAAGAGACATTTGGTAAAGTGATTACTTCAGACTCCAACAGCAGACAAAAGACAGAGTAGAGAGGAGTCTAGAGACTGAGGTATAAAATTACAGATAAGTACCAAATACACTCAGCAATTTCTTAGCAGAGAACGTCATAAGGATTTTAAACAGATGACATTTGCATTTGCAGTAGTCAGACTGACAGAACGGATGTGCTAAAACCCATTTAAAAAAAGCCCAAATCTGAAAGACTTGTCAAGGTTTGTTAGGGACACGATTTGCACGTCTGCAAAATGAACTCAACAATGTCTCTCTCTGAGAAGCAGAAGTGCATTTTGAGGAAGACAATGAAACAAATTCACACTGTAAAAAGCGAGGGAGTTGCTAAAGTCTACTTCATAATTACCTGTATTTTGAAAGTGAGTATAAAAAGGTATATAAAAATAGTAAATGGTTATTTTAAAATTACTCTTTTCTTTTTTGCCTTCCAATTCTACTTTCAGTAAATGTCACGATAATGTGATGAAGACAATAGTACTGCCATAAGGCTTTGGGATAGCTTTAAAACTGCAGGTTGTCTGAAACAGCTGCAAATTTGTGATGACTCATTTAGCTGTTTATCTTCCAATACTCAGCAATGTTCAGGAGCTGACTATATGGACATCTTTCAGAACAAAATTATTTACAGTTACAGGTTATTTATAGTGTTTGGAATTTCCTTGATCACTCAAATAATAGTATTTGGAAACAAACTTTTGGGAAGATGTTTCTTCCCTGTTCATTATTTCAGTAAAAAGTGGCTACTATGAAGTAGAGACAATTTTTAAGCCAAAGACTTGTGAATGGCAAGACTTACAGAACAAATAGAGAAGGAGACCGTGATAACCAGCTGATTGCTCACACAAGCTCTAATGGGATGTGTTATGATGCCAAGAATAAAAACAAAGTCACAATAGACGATTGGAACCTGGGAGAAAATGATAGCTTGTGAAATTGTTCAGAAAGGCAAGAGCAGCCATACTGAAACATATTGGACAAAATTATATTGAGAAAGTGGACTGTGAAAAGTTCCATTCAGACACACAACTATTGCTGTTAAAACCACTGTGACTAGCAGAAGACAACTTTGCTCCCAGTCATGCTATTTCACCCTTGAAGCAGCCTAAGTCACAAGCAGCTGCAGCCTGGCTGCCACTGCAACAAGAGACAAAGTCAAGGCAGATCAAAAGAAATACAAAAGAAAGACAGCCCACCCCAAATCCTTAAAAACAGAATTAAGAATGGCCTAGGGAGCTGCTGAAGCTACCATTTGTCAGCTCAACTCCTGGTAAAGCAAGAGGGAAGTAGGGAGCCCAGGACTGTGTGACACCTCTCAGTTTGGACAATATCTCTAGTTTCCTGGGACATCAGGCAGTTGTCTTCAGTTTGCACTTGAGTGAATAAGTGCCTTCCAAGTCTGTGATTTATTTTCCACTGCACACATTTACTACTTTAAGTCCTTCACCGTCTTTTTCCAACTGCATGTAATGATGCATCTACATATGCTGAAAATTCAAGGCTTGATTACAACTAAAAGTAATGGAGGCTCAGAGAGGGTTTTGAGTAGGTCTGATTTTAATGGAAAAGGGGAAACCAGTGAAAAGAAACCCCAGAACTTTCTGCCTGACAGACCTGTGGCTTCTCCTCCAGCAGACCAAGTTTCCTGGCTTTCTGATAATATTGGAAAGCTCCAATGTTTCCAGTCTGAATTATAAGACAGCCTCAAATGAACAGCAGCAGATACCCACAATTGATGTTATGCTCCTATCTCAGAACAAAAAAAAACACCTGGGAGGCAAACCCAGCATTTCCTCAAAATTACAGTTCTCCAAAACAGAAAGGTTTAGTGTTTCAATCTAGCTCTAAATTTCCATAGTTCTCTATCTGTCTAGATTTTGGGTCTACAAGTCTCTTACCAAGCAGCAGTAATAGGAGACATAAATATAAAGTTTAATGAACATCGGAATCACTTCACAAACCAACAAGATGAGAGAATATAGTCTGGGCAACAAAAGCAAACGACATTTGGAAAAGACATTACCAGTCAAAGGACTTTTTAATGGGTATATATTCACACTGCTGATTATTCAAGCAATTACAGAATATGACATTCAGATCTCAGGTTTCTTTAACTAAAATATATTCCAATTGTTTGCTTTTATCATCAAAAGTAAATTTCAGGAGATTAAATTTCAGAACTTCAAGATAATTAAAGCTGTCTTGCTCTTTTTGCAACTACAAACATCACCTTTCAGAAATATAATCTATGCTGAATCTTGAAAGTTGAGATCACTTGAAAAACAACTCACATTTTGATATAATGACACCAAAAAGAAGACTTTCTGATATGACTATATTGGTCTCTGGATTAAATTTACTTAGCAGCAATTTCTAAAAGTCCTGTATTTAGTTGCAAACACACTGAAACTAATATCTCACGTAGGAATCAGTCTTGTACTGTATTAGTCCCTAAAACCGCAGATGAGGGCCCTAGTACTTACTTAGTCCATACAGACTGTGTACACCTTCTACATTAATCAATACATCCTCACTTCATGCTGTTCCCCTCTAGTATAGTTTACAAATAAATATCAGGAAATATAGCAGGATATATATCTATATATCTGTATCTACATCTATATCTATCTATATATATCTATATCTACATATTAGCTTATATATTTAGATCAAAGTATAACTGCTCAACAGTATTTTCCTGAATAATCGAACTTCCTGAAATTTCAGTGCAAAAAAGTGTGAAGTATGATAGAAGGAATTTCTAAAAAAAGTATAGAAGATTTCTTCTATATTTCAGTTTTCACAGTGTAATGGATTTGCCTTTCTTGTTTTAGATTCTATGCATTTTGCTACTGATCTTCCTAGTAAACCAAAAATGTTATCACCTGGTTGGGAGAGTGGCTCTGAAATACAAAGAGTTACGTATCAAAAGCCTGCACTAGAACATCAGTACTAAATTTTAAAGTTCATTTATATTTCTCATGCCTGCAGAGTCCTCAAAAAGAGGAAAAATGTGACATTTCTTACTTCACAGACATAGAGCGTCCAGAATGCTCCATTCTTTTAAAAAAAGTGAGTTGCAAAATAGCTGGTCTTAATTTTATGTGCTTAGATGTCTGAATGCAAGTTATTAAACTCTTAACTGACAACCATTACCATTCCTTGATGCGTGGTTTTACTTCTTCAGCAGGTCAGCCTATATAATTATTACTTAAATAAAGCTTTTGGTGAAGTTATTATCAGGGCAGATGTTACATTCTAGAAACAAAGGTGGACATTTGGAATCTACTGATAAGTCCTGGTACATTTTGTGTAGGAAGCTTCCAGATGACTTTATGTCCTCAGCAAAAGAGAAAGGAGATATAGGGGGTTCTACTTCTGGTTTATTTTACCTTTTTGATAAATGGGAGATAGAAATACTCCCTTTTGGCTATTAAAGTAGTTTAAACACATATTTAATTTTAGCTATTCTGGCTCTAGGCTCTGGAGTTGTCTGCAGCCATGTTAAGTTCTGGCAAATTTTGTGCTGAGATCTTTATGAGAATATCTACATGGGAATGTAATAGCTGGCTGCTGTCACTGCAGTAAAGTCTACAAAGACTCTATGCTCTTAAGTGCAAAGAAAAACCTTGCATTTTACAGAGGAGCACATGTTCAAACATCCAAAACATTTTCTCTGCCTTGTATAGCTTCTTTATCCTGCTGCCATAGGGCACAAAGATTTTTCCATCTTAATATCTGGAGACTATTTTCTAAGAGTAACTACTAGATAATTTGGTATTTTCTTAATAAGCAGGATAAATAAAGTTTATTATTCTTTAAAATCAAGACATCAAACCAGTTTTCTTCCTTGTTAAGTTAACTACAAAAAAGCCCTGGAAAAAGACATACATTACTGTATGCTCAGTGACCAGCTGCTTTAAATTTGGGTATTAAGAAATTCACTCTTTTCTGTGTGCAAGAGCTGAATGATTTAATAAATCTCCATATGCCCCAATATGTGCCAGCTATACTGGGTTATCGAAAATCCAGCTGCTGTTATGATAATAGCTGCCAATGCTAAAACTACTGAAGAGAATAATGAATCAACTTCAAGTCAACTAAGACATAAACTGACACAGTTCCACTTAAGATACATGGGAATACAATACATCTGTTAATTAAAAACTAACACTGATAGTCACACGAAATTTAGTGCCAAGAATTCATGGGCATTGTTTGTGGTGGAAAATTAATGCAAATCAACCTGTATGAAGACAAGCAGCCCCATTTCCATCAGTTGTCCTAGATGCATAGGAATGTCCTATAAATTACACATTCAGCTTGCAAAACAGATTCTATTGTGTCACAGTTGGCTTTCTTTATTACACATGATAATTCCTATGCAGCTAATAGATGACATGTTTTACATAGCTAGACTTCTGAATTTCTCAACTATCATAGAAATTATGATTATGAAAATGATTATGAAAATTTGATTGATCTACCAGTATTTTAATCAAGGAAAGAGTCAAAGGTACAATGCCACTGCCCTTAAGCCATTGAACAAGCACACAAAGGAAGCAGAAATAGAGAAACAAGGTGTCAGAACAAGGTAGCTAAACAAAGTGTCAGAAATTATTCTCTGGACACATATTTTTTGGCCAATCAGTGCAGAAATATCCACCAAAATATGTCACTATTAACTTTTTAAAAGCTAAGAAAATACTTCCTTGGATATGAAATTATTACTTGTAGTTACAAATGCTTTACAGGTAGATATAACTTTCATCTTGGTGTCAGCATAAGTAAATACATTAATGACACAGTATTTCATTTCTCACAATTAGCTCTGTTGTTAGGGGAAATAATTTTGAAATTAATCTAGAACTCATCAGTCCCCTCAGTAAGATTAGAGTGTTATTATGTTGATGTAAATTTACATAAGATATAGGACACAAAATACTTACTATAACAAACAAACACAAAACCAACCCATTTACATTTGTTGGAGCTGGTTCATCTCTAGTACATAAGGCATGCAATGCTCAAAAGCCACATTAAAGACAACTTCAGTAACTCCAACTTCAAGAAATCTATATATAGTAGTTTAGGTATAAAAAATAATATAAGAATGCCTTATTTGAAAAAGATTAGGAATATATTGACAAATTAAAAGCATGTCATGCAGAGATTTAAGATGCTTATAAAAGCTCCAGTATAGGGGCCAACCACATCAAGGGGCTTACAGAAAACTCAAAGACTTTGAAAGCTTAAAGAACCTCATTTTTTTCATACCTTAATTAAGAAGTTGCAAACAATTGTGTTTTCAGCCACATGTTTTTGACATTGCAACAAACCCAACACTGTCATTTTCTCAATTATTAGTAGACTTACTTTTCTTTAAGGAAATCCACTACTTGTTTGAAGTCTGCCACACAGTATTCTCTTTTCATGTCCATGAGCACACTGTCAGAGGCTGACTGGACTGGTATGTGCAGAAAAGCATATACTCTTGGATGACTGAGAATCTTGGCCATTTCCTAAGAGTTATTAAAAGAAAAAGAAGTTTTAAAGCACTATGAAAATAGTACAGAAAACTCATTTAAATTAATATCTGGGGTAAATATTAGTAGCAATATTTCTAAAACCCAAAAAATACGAATTGCCTCAACCAAGTTCGAAACAGTAGGGACAGGTGAAAATATCTGAAAACAATTTTATTTTAAGAGAAAATAAGAAGAAAGCGATGACATCAAATTTCCTTTGAGATAGGATCACATTCCCTATGTAGTATTGATTACGCAATTAAAAGGAAATTTTAGAGGCAAAGCATTGTGAAAATTGGTGATTTCAGACAGTGGCTGTTTTCAGAAGATGGCAAGGGATAGCTGCTTTCTTGTTGGAGTGAAGTAACTTCTCAGATACCAAAATGAGAATTGTCTATAATTGCAGCATCCCTAAAGTTGGCCAGTTGCTAATTAAGGTATACCATGTCACTTGCAAACCTGCTCCAATACTGACCTGAAATGTTACCTGTGTTACTTCAGAAAAAAGGACAGAAATTAAAAGTGTTTGGCTATAAAACTAATAGAATTAATCAGGGGGCAACTTAAAACTAGAGTGACAGCTTGGAAAGAGACATAGGATGTTACACATTTTGTAAAAATGCAAAATTTCAGGAAAAAGAAAGGAAAGGTAATAGCAAAATGTAAAACCAAACTTCCTAATGAAAGCCAAACCAAACTCCCAACAGAAGCTTGCCAATGTGATGGAATGTGAGACAGAGAATAGAATATGGTAGTCTAATTTCTCTCACTTTTATTATTTAACCACTTAAGGACATACAGTAAAATAACAAAGTTTAAGTATTTTTTAAAGTTGAGACCAACCAGCATCGAGACTGTGTGCAATATGGTATCATGCTACATGTTAATCTTTGTCCTGCAACAAATAAGTGAACTTGGATAAAGAACCATATTCCATGAACAACCAGGTCTTCACATACGGTTTTCCCTTCTCCCTGTGCTGTGGGCATACAGGAAATGGCCTGGGACTGAGCACTGCTCTTCTGCCAGTGCATTCTGTGTGCTCCAGTCAGGCTCACTCAGCCCATTTCTCTTTTTCTGATGGTACAGATACTCTGTCTGACAACACATACTGCTGCCATATTTAGTTTTTAAGATGCAGCTATTTACAAATTCTTTCCAGACCATTATCAGCAATATTAGTCACGCATCTAGATTTTTCTCTCTATTTCTACAAGGCTGGCCCAGACTGTTCAAAGAGAATGCAGACATCCTCATGCCTTTTCACGTGCAGGAACTCAGCTTTTAAAAGCACTGATTTTTAGAACAAGAAGAAAAAATGCTCTCTCGATACTCACTTTTCATCTGACAAACATATGTGTACAAAACCTGAACTCTATTAAAGCAGGTTTGAAAGTTTCTGTCTAAGATCCTATTACATAAATGTCTAAGAGAAGTGGTTACATTATTCAAGGCAACAGCTACTCCATCTCAGGTATGTAAACTCAATTTGATACATGGAAAGACTGTGTGCAGTGAACCTGGCTCTCAGTGAAAGCTGGACATAGCTGGTTTCGTGAAAAAAGACTGAAGAAAAGGCCACCACTCATCCACACAAATTTTTTGTCCAATTCAAATGGAACTATATTTATCTGTGCCCTTAATAATTGTAGCTATTCAGCTAGAATATATTGTCAAAAATGGAATTGTACAGAATAAGTACATAAACCTTTTCTTGAAGCTTTAGAAAATCTTGTAAATATAATTTATATAAAGCATCTCTGTAGTCATCTGTGATTTTTCTGTTTATCAGTAATCAAATATGTTCCTAAAATATGGGAAATATCAGCTGAAACTTAAGCTATGGACCACAAGCCTATTACTCTGTTTATCTCTTGGTTCCAAATTCTTCATTCTATCTTCAAAAACAGACTTATGATATAAGGAATCAGTGAAACTCATGTTTCATAACATGTTTCTAAATCTGCCAAGTTCTTAAAAGTAACTCACCCTACGACAAAAAAAAAAAATCTTTGCCATTCCTCTCAAATTTTGTATCTTCTGAATAAAAGGCTCTTCAATATGAGATCAGTTTGTGAATTCTTTTTGAAAGTAATAAATTATTATTAGAATTTCTAGATACTAAAGTCCTATTTTATTACAACTTTTGTAAGGCTGAGAATCATCTGATAAAACAAAACCCCAAACAGATTCACTATGTTTGTTTGTGACAGAAATACTAGATTTTTAAAAACCCTACCTTGTTTTACCAAAGTTTTGATTTTTAAGGTCACAAATGTGCAAATTCTCTAGTTATATGAAAATGTTGGTTTTATTTCTCACAGTCACCTTAAAAATTTAAAATTTTGCAGTGAAGTATGAAGAATGAAAACCAAATTCTACAATCTCAAAAGTGTTTTCCTACCCAGGAGATTCAAAAAAACCAAAGCACCCAACCCCATAGCCACTAGCTGCTGATCTGACAGCAACATGAAGAACCCTGCTGGTCTCACAGTCGATCTCTTTCAGGAGGATGTGGCCAAGAGGGAGCCTTTGACTGCACTTCCTCTAAGAGGAACTAAACCAATGGTATCCAACAGCCAGTGTCAAACAAGACTAATCAGAACTGCTTCTTCCAGTCACCCTCCATGTAAAAGAAAGAAAACATATGTTTTCTGCAATCACTGTTGTCGTTCACTTTTAAGAGTAAGAGCACAACTGTTGTCATTTAAAGTAATTACCCTTGGTTCTGTACTAATGGGATGCAAAATGCCTGGCATTAATTAACTGAACTTTTCAACTATCACTACAGGTCTTTGCATACAGTAAAAGCTACAGCTGTAAGCTCAAAAAAATTATTGACTATTTCACTGCATCATTTTGGTTCAGAAACATACTCCATATCAAAAGAACTGGAATTCTTCAGAAAATAAATAGCTTGTCTTGTGCAAATTCACATACAATACACACACAGTCTATCAGGGAACACTAACACAGCCTAGCTGCTGTGGTCAGGGGTTCTGGACAGTCAAAGCTCCTCCTAGAGATGAGGAGGTTGCAAATACCTTTTTTTTACTATGAACTCCTTTCTTTGCTTGCTTTATGTATCTAAAGCTACACAAAATGCACTGCATGTGCTTTCAATCAAAGGTTCTAGTGATAAACTGATTTCCCAGCAGGTGCTTGAGGATTGTTACGATTGACTTTGTGAATTTAGCAGAACAGAAATTATTAACACAAACCAAAGGAAGACAGCAATACTTGATGACCCGCTGTTTCATTGGCATTCACTTTTAAGTACTGATGGTGGTCTTAAATTTACCTTTTATAAACAGAAACTCTGAGTGAGCCATTCAGAAGGAAACAGAATAATGAATTAAACAAAAGCTTGGCATGATTGCATCAGAAAGCTGGATAAATCAATCTTCCAAACTTTGCATTGTTCAGATAGAAATATCACGTTCCAACCTGTAGCTTTAAGGTAAGACAGCTCTAGTCCTATCTTTTATCCTCCCTACCCCTAAAATAACACTGAAGTTCTTTACCACATAGGTTTAATTAAATTAAAACCACTCTGCACTGAACAGTCATGCTTAGTCAATGCTGACAGATTTTCCCATACTACATTGCATGTAGTATACCAGATTTCATCACTGAATAAAACTATTAGTTAATATCCCAAAGAGTATTTGAAGGACATCATGGGCTAATGCATATTTGTACTTCACAGTGTCTCAACATTCTAAGCTTAACATCTGTTTCCTGTTGTTTTTTATAAATATATATATGTATTTATTTTTCTCTAAAGTGCTTTGCATTAATAGGTATAATTACATATTTCAGTCAGAAGAAAAAACAATCTAGAATTTTATTTCCATCTGGAAACAATAAATGAACAACGTTTTGAAACTACATCACCATGAAAGAAACTTTCTGTCTTTCATCACGACTGAAATGGCTGATTGCCTTTTCTCACTATTCCCTGGAATCTGATAATGTGTCTATGAATGAAGGGATGCACTACACAAAAATGAAATTTCATATAGGAACTAAAAGGTCAAAAAGTAGCACAATTTGTTTTAAACTGACTCTAAAAAAACAGGCGTCATCTATATTTGGAAAATAACAATGTATGTGAAACATCCTTTAGGATACTGATCACATATGAAATATTTTTTCCAGTCTTTAGCAGCTGAAGTACATTAGAACACAAGGCACATTACCAGAAAGATTTCTATCTAGTCAGTATATTTTATCCTAGCAATTACAATGCACAAATTTAACCACCTAACCAGAAAATCACACCTCCTGTTTGCAATGACACCATGTGCAACCACAGAAAATTGCAGAGACAATAAACATCAATATCTGTGCATCTCTATGTCAGTACCAGCAAACTGTTCAGACAGCGATTTTTCCCCCTTACCTAAACCAGGCAAAAATCCAAGTATTTGAATTCTGTCTCATGTCTGAGTCACGATAATGTGAATAGCTTGCTTGCTAGCAAAAGGATTTTGTCCTCTGCCAGTAGTGAAGCCCAAAGAAACCCTTGTCCATATGGAAACATGACAAAAGGGCATTCCCTCAAAACTTCATCCCTTTGTGGCAGGTATTAGCTTGGGATATGTCACGAGGGGTGTCTGCTGACTGTTGTCATTCAGAAGCTGAATGGTGCCACCACCAGCACAGTCTGGATGAAAATCAAGTGGCTGTGGCCCAGTTTATGAATTCCTCTGCTGCAGTGCAGCTCAGGAACAGATGTGATCTTGTGATGCAGGCACAGGAATGATGACACAGTTATGATCCAGTCTGGAAAGCCCGCAGCAGTTTTGTTAAAACAAATGAACAGGGAACTCCCCTGCTCAATTCCCACCCCCTGTGAGTAACGGGGCTGCAAAAAACTAAGAGCACGTGGGATGTCCCTGAGGACACTGGTTGGAAGGCAATGCCTCTCCCTCACCTGTGTATGAACTGGGGGAGATGTTCTGAAGCCACATAATGGGCAAGCTTAGTGGCAACCCCTACCCCACATAATATGACATGACATGCTCAGGTCTTTATCCCGTTACTTGCATAAAGGGAGGTCACACTGGAACAGTTAGAAGCCCATGCAATTCTAGCCAATGTAATTTGAACCTTAAAATCAAATCTTTGGGTTGCCAGATGGAGGGCAAAAATCTGTTTTGTCATATGGGAAAAATGCCTTCTACATTACCACTGGTATTAGCTCAGGCCACCCTTGGAAGTGGATATAAACCAGACTGCAAGCTGTGATTTGCTGATAGGAAAACTAGCCCTGAGAGCCACATGCTCAGCCCTAGCTGTTCCCAGCTGTTCTCCTAGGTGTGGGATCTCTCTACTGTTTCCAACCTCAGAAAACTGACAAACCATAGCTAGCTAAGCAACGTCTTCCTCCCTCACAGCTTAATATGTATTAAGCCTAATCTCTTAGAAAAGCAAACCATGCCACACCAAAACCACTTAACATGCCTTCAAGAGCTTGCCACATCTTCCTTTATAAAACAAGAACACAAGCTAACTCAAGTTCCTGTACAAGCAGTGATATTCAGGTAATATCACAATACAGTAACTGCATTTCACAGTCCAAGGCTTCAGCTGAAATTTGTCACATCTCTTCCCATGAGTCAGTGCACAAAAGAAACACACAGCACCAAATACACTAGGCACCTGATTTGTACACACAAAAATATCAACTCTTCTCCTATTCTATTAACAAGTGGACATGGTTCTTTCCAAGATTATACATGGTTATACCCAAGAATAAAAAGAAACTTCTTGCACACTACCATTAACTCCCACAGTACCATTAAGCTATCTTAAACCTTGGTTCCTGAAATTCTTCAGAATAAACAATCTGGCATCCCTAGCACAATTTGTTTCCAATATTAAAGCAGGACTGACTTTACAGTGGGTAAAAACGTTGAGCATCAGCATCTCCATTGGGTGGATTGCTTATTACTCCACCTGTGATGAGCCATGAGCTCCAGTACATCTGAATCTCTACCTCACTAAAACACAGCTGATTCAGTGACACCTTCAGCATTAATACCACACTAATTTCTGTGCACCATGCAGGAAAATGCTTCAGTGCTTTCAAAGATGAGAACTGTTATTGTTGCTGCTGCAGCCATCATTGCAATCCTAAAGAGCATTTGTGGAGCTTCAGAGTGCTGTTTGTCCAGTTCCAAAAATTGATTCACTTTAAGGTAAAGTGTACATTTCATTAATGGTTAGAGCAATGGTTTAATGACTTAAAACCAGCCAACCAAAGAGCTAATACGAATTCCTTGTGAAATTATTAATTCTGACATGCAATAAAATAGACTTTTTTTTTTTTGTTTTCTCTATGGTCCTCTCTAATTTCTCATCATTAAACACTCCTCAAATGAAATATTTTTTTTCCAGAAGGGAAGGAATATTCCTTTTTTTCAATATGTATTAGAAACACATATTGGGAAGGTCCCTAAAAATGTGATTTATTGCAACAGCACATTGCTACTTTAAATAACTCTCTATCTCAATCATACTTTATGCTAATAAAACCATGAAAATTAATTAAAGCATAGTGAGGCACACACAATAGGCAAGTACGATTGTCACACTACCTTTTTGTCTTCAGAAAGCTGAATGAGTGAAATGAATTGCTAGTTTCACCCATACTATGAATTTGTTCTCCAGCTCAAAAAGAGAATCCCATAGGATAGAAAAGAATTGATGGTTTCTGCTCAGAAGGAAGACATAGAATGAATTGCACACCCCTCCAGAGTACATCTGTACCAAGGCAAGGCAGTGCCAGGAAGCCTCTCTATTGTTTCCCATCATTTCAAACAAGCAAGTATGATATCTAAAATAGCAACTGCTTTAGCAGGTTCCAGTGGAAGGAAAATAGTGGAAGGTTTTAATCAAAACTTAAACCTTTAGGCAAATACTATCACTTTCTTTTGTGAGCTGACCTAAATTTCACAGTAAAACAGAATAAAATATTCCAAACCATAATGACGAGATTTATATCATAGAATTTACATTCTCCAGTAACCCTTGCACATTTAACAGAGCTAAACCAATTGAATTCAGAGAATGAGAAGAGATTTTACATCTTTTCCTCAATTAACAGTGGTACAACAACCCAAAGCAAATATTATGGTGCAGTTTTATTAAAGTTTCTAGAACACAATGTATTTTCTTCTTCTCATTTTTAAATAAAATCTTCACCTCAAGAAAATCAACCTTTTTTTAAACAAATGCCAAAGCCTAACGAAGCAAGCAGTCTTACTGAAGATTATGTAGATGATGCTGCAAAGCACAGGGAATGTGACAGCTCATCTATCAAAGAAAACAAAAGGGTTTATGCATCTAAACTAAATAAAAGCTTTTGAAATATCATGGAGAGTAGTTGGTAGAACTCTACTTGTTATAATATAAATAACAAGGAAAGTGAGATGTTATTTGTTGAACAATGAAGGCAGAAATATTAAAAGAAGATGGCACAGTTTGTTATGCAAGCTCTGTGTTTGACAATAGCTTCTACCTCAATGCCTTGAAGCACATGGAAACTGATAAAAATCCTACTTTTATTTAGCAGAAATGCACTATCCCATATATGCATTTCCTATTCTTTGAACATATTGCTCAATTACTGGTGATTTTTATTTTCTGCTAGTAATTCACCAAAAGTAAGCTCCAGCTCCAAAGGACTGCTGGGATGAAACAGTATTGTAAGTAATTGACAGACAGCCTGACACTCAGCACAAGATTGAGTGTGGATCTGTCTGCATTTAAATACTCTTCATTCTCAGGCAGTCTAACAAGCAACAGCAACATTCACATGAGCAAATCATAATTAAGGTACAGCTAATATGCACAGATTTAACTGGTCAAGCAGTGTGCTACTTAATGTTAACCCCTTTTTGCACTACCAACTTTTATTCACAGATTATTAAATATAGAAGAGCACTGGATGCATGCATAAAATATTCTGTCTTGATGGAAGACTGAATTTTGCATAAATAAAGCCAGTTTTTTATATATCTCAAAACATTTTTTCTGTTATAAAGAAAATGAGCTTCATTCCCAACACCACAAATATTCCCTTCCATGTTGTCTGGAAGGACACCTTTATTGTTCAAAGTTCCCAATTTGTTATGGTTTTTGAGAGAACCCAAGATTCACAAATACAGCATAAAACCTTCAGGAAGAGTAAAATGAGTTCTTATTTTGACATTTATTAAGCCAAATCATATTCTACCAGTTGGAAACGAACATGTCACCAGGCATTTACAGATGTTAGGATCTGCTGTGTATGAGATGTTAAAATTCTAGATTAAATAGTGTGACAAAATGTATCCCAAAGCACAGCAGAGATTCATCCATTTCCCAAGTCCATAATATGAAAAAATACAGTGATTCTGGGGTGAGCTCATGTTCCCATGACACCATGTCTTAAGGAGAAATTTCAAGGAAATGTGCTGTATTTGAAAACCCCAAATAAAAAGAACGCTTTGAGAGGAAGAGCAGGAGAGACAGACTATTTTAGTACTAAAAAATAAAAAGCAAGAATACACAGATTAAGCAAAGGTGCACATACAGCTTTCACAGGACAAATAAGCATTTAACGTAATAACGAACTAAATAGTAAACATCCCTTCATACCTCACCTTTTTTTTTTTTCTCTCCAGAGGATGGAGGCAATTGCCCCATCCTCCTCCCTTTAGTATCTGAGGTTCCTTTCAATTATACTGCTAGCAAAACAGACACAGTTTGCATAGAGACAACTTTGTAATTACAGCAAGAAAAAGTTGCATGGTCCACCGAGTACAAAACACTACAAAACTCACAGTAATAAGAAGTCAGGGGCTTAACTATTCATTTCTTTAAATGTATGCTGCAGTTTTCTTTTTTTTTTTTTTGGTCAAATCAACAGATTTTTAATTGGCACTTTCAAAAGCAGCAGTCTATGAAAATGACAAAAAATAATAGTAGAAACAAAGCAAATACATGCCCTAAAGTCCTTTCAATTCTTGAAATTATGCTGCCCTTTTATTTGCCATTGAGGAATGTGTGCATATTATTCCCTTTTTAAACACATTTCAAATCAGCTTACACTCGAGGTTATTCAAAACTTGATCTTATGCTCAAAAACGCTTGGTGCACTCAGAGGAAAAAAAGGACAACAGAGAAAAAAGAAAAGTGAATTAGTAATTTTACTGTAATACTGTAATAATTTCCTATGTGCTGTGTCAGGGCACATTTGAGGGAGCCATCTGTAGGGTATCAGCTTCAATGAGGTTAAGGAACATAAACACCGAGCTGACACTAAAAATCAAAGCAAAAGAGCAAAGGAATACTACTGCGACTCATGGTACACTTGGCACACCTTCTGCATTTCAAGACTCTGCTGCCATGCAGACTCCATCTCAATGGCTGTTGTATCACTCAAATGTCCTGAATTAATAACGGAGATACAGCCCACAGATGGCATATAGTATGGTTTGAGACAGACTCATTTTGACAGGTGACAAAGACGACTACTCATCTAGTCATGTGAAATTAAGCACTTACGGGAATGGCAGGTGTGAACTGCCTCCTTTATACAGATTTGGAAGCATCCCATCACTCACACAAAGTGCCATACTAAAATCCCAGACAACTCTGGGATTATGTTAAATCCACAAAGGAGGCAAGCTAAGGCTGAGATGCGAGTCCCTGCCCTTTTACAGCCTGGATGATCTAGAGTCCCTCATGATTTGGATGGAGTCCCAGATACTTAAAAAGAAAATTAAGTTTAAACCTAAGGAAAAGTGAAATATAGTCAAGGCAAAACTAGTATCTAACACTGTGCCATGAACATTAATTTCAAGATGCTATACATTTTGCCTCATTTTTTACTTTTCAGACTAATCCCCATTCATCATTTATCTACTACCATTGCTTTTATGGATTTTTCCCAAACCTCCCTCTCCATCAGTCACTAGAAGTGGATGTTAAACACTGTCTCACCAAAGCACTGGCGAGTAGCTTCATAATGTAACTGGGGAAAAAAATGCCTGGAGGTTACCTCTAAAGCAGGGTGTGTTCCTTATCTACTTTTGCTACATGTTGATACCATGGAGTGATAAAATCTTTGACATCTGGCAGTGTGTGTAATTAGAGCAGCAGCTCTGTGCAAAGACATATGGGCAAGAACATATAGGGTAACCACACACACGTACACTCCCTTGCAGGTTTTTCTAGGATTATATAATGGATTCTAACACTAACTTTCTCCTTCACATTATATAGAACAAAAAAAAATTCTGAGGCAAATTATTTTTCCCTGGCCATAGTCCATGTCAGTTTATTAAAATTTTCTTCTATGTAGATAAAATCCCAAGTTTTCCTCAACGTCATGTTGCATCAATATTTTAAGATAGGACTGACACTGGGCAAGGGTGTATCTCAAAATCTCAGTTAGAGATCAACCTTGAAATAAGCAAGCTGTATGCTTCATGATGTATCCATTCAAACAGACTGCTGAGACTGTGAGAGCACTTTGGAAAATGCAATACTACTTTCATTGCTTGGCCAGGTTTTCTCTGAGAGGAAAACTAAGGATGTCTCCTGCAGGTAAACCAAACTCCAACTTCTTTCTCAGTCTTAGTACCACGACCAAGCGTTGAAGTCTCCGACCTTCAGTTTCTTTAAACACACCAAATAATCCTCTCTGTCATAACCTCATGCTGGAGAAGTCCTGCCAAGATTTGCTGCATTCACTTTAATGTGCCCACTGAAATTTCAGCAGTGACATTTTCAAGTGCAGCTTCCCATGCTCCCTTCACAGCCAATGTTTGTTCAGTATGGGTTGAATTTTGTAATGGACAAACTAAATTAGCTTCCAAGGAAATGAGAGCAGTACCCATACTCCAGGTTCACCGTGAATGTACTCCAAGCCCTGGGTGGGAACAGGGATTCAAACTAATGAAATGTCTGTGAAACAGCTTTGGGTCACGGGTAGTGGGAAAGTTTGATTAAGAGAATTACATTTATTTTGAAGTAAAGACTCCAAAATGCAGATGAATTTAGATAGAGTGGCTTCACTACCAAATTCAGTGTTTTCCTCATCTGCTCTTAATACTTCATACTATGAAGTAGTGTAAACACAGACATCATCTGTGGCTAAAGGAAACAGCAGATTAAAAATGTAGTACTTTAGATTATACCCTGAATAATTATGATAAAGGCTCTTTTTGCAATGATGGAGCTTAGTATCCAGCATGCCAAAAAGGGTTTAATATTTTGCATGACTATAAAACATTGCATGGTTCCAAACATATCTTTCTTTTTAGACAAGGCCCAAGTGAACGCAGAATTTATAATCTGAAAACACGTATCTGTTTCTCATCCCAAGACTATTCATGTTACACAAGGCACTACTACCACCATATTTACTGAATAAAAAACTAAAGTACTAAATTGTAAGATCACACAACACAAGCGTAGTAAGGATTTTTATGAGATTAACAGCATCCTCTGACAGCAGTACTCAAAGGTACTGGCTATGTTATTTTAAATCATATGAAAACCTAAACTGACCCCCCACCTTAAACAAACTTGAGTTTGAATGGCCACTGGCCCAGGCCCCCAGATCTACCAAACCTTAAGGCTAAGAGCCTTAATGTCCATTAAGAGAGCTCACAGATTTCCTTTGCCCCCTCCTCTGCTCTAATCCCACCACTCCTGACCCAAGGGAAGTTGTCTTCCTCCTCCTCCTCCTCTCCTTGTGCTGGCCTCCACCAGTGGAACAGCAAAGCTCCTAGCTACCACTTTTTAGTGGAGACTATGAAACATTCCAAGATACCGAGGCAGATGATACAGTCTCACCTGTAGGTAAGCTCCAATAAATATGGAAGAAAAGTAAACGAATCAAAATTATTGCTTTTAGGCTGACACTCTAGGGAAGCTCTGTCCAGATCTCAAAATTAATTTCTACATTTAGAAGACTACTTTTGCTCATTGCCACATATCATTTCAAAAGCGAAACAAACCCCTGCTGAGCAGTTGCATGTGTACAATTGTATGCCACTGCCAAAAATGTCTGATTTTTTAAAAAGATACGTGAAGGGAATGACTTTATCCTTTGTGTTGCATACAAAAACAAGATTAGTACTCTTTAACAGGTAAATTTTTTTTCACAGAAAGCCAAGCAACATAATAATTAGATAGATGACTTCTAACAAAATAAATTAATAAAATGCTGCACCTTTTAAAACAACTAATGAAAGATGTTTGCAATGAATAACACATCTCCATAGCTTTCTTAGGAGATAACAGATTTACATCTGGATTTTATCCTAATCAATTGACATGAGGGTTAATCAGCTTCTCACTTAACTTTGTTTTTTTAAACAAATTACAGTTTTACCCTTTCCTCAACTGGAAAGTTAAAAGTATGTTGCTCATAAAAAGTTTATTTTGTTTGGTGAAAATGTATACAGGAGACAGCTTATATTCCTCAGTGATCCTTCAGAGAAAAGCCTGGTAAGCTTGGAAGATGAGATTAGACAGAAATGCAGAAAGCAAAAAAAACCCAAAATTCCTAATTTAGTTTGAGTAATCAGCAAAATTATGTCATCAAATTTCAAGATCAGAAATTCTTGGTCACATGTGAAACATAGAAATGTGACTAAATAATCCTTAGAAAAATCATATAAACTGAAAATGGTATGAAGCACTGAAGAGGGTCAGCAACATCAGATGTGACTGAACAAAAAGAGTGGTGCACACAAACACATTTTCTGCACAGCAGCATTGAAGACACATATGTTCAATAGGCTTCCATGAATTCCTCTCCCTTTGCCATGACACCTAAAGATCCATTTTGAAAGACGTAAGAGTACTTTTCCTAAATATGAGTCAGGTATAAAAATAAGTCCTACCTACAGCACCTTCTGGAAAATTTTGAAACGGGAATGTAACATAATTACATAAATTTACATAACATAAATAAACATAATAACATAAATTTACAGATTTGTGACATGCTCACACTTACTATGATTGAAGGAAAGCAACATTCTTTCCACTTTTCTTGGATTATATCAAGAGTGCCCTTTACCTCAGCAGAGCAGTTTGTTATTTACAGCAACTAGTTTTTCTATTTTTTTTAAAGCCTTTAGAGCACTCATACAATGACCAACAGTGACAAAAGCAGCAGTCTATGCTAAAACACTTTTAATAAAGTGAATTAAAAATTAAAGCAAAGGAACTAACTGAGAAAATTGCTAAAAGCTTGATTTGCTTTTGTATAAGATGCTGAAGAATGTTAAATTTTTTAAAAAAATTAAAAATAAGAAAAGCTTATGGCAGATATGGGAGTCCTAGACACAATGCAAAGTTCTCAAAAACACCACCACACCACTTCCTAAAGGCTCCTATTCAGTGTGCTGAGTTAAAACTCTCTTAGTGAAGCATATGCTAAACCAAAGAATAAAATAACAATTCCAGGAAATTTGTTGCATCTTTCTGCAGTTCAAATTCTTTAGCTGGTGAAATGAAAACCTTCTTATTCCTACCAAGATGAGATTCCTCTAGCCCACATGCTCCAACAATATGCAAAGGTGCAGTTACAGCACTCTGATGAGAAAATATTGTCCTTGACATCTTAAGCAAACAAGTGCAACTATTAATGTTATCTTATCTTTGGGAAAGTAGCATGGATACCAGCTACTTATCTGGGTATTACACATGCACACGGTTACAAAATTTACCTTCAACTACATCATTCCCTCTTTTTTCCTCCTCTTTACAGTTATGTTCATTCTAAGGACACTTCCTACGAATTTCAATAAATTAATTTGGTGACAGGACCCATCAAAACCAACTTACATTTCAGAAGAAACTCTCACTTCCTCCTCTGCATGAGTAGGCTACTCTTTCAAATTCACACTGTTACATACCTCTAATTTCATTGAACTGCTTTGTTACACTTATTTTAAGCACAGATATACACATACATTTCTATTTCTTATCATGGAAGCTCTAAATACACTAAAAATAGGATAATGGATGCATCACTGAGTGAGAACACCATATAGTATTTCTGGAAATATTTGTCTGAGGTGCAGCAGGATGAAAAATTCAATCCCATAGTCCATCACTTGCAAATGACATTTCCTTTGGTTTTTGGAAACACTAGACATACACACAAATGAACATCACTACAATAAAGTCCTACATGTCAGAAATCTCAGCAATATTATAATTCCAAAATTACTTGAGTACCTTATTATCTCAATAACTTACTGTGTCAGGCAAATGGCTTAACACTGCTAGTCTAATTTTGTAAATGTATTTTCAGTCTATTATGTTTTTAAGCTACTGCTTAAAATGAAAGACACTTCACACAAGGTTCCATGCTGACTCACTCAATGAATGTCCATGTCGGCATATAAATGATTCCTTTTCTTCCTTACCTCCAGATGCTCTAAAATATAGGGAGGGTTTGTCATGCCAAGCCTCAGCATAGCTCCCTCAGGAATAACTTCAACCAGCTTCCACAGAAGCGTGGGGAGGTCTGTGCCAATGTCTCTGCCATAAGCCCCTGTGTCTTCACTGGTCAGCCATATCTCACAAACACCCTCTGTGAATAAAAGAAAGAGATAATTAACAAATCTGTTTTAGAGCTGTTTATTTTATCATACAGCTGCTCACTCTTTTAAATGCAGTATTTCACATGGCTATTATGCAGCCAGACTGGGTATTCAATTGCAAAGGGGAGGGAAGGAGAAGGAAGGCTTATCCCATGGGTAGCAGTGGGTTATTAAGTTCATTTTATGAGCACAAGAGTGCTACAACAATGCTGTAAATTATCATTGCTGTGGAGTGATTAACATTCACAGCCAATGACTAATTCCGTGCTGCCTCTACAGCAAGTCAGACAAGTTTAATACTCTGTTTTATTTTTTGAGCCTAATTCATTAAACACCGCAAGAGACATCACCCAAGCAGAGTTTGCACTAATGGTTATTACAGTAGTTAGCTTATTAACTGGTAAGCTTCCAGTGAGCAAAACCAGCTGTAAAACACTGAAATTAACATTCCTCCTGAAGTAACTATTAAAACCTTGTATTCTTTAAATTACACAATTAGCAATGCAATATTAAGGTCGTATTGAAAAGGTTAGTGACCACTGTACGACTAAGTGATAACACAGGAAAACCTGTTTCCTGGCAGTTAATGCTTCATTTTCCATCAATCAGAGCCTTAGGAAGTAGTGCATTTGATTTATATTGTAAATAGCAACCTTGAACACTGATATTTGGTAATAATATCCTCCTACTCAAACAGGGGAAAGATTGTACCACTCTTTAATAATAGTTGAAAGCATTGAGGTTTCATGAAGCCACTTCGGCTACCCTGCTCAGCTTTCATCCTTTTTGCAATGCAATCCCTCTACCCTTCCTTACCACCCCAAAGCAAGAAATAAACCATTGAAAACAGGGTGCCTGTGAAGAAAACACCTGTGATTCACAGCAAGATAAGATACCATTAACTCAGTGAAGAGCTAAACTTCTAAAACCAATAATGAACTGGTAAAAGAAATAATCAAACACTAGAAGGTGCATAATTCATCTAAGCCAGCAGAGAATGTATTGTAAAACATAAATGTTTTTGTTACAAATTTATACTAAAATGAGGAAAACTTAAGCATTTACACCGACTTTAATCACATAAAAAGCAATAAACCCAGAAAATCGAATGTTTTACAAAATGTAAATTCAAAACTGCTACTCTTAAATTCACAGCGTAACAATAATGGCAGAGAGCAAGCCATGCTGAGCATCAAAGTTAATCCTGTTGGCACAGAATGTTTTCAAGGTAATTTACTACTCAGAATGAAAAATGCTTTAAAATTTAAGGTTCACTGGAAAACTTATTACTTCTTAAGTTTTGCTTCAAGAATAGACTAGTGAGGGAGATGTGTACAATTTGGATCTTGAGAGAAGTCTGGTGTAAAGCATTCCTGAAGTACCAAGTGCTCTTTGGTTGACCATTTGCAGTCACAAGTTTGTAGTCACACTTAAACTGAGCTCCCTGTGCAGAATCTGCCTGCAGGACACAATCACACAGTGGATTTCAGTGCATTTGCTAATGTTTTTCGAATTCATCTCACCACAGGCAATACCCACCACGAAACGTACTCTTGGGTTTGCTGCCTGCCCTATAATTTCCTGAAACACATGAAAAAATCAGTGAATTTTATATGCTGTATGTTAAAAAGAAGAGAAATGTAAGGTACCTAAGTGATTGATAGTGTTTTGTTTAGTTTCAGTTTCTTTATATGAATCTCCAATAGTCACAACAACACTACAAAACTTCTTAATTTGCCGAGTTTCTACTGCAGGAGACTAATTCTCATTTGCAAGCTTTCAATCTAAAGATTTGCATGGGGTTTGGGCTGGATTTCCTTTTTCTTTTTTTCATGAAAATGGCTAATGGAATACTGCCTCACAGTTACCAGATGAATACTGAGGAAAAAAAATAAATCACTGGCTAGGAATGGAAATAACATTCCAGTGGAAAACAACAGTGAGCTTTTAAAGCTGCATAGGTGGGGACCATTAGCCCCCTGGTGGGCCGAAACTTCAAATTAAATCACAAGAAGAGGAAGCAGCTGTAATAGTAAATCAGCAACAGCAGGAATAACTGTCTCATCTGCTCTCTGATCAGGGTGTTGAACAACAAGCAATGGGAATAATTCATGCTGAGACATCCAAGGATGTAGTCTTATGGGGGGGATGAAGACAGGGAGGGGGAAGAACACCTGCATTTTAGGAAAAAGTTCACATCCCAATTTCAGATTGAGAAAATGGATCTTCAAATACTGAAAGCTACTGTGAGTGATAAATATTTACAAGTAGGATCATTAAGAAAATCAACTTTGTACATAACTGTGTGTGATAGAGGTTTTGTGTCAACTGATTTTGGGCCTTTTTAAAAAGTCCTTTGCATCCTCAGTTTAGGAGCCTAAACTTACACCAGGTAAGAGGAGAAAACAATAGACCTCTCAAACAGTATTAATGAAGTCAGTCAGCACTTCCTATTTTCACTCCACCCAATTCTTCTCCAAACTCCAGCCCTCCACAGGAACCTATTTAAATCCACTATCTAATCATATACAAAATTGTTTTCCTTTCTTTTGCAGTGAACCTCATTCGATCATTCACCACTCTGTTACTGGGCAATTCTGGTGTTAATAAAGGCAAGCTGATTTTGTAAACAAGAAAATTGATCCAAACTGCAGCCTTCAGATGTGCAAACTCAGAGCATTTGTTACAGTATTAAGGCCAATTATCGTTATATCCAAGTAATTAAAAGTCTGCCTTTGGTCACAGCTCGTAGTTTATTTCTCACTCTGCCATCACTATCCAGCACAAACGAGAAGCCTTAACAGTTGGCCTCTGATCTCTGCTCTGCTGTAACTGGAGATTACTGAGAATGAAAAATGTTGGAAAAAGAATAGGTTCCAAGCAAATGAAGGAAGTTTTGAGCCTATTCCTTCTCACATGTCTCAATATAAAAAATACTCATTGCAGATTATCTGACATGGGTTTTAATTTAATTTCTGTGGGGTAAGCAATCGTTATAATAAAGAAGGTAAGAAATCCTACATCTATCACTTTCAGAAAATATGTGTATTCCTTGTTTAGAGAACACTTGAAATTATTAATTTCTTTAATAAAAAACTTTTAGCATTTTTATTTTGCTTTATCTTCACGTCACTACTATAAACACTGTTTTCAGCAGTACCAAACATCCTTTAAACTGACGAGAAGTGCACTCCATCAGAAAAATTAATTTATTTCGATCTACAAAAAGAACTGAAGATGTTAAAATACTGGACATCAAATCCAAGTGAAATTCTTGTATTTGATAACTGACTTACAAATGAAATTAAATCCCCAAATCCTCCTGATTTTTCTTCTCCTCCCCTTCTTGCTCTTCTCTTTCCTGGCAGATTTTTTAACATGAACCTGAGTGGCTTTCCAACAGCACAATCCTCTGCAGGCTGCCTCAGTGGGAGGCCCCTGACTCTGACCTTCTCAGTAGCCCACATATGCTTATCAATAACTGCCTGACCTCCTTGTGATTCTTTCTCCAACAGTGAATTCTTAAGGCAGCCCGCAGTGTTGCACAGACCACAGAAATACCTCTCCCAATGCACCACAGAAATCTGAAAGACCATCTGCCAAGAGGAGGCCTCACATAAATGTTTGTGTCTTACAGATTTGAGGACAGTCAATCTGACCATTCCTCATCACAACCGTAGAACTCTTTAAAAACAAAAAAATCATGGCCAAAGATAAAGGCTTAGAAAACACCAAATTCCTTGCTCAGAATGAGCTTAGCCTACTTTATTTTCTCTTTAATTATGTGAGTTTCTTCTTATTTATTCAGCATGGATTTTACAGGAACCATTTACATATTTGATGTAGTGTATGTGCTAGATGACTTTGCTGGATCAGTGCCTTAACTGGGAAATTATGAAGAACTGTGCATATAGCAGATCACTGCACCAATCTGGATATAATTCAAGTTTAAACAGAAACTGAGATGTGGAGGGATCAGTTTCCTCCTGTAATTCTGAACTACTCTGCAAGCATTGATTCACTCTCATCCAAGTGTCCACTTAAGACAGATCTACCACATACATCAACACAGAAGCATCCCTGGATTCAGGACTTCCCTGACAGAGAAAATCAAAGTGGGAACAACTCACTGATGCAAAGGGGGACTTGGAAGGATTAATTTCCAGTTCGCCAAGAAACCCTTGTCCTTATTTCATCTGTATATATACAGAGCTTCTGGAAGATACAAAGAATGGAGCTGGACACAACCCTGTGCAAACCCTAGTTATTCAGACAGTAACTCATGTCACAATTAGAGAATGCAGGATATCTGGCAAGTAGATGACACAAGCAGATTTAAGTAAAAAAGACAGGTCTAGGTTCAGGGCTGCTGAAAGAGGCAAGCTGTCAGGCTATGACCTAAATGCTTTTTCTGTATTTTGTGAAGTGCAGGTCACCTTATGGTTCAGCACTGCATCGTACAGACAAATGCAGTGCTGCAGTTCTGCTCACAATGCACTGTGTACAAACTGTCTCACAGCCTGAATTTCTAGAGGAACTTTACTAATGCTCAAAAGTATTTCCCATTTTTAAAATACCTACTTTTTACCTTTTGGACAGTCTTAAGGACATGGAAGATGGTTGTCCTGTTTTCTTAATGCTTGCCACAAACAGGAGAACAAGATCCGAACAACATCATGAGTGTGGGCTGACCTTCTACAGCTGCAGTTGTGTTCTGAATATTTCCAAGGACAGCAATACCACAGCCACTATGGGCAATCTGTTCCAACATTTGATCACCCCAAGGGTAAAATATTTTTATTTACACCTAATTGCAATTTGATGTGTTCCAACTTGCCCAACTTGTTACCTACCATCTTACCTCTGCAAGACCTGCCTGACTTCAAGAGAGTCTGTCTCTGTGTTCCCTGTACTGTCCCATTAGGCAGTCATAAACAGCAATAATAACTTCTCTTAGCTTTCTTTTCACAAATCCATTTCTTGTCTGTTATGTGCTCCATCCTCCTGATCATTTCACTGTCCCTCTGCTGAATTGTTGCAGTGTGTCAACCTTGTCCTGAGGCACTCAAAAAAGGACAGGGCACTCTCTCTGTGACGTCTCACAATTGCCAAGCCCGAGGCACCAGTCATTCCCTGGGGCCTGTGGCTGTACTCTCCAACAGCAGCTGGGGCACAGCTGGCAACTGCAGAGGGGTGCCACTGCTGACTCATGTGCACCAGCTTTCCCAGAGGAACTCCACAGGCTGCAAAGCTGCTTCCCAAACAGTCAGCTCTCCACATCCATAATGCAGCAGGGTGTTATTTCATCCTAGATTTCAGACATTTTACCTGCCTTTGTCGAACTTCGTGAAGTTACAGTAAGTCCATTTCTCCAGGCAGCTGATGTCCCTTGCAATATTAGCTGCACCCTCCAGCCAGTCAAGCACTCCCCTAACTTGGCTATCATCTCCTAGATTCCACCTTGTTATGAAAGACATGAAATATTGGTGGCAAAATACCCTTAGTAACTGCCACCTAGACATTATACTATGCACTGTCCCTCTGGGAACCCGACAGCCCAATAAATTCCTTTATGTTCTCACCATCCAGTAATCCAGTCTATACCTCACCACTCTAAGAACATTAAGAACCAGGCTGAAGTCATAGATAAGGTAAATAAAACCAAACAAACTACACCTAAACAAAACAGAAAATAAAAAAAACACTACTCCATCCTAAAACCTCAAAATAAAAAAACAATATCCTACTGCCCAAAAAAACCCCAAAACAACCTACCCCAAAACACCTCCACTGCTTTCCTATCCTCCACAAAGCCAGACATCCCATCTGAAAAGTCACTCAGGCCTATCACACGGTTTGCTGTTGGTAATCCTATGCCAAGTGTTCCCAAGCACCCTCTTGCCCTTCCTGTGCCAGGATGTGGCTCCTAGGAGTGTTTGCCCCATACACAATAAGGTCCAATTGCACTGTAGTTCCCCAGTTCTCTCTTCTTGCTCTTTCTGGGAGGCAGGGTGACATTCCCCCCTCTTCCAGTCATCAGGAATCTCCCCTAGCTGTCATGTCCTTTGAATGATGAGAGAGAACAGCCTCACAGTGACATCAGCCAGCACTCTCAGCACACTTGGATGCCTCTCATGGCAGGATTACTTCTATTACTCCTGCATGTCAGTCTGCAGTTACAAAAACTGGAGCTGTGTTTTGCAAGTGCTTAGTTCAGTACAAGCCTTTAAAGCAGTTGTGGTTTCTACTTCCCACAGGATGACACAAATATTAGAGTGCTTAGGAAATGAACACAGTAACTTTTATGGTCTACATATTTTTGAGAACAAATGTTTGGAAACTAACACAACGTGACATACAGACCAAGTTACACTGACTGAGATCATTCCACCTATGTAGAAATAACATGCTATTTTAAAAGTAGAACACTGAACAGTATCACTTTGGAAGAGTCTGGTTGGCTGTGTTGTCTACCACACTTAGTAATGAAATTAAAGACATTTTTTCTTTCTCCTTGCCAACATATTTCAGTAAATGTTTACTCAAACTAAATGATTAAAGTTCTCATTTATTTATATAAAAATGCTATAGATTAGTATATATTCATGGTACAAAATTCTCAGACCCTCTGAAGCCATAACAGGATCTTGATTTAAAGGATCATTTACTACAGATGTCACATATGTACTTACAATGAATTCCTGATCCTGCAAACTAGTGCAAAAAAGTTTGGGCTATATTCACAAACCACAAAATAGAAAAAATTATTCAGACCTTGACCCTCCTTAACTCTTTCAGCAATTGCTTTTACAAAACTATTAAACATATTTTGGATTTTGGTTAGATTAAGTTATATTTTCAAAAAGTAAAACATACTGTCTATCTCTCACTTACATACTAAGTTGCAATCAGAGCTTAAATGAACTTTGATGGAAAAGAGCTGAAGAAATACCTTATCAAGAACAATACAAATTATTTCAGGAAACATCTTGGTTCTACTTCAGTAAAAATGTACTAATAATTTTTTTTTATTTATGTTTTATACATTCCCCCCCCCAAGTGCATTCATATTTTTGTGTTATTTTATGTAATTTACAAAATCTAATCAGAGCTGAACTACAGCAAAAAAACAAACAAACAGGCATTAGGAACAAGAACCCTCCTAATTATTTTTAAGTTAGAATAACAAAACATTGTGGTTTTGCACAAATTAAAAACTCTCCCCATCTTCTCCAATACCACAACATATGCACATACTTCTACTACCACCTTTCACACCAATTTTTAGGGTTACTTTGGAGATTTTACAAGAACAACTCCATACTGAAATGAAGAGTTCTGCCCCAGCTACCCATCTACTCCTTAGTAACATCTAAGTTTTAGGTAATGATCCTCTACCATCTGCTTTATATTTAGATGTGAAGTCTCAGAGAAGAACCTAATAGCCACATGACTTACAGCAGCTTTCCATTTTATTTTCTGTGGTTAAGAAAGTGGAAGCTGCAAATGTATTTATTCCAAATTTTACTCTTCCAAAGTCATGCAACTGAGAAATGAAACTAATGAAACCATTTAGAATACGGTTTCACCGAATTTGCTTATTTATCTAAATCCATTACATAGAAGTCTCAAAACCAGAACTTCTCATGAAAATGCTTTGCCATCAGGGCATTTGCAAAGGAAGTTCACTACCTGTGACTGTTGCAGGGATTAGCAGTTCTACAATTTGTATCACAGTTTATTTTACACACTTCTCCTACTATATTGATAACCAAAATACTTTTATATAAGTTTTTCAAAACAAGGAATAAGAAAGCTTGTAACAGAAGGCTTGTAAAAAGTTTCATTTAAATTATTCCTTATTCCTATGGCATTAAAAAAAAAAGTTTGAGAGTTCCCGATAAAAAGCATGCAGCAGATAGAGCCAACTAATCATTAAATACCAAAGAAAGCATAAAAGGTTTCTCTCTCCCACAAAGCAAACTCTTGTCCTTGCTTACAAAAGAGGTCATTCTACCCCTATAGGGCCCTCTGTTCCTAACAGCTCACTGCTAGAGCATAAACCAGCAGCCCTGTCTCGCTCGTTTTGTAGCTGCAGAGGGGAGAGGAAGGAGGGGAAGGAAAGGGAGCAGGATAATAGGTCACTTGCTGCTGCAAACAGCATGATAGCTAATCTTATTACGAGTCCAGTTTCATTCTGCTAGAACAAGAGAGACTCAAAGGGGCGTGAAGACAGTCAGGCCGCTCAAGTTTGCTCAGTGCCAACACTACAGCATTATGCATCTTGCTTTCAAGGAGGATTAATGATACCATGCATCATGATGATAAATTGGGGTTTGTAGCCAGTTTGAAGAGAAAGGGGAAGAAAAGATTTTTTTAAAAATGGAGGGAAAGGTGCGTTGTTGAATTTCATGAGTTGGTCCTATTTTTCAGGCTGAGGAAATTGTTCTTTAAGAGAGAGGTCAGTGCTTTTTCTATTGGTCACCTGCCTGTGACCCTCCTATTTCCAGGCATGTGTGTTTTGTACACAATGGCCTGTTTTGAAGGTTAGCTCTTGTGCAAATGAAAGAATGAAAAAAATAAATCCACTTAATCATTATACTTGCCAGTTGAAAAGAGATAAAACTAAAATCTGCCATTCCATATAGAGACATAATACAAGAATTCCATTAGTTTTCAGAGACAGTGGACATTACTACCTGAGTTAACAGAGTAAAAGTCTCATGTGTACTAATGATCAGGGATATAATTGCCTAATATTAATTAGTTCTTTGCTGAACCAATAACATTATTCAAGGAGCAAGTTTAATGATAGGCAACGGTACATACAGCAAGAAAACAAAGCATAAAGGACTAGGTGACTATAGGGAACAGATTTGCAAAAAGAGACTTAAACACAAAGGAAAGCAATTTCAGAAAACACAGACAAGGCATGAGTTTCGAATTGTTCTGCACCCCTGTACACAGCATATAGAAATACAGGTTCCTGAAGCATGGAATTATTGTTCTCTACTCTATGTCTCACAAATACACTTTGAGAAGTATTGATATTCTCATGTTGTCCTGGTACTACAAGCAAGCAGAGGATATTCGACCCTCCACCAGAAAGGTCAGTCCAGCACCCTGCACAAATACTCTTAAGCTACTGAAAAAAAGACAAAGAGCAAAATTTCCATAAACTTAAAAACTGAAGAAACAAAATTTCTTGTTGCTATGCCTATTGTCAAAACACAAATGAAAAACCTGCAAGGAGCTCTGAATTCAAAATTAGGTATATGAGAAATCTTGTTTATGACTTTGGAATTCATTGGGAAAAAGAGATTAACGTGCCACTCATTAAAACATACGCTCGCTGTTATAAACCCAAAACATGGGCTATCGTTCTGCTGTAGATGAATATCAGATGCAAAGGGTCACACACTGCACAAACTCAAGGAAATGGTCACGAGCTGTAGGCATATTACAGGATGCAGTGCTAATTAATGGAGGCTTTTTACTGAGTATCCATCTCTGTAGTGCTAATGAGTTTGGATTAATTTAAACAACATGTTTTCACGGAAACTGATTAATTCTTGGGAAGTAGCATGGCATACCAAGTTTCAATCATTAAAAATGTTTGTAGCCAAGCTAAAAACTCTCTGAATCTGAGTTTATCATCATATAAACTTCTACAGAAAGAGAATGGCTTCAAACTTCTACAACAGGAGCTTGCACACAAGTTGCCAGAGTGCGTTGGAAGTTATTTGACATGGAACTTCATCCTCCACAGAGTATTCTTCTGCTCAAATTTCTTGCATTTTCAAGAGCTGAATTCTATAGTCCTATTTAATTCATTTTTTTACTTTTACTTTTAAAAATAGATGAACAGCAAGAGGAGAAAGAAAACACATTTTGGGTATTTATGGATGATATTTTAAAAAGTAGCTGAAAATTGGTTGAAATAAGCTGGGCTACAGTAAAATGTTTAAATTTCAAAAATGTAATCAAAGAAAGGAGATGGCTTATGTCTTTCTTTGACTGAAAAGCTAACAAAAATTAATAAATAATCTTTGTTCTCTGACATATACCAGGATTAGGGGAAACATCTTTTAAAACATTTCATATTCTAATCACAAAACAACCCTAGATCTCAGAATAGAGTACTCTCATAAGGGACAAATAAGAAGGTGTTAAATGCTTTGTTTCACACTAAGTTATGAGCCAAGATATAATACTGTAAACCTTGAATGGCAATACAGAATACAGAAATACTTTAATACAGCAAGGCTTGTTTTGCTTTGTTTTTCATCAATTCCTCAATATATCATAGTCATTTTACGTGGAAATACTGAATCCTAGGGATAAGACTGATTCTAATTACAAGTATTCTTCGTATAAAGTGTGAAAATAGCTCAAGAATCTGTCAAACTGATGTATCCTAGAAGACAAGAAAGCAGGGAAAAGAGTCAGAATGTTCAAGGGCAAGGTGGTCAGCTAAACATGGAATGCACTTAGGGGATTCCAGTCCATAAGCCAGCAATATAGAGGGGTAAATACCATTTCTGGGATAATAATCCTTTTCTAAAGTTACCTTATCTCGACAGCATAGATAATACCATTCATTATGGCCTGTATCTACAGGTAAGCCAAGCTTGCTGCACCTGGCTATAAGCTAAAACAGATCCTTAGAGAGTCATTAAGCAGCAAAACAAAGGTGGGTGTATCTTTTTCTCTTCGGTTGATTTTGGGGTTGCTTTTCTGTTTTTTGTTGGTTTTGGCTTTTGGGTTGTTTTTTTTTAATGAGAAAAATAATTGCCAGGAAAATATGCATTACAAATTAGAAAGTCTACAGATAGAAATAACAAAGTAATCCCTCATTTCTGTCAAACCTCTATTTTAATGTTCAGTGTTACTTAACATATATTCTCAAATGACGGGTATTGTCTCTGCAACTCAAAATGGGTCAGTTTGACCAAAAAAGGAGAATGTTTGCATTGCACTAGTAACATACCTTCCCCAGTTCTAAATCAGGAAGTTCTTTAATTATATCCACTGAATTCTCACAGAGTACTCAAAGTCTTCTTGGTGTGTAGCTACCTTAATCTAAATTTATTTTAAGTATGCAATGATAGACCGCCAAAATATATCATCAGCAGAATGCAATTAAAATGTGTTGGAGGTGTCCACAGGGAGGTTAAAGAGAAATCATTCAAGGGTTTTGAAGGATATTAATGCATTTTTCTCAAACAGATTAATGCTCATAAAGGTCTCAATCTAAACAATAATTTACCTTTTGATGAACTTATTATATGTCAACATAGGAACATGAATTAAATCTAAATAAAAAGAGATGAGCTTCTATCCATGAATTGTCAACAAAATAATATTGAGAGTGAAATTACTTAGTTTTTTAAAGGCTAGAATTCAAACAAGATCCTAGTCACCCAGAATAAGGTTATTATTCCATCTATTAGAAAACCCCACCAAACAGAAGACACTAGGAAAGAAACCCTTAAAAATATTATTGAAATAATCCAGAACAGCCCTTTTCAAATACTTTTTCTTTGAACACTTGGTAGCACAAGTCTACAAGTGTTACACAAGTTTACCTTTGTCTTTGTTTAAAAGTTTCTGAAACGTATTCCTTAGACTTATTACTAACACCTTAAGAGCCTGTATTCAGCTCTAAGACACAACTCAGCAATGAAACTTGAGGAGAAAAATTATAAAGGTATCAAACTTTGCAAATCTTAGAACAGCTGGTGAGCTGCATTAACTGTTAGAAACCCATCACTAGTGAAATCTTGATGAAAAAGATAACACACTTGTCTCAAAGACTTCTTTAATGAGTTATCCCTAACACTAGGAGATCACATTTCCCTTCAAACCAGGTAAGAGCATTTCAAATACTACTTCTCTGCACAGCAGCTGTAATAGTTGAAGAATCATGCTGCTGTTACTTGTTCTTTTGTTGTCTTTTGTTTCCCAAGATGGCTTTTCCATCAGGAGTACTTTCCGTCATTTAAGAGAGTTTTAGGAGACTCGTCTGACCTGCCAGGGGCCTGTGGACACACCAGTTTATTGGTGACTATGGAGAGAATGTGCATTTGATTTAGAGGAGTGGAGCAGGGAGCAAAGGCCAGGTTCCAAAGCCTGGCTGAGGTGCTCACACCCAGCTACAAGGACACATCCCTGGGAGAGGAACATGCAGAAGGTCCCAGGGGTTACAGGGCGAGGGCTGCAGTTTGTCTGCGTTGGTGCTCTTGCCCATGGCCACTGCATGCCAGAAGTTTCAATGGGCAGGGGAAAATAAGGTTGAAGAAAGACTCTTCCAGACAGCACCACTTCTGTCAGTGAGCATGGACACGTGTAAGAAGTTGTATTAAAATGTAAAATAGTCAGCATTTCAACACTTAGAGCGATATTACTACAGCATACTGATGACTGATTGTTCCATGTAATCGTAGGATTGCAATCAAGCTTCAGAATTCCACAACTACATTATTTTTAGAGGAATTTAAAGAATCATTTTCTTTCAGAACCCCATGAGCCCTGAAGATAATTCCAACCCAAACTTTCTAAAGGAATCACAAATCAAACACAAATGCTATTTCAAAGTGTTTCTCATTTTTTCTGAAAAAAATATGATCTAAAGAAGCATTTTTTTGCATATCTTTATGTTTTCTGATAATGATAGATGGGATATTTTGTAGAGTAGTTTTACTAAAAATGCAAAATGCGTATCACTAAGTTGGATAAAGAGATAAAATACAGACAATACCCTACAAAGTCATCAAATATCCAATCCAAAATACAACCAAAAATTAAAATGTGTACTATAAAATACTCTGCCCTGCAGCAGAAGAAATTTGCTGTGTGTTCATACACCATTTGTCACTTCTACATATGCCACAAGCTTTAGTAATTCTCGGGGAAAAAAAAAAAGAAACCTAATGGAAGGTCTGGTTTTAGTCTGTTTCAGAAACGGGTAAAATGTCATTTCTTAAATAGCGTATCTTGATTGTCAATAATTTCTTTTTAAGAACATGAACTTTAGCCTCGGGTCATGTGCTGTAATGTCCAAATAATCTAATAAAGAGCTTATAGTAACTCTTAATTTGTAGTATAAGACATCTTTTTGTCCCTAAGCAACACTAACAACAATTTGGCTGCAATTTACATTGTGTTATATACCTTTACCTGTTTTTGTATGAACAGAAACAATTGCTTAGTAGACATGGGAATGAAGTGGCTTTGTGAGTTTACCATATTTTCAGAAAGATTCCTTCTAATATTTCCTCTCTTCTGTCTCCATCCTCTAGTAAAATAATGAGAGCAATTACTTATTTCAACTGCTTGCCTCAAAGAAAAATTAAAAGGGTGCCATTAATCCTAAATACAGATCACAGAATACAGTGGAACATATAAACATAAGCCCTAAAGGGATGCACAGGATGAAAATACTTTCCTGAAACCTACAGAGAAGCTTTAGATACACATGTAGTATCTCAGCTCAGATACTGTTTGAGACTCAGCCATGGGAAAGAAGCCTTTAAAGACTGAATGTGAACATATGAACAGAAACACAAATTAGAGAAACGAGCAAAACTGGCTACATTCAATAACACTAGAGTCTTAACTACAGATCGGCGCAGAAAAATAAACTAAAACCTCTTAAAAGAAAATTTTCAAAAGAAATGCATTCCTTTCCTCCAGCTGAACAAAATATCCAGTCATCTTGGGATTACTATGAAATTTTCCCTCATTTGTTTAGGTTTAGAGTTACTTTTCAAACAGGAGTTTTGATGCCACTCTTACTTATGAAATATTAGTTTAAATCAATCAGAGTGGGTCTCAAGAATAAAGAAGAATGGACAACATTCAGCTTCTATTTTTTTAGAACAACTTCTCTTTTGCTTTTACTGAGAATGGAGTTAGTAGATCCTAATACTGTTAACTGAATGTCCCCACTCAAGTCTCCAGTATGGACTCAGACTCCTTAAGCTTGTACTTAAGAAAAACAGCTTTAATCAGGATACCTAAGAAAACAAGGCTTCCATGATCGTGTTTTGCACGTATCATTTTATTCCAGCGACTTCTGAATTCATTGACCAATTTCTATGAAATTTGGCAGAAAAATAGAATTCTCAACAACACTAAGTTCCCACAAGTCTAATGAACAACAGTAACTGGCCAGAGAAGCATTCCCCAATCATGTGTCTCACTTCAAGGGAAAGCACTGCATCTCAGTTTATTTGGGTATAACCACCAGCCTGGAATATCACACAAGGAAAAAAGTGGGGTTCATACTGGTGGAGAAGTCTGTCATCATCACAGAGCACCAAACTTTAGAAAGCAGGCTGTATCACATCACAAAAAAGCTGGTCTTCAAAAAATATCATAACCATTGCATAAATAAAAGTACAGATTCATGAGAATTTGCAACTTGTAATTATAATTACTTGTGCAAATACTTTAGTTTACTCCTACTTAAACCTACAGAATTGTATGTGACAATAATCAATAGTATGGGGCAGTTAAATGATTTGCCGTCTTCAGGTTGTTAATATTCTTTATCACCAGGGCTCCAAGCAATTCATCAAACCATATGCTTGAATGCAAGCCACTGGAGCAATAGTTTTTCTGCATATTCTCTCTGTGTATGTTTCTATGCATGACAGAACAAATATTGAGACTATCTGACAGTCTCTATTTTATTTTGCAGGTCTGTTCCAACACATTTAACCACAATGCATATCTCCTCTCTTTCCTCCCCTTCAACCTGCCCTGTCGATGACCTTAAATGCAATTTAAATGAACCACTCTCTGCTAGTAATGAGAAATAATTCAGCTTCAATGATGGTTTGTTAAAGCTTCCCTCATAAAAGAAAGCACACATATCTTTTCAATAATTTTGAATCATTCGAAGACATTTTGGCTTTTAAAAATCATTCACTAGTGACGTTAGGGAGGCAAGATATAAGTCAAATTTCAAAGTAAAATTATTTATTTATTCCAAGCCTTAATTATAAATTTAACATAGGGAAACCATAGCCTAAACAATTTCTGTGCTGCAGCTTCAGAATTACTAAATTCTGCTGCCTTCCCAGATTGAGAGGAAGGATTTAATAATTCTCCCTCCAGCACATTAATGCCTTCCCCCCCATAAAACAGCACACAAAATACAAAAAATTAACAGCACTAATTGCACAAAAGAAATTAAAAGAAATTAAATGAGTCCAGTACATTTAATTTAACATTTAATACCAAACTTTTGCCTAGTTCTGTGAAATTACTACAGACAGATCTACAAATGCATTCAGTCTCCCAGCTCCCATTGATATCCTTGAGCACTGGTCTTTACAAAGGCACTTTAACACCTCTGAGCATATTTTTGGGATATATGAACAGTGAACCTTTGTAGAACATTTTGTATGCAGTCTATAATTCTTCTTCAACTTCACTTGACACTTTCTGCTATCTTTTTCATTTAATCACTGAAACAGAATGATATACTAAGACAGAAATTCTGGATAAGAAGCAAAAATTTGCAAAAATGGACTCCACTTTAGCCCGGATAAACAATTTAACATGTAAGGATCACAATGTACAAGTGTTACTGATTTAGAGAAGGATAATTCTTATGAAAGTGTCTGCCTCATTAAAAACAGGATCATAAAACAAAAGCTCTGTGCTGCTAGACAAACTCCATTGTGTCTTGCAGAAGTGTCAAGGCTTGGCAAACATCCAATTGCTGAAGCATTGCCAGGCACATCAGATATATATTAATGCAGGATAATCTGTAAGAAAAGCATTCTTTCATAAACATTTTTTTTCTTTGTAAAACCATCAATCAACTTCCTAGCTGAGCACCATGTGGCTCAGCTTAAGAGATCCTCAGGAATGCTTCAGTGTCTATAAACCACTGACTTACTTCACAGACTTGGTGCCTTTCAGTGCCCATTGTCCTAAGTATTTGCTGAAGTTATTTGGCTGGCTGTCAGCAGCTAATTCTGATTTGTAACTTGGGAAACCAGCAGCAGGAAGTCCTTGGATCTGACTAGTGACATCCTCAGCACCAATTAGCCAAGGTGCAGACTGCCAGTAAAGAATTTTTTGCTGTTCCATTATTTAATAGGAAGATTTAGGACCACCTAAATATCTGTCAGAAAAAGAACTAACACAAGCATCTTGTTATTTAGCCCACCTTGAACCACAAAGAGAAACAACAGGATATATGCTTTAGTTCAAAAGTTGAGTTTATTAATAAAGATATATTCTAAAAAACACAAGTGAATTCGCAATTCAACACACCAGCATTGTAAAAACAAAACAAAGCACAAAGTTTCCAAAGGAACTTTACTACAGAACAGCAAATTTACATGGATTGTAAGGATTGAACTCATCTAGCCAGGGAATAAATACATTGAAAGAATGGCTGAAGTTATTTCTATACTAAAGGAACTCTACTGACATTCTGTGGAGTTCATCTCAAATTATCAGCATCTGCCTCTCTGTTCCATAGGAAAAAGGTAGTTTATCTAAGCAACTGATCTTCAGGGCCACTCACTAGTTTCTAATCCAAAGCATTCAAATATTATTACTTAAAATGTATGTTTGAATTCTGTAAAATAAATTAAAACACTGTTATTTCTCCATAAGTTCACAAGAGTCAGGATGAGGAAATTAGCATTGTTTAAGTCAGTGTGAGAAAACATAAACAACTTCACTATAGCTGTAACTACTGGATTAATTTTTTGTCCTTAGATTTATGAAACATGAGGGACTGGATGGCACCATATAAAGGCAATAATGCATTTCATCTCAGATTAACTTGAATACAATCCAATTTAGAGGAGACTAGAAACCTGAAAGGTTTTTGATGGCTTATATATCACCAATTTGCTGCCTGTATGAAGTTCTAAACAAAATGATAATTTAAAGGAGTAATACAAACCAGTGCATACCTCCTGCATTACTGTTTTTTGCTTGGACATGTCCAAATAACCTGGCTTGCAGCAGCTATCCCACACACTTATTTAAAGGAAAACAAATCTACTAGAGAACCTTGAAAAATAAAATGATGGGCTGAAGTTAAAGTACTAGGAAGAAAATAAACGTGCCTTATTGCAAGCTAGATTGTGTGCTTACACTGCAACTGTGCCTGTAGTCTGGTCATATTTAATTTAATTTCTTTTAAAATGGTTCTTTAAAAATAATCATATCACACTCTGTAATGTTAGCATTATTTGTTGATGCCTGAATGATCTCAGTTAATAAATAACATTCATCTTATCCTACAAAGAGCACTTAATTAGCTCTCTTTTAAACTGAAAACACTTCATGGCTGTGTCACCCAATGTAGATGCAATTTTTTATGTCAAATAATTAATGCATGTTAAAAATAAGAAAATAAAGTGCTTTTTTAAAGAGTGTCCTTCATCTCATTTCTCTTTCTATAAGTTGGTAAATGAGTTTTCTTCTTACCATAATTAGTTCTAACATGGTAGGAATACATATATGACTCCAGCCATGCCAGGTACTGTATAAACATCAACCCAATGCATCTTTTCTAGAAATCACAGTCTTATAATCACCAGTTTAGATACTGGAAGAGAAAAATACACACATTTGTCACTTTTGTCTGGAGCAGTTGTTTCAGGAAATTGTTTTTCATTCACTTCTCCCTTCTAAGCCACCTCTACAGACTGAAATTATGACACAACAGTTTCAGCACTGCTGCAGCCTAAAGGTAAGTCTCAGTAGATATCAAACATGAGCACTTCTTTGCAGACAAAGCCTGACAAGTCTACTTGCCTTGCCAAATATGTTCTGCTTCTTCCAAGCCCTTAGTTTTCTAAAGGTCTCATCGTACATCTTAAAATGAATCTTAAAAGGAAATCTATTCCAGATTCTAGAGCTGTTCTAGATCTATTGGCTCTACAGTGGTTTCACACTCCTATATGCTGCAGGTTTATGTCCTCTACTTATCTTTGCACAAAATCAAACAGCAAGCTGAGGAGACAAGCCTTTTTTTTTCCTTCCCTTGTTTTTTTCCACCCCCATCTTTCTTAATTGCTAAGTTTTCTGCTGAGAAACAGCAGTAATGAAAGCAATGTTATCAGAAAAAGTAGTTGGAAGGAAGAGCACTGGGCAGTGGACAGTCCTGATAGACACTGTCAGACAGACACTGATCGATGTAAACTGCTGCTGAGAAAGAATGAGAAGATGTATCCAGGGGTAAAGGATGATGAAAACAAAGCAAAGAAGAATGGCACGGCATCTTAAATAGCCACAACTTTTCTCCAGCCACCTATTTCTCTTTTCCATCCTGCAGTGAGAAGGATAAAGAATTAATTAATTAACAATGACTAAACCTAATCTGTCTGCATCCTCATAAGGCTATTGCAATCCAGACTAGCTCTCCAGATGTTCACAGAGCAGCCATACAGTTCATCATCCTAGTGGAGAGGGCAAGGTATAGGAGCCAGTACAAAGGCCCAAGAATGGGAGGAGACTGAAGCTGTGTCTGGGAGCTCACTTTGAGCTTCTGTTACCTTTGAAAGCAAAACTTCACCTCTTGCCTGTTCATTTTAGAGCTTCTTTCCCCTTAAATCACCTTCTCATTTCTCAAGATCAGCTCAGTAGCTTTTCAGCTACTACATTAGTAGCTACTGTGTTCAACTTATGGGCTCCAAAATTTCAGCTGTCACAGGTGGTGCTGCAAAGTGTTTTTCATTACACATATAAATTCGATAAAGTGGATCTAGAAAAAGCTCTGCAATAGCTACAATTCCAAATTCAAGCCTAGGATGGTGCAAATCAAACCAGACCTGCACTATACAAAAGGATGTGAGTGATACTTAACCTCTCCATTCCTGATGCAAGAGTGCAAGCCCTACCAAGTTTCATTGTGTTTTGTTTTAAAAATTGATATGCTGCAAAAACATTCTGCATAAAAATCTCATCTATTAAGTATTTAAACTAATTATTTAAGATTAAGTATTAAAAAAATCCTGAAGAATTTAAAGCATATGAGATTAAATACCTTTGAGCCCCAAACTGCATGTTATATGAAGGTGAGTGTTACATTTTATTCTGGCACCATTCTATCTAAATTCTTAATAGAACTCTCTGCCACATTAAGGGCAACTTGTATTTATGTCAACGTTAATCTTTATTCTTATGTGAATTCATATGTTTATTAAATTTTTTCCATAATTCCGTTAGCGTATAGACAAAACAGTGCATATGGATTTCCAAACAGCTCTCAAATGTCCTTCACCAATATCCTGCAGAGAAAGTAATATCTCAAGGGATAGAAGGACTGATGCCTCTTGTGGACTGTCTTCTTACAGATAGGAAGCAACTGTTAGAAATAATTTGCCAGCTTTTACAATAGACAGAAATTACCACGTTTGTACGTGGATTGGTGTGTTCAAGAGACTAACAATCTGAAAAAATTGTGAAATAGGAACACAAGAAAAATTTGTGATGGCATAAAATTATGCACAATTAACAACTTTTAGAGCTGATAATGAACTAAGGGGTAACAATAATAACACAGCCAATGAAAGCCTGTGCAGATAAACACAAAATAACATACCACAAAAAAAAAAATTAAAAAATTAAACCCTGAAAAAGATGGGCTCAAAACTATGTAGTACAGCCTGGATAAGGACAGTAAATTTTTCTCTAGATAATTTTTTGAAAGCATTACCTAACTGATTAATACCAATCAAAAAAAAAAAAGTTGGCAGAATATTAACACTGAATAAAAAGAGAATAAAAATCTAAGGGAAAGCTAAAGCTATGCCTTTTCACACACTCTTTGCATTTCAAAATTCTGAATTGTATCATAGCATTTCTTCATAGAAGTTATCATAAAGCAGCCTGTAATAAAGCAGACCAGAAAACAGACCCAATAATCCACAGTTCAGTTTGAGAATGACAGAGGTGAAGGAGAAAAAAACAAAGATCTACAAAACCATGACCTTGCCAAGAAGATCATCAGGAAAATGACGATGCACCTCTTTTCAGTATTTCAGATTCCATAACTTAATAGAACCAGTGTGTGTCTTGGGCAAAAAGCTTTAAGTAAAAAGAATTACTATTGCAAACAGAAAATACAAAACTCATTGCTATGGACTGTTGCAGGGACTGGAACTGTAAGAGTCTGTAAAAAAAATTTATGAAGAAGAGGCTATTGAAGATGATTTTCAGACTGCAATCTCCGACATGGGAGGGCCCATGAAGCTGGGAGGCCACGCATGGTTTAAGCTGAGCCTCACCTCAAGCTGCCTTGCTTCTGTCCCTACTCTCAAAGCATCCAGTACTCACCACCACCGGAGAAAAGCAGAACAAGCTTCCTGAGTATTCTTGGCAGTTCCCTGACACAACAGAGCAACACTTCTTCATGATACCTACTTCAGTCACCAGTCAAGGTGTAAACAAGGCAGGAGAAAATGCCAAGTAAACTGATTATAGATGGAACCATGATTTTATAATAAGACAGTGTACTGAACAGCAATTCCAAAGACTGATACAATTTTCATATCCTCTCTATTCTAGGCTTTGGTCTCAATTCAAGGGAAATGTGGGCTTTGGTGAGACATACTGGGGAATCCCATACTCTAATGCAAAATCAAGTATAGATATATGGAGTTATATTTTCTTCAAACTCCTTGTCAGGCTGAAAACATAAATCAACTGAAAGAGAAACTGAAATGTCACATTAGGAAAATAGGCAGCTGAGCTCTGCCTAAGCATGCACTTACAAAGCTGTATCAAAACGATATCTCTTCTTAACAGAAGAAAACCTTTTTATTTAAAGTATTAAAATATTTGTGCTTGAAAAGCTGAGACAAAGACACACAATTTGGATGCCTAAATGCTGGAGCTTCAATTCAGTCAAGTGATGTGTACCAGAATGTCATTAGGCATCTAAACAGAGTAGGAACACCAAGAGCAATGAGAATGAAGTGTCACAGAGCACGACGAGATGCAAGCATGGCAGAGAGCAGCAGTGCTAAGTGCAGACAACTGTGCCACCTGGATCCAGGCAATAAGATGATCACCACTTTGTTTTATTCCAAGGAAAAAGAACTGCCAAAAACTAAGAGGTCTGGGCTTGCTTAAAAAATACTCATCCAACTGAGATGATTTTAGATGAAAGAAAATGGGAACTGTGTAATTATATACACTTACCTTGACAAATAGAAAGCAATCTGTGATTAGAACGTAGTAATTAGTTACAAAACGCTTCCCATGGATTTAATTACCCATCAGTCTACATGTTTCTTAATTACTTTTATCTCATTGAATCAGTAAAAATTTCTGCCTGGGGCAACTGCCACTCACTTATTTACACAGCTTCTAGTTTTTACAGTGAATATATTACAGCAACATGGCCAAACAATGCTAGAATTACAGTTTAAATTTCATGAATAAGAAATTTCTCCCTCAATTTTCTATGGAAATCATTTTCTTAGATGTGAATTCAGACCTAATTTATTATCCATGTGTTTCGGAAGCTTGAAAACATCCAATATATAATTTAAAAGAAATTCAAAGAAAAAACACAAGGTCTTAAGATAAGTAAAAACAACAACCAAAATACATTATACTCACATAAATGAAAAAAAAGGTTGTCAGGCAAAATTGTAAACCTAATATACACAATTTCTCAGAGAAATGTATGAAATTTCTAAATTTGAATCAAATCTTAAGGTATAAGAACTTCTGAGGGAGTAAAACTGACTCCAAAACTGCCATGTTATTGGTCTCATCCTCCATCATTAGCACGTCCTCCTTGGTGTCAGTATTAGTTAAGGTCAAGAGATATGATTAAGTCACCCAATCTGCACAGAGTACACAGCTGTCATAATGACTCACACAGACAGAGAGTAACTACAAAAAATGAAACCAAATTCGTAGTTGCAGAAGTGATAAGAAGGTCTAATTTGTCTACAGAAAACCCAGAAGAGTCAATTCATTTGCTTGTATTTTGGGTATAGTGACTTCTGCTATGGTTACCTGCTGTTTGCTCTGACAAAAAACTCTTTGCAGCAAGAACTTTGTCTTTCAATTGAATTGATGGGAACAATATTCTCAATATGAAATAAATAACTATTACACATTGCATACATTTTTATAAGGTAATGTGCAACAGTAATTGACATTATGACATAATGACAACTGAATTTTTCAGAATTTAATACTAGCAAAAGCACAAATATGGTTGAAGTGGTAAATGTCAAAAAAGTCCAAATAACAAAAATTAATATCATTTGTATTGAAAAACCACTAGAGTTATTCCAGCAAACAACAAGAGCAAAAGGTAGGTTCCTCTAGCTGCTAATACATTAGTTGTTACATTTTTCTCAAATGAACTTTCCTAAATGGCTACTATCCTGAAGCTTGAAAAAAACATGCCTTCCCTAATGAAGGTTTGTTTGGGGGTTTTTTTGGGGGGGTTGATGTGCTTTATTTTTTAAAATATTATTAATATATCCTACTGGACCTTTTCTCTCTGTGCCAGCATTTCTGTAATTTCTCTTTTACCTTATTTGAGACACCACCAATTTCATATCATATTTGCATATTCTTAAAAATTATTGAAGAATAAAAACATTAAAATTGTCTATGAGATGCTATCTTACTGCATGCTTTCCTAAATGTTTCTCTATCATTTTAAATTTTATTTTTTTAAAAAAAATATAAAATTATCCAAAAAAGAGGCCAATTCCAGGATATGCCTTTAGTTTTATTAGTTCAAGTGTGTATAAAAGACTGCATCTCCTATACTATATTTTTATTTCTAGAAAATACATCAGCTTAGATTTATTTTCTCATGTATATAAGGTATTGAAAATACTTCCACTAGAGCACAAGAAAAGGTGCTGGAGTAAAAGCTTCTAGCAAGAAAAAAAGCAAAATCAATCCAGCAGGGATGCTCATGGCATCTTCTGGAGAAGCAGTAATGCAAAAGCAGCAAGGTCAGCTGGGCTGAGGCTGAGCAGTAGCAAACCTCAGCTGCAACCTTTGAGGACGTGGGACACCTCACCTGCCTGACACAACATCATCCCCTCTGCTGGGCTCCCTTCACACCTGGCCCACAGAAGTCCTGGTTTTCGGTGTGAGACTGAAAATGCACGTCTCAGCCCTGTCATCAAAAGCCGTATTTTCCTCGTAGCTTTAGTAGTTAAAAATCAATGAGTAAAGTAATCTTAATGTGCGAAAGTTGCAGGTCTGCTGAATTATTAATAAGCAATACAACTGTAAATGCTTTTGTTCACCATTCTTCAGTGCACTTGCAAATGATTTCAAAACGAAAGGTGCTGAAGCATGAAGATTATAGGCAGCCATTGCTTTTTGAAATCACAGTGCAGGGAATTGGTGGAATTCTTGCCTGCCTGGGTTATAATCAGACATTGCGAACTTTCCTTGAAAGCAGACTTCAAATTCACAGGGGTCCCCAGCCTTCAATCAAGAGAGTGCTTGAAACGACCTCCATCTGCCATTTTAATGTATTCTTCCCAAAGACTTCCATAAATATTTAATATAAGAAACGCACTGTTTAAACACAATGAGTAGCTTGTGAAATTAAAATTGGCTGACGGATTACACGATATAATACACAGTAAACAATGGTAGAGAAACCATAGGCAGAGCCACACACTTTCCTTCTGTTCTTCAACTAAATGAATCAGAAAGGAACGTGAAGGCAAATTTCATGACACCCTTATTAAAGATATAGCAAGCCTTGTACAACAGTCTTAATACAGAGCATGTCCCTAATCTCATGTGTGCACAGGCACACAACAGACACTTGCCTGTCAGCTGGAGAGAAGACATATACAGAATCTTTTTTTTTTTTTTTCCCCTTGAATTGCTTCTTTGCAAGGCATTAAAAACCTTCCTCTCCAGCCTCTTCAAAGCCCTACAGTGAGAAAGCTGAGAAGACAAGGCTCTGTCCAAGATTTTAAGTTGGGACTTAAAAGGGTGAATAATTAAACGACCCAATTTTGAAAAACACTAGACATCGTATGACACTAAACCCACAGCAAATGCTTTGCAGGCTGCCTGACATACAGCCTCAACCAAATCACTGAGACAACTGCATTAGCAAATCTGTCAACAAAGCACATCCTGGCAGTTTTTTCACACATTTGCACTTTCTGGAAAAGCAGTTGTATTAATTTACAAAATTCCCAAATTTAAACATTCACAAGGAGCTTAGCAATGCATGATGCCTGCTCTGTGTGCCTGCATTTGATATTTACATACAGATACATATACATATATATAGGAAAAGATATAAATTTATTTTTACCCTACCACATTCATTCCCTATAATATCGGAAATATCTAAATATAAAAACACAAATACTAAGAATATTTGTATGTTTTCAACCCAAAATTACCCCTCTTAAACGAAATACATCTGTGGTACATAACATCAGAATGTACTTTTCCACTCCAACCTACAGTGTTCTTTATCAGTAAATAAGAAGCGAGTATTGTTTCTGTAAGAAAAACAGTTCTTTTCTACAAAATACCATGCTCTTGGTAGAAAAAAAACCAACAACAAAATCAATCCAGGACAAGAATGAAAATAATACTTAATCCTGCATGGAAATGTGCATCTAGGTAAGGCTTAACTCCATATGAAGATCCAAATATGACACAAATACAGGAATTCACTGAAGAAACCAACCCTAACAGTTTGTTTGTGAAAGGGATTCATTGAAGCAACCCACCCTAACATTACTTCTGTGTATATACATGTACACACACATAAAAGTGATTATATGACATATATATGCATAAGTTGTTTTGCAGATTTCTCATATCCAGCACCTCAAAATTCTGTGAAAGCACCAATAGAAACATACATACAGTAGTAGCCAATGCCCAAGTCAAGCCTTCTCAATCCAACTGCTAGGATCTAAATCCTTTAAACTTTAATTATATAATTTATACTTTATATAATTCTGAATCTCAGTACATTATTTTTTCTCAAAAATTCGCAAACATTTACTCTCCCTGGACACATTTACTTCTTAAAAAGCTCATTTACTGAGATTATCATACCAAATATATTTTCTGTACCATATGCAAACCAGAGTCTTGGAACCTAGGCAATCATCCACTAAATAATGTTTCTAATGATTCTTCATTCAAGGACACAAAAGCAAACCAAAAAATCCCGTTATACATCTTTTGAAAACAATTCCTGATTCCCTCACCAGCCATCACTACATACAACATACAAGCATGTATGTGTGACAACATGTATCTTTAAGAGAAAGCAGCTGCTGGGAGACAGAAGAAAGTGTGACAGGGCCCAAGACAATAATCAAGATAGCACTTGAAATCCCTCAAGAAGTTTCAGTTCAGCCTGAAGCACCATTAGATTCTAATAAAATACAGGGCAATACGAAATTATGGGAAACGTCTGGTCTTCCCAGTTTTATTCACAAACATCGGTTTGGTGGTAAAAAAAAAAAAAAAAAAAAAAAAAAACGCGGAGGAGGGAGGGAAGCAAACACAGTAATCTTTGGAAGAAGGGGAATAAAAATGAGTAACCCTGACCATGCAGAAAATCTGAGAGGAGGCAGAGTAGGAGGAATGCAAAAGTCACAGAATAACAGAGGTCATGAATCTGGTGTTTCCGAGTGCTCAGAGCACTAAATCTGAATTTACTGTTGACCCTGGAGAGTAAAAATGTTCTCCAGTTGTTCAGACCCATCAAGCAGATCATAAAAATTAAGATCTATAGAGATGCTCCTACTTATAAGGGCAACTGCTCTTTATCATCTTCACTACAATTAATACAAAATATTTAAAGAAGTCCATGAACTAGGAAATTACTGCTTTCAAGAACAGATTACAACATTAGATAGCTGAGGCTTAATTTGCATTGCTGACAAGAAAATCCAGAAAACTCATTAATTTTACAACAGATACAACTCCTTATTTCATTACCTTGTTAACGGGTTTTTTTTTTCCTGCTTTATGTCTTCTTTTTGGAAGAAGAGCCTTGCTTCTCTCTCATTTAAACCTAATGATCTGGTCCAACAAAACCATTTAGCTACTTTCATTTGGAATGAGTTTCCTGCAAGCTGTAATAAGTAAGCATCTAGCTACAACTACCAATGTAGTTGTACTACTGACACTCAAAAAACATACAAGTTTTTAATTTCAAAGAATATCATTTATATGTTATTTCCTTTTTGAGATATTTGTAAAACAGTTAATAACTTTAAGTGCCAGAAGCAATCAAACTGTGGAGGTTTTTATAATGTTAATTTCCCAAAATGCTTATTAACTCTTCCTTCCTTGCAAGCGAAATGTAAAAACATAATTTTGGAGAATTAAGCCATTGTATCACTTGAAAAAATTATCAGAAACCCCAAACAATGCTCCCAAATGTATAAACTGAAAGCTAAGTTTCTTCTTGTGTCAATAGAAGTCTTCACCTTGAGGGAGATGAAGACTCAAAGTGGAGGCACGAATTTTGGCACCCTCACAGCTGCCAGCACAGGCCACTTAAAGAAGGGGTGCTCAATAATTGCTGTTTTAAATAAGCAGTGCCTTTAGACAGCAACTTACAGAAAAAGTAATGCTTCAGTACTAAGTTGCAGCTACTTTTATGTGAAATTGGAATAAAATAGCTATCAATAGAATAAATAGAATAGAATAAAATTTCTATCAAAGGGACATAGACACATAATTGAGAAGACACCATGATTGGACCTTTACACGATTCTGCCAGACCAAGGAATTTATAAACATCATGTTATAGACTGTAAAGTGAAAATTCTCCCATTTATAAGAAATTAGAAAAAGCAGAATCAGTGCTGAATCAGGGGACAGAGAACACGAGCCTGGGTAGTGCTATGCTGAAGATGGTGCAGCTGTCTTCCAAGAAGCCAAGAACTCAAAAAAATGTCAACAAATCTCAAATTAATACTTATTTATGTAAAAACACCAATAGTGATGAAAATTAAAAGTGGTGCTGAAGACTAAGAGAGTGCAATACAATGAATATCAAAGACAAAGGCATTTGCTGGTATTGTCAACATCCAAAATGTTGAGAATATTTATGTCAGAGCAACTGGAAAAACATATTCTGAAAATTATTCTTGCCTGAATAATATCAGGTGTGTATGAAATTTTGCTGACTTATGAATCAAAGTCCATCTTTTCCCACCAGGTCAATATCCAGGACAGAAATATTTTAGCTGATTTGTGGAACAGTAGAGATCCTCAACAGGCCTATAAATTCAAAATACCTAGTACCTTAAAACGATGCATTTCATAAAAGAAAGTGATGTTAATAGTAAAAATTTCCCAAGAGACTTGGTAAAAATCACAATAAAAGCAAATGAAACAAACTAACTTCAGAAAAATAATAAAATACTGTATTACTAAAAGTTGCCAATGAATAACTTGTTAGTTTCTCCCTGAAACATTTTAAACTAGTTTTGGGCAGTCTCCTCTCCCCCACCCTTTTTAATTCTTGTTTTCAATTTACCACTCACTTGGAAGAGTGACCTTACTTTTACCCTGCATCTCCCTCTGGTGGTTTCCTTTTCTGTCTATTTAAATGCAATTGTAGTAAGGAGATTCTTCTTGCCTTGCTCTAAAGCAAAACAGAGCTTGAAGTTTCAACTATTTTCATCTCCTTCCACTGGAGCTAAACTAACACAATTGAACTGAAGTTGTCTAACTCAACTTTCCTTCCCCCACTGTCCCTCTCGAGCGTTCTTTGTTGTTTCTCTGCCTCTTTCTCTGGCCATTCCTTCAGCCATAGCCATGAAAATCCATCCCCGAGAGAGGGAACTATCAGGATTACAAAAACAGACAGTCCAAACTGCAAACATTAATGCTCTCTCCAGTATTTCCTTGCACACATCGGCGTTACTACAGTTGCCTGCTGGGGAATTTGCATCGCTGGGACTTACAAACTGGAACTGCCAGTGCACCCATGCTAGGGATTGACAACAGAATGTGAAGGTTTAACTGACACAGCTTGAAAAATGTGAATGAGCCAAAACCAGCCCTGAAACTTCTAAAGGATGTCAACTTGTTTGCTGACAGAATATAAAGACACACACACAAGAGGAGAAATGCAAAATGTAAATCTCAACTAGCACTGAAAACCTGCTCCTACCAAAAATAACACCAGCAAAGAGAGTATGAAACTATCAAATTTGCTACATTTCATCTTCTTTATCTGGATTGTTCAGGGGTTTTGTCCTTGTAGAAGTTGTTTTTTTCATCACTATTTTTATATGGAGAATACTGCCAACAACATCTGATGCTTTTTTAACTTAAAAAGAATGAAGGCGAAGTTTCCAAGGACACAGGGTAACATTTTGATAGACTTTCTCGTACTTACCACTTTTTACTATTACTGGTTTAAGCTAAGTCAGTACAGACGGTCCTGAAACTTTCATCCAGTATCTCATTTTCCTTAACTTGGTTATATTAAAATAATCTACTGTTCCTAACACATACAAATAGTTTCTTACACTGAAGAGTCACTTAAGAAAAACGATTCCTTATGGAATCATGGCAGTAGGGAGCAGAAACCACTGCTGTAGCAAAAAAGAAATCCTTTAGAGTGATAGATGAGTAACTAACTACATAAGTTGTTTGAACTCAATGAGAAACATTCAGGAAAAATATGCACCAAGTGGAACACAAGAGCTTTCCTGGCTTCAGAAAAACATGATAAACAATAGACAGAAAAACAAAATGCATTGAAATGATCACATAAAGTCTTTTGAAATTATATCTAATGTTAGCACCATCCTCCCCTCACCTTTATGCTCTCGAGACACGTCAGTGTACCAGAGAAGCATTAATCATCAAGCAAGAGTAAAACATAAAACCTATCAAACTGTAGGGTGGTCTTTTCTCAGGAAAAATGTCAGAGCATTTCACTTTGATTTTTTTTTTCTCTTTCAGAAACAGACCAGAAAAACTTCTCCACCCTATAAAAAAAATAAAGCACAAAGCCACACTTTCCAGTCCAGTCCAGAAAATAATCTCCAATGAAAATAATCTCTTTCCAGTGACACCAAGTGACAAATTAACATTAAAAATGCTGGATCACAAATATTATAATCATAATTTCATTTGAAAGAAGAAATTTCTGCTTTTATCATTGATCCATTAAAAAAATGGAAATAATGTCTTAATAATGACACTAACAGACTAATTATACAGCTAGTTTTCAGTGTCTAAAAAACCTACAGACTTCATTTTGTCATGTCCAGAAGCCTGTAAATTGAATATAATCAACACTATAATTAAGATTTCAAAATAGCTTCTATTGTAAGAGTTCGCCTTCAGTAATTAATTACTTCCCAGGAAAAAAAAATCTTCTGGGATTAAGTGACCATTTCACTCAGGGAAAAAAAATAACACACACACTCTATATATAGTTTAAGTAGGTCTGTATGTTCTACACAGAAAACAGATTTCTCCTGAAAGTTTTTTTCTAAGCTGAAAAGTGGAATATAACACAGCAATTTCTTATCAGCATGAGAATACAACTGCTACATTTAAGTAAGAAACTGGCCACAGTCTTCCAAAGAGGGAACACTCTGTTGAGGAGACACCTGGAATGTCAGCACTCATTTCTGGAATGGACAACTGACCTTTAAAAACAACTGATCAGAAATACAATCAGACGAACAGGGCCTGGGAGCGATGGGCAAATTCTGAACCTCTTAACAAAAGTCAAGAGTTTCCCTGAAGGTTTTTACACAAATTAGGTGATTAGCAGAATTTTTGACTAAGAAGTCAAGACTAAAAAAACTGGTTCTGAGTCTTTGTATGCCTACAGTGAACTGAGAGACCAAACCTCAGCGTCTAAGTCTATGCAACATCTGAACGTTAAGGAATAGCTAGAAATCCAATTACTCTTACTATATCTGTATCATATTCAAGGCATTGAAGTAAATGGCTAATAGACTGGAAGAGTAAAAATGGAGTTCACGTAGAAACCTCTCTTCAAAAATCTCTGTTAGCTCTACTATTGCCTGTCAAGTATTTACAGCACCTCATAACACACTCGCCCTCTCAGAAAAACAGATTGAGAAATTGAATTAACTCTTGAATTTAGAAAAGTTAATCTTCCTAATACTGGAATTCAGATAGATATACGTAAGAATTTCTTGTTATATAAAAAGGCAAATGAAACATTTTTATCGTAAGTTTCTTTCCTGTTCCAAGCTTTTGCAAATAAAAATCCAAGTTAAGTAAACCGGGAAATGGTTAATGACTCAATATTGAATATAATTTCACTATTTGAAATATATGACCACTGAAGTCCCAATATACTGGTATTAAATGCATTTTAAAACTACATTTCAACAAGAATTAATCTTAGCATGAATGTTTTCTTCTATATGGAAAATACTTTTATTGTGTGACTATTAAAAAAGCCTGTCATTCCTGTGCTATAAGTGATCTATAAATGTATTCGATCATGTAATCTTCGATGAAATTCAAAAGCAATTGCACATAAATAGCAATCTAAATGCCTTTACAGGTCACATACTTAAATATTTGCTTGTTACTAGACACACAGAGCTAGGCTGATTTCACCGAAGGTGCACAAATGGTCTAAGTAAATAACAGAGGCCTGAAATGTAACATTGGTGTAGTTACATATCCAATGACATATTTTTTCTTTGCCTATCCAAACTAAGATACAAACTGCTAGCTTAAAGCTGAGATGATGGTGCACATGGACAAGAACACCCAGTTTTATTGATTTCCCCCTCTTCCATTCTGATGGAGGAAACACAGGCCCACAAGACTGAGGGCAAATGTTCAGCTTCAGCAGGGAGAAAGGAATCCCCCGTACAATCAATACATTGGCCTCACCAGGGTTTTATTACACAGTCCATTGAAACTGCTGACCCAACAGAGCAAGAGCATACATTGTTCAACAGCCCAACTCTGATTAAAGGAGTTATGACCAACTTAAGTGGCAGAAACAATATTAAAATAGCATGTATCTAGTTTTAGAGGAAGTTGTTACTGAATGAGATAAAAACTCTGATACAGTTTACAAATGAAAATATGGAAGGACTATAGAAAAACTTGTTTCAGAAAATCTAACAGCTCAGCAGATGTGTGTGAAGAAGCCTTTTATACTTTGCCTTCAGGTATTTTCAGTTCTAGTTGGGCAAATAATTATCAGCTCCACATGAGACATTTTACATAGATGGAAACAGAAAAGTACAGAAAAAAGAAAATACAGAAAAATTTTACTAAGTCTTTTATGCTTGAAGAAGACGCCCACAAAATTACTCAGAGAGCTCTACAGACAGCAGTACAATCTCATAAGCTCTTGATTAAGTTCTTCAAACTCAAAAAAAATACTGTAGAATTCAGAAGGGGCAGGAGATGTACTCCTGAGCCAAATAATCCTCAGCAGACTCACAGGACCCCAACAGAATCCCTCCATTTGCTATGTAGAAAATTTGCCTGAAAAGGAAAATTTAGAATATAAAATCCTTGTGAAAATTGCAAATTTGAAGTGCAATAACAACAAACTGGACAGCTGTAGAACTACCATGCATTTTGTACAGCTGCAAAAGTCCTTAAAGACAGCACAGAAAAAATGGAAAGAAAGAGGTGGGCTTATGAAACTCTTGCCTACTTAGAAGAATCTGATACATATGAAAAAACCAATGCTGCAATAACTGGTCACAGAGACCTGTTCAAGCAGTTTATTGCCATAAAATAGCAATAGATAAAATCTCACAAATTCTCTTGAATCTTATCAAAATACTAGTTACTTCCCAAAAATCAAGACATTACTACTTTGAACCAGGAGGGAATGCTGGAAGTACTCAATGCTATCTACTATAGAAATGAGACTAATTAAAATGCAGAAAAACAACAACAATAAAACCTGAAAAAACTCGTCTATCTATGCAGTATAAATACACATGCAGACAAAAGTGTATGTCTTCTGTCAGGACTCAGACAAACATCAGTTACCTCATAAGATGTGATTTTCATTTGTGAGAAGTCAGTCCAAGGCAGACTCAAGTTAATTCAATTTAGGTTCATCTGCAACTGGACAGTCTGAATTCTGCATCTGCCTATGCTACACAGAAGTTCTAAGCAGTTCTCACACATGCAAAGCTAATACATTTATGAGGAACCAACACAAAGATAGTAATATGTAGATCAACACCTCAGTTACAGCTGTGAAAACCCCTCTTATGGAAACAGAAATGTTAACAATACATTTAATGTTAAAGCCTAACATGGATTTTATGAAGCTTAAAATCCTGGAAAATGGAAAGAGCTATATATTACATATACTGTGCTTTTCTTATTCTTATTAAGTCTTATGTTAGCTACAATTAAATATTTCAAGGTAACAATGGTGCAAATACGATTTACTCTAAATAACTACACTAGAGTCAGACACTCCTAAGAAGATCATGCAGAACTGAGTGATTTATACTGAAGCTTTTTATTGCTGTTTCTATTAAAATTACATTTGTATGTTTGTATGGACAGGTTCAGGGGTTTTGGTGCAGCTAAAGTTATGTAAGGTTTTCTGTTTGTTTTGCGAGCATGGGCCTGACAAGGACTTGTAATATCAGTCCAAAGGACACAATTAAACATTTAAAATAAAAAGGCAGGTAAGGGCAGACTGTCTCTGGAGAATCAAAATAGTACACTGAAAACTATTAGCCATTACAAAGCCTACTCTATGATACAAAACTGATGATCAACGTAAGTCCTACCCACTTGTTTCTCTATTCTCTAGTTCAGAACCATTAGCTGCCAGTAAACAGTATTAATAAACACTTTGTCATATGACAACCTGTGGACATAATGACTGGATAGCCTGTCAAGACCAGCAGAAAACAACCCCAAACAACTTCCAGTGAAACCACATTCTTAAATTTAAGGTTCAAGGAGAGCAAACAAGAAAAACAAAGCAAAACAAAACAAAGCAACAAACCATCAAAAAATATGCTAATCAGTCTGTAGCACCCTGAACCACCAACAATTTAAATGCCAGCACGCTATAAACCAAACAAGTCAATTTTCTGCTACCTGACCTACACCAGTTGTTCGTACTACTCTATGAGCAGTAAAATCTATCTACATGTCTTCTGCCTAAGACAAATAGGAAAAGAGTTGCTTTCCCATATATTTTCCAGAATCAGCTATACTTTCTACCAAAGAGCTTATTTACTTCTTCAGGTTTTAGGACATATGGATGCTCTGGCATACATTCAAACAATTCCCTGTGGTTTATGACAGACAGCATGCATGATCCTTGGGTAGCTTTAATAAATTTTAAAGTTTGGATAAAATAAATTTGCACCTACAAATGGATTGTTTTAGATGCTAAGCCCTGCAGCTACCCCTAACAAACACCTCGCGATGAGTTTTAGCATTTGCACAGGGAGATTATCACAGTAGGCTCCTTGACACAGCAGAGCTCACTGTGATAAAAAACAAAACGCGCCTTCCCCTTCTCCCTGGGGGTGTGCTGGATTCTGAACCATTAGCAAATACAACTCCATTATGTGGGAAGGAAGTGGGAAATGGTTGTGCTCTGCAGGTGTTCAAAAATACATTTTCAGTAAGGGAGCAGATGCCTGAAAAGAAACAATTCAAGTAAGCACATGGCACCATAATCAGTCTTACTACTGTATTTGAAAGCAACTGTCTTCCCCTCAAATATACAAGTTACTTGCTTTTGGCATCACATGTATTTATTGCACCTGCAAGTGCTTGAATGTATTACACTTCTACATTTCAATGTACGGTTCTTTTAAAGCAACAGGACACAACAGATCACAAAAAATTACGGACAAGTCATGAGCCTGGTCACAATAAACCCTGTCAATTTACATGGCACAGGGAGTTGCCTAAAATGCATTTTCATTTTCAAACTTTAATGCCAATTATGTATACAGAATGAGGTGTAATAAAATACTATTATCTTAATTTTAGATATTTCTGCTACCTTATAGTGCCAGACAATTCCTTGTTTTTATACTCTGAATATGTGAAACATCCATTGTTACAGAACACTTTGGTTCAATTCATTTTGATAAACCCTAACAGAGCCAAAGTGCATTTCTTCATAAATAAGTGTCAGGGAAATTAAGGCCTTTCCTTGCAAATGTAAACCCAACAAAAACTGGATCATTCAACCGTGTTGAGTAAAACAGATATCCCTTAAGTAGATGCTGAAACAAAAGTTATTTTCTCACTATCAGCGTTCTTTTCTTTTACCCGGACACAGACCAAAAGGTTACAGGACAGCACTATGTATGCCTACCGCCTTTTAACAAAGTTTCACTTTTTCTGAATACCAGAACTGGAGGACTTCCAAATAAGGCACTTAGAACCTATGATCAAAGCCTCAATTAGTGTTAAACGCATCTAAAAATTTATGATTTGTGATTAAATATCTAGCACTGGGCCAGTAGTTCCAGTTACAGTCAATGCACTAAGAACTGAACACGTCAGGAGATTGAATTATCTTGTCTATTTCCAGGTGCCTCTTGCAGGTAAAGAGTGAAGGGTATGACTGGGCCAGAAATAGTCTGCCTCTTGTAATACTAAATTCACACTTAAGGAGAGACAGCAGTCTGCAACTGCTATTCTGATACTTCTTGTGAATATCCAATCTTTGGTTTTTGCTTTGTTTTGCTTTTTTAAAACTGTTTAATGTCTTTGCTAAGAAGCGATTTTTAACTACCTTAGAATCTGTTTATTATTTTACACTTTGTAAATTAAGCATTTTCTGTGCCTGCATATATGTAGCTTCTTGGCATTAAAAACTCCTTCTTTGTTATTTCTTTCAGAGACTGCACCCTATCAAGGCGTGCGCTTGCCTTCATGCTAATAAAATCAGTTTTAAGCTGAACCTGTTCCTCCTTCCTTTTTCACTTAGACTGACAACATAACCCCAGATGGGAAGTTTAACTTCCTTATTCCTCCCTTTCTGTTTGTTTTTTTTTTTTCAGGTCCTCTAGGGAGTCTCTCCACCATGACTGTCCTCTAGAGTAAAATTCAATGTAACAACAGCTGCTTCTTTTATCTATCTGAATTCCTCCAATGTCCTAAACCATTTTTACTCTATGCTGATTTTTCAGATCTATTTCTAATAGATCTAATATTTCTACAAATGACACTATCAACTTTGAGAGTAACTACAGCACTCTTTTTCAACCTGTTGAGCTATTAAATAGATACTGTGCTACCAAATCTAATTTTCCCTAAGTTTCAACCATATTTCAGCTGTGTCAGCATTTTAAAAGATCCATATTCTTATTTCAAGAACTTTTGTTTCAACATTCAGGATAACTGTTGATAACTACTTTTCCACATTACTGTTCTATGTTCTTGCATCTATCTGCCACTAGCACTTACTCTACCCACAATCACAGTCTTCCTTATATGTTATTTATATTCTGAAGGAGACAGTAACAAACACACCAAATAGGTTTCATAATCTAGGCCGTTCACTGCTCACTGCTTTAAAATTCTCTGTTTACAGTGCTCTCAGAAGGAAGTTCAAGAAAGACAGAGTTTGATTTGACCTAAATTTATTCTCACAATAATAAATTACAGCTATAGCTACTTTAACATATGAATGACGTGCAAAAACCCACAAAGTCCCAATGACGAAGAAATTAAAATTATAAAGTTCATTATGCTGAAGCATAATGAATTCTCCTGTGGTTTACCAGCTGTCGACATGTGACTCTTCCCTAAACAGTACTACTGATATACAAACACTTTTTACACAAGTATGCATTAAGAAATAAGTTGTAAAAAGTGGATGCTTTTTAAAAGTAAACATTCCCTATGCCATGGTACTGACCTACAGGGGTATTTCCTATGCTGAGTACACATAGTGCAGTGATATATTTTACCATTGTAACTGTTTATCATTAATGTACTTCTGTTTCGTAAGGGAAGGGTAACAGCAAGAAAGTCTCTTTCTGTCGTTCAGTATTGATGACAAAGCAATCACAGTCCTTTATAGAAACAGTAAAGCAGTGTTGCTTTCTATTCTATTCTATTCTCTTTCCCCTTCCACCTATTGCTACACTGCCACAAGCCACACAAAGAAGTTAATGTTTTCTAAGTTAAACAACTGGCTGTCTGCTTATCTGAAAACTTCAACGTGGTGGTGCAACTTCCAGCTACCTGTGGGCGAGCACAGTGCCCGGCAACCCTGCAGAGCAGGCGGGCTCCAGCTCCAAGTCCTGTCGTGTGCCTCGGAGGGAACATTCCCAGCCCCAGTGGGCACTGCCAGCGCCCTTCTCCCCCAGTGCCCGTGGGCTCTGGGAACTGTGCTTCTAAACAGCCAATAAAACCAAGCTGCACACGGGGTGCGGGAGGCAAAAAAAGCAGATATTTGGGCCAGGGCCAGGCCCACCTACCGGATAATCCCGGTTTACATCCGACAGCTGTTTATACTTACCTGGCGTGCGGCAGGTGCGGGACAAAAGGGTCACAGAGCCCGGCAGCACCTGCTGCCTGCAGCCCTGCTCGGTGCCCCCTGCACCTGCAGCAGCAGCCAGGGAGCGCGGCCACCACGCCGCCCGTGGCTCACCGCGGTGGCTGGGGACAGCCCGGGTGTGACACCCAGCCCAAGGAGGGCACTCTGCACGGGACATCAGCACGCTGGAGCTGCCAGCCCACCGTGGCCCTCTCAGTGCCTCCTCCAAACACGCTCAGAGAATCATCGCTCTGGCTATGGGGAGGAAAAGCCAGCTGCCGGTGCTCAAACATTTCCTTTGGCTCCATCTTAAAAACCACAGAAGGTTTTTCGCTTTACTATGCCCAAATTGCACAGGGAGCACAATTTTTGGAACAAGTTCTCAAGGAAAAATAATAATAATTTAGGTGCAAGAGGCAGAGGGCTGGAGATGTCACCACTCCTCATTCCGAGCCAGCTGTTTAATCATCACGGTGTTGTGCTCGTTTTGGTGCCCCTCTAATGCACTGTCTGTCACATGAAGTATTACTGGCAATGGTGTGTCACAGACAACAATACTTCTAAACATTTCCCAGCCAGTCAAGAGTCCTTGCTGAACAGAGCTGAGAGATTGTCTTCCTCTTTTACAGGTAAATCAGAAATGTGCAGGACGTGCCAAAATTGAGAAATTAACGAGCAGGCCTAAACACTACAAAGGTGCAACATAGAAAGGAGGCAGGAAGAGAAAACAAAAAACAAAACCAACCAAAAAAATCCAAACCAGACATGATGGCCACAGGTGCTACTTTTATGCAGCTCCACAGGATGTTGTTTTCAAGAATGTCATTTAATGAACTAAAATTATTTCACAGACAGTTCTGATCAATTTTGTTTGCCTGAAAGTCCATGAGTTTTTTTCTTGGGCAGGTAACTGAACAAAGCCCTCTGCTTTTCTACAGGGGAAACACAGAGCAAGTATTTCCAGATTAAGAAAGAGAACACTCAAGGTCCTTTGATCTAGTATCTCTCACTTCCATCACCAGAGGGGAAAAAAAGAGAGAGAACAAAAAAAATAAGCTGATGGGTTTAAAACAAAAAAGTCAGGCTTCACCCTTAACACTGTGAGTTCTACAAAGAAGAGGGAGCAGTAACTGCTTATACCTGGAGCAGCACACATTGTCTGAAAACATTTGTTCAAAGTGGTAAGGAGAGATGGTAAACCCAGCCCTCACTGCAGTGCACTTGACCAAATTCCCAAACGTATTAATTATAAAATTCAACCATTTCAACTATTCCCTGGCACAAATGACACAAGTACATCATTCCATAACTGACACATCTAGAGGGAGGGGAGAAAAAAAATTTAAAAAGAGAGAGAGAAAGAAAAAGCTCTAGATGCTTTTAAAAGAAAAAAAAAAAAACATGTGGAACCACAAACACTAAGAAGTAAATAAACGCTCACTTAAGCACATGGAAAGCCTTTTACTGTTAGAAGAATCAAACCTTATATAAAAATATTAAGATCCAAAGGAGAGATAGCTTTTACATCATGGTGTTAAAGATATGAAATTTACCTTGTTCAGGTACATACCTTAGTCCAAACAGTGTAATCAGTAATAATACAAAATCAGCAAGCCAACTTTTTGAAGCATTTAAGATTCAGCACTTATATTACGTATATTATTTGTAGCATGGCTCCAACAATTAAATGAAAAATTCTGAATTGCTAAGTAACCGAAAGCAGCTGATAGAACCAGAATATATTTGTCACAGAGTACTTTAAATGATAAACTGAAATTTATCCATTACTACAGAGAAAACAGGAGAAGATGCTCCAAGTGTCCAGCAATATTTTGAATGTAAACTATGAAAACAAGAAATACAGTACTTGAAAAGAAATCCAAAAGTAATCTTGCAATTAAACCTGAATTATTGCTATCAGTAATCCAATTAGAAAAAGGAAGTTTCCAAAAATCAGATCATGTAAATTTGGTTTGCATATATGCATTTACATAGTAGCTTTCCTTAACAGTATATCATAATACAGTATAAAGAAACTCCTCTCACTTTATAATATCAAATTACCTGCAATTTATACATTCCTAGTAGTAAATTGGCCAGGAGTGTGGGGAGGTGTATCTTATCAGGCACCTCTTCTGACTGAACAAGTTAACATGCTTTGCAGCCTGCACTGCAGGTAAAGAGCTAATCAAGATTAAACCAGTTGACAATGAAAAGATCCCTTCACAGAAAGACCTTCAAAAATCTGTCCCTGCCTGAGCAGGGGGCTGGGACCAGAGAATATCCAGAGGTGCCATCAGCCTCAAGCCTGCAGTGATTCTAGGAAATAAAATTCTCCCAGCTTCCATACAGGAAAACATGACATCACCTCAGGTGTTATTTGAAGCCTGGCAAGATGCTATGAAGGTAGTGTCATGTTTATTTCTGCCTATAATTTCTGCAAGGGAATTTTCTGAATACTTTAGGGAAAACAGATGGATTCACATTGATTTTAAGTATCTGATTTAGGTGTCTAAGTAAGATGATTATTTACCTTTATAGTCAATGGAGACTGGGCTTTAGTTCTTAATTCCTATACATCTTGGGTAGGTAATTGCATAGAATACTAAGAAAAGTCAGGAAGCAATTCTCTTGGAACAAACTATGTCATTTTAAAAAATGAAACCATGGTAAATAACTTTCACTGTGTTTAAAATCCTACTTTCTTGTGCCATTTTCTGCTAGTTTGACAAAGAGCCTGAAGAACTCTGCAAGATACAGACTTATGCACATCAAGCCAAAACAAGCTCAAATACACACTAAAGTCAAATGCATCTTTAAGACTGAAATCCACAGCATCAGATGAAGTCTACCAACATTATCTTTCCTTTACAAGTTCATTTAATGGCAAAAAATCCAACTTGCACCTCTGTGCTGAAAATTAAAAAAGCCAAAACCACTACCTAAAGTGAAAGAGCAAGATTCAGAGAACAGTAGAAATATTTAAGACTTGCAGTGATTTTGCAGGATTTAATTAAAAGCTGCAAGACATACTTATGGATAGGGCTTTTAAAAAGAATTCATGCCTTTGGCATGTATTAATATATAAGACTTCAGCCACTCAATAGTTCCTTGTATTAGTGCCCAGTTTGTCTTACTGTGCATACATTATGGTTAATGTTAAATTGTTTCATCTTTAGTGTGCATCTGGGGGAAGGGAGGACTGCCCACTGGGAGGAGTTTTTGTGCCATACTAGCACATATTTCTGCCTTCTACAGCTGTCTGCATAAGAAATCTGGAACCAAAAATTCCCCAGAAGTAATCACAAGAATGACTGTGACAAATAACACAGGTCAGGTATTCTTAAACAATGTCATCATTGTAACACCTTCAAAGATTTCTTGATTTCTAAATTTCCTCTTAGTCATGACTTAGTCAAGATTGACACAGGACTAAGGCAGTCTAGCCAGGAAGCAGCTTAGATAATTTTATGTACCGAAACAAGGGAAGAATAAGTTTGTACTTCTTTTTCCAGTGTGCATACCCAATAGCAACCTGGATGTACGGTGCTATTTAATGATGGCATGTTAGCATGCAATGTGTACCACATTCAGGAAACTATCAAGGATACTAATCACTACATAGACTAGTTTAAAATTAACATATTAGGAGAAGCCCTCTGGTGTGTTCAGACAATGAGTCAGCTTCTAAAACCAGAACAGAAGCAGCTAATACAAATGAAATGCTAATTTTTCGCCGGACAGTGAAGCAACACTCTCTGTGTATTCCAGTTCTTTTGTAGCATGTGAACATTTGAGTTTATTCTCTCAGACTACAGTGTGGACCCTTGAGGAGATTTTGCTATTTCCTTCCCATCTGGATCAGCACTGGAGCACTGAGAGAAAAGAAGATTCAAACCTTACATTTCCACACAATCAATTAATTGTACACAAGATGTGCATTTCCATAACTCTTAGTGCTCACACATTCCTAATGCCACAAAAATAGCTCCAGTTATTCTTTCGATGTTCTCTCAGCACCAAAATAAGCAATGCAGGCTTGTTTGTCTATCTCCTCTTCACCCTCAGTCACAAAACTGTATCAGCACTTTTGAGTGCTGAGGAATAGCTCTGCTCTATAATAAGAATATGTAGGACATCACCTTCCTCAACGGAGCTACTTTCCTGTATGTATGGAATACAAATTGAAACTATTCCTCTCCCCTTAGACTACCTCTTAGATCATACTCCAAAAAGAAGACAACATTTTTTTTTCTCTACAACCAATGCATGATCAGAAAGAATCAAGAATCAATTACTGTAATCAACTGATTAAAGCTGTGAAACGACCACACAACATATTTGGCCAGCATAGCTTACTGCTTACGACATGTAGATCAAAAAGTATGCAGCTTGATATTTAATTCCCTAAAATGAACAAGATTGTGACAAGTAGAAAATGAAATATTTTATTCTAAATCATCTAAGGATAGACAAAGCAAAATCAGAAATCACCACAGAAATATCATAAATTAAAAATTCATATTAGAAATATCTGTTGGAGAAGTCAGCAGGTCCTCTACATGTACTCTTCAAGTTAATACCTTTTGGCAGGATGAAGCTGTTCAAAGAAATAAAACTGAAATAATAACCACTGCAATGGTATTAACAGACTTTTTTTTCTAGCTGCTTTAATCTTATAGTCTGTCCAAGAAATTAGCAGAGCACATACATGTGACTTACTGGCAAAAAAGAAAAAGGAAGGTAATTGAGCCAAAATTATTTTTTTATATCATTGCTGCCCTCTTCTGGTTTAAAACTGCTCATTCTCCATACTTCATATACTAACTAATCTATCTCAACTAATTACATTACATTCATATGGAACATGTTCAGAATTAAATTAATTTAATCTAACACATAAGCAATTCTGGCATGCTAAGAGTCCCACACACCTTTAAATATTATAATTTGAGAGTTATGAATTAAAACCTATTATTAAAATTGATTGCTAGTATAATTTTTAAAAATTAACTGCTAATCTAAAGTACAGAAGTCAGCTTTGACATCATGACAGGTGTCAACCTAAGGTTATCAGGAAAACAGAAAACCAACAGAAGAATTTGAAAATGCTTATTCAAAAGACATGTAAGGAGAAGACAGAATCACATTTTGTATCTATTCAGGCACAGAGCTTTTACTTGTTCCACTAGAGAAATATATCTAGCAATATATGCAATTCAATATAAAATCAGTAATTCATAATTAAAAGTTAATTGTGTATTTTATTGTGAATTAAGCACTTTTCATATTGCCAAGATCCAGAAAACCAGGCAGGCATAAATAACATCTACCCTTCTTTCTCACCAAAATATCAAACATCTCAGTACAGAATTCCAGAACAAAAACAGTGAGTACAAGTTTATGCCTTGCTCAAGGGCTGGAGAAACTCAGCATATTCTGTCTTCATGATGCATGTAACATTGTTCATTCCCCTCCTTGTTCCCATCCACACCTTTCCTCCCACTAACTTGGCATCATAACTTCTCTCACCTTTTGCTGCTGCTCAGAGCAGGCTTAAAGAACAGCATACCCCAGCAGCTCATCGGGGTTTCGTGCCCAACTCAGATTCAAGAGAGCCCCATGTTTCACATTTAACATCACCCTTGCAGTTCTTTTTTCTCTGCATTGGTGCATGGCAATATTTTCACTTCTTACTGTCAGATCATTTCATGAGCTTTATCTGCACTACTCATATAATTACTAAAGACAGAAAATTTTAAATATATTGTCAAACAAATATAAATAAATTTATTTTAAGTTTTTCAATAATGGCACCAAGTATAGCAATTGAGTTGTTAGTCACACAGAGAAGCTGCATAGTAAGGGATATTTTACTCATGATGACCCTACAGATTCTAGGCAAGAATAAATTTCCTTTCTCTTGCTGTATAAAAGTTAAGTTTCTTATGCTGAAAGTTTTCAATGTAACAGCTGTTTTTGTCCTAAGAATACAAATAATATGAGTGAAAGTCACTATGGTCCAATCTAGAAGTTTGCCAGAATCAACTATGTTTTGAAGCTATGCTTTGTTTCGATTTGTTTGTTTGCTTGTTTTTGTTGGCTCTTTCATCAGCTGCTATAGAATTAAAGGCTTCATCTTGATCTTTAAAAACACAGCATGTATACTTTGGAGGATGGAGAAGGAGAAGAGAGATCCCTGGAGTTCAAGAGCTGCTGCTTCCATTTAACTTGGAAATGCCATTGCTACTGACAGTTGCCACCTCATATCACAAACCAAGGCCAACAGAAACAGTACCAGAGGTTTATGCCTGCAAGGACAAAATAAGCTCTTTTTCTCAAGAGAGAGATGTGTCTGTCTAGGCAAGAATGACAGAGAGGATTGGGGCAGAAACTGCATTTAAAAAACAATATGTATACTAAAATCTTGCAGACCAAGGTCTTGTCTGAAAAAAACCGGCTGCTATTCCCACTCCCCTCTCTGTCAAAAAATGAACTTCCCATAATTTAGAACAGAAACACTTTAGATATTTCTTGCCCAGTGTGAAGTACTTCACTGGCAAACCTTTCTTAAAAAACCCAAAAAACAAACAAACCCCAAAACAATGCAAATCAAAACTTTTTACATTACAAATGCTGATTAAAAAAATAAAATCTCACCCCCAACCCCCAAATCAAAATACTTCTTGGTTTAAGTTCCCAAACAGAATGCACTTAGGCCTTTCTCACCAGGTATGAAACAGGTAGAAAGAAGGAAGAAAAGCTAACTGAACACCAAGTCCACATCAGGCATTAAAATGAAATTCTAAGGGTGGCTTATGGGGACAGTTAAAATGCCAACATCGGTCTTTGAAGTTATGATTGCCAACAGTATAACAATGTAGACAAGGTAAGTGGGTAAATGGAGTCCAGAGTTTCTGCAAGCATATGTGGTAGACACCTGTACGCCAAAGTATCACCAACTCCAAAGGGCATTTAAAAAAACTAGTTCATGTCAACATGGTATCTGTCTTGTGCTGCTGTTATAGAAGGAGAAGATCAAAAGAATCATCTTGGACCCCACACCCTGAAGAGAGAGAAAAAATAATATATGTGGTAGCAGGACAAAAAAAAAAAAAACCCTGAACCTTCCTTGTTTTCCTTGAGTGTTACAAAATGTTCTACCTTAGTAAGATCAAGGGGACAAACACAATACTCCAGTACTCTAATTAAAAGAACTATTTTAAGTATATTAAGAGCAGCACATCCAAGAGTTGTACAGCCTCTCAGGTCACAGGCTGCAGAGGTAATTTATCCACCAGGCCATGAGATGTTGATGCATTCCTCTGATAAAGGACTGCTACCAAGTTAATTCTAAAAATTGGATCACTCATGCTTTCATTCTGCAGGGGTTCCCAGAAGTGACATAAAGGGCTTAATAATGTTCAGAACTGAGTGGCTTTTGTCAAGCTGATAAATTTTAATGTCTTTGCCATCCATAAATACTTTTTTTCATTCAAAGTTTACAGTGATTTAACTTTTATGTTCTCTGTATGTGCAGCATAGATTATCATTCTACTAGTCCACATATCTATATTTAAAATTTCCAGACTTTTTAATCGCTTTAAGATGTGATTTTTTTTCTCTTTTTTTTTTAATTTAACCCATAAATCAGCATTAGCTTGTGTAAATCAGCATTAACTTCCAAAATCGGAGTTTGTTTGGTTACTTAAGCTAAATAGCTGCCAGGAGCTACCTCAGACATACAGAATTGTTTTTATACCTAGACAGATAATTTTCTTTTTATTTTTTTTAAGTACTGTAACAGGTCAGGCTCCAGTTACAAGCTGGGTGAAGCTCATCCAAGGTATTACTCCATTGACTTCCCTGCAGTTACATCAAGTACTAGCCTGACCCTAGGGCACACTATTAAATTTTTTAAAAGTCAGATTCAGCAATGTTCTTTTTTTTTTTATTAGGGAACAAACAGTGCAAAACTATATAATGACCTATATTCGGCAAGGGAAAAGTGAGATCAATCAAAATGCCAAAGATATATAAAAGATGCATTAAAATAGAAAAGCTGTATCAAGTACAAAACATTTCACAATAATACAATCTGACTATGGCCCTCAGTCCAGTAACTGCTTTGAAAACACTGCACACTCTCAGGCAAGCAAATGCCCGAGCACAGATCAGTTTCCAAGGGCAGATAAACGCACGGCATCTGAGATACATGAAACCTTGTCTACACGAGACTGCAGGCAAACTGCACGTGTGGCACATCCACACGTTTGGAACATGTGGTGTGTTCTCGTGTGAACAGTGCCTTTGGAGGCACCAAGCTCCTTTTTCCCTTTCTAAATTTGAAAATATACATCCCCATTTCCCATAGTAATTACCACAAACAAATGGCAGTTCTCATTTCTTAGTCTGCACAGTGATTCCAAGGAGCAAAAGACACTTGTAGTTCTTTCAAATAACAACCATTTATTCCCATTACTTAGGAAAAATGCAAGTAGTGTAAGGCTTACCACTCCAATAAACAGAAAATACAGGTGCCTGTCTGGAGGAGTTCTTAGTATTTTTCATCACCCATTTAAGACATATGTATCAGTACAGACAACCCATATATGCACAAAGCCTTTGAGTATTAGATACTGCCTTAAAATACAAGAGCACGTTTTCCTACAAGCCATTTTGAAAGAAGGTTTAAGAAGAATGCAAAATATGTCTCAGTGAGCTCCAGAAGGGTGTATTAATACATTCTACTCACAAGAGCTGCTGTTTTGCATCACATCCACTCCAGTGTTTGGGGCTATACCCAACTAGAAGATGTGATACTGAACAGACCAAGGGCTGCTCCAAGTCTGTGCAGTCCAGGCTTGGGGGATAGAAGAATTAATGAGGAAATGAGAAAAAAGCAGATGGTGCTGCAGTACTTCTTCCTGCATATCTGCCACCTCAAGCAATTTCTATACAGGCAAAGCCCCGGGGCCCCACCTGGTAGACATATAATTACCCTAAATGTGCACTTATGTTTCATTACACCTTAACCATCACTATGCACACTGATTACAAGTATCAATCCATTTCATTTTCATACACCTCTGCAGTTGTACGGCATTCAACTGTGAAAATTCGGCACTCTCGTCACTTCTAAAACAAGGCCCATGCTGATAAACAGCAGTGGGAAAATTATTTGTCACTCTGTAGGGTGCCAGTAGGGTTTGATAAGGATGACATCACTCCCATTTTACCAATAACAATGACACTAACAAGAACATGTAATCAGCAAGCCTCAGTGCTTGGTCTAGCTGTGGCAGGTGCAACTTTTTTTATGCTGTAAATAAGCCAGCAGCATTAGCTTCCAGCACAAGTACAAAACTATTTATTTTATCAGAATGTTAAGCAGAAGTTGGCTTCCATAAGGCACTGCAGCTGCTGTCGCTGCTTCTACAGATGCTTTCATTAATTTTATCAAGGACATACTGAAGTAAGTGCTTGATCAGCACAATGGCTATTTAGGAACAGCTGGAGAAATGAAACAATTAACTTAAGGAGACTATGCAAGCCCAATATGGAAATTAAAATAATTAAATATTTTTTTAAATGCATTAATATACATGTAAGAATGGAGCATAAAGCTTTATAAAGCAAGATTTGCAGTGGGGACGAGGCTGGGAAAAAAATAAAATCTTTACAGTTCTAAGTTAGTTACATCTAAATAAAATTCCCGTAACCTTTAAAATGATCCACGTCTTAACATTGTCATATCAACTTAGGTACTTTAAAAATTAAGTTACAGTTAAAGATATTGCAGTTTATAATAACCAAGCATGAAAAGGAACTTTAATATCCTTGGAGAAGTTTCATTTTATTATTTGCTGTGAAGAGGTATTTTGCCACAGTGGATTAGAAATTTTAAAATGCTATTTGTTTTATGACACCTTTACTGCTTGGAATACTTTAAGGACCAAACATACTTAAATATATTATGTTTTATTTCTCCTTCTTCAGAAAAGAACTTCATATTGTGCTCTAACAAAGCATTTTTAAAAATCCACTTGCTTACACTTCCTTATTCAAACTCTCATGGTATCTGGTTGATTAAACCTCTGAGAAGATTTCTATCCCTGTGTTTGCAAAAAACTTTCCACCCAACAGTGGAAGCTGAGTAGCTGAATCTCCCTGCATCTTCAAGGCAATCCAGCTACCACTGCTCAGATTTTGGAAAGGATAGCAACAGAGAAATTAATGCTAGTTTTATTTCCTTCTCTGCCTCTGCTACGGGTTTTATGCAACATTATTATTCTGTCTTATTGCTGCAGCCTGGAAAAATACGGGCAGATGCAGCTACAACCATATTCACAAAGAAGGGAAAATGAAGCAGAATGGTAAAAATAATACAGGGTATTCTTCACAGCAGAAAATCTGGTGCAGGGCAACAAGAATTACTTTCACACACAAGTGTTCTGGGTAGTTTTACTGAAGTCAGTTTAGCTGGATCTGCCTGTGGCAGATGTGACACACTATCCTAGATAATGTTTGTTGTTTTCAGTAGGGAGTAGGGTGGGGGGAACTGCAACAGACATGCCCAAAGAAATCACTCCCATAAAGTTGCAAATTTTGTCCAGTCATGCCATTTGAATCTCTCTCCTTTCTACATCCAAGAATGATAAAAATCTTCTTATATGGAAGATAGAATAATCTACCGAATTTGCAGAAACTGGAAAGTAATAAAGGATAAAAGATAAAAGGTAAGTCTTCTATAGCCTTCCAGTGTTTGAATGCACTTGATATTTACATCTACATTTACTGTCAGGAATTACTGAAGCAGTCTGCAAGTACATGTATTTCCAGTGAAATCTATGAAATATACCTTCATGGATTAACCACGAGGCCTTTAAAAACCCCAGAGTTTCTTAGCAAAAATGTCTTTCTGCAATAATGTTACCAGTAATGAAACTGAACTTCCCTGAAGTCTTCATTAACCCTTCCTCTTTGACGTTCCCCAGCTAGAAGCTCTATTTATTAAGCTTTGCTATGATAAACTGTGTTCTAACAAAATTCTGTTCACGTCATCCGTGTTTAAATAACAATACTGAGCATGGCTGAAGGAGAATCACATACTAATATAACATGAGCTTGTATCAATAATGCAGCCCACACAAATTTTAGTTTAAATACATAAAGGTAAGCTTTGCTGTTTGAAGAGTATGACATTCTAGCATTAGATAAACCTCTGTTAAATGACTGCTGTGAGTATTTTTCACTTTCTTTCAGTAAGTATCTGTGGGCTAAAAGTTACATTTTTTTTTAAGTGATACAACTAATGTTCAACTCCTGTTCGAAAAGTACGTCAGCTTACTGTTTATCCAAAGACAATGAAAAAGCCTACTCTGTAGTGAGTAGAATTCCTAGAGTGCAGCCAAAAAGGATTTGGGGGGGGAAAAAAGGCAGCTGGATAAACTGGATTTTCCTGCCATGCAGAGTATTCACGCAGATTAAAAATCATACATGTTTTATCTATATACAACAAATTTTATTTTGATATACATGTCTATCAAATTTCAAACAGCTTCATTTCCTTAACCATTACCTATTCCTTTCCATAAGTAATTCAGACATTTTTGAGGTTTTACCACATACAAAAGGTTAAAAAGTCTAGATTCTGATGGGCTAACTACAAAGCAAACTTTCAAAAAAATCTAGTTAAGGGAGAACACCTTTATGTACTCCCAGACGAGAAAAACCCAAACCAAAGGCCACTTCTTGCTCCTAGCAGGGAAGTATTATTTAAGTAGATGAGAACTGCTTACTCAAACCACACAGACTTTTCAAAAGTGACAAAGATAACTGAGATTTCTCCTTTAAAATTTACAAAAATGTCTCACAGATTTCTGAGGTCTGGTTTGCATGGTACAACCACAAAATTTCACTTGAGATATTTACACATTAGTGTCCTAAAGTGACTCAGGGGTTGCACCCCATGCACCGCAGCATTATAGTTCTGAAACAATAGAAGTATTTTAATTAGCAGGAGATCCATTTAGGACATAGGCAACAGGCATGCTTAAGTATAGGTGACTGAAAGGAAGCTGGGACATGGCAGCTACAATCATTTCAATATCTAACACCATGTTAACTTTCAAATCAAAGTCCACTAACTTACAACACCTCAATATGAAGGAAACTGATCCAGAGTTTGCTGTCTCCTTTGATCGTTTTAGGAAACTCTGCTTTTTTGCAGTGATATATTAAAGTGATATATTGCATCTGCTATTGCATGGAAAGATAATACCTGAAAAAAGAGGAAAACTTTCAGGCTTAGGTAGGTCCCATGTTTTTTTCACCATCACTTCATTGCTTACCACAATTTGAGAAGTAGATCTGGCAGATTTTGCTAAAACTTACTTCCTGAGGAAACTGTGAAGCCATTTTCATAACAATGAAGATGTCTTCAGGTTAAGGAATGAGATACCTTAAAATTTCTTCTTCCTCTTCATTGTGCCAACAGCAGACACCTAATCTAAGAAACACTTCCAAAGCTCAAGACACCAAATATAAAACTGACATCATTTAGCCTGTTCTCCACAATGGGTTGAGACAGGTGAGCCAATACTCATTCCACAGTGAATTTCAGTGCTAAAGGACAGGAGTTTATGCACATGCAAGTCAGCAATCGGTGTCACTGTAACACATGGGCCTGCTGCAGTGTTCCAGTACAAATACATGAGTTTCATGTGCTCCAGATCTGATTACTCCTCAAACACAGGACTGGAACTTATATCTAAGACAAGCTCAATTAGTATTTTACCATCACCTTTATAATTTATTTTTGAAAAGGGACAAATCAATTACAAGAGGAAAGATGGCAATATCCATACACGAAAAAATGTGATTTGTACTAAAGCATCCTGTACATAATGACATGCTTTTCACATCCTTTGCACTTGGTATATCTCCAGCATATACAGCATCAAGCTTTTGTCACCAGCCTGACAGCTTCTGATAAACTACTTTCACAGTAAAGTAAAAAAATAAAATGTCTCTGCTAAAAAGTTTCCAGTCAACTCACATACATTAAACTCAGAACTAAAATTTGATATAAAAATACCTTCTAGACTACCTGAGAAGTCTCTGTGTACAAAAGTACATGAAGTTCATAGCTTACTATGAATATACAATTTTTGAAGTTGTGTTCAAAGTCAGTGCAACACTCATGGAGCTTCATCATTATCACTCACTAATACAGGAGACTGAAAGAGTCATAAAAATAATGGATTTTGTTACAAGCATAAATTCTCATAACAGTTTTTTATTATATATCAAGACTAAAGGAATGGGTTCTGTGTGGAAATAATTAAATGTATAAAAGAATTTCATTTCTCACCTACAAAGCAAAAAAGGACTTGTGTATTTTAATATAGTGAAAAGTTTAAGGTTCTGGAATGTTTTGCATTAGATCCTCCCCTTTTGATCAGCTAAGTCAGTTTTGCAAAAATTTGTCGAAAAATATCCCTGTCCAGAATGCCTAGCAGCATGGCAATAGAGTATAAACACTTTCCACTTTGAGTACCTCTGATATTTGACAGCTCTATGAGCACTTGAACATCATTTATCACGTTTATTTTTAATAGCTCTCCCTGGGCACAGCTGCCTTGGATGCCAATCTTCTTTTCTGTTGCCTCCTGTAAATATTTGAAATAGCTATTCATTAACAGTTGCAGATTTATTCGGCACTGTTGTACTGCTTGTGAACTGAAAATAGCTTTTATTTTTCTCCCCCTATCTTTTGGCTTATCTGAAAAAAGCCTGCTGTTTAGGTTCAGTCTGTCAGGATTTAAATTATGCTCCAGCTGAGACCTAATCAAGGGTATCTGACCTGGTTTACAAATAAACTAGAAACAAGAGCCTTATTTTTTCCTTTTTTTTTTCTTTTAGGGCATGGGGCCCATATATGAAAACAAACCACGAACAGGTCACAAATACAGTTATCCTAAATTAAAGCAGAAGCAACTTGTCCAGAAAAACTTTGTTCTCACAGGTGCCTTCCTAGAGGTTCTCAAGTATTCTCACTGACAGCTCTTACACCTAGCTTACGTGCAATATTTGAATTTCAGATTTCAGTACTTTTGCACAATGTACACAGCATTAAAAAGGCATGTATTAAAGCTATCAAGACACCCTGGCGTGCACATCAGGAGTCCCACATATCTGTACAAATCATAGCTTTTATTTTCATGGTGCAATATAGCAGGAAAAAAAATTGTGTCATTCATCATGATTGCTCCTAATCTATTTCCACATACAACCAAACTGTGCATAAAAGCCATCTCCCTAATATCTGAGCTTACAAAATTGTACAAAACTCTTAAGTACATTTTAAAGTCTATTTTCTTTGGATCTAGACTAGAGAGGCCACAGAGCTCTCTAAAATCTACCAGTGCAAAACGCACCTCAATTGTCACTTCCACAGCATGTAGCAAGAACATAAAGTTTTTGAACGCAGACACTTGCACATAGGAGAGGGTTTTAAGACAAGAAAAACTGCGGCCATGTCTTGTCTAATGAAAAAAGCCCCTAATGCATCCAATACAATATCACTCTCTTCAGAAGGCTGCTGAATATATTTTGTTTAAAAGAAGTGTTGCTCAACTAGCCTTTGTATTACATGGTATGAACAGTGACAAGGCAGCGTGCAAGTAGTCTTTTCTTCTACCTCGTCCTGTTCTATTCCTGAACAATCACAATCACTGTAGCATTATGTCTAAAGCTGGCATCAAAATATTTTAACATATTCTGACTTTTGTCTTAACATAGTAGGAGGTACTTGAGGGAAGGTTAAAAAAATGAGGGACAATAGTTAATCATGAGGGAGATCCATCTAATCTGGGGACCAAGGCTGCAAATTTATTTTTTATAAGATACATTTAGTATTCTCTCAACATTCTCTCCCTGTCACATCTGGGCTCATCACCTCTCAGAGTTTTACTCTCACTATGACTTCACTGACTACAGCATGAAAGATTAGACAATTTCTTTTTATAACTTACACTTTACACTTGAGATATGCCGTGAGTTGAGTTGCTTGATGTTGAAGTCTCTTGCTTCTGTAAACTGCACCTTTATCATTTAATCGCATAACACTTTTAAAGGTCTTTGAAAGAAAGTTATCTCAGATCAAAACAGCTCTTAGTTTCCTATTAAATTAATCTCAAAAGTGCAATCTTATATTAGCATTAGATATGGAGATGGCATGGCCTTGAGTCACAGTGGTATTGCACAACATGTCAAGAGGATCACCACAAAACCCAACCTCCACATGGAAGGTGAGCCCTCATTACAAAAGGTGATTGAGAGCAATACTAAAAGCATGAGGCACTTTATATAAAGTACACTGGGGAAAATTAGTGGCTTGCTGAAATACAGCTTAAGAATAGCCACAAGTAAGACCATTAGTCAGCTTAGCCTAGAGTTTTCTCCCACAGGATGCTTAGTGAAAAGTATAAATGCAGGCAGCATGAATGATTTGCTGAATACTCAGAAAACTGCAACACTCAACGTAAGATTTGTTATTATTTAAAGAAAATTGATTCTTCTTCCATTCCTCTGTCCTATTTCTTCCAAATGCTCAAACTTCCACTATGTCCCATGCTAGGGAGTTTCTCAGCTTTAACCACACTATGAGATTAAAAATCCCATTGCAATTTGTTCTGAACCTGGCCTTTACTAGCTTCACCTAATGCCCTGGAAGCTGGTATGGGTTGAGATATCCAGCACTGCAGTTCATTTTAAGAAGTAGTTGGCACATCAGTCACCTTGCAGTAGAAGGGGTAGTGGGGCATGCATGACTCGTTTAACCCATAAACAAAAACACAGAAATGAGGTGGGCAAATTTTATGCTGAGGGATCCTACTTCTGTCACCATTCCTATTCTCTAAAAAAATCTCTCCTTCACATCCCCACTGCAAAGAAAAAAGTTAGCAGAAGATGCCATCTTGACTAATCTTGTGAGTAGGAGGTTTCAGCAGCACAGGGTTGTTCCTACATGAGGCCAAGCTATCCAGCAGAAGACTACTTACCAGATGATAAAAGGAATCCTTGCTGCATTCTGATAAATTACCTTTGGACACATTAAAGATGACCTCAACTTGGTAGGTTCATGGTGCAACCCAGTGCATGGTATTTGTTGAGTCAATGATTTGGATTCTGGTGGCCAAATCTATTTGACAGTATAACTTGCTCATGACATTTTCACAAGAGCTATAGAAAGCTTCAGGCATCTGATTGCAGCATAGCATGCAAAGCTGACCTGGAGAATACTCCTATAATGTTTTGGAAGTATTTCTGATCCAGGTTTTACAAAATCAGCAGTAACTATATGAGTAAAATATGTATTATCAAAGAAATACAAGTTCCTATAGCTGAATAAATATTTACAAGGAGTGCAAAAATTCCAATACTTCTGTGGTTAAGAAGCCACATAAAACCAAACTTCCACTTTCAAACAAAATTAAAGATAAAAACCTTTTCCCTCTGAAAATCAGATTTATTTAAAAGACACATTATGCTTTAATTCCAACTCTTTTTAAATTCAAGACTAAATACACACAAAACCAACCTAATCTGCCTGGTAAAGAGTTAACCACTGGCTTTGGCATTACTGAACCTTGTAGTTTACACTCCATTTCAAATAATGCAAACTTAGCAAAAATAAATTTATAAATAAAATTAGTAAGCAATAAATGCTACCCAGCTATCTTCTGCTGCAGTTCCACTAAATAAGCATTGAAAGAATACAACATACACTACTCTTGTATAATATAAACAAATTTTCCAAAAAAAGAAAAAAAAATCATTTCAAGCAAACATCAGATTGATGAGCTCTTCTGGAGCCACAAATGAGCCATACATTCTGTTAAAAAACATGAATACCAGAGCATGTTTTAACCCAGTCTCTTCCCCTTCTCCAGTTAAACTGGAAAAGGTATCTCCTGTCCTTGGAAGATGAGGGAAGACACCCCAGTGTGTCCAGTATTACATGAAGTTTTGTAGGACCATTTCTAGCCCCAAAATCCAGCTAAACTGGCCTAAGGAAAGAGCAGCTATGTGATGAGAGAAAGAAGCTTGGGCAGATTACTACATTCCTTTCCCAGACATCCCTCCAGTCCTTTGCTCCAAAGGCAAGTTCCATTAGGACACTGCAGAATTGTGGTACTTCTATAATGTCAGCATCTGGAAAGATTCAACTTGTATCAGTTACTAATGTCACCCTGAGAGGTTTCTACAAACACTTTCAGTTTTACCCCAGATCAGTCCCCCAGCCTGATTCACACATGGAAAACTCTCCCAGCCAAAAAGCAGATGGCCTGAGAAAAAGATGAAAAAAAAATAGGGCAACGGGGAGAATGGATGGAGAAGGAAAGGGGGGGAAGAGATGGCCAAGAAATTATCTTTCTACTTGCTGAAAGTACAGCTGAAACTATAGCCTAAGGCTGAAGATCAAGTAGTAATTTGAATTGTATATATATCTCTGCTTTGGCTCTTTTCTACTTAACTTGTATTTTGAACAAAAATAAAATGCACGTTTTTTCATAAGAATACAAAATTAAACAGGCTGGCTGTCATTCAGGGATTTTAACAGCCCAAATGCAAATATTTGAGTAGGAAAATAAAAAGGAATGACAAGACCGAATTACATAGAGCAAATGTGACCAAAAATTGGGGTTTTCTTTCTGCTGAAGGGAAAAAATACAACCTTTGCTAGACAGACTCTTCTGGTTCTTGAAACTGCCAAAACTAAGAGATTAGTGGAGTCTTATTGTCTGTAGGATTCTTAGTGAGGCATGCAAAGTAAGCATTCATGTATTCAATTTATAATCCTTATTTCCAGCACTGTAAGCTACAACCCATGCACAGTCAAAAAGACTATATAAAAAAGAAGCATTTCTATAATAGGTTTGATAGAGACAAAAAGGTTATCGAGTCATGTTATCAGACATTTTGGCAACAATTTTAACTTATCTGGCAAGTTATCTTCTGGACAATACCTGTGTATGTCTGGCAACACTTAAGAAAGAAAACAGCATCCTAAAGCAGAACTCTTCCAGATTTAAAAAAAATATGCCTTAGAATAAAAATTTCATATTACAGTATTAATATGCTTTATGTTTTGGAACAGACAACCATGATACGAACAACATTTCAAGGCATCCAAGGAATCTATTCAAAGCTACTCAAGCTTACAATAATCCCCATGGAGGAGAAAATATTACTTTCAGAAACACAGGGCAGCACATGGAGGCTTTGACTCCTGATAAAAATCTTCAAGGAAGCATGATTTTTTGCAAATTCTGGAATGACAGCTCCTCATTAAATGAATGACCACTCCTTGTTACCACATTATCTTCTTTCCAGTCTTCCTAAACAACAAACTTTCCTCTGTCATCCCATACAAGACCTGACACAAACACAACACCATGGCAGTAAATACAATGACCAGCCACTTATCATCCTGAATGCAGTCATGTGTTACTCTACTTCAGTTGTTTACACTGCCACATTACAAGCTCTTTAGGGCCACGTTTTTTTTAACAGGTACACAATATTTACACAATAAAATTCCAATTATACAAATGGCAATGAGTGACGGTGGTTTTACTTTAAAGTAAAGGGCCTAATTACAGCTCTGCATGTTATGCTGCATACTTGCAAAAGCTATTGTGATTCATTTGTGTCTTAATTGAGGCATGGGCATGATTTTTTAGCAAATTAATTATTACAGCATGACTGCTTTACAAGGCTTTTTGATAGGACTAAATTCTATATGAACAGTGGAAGAAGGCATTGACACATGGAGCATAATAGAAAGAGGTTTCCCTTGCTCATTTCTGATGGCTAGTATCAGAGTAGACTTGGCAGCAAGGGAAATAAATATAATGCATGAAACCAAACTGAGGTACGGAGCATGCCTATCTAACAGGCAAAATTAAGTGAGTCTTCACAAAACCCATTTTAACCAAGAAAAAAATTTAATTAAAAAGAAAAACCAAGACACAAAAACCAAACAAACAACAAAAAAAAAAAACAAAAAAAAAAAAAAAAAACCAAGCAAAAAACAAACAAAAACACCACCAAGAAACAAAAAAATCCCCAAAAACCAAAACAAACAAAACCAAAACAAAACAAACAAAAAAAACCCACACACACATACACACAAAAAAAAAAAAAAAAAAAAAAAAAGAGGGAAAAAAAAAAAAAAAACAACAGCACAAAAAAACCCCAACATGACCTGGGGCAAAGTATCTGATCTGCCACACTAAGGCATGAAGGCCTCCTAACTTTTTAGTAAGTTCTTCTAGTTTCTAAACCTGTCAGGAATAACAGGTTTTCCCAAATGTAATTCTTGCAAATAATTTGATGATCTTAACTAGAAGTATCAATTAAAGTTTGACAGAGTTATAAGGAAATGGAAGCACGATTATATTACTGAAAGTTCCTGGCAACTATAAAATTGGAAGATGCCATGTTCTACACCCTTAATGAAAATATTAGCAACATATTAAACTAAATCTGAGCCTTCTGCTGATTCTTAGTGTTTCTGTGAAAAACAGTGGCATGTTGTGAATCCCAGAATCCTTTGTGGCCAGAGGGCACAGAGATGATCAGTATGTTTAATATTTTGATGACAACATCAAGCATACTGCAAGTGCACTGCAGAGTGATCAGCCTTTGGCAACAGATCTTGAAAACACCGAATTTATTCTGCATGAGTCTATCACCCAGCCTGTGCAATAGGTTTGAAGCATTCTGACAGCAATGGACTGACTGCACACACAGCTCACTGCAAATGCACAGGAGTGGCTACATGGCTTTTGGCTCAAAGTCAGCTCACATCTGGCTATCTCAGAAGGAGATTTCAATGCTAACTGCAAAAGGCCAAGTAAAAACATGCAAAACTAAGGAAAAACATGCAGAGAAAAATTATATATTTAAATGCAGCAATTTTTAATAAAATAAAGGATTAGCATAAACCCCACACAGATATATTTTCACGCTATTTAATTGTCATAATAAAATGATTGGAGGAATTTATTCAAAGCACGTTAGTAAGGCTGTTGTCTAAATGCTTCTTCAACACTAACCTGCTTGGGGCATTGACCAGCACTATGGGAATCTGGTTCCAGGGTTTGAGTGCCCTCTCAGTAAAAAAATATTTCCTCATGTGAAGTCCAAACCTCCCCTGAGGGATGAAGCTTTGAGCCATTCCCATGTGTCCTGACATTGGATGCCATAAAAAAGGGATCAATCAGCACTGCTCTCTCTTCCCCTTTCCCTCTCAAAAAGCTGGAGAGAGCAATGAGAAAAAAACCTAGACACCAATAATTTAATGTAATTTCCACCACATTTCTGAAGTAAAATTTAAAATAATGCAAAAGAATCTTTTATGCAACAGGACATGCAGAAGACAACAGAAATAACAGTAACATAGTGGTCAAGTTGGCTGTATAAAAAAGTGTAATAAGAAGAAAGTTCACTAAACTAGTTTGCTCGCTCAAAAGAAGCCTGAAAATATCTCCAATATTGCAATTTACTATTGAAAAGACATTTTACCCCTTAAAATATTTCTTTGCTGTATGACATTGGCTATATGTGTTTATATATCTTAGACAGTAGTCCTCACATACTTGGAGACAATGCTTCTACTTACTACTGATGAATTATAACTTAAAAAGCAAAAACAAAACGTGTACAATGAAAACTACTTCATTGTATTATCCCATATAACTATGAAATGACAGGCTGGTAGAAAAATATTTATCTTGGCCTAAGTATTCTGTGCATTAGCAAAGTCAGCAGTAAAAAAACTTGAAACATTCACAAGACACAAAAAATGATAGAGAAAAAAGCTTAATAAACCTAAGAACAATGAAAAAAAGCCTAGCTCTATAGCCATATCCAAAAAGCACAGCAAAACAGAGAGAGGTTTTTTTATCTCAAATACAGCAGCCCAAGCTCCCTGGAACGCAATTTCAAATTATACTTCAGGAAAATAAAGTTCTACATTCCCTAGAAGTCAGTAAAAAGTCTGACAGAAAAGATTTGTCATAGATTAACAGTCACCATATTCCTCCTTCCTCTTTCACTCTAGGTCAGATCTGCAGATCCAAGGGCTCTCTCTACAGCATTAATTCCAGCTCTGGAAGGACCCTGAGTGCACAGCCCAGGTTCCACCTGGATAACTGGGCACCCACTCTCTGTCAGCATTTTCAGAGACCAAACGCACTACCCAGAGCAGGGCCCAAGCATTCCAGCTTGGTTCTCCTTCTGCTAATCAATGGAAAATTAAAACATTGCCAATCCTTCATATTTGCCATTTCATGACTTTCAGCTGCCCTGAAGTCATATAGAGAATGTACTGATAGTTGCACAGAGGCAAAGCAGGTACTAGAAATAAAGTAGAATGTCTTGACAGTACCTCATCAGAACCGCTAAAAGCTAAGATCCTCAGCAAAATTCACAGTCATATAAAAAGCTTTGGAAACCAATCACATGATATAAAATCAATCCTTATCATCATCCATAAACACCTGTTTATGGCAAACTTGTAGAGTGAAAAATATTTAACACTAATCTCCTTTAAACTCTCAACACTCCAAAGTCTACGAGATAGGGATAATTGCTAAAGACAGCTAATGAAACTTAAGACTCAGAATCTTAGTTTTGGTACTCCCCTTCTTTGTAATGTTACACGTTGTCCAAGATATCCTAACAGAAATACTATTCAGAGCTCAACACCATGCATGCCAGTGAACCACCATGCTAATAATGGAATAAAAATAAGTATTTTGCCACTACAATTATCCATTCAGAAGCAATCATTCCACACAGTTGAGGAACAGTGTTTCTTGACAAGATTGACTTTGATCTGAGCACCCTGACTACTACCATAAAGTAAACTAATGTAGTAGTTAATCATACAGTGTATATTTTAACAACAGTATACTCCCTGCCATCTGCAACAGATATGCAATGCTTAAGAAGCATAGTTTTATAGTGGTACATAGAGAAGATTTTAATTCTAAACTAGAATGAAATAACAGCTAATTCCATTAAAAATATTTATATTTTTAACTTAGTTTGCTGAATGAGCCAAAATTTCTTTGGCTCATTCAGCAAACTACAATATAAAGTATTGTCTTTGCCTAGAAAGCCTCTCACAATATGTAGGGTTTCTATAATAATGAAAGTCCCACTTTAGGGGGAAAAAAAAAATCAATTTCAAGTCCTGCAATTTAGCCAAAGCCATCCCAGGACACCACTCCACACAACACTCAAAGCTGAGGCTTGTTTAACTTTTGTGTCTCCTTGGAACACTGTTCACCAATGGCAGCTCCCCCAGCCTTCCACTTTATACACGAAGCAAAACCACGTTGTTATACATAAAGTTGCTCTGCACAGGAAAGAAAGAGCCCTCTCATAACGGTAAATGTAAGCCCCTAAAATTCTGCACTGAACATGACACAGCACATTTTGAAAAAAACTTACTAATAAATTGATGACACAAAGAAAGCACTGTACAATCTGCTGTAGAAAAGCTCTGCATAAACAACCTTACAGTAGACATTTGTTCTCTACTCAAAGACCACTTTACTGTATTTCACAATACTTTTTCTTTTACTAGCTTTCTTACAGAAGTCTGCTATATATTCTGATTTGACATGGCTGCCCATGAAAAAAAATAAACAACTACTTACTAACAATTGAAGTTTATAGAAAAAATATTAAAGTTACAAAATTTAAAAACGCAACAAATTACTTTCAACTTGAGATACATTATTTTGTTAATGAAATTTTGTGAAATATTCAAGTTCATGTGACTTGTAACTTCAAAACTATTATGGAGGTCAGAGAGGAAACATAAACCATGCAAAAGTATGCAAAACCCCCTCAATTTCACTACACCTTAACACTTAGTCCAAGGCATTATGAAAGTATGCAGCATGTACTAGAAATCTACAACAGTTTTTGTGTACATTACATTGAATTCAAGATAATAAAATAATATACAACAAGAAAAACAGTTTATTTCAGAGGTTAGAAAAGTACAAGAAACAGGCTAGTATTTGTTCAATCATGGTGATTTCAGCCATCTCTTTTTAACCAGTTTTCGAACTGGAAAAGCTTTTCATGGCACATCTGTACCTCTGTTTTTAACTAGAACTTCAGCAATACGGCTTTTGTGAAAACAGAAGTGATTGTTGGAGAGATTGTGGCTCAGTAACTCAACAAGAAATTGAATAATGACTTTAAATTGCTAAAGTCTTTCACTGGATTGATGAAGATTCTGCAGCCCACAGCTGCAGCAAGCAGGCAGTAATAAATTCTCCACTTTTGCACTGCAAACTAAGGATCTGATTATTTCATCCATTTCTAAGTATGTGAAAGCTGGAGGCAAAGCCATTTTACAACTGAATAAATACTTCTTTCCTTATGGCCTCTAACAGAGGTAGCAGTGTAAGGCCATACAAGAATAGAACTCCCTGGAGATGCCTGCTGCGAGAAACGTCATAGCTTTTCTTCAAGACATTTCAAAACAATAGCTTAAGGGCAACATTTTCCATTAGAAATCAAATTATTTGGAAAGAGTCAATATTTATAATAAAGGCCACAGTACAACACGTGAATTGAATTACTGATTTTTCAATCCAAATGTACAGTACTTAAGTTCAAAATACTTTCCAAAATTTCACATTCATTGTCTGCAAAGACAAACAAAACTCGAGTTTTCTTTCTTGTTATGCCAAGTAAATACATCCTCATGCTAATAAAATGTGGAATTTATGGTATATAAGTACAATTATAACAGGGTTTTTTTTCCTTTTCACACATACTATAAATCTAAACAAAATTTAGGTAGTTAACTTAAACAAGGTCATAATCCTGACTTATTACCCATCTCATCTTTGTCATACTTCCTTGAAGAATAGTCCAAAGTTTCTTTAGAACAGCTATATTGTGCTGAGTTACACTTCTTATGCTACTTATAAATGGCAGCTTCTCTCCTGCTCAGTAACTACTTGCCAATTTCAAAATCATCTGTCTTATATTACTGAAAACTCCAAGCTTTCTGACAAATGTTTCCTGAGCTGCTTCCCCACCAAAATAACAAGTGTATTTATGCATCCTCTATTTCAGTGACTGATTATTTCATAATATGTACAGAGGTTTTAGAAACTTATCCTACTAAAACAAGAAATCTGACAAAACAGGATTCCTGTCAGACAATCCTAACAGACAATCCAGTTCACAGCAACAAGAGCATTAATTCTACAAATCTAAGCAATAGGAAAAAATTAGTGGCAATCACAGATGACCCTCACAGAAGAAAAGAGAGGTACTTGGCTTTTAACAAAGTGAAAGAAAAGGGCCTTTGCAACCTTAAGGAAGAACTTTCTTTGTGCATAATGTAGAACTTAGAATTTGTGAACATGGGCTGTGATTAGGAAAAAAGGTCTTCCTTGTATACTACTGATAGGAATAGACAAAAGTTTATCACTGGCCTAAATAAGGTTCATTATGGATCCCTAAATAAGGATAGATTCAAAAACACTTTTAATCACTGGAGACTTCTTACTAGAACATTTGCAACTCTCAGAGCCATAAGTGAAGCCCATGGGATGAACTGTCTGTGCATCCACATGACATGAAATGTTGCATTTATTGCTTTTGATTCAAAGTATTTCATACAAAGATGGAAGGAGCTGCTACACCAGAATTACCTGAGTATTTTTAATGTACACTTTAATCCTTCACAAACAGAACAAACACCACCTGTGCCTTCCCAATGAACACTGGCATAATTTGGAAATGTGTGTTTTTGAAACACAGGTAAAATTTAGATATAAAGAACAAATACTAAGATACAATAAAGCTATCATAACTACAAAATTACAAGAGCTTTAAGCAGATACTGGCCCCAGATAGCGTACTGCAGGAAAAACTTAATATTTGATTGAAGCCATGTGACATTGCACATATCCTATTGAACTTAAAAGCTGATAAGCTTTGTATGGGTCTCAGAAACACTCCAGAATGTCTCCACTAAATGAATTACCAGCAAAAGCAATGTATCCCTAAATAGGATTTAAGAATCCTTTGGAGGCTCATTAAATTTTTATAGCTGTATGAAAAAAAGTTTCCATCACCCTCTTTGAGAAATTAGAGATAAAGAAAAATGACCAAATTTTACCATTTCCACATCACGTCCAAAATATCCATGCACAGAACTTCAACTGAACAATACAAAATCAAAATAAAATACTCCTTAAAAGACTGCATTTTGCAAATAGTGGTGTACACCATAACAAAAGCATTGCTTTCTAGCACAAAGGCACCACAAGACACAGCTATGACCAATAATCATAACAGAGTCGTATTGTACACCAGTCATTATGTGTGAAGGTAAGCCCTGGATAAGAAGGATACGCTTCACTGGCTGCCTTTTATTGTAGGGATAAAACTCCTTACCTTGAAAAGACTGCTTGGCTCTCTCCACCAGTTCTTCAATAGGATAACTTGCTAGATCTCCTCTGGCATGCTTAGTTTTACAGTAGGTACATGCATTGAGACACCTGTTCAGAAAATGAAAATATTCAGTTTCTAGCCAGGAAAGGCCTTATATGCACAGCTATATTTATTAAGTACATCTGGAAAAATGAGTTTTTATATCTATGACCAGAAAACAGTAGTATTCAGTTTTAAAATCAATGGAATAGTTTGAAAAATGTTTTCCTGTTCTAACTTCTTAAAGTATCTTTCACATCGATATGGAAGTTTGAAAAACAATCAGTGGGAACCACATACAAAACCCAAGAGTGGGGAATTAAATATTTTTAGAAAGGTATAATAGGGTTAATAATTGTTCATTACTAAAGATCAATCTCCAGGTTTCCGATTCCTCTATTACATAAAAAATCCTGAACAAGATCCGGAACCTGAACAAGGAAAAAAGTCTTGAAAGGCTGAAAATAGATTTTTAAAAGTGTGTATATTTGAAAAAACATTTCAATTATAGTTTTTTTAACTTTCCTTTGGCTTGTATAAATAGAACAAAAAACGTAATGAAGACAGAATCACCAACTACAAAGAGAGCCTGGCAAAAAAGACTGGGGAACTAATGAAAACTCCTACAAGAAAATGAAGGAATAACGCAATTGCTTTTAATTTACCTGACAATATACTAAAGCCAGACTTATTCAGAGTACAAGGATGGAAAGACCGAAACAAAACAAAACAAAACAAAACAAAAACTACCTCTCATTGTAAGCCTGTTGTGCTTTTTTTCCCTTCTTCCCTTTTTAGAGCTGACATTGCTCTAGCTTTTTATAGGTTAAAGCATTTAAACCTAAGTCCTAAAAACCTCGCAGACCCCAAAAAACCCATTATAAATATTTATATTGTTCATGCTTACTAGAATACCATAAATTCTGTCCATTTTCACAATACAAAGGACACAGGTTCATAAAATTATACAGTCTTTAGTGCTGGAAGAGACCTCCAAGATCATCAAGTCCAACATTTGAGCAATCACCATTGCATCAAATAAGTCACAGTGCTACACATGCCATATCCATTTCTTGAACACTTCCAAGAGTGGTGACTCTGCCACTTCCCAGGGCAGCCTATTTCAATGCCTGGCCACCCTTTCAGTGACGAAGTTCTTCCTGATGTCTTAAACCTCCCCTGGCACAGCTTGAGGCCATTTCCTCTTGTCCTGTCACTGGTTGCTTGGCAAGAGATCCCCCCCTCACTACAGTCTCCTTTCAGGCACCTGTAGAGGTTGGTAAGGTCACCCCTGATCCTCCTTCTCCAGGTTAAACACCCCCAGCACCCTCTGACACTCCTCATTGGACTTGTGCTCCAGAACCTTCCCCTTCTCTGGACCTGCTCCAGCCCCTCAGTGTCTTCCTTGTGGTGAGAGGCCCAAAACTGAACACAGCACTCAAGGTGTGGCCTCACCAGTGTTGAATATAGGGGGACAATCACTGCCCTGCTCCTGCTGGCCACACTGTTGCTGATCCAGGCCAGGATGTCATTGGCCTTCTTGGCCACCTGGGCATTGCTGGCTCTTGTTCAGCCACTATGAACCAGCATCCCCAGGTGCTTTCCCACAGGACAGTGTTCTGTCCACTCTTTCCCCAGCCTGTACCACTGCAAGCAGTTGTGGCCATCCAAGTGCAGTACCCAGCATTTGGCCTTTTTGAAATTCATATGGTTGACCTTGACATCAAACCAGCCTGTTCAGCTCCCTCTGCAGACCCTTCCTACCCTCCTGCAGATTTATACCCCAGCCTGACTTCAGGTGTCATCTGCAGACTCACTGGGGATGCACTTGATGCCCTCATCCAGACCATCAATAAAGATATTAGACAGGACAAGAAAACATCTGGGTGCCAGAAAAGGCAAATGTTCCAACTACAGCATAATTGGAACTAATACCATTGATCTTTCAAAACAATACTGGAGAGGCAAAGTTAGCACAGGGTGGGTTCTGACCAAGTCACCAGCTACAAGACTGTGTTTACTACTTGTCTTGTATTATGATGTCTGGCATCTCCATGACTAGGTGATTACTGCTTTGCAAACTCCAAAGGTTTTTCTTCACTAAGACCCCCCAAACATGTTAGTTCTGCTTCACTTGCATAAGCAAGGGTGCAGGAAGTGCAGAACACTGCCCAGAATATTTGCTCCTGCCACTGCACATCCCCTCATCCTCGAGACCTTCAATCAACAGAATCTTAAGTTCTGCAAGAGAACATTTAGGTAGTTTGTGATTCGCTCTGCTAGACTGGATACGTATATTATTTGTTGTGCCTGTCAGATCAAAACATCAGATTTTAGCATTCACCTCAGATCAGAAAACTGAAATATACATACTGCTTAACAGCAGCAATCAGACTGTTCTATTAACTAAAAATGTATATGAAAAAGGTTGCCAGTAAAATATCCAACTGGCTATTAAAAATAGAAAAAAAAAATCCCTAAATCTAAATCTTTACAACCTGTTCCAAATAAGTGATTCATTGCCACCCAAACAAAACTAATTCATCAGCTGTATCTCACTTTTATTCTGCAAATCAAAAGCCTTTCATTGCACAGGATGTGAAGCATATGTAAAAGGTAGCACTTGAAATCAAGAAAGTGTAAGCAGATAATTGGTTTATACTTTGTCTGTATAACCTACTTAACAAATGAAAATATTTTTCTTCTTCTAGGTCACTGTCATCTAAAGTTTGCCATGAATGGTCTTCCCCCAAAGCCCATGGGTACTTCTTTCTCTCCATGCTCCCTTTACACGTAACGTATCTCCCTCCTTTTTTTATTTTCTTTTCTTTTTTGTTAGTTTGTTTTTAAAGCACAACTCTCCATTCAACCCAACATGTCATTTCTAAGCATGTTCCCATCCTGACATACCACTGTCACACTCCTCTCCCTCCACATCATAAATTCAGCTAAACCAGCCTTTTTCCACACAGCTACACAGAGAAAAAACATTGTGGATCAGTCAAAGAAACATAAAATCAGTTTCAGAACTAACATCTGCCCTTTTGGAACCAAAACACAAAAGGTGTGATATTATATACTAACCTTTGTACTATACTAACCTTTGTTTTCTCCAAGAAAATAAAAATTACCAGCTATCAGTAACAGCCATCAGTAACAAAGGGATGCATCAAGATTTTATTCTCTTGGGAGAAAGTAAATTTATTGGACTTAAATTTAAGCTTTGGGGGTGGGGGGGAAATCCACACAAAAAAAACCAACTACAACTGTTAAAATTTCCTCAAATTTGCAAATTCTGCCTTAAGAGTTCCAACAAACACTTCATCACAAATTTTTTGTTCCCTTCAACTGTAAACTTGAATGAAAACAATACCTTTTGTAGACCTTCACGTGCATCAATTCATCCTAAGATTGATAAAAACTCTAATATTACTACGTTTAAAAAATTCTAAACTTACTCCTGTGTAATAGATCCAAATAGATCTAAGAATCTAAACTGGCATTAATGTACAGTAAAAAGAATACATAGAATTTTTCTGTTCCCTTATCATGTATAGTGCATCTATAAAATAGACCATGTTACCTCTTTCTCTCTTCTTATAATTTATGCATAAGTCATATGCATTCCTTACTATGTATTTTGCTCTGTATTTGGGCAGCCATATTTGAAAAGCTTTGCAACAAAAATAGTCAACACTAGGAGAGTTAAGCACTATACAACAGTGTCTAGTACTGAAATTATTAATCTCCAAACCCCGAGCATAATTTTCATATCTTTAATCAATGCTCTTGTCCTACAAGATTGCACTACCTGAAAAAATGTAGTAATAGCAGCTCTCTATGGTACTTAAGTAAACTCTGTCAAAAAGAGAGCAGGGAAATGTGGAGAAAGAAGCACGAATAGAAAGAAGATATTTTCCAAATATTCACAGTATTATGTGGTATTGTTTCTAAGACATTTATTACTCTGATCTTTAAGTACAACTTCAGGGGGTTTGTTGATTTATTTTGGGGTAGGAGCTGAAAGTTAGAACTTGGAGGCAGACTTTTTTTCGAGTTTTGTTGTGGTAATTAACTTAATCCCACTATAAAAATGAAGTATTGGACACGTACAAGTAATTTAGTTTTTCACTTTTTTGGTACTTAAAGAGATTATATAACAAAACCAGAAACAGACAGACTTAGATGTAATATAAAAAAGGAACAGTTTTAGAAAGAAAACTGAAGGAACCAAAACTTCTATATCTTGTTTGCACTATATTTGTTAATAACAACTTGGCAAAGGAAATAATCTTCTGGGCTGACCAACAAAAGAATGCAGATTTAAACTACTTGTAAAAATGCTGAACTAACCACTTTTCACAGATATAAGAATTACCAAATTCTTGAAAATATAAATTTAAACCAAACCATAAGGATGATCAAGGATCTGTAGTGGTTTCTTCCCTAGTAAGCCAGCCACCTCTCCAAGTTTCCAGCATAACAAATTACTCATGTGTCCATGCTGTTCCATATGCAGACCACAGACAATCAAGTGGAAAAAGGCTTTTGGGAACTCTGAGAATCTGAGTGCTGCCTCTTACTAAGTGGCATCCACCACCAAGTGGATCACCTAAAACCAACATTTCCTTAAAAAATAGCCTTTACCACAGCTGTAGCTCAAATACATAGGACTAAACAGCCAAGAAGCCAGCAGTTGCAAAAGACTATTTGCTTTGTGTGAAACTGGGAGCCTTCTTCAAGCATTTACAGCTGGCTTGTAAATGTTACTTTTTATCAATGCAGGTCAGAGATTTTTTTTTTGCACAAAGAAATCACAGACATTTGTAGAAAAGAATAATTAATAATGATTGTGTTTGCAATTGCCAATATGTTTTGGCTAAATTTTATAGTGATTCCAGAACAAAAAACACTGAGTCCTGGTTTTTCAACATACTAAACTGATTAAGGTACTTTGAATTATTAACCTTTCACTTTGATTTATTAACCTTTAATCAGCAATGTGCCCAATACACAGAACTATTCACAGCAAAAAAAAATATTATCCAGACAAATTACTACCATGTGGCTAATTAAAAAACTTTTCAAACACATTACCAAACTGAGCATCATCAACATTTTGGTAAAGTGCCTAAAATTTTCTTGTAGCCATAGGTAACAGTGGTCTTCACAATGTTGTGCATTATACTAACCAGACTCTTCATTTTGAAAACAGCAATATTCCTCACAAAACACACAGTTAACATGAAAGGCTCCCCCTTACAGATGGAACTAATTATGAGTAAGAATGCTTATGACACAGCAGACAAATAAAGACTTTCCTTCAGTGGGACTAACCAGTGGATTTCAGCAGCAGACGAGCATGAGAGTGCAGACATGAGGAACAAAATCCTGGCTCCTCTTAATGGGACTTGTGCCACTAAGTTTAGTCAAGACAAGATTCCTCCCTCAGATATGAAAAGTATAAAGTACCTTTCATTCAAGGATCAGAAAACAGCTCAATTACAGCGTGTGATGAGCCATTAGTGCGTGTGTCACCCAAATTGAATGTGACTGAACAAGACCATACATCTGTGAGCAAGATGGGAGAGCTGAATGCTGCAACTTTGTCGTATGACAGACGATCTCTACTACTCTGAACGTGGCTAGTCTTGGGGAAGTGTTCCCTCAACATCTGGAATAATCCAGTAAACTCCTGCTTTCTCCCAAGGTGGTCTACCAAACTGGAAATTTGCATAAAATCATAAATCACAATTCAGACTAAACAATAATATTTGCCCTTATGAGATCTGACTAGCTATAGATATTCAAGATTTTATGAAGTTGGCCCTATTAAAAACAAAACAAAAAAATTCTGCCAGTATTGCAGTGCCACTGACACCCTTGGCACATTACATCAGTACAAACATGGAAAGATTGCTCACCACTGTCTCCCACACCATTTTTCTGCACCTACCACCAGACTTCCTCAGGTGGTCTCAATAGCTCCAGGCCAAGAATATTTTGTATTAAAACTATGGTTTTCCTGAAAGGGGAACATCAATTGCTTGCTTCAAAATACAGGTTAAAGAAGAGATTTATGCTTTTGTAAGATACTTTTACAGTTTCTATCAAATATAATTTTGACAAAAATGCTCTGTAGCGTGAATACAGAGAAAACTCCCTTTGCAGGCTTGACTGAGCAAAAGAAATACCCAAAATACCTACTCCCAGCAGGTGAAAAGATGGATACTAGTCACAAGTTATTCATCAAAAGCTTGTAGAATTCTACAAACGTTTTTCTGCTTAGAACACCAAGTTTTGAAAATCTAACAACACTTACACTATACTTAAAGTGAAATATCATACTATATTTATAGAATTATATGCCAGTAATACTTCTTAGCATTCTACTTCTATGAAGTCTACTTTTTACTTCCAAAAAATGTAAATTCCCTCAAGCATAACTATAATGGATCGGGGGGAAAAAAAGTAATTCACAAGAAAATTTAAAAGAAAAAAAAACACAAAAAAAAAAAAAAAAAAAAGAAAGAAAACAAACAAAAAACAAACATGCCTAATATGCCTGACTTGTTTTCAGGAAACTGTTCTTTTGCTTGAAGTTCGCACATTTTACAATAAAGCTTTTCAACCCACAATGACAGGGAATATAATTTCCTGACAAATATTTGGGGCATGGGAAGTTGTTTTCACTTTAAAAATATTCAGGATTTAAAATACTTCTGAAGCAGTGGCAAGCAATTTCTCATAAAGGCTAATTAGTCTAAGCAACAAACATCATTATTACAGAAATACTGTTTCTGGTACTCCAGCTTGTTCAAACTGAGCTTGGACACCAGCCACAGGTACACACACACACTTGAGGTTACAACATTTTCAATGTGATAAGAACAGGACTTGTCTGAACTTATCTTTGTAGCCAAGTATTTTAGAGATATGCTGTGATAAAAGTTCTCTGAAAATGTAATGCCAGCCTAAAAAGTCTCTCAGAAGAGTTTTAGCAGAAAATAGTATGACCCTTCAAGCAATACTATACAACACATGGGACTGCATACATTTTTTTCAAGTTGGATACCACCATGAGATACTGTTTTTAAATTCTGCTACTCATGCCATGCTCAGCAAAATGGCAATAAGTGCTTTAAATTTTGTTCTTCTAAAGATCTTTGAAGCCAGTGTTTTATTTGGTAATGTCTCACTAGTTACTAATCAAAAGGAATTTGGAGAGAATGCAGCTCCATTGGTTTGATAAGCCATAATATGATTTAATTTTGTACTTTAAATATTTGCATTTTCTGAAACTGAATTCCTACAGTCAAGTGCAGGCGATTCAGAGGTCACAGCTGTGTAGTTATATCATCTACATTCACCTTGCTCACTTCAAGACCAATCATTTAACATCAAGTGCATCAATGGCACTTTTCAGTGTTTATCTACAGAACTACTTGATTAATTACTCTGGCCACACAGTTTAGCAACTGAATTACTGTATTAAGGCATTCTAAATTATATTCTTAATATTACTAGATAAAACATCCCATTGCTGAGATGGATATGTCTGTGTTCCCCATCCTGACCCAAAACAGTTCAGCGCTTGATGCTTACTGGAAACTGCAATGTTTTTTTCCTCTACAATTCAAACTAAAGCCCTATGATTCACAGAGACATAACTTATTTTAGAGGTATTTGCAAAAAGCTGCCTGGCTATGTAGAGCTCAGCTTTGGGGGCAGATCAAGACAGGCATTAATATCAAGAAAGCGACTCAGCAGAAACAGCACAGGTAAATAAATGAGGTTCTGCAGTTGCATGGAGCAGAAAATGCCATGGCATTGTAACTACAAGTCATCAATTCTTTCAGCACTTCATAAACAGCAACAATATTTAGAAGATGATGACTCCAGGTCTCAGTCAAATAGTAGTAATGATGGGGGTAGAAATGAAGAGCTATGGCAGAAAAATCTCAGATAAAAAAGATACTTTCTTAGAAATCTGCTCACAGCTAATCCCAGAGACGCAGTGGCAGAACAACCCAACATCACTTTATCACCATGCATAAGGAAGTGTTACTCTCAGATCCCTCCTAATGAACAGCAGTGGCTGGAAAACGACCTCTGAGGACAGGATTCTTGGAGACTTGCTTTAATTTATAAAGTTGCAGAGGGCTTTGACTTGACAACTGCCTTAGTATTTAAAGCAACAAATAGTATTCTATAGGGGGCAGATGACTTAGCAAAAAGAATGTGCTGCAAAACATAACTCAGTAATGAACAACTTCAAAAGCTTTTAAAAATCGAGATTTCAAAGTTTTTGATGAAATACTACTATTTAAATTAAAATTGTGATTTTTAAGGGCGTGGATGTATATAATGAGCATATTTAAAGTTCTGTTTCAGGAACAAAGCATTTCAGCAGATCTCCATGACTGAAAAAAGGCTAAAGGGAGTAAAGTGTCCTCTATAACCAATCCACTTCATCTGCCATGCGTCTTCACAACATTAGCAGCTCCTGAATCACCCCCACAGAAAACATGGTTGAAAAGCAGACCACTGCCTGTGATAAGAGCTATTGTTTTTACTTCCTGAATGGCTTTTGGGACAGACCCTTTTAGTGTGGTGAAATCTCACAGGAAACATTAGGCTGCAGTTAATTCTGTAACATACAGCAGGTACCACACAGATTCTTGGGATAAAAGGTATTGTTTTTGTACTGTTCAAAACATCCTGGGGGGAAGAAAAAAAGTTACATTTCAGCAGCACTAAAACTACCAGGCTTAATTTAGACTTTATCTGAGATTGCCATCATACCAATTTCCAAAAGAGCATTTATAAAATGTCTGTGGGAAAGTGGATCTGAATTGTCTGAGTAAAATAATGGAAATAACTGCATAGCAGAAACAAGCTCACCACTTATAATCTAGTGATGCCTATATAACTTAAGTCAAAGTTACAAGATGCTTATATAGCTTGAGTTATAAGATATCAATATAACCTAAATAATGATTTTTATATATCTGTGTAAAGTGGTATCAATACAACCTGAATCATAGCCTTCTATATCTATAACCTATATAAATAATTTCTATACAATGTAATAGTTAGTATATGGTTAACTAATTGCTTAATGCTAAATAGACTCAAAAAAAGAAAAAAAACTCACTAGGTTTTAGAGATAGATGAGTATAGTACTAATGAGAAATTAGCAAATGTTAAGCCAATTAGCCACAAAATAAAAAATTTATATGAGTTAAGACCAGACAGACCAAACAAAACCATAACAGCGCATGCTCCAAAGTTGAAAAGTTCAGAAGATGACCTTGGAAGCCTTCATCAAAGACCCCCAATGAGCCCCAAATTGGGGAAATGCAAGCACAGTGCAAAAGAACTATCTAATAACCATGTGCTCATGCTATGTAAATTAGCTCTGGTGTGTATGTGATGATGTTGTAGTGACACAGTGATACTAAGCAAGACTTACACCACAGCTCTTGACAAGGGTGGGTGAGTTAGGCGGAGATAGCCCCCTCACCACCAGAGCTGCAATAAAGAAATACCTGCTCTAGAGACATTGGTCTGTGGGGATTTATTTCCAGCCTATCTTTCGGGCATCACTAGAAAGAATCCCTTCCCAATGACTGCATCCACACAAAGCTTTCTGTCCCAAAATGTCCTGCTGCTTGTGGTAGCAGTAGGACTGTTAGAAACTCCAGTGCAGACAAGGATCTAAGCAATTCATACTATGCTGTTGCTCCTAAATGTCATTTCTATCTTGCAATAAAATTGTTAGTCTTGCTGGGAAATAAAGGCAACTGGGCAGCAGTAGATACATACATGCTTCAGACACATACTCTTCTCTATGCATTACTTTGTAAATGTAAAATGACAGAAGACCACACATTTAAATACTAATTGCCCAATGCTGAATCTCAGATTTCTCAAGCAATTTAATGGACTGATTTAAACAGTTTTTCTTATAAGATGCATGGACTTACTTCTTTTAAGAACAGCAATTTAAACCAGGGCCCTTATGTTTGCCTTTAAGAGTCTCCAAAGGGATTTCAGAAGCAAATGAATCCCCTTTTTGCACAGTTACAGAGCTGAATCAGTCAGGCCATGGACATAACTTTCTTACTTAAAATTTATGAATTATTATATTTTCATTATTTTGTAATGTTATTGTTTGAATGTATTTGACTATATTTTGCAGAATTTAAAACTAGTTACAGTGCAGAAAATCAGAAAACTATAGTTTTTCATTCCTAATGATCATCAACTTCTCCATCTGCTTTACTTCTTTAAAATTCTCTTGCTCTAATGATTCCTCAGATTTTTTATTCTACTTAATGGCTTTTTTCCCCTGCCATTTTCTTAACTTGTTCCTCTTGTCTTGCATTTGGTGACCTGTATGCTTGTAACTCTCCTGCAATGTCCTCATGTCCCAGTGACTGGAATGGTATGACATTCTTCCAAGCTAGCTGGCCAGTGTTTGTATGCTTTGATTTCCTCTTTAACTACTCAAGTCTGTGGTGAGCCTGAAACTTCTCCAGTTCAACTGCTGCCAGCTCTGACAGAAACCGTAATTTACTTTTTTTTTTTTTTTTTGGTAAAGCACTAAGATGGACAACTAGCTTTAGACTTAAGATTTTTTTTTTTCCTTTTTTTTTTTCTTTCCCCCCCCCTTGTCACGTCCATCGCAACTCAGTTACGGTCAGTCATTTAAAAGAAAATCAGAAAGACTATTACTAAAGCACTTAACGGATAAATCAGAGCATTAAAAACAGGCCACAGAACCTCTTGGGGATTCAGGATCTAAACAGCCTTCTAGACATTACAGGCTGGAAAATACACAAGAGGCAGCTCTAGTCATCCAAAGCAAGACTTAACAATAAAAAGGAATGGACAGACAAAACACAAAGTAGCTCAGCAATTCAGTTGTTTATAGGCCTTAGACAATACTCAAATGGAAGCTTTTTTTCATATTTCCACATCTCTATCTGGCTACAGCATTATCTTTGCAATGGCTGACTTGAACTATTTTTCCAGCTTCAACGAAGTTCTTTAAAAGACCCAGACCTTCAGGTGATGAGGGGTTTTGCTGGATGTGCCCATGGGCTGTAGAATAGACCCAAAAAGCTGATGTAGCAAGGAAGACAAACCAGTTACTTCCTTGCAGGAATGCTTTCACAAATATGGTTGATGACATCATATGACAAGATGTTTACGTGCTTTTATAGACATGAGTTAAACAGATACATTCCTTGAGAGGTTGAGTTGTCTGAAGAAAGAGATGAACTGACCCTGTCTTCTACAAAGAGATGACTGGCCCTGTGGGATGGGGAAGACTGAGGATGTGTTATGTCTTGATTTTTTTAATTATTTTTTACTTGTAAGACTCTTCTAGAATCTCTAAAGTCAACCTTCTGTGATATGGATTGAACAAGTGCTCAATAGAGTGGGCTAAAAATGGGCTGGACTGCTGGGATGTGGTGAGCAGTGCAAAGTCTAACTGGTGGTTGGTGAGTATTGGTGTCCTTCAGGGACTGACTGATGCTGGGGACACTCCAATCTTCCAGCTTTTTGAGCAATATAGGTGAAGGTATGTAATATATCTGCAGCAAATCTAAAAGTCAAGGTGAGGGGATTACTTCACATGCTGGAAGGTGGGTTTGCTACTCAGAGGGACATCGATATCCTGGAGAAAGGGGCTAACGGGAACCTTATGAAGAAAATTGGTTTGTTTCTTGTTGGGATGAGGAGCTCTTACTGCTGTCTACAGATGACGGGAGCATACAATGAAGGCACAGCCAGGCTGTTGTTGCAGGCTCAAAGTCTCAGGATTAGAAGCAATGGACACAAGTTGTAAAACAGGGAAATAGCATTAGACCAAAGGAAGTATTTTACAACGACAGTCATCAGGTACTGCAACAAGCTGCACCACAGCAGATCTCATCTCCTTGAGACCCTGGAATCTAACAAGAACACTATTCCTTCCTAGAGACCAGGGACTTTCACTGCTCCAGGTTTATGTTTGTGTCCACATGTATGAGTGACAGCAGATGTGTGCCTATAATTTAGTTCCCTGAATGGAGGAGTATATTTGTGCTTCTCCATATTCCTTTGAAATGTTCAAGTCAACCCAAAATGTAAACAAGTCTTACCAAAAACAAAAAGTTAAATTATCAGTTTTGTTGTAAGTTACATATGGCCATATTTTAACTTCTGAATTCACTCAACTTGAATTCATACTAAAATCCCAAACTCTTCTTCTGCAAACACACCTTCACCACATGTAAAAGAAAAGGGGGGGGGAGGGGGTTTAGGAGGGAGGAATGGACCTGAATGTATTGTATAAAAAACAAAGTAAAGTCCCCCAATGAGCAGATGTGCAGTAAGCTGTTGTGTGTGCTCATGTCTAAGACAGCTTATTCAAACTATAGAATCAAACTTCCCAGTATCACAAGACTTGATGGAGATAGGTGTCTCTGCTTTGCTTCACAGAGAAGTATTCATCCCTTTGGAAAATAAAGCCATTCAGCTCCCCTAGACTAAAATAAAAAAAAAAAATCACTGTAGTTACTAAGTATTTATGGTATTATTTTCATAATTTCTTTAAAAGAGAACTTTACTTTTTCCCACATATTGTTTCATAAGAAAATAATTGAGCATACAATATTCAACATTCATAAAATATACCACATATACATAAGACATATCATAAATCCTGAACTCCTAAAGAAACAAGAGTAGGACAGCAGAGACCAGTTTAAAGGGGAAATAGGTAGAGCAATGTTATCTTTGAGATCTAACTAACAGTAAGTGCCATTTTAAAAAATATACATAAATCAAACTGAAAGAAAGTAGGTTTTAGATTAGATATAAGGATGAAATTCTTTTCTGTGAGGGTGGTGATGCACTGGAACAGGCTCCCAGGGAAGTCCTGGATGCCCTACATGCCGGAGTGTTCAAGGCCAGGTTGGTTGAGCCTTTGAGCAACCTGGACTAGTGGAAGGTGCCCCTGCCCAAGGTGATCCTTAAGGTCCCTTCCAACCCAACCCATTCTATGATTGTAACTCTCTATTTTGTTTAACTGACTTTTGTTTCATTAAAGAGGTATGGCTTCATGATATTCATTATATTTGACTTTAACACTACACTCAAGGAAACAACACTCAAAAATACATAAGCTGCTGGAATGAACCAGCAATACAGGAAAAGGGCCTAGTTTAAGTTTAAGGATGAAAATTCCTATAATAGTCTCTGCAGTAAGTTCAGCAGCTGTCTGAACCACAAAGAATGACTGTGTTACATATGAGCTACTTAAAAAGTATCTGCAGCAGCCTGACTTGCAGCACAGATGCAGGGGGTGTATACTGAGTGTGTGGGTAAAACATTCACAGGATAAAGCAATCTGTAACAGACAAGTTTGTACAAGCTTCTATGGTGCTTTCATATATATGTATGTCTAAATTTGGAGAACATTCCCTATTCCCACAAAAATTTGCTGGATTAGGATTTTAACATGTCTAGGAAACACTTCTGAGACCAGCTGCAGATACAGCAGGACACTCTGCAAACCTACAAACTGCAGACACAAGCCAACAAGCACAACATTATTGTACTCCTTCTGTTCATGCAAAATGGCCAAGCCTAGAGAACAAATCACTTCTAACCCTTTAGTTGGAATCAAAGCTTATTTACATGCTTATAGTGTGCTTGGTGAACACACAAGCTGAGCCATCCTAAAGAGGTTGGTACTTACATGAATAGTTTAACCTCTACTAATATTTTATCTCCATTGCACAAAACTGTCCTTTACACTATTCCTAAATGGTAAATTAAAAATACTATCTCAAACATTATTATATTTTATTTTACTGAAGAATTATAACAACTAAAGCAAAAGACAAGCGTTCCAATGTGCATTTGACTAGTTATAAATCACTCCACTATTTACCCATACTTACAATTTTTAAAAGTAACTGATAGATAGTTTTGGAGAGGAAAAATAAATTTTAGAAAATCAGCTAAAATCCATAACTAGCAGAAATAAACGAGTCTGCACCAATAATAAAGGGAGTTCTTCTTTAAGCTCTTTAACAAATGATCTAAACCAAACTGTTAGAACAGAGGAATGTGAATGACTAAACAAACCCTTCAGTAAACATTCCCCAGCTGCAGTTTTCAGCCTAATACTAAGTTAAAATGTGGAGACTCCATCTACCTTCTGCAAAACAATTAAACTCTAGAAGCAAAGCAACATTATATGACATACATGACTCACAAACCATAGTCACTGCAAACAAAAGCCACTAGACATTTATCTCTTAAAAACAAAAAAGACACTAGGACTGGCACCAGTCTGCAATGCAAGAAAGAGCATGTGATACTTAGACACTTGTGTATTAGTTTAAAAATAAGCTAGATAAGCATGTGATGAGTGACAATTTTGTACTTGACCTTTGCTTTAATAGCTCCTTCTCAAAAAGTCCACACAGACATCAACAAAACTCCTAAAAAAACACCTAAAACTTTACATCTTATCCAGTGTGTTGAAAATAAACCCTAAAACCAAAATTCTACATAGAAAAATTAAAAAAAAATGTTTTGAAGGACAAATTCGGAAAAAATATTTTTTCTTTAAAAAGCATTGAGGTCTTCTTGTAAATCAAGCTGATGAAATTCAACATGTTAAGTTACAGAGACAGAAGCTTGGGGTGTATATTTCCAGTGGGAATATTTCTCTCTGCCTAGCAGGCAAGGAATTTGGAAATAAGAGTTCCTTTTTCCTGAGGGTGACCAGGCCTACAGGATTGCACAGGAAATTCTTTCAAGTCAGGAAATGAGGATGCTTTCTGCATGGGACAAGAAACCCTTACTTTAGGGTATTACTTTCTAAAGTGTGAAACCACAGTGTTTAGCTCTGGAGTAAGGGTCTCCACCAGCATTACTAAGTTCATTATTATCCATAGTATTTGTAGCTAAATCCTCATGAGTTTTTCTGTTGCTGTTTATATTTATTTAAAATATCCCAGAATCACAGAATGAAGGGACCTCTGGAGATCCATCTAGTGCAAGCCCTCACTGCTCAAAGCAGCAGCAACCAGAGCAGGTCTTTTGATTATCCCTAAGGATGGATACTCCACAACCTCTGGGCAACCTCTGCCAGAGCTCAATCAGCTCCACTGTAAAAGAAGTTTTCTTACATTTAAATTTAAAAAAATAAAATTTCTTATATTTCAATTTGTGGCCCCCAACCTCTTGTTCTGTCCCTGGAGAGTACTAAGAACAGCCTGGTCCTGTCCTCATTAGACACACACATGCACACACTGAAAAGCTCCACAGCTTCACAGCCCTTCCACTGGACCTACTCCAGTCTCTCTTCATCTCTCTCACATCAGAGAGCTCTGGCCTTGACCCAGTACTCAGGTGTGTCCCACCAGGGCCAGGCAGAGCAGAAGGATCATCTCTCTCCACCCTCTGGAGACACTTTGCTCAGTGCAGCCTGGGCGGGAGGATGTCGGGCACCTTTGCTGGCTCATATTTATCAAGCACTATTTTTTTGTGAAAAGAAGGCTTAAAAATGTGGTTTTCCCCTTTTAAACTGAATGTAAGGAGATGTATGGCACAGAGTTTCATATTTTAGGCCTAACCTTGCCGTTAGTTTTGTGTTTTATTTAAATATATATGATGGTGTCAGTGGTGATATTAAGTTTCAGAAGCAAAGCCATTAACCACATTCCTAGTAGCACAACACAGTCTTTTAGGCTTCTTTCTTCGCTTTTATTTAGTGTATTCAAGATACAGAGTAAAGACTCAAGAGTCCCCAACCACTCCTAATGTAAGCTAAGAATCTCCCTAAAAATGGGCAATCAACAGTAATTCTGAAAAGAGGAATTAATCATTACAATTAATCATCAAAAGAGGTAAAAAATTAAAAAACTGAATTTTAATTTACCACCATCCCTCCAAGAGCAACTGTTCTTCATCCTGAAGTCAAAACCATATATGGCAACATCAGAGAAAGTTTCACACTGCTTCAAAAAGTCAGACAACTAAACTCCATTTGTAAGGATAAAGCCTGTTTTAAGTAACACTGACACAACCCCACCAACAGGTACTCTGGTTTCTTGACTCCTTGGGAATGATATTGCAAACAGGAAAGCACCAGCTTTCAGACTTGCAGTTGTGTCTGCAAGAAAGGGCATTAACGAGAATCACACACGAAGTTCCACTTTCATCAATGCCAGGACTATTTCTTTTGGATTCACATTCTTGCTATACAGGACAAGATGAGTCCATGAAGATGTAAATAAGCCAAAGGAAAAAGAACAGATTAAACAGAAGTCTAAAGACCTGTCTCCTTCACATGATGATATACATGACTCAATGCTACACTGCTAACTATAACTGTCAGATTTAGGCTCATTCCATATAGACCTTTCATGTCTGGAAAGATGGTTTATGCAAACACAAGTCAGAAGCTCCATCAAACACCTGACATGCTGATGTAAACTTTTACTTTGGGGAGCTTCATCTACCAATACACTTCACAGGGATAGAGAGAAACATCTGATCCTAATTTTCTAGACACAGTAGTTGGTGAGCACTTGACTGAAGCCTTCTGTACATCTTGCTACACATCAGAGCAGAAGGGAATACAGAACACTTGTACGAGCCTCACTCCACACTCCTCAGCAGAACAAGCACGCTGAAAGAAGTTATACAACTACCTTTTGTTATAGTCTAAATATGGATCTTATTTTACCACCTCTTTTTCTTCCTCTTAATTGAGTCTGGTCTTAAGAAAAACAAGGATGACAACTTGAGCAAGGGATTTAATGGGTGATCTCTGTCAAGAGAGAAGGAGCATGTGAAAGATCTTCTCTAGTCAGGGAATTATCCAGTTCAGTTAATCCCAAACACAACTATTAATAGTTGGGGTGGAACCAACTGCAGGCACTTCTCAAATCTTCACTTTTGCATTTGTATTTCTCTACTTGAAAAAAAACCCAAACATCTTCTAGGTACAAATCCAAAACAGACATGGGTTGCCACACCCTCCCATAACAGGTATCCAGTTGACAGAGAAAGTAATTACCTCTTGTGTGCCTTGACTTTGCAAGTCCCCTTATTGAGAGCAGTAGTGCTACACAGAGCTCTGCAGCAAAAGAGTCCAGAAAACACCTCAGCATTTTTTGTGATCTGCTGAGAACCCTCAGTTTCTAAAGCAGAAACTTGCCCAGAAATACATGATCCTGAAGGGACCTCAAGCTCAGGAATTCAACCTAATTTGTACTGTTGATGGTTAGTGAAAAAATACGTGAGATTTACTAGACCAAATTCATTTTGGTACAGTGGAAGAAAACCTAAACCAACTAGTCAAAAGAAAATTTAAAGCAAGTATTTTAACAGGTTTTTGTTAAGACTCCTTGTTGGAAAAAATTTTTGTGTATCCACAAAAATGTACCACTTATTGCCTAAATTGCACAACTGAGGATAGGGAACCCTTCAAGTGTCTCTTTTAAACTTACTTGTTCTTGATGGAAACACTAACTCTTCTAACATGCATCTTGTAGTAAAAGCAAAAGGAGAAGGAACACAGAAATCTGCTCTAAGCATCTTATATTTTTTTAGTATGAGAAGCACAAATAAAACTATTACTCAATTCAGTGTAACTTGTTTTTGCAATCAGCAATTTGATCTTTTTCAAGAATGACAGTCAAGAATAATAATACAGAAAATATGCAAATTTTGAGACTCTTGAATAACATCAACACATAAAGAAATAACAGAGATAATGTAAATTATTTAAAAAATAAGGGTCTTGCAATCTAACAGGTTCAAAATTCTTATATGAACTTTAGCACAAATATCAGAATTAATGAGTGTTATAATGTTTTTTTTCTTTCCCATATAAATAGGCTATATAAAGACACTATCTCACACAAACATTTAAAATAAGATTAATAATCTTAGAACATGTTACACTGGATTTTATGCCACCTATTATCTTCCAAGAACAATCTTAATATTTAACTTTTCAGTTATTATTTGCTAGGATTTTTTTAAAAGTACCTTTTCTTCAGTGATTTTGCTCTTATGTTCCATACTGATGGTCACAGTTTAAATGCCCTATTCCTCTCTACTTTTCAAATCTTACAAATTCACGTATGTCAATGAGATTATCATAAACACATGCTTTTATGTACTTGACAAGTAATGCAAAATAATTTTTTATTTTTAAGCTCATATATCTTTTTCATGGGAAACTCCTTTTCCATTAAAATTCTCTCTGGGTCAAGTCTAAGAACAAATTCAAGCACAAGAAATTTCCCAAATTTGATTCTTATTTTTACACCTCCCCTAACATATTTCCCTCTCAGGTCTCCAAAAAAGAATTCCACCTTGACCAGAAAGGGTGCAAGAGACACTTCAGTCAGACCCTTTAACAAGACATTTTCATTTTTGGCGACATTTGTCATATTGATGCCAGCAAAATAAGTTTGTTTTATTATTAGCAACTAAAAGTTACCTGATTCTGCTGATGAGCACCAAAGGCATGAGCACTTAGCTTTAAACACTTAGGTTGCATAACACTTTAAAAAATAGGCCACTAAACCACACAGAACTATGAGTACATAAAAGCCCAGGCATTTCTCATACCAACATTCAACAGCACAGTATTTTTGAAGAACAATGGATTCTCTAGTGCTTGTCTTGTTTTTCTAGTTTGGGGTTTTTTTCATGTGAAAAGTTGGGACGAAAGACTACACAATATCAATTGTAAGTTTGACATAGGAACATATTTCTTAGTCTTTACTGTAATGTGAGAAATGAATAAAGTGGTTCTTAGTATTTGGTCCAGATTTCCCTTAGGAAATACATGTATGGGCATTAAGAGAAGGGATGCAGACGAATGCTCTGCTCAACAGGGAGGAATTTATTTCCAACCTCAGAGTACATAGTGATGTCAGAATTAGGGATGTATGAAATTGCAAACAACTTTATCTCTTCTCAGACAGACTACAAAATGCAGCTTGTTGTGTGATCCAAAACCACTTCTGCAAGTAAGCATCTGCCAAAGAGGCAGGCAGGAAGTCGCTTTACAACACTCTGTGCTAACCTGAAATCGGGTTCCAGGATGTTAAAGCTGTCTCATCTTTTGAATCAGCCTTCTAAATAATCAGGAATGTGGCACTGAAAGGATTGAGTGGAAAGTCCAGGAAACTGCGTATCACAGTTACACAAAGCAAAACCGAGCTTGGTTCCCTCCCCACACTTAGCCTTTCCTCCACTTGGTTCAAGTTGAAAACTGGGGATTGTGTTAAATTCTGGTGATCTTCCTCTTGGGTTAAGAGAGTCACAGAACTGCGCAGTGTGGGAAGCCACCTAGTGACGGAGGAGCACAAATATGCTTGGAGCTGCCCAAAGTTTTAACGAGATGACGCAGTTGGAGCATGTGATTACCGCTGTTTTTCTCGCTGACTTACAAGATGGGTGGTATACTAGAGTTCAGAGAATTGCATAGTGATTTCTGGCAAGTTTTATGAGTCTTACTAAGTCTTGCAAATGAACTGTGAAATAGCAAATTTTCTCAAGATGAGATGTACAACAAAGAAAGGAATTATATCAAAATGTATAAGGAGAAGGTCTGATGCAAATTTTAAACTCATGGTGGCACTATGCAGAAAAAGTTCAAATTTCTGAGGCTGGAAGGAAATAACCTAAGGGAGACAAATGTGCAAAAATGGAAACAATCAAAACAAACTATTTTCTTCTAACTTGATGCAGAAGTAATTCAGCTGACTTGAAAGAGGAAGTTTTCATGGCTGAGAAAAAATAGCTGTAGAATTTACATGTACTTAACCAGCATTTTTCAAAAATTGAGAGCTCAAAAAGCAGCATGAACACAAAACACTGAACAGAAAGATTTCCAGGCCAGTAGTGCTCAGTGTGTACAAACAATGTCATAATGATTTTTGCCTATGGCAAGGAACTTTACCAACATGTACCTTCTGACTCCACTGAAAAACCTCACTGCATGAGAACTGCATATGATACAATTATGAGATGAGCCAAGTAGACAATGTTGTTTTAGATGTCAGTTCACTTTGACATCATCCAATAGCACCACTGAAGCAACAGGCACAAAATCCATCATCATAACAACAGGTATATTAAAAATATGTGTTCCATTACATTCTAATACAGGCAGTATTAAAATATAGAATGGAACTGCCAATGTATGTCATTCTGAAGAGCAGAATAAAGCCAAAGAAACAACTATGTACAGGAATAATTCTTAGGTGTCATATGTCAGCAAACTTAATGAGGGACTCACCAAGCATTTCTTGGAAAGGACAAGATGCATGCTGTTCATTGAACACATGCTTCTCCCATAGTCATTCTAACAGCATTAAACAACAGCAATGAAAAATACAACCTGAGAAAGAAGTACGAGTTTTCAAGCTGTACCACAAATCATGTCATGATTGCAGGTATTTGATGTACTAATGAGAAAAGTCCTCTTTTTTTTTCCCCCTCTCAAAATTACTCTTGGCAGAGGATCATACTCTAATCCATACAGGGAAAGTAAAGAAACCAAATTCAGCATTACTTTGTCATTGAAAAAGACAGCACGACATCAGAGAAATTCTGATCCTATAGCTAAGGGGTTTCACAAATTCTGTACTTGAAATCCCAGGGACAGAACTGAAATTCAAAGATACGAGTTCAAGCAGTGAAGACTCTAAAAATGACAAAGAAGTAGCATTGTAAAGATAGTAATGGTGGCAGAAATCATGAAGGTTATGTACGAAGCTGAAAAGCAGTCTTAAAAGCATAAGAGAAAAAATTGTTTCTTACAGGCAAATACTTAGTGAAAAGTTTCTATCCTTATTACATTTTTAATACAGGTATGCAGCAAAGTTTTTGTGTATAAACATCTTCCTTTTTGTGAGGGATCATCTTGAATTCAAGACATCTTCCTTTCAAGGTTAGCATAGTGGCAGACATTTATTCTAGAGGGATCTGCAAAACATCTACATCAAATTCCCTATTCATCAAAGCAATTTTGTATAATACAGATCAACACAAATGGCAGAAATACTGTGGGTAACAGGAGGAGAAATTGAAAATATCAATAGCTTCCATCTTCCCAGCAGCAGAAGGGAATTTATCATACTAAACTCCAGATAGTCCCACAAAGATGACCTGATACTTCTGTGGTATGAGGAGGACCACAACTGCCTCCACCAAGAGAGAGAGAAAAGGGTACCCCCTCCTCTTCCTGCCCTCAGCTGTTGATTTCCACAAGCAATTAACCCCTGCAAGTTGCATCAGCAGAAGGAGGTTTTGGTGCGGAAGGAGGTACAAATCCACACCACAAAATGAGAAGACACAAACCAGGACTCAGGAGGTCCTTTCCTGGCCCAATCCACTTCCTTTCTTTCCTGCTTTCTTCAGTGACCTGTATGCATAAGCTGCTGAAGGAAACTACCTTGTAAAACGCACCACTTTTCTGCATGAGAAAGCACAGGTGGGCAGGGACACTCAGCAATGGGGATACAGAAACAAGACAAATGCACAGAACAGAAATGACTACAAGTGCAACAGCTGGTAAGATTAAAATGTGAGGCCCACTGATATATCACCTCTTTATTATAAACAATACAAATTTCACAAGGTTTCAGTGAAATTGTTATCATGAAGCACCTAGAGATTTTGTAGCACTTTTTAAAACAGACTATTACATATAATTTTATATTCCTTCTACAAATTTAATTGCAAGAATTAGTAATAACAGAAAAAGAGAGAAATCTTTCAGAGAGTGTCATCAATATGCTATTTAAATATCTAATTAAGAAATAATGACCTTAGATTTGAGTTACAGTAAGTTGCAGTGGAAAGAGACCTTAGGCAAAAAAGTAGATTGTTGAGACTTTCTGTTGTAAACAACTGGTTTTCCTTTTCCCTCAGTTCCAGCAATGTGATTTCTGCAAGTTTTGGACTACTAGCTTTTCAGATTTTATTATTAAAATGCCTAGATACACACCACCGTGTCATCCATCATTTTCATTATGTAAATTGTTCTGTGAATTCTGCCAAAACAGAACAGATTAGTATCTGTTACATGCACATTTGAAATACATGCTTGGTAAATAGCATTGCTAAAATCTAAATATATGAACATGCAAATACTGATTAAAATATAAACAAAAAAGGCTGATGCGGAGGTTTCCTTCCAAAAACACATACACTACCCTTCTAGACTTTCTACTTCCCCTGTTTCTGAGGGTAACTGACATGATAGGCTCTAGCATGTCATCAACGTTTGAGCTAAATAGTTATGAAAAGTGACTATTTAAATATTATAAGGTAAGGTAGGGCTAATAAAATTATATATAGCTTCATATTTCCTGGGGAGTTCACTGTAAGCATTTACCTTGAACTACACTAGAAGTAAATACAATATGAGTGCCTGTAATATGTAATTATATCCTAACTGTATTACTGTAATCCACAGAAATACTATTTTGCCTCTCCAAGCACAATAACGAATGCAAATCAAAACATGTTTTCATCATGTATTCCAAAAATCAAAATCTTCTTTTGACTTCAGCGTCACTTACATGAGTACCTTGAAAAGTAAAACATTAAAATATGGAAAATGTGTATGTTATTAATAAACAAAGAAAATCAGGTAAACTGAAGATGTGGAATTCATCCTTGTAGGTACTCAAAGATTTTTGCAAAATATGAGCAGATTTGTAATTCAGACTCACCATTCAAAATGGGGACAGCAATATTTTAGAGGGCAATTTAAAATCATTGTGTCATAGCTGGACAGACAAAAATATACAAGCAGTTGCCAAAAAAACAAGTCTATCACTGTCAAACAGTAGGTGATCCAATTTTTCACATACCAGAAAGATTTTCGTTTTCCATCTCTCTATATATTTTTATCTAGAGGTAACTTTGTACTAAGGAATAGATTTCAGTTCACAAGAGTAAACACAGAAAGCAGAAGAAATAGCTGTTCTGCTGAACTGATGAGATTATTACTGAAATATCCACGAATTTCAGCACAGAAAGGCACTGGCTTCATATGCTCTCACACAAGCCACAACATCCTTATCTGAGAAATCAAAGATATTTTTGTATGGTTTCAAGATGGTTACTCCAGAAAATTCATCTCTGTTACAAAGAAATCAGAGGTGATGTGAACACACAAAGCATTTTCAAAGGTGGACCCACAGGTGTAGGTGGTATTTACTGAATGCCACAAAGAGGTAGAAATCTAGCTCAGACAGTTCAACGAGCCAAAAATCTGGACAGGCAGCACAGGTCAAGAGCTGTGCAAGAGCTCAGGGATTTAACAGCCACAGTTAAGACCTCTTTTTGTTTCACAAACAGCAATTTGTTACTGTACTAACTAAAAAATCTAGTAGATCTCTGTGCTAATTTGCTAAATATTAATTTTAAATTAGCTCTTTAGACTAGCTAGACCATATTCAGGTACAATTATACGCATATTTCCCTGACAAAAACCCAAAGTAGCATCCTGAAGTCCTCCCAAGGACTTCAGTATCTCTCAGTGGACTATCTTATGCTGGCAAAGGAATAAATACTGTTCTGACTGGAGTCTACACATCTGTCAGTGTACTGGCATCAAACCAGAAGCAAAAATTGTCCCTCCATCAGAGCAGGAAAATAGAGCCCTGTGCTTCTCTTTTTGATCTCTCTGTTGACATTCTCCTCATTTTCGAGATTATGTCACTGGCCATCTTACATACTGCTGGCTGGGGAAGCCTACTGATACTTCTTGTTCTTCAGACATCTTACCCAACTGCAGCAAAGAGATGGAATATGATCTTCTTTTAATGCAAAAGCAGCCTGAAATAGGTGTTGATTCAATGAAGACTACATGTAGCAAAATGAATCTATGCATACCACCAAAAACTTTTCACATCTCTTACCAGCGTTATTTTACCTTTTTTTCACAACCTAACATCTCACAGGTACTTAGTCAATAAACACCATAAGGAAGGCTGTGAAGTTTAAATGTGACAAACATTAACTGAATCAAGTATTTCACATAACATTTAAAAAAAACAGAGTTGAAAACATTAAAACATTTAGTTTATGACCTCTTTTTTTTTTTTTTCCTGGAAAAATTTAAAAAAACAAACAAAACCAAAAATACCAAAACCCAAATTCCCTACACTTTCATGGACATACAACTCCACGGTATTTTATATATTCAAACCTAAACAAATGCTGAAATGAAATATATTGAAAAATTATTACATGATCTCATATAAATTTAATTTCAGCTCTTGGAGAAAATTCAATTCTCATATTCCCCCATTTATAAAACTGAAAAATCTGCTTAAAACAGAGAACTATGAAGAAATAGAATTTTAACCTTTCACATTATATAACCAGGGAAATATTCCTGCTTGGGAAAATCAGGATTGAAAATAGTAACTCTTTAGATTCTTTTTAAGAATCTTTTTAAGATTCTGAATTTTTGGTCACTTGATTCATAAGTCACTGAGTTCTGTATGTGAAACTGCTTTCTTGTTTTTGTTTTGTTTTGGTTTTTTTGTTTGTTTGTTTGTTCTGCTAGATTTGGATCCTTTGGCAGCTTGGAAACACTTTGAACGACCACCACTAGATAACATGACTTAAAATACCCTTACAAAACTAGCAGGATGCATCAAGCCTCTAAGCAGTGCTGTGTATGCTCACTCTCAACATCAACTTTGCTAGCAAGGGCTGTCCCATGAGCAAAAAGGTTGCAGTTCATCAACACAGAGTACTAAGCTTGAAATGTTAAGCTTTAATTAGAACTTAAGACACAAAAGCAGATCTGAAAATCTTTCTGAGATAAAGTAACATCTCTAAGATGCTCCAGCACTGTAGGAATAATCTAGTATAATACATGCATGTTCATGGCTATGTTCCTTTTGGTTTTGAATTCCCTGTTCAGTGCATTTTAGTTCTTCTCTAGCCAGTCATATGAGCAGCATAGTAACTTGCCTCCTCCATTAGGAGAGGTAGAAACTTGAAAAAGAATACAGAAAGCAATTTTAGCAGACCTATGTGCAAACCCATACATCAGTAAATTCCAGTGTGGCTCATATTCAGGTGGTATTACACTCCTCTCATGCTTCTCAAAGGCATACAGAAAAAGCACAAATAAAGTAATATTTGAATGTATGTGAGTGGTAATAAGGGAGTTCAAGTCATACCAACAGAGATACATGAACAATAGTTCAAGCTACAAAGCAGATGCAGAATTAACATGTGGAAAAATAAGTCTCAATCCCTTTAAAGAGAGCTGTCTAGGTGCTACATGGGTTATGAAACTGGCTCTAATGATGATGAGACCACATGGAGAAAAATATTTTTCCCTAGACCTAAATGAAGCTGTAATACAAAATGAATTTTGAGAACATTTCTCTTTCTTACTTCAAACTAACAGAATAATCACATTAGGATATTAGTTTAAAAATTTATGCCTTTTCTCCAAACAGCATTTAACATGCTTTTCTACTACTATTACCTGGATGGTTCCAGTAAGATGACGACCTGTAAAATATATGCTTATCACATAAATAAAAGTGGAAGAGATTTAACCAAGTGCCCTTAATTCAAAGCAGAAAATTATTCTGGAGCACAGGAACAAATCACTGTTTCCAGGTTCAGATCTACTGACATGACTGCAGGATATACTAAGACAGTTATCTGGGCACTGTGACAATTCCTGGTTCTTAACTGACTATTTCATTAAAAAAAAAAAAAAAAAAGAATAATTGATTTGAAAAATATTGCAAAGTGTTTTCTAAACAACAACAGAGAAAGCAAACAATACAAGAAGAAAAGGTCATTTATTTCTTATGGGGAAATTACAGAGGCCAATCTACAGCATGTATGGGATACTGGGATGGAAAGTACTTCTTATGTATCTGTATATAGAAAAACGAAGAGTCACCAGCATATCTTTGCATGTCAGAGAAGTCTGGTAAATCTCTTGTGCCTCCATTCCGGTAACTCACCATTAGTCTGTGCAAACTAATACTTGGAAACTCTGAAACATGTCACTCCTGGGACGAGAGCTTTTCTCTAGAGTCACAGTCTGTTGACAGAAACCACCAACTGTCACGGTAAATTAAACAAATAGGTTGGATTTCTCAATGAGAAAACAACAACCCTCGGGACAATCAAAATTAACAGTAGAAAAAAACCTGTCAATTTACTTTAAAAAAAAAACAAAAAACCACTAAATAAAAAAAGTGCCAAACACTGAACAAGACACAGGTCCCTGTAAAGGCAGAGCATCACCTTTTTAGGGACAAACATGCCACTGTGTAAAACCTCTGAGCTGGCTCATGACTGAAAGAAGTAGCACCTAATCTTCACGGATACTCCATACCTTGTGGGGTTTTGCCTCGGTTTATTTTTAATTATTATTATTACAGACTGCAAAGCATAGTGGAGACAATATGTCTGTCCCTTGGTAAGACAGATATGATCTGTGCAAACAGCTGAGGACACTCATATACAGTAGCAGTCTGGACAAAGCAAACACAGAGGATGTGCACATGCAGGCATGCATTTGTGCTTGGACAAATACAGAAAAAGTTCACAGCTACTATACAATGACAGAAGTCTTTGGGTCAGGAAATTTTTTTCCTCCATTTCTGAGAGAAGGACTGAATAAAAGAAGCTTTAAGTCAGAATTGCCAAATTGGACGCCATCTTAAGTTCAGAAACAAAGACACAAATGTATGGATGTGAGAGGTGTCTTAACAATCAGCGCTTCTGGAAACTTCCAAAAATTAAGTGGTCCTTCTGCACCTTCAGAAGAATAGATTCAGCTGGCAGATGTCCATGTACATAAAGGAATTCATCCTACTGGAGAGGGAAAGGGGTTAACATGATCCATCAAAGACTCCAGGGCTTTGGGGAGGAGAGAATATACATGCTCCAATAAGCCTTTTCTTCCCCCACAGAATTACAGAAGAGGCCAAGGTTTCATTAAAACCCCAGCTGGAAATGGTAATTCAGCACCACCTGTCACAGCCCTGTGGGCACCCCCAGGCCCTGGCTGACCTGCCCAGCCTCAGCTGCTGCCTCCACAGCCCACTCTGCCCCAGGAGCCCCAGTGAAGCCCAAGCTTCTGTTCCCAGACCTGCCTGCCTCCAGTCCTGCACTCATCTCCTCAGCCCTCTGGTATTTGTACTATTCTCCCCAGGCCTGTCTCCACCTCATATCCTTTTTGATCCCCACTGGAGCCCCCGGACAGGCCCAAGCTGTGGGTGATCATTTCATCCCCCAGGCACATGGTGTGACTCTTAGGGCTGTCCTGTGCAGGGCTAAGAGTTGGACTCTCTGATCCTTGTGGATCCCTTCCAACGCTGCATATTCTGTGATTATGGAATTTTCCACGTCTGGGACTGCTGATGGGTCCTACTACCAGCCCCCAGCTTTGCCACGCTGATGAGGCTCCATGGCACCAGGTGTCCTGCACCAGGTGAGCACTGCCTGTGCTGGAGGCACCCTCACCAAGAAGCCCTGCTCATGCTGCTCCCAAGTGCTGCCATTTAACAGCAGCAGACAAAAATATTTCACAAGAGAAAACCACTATTTTTAACAAAGTATTTGTTACTGTTTTAGGACCACCTAGTCCAAATTCAACTCTTAATAAAGAGCAGTGTACCAAAAAATAGTCTTCAAAGTTTTCTCCAGTCTCTAAACAGAGAAAACTGAGTTCCAATGTGGTGTTGGTACTAAAAATTGACATAACCAGACTAGTAAGGCAAACCTCATAAAATCAGCACAGTCAAATCACAGTGGTTAATACATTCTCTGTATTAATTCACTCACTTTGTTCATTACATTTTTATATTTTCCAAAACTACTGAGCACTGCTGCCTTTTAAAGCTATGCTTTGTTTTTCAAACCCAGACCAATATGCAAAAAAAAATCATCTACAATACACAGCTGGAGAGGCTGGGAAGGGGGAAGGGGAAGAGAAAGACAGGAAAGCCTAAGAATCTGTATTTCAGGAGAGGAAAGCAGGCAATATAACACAGATTGAGACAACAGTTAATTTAGATGTCTTATATAATTAACTTGTTTGAGGCTTTAAGGATGCTTTGGCCTTATCAAGTCATATTTGACTTTCTTCTCCAAGGAACAGATATGTTTTTGTGATTTACAGTATTTTTTTTATATTGTCTTATGGTAGAAAATAGGTATTTAATTGACCTAAGCACAGCAAGAACTACTATGCCACGTAGTTTTTGTTTGTCAGCTATCAGGTTCAACAGAAAAGGTTTTCTGAAAGTAACTTCTTAGGAGATGTTAACAATCTGCAGTTTGATCAATTTTTTGGGAAGTAATTTTTGGAAAGTAATTTTTTCAAAACCCAGTAAAAAAATACATCTGTTCAAAATATATTAAAAAAAGTTTCAAATGGCTGCTACCCACATCAGTCACCTAATGCTAAGTGTATGTACCCTACAGTACCCTTTAATTAACCTCTGTAATTAAAGTAGTAATAATCTCATATTTGAAATAATTCGAAATAATTTTTAATTTTCCTGTCTTGAATTCATTACTGTACATCAAAAGACATGAACAAAACCATAGCTCAGTTAGCTTAAAACCTTGTAAATATTTACAACTAGAAAGGTATTATAACATTACACTGTGATAAATATTAATGGTAATGGAAAATTTTTATCATCTGAAAGTCAGACACAGCCAAATGTAAAAAAAATTGTTTTAACCATGAAAAAGATTTTGATGGACACAAACAAGATGTTCACTGAAAAGAAAGTAAGGTAAAGAATTTAGAAAACTTTAAGTAACTACACCAAAGAGCTTATTTCTAGACTTCAAAACCAATCAATGAACAAAAATGCAGTTTAAAAAGGTATTATAATTCAGCAAATTGACAAAATGTCACTCATATATTTATCAGAAGTCAGAGGAAGAAAAAGTAACCCCACTGAGCCTTGAACTGGTATTCTGACCTAAACAGCACACTAAGTTTTGCAGCAATTATGAAAGCCACATTACTAAAAGACAATAAAGTAAGAAAGAAAATAGTATCAAAACTCCTCGATGAAATGATTATGAACATGCTAATCTGAACTCAGAACTGAAATACGGTACTTTTTTTTTTCATTCTAGGCAGTAAGTTCACACCTACGTGTGGGATGCCCAGAGCAATGCATTTTAAATTTAACCACTAGGGAAATTACTACATAAGTTGGAAATGATGGGAAAATCAGAAGAGAACTCGTGTGATTTTTGTTGTTGCTGCTTTCTTTTTTTTTTAATAAATTGACAAAATGGAAAGATACCAACTGGCCCTGATAAAAGAAAAGCAGCAAGGGAAGGAAGATTAAAATATAATTCCTCAAAGTAGGAGTACAGAACAGAAAAATACTTGTAGTCTTATGGGGAAATGGGCATCCAGAGTTGATTGACAGGAGAGAGTAGCTTGTTCAAACGAATATAAGAATGAAATATTAGAGAAGCAAGACAGAAGTCACTGTATCTAATTTAGCCATTAATAAATCTGGGCTGACAATCACATCAGACAGATCTCAACAATGTTTACAGATCACAATGAATTACTAACAATATTCTGGAACTACCATATTAGAAATCAAAAAAACACGGGGGGGGGGGGGGAACCTTATAAATGCTCTTTTCTTCTCATAACTGAATATGCAAGGATTTATTTTTCAAAATGAATGTAATTTAGCATCTTAAACTATTTAAAAGTGGTCATCCTGCCTCCTTCTGTGTAGCTTAGGAGTAGTACACTAGACCTGCAGAAAGAGATAAAAGGAATTCCTCCACAATACTGAATGTTTTCTAAGTTTGGCAGATTCTTACCCTGTATTGATGGAAATTATTTCTATCAGCGGATTCTTCCTAATCTTTGGCAAATCCAATCGTGCTCCCCCCAAACGTTTTCCATTATCCTTTTTCTGACCCAGCAGTCTCACAGAATGACCTTCAAATTAAACAAAACAAACAAACAAACAAAAAAAGCAGTCATTACAAAGAACAAGTTGTTTTGATTTGCTCTTCTTCAGAAATAGTGTTTATATTTCAAAGACTGAAAATGAGAATGAGATATAATAATATGTTTCCACCATCTGGAGCATTTAAAAAGAGACACTGACAGGTAAAATAAATTATCTCAAAATGAGCAAATTATTTAATCCAATTATCTTTTCACACTTGCAGTTTCTGTTTTATATGATTAAAATTATCTAAGCAGTCTTATTTTCAGATTCTCTCGCAAATAACAACATAGCAATAATATTTAAATGAGTTGTATGGCAGGATCAAAAGGTTCTTCCCAAAAAATTTCATTCAAACTTAAATTAGTAGGTAATAAAAAGCTAAATACTTTTTAGCTTATTATATGGAGAACTAACACATTTCAAGGTTACCTGACTGTAAGTCTGAAAGTGCTTCAAAGCCTATCCTCCCATGTCCATGGCTAAGCTGACTACCACGATTTACACATATTCCTCCCACCTCCAGGACAACTGCAGGTCAGAAAACTGCCTCACAACTACTTTCCTAAAGCCATTAATATTCAGAGAGTAAAATACAAATAATTTCACCAATTGCCTACAACAATCAATCAATCATACCACAACAAGTCCTGTATTTAAAGAGCACAAATGACAGGGTTTGCTGATATTTTGAAGCAAGAACTAGCAATGAAAAATCAAAACAATTGCATAAGGTAGTCTAAAGTGTTCCCAAGTTATCAGTGTAAGACTTGTATCATTTACTCCACAAAGCCTAGAACAGGCAGGTGAGAGACAGCAAATGGAAGCTAATTGTAGATACCTGAATAGAGTTGGAAAAAGACAACTCAAGCTGCCACGAAGAGAAAGCGTATATGTGTTTAACTTGGAAAACTCTGTGATAGTAAAACCTACAGCTTCAATCTCTCAAGTATTTCAGGGAAGTAAAAACCTAACCCTAAAATAAAAAACCTAAAATGCATGAAACTATAAAGTACAAGTTGAGCTACATCCAGCACAGCATAGCCTATGAACAATTCAAATCAATTAAAAGCTGTGTTGCAACAAAGCTCCTAACTTGTGTTACCAACACCTATTTAAAAAATTAATTCCTTCATCAGTCAAAGCCTTTCTTCACTGTCTGTTTTGAGGAGTCATAAATTAATTTTTGAATAATGTGGCATTCACGCTCTTAATTTATTTCCTTGACATGGCAACAACAGCCTGGAAAAACTCCAACTACTTCTAGAATAACATCTTCCTCAAGTGTTTTAAAGATACATAAAAATTCTGTATCAAAAATGTGACTCAATGAACAAGTGAGCAGGACTGACCTGATAGCATAAAGGTCAAAACCAATAGGACACATAATGGTTAATACTGAGAAGTCATCATAATGTCGACAAGAAACAAAAGGCATTAATTCTGCATTTGCATTTGACAAAAAATTCATTACATCCTGTGGTGAATTTAGTAATACGATGCTTGTGCTACTAGCATTTGTTCAATTACTCACTTCTACCTTTTCCTGAGAATAACAGCAATATCCTTGACTTACAATATCATCAGTTATTTTCTAATCTAATACTTTTTATTTTAAATTTACTTGTATAACAAAAGTGAGGGCCTTAAACCAGAAACAGAGAACATTCCTTTTTATATTTCTTAATGCTTTGGTTTATTTAGAATAAACCAGTTTATAAATTTTAAAAATATTCAGCTACATTGCTATATTAAAGGTGTATTTGGACTTCTGGCTGAAAACACAGTGGAACTATTCTCACAGTAGTCTTAAAACAATCAGGCTTAACAACAACAAGTTACCCAAAATTTAAAATTCACACAATTAGAATTGTGGTCAAGCCACCATTCTTAGGTTTAAAAAGCAAAATGAAAACAACAAACCACAAAATCAACCTGCCCCCCTCCCCAAGTAATATCTCAGAGTGCAGAATTAGGGAGGCCTCATCTCCTCAGAGCACAGACCCTCACAAGGAGAAGCCATCTGTGTTCCTGCTCTCTAACAGGAATTTAGCTCATGCTCTCTCATATTCAGAGCATTACTCAAACAGGCAACCACCCCCAAAAACACCCCATAAGATTAGACCAATCTACACATAGACTATAACTTATAACTTATAAGTCTTATTCTTAAGACTGAGCTGCTTCTATTGTCAGAGACTTCCTTTATGCAGGAAAGAAACTCCAGCTCTGTGACCATCTCCCATGTGATCCAGTGAATGCTAACACCCACTCCAACCCTGAGCCTGAGCTCAGGAAATCTATGGCCTGGCAATCAAATAGATTCTAACATAAAATACACTTCCCATATTCCTCCTGAATGACACTGAAGTTCGAATTATGAGGCTTGTGAGATCTGTGGGGTACCCAAGAATAACAACATCCCTCTACTTTTCAGTCCAGACATCAGAGGCTAAAAAAAATGCCCCTAGTGAGAGATGACTTTTAGCAGAGTTAGTTTAATGCTTCCAGAAAGCAAGCAGCACATGCACATCCAACTACTGAGACTTATGTGGCAGGCACACTTAATTATTTTTCCTAGGAGGTAAAACCTCTCAATTACAGTATTCTTGACCTTAAATCCTTTTTCCCCTACTCCATCCAAGGACTATTTTGTTTCATTTTAAGTAATCACTAAAGCATCTGTTTACAGAATGGCTACTATTAATAAAACATGCTTGATAAACACTGAATCATACTTTTTCACATGCTGTAAATCTTTTTTTCCTCATACTTTTTTCAAGAAAACTTAAAAATAAATATTTTGCCATCTTCAACTAGGAAAAGGCTAAATCATTTTTTTTAGATTGTCTAACCAGCATTATTAAGCCCAACAAGAAAGTTCAACAGAAAAAGTAGTAATTTTAAATCTCATTCATGACCTCCTTTCAAAGCTTAGAATGGGACAAAACACTGCAATTAAGCTTTACTTCTAAAGTATTTTATCTGATTGAGTTACCTTCCCTCTGACTTTACAGGTTGCATAACTTACCTAAGCAAACAGGTGTCCCAAACTTAAATGGAGTCTGTCTTTTCATGTTTCTTTCTTTTTTTTTAAAAGTTTTTTACAACATTTTTGAAAACTGAATTAATCTCAAGTCTCTTACCATAATGATGAGTGCTCCATCTCAGATATCAAACAAACACCACTCCTTTTTTGAGGGCTCACTCTACAATGCAAGCTTTGAAACACAGCTTAAAGACGAACAGACCTAGTCAGGTTAGATAGGAAAGCCTAAATGATCTAGGCCTATTAACTGCTTCTGCTATAAAAATAACTTTTCTACTTCCACACAGTCTAGCAGCAGATAAAGTTCCATTAAGAAAAAACAAAACAAAACCTGAAAAAGTTAATTAGTGGTTTAGGTCATGCTTTTCACTAATTAGTAGATAATTAATACAGATTACAACATAACAGAAATTCTAACCAAGTCCAGCAATGACACTTGCAGAGCAGAATCACTCACAGTAAGTGCAAATGAAATCAAGCAAGGAACAATTTGAAATGAATCAGAGCTCTCTAGTTTTCAGAACTGTTTAGTATGAAACTCATCTTTACACAGAAGTCAGTAGATGTAATTCACATTACTTGACACTCTCTGCAAGAAGGATGAGGGTGGGATGAATTAATCAGGATATTAAATCCTACTGTTAGTTTAAAAGAGGGCATTTAAATGTGTCTAGTTTGATAATTCAGTATGCAAAATGAAAATATTTTCAAGGTATTTATTTTCACTTGTTAAAAAGGACACAAAGAAGTAGCACAGTTTTAATAGCATGTACACATATCTTTAATCATAAATTTATGGGCTTCAGGATTGATGAAGAAGGCCCAATCTTGAAATACAAATATATGAAGAGAACACGTAATGGAATTTCATTCTCATAAGATTATAGCATTAAATGTCCTGTGAACCTCAGGCTACCATCAGATCCCTGTGACCTAGAACCACAGAAGCATGCTAACAATATTGGAGCAAACAGATTCAAACAGGACTGGTACTTTCCTAGTTTATTACAAGAGTAAGTCAGGCTTAGTAAATTTTAGTAAACTTTACGTGGCTATCAGCATCATAGCAGATACTAGTAGATCTATGTTTTAATAGTCAGCTTCACTCTGTCCATAGGCTGGCACACCTCAAGAACTGCTGGGAAATTATATCTGCTTGAAAGATGGAAGAGGGCAATCACTGAGGGTCCCTCTCCATCCCTGCACACCCCACTGGAGCTATACAGTGTGACTCTGAAACAAAGCTCCCAGCCAGACACAGATTTCTTAGCTATTAGCTTCCAAGTACAGTACAGATACTCAAGCAGATCAAAACCATGATTTTACAGAAAATCCTCAAAGACGCAGGAAACCCCAGCCTTGGCAGTAACAATTTCTATTGTTTTCTGCATCTTCTATTACCCATTTTTTCCCTTTCCCAGTTACATCACTATGCTTAGAGGTTATTCACCATTTCCTGAAAGATGCTTTTTTCCTCACAGCACAGCTGCCAATGCGCTGTTCTGCATTTCTCAGATGTCTCTCACCAACCTGTCTGATCTTCACCAGCATCTTTAGGGAACAAGACTAAGCACTATTTCATGTACTCTTGCACACATTTCCTTCCACCAGTGTTTGGTTCTTAATGAATAGAGAGCTTCCTTTCCTCAAGGTTAGCACTGGAAAAAATAGCACATTGGAGCAGTGTAGCTAAGGAAAGAAAGGTAAAAGCATTATTAAAGGAAAACAAAGTAATAAATTTCTTCAAAGAAAAACTGAAGGAAGAGGTGTAAAGAAGAACCAAAAGCAGTAATAAAGACTGAAAGAAGCATCAAGCAAGGGCAGACCATAAGCTCCTCTCCCATCTTTTCTCCCTGCCCTGCAGCACAAACATGCTGTCCCACAGCAGACATGACTGATTTCAAAGGAATTCCCAAGCTTCCCAGAGCAAACACGTGCTGTCAGGCACACACAAGTGCAAGAACAAGGACACTGATCGGTTTAGAACTCTGCTGTGTGGATGTTCCCACCCAAACCGACCCCAACTGGCCAGCAGCACATTGGCATCCCTGAATGTCATCAGTGGCATTTCCTGTCTAAAGTAAATTCAGGGAGCCAAACCTAACTGCAAGGTATGTGCCCTGCTCCTGACCAAGCAACTAATATAAATTATTCCTCTTCTAGGTCTGCGAAGATGGGAATGTTCTGCAACAGTAAAACTCTCTCATCTGGTGTAGGCAGGAACAAGGAATAATTCAGACTAATGCTGTCAGAGTTACTGATGTTTACTTGTGTGTCAATGCACCATGCCTTGGACCAGGCATCCAGTCCCATTAGGATGCTGATAGCAGGTGGTATGTTTGATCCAGTCTCTGCACTTTGAACTCTTTCATAAAAAGATTGCTTTCCACCCTATACCGAATCAAAAAGCTTCATAGAAATGTGCAGGCATTACTAAGCATACAGCACGTTTGTAACTAGCTTGAAATACAGAGAACTACTAAGTGTTACACTTGGAATTAGCATCCAACAATAATACTGCTCTGGAAGACTGTGGAATGTGAGTGTCACACCAGTGAAGACAGGAGCTTTTAAAAATTCATTTAATCTAATTTCAGAAGCAATATATTCAGTAGAAAAGGTCTGCAGGTGTCCCATATTGCTAAAATTCACACACCAGTTTCTCTCCATTAAACATGCAACACCTCTTTTTTCTTGGCACGTCTCCAGTGTATGACTCAATCATAACAATATCTGTAAGCACTAAAACTGTACTGTACAAGAAATCATGCAGAAAAACAGATAACTATTAACACGGAATTACTGTCCATGTAAAAATTTCACCAAGTTAAATTAAGAATATAAGCATTCAAGAACATTTTTGACACGCCCATAGTATTTTCCTCTCACAGCAAAAGCACTCGAAATGCCCTATTTATTTAAGGCACTATTGCTTTCTTTTCAGGATTCAATAGCTTCACCCTACTTATTCTGAGATCATGCAATGTTATTGTCTTTCTGAAAAAAGTGCCTGAACGTTAAATCTCCTGTGAGCTCAAAATGCCAGCCACAATTCCACAGCTCAGAAGGACAATGCTAAGAATCGACTACAGGAAGTGTTCCCCTGACCCTCTGTCCTCACCTCTCTGTGAAGAAATGCATTTGATTAGGATCAAAGGTTCTGCTCAAAACCTCAGGAGATCCTAGAAGGGAAACTTCCAAGGGAAAAGACGTTTTGAATCAGATAAAACAGGCTGCATTATGAGGAAGGGATATGCTGAAAGCAGGATTGTCAGAGCCAGATGCAGCAGCAGAAGTAACTTACCTAATGTTCTAGGGTGTGCAGGCTGAACACAACAAATTTAGCCTTAAAGTGAAACTGAGGTGAACTTCTCACTGTATGCAAAATCACGAGGTACTCTTTACATTTACCAGCCACGAGGATTGTCTAACAGAGCTAAATCCAGGTGAGTCTATCCAATGTGAACAGGACAGAAAAATAGGGATGCTCTAAGATACTCATTCACTCCAAGTGTGGAAAAGAGCACATATGAGTCTGGAAGAAAAGGCACCTTTTCCATGCACATCACAGGCTCATTTAACAAGGAGCAGTCACAATTGTGCTACTGAGATTTTCAATGTTTCCACCCAGTTGCTTGTTTTCTTCTTCTGTGGTACTATTTATTCAGTTTCTGTGAGCTACTAACAAAATAAGGTCATAACAATGACAGTCATAATAGGGATAGTCAATTCTATCATATTTATAAATTAAATCAATGAGATAACTGCACTGAGAAAAATAATTACAAAACCTATCTAACGTCCTGGATCATCTCACACACCTATTAGTTCCTGCACTGCAAAAAAAAAAAAGTCCAGACATAGCAAAAACAGCAATAAACTTTCTTGTAAGAGCAAAAACTAGCTGATGGTAGCAGAAACCTCTTGCCCCAGCAGGGACGATTTTAATGTTGAGCCACATCATTATTGATATTTTATAAAAGCAATTAAAATCTGCCTTTGCAGAAATAGTTTCTCTCCAATTACTGTACATTTCTCATCATGCTCTCCATTTTTATTTAAATTACAGTTTACAAAGCTTAACTCTCTGAACTGATAATGTCACAGATCATGGAATTGCTATTTGGAACTCCCCAGTACCCTTCAGTACATTACACTTTAAGTAAGCAGTCAGAAAGGGGCAATCAAAACACAACCTGATGCTCTCACTATGAAGCATCTGGCTGCATGAAAAAACCTTCATTTGAAAACCATACAGTGGGACACCTCCCAGCCAGGTCCTTTATAAGCCAGTGCTTGTTGTCAGAGTAGTTCTTAAATAACAGAAGGGGGAAAAAAAGCTACTTGTTTGAGTAACGACACTCTTCCTACCTACAATGCTTTGATGACAACAAAAAATTTATGATTTTGTTAAAGTAGGAATATCTCCAAAATTTCCAATCCAGGGCAGACAAAGCAGGGACAGGTGACATGTACTGCATTATGCCATTAACCTCAGTGATTGATACATACAAATAAGTGATGGGTGAATCTTTTAATCACAGCCATGGGCTCAAGTTACTGACTCACTGTAGCTCTGAAAACATGATTTCAGTCCTATCCAACTTCCTTGAGTCTGTCAAACACAGCCCCTGGCACAAGTTCATAGAATCAGAGAATTCTTAGTTAAGGGCTTGGAATGGACCTTAAAGATCATCTAGTCCCAACCTCGGTGCCATGGGCAGGTACATCTCCCATTAGACCAGTTGCTCAAGGCCTTATCCAGCCTGCCTCAACACAGTTTTTCCAGTTAGTGCCTTTACTATTCCACAATCTCAGTTTAAAAGACAGTTCTGCCTCCTAGAAGCTGCATTAGAGACGTGGTGCTGCTCCCGGGGTGTGTGCAGGGGGCTCTGCGAGGAGAGGCCGGGGCTGCCAAGCGCCAGATTCAGCTGGCTCCAAAAGCCACAGGGGAGCTCCACAGGTATAAGAAAGGGAAAAACACTGCCTAGCAGCGAGGAAAGAAGTGGAGGGAAAGCCCTGGGAGCAGCAAGGTGAGAAGAGGAGGAGGACGAGCTGCGAGCGCCCCACTGGACGCCCCTGCAGCCACTGGAGAAGAGCAGAGGGAAGTAGATCGTGCTCCTGCGCTGGAGCAGGAGCCTGGAGCAGGGATCCTGGCAGTGACTGCACGAAGCCTGGGGGGACCCACACGGGAGCAGCCTGTTCCTGAAGGGCTGCCCCCCCGGAGTAGTGCTTGGATCCCCAGAGCCCAGGGGAACGCCCCAGGCTGGAGCAGTGTGGGGAAGCAGAGTCAGCACAGAGGGGCTGTGCCGGGCTGACCACAGCCTCCACTCCCATCCCTCTGCACCGCTCAGAGGGAGGAGATGCAGCAGTCTGGGAGGAGAGAATGAAGCTCAGCATGGGAAGAAGAGGGGTGGGGGAAGGTAGTTTCTCACCACTCTATTCTATTTTTAATTGGCAATAAATTAAATTAATTTTCTTCAAGTCGAGTCTGTTTTCCCCATGATGGTAACTGGTAAGTGATCTTCCTGTCCTTATCATGACCCAAGAGTTATCCCATCTTATTTTCTCCACTGCCCTCGTGAGGAGTGAGAGAGAGAAAGCAGCTGGGTGGGGGACTGGCAGCCAAACAAGGTCAACCCACCACACACTGAAATAAATAAAACAACCCACCCAAAACTGCCCCCCCTCACCTCCCCTTTCTATGTCCTTTCAAAGGAGATACAAACAGAAACAGAGACTTGATGAGGCCACTACCCTCCCTCTGACCCTCCTTAAGCTGCACTTTGGCACAAACAGTCAGTTTCCTGACTGGGAGCCAAATAATACTTTTCCTCAAATAGGAACTCCTGACTCTCCAATTTTTATTCTTCATTTGGCCTGTCATCAGCTTCTGAAGTCAAGGCTACTCTTCCCACAGTCACAGAAATTGAAGTGAGGCTATTTTATCTTCTGTTACCAGCAGATTGTAGTGCAATCAAGCCGTACATACAAATACTATTTAACATTCTGGCATTCATTCATATATATATATATATGTATATATATATATGTATATATATATATATATACACACACACACATTCTCAGGTGGACAATCCAGTATAAATTCCACACTTTAGCCTACATACAATATAGGTAGAGTTTATCTCATTTTCATACAGACAGTATCATGAATCCTTAACTGCTAACCACATGAGGACAATTAAGCAGTTTAGCAAATAATGGTCAATGTTTAAACTGGGAATGGATGAACAACTTCACTGGACAGGTCAACGTGACTGAAACTGAGAAAGGTTATGTTAAGTATAAAGGGCTCAACCCTGAAGTAATTTCCTTTGGTTGTTTTTTATAATCAGGTCTAATGACCCATTGTAAAACTATGTTTTGTGAAAGCATTAGACACACACAATATGGACTAAACTCAGTTCAACCTATGTCCCTCATCTCCCTAAGGCCTAAGCTAAAAGCAGACTGTACACAAATACTCTGGTCCCACGCCTCCCACCCCCACAAACACTTAATAATATGGGATTTGAGAACAAGTCTAGAAAGGAAGGGGGAAAAACCTAAATCTCTGAAGACCTAAATTCAAAGCCAGAAAAGAGGAATTTCTCCATTTAGTTAACATTTCTCCTTTAAAATACAGAACAAATGTATTCTCTTGCCTACTGTGGCTGTTTATAGCCAAGGTTGTATACACTCAGAGGCTTTTTTCAAAGACAGATTTTAGAGTGATTCATAAAAAGCTGACTTAAGCAGTCACCATAAAGGCATTCTACAGTTCCCACTAAAGACAATCTTCAGCTTATTGGAGCATACTACAGAAACTGATCATCCCAAGTAACTTATATTCTATACAACAACTCTACTGAGTGATGGAACACACGTCAATTACAGGCCTGTTTTCACCTAGCTCACAGACACCACAACTCCTTAGCAATACTTTCCTAATATTCTATGTCATCAGAATACCCTACTGGAAAACTAAGCACATGAGTGGGAATGGTTCCCTAATGTTGTAAAAATTGCTGTAATCCAGACTGGGTAATGTGCAGATGAAGCAAGGTTTACTAAACTGTTAAATCAGAACCCTGCATGACAAAACCCTTCTGTTTATCAGGAACACTGAGAGCCACACTGGCTACACAGTTGTGGCCATCACTTGGAGAAGCTCAGTTCTGAGACTGTGAATGAATTGTCTAGTTCCTCACAGGCAGAATAGAGGTTTCAGATTATAAATTACCATATCATATGAAAAGTACGTGAAGATGCCTCTAGTTAAAATTTATCTTGGGACACAGTATAAATATTAATTAGACATGACCTGCATACAAATACTGCACTGCTATTGAAGATTGCTTCTGGAAGTGACAATTTACCTGCTAATTAGGAAATTTCAAAGATTCAATTCAACGCTTGTGATAAAAGTTAGGATGGCATAAAAATGAGAAATCACTGAGCCTCTTAAAAGTCTCTCTCTCTTTCAGCTGTCAGTGCAACAACAAACATGCAAATCTTTTCCATTTTCTGATGAAGCAGAATAAAAAGATAAAGTCACATAAAAAGTGTTTATCAGAATTATCTTGATGGAGAGTTGGGAACTAACAATTACACTGTCTTCACACATAGGTGGTAAAGACCACCACAAAGATATATTTCTTGAAACTACCATCTCTTGACCTAGCAGAATGGCATTGTTCTGAAAAGATCTTCCTGACAATGCCCTTAAGACTGAGAAATAAAGCTAGAAGAAACACTTTCATATTTCATACAAAGAGTTCTGAATAATTCCAAGAAATCAATTTTCTTTGGGAGTACAGCAAGCTTTCAACCAAATCCAGCCAGGAAGCCATTTTAAAGAAAAACTGAAAAGATGACTATTAGGGAAAAAAAAATAAGGAAAAAAATTCTTTCTACAAACTTTCCCTTTCTGTCAACTGTGTACTACAAAATTCAAGCATCCAAGAAAAACTAAGGTACCACTTAAAAAATGGGAAGCCAGGGAAAGCTAGACTTCTAGACTTAAAACTAGCATCAGGGCAACTTGTTTCCACCTTGGAATCTGGACAGAAAATCCAGACAACTCAGTTAGGCTAACCAATCTACAGAGCTGTCCTATAGAGTGCAGACACTATGAAGTTCCACTTACTCAGTCAATTTTTTTAAGCATTCAATATATAATATTTTTTAAGCTTTCAATATATACATAACCACACTACAGGAGTACACCAACCATACAACCTTCAGTTTTTCTTAAAAAAAAAAGGTTAAGAAACTTGTGTTTTTCAGCTATGATAGATATCCAACTTAACAGTCACTGGTGTAAGCTGGCTCTGAATTCAGAATTTGTATTTACTCCCCTGTCCCACGATATCTCCATCTCCTGAAAGTATCAGCAGCTTCAAAAGCTGTTACCAATTATGCAGATTCATGAAAACAAAGGGTTACATTTCATTTGACCTTCCACTAATTTAATCTTCTACTATGTATCTACTTTATTTAATAAAATATTCTGATCAACAGTCCTGTTATATACAGTATTTTACTTCACTTGGATAATGGAAGTTCACAGTTAGACTCTTCATAAAACACAATGAAAAAGAGCTTCACATGCTTCTCCACTAGTAGATGATGCCAAAATCAATAAAATAATGCAGCTTCTTTAAGTAAATTAAAGAAATGTAAGTAAAAGCTCCTATTTTTATGGCTGGCTTTTACCAAAGTAAGCCATTATCATATGCTATGATCTCTGCCAATTTGATTCTCCTTCCAATTTTAATTTTATTGTCACAGATGGGTTAGAGTTGGAAGGGACCTCTGGAGACCACTTTGTCCAACCCTCTCACTCCAGGAGAGGCACTGAGAGCCATCCCCCACGACCATGTCCACAGTATTTGAATACAGCCAGGGATGGAGTCTCTACCACCTCCCTCGGTAACCTGAGCCTGTGCTTGGTCATCCTCACAGCCAAAATGTGTTTCCCGGTGTTTAGAGGGAACCTGCTGTGTGTTTTCGTGCCTGTTGCCTCTGGTCCTGTCTGTGGGCACCACAGAAAAGAGTCTGTCTCACTTCTCTTTGCACCCTCAGGTATTTATATACTTTGATGTGATCCCCCTCCCTGAGCCTTCTCAGGCTCTCCTATGAGGAGAAAAGATCCAGTCTGAGTCTCTTAACCATCTCTGTTTGACTCTCTCCAGCATGCCAATGTCTTTCTCAAATTGGAGAGCTGGTTTTGTTCATTTTTTCCAATAGAACTTCAGAAATCCTGTGTTCCATTACCTTTCGGGAAATCCCTAATGGAATTGGCACTATGTATGGAATTCAGCAGCTCACTTTCTCCTTCTAATTCAAATTGCTTTTAGTAAGTTAGAAAGGAACAAAAATCTTTCCAAAAATTCACACTTTTTAAAGTTTAAATGTTCATTAACGTTCCTATGAACATTATTTTCCAGCATTATATCAATGTTTAAAATGCAATCTAAAAATCCATTCAGTGAAAATCATTATTTTAACAGCTGCTACTAGATTATTTGTACTCTTATAACATTCAGTCACCATAACCTGAGTAATTATGTTATCAAAAAAGCAGTAATATCTGGAGTCAGTATAAATATTAAAAAGCCCATTTTTGTAAAGAAAGGGCATGCTGACCCAGGTTATCATCTTACTCCCTTAAGAACAAATAAAATTCAGAAAAAAGCAGATAGGGATCTGAAGTACCATTGTAAAAATCATGAAGCATCCCCATTTCCAAATTATTGTCATGGAACATCATGATGTTTCTGGGAAAACAGTTTGGCTTATTAAATAAAAAATATATACTGAAAGTATTTCTTCTCTGTATGGTAAAGTAGGTTGTATCTCCCAAAAATAGATGCCATAAGTTAAGGACAATCTGGAAAAAATTTTGGCTGGAAGTATATAAAAGTACAGGTTTCACTCCTGAAAGCATTCAAAGCAACATGAAATATGAAGGCCTTCAAACCACAAGCTCTAGAAGCTTTACACCACACTATACAATTTTATGATAGAAGCCTTTTTTTCCTTTTAAAAATTTGCACTGCTTTAAACTTTCATGCTGTAGTTGAAAAAAAAAAATCATATTCCAGCATTAAAGTTACTGACAGTGTCTTGTGGACTAGACACTTGTTTATATTTAAAGTACAGCCAATTAAACTAAACCTTGTAATTTAAAGCTTCATGGAACAGTAATTTTTATGGCCTGATAAGTAATGGAGACAAACTTAGGTAACCCAGAAGGACCCAGACAAATATATTTATTTAACAGCAAATGTTTACTGGTCAGGCTGCAGAAACAATACTGGGTTTTTTCCCTCCTTCACTGCAAAGTACGATGAGTACACACACAAACAAAGACAGAGAGAAAAAGGAATACAGTTACAAAAGAACATTAAACCAGAAGATAATTTATCTGTCCTGCTGAGAAGAGCTCAGGGAGGTAAGCCAAAACACCAGAAAAGAAGAAAATACTAGAGAACTAAACAAAAGTAAGCAGAAGGTTAACACTCAATTAAGATAGTGCAGGAGATTTATACAATACTCTACACCAACTTACACTGATGAAATGATTTCTTCAAGTCTCCTCTTGACAGAAAACATCTCTGAAATTATCACTTATACAAAGCATACATGACAAAGTATAGCACTGCCCAAACATACAGCTGGAGCACAAAGCATTAGATTGCAAATGAACACACTAGCAGCACTTCTGCTAATGCTGACATGTTACAGACCAGCTGCAATTAGTTCAAGTGTCATGCTTACCTTTAATAGTTTCCTCCACAACTTCTACTACACGATCTATCTGCTGAACCTAAAAAAAAAAAAAATCAAAAGTAGTTGTGTCAAAAAGTCAAAAGTGACTAAGTAGTCATCCACTGGACATTCTTTCATATTAACTAGTCTTTCAAGAGAGTCTTCTTCTGGATTAAGGGAGAGTAAAGAATTTTGGGCTGTGATAATATTTAATGACCATTACATAACATCAGCAACAAAGACAACAAATTTATGCTTTATTGTTACATTTGCCAGAATTCACCAATAACGGTAAATAGCTCAATTATTTCGTAATAGATGTATTAGTCTTTAAATAAAGTCAATGGGCAACACACTGTAGAGATTTTGGCATATGAAGTAGAAGGACTCAACATTAACACTGCAAAATTAAACACTCAGGAATTCTTGAAGCTGAGATTCTTTCCAGAGCTTTCATCCAAACCACCTATTCTGTGTAATTCTACTATAGATATTTACATACAATGTAGGAAAGCCAACTTGTCACACTTAAGGTAGTTTGCCATTTTTCCACAACATTCCCTTTTAAACACTGCTTCTCTAAGCTGTACATTACATGAACTAGATTTTAGTATTATTTTAGCAGTCTTTTCCTTGGAGTTTCTTTTCCAGCTTGTTTCCAAAACAAGCAGAAAAGCAGAAGTTGCAGAGGCTTCAAGAGAAGAACCTGGAACTTGGATCCCTTGTATCAAAGCCATTAAGTCTCTCTGCCCTAAACCACTGAGTTTGTCATTTCCTGTAAATACGAGATTGTGCCATCTTGTCTACTTCACATTAATTCTTCCAGTCTGTCTAATAGAAGTTAAAAAAAGCTCACCTATAGTTGGAGTCTGATTTTAAATTCCCAACTGAAGTCAGTGGGAGTCAGCTCCTTTCCTTTTCTGGGTGTTGGATCAAGTCCATGTAAAAGTATTTTTCTTTTTCTTTTTAACCTTTTCAAATGCAGCCTTTTAAAACAGGGATGTCCACCAATTCCGATTTTTTAATACAGTATATTAGTTATGAATTCTAGAAATTAAGTTATAGTGTTGCTAATATCTGCATTTTAATAATTTTATTGAAAAATAAATATATTTAAATAATTTTCTAAATTACAAGCATTCACATTATAGACATACTGACATAACTAGCAATCAACTTGTAAGGAAAGCACACATAAGCAGTCCTATGGAACACATGCATACTTACATACTTGTGTACATTTCCATTCTGGATATAGTTTTAAAAATATGACTCTAGATATTTAACACATACACTTTCTCCTAGGGATAAATAAGGGATAAATAGAAAAATTCCACTTGAGAATAGAAGTGTACACATCTAAAACTACACTACAGAGAAGGAGAAAAGTCCGTGTTATATTAGCTAAAACATTATTGCTATATGTCTCAGTGCTAGACTGTTTAAGTTCATAACCATATTAATAATTTAAAATATGAGAAATATGGGTGGTTCATAACCTGAGCCACCAATTACTTTCTGCATTGTGCATCTGAGGAATTTTTGCATTGCTCCAAATCCCCTGTTGAATAAAAACAGAAAAAAACCACCAACCATTATATTGCATCTTCATTTTATTGGATAAATTAAATTATTCTCAATATGTCTGTCAAGAAGATGGCTCTTGTAAGTAATTAAAATCATAGGTCTGAGAGATAATGAGATCTGCACCTAGAAATGGATGTTTGTTCTGCCTTACATGTTATTTCCCACATTAAATATTTTTCATTTGAAATTATTGGAAATTATTCGGCTAAAGCCCCGAGTGCTCAAGAAGAAGATGTAGAATCTACAGTCTGCAGTTATAAAGATAAAAGTATCTTAGAAAATGTGAGGTGAATCTCTAGCGAGAAGAGGGAAAGGTTTAGAACATTCTTATTTGGAAAAAAAAAAGGGGGGGGGAGAGAATGAAAAAGAAAAAACTGTATCCCTAAGCACCACATCTATATGACTTTTAAACACCTCCAGGGATGGTGAGTCAGCCATTTCCCTGAGCAGTCTGGTCCAATGCATGACCACCCTTTACATAAATAAATTTTTCCTAAGATGTATATGAACACCCTAGGAGTGAGCATACATACCTATATATAGCTACTTGAAGTAAAACAATCTTTTTTTCTCATCTAGGATAAACCCTACACATTGATTCTCATTGACATAGTTAAGAAACAAAATGGTCACTTGCATAGATAAAATCATCTATTTTAGGTAATTAGAACATGCTATTTATAATCCTGAAGATTTTAACTCCAGTTCACCAATTCTGTTTCATCTCACCTTGTTTAGGGATCTCTGCCAAATGCTAGATGTTAAAAGACTACTCAGCCTATCCCCTCTCTAAAGCCAGTCAAAGAGAAATACATGGCTTCAAAAAGCTCTTCTAAAAATCTAAATTATTTTAGAGATAATTATCTTCATTGGCCATAAAGAGAGCTGAGCAAAACAGACTCTCAAATTACAGCACTTAGGCAAGGTAAATCTAGGGCTTAATACATAACTTCAAAAGACATGTGACTAGCCACCCTGGCTTCAGAGGGATAACATCTGTGTTCAAGACCTTTGCTGACAATACTGACCATAGTAACAGGCATTATTCTGGTTTAGGAATGTATTCTGAGAGGAGGATCTACACCAACTTTAAAGGGAAGGAGACTACCCCAGAGAAGCACATAAACAACTGAAGGATAATTCTTTGATTTATAGGATGGTACATAACTGCTGTAGAAATGAACATTTTCTATTTGCACATCCAATTTTCAGTTTAAAAGCAGGTGCTTAACTGACACTCTTTTTTGACTTTCCAGGTTCAAATGTCCTGTCTATTCTGAATATCAACATGGGGATTCAAGAGCTAGAGCTGACCAGCTAAGATTTGTATTAAATGATTCTTAGCCGTAAGTTACAGAAGAACAGTGTCTACCTGTTCCCAGGTTTACAGCATGCTTTCCAAGAACTTCTGCTAATTCATATAATTCAGAGTAAAATTCCATCAGATTTGACTTTCATGAAGTACATACTGGATATTTGCATTTATGCAAGGCTCTGTTTTAAGGTCAGCAGACAGGTTTGCAATCTTGAATGCAATCTGGCCTTATAAACACTGCAAGGTAGGCAAGTATCACTATCTCTGTTTTGCAAACATCATCGAAACTTTAATGAACTGAACCACAGAAATACCAAACAACTTATCTTCCTCATTTATGAGGCCAAGGCAGTAGGGATGTACTTGGCATCTTGGTAATGTTCCAGTGATTTCCTTTCACAATGGAACTGCTAAGGCTCCACTCACTGGAGCATTTTACAAATGAAGGAATAAGGTACATTAAACTTAAAAGTGTATGCCAATTACAGAAATGTAGAAATAAAGTGCCTGTTTTTTGTAATGCACTTAGCATTTTTTTATGCTGCACCATCTATTTTATAGCACTGCTCCTAGTGTTATGTGCTGCTGCTGGGAGTGTTCAGCACTCCCACTAATCACATTCCAGAGCTTCAAACTGGATATGAAAAGAAGCTTGCCTTATACAGTAAAACAGCCAGGGGAAAGGGTTAGTTGGAGGTCAGGAGGATGCAAGGAGCCTTGGCAGAGGGCTTTTCATGGCTATGTATTTCTCCTGGAAGCAGTGGCTTCAGGCTCACCTTGGCCAAAGAGCCTGCAATACCCTACCATGCATGGGACCTTCTGACTGAGAGAGCAGCAGCAAAGAGGGGTTACAGCCTTCCAGAGTAGCAACACTGGACTGGCTGTGTGGGTGTGTGAAGATGAAAGAATAGGCTGAAAATCCTCCCTTGGGTGATGGGTGTATGGCAGAAGGTCTTTGATGCTAGATGTTATACTGGGAAAGATGGAGAAGGAAGGAGAATTGGAGTTCTCATTCAGGATTCACTCACCTGTGTGTGCCTTTAATGGAACACATATGTGGGTTAGGCCCCATGCTTTCAGTCTGCACAGCAAGTTTGATGATTTCAAAGTACAGATACATTGGGCCTTGTGAAGCCTCTTAAGACCTATAACCCTCCAGCAACCTGACCAGAAGTTCCAACACACAGCATCATTTGGAAATCAAGCACCTTAAAACTCCAGAAAATGTCAATTAAATAAGATATCCCATTCCAATGGCTCAACTATCACTGGGAGTAAGGGTTTTGCATGTTCTTGTATGCAGCTCAGAAAGTGAGGAAACACTACAATTACCTGCATCCATTCACAAGTCTCAGAACATAACCTGTTGGCTAAATCTTTCATTCCCCCTTGTCCCTCCTTCTCCTTCCCTATAATCCCCTCAAAACAATCAGCACAGTCACACATCGTACTCTTCAGCAACTAAAAATGAAAAATGAGGGATAACTCTACATAGGAGAGTTGATGTCTCTGTGTGAACTTTACATGCACTTGAGTTTGAAGTGAGTACACCACAAACACAAAGCAGTAAGCTTTGGAAACCACCTGAGGATTTCTGGCTGTGAATCTCTGTAATGCATCATTTTGTGTTTCAGGTACTTTACGCCCTTGGCAGGTTTATTACTGCCTAGAATTTTCTCATTCCAGAAAAGAGCTCCTTCACCTTGTCATGTGACATTATGGTTTGCCTTATACACAGCCTGCAGCAACGCCTCAACCCATATTACGTTTATAAAGTAGCGACTACTTTAAAGAAACACAAAAACACAGTAACATCACAAATGGTGAGAAGGATATGAAGTTGCCCTTCCTTTCCTTATGCCCAAATTAGGCAGTAAATAAGGAACAATGGTAGTCCAGTCCTGTATTTTTCAAATGCAGATCAAAACAAGCTCTGATTTACTAGAATTTCTCTGGTAGTTACAACACAACTTCCTCCTCCATCCTAACAAGAGGAGCAGAAGAAACTCTGACACACTGCCTTTAGAAAGCCACCCCAAGGGAGTTATAATTGCTGGTAAATAAACACATTCTCAGACAACACGGTCCTTTAAAATAAATATTGAAAAAGAGAAATAAAAAGGGGTGGGGGGAAGAAAACAGCAGAACTTATATAAACAACAATAAATCAACTATATCTCTCAGCCAAGTTGAAGATGAGACCAACGTGGTATTAAAGAAAGATTTCCAAAACTGTACCCTTAATGTTAAAATTTTAAAGTAGAATCAATATCCTATTGCCAACAAAACATTTTATGTTTCTCAATTCTGCAAAAACTGCCTTTCAGAAATATTTTGCAACAGTAAGATAACAAGTCTTGTTCTTTTAATACAGTCATTCTCTCACACACAGTCTTTTGTAAAATGAGAAAAAAATCGTAAATGTACAAACTGAAAACATGGACAATATGTGCTCTTAGCCTTGTTTTTGTTAATAATTTTGCCTCAAGTTTAAGACCTTTCTGAGCTGAGGGATCTCTTATTTAAAGCACAGTAAATTTTACCACAGCAATGACAGCTAAATGAGTGTCCTTATTGCAAATATTTTTTCACTAAACAGTGGTTCTAGGTACTCAAATTAAGATGACGAGAAGAGGTTGATTTTTCAGAAATTACATGTTACCTAAAAGAAAATTTTTAAAAAGAGGGGAAGAAATGTTTAAAAAAAAAAAAATCAAACTTCCCAATTTTAATAGGTTAAATTTATCAAAACTGAAATATCAAATTACAGTCTTGGTCAAAGGATAGTGATCTGCTAATTTCTTTCCCCTCTGTGTACATATGTGTAGGTATTATACTCACTACAACAACCAATTATGGAGCAATAACTATGTGGCCTCTGAGCAAAGAGGAAGTCCATTCACCCATTTTACTTTTTCCTTTTCCAAAGGTGATTCAATGATATAGTAGTACCACATCCCCAAGAATACTGAAAACACTTTATTACTGAAGTCAAAGCTCTGTGGTTTCATTTTCAAGGTAAAGCTTGGTAACTGTTTAACAAGTCAGTCACCAGTGGATTTAACTCTTCAGACTGCCTCGAATTTAAACAAAATAATCATTGCTATTTTCCATTCTACTTAATAGTGTGAAGTAAAAAAACAACCACCTAACCCTTAGCTGTGTCTGTGTAATTCATATGCTCTAGTCCCCTACACTTCTTCCACTGATTTTAACAAAGGTCTTAAGGCTTGTCTTCAAGCAAATAAACTGTGATATTTTTAAGAAAATGGTAATTGACACCTTCATCCTGGATGAAGCCTGGAAATTTTCAGGCATCAAAGGGCACTGGATGTCAGCTCCAACAACAGCATCCTTTTCTTTCTCTCCTCATGCCACAGCCAAATCAAATCACCCTCGACTGAAGGAAGGTTTAAATGTTGTATAATGCAAAAAGATGGACAGGAGGAGGACATGGCAGGAAGTTTCACTGCTGCTTTTTCCAAGAGAAAGGCAACAGAGTCTAGATATTGACATCGACCTAAGGCAAACATTTATGAAAATCTTTTATTTCTAAAGATACATACCCCTATAATACTCAAGCCTTTCAGGTACTCCTGGCGAGGTTGGGCTTGTGGTACACAGCCTGCTAGAACAACTTTCTTCTTCCCCTCTTGGGCTTTCCTAAAGAAGGACAAACACTGTGTCAATATTTTTTATTAAATTATCATTTTCATCTTCAACACAGTTATTATGCATGTGACAAGAGAAAGCAATCACAATGAAGACCTCACCAAACCAGAAGCAACTTGTGCATGTTTGAGCCTCAGAAACCAAACAAACCAACGCACCAAAAGAATCTCACATGAAGCTACTGCACCAGGTTCAGTTTGAGGACTATGTACAGAGACCATGACCATTGCATATCTTGGACAAAAACACAACCTTGAAAGCTCTAATCAAGTTCACTTAACTTTATTTGCCAAAATGGTAGAAGAGAAACTGCCAAGAAAGATGGGACAGAGTAATGAACCTCGATTCAAGAAGTTACACAGAACACAGGGGACAGAGGACAGGATGCAGGCAGGAACTACTAGCTCAGAATAGACATATTTATGTAGTACCAGTCAGAACTGATCAGTTACTTCAGTCTTCTGATGTGTACTTAAAACGTTTATTTACTTTGAAATATGCAGTTGCTTTAAAATGTTGAAGTATTGAAGCATACTGAGCACTTTCAAGCTTTAAGTATTTGCCTCTGGCAGAGAAACATTTGTCTGGATATTACCTTACATAATTCCTTAGTGTGAATGCTACCTTAGAATCAAGCAGGAAATCAAAACACTAACATTAAATGGTTAACACCGTTCATTTCATTGGTAACATTTTTACTCATTTTGAATTCAACAGTGAGTATCAAGCCAGCACTGAGTCTCGAAATTAATGGAAGACCTGCACAGAACTAGGGGCTGCACACAGAGCAGTGAGATGCAAAACCTGCTAATGTTCATTCAGCTTTGAAGAACATCCATCAGCACATTAACCCAACACAGCAACTGCATTACAATGTACAAAGCATGAAAGAAGAAAAGTGCTGAATAATTTTAGGAGATTTTCTAGGTGTAACATATTATGGGTTGCTCCAAGAACGATCTTTCACAGTTGCATGTTGTACCGCAACCTCCTGGCAGGCTTCTGTCAAACCGGAACCTGGAATCTTTTCTCCAGCAATGTATGGAATTCATGAAGTGTTTACTCTTATGCTGGAATAGGCTGAGACACATCACAACATTTTTCAGAAAAGATATCCACAATACACAGGTACTTAGACAATTTTACACTCTTCTGCTTTCTTGAGCTGTCTCCAAGATGACTGCACTAAAGGAAGCGATGTTCAACAAGCACATGGATGCTTAATGAGCTTCTGTCGTTCTCCAGCAAAGGCAATTTTAACAAAAAAAACCTCAAACCAACCCAGAGTGGTACCACAGAAGTTTCTCTGCTCAGAATTTTCACTTCACACTTTACAAGTTAGTCCTTTGCTTGCACACTAAGGGTATAATATACATGCAAATCTTTTCATCTCTTCCTCGATAATATTTCTGTGGGTAAAGACCTAAGATAAAATGCTAACTTAGTATATTTCTTAGGCACAGAACATAGAAACATGTCTCCAAAACCTGAAATCCCTCCTTTTTTTCCAGCAGTAAATATTTAAGGGTTTTGCAAAACTTCAGTGGAGGTTACCTACTATATATCCAAGAAAAAATAAAAAAATAAAAATCATACTTCATGCATTACCTAAAAATGTCACATAGCACCATGTGACACTCCACTAAGTCAAAGGATAAAAATCACTACTTATATAGTCTAACAGACTCAACCTAATGCCTGGAGGCAAGACAATAAGCCCTGTCTCCAGCAAACAAAGCACACATCCCTAGGCAACTTGGCATCTGGTATAATCTGCTACAAGCAACAGCCCGCTCCATCTACTTGAAAATCTGTGAGCACTACAGAGGAAAAAGCTTTTATTCACGTCTTTTTATCTGAGAAAAAAAAAATAAACAAAGTTTCCCTTGACACATTAAATGGCATTTTAATGTTATTTCACAGCTTTAACATTTTGCCATATCTTCTGGGACTATAACTAGAGCTAGGGGGGAAAAGTTAAAACGAATATTCTTCATAATAAGCATTACCTTCATTTAACTTTTTTTAAGTTGTACAGGTCTCTACAGAGTAAAGAATTTTGTACACTGAGATGTTTTTCTTTAAAATACAATTAAGTGGGAATGCCAGAACTAAATTTTCAATCATAGCCAATTTTCATTACCTTCATAATATACCACACAATACATAAAACCCACCATAAATGAAAAGCTATTGTAAGGAATTTTTTTTTTTTTTTTGCTCATTTTCAAGAAACCACTTCTCAAAATATGCTTTCCAGTGCCATATTGTCACCTCCTTTTAATACTGTTTAATGAGCCCTACTCATATTAACAAAAGCCTGCAAAAATTATTCTTCAGAAATCTAGTTAGCATGAGAACTGCATTAGAGGAGCCTTTATTCTTCAAAAACATGAATAGTAAGGAGAATAATACCTCATGGAATCTAGTAGGTGGCATGAATAAATATATTTTCTCTTTTAGAACTCTTTATATTTTTAAGTTACATGAACTTTACCTTGAACTTTCAATTTATTGACTCATGAAACATCTAGAAATACTCTTTTCTAAAAGCTACTTGCAAGATAGACATCTGAATAGAAATTTAATTAGAGTAATTCTTTCTTTGTTTTTAAAAAAAGGAATTATTCAAGCTACTTCCTAAGTAATGGGTGGGGAACAAAAAACAAGTGGGAAACAACAGGGGTGTGAAGTGCTGCATACAGCAGAGGACCCATAATATAAGATCAAAAGATTTATACTCTGTTGCAGAGATAATGAAATAGGTTCCATGTATTCTGCCTTTAGAAAGCAAATTTGAGAACCTAACTGGAGAATTTCTGCCTTGCTCATATGCACTTTTATTTATGTTAGGAACCTTCCCAAACTGGAATATTTTTCTCACAATTCTATGTAATTTGTTGCATGGTTCCTCTAATTTTCATTTTTTAAGCTCCAGGAAAATTTAGTCAGTAATACAACAAAGACAAAGAAACACTTCTCCAAAACACCCTCCAAAAAAGCTCCCCATAAGCATTTGCTATGTCAGTGTTGTGTGTATAGCAACACTGCTGGATACCATGGCAGCCAGTGCAGGAAGCTGTTTCACTTTTTCATGACTCAGACAGACACTGGGGTGGAACCACCAAAAGCAAAAAGTTAGGGACACTTCCCTGAGGTTTGAATCAAAGGAAGGCAATAAAAAAGTTAAAGCAGAGAAGATGGGCCAAATTCAACAGAAGACAATCTGTGATACTGAAAGTACTTGCTAACTTGCTCTTTGCTAGAGACAAGAGGAGCTAGACCACTACTGCTTGCCTGCTCATCTCCCTTTTCATAAGCAGAGCTGCCCACTGGATTTTTGTAAGCTGTGAACTCTTAAGTAACTCGTAGCTTTCAGGGAGCCACCATTACTCCCCACCAAGGGATCCCAGCTGCACAGGAAGGCTGAACAGGCCTCTGAAATAAAAAGCAGTCTGGTCTGCAGGGAGGAAAGCTGATAAACTACAGACTTGTCAGCATGAAACATCCAATTTGTAAAGTTCTGCTCTAGTACCAGATATCTGAAACCAAATATATTGCCTGCAAAGCCCACATTTTTTCCTCAAAAACCCATTGTTGGTGGAATTAAATAATGAAGAAGTGTATAAACAATGAGCAGAAGGTTGCCTGCAGCAGGACTAAGTAACACTCAAATACAAGTAAGAGAAGAGGTAAGAGTGGAATTTTTTTAAAAAATGCAAGAAATTAAGGGGGAAAGTGCTTTACAGTGAGCTTCTTCAGTTTTGTATCGATAGCACTTGGGAAATGTTCATAAAATAAAAACTATGTCTAATGCTAAAGTGCAACAGCAACTAACTTTGTTATCTGAAATGAAAAAGTAATTATTTCAACCTGAATCCTACTAGGCAGATGACAACTGGCCATCCATGAGATATTCCCACCAAATGCAGCACTCACATCATCATAGTTGTACCTGCACAAACCTGACAACTTCCCCATAAGATGAATATACTTAAATTGAATTGTGCAATGCATCACTGTAGTCTTTTCATACCATTCTCATGGCCTCATATTAACACAAAATCCACAACAGTCTTTATCAGGTGTTTTAGAAAGGTGTGAAGCCATAAACAAAGGGGAACTTTGTGTCTAGAAGTGCTTAAAGAAATGTCAATATACATGAAAAAGTTCTGCCACAGCAGTTCTAGCTAAATACAGTATTAGCTGGGTATATGATGAGATCAGGCTGCCAATGGTTATAAAAAGTAATATTCAGGAGATACTACTTCCCAGGCTGTAGAAATGGTGTAGTGATGTCTCTGGGGAAAAAGAAATGCTATTTGGCTGAAGATACAAATATGTGAAAGATCTTCCAACTCTCTCATCTGCTGAATTAATCAGCAGAAAGCCATAAGCTTTAAAGAGAGTGCAACATCCATGGAATGAAAAGATGGTGCCTGTATAGCATTTGGAATACATTCATGGAAATCCATAAAACCATGCAGCTATTTTCTGTTTGAAAAATGACAAATGGTAAGTTCAACCGTGGCTTTACAGGCTTTGAGCTAATGTAATGTCTCATTAGTACCCAAAGGCTGGCTTCCCATCCTCCCTGTCTGCTCTTGTTGCTCTTACCTTTCTCCAACTTCAACGCCCCCTCTTTCTCACTTCTGGCCATCTGGTATCACTCCTCCTCTGCTCCAAGCTCTGCAGCTCACTGGGCCCTTCCACAGCCCCGTTTAACTCACTGATACAGGAGAAATTTATTGAGCCAAGATTGGGGGGACTAACCATTTTGTTCCATTAAGTTAGCTAATGGGAAAAGGGAAAGCTGTTGGGAAGGAAACTGAAAAAGAGAAGGACACGGGAACTCACTTTATCTCTGGTGAGCTTAACAAGTCTCATGAAACGTTTGAGGTCACAATATGCTGAACAGAGTGAGTGAGTAAGAAGCAAAAAGGATGTTACAAACTCATAAATGTTCTGCTTTCTAAGTTAGGGACTGCCCCATAGACAAAGGCTTGTGGAAAACCTGATGAAAGCTTGTCAACGTTATTAATCAGAGCAGAACCACTCAAGAGTCTGCTTAGGCATTTCAGCTTCTTTGGGTACTTCCACAGCCCCCAAAGAATTACCACAATTTATCTGTGAGCCATATAAAGATGCAAAGGTCACTTGAGGATGCTTATGCTGATTATTGGAGTTTACTGAACTGCTCTTAGAGGACCAGTCTCTAGCAAAGCAGCCATCTCACTGCCAAGCTGCATCTACCAAATTTGTCAAATAGCATTTCCTGTGGCAAATACCATCAGGTAATATGCAAATATTCCAGGGCAAAAATAAGTTGCATGTCCTCCTCCTGACAAAAGTGTGCAAGTCTTCTCTGAAAACACTTTCAAAAGATAAAAAATGCTTGCTCCGTCAAACTCCAAAGTGAGGTTGTAAAGACATGCTCTGAGCAAAAAATTAATAAATAAAAGCATAAAAATATCCTTCCCTAAGAGAGTTTTTTTATAGCAGGTGAAATGTCAGCTCTGAGAATAACCCCAAGACTCACATGCTACATACCAAATTACTCCCTAGTTTCTGAACTGAATGGAAACTTGTTTTCACCCAACTACCTGGCATGCAAGTGAAGTGACTGCAGCTTTGTCTGCAAAAGGCAATCTGAATTGAAACTCTTAAACCCAGTCAAATCGGTGCCTGAGTTTTATTCAAATTTTCTGTAAATGTAACTTTATAGGCAGCAATTAAAGATGCAACAGCTCTTCCTGGGCAGTCGTTACTCACACAAATATAGCATGTTAGTGATAATGATGGTCTTTGCTTCCCACAAAGGCTTTCAAATTAATAGTTCAAAGACTTTATCAAACTGAAAAATCTGATCAGAATGTATTCAGCAAGAAGATGAGATTAAAGAACAAATCTTCAATCCCACCTTGGCCCTGACTAGTAATTTTTGTAGCCCCAAGCAAGGCTGAATGCCTTCATCAACACGAGAGAGAAACTTCCAGGATGTCTTTTGGTCAGGCTAGGCAAAAATGGTTACATCCCAGTTCCTGTCCCTCCAGATGATCAGGAAAACAGATTTTTAAAAATCAATATACAGTAAGTTTAAAGCAAATCTGCAAAACCCATAATTAGAAGTTATCAGCCTTACAACTGTTCTTAAAAGGAAAGTGTAATTAATGACAATCTGCTCCTTAAAAAATTTCATCTTGGCTGCTGGCAGAGAGATTTTTGCTTGTTGGCTAAAAAGCATATATATTTTAAATTTAAATTTTTATTTTCTTGCAATTGCAAAGTTGTTGGTTTAGTTGTTTTTTCCTTCTTCTGTTTATTGAGAAGACTGAGGGACCTTGTCATGTAGCAGAAAATACTACAAATAGCATTTGTCCTCCCAAGACTGTTGAGCAGACTGGGGCCTGGCAATCTGCTCAGGGGGTGCCAAGACACCCACTCGCTGGTTCAAACCTCCCCCAGCTCTTGTCAAGTGAACAGCACAGTCTGCCAGCACTTGTTAGACACTGACAAGCCTTCACTGCCTAACACAGGTGACATACATGCTTTGTAGAAGGTATTCACCAGAACGTTGAGACAAAATTTCTTTCTCCAGTATTTTACATGTGTTTAGGCTCCCACCATTCTTCAGATAAAACAATCAAGTATTTGCTTTTGCTGCTCTACAAATCTGGGGTTTATGAGTTTTGCTTTCAAGCACATTGTTGGTAGGATACACTACCATGCTCCTCAGCTCCCTTCCTTCCTCCCTTTTTTCAGTGCTCATCTTTATCTCTCAGCTGACAGCACGAGTATCCTCAACTTCTCCGAGGCACAGAGTACCAGATACACCGAAGTTCTGCACACACAGTCCTGAAAAGCAGAGGCTGCAGGAACTACTGCAGGTGGCAGGAACTGGAATTGCCCTTAAAAAAATTAGCAGTTTCTGAACATCCTTGAATCTTTATGTCCTTTAGCACAGAGATGGAAAGTTGTAGTAGGGTTGTAAAAATACTTCACTGTCTTTCTAAATCTCCACTTTCATGCCAGCCTCTCTTCAGCAAGAATCTAAGATGTGACAATGGTGAGTTTTGAGAAGCAGAAATAGCTCCAAAGCTCTAGCAGCAATTTTGTCTTTTCTCTTTGCCTTCTGACACTACTTTCCTTCTTTAAATCCAAGTATTTTCACTTCTCTACTAGACCAAAAAAGCAAGACTTCATGCTCCCCCTTCAAATGGGAAAACTTAATCCTGTTCTGAATTTACTTTTGCATATCTAGATGGACAGTCCAAAGGAACACTTGTGTCAAAAAAAGTGAAAGGAAATCTCATATAAGTTCACTTGGAAAGTGACACTAAACTTCTGCCAGATTAAAGAAATCGAAGTCAAAATCATAACAGTGAACTTTTATATCAACCACACAGCTCTTACGCTATTCCTCTGTTCTTTCAACATATATTACTGTAGGAATGAGAATATTCTACCATGGTATAGCATATCTCTCCTTTATATTTAGTTAAATGACAATTTATTCAATTTCACCTTCCCAGTCCTACCCCCCTCTTAGTTCTATTCATCTCTTAAAAAAAAAAAGAAGAAATGCAGTTGAGGGCACGAATAATGATTGTAATTAATGTGTGAAATACTACACTGCTTCTCAGGTTCAAAGTACAGGCAGGCTTCAAGTTACATGTATGCATGGCCAATGGTTGTAATAGAAAACCCTGTTGATACAATGAGTAAAAAATGAAATTAGTGTTGAATGAAAATTAAATAATCCATTCCCCCTGCCCCCAAATTTGTTCTAGAAGCTGTTATTAGTACTTCCCCAGTTTTTTTGCTAACTACAACACAGCAAGAATCTTTTTCCATAGAGTAAGGATGGTGAAAATCCATAAAAAGAAAGTAAAATTTACATGGACTAAGCACACAGAGCAGTAAACTATACCAACAGTGTTGTTTTACCAAGTCATCAGAACAAAACACCTGCAAGATCCCATGGTGTGTCTGACATGGATCATTCTGATAAAAAAACTGAGGATAACAAAGGAACTAACAGCCAACTCATTTTTTCTTGGACTCCTCCAGGGCAGCTGAGGAAGAAAACCACAGACCTGAAAGGCAGCCAAATTTCTGAACACTCAGGGTTATTTTTTTGCTCAAAATCAGGTGGCTACAGCTACTACATGAAAGAAACAAAAATAACTTCTTGAGAACCACTAAATATAGTTTTCATCCTATGTGCACAGAAGACTGTCAGAAGTTATCCAACAAAGAAAAGGAAACAAAATTCAATGAAGTAATTTCTCAGAACAGTAAGCTGCATGTTCTTTTTCCCTTATGGAAATGCTATACAAGCAGCCCCACTGTGGCTAGTTTTTGTGAGGAATTATAAAATAAGTAAGACCTATAACACAGTGTGATAAAACATGAAAAAAAGCAACAAAGAACAGAGCAGAAAATTTAAAAAATAATAAAAAAAAAGAGAGATATTTCACTCCTCAACACTGGAACGTTCATTCTGTCCAAATTGAATTGTATCACATTTTTATTAACCTGTGGGGTTCTGTTTGCTTTAAAGTCTTCCAATAAAGCCCAGCAAGCTCTTCCTGAACAAAATAGATAAGAACTGATCACAGGACTTGAACAACAACAGAAATTATCCACTAGCCTCCTACATGCCAGACTCATGACAGCCGGATCATTTTAGCAGTTCTCTAATGGACCTGGCTCCAATCTTCTTACATCTCTCAACTGCCCCTGCTACACTCAAGATACAGCAATCCAGGTGAAGCCCCACCAGGTAAAGAGCCACAAATGGCCTCCTCTCCTGTGAATATCTTGTTCACATTTTACTTATTCACAACTGAGAATGATCCTGAGAGTTGGCTCATGTTTCTGGGTCTTCACCATACATCCCACACACATCCTTTGCAACAGGCCACTTAGCCACCAGCCTTATCGTATAGTAAATTATGAAGAGGTGTCAACTAACTCTTCACTGATATCTTTAATTTCTCATTGTTTCACAGCACACCTGAAAGAATGGTAACGTGCCAAACAATTCTCCATGGACTACATTTTGACAAACAATTTATTTGTATGGTTTTTGTATCGCTGGAACATCTTAGTGGTTTCTATGCTCACAGAAATTCATCACAATCCCTGAAAGCAACAGATTCCTACACTGCTTTAACTTTATGCTTTAGAAGGGCTTCACACACACAGTACAATACAAGTGGAAGATATATTACTATCTTATTTCCTTCAGAAACTGAAGCTTTGAGTCTGTGGTTACATATAGAAATTCAAAAGTGTAATCCTCTTTCTGAAAAAAAAAAAGTTTGTCTTTTTCTATTCAGGCATTTTTAACTACAATATCAAGGGTGACTGGAATGACAACTGCACTTCACTTTTGCTTGTAGTGCTGGAAAAATTCTCCACTCAGTTGCTGTCACTGATGCTTAAGCAGGAGAAGGGAGAAGATGCTGTTAGAAAGGTGGAAGCTCAAAAGTGCATCAAGCAGCATAAGATGGCTTTAGTGCACTCCCACTGTGAGGTGGGACTGATCAGAGTAGCTACATCTGCTCCTTGCTTACAATTTAAGCAGCATGCTTCCTTCCATTCTGGCTTAGGCTTTTTGATGTCTGTGGTTGGGATAACATTTCCTGGGTGGCTGGTGAGAAGAAGAGAAAAAGACAACTCCTAGAAGTAGCTCTGAGAAATTACCAGTTTAGACAACTAAATCTAGTTCAAAATGTATTATTTAGAGAGCTAAGAATTGTAACTTCTGTCAGAACTGAAGAGGTAATTTCTCTAAGCATAGTAGGTTGCCTAAGAATGTTTCCTAAAATAACCAAGATATAATTCTAGTAGTTTTCACAATAGATGATCTTCTAGAAGTTTAATACATCACCAGGCATTTTATAGGGATAATAATACATGGATTCATGTAAGTTTTAAATCACATGCATATCCAAAAGGTCAGAACAATTTAAAGGATTCTAGCAAGAAAACTTTTAATTTCTAAAAGACAGCAATCCAGTGTGAATACAGCACCAAGTCCGACAGAGTTCAAGGAGCATTTGGACTATATCCTTAGGCACATGGTGTGATTCTTGGGATGGTGCTGTGCAGGGCTGGGACTTGGATTTGATGATCCTTATGGGTCCCTTGCAACTCATCATAATCTGTGTCATTCTCTGTGTGAGTGAACAAAAATATTTGCATGTGACAACAGCTACTTCACCCTCAAAGCTCTATTTCCTTTTTTCCCCTCCAAATTTTCCATAAAATTTGATTCTATCAGATTCATACCACCATCTTTGCAGTGCTCCTTTACCTGCACGTGGATAGAATATTCTGTTTTTGAAGAATAAGCAGGCTCTAACACTGCACAGCACTACATATGCAGTATATAACCAGCAGCAGTAACTCTCTGAGCACACTAAACCACATGTAACACTCCACCAGGATTTCACAGCTTTGTCACTCATCCCAGTGATCAGGAAGGTCAGGACAAAGGCCTCAGTGCAGTATGTTACTGAACTCTTTAGAGATAATAATGGATCAGGAGAGTAATGAATCATTTTTAAAGGTTACTTGCAAGTCCTAGGCAAAATAAGCTAGATGCTTTACAGATAAAGCTTCTGTAACCATCTGTAATCTTTTTCTCAGTCTTATTTCTGATGCATGATCACTCACAGGTGAGTACAGGAAATGGAGGCAGACTCCAGCTGCATGTTTGTGGGGGCTCCCAGACTTTCCTCGTGCAATGGATTGCTGTTTGTATTAAAGCTCTAGTGAAAAAGGCCCTCCTCATTAAAGCTCCTTCCCTGGACTTCAGACACATAGTATATTCATACCAAAGTTGTAACATGCAGGATTTTCTGTAACATATAAACAGTTAATAATGATGATTACATCAACCTTTAAATACCTCTAAGAAATACGAATTGCTTAAACAGCATTTCCTATGCAACCACTTCATATTTTTAACTCGTTTCTATTTTTTATACAACATGCATCTCTGCAGACTTCAAGACATCTCACACCAGGAAACTATACTAAATAATGCAGAACTCTCTGCATCAAGCTCACTTAGCTCAAAATTCTACTGAATCTCACTGGAAATTGTCATCCTTCTATGAAACTTCAGAAAAGAAATCCCTCTGCTCCCACCAGCAATTTCAAAGAAATTCTGTTCTATGGCTCCCAAACACTGCACAATTTGAGAGGGTGGGAGAAGCGCTAACTACACAACTTATGCCTTTGAAATTTGCTCTGAAAGATTTCTCATGTCTTTCTTCCAAATTTTTCTAGCAACTCAAGTACATTTTTCAGACTGATTGCACTAGGCATATAATATTTTTTCTTTTAAATACTACTTCATTAATAAACATCATGATTTTTTTTTCTACCATAGCCTCTATACAAAGATTCAAAGTATTAAATAGGCAATTGAGCCTTTTTTCCTGAATAGTCTGCACATAGGAAGATCTTTGCCTGTCAGCAAGCAGAAGTTTGTCTTTAAAACAGGTGCCAGAGGAAGGCAGAACTTTCCTTTTGAATAAAACTCAGATTAGGAAATTGAGCACTGCACTCCCTGAAATACCTTTCAAAATCTATGTTCATCAACTTTTCACATCTCTTGTATCAGACAAGACACTCCAGGTTTCCCTCGAACTCAGGGGAGCGAGGTGTGTGTTAACCTTATTTAAGATGTTACAAAATGCCATATGTGTAAGATACAAGCCTACCTGTATCAGCAGAAGGCAGCTTAATTCTTCAGTAAGGGAAAGGACACGTGAGCTTACATGCATGTTTGTACTTCAAAATACACTACAGAATTACAGAAGCTAAGTTTCACATTGCTATTATAACAGCACCTCAACGTGATTTTTTTTAAAGGTGTCTTAGATTTAAGAATATAAAACAGCAAAGAACAAACATCTCAGGCTCCTAACCTGGTTTTAATAATGCCTTTTACATAGAGCTAAATAGTGCTGAACTGCTCACTTGTCTTTTGTTTTGTTCTCTTCCTGAAATTAGAGCTTTTACCCTGTTTTGTGCCCTGATCATGGGTCAAGTGAAGGCCACATCTACTCTGATGACCTTCAGAAGACTTGAGAGCCTTCATTCCCCATGCACTCTCCTTAAAATGTTGTTACAGCTACATTCTCCCTCCCTACTCCCATGAGCGTGCCAAAAATTGCTCTTACTTTCCGCCTCCATTCACAATATATATCAATTTATTTCTGCCAGTATTTGCCACTTCCTGAAAAAGCTATCAGATGTTCCATGCAAGAGTGTCTTCCCTCTGTAGGGAATTAGGCAGGCCCAGACAAGACTCGATGAGCAAAGCAAGGTTAGCTGAAAGAGACACTATATGACGGTACTTATCCTGCTCTGTGGAAACAGTTGTATTTAAAATAACACTGAGATGGATAAACTGTGTATCCATCCAGTTTGAAATGCCATCAGTATCAGAAAATCACATTGTCAATAATAGATATACCAAATTAGAAAACACAAAGACAGACACCAAGAATTATTTACTGCAGCAAACTTCTCCCAAACCGTGCCTCTAACAACTTCTGCTTTAAAAAGTAACCCAGGAGCAAACACAGATAAATATTTTGAAATATTTATACATTGGCTTTATCAATTTTAAAGCACAAAACTAGAGCATGTGTGGTGCTCACAATGAGTTATGACACTCAACAGGACTGCTCAAGCTTTGAAAGTACATGAATAATTTGAGAGTTTGCACATAACTCTCAAAAGTTATAAATTTTAACAAGCCAACTCCTTAATTCCATGTTCTGTATTCTAAAATATGTGCACTTGACCTTGACATCAGAATGGACAATGATACTCCATATTTTTAACTTACATATAGTTTAATTAATATGTTACCAACCATTCTCACTCTTGATAGTCTACAATTCTGGTATTAGAGAATCTGCAACACATTTACTTCATTTAATACTGCCCAATACAATACAAAATATTTTTCTTTTTTTTTTTTTTTTTTTGCAAAGGGATGCATAAATTGAAAGGAACAGTTCAAGATGTCAATGTTTTCTCGAAAACAGTATTTGCTGATTGTTACTTCAAAAAGAAGTCATGCAATGCTAATTTAGAGAAACCACTGCTGAGGCTATGGTCTACTGTCAGTGTCCATCCAGCTATCACCTTCCAGAATTTATCCAATCCATAAAACACACATTTCAATTCCTATTTGTACCACAGAAAGTGCTTGGAAGGTGTTGGAAAACCTGTCTTTTCTCTCCTGTTCTTCTCAGACTCCTCAGCTGTACATGCCCTTCCATCCAAAAACACAGCACTCCATATGATCATCAGCCAATATCCCAGACAGACACAAATACCAGACTGGCAGTCTTCTGCAAGCCCAACCAGATGCTTTTTCCAGGATTATGAACAATAGTTTTCTCTATGGACTATAAATAATGCTCTCTTATCTTTTGCTTTCTGCTTTTCTTACAGATCTCTCTAGGACAGAGAGAACTTATGAGTACATCTGGAGCATCCTGCTTTCCTGTTGTTATTGTTTCTTTTATTATTATTCCAGTGTTAGCAAAACCCTGATCTAATGGAACTTTCTTAGCACTTGACACTTGTTCAATTCAACATCCATCAATTATTACCACAAGCAAGGGCATTTTAAAAAGGTAGCACTTACAGGCTTTGTATGAATTTGTACAGGAAATACTAAAGATATATAAATATACATGCTTTTACGCCACTTCAAAATTGGCAGACTCTCTCTTCTTAGTTCTAATGCACATAGCCTTTCACATATTCTTAGGGCTCTCCACCATACATATCCCCTTAATAACATTAGTGTCTCTTTGCCAAAATTCTAGGTTTTTTACCTTTCATCTTGTAACTTTTTTTCCACTTTCCTGTGGATATCTTAAGAAGCTGCCTTAACATCACCCAATCAGACCTTTATTCCACATTCCTTATTCTTCTTGATTACAGAATTGTGGACTACCTAAAGAACTGTTCTCATACAAATCTCAGTGTAGTCTAAATGTTTCTTCTCTAGCAATTTTACTGGGTCTTTATTTCTTTCCAAATTACAAACACATTATTGACTGAGATAATCCCCACTGAAGATAATCAGCTTCATAAAGTCCCTAATCCTTCTCAACCTATCAGTTTGAAATCCATTTATGATTTCATCTTCACCTGACACAGTTCAAAAACAGCTATCATCTTCTTCTAGGTAGAAAAATGTTTAGGATAAAAATATAGAAATAATTAAATGTGATGGTTTAAGGTTTCTGTTTCTGAACACTGTTCAGTTCAGGATCCAGATGAACAGTCCAAACAGGTCAGAGGGACAAATAGTTGTGTTGGAAGGCACCTTGTAACACTGAACTTCTATTTGTCAAGCAAATCTCACTCCAGCAGAAGTTGCCCATCTGTTGTGTATAAAAATAGCAAGACCAGTTTGTTTGCATTCCCAGTAAAAGCTAATCAGTGTGGGGGAGCAAGACACATCTTTGCATACGAACAGGCTTCCTGGAAGGGTGATGGAGAAGATACTATTGACAAGCACTCCTCACAAGTGGTAGCAGGAGGGAAGGAGAGCTTCCCAGTTTTACTGAAAATCACCCCGTTAGCTGTGATAACAGGGTGAAAACAGTGAAGGTCCTAGGAAATTCAGTAAAACAACAACCTCAAAGTAAAATTGTATGGGTTTAGAGTATGAATTTCAGAAATTCTCATAACATCATCACAGATCATAGGGTTTTTGTACTTGGGGACAGAAGAAAACCTCTCTCTTTAGAAAGCTGAGGAAACTGTTGTTTGTTCAAGTTAAAAAAAATAAAAGTACTCTTGGTAAATAACAAAACTAATGAAATTATAGACTGATAGTTAAATAGCTGTTTTCCTACTATATAACAATTCATTTGCTTTCAAGAAAAATCTGATTTTTGCATTAAAAATTGTGTCTGAGAGGCTGACTGGCTAAATCCTCCCAAATTCTTCCAATACACATCTAAGAAATGCTGTTTAGAAAATTATTCCAAAGACAGTAAATTATTTGAGAAGAAACACAAACACCACTGTATAGTATCAAGTATTTTTAAGCACCACCTACAGCAAAGCAGCAGAGCAGCAAAGTTTCTAATTACCTGCTGTAACAAAACCAACACAACACTTGAAATTATCAAGGGTAAGTAAGCCCTCATAGAAAAAGTTCATCTTTTTGTTACATCTGTTATCCCAAACCAGTTTTGATTAATAATTTAACATACTTGAATGGTTAACACATTTATTACTCCATATTCTACGCAATTAACAACCTCTCCTAAAGGAGGGCAATTACCAGTCATCAACTGTCTCAACATTTTAAGTTCCTTCTATTCCTCTCAGAAGCCTGTGGTTATTGATGCAGGATCTCAGACACCATTACTTTCACAAGGATTTTGGATAGAGTGAACTTTTATCAGTCAGGATAAGTAAAAGCTACAAAACCAGTTGACACAAAACACAGAAATCTAACTTTTGCACATGTGAGCCTTGAGAAAATTTGGCCTTATTTCTAGCAAAGCACTATTTACAATAAAGTGAAAGTGTTGAATAGGCTGAAGACTCGTGACAGATACCAGATGATTTTGAACTATGGTTATGAAAGACCAACATCTGATTTTCAGCTATACCATTAGAAGACATCATTAGTAAAACAAAAGCTCCCAAGTACCAAAACAACTGACATTCACTTACAAGTACTGCTCTCTAAATAAGAATTAACTTGACTCTGAGAATTCTGGTGAAACATGAAGATATTACCACACTAAAGAACAATTCATGGCATAAATAAAATTTTAGTCATGGAATGGTTTGGGTTGGAAGGAACCTTGAAGATTACCTAGTTCCAAACTCCCCATCATGTGCAGAGACACCTTTCATTACACCAGGCTGCTGAGAGCCCCATCCAACCTGGTGATGTACACTTCCAGGGATGGGGCATCCACAGCTTCTCTGGGTCACCTGTGCCAGTGCCTCACCACCCTCACAGTGAAGAATTTCTTCCTAATACCTAATCTAAACTCACTCTCAGTTTGAAGCTATTACCCCTTGTCTTATAGGAATGCCTCTGTAGATCTCTTGTACATCTCTGCATCTTCCTTGAACAAAAGATACCAGATCAATGAAATTTTCCTTTTGCAGTATTTATTATGTGCACAGTTACTTTTGTGAGTGTAAACATTGAAAAAGTGAGGGGGAAAGTAACTTCTTCACATAAACATTATTATTCAATCCTACAAAATATATAGTATGCCAAGTACCTGAGTAATACCACAAGACAAATGCAGAAGCTGAATTAAGAATTTCTACTTTGCCAGAGAGATCTTGTAAACAATCAGCAATCAATATTTTTATTATTTTGAATGCAAAATCTCAACATTTGTGGGTTTTTTTCCTAAAAAACTATTTTATGTCAATTTGGTTTAGAACTGAGGTCTCTCTCAAAAGGTGAAGCCATCTGTGGTCTCTGACTGATGGGGTCTTGGCTGAACAGTTCACCTAACTCAGGTCAGAATTCCGTGTCTCAGAGCAAGGTGGATCTGTTCATGTTTAAAAGTTTGGCAATTTAAAGTAGCAAGATGAAGGGGGCAACCCCATACATTGGCTGCAAGGATGGACAGCTTCTGGAATGTTGCTTTCCAGCTCAGACCTGGCAGTGTTTACATTTGAAACTCAAAGTGAGCTAGGAACCCTTTTATCAGACTACAGATAAACCAAGAATAAAGCTACAATGTGAAGTAGAAGAGTAATTTGTAAAATCTTACATGGAAACAAAACCACCATCCTTCAGACACCCTCTCAACAATACTGGATACAAGAGCTAGCCTCAGGAAAAAAAATTCTGAGATCAACCTCAACTGGTACAACAAAATAAGAGGTCATGTCAGTTTGTATTTGCATGTTTAGTATGTTGTTAAACATACTTAAAATTTATTATGTTAAGTTTATTAGACAAATTTAAAAGACCTTGAACTCCTCTTGCACTGAGGGCACCTACTTTATTTGACTTGTGTTACTTCTCATATGATCTCCTTCCCATTAAAAAATAGGGTCTTGGAACTGACAAAAAGCCCTCAGTAAGCAAGCAGCACAAAAGAAGAGCTTTGTAACTCTGTACAGAAACTATCTGGTAGCACAGCTACCAGAACCTTCTGCAACAATGTATTTTATAACCTCAACATCCTAAAAAAAATGGAAGAGTAGACAAGGAGCAGGACCACTAAAATATTCCTTTTCCAGTGGTAATAGAGTGTGTCTAGGTAATACCAGATATCTTTCACTTAAATCTTCAAGTGTTCTTTTATATACTAAATCTCCTCATACCTATCTGGTTAGTTATTATCCACTCCTTATGGTGGCACGTATCTATACAAAGACTGAAGTGGGCTGAAGGGACAGTAAAAGAAGAAATATTATACCTGAAGTCTTTTCTGTGAATCCTATAACCTAAGTCAACAGCATTCTCTGTTAACACACTTGATCTCCATTCCAACTCTTGAAACATTTCATCCACTTTTACAATGAAGGAGGAATAGGGGGAAAGAATCCTCAAACTTCCATCCAAGTACCTTATTGCTCTAAATTAATCAAGGATTACTGATACAATACAAACCACATCATTCCAGCACACAGAAACATGTGCTGGCAGTTGAGTGAAAGACCATCTCAAGCATCCCATTTATGCTCGAAGTTACTTGTTATGCTGATTTCAATAAAGATAACTACTGAATAAAGTGTCTACTAGATGAAATGAAAGCTTAAACTCAGAGGCAACCTCTCATTTAACCATCTTCCATCAAAACTCCATATTTAAAAAGACATGAGCATTTAAAATCACTAACTCTGGGTTGTCTTCCCTCTACATTCCCCGTTACCAACAGAAGAGATTGCACAAGCATTTCCAAAGAACACTGTGAAGATTAGTTCAGATAATTTTGCTGGAAGCTCTCCATTTCACTCTCACTTCTGAATTCCTTGGCATAGCTAGAAGGCTCATCAAACTCACCCTTGCTGTCAGTGTGCCAAGTACAAAGAGCAGGTGATAAAGGGATGGATAGAGCAGCAGGGATGCAAAGAGGATGGCCAAGAAGGCAGGATATGAGGGATTAAATATAATACAGGAAATGTTTAGTGATTTACCAATGCCTAAAGAGATCTGTCATCCTGCCTTCAAGTTTCACAAGTGCTACTGGAATCCATTCCCTCCAGGCTGACAATCTGGAGTGACTCAAGGCAACTCAGTTACAATGCTATACAGGCTGATAAATACTCTCCCAAAAGAGCTTGAAGATGCTTTCCACCTTTACAGAGTACCATCATTAGCTTTTAGCCTAATGCCAAAATCCAGAACAAGCAGTTGTTACACTGTTTAAATAAAAAAAAAAAAAAGAAAAAAGGCAAAAATATCACAAGTCTTCACCTAAGTATTTGGGAAAACAAAATATTTCAACAGTAGTTCACAAAATCACCTACAGACATACCCAAACACTACAGGTAAGTAATGGATTATTGCTGATTTACTACCACTGTAGTAGAAACATTCAGCAATGCGCAAAATAAGTGAAAAATGCAGCAAGTAGTGTAACATGATTTCCTGGAGAGCAGGGCAGTCATCCTCTACTCGAAGCCAGGCTGTATCTCACACATTTATTTAGACTGCTATGTAACAGCTGCACTTAACTAAGCCCTCAAAGTGGACAAAGTTCTCAGAATGCAAGACTCACAATAACAAGTGCTCTCTACATTTCACAGTTCAACCAGTAGAAAAGACTTAACATTTTCTTAAGACTGCAGTATGCAGAGCTACAATTATCATCAACAAGACTTTTAAGACCCCATCCATGTTATTTCAGACTCAGCTTGATTTAAAACATTTTCCTTCAGGATGTCTGTGTTTTAACTGAGTAGTTATCTGGTCTGTATCTGTCAGCAGTTACTTGTCACTGACTCAGTACTGCAAGAAATTTCAAACAAAAGATAGTATCCTATCAAGCTGCATATCAAAGAAAGAAAAAGAACAAATGTGTGATAAGGGACAATTCTCATGAGCTAAAGTCAACGAAGTATGACTTTTCATGTATCTAATAAGGCACTAACGTTTTACAGAAATTTTCTTTGCTACATAAAAGCAGTGCTGCTAGGAGGATATGATGCCCTGCAATAATTGTATAGAGTATTTTACAGAACAATTAAATTGCTATATATTTATCTCAAAGCATAAACACACTGTGAGGGTTATGATCGTCTCAAAATGCATTTCTCCTGTAACTCCTGAGTAAAGAGACTGCCCAGTACTGTCCAGATACTCCTATTCTAATACTGCACATACAATAAGGCAACCAAAAGCAGTGCCTACTTCATTCCTGCAATTCATGCCTAAAAGCCCAGTTCCTCCCATCTTACTGCTTGCTTTCCTTCACTCCAGCTTTTTGACTTTCTCTACCTGTGCTAACTTTTGCCACTCCAATCGCAAAAGTCCATGAGACCCAGAGTGAAAACACAAACAAGTAGGGGATGTGAACAGATGCCCATTGAGGAGGTCTACTGAAAGGAGAAGAGTAACTTGTCAAAACTCACAGAAAGGTTGGCCAGAATTATTTCCTTTAGACCCCATCAGCAGGCAGGTTTTTCTTTGTTTTTAATGTAGAGAAATGCAGCATTTTTATCTATTTGGTAACATCTCTCTGTCGTACATTTACCTTCTACCTTCTCTTCGTTCCCACTCAAAAATCGACAAAATTTCTAATTGTAGAATGTTGTACATAAGTAGTTGAAGACAAAAGAATCTAAGATCACTGCTGTATTAAGTCAACATGCCACCACTGTATATGCAAAACCAAAATTGCTAATGGGACCAGCCGCTGAGTATTTTCAAATGGACCATGTTCATTACTTGCTTGAAAACAAATCAATGGAAAAAAAAATCAGGTGAAGAGCATAATTATTCACTATCATCACTGTGAAAACCTGAGACTAAAGGGGAATTTTAGGTGCCTAAATTTCATCTTACAGATTCGAAAAGTTGGCCTCGAGAGAACTGTATTTCTAGAGTTTGTGGGTTATCATTAAGAAGAAGGCAGATGACAGAAGAGATCTTTCAGATTACTTCTATTAAGCATGGTCTTTGTCTTTCCTTCCTGGTGGTCAACTGAATGAGTTATTATAAGTTCCACCAAGCAACATAGCTGAGATGAATAGAGGACATAGGAAAGAATGCATCTCTTGACCAAAAGCAATTCTGGCTTGCAAAATGGAAGGGTGACCAAGAGATGACTGGTCAGCTCACATGTCCGGTTATGCAGGGATAGGTCATTTCTGGACACATTTGCATTTACACAAATCAGGAACAGCTGAAACCTTAAAATCAGTTCAAAATGAATCTGCTTATCTGTAAGTTTGTCTGAAGCTCTAGCTAGAAGTCTGTAAAGTGTCAGAAGTGTTAGTGAGGAAAAAAAGCACAGTAACTATAACAATTTAAAATTAATAAAATTGTTTGCAATGTATATCATAGAACCACAGAATAGTTTGGGTCACAAGGGATCATAATGATCTCAACCCCCCTACAATGGACAGGGACACCTTCCCTTACACCAGGTTGCTCAAGGCCCCATCCAACCTGGCCTTGAACATTTTCCAGGGATGGGGCATCCACAGCTTCTCTGGGCAACTTGTACCAGTGCCTCACCATCCTCACAGTAAAGAATTTTTTTCTTAATATGTAATCCAAACCTTCTCTGTTTCAATTTGAAGCTATTTTTCCCCTTGTCCTGTCACTACATGCTCTTGTAAGTAGTCTCACTCTGTCTTTCTTGTGGGTTCCCTTCTGGGAGCTGCAATTTTCACCAGATCTACCCACACACAAGGAGAATACACATAGCTAATTTTGATAGAAAAATCCTCACTTTCCCTGCCCCATTTGATAGTTCATCGTTAGAGAATACAGCCATACTAATGGAAGCTATGAAGTTTTTATTTTGGAAGTTAAAAAATTCAAATTTGAACAGCGGGACAGATGGGAAAACTGCTAAGCTTACATAAAATTGCATATTTCAAAGGCTGTTTTCTGGCATGATAATAAAAAAAGATAAATCTGCTAGAAACCATGCCAGAGGCAAGTGGAAATACAATCAAATCAGTGCCTGTAAAGCCCACCTTCTGAAGACAATTTGCTCTGTTCCCAAGCAAAAGACTGTAATTATCTTCTCAAATACCTACAATAGGCTGTTAAGTTTAATGAATTTCACTGTTTGCAAAAGAGTTAACTGCATCACAGTAAGAGTTAATACATTCCCTGTTATAAATAAGTAACCATTTCTTGAAACATCCCCTAAAAAGTCATAATATCTAGGAATAACCTGGTAGCCCTCTGGCTCACTAAGACCCCTACCAAAAGGCTCAACTTTAACATCACTGTGAAAACATGGAAGCTTGCTGGGTAACCATACACAGCAGGCAGATATTTCAGCTCATCACGATATGCTAGAGCTGACTATCCCATTGCATACTAGAACAATCTTGTTATTTATAAAAAAAACAAAAAAACAACAGCACAGAATGGGGCTGCTTTGCATTTTATGTATCAGCTTTCATCTGAGGATCATAAATCCTTTCTTTGTCCAAGAACCATTTTTCTAGCCTCATATCCATAAGGTGGATATCCTTTCTTTATCACAGTTTTACAACCCTGAAAAGTAAAGACTGACTTGTTCAAAGTCACTCAAGCAGTAAAACCAAAACCATGTTCCAAAATCCAGACCGTCATCCTGTTGTCAAAATTAAGCCAGCCTCGATTGGTGCGAAACAAGAGACAGACTGGCTGCTACTTTTTCCAGTTCAGTGGACAAAGCTTTCCCTTTAAGTGTGTTACAACATCGGAGCCAGTGGAGCCAAAAAACTGCCTAACATAAAATGAACCACATTCAGACTTTCACTGCCCAAGTGTTGCACAAAGCCTCCATCTCAGAAAGACGACTGGCACACGTTCAAAGTGATGAGTAAACCTATCTCCTTCAATATGCCATTTCTGATATGGCGTGAGGGACAAACAAAACCCTTTGTGCTTACGAGGGAGTGAGCTTGGACTTGAATAACTTGGATTTCATTTTACCTACCTCACATGACTGATTTAACTTTACAAGGTTAAATCAAAGAAAGCTTTTAGGAAATAAAACAGTGTCAGGGACATTCTGTTTTCCAGAAATAATACCGAAAAATGCATAGGAGGCCAAATGAGGAGCTGCAAATCATCTGGCTCCAGCCAGCTGGCTAACTTGTAACCCTGAGGCCAGACCTTAGGCTCAACCCACTGGGTCTGAGATGAAGAATTCACAACCACCTGAGAAATAACCCAGGGAGGCACCCAAAAAACAGACAGGTAAGCACTCCTTCCCAAATCCATGCTTGGCAACAACTCCTTATTCACAATGTTTACACACCAGAACAGTTTAGCTGAGCCCAGCCACATTTCCTGTGCTCTTCCATCCATTTTAGATAAATTGACAATGGGCTCTCAATGGCAAATTGTCCTGAGAGACGATGAGCACATATCAAGCATCCAGGCTTTATACATACACTACTCCAGTGAAGACTGTGCATTTAACTGCAGACAAGCATTTCCAAAATGTCAGTATCAGTCAAAAGGAAGAGTTTTCAAAATAGTTTTACTTTTCCACAAAATAATCAGCATGACATTTTAAAACTAGAGTTACAGTTCAGCACTAGAGAACCATGGTATGGGCCTTTTTGTTATCAACTGTTAGCAATTTTTTTGTTATCAAGTACTTGTAGTGAAGGCAAAGCACCATTTTTCACATCCACCCCAATGTACTTCAAATGCATTTGATAGATTTCTCCAACAAAATAATGGTTGGTACACAGGGAAGTTTTTATCAACAAGTAATTAAGGAACATTATCCACTTTTCTGCCAACAGAAATGTTCGCTGCCCACATCTTAAAATGCCCATATCTTACCCCTACTGTACTTCTACTGTAACCAACCAATACTCATGGTTTATGAAAACAAAACAAAACTACCACACAAATTTTCTTCTTGTTTGAACATTTTCTCAGTTTTCTCTTGAAGGAAACCTGACGTGTTCAGGGGCTATGAGAAAGGAAATTCAGCTGGTATTTATTTCCACAACAATGTTTAGCTGCCTTTGGAACTCAACTTCTTACTGTGAAACTCCTCATCCTTCAAAGCATGGGGGCTGCAGAGGCCACGCTATCTGACTGGCTAGAAAAAGCAAGGTGATGTGGCTTTGAAGGGGCTACAGCAGGTATTGGAAACAGCCCCCCAGCCATACCATCAATGCACTCCACATATGCTGAAATATTTTGAGATGACAAGCAGGATTTTGCTGCAGGTGATTGCTTCCAGTGTGCAAGTCAATTCCCTTTGAAACAAGCTGAGGTTCCACTGGCTTCACCTCCTCATGTTTCAAAAAAAATGGCTCTACAGAGTGACTGAGTTAGCAGCTGGTAAGCTGTTATTACTCAAGGTACAGTATTTCTACCCGAGAAAGAGCTGTAACACTGCCAGCACTGGAGCTTCCCAAAGCTAGGAAGTGGGGTTCACAACAGGAACACAGGAAAGGGACAAAATCAGGAACACAGGAAAGGAACAAGATCTGATGTAACTAACAAATGTGATACTTCTAAACTTCAAACTTCTAAACAAGGCAATTTATGAAATGCCTTGACATCCCATCCAAGCCTAAACCACTGTTTGTTTATATAATCCATATCCACATGAGAGCTGAAAGCTATTTAAATGCCTACCGGTTTGGTGCAGACAGAACTGACTCAAGTTAAGCAGCTTCCAGGATGTGTCAAATAATGTTGGAAACAAGAATACAAGAGGCCAGCATTTGTCAGTTAACAAGCTGACACAGGAATGCATTTGTGATAGTTACTCAACACGATTGTTTAATTTGTTTTTTTATAAGCATGTAATTTGGGTCTCTGTAAGCAAGAACTTTTAAAAAACAACAAGAAAACACCACCCAAAAAAAAAAACCCAAAAAAACCCCCAAAACTAGAAAAATAACCCCAAACAAACCTCAATAAAAAGCACACTACACTAGCTTTCTGGTGATATTAAAATTACAGACATCTGGAAATAATGCTCCTTTAAAAGTCACAACAGGCAAGTGCAAAGAAGTTTTCTAATAGCAACAGGAGTATGTATTGTACTGTCTTCCTCATTGTTTCTGACTGCACTTCTTAGGAATAGAATATTAGCCTTCATAATCAAAAATCACATTGTTTCTGTAGCCTAGAGAAACAACTACATGGAGACAACACATTTAAAATTATCAGGATCTAAGTATGGGCTACAGAATACTGCCAATGTATTTCAAATCAAAAACAGTAGGTAGAAACTAGTTGTGTCATTTATTGCATTGAAAAGATTTCAGATGTCTATGCTTTTCCTGTAGAGCTTATTTCACTGTAAATACTTTCTCCATTCTTATATCAATTTAAATGTAACACACTAAAAATCTCCTAATATACATGTGGTGCTTTATGGTAAAGTTTTCAGTAAATTACAGAAAGAGGTGCTTCTAGCTCTTTGGCTTCCTAATCAGTATATCCAAACTCAAAAAGTCACCAGAATGTGATGGTAAAAATATTACACACCTGTTAGTATTTAAATAATTCCCATGTTCATTTCCCACATTACTGGGAGTACCAAAACACCCTGTGAAAGAATCAAATGAGAGGAAGATGGGCTTTATACCAGCAGACTACAGCTGCTAAATCTTGGCTGGGGGTTTTTATCAGAATGGTTTGATGGTGAATAGTGTTACGTGCTTTCTTTGAAGGACAGATCATAAACACTCAAACTGAAAAAAAAAATAAACCAAAAACAAAAGAAACAGAAAAAAAACCCTGACTAAACAAAAAACAACAAGCCTCTTGTCAAGAGCTGTGTTGTGACCAGAGCTGAGCCCACTCCTACAAGGAGCCAACTACTCTAGCACCTCCCTGGTGAACTGGAACCTCAATGGTTCCATGAGGGCATAAGCAGCAGGTGTTCTGTTATCTGAGAGGAGTGCAGTTCTTTTTATTTTAATGATTAGCAGAAGGTTAACCTGTGATGAAGTTGTAATTCACCTGTATGTGACTGAAACACAGTGATGCATTTTGTGATCACTGAAAGAAACCCTAGCAGTTTGGGGGTCTGTTTGTATTCAAGGGGCCAGTGGCCAAGCTCTCCCCCAGCCTGTACCAGCCCAGTCAGCCTGCAGCTCTCCTGGATGAATCCTAATATACCCTACAAATAAAAGCACCAAAATAGTGCAGCCACTTGCCAGATTGCCACAAGAACAGAAGTACAGCAGGTGGCCATCCACAACTCCAAATTAAATTACACGCTACTCAGAACTTTATACCAATCCCTGTGTAGTGTTGTATCTGTTTAATGTTATTCTTCATCCTCAATTTTCAAAATTAAAAGAAAATGGGTTTTAGTGACACACGAACCGTGGCAGGACACAATGATCCAAATGGTCTCATTCAGCACTCCATAAAACAGAGAACAACTATGGCATCTTTCCCCGCTTCATTCTCCATTTTTTTCCTTTTCAATATTTATTAAGTAAACCAGTGCTTATCTGGGCTAAATCCCCAGGCTCAGTGAAACACCAGGTGGTAGACTGGGGTAGTTTTTCTAGCAACAGATGGCTCCAACATTTTATGACAAACGGACACGGGACTATTGCTCGTCAGCCCATCCTTCAGTTACTTCTTTATGTAACAGCAGCAACTCAGCCGGGCAGCTCAAGCAGCTGCTCACCTGCACCAGGGCTCGCCTGGAAGCAGCCAGGCTGTGGGAGCCTCCCTGCCTGCTCCTCAGGTGACACCCTAGCCCACACTGGGCACCAGGAGGAAACCCAGTGCTTGCCATCTCGGACAGGAAATGTGGTCTGAGAGAAAAGCCACAAAGTCCAGCCTCTCACACTAAAATTATTATTTCTCAATTATTTTTACTTGCTCGTTGTCTCATCTGCCCGCATCCAAAGAAATTGCGAGCAGCTACTTTCAGCCTTAAACAGGAAAGGTATTTACCGCCTTCCACACTTTGCTGTGCACTTGCAAAGAAGGTTACTTAGTTCACCTGAAGTGAAGAAAAACATTCCATCATTGTAATTATGCCAGTCTGAATAAACAGAAAGACAGAACAAAACATAAAAAGCAGCACTGAATACTCCATTAATTCAATTCATTTCTCCTTGGTTATTTAATTCCAATAGGTTTGTACCTGAAATGCACACTGTAATACTCCCTCTCTAGTCATTCAAGGGGGATGGGGACAGCACAGAAGCCACCCCTCTAGGCACTGCTATACTTCATATGCCCCCTTCTCCCTCCAGGATTTCTCAGACAGGGACATGGGAAAAACATCTGCCAGTCTCACGCTGGCATTATCTCAAAATCTGAAATACCATTTGCATTTATTTGGCAAAGGTTAATAGTATGCTTGGAATATTTTTAGTGATATAACATTGCTAAACTGATGTGACAGAAGTAAGATATGCCTAAGTATAATCTCAACCCCAGTACTGTCTGCTCTGGGATTTTGTTTTCTTGATTTCATTTATTTATTTACTTATTTATATTTAAATAAAGGACATCACCACCTGCAGAAGTGAAAAGGCTATGAACTAAAAAGTTTATAGCCTAGGAAAAAGGGCTAAAAGATAGAAAATCAGAATCAGAAGCTTAAAGACTTTTTACACCCCTCAAAATACATTAAGGGTTTGTTGGTGCTTTTTTCCCTAAAATGAATTTAGTAAGCTGAGACCGAACGAAACTTGTGTTACATGCAGAAGCACTAAAATGATACAGAACTACATGTCATGTGAAAAAGAACATTGCTACTCATATTTTGCATTAATTTTGATGTCTTCTGGCTTTCCTCTTGCAATATCATTAAATTCCACACTGCTTAGTGCAGTAGTTACCCGTTCTCATTCGAGGAAGCATCAGCTCAGAAGGAGAATTAAAAACAGTTGCATAATCTATTTGATATTTAATAAATAGAAGTGTATAATTCATGAGTACTGTTGGAATAATGAATCAGCCTACTAAACCAGATGATATTCTTCAATTCCTCACTGGTTTGAGATAAAATATTTATCAATGTTTCAGCTGTTATTAAAATAAGAAATTTGGACCCCCAGTTTTGGTATCCAGGCCCATGCCACAACAGTTTTAACACTGCATTATAATAAAATGGAACATTATTGTTACATTAAGACACTACCACACTGCCCTGATCACATACACAAGCCAAGTCCAAATAACACCATTCAATCTAAATAGCACTCCTCTTTCTTCAAGAAAAAAAACTAAGCCCAGAGAATACCTGCTTGTTTCTCCTTGTCAAGAAAAAAATATTTCCACATTGTATGAGTTCATCTAAGTTATCCAGTAACTTCCTGGCAAACAGGAGAAATTAAATAGTAAAATAATATAAAGCTAGGGTTGCAATAGGAATGTGGGAGCTAAATGGCCATATTTCTGTAGCCCTAACTATGCACCCCATAGAAGTCTTTGTCTGATCTCCACAATCTCAGTCTGGGCAAAGCAAGGAGGACCTAACACCACTGAAAGCAGGATGCTCTGAGGGCAAATTGCTTCAGTGAACTTTCAGGGCCCACCCTGGTAAGGCTGAAGTGGTAAGAGGGAGGAAACAATCATATGCTCATGCCTTCAAGTAATAACTAGCTCATCTCAATTTTACTGCTTTCACAAACTTGATGAAAACCAGAAAGGTACCACCCCTGTGAAGCCAACAGCAACACTCAGCTGCAATGTATTTACACACTGGCCAGGGACAGTATACAGCATTTATCAAACCTTAGCTGCAGGGGGCCAATGATGCAATTCTTGCAATTCTTAAGCCATAGCAAGGGTCATTCTTCCCCAGGGCCACTAGTCAAAGTATTGAAAGCAAGAAAAAATTCCAGTGGAAACTGCATGTGCACTAGTGCTTATTCTATATAGGTTTTTTCAATCTTTGTATTGAGATGGGGTGGTTTTGCAGTTCATTAGCTGGGTAGTCTCCTTTGCCAAAAAAATTATCCCTTTTGCTCTCAGTGACCACTCAGCCTACCTATTATATGGTATTTAATGTGGTGTTATACATGCTACACTACATTGTAGTTTTCCAAGGAAAACAAATACTTTGAGTAGTGAAGGCTTCAGATTGCAGCAAACAGAGTAAAGCAAACATTGTGTTTGCACACCTGTGCAGCTTCAGCCCAACGTTGCCTTTTATCACCTGCAGCTGTTAGGCCAGACAGGCACTAGTTCCACAAAAAGCAGGTGGACACTTGCTTACAAGATACAGGGCTTAAAATTGCTTGTCTAGATTATAGTTTGAGGTGCATGCAAATATCCTTCTTTGACACTTTAGAGTCATTTTTAACTGTACACTGAAGATATATTTTAGTAAGTGGTACAAAGGCCAGAGACACTATACCAAAGCATTGTCATGTGCAAAGGGAAGAGAAAAAATGAGATATACGGTCATACCTTTAACAGTATTAGTCCAGAGAGGAAAAAAGCAAGAGCCTGTCTTACATGCTCGCTACTCTTGTCAAATGACTTGTACCCCTGCCCCTCTCAAAGAGGTGTTATGTGTTGCCAATTAGGTACCTGCTCACTCCAAGATGGGTCTGGGGCACAGCTGCAGGCTGGTGGTGCTTACAAGGAAAGGGAGGGGGAGCACAGCTTTCAGTTTTGAGCCTCAGGTCAAGTCACTCACAGGATTTTTAAAATCATTAAGGGCATGTCAGGCCAGATCAGCCACCTGTCCTTGCAGGCTCGATACACAAATACACTCCAACTTTTTCTGTTTGAACCATATTTTTAAGTACCAAAAAATGGCAAAGGAACAGACAAAAATCTTACTGAAGTCGTTCTTGAGTAAGTCCCACTCAGACATCAATCCATAATAAAAGGATTCAACACCAATAGCTGACTATATTCCAGGCACAGAGGAGCTTCCCTTGAGACAAAGATGAAAGACAGGATAGCACAATCCTTGACTCAGAAAAGAGAAGCAAGTGGCTATCATGAAATGCACCAACTTCATGGACTAAGAGGATTCATTTCTGCTAACATTTCAGGAAACAAATTCTCTAGCCATAGAGGCAGAAACAAGCTTATAAAAAGTTAAAGATGTATTGAATAATTTAGAATAGTTCAGTTGGAAGGGACCTGCAATGTCCAACTAGTCACCTAGTCCAACTGGACCTACCCCTACCTCTTCCTAAAATCAGAATGGCTTACACATTCAAGGTACAAAAATCTTAAATCTATAAATTGAGAAATTATTCTCTGAAATTCCTGCTTTAAGGATTAAGTAAATTCATTTTAGAAACTGTACTTTTGGGAAGACAACGCCTGTAAACAGTTAACAATTATCTTGTTTACTGTTCTACATTTTTCCATAGTTACCTTTAGCCAGCACTACAAGTATGGTACTCTGGCCTTACTTAATAATGAGGCCATTTGAAAGTGTATATGCTCCTAATCTTGCTACCCTCTTCTCTTAGGAAAAGGATAAAGACTGTATTTACAAATATCTGGACTTTTGAACAAAAACAAGGGAACAACAGTCCTCCAGTCTAGCCATGTAAGCAAACAACTAGTTTGTCACTGAGAGAATTTTTATTTGTAAGGATATTGTTTTGCAGCTCTTTTTGGCTCTGCTCATTGACACCAATGCTGTTTTCTGAAGATGCCAAAAGAAAACACCCCCACCCCTGATCAGGTCAACTAAGCTCTTTCAAAAAACAAAACAGATAAATTTAAAAAAAAAATTTAAAATTAAAACACTTAATATGACATATACATATACTCGCTCCAGAGCTAAACTGGCACAGTCTCCTGGCCTCAAAAGCCAATTTTCTGTTACATGTGCCTTGCATAACACAGGTTAATATAATGATCTAGACATTATCTAGAAATGTGTCTTTTAAAACCAACAAGGGAGCTGTATAGGACCACAGAAAAACTATGGTTAGATGGGATCTCTAGAGTCTGCTTTAATTTCCCATTGAGTTCCAACACCTGCTTAATACTGGGCTGATTCCAGAGTTCAAGAATGAAACCCCTAATTGTCCAGTTGAGCTTTGATCATATCTGATGTGAGGGTGATCTGGCTGTGATATCTGTCACCCCACTGACTGCAGGGGTTGATTGAGCTGATGTGGCTGTTTGGGCAGGTATTCCCTTCCTCCCTCAACCCTCCATGTGCATCTCTCCCAAAGCTGCACCTCAGTCAAACAGAACAACCTGCCTGACAGAGATGGTCCCATTCTATGGTGTCAGGATGGAGACTCCCAAAGGCCTCTCCAGGCAACTTTATGCCCTGTTGCCATGAACATTTTTCTCTCTGTAACCAGTCAGAATTACAATAAAATCATTGCTCCTGTTGTTCCCATTACACCAAGGTCTTGCTGCTAGGAGCACTGGTTCTGGTCCCATCACTGGGCTCCTCTGAGAAAATTCAGGTTCTACTTTCTCTGTAGCAACAAATCAGGCAGCTGAAAACAGCAATGAGATCTTATCTCCAGGTCATTGATACCCATTTTATCTTCAGAAGTCCTGTGCTGGGCGGTTTTCCAGCTCCATTCTCACAAATGGTAAACAAGAGTAACCTTTTTCACCAGTTTGCTGGCTACATTCTCGCTGATGCAGCCAAGACCTTGGCCTTTAGCATTACAAGGACACAGAGCTGACTCAGCCTAGTGTCCACAAGTTTAATATTCTTAAAAAAAAAAAACAAAACCAAACAAAAACAAAACACACACACACAAACCACCCCCAAAAAAGCCCTCACAACATAACCCATACATGAAGCTACTCCCAGCCCATATTGCTATGTGGAGGCTGATCTAAACTTCACTAAACCTCAGGAGGTTCTGTTTGCCCATTCCTCCTGCTTGCTAATCACCTAATCAAACTGTGCCATCAAACACTCTCCTCCCTTTGGTGTCATCTGTAAACCTGGTATGGATGATCTTCATCCCATCATCCACAGCAATGGAAAGAGCACTGAGTAAGATGAACATCCAAGAATCCCCACTGACTGGGGAGAAGAATCACTGATACATGCATTATTGACCATGCACCTGCAAAAAATCACTTAGAGTGCACAGGCTGTCACTGTTAAGTAAAAAATGAGCAAACAGAATACACTTTACAATACATAGTGCATCTTTGTCTAAGCACACAGAATTGGAAGGTCCTACACTGTTACAGGTATGAAGGACTAAGACCAGCTATTATGGTAAATTCTCTGTGTGAAAAACTAGTAGGAAACAGCCAAATTTGTGAAGTGCTCAATGCCATAAATTCAAAATTAATAACCAACTGCTATTTTTTATCAGTATAACCAAAAACTGTGAGTTGGTGCAGTGAAATTGCCAGTATACAGGCAAGGCTGCCTATTACTCCTATAACACAAGAATGGTGGACACAGGCCACATAGTCCTAAGACAAGGAATGAGGAGAGAAAAAGCCTCACCCATATCTCATTGAAAGTATGGTCCTAAACCCAGATAAACTTGGCACTGAAATACTAAATCTTTGGTAAAAGGGGCACAATTTTGGCCCACCTTTGAGTTCTTTAACACAACCATAGTAGAAGTGAACCGAGAATGATGAGATAAGAAGTGATGGGGCTTTATACCTCACGTCATTGCAATGAGGCACTGAGCAACAGCAGCAACACAGAGCAGTACTGCAGCATCCTGGAATTGCATGAACATATTGAAACACAGTATCCCCATCCTAGAGGTGAAGACAAGACAGTAATCTGACTTAAAACAGCAAGAAGAAACAGAGGATGTAAGTGCCAGCAGCCACAGCAGCACACGGCTGCACAGAACAGAAAGAGCAGAAGTTTCTGTGCTCCTCTGTAGGCGTACATAGAACTTTAAACAAGACAAACAAGATTAGCACAAAAACAAATACTAGGCAAGCAAGCCTTTTACCTGTGGTAAAAAAACACTGTTTTTTTGTTAGCATGAACCAAATTCAAGATCCTTCAATATAGGTTAACAAAGATGAAGAAATTTCTCATTTATTTTTGTTTTTCTTTTGAAATAAGAATAAACAATACAATTCAGTCTTAAAAACATGACTAGATTTGACTGTAAGATCTGTCATACACAAGCAGCAAAACCTTAATTGGAAAATGAATTGCAGTGAGACTCTAGTAAATAAGTTTGATTTTCTACCTCTGCCACCAACTTCCAATGAGAACCTTGTTAGTTCTTCTAATGCCTTCATTCTCTTAAAAAACACTGATTGTACTTTCCTTCCTCACATAGCAGATTAATTTCATTAATATTTGTTAGATGCTAATTATACAAAATGCAATTAAGTACATAAATACAGTTTTTTTTTCTCGAGGTCTCACATAGTTCTTTCAGTGTCCTCATTCCTAAAACTCATGCTAGCTTCAAAGATCAACAACTCCATGGAAGATGCTCCAAGAAGTCTACCAAACAAAGCTACAGCCAGGCACCAGAATACTTGTAATTTCACTGTCTTGAACATTTGCCTTATTCCCGAATAACCTATAGGTGTTTACCTATAGCTGGTTAGGTTTTAGCTAGTTACAGCTAAAAACCCTCTAGAGAGCACTGCTGCCTTTTTTCTCACCTTCTGTCACAAAAGTTGAAACCCAGTTTCCTTTTTTTGTCCATCCTAGAAGTCAGGCTTTACAAGATACAGCAAGGAACTCCCCATGGAGAGCCAATATTATTGGGCCACCTCGCTTTAGGGATCCAGGTGTTCTCAGACTACATAAATAAATTATCTTTCACTGCTTACTGAAGTATTGTAATTTTACATAGAAAGGAAAAAAAGAAAACAAGCCCTATGGAGGAAGGGGGACTAAAAGCTTATTTCTATGCTAAAATTTGATGCAGGTTACTACTGCCTTGTTTAGCAGAAGCAAGTACAACAGATTTATCAATTTCCTTTTTTTGTTTCCTTAAACAATGAAAAGTACAAGCATCCTTCAATTACCTGTGCTGACCAAGGAAATGAGTTATGCAAGAAGCTTAATATCAAAATGAATTAAGATAAAGCTAAAGCTGCTGTAAACATGTGCCTTAACTAAGGAATCCTGGAGGTAATTCAACTTTCATCCCATCACCTGTAAATTTTACCAGTCCCACCATTTTAAGTTTTAGATTTTCTTTTGGTACTAATGGGCAACTCCAACTGACACAGAAACATTTGGAAATCACACAAACAAAAACCCTTTCTATCTTTAAAAACCTCATCAATTATGGTTGAGTTAAACCATGAGCAGCATTCAAATTCCAGTATCTGCACCTTTTTTATCCCCTCCAGGTTCTGAAGTGCTCAATAATGGATTTCTAGTAATAGAAGAGCCACATGGCTCATTAATTTCAGCAAATCAAGGGTACCAATTCATGCCTACAAAGCGTTGGGGTGTAATTCTCTCATTCCTTTTATATGGGAGTGGAAAAAAACTTTCCTAACGTGGCTCATGAGTGTGGAGAGTGGCTACACCTCTGACCTGAAGACATACCCAAGGGAGGGTCCATGAGGGGAAAGGTTTCCTGCTTGTTACAAGACAGTTGTAAAAATGCTTTGAGCCATATTCAACTCAAGTTACAGCCAGGCTTTCCCTACCTCCCACCTGAGTGCAAACTCCCTTCCTGACTACTTGGGCTCTTCTCTCCTGTGCAAACACCACACCTGTATCCCATGGTTTCCACACAACAAAACACATCTCAGCTCTGCGCACCAAAAGCGCTGCTGCCTCAACCTGCTTAGCCCAGGGACCTGCATATACCCACACTCTGGGCTTGGCAGCTGCTGTATAGCTTGTGTTTAGGGGTTTTTACTTTAGAGCAGCAATTATTCCCAGCATTTGACAGGTGCAAAGCTAAAAAAACACCTTTGTTTCTCCTGGTCTGTAGATAGTTAACCCCCACTGTTTAAACTTTAACTCGAGAAAGGTGAGACAGATTTTTCTTTCATTGTTCAAGCTCAGTGAGCCTTCCACACCGACATGCAAGTGAAGCAGAAAAAGCCCAAAACATATTAAATGTTGTACTTACAACTACTGAGGTAAGTGTATCAAGTAGTAGCTAACTTTTCTGATTAAAGCTATGCCATTACCATCACCTCCATTTGCAATGTGACAGTAATGAATGACTGGGGGTGTTTCTCAATTTCATCCTTAAAAGTAATGTGACTGTTTTAAAAGTTCCAGGAACACCCAGAATCCACTGCACTTTCTTTAAGCATTTTATAATCTTCAAGGACCAAAAAAATTAGCTTTACAGACATACTTCAAGCCACTGTGGCTATAGCTGTTCCTGAGCAATATCAGCTGGCCAGCCTACTCATTAGTTATAATGAAACACCATTTTAAAATGCCATTTATAGAGCTTTAACTATTCCACTCAGTTATGAAATTGCCCCAGAAGGCTCAGTGTTATTTCCTCAAGAACCCATTAACATTTGGTAAACAAAGTGTACCTGTTAACTACACCTCCATCTGCTAGAATACATACAACCCCCACTCTGTCCCTCCACCACCTGCCAAACCTTTCGGTTCACAGGTCACTGGGGTGTGGATGAGAAGCAGGAGAGGCCAGAGAGGCTCTGACATCTCTGCACCTCGTGGCCTTCTTCCTTGTAAAAATATAATTATTCTATTAGTGGTCACTTAAAAACAATTTTAGGATTACCAAACTCAAATCAAGTACTACTCAGCTGCTGTATTTTTCAGATTGCTTACAAACAGTATTCTACCAGTTGGCTAATACCTTATTTTTAGCTCAAAATCCCTCCCCTCCAGTAGGCTGCAATTTATAAAGTATCTAATTAGTTCTGGAAACTCCAGCATGAAATCCTAACTCTCAGAACCGTAAAATCGCAGTTCTCTTTCAAGAATAAGACTGAAGACCCAGTAGAGGCTGACTGCACTGAGTCCAGCCAGGTAGGACAGCTTTCCCTCCAAACACAATTCCAGGATTCAGCAGGCTGCATCCCAGCCACTCAATCAGCGAGCAGTGAGCCTCTGCTGCCTCTGCTTTCAGGGATTCAAAACTGTTCAAACAATAGCTGAAATGCACAGCACAAATGCAGGACAGAGGTGAACCAGGGAGTGATATTGGGGGGAAGAGTGATCAGCTTGGCAGCCTGGAAAAGACATTCCAGTGATGCATGGGGTGTCGCATTATGTAACAAATTGCTGCTGGTTTTTTTCTGACTTAGAAAACAATGCACACAGAACTGTGGGCAAAACACACTATTTAGGTTGCAAAGTCAAAGACTCAAAATGTAAAAATGCCAGAAGTGAGGCTGCTCCCACACATTAATAATTCCTCCCGGTGCACTTGTAGCACAATTATTTACACAGGCTCATCATTTTCCCCAGGACTCCCATCTCACTCCATGCTGGATAAGATCAATTTCCACTGTTTGTGTAATGAGGGCAACTGTACTTCCTATGATCTTTTTAAAAGTCATGGCAAACATGATTTAGTGGTCTCCAGAAAAAGAAAACACGGTGTCATCAGTGAAGAGCCCTGATTATCCTGAAAAAAAAACCCTACCCCCAAAAACAACAAAACCAGAAACACACCCACAACCCAGTTTTGAAGGGTGTTCCTGCTCCAGAATTCATTTATACTTGCAAATTGCACCTATATTCCTTTTAGAACGAACTACCCTGGGTAGAGCCTGTCTGACTTGCACAAGCGGCTTTCACCAAGAGGCACCAGGCATGGAAGGTCACAGCTACAGCTTGAGTTTCAGAAGCATGAAACCCGTGGGAGTCACACATCAGATGACTAAGCTTGGGGATAGATTTGACCCTATTCCCACTTGCTAAGTTTCCAAATACTAAGAAAGAAGGAATACCATGAAGCTCTGACCACAGAGAATAGCATGAAAATAAATTAAACCACTTGTGTAAAGCACTTGCATATTACAGGGATGGAAAGTAAGGCAAAAACATAAGAACGTTAAAAATCATGCCCTCTGCAAGAGTTTTAAAGTTTTAAAAAGAATTAGATACCAGTAAATAGCACCTGAGAATGTGCCATTACAGCAAGTTGCATCACAGCACTGAAAATGGAAGTAACCTTTAGCAAACACCAGCAAGCAATCACCCAGTAAGAATTGTCACAAGGTACAAAAACACAGCTGTATAGCTCTTCTTCATACTGATCTTCATTTCTGAGTGCTTGATTCTGGAAATTCAATAATATGCTATAGAGCTGTACATCTGCAGCTACGAGAAAAAGGAATTGTCACCAATACAGGCTGCAGAGATAGTGACTGACCAAAGCTTTAGGTCTGAAATAATAAAAGAGATTTCTAATTATGACACCTACAGAGTGACCTCAGTCCTTCACTTTATGACTTTCATTCCCTTTATTGTGTTTTATAAGCCTACAGAACTGCTTGAAAGAATGGAAGGAAACTGACTAGAGATTTTTCCTCTGCTAAGTCTGATGTAGGTGCAGTAACAGGTCTTAAACCATCAGAAATGTTTTTGTTGAGCAGGAGCAGGGTAGTTTTCAGTTCAACAGACTCCAGGCAAAAGGGTGGTGCCACCATAAAACACTTCAAGAGTAAAACACAATCACTTTAGTTTGGGTTTTTTCTCTACCCCTAAGTCAATCTGTGTCTAACAAAGCAGCCATTCACATTCCTATTTCAAATTTACTCCCTTGTTTTTCTGTATTTTTACATGCTGAGTTGTATGTTAGCATAGCTCCCCTATAATGTATACAATGTAACAGAAGACATGAAGTACAAAGAGAAAATAAACACTTTGATTAAAATGTTTGTCCACTCTTGATTTTTTAAAACTGTTAGATAATTAGGTATTAGATCATTTACATATTAAAAACATAGTAAAAACCTGCCTCAATGCATTTCATGGGGAGAGTTACAAGGAAAATCACATGCTCCCAACTGGAAGCATTTGTGGTCACACACACACACAAAAATATCTTTTACCAATGTATCAAAAGTAAAAAAAAGTTCTTATTCTGATATCCATCATGTTTGAAGATATTTATCCTCAAAGAATGTGTAGAAGTTTACAGATTTACCATATTCCATGTAATGCAAAAGCTGTCCTTCTCTAAGCCCACCATACAGAAAAAATTTACCGTTCAATTAAGAAAATCGTGCAACTACTAACAAGACAGAGCAAACAATATGAGATTTGTAAGAAAATCTAAAACTTTCCTAAATAATTTGTACCATAGAGGAAACTATCACAATCTCCTTAGTATTTCTGTTAAAACACATATTTTGTGGTTGCCATTTACATAAAATAATTCAGTGTCAGTAAAGAACATTGCAGATAATGGAGACCTGACATTTTTCACATAAATATATTCCTGGAATCACCTGACATTCATCATCTTGGAATGAGATAAACACTGATGAACCGGGGTGCCTGCTTCACCTTCCACAAACCAACAAAAAAACTGCTTTTAATTTGACAGAACAGCCTAAAGTTAATTTTGCCCGTATTTCTGAATTACTAACAGTCATGGGAACTTCGGCATTAAGGAGCAGAAGGTTTGTTAAGGCTGCATCTTTTGAGGAAATTTTACCTTGAGAGCAGAAATGGAGTTGTTAAGTACATCAGCAATTTACCCTGAGATCACTTTATGTCAGAAAATAAGGTTGTATCAAACATACCAGGCCTCTCTAGAAGTGACTGAATGGGGATTTTTCAATATCTTGCTTCCAGTCTTTACTAAGGAACATCTGTAAGCTATCTGGGATCCCTTTGCATAAGTGAGCAAACAGGATGGAACAGCTCAGTGCCAGGAAGTTTCATTAGCAGTTTTCAAGTATTAACATCAAACATTAGATCAACACAGAATAACAACTTCAATTCAGTATTAGAGCATAGGTGTAGTACTTCCTAGTGGACTTTGTATACCCCTTATCAGTATTCCTTCCCCTCCATATTCTGAATATATTTTCAATTGAGAGTTAAACAAAGATGCAAATTTCATAATGACTCCCTAGGCAGTAACCCCTAACAAAAATCATATATCTGTTTATGGGAAAATATTTTGAGTATGAATTTGACCTGCAATTTATGTTTCATACATGACTTCTCTGGAAACTGCCATAACAAAGTGCTAATTGTAGCTGCTGACACAGGTATTCATACTTCCTACTGCTGTGGCTCTTATTACCCCGATATCTCCTTTTGTAAGGCCACCAGGTAAGTCTGGAAGGTGCAGAGAGAAGGTCCTTGGTCTCCTCAGTAGTAACTCCTTAGAGTCAGAGTTAGTTAGTAACTTCCACAGAATAAAGCTTGCTCTACATCCCTAAGGAAGTGGAAGCCAGACAAACCACTCTGGTTAAGAATGTGATGCCTCAATCCTTCCCAATGATACTACTCTTGATGAAAAAGTAAAATTTTGCCCTCAGAGACACATATAACAATATCCTTAGGTAATATAAAGCTAGCACATAACCAAGAATCTTTACAAATATATATATATATACACACATACACAGAGACTTTTTTTTAAATATAAAAACATTTTAAGCAATATACAAACTGGCAGTGCTTGATGTAGCAGTGTTTATTCTACTGTGATATTACAAGTACAGAAGAACTTGGGGATTGGAACTAGGTGATCTTGAAGGTCCCTTCCAACCCAGGCTATTCATGATTCATACTAAGAAGGGGGTGGTTTGTTGGTCCTGGTTTGTTTGGGTTTGGGGTTTTTTTGGGTTCTCCACCCCACAAGTGCCAAACACTGTATTTCTCTGCAGACAACTAGGGCTATTACCAGTGCACAGATTGGCACAACCAGCCCATGCTTATGTGCAGAGAGAATAAATCAACAAATAAAGTCTACTTAATTTACACAATAGCAACAAGGAAGTTGGATAACAGTGAAGAGGGACTATTTGTGTCAGCCACTGCTTGGCTATGGGGGACTGCTCAGAACACAACCAACTCCGATAAGGAAAACAGACAAGAGACCTTAGGAATCACTGATCCATACTTGTATGTTCCAGTTGTACTTATTTAACTTATCAACCTGCATGGATGCTAATATCCCTAAACAAAATAATTCAATATAATTATATCAGAGATCAAAAACTATAAACAAACATTTCTGGCTTAATTTAATTTTAAAGAAATATTTAAACAGTTTCAGGAATTTAATTAAAGTAGCTTGTTTAAACACACTAGAAAAAGCAATGGTCCTATGTTATTTCTGAGTATTTTCTTGTTCTCCATCTATGATACAAACTCCTTACAATCCAGATTTAACCTAAGCCTTCTTAACGCCTGGGTTCATCTTGTAAAGCCTTGGGGTTCCTAGGAGACAAAGTACCAGAAACAAGGTATTGAATAAGGCACAGCTGCCTGTGAACTACCCATGTTCCCAGCTCTCCTTCCAATCTTTAAGGACAGGTTATACAGGAAGACAGAGAGCAATAGACTTGTAGAACAGCTCAGTAAGGAGAGGCCCAGAAGCAGAGCTGTTCATCTGTGGGCATGGAGAGCTGTTCTAACTGAAGATGTCTGCTTTATTTCCATACCTGTCTCAGAGTTCTTGGACAGTTAACTGAGTTATACAAATACAAGCGAAATAATTTTTACTGGGGTAGCTCAAGTTCACCAACCCCAGCAAACAATATACCCTTCCCCCCGACCCTCATCTGCAGGGATATCCTGGAAAACAGCCCTACTTGTGAGTATACAGCTATGAAACAGTAAGAATTTTTCCAAAATAAAATCACTTTCCCCAGATCTTTCATCAGGTTTTGTTGCACTATTATTACAGGACTGTGCCATTAATTCCTATGTGGGATCCAGTGTATTACTCAAAGATAAAGGGAAATCACGTATCTAATAAGATGTTCTACACATAGACTCAACTTGGATTTCAGGTTCCAATTCAGACTCTTGCCTGTCTCTTAAAAGCAAACACCAAGAGACACATGCTACAACTCTAACAAATCAGCTTGTAATAGCTACTAGCCATGCTCGCCTTTTGTATGCACTCACAGAGCAATATATATTTTTCCTCAGAAATGCAAACTGAATCCCTATGCATTTGAATAAATGATAGTTGGGCTAATGGTGTCCACATCACTGCTACAGATAAGTGTCCTTATAAAAAAATAAAGCCAACCATACGAAAAACAACAACACAATCCAAATTTACTGTGGGTCAGTAACAAAGATCTAATTACACAACTTCAGATCTCAATGCTGAGAAAAAAGTAACCTTGTTAAAACATACTACAAGCTTCTCATTGTCATTCTAGTCAAAGTAAGAAAAAATATTCTTACTGAAGAGGTTTGCCTCTTCCTATTACAAACATATCAAAATCAGAAACCAAGAAGAAAAGCACTGGAGAAGTAAAAAAAAAAAAAAAGAAAAAAAACCTCAAACGGTGATGCAATGACTTTCTAACTCTATTTCAAACCTCCAATCCTCAGGACAGTAAGCAAAGGTTAACAAAAGAGCACCAAGGCTGCAAACAGGTGCACGTCTCTGCCAGGAAAGACAAAGGTGGGAAAGGAACATGTAGCATCACCATAACTAAAGGTACTTGAAGCATATTTTGAGAAGACAAAATAAAGCTGCTCCCTCTCTCCATCCTGCTACCTGCCATCTGCCCACGAGGCCACAAAGCAAAGCCATATCTTTGGCAAGGGGTGAAGCTGGAAGCAGCTGTATCACCACAACAGCTCCAGCAGGGAGCAGGGGAAAGAGAAATGAGGCAACTCTGCATTCTCTTCGCATGGAAATATTGTACCAAGCAGTGATTCCCAGCTGGAAACCTCGTTATGTAAGCACCAACATTTAGGACATTAGAGGAAGTCAGTTACAGCCCATTCTCCTCAATCCAAACATACTCCCTGACCATTTTCTTAGAATATGACAAAGTGAACTTAGCATGTGGTTTCTGAGCAATAGTCACAAGAAATTTAGGATCAGCTCACTACATCTCAACCACAGCACCAGTAAAGAATCACAACAACAGAGTGCGCAATACCTGGGTTATTCTCATTAAATGTCCTTCCTACAATAATTGTAATATGTTAAGTAGCATTTCACAATAGCTTAACTTAAAAATTTTGCAACAAGCATGTTTAACTGGTGTCTTTTGTGAAATACAAATAGAAACCACAAAACCAAGAGCATGCACTGTTTGATGTAAAAACTGTGAACTGTTGACTTAAAAAAACATGTTGCTCAAGAGATATTTTGACACTGCATTATGCCATTAACACTGAAAACCAATATATTTCAGATCCAAAGCAAATAATCCCTTTCCTTATGAGAGGAAGCCAAGAGGGACTTGGGGTGCTATGGGATGAAATACTGAACTTCAGCCATCGATGTGCATTAACAACCCAGGAAGCTGATTGCTGATTCTGGGCTGCACCCAAAGCAGCATGGTCAGCAGGGTGAGGGAGGGGATTCTGCCCCTCTGCTCTGCTGAGACCCCACCTGGAACCCTGCATCCAGCTCTGGGGTCCCAGCACAGGAAGGACAGGACCTGCTGGAGTGAGTTCAGATGAAGTGACAAAGATGATCAGAGGTCTGGAGCACCTCTCCTATGAGGAAAGGCTGAGAGAGTTGGGGCTGTTCAGCCTGGAGAGAAGGCAGCTCCAAGGAGGACTTTCAGTACATAACAAGGGCTTATAGGAAAGATGGGGACACACTCTGTAATAGGACCTGCTGCGATAGGACAGAGGGTAATGGTTGTAAACTAGAGGTTGTATAGAGTGGTGGTGGGTGATCCAGCCCTGCAAACATTCAAGGCCAGGCTGGACAGGACTCTGATCTAGTTTAAGATATTCCTGTTCACTGCAGGAGGTCGGACAAGGTGACCTTTAAAGATCCCTTCCAACCCAGACCATTCTGTGATTCTGTGATAGTGAATCCCACACAGTTACCATGTCCTGAAGCTCCAGGTTTACCATACATTGAATTTATATTAGTTCAGGACTAAATTAGAAGTAACTCTGCTGAGCCATAGAGGGAAGGTCAAAACAAAGCCTGTGCAAAAACACATTTGACCTGTTTTCTATAATGCTCGAGTATATATGTGTTACATCCATGTATACACAAACAGTCAAATTCACAGGTTAAAAATGCAATTGCAAGCTATTGGACCAAAAGAGGCCACATAAATTTCATCTGTATAAAAATAAACGAACCATAGCTTTCACTTCTTGTACAAAAGTTCATCCATTTCAAAAATCCTTCCATTTTTGGTCTTTCCCTTTGAACAGCTTAAATGTCTTTGCTGGTTCAGCTCAGTACAGTTCATATAACTAAGCTATGTGAAATCTGTCCAATACTGGCTAAACAAGAGAGCTCCTACTAACAGCAAGAAAAACAATATGAAAAGAATAAATATCTGAAAGAATCATTTCAAGGTCAGATATTATATATTAAACAGGCAGTATCTAAGAGCAATCTGAAATAAAAATTCCATTTCCTGCAGCCTTCCTTGTGTAAGAAGTTTTACAATCTGGATTCAGGATTCTAATTAAACATAGTATTCTTTTCTGAAAGAATGTGAAAGAAAAGTCTTCATTGTATTTAGGATACATCCATTGTTACATATTTTCCATCTCTAAATAACATTTTTCACTCATCTTCATTTTTTGGCGTTGCAGGTATCAATTTGACAGCTCCACAAAGTAAACGTTCCTATTTAATGACTGGTATAAGAAAAAGCATACAAACTAGACATCTATTATGGAAAAAGACTGCATTAAAAAAGCACAGGGAGAGACAAAATAAGAACTGGAGGCATATGAAGTATTTAGGAAAAAAAATCCATGCTAAATTGGATTGAGATAATCACAGATTGCTAGCACAATGAGTTTTGTTATATTTTAGACAATTTTATTTAACATTGTACTTTTGCAAAAAAAGAAGCCTCTGCCTCTTCACTATTGAGTTTCCCTTGAGGTTATGCTAATAAAATATAATAGACCCAAGTAAAACAATAGGTTTTTTACTACTTGGAGTAAACACATATAAAATTTCTTGGTGAGTATTTGTGTTATGTTGGTGGCTGGAGGCACTAACAAGCATCAGTTTCCATTGTGTTTGGAGCTGTAAAACCAATACATGAAAAAAGTTGACTATTTATCCTGTTAAAAGTAGTTACCAGACATTAAAAGTAGTTACCAGACATTATCTCTTTGGAAATGTTCAAATTCAAACACATACTTGGAATGAAACAACTCTATGGTCAACTGTGTCTTGGTGTTGGCCTGTGTTTCTGCCTTTTATTTTACTGAAAAAAAGACAATTCTAAAATTTCTAAAAAGAAAATTTTGCAAGTTAATAAAACAATTTGGATAAAAAGCTAAATTCAAAAGGAAGAGTTGTCAATGTTCATGTCCGTCCCAAGAGCGGTGCACCAAGAGTCAAGTCAGCAGCTGAGGTGTCCAATGCCAAACATGAACTGCTGTACTGCCCGGGTAGTATCCCAATTTGCTTGACTAAATATGCCACAATAAAACTTCAGCATACCATCAATCTTTGCAGATGCATGTTAAACAGACACAGAAATTACAGTGGAACTCAGTGTAAAACAAGAGCTTTGTTGAACATAGACAAAAGAGAAAAATTACAAACATTATTTTTGCTCTTTGTGGGTTAGCATCTAACAACCATGACAAAAATGCTTTCAGAAGTATGAGAGAAAATGCATTTGACACTCAAGCTCACCTGAACAAGCAAGCATTCCCTGTTTTAGGACAAACACCCATAAAGTATTAGTAGATAATCTTTTGAATCAAAAACAAATACAATCATATTTGTCAGTAAGGACAAGTTCAGATCACGTTGATTTTTGCATTAGTCCTGCTACAGCAAGTTTCTGCATGTTTTCTTATGCTCCCTCCCTAGGAAAAGTCAGGCCTGCTAGGACAACAGCCAACAAGCAGCTAATTAGATAAATAGTCAAAGCTACCAACCACCTGCTTCCAGCACTCAAAGCATTAACCTTTTCTGCTCACTTCATCTGTCTGAAACAGTAAAACCTGTTAAGATAGGGGGACACTTAATATGTGAAACACATTCTGTAAAGCTCATATAACCCATCCAAAAACCAGCTAAAAATGCCTATTACTGAATCACCATTTCATCATTCTACTCTATTTCATACATTCTGGCCTACTAGTTAAAAGCTCAAAAGAGCAAGGGGAAAAAGGAAAACAAACAAAATCAATAAAGCATTCTGTTCTTTTTCACCTCTTATGACTGTACTTTCTGTAACGCAGGCAAACTGAAGCAGAGCTCTGTCCTCACCCTGTCCCACATCATTTTAATGGACATCAATTCATTACTACGTCCTCTCTCAGTAATGTTATTGCTTATATGAGGCAAATCTAAAATCTCTTCGTATCTCCTGCACTTTTTAGTGCTGGAGCAAGTCATTTGGTTACCTCTCAGTAAGAGAAAAAAAACAAGCAGCTCCCCAACAGATGGGAGGTGAATGTCACATGGCAGAAGCAGCAAGGATTTCGACTGCACATCCCCAAATTAATTGCAACACAAAGTTCAGCTTCAGTAGTCCACTACTGGGCACAGTCTGCTTGGGTAAGTCATAAATATTGTTACAAGGACAAGAAAATATACACAGCCTACTGTTTGAAGTAATAAAAAAGCACACTACAATGTCTCAGACTGCTGCTGTTTCCAGCAGTTGTCCACAATCTCACCACTGTTTGAATCACAAGCTCCTCAGGAATTGTCACCAGCTTTGCTTTGGCAAACTCCATAGGGGCATTTTCCACCTGAAGGCATGCTGATTTACAAACTGTTAGTATTCTGATTCCATTCACATTCCTTAAATTCACGTACACAGTGGTGGATTTAATTCTTTTGCACACCACAACTCAAGCTTGATTTTTAAAGTCTGTATTTAGCAGCCTATTTTTTGAACAGTGAATAGAAAACCCTCCAATCCAGTAAGGACAAACTAGAGGTTAAGGTGCTAATCTGAAGTGTGTGTTAAATCAAGGAAGGAATTTGATCATGAGAAATCATTGTCCCAATCCTATTAAAAGAGGCAAGACATTTCCAATGGATTTCAACATGTTTTTTATGCACATGCCCATAAACAGGAAACCAAGCATACTTTTGCTAAAATGTCTCAAATCCCTCAAATAGTCTCTTCTTGAAAGCCCTTGATTAAGCAACAAAACAAACCTGGAACTTCTGGCCCAAAACAGTGCCTCCATCTTCCTGATAGCTTCTGCTGTACCTATCTGTCCCCAGTCCGGGCAAAAGGAGACCACCAGTACAAAAAGCCCAAGAGAACACCCCATCCCCAAGGCAAGCATATGGCAGAACAGCATAAGAAACACTAGGAAAGCCCAGTATTTACATTTGCTAATTTTATTAATTCTGTATGGAGAGGTTTCCTAAAATTATTCATTTTGACCAATCTGAAAGGAGGGGGAAGAACTGTTTTGGTTTTTAACTAAAGATAACATCACCAATGCAGTCTGAAGAGAATTAGATACCCTTTTCAGTGTTGCTCATTTCCTTAAAACAGGTTTCAGATGGTTATACATGCCTGCAAGTTCTGGTTCTAAAATGCTGAAAAAAGACCAAGTGACAGGACCCAAGGCAATGACATGAAGCCGTGTCAGGAGAGGTTTAGGATGGATATTAGTAAAAGGTTCTTCACCCAGAGCGTGGCTGGGCACTGGAACAGGCTCCCCAGGGAAGTGGTCACAGCACCAAGCCTGTGCTCAAGAAACATTTGGACAATGCCCTCAGGCCCAAGGTGTGACTCTTGGCGTGTGCTGCACAGGGCCAGAAGTCCATGATCCTTATGGGTCCATTCCAGCTCTGGATATTCTACAATTCTATGATACCTGTGTCCCCATTTTGGTTGACAAGGAGAAAGGTGAAAGCATTACTCTGTGAACTACCAGGGGACCTATACTTTTTAAATCAGAAGTCTTCCTTGTTTACCCGTATCACTGAAGTGTAATGTTTGACTGCATTTGTTTGCAAAGGAAAGTGTATCTTGTATGCTCAGCAATGAACTTAACTGATTTTCAATGTCTGTAAACACTGCCTGTGAAGCACCAGTGCTCCTGGAGCCTACATAGCTGGGGACCTGTAACCTACAGCCTCATCAAAAAGTTCAAATATAGATATATGAAGTAATGAAATAGAGTTGGCCTCTCATGTCCTGGCCATATTTTCTTCTCTAAAATTCAGATCAAATGTACATTTGTACCTGATGATCTGGCTCAAGACATATAGAGTATCTAAAAGCTAATTAGCCCACTAAAGTGTCTGAGGATTACTCAGCACTGCAGTGATACTTCAAAGCATCAATATTATGTAGAACTTAAAGCAGTCTCAAATGCATTCCTATCAGAATAGAAAAGATTTCTAGAATCACATTTAGAAGTTAATTTTAACAGGTTCTGTTCTTGTACTTTTTTTAAAACCTTTTAAAATATTAAACTAAAGTGCACACAAGTTTATAACCCCGGCTTTTTCAAATCTCTGCAAAATGTGGCCATGTAACACATGCAATGACAAGCAGCCCATAATCTTTTTATCTTCTAAATACTATGCAATGGAAAACACCCGGTTGTATATGGTGTGCTTTTTCTCTGCATTTCACAGCATCATGTCAACCAGTTTTTAACATTCTCTTACAGCAGATATGAGTGCAAGAAAAAGAAGACACTCAAATGCAGCTAAAAAAACTTCCACTAACAAAAATAATTTAAATCACAGAATTCTTCAACAGCTATGTCTTCCATCAGCTTAAGACACTAAAAACATGGCTGACAATATTCAGTAAGTGTAAAAAGAAGAAGAGAATCTACCTTATTAGATTAGTAAGGTTTTAAATAAAGACTTCAGTAAAGACTTCAGTTTAATAACATTTTTGTTCTAAGCCTATAAAATCTAATAATAAATAAATCTAGAAAAATTGGAAGCCATAGAGCATTTGCAGTCAGCTATGCTCCTTGGTAAAGACTGACCAAAGATATAACTGTGAAACTCGTATTGCTTAAGCTGAGAAATATTAACTAGTAGAATGAACATTTAAAAAAAAAAAAAAAAAAAACCAACATTGTTTTGTAATATGGATGGGCACAGCTGTACAAAAAATACTCTCAAATGCTAAAGTAGGAAGCCCTTCTGGAAATTTTTGCCAGGAAAATCCAAAAGTTAAAAAAAAAAAAAAAAATCTCATGAACCTAAGAGAAATACTCAGTGTTTTCAACTACTTAATTTGTACACATTACATCAAAGATTAGAGCACTTCCTAAAGAAAATATTATTTCTTTAATAAACAGAGTGAGCTCTAAAACTAATTTTAAAATTAGTTTTGGTTAATGGTGTGTGATTGCTGAGATCTTAACAGATCTACATCTGTAATCACGTTTTGCCTATATCTGTTCCAATGGAGGTTTTAATAAAGCAACTTGAGCAGTCACCTAGGCTCCTCAGGTTATTCTTAAAACTGTGATTTTAAATTCTAGCTAATTGATTTACAGCCTCCATCAAAACCAAGAAACTCCTATTGCCTGGGGAAAGAGTTTCTCTCACTGTAAATATGGCATAAATCTTGAATAGAAGCACTTTGTCAGTCTGTGTGTGAGCCTTTCCTCCTGTCAAAAGGCAAGGTTTTCACCAACATGAGCTAGACTAGTTTAGAGAGTCTGGGCAAGAAGTATTATTGGCAACAGTCTTAGGGGAAGAAAAGAAAAAAAATCAAGCATCAAACTTCCTGCCACACAATGAAGCTTGTTTTGCAAGTATTTTTACTTCAGAGAATTCAGGCCTTGCTCAGATTTCTTCAATACAAGTGGAAAACAGCAGTACTCCTACTTACAGTTCTCAGTACTGCCCTGTTACCTTAAGTATTCTGACACAAAAACCGAAAGTCAGGGCAACACATAATTTCTGTAAAATGCAAGGAACAGCCAGGCTATGATACTCAGGTCAGAAACTTACACCTGCTGGAAGTGATCTTCGTATGCTAACAGAATGTATAAAATAAAGAGCTTTGAAATACTTATGTTTCCTCTCCTGGAAGTACATCACAGCTTAGATTGTATTGCATAAACGACTCTAAATCACAGTCTACTTCTACACTGGAAATATATTAGGAACAGCAAAAGGATTAATCCTGTGTTAAAGAAAGTGATAACCCTGCATAGTGTGCAATTTTTCATTCTGCTCTATTTGCAAAATGCATCATATAAACTGCATTCATAAATGTTGGAAAAAAACAATAACAAAAAAAACCTTACTTCAGGGTTATTTTCATTTGCAAAGATTTCAAGCAGCAAACAGTTATTCTTATCTCTGAACAAGCTTTTGTATTTCTTAAAGAATACCCTCCTTCTGTACTTAAGAACAACAAAATTGCATTTGGTGAACAGAAATCCTGTAGCATCCAAAGGCAGTCATGCCTTTTTACTCTTTGATTTAATCTGCTGAGAGCTTTAAACAACTTGCAAGGTCTACAATCACAGTCCTCATAAACTAACATTTCCACAAATTCTACAGTTTTTGATGCTCCTTCTAGCATGAAAGTGAGATCCCACACACAGTGTTTATTCATGAATTGGTGAAAACTGAAGCAAGGACAGAATTGGAAGCCACATGGTGCTACTTCAGTGCTAAAAGCCCTCACATCTCTGTCACAACTCATAGTTATCAGAACGAAAAGGGTTGAACACACACTGGAGCGTGCCTTAAAGTGAATGCAGTAACAAATACATCAGAAAATTTGTGTTAATGCTACATGTTAATTATATATAACAACAAAGATGATTATTTATAGTGGTTATTCTGTACCACCAGACAAGCCATGAACACCTCAACAGCATAACCACATCTTTCCTCTCAGACAACATCATTCTGGCTGTTTTGATAACAGAGACACCAAATTCCTGTCCATAATACTTCAACCAACAGGAGAACTCCTGAAGGAAAAGCCGAAGTCCCCAAACACATGAGTAACTTATACCAGCAGTGAGGAAAGGATCAAGCAAGGAAAAAGTCTGCTAGCTAAAAACACTCAGGAGTCTCTGAATTTTCAGAGCTCATCAGGAAAACTAGATTACATATCTGAGATGTAACAGTCAAGAAAAGAGTATCAGAGCACACTGAAATTAATGGAGCATGAAACTGTAGAGCAAACTAACTTTATTTTAAAGGAAGCAAGCGCCTCTAGCACACGCTCTTAGGCTCACTTCTCTTAATCAAACAGTCTTACCAGATTTACTGTGATTTACACAAGTTAAGGTTAGTAACTTACTTCTTGAATGTTTATTCTTGCTATTACTAACAGCTAAGTTTTAAGAAAGCTACTTTTGACTAAAATAAATTATAGCAGAAAATGTTACCTGATAACCTTCTGCAAATGAGAAAAAACAAAAAAAAAAAATGCAAACACAATAAGCAGAGGCACTTAAATGAACCACCAAAAAGCTGCCCAACACTCCCCAACACAAATAGTGACATCTCTCTAGAAGAACCTTAATGATATTTTACTTATTTTTTATTATTTATACTGTTTATAAAACACATACATACATATACAGTTCACTCATCCAATCTGGTCACACTGACAGATGATCAGATCCAAAACAAAGATATCACACTGAAACACTATCAGCAAAAAAAGGATGTGACTGAATTTTAAATTAATAGATTTAGGTATTATTTCATTTTAAATTCTAAGGCAAAATGAAGTGAGCTTCAAAAAACTGAACTTTCCAAAAGCTGCTAATTTCCTGGAATGCCCAGCAACTTCTCTACTAAAGCACAAGAGGTAGATCTATCACTAATCAAAACACAAGCCTTAATAATTATTTTTTTAACTCCACCCACTTATTATAGTGAGAATTCTTTACTGCTATTGCCTAACTCTACTTTAATCTTATTTTAAGATTAACCAATGGAGAATAAAATCTGCCCAGGAAACTCTCAATTCCTATCCATAAGTTAATATCTTTAAACAACTCTTTGCCTCCCATACCATTACTCTGGTTCAGCAAGTTCATATTTATTGATACTGAAGAACAGGAGACTATTCCTAAGAGCTATAGGAAAAAAGAAAAATAGTATAAAGATTATACTGTCAGTCATCTTGTATCAGCTGTATACACATCTGCAAAGGTTCAGAGTGTTTGGGAGTGGTTTTGTTCCTTTTTTAGAAGAATATCAGACGAAAAAAGGTTGAACCTACAGGACTTGTTGGGTTCTGGCACTTCCTTTGGTCCATGGTATTAGTGAGGGATCAGTCATTGACTGATTAAGTCAATGACTTTTCACAGTCATTCCTTAATCCCCAGTGTGAACACGCTACCACTGGTTTCAATCAGTGCATTTTAAAGTCATATAGGCAAGCAATGTAGGAACTGTTGCAGTGGGCAGAGAACAAATAAATACTTTTCTCATATAACATGCATAATATTATGTAACACTTTCAGACTGATTTTTTTTTTTTTTAAAGAAGAATTTTACAGGGCTGGGTATTAATTTTTCTACTCCAAGAGTGTTTGCTTTGACAACACACGCACACTACATGTTTATTTTGCTACTCAGCTGAGGAAAACAAAGATCTCCATAGTTACCAACAAGCTGCTGTTACAGGATATAATGGCAGCTCATTTTGTATCACCCAAATTTCATGCACTGGGTTTTTGCTGTAATAAATTAAGAACTATTTGGGAGAAGTTGTGTTCTTTAGAGAGACAATGTATTTCCCCTGTGTTTAATGCAACTTATGAAAAATCAGAAACAACTACAGAAGATGTCATTCTCCATGGCTGGGAACTGCCAGAATCTGAGATTAGAGAATGAATGATGCATGCTACAGGAAAAGAACAAGTATAGGGACAAGTAAGGATAAAAGAGAATAATCCAGGCTATAAGTTCAGGTTCATGATCAGAGCAGCAACAGAAACATGTTCTTCAAAGAAATATTTTTGGTCATTTGCTTTCAGTTAGGACCTCTTTCTTAACCAACTCTCTTCTCCTGGCTAGGACACACACCATACCACATCATTTCTGGCCCAGGATTAGTAAAATAGAAGGATGGCCACAACTGAACTGGAAACTATCTTGTCATCAGTTCTGTTGGCCAACACACACTAACTGCTGGAAGTTTTCTGGGAATAATTTGGTTGGGTTTTTTTTTTGGGTTTTTTTTTTTTGGCAACAGAGAAGAAAAGGCATAAGCCATTCTGGTCACCAAGTGCAACACCAGCAGCCAGGAAGTGGAGCGCACTCAGCTCTCAGGGATGTAGGAAATTTCTGCTGTGCCACCTATAGCAGGCAAGTGATTTCTGTTCCAGGTTACAGCCCTGAGAGCCTGTTGCTAACTCCTGCATTGCAAGGAGTAGCTTATACCCAGTTTTCTCTCCTCTTTACCCTCCTGAGAACTATGTCTTTCTAATCAAAATGGATTTCAACAGCCAGTCCATCCTCAGTGCACCACACTAAACAAATGACTGCACAAATAGCCAAACTTGTTTACTAAAGATAAAATCTACAAGACACATACCACAGTATTTCTTTATACTGGGCAGTGACAGCTGTATGTGTACAGGTTTTCTAGTTACTCTCATCACAACTACACTGCTGCAGAAATTGGAGGCAAAAGTCACTACCATGCCATTTTGTTTGACATCAATGGAATGGTACTGAGTAATAAAACACATTCTGCACAAGACTTCTATTATAAGCTAATCAGCTAATCTTTCAAGAAAATGCATAGTAAAATAGCTGGTTTTAAGTATATACCAGATACCCTTTTCCAAGAATCAGAGAATTGGTAGGGTTGGAAGGGACTTCTGGACATCATCTTGTCCAATCCCCCAGGTGGATTTGGAATGTCTCCAAAGAGGGGAGACTCCACTGGGCTGCCTGTTCAGTGCTCTGACACCCTCAACATAAAGAAGTTCTTCCTCATGTTAAAGTATTTACTATCACTTAATTTATGGCCATTGCTGCACAGCACTGAAAAGAAGGTCCCAGTTAGGCCTTATTTAAGTAGACAAAAAACAAAACAACCTAACAATTCAGATATTAAAACAAACCCACCCCAAACCAAAGGCACAGTCAACTCTTCAGAAGATTATTACAACGTTGTCTTGAAAAGTTATATAAAAGTTCCTATCTAAATGGGTCAGCAGGTCTCTTAAATAAGCGTAGTAATAATCACTTGCAAGTTATTGCTATTTAAAAAAAATAATCCCCTCTACCTTACAAATCCATTCTAGAGAATTCACCATTGTAACACTCAAACTCAGCATATTTCTTGTTCTAAACCACAAAATTACTTCTAGATTGAAAACATAAAGCTTTAAGACATGCAATATTCATTGATAGTTAAGTATCTTTGTAAGGAAACAACTTACTTGATTGAGTTTCTGAAATGGTCCTCAGCAGGATTTTTTACTGTACAACTGTTCAGCAACCATAAATCTGCTTCAGCAGAGTTGTCTACAAAACAAAAAGAAACAAACCTGTGTTAAGAATTATTTAACCTGTCAACTCCTAACTTATATAGAAAAAAAAACCAAATTGAGCCATTAATAATAAGGTGGCTATTTGCAAGATTACTTTATATTCAATTACATTCTTGGAAGGGGTTTGTTGTTGTTATTTTGTGTTCTAGAAAAAAAAGAGGCACATGAACATTTCTACTGTTATTTCTTTTTAATTTTTTGCCAATGGGGAGTAAATCGTTTTCTCATTTACCAGCTGAGATGCCATTAGGTTGCACATCACGGAAAACAAAGTTAAAAAGAATGGTAACAACTCTCAGAAATGCTTACTCCCAGAAAGATGCTGCCTAGACAAAGGCAAAATTAAGTGGTCAACAAAAGCAGGTTTCACTATGAAAACAAAATCCCTGCTTCAACTCCACTGTGACTTAATACTACAAAAGAAACAAATCACAATTTATAAAATATGAACCTCTACTAAGGAGGAAAAAATCAATGTAGCTTGTTTGGAAAAAAAATATACGTATTTCTAGTTTTGATTATATCTTATTTATGGTAGAATTATAGCTCAGCAATTTTCAGACGAGATATTCATGCAACCAATATCTGCCTCCATTCAGATAAGGGTATTATTTTTTTCAGGATCCAAACCTTTCTGTATGTTCAGAGCCTATTGATATCTAAACTCATTAACAGAACTGAATCCCAGAATTATCTGCAGAAGCACATTTATAAACTCTAATCCCATAAAACATGGCCTATAGTACAGAATTACTAGCACAGTCATTATTCTTGTGAAGTTAGAGCTGCTTTTTTCTAACAGAAGAATAAAAATCACCTATCTCAAATAGTTTAGTGCATTAGCATTCATCAGAATAGTTTATATCAGTCTGGATATAATTCATGCCACTCACTACTATTCAGCATATTGAGCATTGAAGTATGGACTGATGTATCTTTAAATAACATAAGCGAGTGAGCAATGAATACAGGTAAAACATTTTTTAGGATGCCTTACTCGAATTGACATCCTGCTAAAGCAGAAGAAAGTCTGCCAAGACTTAGGCATATTTATATACTCATCATGAATCTGTCTCTACAGGCATAGATACCCTTTTCCTCCATGTACACACACTCCTGATGAAATGCTAAAATTGAAAAAGCTTTCTGTCTCATTGACATTTTCTTTAAAGAAATCATCATTTACAATTAACTATTGGTCACTTAACCTATGAAGCAGGTAAATTGAAAATAATACATAAAATGCAACTAATGCTAAATAAGACAAAACATTCAGGGGGGATTCTAATCATTGTTGACCAAGATTACACTATTAATTTGGCTAAAACACAACTACCTTTCACAACAGGGAAAGACCGCAAAGCAGTCATCAAAACAACATTCAGACCTTTAGCTACTTTAAACAAAACAAATATCTGACCCTGTCAGGTTGGGAAAGAGCACTCAGTTTTTTAGCCTACATTGAAGTAAAAATAAAAATGTAACAAGACAAAGAACCTCTTCTCCAACCCAAGATGCATGAAAACTACATTTTTAGACTAATGAACAGACTCATTTAGAAAGATATTAGAAAGATAATCAGAGGTTAAAAAAAATATTAGGACTTATGTACAGAAAAGCAAAGAAACAGTCTCAATGTCAGAAACAGTGATCTCTTGGCCTAGTCACATGTACCAAGTATGAAAACAAATGCATTTTAAAAGTAGTTTTCCAGTCACATTGCCAAAACCTTGTATTTCTTATTCTTTTCAGCAGCATAAAATGTTTATAAATACAGCCCCACACCCATAACACACCCACCTGAGAATTAGGGGTGGGACACACACACACACACAAAAAATAGCAAGAGGCCAACATTTCAGTGAGACATTACATTTAACAGACAACAGCTGCAGTAGCACTCATTCACTACTGTAAAGCACAACCATTTTCAAGAGATATCTTTATTCAGAGCAGAGATGCCTTGAGACAGAGAACACCAGTTCAAGGCTTGGTTTGAGCTCCTCCTTGTACTGTGGATTCCAGGTGTGCAGGAAGAGACAACATTTCTCCCCTAATGGCAAATGCAATGCTTCTCCCCTAAAGCAAAAATCAAACCCCTCTCTTCCAAACAGCCTTAGAAAAAGTAACACATTTATGTTTAGAAAGTCTTTACATACTAAGCCAACAGCATTCATTTCATACAGCACTTTGGTTTCCAGGCTATTAATATATTGACTTCTTGACTGAGGGACAACTGCAATACTTTATATATTTTACACATATAAAAAAGTCTCCCAAATACATGTAAATTCATTCCTCAACAGGCTTCAGCCTCCGCAGAACAGAAAATTAAAAGCAAAGGTTTTTACAGAATAAAATTTCCTGAGCAGTTTTGGGAAAAGGAGTCTCATTCATGTACACATCTAAAAATCACCTAAGGAAAATTAAAGTGTGGCTGAGGTTTGTCCTTCTCTTACAGCAACAGCATTGTTTTACCATATTTAGTTGTTCTATTTCTGCATTTATTTTTAAATCTTTTTTTCCTACTTAATTATCATGATTTCTCAAACATATGTACATATAAGTTTTCATTATGCATAGACATAAACATATAGACATACACTTATGAGTTATATTAATTTATTAAGTAAGAGTCCATATCGCAACTCTTCAAAATTATAGCTGAATTTTCTTAGTACTTTACTGCCCTATTCATACTTAAAATAATTGCATGCATAAACTCACCACAGTTTACTGCATTCTCTCAAGAAAATTTCAGTTAAAAAGAAAAACACTGCCAACTGGGCCTTTTCGTATCAGGTTGCAGGAAGATCTGAACACTTGCAACATTGTGGGAATAATTTGTCAGCGGTCACATTTTGCTTTGCAAGGCCCTGATGGATGTGTGGAAACAAACATGGACCAAAGCAGCAGAGTGGACTTGGCATGTATAAACAACATCTTCTGCCTTCATAATTACGAAATATTAAGCAACACCAGGGTAGCAATTCTTTATTTGAGGCACAGAGACTAGAGCGACTGGCTATATATATATATATATGTGTATGTATGTAGGTATGTATATACCTGGAAGTGTTCTGACACAAGTAGGTGCTACTATTCAGTGCTATCTCCAAATAAAGAGTCAAATAGCTGGCAAATAAGCTCAGGCTTCTAAATACATGCCTACAGGGGCAGGAGCAGACAGCCCTGAGGATTCCCTGTTTTTACTCCAAGCAGACAGATGAAGGTGGGAAGCACCCACTAAGGCAGCCCACGCACCTTTCCTTGGAAGGTCTCCACCTGCCACCCTCCCCAGCTCCATAAGGTTTTTGAGAAACATTTCAGTGAAGAACAGAGGCCTGTGTTTGAGAGCTCACACAGATCTGAGTGAACAGGACAATCTAAACTTTACAGAGTGTTTTCCAGCAAGTCACAGACACTGACAGGCAAAACTGAAGCAAGAACCATAAGTAAAGTGAACATCAGTTATGGTAGTGAATATGATATAGGTGCATATATCCTGCAACAATCTTCTCTAAGGGGATCTTCTTCAACTTATTTCTGCTATATACTCAGCCTAATTATATTTTTTAAATTATGATAATTTGCTGCCAACTTTTTTTTTTTATGAGCTACTTGAACAGTTTCCTCTATGATAAGACATTTTTAGGGGGAAAAAAAAAAGGATATGTCAAATCTGCCTTGAATTAAATGCTCAAAAACACAACTCAAAACCATGGTCTTTTTGCATCATGACATCTTTTCCATAAAAAAAAGGCTACACTAGAAGTAAACCACAAAGTCTATCATACTCTCTGAAAAACAACATAGAATACAAAGGAACCTAAAGGTCATGGAAACTTCTGAACACTTAAGTTAATTGGGAAACTCTGGAAAACATGAATTAGCTGCATTATGCAATACTAAGATGATAAAATGGCAAGAGTCTGAAACATCAGTATACCTACAGAGGAAAATAATATTTACAATTCTTTTCTAACTAGCAGTGTCAGGTTTGTTATCATTACAGAAATCATAAATCAGCAGAATTTCTTAAGACTGTAGTAATATTATCAGCTGAAAATAAACAACTTGGGTTTGCCTGGTCTCTTAACTTTTAGTCTTTTTTCTTTCAATTCTTTTTCCAAAACTTTGTTTTCTTCCAAAGCCCCCCAAACCACATCTCCTTGAAAATCAAAACACTCACAAAGCAAAAAATTAGAAGAAATACAGCTAGTGAAGCCCTAAAAGAACAGCCTTCCTTTACTTTCTTCAGCACATCACTCCTCTATCTGCATTGAAACCATTACCAGATTTGCTCAGCAGAGTTTGCTCAAAAAATATGACTCATAACTAGCATGACATACTTTTAAATACTGTACATCAATCTGAGAAATTCAGTCTGAAAGCAGATCTTTCTCTGTAACCACTGAAGGCTCCTCCAGGGCCTTTCCCCCCAGCTGTTCTTATCCTGTTCCTAATCACTCTGCGAGTCTCCCTTCTCACCTTTTCTGATTTTCTTGCTTCTAACTCTCTTGCACAACGAATATACTTCCAGTTTCTCTGTTTCCACATGCTATATTCTAGTCTCTGTTCCTATTTATGGACCTCCCCATTAAACACTTTGTCCTGTGTATTCTTCCTTCCCAAAACAGCTCTGCTCTCTCCCTTCATACTCTGGTTGCCATTTCATGCTCTGGAGCCAGATCCAGTAACATCCAAGGTATCTGGAATGTGTGCCCACAACTGTACTCCATGGGAATAATCTGCCCCCAAAAGACACAAATATCTAAGCATGAGGACACCTCACAGCCAGTTACAGAAGTCATGGAGCATCTTGACTGGAACAAAGTTGCCAAACTAATTATTTTCTTTCAACATCCCTGGGTCACAGAAACCCACTGTCACTCAAATTAGGTTACAGAAATTAGGTGCTGGTCAATTTAATGATTTCTTGGACCACTGGGCATTGAGAGACCTCAACAAGTATTGGGAAAGAATCTCTTCATAAATACTAGTTCAGAAATGCTGTGAATCATCAGTGCAGGAGGAAGGTACATCTTCCTCTGGGGACATAGAATTTGGTTAGTTGTTTGCAGACAACAGGCTTTGCTTGGCAGAAGAAAGAAGCTCAACAAAGGTTGAGAATAATAAGAAAAAGTTTGGGGTTTTATTTGTGTGCCTTTCCTTGGCACACGAAATACTCAGCTACCATTTGCTAGTTCTCAATATTATATAACATATAGATAATTATCAACTTTTATATAACTTGTCCTACAGAAAAGATTCCAAGCAAACAAGCTCCTTCCTTGTGTCTGCACCCCCGACAGCAACTACAAATCACAACCACAAGTTATCATGAGTTTCCAGATGGTACTTGTTTGAAATCTCAGGGACACATTATCGGTTCCCACCTCTGAAGACATACCAGGCATTTGCCAGTGATACAAAACACTCAAAGGCATGCTGAAAATACCAACTTTGCAGATTGCAAATGTCTTTCAAAACAATCCCACTCATATCTTACCAACAGTATCAGGATGTAAAATATAAAAGGATCAGCCTGATTGCAACATGACTTCTGTTTTCCAATTAAATCTTTGAGATACTCTGGACATAACAAATTGCTTCATTCACAATTAATGAAAACACAATTATTTGGTTCACCCTGCATATATGTTATTTTAAAAAAAAGCCAAGCTGCTTATCAAAGGTTTCATGAAAAAAAAAAATTTTCCCATCATGAATCTTGCCCTGATTTACACTACAAATACGCAAATTTGCCGTTTTTATTCTCCATTAACATTTTCATTACTGAGCTAATAGTGCAAGCAAGCTTTCTTGGATGTTCTGGTTTTTAGGAAACTGAATATTTTTAGCAAATTTTCTTGAGCAGGCAGTCATTTCAACAGCAGCTAATGCTGGACTATAAACAGGTTTTATAGAGCCTTCCAGATCAGGATGCTGTGTTTGCTATCAAAGGATATTTCTCACTGTCCAGCACCAAAACAGAGGTGCACAGGGACTTGTCCACTGAACACATCAAATAAGTAGGAACTGAGCACGTTTAAACACACAAGTTATAGTCAGTTAAAACCCAGTAATACACTACTGGATTCAAAATATAACATGTTAAATGACTGCCTCTCCTCATTTCAGTACAATAGACAAATAATTCAATTTCACATACTCATGCCTACTTTCAGGACTGAAAATTTTCTAAAAAAGTACCGGTTTACTTCTAGTCGCCTTTGAAAACACATTCCCAAAGAGGAAGCACATACACCTCTGTTTTCAGCTGTTCAGGGGGTATTGTGCAGTTACTGGGACAAACTACTATTCTATCAGTTGATGTCCATTCAATCTGTTAATGACCTGGAACTCTGCCTTACCACTCCTTCCCAACAACAAACTCCTTCAAATTACATTTAGTTTGCTGAAGTTTACCAAGGCCAACAGAACAGCTTATGGCTTCTGCCACCATCACTAAAACTAAAGGGTGACATTGAGATCACTGAGAACATGAAAAATTACAATAGGTGAACACCTGAACATTAATATATTTACAAATAGTGCAGACAAAACAATCTGTATTTCGGAGCATGCCCATTAACAGAATACTTCAGGCCTGGCATGGGGGTACTGAACACCAGACAACACAGAAGAAAAAGTACATGAAAGAATAAATTTAGCTTCAAAATATTGACGATGATAAACTTTACTTCCCACTTCCACTCTGCAACCATCAGTAGCACTTACTCTCATTTATACTGGGATTTCGAAGTGAGTAATCCGTTCTCTAAGTACTTTTCATCTCTGCTCTAGACACAGCACAGGCTACAGTCTGGGTCTGAGACGATCCTTGGAGTAAGCCCCCTTTTTCTCCCATTTCCTACATGCTTGTGTCAGACCAGCAGGATTCCCCAGGTACACTGCTTGCAGCAGCTGAGTCTGCACTGCAGCACCCAGACACACAGAGCTGGCTAGGAAGGCTTCAGCCCATCCACACTTAGCAACACCTAAGCTCCACAAAGTAAAGAACAGGAGAGTTAAACATACTTTAATGGTTTACCTTTTAACAATGTAAAAAAATCCAATTAGGCTATAACTTGTATTTTTACTCCTTCTGGAATGTCCAACTGATTTTTCTGCCTCTGCACCCAGAACAGACAACATGAATTGACAAATTACTTTGGTATTTTGTTCATTTTAATCTAATTCACTAGATTTTCTATGCATTAAGGCACCTGAGGGTAACCTGAAGTTGCAAAACTATGTTTAAAAAGGCTAAACCTAGAAATGTTTCTTTTGAAAAGCAGCAGGTGTCCTTTAATACTCTAAAACTGCAGTACCTGTAATACATTTAAATAATTCCCCCATATGAGTGAGAACCTTCCCGAGCCCACAGCTATTGAACAACTCAAACTTGTTCCAATCAAGAAAGGGACTGATCATTTCCACATCTTCCCTGCTTGCTATCTTTGTTGATCAGAGAAAAAAAATATATCCTTCAGTTCAACTCTGGGTACAGTTTTCTGTGCCATAATGTGCTGCATTTTAATCTACATTCCAGAGTTCTACTTGTCTTGTAAAACAGCTCCCAGACAGGCATTTTAAAGGAAAGGTACCCCTCTTACAAGTATACAACCATGGCCATATTCTAAAGGAAGCTTATTCCAACATGACAAGGCCTTAATGGGCTACTCTTTTCTCATGGCTCTTTTTTGTTATAAAATAGCCAAAGCTCACTCTGCACATAGTATTATATACCAAAGGTGGAAAATTTAGGCTGAATTTTTAACTCATTCCTTCAAAACAAAGACTTCACTACTTTGAGAAAAGTGGATCATGCAACTATTTCTTGAACAAAACAAGACCTTAAAACAGGAGAGGATAAATCTCACTACTAGCTAAGAGGTGTGTTTGCAGTAAGCCTGCTACCACTGCCCAATGGCTGTTCAGCACAGTAACACCTCATGTTAAGGTGCCCAAATTACCCCGGGCAGCAGCAGATGCAGGTGCCATAGCATGATGCTCTATGGTGGGCATTTCACCCTGCTCTTGAGAACAGGCATAATCTAGAGGCATTCCAAGAGTCAATTGCTCCTTTCACTGCACCGAAGACTTAATGATCAGTGTAAATAATTTCAATATGCAAAGTAGTGATGAGCAATTTATCAGGCTCTTGGGAAAAGCCCCATTACATTAGAACGAGATCAAGTAGCCTGTTTCAGCCAGGCTATGCTACAACAACACACAAATAACTCCAACTCCTTCTGATGATTAATGCGGGTAGAATTTGTTTTGTTGACAGAATTTGGAAAAATCCCAGAAACTCCTCCTCTGAGTCTTAAGCCTGCTTGATATTCCAGAAATAGCACACACAGTACGACTCAGTGCTTTTCTGTCCCTACATACAGCTTCATACGCAAAACATGAGTTATTCAAATGAGCAAACACAGACTGATTGCTTCTGTCTTAGTCACTCAAATTCCAAAGCCAACCATGAACAAAACATCTTGCACAACACCGGGCAATTGAAGTTTCAAAGCACGCTGCAAATATTAACTGATTTACCTTCAACAGCCACATATTAAATATGCACCCTTCCCTACGCCAATTCCTTTTCATCTTAGAAATGTAGACAAGTAGTTCCAGAGTTTCCATAACTTGATTGAGCCACACAGGATGTCTATGCAAACAAGCCAAGATCCTAGCCAAGTTGTCCCTGCCTTCAGGCCTGCCCCTGAACACAAAGCCATTGCCCAGATTCATATGCACAAAGTATACATCCTTTAGAGGCCAGATAGGTGATACCAAATAAATTTTTGGTAAGTTTAAAGGCAATTACAAAATGCAACCTTTCAGTAATTTGGGTTGCACAGCAAATCAACAGAAAACACTGAACAGCAGGTCAAACTGACTCCTTTCTATGGGACAAGAAAGCTCTTGTCCCCCTCAGTCAGTGAGTATAGAAAGCCCCCCTCAAAAAACTAACCCAAACAGATGACAATAGCTCTAACTCCCCATGTGTGCTCAATCATAGCTCTTGCAGATGTGCTACCAACTGTCTCAGAGCATCTACTCAAGTCTAACTACGGCCTTAGAAGGACATCAGCTGATGGGTAAGCTCCAAAAGAATCTCCAGATTTCACAGGGCTCAATGAAAAGCAACCGCATCCTCATTTTTGATGTAACACTTCAGAAATCTCCACTTGCTTTGTCTGTAGTCTCAGATTTACCTGGTAAAACTGATGAAAGAGGATTCAACTGTTTTGCAGATCGCAGTTGCTAAAAAATGGCCAAAGTTTACTGATATGAAAATAGCACATACTGTTATGTTTAACATACAAAAAAACCACTGCAGTCAAGCATAAGCAGGTATTTCATATGATGGTAGCAAAGACATGGGTAAATGAAAAATGAAGTCTATGTTTTCCACTATGATTCATATGATTCCACATGAATTTGATGTAAACAGCAATAAGTAGTTCAGAATCAAGAAGAATTGACTGGAACCTCTCCCAGGAATATAATTTTAATCTCCTTGAGGTGTAACACTGACAAATCTCACCTATATAAATGCTTTTATCTACAGAGCTAATGGAATGTTAATGGATCTTCCTCACCATGTCTATGGGATAGAACAAAGAAAATATAAATTGAGGGTTATTCAGTCCCATCATACACCCAAATACAACTTGGTTGGCTAAGGAATAGAAAGAGAAACCAAGGGCCTTTATAAAATGCAGTTGCATCACTTGAATTATCTACCCAAAGGAGCCTCTTGCACTTCTAGTCCCTCTAAGCCACAAGTAAATCCAACAACAGGAAACTCAAAGCAGTGAAGTAGAAGATTCTCAAGCATAACACAATGCCCAAGTAAATGGGGAAAAAAATCTTAGCTTCATTCTCAGTGTAATACAAAATGGATCTTAGGTAATTAACATTATTAATTTATGGTTTCATTTAAAGCATAAAGAGAACAGCTTTACTCTGCAGATTTCTTACTTTTTCAGTACATCTAATTCTGTACAAGTTGGCCCATGGCACTGAACTTCCACATTTCTACAACTTTCTAATCTCCATTCATTTTCACAAGAGCCAGGATTAGAATTTTGCTATAGTCTGCAAAAGAAACCGAAATTTTATTCCTGTATCTGTTTCACAATCTTTTTTCTCTAAATTCTGTCTGCATTAAGTTGTACCTAGAAGCCATTTATTGATTTCAAATGCCTTGCTTCCACTTATTTCTCCTGATACCTAATGCCACAGGGAATATGGATTTAGGTTTTATCTATCACTTTTAAAAGAGTTAAAATTATAAGCTATTTGAGCCAGATATGTCTAAACACTTATTAAATTGTAGCTTCCGGCTATTTATTGACTTTTTCAGAACTACCTTCACACCTCATCTATTTTCTACTTTATCAGTTTTCTGAAAAGCAGGAGATATGGGCTTAAGGTACCATACCCAGCAGCCAGATAAGCCTCTGCTGTGGTTAATTCCCAACCATCATCCCTAGTTCAGACTATCAGCAAAATATAGTGCTTGTGAAAACTCCAGACTAAGCACAGCAGAAACTGAAGTTCACTCGTCACACACACAACCAGTAAATGCAGCACAGCAATCAGCAGTCCAAGCTTCTTCACAAAATTCCACCAAGCTTCATCTGGGAACATTTAGGACAAAGCAGGATATCTACTTCTATGCCCACTGAGCCAGAATAGTAAGGAAGTCTGTTCATGGCAGAGGAGTAAAGATGCACTGGGAAAGAAAAGCAAAGATATCATAGGCAGCTGTGCAAAAGTACATCCCAACCCCTCCTGCCCTTTCTCCATGCCCTCACTCATGCAGAGCAGACACACCAGCCCATGCAGCTGCTACAGAGCCATGCCTTAAAGAGGCTGAATAGTTCTGTACCAATACTGAGATACCCATTACAGCCTCACACATTATTTCTCTACTATGTCTCCTGTCAATCTTGACTGCAGGTTTGATATCCTTGTTAGAGACAGTTTTGTTAGATTGCTATCATTTGTACAAAAAAAAGTGCCAGAAAATATTCTTCCAGTACTAATAAGGCTGCATGGAATAAGACAAGCCTATTTTGAAACTTTCAGCAGCACTTACAAGTGTCAGAAGTTAAAACATACCAGTTTTGCATAGAAAAATGTAGCTTTATCGCCTCAGAATGGTTCTATTTCATCAAGCACAAACCAGTTCAAGCATTAGTTTGAAACATGTATTATTTGATGCAACAGCAGCTCCCAAAAACAAAAAGAACATTTTGACAAACAAGAGAAGATGGGTGAGGATCCGTTTTCTCATCTTATTTGGAAGCCACATCTCAAGATTTCAAGGACTGTCACAAGGAGTGAGGTTGGTGTATTACAGCAAGGAGAGCTGCACTTTAAAGAGTGCACAGTGCTGTCTAGCACTTCTCCATTTCTTTCAAGGAAAAGGTAGAAGATTTGCTGGAAGAGCTCCACAAGTCAATGACAGAAGGAGTCAAAATTTTTTGGGTTGTTATCTTCTTCCTGCCCCAGGCTCCACACTGGGAGTATCTTCCTTTGGCTGGATTTACCTCTGTCTTTCCTACTTGGAAGGCAAGGTAACAACAGAAAACCTACATTTCATTACACAGCTCAAGGTATTAAAGAAGCCATTTTCACCTTTCTCCCTTCTGAAAACTGAGGATACTTCACTTCATTACTTTTAAGACTTCAAGGCCTGTAGTTATCCACAATTTAATTTATATTTTCTGATGTGAGAGGGATGTTTATGCAAATTTCTCTTTTTCTTTGTCAGTAACTGAAGCTTAATCTGGTGTCTCCTATGATCACTATCTTTCTTTGCATATTTACATCTTATGACTTCACCTCTTCCTTGCTTTCAAAGATGAATTCTTTTAAAATAGCATATCAAGTTCCTAAAAGTCACATAACCCATCCCACTCTGGCACATTATCTACCCAAGTGCTTGATACTGACATTATTTTTTAGAAAGCTTTTGGTGAACTCTAGTGGTAAAGCTTAAAAAAAAGGTCAAAAACCAAAACCAAACTACTTTTTATTTAACATATACTTTGCAGAAGTAAAAATGCTTATGGTTGTAAACTCCCTTGGCTAAAGACATTAGCTGTTTCTTGTACCACACCTTAAGTCTTTTATACATTTTAGAAGAGAAAAATCCAACAGTAATTAATCAGAAGTTACTAGATATAAGGGGAAGTGGTACAGTGGCAACAGAGGATACCAGGAGGCCCATCACTACATGGAAGCCTAGACTACCTATCTTCAGTCCATAAAGTTACTGATTTGTAACCAATGGTACTGGTTTGTAATTAGTCTTTATTTGTTTCAACTGGCCTTGAAACCATAACCCTGAAAAACACTATCACCTCTAGGTGCATTAACAGACCCCTTTAGGTAAGGAAAGTTTAAAAAGTCATCTGTGAGTGCCATCCTGCCAGGATGCCTCCAGCAAGACAAACACAAGTAAACTCGGGGACATCAGCACAAGTGGGCAGGATCTAAATTGAAATACAGCTGGTAATCCAGCCTATGAACACAGCGTGGCTCACACAGCAGAGTCCCAGCAACAGACACCATGGAATCATCAAGGTCTCCCACAAGTACAGGAAGCCATCTGCTCTGCCTGTCTTTCAAATCACTTCATCTCCATTTCAGGTTCATCCACACACTCAACCTTTATCAAGTACAGAAGTTAGCTGCCACGAAGTGCTTAACCCTTTGCACTTTACTAAAGATCCCACTCTAAGCTCTTCCAACTGAAACTGAACTCAGACAAAAGTATTTACTACTGTTCTAAAACCAGGAAAATAAAGATACCCTGAGACAACCATGTTACGTTCACATATTCACATTTAGCCAACAAGGCTGCAATTTAGATTGAATTTAAGCTCCATATACTTAAGTTCTATAAAGCTAAGTTACTTTAACGTTTGGTACACAAGACAATATACAGCACCCTGCCTACTGCTCCAATGACCCTTCCCTTACTAAAAACCAATTATTGCCATAAAGTAGCAAGTACTTTACAGCACCTACTTGTGGGGGGAAAAAAGGCATTACGTTCTTTTAAAGGTTAAGTGCGGAGAAGAAAAAGTACGTGCATGATATAAACAAAAAATTAAAATTAAATGTCTTCCAAATGCCAGAGATGAGAATGCAACATCCTTTAGATTGAATTAAATCAGATTCATAAGAATACTGATGTGAAAATCCTTTACAGTTACTGTCACGTTCCATCTGACTCCAGGAAACACTGTGATGCGTTCCAACAGATACAGAGAACATCCCCTTGGATGAGGAATCACAGGGGCCAGAACGAGCTACATGCAGTGTATGGACAATTAACTAATACCCACATAAAAAGTAGTCTAATGATAGCTTGAAAGTGTTAACCACAGTCTTCCATCAAGAGATTTTACAGTCATTTTTAATAATTTATTTCACAAACCAAACAGTTAAAAATGATGCCATGAGGGGGAGAGAGGGTTTATACATGTAATGGTAGCAGTGAAGAAGCAACTGTAATGGAGAGGGAGCAAAGGCAGTATACAGACTGACAGGAAAAAATTAGGAAATAAAAACACTGTATACCAACTGTATTTTTTCTCCGTTGAAAGAGAAATATTTGTTACATCCTGGATACAATCTGCCAAATTGTTTGTTAAAAATGACAGACATTTTATCACCAAAAAAAGTAAATAAATTTTTTAAAATAGTGAAGTTTGTTCATCGTTTCTATTAAGTTTGGATTTTAAAAAAAAATTAAAAAATTTGTACTCAAACTTACATTAATATATTCAGAAAACAAACACCACAGCACTTTAATGGAATCATTCAGGTTGGAAAAGACCTCTAAGATCTTAGAAATCTTAGTACTGCCAAATCCAGCACTAAACCATGTCCCTTAGTGCCACACCCACAGTCCTTTTAAATGCCTCCAGAGAAGGTGACTCAACCACTTGAGTGACTTGGTGCTTGACAGCCCTTTCAGCAAAGAAATTTTTCCTAATATCTAATCTAACCCTCCCCTGGTGCAACTTGAGACCATTTTATCTTGTCCTGTTGCTGCTTGCCTGGGAGAAGAGACTGACCCCCAGCTCATTACACTCTCCTTTCAGGCAGTTGCAGAGATTGAAAAGGTCCCTCCTGAGCCTCTTTTTCTCCAGGTTCAACAGCTTCAGTTCCCTCAGCTGCTCCTCACAGGACTTGTGCTCCAAACCCTTCCCCTCCTCTGGACCTGCTCCAGCCCCTCAGTGTCTTCCTTGTGGTGAGGAACCCCAAACTGGATACAGGGCTTGAGGCACAGCCTCACCAGTGCCGAGTACAATCACTGCCCTGCTCCTGCTGGCCACACCATTGCTGATACAGGCCAGGATGCCTTTGGCTTTTGGACACCTGGGCACACATTGGCTCACGTTCAGCCACTGCTGACCAGCATCCCCAAGTCCTCTTCTGCTCAGCAGCTTTCCAGCCACTCTGCCCCCAGCACTTCCTGGCATTGCTGTGATTGACTGAAGTGCAGGACCTGGCACTTGGCCTTGTTGAACTCCATAGAATTGGCCTCAGACCATGGATCCAGCCTGTCCAGATGCCTCACCAGAGCCTGCCCACCCTCCAGCAGATTGACACTCCCACACAGCTTGGTCTGAGGATGCACTTGATCCACTTGTTTAGATCATTGATAAAGGTATTTAACAGGATTGGCCCCAACATTTAGCCCTGGTGAACAGCACTTGTGACAGACCACCAGCAGGATCAATCTCCCCTCATTCCCACTCTCTGAGCAGAGAGCTTTTAATCCAGCAAACAGTGCATTCCTCTAAAGCATGAGCAGCCAGCTTCTGCAGCAGAATGCTGTGGGAGACAGTATCCAAGGCTTGGACGCAGTCCAGAAAGACAACATGCACAGCCTCTCCCTCACCCGCTAAGGGGGGTCACTTATCAGAGAAGGTGAGTGCCTCTGACAGCTCCTTCAGATGGATCCCACCCAACCCAACAGACATATCTACACGGCACAGCAGGACCATTTCCCCTTGGATTATGGGGCTTCATTCTGCACTCTGTCCCTATTTTCCCTCTCAGGATATTGGGTACACTGAAATCAACTGGTCTGACTGTTAAAGACTAAGCAAAGAAAGCATTAAGTACCTCAGCCTTCTCCTCATCTTTTATTTGTTACAAGCTTTTAGTAGCTATTAATCATCACTGGGTCCTGCAAGCACACACCATGTATTTTCCATTAATCATCTGGTACTTAATACACAATGTTGGAAGTGGCTTTGGACAGATGTATTTTGCCAATACTTTCTAGTTGTAAAACCAGCAAAGCATCCACTTCATTCCAGAGCTTCTTGCACTTCCCACACCTGAAGCTCCTTTATTAGGCTCCCCAGCTGCAACCCAGGTGTTTTCAGTGTCCACACCCCCAACAACCCATCCATGCCAGGACTCCCATCATCTCTCAGTACAAAAAACAACCTTCAGCTCCAAGAACATCAGCAGACTTGGACAATTTTTATCCAAGCTCCACAAGAGCCCTGAGATAAGCCCCAAACCTTTGTAGCTCTCAGACTGTCCCACAGGGGGTGACTTCAGTTCTTCTGGACTTTCCAGCCTGCTGCACCTTGCCCTGCCTGTACCCCCAGTGAGCAGGTAAAATCACCAGCTGCACTCAAATCCAGAAGCCATGCACAGCCTGGTATTCCTGATATTGTGTATTTCTGTCACATTCTGTGTAATCCTTAAATTCACAATTGGTATGGGATCATCAAAATAATTACTACAATTGCTGTATTTGATTTTAAACTGTACACATAGTCCAAACTCCCCAACAAATGTGAACTCTTACACAAAGCAAAATTACATCCTCAGACCAAAGCAAACACTCAAGATAACAGGTGTAATTTCTTCCAAAATGTCCTGCACAAAAGGACATTAATAATTCACAACTTAGCCAGTATTATTAAGTAGAAACAAGATCGATCTACAGCAGATGGACTGAAGAAACTATTTTTTGAACACTGTAAAAAAAATAAAAAACAACTTAAAATCAAATGTTTGCAGCTTCTAATACCATCAGTGTTCTTGTAAGGTCCTCATTTTTTGCTGAGGTTACTTGAGACCTGGCATTTACTTTCAAAAGCAGTATTCATCACTTATGACAAATAGATTATTAGCCCCTTTTTAAAACTTTGAGTGACTTCTTATCTTTCTGTTCCTCACTATCTTTTTACAGTCTCAATATATAGTTAACTTTTTTCCTTAAAAATAAAAGTTAATATTAAAGGTAAAGCCTTACTTTAGTGTCATAAAATAAACAGCTACCTCATTTTTCTTACACTTTCTGATTTGTTTCAGCATTTGTTGAAGTGCTAACTGAGGACATTTAATGAAGATCTCTATTCTTTCACGCAGGGTGTAACTTCAACGAATTCTTGCAAGGCTTAAACTATTCAAAAGGTTAAGGCAGGCACTAAAAAAGTACAGATCAGTCATCATTAAGCTCAGGCTGAAGATTTAAATTAAAAGGGGCAATAACTGCATCACAAATACATGAAAGATAATACAAACAGCTTCTGAATTTTCACAAGGCCTCTGAGATTAGGAAGGAAGCAGACTCAGGTTAAGACCATGTTTAAGAGGCACAGAGTAAAATCACAGAAGGGTACATTTTTTCAACATATCCACAACAAAACACATACAAAATTAATGACTGGAAAAAGTAACAGTAGCATATATAAACAGGTATGTTTACTGACCCATCCATCTGAAACAGATGGCTAGTGAAATAAATAATTAAGTGGTAGAATTTAATTGCTTAAAACCATTTACAAAAGCAAGTAAAAGCCATACAAAACATTCTCATTCCACTGGCACACAGGAATATTCTGAGAATTATGAAGAATTCAGTATTTGCTAGAAAACAAGCTCATAATATCTCTGTGAAATATAGATATTCTATATATGCCACCCTTTCACAGGAAGATTTCAGTTTCAACATAGGCATTTAAGGAGTCTCTTTTGTACTACACAAGCAAATTTGATATATACTACTAGGATGACTGCCTCAAAGAGGAAAACTTATTACGCCTGTTTCAAGCAGGTGTATATTTAACACCATTACCTCTGAAAAAGTGGGCATTATTCCTTTAAAAGGTCACTATTCATAGATATTTTTTACCTTTAATAATACACTGTAAATAATATGACCATGAAGTCTTCGGGCTGCTTTTGTTTCCTTTGCTAGGTGTACAACCAGTGTCTTTTTTACCATGCATGAAAATATTAAAGGAATCTTACTAGCAGAAGTAATCCCAGCTGTCAATTATATTTTTTGCCCACACATGCAAACAAAACCAAAATATGTACAAATAACCAACACATGTCAGTTTAGAGGTAAAGTACAATATGAGTTATTAGGTTGCTTGGATTTTTTAATCCCTTCAAAGAAACCACTGTTGCATTTAAAAGAAAAATTTTATATGATCCTTAAATCCTTTATTTTTATGTATTTACTACCACAAGATACAGTTATTTGCCAGAACACTGTCTTCAGTGCATTTTGTATTATCTTCTGATGTGTTAAATAAAGTCCAAATACACATGAATCTTCTGTTTTTCAATTCATTGATTTTGCTCAAAGTGTATCCAAACATGCCATGTCAAGTTCAGTGTTCCCAGCCTCACAACACAAAGCACTACCAGAAATACTTTGCAGAGCTACATTGCAAGTATTCCAGCAACTAGAGGAGTCTTGCAAGAAATGTATTCTCACTGTGATTAAGAACTAATGATGAAAAATTGAAAGTGGTAGCATTTAAATTATACCAGACTGACAGTGAATTTGACCTGAAAGATAAATAAATGTTTATTTACGAAAACCATCTTGCCATTCAGGGTATAGTAAGATCTACAAGCAAATGGAAAACTAATTTGTTTGACCACCAAACCTCTCAGGAAATTGAACTAACACAAACTAATATAAAACATATGGGTTTCAGAAATATAAGTATCACCTTACTAGAGGGAATATTTCATAGAGAAATGACAAAGTATGAATTACCTCCCTCAGGAAGAAAGCAAGTTTCTGACAAATCTTTAGGAAGTAAGGACTCTTAGCAACCCAAAGGACTAGCACACTCATCCAGTAATGCCTACAACTTTATTTCATCAGCACCCTGAGCTACCCAGCATACAGCAGTATTTCCAGACATTTAACAGAAAGACACTGACCACTGCCTACCTAACAGCATCCTTGCACACACCCCAAAATCCAAAACAGCCCCATGCTACACCTTGTAATCACCTAAGTGAGACAATTCATCAGCTCTAGAAGCCAGATCAGCTACCACACATCCCACAGAAAAGCAAGCCTCTGTGCCTCTCCACAACAGAACTTCAAATGGGCATTTATAAGAAACAAGCTAAACTCTCTTCTTTCCCCAAAGAGAACCCTTTTATCATCCCTTATCATTGGCCTCACAATAAATTCTGCTGTGGTTTTTTTCAGGGATATGTGACTGAGCAGCCATTCTCAAGCTTTATTTACCTTTGAAGCCAGCTGTTTTTATTTCAGACCTTATGTCTGTGTATGCAAAAGCACATCTACTTCTTCAATTCTTATGTAATAAAACAGAATCAGCCTTACCCATAAATGTTGTACAGATTATAAAGACTGTTGTGGGGTGTATGTTCCAAATCTTGTGTAAGCACTTTCAAAGGTAATCAACCATCTTGGAATGAAAATAAAAACAGGAACAGCCACCAAGACTCCTCACAAAAGATGTAGTCCAATCTGGTGGGGCACTCACCAAATCATAAAGCATCCCAGAGAGATAGAGTGGCCTTTAAAAATTTACAAAATATCATTGGATTAAAACTAGTATTTAGCTACTATTACCTGGAAACAATGAATTGTCTCAGACACAACGTTAAAACCATATTCCTATTCTCCCGTGGCTTTTCTGTCATATGAAATTAGTATTATGAGATCCTAGAATGTTGCTGAGATTTGAGTCTGTAGTTCTGATAATTAATGAACCAGTTCACAAACGTCAAGAGCAGGTTGGTATTTGCTCCAGATAATGTCTCCTGCCTTCCAAATATCTGACATTACATCAGTTTATAACACATCGTGCAATAGTATGTCACAAATCAAGTACACACAAGTTGTAAAACACATTACAATTCAACAGAATATTGCTTCTGACAACATAAATTTATTCTTGAATCCTAAAACAATCCCATTCTGCCCCCAACAAGCTCAAGAGCTGATGGACATAAGACAGTCAATGTATTCTTGGGTTTAAATGGAAAGATTTCTAAGTCACGTATACTGACCTTGTGTCACATAAATGCACACCAACTCCACAGTAAACTACAAAAATTGATTTGGAGCAAAACTATATTGAATACTAAAATTCAAGTTGCCTTTCACCAGATAAATATTCATCAGTCTTCTTTCTTTCTTTCCCATACTAATCAAATACACATAGTGCATTCCTGTTTTAGACCCTTACCAAAAAACCCAGGATAAGCTTATCACACGAAAAATACATCAAAACATACAGTAGGTAGAGCCTTCCTGCTGACTGCTGGGGTTTTTGTGGGAAAAGTATACAAATACACACAATACTTGGGCAGGGTTAAGGCTGCTACCTTGATGCAGCAGAAACACATCCTCCAATCTGAATTCTGTATGAGGAAGCAATGCATGGAAGACACAACACCAGAGTTTCTCCCATACTACAAAATCAACAGAAAGTTGGGTTTGAAAAGGACCTCTGGAGGTCATCTGATCCAAATCCTTTAATCCAGAAGGGTCACCCACAGCCAACTGCCCAGGACCACGTCCAGATGGCTTTTAAATATCTGCAGGCACGGAGACTTCACCACCACCCTGGACAACCTGTGCACCTTCACAGTAAAAGTGTTTCCTGGTGCTCAGAAGGAATCTGTGTGTCACTGGATGCCCACTGGCTCCTGGCCTGACACTGGGCACCACTGAAAAAAGTCTACCTCCAATCTCATTGCACCCTTCCTTAAGATATTTAATACTCGTTGATGGGATTCTTCCAAGCCTTCTCTTCTCCATGTTGAATAATCCCAGCTCTCTCAGCTTCTCCTCATAGGAGAGATGCTCCAGTCCCTTAATCGTCTTCATGGTCCTTCACTGGAATGTCTCCATTATGTCCCTGTCTCTCTGCTGGGGAGCCCAGAACTGGACATAGGGCTCCAGGTGTGCCCTCACCAGTGCTGGGGATGGGGGAGAATCCCCTTAAGAAGCTACACATCCTGAAATCAGGTATATTACTTACACAATTCTTTCAATTACATATCTACACTATTAAAAAAAAAAAAAAGTCTTAAAAGCTATAGCAGTAATTAAGATATAGTTGCAATCATATACCTGTAATGAAAAATTGAACTTCTACTTAGTCTCAAGGATTAGATGCTAAGCACCACATAAAAAGTAACCTCAATTACAGAGCTCTGACAGAAAGAGGTAACTTCTACTGAGACAGATTTCAAGGGTATCCTCTTCCTACAGTCTGGATATCCAAATCGTTTGTAAAACAGATCCCAGGCAGCCCAGTGTTTTAAAAGAAACTAGCCACTAGCTAAACAAAATGCAACATAAGTCATCCCTCCTCTGGCACCAGAGTCCTCAGTGAAAAACCAGATACTCTTAAGTGGACTGAGGTGGTTGCAATGCTCACAAAGCGACATTCAGCCACAGCAGGTAACAGGAGATGATTATTTTTATCTTTTTCACTCTGCAGGAGAGATGAGCTGTAATGCTAAAATACACAATACAGGCTTGGTCTATGTGGTGGTAAATTAAAAAACCCTGCTCAGCTTCTCTTCCAGAAGATTTAAAATTTTACACAGTGAAGAGGATAAAAGCAAGCAGTAACACCTTCTAAAAAGTCAGATAATGATTTTTAATTTTTATTCAGCCAAGAAAGAGTATGAAGCAGACTGGAACAGGGTCTTTATGCATGACCTTCTGTTGACACTTTCCACCACTGGAGAATGAGTTCAAAAACACCAAGATGACAGCACATGTAAGGAAGCACAAACCAGCTCCCAAAACACTTCCTGACTACAGGTGTGATGTCCAGAGGCTTTAAACATAAAGTGTTTATGCATACTGTGCTAATGTGCCCAGAAACACTGCTACCTGTTCACTAAAAATGGTTATCAATCTGTACAAGAGTAATTCTTAAATCTCAGAAGTTAAAAAAAAAGCATTTTTACTACAGATATGAAAATTATTTCTGGAATCACTAACACTGATTTTCAGATACAAAAGTTAAAGAACATTTCTTGGAGAAAATGCATATTTATCTGTTTTGTAATAAGTTTCAAAACACATTTCCCCTTCAAGGTACACTGATAGACTACATAAAATACTTTCTCATGCATAATCAGATCTACTTTGAATTTCTGATGTTCATACAGTGTTGACATCAACCAATGTAATGAAAAAGTTATTATTTTTTTCCTGTTAATCACTTAAATAGGGAAAATAAATATTTCAAGATCAGCATGAGCATGTGAAAAAAGAAGAGTTACTTTCTTTGAACTTAATCTTATGAACTCCAAGTATGTATTCAAAGAGAAAATATGCAAACCACAGGCAAAGCTCAGGCTTTCAAATACAGCTCATTGTTCTGCCTAGTGCAGTGTGTAAAGCTAAAGAAACATGCAGCCATCAGCAACAGCAGTAAATCATTGTGTAAAACCAGCCATTTCATTCCTTACAGAAATTCTTTGGTCCTCTCAAAATTTACATTTAATTTACACACTGAGCAGACCTGGGGTACAGCTTTACAAAGCTTCCCTTAAGTAGCAGCCAAAGCTCTATCAGCTTTCCTCTTTCTCATACCACCTCTTCATGGGAATGATACAACTATACAGATCAGCTGGATATTTGACCTGGGATAAAAAAAATGCACCGGGCCAAAGGACAGTCTCTGTTGGTAGTGAAATGTGGGATGCAGCACATCTGCACCAGTGCAGCTGGGCAGGCAGGGCAACACAACAGCAGCTGCCTATAGCAAGAGGTGTGCAGCCAAAGGAGGGGAAATCATTTTCCAACGCCATGAAGATGAAAGTAAGAGCACTGGAACCTATGGAAATGTTTTTAAAAGTTGGCTGTCCTACCTGAATATGCAAATAGGCAAGTTAGTTACTGTTTAGCAAGCATACTTGATATTGCCAAAGTAATAAAGTTACCACAATTCAGAATTTACTGAAAGCAAATCAAGCTCAAAAAGAACTAGTCACATGCACATGGCTGGATTATTTTGACATGCAGAGGTAGGATTTTTACACGTAAATTGTGGAACTACAGAGCACCACACAGTAAAATTTGTTAGCGACTTGACAGTCAGGCTTCAAGTACAACTATTTTCCACTAGTCTTTGAAAAAGTGTAGGATTTTACAAAGTTTTCAAAGATTTAAGTAATATCAATTCAAGCCTGTAAATCTGAAAGAACAATGAATATTGATTATGCTTCAAAAGGAAGCCAAAATTAACTAGGAAATATTCTGAACACAAATGGCAATTTACTGTCAAGAACACAACAAATCGACAGCTCACACTATCAATCACAAACGTGGCAATGAATCATGCTCCTGCAACAACGAATGGAAGAACAGAGGAAGGGGAAAAAAGTAAACCAACAAAATTCTCACACACAAATCCTATATCTATTTTTCTGCATCTTCTATGAAGAACAAGCTTCAAATTTGAGTCCTTGGTAAGGTACAAATAGCAATTAAATCTGGAAACGTGCCACCTAGCACACACATGTGCTCCTGAAAGGTATTACTGATAGAAACACTGCACTCATGTTGCCCTTTTAAATTTCATGTTTGTTACAAAATGCTAAGTAGTACCAGATTTTGTTTCAAGTGCCTTCCACCCAGTAATAGGTCATGCATAAAAAGAGTTAATGCCCTGAATTCCGTGTAAAGCTTATTTCACTCAACAGAAAGCAAATCATATGCAAATTTCTTAACTGCAAGTACAGTGCGGGGCTAATAAGCACATGAATGCTTCACTATGCAAAACCCATGCAAATACCTGCAAAAGTTTTTTAACCTGGGAATATTCAATATTCAAAATGCATGCAAATACCTATGAAAGATTTTAACTTGGGAACACTGCCTATCACACTACCTTTCTGTGTTTTGTGCACATTGTAATATTTTTCATAACCATTAACATCCGCACTTCTGATAATACAAAATACCAAGTCAAGTGATTAGGCAAATTCCAAAAGAAACCACTTTGAGAAACATCAAACAATAAAGGAGGCCATATTTATATAATACACAGACTGTTTGCTTATGAAAACAAGTTTGCACGGGTTGGGTCAAACTGAAACATTCAGAAAGGATGCTTCCTCCTTGAGTACATAATAACGCTGGATTAAGAGAGGTTTGTTAGACTGTTTTCAATGAACACAATTTTTTCTCCAAATGAAGCACATGTAGCATCACCTCCTAAATTCCTTTTAAACAATGCAACTTGAGTACACAGAGCAGTAAGAAATAAATCAGTACAAAACAGTGCAAGAATAAAAATATTCGTAAAATGCCATGCAAACCTCAAATTAGGAGACTTCAGGTAGCACTGCAGATTTACTGAGCTATCATAATGACTAATTTTCTCAAATGTCATGACTTTTTTGGGCACATTAACTCTATTTATAATTTTTTTATCAGGCAGCAGCATCAGAGTCCCCATATGTTAACAAATATGAAAAAAAATGTTTCTGTTTTAGGCAATTACAAATTTGCAACTGAGACGTCTTCAGCAAATACTGAAAAAGACGTCTGGAATGATACTGAAGTAGAAGTGTTTCATGAACCCCAACAAACAGTAATATAGTTTCACCAAACCTGAAAAAAATCACCATAAGACTAAGAAAGTGGTGGACTTGTGAAATTATGGACTTCTATTAACTAGCTTTCAGTAAAAGAAAAAAGAATTTTGAATTAGAATTACAGACTTGGATTTTTACTCTTTTTTCCTTAGACTTCCTTGAAAATGTTTCCCATTTTCATCCTCTACTTCAGAGGAATAATGCAATTGGCTACCAGTATTATTAAAAGTCAGAAAGATAGCACATGCATGTTTAACATCGAATAGAACAAACCAGACTGAACAAAGCTTAAAATGTGTGAAGTAATGAAAACTTTAAAATCAAAACGGTTTGTGTATGAATAATTTAGACCAGCTTTTACAGATTATTTCTGAAGCCATGCATTTTCTATTAAGTGTTTCTTACACATTTCAAATTCCCTTCACATTTGGCTTCTTCCACAACATGTCTGCCATTGCTGACTTTTGTTTTGCCATGATGCACTATGCAGGCAACATGATGCAGTGATAATGTGGGCTGCAAGTGTATCATTGTTCTTAAAATTATAACCTTCTTTTAGTTACTGGTGTAGAGATCATGAAAGCCAAGATCAGCTATAAGACTGTCAAGTTTCAGTGCTCAGGCTAATATGAGCCCTGTAAAAGTGCACTGGACAGTAAGGTTTGAAATAAAAGCAGCTATTTAACTGTCCTGTAACCAGTGGCTCAAAACTCATCTGCTTTCTGTGCCAGTCTTCACTGAATTTTGCTTAAATGCTATTATTAGAAGGCTGTATCTGAAGGCTTTTTTGTCTGGGGAACAGACATGAAATGTATAAAGCAAAACAATTTTGAAGAACATCTACATCTCTGCCTGCTATTTGCATCATAGCAACAGATCTGCATCTCCATCAACACTGCAATGCATCGAGCAAGCTTCAAGAGGTGATGCATCAAGCCCTCAGAGGGCTTTCCTCTGAAAAACAGACATACAGAATTAAAAATTATTCTGGTGAATAATTTTTTTTTTTTTGCCAAAAAGAACAGTATGTCTTGCTGCTCTTACCATTCCAGTAACCTGGCCCCCTTGCACAAACTGAGCAGCCCATAAGCTGAACACCGGCACAAGAGCCGTTCCTGTTAGCCAAGTACAGCAGGTGATGCCACAATATTAAGTCAGTACTCCTTGAAGGACAAATGACTCACTAAGTCCACCACCAGACTTCTCTTCAGCTCCTTTTATTTTAGAAGAAGGTATCAGTCAAGCCTCAAAGGAGGCTTTCTCACTATTGTACAGATCTGCCTGTATTGCCCAAGACCTCCAACAACAAACCAATCTAGCCATGAATAACCAGGAGACTGAACTGTATGACTATGAGGAGATATTTTTATCCACTAAATGAGCTGCATTTGTGGAAGACTAAGGTAAAGAGAATAGTTTCCATTATAACAGCATGAATAGAAGCCTTTTTCTTTAGGCTGGTAACTTGCCAAGTGGAAACTATAACCCGCATCTCTTATTAAAGATTTGGAATAAATCCAACATCTGTTGTAACTTAACGTCAAAAGGCAATCTCAAACCTGCACTTGAAACTTTTCAAACTTACTACACGCCCTCTCCCATGATAACTGATTTACTGAAGGTGCCATCTCACCCTCAATGCCATTTTCATAGAAGAGCTTATATACAAAAGTAGATGATTGGCAGGAAAGTTGTACATCAACAGGCAGCACGGACACATTCTCAAGCCAGTGGTGCTATTGCAGTTCAAGAAAATGTTTTAAATGCTTGCTGAAGGAAAATGTGCAGGCACATTACTGTAGCTCACTTTCCAATGCCATGTCACCAATTCCCTGTAACTCCAGCAGACTTTTGAGCACAAGAACCACCTTGTCGGTGGGCTGGCAAGATAAGCCACTCTAATTAATTTCAATCAAGTGTGCACCAGCAAATTGTTTACCTTATAGCACTGTGCATTTAACTTCCCTCTACTTAAAAAAAAAATCTATTTAGGTTTCAAATTGTTTGATTTTCAAATTCAGTGGCAACATATTTCAAAAACATCAATACTGAAGTTTAACAGAAAATGTATCTTCCATTTAAAAAAATACAGAAAGTGAAACACTTAAAATTTCATTAAATATCAATTTACAAAAAAACTAGAAAAGATCCTTACAGTGTTACAAACTACAGTTTTCATGGTTTTCAAATAGAACCTTTTCCTCCTTTTATATATGAATCAATATGAAACGTTTAAGAAATTTTCATTAAATGTCAGTGAAAACGTTTCAAGTTGCTATTTTGTTTTGGAGAAAAATATTATTTTTCTGCATCATTCCTAACTGGAACTAAGACGTTTACTATCTCTCATTTCAATCTTAGTGTTCTAGTCATTTCACACCAGTAGCTTGTTGAAGCTGAAAAATGGCCCAAAACAGATTAAAAACTTAAATGAACACTAAATTAACACTTCATTGAAGAAGAACACATATTTTCCTCCTCTGCTGAAAGCCTGTCTTTTTCTTCCAAACAAATTGTAACATTTGACACAATGGAAGAACAAAAAATGCAAAAAATTAAATCTGTTTTTCTTTAACCATTTTAATCATAAACAGTAGCTTCTGACAAAGTAATATAAAGTCACATGCTGAAGTTTATGCCAACACATGAATAGTAGCAAATTCTTAACTATTACAGTCTTTCAACAACACTAGCCACAAAACATGTCACCACTTCAACACTTGCAAAGATTAAATGTTATCTTTAGGATGACTTTGCTGCTTTGAAGCAGCTTTGAATATCAGCTTGGTTTGAAAAGCAAGACAGCAAGGCTTCAAGGTTAAGCATAGTTATGTAAAGCTACTTGCTTTCTATTTTTCTGTAGTCAAGAAGCACAACTTAACTTCAAATTCATGTCATAAAATAATAGCCTGCTCTGAATTCCAGTCTCTAAGTAAGTTATAACTCTACCAAAATCCTTCTTTGCTAACCACAAAATATACTTCTTTCTATACTTAAGTAGTTGTGCAACTTTAGGACGGACTTCTGCAGAATTTTCACATGTTAAAAATAATTGCTAAGTATTTTTCTTTACCAATTAATTAATGGTTAACTTTTGCTTTGTCATTTATGTAAATTTGTATTCTGGATGGAAACCAAAGGACTCAAAAACTCAATAGCAAGCATAGAAAAGCATCCACTTCCTCCTCCCTTCACCTGAGCAGTTCTAGGAGAAGAATCTGCTCAGATTGTGTCACCATTTTTTATTCCTTAAGTTTTTGGCCCACTGTTAAGAACTTACCTATAAAACATTTTGAAACTCTACACAACATGAGGATTTTTGTGCTAGATAGCACTGTCCCATTTCTCTACACATGACAACATATCATTTTGAAATCACTTCTGTACCAAACAGAGCCTGTGCCCAGGAGAAAACTACTTTAGATTTTGCTCTATAATATTTTCATTCAAAGAGTTATAGGCACAGATACAAAGGATACTATGACAGAGATATGTAAATCCCTTTCTGTAAATCCCTTTCTTCAGCAGGCTTTGGGATCAGGCAGTGGCAATATACATCTCTATTTCACACACAGTCACATGTTTTATGAATACAAAAGCCAAGAAGTTTAGTCCAAGACCCACGTGACGAATGAAGACAGAGAAAGCAGTACAGTATGAAACAAAGCTTTGTGTACAGGTTGTAAATGTTAAATATTAAGAGCTTTAACATCTTCCTGACAGGCAAATGCCAGCTACATTTACCGAAGTTGCAAAACTCTTTCTGACACTGTGCAAGATGTATTTACTCTGCATGAAGAAAATAAATTTTCTTAAGGATTTTCACACTTAATAGTATTGTTGTTTGTTAAAACCCAGTGATTTCATAAAACAGGCACGTTTTTGTTCTCTGCACTGGAAGCTGCACAAATTACAAGAATATTATCTGAATAACAAATAATCCTTACAACTTCTTCCACGTACTCTTTGGACAGTTAGCTGATTCAAAATAACAGTAGTATAGGATAAGCACCTTGTGCTTAGCAATTTCCTCACTGCTAGCACGCTGGCCAGTCTCTCTTTGTCTGTCAGTCTGGCAGAAGGGCACACAGGCTCTTTCATGAGAAGCTGTCAAAAACACAAGAGCAAGCGTGTTATGTAAGAAGCTGCTTCTAGGCCCACAGGTAATGATACCTCACCTAATTTATGAGGTATGAATCCATTCCTCAGTCTTTGGCCCTGAAGATACTTCCAGTAATGAATTTCAGGAGCTAAGCTTATAGCACATGCAAAAGCACTGTATTTTAAAATTTAGCTTTTTGTGGTTTTAGCTTAGCTGCCTGTCACAACAGTAGCAACACGGTAGTGTAACAAGTCATATCCCTTCCAATGTTTCTCACCTAGTATGAGCTGAAACTCTCATTTTTGCGCATATTCTCACTGATCATTCTCTACATCAAACCTCATTTTCACAGCTCCCTTAATTAGCTGTGTCTGTCCAGTAACTCAGAGAACACTGCTCATACCACTTTAATCATAGGCACCACTTCAAATCAAGGAAAAAAGCATTCACACAACCACAAAAGCAACACAAAAGAATTGGTCATTTTTCACCATGAGTGAGCCACATGCCATAACACAGAAGAACAAAGTACAATCAAACTGAAAATTAAAATTACTACATACAAATCACCATACTGATAACCTGAATTTTTTTGTTACTATTATCCTTTTCAAGAGAAGGAAAAACTAGCTTGTTAGCTTTAACAATCCTGGTCCTTTTGACACTAGTGGAAAAAATAACCCCCAACTTTCAAGACAGCTTTGCTCTTTTTCTTTCATCATATTTCAAATCAGACACTTTTGAAACAAAACCAAGCATTTCCAGACTCTTGATCAGAGCAAAGCTTCAGTTTGCTCCTCCTGTCCCTCTTCCCTCTGTCTCACCAACAACCTTTTATGGCTCCTGATAAGTTTCTTCGAAGCAAGCCCTAACATGTTGCATATGCAACTTCTGTCTGAGTAAATTAAAGAAATCATCCATAGAGACAAAGAGCAGTTTGAAAAAAAAAAAAAAAACAAACTAGAACTTCAATCTCCTGATAATTTATCTAGAATAAATTTAATAATGTTACTGCATACAATTATTCTTTCCTGAATCTCTGCAGGAAATCCCAATGTTCACAGAAAGCCAAAGGATCATGTGATTATTTATTATTTTTCCCCTCTCTTCTTTCCTTTTTACTCCACATCTTGGGGAGTAATGACATCTAAGCCAGGTTTGGTGGATGACTATTTCAGTGCATGGGCAGGGACAGAGAGGCTCTAAAGCCTTTACACGGGCACGAGTGGCAGCCACTTCCTCACCTGCCTCTGAACACAGAGCCAAGGGGACACAATGGGAAGTGCTGCTCCCCTACAGGGAAGCCACCCCTTCTCTGCTGCCCAATGCAAACACCAGGTATGTAGCTGGAAGCATGGAATGTGAGGCATTGAGAGCTACCTGCCCCACAGAAGCAGCCCAAGGCAGGCTGCATGTTCCTGGGGAGCAGCATTCCCAACCCCAGCTTTTCATCTCACAGCAACTCTCCGGCGTGTGCCTTTGCTCCAATACAAAGCAGTGCAATCCAGCAGCTGGCCATCACAGATGGCAGGCAGGGGGGCCAACTATCCTCTCGTTGTTACTACTTTGTATTTGGATGCCTAACTATGAAGAGAAGACATATTTTACTCTGTTACCTCAGGGCTTATCAATCCAAAAGAAAACAAATCAAGTAAAACTCAGTTGCACTTAGGAGAACTTTAAGGAGAAATCCTGCAGATTTAAAATAACAGTTCTGTCTAATAACAAAAGAACTGCTGAACAATAGCAAACAAAGAGCATCTCTTTAAAACAGAATAAAAAGTGGCTTTTTTTTAAAGATACACAAAATTAATTATTTTGGAATTGCAATCATTTAATATAGAAATATAAAAGTGATTTGTGCCAACCTCTGGACAGAGAGCATTTCACAGTAAAATTCCAACTGTCAACAGCTAACATTCAGAATTTCTGAGACTATTACCTACTTAGCAATGAAAGCCTCTGTCCTTTTACTTCACATAAAAACCAAAACCATTAGTCCATTAGCAATCAGATTTTCAGTAATTTATTAAGATTTATTTGAATAAACGTTAGAAAATGTGTTCAAAACTCAAACAAAATAAATAGCAAATGCTTTCAGAACTGGAAACTACGAGAATGGAATTTTCATAACAACAATAATCATCTGATTTTTAGAGACATTCATTATTTAGCTATTCAAAAAACAAATCTCAGACAACATGCGCTAAAAATAAACTCTCCAAAATAGCAAATTGCCCCCATGCTGCTTTGTCATTTAAGCAATCGCATTTTTCAAATAAGGAAGTTAATTCATTATACATTTATAAAAACTGCATTTAATTTTTTGCATGGCACTCCTAAAGACAGACTCCCCACTAAGCTGCCTAACTCATTAACGGGAAAGAAGGAAATCCTGTGGCGTAATCTAAGGTTTGGTGCATAAATAATAAAAAATGTGCAATTTCAGAAGACACTTGTCATATATTCTACATAAATACACAAATAAATGCTCTAAAGCTAAAGTTTCCTCACTTAACCAGTCCTAGGAAGATCTCAAATCCCAGCCTAACAGCACAGATTCCACTAACAGCAGGTTTAGGCAGGTTTTTGTTTGCTTGTTTTAAACCTGAGATCGTACTCTACAAAAGAAAAAAACTGAAGCAGATGTCTTCAAGAGCTAGAAATAGAAGTGTGCAAGATGTGTATATACCTTATTTGTGAAAAAACGTTAAATAGGTCCTTGCAAGCTTAGCTCTCTGCAATCTACAGCATCCCGATCAAAAGAAAAACCCACATTAGATTGCTAAAATATTGGGGTTTTCCTGCCCTTTATTCAGCATTCACAGAGTCAATGACAAGATGACCACATTTAATTACAGTTGTTACCACCTCTGCCTTGCCAGCACGCTGGTGAGCTTAGGAGAGACCAAGTCAATATCCAAAAACTCATTCAGCTTTAAATGTGTTGGCCTTAGGAGCTCAGCAGAGGCTAAAGGGGTTATAGGTTGCGAGATTGGATGTCTGATGGATATTAAACCATGGAGTTGTGACACCACAAAGGCCCTGTGGCAAGGTGAGCGTGTAGGAAGCGCAAGTCTGTCATGCTGTGTCGTGCATCACAATATTCTGTCTGGTGCTATCATTAACACTTCTGCACTACTTTCTAATTTCAAGTTATACAATTGACTTTCAAAAGACACTTGCATGTCATCTGTCTTTAAAACAAGGTGCTGAATAATCTAGTCAAAAGGACTAGAAGGGAATTCACACAGAATCAAACTGAGTTCTCCCCCACTGATGATGTACTGTCAAATACTTAAAGCACTTTTAAATCATTATGCAAGCACTTTTCAGAATTAAATTACAAGTGTGACATATGGCATGAAATGAAGGAACCAGACCACAATGCTGTCACTGCTGTTAAAATCCTGTATCATTCAAAACGTGAACAAATTAGTTATGCCACACTTTTTCAGAACTGGTACATTCTAAAACAGCAGTATCAAAGCTACAGCTTTTGGCATCAGGCAGCTCACAGTTTAAGGTTCTTATACTCTGGCAAGTACTGTGCTAGTGGCAAGAGCTGGTGAGGCTGAGCACTGGGGCACTCTGAGCTACACTATCCGGACATCAGGTCCTGTTCTCCCAATTCCCTAATGACAGCCACTCCCATTGCCACTGCTTCCTCCTGTTCCGTAATTTAGATACATGCACTGCCCACGTACAGAGTCTGCCTGCCCCTTCTCCTATGTGGTGATAGCTCTCCTTCCCCCCAGACACCCCCCCTAAACAGTCTACCAACAAACCCCGGTACAGAGCTGCCCCCTCTTTTCAATTCTGAACAGCAGCTACCAAACACTCTCCTGATCCTGCAGAAGGAGGTTTTCTTGTACACATAAAATAAAATTTCTAGTCAAACAAGGCTAATTTTTATTCTAGGGAACTGCCCTCTGTGGTAGACTATGGAAAAAGGATTGTGTTATCCATACTGCTAGTTAATTAAGATGCACCAAAAAAAACATCCACACACACACAAGCATTAAAGATAAATGTTTTGCAGGTTCCCTGCAATGTGTTCCACAGCTCTTCTATAATTCCCAAGTTAAACACAAACAAATGGGAAAAGCTGCTTTGCACCTTAAAATCAACAGCAAAACTGCTTCCATGAGTTTTTATGAAGGTCATGCATGATACCTTATATGCCCTTTTGATCTATCTGCCTCAGAGGACACAGAAGCAGAGACCTATATTTTAGAACCAAAATATAATTGCAAGATACTTTCTTTGTATTCCAAGAAGGCTGAAGATACAGGACCAATGTTTAAAAAAAAAGTAATCCTTGCTAGCTTTCCACAGTCTGACACACAAAAGGGTGGCCTGTAAGGATGCAGAGCAGTGAACTGCAGCACCAGCTGGCAGCAACATCCCACAGTGGATGCCCAGCCCCAGCACAGGGCAGTGGCTGTGAGCTGCCGGCCCCCCTCAACACTCCCACCAGCAGCCCACACCCCCTTCCCATTTGCACAGGACACCAGAGATGCACTACCACAAGGAGGGGAAGAGATCTGTGTGCCAATCACCTTCTGCTTCCCAGCCACCAGCAACAGAAATCAGGTGGCCATGATTTGGAACAGCAGCAAAGGAAGGTGTCTGACTGCACGTTTTTGTTACTTGATCATCTTTGTTGCTTCTCTTACCAAAGCACTCAATACAGTACTTATGTCATCATCCAGTAATTAAGCAACCTGAACCAATGCTGACACTGATCACAATTCAAGACAAGAGAACTTTTCATTTTGATAATAATTACTTATTTTTATTTTTTTCCATCTATAAAGGCTTCTTTGGTCTTCTTGAAGAAACCAGTGAATTACATTTTTGTGATATCTTTCATACATTGATTTTTAAAGTCGGCACAAATAAAAGATGACTTGAAAGATGAAAGAATATTTTAAAGAAAAAGCTATCCAAAATATTACTTCTCCATCAGTCTGCATTCCCTTCCATTAGTCCACCTCTCCACTGCACAAGCCAGGGAAGGACATGTGGTCTTTCCCCACACGCAATTCATCTTTTAGACACCTTACATTGTCAGAATATTCCAGGTATACAGCAGGTTGACAGACTCCACTCATTTGGCAATTACTTTCAATGGAAAATAAATTACTCTGTTGTAAAAGCAAAAACCACACTCTTCAAGTTCTAATTAGTTTTATTAGTTGAAGTAGCAAATCTCAGAACAACTGCAGAAACTGGAAAAGAGCAAACAGAAAGCTGAACTCAATGCTGAAACTATTTAAAGGTCTTCAGCACATTAAATAATGCCTGGAAAGGTTAACTTAATTTCTTCAAGTGAGAAAAAGACAGGAGCTTTAGTGCAGGTTTTGACTACATAGCTTCCAATATTTGGCTTCAAAACATGAAAAGAATACAACATAATTAGGACAGATGTGTTTACAAAGAAACAAGCATCTAACATATGTTGTTGCAGGTAAGACAGACTTTCAAAACCACTACAAAAATTTAGAAGTCTATAGCAAATCAGAATAAAGAAAAATAAAACCCTGCATCTGACCCAAAGTGTTCCCCTCTCACAAACATTTTAAAGCAGCAGACCAGAGATAAGGACAGATTTGAAATACTGTTCTCATGGTTATATTAAACAGAATGCTTTGTTTCATAATGCATAGAGTTTGCAGTAAGCCAAGATGAAATTATAGCAAAAGAAAGTATTAATAAACATATGCTGTAGATGACACAGGAACAATGTGCAAAATAACTTCACAGTTCAACTTGCGATTGCTTTCTATCACTCAATCTAATTGTAAAAGAATTATTAAAGTGTCATTAATTAAACCACCAATTTATTCATAATTATGTACACGTAGTTAGGCAGAATCTCAATAATTTAAAGCACTTAAGATTTTTTTATATCCTAAGGAGAGAGGGTTTTTTCTAGCATACCAGATGTTTGCTGACAAGAAAGAAAATACACTAAATCAGCATTTTAAGCAACATGTAGAAATACACCCACATAATTTATCTTGTTCAGATGATGAACAGGTAGCCACTTAAATTCTCCGGGTCACATTTTCTGCCTCTGATAAAACTTTACTCTTTCTACAGGGATACACCAGCAGTGAGTTACTTCCTACACATCCCTCACAACAAAAGACAAGCTCTTAATATCGTCTTCTTGCAAGATCCAGGAAGAACCAGCAACTTCTACCATGTAGCAAGTCCCATTATTTTCAGTCAAAGTTCTGTGTGGAGAGCCTTAATGTGAAACTTGTTAAGAAGTAAATTATTCTACCAAGATGAGAATCAATGGAAGTATAAGTAAGCCCTAGCAATAAAAGGTGAATGTCTCCAAAGCATAAAGGTAAAAGGCTGTCAAGAAAAGAAGAAAACCTTCACAAACCGAAAAGAGTATAAAAGAAACATCACTTGGTTTAAAAAAGACAAAGTGCTGCATTCAGCCTTGAAAATTTATTTTTAAGAAGTACTTTGTGCTCACTTTGAGCTCTTTCTCATCCCTCAATAGTATTTCACACATAATCAATAACTGAGTCTGAACTGAGAGGAAAAAAAAGATGAAGCCACTCTTCCAAACAGTACATCATTTCTAAAGTTTTGATCATAGTTTGATCAAAGGAAATGGTAGCAGAATCACATTTCTCCTTACTGAGACTTGGGCAGTTTCATTTAAAAAGTGATAAAGACAGTAGCACCTAGGTTAGTACAGAATTCAACTTCATAAAAACTGACTAAAGATAAGTTAGAAAACACTTGCCATGAGATAAAGGAAAATTGTGTAAAATTATTTTCTGTCTTCCCTCACTTCCCATAAGTGCAAGAAAACCAGCCTCACTCCTCCACGAGAGAGATAAAGACATCTCATGATATCCTAGTAACCCAAGTGCAGACCCACAGACTGAAAATATAAACACCAAGGACCCACAACTCAGACGACTTCAGATAAAAAGGAAAAGAAAGTCTCTTCCCCTCCCCAACATCTTCCTCCTTATCTAGAAGCTTCTGAAGCTTACAGTATTTTGTAGAATCACAGATCAGCTGAGGTGGAAAAGGACCTCTGGAGATCCTCCAGTCCAACCTCCACCCTCAGCCACAGGGGCAACTGGAGCAGGTTGCTCAGGGCTGTGGTCAGTTGGGCTTTAAATGTCTTCATGGATGGAGACTCTACACCTCAAGACACATGTTACAGGATTTGATCGAAATTGCTATACAAAAAGAAGTCTTTTCTGATGTTTAAATTTAATTTATTGTATTTCAGTTCGTGCACATTGCCTTCTGTCCCATCACTGGACACCATGGATGCAAATCTTAGCACAGACGGGCATCACTTACTTCCACGTGCAGCACGGACATCAGTCAAGCCCTGCAGGGAAAGGTCTGGGACCATTCATCAGAGAAAGCAGCAGATATACTTTAAACAGGGCTATTATAAACCTGCTGCCAGATCCCAAAGTTAGGAAAATAATACATTTATGCTTAATTATAGGCAATAGAAATCTTCAGATTTTATATAGTCACCGGAAAGTAAATGGACCTGCAGGTCAGACCTGCTCAAACTTCTCTTGGATTTGAACATTTCCTTCTTTCTCATAAAGGTTTAATACAGACTCCAGGTTCCAGCCTGTTCCAAACCTCTGCACTTCAAAATTCCAGGCTTCAACTCCTCACAGAGGGTAATAGTTCACAGCAGCTACTCCACCCCAAAGGAGTAATACCACATACCCTCTGGCCAACATCCACCTAGGCTTAGTCTCCCCAAATGTGGCATATCCCATTCCAGCAATTAGCAAGGCAAAGGTATTGGCACCTTTTCAGTTTTCACACATCATCACTGACTGAAAGAAATCATTACTTTCTCAATGTAGCTACCGGAGAGGAGAGTTTGCGTGATGGAAAGGGAGACAGTCCTGGACAAGTAGTAAGCAACTCATCATATTCTCCTTCCCTCAGAACATTATTCTATGTGTGGTTTTCCCAAAGAGTTAAACCCTACTAGGTCTTATACATGGATGAAGGTATCATAGTAGCAAAAGCCTCATATTAACCAAAAAAATCCAAATTGTGCATATGTTTCCCCTAAACATTGTGGTAAGTAGACAGAAACTGACAGGTGAAAAGTTTAACTTCATTTTAAATGCAAAAGCACTCCCCCTTTCCCAGTACTTCAGTCACCACAGAACCAGACACATGAGTGACTTGGATACAGAAATTTAAACTGGAACTAGCTACTTAGAGAGACCTTGGTAACAGATGCCTGATTTAGTCCAAACAGAGCTAAGGCTCTTTAATCCATGCAGCATTGTCTACACTGCAGGTGGACTGGCAGCCACCTGCACCCCACCCTGCTGTAATGAGCAACTGACTAACAAGAAGCTCAGGAAATCCCCTCCATACTTCCAGAGGCTCCATGTCTTTTCCAAAGGTCTAAGACCTAGACATCAAATTGAGATACACGAGAGACACCTGTGGCCAGGTGAGTAGTCACCAATCATCTGATCCTGACTGTTCATATGGGCAAGCTTATTCCTGCCACCTGGCTATTTCTTCCCCAAAAATCAAACATCTATTAACACTGCTGGTCATTCTTCAAATCTTTATCTATTTTTGCTGATTAAGCACTAATACAAACCCCTAATGAATGTTTCCAAAACACAAAAGTGTCAGTATTTTGTACTAATATTCAGATTAACCATACAACTCATCCATATTTTGTGTTTCTAGAAGTCCCAATAAATCAGAAGAAAACTACACAAGTTAGTCCAAAAGCAAACTCATGCTAATAAGCTACATCTGGAGTTTTAGATTAAATACATCACTCCTCTGCTTAACAGACTTTTACTCTAAGATCCCTGACTTTCTAAGGCTCTTATCAACCCAAATCCAAATCATACATATGCCTCCCTGAACCGGGCCTGCCTTTTTTTGTGGTACCTCTGTTTACACAGCTTATCCCTTATCACACTGCCAACACTGGGAACCACAGCAGATGGTCCCCTCAGACACAACTCTAACAGGTTTTCTCCACTCCCCCATTCCACTTATTTTTTTGTGCAAACAACTGATAAGGAAGGCTGCTGCAATGATTTACTGATATCTGAAGTTGAAAATTGACAAAATGCAAACTGCTTTTGTTCGCCCCCACCACCCCCCATGAACTCCTTAACCTCTTAACTACTAAGCAATACAGACGAAGAGTATTAATAATTGTACAAACCATACAGTCTGCTGGATTAGCATTTCAAACACATACAGTATTGATGAATTTAAAGGTCATTACTATGTAACTTTAAAAGTTATGCCAGTTACAACAAGCAGCCTACTATTAGTAAAGGAGAAAATATAAGGCAGTCTCCTTTACTATTAAAATCCACTGGTCTGGAAATGCCTTGAAATTATTGCAAAACCATTTCCAACAGTCTACTGAAAACAGACTCTCAAGCACAATTTAGAACAGAGACTGGATATTTCATTTGTATTTACTTTCATCTAACAACCCAGAACAACCTGAAGCTCAGTAACATAAAAATGAAAATGCTCTCAATATTGCTATTAGAAAGTCAGATAAATGCTTAAAACTAAGCCCCACATAAATTTTATTAAACAAGCCAAGCTCTTACTACTGAAGAACATGAATTTGCAAAAACACTGTAGCAGAATGTTGCAAAAAAAACCTAGAGGTCTGCAAGAGCATCTCAACTAACCATCTATGAAGAAGCATCTGCAAGTAGACAGTAATGAACCAGACAGACCCAGAGGGCTTTCTTAAATGTAGGTCATGCTTGTCAGACCATAGCAAAAGATACAGTAACATTTGCTGTAGAGAACCCCGAGTTATTACTGCATTACTTTGTAAGCAGAGATTATTAGTTACATGTTTGCAATGATCACTATCTGATGCTTAAGAGGAACAAGAAGGAAAATCTGCATAAATTCAACAGCTGTATTGAATTAAAGAGTAAGAGTCATTAAGCATTCCTTATAACATTTCATACTTTATATGTTTCTCTCTTCATAAAGTGGCAACACAGAAGAAAAATTTCTGTTGAAATCCAATGTTTGTTTTACACCAGGGATTGGGAGACCAGTGAAGAAGTAGGCTGAAAGGTGGTTTAGAAAAAGTATTTTTTTCTGATTTATGTCATATTAAGATGAAGCCTTAAATTACCTAATTACTGAAATGACACAGTTAAAACCTTGAGAATTATTACTCTTGATATCTGCAGTATTCTCTTTTCCTTGGTTGATATTTTCAGTTTGTGATTCTGGTACCTTGCATTTTGTTAGAACACAATCCCATAAAAGAAGACTGTATAATAACTTAAGATGTGGATACAGATATAAGAACATGAGATAGCATAATGGAAATACATGTGCCAATAACCTGATCCCTGGCTGGGTTTTGTTGGCTTTTTTTACTCACACAAGTAACACAGGAAAAAAAACCTTTAAGAACTGAAGAAAAATTCCTGACAACTAAAGAGAGTCAGCAGATTAGAAATGCAGTTACTTTTCACCTGAAGATCAAAAAATTAAATAGCTAAAGAATTAGTATTTCAAAGCGTAACGCAATAAAATAAAACCAACATTACTCAAAAACACAAGGCTCTGTAATCACACAAGTGCATCTCCTGCTGTAAAATCAAGGACACAAAGCAATATTTATTTCTTTCTACAGGCCAGTAAGACAAGAAGTAGTGAGGAATCTTTTTTTGCCCTGCAGATAGCTTAAAAACAGATTCACAGTCAACAAGAAAAACTGCTGTAAGATTCACCATAGATGAATCTTTCTAGAAGCAAGGTATCAGGTGAATCCACAAACACTATAAACAGGGCACATAAAAGACTGGACAGAAAATTTAACCAATAAATCTCCACACTCAAGAAATTCTGTAATTAGACAGTAAAACTTGAGTTCAAGCTAATTTTTCCTTCATTAGATAACTATTTAAGTACAAATATCTGGTTGCTCATTCTTTGTTCAGCTAGCAATCATCAATCATGAGTGCAAAAGAAGAAGAAAGATTGTTCATTGGCCAGTAGCAAAACTTCCCATTCAGAGCTCACTTATTACAGGTTATTTGTGTTTACGTGAATCTTACTGAGATGACATTTACCAGCAAAAATCAGTATCAGGATAACACAATCCATGAGCACATGCAGTTATACTTTTATATTTGTTATTAATTCAAAATAAATTGGGGTGTTTTGGGGGGATGGGATGGTCTATTTTGTTTGACTGATTTTCACAAATTTATGTTCTTGATAATTTTCAGATTTTAAAACACTGTTTCTCTGAACTACTTAGAGCTGAACACCGCTCTACAGGTAACAGCTTTGGACCTATGTTCATTACAGTTTCAACAGAAGTAAAATAGATAATGTACCAACAGGCTTTTCAGTCTTCAAATCTTTGAATATGACCTCCAGTAATCATCAGGGTTATTTACTATTTTTTAACAAACAAAAAGAAAAGAATCACTGGAAAGATTTCTTGCTGTCATGTTACTGTAAAAAGCAATTGATGCAGCAGTACATCAATCAGTTTTCTTGCCAATAATTGTCATTTCTGCAGACACATGCATGAACATTAGTTTTGCAACATTTTTAAAGTTTTGTACAGACTGAGAAGTACTTAAGTGCTTGAACTTTACTTGACTTACAATCAGACAAAAATAGTGTCAAAATGTTTATGTTTTCAGAGGTGCAGTTCTCTTTTAAATATACAAGTTAAAATAATTTTGCTGTAATGTGATCAGAGATAGAATGAATGGCAACATTTAGACTAATTGCCTTCTGGGAGGTTTAAGAATACACATGTTAAGGGAGGGGATGCTGTGGTCACAATCAAATCTCCGAAAGGCCACAATGCTGTTCACTGGAGAATATTTCTTCTGAGACAGAAGTTTGCTGTCTGACCACTCAATCTACAACAATTTAGACCTTCTTGACACAAAATAATAATTTCTAAGACTAATTACATGTATATACACAACTAGAAAACAAATTAGATCAATTTTTCAAGACACATAAAAAAACCCACGCAGCACACACTGAACCATGCAGAACCTGAATGCTGTCACTGAAATGTTTTAAAATATTTTCATAAATACTGTTCACAAATAGGAAAAAAAAAGTTAACATAATTCACTTACATAGTATTATCACAAATTTTACCTGTACATACTGTAAATAAAGAATAAAAATAGCATATGCATTTCCATTTAAACTTGCCTGAAGATAATTATGAATGCACTCTGGCTGAACTTCAAGTATTCAGATTTTAAACATTAATTTACTTTGACTATGTGCATGTCAAAATGAAAGATTGCTGTCTGGATCCAGACATGCAGTATTAATACTGAACACGTGCATTCATTTCAGGTCAGCAGACATTCCAACTCTACTTCAGCAGGTGGTAGGAATAGCACTCTAATTAAAATCTATATTAAAAAGTTCACAATGGGCTATCTGAATAAGCTCCCATACAGAAACATCACTGCAGCTGAAGGACTTAGACCACCTTCCCTCTAAATCTGAATGGCCTCTCACATAAACCACCTTTCTAAACAATTTCTACTTTTTCAACATACCAACAGATTTTTCAAGGCAGCCCACTAAAGATTTCAACACCCATTTAACATATTAAGAAAGGTACCAAAACATATCTTCAAAACAATCTCATATTTAGATATTAAACCAATGAAAAAGTGATAAACAAAACTCATTCCCTATTAGATACCTGTCTCTGGTGACTTCAGAAAATGATTGCCTTTCGTAAGTGATACATCTGTGTAAACTAAGTCAAGGCAATCTCAGCCTAGTAAAAAAATTACTTAGTCACAGTTTTAGGGTAAATATCTACCTGTTTGGGGTTTGTTTTTTTCCTAACTTAACATTTTTACATTACACTTTCAGGGGTGAGATTTTTGGTTTGCAGTAAATATATACTATACTGAAGCCCAGAAATATCCTGACATTTAACAATGCCAAAGTTCTTCAGTTACAGCGTTTCTTACAAGCAATACAGAGCACTAACTTCACACAACACACACACTTCACTCACTCCTTGTACCTCACTTCTGCTACTGAATGAGGTGATGGTATGACCAGGCTGAACGCAAGTACTTGGAATTTTATGGCAACCACAGCAAATGAAGTGGATAGGGTGATACCCAAAACCCCTGAAATGGAACATGTAAACCAAAGTTTGTTTCTCAAGTGAAACCAATAATTGCATTCAATACCTCCCAGGAAAAGAGTGATATCGATCTTTTGACTCAGAAGACAAATAGGTCCTTTTTTCTTCTTCAGATTTGAAAGCAACTATGGATAAAGTGAAGAACTATTCTATTACTGATAGCAAAACCAGAATATTTCTTTTTAATTACCATTCCCATAGAGGGACTAAACCTTCCACAGGGAGCATCAAGATGATGACAATTCTAAAAGTATTCTCTCTTTCTTTCAGAAAGCACTTGTTTCTCTGCACTCATACTGATGCCCCACGAAATGAGACTTAAAGTGTGGCCTAATCTCCTTTTCTCTTGAAAACCATCCATAGCATACACCCTTACATCTTCTTCACCTCTGCACTGGCATCAAGATCAAATCGATGCAAACTGTAGCCAAGGACAAATTTAAATAATGTTGTATTCCACACAATTTACTGTATTTAATGAGACTCCCATGTGGAAGTGATTCAAGTTTGAATTGCATGTGCTGGTCAAACAATAAAACTGGAAAACAGGTGCCACTTTAGATCTCTAAATTCAAGTATTATACACAACTGTGACACAAGCTTACGCTTCTTCTACAACAGCTGTTCATCATTAGATGCCTGTGAAGTTTTCAGCACTCAGAGAAACGGGCCTTTGCAAGTGTAAGCAGAAATAAAGGCCCATTTTCCTTCCCTGGGTACAGTATCTTGTTTTTCTCATGTGTGGAACTATCCATTATACTTCCTCTTAACTCACCCAGCCCAGACACTTAGAAGGCTAGTTTGTTTACTGTAAAGCTGAAAATATATAAAAGTATATTTGATCTGCTTCTTTTTCCTAGTAAACAGAATCTTATGATACCTTATCATTATCAATCTTATCTTCTATTTAAAATAATTTTGGTTCTTAGTGAGAAACATCCATTGCTAAACAGCAAGAAAAGTTATATATTATAGTTAATGTTGCATTGAACTTTTGTTACAAAACAGCACATTTTGGTTTGACTATTTACTTACAAAACAAAAACATCATGTAATCCCTAACATACAAGGACATACTAAGAATATTTAACACATCATATCAGGGAAAAACTTTAATAATCTTATTCTTTTCACAGACACAAAGAGAAATCATGCGTGAATTTTGACAACACGGACAGAATTCAGCAAAACACAGTGCTGGTTTACCCAACAAACATGTTCACAGCTGCATCACAGAATGTTAGACTGCTGTTACTGGACCAAGTGGTACGTCCATCTTCTGCTTTGTTTCTTTTAGCTCATGGGGTACTGCTCAGTGTATAAACACAGGGTATATATACAGAACTGGACTCAATCTGTTTCTTTTCAGACAGAAATACCATTTTAAGAGCAAGTGGCAAGACAGTCCAATAAGCAGATACTGTCTAGTGTCAGATGCACAGACAAATCTGCAGCTGTTTATAGGATGTGTCAAGGAACTGTGTACCTGCTTCTCTGCTTTAACGGTGATGTATGGATATCCCCACAAATAAAATTATCACACGAGGCACATCAGAAAGCCATAGCAATTACACTTGCCAAAGCACAACTGGAACAAGGATAATTTTTATCAACTTATTCATGGCTAACTAAGTATATTGTAGAAGCTCTGAACGTAAAACACAAAACCTTGAGCCCACCCAAATAATAAAATATCAACTAACAAGAAAAAAAAATGAGAAAGTTGAACTGAACTTGAAATTGTATTGTCAGCCTGACCACATTACTTTCATGGTAACTTATTAACACATTTCACATGCTTACCTCTACACACAAAAACTCTGCAGAACTGTAAGGTTCACTAAACATTGAAAGGATTTATGCAATTTGAGAGAAGATAAGGTTAAAACAAAATACTTGGTCTTACTGCATTAATAATTAGGTATTCATACCATTTCAAGCTATGCATCTCTCTTAAGTGTCTTGCCTGAGCTAGGACCAGAACTCCCCGTACAATCAAAGGAAAAAAGCCAACACACTTGAATTCCTTACCTCCAGGGGGTGCTTCAGGAAAGCAAGTATATTTTCACATAGCTAATCAGACCTAATTTAGAAACCTAAACTATGGGATGTATGGAAAAAACAATTTTTGAACACCTATTTTGATAGATATTTGAGCATTCCCAAGGTAGTCCTTTGTTCACCAACAGTTTAATGTAGCAGCTAAAAAGTACAGTTAAACAAGGACAGAAAGTCCCATTTCAACAGTTTTTTGCTTGGGGGCTTTTTGCCAGAGAAGTCTTTCCATTGTTTATTCCAGACTGACATTTTCAAAGACACTACTCTATTTTCAAGGTGTAACTATGAAAAGATTTGTGAAAAAATGCTATAGAAACTGATGCTAAATTCAGTAGACTCTGTAGAGATTAAAAAATACATGTTTTAGCATACAGAAAGCCATATGAGTAGTACCATTTAAAACACATCTCAAATCCACCTCATTCATCAGGCTTTAAACCCTTCATTTTAGGAATCTGTTTCTTGAGGATATGGTTTGCAACATAGATGGCACATGTGTTTCCAATACTGGAACGTGTCTACAGTAACTGGGTACAACTCGCTATCAGATACGGCACCATTTGTTTCGTAAGTCACACACTCCTTGATGTTAGCAAGACATTAACTAGTTCCACACTTTCCACACATCAAAGTTATTCTTGATGTAGTTCCTGGTACCTGAAGTACATGTTAACGGGAGTGGAACTGCTTATACAAAAAGCTAGACTGTATTAATGGAAATGAAAAAAATACAGCTATGAAAGCTTAAAACAAGGTTTTGCAGGGGTGAGAGGCTGATTAGCAGGCATTTTTGTGTCTCAGGTCTCATAAAAACAACAAACCCAAGCCTAATCCTGAGGGACTGTCAAATTCTTTCCTTTGTATATATATCAAAATTTAGAAAAACGTTTACAGTTTGCATTAATTTTCCTCTCTTGTGTGTCCACCAACAGCAAGATTGAAAAATACAGACCCCTTCAAGTACCTTCTTGAATCATAATTTGGGCATGGATCTCTAGGAAAATAAAAAGTAATGGTCCTTCGATGGTTATTCTCACAAAGAAGTAAGAACCTATAAATCAGTTCATACACAAGCATTATTTCCCTTATAAAATCATTTTCCTGCAGAACCAAATTAACTGAGATGCAGGAGGAAAGATCTCAACTTGAATCAACTACATGTTATTAGTTCATCTTAGAAGCTGCCTTACTGCTTCAAACCAAAGGCTGTGAAAACCTGCAAAATAAGAAAGAGAATTATGTTAAGCTAATTCTTACACATTTTAGACTGCAACTGAGCTACCTCAGAAGCACTGCATCATGATCAGGTATCAGCAGCTATGGATATATTTCCTCAAGTTATGCATTGTTTTCTAAACTAAGGAAACTTTCACCTAAGACAACAGATCTTTGGTGTTCCATTGTTTAAAAGATACAAACATCTAACTTCTGCCATCCAACCACATACTGCAAACCAATCCACATCACCATGACTTCAGTGATATGGCTAGAAACTATCTTTTCATTTCATTCTCGTATATAGAATTACTAAGACCACTTCTTCAACACAAATGAGCTTTCCCCAAAAACTGTGAAAAAAATGGTTCTAATAAAGCTTTTGCTGCTAAGGAAAATCAAAATACTTTTTTTGCTTCTCAATATTTCCTTAGAATCTTCCTATAAGAGAAGTTGTTCTGATAATATTTTTCTTTTTTTTTTCCTAAACCTAAGTGTTATGCCAAATATCACATTTGCTCTTCAATAGGTGCTAGGTAGCACACCTGGAACTTCAAGTATAAATTTATCAACTGATTTCAATTACTGTCAGGAAGGTGAGTCAAACTAGAAATGTTGTATACACACAATGCAAATAATCACTGATACACGAGTAGAGGTGTGATCCAAGACAGCAACCAGCAAGATCTCAGGAAGTAAATTAAGAATATACTCTAACATATAAATCCATGTAATCACTACTGTAAAAAACAACTACAGCATTCACCAACTTTATCTGTTCCCCTTCCCCAAATAAAAATCAAGTAAAACATACTTAATAATGGAAAAAAAAATTCATACATGCACACAGAAAACATGCAGTCTGGTAACATAAATGCCATTTTTGCACTTCACAGACCCTTTGGAGTTTGGTTGGGGTTTTTTTAATGATATATATAACAAGCTGCAGCTGAAGCAAACTTTCTTCTTTTGCTGGAAGAATCCACATCTTTAAGAGATGCAAACTTTCCTGGTGTACGTACCTGAGACCCATGAAAATCTGCCTTGCCAAAATTTCTAAAATGTTTTTAAAACCATGACAGTAAAGGAAACGGACTGCTTAGCACATTGTACCTCCCGCACAGTGAAAACCTCTTGCTAACGCTGATCATTATGAAAAAACCTCACACCATCCTGATTGGACACACAAAACCCTGGCTGCATCACGTTGCAAGTGTCTTAGTACCACACCCAGAAAGCTTTATTTGGATATGATCTTTTCCATGAATGAACAACTACTTGCTTACAATTATGTAGCGCACTCTGAAACCAAAAGTCCAATGTTAGGATAGAAAAATGTTTAAACAAATTTAAACTTTCCCAGCAAAGATACTGAAAATAAAGAGTTCATAAACGAGCATGAACATACATGGATAATAATTAATTAATAAAAATCCTACAAATCCCTCTAATCTCAGAAGACCTTTAGAGCAATCATTGCTTCATTTCTTTTGCGATCATATTTGAAGTGACAGTGGACATCATTTTTTCTAGGATATTTACACAAGCCTAATGTATGCAATGCTCCTGCATTATTAATCATTTCTGTGGGAAACAAATGAAAATTTTACCTCACTTGCTAGGGTTTCCTCTGAACTTTTGAGTCCTTTCAAGCAATGGAAAGCAAGGCCCTGAGCCGGGAGATCATTTGTAGTGGGATCAATTAAGTGACTAAATTGAAAATAAAATTCAACAAAATGGCATTTTTAACTTAAATGTTAATTTAAACGGCTCTCAAGGAGAGGTGCCAGCACCGCTGCCGCTGCCAGCGCGGTCACACAGCGCCATCTAGCAGTGACTGACAGTACGGCATTACTGCGACACCGAGTTCCACACCTCCACAATTCCCTTTGTAAAGCACTCATTCATTTAGAGAAATTCTAAGAAACCAGGCAAGTGACCCGTACAATTGCTGCAAGCAAACCTAAAGCTGAAGCTTTACAGACTGAATCTACACCAACTGCTGCAATTCTCTTCCCATTAACCAAACTCTGGCCTCATAAAAGGGAGAAGGTGTTACAGTCATCCTCGATAGCTTATTACTTCTGCAAAAATCGTTCTAAAAATTATCTGGAAAAGCTAAGTAACTATTACTAGAACTCCTACTGTAATGTAGTCTTGCACAGTTCTTATTGCAAGGCTGACATCAAACTCTGATCTAATGTTTCTCCAACATGTTACCTTCACTTATTTTAAGTGGCCAAGATTTCTCTACTTGTCATGACTAAAACTGTTGAAACATCTCAAGTTACATATGCCAATAAATTCAGGCTAACATACTGGGTGGGGGAGGATCTTTTAAGGCCCCAAAGAATGGCATCAAGATGGATTCTTTACCAGATCAAGTTGCACAAAATACTTGCAGAAATCTATCACGGCACAAAACACTAAAACAAAGCATTCCAACTCTAAAGCTCTAGTTTCACAAGCACATACTTTAACTCAGCACAAGGAAGCCTTAGTGCTAAATGAAAGACAAGCCATCTCTTGTAAGCCATCTCCTGCCCACTCAGTCCAGGTAATGCTCTGCCATCTTTCTCAATGTCTCAATGCATATGCATAGGCACTTAAAAAGATTTGCATTGAATCAAACCAAGCAACTAATATGATTTTACACTAACACAAGAGGTGCCAGAGTATTTTTGAAACTACAATGGGGAAAAAATAAAAGCAAATAACAAAAGTGTGATGACAATCCTTGGCTTAGTAATTCAGAGTTAGTATTACTAAGAAAAGTTATTATGAACAACAGTGGTGGCCCTAAATGAGCTATGAAAGCAAATCCTTAAAAAAACCCACCGTGAATCTCTAAAAATTAGCAGCATTCACTTTAGACACATTAAAAATGGAAGCAGAGAAGCAAGCCATTCTGACCAGGATAGTAGACAAGCTAGGACCAAGACTTCAACCTCCTCATCTTCAACAGTTTTATTCCAAAAACTATTTCCTGTAAGTATTTCTCTATGGAAGTGTATTTCAGTATTTCTCATCTTATATAGAAAACATTAAGTCAATTATGACAGAGTTATTCTCTAATAATCAGAGTGTGATCAAGATTTCAGCTGTCCTGGGACCTAAATTTGAAGGTTTCATAAACTGTATTTTGAATAAGGCAACAGAAAAACCTCCCTCCTCCACATTTATCAAAATTGTACATGCTAGATAAACATACTAATGTACTTGAAGATTGACGCAAATAAATAAACTGGATAATGTCCAGGAGAATGGAACAAGAAAGGTCAGAGCTCTAGAGAACATGACCTATGAGAGAAGCTTTTAGGAATTAGGTCTATTTATCCTAAACACAAGATGCCTATAGAGAGAAGGCATAAGAGCATTCACATATGTCAAGGGTTGCTATGCAGAAGAAAAGATTCAGATGTTCTCCATACCCACTAAAGAACACACAGGCAGCTAAAGGCTTAAAAGGTATAGGTCACATACTCGGAAACACTTTTCAACCAGAAAGGCAGTTAATCATCCAAAAGGGGTTATGAAGTCTCCATCACTGCAAGTTTACAACACCCAGCTAAAACAAAAGCTGCTGAATGGCCCAGCCCTGGGAAGGAGAGCTCACCATGCCAGGTGCCTTTTGGCCTATGATCTTCAACAGAATGCAGCAGTCCAAGAGGAGTCACGAACACAAACTTACAACCTACCCCCTGCAGGTGGTGAGGGAAAACAGTTCCACTTAAAATTCCTCTCCCAGTCCTCCCCTGCACCAGTTTACATCCCAGAACTAAACCCCTCTTCCTGCACCTGGCAGCTGGGCTGCCTGCAGCAGGTGAGCAGCATCAGACTGAAGTGCTGATAAACTACTTGAATTCCTCCTCAAGCCACCGAAGAGCAAAGTTCACAGCCCCCTCCATTTAAATGTAATTCTGCCTCAGTAAAGAGAGGAACCACTGACAACACTGAAAAGCTGCACCTGTAAAAGAACTGGCAGTCACCTACAGAAAAAAGCACTGTTTTTCCTGCTCTGCTGTGTTTTTATTTGGAAAACCATGAACAGACTCAAAGGCAATTCTGAACACCTAAGTTTTCCAACAAGCTATTTTTAACAAAAAGACACAAGTGTCATGGCAAAAGAGTTTGTGAAGAAAATTTCCTTCTTCTCGTAAGTTTCCTGGAATTTGGGGTTTTATGAAAATCAAGACAAAAAAATATCTTTAGCAATCAGATTTTTCTCCTGTAACAGAAAATTCTGGTAGTGCTTTTCTTATTCTACTCTAGTGTTACAAAGAATATCTGGAACCATCAGCAATATATAAAGGTGACTTGTCTTACAACGGAACTTGTTAATTTTTTTACTTTCTATTAAGACTTCCAAACCACATTCACTTGATATTCTCCTTCCATCACTACCAATTATCAGACTCAAACTTCTAGTTAAATAACTACTGGATGCTCAAATTTACCATCATCTGATGGTCTACATCTTTAAATTCACAAAGGAAAATTAACATTTCCAATGGGAAGCCAATTTTTCAAAGCATGATAAAGACAAGCAGAAAAGTGGCAACCCATGAACAAACAACAGAATCTCAAAAGTCAACTATCACTTAGGGAATCAATTACAAACAAGCACACTTTTACCCTTAAAACCCAGCCAACAAAAGCTGAGGGTCCAAAATGCCTAATAAAATCCACAGTCAAGTGTTCTGTCTTCTATTAAATTACAAGCCAAAAAAATCACGTCTCTATAGACTAGTGTCTTGTACCAATCAACAGCAATTCAGTTTTGGCACAATTAACTCAAAGTCTATTTATAGTTGTCCAAGACAAAGCTCCTGCTTAGCTTCCTTCTGTAAGCAAAATCCAAAGCCAGGGATTTAAGATGAGACAAAAGCTAATGTCTTCTGCTTAAATAGCCTGTTCCTCAGCCCCAACACTTAATCTGCTAACTCCAACTGGTAGCACACAAAAGCTACAGGATTCACAGCAGCAAATTCAAGACTGATGGATGTGCCCAACCATCCTGGCTAAGCATGAGTGTTGTAAAGACTGCACCAGCTCAGTCAGTTTAAGGTCCCCGTGGATGCTTAAGAACGCCATGACAGCTATCCCACTTTCCCCAAGGGGTTGCAAATAGCACAAAAATCACAAAAACTGGACAGGAAGAGGCCTCAATTTCCTATGAACAGAAGAAATAGGTTATGACAATACAAAACATTCTAAGACACAGTTTATGATGCAATAAAATCATTTCTCTGCACATCCTGAGATGCAGAGCAGCCTTACCACTTCTCTCAGGGTGAGAGAGCTCACTATCTATCTAGTATCTAATATTGCTGAGACCATTACTCAGCTCTGTGAGGAATATTTACTCAGTTTCTGTGAAACATTATGAGCACGTGCACAACTCGCTTGATTTCAAATCAGGCTTTGGAGCACAGCAATGCTAGAAAAGAGCAGGACTGAATGGTTACTCCATGAACACTACAAGGAGGATACAGGTCACATGGGTGGGAGTCTGCTCCAGCTTTGCTTCAGATGGGGCCACAATGTAATTTCACTATCACAGAGCTCCTTCCCTGCTAACTGAAGGGCCTCTTGGGGCACAGTTCTACTGCCCCAAGAGGTACAAGGGACAGAATGTCCTTTGGCAATTTATCTCCGCTATTTCAAACATCATTCGCAACAAAAGAGTTTACAAAACTAAACTTAAAACATTTAGATGGAAAAACCAAGAAAATTATGCAACTCAGAGGTTCCTGAAGATAAGCTGAAGAAAATGATATGCAGTCAACATGAATGAATTAAAACTTAAGTTAAGCACACAAAATACACAAGCTAAGTACGCAGCTAGGCCTTACCCACAGTCAACCTAGGAGACAAAAAACATATTAAGTCACATCCTGTATATTGTTTAGAATTTGCCTGAACAAATGAAAAATCTGGTTTTGGAAACTTAGGATAGCACCACACTAGTGACAACAGTTACCAAATGCTAGCCCTAACAAGCTATTAGGCACCCAAACAATTAACGACTGATGTCCAACTTGAACATCGTCAGCCTTTACACTCACAGTTCTATTTATGCTGTAGTTATGCATTTCAACAAGTAGTGTTTGTCCACTAGTCCTTACAGTTTTTTGTGTCTTGGTGAAATATACACAGTAAGACAGCGTACACAACACTATTAAAACTAGACAATTTTTTAATCATTCCTCAAAGAAAACAATATGTTGATCGTTATAAGCAAACTCCTCGAATAATGTTTCAAAGAGAAGTCCGGATATAAAAGTAACCCAGCCTACCCAGCCCAGCAAACATAAAGTAGAAAGTGCTTTCAAATGGAATAGCTCTTCAAAAAGGTGCATTTATACAATTACACTGCATGAATCTCAAATCCCTAGCAGACTCTCTAGAAGGGAGACTGAGACCAACACAAAACATAACTGAAGCAAAAATGTGGCAACTCTCGAGACAAAACAGAAGTACAAAACACAGACCTACATAATCAACAGCAAAGTTGCCAACTAAACCGGCCTGAGATGAGAATGACAGTAAATGACTTAACTGGAAGCAGGTTTAGGCAAACGCAGAGGTGCCTGATGCTGCAGGCGCCTCCCTTCCAAAGCTCCCAGCGCAGCGGGGTGGGAAGGCGCGGAGCCCGCCCGGCACTCCTTAGCCACTGCTGCCCCCTCTCGGCCGCTCCCGGCACGGCACCCACAGCGCGCCTCACCTTCCAAACCTTCTCCAGCTGAAAAAAACCCTATTTCACTCGCTACCTTATCCCAACTCTGTGTGTGCGCGAACACCGTATAAACATTCTTTGAGAAAGAGACCAGAACGCTAATATCCAAACTCGCACATACGGCTGAGCGGGCCTGGGGAGACACAGAGCTGCATCATGAAAAAAAAAAAAAAAGGCATAAATTAAAAGATGAGCTAAGACAGCAGCAGACACACTCCAGGGATGGGATGGGAACTGAGGACATAAAAAATTGCAACATGTTTCATTACTTGTTCACTCAGTGACAGGACCTGTTTTAACACCTGAGAGCCACAGAATAACTTACAAGGAGGCTTACATGAACGTAACCAAAGCCGGCCATGAAGAAGGAAAAAAAATTACACTGATAGTCCTTTTCTCTCGCTCTTTTTTTCCTCCTGTCTTTATTTGCTCCCATCGATGAGGAAAAGCACCAAAACCAATTTGTGTCTATTATCTGTTTTAGTGCATTTCTACTGTCTCCAGCCAGCCTCCATAATCACACAGCAGTCCTGTCTCTCAGTATGCCCTCAGGCCTAACAGAGGGAGAACAGAGACTAACGTTCTGTATTTGGAGACACAGAGCAGTTCGAGTTGTGCTACATTCAAAATTCTTAAAAGCAACAAGCCAGAAAGCAACTCACCCAGGCTTGCCTTGCTCCCCAGAGTAACTTAGAGCAATTCACATATGGAGGTATCCAAACTGCAACTGACAAAAAAGCATTCCCAAAATATATTAAAAGCATCTTAATGAAAAGCTGTGACCATGGCAAGTTCAGAGAACTCTGCCCTCATTGGCAGCTAAACTTCATCCTTTCTAGTAAATGAAACTGTAGTCAAACTGAAACAAGAGCCTGCAGTGAACATTAACCCTCTACCACTATTCCCATCACCCAGGGTAACGAGCACATCCTTTTCAAGTGCTCCTACAAAAATATAATCCTGCTCCTACCTCTGAGAGTACATGGTCAAAGAAATCTCTTCAGGTTATAAAAAAAATAGTCTGTTCTCCCATTAGCTTTTATAAATCTACTATGAATTTTCTTTAAGCATGAAGAACTGTGAGACATGTGAAACTAATGTCTCTGTAGAACACCTACAAACCTCCTCATCATCTGGGTGTTTATGCTGAACTCACTTCATCACTGCTATTTATGCTTCATTTGTTAATTGCTTAACCATCTACTACAGGGACATATTCCACATAGGAGGATGGATGCTACCAGGAGCTGAAATTTACCTTTCATGGTTCAATCCTTTTCAAATTAATTCTTCTGGATTACATGAAATTCAGCATTGCCAGAACTAAACTCCATTGCACAACCACCAGAGCATGCAGCCAATGCTCTGTCACTAGGATTAACCCTAAACATGTCGTGCATGCTTTATTTGCCTATATGAGTTCTCTAAAGGTGTCTCTGAAGATAGTGAACACATAGGATTTATTAGGTTCTTCAGCGTGCTTCTAACTTTCAGTTGCCTGCCCTGTGATTGTGAAATAAAAACACTGAAAGTAAAAAAGAAACAAAAACAAACAAACAAAAAGCCACTCACAAATGAACAGACGATTTTAAAGAGGATAAAGAAAGACAGTACACGCTTGTTATATCAAGTGCTAATGGCAGTGATGCCATTATGAGGAGAAAACAGATTCCAGCTCTTATCTAGTTCCTCCATAAACAAGGAAACATTTCCCAGTTTGAGAACTCAGAGCTCTATCCTGTAACGGAGACAACATCCTCAAAGCTGGACTCCTCACTTAACAGAAAGTTGCCCAACAGGAATAAGCTGATCCTGAGGAAGTCGAGGTAGGAAAACCTCACCACAAAGAGGTCGTATATCTTGCTCTGTGCTCTAAGTCAGAAGTGATAAGTAACAGAAGCCTAGCCACACACGGGTTAGGAAGTTTTACAGGGAACACTGGAACAGTAATACATAGCTGCCAAAACCACAATTATACGTTAGTTTACAGAGACTTAGGGAACATGCAGTGCTGCAGATGAGTCACAGCACGATGCTCTATGAACTCTACCCTGCAAGAAACCATCTCAACAATATTCACTCACTGTCCCACAGGACACTTCTGGATGCACTGCGTATATCTATTCCTTCCAAAGAACTGTGAAATCTTGATCTTCTACAGTTGTGCAACTCCATCTGCTACATCCCATGAGCCTCACCTGCTTTCTTCCCCGCTATGTTCCATTTCACCGTCTCTCCTCAACTTCTTCACCATCTCACCATAAGTTTAAAAAAAAAGTTTTTAAAACCACAAAAGGTTTTAAAAAGAAGAAAACCTCCACCCCCACATCCGAAGTATTCCCATACTAACTGCGTGTCAGAGCATACTTTTCAAGCCTGAACACCAAGAATTAGCACACAAAACAAACTTATTTGCAGGAACTCTGATCTTCTAACAGCAGGAATCTGCATTGCTGGAACTGTAAGGCAATAATCTCAAGACAACAGGTACAGAAATAAGTTACTTTACTGCCCCACTCAGTATCAAAATCCAAAATCTTTTACATCCAGTCAGCTAGAATCTGAAAAAGAAATCTGTGGCAGAACAGGTATGCCAGTAAGGTTATGAAGCAACACAAAAATCATACCAGGCAGTGACTCTACAAGTTATAGACAATGGGGGAATTCTTCAGCAAGAGTATCAAACACCAGAATTTACATCTCTGTTTACTTTTCTCCATTGCTCAGCTGCTTCAGAGTTTCATGACTGCAGTGTTGTAGAGAAAACAGAAATACCTCATCAACAGTGGAGTATTTTGCATATTTAAGCACACACCCTGCATCCTCGAGAAAGGATTGTAAATTATCTTTTTTTTCTAAATTGGCATTGCACTCACAACCATTTGAAATGTACAAGTCCAAACACAAGGACTAACCTTGACTTCTCTGACAGATAAGGCATTTAATGAGCAGCTAATAAAGATTTGTCTTTTAGCTTAATAAAGAATACTAAAAATACCTCACAATGAGGATGGCTCACCCCAAAATTTACTCAGCAGTCACTGCCATTTTACATGATACTTATGAAGGAACAGATGAGTATTATCAGCAGGGTGGAGAGCAAAAAATGGAAAGACCAACGGCTGATTCTGAGCAACTAAAATCATACACTGGAAACCAGCAGAGATCTTAGTCAAAATACTTCATCAACCACTGCAGGCTGCAGAGAGCTTATTTTAATAATACAGTAACCCATTAAAGAGATCTCTACTTTAAAACAATAAAATAAATCAAAATCTAGTATTAAAATTTTATTGTGTAGTACAAAAGTACTTTTAAAACAACACTTAAAACAAAGGACTTTTGATTTGAAGTGATTCACAACCCATGAATCAATACCTGTGCAGTCTTAGCAATTTTCTTTATTTTGCACTTGGATGAATAAAACTCATGCTGCAGCAGGCTTTGCTGCGTCTGTATGGGGATGGCCAAAGTCTACAAAAGCATGGCTTATGCAACACAATGAACACGAGACAATGCCTTGGAACGCTGAAGTCCACTTTAGATTGTAGCACCTCATTTGCTTTTCAACAAGGAGACTCTTTCCTTTTACACCTGTCTTCTTTTCAACATGAGGTCTTAAGGAGATCATTTTTTCTTCCTTGTCTTCTTCCTTCTTTCTTCTATTCAAATGTGTTGTTTAAGCAGATGGGAAGTCTTAATGATACCTCAGTTATATCCACTGGTAAGCAAAACTGACAAGTGTTTAGAAAATTAACATGTAGAAGAGGCAAAAAACTCCAGATAATTTCTTTAACAGGATTTCAAAATATTATTTGATATTTGCTTTAGAGAAATACATAAATTTTCTGCACATGGAGTTACAGAGCTGTAAGACATATAACTTGTAATATAAACACTAAGATTCAATAATAATTGGCAAGTTTCATTGATACAAATCCTGCCAACTAAACACAATAATGGAGTCCCACACAGCAACTTTCCATCCAACATTTACAGAAGAAATTTCTGAGACAATGAATAGGATGTCTGAACTAATTTTAGATTAGTCTAAAACTGCACAGGTAAAGCTAAAGGTCTGTAACATAACCCAGTTTCTAAGTGCTACATCAAAGCCAAACCCACTGAATTAGCAGAAACAATTCTTGTTTGTAGAATCCCTTGCTAGAGAAGGAATATGTTGTGCGCTAGCATTTATTTCTAAAATCCACAGAAGTGTAGTGCAGATAAACTGTGACTGGTTTAGCCTCACTGAATGTCTAATAAAAGTTTTTCCTTCATCTTCATAAAAGAAAAAGTTAGTGTTCATGTTTCTGATATTTCTAAGTTACTAGCAATGCCTTTCCTGCCCCCAGCATGTTTTACAATGGCTAAGGAGGGAATGCTTTGGACCTGAACAGCTCTTAGCCAGAAGCAATCTGTATGAAATAACAAGCATACTGTCTTGATTCATCAAAATGCATTCAAAGCTGGGCCAAAACCCATTAATTCCACAGAACTAGAAACATACAGATGTCAACAAATGTGAATACAACTACCAACTTCAGAAATCAAAGCAATGTCTGACTATACATGTGCAGTTCCATTTTTTCAGAAAAAAAGTGCAGCTACATGGCAAACATACTGAACTCTCTTCCCAAACAAAAATCTTGCTCACAATATTAGAAAGCTCCCAGCTCGCCCACTTCCTGTTTTTCACAGCAGGCATTACTCGTCTGTACCATGAGAGTTTCTTCCTCCAGGGTGTATCTCACAGGGAGCACTCCAGCAGGTCTGCAGGCATGTCTAAACTATACAGCAAGTCATGCTGCCAAGAAACCAAAACCAGTTTTAGAACCAGTAAAGCCACCATCAGCTACACCGTTTCAGAATATGAACGAGTACCCATGGTACAGCCCTACACTGATAGCAGCTGGTCTACACATTTCTCTGTGGCTCATGCTCACAAAGGAGCTTTGTCTTCCCACAGGATGGTGTGCAAGATTTGTTCAGAATGCTGCCCACCTTAACACTGTAAACGCTGACACAAAAATAGGTTCAGTTCTACGGCTGGTTTCCCTTTGCCTATTTTTAAGCTGATGCAGTCCCTGATTTTTAATCACCACTGCTGTTATTGCAGTATCTGTATATTGCTGATTCACACTCTGGTCTCTCCCTAGACAGAGGCAATCTTTGCTGTGAAAAGCACAGCCCTCAGATTTCACCTTTGGATATAGACACTCCTGGAAGCAACAAAGGGTGCTTGTACAGAAAGAACACTTTTGAAACACGTGAAAAACAAGGAGGACATTATATCCATGCTCAGTTTCAGGTAAGTCAACTTGTAAGGCAGGCTGCATTGTTACAACTTCCAGTTAGCAACAGGAGTCTGTCTGATGCTGCTTTTCTTCCTTCTGTGTTTTTTTCCAATCTTGCAATTAGACAGAAGACACTAGAAACAGTGCTTGACTCCTTCATAATGGAGCAATAACTGCAAGTAAAGTTCACATCAAGCTCACATCTTATTTTCTAAAGCCAGAACTTTATTCCAGCATCTGTTTAGTAAGTGTTGTCTCGGAAGCTGTAGGAAATAAATTAAACACTTTTATTTAAGTAATAGCTCTCCAAGACACTGTGACAACAGACAATCTTTCATCTTAGTGAGTATTTCTATCTTTTCCCCAAGATTATAATAGTTTTACATAAAACTAACAAATTCTAACAACACAGGGATTGATCTACAAAATAGCTCATGCAAAAGATTTTCTTCTTATTTTTTGCATACCATAAACAGGATTAAGTTTAATTTCAAGAAATGTTTGATATTTGGATCATGTTAAGCAACAGTTACTATTACTGAGTAGCTGCTTCACTGTAATGGACAAAGATTAAATCCCTATTTGACATTCTCTCTGAACTTTCCAGATGACTTAATATAAAAAAAGCCAAACATGCCTTCTTCAAGAACAAGATTGACGAGAATTACTTAATTTCAAAAAGAAGAAACTACACTGCATAACTTATGCCTATCACCTAGCATTGAGGCTTTTTTGTTTGTTACATTTAATGCATGTACATACATTAACATAAACTAAATCAAGACTTAGATTTCATAATGACTAGAAACTAGAGGTCAATTTCATGTACAACTGCCAAAATTACTCTGGGACTCCTCTCCCAGCAATTAAAACTTTTATTAGGTTCTTAGTTCTCTGTTTCAGATTCTAGATGTAGACTTATTTCTATTCTAATGTTATATACAGTAATTTTCTAAAAGGACAAAGTATCAAAAATTTAAGGTAGTTCCTTTCTTCACGGCACTTTCCTACATCTCTCCCAGTAAAATTCTAAAATCACAGAACAGCCATCTGAATCTTGACAAGCCAAAACTTCTGGAATAATATGCATTAGAACAACTAAGATAAAGAGGAATTAAAGAAAGCCATAATGAGAACATATTTGCAATCTTATACAAACAGCTGCCACAAATAAAGTTTTTTGGACCAGCACTCCACTTGTCTGTAGAAAGAACATACCTACTCCAGTGCTGTACTACTAATTTAATAATCACCTGGGTTCCCTAAAATAATTCAGCACTTGAATAATTCAATGTCTTATTTCTACATAAGAAAGATCACCAGCAATCAAGGAAAATGAGATACAACTCTTTAACGGTATCATGATATGTTCAAGAAAAGAAACAGCCATTCTGTGAAATCAGTATTGTTTTTAGAAAAATGTCAGCACAAACAACTTTGTAGTCTTTCCGTATGTAAGTTTAGATGCAAGACACACCTGAACTTCATTAGTTAATAAAATATAAGTTTCTATTTTGACTGGTCAAAAGCGACACAAAAGTATTCAGATAATACTTTTCTATTGAAATATGGTATTGTTTTGTAAAATTCCGTGTGTACAAACTTTTCAACTTTTTTGTCAGCATATTTTGTTTTAAGGAGATGAAATAACCAACACAACCACAAGTCTGGGGGTATTTTTAGGACTGGGGAGGCAGAACAAGATGATGGGGAGATTTTTAAAGTACTTAGAAGGGAAGAAGAAATAGCATTCTCAGCTCTTTGGAACCTACAAAGTACAATCCTGTCTCATCCCACCTCCAGCATACTGATAATCTCTCCTGAAACAAAAGATCATTTACCTGGAGAAGATCACCTCTGCTGCAGTGCAAACACACACATCACCAAGTGAAAACATACTGCCTCTCTTCCTCTTCCCCTTGGGTTCAACCAATTACAGTTAAAAAACAAGTATTAATATATTTTCCATCTACTCTTATGAAAATTCTCAATTCAGTTTAGCAAGTAAAATGTCCAGAAAAGGCACTGAATTACATCTACCTGACATCTGCCCTGTCAAGAAAATCTAACCATTCTGAAAGCACTCATCCTGTAATCATTCTGTTTAATGCCAGGAAAACACTTTACCTCCTCACCTTCAGATCAGAAAGGGATCAGAAGGGGATTTTTAAAAGCATAATTAAGACTGAAAAACATTGGATGACAGCTTGACAGCTCTGAACATTCACCCCAGAAAATCTGAATTACAGGGCTCTCATACTGTTACCTGTAATTTTGTATCCATATGCAGCCAGCTGTCCAGCCATGTATTCACCATCCGAATTATTGTGAGAACATCCCCATGTACGAATCCAGATTTTCTGAACACCAGGAATAACGCTATCAAGTAAAAACGAATGAGAAATTAAAGTTAAATGATAAACAAGCTTCCCTTCTAAGCCCACTAAAGTGACTGAATGAACTGTAATTCTTCAAATATAAAATTAGCAACACAGTAACAACTCCAAAACCGCTGAGGAAAAACAGTAATTATGTGATTTTAGTGTAATGGGTATTAGGTCTTGCTGGGATAGAGTAACAAAAACCCATATAGGGCCGTGTTTCGCATTTGTGATTGTAACAGTGTTAACACACCAGTGTTTTTCAGCTGTCATTAAATAGGGCTTGCTTGTTTCCCGCTGTGCTCCATCCCACCACAAGCAGGCTGCAGATGGATGACAGGTTGGGAGGAACATGAACAGAATAGCTGACCAACAGGATAATTAATTCCAGATGACGTCATGTTCAGCAATAAAAGCTGCGGGTTTGGTCTTTCCAAAATAACCATTGTTCTGAGACTGGTTGGGTACCAGTCTGCTTGTGGGAGGTGGCAAATGGCTGCTTTTGCATCACTTGGGGTTTCTCCCTGCTCCTTCCTTCACTTTATCTGTCTTCATCTCAACCCACAAGTTTTCTCACTTTTACTCTTCCAGTTCTGTCCCTTGTGGTAGAGTCAATCCACCACAACTAGAAAGAAAAGAGTTTCCGCATGGAGAATGTGCAGGAGCTGTAGGATAACAACAGATTCAGTACGTTGCAGTTATGTTAAAGCAACAACAAAAACCCCAACACAAATAAACACACACACAAAAAAAATCCCAAACTTAAACTCCCCAATTTTCTCAAAATTATTCTATCATATAACAAGTAACCTTCAAGTGACAGCACTGAAATTAGGCCACCAGCAAACAAACTGCAACCTTTCGATATTACAGCTTGCATTGACTGTAGTTCCATCCACACAAGCCAGCTCTATAAATTAACTTGATGGCCACCAGCCACACGAACAGCAGAAAGTCCCTGTGCCAACCTTTCCGGGCTACAGAAGTAACATGGTAGACATGCAGTGTGGAGCTAGCACATACAAGGCTCCAAAAACCAACAAAAAGTTCTGTAAGAAGCTCTCACTGAAATTCCTGGGATAACTGCCAATGAGCTAAAGATGCCAGTACAAGAACACCACACATCCTGGAACACAATACTGCACCGTGCCTACAGCTCTTTTTTTTCCCCTCCCCCTCCACGCTTCTTTTTCAGCATACACTTCCCCTAGCTAAAAATAGAAATTTGTTGATGGAACATTAATGATCATTAACTGTAAACACAGGGTATTTAGACTTCCTGCTGTCTAAACAACACATGTTCAATGCGCTTTCTTGGGTACAAAACACTAAAACAGAGCCTGCTAGAGAATATATAGTACCTGAAGGCTTTGGAACATTAAGTACTTGGTGTGAAGTACCTACAGAGCATCAGTTCAGCTGTCCATACATTCCTGGCAGACTGGGGCCAATGCACTTTTAGGGGCATGCAGCTAAAGATGCGTTGTTATGCTTACAAAATCTCTTTTGAACGCCAGTGAAAACCCAGAATTTTATTTCTCCACACGAAATTAAACTTCTATACACATTTTATTTTCATCTTTATCATTTAGTGAAATTTTATCCACCAACTTGAAACTAATGTGTGAAAAAAAAAAAAAAGGAAAAAAGCCCAGATCTCAGACCTGCAGTAGAAACTATAATCAATAACTGAGTTCAATGAATTCCACTGCAGCAGAAAGTTTATTCTGTTCTTACGGAAATCACAAGCAAGAAAAATGCAAAGATGCATTTCATGCTTATTGAATACTATTTCCACTGAAATAAAACAGCAAGATCAAAAGAAGTTTCCCCATGTCGCTTGCAGGATGTACCCACAAGAAGTACAGCCTTTGCAAATCCCAGGATGCAGAAAACAGGTTAAAAGACAGAAGAAAGGATGATGTACCTTCGTGAAAGGACACTGGGCTAGAGAATAAACAGTTCAGCATACTGAGCATACACAAGTCCCTAGGCCCTGACAGGATGCAACCACAAGAGAGACAGAGATGTACTGGAGACAGTCCAACAAAGGGCCATAAAGATCACGAAGGGACTAGAACATGCCTCCATAACAGAAATGGCTCAGAGTGCCGGGACTGTTTTGCCTGAAGAAGAAAAGGCTCAGGATGATCTCATCAAGTATATAAATACCTGAAGGGAGAGTGCAAAGAAGGCAGAGCCACGATTTTTTTCAGTGGTGCCCAGTGACAGGACCACAGGCAACAGTCACAAGCTGAAACACGGGAGGTTCCCTCTGAGCATCAGGAAACACCTTTTTCACTCTAAGAATGACCAACGACTGGCACAGGTTACTTGGAGAGACTACAGAATCTCCATCTCCTGGAGATACCCAAAAACTATGTAGTCAGTCCTGCCAATTGGCTCTTGGTGGCAGTGCTCAAGCAATGGGTTTGGAAAAGATGACCTTCCAACCCCAACCCTTCTGCAACTCTCAGGACTTTGTTCCTATTTCTCATTTCAGATGTTAAAAGGCTACTCCAGTACTGCATTTTGAAGAGCTCAGATTGTATTTAGGTAATTAAGATTAAACAGACAATTTTTCAGAAACCTTTTACAACTAAGAGCATAACAGAATAACATTTTTCCAGTCTGATTATTCTACTCATCAACATCTCAGCGATAACTGATTTCTACAGAAAATCTTTTGAGGAAAAGAATTTTGCTTAGGATTTATTATGTATTCTCTCTACATTCCATTAGGACTATTTTAGTCAATTTTATCTTGTACACAGATTTTACGTTAAGACGTAACACAAACTTCCACCTTGTTTTTATAAGCTGACAGGCACATACGAGAAAGAAGAAAAGCAACAACACGGGGTCGTAGTAAGACTTTACCTGTCACTTGGGGGCTCATCATCTGTCTGAACGTTTTTTTGGGAGTTGCGTTTTCTCACTTTGGGAAAAACATTCTTCCTCACAAACTGCCGCTCGTGCGGCTTCAAATCTTCTGCTGACACAATGTCTTCAATATCCTCGAGCACTGACTCACAGGCAGCAGGCATCTTCAAGAAGTGTTGGAGAAGATTGGCATTAGGAAAGCATTTGAATACAAAACCAAGACCTCCTATCTACTGCACATTTCTCATAAAGAAAAGTCAGATATATCTCTAAGCATATGTGCAATATATCACACGTACGAAGGACACTGAGCACATAAAAACAATCCACTATCAGAGACATTTCCAGAGTGCCCTCTTCCCCCAATACCTCAAACGCAGGCAGGGAGAAAGTCACAAACCATACAGATTCTTAAGGGCTTATTTATAAATCATCTTGTCATCTCCTAATTCAAAACCACTTCATCTCCTCTGACACTACACATCCAAGATATAGGTATTTTTAATCACGTCAGCATCATAATAAAATAGTGAGCTCATGTTACATGATGAACGTACTTCCACTCATATCACAGAAGTAGGAAAGACACAGAATCCAAGTGACTGCATCAGAGGACATTCTGGCTCTCTTGTTTGTGTGTGGACACTATCCAAATATGTTTCCACAATCCTTTTCAAAACAAACAGAACTATTCCTAGAATTCCTGATACCACAGGCCTTTCATCTGAATTAGTTCATTCACTGGGACAGTAAAACAAAAATTTCTGTTTTCAGGTACAGAATGCTAAACAACTATACCTAACTAATAAAAAAAAAATATACTACAATCTGGCTAGAATAATATATTAAAACATTGCTAATATCGAACTATATTAAAAGATTGCTAATATCTAACTATATATTCCACAAGAAATGAAATATATACGCATATATATCTGCCGGCAGATAAAAAAATTCAGATTAGTTTTCAGGAATCAAAAAAAGCCATTTGCTGGAAAAGTCTGTAAAAAGAGTTACTGCATTAATTACACACCACACTGTGCTGTAACTCCTAATCAGAAGAAAGTCTGAAGTACCATTGGAAACTCAGGTGTTTTCCATAAACCAACAGTTTACTAAGGAAATCATACAAGGGTATTTCACAGTTTACAGGGAAAATACAACACTTTCCTAACTGACAATGAAAAACAATAAAAAAACCAAACAAAAAAAAAGGCTTTAATTTCTTTAAAATTAGACTTCAGGAACCAAAGATTTGCTACTGGCAGAAAAACACTTCCAGATGTTGCCCACGAATTATTGAAGAACATAAGAAGTTAAAGGCCCATGCATTTTCCCAGCATGTATCCTTCAGTCAACCTTGCAGAATATACTTGAGAATAAAACTTTATGTAAACTGAACCATCACACATCTGCATTTAACTTAAAAAGGAACAGAATGATGTCACAAAGATGATGCACCTGCTCTACGTCCTTAGACAATTAGCATTGTTTTAAATAAAAACCAGAGGATCTATAGAGCAAATTTTGCAGCAAAAGGTGAACATAAATATTTGTGAAAAGTCTAGCAATAAAGAATATGAGGGAAGGGTGACATCTCATACACTAATTTATACAACTGAGAATATGTACAAATAGGTAAAGTTATCAAGTCAATATGTGGAACAGAATAAAAAGTTTTGACTTTTTTTTTCCTCTCTTACAGAAAAATATCCAATGGGGCAGCTGGAAAAATAAATAAGCTTAGCTTATTTCAGTGACCCATGGAAGAAAGAATACAGCCAAACTAAAACTCCTACCTTTTTAAGTAAGGTCTAAATCCTCTTGGACAGTAAACCTGGAGGGTGGGGGGGAAGGAGGAGGAAAAGGAAAAAAGACATGGCATGAACAAGCAGAACTAGCAGACAGAAAACCATGAATTCATGTTCTTGTCCAACAAGCACTCATCCTCCCTTTACAGAAATACATTTCTTGCTCAGTTTGACCTCACGTGAACCAGGTAAACACTGCTTGCTGGCTGGCTGGCAAGGTGGAAGAGTTCCCACGTTTTCCCTGTCTCTTGTGCAGAGGCACTGTTCTTTTTATCCTTCTTCTATAGAGTCTTTTTTTTTGTCAAAGTCAGATGTATTTAAGTTATCTCAGACTTCCTCCAGATTCTGTCTTGAATCAGTTTAAAATTTTGAATAAAAGAAGGGAGAAAGATGAACAGTAAATTTTAGTTCAAGTCATTCACTTTTTTTTTTTTTAAATTAAAACACTGTGAAGCTATTTTAAAACAGATTACTTGATATCTGCACTAGTTCCATATGCATGCATGAGATCTCCTTCATAAGGAGAAAAAATATAAAGACAGATTCCTGCAGCTATTCTGGTAGATTGACCGAAATAAGAAGCAATAACAAAATTAGAAGTTAATATATTCTTCTCATACAGTCAAGCTGCACCTACAGAACTCTAAACTTTTCTTTTTAAAAATGTTAGTAAGCAAATAAAGAACTAGAGGTGCTTTAACATCTTGTCACAAACAAAACTTCCCTTGTGCCAGTCTGGTTTGGTCACCCCTCCTCAGTCTCCTCGCACATACCAATGGAGGACTTCCATCCAGGTGGAAGAGGATCGCTGTTTTCAGCTATTTACCAACAGGTGTCTCCAGTACAGCCCCGGGATTTTATCCTCGGCCTCACACAGAGCAGAAGAAAACTGCAGCGTTAATAGACAGTGAAACCGAGTTTAAAGTATACATATATGTGTGTGTCTCTATATATGTGTATGTATCACAGAACGATGGAATTGGTAGCGTTGGGACGGAACCTCCAGAGATCATCCAGCCCTGCCAAGCAGGAGCAGGTTATAAGGGAATGTGTCCACGTGGGTTTTGAATGTCTCATAGAGGGAGACGCCACACATTCCCTGGGCAGCGTGTTCAGTGCTCTGCCACCCTCAATGTACGGCTCTTCTTCCTCTTAAAGTGAAACCTCCTGCGTTTTAATTAGTGGCCACTGCTCCTCGTCCTGTCATTGGGCACCTGAAGAGTCTGGCACCCGCCTCTGCGATATTTATACGCATTAATGAGACTCCCTCTCAGTATTCTGTTCTCTAGACTAAACAGACCCAGTTCCCCCAGTCTCTCCTCATATACATAAACACGTACACAATACATACAGAGATAGATATATATATATATATATATATATAAGCGCACACACAAGCAGGCCCACAGGCGAGGGGCAGCCGGGCCGCCGCCAGGACCACGCACATCCCAGAGTACGGCTGGGCTCGGCCCCCCTACCCGGCTTCCAGCCTGCTGAGGGTACCCCCCCATCCCCGAGCTGCATCCTGGCCGCCGACCCCTCCGGAGATTCCCGCCAGGACGTTCGTCTCCTCCTCCCGACGTTAACGCGGAGCCCCGGGAAGGCCCCACACGGGACGGGAACATCGCGCATGCAGGAGAAGGAGAACTCGGCCAGACCGCCACAGCCAGGCACGGCAGGAAAGGACGTGACGGGAAAGGAGGGGAGCGGAGGGAAGGGAAAGGGAGCGAGGCCCACCCCGACACTCACCCGCGCTCACCCGGGCTCCGCCATCGCGCCCCGCCCCGAGGCCCCGCGCGCGCAGCGGCGCCAGGACGGCGGCCGGCAGAGGCCACAACAGCGCGGAGGGCGCGACGCCGCCGTTTGCGCCTCTGAGAGTGCGGTCTCACGGAGCCTTGGAGACTGCCTTCGTTTTAATCGGAAAATCCCAATCCCAGCAATACCTATCCAAGCGTTTGCAACGCTGATGTATCGGATCCAAATGGATGATGAGCTACTCAATCCTCTTCCGGCCACAACGCGCTTTCTTTATTACTATTTTTCATGGTTAATTTCCTCAAAATACAGTGCTAGTAGCAACTTTGCTGAACAGTGTAAACGATATTGGTTAAAATATTTAGTATGAGACGGCTGAACTTCCTGGCACTGTTTTCCTCCAAACTTTCCTGACTGATATTTAGTAAAACATCAGTATGGTTATTGGATGGCTGAAGCTAAAGCTCTGAGCAGATTTAGTGTGCAGTGTCCTTGGAAATCAAAGTGTTGTAGAGAGTGAGCATATTATTATTGCTTTGGCTTTAATATACACAGTTAACCTAAACCGATTATTTATACTGAATCTTTAATATATTCTATTTTGAGGTAGTCAGCTCTGGAATGTAAAAGTCACCATTTCCTGTAGTTGCATTTCAAACATTAGGTTTCCCTCTTTAGGAGAAGCCTTTGGAATCAGTTTATTCTTTCAAAAGCAGATTATAGTCTCCCTGGAACTGGAAGGAAAGTGAATGAAAACTCTGGGTATATTCCATAATAGGTCTGTTGATCCACTCACAGATAAAATGTGACAACTTCTAATTATGAATATCATCTCCCTCTCCTTTTTCTTACAAACTCGTGCTTATTTTATATAATGCTTTTCTGACAATGCTCACAGGAAGAAAAAAAAGGGGGGGGGAAAGAAAACGTGAACAAAGAAACAGGAGAGATTTAAAGAAGAGAACTGGGACAGAAAGAAATAAGCACTTCACTTAAATCAGTCTTTAAGAACAAATCATCCTGAGCAGGACTAAGCGCTATTAATATCACCCTGGTCTCATGATAGAGTCATTGTTACAGTTGAAGATATATTTGCCTTCCTGTTTGGTCTTTGTTTAAGCACACAAGTACTTTCCAGAGATGCTCTCAGCGAGGCACTGTGTGATGTGTCATTTGTTACCTTTGTGGCATTTTTAGCCCAGGAGAGAATGGAGGGAAACATTTCAAAATGGGTGACCATGTTGATGTATTTCAGACCTCCTCCTTTGGAGTAAGAAATCCTTACTGGGTCGGTAGTAATGGCATCTATATCCCCAATCAGCATTTTAACTTCTGCCTGATAAAGGTTAGCGATTCTTTTCCTCTTTTATTCTCAGTTTCCCATGTTCAAAGTATTTCACGTGCAGTCCTTGAATTCATCTTCTCTGTTCTGGGAGCACTGCACTGCAGTCCCTCACAGCTGGAGTCTCCACCTGCCGAGTGTTTCTGCTTTGGTAAAACCCAACTGGGCACACACCAGTGCTAGCTTACACCTGACTAAAAAAGCAAAGCACAGCCTGCAAGACTCAACCAAAAATCTCCAAATGGCCAACACCGACAAGCACTACTCATTAAGGGGAGGCAGTGATCTCCAAGAGCAGCTCCCAGGCAGGAATAACCCACGAGTCCCATACCTAGTGACATAAATAGGCCACACTGATCAGTTCCAGCATGATCTGGCAGAGCCTTTACTTTGTCCCGCTGCCAAGAATTCATGGTATCAGCAGCCCTTGTGCCAGCACAGCCCCGTTGTAGCTAGGATGTAGCCACAAATTGGAAGGCTCTCTCAGTGCTTTGGAAGCTGACAAACCTAAACTGCCTTGTAACACCTTCATAGTAACAAATGAACCTGCTGGCAGACAGCAGGGAGAGAGGGGAACAGATAATTCCCTACCACCTCCTGATCACGGGAAGAGTGTTTATCCATATCTGCCTGGGAAAACAGCTTTTTACATGACAGTGGCTGGGAGTGCACCTTAGAGTGCTGTCCTTCTCTGGGCTGGCAGCATACATGCTCCATGTTCCTTGGGTGTCCAAAGAAGAGCTTTAGATTACATCCTTTCCAAGTTGCCTGCAGACCTTATTTCCTACTCTTCAAGGCTGGTAGAGTCAAAGACACCAGCCTCGGGCTGGGTTACCAACTGAACTCATAGGTTTTGCAGGAGTAGGTAGTTGGAAAAATACAAAAACTACTGGGAAAATAAAATCCAAATCTCACTTTCATGTCCTGGTTACTAGAAGATACATCCTTAGTGGATTTAGAGCATTTTAACGAAAACACTTAGAGGGAAGGAAAACAGCCAGGGAGGTGAGGGCTCAATTTTTATGTGGCAACCTTATTCTCTGATAACTAACATCAATTCTGGGTGGAAATGGGCGACAAGGTATTCAGAAAAAAATGAAGAGTCCTAAAAGAGATATGAGAAATTAGATCTTTTTTCCCTATTCTTGAAATTTAGGAGAATCTGGCTGGTCATTTGTGAGCAGCATTCAGCACCACTCAGAACTGGTAATAACCCATTTTTTCCTGTTATATATGACACTTTCTTCCTGTCAAGTTTTAGAAAGAAAATAGTGGGTAAAGAAACTCCCAGACTTAACAAAGGCCAAGCATTCTTCTGATCATTTCTTAGCTGTAGAGTAATATCCAGGCAGATCTAACTTCAGCAAGAAAAGCAGAATGGGGAGATGAATTCTACTTGTTTATGCTTTGGTTAGTACCACTCCACTGACTTTGTTATACAGGCTCATGGTTCACTTAGTGTTGGGATTTGTTGGCTGCAGGAGCTCTAAGGGTGTCGTTCATTAACTTTGTTTCAAACGGGGCAAAAAAAGACACATACTAAATTTGGTGCTTTGAAACATATAGCTGTTTCATGCTACAGAAAGTACCTCACGTATCTTTCATTCTTTCTACAACAAAAATGTTCATGTCTGCATCAAGAGCAAGGTGCAATTTATTCTTTCAGGTATAAGTCAAAAGGAATATAGGGACTGTTTCTTGTCACTTGTAGGTGGATGAGTTCTTACTGTAGGTTCAAGAGTGTGAACCTCCCTTTTAAAACTCTTTTCCTGTGTGTAAAGCAATAACTAGTTGCCTATCATTCAGGCCGTGTTGACAGATTTTTCCAAAACCTTTTCCATCTGCTGGCAGCCAAGGAATGTAGCACATACAGGCCCCAATAAAACCTCCCTGGAACTAACATTTGTACACTGAATAACGTTGAGGTACACCATGCTAGCCCAGAAGAGCAGGAATAAGTATTTTAACTGGCTGATTTTTTATCCTGCACTTCAGCACATCCCAAGTTTGTAAAGCAGATACAGAAAGCAGAAGGAAGGAGGGGGGAAATGCCATGAAAACTAGTTATCAGTACTGCTACTGATTCTAAGGGCAAATAAAACAGTGCTTATGGTAACTGGAGAACAGAAAAACTGAGAACAGGCCAGGGAGGTACAGCAGATATTTATTACCCCATCTGTTTCGAAGAGAGACAAGAGAACACAGCCATCTATACCTCCTTGATTATTTATTAAGAATATAGAGAGGGCCTTTGTAATCTTCCTTTCAGTACTGCTGTGTGCAATGTTTGAATATGTACAGGTGCACAGAGAAAGTAATAGCCTTCTCCTAGTGTGCAGGAAGTTGACAAGACACAAATGACTTGCTCCGAGGCACAACATTTAAGGAATCAACCATATTACTGTGATTTTTATTTCTTTTTTTGCAGTTGATGGATGGCCATGCATTTAAAAAGGTGCAGCACCAACACCAGAAAAGAAGTGCAAGTTCGTAAATATAGGTCTGGCACAGGGACTGTTGGAAGTGACTCAAGAAAACACAACTTCTTTTCAAAGCTACTATAAGGAAACTTCTGGAGAATTATCAGTAGGCAGCTTAAGCAGATCCTCAACAACTGCTTTCATGTGATTTAATGCTACAGTAACACCATTTCTATGAAGTTTTCAAGGTGTATGTTCCTAATTCATGAGAGGAGAGGGAATAAATAAAAATAAACTTGTATTATCTGGATCACCTGCTGTGTGTCTCAACACGTGTCTTTTATTCTTGTTTCACTCTGGCTTAAAAAAACCCACTGAACTTATTGTTGGCGTCATAAAAAAAAGAGATTGAAACTATCTGGTAACAAATGAGCGTTTGCACTAATAACGAAAACAGTAACAGGTTTTAAGAAACAGTATGACAGGCACCAAGAGTAAGAAAAATTTAAATAGCTGTATACAAATCTAAAGTCTTTAAAAAATTTCATTTTTATTGATTCATTACCATACAAAATTTATTCAAATTACATCCATTTGAAGTGGTAAGATCACAGCTAGAGAACATGTCACCCTTTAATAAATCTATTTACAAAACTCACCATAAAAGCTTTTTTGTTGTTTTTTTCCTTTTTTTTACAGTATTTTACAGAGGTTTCTTTTGTTTGTTTTTTTTTAAACTAGCATACAATGCAAAGCTAAATTAGATTAGTATTTTGCCCACACACATTGGGACAAGTGTTTAATTTGTACAAAAAAAAGATGGTCTGCGTTAGTCTTCATTTTCTCTTCCCTCGCAAAAGTGCCCCTTTGTCTTACAAATCTTCATGCTCACACAACTTTTACTTTCCTCATCCACAAGACAAAAACTTTAAATACTACAATTTTATTTACAGATCCACATCTAAAAAAACTCTTAAAAAATTACAAACCAGCTAGAAAATATTCTGGCAGTGTTTACAAATTAATTCTATTGTACAAAACTGCTAGATAACTAAAGTGTGAGTTGAGAACATATATCAAATTAAATACAACTGCTGAATGATCTATGCAAACATTTGTACATATAAACACACACTTAACACTGTTTAACAGTTCTTTATGTGTTGCCCTTTATACATTTGTTATATTCCAAAACCCACACAGTCATACAGTTTCCTTATTAGTACTGTGACTTCTTGCCTTTTCGTGTGTGAGCTTTCATAGCAGCAACTCAATGGTACCAGAAAACCTGCATACATAATATTCTACTACAGTACAAATAGTACTAATTTTCTGAGTTATGTCAGATAGCACAACAGTAATGCAAACAAAAAGATTATATGGGCATCATCTAATCAACATTACATTAATTTAGCCCAGAACATGGCAAAATATTTTACACTCAAGAAAAAAAAAATTATTTAAGACTTCTTAGAATTCCTCTGACGTTCAAAAAATAAATATTGGTACTATACTATACTAGCAAAGATCTTCAAAAAATAAATGCAATTCAGTTGATGTGGTACTTACAGTTATGTACTTTGGAAAAAAATTAGTTCCATTTTGCTGGCGAAGAGAATTATAAAAAGCTGTAAGCAGAGGAAGCTAACCCACTGAGATAAATATGATATATCGAACAAACAAAGCTTGGCATAAGTGTTTTCCATAGAGGGAAAAACCCACAGTGCATCTCTAGTAGGCACTTAACATGAAGCCCCACTTAGTACCACAAAAATTCTTGTACCAGTTCTAATGCACACTGGGGGCAGTAAAATTGAACTGTGCATCTTCGTTCTAGTTTAAAAAAAAAACAACCAACAAAAACTACTTTCTCACACACACACACACACACAAGCATTTTTAAAAATCTGCGATTACTACGAGAAGTGGCAGAACTTTATACTTTTCAATATCTGCAATATACACTACATTTACAGTGTATTTTCTTTTCATTAAAAGCTTTTAAGGACATAAGTATTTGACCTCATAATGAGACATATACACAGCTCAAAATGAGCATTATGACAGCAATTTAAACATTCCCACAAGTAGCTGAAGAATCCCATTCCACTCTTTTGCATTACTTCATATTTACGTTCACTGCATGTACAATCCATGTTGTGACACTCAAAAGACATGCATTCTCTGCAGAAGGCACGACCTGAAATACTATTACAAAATTGTTATTTAGGACTAAAGCAGTTCGTGGAGCCCTTCTCCGTAAGCCCACTTGTCACGGTAAGCAGAGACTTGGGGGAGTGTGGAGACAAAACATCTACGGTCACCTGCTTGCACCTGCTGACTCGCAAGGCACTGGAGCTCGGGGTCAAGGAGAAGGCTCTGCTGTAAAAGCCTTCCATTGTTTCTTATCGGATTATAGGGAGCATTCAATTGAAATATCAGCACTGTTCAGGAGCCTAGTTTATTTAATAATGCTATTTTATGGTAAGTAGAGGAAAACTCTCAATGATGGCAGGTTTTTTGATTCCATTAAAAACATAGTTTAGATATGGACAGAACTTAAGACAATCAGCTGTATATAAATTCATCCATCAGTGAAGGAAGTTTCTCTAAATCGTAAGCATCAAAGAGGTCACTGATGCCTTCTTCGTCCCCAAGGCTCAGCAAATAATCTTCCTGAAGCAGAGGAGGCAGCAAATTCACAAATGGTCCTTCAAAGTTTGAGGGAATTTGGTCCTCGGTCTGCTGTAGAAGGTTGGCTGGAGAAGCCAATGGAGAGATTGTTGCCATATTTACTGAGCAGTCACCTTGTCCTGAGTTAGCAGAAGCCACTTCTGTGACAGGAAGGAGAGAAAAAAATAAAAAGATGCCACATTTAACCTCAGTAGAAATATCAGACACAGATAAAACAAAGTAACCACTGCATAATGGGACTTTCATGAAGCATCATTTCAACAATAAAAAAATGGCCTCCATATAATTTCTAGCTTGTTTTTGATATGTTACAAAGGGCTTCTCAAAAATTATCACATTGCTATCATCTCTGACTTTTCTATTAAAAACTTATCTTACAAGATTTAAACAACTACAGGGGGAAGTAAATCAAACATAGTGAGGTGCTCATTTTTCAGTGGAGCTCACAGTCAAAATGGAGAATTTTCTAGATACCAGTTGTCATCAGTGAAGCAATGTAGCTTCACATATACCCTTACACAGAGATTTCTGCATCTTGTGTTGAGATGGATCTTTTCTGCTACTATCTTATTTGAAAACTTAAAAGGAACAAAATTGTTTCTTTCTTCAGTATTAAATACACTTCAGTTACATATGATATGCAAATAGGAAACTTACTTTAAGCAAATAACGCAAAGGAAAACTTATTTCCAACTACAAAAAACAGAAATGCATAGTAAATGATACCTTTGCTTTTTATTTCTTAGAAAAATAGAGCCGAAGAAAAAGAGCTGGAAATCCAAAGTCCAAACTGAAACCTTGAATGTGAGCTTGAAGAAAGGTAATTATTATTGAAAAGAAATAATTTTACCTTTGGAAATGGTTTTGGAAATATTTCCATTGTGGTCCTGACTATAAGTTTTCATTGGACTGAGGGCATCGTTTTCTTCTGGGCACAGATAAACTTCAATAGGTCCTTGAGTACTAGATAAATGTATCAATGCACTCTGCTAACAAAACAAACATCAGAATGGCATTACACCAATGAGCACAACAGAATATTGATGACACTGAGTAAATTCCTACTATGTTGTGAGTGTTTGAGTACAGTTTTACCAACCAAAAGAACCAAACCTTTTTTTATTCAAGATGTGAAAGGTTGGCTGATATATCTCGCAGACCAGAACACAAACACTTTTCCCACTGTAGTGCACAAATCTCAAAAATCCCACCGTTTTGCATGTCATATCATAAGGAGGGAGGCATGAAGGATTAAACTCCAAACATTTTCTTATAACCACAATAGCCTGGAGCATTCTGATGGAATGGAACTGTGGGATGCAAGTCACAGGTTTTATTATTATTCATAACAATAATATTGGATGCATTTGTGTAAATGTTTCTGCTTTAAAAAGATGCCAAAACATCTTTCCCACTCTCACAAAAGCCTTCAGCACATACCCAACTGAACTCAAGTATCTCAATATAAGTTCACCTATTTATCAGGCAACATTTTCAAATAATAACAAAACCCCAAACCAGATGCCTTTTTCTTCAACCAAACTACTTATGTAAGTCCTTCTGCCCCCTCAAGGCAGTGATTTTGATGGTGCTTCTGATCAGGAACTGCTAATTTGTTGTAAGAAGTTACCTTTTTCTTAACTGTCACACACTGGTGCAATACACCAACAGGACCCAGGCACAGAAAACCTGCAAAGCTGCTCTTTGCATTATGACAGAAAATCAGAAATTACTCTGGTTATAAATAAACCTGCTGCTGCTGTACTGCATCAACAATTTTCTAAAAAGCATGAATATAGGCATTAGGTACCTCTTTGCAGACTTGTTTAAAATACTTCCTTTTGTGCCCTTTGACAAAATGTTCCTCTTATTATTTGGGTTCTGACAGTTATGTAACATAATAGGCAGCATTTACAAATACAGAGAACAGCAACTGAATAGGGGTTTGCCAGGGAAGAGAAAACAGTTAAGAATACTTAGGGCAATGCTACAGATAATTAGAAAAAAAGGAGATGGAAAGAGCAGGAGTTGAAGAAGGAAGGTACTATTGAGTGACTGAGGTATGCAAAAACAGAACACTGAAACGTAATTGCATGTGACAGAAAGAAATAGGACCTTACTGCCTGAAGCTGAAAATTAAATAAAGTGGGTATAGAGGATAAGGGAGGTCTCAGCACTAATTTTAATGATTGTGTGCATCTCTCTCTGCCTGCCTGATTTTGCTGAATTAAAAATCAAAGCATAATGCCCAGGGGAAAGAAACAGGAAAGCAAACAACAATAACAGTATTTATGAATACTGATAAAAGACACCCTTTTCTCATTGCAGCAAAATGACTTATTCTTCCTGCCAAAACCTGCAACAAGGTTCAAAGGGGAAAGTGAGGACAAAGGCAAAGAAAAGAAAAAAGGATGGAAACCGTAATGGGTATAAGCAAGTGAAGAATAATCTTAGGGGGGGAAAAAGTGACAAGGAATCCAGAGTCTGTTCCTGCCCACAGGGCAGCAGGTATGGCTGAGCTCACTGGCACTCACTGAGTGTAGGGATGAAGGATTAATGTACAAGTATGAACAAAACATTAGCAGTGTTTGTGGGGTTAGCCCCATCTCTACTTGCTCTTGGAGTGAATAAATTAGGTACATTTTTTGAATCTCTAAACCAGTGGTTCCTGTCAATTATTCCCATTTGCCCAACATACTCGGGTCTCTCTTCACAAGTGAGAATTATAAGTGCCAATGAAGCAAAGATGATGATGAAAGAAGGAAGGACAAGAATGTGCTCTAGGAGTACTAGAAGTAAAACACGAATTTCTACAATAACTGTAATACTTCAGAAAAGAAATTCCCACATGAAGACATGTTTCAATAGATTAGGATATCAGTTATATGAATCATCAAGATGCTTAAGGCGTTGAGTTAATGGATAACTAAAATAACAAAGCTGAATTTCTTGTGAAAGATTCTATGTTGTTACAAACCAAGGAAATTTCAATTGTCCAGAAAGAGTTTTTCTTTGCATAAAGCATGGCAAAAGAAAGTGTCTGTAGAGAGTGTGGATTATTCTGAAGCAATCTGAAAGTGAGTGAAAAGGAACAAATAATGATTGTTCTGTGTAAATTGGTTTTTAAAGTTTCCCCTTCTTTCCACAGAAACATCCCTAAAATTTCTAAGAATATAAGACTGTATACCTGTGCACATATCACAGTAAGACTCAGGAGATGCTGCATCTGTAGAAAAATTATCTATAACCTGGCAGAAAATGCCAGGTTCTCCTTACCTCCACTGGGTCAGGCACTTCAAGTCTTGTTTCTGGAGGAGCTTTCACAACTATAACAGTTTGGTCTTTAAGGCCACTAATTTTTCGAATATCTTGATACGTCACATAAGCTAATGTAATCACTGTTAAGGAATTTTCCATCCCAGGTTACAATACACTCAGACTATTAAAAGCGGCTGAAGTCTTTGAATTATTTTTCCATTTTCTCATGCAACATAGCTCTTAGCCCAAGGTTTTCTGTTCTCTGCACTGTGATTGCCACAAAGCCCTGTGAGAACTTTCCTTTGATGTAACAGCTGGGGCCACTACTCAGCGAACAAAAGGGATTCTCTGTGCTGAGTGCTTCTCTCCTCCTCTATATGCGGGAAACTACATAAGCTACAGTTCAACAGCCTGAAATTACTCACAGACTCCATGAAGCAAAAATGTTCATGCACTTGCTATCAAAATGCAGAGAGCTGAAAAATCACTGAAAATGTGTATAGGAATTTATAGATGCATGCTATAGAAATGCATACACAGTATCATTGAATTGTTTGAGCTGGAAAGGACCTTAAAAGATCATTTAGTTCCAGCCCCTCTGCCATGGGCAGGGACAGCTTTCACTAGACCAGGTTGCTCAGACCCCCATCCAACCTGGCCTGGAACAATTCCAGAGATGGGGCATCCACAGCTTCTCTTGGCAACTTGTCCCAGTGCCCCACCACCCTTACCATAAAAAATTTCTGTCTAATATTTCATCTAAACCTACTTTCTTTCAGTTTAAAGCCATTTCCCCTTGTACTGTCACTACATGTCCTCATAAAAACTCCATCTCAAGCTCTCCCACAGGCCCCCTTTAGGTACTGGAAGGTGCTGTAGGGTCTCCCTGGAGTCTTCTCTTCTCCAGGATGACAAAAATATTAAGTTTAAATTTGAGGGTCTTTGCAAACATAAATATGTAATACATAGGACATATAAAATATATATAAATATATAAACATTTATGCAATATTAATATATTTATATATTAATTTATATTATAGAAAATGATTTTTAAAGCCTGTCTAAGCAGCTACTTAAAATCTCTAGAGTGCAGAATGTCAATTTCTGCATAAGCACAGAATAAAGATGAATATTTTGCTGTTCAACATGTATTTGTCAAAATGCCAGTGTTTTGGGGGTTATGACATGGTGAAGCCATGTCAAAGTGCTTTTGGCTGTGAAATTGCCATGATCACATGCACAGAGTTCCAGCTCTTTAGTTTTGTCATCCGTGAGGGTACCTGGCATAAAGTTTATGCCAGAGAAATAAAAAGCCCAATTTATTACACTTTTTGGCAGTGTGAATGTGTGCTGTTACTGAGCAGTACAGCAAGACAGACTGCCCAAGCTCCAATACATTTGCATTTATCTTGGATCAAGTGGGTCAAGAGGCAAAGTGACAGGTGTTTCACCCAAATGGCTTTTATCAAGGCTTTTACCACTCGTTAAGTAAAGTTTGCAAAGGCAGAGTTCATCCCCACAGGATTCAGTGCTACAAAAATCAGGAATTGTCATGTTCAGTTTTGTCTTGCTTATGTCTCTTCAAAGATTACACTCTTAGTTGAAGGCAGTGCTGATCCTACTCCCCAAGCCACTTGGTGATCTTTGGTTACATCAAAATGTCTATGAAATCCAGTCAAAAGACAATGTCCACGTAGTTCAAGTACTTTTTACTGGTACTTCCATAGTTATTTCCTGTCCTTCAGAACAGAAAATAAATCCACTTTATTAAACGCTATTTAAACACTACTTATTACAGATAGTAATATGTTTTCACAACAGCATACAATAAAATGCTTTGTTGTGTTGGTAATAGGTGGGAAATCTAAGGAAAATGACTACTGGTTAATTACAAAGGGCATTAACAGCCAAAGTAAGTCATATGAACCTTATGCAATTCAGTATTGCTATTACATTAAATAATTCAGCCTAAGGTATTTTGAGAGCTCATAAAAGTTTTATCTATATTTTATTATGGATTCTCTAACCAGAGGAATCTGCAACTTTGTTGCAAGCTTCAGACTAGACCAAATCCCAACTTTATTTTCTTTTCTGTGCCTGTAATTTATATATATATATATATATATATATATCAGTTTAAAGTGAAACACATAAAAAAAAGTAATGACTAAACAAGTCTGTTACCTTATCAGACTTTCTCTTCATGCCATTATAATTTCTGAACACATAAAACTGTGGTTTGGAAAAAACGCAGAGCTATTGGGTATCGTCACTCATTAATCAGTAAAGGTTCTTGGTTCTACTCTATGTGAACATAAATGTCAACAGTCTCCTTCATGTACCACCTCTTCTGTTTTTCCTTTTCACATTCCAGAAACATTACAGGTTCAAGCTGCTTAAGTAGCTTTTATGTCAAACTACATTAAAACCTTTCCAACTTCTCGAAGCTTCTGACGCTTTCTTTCTATGACATCACACAGAGGAAGTCTCCCAGTATTACAGGGCACAGCAAGAAGGCTGGGCACCTTTGAGGCTTTGGGAAAAAGGATATCTCTGATTCTCTGAGTCCTCCGTTAGCAGTTTGAGGTCCAGGGTGCAGCTTTGGATTAGCTCATCCAGTTTCTTCTCTTCCTGAGTCAGTTCGGTCACCTCCTTCGTGAGGCCCTGGCGCTGCGCCAGCATCCCGCCGTCCTCGGACAGGCTGCAGCCCCTGCGGACACAGAGAAGGAAGGCACCCCATCAGCTTCTGCAACACCCGACCCTACGCCACGGTGAAGGGGAGACACGGGATTTTACACTGCAGGTCAGGCTCTTTGTCCTTTCTCCCTAAACCCACCCCTAGCGAGTCAACACAAACTACGCTGTCCAGAAAAAGCATAATTTTATCACAACAACACATTGTGGAACTGACACCAAGATGTAAGAGTTGAATATTTCTAACTACTTCCAAAATCTTGTTTCTAACCACAGCTTAAAAAAAAATACACAAGGAAGGCAATAAATAGGTATAGACACATACCTGAAACTTACTCCACATACAGAAGTAAATTAATTAATCCAGTTTTCAAACAAAATTCTGGTTTCTAATTTCCCTGACAAATGCTTTTTATAAACTTTTCTTAACAGAAAAATAGGACTTTATCCTGTTGGAAGGCATGTTGAATGATTGCTTGGAGTAAAGTGTTAGAACTAAAGGTGGAAGAAGAAAAACATTGCTGCCCTATGATAGTGAAATCAGCCAGCAGGGATGGAAAAGGATAATGAAAACTTACATCCACTGAATGTTGTTTTTGGATTTTTTCTTAATGAGATGGATGCCTTCCAGTACATTGGTGATATCGTAAATCCTCCTTTTTTGCACCTTGAGGACCTCTGCTGCTCTGTTCAAATCTAGGACCCCATCAGGAGACTGGCTCAGCAACTGAATGAACTTCTTTGTAAGAAGGCCAAGGGATGTATCATACCGAGTCTTTTCTGAAGGAGATTTTGGAGCTTGGAAGGAAAAGGAAAAAGAAAGTTAAATCAGTTTTTTCTCATTTTCGTTCCGAAAGCAGCAACTAAAAATGAAATTATATATATTACAGTTACTTCTTTCATTTTTACTAAAGAAATCTCTCATACCTCTGCATTAAGACACAACTTACCACTACAACTATTTGTATTTCAAGATGTACTTTTCCAAAAGTCACAGGTACATGAGCAAATATATACGTTTTTTAAAATGCAAATATTTCCAGTAGTCTGACAGATACATATAGCAATATTCTGCTTAGGCTTTTACTATGTGAATTCATAATAGTATTTTTAGTATCTATTTATCCTGGCAGCAAACCCAAAAAATCCCCTGTGACTCTCCTTCATGAGACTGATAGCCAGCTTTCATCAGGGTTTGATTTTCCCCTCATGTGAGATAAATGTTTCATATGCAATTAAGCAGGACTTAGGTGTACTTCAGTGGGTGAACACAATGACAGATACCATCAGTGTCAGACTCCTCAGCTTGAGAAAACTCAAGTGAATTAGAGGAGATTGATGTGAAATACGATTTATAATCATCATTGCTCCATAACCAAGCAATGTTCAAACTGGGAGAGAGTATCCACATCTTCTAAATTAGAAGTTAGTAAATGGCTTGGACCAATTCACAGTTTTCATGCAGCATCTATATACTGAACAGATGGGCTTTTGAGACTTTAAATACTTGCATCAGAATGATTTCTAATTCTAAATGTTTGAAGCCTTTCTGTCAAGGGAAATGAGCCAGTCATTATTACAACTCTGCTGGGCTGGTACATCTCAAACCCTTTATTTGCTTCCAATATTATGCAGGATGGAACTTGGGCTGATTTGGTGGTCTTTTCCATATTTTCAAGGGTCAAATCATGCATTAAACTGCAGAAGTCAGTCAAAATTGAAAATCCCACCTAAGACGGAACCTTTAGATTACCCTGAAATATTCTGAAGAATACAATGGCTTTTCAATGAAAACCAAGATGTTGCATCTTTGCAAAGAGAACCAGATAGCTGCATTTCTTTGGGTAGATTCAGGGTTTGTCTGCTCTGGGAAATGGAAGAATATTCATAGAAAGGCTTGGGTTGGAAGTGGAATCTTAGACATCATCTAGTTCCACCCTCCCTGCCATGGATAGGGACACCTCCCACTAGACCAGATTGCTCAAAGCCCCATCCAACCTGGCCTTGAAATACTTCCAGGGATGAGGCATCCACAGCTTCTCTGGGCAACCTGTTCCAGTGCCTCACCACCCTGTGAGGAAAGAATTTCTTCCCAACATCTCATCTAAATCTCATTCACATCACTTACATGACCTTGTGGATTTAGAGCAAAGGTGGTTGGTTTGTCTGGGGTTTAGAAAAGAGTAAGAGGATCAGAGTGCTAATAGCAAGAAGTGACTGGACTCCCATCTAAAATGGCTTGTGCTACTCATCATGCACCAAATTCTTTGTACAGGCTCATCAATGCTGCAGCAGCGTCCTACGCACCAAACAGTACTGAATTTCTACAAGAATCCACTTAAAGTTAAATAGGCTTCATTTAATTTAATGAAGTTTAGTTTAATTGAATCTACTGTGGTTGTTTAACTCCTATGATTTAAGTTTGCATATTCAACTAATTTCACCTTTGCTATCTTCCTCAGCAGAAACCAGCAGGCTAGTGAGGAAGAAAAGCATCTCTTGCTCTGACATCACCATCACTGCTGCCCCAGTCCTCTCCTTGCTCCATCTGGCTCCCTCTGCCAGCCTACCTCTCCTGCTGAAACTCCTCAAACAAGACAGCAAGGTTATAGAAGCCAGCTTCTTTTGCAAGAAGCCCACTGCCCAAGGCAATGCAGATGTGCAAAATTAGAGCAACTAGGCAGTGGCAGTATCCAGAGTCACACTGCAGGGACAGAAGGCAGCTGAGATACCACAAAGAGGATTTATCATGCAGCACTGCTGGGGCACAGCTAGCACTCTTTGCAAATCCCTGCCCAGGGAAAGAAGCCCTGGCAGCCAGCTGCTGTAACTCCAGCAGTGAAGGAGAAGGCTGGCCTGATAAGCCTTGCCTAATAACTGTGCATTTCATCCCATCATGCCACCTTTATTCCTCAGCACCCAGCTCTCTAAGCATCCCAGCATCATGTCCTTGGCTGAAGGGAGGTCCTGGGCAGAGAGAATGCAGGCTGCCCAGCAGACAGAGGGACACACCTGGCAGCCAGGAGGCTCTGCAGCCTCTTAGCAGCTCTGCAGCAGCCCCTGCATGCTGCAAACCTGCTGTCCATTGCCCGGCTGAGAGGTTGAGTTTGTTGCATACCTATCTATGTGAGGACAGCAGTAAACACACTCTAAGCTAAGGTAATACAGACTGATGACAGCATGTTACAAGTTCCCTTACTTTTTGGACTATCTGGACTTCTTGTTGCAGCTCTTCCTTTCCCCTTTGGAGTCTTCAGTCCTTCCGCAAGATACTGGTGGCCACTTTCTCCTAGCTCCAGTCTTCGTTTTGCCTGTTAAAAAAATAGATTTTTTTTTTTTTAATTGATGGATTGTTAAGAAGATATTTCACTTTATCAAACAGTATTGGGACTATAGGAAAGGCAGAGTGGTGAACTTTTCACAGCAAAGTATCAGTACAGGTGCATAGCCCATATGCATCACAATGGAATCCAAATATTTACTGGAATCCTCAGGTAGACTTAAATATGTCACTCACAAGCTAGGCTGATGAGGTTTTTATTTGAAAATTCAGTAATTTTTTTAGATTTCAAAAGCTGAGTGATAATTGCATGGTGTATTTTGGTTTAATCTGGACTTTCTTCAATATGTATTAAAGATTTTGGCCCTGACTTGAGTTGAGAACATTTCATTTAAGAAAAACAAAGATAGTCTCCCGAACCCCCATATGTATGAACCAAAAAAGCTACATTTCCTTTGAAAAACTCCTTATATCCATCTAAGTTTGTGCAAAAGTAGTGCTAGTGCAAGTTAAAATTTTCCCTTCACTATCTGAGAGGATGGCTTTGAGGGGACCAATAATTTCCACTACTACGAACTTCCCATCAGTGAAATACATGACATGACACCAAGAGCAGCATTGGACAAGTCTTCTCCTCTCAAAAACCTGCCCTCATGGAAAGCACAACCACCACATTTATTTCACATTAACTAGCACATGTGGTGCCTAAATAAAAGTAAGGTAGAGCAAAAGCAGTATCAGACAATGCCTGAAAATCAGCTGAATGTTGCATTCAGTTCAAAGGAAAGCTGTGTACATCTTGAATAATGAAAAATAGTGAATGCAACCGGTAAACTTTGTAACACACAGACAAACTGCAATGAAAACCACCACCAATATGAATTCTGTTCCTAGACAGAAACACAATATACTATATTTGGAAACAATTCTATACCCTTCCCTGCCACTCAAGTTACTGAAATTAAATCTGGGGGTACTTGTTATCCTAACAATAGAAAGCACATTACCTGGAAGACACAGGAAAAAGAAGCAGCTTTATGTCTAATCAAGTTTAGACAAATAACTGTTTCTGAAGAATGTTGTTTATTCAGTTAGGTAGAGTAATTCAGAGTATTATTTGCTTGCTTTTTAAGATTCACCCCACAGGGCTGGATAATGTCTTGCTCCTCAGTGAACCAAGACAAAACAACACATTCTGCTGTGGAGTTGTAGACAGGTATTTCTGTATTGTGGATTTGTCTTATGCACTCTACATTGGGTCTGTGACCAACAGAAGGTTCTAAATAAATTAATTTACCTACATTTATTTATGGATAGCTAAATAACATCTTTCTGTTGGACTCTGCTCGCAAACCTCAAACTTTATTAAAAGGCAAGTTAAAGCACATGGAACTCATACAGGTCCATGGTGTAAGAGCACGTGCAGAGCATTCAAGCCACTCTTTTCTGCATTTTGTGCGAAGGGACATAAAATTCACGGACAACAGGGCAAAACTGAACAGCATCCTTCTAACCAACACAGGCACCACATTCCCAACAGAACACTGGTGGCAGCTTCTAATAGCATGAAACACCTCTGCTCCTCAACTCTAATCCAAGGACACAGATTTCTAAAAGGTCAAGTGTTAACAAAAGCACCCAGCTAATATGTTTAGCCAGCGTAATTGGATTAAATTAAGATTACAGCTATTTCACAGGGAGAAATACGTTTCACACTTTTTTATTTAAGTGTTTTTCCACCCTGAGAACTGTAAGAGCAAAGGAAGGAGGGGTGAAAAGGGAACAATTCAGGGCGTGGGAAGACTAGGCCAAAGGGATACAATTAAAGATAAAAGAGAATCTCAAAACCAGGTGTGAGAAGGAGGGGCAACGCTTAGGACTTAAAATCCAGAGATTTGCAGCTCTCTCCATCAGAGGAGAAACTTAGGTTTGGATTATACATATAAACTTTCTGTCTCAACTTGTTTGCAAGACACAAACAATTGCATTTTGCCTCTGCTTTTGTGGTTAAAGACTTATGTAAGTTTTTCCCGTGAACTTCAAATAATCAGAGAGAACACAGACAGCATCCTTTGGCTGCACAGAGCAGCAAAAACCTGCCTGCATGCGCTGGGGCTGGTACAAACAACACACTCTTGTCAGGCTCACCAGCACGGTGCACCTACAGACAGTGCAGGGCTAGTGAAAAAAATACCACATGATAGAGAGGGCTCTACATGATAGCTGGTTTTTACCGTACAAAGCATACAGGAAACCTGAGAGATATGTAGAGCAAAATATTTTAGTGGAGTTTAAAAGATCCTGATTACTGACAGGCAATTTTAGGAAACCCTGAGGAATGTTTCATTTCAGGCCAGATGTTACACGTCACTCAGCAAGTGCTCGCTTCCCCTTCCTGTTTTACAAGCTCCATAACTGATAAGACGCAGGACTGAAGTGGTGTATTCTCTCTATTTCTTCTTTCATGAATTACAGACTAAAGATTTCCTAGTGCTGTTTTGTTTGCACTAAAGATCCTTGGTGACTCACAGTTTCTCTCTCCCATCTCCAAAATTATTCATAGTGCCTTCCGATATCTGGCTTCTCTTCAGAAATCTCAAGATCTGCGATCAGCAGAATCAGTGAGCCTTTAAAAAAAAAAGTCTTGCTTTGTGTCACTTATTTTTGCTACAGCACTATATTCATTATTAGTATTATTTGTCCTTACTGCCTTGATCAATCAGCATGCACAACCATCTGACACAGTACGAGGGACCTGCTAAGAAGTAACAAGCCAAAGGACACCAAGCACAAAGCATCCCAAATGACAGGGACAGACAGGAAGCAAAGGGACTAAAAATTTCTCAGTGACATGAAATCTGAGTACAAGAAATGGGAAGTCAGATTCTTTAGGGAGATGATGAAAGGAGCACAAATATATGGAACTAGGAGACAGGTAAGCCACAAACTGATACATTCCAGCAAGAGAACACAAAAGTAACAGGAAAGCATCCATTAAGCTAAACGATACCTACCTAACCCCTGGGTCCAGACATAAAAATTGTGGCATCAACTGTTTTAACTCAAGTTTCTCTTCCAATACTACAAGCAATCCCTGATATAGATACAACTATAGACCCATTGTTCAGTGCAGACCACTAAAAACTGGTGGCACCTTGAATTCTACGTAGGTTTGCCCTTTTAGCTTCAATTCCTTTTTAAAAGAAAAAAAAAAAAAAAAGAAACCCAGATAGCTACCACAATCAACATCAGAGGCAAAGCCACAAAAATGTCTTTCATAAGAACACTTGTCTCTAGAAGAAAATAGTTTAAAAACTCCTAGGATAAGCTAAGTATTTTCAAGTACACAGGACCTGATGCAATTCACTTTACAATACTCAGTCTCATGGCTTAACTTTCAAGAGGAGGCTGGAGGCAGGTTATGCTTATAGAAGAGAAGGAAAGGAGCAAAAAGAAATTGAGAAGTTACAAATGGGAAATTATAGCCCATTCCCTTTAATGGGCTGGCTTGACTTCATGGTCTATCATGTTGCTGACACCACCCTCTTCTGCATCCTCCCTCTATCCCTGCTCTCCTGGTGCAGGCAGTACCTGATTGATACGTCCTCATCAGCCCCCACAGAAAGCTGGCTCAAGAGGTCCCCACCAGCAGTAACTCAGTCCTGCTCCAAAACAGAAATGATTTTTCTGCCAGGTTATCCCTTGTGGGTGACGAACCTGCACTGAGAGCTGCTGAGGAGAAGCAGTGTGACAACCCCCAATGCCCCTTGGGACATCAGAATGACATTTGAGCATCTTCACTGTCATGTCACACAGCAATCAACTTCAGTTATCGGGGAAAGAAACTGGCAGCAATTAGAAATAAAGAAACGCTTTCCGTAAGTGCAAAGCATGAGGTAAGAGCCAGCACAGGGTTTTGTCAACATAGCAGAGCAGCTGCCCAGGTAGGGCAGACCTCAGTTTTTGAGGACTGCATCACACCCAACCAAAACCTTAGTTTCTCTGAGAATTATATTTTTAAGTTTGAGGGAAGAGGCAGTAAATCGCTCTCTAATTCTTTCCAGTGATAAAATCATGGAGAATAACTTTGCCAAACTATGCATACTAAAATTTGTCCCGCTAGATGTGTCTCTCCGATTTATTACTGGATGCAAGTTAGTTGTGCTGTTTGCAAGAGACAGACCTAAGAAAAATTACATTACCTGTGCTACCTTCTGAAAACCTTTTGTCTGAAATACTGCTGTACTCATTAGGCTTCAGCAAACACATAAAACTTGCCAGAAGAATGATCTGAGTTGGGTATTTTCTACTACCCCAAAACCCTAAATTTAAAGTCATTTGGAAAAGTGCAGTCTGTACATTTTCATTACAAGTGTGAAGCGCCAAATTCCACTTCAAACTCCTGCCACAGCTCTTGGGGCTCCCAAGCTCTGCACATCCCATCTCCTTGGAGGTCCTGAGATCTATCAACATTCCCTGCTCCCCTAGCAAGCATTCAAGGTGTATTTGAGGAGTAGCAGTCTGATTTAAATACAAAAGGACAAAAGTCCTTTTGACCGAGAACAAAAGTAACCTGGGACAAAGCCTGCTGAGATGGGGACAGAAGATAAAAACTTATTTCAAAAAACAATGGGATGAGGAGCTGAAAAGAAACTCCAGTTCATGGTCGACTGGGCTGGAAAAACAGGAAGACGGGAAACAACCAAGCATGGCAAGGGATAAATTGTTTGTATTAAGTGATAGCTGACGGTGAATTAAGCAGCAAGTCAGAGAAATGTGTCTTAGGGCTCAGCTGTGGGTGTCTCAGAGCTAGGGCAGATGGGCAAGTTAAGCAAGGGACGATGACTAAGCCTGGTGTAGTCTCCAGAAGATATTACAATTGCTAGGGGCAGATAAAATGGCAGCTTTTCTGTATGTCACCACAATGCTGATATTACCGGGGAGGGGATGCAAGCCTTTCCAGCGAGCAGAGATAAATTTTGACTGCAGCAAGGAAGCCATGGCATAATAGGCTATTTACCAATCCCCACACACACTTTGCACAGGCTTTCTTCCACATTTTCTAAATTAAACAGTCACTTAAAAATACAATTTAAAAGCTGAGGTTCTGGAAGCATGAACTCTAGAAAGCTGTTCCAGAGGTCAGGAAGCAAATCTATTACACGAAAGGGTAAATTAAACCGGAGCTTGATGAGGAAGGAATACAATAGTGGAAGCAAAGGAAAAAAAGACACCTTGGGGTGAATGCAGAGAAATATTCATACACTAAAAAAGGTCTCCACTGAATGAAGGGATACAGGCTGAGCATTTCAAACATGCTCAAATGAACAAACCCTGGTATGTGGAGAGCCATGAGTGTCTGCCAGAGGGCTGCACCCAGCCGAGGGCACGGCAAACATTCGGGAAGACTGGAAAATAGGGAGAAGTGCAGAGGGGAAAGTAGACAAGCTCTCAGTCAGGGAAGGGCTCAGCTCTGCTGGTCAGCTCACAAGCAAAGAAACACCTAAGGTCACCAAAAACATGCAAGAGGAGCTTCAGAGTCCTTGCCTTCAAACTCCTATTGACAACTCATTTCATACCCACTGCCTCATTTCTCAATAGAAACAAATTTGCAATTCAAACCCTGGAAGGAAGAGGGATTTCCATCTTCCACAAAGAAATATTTACCTCAGTGGTCTACACTGCGATACCAGTAATTTGTACCATACTACCCTTGGTTTCAGTAGTTAACTCGGACAGTATAAAACATTTAAGAGGAGATTGAAGGAAAGAAAAAGAAAATAAAAAGATAGCTGGGAATTAAACTATTTGCACGTAAAAGACAACAAAACATGTTCTTAAAAGAAAAGTTCTGTGAGTCCTCTCAAGTCTTCCCAAACTATTACTTCCCTATGAAAAGCAGGCAGTCCCATACAGAGGAACAAGACCAGGAATGGCACTTTTAATGAAAACATAACCTCAAAATTCAGTTTTACTTATAGCCATTCATAAGACTGAGGTAAAAGAACACTCAAAGATATATAAAAACAGTGCCTTGAAAATTGAATATATTGTAAATTCAACACAAGGCAGAAAAGGGAGTCTGAAATAATAGCTACTTATTCATCAGGATTATTAGTTGAGTGACAAGCAGCTTTTATTTAAAGTAAAATTTAAAGAATAGCTTTAAAGCAAATGAAAACAGTTTACAGAAATCATCCTGATCATTCTAATCCAACACAAAAGCCCCAAACTGTCTTCTCATAAAACAGCAACTGTATTTTAAAAATGACCAAAAAGTACTTTCTATTATACCAATTTCAGTTTCCTAAGTCATCACCTTATTTTTCAGCTTATTATAGTTTTGACTGAGGAAAATCCTTCTCTAGTTCTTACATAGAGCTTATTAATTTAGCTACAGTCAAATTGTTTGCTTTTAATGAAGATGAATATTAAAAGAAAATCCCTTTCCAAGGTCTTAATTTGGTTTATAATTCATTAAGAGGCACATCACAATTACCAAATTAAATGACACTGATCAGATGTAGCTCCTCCCCATTAGGTATTTGACATTGAGGGCTGAAGGCTGATATGTTACTCTGGTGAAGTTTCTTTCAAGGCCTAGTTAAACCATTCTATTTCTATTAATTTTCCCTTTTCATTATTCCCTCAGAAGTATCCAAGAGTCAAGGAAGCCATGAACTGTAAGCACTTAAAGACGAAACCACACAACTTTTATTTAGCTCCGAAAAGTTAAAACGTGGGTGGCCAACTTCAGCGGCAAATTCTTGTTTGGAAGTGGGACCCAAGCCAGAGGAACTGAGCGGCGGCTTTCCCTCCTCAGGCTGAATGTGCAGTAGAAGAAGCAACGCGAGTGCCACGAGTGCCTCCCAGTCGCTGCTGCAGAGCATCCCACAGAGCCATTTCTAACACCCACGGAAAGGAACACACGGGCTTTCAGGCACAGCGAGCTTTGCTCCCGTGTGAGCGGCACTGCGCAGCCCCGGCGAGGCAACTCACGCTCCCATCTCGAGCCTGCCCGAACACCAGAACGTTTGCAGCTGCTTTTAAATGAAACACGATGGCCGGAACCGAATCGAGAAAGTACCGAGATGTCGCAATGGAAAATGGTGGTTTCTCCCTACACCTTTAACAGCAGGTCATTTTTACTGAAGCGGGATTATTATTACCTTTGATTTTCATCCTGATATCTCATGTGACCTGACCTGCCCTCTAATAAGATTATCTCATAGTCCCAACACTAATATAATTCTGACACCAAAGTAAGTAGACAACCCTGTTTGACATCACCCCATTTTAGGCTCATAGGTCTACTGGAATGCCATGGGATCACCCCACACCCCACACCCCACCAGAATTGCACTCAGTACAGTAGCCCGTGGCAAAACGTGAAGCTTATCTTGTTTTCTTACTCTGCTGCAGTACTTGATATTTTCTTTGCAATAAAAGAGGAAGGACACTACAACGGTTGTGCAAGACATAAACCAAAGCATAGGCCACGTTTCTGGCCTCAAACCAAGAGAATTACACCTATGCTACATAGGAAATGAATCATCTGAGATCTTTCATATTGCAATTTTTCCACCAAATACGAAACAATTACTTCTTACTGGAAGCAATGGTTTTGCACTGTACTAAGGCTGAAAGCTCCAGTTACCACTTCATGTTGAAATATGAAAAGTTGTTTTCAGGAAACTGCACCCAGTTTTCATCTCAACTGCTAAGCTGCCCAAGGTGAGAAGTGCATGTGTCTCTGGGCAGTCCTAAAACACCTCCCTGGAATTCCTTCACCCCAAAAGCCGCCAGGGGCTAAGCTGCACCTGCTTGGTTAAGGTGGAAGCTGAGGAGACAAAGTTTCCCAAAAATGTCATGACAAACAAATGACAAACAGCCAACACTTGCATGCAGAAGCGCAGACAAACTAACCAGCATCCGAGGTACGGAAACCTGACCATGGATTTTTGGGGGTGTGTCTGGATGCAGCAGGATGGTTTCCCTCCCATTCCCTGGGAAGCACGGTCCAGTCCTTGGTGGTAAGGCTGGACCTGTCACTAGCAGGCTCTAAGAGCAGTCCCATCCTACAAACGGGAGTCAAAGCTCCCAGCCCATTTTCCCACCCCCATTCGCAAAGACACCACCTCAGCAAGGCTGCTGCCTCCAGAGCAGAGCTCAGGGGTTTTCAGTCCTGGTTTGCATCAGTGATTTCTCACCGCACAGATCCTTTGAAGAAAGCAAGATTGTCACAGAACAGGCCTGATGCTGAACCTGCAAACTCATGGCAAGCAGCTGGGGGGTGGTGGGGAACACGATGGGACACAAACAGAGAGGGGATAGGATGTGACAGCAGACCAGCCACTTCAGAGACTTCTTGGTGTAATTTCTTTGTATTGAATTTATATGTAACAGTTCCACCAACACAGGTCCATTTTTTATGTTACCCATTGAGATAAAAGTTAGCCAAATAAGGAAACGATAGTTCAATTTACAGGGTGTATGACAGGGCACGACATCTCTGTGTGACTTCAGAGCTGCTTGCAGTGTTTCAGCCCTTCAGGAAGAGACTTTCAGCCACCTGACTAGCAAGGCTAAACTTGAACCAGACAAAGGGAAAATCCTTCCTATCATTTCATGGTTGATCCCAAAGGAAAATCATTGTAAAGCAAATCAGTCTCAAAATACATCCTAGAGATATTTTTTGTCTTTTGTATTTAAGGATTATTTTTTATTTTAGAAGCCATTAACTTCAAAATAAGATTGCAATTGGATTTGTTTCACCGACTGGCTTCCACTCTATGAGTGGAAATTCGCACAGCTACTTTAAAAAGAGAAACTTTCAAACACTGTCAATTGTCTGCCAAACTGTCTATTAAACAGACAAAGCCTGAGACTGGGGGAGGAAGGACACTGAGAGCTAGAGAATATAATAGGATGAACTTCCTTGTAGGAAATTCCAGTAAATGCCATGGACCATTAGATAAACAGGTTAAAAATTAGTAGCAGCATTCCAAGCATATATATTGACAATAGGAATCAGGAAAAGTGTTATTCCTCTTATAAAACATACAGAATATAGTGATAAGTCTCTCTAGGAAGATGTAATTAATAAGACTGGATACACAAAAAGTGAAAAGTGAGGAGAAAGAGGAGCACTTACAAACCCACACCAGTGCTATCTCAGTGTAGGTGCGCTGTAATCGTGCAAGATTGGGCTTGCTTTACAAAGTTCACTCACTAAACTGCCTGCCTAAGCCACAGCATCTTGAGCTTTGTTTTCCTTGGATACAGGATACCTACAAGAGAGGACAACACCTGTGGAATTTCATGGATGAAGTTTTCAGAGTGCAAGTTTTCATGTCTACACACATCTGCAGTTTGTGATGTCCCACCCTGGCACCCCAAACCTTCCCATACTCCACACAAAATACCCAGACCAAGCTATATCAGAGCAGTGCCAAGGGAAGTGCATCACTTCACTCACTGAGGGGTGATTGCAGGAAACCAAACTTGTACATTCTTTCAAAAATTAACAACATATGTAAACACATCTATATAGAGCTATAAACTAGAAGGTAGCAAGTTTTAAATAATCAGGTGCACGTGAGCATTAGTGCTGGGTATTCACATCCCAAAAGTAGGTGAATCCTTCCTTAAAAAAAGTCAACACCAATCTTGCTTGACTCCATATTTTTAATTCACTGCCTGAGGTATGATGGCTCTTATATATATATCTATTTTTTCAATTAATGTAATTAGTAATGAGAAGTCAGATCTTAAGTGGCAAAATCTTTTATTTTGAAGTACTTTCTTAACCCAGTTCCACCCAAGTATAAAAGCATACAGCAGGATTCCCCAAAAGTAATAAATGGACTTTGAATCCATTAAGGGTGATAAAAATATTATCTAGTTTCCAAAGGTCACTGTGAAAGTTGGCAAAAAACATTCAGAAGACCCAGGCGAGATGCAATGATTTGCATTTACAGAATCAGACTATGAGAAACAATGTGAGGTCCTAAGTATTGACTGTAACACAAGATAGTTCTGTATATTATGTAAATTGTGAGAATATTAATTCACTTCAGGGAAGTCTCAACATTGTTCAAACAGATTAACCCTGATAAGTTATTTCTTCACCTACAAGTAACTATAATGCTGACTTTGCACAAGAGATTGATTTACCATTTGCAAGTTAATTAAGTATAGTCTCAAAAATTACATTACCAGCATTGCATTTTTAAAAAATCCTTACATAACCTTGATGAAGTTAACACAATAACCTCTTCCACATACCAAACTTCAGAGTAACAAAAATAAGTAAGTGCCCAAGAAACAGGAAAACACGGTTTACATATCCAAAAGCAGCTATTCCTTGAAGCAGCCGGAAAGGAGGCTCCAGATTAGCAGAAAGTTGCAGAAATAGATAAAAGATTACAAGAAAAGAATTACAGATAGCAGGGACTTAAAGACCTCAGTTATGGCTGACAGCCTCCTCCACCCTAGATCTGGAGCTGGTACTGCCATCAGAAGGCTTCTCTCCACAGCACATTTCTTTGACTACAAACTGAACTTGGTTTTCACTTAGCCTGGGTTGCTGAACTCTAGAAACTGATGACTTCCTCCCTCCCCACATCAAGGTAGGCAGTTGCTGCATTTACTTTTACTGCACAGGTCAGTTTGGCAACAGCTTACATGGCTGAAATGGCACAGAGACAGCCAAGTTCCTGATGTTTTAAATGCTGTGTAATATCACAAAGAACAACTAATCCACTGAGCTTTCACTGTGATGCACGTTCTACCTTGGCAGTATTTTATCAATCCATCAGCCACACCATGGAGCAGAACAACCTGAGAGTGCTGGCAAAATGATGACAAACCGGTTCCAAATGGGAAGTTTTACTTATTCTCATCGACAGAGAGGGAATAAAAAAAAAGACAAGATGGCAACAGGCCTTAAGTGAAGTGAATGAGTGTTGGTAGTCTAAATAATTTTCTTTCTCACATTTAGGAAAAGTCTGTCATGCACAGGACAATCTGAAACAAATGTAACGGCCTAATTTACAAAACAACAACCAAAACACATGGTTTTCCAGGGAATCACAGGTAATTAATTTCTAGGGGAAAGACATTAAAGTTGCTCATAAAAAGCTTCTCATAAAGTTTCTCAGATTATATAGGATATTTTCAAAAAGTTAATGCTTTTGGCTTTGGTGAAGCAGAAAATCTTTGGTCATACAGTCACGCAAAGACTTGAACCTATGTGAAAACTGACCCACACCAGACACAATCTGTCCCTTCTACTTTGTCTTCTTTACAATGTGTTTCCTAAACGAAACACCTTGAGACAACTTCTCCAGAAAAATTAGTAGCACCCTGAAGTCTCAAATTTTAAAATGAAGTGAATTTGCATTTTTCTCTCTAATCTACACTTTGATGAAAGAAAAGAATCTGACTTTCTAATATGACCTCCTACATATCACAGACCCAGTTGCCGTGGTATTGTAGCCAAGGATAAGAATGCAATTTTAGAATCTTTATTATGAAAATGAAATTAACAACCACCTGTCAAGAAGTACCATAAACACAGTTGCTCCTACCAAAAAAGCAAGTAGAAGGATTTGCTAAGCTCAAGGCGGTTCAGAGTTGAAATTACAGAGCATAACTCTACAGAGAAATTACAGCAAAACAGTTATTGTGTCAAAATTTGAAGGCATAATCTCATTCTTTCCCCTCACTTAAAAAAAGTCTAATTTCCACTTTGAGTTTGCAATGTTTAAGCTTTCAATATTAAATTATCCATGTACTCAAGTTCAGCAACTTAAGAAGTCCTTTAACACTGGAATCATCTCAGGGAGTCGCTGAGATGGGAAAGCACCTCTGGAGATCATCCAGCCCACCTGCCACTGCTCAAAGGGAAGGGAACTAGAACAGGATGCTCAGGGCCGTATTCAGATGGGTTTTTAATATGGCCAGTGAATGCAACTCCACAGCCTAAGGGACCTGTTCCAGCATACCTTTGCCATATGATCTCTTGTTTAAATAGACTTTCTTCATTTCAATTATTGCCTGTTGCCTTTTATCCTGTCACTGGTCACCACTGAGAATAGCCTGGCTCCATTGTTGTCACTCTCTCCCATCATGTGTTTAAACACCTCCAGGCTCAACAGCTCCAGCTCTCTCAGCCTCTTCTTCTGTATGAGATGCTCTGAGGCTTGAACCACCTTTATAGCCCCTCACTGGACCTGCTCCAGTATGTCCATGTCCTCTCACAATGGGGATCCCAAAACTGGACCCAGCATGTCAACTGTGTCTCACCAGGGCTGCGCAGAGGAAAAGGATCATCTCACTCTGCAGAGCTGCTTTACAGCAGGTTTGTCCCAGCCCATTCTGGTACCTGGAATTATTGCTCTGCAGAGGCAGGACTTTGCACTTCCTTTTGCTGAACTTCATGACATTCCTGTCATCCCCTTCCTCAAGCCTGTCAAGATCTCTCTGCAGTGCAACCACGAGCTGTATCAACTATAACCCCCAATTCTGCATCTCCTATCAGTCAAGTCACTCCTTAATATCAATTTCATAAGCGAAATACTGCTAAAGTTTCACTGAAGTGCATTTGCTTCAGACCTCAAATAATTCATGCTGCCCTGTTTAACAGCATCTTCTAATTTCAAGACCCTTCCCTTACACAAACTAATACTGAATCACACATGTTATTTTAGGTATCAGCCACGCCAAAACTGTTGACTGAGGCAAAAGTATCCCCACTCCTGTTTGTTTTTTGGTACATGCCAGGATGCAAGCCTCAGTGCCATCGCCTCTCAGCGTTGTGCTGGAAGCTGGTGTGCAGTTGCTTGTCCACGACAGACTTCTGAGAAGTGCTGCTTTCCAGGATACAGGCCCCCTTTCATAAGGCATGGCTTGCATTCCCTGTGCTCTGGCATACAACTTCGCCTTTTGCCGTATTAAAGACACAGTGTGTCTGAATGTGCCTACAGAGCAAGTTGTGAGAGCTCCATTATCATTTACTATTCTGCTGGCAATTACTATCAGTAACAGTTTTTTTGTTTACTTCTTCGACAATGCTGAAAGCACTCCACAGTATTTGGATTAGTGCAAATACTCACTGGAATCAATTAAAAGGACCCTTTTCCTTCCATTTTTTGAAGCCAATTTCATATTGAAAGTTACCATTGTGAATCAAAATGCTTTACAAAATTAAACATATTTTCTATCAGCCTCATTCACACGTCTGACAGCTGTACCTTTGTTAACTTCTAGCCTTCGACAGGAGAAGAAGGGTGAAGGTAGGAAGAGCTGGCTGTGGGATACTGCTGGTAAACACTTTTGGAAACACCACAGGCACTCTTTGCAGAGCTGTATACAAAGGAACTCCATCCTCATAATTGCACACTACTTAAACCCTAGAGAAAGGTTTATTTCAAGACTATTGGCCATCCCAAGTATTCTGGAAGTTTTATGGGTGCTGGCACAGGGCTGGAAGAGCAGAATGTTAGCAGAGGGTAAAAGAGACAACACCTGGATTGAAAGCAGAAATTGTGCGTTTGCTCATGAGCTTGAATTTCTATTCATTGTAGTCTAAAGTTCAGAGAAAGTTCATTTGGCTTCTTGTGCAGTGGCCTTCTCCCTCTTTCCCTTTCTGCTACCTGTCCCTTGTATAACCATGCAGCTATTAGAACTATCCCGTAGGCAATGGGCAGTTAAATGGGATTTTCCAGAAGCCTGGGAAAGTCTTCCAGTGGAATCTAGCACTAAAATATCACCTATTAAAGGCTGCACTAAAAATTCCTTTCCTTAAATAACTTTGAAGAGAGAAGAAATCTATCTACCCAATTCAGGCGCATGGATTCCTCCCCAAATATACCACAATCTACTCAGAAGATAAATGACCATATGGTTTAATTGTGCCTTCTTAACAGAAGCCATACCTTTCTCTCTTCTGATCAGTACACCTTGATCCTTCTCATTTTCAAATGCAGTTCCACTTATGAGTCATTTTTCGCTCCTCTCACACACTTTTTAGTCTCTCCTCTTCATCCTTTTCCTCTTGTTTTAGTAAAAGCTGTAGGTAGGGCGAACTAAAATAGCAAGTTTCACAACTGGACATGAGACACTCTTAAATTTAGATCAAATAAGCCCTTCAAAAGCACACGAGAGCTTTCCATCCAGACAGATTTATAAAAGCTACATATAATTATGGAAAGGAATAGAAATAAAAATAGCCTGTGGACAATGCCCTCTCTCAGCAATATAGGAAGCAGGGACAGCCTCGTTCTCTTAGAAGCAAGAGAAAAGGTAAGGTAACTTGAGGCACCCGTGGGAAGCCCCCACCATCCCATAGGCCTGTGAGATTGCTAAAAATCCTTAAGCGTGACAGATTCCTATAGAAATCCTCATTTTCTACACTAATTGTTTTCCCAACCCTAGTTCTAAACTATAATCAAACTGCAAAGCTAAGATTACCCCAGAAAACTTGACTACATCACCCTGAGACTGTAAGCTCTTATCCAAGCTAAAGCAAAGACAATCTTGGACAAAACCTGTTTTGCAAGTCATCGGTTTGTCTTGGAAGTCTAAAATTCAAGAAAACACAAAAACCTGTTGTCTTGCCTTGACATCCATAACTCCTACCCTTTCAACAGGCGCCTGCTGATGATAGCAGCAAGAGTTGTCTTACTCCCAACTTTCCTCCCACGCTTTGCACTGGCAAGGAGCCCTCAGACACTCTGTCCTGACTTGGAAGGAATTCCGCAGCCTGGTCCTATGCTTTCCACCGCAAACTGGAAATTTCGTGTCCACTTCAGGTAAATACATTTTATTGAATTAAATACAAGAAAGTAAATATGGCAGAGTTACAGTGCTCCGTGTGTAAAACATTGACTTCCAAGATAAACAGGAATGGTACACAGCTTTTGCATATTGCTATCCTGCAAGCATTTCAATGTACAATGGTGCTAAAGAAAGTATCGGGAGAAAGATGGAAATTTTGGCAGCTGCTGAAGGGAGAGCTAAGGCTACTGGCAGTGGGTAGTATGTGTAAGGATTGTGAGATAAATACATCAGACCTTTTTTGCAAGTAATCAATAACAAAATAGTTATGTTTGAAAACAGACAAGATTAAAGTGAAACTCTTATTTCACAGCCCTGTGAGTTACAGGCTGTCTCCAGAGTTAGTTCCACACTAGTTGAGTTTGTAGTGGAGGTATACTTACAGTAACAATGATGCACCTTCTTTTAAGCCAAAGCTGAAATTCAGCAGTATATTCTGGTCACAAAGGCAGAATTCTGCTGCAGCATGGAATAAGCAGGGCCCTGGGTACTCTCGCTGCCATGCAGGCTGGCTCCACCTCACCATTTGAGGGGCAGAAAGGAGACTTTGCTAGGAGTGCAGTCATGAAACTCAACCTTCCTCGGCCAACTTTGCATGTGACTGGCATTCATTACCACCCCTCTGACCAGAAGCCCTATGAGCCTTCTCACCTTCATAAGCTACTCAACACAAGACCCTCAGCCACAGCTGTTGATTGTAAAAGCCATCCTAGTTGTTATCTTTCATGCAAGACCACAACTCCTTTTACCTATTAACCATTAGTCACATTAAAGTCCTGTTTAGAGCTGTACCTGTCAGAGCAGCACAGCCAGTCTTTCCTCTGGAGGTATATCCTGATAGCAGTGATTGCCAAGAAGGCCTCCAGTATTGCAAGCTCACTACATAAATAACTTCTAGGTACAAATTACATCTATATCTTCACCTACTTCAGTACCAGCCATCAGACTATTATTAAATTACACGTAGCCTGGGAACCTCAGTCAAGGTCTGGAAGACAAGTATACGAGGCATGGTGCGAACAGCACTGAGCAGATTCCCAGTTTAAGCAAATATGGCTTTCCTCCATGAACTGAGGATGTTTTCAGCCATAGTTACTCCTCCATGTGCTCACAAACCCACTATACTGCCCCCGAGCCCTTCAAAGCTGGAGATGGGGAGAGCGTGCGAGCTCCCTCCAGCCCTTGGGCACTGCCAGCCAGGCCATGGCAGCTGCACGCCCTTGGTAACCCAAGCAGTCAGCACTGGCACAAAAGCTGCCTATTTCCTTGCACATCCATCTGTTAGGGTGTCATTCCACACACCACCACGGGCTTCTAGGAGATGCTGAGGTCACACACAGAGCGAGGCTCTTGGTCCACTGCCACTCCAAGCAAGCATCCCATCCCGTGCGTGGGGAGAGGGCATGGCAGCCTCTGCCTTCACCCTAACCACACAGCTCGTGGGCCAGGGAGCTCCCTGTGCTGAAAACTAATCACTCAGCCATTGTTAGCTTTCAGCTGGAGCAGTCCCTGGTCTGACAAGCACAGAGAGGTACAAGGGCAGGCACCAAAGCAGGGAGGGCAGTGTGACCCTATTTGTGGCAGCACCAACTTGGATTGCTGCAAGTTGGCAGTGAAACCACATCTCCAAAGGGTCTCCCAGCATAGTTCCAGGAAATCTCCTCTGTTACAGGAGGCACTTCTAGCAGCACAGACCTGGCTCCAAAGTCATCCTTTCCTTCCTATCCCATGAGGCAATTAAGGCTACTCTGCCTACGAGAGGACTACATTTCAATTCCAAGAATGTGCAGATAGGAAACAGCAGGATATTTTAGTGTCCAAGGCAGACAGCCATTCTCATGCTGCTGAACTGAATGAATACAGCATGTTGGTGTAGGGCACGATGGTGAGGGCCAATGGAAAGACCTCTATCTCTCAATAACCTCCTGCAGAAATCCATCATGACTGAATCGCTTTGCATTTCAATCCCTGCATGAAACTAGTGGCCACCTGAAGGATCTTGACACGGTATTTAATCCTCTTCTCCATGTTATTGTCCTCAGAAATACCCAACAGTTTACCAAGCAGCTCAACTGTTGAACAGCATGTGACTTGAATTTAAAATGCTGAAAGCAAGTCTTATCAGATCTACCCTAAAAGAGTATCCTCAAAGTGTAACAAGGAAGAAACTGGAACCATCAGTTAGTAATATTATCACTCTTCCCTCACAGCAGAAAACGAGGAGGGAAAAAAAAAGCTAATCAAATACTACCACCTTTCTTCCCCTCTGCTATTGCTTTTTCTAACATTGACCACATTTGCGGTTAAATGCAAGGAGTCAAACTTCCTATAAGCAGTGTTGTTACGTTTCCAGATTTCCACTGTGGTTCAGCTGTATCACAGCTCTGGAAAGGCAAACTGGCACGTGCTCAAACCGCCACCTTCCCTTGTTAGGGTGAAAAAATTCCATATTATGATTATAAAAGGTTCTTTACCTGAATCACCTCGCCGGCTGCCTTCTAAGATTAAAGATCTTAATAGTGAACTTAAAAAAACCACTTTGTTGAATTGATATTCTAGATAAAAATGCTTAGTGAAAATACTGATGCAATTTCATCACGCTACAGGAGATGCACGTACCTTCCCATTAAGACAGTACTTTCAATTCAAGGTTCTGGCTGGGAAGATCACTGCACCTGCTCCATGCTGTGGCTCATGCCCACGCCGTCATGGAGAGGCAGAGGAACAATGAGGACAAAAAGCATCATCTCTCGGGGAGAGGTGAAGCACTTTTAGAAGGCACTGAGCATTACTCTGCAGCAGAAGGAACAATACATTTTCATAGCATTTGATCAACACTAACCAAAGAGACTGGACTGAATCTGGACAAAGAATCTGACATCTGCTTTTCGGGAGGAAAGCAAACCTTTCAGGTCCATTACAGGCAGGCAGACTACTCCTAATCTTGTAGGCACACCACACTTGCACATTCAGTGGGAAAGCCAGGGTAGCTCTGCCGGGCAAGTATCTTTGCTGGGATCTTTAAGCCAGCCCTCTTACGCCATTGCACTATTACACAAAGTTCCGGATCTGTTGCCTTTTCCCATTTCAACAAGGTATTGCCTGCCATTCAACAAGCCAATAAGGCAAGCTCAAGTATCTGACATTTCTAGCTAAAAATACTATAGCACCTTACAGATGCCTCAAGTATTCTCCTTGCAAGGTATGAAGGCAATTCCCCCCTTCTCTGCTGCCGGTTGAGCAGAGTTTGGGACCTGCTCTTCACATGCTGCGGCAACTGAGCTTTTTAAACAGCTGGGAAAGCCGCATTTCTCCGCTTCAAATGAAGTACTTAAAAAAGATATAATCCCTGTTCAGTACAACTGGTACTGCTTCTCTACCTTGGAGGAAGTAGGGAAGTGGTTTGAAACAGGCACTGAGGCCATCAAAAGAATGAAAGGGCAGTCAAACTCCCCCTCAAACTGAACAAATCTTAAGAGGAAAGAAAAAGACAGAAATTCTGAACCTTTCTTACTGAAAACATTATAACTCTTGATTCACTTCAAAACCCGATTTTGGCCTTAGAGAAAGGAGTCCATCTTAATCTCTGCATTGCAGATGAGAACAATGACATTTTTGCTTGCTCTGACTTATCACTAAATTGATTATTCTCCAGGACTAGGAAAGAGGGAGAAAGGAGGGAGATTGTAATCACCCTTATAAAATTCTTTTAGGTGAAAGAAGTGAATGCATCTTACTTTTCCTAGCAACCCTCTTTCCTAATTCTGAAGCAAATAAATCACACTAAGGATAGTATCTTGAACATATGGCTCTGAATAAGGGGGATTTGCTTCCTTTTCTCTTCTCTTTTTTCTCCTCTAAATTAAATACACCAGTCTCTGGAATTCCCTACACATTCCCTTTCACAGCAAAGGGGGTTTCTGTCCCCCTAAAACACAAATACCACAAAAAAGATTTCTTTGTAACTACTAACTTAACTCTGCCCACAGAAGGCTGTACCTAAGTTTAATATCTAGCCAACTGCACACAACCTCTTCACTGCAGTTGCATTCACTTCCCACATATTCCGCAAACACGACGCTACCGAGACGAGAATAGGGAAGGACTTCGGTGCGCCAAGACCAGCAGCAACATGAGGAGCATCTTTACAGAGGAACAGGTCATAACAACGCTGGAGGCTGCCAGATGATCTTGCCACTTTCTTTGCAAACACCCCTCTCGCAAACACCTACAAAGCACATGGCTCCAAGTACAGAAACTCATGGGTTGTGTTTTTATTTTGCCCTTTGCTTTTCCATGCACAAGGGACCCCACACTGCACAGTGTGGGCTTGGAATGCTGCCCTGTCTTTCTGCAGAGCAGCTGAAGCAGAGGACCACTGGGAAGGATGCTGCTAACCCCTAGATCTGGAAGAGGCTTTCCACGGGCACCCTGTAAGGAAGGGGGAAACAGCCCCTGAAGTTCCTCATTCCCCTTCCTGCAATCCAAGAAGGCAGCTGGTGACACTGCGTGGAAGACGATCACAGACAAGTTTGCCAGCAGGAATGAAAGGGTAACGAGGATGCCAAAAGCCAACGGTCTGCATTTTTCTTTATTTTTGGTAAGCAAAAATAAAACCAAGCAACACGAATATGACTAGCAATAGAAATCAGGAAGGAAATGTAAATGATTTTATAGAAAGCGTGAATCAAAGTGATACCAAAAGCCACCTGAATGTTTCTCTATCATAGGCAATTTCTCATGTTCTTTTATGTCATCTTTGCAGTGTCAGTTTTAGAGAGAACAATTCTCAGCTCAGCATGACAGAACAGTAATACCGACGGGCATGCAGAACATTAGCATGTTATAAATAAACTGCTAATTTGAGGTGGGAAAAATCATCAAGGCAGCTCTTATGATTAAGAACCACAGAAAGAAAACGAGCAACTTGCTTATGCTTTCGGGACACTGTATTTTACAAAAAAACCCAAAAACACCCACCAAAACAGAGCTTTTTCTAACCCCTAATTCCTGAGGGAAAGAAAGAATAAACCCAGTGAAATACCCACCGTTGAGACAAAGAAGCCCATGAAAATGCTATCATAATTTTTAAAGCCCTCCCTGCACCCACCTCAAGTAGTAAGTTGTCTTTTTCACTGGCTCAAAGAATTTTGTGCTTAAGGGTACTACAGCCGGGTTGTGAAGTTTCAGCTTCCTCTCACCCGACTTGCAGTTTTACATAACTCCCCAGAGACACTTTTTGGTCACAGATACCGCGCAGCTGAAGGCAAAAAAACCAGCCCACCCAAAAAAAGTACAAGATGCAGAAGCATTATTCAGCAATTCAGATCTGGGTTACTCAGAACCACTCAATAAAACTCTTACCATGAAAAGTGAAACTTTATTCTGCTGAGCTGACGGCCAGGATTATTCGTGCCTGCGATAGCCCCGATCGCCACCCCCCGTCTGCCCTGTGCCGGGTTCCCTTCCCACCCTGTCCCCAAGTCTGCAGGGACAGATAAGGCCACAGCACAGCACGGCTGCCACCTCGGGTATTATTTCTGTACCGCTCCAGCACTGTCGCTCTGTCCCAGCATGACACTTACCAAGCATTGCTGTAAAAATTTCTGCGAATATCTATGTTTTCCACGAGCGGGGATAATGGCCTCATTGCAATAGCCTTGATAAAAGCTCCAACAAGACAGCTTTCAGATATCACCACACAAAAGCCTTCTGTGAGAGCTGTAACCAACATCAATTCCCGCTAGGAGAAGACATTAGACAAAGTGTGAACTAGCTTACTGTATGGGGACAAAAAACTGACTGTCAATGTGTGGGACCAACGCTGTCTAAAAACACAACGCTGGCAAGGCAAAGTAGCACCAGCATATATACATGGTAATTGCCATTTAATTCCAGAATTAGCAGCACAAGAAAACAAGTACTGAAGGCACTATTAGGTTACTAGCATCGCTCAAGACACTATAATTCCATATAATTCCATTTCCAGTGTCCCTGATAGGAAAATGACTTTTAAAACAACAGATGTTAAAAACACCCAAGCAGAAGGTGAAGGAAAGCCCAGTTTCCATTACAGAAACACTCAGAGAATGCAGCAAACCCTTCAGATCTGCTCCTTAGAGCATGTATTTTCCTATAGAATCATCAAATAGCTTGGGTTGAAAGAGATCTTTAAAGGTCATCTAGTCCAATCCCCCTTCAATGAGCACTGACATCTAACTAGATCAGGTTGCTCAGAGCCCCATCCAACTCAGCCTTGAATGTTTCCAGGAATGGGTACCTATCACCTGTCTGAGCAACCTTTTCCAATGTTTCATTACCCTTGCTGTAAAAACCATCTTATATCTAGTTGAAATCCACATTATTTTAGCTTAGAACCATTACTCATTAATAATCATAGAATAACTCGAGTTAGAACAGAACCACTGGATCACTGAGTCCAACTCCTGGCCCTGCAGAGCAGCCCTGATAATCATACCGTGTGCCTGACACCATTGTCCAAAGGCTTCTTGAACTCTGCCAGGCTCGGTGCTGTGACCACTTCCTTGGGGAGCCCGTTCCAGTGCCCGACCACCCTCTGTGTGAAGACCATTTTCCTAATACCCAGCCTAAACCATGGTAGACAACCTGAGACACACAAACCACCATTCCACATAGATGAAACCTTTTCTGTGCATCATTTTGTACTTTTTACATACTTATCTGCTTACACTCAGGTAGCATCCAAAAAATCAGAAGCCTATTGTCAACCCCAATGGACTGTACCAATATAATTGCTGGGCCAAGAGATAAGGTTTCTACTTCCAGACACGAAATTTGCCAGATGACACCTCTTAAATTGAAGGTTTAGTAAGGAGGGATGCAAACAAGTCTACATTGTCTACAAGTTTGCTTCTGAAAAACATTTGAAAGGCAAATTTGAAAGCTAAGTTTTTAGACAGCATAGTACACTCACCCCATGGAGAAGTATTTCACTCTAAAATTACATCTGTACTTTAAAATGTGTAAAAAGTATAAAATCCTACAGTGCATATTCAGTGGCTTGCAAGAAAAAAAAGTATCTGTTACTGCACTCTAATTTTAGTATGATTTTATAACTAACGGGTAGAACCAAAATTAAGACAAAGTTATATTCAGAGAGAACTAGCAGAGTGGACCAATGAGCCTGACATGATGTATAAGAATTAGACTCTTGCAGTGCATGGTGTGCACCAGTGAGTCCTAAACCAGAGACTTTTAATGTCACCTTAATTAATAAGGAAGGAAGTTTGCCAATGAGTTCCTTCCCCCACCCCCCTTTTCTAGCACTAAGTTATGCAATATGCAACAACCTTTGAACCAACAGCTGTACAGCAAGCAAAAAAACCCAAACCAGAATAGCATGGTTAAGATGAGAATGTCTTTCAAGAAGTTCATTAATGAAAATTACTTTTAGGATCTATGCATACATAACCAACAGACATACCACAACTCAGAGCAGGAATGCTGGAGCTGAAGCAGGCAAGGCTAAGCAAACATCTCTTGTTGTCCAGATTCCCAAGACAACTTATTTTTACAAAAAATAGTTCTTTACATGTTTTCTCAAAGTTTTCATACATTTCTGCAAAACAACTAGTGGCTCACAAGGTCTGTATGACAGGACTGTAAAATTTCATTGTAAAAATAAAAAAATGAAAGTCAAAATAATAGCAGTCTCTGCCTTTAACAGTGGTTTGTCCATATAAAGCTCCAGATACCAAGGACCTAACATTTGCAATACTGCAAGTGCACATCGTAGGAAACAACCCATATCTTCTGAAAATTCAGATTCTAGACCCTTGAAGTGAGGCACCTGAATATGCCACCAGCCTTAGGTAGTGAACACTTCTGGGCCTAAATGCAGCCACATACAAGTTGGAAGAATCTTGAAAGTAGCTGGAGGTGATCAAATTAAGTCTCCTACTCAAAGAAAGCAATTAAGCAGGATCCTGGTTTTACTTTTAGAAGCAGGAATAAAGAAAAGCCACATTTGCCCACATAACTTAGCACACTCACAGAAGAGATGCCAGCTGATTCTGAGAAGGTGATATTCAGTGCATTTTGCCTTCCAAGCTCAGTCCTAGGCCAAAGAGCTTGGGCACAAAACACCTGAGAGCTGCAGGGCATGCAGGTGCAGCAGTGACAGAGCTAGCATGTTAGTTTTCACTCTGTCACAGGTCAGGTCAACAACTGTCCACATTCTAAGTGGGACAGGAGACTCATGACACACGCCATTAACCTTAGGCAAGCTCAGTTTGCAAATAGCTAGCAGCACATTTGCTGTGCATTCATGTATGTATAAAAGGGATGCTAAAAACCCATGAAGTAGTACTCTCTTACCACACAAAAGAAGCCATTTTCATTAAGCTCTGGCTTAATCAACACCTAGTCAAGATTCTGCCTTCTCCCTTTACAGGGCTTGCAGATGCAAATATTTACCACAGGTCATGTTGAGCTCACAAGGCATTGAGAACTCCATGAATGCCACTAGATCCAGCAAATAGCAGCAGCATCCAAACAGACAGCATGGTACTTCAAGAGACACCCATGCCAGGCACAGTACTTCCAAGTGTGGTTTTGGACCAACTTACTTGAGGAAAACAGAAGTTAAATAGTTCCTTTTTAAAGATGTGATAAATTGGGCAATTTTGCCAAGCCTGTCTTCAAACAGAACTGAAATTGAAACAGATTCCAAACACCTCACCAGCAGCCTCATCCCAGAGCATGGGCAGTTTCCCTCTCACTGCACACCACTGACCCCAGGGAACATGATGGGGGGGGTTTCTTCTCCCTAGAACTACAACCACAATCCTGGTCTTGAAAAATAATGCAGGAGGTGATTAACTCTGTCAGCCAAAACAAAAGCCTGAAGTCCAACTTAGTCATTTGTAAGGATGAGAGTTACCTCCATATATACACACTCAGCTCTGCCAGCTGTAAATGAGGTTTTTTGTAGAGACTATAGAACCTGGAGATTTAGCTACTCTAAGAGCTTTCCATCTGCTGAAGCCTCGTACTGGGCCAGGCTGGATCTTCATTACCACCACTGGTGCAAGAAACCTACTGCAACTTCAGTCAGAGTCTCCAGCTCATCCTTAGCATGCAGTTCCCCCACAAACCAGGACTAAAGCCTGAGGCACCTTCCCACCCCTGCACACCAGCACCAGGACCAGCCCTGCCACCAGAGCCACGGCCATCAGCCAAGCAGACACCCTCGGAAGCAAAGCCTGAAAGATACCATACTTGAAGCCACCAAGAAAAACTCCTATCTTCATTTCACATGCACCAATCTCATTCTTGGTGCTCTGAACAGGAGGGATGGGCTGAATTTCCCTCCCATAACCACATCAACCTACTAGCCTACGCAGCACTGTGCTCCAAACAGGAATGGTGCTACTTCACTTTCCTCTTTGCAACCTGCGTCTCATAACAAGCTATTCTCACAGCCACCATGCCTACTCATTCCCTCAGTCCCACACCTCCCATTCCCTTCCCCAGAGCCAAGTTAAGACATCATGAAACAAGCCAGGTCTGAAAGGGTCTCTGCAAAGTGAGTCTACCACGTGTTCCGACCATCTCGAACATCTTCCAAAGAAGTTTCACAAGTAAAAACTCACAATTACAGACACACTTGTTTTCACACCCATGTGGTTTCTTCATAAAAGGACGCCTTGATCTTTACATTAATGGCTTTCATTTCAGGAGAAATGAATTGTCTGACACTCTTCAGTGTGGAGAAGACATCTGAGGACAGGAGATATGTTTCTCTGCACAGTTTATGATAAACTAACAGAAAATCATTTTTCCCTACCACAATATCTAGGATCACCCAAGAATACTACAGAGAGCAAGTTCAAACAGAAAAAAGAAACCAAAAAGCAAGGCAAGAAACAAAGAAAATAGTTTTTCCCTTTCATACAAAATAGCGAAATCATGGCTAGAACTTGTTGCTACCTAAGGTCAGAATTACAGCTGGATTCAAACAGGGGTCACAAAAGTCACTGGTAGCTATAAAACCCATTGCAACTCCTGACCAAGAGAATGCTCTCTTGATGCACAAAGGGCTTTCCTGTGCAAGCCTCCTTCCCCATGTTCTTTCCTGAAACATTTGCCACAGTCGTAGTCAGAAGTAGTGGGGGAACCCTTTATCTTGCAAAATATGCAGCTCTTCCTAAATTCAAAGATTTGTAAATGCTTGCACATACAGATGAGCACACAGTAAAAATCAACAGAACAGCACCAACATACCTGGTATAAAAGGAGGGGGGAAAAAAAACGGCTGTATTTGCTCAGCCAGGTGGAGCATCCTCTACAGAAGAATAAACAGGCCATAAAGTGACCCCTAGCCAGCTTTTGGTAAGCAGACTGGTGGTTCAAGAAAAATACATTCACAGAAAGAACAAGTAAGACCAACATAATAAAATGGAGGCTTGCTGGGACAATTTAACATCTCTGCACTGCTGCAGAGTTCCTGTCTCCTTCCTTCTTCTCACTCATCCCATCTTGGGTCCAAGATGCCTGCCAGACCTAGTGCTCAGCCCAGCTCTTCCACCTTGTTAGAGCAGCCAGATGCTCCCCAGGCACAGCAGTAGGGAAAGAACCCAGTCTGGCCATAAGCAGAGCAAAGGAGATGATACAGAGGAGACAGTGAGGGACAAGCAAGCCCACTCCTTCCAGCAACAGTAAAGCCTTTGAGCAGCTCAGCTGTTCATGGAACCCTGCCAAAAGCCCTTATCATCCTGGGGCTACCATACTCAGGAGTTCTGCTGCAGATGGAGCCACACCAGCACAGCTGGACTCTGCATGAGGACAGCGAAGCCATCAGCAAGCTACAGCCTATCTATTCCTGTAGAGTTTTATTAGGATGCCCACTTTCCACAAGATGTTTGTCAGTGTGGTTAGGGCAATCAGGATTTATACTTCTTTGAACTTGCCTCAGACAGCTGCACCCAAAGGACCATGAAGTACTTCCTCAGGCTCAGAAACAGTGTGTTGCTGGAGGAGAGGGATCTGAACCAAAGAAAACACCTTAAATGCTATTCAAAAAGCAAAGGTCCCAGACTCATACTAACATTCATTTCTACTAATGCAAAACTATCAGGCAAAGAAAACAGGTCTGAATACGAAAACACCTGTGTCTTCACATACAAACCTTTTCATTGCTGCAAAATAAAGAAAAGTTACTAAGTTAACCGCCTGCTTCCTTTGTGTGACTTACACGTTCTTCTTCCATACCTCAAATCCTTGTTCATTATTTATGTCCTATTTGGCTTGCTCCTTTACATAACACCTAGGATAAAGACTGTGGGTTACCCCATTTTTCTCCCTTTCCAGCTGCCTCTTGCTGAGAAGAAGGGAGGAAGGAAGAGGAATTTTCTAAACCACCAGAAAAACGAGAGAGGTACTAAGTATTCAGTTTGGAAATGTAAATCCTCCTGCCCCCTTCTGAAGTATGCCGAACTAGCCTCTCCACAGCTCATGTCATCTAAAGGCCACAGGAGTTCTCTAAAGATATTGTTGTTAAGAGGATTTAGCCCCTTTTAAAAAGGACTTAACATGTGTGTGGTGTCTCCATTTAAGCATTTTCTCATGGCTAAGAAAATGGCCCTCTTCTTAAAGGCTTATCTTTATAACCCAAAGACAGTAAGAAATTCTCTATTATTTGAATTAGAAACATTTTGAGCAGCTTGCCTTTATAACAGCCCCATTTCTGAGTACAGGGTAGTGCAAATGGTAGTGACTTTCTCACACCAAATGAGTCGGCAACACCAGCGAGAATGCTTTTGGGGTACCTCATCAAACATTAATTTCTCCTGCTTCTCGTGAGAATCCAAGTCAATTCACAAACTCACTGGCACTGAAACAGTGTGGTGTCAAAACTCCTGTGCCATATCCCTAGCCACCGCTTTCCCTTGATGGTCCCTGGCACTTCCCAGACCTGCCATTAGCTGGTTCAACCTGCTTGCCCAGCAGAAAACCTTTATTTATTTAGGTCAGGGTTAGTTTTCCATCCTGGGAAGCCCAAGATTCCAGAAGGCACCAGCCCCCAGTAGAGTGCAGGAGAGCACGGGAGGATGCAGGACCACTGGCCCCTTGCCACGGCACTGACCCTGCTTCCAGAGGCTCAGGCTCTCCCAAGGAGCACAAGCTGATGGTTGTTTTGCAAGGGTTGATTGTTCTTTACTGCTGGTGTTTAAGCCATAGCAGGGGTTCGGACCCACCTCGTAACACTTTCTATGAACTCTCCAGGAATCCTGCCAAAGCCCCTCCAGTGGAAAGGGCAGGCAGGCAGGCTCACAGCCTCCAAGAGCCAAGTACAAGGACCTAGGTAGCAACCTGCAGCCGCAGGAGCTGCCACGACAGGCAGCAGCAGGGCAAGGTGGCTTTGGACAGTATGGAGATGCCTGCTTGGGACATGGAAGACTGTGCAAATTCTCCTCAGTGTGAGGCTGGGGAGGCCTGTTGTTATGGACTAGGCCACTTTTCAAGGCTTTTCCAGCAGTGTTACACGTTTGACCACAGATAAAATAACAAATTCCCCGGGGGGAAGCAGCTTATTCAGGCCAGAGAACCTTTTTCATTTGCTCATGTAGTTAGTTGAACACCTCCCTGCACAGCCTAAACTATACTGCTGTATACTCTTTTCAAGTCATACCATAGTTTATATTTGGAAGTGATGGGTGGGTTGCCAGTGCAGTTGCAGTGCATCTGAAAGGCAAGAATATTTTCATAATCCTAACCAGTGCAGGTGTGCTGGCCAAATTTTAGACTCATCTCTACAGTCTATTGCATAGCAGAGCCTTGTTTTCAGCTGGGGGTCTCAGACTCCAGCCACTATTTGCAACTCAATAATCAAGAGCTAAATTTATATTGGTGCTACTTGCCTGAGCTCACTGCCTCAGCTACCCAGTGTTTTCTCACTCCTTTCACCAGTCCCTAACATTAGTTTATCATAAATACTCTGCTAGGAACCAAGGGCAGAACATCCTAACCTCCCAGTCCTGGAAAATCTTCCATGACTTTTGAGCAAAGCAGACCAGAAAAGGGCCAGATAGTGTCCCTGCCAAGCAGTTTATGGCACAGAAAGACAGGGCAGAGCACAAGGGTGCTTCAGCCTGACTTCCCAAAAGATGGGTCTGTGGCAAACCAGCACAGATCCCGAAGGGCACTGACATGAGCACGGCCATCAGGGCAGAGCAGGATGCACAGCCCCTTTCCTGGTGTGTGCCATGGATGGCTTATCGCCATGGAAGGGTGCCAGCCAGAGGCTGTAGATATTGCTGGCCTAACCACTCTCTTCCTCCCCCATCCCACATCTCTCCCCAAAGTTAATACAGGGGCTGAGGGTATGCAACAAACTCACAACTTGTGTGAGGACTTTTTTGCAGGCAGAGGCCAAAATCACTTTCCCAACTTCCAAATCTTTAAGGTGGAAAGAAGCTTTCTCAGGTTTTTAAGGCCAGGAGTTCCTCCCATTAGAGAGGTGAGCAGCATACAAAAAAAAAAAAAAAAAAAAAAAAAGAAATGCATAAGAAATGCAAAAGAAATCATACATGAAGGTCTTATAGGACCCATTAATGAGAAATTTCAGGAGTTCCTATGACATCAACATCCCTCCCACAAAGCCAAAAAAGCCTGTATAATTTTTCTCCCAGAATCATCGTGTAACATATGCTCCTCTTTGAATTCAATTACCACCACCTTCCCACCTTCTAGGAATCAACCTTCACGTAGGACCGCCAAATATTTACAAAGTGGCCTGAAGTAGCCTGCTTGATAATAAGTGCCATTAGGATATGCTGAAAACCAAGAGCACAAAAAAAAAATCAATTCTCTTTTGCAGCAAAGATGCTTATTTTAAAAATAAATAATAATATCAATAATTTTTTAAAAAGCTTTGGATGGGATTTGATGAGCCTTGAAACTTCCACCACTAGCTCAGCAACCAACACCTGCAAAAACCCACACAAGAGGCAGCTCATGCCATCCTCACCGGTCTCCCAGCTGCTCCCAAAGCTCTTCCAGAAGTATTTCAGAATTACAGCACCATCCCATACCTGGACCATCACCGACTGGATGCAGGAAAGAGGAAAAGGGGGCGGGGAGAAGGGGTGTTAAACCCCCTTTTGCCCTGGCAGGGGCGCACCGGGGCGAGACGGGGAAGAGGTGGGAAGGAGTTTAGCAATCCCACGCCGCCGGGCGGGGGTCGCGGAGCCCGGGGGGGTGGGTGGGGGGCAGGTGAGCCCCTCCCGACGCCCACGACCCCCGCGCGGCGGGGATGCCCCGCGCCCTCCCCCGCTCTCCAACTCGGCGGAGCCCACGAGGGCCAAGCGCGCACCCGAAACCGGCGAGGACAAAGAAAACCCCACGAGTGGGGGAGGCGGAATTTTTTTTTTTTTTTTTTTTGGGTGGGGGGGGCGCGTAAATTTTAAGGAGGGGGTGTAAATCCTAAAGCGGGGGGAGACGCGGGTTGGTGCTCGCCGCCGCCCCACGAGTCACTGACCTGCTGCAGGGGCATTTCGGAGAGCGGCGGGGGCCGGGGGCAGCCGGCCGGCGGTCGGGCTGTCCCAGGCCAGAGGGAGGAGGAGGAGGAGGAGGAGGAAGCGGCGTCCCCCTCCCCGCCCGCCCCGGCTCCCAGTCACAGCCGCGGCCTCCGCGCACGTGTGCCAGACGTCACCGGCGGCTCCGGGGGTGAAGCGGAGACACCGGCGGGGCACGGCCCGGCCCGGCCCCCCGCCCCGGGGGAACCGGGGCCCTTCCCCGCCGCCGGCTGCTCGCTCTTTGCACCCGTGCGGCGGGACGTGGCGGGGCATTATTATCCCCCCCTTTTTTTTTTCCCTTTTTTTTTTTTTTTTCCTCCCTCTCCTTTTCAATAAGACCCGGCAGCGGGGGTTGGGAAGGAGGCAGGAAAGTTTATTGCAACAAAGCGCTGCCTCCGCCTTTCCTGCCCTCCCCCCCGCACCCCGCCCGCCCCCCGGGTCCGGCCGGCAGCGGGATCCCCCCCCGTCCCCTTCACCCTCCCCGCGGGGACGGGGGGAAAACACAAAATTACCGGGGGGCGGCCTCCGCCTCCGCCGAGAGCGGGCTGCAGCAGCGCCGTCCTGCCGGCGGGTCCGTGGGGGGTGCAGTACAGCGAGCTGCCAGCGGGCTGGCCCCCATCCGCCGCCGGGGCAAAGGCACCGGGAGCCTGGGAAGCGGCGGCGGTGGTGGAGGAGGAGACAACACAGGGCGCCCCCGCCACCGCGCCGGTGCTGCGGATCTGGATGAAGGTGCCGGCGGCAAAGCGGGCCGGGAAGCCGGCGGGGGCTGCTCTGGAGTCCGTGGACGGCGCGGGCGGCGGCGCTGCTGCCGGGGCCGAAGGCTGGAGTCCCCTTCTCATCCTTCCCTCCGGGTCTGTCCCCGCAGCCGCGTCTCCTCCTCCCCCCCGTCCCTCCTCCCCCCCCGGCCTTCCCAGCTCCTTTCCTCCTCGATGCCGAGGCCCCGCACAAAATACTGGGGGCTGCGGGTGCCGGGGGGGCCCCGGCTGCAGGATGCGGGGCGCCGGGGGGGGACGGAGGCGGCGGGGCGGGCAGATGCGGCGGATGGAGCGGGGCCGCTCCCGCTGTGTGGGGCCGGCTGGAAAATGGCTCCAGGAAGCGGCGGCTGCTGACAATGAATGAAGGGAAAGGAGACGGGTTACGCGCCAAGGGCCTCCCGCGAAACTCGGATTTCCCGCCCTCTTTTCAAACCAAATTTGCATGTCCCCGCCCCCGGGGCGCGCCCCGCCCGCCTCACCGCCTCATTGGCCCCCGCCGCCCTCCGCGCCGTCCAACGGGGGGGCCGCCTCCCCGCCCCTCCGCCTTCCCATTGGCCCGGGCGCGGCCGTGATTTGCATGCCATGCGGTGATTGGCTGCGGGGGCGAGGCTGGGGGATTCCCCCTGCGCGCAGCCGGGATCCCGGTTCGCCGGCTCGCTGACACTGACAGCTGCTCCCGCACGGAGCGCCCGGCCCGGCCCGCCCCGGGCACCGCCCCGGGCCCGCCCCGACATCGATACCCACACCAACATCGGCACCGACACCGCCGGGTTCCTCTCGGCGCGGGGGGTTCGCGGCCAGGCGCTCCGAAGCCCTAGGAAGGCTTTTTCCCGCCCGCCGGGCGCGATCCCTGAGATCCGCTGTCCCCGCTCCGGAGCTCCGGCAGCTGCCGGTTCTCGCGCGGCAGCTATGCGGCTCGGAAGGGGTCACCTGAGTTCTCGCCCCGGTTTGCTCGGAGCGGCACCGGCCCGCGCCAGCGGGAAAGTTCTCATCCCGGTGCGGGATGTCACCTCCGGTAGCTGGGGAACGGCTTTTCCGCTTTCTTCACGCGCCTACATCCACAATTTTTCAAATCAGCTCATCCGAGGCACTTAACTTGTTTTTTGTTTTTTTTTTTTTCCCCGCAAAAAGTGAGCGTTTAGCAAAATATTCCCTTCCATTATAATCTTTGTTACCTCCAAGAGGTGAAACAGTGGAAGCATGCCCACCAAGCTTTTCCCAATTTCCTCTAGTGTCTTCACTTATTGAATTCCCCTTTAGAATCATAGAATTGTTTAGGTTGGAAAAGACCCCCAAGATAATTCGGTCCAACATTCGGCCGAACACTACTCTGCTCCCTAAATTTAAGCTTCGTTGCCAACATGTCCCCTTAATTTTTTAACTGCCCCACCCGGCCCAGCACCCACCAGCCATTCCCCATTTTGTCACGTTTCATTTCCAGACACACCTTTCCCTCAGTCAGTGCTCCTAGCAGACAGCGTGTCTAGGCTGACACTGCTGAGTCAGGCAGATAAGGATCCTTTTCATTGGGAACCTTCCGTGTTTCCATCTCCAGCAGGTACGTGAACAAGTTGCTCTATCCAATCCTCAGCTCTGCCTAAAGGTGCCCTTGGTCTGACCCCAGGTCAATCAAAGTAGGTGGCTAAGGTGCAATACTGTTGCATATTAAATAAAGGCATCTTCCATTCTGGGCATGTTTTCCATCGAAGGAGTAAATTCTGCTCTCTTTGGCACTGAAAAAGCCTTGACTAACCTACTGGATGCAATTTTGGGCACTGCACCTTAGGAAAGATACCACATGGAGAGAATCCATAGAAAAATGGGCAACAAAACCTGGTCAGAAAAATGTGTTCTTTGTAGAAGAGGAAACCTTTGTAGATTGGCTTTTGTTTTGTCACAGGGTAAAGTAGGGGAAGATGACATGGTAGTGGTGACCTCATACACAAAAGGTCATCTTCTGTAGAAAGGGTAAGGAACTTTTTAAGAAATATTAAATTTAATCTAGACAATTGGAGATAATTAATTTTATGGTAAGGAAATCCTACATTAGCTTACCCAGGGGTACTGGAGTCTTTTTAATGGATGAGAAAGGCTTCTTTTAGCAGATCTTTTAGTCTTGCATTTGTGCTCAGTATCCAGGACCTAAAAGCTTTTCAAAGTCTTCATTAGAGTCCTTCCAGCCCAGGCAGCAGCAGGGGTTGCATGGAAAATCTCATGCTCTTCTGCAGAACTTTAGCATTCTTTAAAATTTCACCCAAATGATCAGTTCTGCTACTGTGGACTGCTCCTAAGGAGTCAGTAAGCAATGTCCAACTCTGTGCCTGTGCAGGTAAAAGCTCAATATGCCCTGGCCACTGCATGTGTAGCAGCACCTTGCTGGCTGGGTAAGGCATATCCTCCAGGAGAAGCAAGGAGAAATTTGCATCTTTATTTGCAGAACTGAGGCACATCCAAGGGCCAAAGCAGGGAAGAGGCTGAGGAACAAGAACAGCAGGCAAAGGGCAAGGGGAAAGTACAGATAGAAAGAAAAGTGGAGGCAGGCAGTCAATATGCTTATAGTTCAAAGATTTAATTTTTTTGTATGTATGGAAATGGTAGCACTACATTGGTTTCAAGGATCCTGCAAGATGGAGAATTTTGGGCCATGATGTTACAGCATAAGGAAAGAAAGCAATAAATAAAAAAACAGCAGAACGAGAGAGTCAAAAATAGAGAGTCCTTAGAGCTGACCTTTAAAGAGAAAGAACAGCAAAAACAAGAGTATAAAAAGAGCCATGTAGATGGAGCAGACTAGCCAGGATCCCAGGAGCAGAAACAAAGCACAGTTAAACTGAGGGAGCAAAACAGACAGTGCAGGGGCTGATGCATGGTACACTTCAGAATTCACTTTCATGTATTGGCTCTTTTCATCATCTAAGTTCCTAGTAGCTCATTACTCTCTCAAGGGCATAAGTCAAATAGTTGAAATAAGTAAAGCTAAACTATTAACAGTTAAATCCTATCTTGCTTCTACGTGTGTTCTTTTTCTTTTTGAAGGAAAGGGTCTGGCTTAATGCATAAGAAAGGTTAGAAGTTTTCAAGAAGCAAGGAAAACACTCTCAGAAGGACACTTAACTGAACCACAATAAACCCAGAGAAACAACATCCATTTTTACATAAGAATAGAAAATAAATCCTTACCGCAGATTTATGTCTGTAACCAGATGTTAAAAGCTAGTCCAAAAATTGGACAACAGCCAAATGGGATGGCCAGGAGACAGGGCCCATATCATCTGAATGGGAGGGTGGTATGTTCCTGTCTTCTGGAATTAGAGTTGTACTGTGACTGTGGTGTGGCTGGTGGAAAATCTTCAAATAAAAACTTGGGGTTCATCTGAACAGCAACTTTTCCATCCGTAAACTGAAATCTGAAGAAAATACTGTGGGAGAAGAGATACGTTGGTTTTTCTTAAAACACAATTCTGTGGCAGATATTTCAGTTTGCAGTGGGACCTATTAAATGTGCAATTCACTTCCTGGAGCTAATGGAAGGAACCTAAAGAAAATGGAAATTAAAACATACGTAACAAGCGTACAGAGAGCTTAATAAAGGAAGCTAATTGCAGGCCCAAGGACTTCTGTTGGCCTATAAAGAACAAATTGATGTCTAAAGGGATGTCATTCTCCAGATATCTGCTGCAGAGAAAATACCCTGAACTGAAAGGCTTAGGAGATACTATAATTAAGGCTGGTGTGCAGCTGTGATTTCTCTTTCCTTGTGAGTATGGTTCTATGGTACTATCCTGCTATCCTTGTGAAAATGGTCTTTATCTGTGTGATGACATGCAATTTTACTCACAAAGTGTCATTTAGGGAAAAGGCTGCATTTGTCCTGAAAATAATGTATAATGAGAATTGCTTTCTTTGGGATTCTGACTTGTTGCAAGTCGTGGAAGCATTAACAAAATCTTTGCCTAGATATTAAAATGGTTAAATCTGTCTTGAGGGTCTGGATTCCAATATGACTTCTTCCATGAAGAAGATTCTGGACAATGCTACAATGGAGACTGCAAAATATTCTTAAGTGAAAACTCTCTCTAAGAAAGGTTGTAATAGGAATGGATGGTAAATCAATGTATAGCCCTGCATATGGAATAGTAATGAGGGCAGTAAATACTCAACAGCCACTTACTCCATGAGACTTGCCCATCCTTCATACTGAATGAAGAACTGTGCAGGAAAAACGTCCACATAATAAAAGACCACGTCATTATGCATACATGTGAGGAGTAGAACTGGCATTGTACAAACCCTCCTAGTTTGCTAATTATTAACCTTTAAGTAATTAATTTCCTGCATTTCAGAGCTTGATTTCACAAGCATGCAAGGAAGAATTGAGAAGGGAAGGATGAGATTGTGCTCAATACCACACATCTGGAACACAACCTGCATGACAGCAAAGGGACATTTGGAGGGATACTAAGTTTGATGTGATGTGTGTTTCCTGCTGTCACTGAAAGTGTGACATCCTATAATCCAGGTCATTGAAGAAGATGTTGCACACTGTGGGCCCCAGCATTACCCATATCAGACACCACTAATGGCTGGCCTCTAGCTGGATATTGTACTCTGGATGAGAACCCTCTGGGCCTCACAGTTCAGTCAGTTTTCATTCTACTTCACTGCCCACTCCAATGCTTCATCCGTATTTTCATGAGGGTGTTACTGGAGACTCCTGTCAAAAGCCTTAATGAAGCCAAGATAATATCATCCAGTGCTTCATCCTCATCTACTGAACTAGTCTAACTGCAGATTTGGTCAAGCCTGTCTTTGTCTTCATAAATCCAAACTGACTACTCCAAATCATCCTTCTGTATTTGGAAATGGTTTCTGGAATAATTTGTTCCATTACCTCCTTTTTAGGGACTGAGGTGAGGCTGACAGACCTGTAGTTCCCTAATCCTTCTTGCCGTTCTGAAAGACAGAATTTAGAATTACTTTTTTCTCGTTGTCAGGAACCTCTCCCAGTCTCCATGACCTTTCACAGATTATCAACAGTGGCCTCACAGTGACATTGGCCAGCTCCCTCTGCACTTGTTGGCACATCCTGCCAGATCCCATGAACCTGTATATATATATATATTTGACTGGTTTAGATGTTCCCCAATTTGGTCCTCCTCTACCTAGAGTAAATCCTCTTTTCTCTAGACCTTCCCACTGGTGTCTCAGAAAGCTGAGATTCCTGAAGGCAAATCTTGCCAGTAAAGACTGAGGCAAGGAAGGCATTCTGTACCTCAGCTTGTTCCATGTCCTTTGTCACCAAGTCCCTTTCTCCTTTGAGCAGTGGGCCCATATTTTCCCTCATCTTCCTTTTGCTGTTGAGGTACTTAGAAAAGCCCTTCTTCTTGCTTTCTACATTCCTCTCCAGATTCAACTTCACAAGGGTTTTCACTTCCCTAAGCCCCTCCACGAATGCTTGGACAGCATCTCCATATTATTGTCAGGCCACTTGTCACTGCTTCCACCTCTTATATTTTACCTTTGAGTTTTGTCAGGAGCTCCTTGTTCCTCTGCACCAGCCTCTTGTTGCCTTTGCTTGATTTCTGGCTCGTTAGGGTGGGACCATCTTAAAAGTGGAGGCTGTCATCCCTGAAAAGCAACTGATCTTCTGGTCTTCTCTCCAGGATAATCTCCCATGGGACTCTTCCAGTCAGATAACTGAAAAAGCCAAAGTCTGTTCTCCTTTGTCTAGGGATTCTCTTTCAGTTTAGGGATTATGATGCTATTTTTTGCTCCCTCCACTGATGATTGCCACCCTAGGATGACATCTTCTGAATCTCTGCTAAACAATTGTGAGCTGAGATGTTTAGTATGTTTTACTTTCAGGAAAAAAAGAAATGAGAAAACTGTATTAGATTTATTCTTGACCAGATTTCAAGGCTTTGTTTCAAAGAAAAGTCTGTCAGGTTTTTTTTAAGACAGATTGTTTTCCTTTGCCTTGATTCTCAAGTGGTTTCTGTGTGAAATTTCAGACCAAATTATTTAGCTTTTAGAACGTGACAGAAGTTTGAAAACCTGTGTCCCAGAGAAAGAAATGCTGGATAACCTTAAGTATAGGCACATCTACCCTCCCAAAGTGTAATATACAAGCATCCCTTCTAGGGAGCCTTTTGCAAATAAACATAAATAAAAATCTGAGCAATTTCATGAATCATAACTACACTTCTAAAATTACAAGCATTATTATTATATTTTCTATTATATAGACCAAATAAAAAAAAAAAAAAACAGAAAAATGAAACTAAAATTAAATTGACTTCCTTAGTCTGTAAATTCTTCTAAGAATGTGATCTGAGAGTTTAGAAGTAAAATTACTGTTACGAGCAGCATGTGATCTAGTTACTGCATATATTTACCTAGCAGTTTCTGGAAGAATTTAAAGGATCATTATCCCTTAATTTTTAAAAGGCATCAACCTTTGTTGATGTCACTTTGCCATAAAATTATTTATACACAAACACAATTTTTTAAATTAATGAGACATCTCTCCTATTTCAGTGGTTTCAGAGAAAGCTGATGACCACCTAACTAGAGCAAGGACATACAGTTACAGAGCATCATTTGGTAGCATCTCCTCATTATTCCTGTGTAACATCCATTAAACCTAAATATCAAAAGAACTGTATGGTGAGAAATAATTGCCTGGTTCAGATGAGTTTACTTTTCAGGGTTAATGATTTTTTTTTAACCCTAGGCAAGGTTATCACAATCTGTTGATATTCCAAAAGAATTTCAATTTTTGCATGTAACCATGTATTTATGTTTTTAAAAAATCCTGTATATATCTATAAACTTATCAATGTCTTAATTTGCTATACTTGATTACCTACATACATTGGTAAACATGTCGTTTTGATTTGCAGCAAATGTTGCTTATGAAAATAAAACAAAGATCATGCATGCATTATAAATTCTGTATGTCAGCATAGTTCTGCTTTGGGGAGGGTTTTAGTGAGGAACGTCGAGCCTGACCATCTGCTTGATGAGAGGGAAGGGCACTATGCCCCTATCATGGAAAGACAGAACGTACACTTGACCTTATGCAGGCTAGTTATCACAAGGTGACTTTAAGTGTCTGTGTGTTGCAGGATTAGGGGATTGGCTACTTGCTAGACTGCTGGTCCTTCTGTTGCAACTTTCTGCCTTTCCCATTGTGAGATTCCGGCACACCTCACAGTTCTTGCCCTCCGAGAACGTGGCTCAGCACAAGGGGTTTCACTGGGAGTGAGAAGAGGGTCTGCTCCTCTCTGTGCACTTCCAATCCCTTTTGTCAATTCAGTCCAACTCTGCATAAAGAGTTAATGTCCACAGTAGCCTCCTGCACCAGCCTACTGCCCTGACAGTAATCAATTGAAACCTTGTTCCTCTTGATCAAGTGCTATTTAAAACACAAAGCAATTTAATGTGATTGTTAATGCTCTCAAGCCATCTAACCTCTTCAGACCTTCAATCTTTTGGTTGTTTCAGCTTTTGTATAACTGAACCGTTTGCCTCCCAAAAGAACAAACAATCCCCTTGCAGTAATCAAGTTTGTAAAGAGACTGCACCCAGAGAGGGGATTGCTTCACCCCAGCTCCTTGGCCTCTAGAGTATGGAATAGAGTATGTCTGTGGGACAGCTACTCGTGCAGACACTGAACCTCCCGTGCTCTGAACTTCACGGCAACAACTGCTTTCCAAAAGTTTTTGGGATCAGGTATATAATATTGACAAAATATGATTTGTTGACTTTTGTGTATTTTTGTATTAAATGTTTTTGTTTTAAAGAACAAGTTGTTTTGTGTTTTTTTTGTGTGACTTACAGTTTCAGGGCATTCTGATTAGGTGTCTGTTACAAACTTCTGGAGTTTTCTTCAGTTTTCCACACTAGACCAAGGGCTTCAACCCAGGTTTTTGGTTCAATTACTTGAAATAATTTCTTGAGGATTTGCTCTGGCAGTGGTCTGGCTGGCAGTGGAACAGCTCCCTCGGAGGGTGCCCACAGCCCATGCACTTTCCTGGAGCAGAAACACATGTTCAAACCCATGTTCCAAAGTAAGCAGAACACAAATTTGAACCCAGGCCTCTGATATCCTTTGTTGTGGGCAAACAATCAGAGAAAACGACATCTTCTGCTCAATAACTTGCTGTGAAGAACTGGAGTAAGAGCCTCTCTGAAGCTTCCTGCTCATTTTGTTGGGTTTTTTTTTTGGAGCTTGTGGTTTTTTGGTTTGTTTTTTTTTTGGGGGGAGGGGGGGTTGGAATTTTTTTGTTTTGGTTTTTGGTTTTTTGGGGGGTTTTTTGTGTGTTTTTTTTGATTGTGTAAAGCCAGTTGTTAACTTCGAGTGCCTGTTTCTCTCCACTCAGTGGATAGGAAGAGCCGGAGTGTTCGGTTCAGACCCACAGGTTTCACTAGGAGGCCAGGAATGCTGGCTGAGCACACGGCTGCGTGGTGGGAGCCTGGGCTGGGGGTGAGCTGAGGCTGCAGGCAGAGGATGGGGCAGAGTACCAGTGGCCAAGTGGCTGGGAGACTGTTTCCTTCCCGGAGTCAGGACCTACAAGACAGGCGCCACAATACTCAATTTATATCCCCTCCATCAATCCAGCTCGAAATTACCTCAAATTAGAGGATACATGAGCAGAACTACTTTACTAGGGCACTGTCTCTTCTGTAACTAGAAGACTTTAATCTCTGTGTACACAAGGTCTCCTTTATCCTTCTTTAACTTATAAGTGGGCTTATTGTAGGAAAGTTATATTAGTGGAATACCTTAATTCAATCCAGGTTTGTTAAGTCTCTTTTCCACATTCATCCAGATCAGATAAATCGTATGCTGTATTTACTTTCTGGAGTAGTTGCCTAAAATGTCCAGGCACTGAGGCTGTTTCTCATAATGTGCTGACTTTTGGAACGAACTCTTTATTTACAGGCTTTGGCAAAATGGTTAGATTTATTATTTATTAACCAGAAAACCAACAACTATTTCTCTTAGAAAGGTGCAGAGTTGCATGAGGCATACTGTGCTATCAAAATTACAAGTTTTGTTCTGGATTTTTTTGTAATTTGTATTATCTATGATTTGATAGATGTAGAAATTACCATTTTTGGAGAAGGAAATTCTGTCCTTCCTTCTCTTTTGCTTTCAAACTTCTCTAACACTTCGGGAACTATTTTTGCATCAAGAATATTTGTAAAGTTTGCTTTGAGATCACAGTTAGATTTTTCTGTGCCTTATGAAAAGGCATTTCTTAATCCTCTTTCTGAAATAAATCCACTTTTCACTTCACAGAGGGTTTCTGTAAGTAAAGTTATGCTCATCATTATCTTCCTCTTTTGTATGCCTGTATATAATATCTTTGATTTGGATTGATTTGGCAGTATGGCTTTTGCAGGAGTATAGCCTTACTTCTCCAATACCTGGCAGCTTGTCCAAAATCTCAGACTTCATCATCACAGGAGTGCAGCTGCAAGAAATGCACTTTGGAAGCATCAGAAGTATTTACAACAAATAGTAATATTTTCAAATAACCCTTCAGTGTTATTTCAGTACATAAGGGCTTCAGAAACTCATTCTATTTAGCCTGCAGTGGAAACCAAGTTAGCAAGACCCCAAGGTTTCCACATGTGATCAGAACTACTCCTGGGGGACTCTCTTCTTTCTTTCCTGCTGTTAACGTGCCACGATGCTTATGGACACATTTGGGAATTTCTGTTTTCTGGCTTCTGGCCTCTTGCTTTGTCTAGAGCTGTTCAAATTAGGTGCCTCTTGGAGACACATGAACATGGGGTACAGGCAGAGCAATCCAATGCTGCTCCAACAATTCAGGCTTGAGCACTGAGCCTAGGAGCCTCTGCTCTGGGCCTGTAGTTACACATACAACTTGAGCAGGCTGAAGCTGTCACTGCCAACAGCAGAAGCAGTCCTGCCTTTCACTTATCAATTGTTCCTGTTCCTGTGCTACCCCTCCCTTTGCTTGTGGCTGGGGAACTGATCTGAGTTAGAGCCAACTTTTACTTGGGCTGGGTTAGTCTTAGCTTGTATTGGTTCCTGATCTGTTTCACTGTAGTGCTGAAGAGAATTTTTCTCATGCCAACACAAGGATGGAAAGAACCTGGAGACAGGGATGATCCAGGTGCCTGAAAAAAAGGGAGATGACAGCAGCTAAAGGAGTTTATGAAACTCCAGACTTTTTCTCCACTGTGCTTTGCAGGAGTTCAGTTAATGAGGACAATGAGTTGAATTTTTGCTGTCTTGCCACGCTCCTCATCCGTTTCTGTACAACAGGTGACTCACACAACTTCCCATTCCTCTGGGCTTAGCGTGCCTACCACTCCTGTTTTCCGAGGTGGGACGCTGGGAGCACCGAGTTCAGTGGAGCCCAGCTGCCTGCATCCCAGGCAGGAGAGTGGAGTCTGGTGGCCAGCGAGGAAAGTGCAGCCAGCGACACCTCACCTGGCACCACAGGTTCAGCCAGCAGCTTCTGCTCCACCTGCACTACAGCCCCGCACAGGTTCGCTCTTGGCCGAGCCACAGCTGGACAAGCTGCTCAACACTGCACTGACAGCAGTCTCGGTTCTCTAGAGGACAGATCTCAACAGAGCTGATGCATTCTCTTTTTCCTGTGGTCCTGGGCTGTGCTTCGTTTACTTGAGTGCAGCTGCAAATTCAAGTTTCCTCAGACCTGATAGTAAAAGCTGATACAGTAGAGAGCAGCTTGCATTGTCTCTCCAGGACTCTACTGCATAAAGTGCACATAGGGGTGATACCATCTGCCCTCAAACTGGAGAGAAGAACCAGCTGCAGATGCAGCTGGGAGAACCAGCTCCAGGAGCAGCTGTTGATCGGTCTCTCACTCTCAGTTTTAATACACACCTATCCCGGGCAAGGCCCTGTCTGCCTACTTTTCTTATTATTTACTTAGGTTGGCTTTTCTCAGAACTTCCTCCCACCAAACCATACCATTTCCTGCCACCAATTCATTGCACTTGACTTTGCTTTGATCTTGCCAGTCTTTGGCTTTTTAAAATAAAAAAAATATTTTTATAACCAACTATCATTGCACTCCATGGTTACCATTGCAAGAACAAAGTCTTATAAAAAGATGAAGCTCATAGAATGGACAGTTGTGAGATAAGACACTAATGTAAATTGCTCTTTACTTCTAGAAGGAAACAGTGTCGCTTGGGATGCACCCCCCTCCAAGGAAAACCTCTTGTCAGGTTTTCTGGTCCCTTTGCGTCTCCTCCTGTTTCAGCACAATCTGGTCATGCGTAAAGATTTTAGGATTCAATTCTCAAAATTATCAATCTTGCTATGCATCTTTAAAAAAACCAAAGAGATTCAAATCCATGAGAATCTCATTAGCCAGACATCAATATTCTGAGACTAAAGAGAGTGGCTGTTGGAAAAAAACCATATAGTTGAAAAGCATATTATTATTTATAAATGTTTACAAATGGGAAATGCTTCTCTGCTTCTAGCTCTTTTATTCTTTTGGGGTTTTTTTATACTATCTTTTCATTTTTAAATGAGAATGAAGATAATTTGTGTCTCAGATTTAAACTCGTAACTCAGCAGAATAGAAACAGAGGCTTATGCCCTGTTTTTCATAAACAATTTATCATTTAAACTTCAAAAAATTGTATAATGCAGGTTCAGTTAGCTGTGCTGGGGTATAAATGCATTCTTCTTTTGGTCCTTAATTCACTTTTATGTCTAACTCATCTGTGAAGATCTTGTCTTTCCCATAAAGAGATGGCAGCAAATCAGTTGGTAAATGAACAGATTTCTTCAGATCTCACATTCTTCTGATTTTGCAGAATGCCATTTCTAAGCTTGTGAGGCAGATGGGAAACCTTAGGAGCCTGGAAACTTTGGAGACTGTTGCACTGAGATTAGTGAGATCTTCATGAACTAGTCAACCACTTCATCAGTATTGTATCAAATGTTATGTCTCTTTGCATTCCAGGAATCACCATGGGTAAATATGCAATCTCTCAGAGATACAAGAAATCTCATTTTTGAGGTAAAGGGCAGCAAAAACAACGGGATAACTACATACACCTGATTTACCCAATGGGGCAGCGCTACTGAAACACACAAAAAGCCTGAGGAACTTTATAAAATGTATGGTCTTCATATTGCTTCCTTGGTCTAAGGACTGTCAGAAGCCTCTGAAAGGGTGCCATGCTGCTGCACAAAGAGCCAAGCATTGTGTACAGGTGCTTTATAAGTTCACATCCTGATAATAGAAGATGCTGGTGTTAATTTAGCAGAGAGTTGTAGAAGCAGAGAAGGCTGCCAGGACGTGGTGGTTGTGCAGGTCAGTGTCCTCCCTGGAGCTGAACTATTGCCTGAGTAGATCAAGTTAGATGTGACCTTGAAATGGAAGCATCATGTGAGACAGAAAGAACAATCCCCTGGGTATTAACTCTCTAATAACAAATTGTAGATTTTGTTTTTCTTCCACATGCACTGGTCAGAACTTTACCCACGCACACTTCCTCAGTTCACTTACAGCTGTTGCCTTCCAATTTATAAAGCTCTACTCACCAACTAAAATACCTCCATACAAAATAACAGCAGACAAACAAAAAGATACATATCCAAGTTTTCTCAGCTGTTTCTCAGAATCCCTTTCCACCCACTGCCAGTTGAATATAATTTTAAATTATTGTCTACTTAAGGAAGCAAGGATTACCTTGCTGAGAAAGTACTTAGAAACTTAATAAGTAAGTGCTAACTAAGCTTTTTTAGGAAATAGATTTCCTTGGTGATGCCTATTTAGGCTGACTGTAACGTAAAGTTAAACAAAATGGGCTGTGCTAGTACAAGTCTGAGGTCAGTGAACAGTTCTGTGAATACTGATTTCACAGGAACGACAGCAGAGTGTGTTAATAACGCGAATGCTGAGCAATACAGCTTCTTTCTGCCTGCTGTTGAGGCCCTTTGTCTAAGCCAGGGCTGTCTGTTTCAAGTGCATCTTCTTGTGCTCATTGAAATTATAACAAGTTAAAACTGTTACTGCACCTGCTCACTCCTAGGCGTCTGAAGACAATGTTAAAATGAAGTGACCCTTCATAGAGAGTTAACTGGCTACATCAAACTGACACACAAGCTTTAATGGTTTCAATTGGGATGTAAATGAGAGGAATAGCAGAAGTAGCCCTGCTGTCAAGAGATATGGAATGGGGTGCAGGCTAAGGAACAAAAATCATGCTGTTCTTGAATGTTGATGTTTCCTCATCTTTTGTTTCAACAGGACCCATTTATGTTCAGATGATGTATATCTTGAGATCTTTTGGCACCAAGTATGCAATATTAACTGTCTGGGCAGGGTGCATTTAGAAAACAAGGGTTGGAGGGTGTTGGGAATGGAACTGTTTTTTCTTCTTCCCCTTCCCCAGCTGGCTGGAGATGGGCCCAAAGGAAGCAGGATGAGATGAGTGGGTGTGTCAATTCAATGTTCTGTACTCATAAACTGTTCTGTTGTGTAATTTTTTCCCTGTGTTTTGTCTACCTTACAGTTTTGCTGAGGAAGAGCTTAATTTTTGTGTGCTACTGAATCATGTGGTGTTGCATCTTAGGCCTGAATTAATAAATTTGCCTAATTTGTACCTTCTTCTATAAGAAAGAGAGAAATAAGCTAAGAAACCTGGACGCAAAAATCTCAAGTGAGGTTATCTGTCCATAGACTTATGTGTTACTAAGAAAATAAAAGGCATCAAGGAACTCTTCTGGACCTTGATTTATTTATTTTAACTTTTAAATTATTAGAATAATTGCTGGCATGGTTATGGTCCTGACTAATTATTATCCCAAATCATTTCTGGGCATAGTTCAGGAATTATTGCAGGCCCAGGACCATTCCTAGTAAACACTTGAATGTGGCCATTCTTTTTTGGACAATATTATGGATCCTTAATTTTGACTGATATCTCCTTCTAGTTCATTCAATGAGTCATATTTTATTAGAATACTACACTTCAGTTCCTGGAAAGAAATTTAAATTATAGTTTAATATGAAAAGTGATGGAACATTCCCCACTTTTTGGACAGTTTATTCCTCTAAATCATTTGGGCTGTTTTGAAGTACATAGCTCCAATTTCCAGTCACCGATTGTCATTTTAATTTTCTTTTCAGTACTTCTTTCTTCAGAAGATATTTACACAGTGTAATCAAACATGACTTTTATAACAGATTGTGTTTTTCAGGTCTTTGTCCATAAAGCATTTTCTATAGCTCTGTAATAAATACTGCTGCTCTCTTCTGTATCAATAACCATTTTCAACATCCTTTAAAATAATGATGGCTAATGAGAATCAGAGAATGGTTTGAGTAGGAAGAGACCATCTAGATTCAATCCCCCTGCCATGGGCAGGGACACCTTTCACTATCCCAGGTTGCTCAGAGCTCCATCCAGCCTGGCCTTGAACACTTCCAGGGATGAGGCATCCACAGCTTCTCTGGGCAGCCTGTGCCAGTGCCTCACCACCCTCACAGTGAAGAATTTCTGTCTAATATCTGCTCTAACCCTTGTCCCTTCCCTCTTGTAGGCCCCTTCATTGTACTGGAAGGCTGCCATAAGGTCTGCAGTTGTGCAGATTTCTAGTGCTCTTCATTCCCGACTCTCTCTCCTTCTCGCCATTCCTTTCCGTTGTTTTCCAAGCCATGCCGAACCTCAGCAATGCACTCACTGGAGGCTTTGTTCAGCTACAGGTTCCTGCAGTTCCTCCCAGAGTCACCACTGTCCAGTCTACAGCCTGCCCTGCTGCAGGCAGAGCCTCTGTTCCTTGTGAAACTCCATGCTTAGCTGCAAGTTGTTTGGAAAGGTCCAGGTTATCCCAGAGGGACTCACATCACTCTCTATGAGTGCCTGTCCCTTCAAATAAATGTGACGAGGCAAAACTTTGCTGTCCACAGATCTTACAGTACAGGGAAGTGATACTTACAGCCTTGAGAACAATTTTTTTTCCTTCGTTAATAGTACCCACAAATACAATAAAAATGTCAGACTAACAAGGCCATGAAAAAAATATCTTTCTGTCACAGGAATTCATTGACTTTTATTTCCATTTAAAAAAAATTATTTCATTTTTATTCCATGTTGGGTTGCTATATCTTCATCCCTTTTCCATTTATTTAACATTTATTTGAATACTGTCCATTTTTTTTGTTAATATGGGCTTTTTCTTTAAAAAGCATTATTAAGAGTATGTTTTTTTGATCCATAACTTGTTTCAGAATTCTTAGCAAGCTGTAATATCTTGACATCACAAAAACACTTTAATAACTTAGTGGTTTTAATTTATTTTTTTCTGTTACATCCCTTGGGAATATTAGAATAACCTGTGTGTTTTGCACTCTTTGCCACATCCAAAAGTGAAGATGAATGCTACATCTGCAGGGATCTTGAAACAACAAAATTTGGACTTTGTAATATTTTTTTTTCTATTTCATAGTACCATCATGTATGAGAAACCAAAGAAACAGTTTGAGCAAGCAGTCAGCACTTAATTAATTAATACCCAACCTGAGTTGAATTAGGCAGAGGCAAATTAGAATGGGAGTTGCAACATTAGATCATAATTTACTATATTGTAAATACTAGCACAGGCTAGTTTTAACCTTCCAGAAGTCTAATGTAAAACTCTGGGATGCTTTTACCAACCTGCCCTGCCACTCCTATGGCCAGAAAAATCTTGCAGGAGGAAGATTTGCAAAGAGGACAACCAACTTTGCTTTTTCTTCCTTTCCCTAGAGTCAAAACAGCAGCATAGGGAAACAGGGAAAAGTTGGCAAACCCAATGGAAAGAGGAAGCAGGGACTTCTTAGAGTTAATATACCTTCAGCACTGTTAATCCTCTGTTACACTCTATTGTTTTCTTCTGGACGTCTCGGGAGTCAGAGTGCCTTGTGGGGAGAGTCAGGCCATGACAGCGCAGTCACTGAGGAAGCTGCTCCAAGGTGGCTGAGGAGAGGGCTTTGCCTGCAGACATGTGAGTTCAGGACAGAAGTCTTGAGGCTTCAGATACTGTCCCACTGCCTCTTCCTTTCCCTGACCCCACAGCATGGGTGTGGAGAAGGTGCTTCCCACTGGTAGGCACAGTGGAACAGCGGAGCTGAAACTATTCTTTGTCCTCTTCAAGACAAACAAATGGCTGCATCCCTCTGTTTACATGGCAGATATAAACTGCAATCTTCTATGGTTTGAATTTAAACCAAAATTATTATATGCTTGGTTTCAAGAGGTCAGGGAGCTCTCTAAAATCCAAGCCCAGGCCCCTAAAATCAGTAGTGATGTTTGAAAAACCCACATAGCTGGAATATGTTGCCCATAGTGGCACTGAGCAGCAATTTATAAGACATTACCTGCAGTCTAGCTGGAGAAGATAAATTCAGGTTAATCAGAAACCGAAATGCTTCCTTACAGGGATAACTCAGACAAACTGCAGGCATCAATGGAAACTACAGGAGTACAATAACTGTGTAATGGTGATCCCCCTCATTGTCAGCCTTGCCTATGCATGGGATGGGAAAGGAGACCTTTCATTAACTGTACAGGAGGCTGGCACTACAGCAGATCCATATCACACCGTGTCACATAGAATGCAATTTGTCAGTTCCTGTGCGGTGAATTGCGATGATATCTGTTTAAGAACACGTTTGCAGGCAGTCAGCTGGCAAGTGCATTGTACCCTGGCCCATCTGTTACCACAGTAATTGGGTCATCCACTTCAGAAGAAGCTGTTTTGCCCGTGTAGTGACAGAAGCAATGACCTCATACAAAGAAAGCCTGCACTGGACCAAGGATTCTAACAATGGGAGAGAGGAAAGAAAGTATTCCTATGGAACCAGCTGGAAACAGCAGAGCCCCCTTAGGCACGTGTTCACACTGAGCCTCTGGAGTAGGTCTAATTGCACCTCACAAATTATGCTGAAGGAAAGCACAGAAAAACGTTCTGAGAGTTATCATTACCAAGGGGATTGCACCCTGCCAAAGAGAAGGTTGCCAGGACTAGCTGTCTTCTTGCCCAGCACCACAGATCATCAACCTCAGCACCCTTCCATTAACACCTGATGCTGTCCATGTGAAAAAATGGTACTGGGAAGACACTGGAAGGTATCTTTAATTTGTAGGTTGGCATTCTTGTTTTGGAATATCCTATTTAATAAGAGTTAATAACAGAGTTGGTTTCTGATTTAAAGATAATCAGGATTGTGGTTACAAATTTATAACATCTATTTTACCTGTTCACAACAGGAGAATCAGTCCTTCTTCTACATTAAGTATTAATTTTTCACCTCTCTGTCTGTCTCTCAGGGCAATTATCCGTTAAAACATCTTCAATAGGACTATAACTCTTTTCTATCCCTAGGAATTTTTAAAAGCTAGAGAGTCTGCCTGTCTTAAAGTTAGACTCTGCTCTGAACAAGAAATACTTGTTACAAAAAGCTGATTTTACCACATCAGATGGATTCCCACCCGCCACAGTCTTTAACCCCTAAACCCTTTAATTTTCTGAGACAAGCTCCATTACCATGTATGCAGAATGAGTTTGAGAGTTCAGGTGTCCATGATGCCTTGGCCACTTCCATAGTATAAAGTCGTGTAAAAGGTTTTTGTAGTGAAACTTAACAGTTTCTCACTAATGCAGACATAGGGAAAACATGCAAAGAAAACTGAAAAATTAACCAAAACTTCTCTTGAAATATAAGGGAAGAAACTTATGCCTGTAGTTTCTGGTGCTTAATCTCTACATATAGTACATATTTTCCAAATTAAGTCCAAAGCTGATTTAGCGTAAAGAAAGCTACAGAAGGAAGACAAAAGGAAAGATGAATAATTCTAAAATGAAGCTCGTTCAGACTTCATGACTATCAGGGTCACTTCTGGCCTTATAGCCAGTAAGTCTCTACCAGCACTATGTGAGGAGTGAAGCTTTTAGCTACATTAGCTATTTCCATCACTTATTTCACATATTTTAAATCCCACAAAGTATTTGAGTCATCACTTGAACAAGACAACAGTTACTGAAAATCAGTAATGTTTGACTCAATCTAGAAGAGTGCATCACTGCCAATCTACCCATCTCTTAGATGAGCTGTAAAATATGCAGTGAAAAACATTCAGCAAAGACAAGCTCATCACATTTCTGCCAGCTTAGGTAAAAGGCTTCTTCCTAGTGGTAAGGGAATGACTTTTGAAAGAGGAGCAAAATAGCAGGACTGAGGTAGAGAGGGAAATACTCAAACATCTTTCCAATAGATGAATCTTGTTATATATATAACATATGTATACATCATATACATATATAACATTTAGATCCTCATTTGAAGGATCTTTGTGTACATCTGTTGCACCATTCTGAATGCACTTGGAGGCCCAGTTTTCTAGGCATGATCTTAGCCTTGTGGGAAATGCATGCTCTGCTATGAGATTGGTCTAGCTGGACCACTAATAAAGCTAAACTGTTATTTGGATGCCCAGCTTTATAGCAGGACAGATGATTACATTTTATTTTATTGGACTGCTAAGAATTTGTTAACTTAATATTGTAGGCATGGTGCTCTCTCTGAGCAACTGCTAAAGCAGACAGTGGCCAACTTAATCTAAATTGTTCTCCTTAACTACACCTCCTTTTTTAAATAGAAGAAGGCTCACACTTATGAGACAGCCAGAAGGTGTGCCAACACCTATGATAACTTTGTAAGATGTCTGCTGACAGATGTGCTTGACATGAGACTTTGAATGTTAACGTCTCAGTTTCTCTTTCTTAGAAGTAGCCACAATTTTTCTTTGATTATCCTGATATAAGGCAGTGACAAGGACTGATCCATCCAGGAGGGCCTAGTAAGTGTTTGCCTTTAAAACAAACATCATCAATGTTTTACAGATCGATCAGCAGGGGTCGTGTCTTTGCCAGTGATGAAAATACACCTAAAAATCTCCTTGTTAATTGGATCATGTTCTTTCTGGTATGAGTTTACTGGGTGTTGAACCCAGACCTTTTCCCCTCACATATAAATATTATAATGATAATCCCAGTGGTAATATGTTTATTATGTTATTATCACGGTGCCAAGCAGCTGCATTCATGGAGGAAGACCCTGTTTTGCTGGATGTTACACAAGCTCAGAATAAAGCGGGCGGCTCTGGCTGAAGGGGCTAATGATCTAAGTAGGAGGCAGGACTCAAAGCTGGATATAGACCAGCTGGCATAGAAGGCCAAGGAAACAATAAGACAGCACTAATCAGTGAATATGCTGTGATCTCAGCATAACAAGTCTCTGTTGACAAGCTTTCAGTAGAAAAGCATTTCCCCATTCCCCTTGGAACAATAAGAAAAAAGAAAAGTTTTAAGAAGTAATTAAAAAGAGGATAGTATTTTAATCTTGCATGGTTATTGGGGTCAACTCCTAATTGTAAAATGGCAAGTTTAGAAGAAAACCCAAGAGTGCTCATTTAAAAATCTAACATAAGGGCTAACGCTTGTCTTGGAGTGGATGAATAGACAATGGGAACCTAGAAAATGAAGAATAGCATGAGAAGGAGCAAAACAGAATTTGCAAAAATAAGAGTGACATGCTCTAAGAACTGAATTCGGAAAATACACTTTGCAGTAGCTTTCTGAAAGGACAAGGTCTGATTTGCCAGTGCTGGAGGAAAAAAGTTTCAGTAATCACAACATGAGACAGTGAGAGGGTGCATGAGATTTTAGCTGAGCAGGTGTTAACCAGGTCTCTACAGGTATTCCCTCAAGCAGGGTAATGAAGTACCAACTTAAAGAAGAAAAAGGGAAAAAATGTTAGAAAATTTTTACAGCCCAGAATTTCTTGTAATTACATAATTAATGTATTAGTAATCTAAAATAACATTAATCAGCTTCAAACCATGTTTATCCCTGATTTATTTTTTTCCTTCAGATGTTATTTGAAAAAGTAGTGACTATCCACAGCTAGAACAATAATGCACACAATTAAGCCTCTTCAACCACGTACTGAGGGATAAAGTGTTCAGTTAGCACTAGTATTACTAGATATCTTATTCAGGCTATATATGTTGCTGAGCACTGTTATCTGATAGCATTAGTGGACAAAAAACTTCGTAGATCTTGGCTCTCTTAATCTATGCACCAGTACTAAATGACTCCTGTAATGTAATGGAATCATTTCCATTAGAGTTTTAAGTACAGTTGAAAGGGCTTGTTTGATTATACTAGTTTCTTTTCTCCTTCTATAAAACTGTAGTACTACACCTACAGCTTTAAAAACTATGAAATATATTTCTACTAACTCTAAGTCTTGACTGGTTTCAACACCATTTTTTACCCACCTACTATAATTGCTGCAAAAAGGATTTCTGGGGAAAAAAAAGGAATTTAAACTATTTATCTAACTTTCTGGAAAATTAAATTTATTTTTGTCTGTGCTGTACAAATTCTCCTCTAGATGGTAGCAGAGAACAAAATCTAAGGGACTTCTACTGTGCGACTGTGATGATATTAAATAAAGACCTCCTGCTGGTGAATTATGATTTAGAGAAGCTGAAAAGTCACTCTATAGTAAATTATCTTCATGTTCAGTTTTCATTTGACATAGGTAAGAAGAATTATGCTGGATACACCAATTGTTCCTAGTAAACTGGAGTTTTGAAGGAATTTTATTATCAAAAACCTTAACGCACTATGATTTGCCTTTACAAAACTGTTATGCAAACCGTTCCTTAAAAATACAAATATAGTTATTTCAACAGTCCTAAACATCTTCTGTTTTCTTTATAAAACCTTCTCTTGATTTCCTTAAATGTAGTTGAAGTGAAATCTCCTGCCATATGCAATAGTTACTGGATCCTGAAGTATTTGCATGAACAAAGGTTCATGCAAACTTTTTTTCATATTAGCGATGAGTAACTAATATCGAACTTCAATATTTGCAGTTTCTCATCTTGTACATCAAAAAATACCCTTCCAGGTTCTTAGTTTCAAGCTGTATTACACAGGCTTCTATATCTTAAAATGTTCTGGAATGAAGAGTAGTAGAGCTCACAAAAAGATCCCATGTAAACCACTTTCTTTTCAATTCACTAGTGAATGAAAAAAGAGAATCCTTCTATAGGTGCATGTACCTGCCCTATGACCGCTGGTTTTATTAAAGCCAAGACATCCCTCTAAGCAGCAGGAAGAGAAACTAGGCTGCAAAATTATCTCAAGCCTGGATACAGAAGGCCTCATGTTGGTAGAATGAATCACAAGCTAAAAAGTGTGTGTAAGCCTCTATTCATCATCTTCTGTTGTCTTTAATTTCGCATCAACAGATTCAGATTCTAATTCCCTATTATTTGCAAATATTAAAAATCATTATCCCATGACCTCTGAAGACTCCTTCAGCAGGTAACATTTCTTTTTGATAAGGCTGGGTTCTCCTTCACAGCAGGAGGGGTCAGCAGCAGCAGGGGACCGAAGGGGCTGTGCTGGCTGCCCAGGTGTGCTCCAGCTGCAGCAGGGCGCTCTTTGGACAGCCCATGGCATCCATCCCTCTGTGAGGACAGTGACATCCAGCTCCTGGGCATCCTGCAAGCAAGAGGGACCTGTGACAGAGGGGATCTTCCACAGAGCTGCCAGCAGAATAGCCCTTCATGGGCTGATGGAGATCCTGGACACTGGCGAAGACAAGCTGTGCTGCTGCTGGCTGACCTCAAGGTGAGCCCTACTGATGCTGGAAGAGCTCCTTTCTGGCCTGGATTCTCCAAAGGCTTACTGGGAGCCCTTGAAGGACTTCCTGCAGAGCATTCCTAGCAGATCTTCTCATGACAGAGCTCTACAAGGAGTGCATGGGAGCCATGCAGAGGAGCAGCAAGCAGGCACAGCTGGAGGAACTGAAAGCATAAGCATGGATTGCAGCCTGCTGGATGAGCAGGCACTGGGAGGGGACAGGCATCTGCCTGCCAAGGGACTGAGTCCTTCAAAGCTGGTGTTTCTGGTAGCTCACCTTTGCTGGGGTGGACTTGTGTATTGGGGGGAAATGACTGGACAGCAAGCCTTCCATAGTGTGGGCTTGGCTGGAATCAAGTGCTGGGAAGCAATGCTGGGCTTCCTTCCTTCCTCAAGCACAGGAGCCCTGATGGCTGGCTGGGAGTGCCAGCACAGCTGCTGGCTGCCTCCTGCCCCAGGCCAGCTCTGGAGTTGGACTTGGTGAAGCTTGTGCTGCTGTTCCCTCAGCGTGGCTGAGAAGCCACAGCAGCCAATCTCTTCCTGAGGCAGCTGCTGGCCTTCTCTCAGCACATTGGCCACACCACCTGCAAAATCTCTCCAGAAACACAGCTTTCCAAAGCAGAGTCTTCCACCACAGAAGGTAGGATGGCACTAAAGGGCTCTGTGCAGAGCTTTGTCTCACGAGAGCAGAGGAAATCCCAGCGGAATAAAGCAGAGTGACTGCAGCTCCCTAACCCATGCAGCTCTCCAGTGAACCAAGGGTCACATTCCCAGTGACTGAACACTGTGTTCCCAAGGGAGGCCCTTGAAGAAAGGTCTGATGCAAACCAGCCCGAGGGATCTCCTCTGCAGAGCAGAGACAAGAGTGGGACAGACTCTCTTCCTGCTCCAGGCTGTCCCTCGCCACCTGCAGACTCCAACACTTCTGCTTTAGGCACCCATTACTTTGTCTCTCACCAGCCCAGAGACTAGGGTTAGGCTGACTGGGATGTGCAGGAGAACTAGGGAGCCTGTTAGAAGAAAGAAGGTAAAGGGAGGCAGCTTTGGTTAAATCAAGAGCTGACTGCAGTTGATCCTACCTTTCCCCATCTCATCCCATTGTGGGGTAGAAATTTTTGCAGGCTCCTCAGACGAAAACAGTAAGCCAAGAAAAAGGGAGAGAAGTGACTCATGGGCAGAGGAGAGGGAATGGCGTCCAGCAAGGAAAAAGGACAGAAGAGACTGAAACTAAGCACAAAGGTCCAGAAGAGGAAGGGGCCCAGCTGAGTACCAGGCTCTGCTGACCAATTTTTCTCAGCTCTCAACCCTGATCTAAGTCAGTTCAGCTTGCTGGCCAGGGACAGCCAGGGATGGTGCTACACAGTGTTTGGGAAGACCTCTATGGCAGCTCCCCAGGGGACTCCATTGAGTCCTGTGCCTTGGCACTGGGGCACTGCACATCTCTGCACGTGCATGGACTCCAAAGGACATTATTTCCAGTGGGGATGAGGTGCCAGAGGTAGCCTGTCACCAATGTCAGCACTAGTTCTCTCCTCTGGGCTGTAAAAGATTCCTTGTCAACCATGTTTCCCAGAGAAAGGGGATCCAAGGCATGCCTATTCCTGCCTCTGGAGATTTATCAGTGCCTTCTGGCTCTGCTGTTGCAGGTACCAATCTCCTGTCCCTGGCGGAACCTCTGTGACCCCCGGGCTCTTGCACCTGATATCCACCACTGCTTTTCTCTCTCTCCATTTTACTTTCTCTCTGCCTTATAATTTGTTCCTGTTGCCTCTGGTGCTCTCAGTGGGCACTCTGGAGAAGAGCCTGGGTCCCTCATCTTCATTTCCTCCCAGCACATTTAAAAAGAAATGTATATTTTAGTTTTTAGTTTATGTTTCTAGAGAGATACATATTGATAACACTTCACAGTGACAGAAGAAAGGTTTTCCCTGGGGAAGAGATGCCAGTGAATGGCTGAAAGGGAAGATATCCTCACCACCTTCTGGTGATAGATGGAAAATTCTGCATCAGAGAGGAATTCTCCATCTTCCAAAGCATAGCACAGGTGGCTGCACAAGTGCTTTAAGGACCTGGCTGGTGCTTTTTTACACACCTGGAAGCCTGGAATGTAGCAGCACCACTTTCCTGGAATCCACCAGTGTTGAGGCTGTAAGTTGGGAGTTCTGGAGAGGAATTTAGCCTCAAGCAAACTTTTTCATAACTTATTTTGGAGTATGGAGAAAGTAAATGCTTGAAAAATTATTCTTTTTTCGTCACCTGCTACACATCAGTGCTGGTACAAAAGCTGGGTTCCAGTTCATGAGAGTGAATGTCCAACCAAACTACTCTTAAAGACTTTTGTAAGGCAGTGGTTTATGCGTTGAAATTAATTGACACTAATCAGAGAGTCCACAGTATAAATAGTATGCATAAAATCAAAATCTGTTAACCCTAATCATGAAACTATATGTTCTTGATATACAGAACTGTGAATTGTTTTACAGAGAATTAGTTTTCTTCTGGTTTATTCCAAAGAAGAGATTTTTGAAACCTTTTTAGAATTAAAGAGTGGAAACTCTCAACTAATAAAACATTAATTTTTAATGAAATTTTGTTCCCACTGAGGACAAGGGAAAAGCAGAGATTCATTTATAAAACTGCAAATATTAGTGCTAATTATCATCATAGGTGTAGGTGACAGCAAGAAAAATATGAACATTTAATGGTATTCCTGGTAACCACAGAGGTTAGAGGTTAGTGGAAGTCTGCCTACTACTTCAAGAAGACCCTTCGTTTAAGTCAGATGTTCCCTGCACTGTAATTAATACTAAAAACCTTTCAATGTTTTGGTATCACTTATGGTAGCAAAGACTTGTATTTTCTTTCTTGAATTTTCCAAATCCAGTCCACTTCCTTATGACCCACGGAGCTCCCAGTTGGTTTTAGGCCACTGTTTCCATTTTACTTCAAGGCTTCAAGAATTCTGAGCTTGGTTCAGCAAAGTACCAAAGTGTTCACGTAGCATAAGAAGATAGAGCACCCTTTTCATGAGGTTATTATTAGATTTAGGTATATTTTCTTGTGTAATTATAGCAAATTTCAGCTGCAACCATTAATATTTTCCCATTGCTAACATTCTAAGAAGATTGAACTATTAATATGCACATGATTTATGTGCAGTGTGTGTGAGCACACAGCAAATGCCTTCAGTTTCAGCACTCACACATGCCTATAAGTTGATGGATACAAATGTGCACAGATACAAGGATCTACAGGGAGCAGATGGCTCCACTGTCTGTTGCTGTGTCCACAGCACTACTTTTGATTAAAAATTAGATTGAAGGCTGTCAGCCACCCAAAACAAAACATCCTTGAGTGCATCCCATTCAATCATTCCGATTGCAACTACTAAATAAACACACCCTCCTGGAGATACTTCATTTGGTGTTTACATTTTTTTCCTAATGGTTGTTTTAATGTACATTTGGGATAATCAATCAAAATAGCCCAGCAATCATCCTCTCTCTATATTTTCAAATAATCAGAATACACATACTGTTCTATTCTGCACACAGGTTTGTTTCACTGTACTTGTTATGACACTGAGTAGGGATTATATTTTTCATGTTTTCACCCATTTGTTTCCACAAACCAACTTTATTTTGGCTCTGACATGTCAAGGCACCAAAGCTAGTTAAAATTCAATGAAAACTGCAGTCCTATGGGATTTAAAACTATGCTTTAATGCTTTGCTGAAATTAGGAATCTCTGGAGGGAGACATGTAGAAGTTTGGTAATTTTCCCAGGAATTTCCAGTGAACAGATAAAACTCACATCATTTCCTGAGTATTGCCTTAACAGTATACACATACCAATAAGCCAGGCCTAACCTGAATTGTGACATTAAAAAACTCCCTGAGCAAGTTTAACTGCGCCATTAGTCTCACATTTATAACTATGTATCAGCTAAATTGTCAACATATTTTCTTTCGCAGTTGCAATAGGAAAACTACCCAAAAGAAACATCTTTTTGGAATTTTTCCAAGTTTTAGTTATGGGAGAATACTATCAGCTGCAAAATTGCTAGGTTTGTAAAGTTAGTCACCCAAAAATAGATTTGCTACCAAACAGGCCTTGATATGAAATAGAACACAGGAATAGCTGTATGCTAGTTCTCTTTAAAAGCAAATTACTTAAAAAAATAAAACTAAAACATGAAAATAAGTCTTAAAAAGCTCACAGCTGCATATAAGTTTAATAACATTAGATAAGTTTAACAAAATAATGTATTTATCAAGCCATCAAACACATGGCTTACCATGTGTTTGTAAATTCTGTCTGTAAATTCAGACAGAAAAAATATTAGCAAGACCGCCTGTATGTTTCTTGTTTCTAATTTTAATTCAGAATCATTTGTTACTCATTAACAATTAGTTTCCCTAAAAAAAGGAACCTGATATAAAATTCATGTTGGCAGTGTTGTAGGGTGAATGATAAAATGGTTATATCTCTATTTCCAAACAGTCTAGTTTGCTTTTCTGAAGAAATATAACCTGTCTTTCTTACAAGGAAACAGAGGGGAAACATTTTAAAAGTTAAGTAACATTGTCTTTCAAACCTAAACAAACACTCAAGGGGAATTTACATTCCCATGAAAGGAAATGGTAATATTTGACAGTACTAGAATTAAGTGTAAGCTTTAAAATTACTATAATTGATGTCTGTGAGTCTTTTAAGCATGGAAGACACACAGAAAACAATGATATAATGGGGAAACTATAGTCATTGTACAGAAGTCATACATCACAAATATATTAGTGTTTTCTAAACAAGAAAGTATATTTGCATTTTCAGATACAAGAAGGAGTAAGGTTTCAAACCCGAAGATATGAAATAATCACAGAATCGCAGGAAATACTTCCCCCTGGTTTACTAGCTGTTTAAAAGAAAACAAATAAAGAAGAATAAAGGTTGAATTGGAAGTTAATAAAAAGAAATCTGTCCTGTTGAACACCTTTTGTTTTTGGAAAGGGAGACAAGAAGACCAAGTCAGTGAGATATGAAGTAATTCAGCATATTCAGAGCTTTATTATTGAGCTGTAACAGATTTAACAATGTTGTATGTAGAACACTTTAAAGAGTGATAACATTTAATATTGGTAAATGCAAGCAGGAAAAAGCAAATCTTGATTATACATACACCATTAGGCTGTAAATTACCTACTACCTCTGAGAAAATAGGCTTTGAAGTCACTGGGGATAATATTAGAAATTCTTGGTAAAGGAATGAAGAACAACATACTTCATTGCCGCAAAGCTTCAGTCTCTTCCTTTCAAAGAAAACAGAAAGGGGTGAAAAGGAAGGACAAAGATACCAATAATTTCCATGTAATGAGAGATTAACTAGAGTCCTCAGTGAGGACAAGAGGCAACTCAGGGTATATGAAGTTATGAAAAGCATGGAGGAGGTGATTAAGCCATGATTACTTGTTTATTTCTCAGAGCACAAGAACAAGACAGCCCTCAATGAAATTACAAGGCAGCTGCTTTAAAAAGAAACCAAGGGAAGTACTTTTTCATGCAGCACATAATTAAACAGCAGAACCCAGGGGATACTGTGGCGGTCAAAAAGATAAGTTAATTCAAAATATATTAGAAGTGTAAGATAGGCCTATGATTGGCTATTAAACATGATATTCCAGATGAAATTTCCGTCTTGGAAGTCCTGATGGCTACAGTACAAGGTAAAAGGATTGCTCTGTTCCTTTGCTGCCAGCTTTGCTCTAGTTCCCTTCACCAGGCTTCGTGTGCTAACCCACTTTAGAGTTCCATCTCCTTCCTTCTTATGCTCTTGTGCCTGACTTTTTCCATCTGTCTTTCCCTCCTTCCAGCTGTTTTCCGGATCAGCTGTTTTCACCACCGCACAAAGCCCAGATGGCTGAGCACTGAATACAGAGAGACATGCAGTTCCTGTGCCTGGAGCCGTGTGATATCCCAATCCTGCTCCTGTAGTGGCAGAAATAGGTGGAGTCTAGTCACACAGAGGAAGTATGAAGGGGAGAAGAATGCTTATGGTCTTCAGAAATATTATGTTCTGACCCCTGAGTATCCACATGGATTATGTGTGGCTTTCCCCGCAGAACTCTGGCAGTTGATGACTCTTGGGCAGTTTCACAAACACAGTGAAAGGCATTTCCTTGATTCCAAAAAAACGACCATGTCTAAACTTGAAGTCACCCTCCCAGAGGTACCAGATTTCCACAGTGAAAAAAGCTTTGATATTATCTGTACTGTGTGTGTGTCATAAATCACTTTTATTCTGTTCCCAAAAGCAGATCAATGTTTTTAGCCAAAGCTCAACAAGAAGCCTACTTGTGGCAGACACAGCCCATGGAAAGTTCCATCTGGACAGTTTCAGGCTGGCAAATATTAAACTGGAAAGAGCAATTTATAATGGAAAACGTTAAGAAGTCTCATGCATGGCTATCCAGTTCTTCCAAACTTCTTTCTCCACTTAAAGTACATATGTGCATGTATGTATGGGTATATTTTCACATACATGCAAACTGGCACCACTGAAACTATACTAAGAGAATGTTGTTTCTGTAAATCTCCTTCCCCAGTGAACAGCCTTTGCCTGGGTTTTCCAGCACAGCACTCTCTTGCTCAGCATAAGCAGGGCATTTGAACGTGGCACAATACCATTTTAAGCCACTATTACAGTTTCATCTACCACAGTTGGCAATTACTTGAAGAAAAGAAAACGACCGGCCTATTGAAGAGTGTGTAACCGAGCCCGCAAGGACCCTTTGGGATATTCCAGGTTCCGAGCATGCCAGCAGCTGTGACTGAACAGAAAGCTCACAGCGCTGAGCTCTCCTTGCAACACAATACCACATTGTCCGGGGCAAGCTAAGAACACTCCTTCTGCAGATAAGATGAGCTTGGCAGAAGTACCTTTTAATGGCCATATTTCACTCGCAAGATAAACATATTCCTTAAAGCTTACTACTCATTTTTCCATTTTTTTCCCCCGTGAAGAGTCTCTGTAGAAATAAGTAAGTAAATAAATACTTCTTCCTGGGACTGTTTTGGCTGTGACACCCCAGCTCTCCCTTGCTTGGGGCAGCTGCGAGCGGGCACCGTGGCTCTGCGGGTGTGGGACAAGTGCGTGCTTTCCGTAGGAACCTGGAGCCGGGAGACTCCGCTGCGGCTACGGCTGTCCGTGCGCGCCGGGCCGAGCCGAACTGAACCGAACTGAACAGAACCGGGTAAGGCCGGGCCGAACTGAGCCGGGCCGGGCCGGGCCGGGCCGGGTCGAGCCGAGCCGAGCCGAGCCGAGCCGAGCCGAGCCCGCGGGGCCACTGCGCCCCGGGGATGTGGCCCCGGGGATGGCGAAGGCTCCCCGCTGCCCGCCCCCGGAGCCCGTCCCGCCCCGCCCCGGCCGTAGCGGCGGCCCCGCCCCGCAGAGGGCCCCGGGGCGGGCGCGGCGCGGAGCGGGCGCGGCGGCGGCGGCGGCGGGAGCGGGAGGTGCGCGCAGGTGGCGGCGGGGCCGTGCGGCGGCGGCGGGAGGGGGGGATGCGGCATGGCCGAGCCGCCCGGAGCTCCGCACCGCACCACCGGCTCCACCCTGCTGCACCCGCTGAGCGCGCTGCTGGGCATCCCGCTGGACCAGGTGAGGCTGCGAGCCGCGCCCGGAGCGGCGGGCCCGGGCGGCATCCTCAGCGCCGGTCCCTGGCGGCAGCGATGTCGCGCCGTGCCTGCCCAAGGGCCTCGGGAGCAGCGCGGAGAGCTCCGCGGTAGGAGCGGGTTTGGGCGGGGGACGGGCTGCTGTCGCCGGCCAAGCGTTTCGTTTTTCCCGGCAACGCCTGGCGGTTTTCCTGCTCTCGCAAGAAGTCGCTGCTGGATGCTGCTGGATGCTGTCAGTCACGGTGCTGGGCTGACTGCGGCAGAGTTTGGAATGCTTCAGGAGCTCGGGTGCTGGTCCACCTCTGGGAACTGCTTGGGGAGATGCGGGGTGCCCTGTAGGGGATTCTTACGTCCAGGCACTGCTTTCGTGGTTAAGGGACTGTAGAAGGGAAGCTCAGAAGTCACTTCCAGCCTAGTCCAAGTGCTGATGGAATTGCGAAGTGCATATATGGAGATAGGCAGAACACACAGACACACACACAAGTGGTCTTCTGGGAGGGCAAGTTTGCATTAAATCCTTAACAGCATCATAGATTTTTGGCTGTTGTGGTGTTTTCTAATTGTTTATAGTCTCCTAGTTAACTTTATCCCTAACAGGCAGAAAAACGTTGCTCTCCCCCGCCCCTTGCCTTTTATTGTCTCTCAAGCCTGCATGCACCTGCTGCCTTCCTGCATTCTTTCAGCGACAAGGAAGTCTGGAAGTTTGTGCTGAGCAGAAAAAGACTCTACTAAGCTGGGAAGTTGAGCTCTGCTCTAAGAAACCAGGGCAGCAGAGGTGTGCTTGGTAAAAAATCAACAGAACATTTAGATTTATTTGCTTTCTTCTGTTTGCAGAGTGAGTGGTGCTATGTGTCATTTTTTACTACTGTTTGTTTTTAAAGCTGAGTAAGGAATATGTCATTTCGTAGATTAAACTTCTTCATCTAACTATGCCAGTTTTCCCGTTTTTTGACAGAAAACAGGTTTTGATGCAAGAAGAGAGATCTGTTGCTCAACACTAAAACAGTCAAACAATAAAGGCCTATAATTAACTGTGAGCTATTAGTTTAGGAGAAGGCATGTGAATAGTGATAGCTTCTTTTTTGAGGTATTCCATGCAATGACTGATGAATATAGGAACACCGAAGAAACCAGGAATAGCAAACATTTACTGTTCCAGCTTGTTTGTGGTGCCACAGCGTTAGGCTGACTCAGTTCCCAAACAATGAAGGCTTGACAGACTGCAGTTTTTCTTTCTAAGCTTTCAAAATCTTGCCCTTCCATTCAGCTGAGGTGATACAAAGATGGTGTTGTCTGTGGAGAAGATTCTCCTCGTGCTCTTCTGGGCCTGAGGACACTCCACTGCATCTGGTTACGTGCTGTGCTTGTCCCTGGCCTCTGGTCTCATGGGTGCTGGGCACTTCTGCATTTGGTGATTTGTGTCTCGAGCACACAGCAGTAAGCAGTAAGCTCTGGGGTCAGCAGTGTGGCTGGGCTGTGCAAGAGTGTGTGCAGGCATAGGTGCTGTCCCTGTCCATGACCCTGATGGCTCCCGTGGCACGGGAAAGTTGATGGGCCAGGAGGAACAAACCCCCTTGCTGGGGTTTGTCACAGAACTGCAGCTTTCCTCACCTGAAAATCCCCCTATTTAATTGTCCCTGTGAGACTATGCCATCAATACTTTTAAAAATTTTCTACCACTCCTCTTGCCCCATTGCAGTGTGCTGCACCATGCCAAGCATCAGGGATTTCTGCTGTGCTGGAATAGGATGTACCCAGATTGTGGGTATGTGTGGAAGCACTGTGCCACCACTGTTCCCTCAAATCACGTGAGTCTCAACTCTGACCTGCAGTGCTCAGAAGCAAAGTAAAAACTTTTTCACACATTTCTTCTGCCAGGTAGATTGCTTACCTTCCTCATAAGAATGAGAGAGTGTTTTGCTGAAGCGGGGAGAAGCTCAGTCACTTGCTCGTCTGCACAGAATGGAGCTCTGTATATGAAAGACAAGTTGCCAGATCTGAATCTCATGTGGAGCGGGGACTGGTTTTACATGAGGTCCTTACTGCAGTGCTGAGAGGCTCTCTATGCCTTCTGCTCTGTGCCCAGGCTGCAGCAGGGGAGATATCTCTGCTTTGCCCCTCTGTGTCCACATCACTGTGCTCAGCCTGTTGGATGGTGACAGCCCCAATCTCCCTCTGGTCCATGCAGCTGGCAGGTCCCTCTGGCTGGCCCTGTACCTTCAAAAATGCCAGGGAGTGCCTGGAGAGTAAGAGGCAAAGGTGGAGTTTAGACCCTCCAGGTCACTGTGGTATGTGAAAGCCATAGGTGTCTGTGTTAAATGCACAGAGGACTTGTCCCTTCTTTTATAGAGATGGTTTTCCACGAGAACTGTGCTATGAGAGAGATTTCACTCGGTGTAAAAGACCAGAAAAAAAGTTGAGCTGAAGGTCTGAGAAATGAAGGTTGTAATTGTTACCCTTTCATGGCCGGGGCAGAAAAGCTGTGGTAATGGTACTTGGAAAATGTTTTGTCATCTCAGAAGCAGCTGTTGTATCACTCACTGTGGGAAGCCTGGATGATTATGAAAATGTCGTTTTTTACATTGGTGGTTTTCTAAAGTAAAAAATTGCAGCTTGGGTTTAAAAGCAGCCCAGAATTACAGAGGATGGAGTTCCCATCTGCACTGCATACCTGGCAGACCGCTCACATTTTGTTTAGGAGCAGTGCAGTGCACTGCATGAGGACACAGTGGTGTTTTCTGCTTTAGATGCTAAAACAATCCTGCTGTGTCAGCATGTATCTGCATGTCTCTTCAATGGATGATTGATCTTTGGATTTAGCATTGAAATACTATTTTTTAAGAAGTGCTATATGAGGTAACAAGATTAATGATCTTGAAAGAGGATGAAAAGACTCTCTGTTCAATTAATTCTCATATCTCAGGGAAGCAGACTTTGAAGTTTAGCTGACTTGTGTTCTAAAAATATCTGTCTAGGTCAATGACATACCTTCAGCAGCATTTGCAAAAGAATTTTGGGGTGTTTTTTATTTCCATATCATGTATTCCCCAAATCATTGATGCTGGAATGTCATCACTCCATAAACATAAGTTTACTTATACAGTCACTTTTGGAAATTATACACTTTTTTTTTTCTTATTTATGCCCAAAATCACCAGTTATGGTAGAGGATATAGTCCTCTACCATAGATCAATGAGATTTGGCAAGTTAAACATTAATCTTTTAATAGTGTAATTAATGTAAACAAAGCATATACGTGTACAAATTCTGTGAAGAAATAAATATACTCTTTCAAGCTATATTAAAAGTAAAACCAATGTCATTGTTTATTCATATGCAGTTTTACCATGCCTTCCTAAGCTCTAGGCATCTCTAGAAGTAACTCAGGCTCAGAGGGTTAAGACACATGATTAAAAAGTTTCACTTCTCAAGGTTATTTTGTAGTACCCTAGATATGCCAGGTTACCTTTTGCTTTAGAAGTAGCAACTGTAGTCCAAATGGTCAACTGCTGTACGAAAACCCTTACATTTGAACAGGCCTTATTACCCTGATCTATTGTCTGACAGTACCAAGGTTGTTAACTTTGAGGGAAAGAAGTTCGGAGGAAATTCCCTCAAAAAACTGTACGAGCATCTTCTCATGTTTATATCAGAGGGCTTTTAATTTCAGTGTTTTCATTGATGAGGCCAACCATGTTTCCCCAAAGAGGGAAAAAAAAGTTCACTTGAACTTAATTTTGGCTTGTCTGCTGGTGGGAATGAAAAACTTTTCATTTTAATTCTATCATTGTAGGTCATCTGCATATTTGTATTTTGGCAGCAGTTTAAATAAAAGACTAACCATGTAGGGATTCCGGGACATGCCTCTGAATCTTGGGATAGTTGGAATATTAAAGCTATCTTTCCACCATTCCTTAAGTTTGAATAACTCTCTGTACAAAGCATGCTAGTGAACTGGTTTAAAAAGGAGAAACAAGAAAAAAGTATATGTATCTTCTTTAACTTTTACAAAAATCAACATGTATTCTGATCCCAAAATCAGAGGTTGTTTTGTTAACTTTTCTTTCTTAACATTGTAATTTTTTTTTTCTGTCTGACTTCAGTTTTACTTCTCTGCTTTCTGATTTAACTAGTCAGAAGATCTGTTAGTTCCAAGCCTCTTTGCATGACTTTTCTCATTCACTTTTCGGGCAGTGTAAAGTCAAATAAAAAACTAGCTTTCTAGGAACTTAACAGACTTTAGTCTGTGAACTTTGAGGATCCTTTAATGGTTGTCAATAGAGATATTAGAAAATGTAATGATGAGGAAAGAAAGGTAATTTGTTACAGACCAAAGCGAGATAACTGAAGATGGAAACTCATTAAAGATTTAAGTGGGGTTAGTATCAGGTTTTTAACTGAAAAAAGCTGCTCTGAAGCGCTGGCAACAATCGTCATGGTTGGTATGAACTATGCTACATTTCAATTTCCTAATGATGTTATTTTACAACTGAAAATTCTGCATTTCCATTTTGAATTGCAGCAGTATTTGTTACATTAAATGCCTCCCTACCTAACACACTCAACTGCAAAAAAAATAAAGCCATGTAAATTTTAGTTATTTGAGAAGCAATAAGAAAAAATGAAATTTGAATTCAACACATTTATAGAGAAATATTACTTACATTGCCAAAACCAACTTTAATTTTGATAATTTCTGACTTTTGAGTACCTAGATTTTGTAAAACTGTTTTCCTCAAAAGAAACCATTAGCTTTTTATTATAATGACATGAAGGACAGGGCATGATGTAAAGAATAGAGGAAGAATCTTGCTGACCCTCCTTTGGGTCCCCAGTTAAATAGGTGCTTGTGAACAGGGCAGTAAATGTGAAGATTTACTTGTAAATCTTCACATTTGCAATAAATCCAGTCTCTAACTTGTTTCAGTCACTTGTGAATAGTCCAGGATTCTATATCCTCCTGGGACAGTCCTGGGAGAGAGGTATGGGACTTTCTTCCAAATATTAAGGTGGTCTCCAAGGCATTTTTTTCTGTTCAGGTCAGCTATCACTAACAATTACAATAAATACACGTTCTCCTCTGCTTTGGAAACATGTGCTACCTTTTCCAACGTGTTCTCACTGTGTTTGGCACAGTAGTCTTGAACCTTATGGCCGATGTCTTGATACTACGAGTGTAAATATTTCCACATCCCTCATGCCTTGAAAACAAAGCCTGTCCTATTAAGTTTTTTATTTGGCAAGGGACAAAAGTGCAACTGGAATCAGCTGCTTACAATTTTCCCCCTTTTAAGCACTTTCCTTCTCATCTGTGTTAAACAAGATCTGGAAAAATAAACGCTGAAGAGCTGCATAAAGTTCCCTGAAACCTTCTCTGCACATTAATCACGCCAGCACTAATTTTGTGGTGATCTATTTTGAGAAAATCTAAAGTAGTGATGAAGACTCTTGGGCTCCAGCCTAGGGGTCTAGGCACTGAGCACAGAGCTGGCTCTGTGTTTTCGGGGGAGCCACTGATGCTTAGGGATTTGCTGTGCTTTTGCCAGCCTGGCACGGTGTTTAACACTCTGGCTGCTCCTTGGCTCCTGCTACGGCTCACAAGGATGGACAGCACTGCAGGCAGGCTTGCCAAACTGCAAAGTGCTGCTGCTAGTCCCTGGGCTTGGCATTACCATAGGAACCCAATCTTTTGTACTTGGCCAAAGTCAGGTAACAAGTAACATGATTTTTATAACATGGCAATGGGCCACGTTTTACTTTGGAGTGAAAAAAATCCCTCTCTATGTGACTTAGTAGTCGCAGATAACCTTGAGGGTACCAAACCTCATCTCCTGAGTGCTTGGATAGTCTAGTGAAGGTCGCTAAGGAGATTTTCCAGAAACTCAGGCCTGCTCTTGAAAGTACAGCCAGATGCAAAAATTTCTACAGTTAGTTTACTAATAGTGGTGAGAGTGTTTATGTTAATATGTAGTTTCTGTGCTTTGGGAAGGGATCCCTTGACTGTCCCTGTTTGGCACACTTTGGACACAAAGTGGCCCTGGAGCATCTACCCAGTGATCCTTTCTGAGAATGTGAAGCCAAAGGGTGCTTGTTCCCCAGCTTTTGAGGGGTACACAGCACTGGAGTCCATCTCCTCTGAATTGAGACCCTACAGACAATGAGTCACAGGAATGAGCACCTGGCCTTCAGCTGCTTTGCTCTTCAGACCCATTTTTGCTCCAGCTCAGCACTCGCTAAGATGGACATAGTGGAATTCTCTGACCTTTATCTGGTGGTTTCTTTAGAGCACAGCACTGGTCAGGCTTGTTGGGTCACTTCTGAATAGGTGGAATCCAGCCCGTTGTGCACAGGGCTCAGCCAGGTCAGCCAGGGCTGCCTCTGCCAGCAGAGAGAACAGCCCATGGAGAAAAACAGCGAAGGGAAACCCTTTGGGTGGTCCTTTCCCAGAGCGAGATTGCATCAGTCTCCCTTCTTGTGACCTTGATTGGAAATGTTCCTTTTCACCAGTCCTTTTTTCCCCCCATCTTAAAACATTTTAAACAACTTCTGCAAAATCACAGGTGAGCACAGACACAAAACCAAAAGCATGCATTCTGACATAAATGTTTTTGTATGAGGTTTTATGGATGGAGTCTCCTTGCAGTATGTTGCATCCTTAATGGAGTTGAGTGGAAATATTTTTTCTCTTGTGTTTTGGGCTTCCCTCATGATAAGAAAATTTCAGGCTTTAAAAAACCCCAATCTTAATAATGTGAGGGGAAAAAAAATCCTTGTAAACATATTTTTGAATAAAATATGTTGAAACATTCACAAATTTCCAAAGAATTTGTTCTGTCATTCCTCTAAGTGTTAGTAAAATACCCAAATAGAAGGCAATTTTAAAAACCAAAATCCAAAGTATTAAGTAGACAGCTTTTCCAGCCAGAATTTTTTTTATTTTATTCTTCAACAGGAAATGGTACTCAATGTTCTGAAAACTTCTAAGAAAGTTAATCAATCAGTCTGTAGCATGAGTGTTACCATGCTATATGGTCTGAGGCCAAACAAATACTAAGCATCAGAACAATTCTTCATTTCCCTTTTTCTGGTTGCTTTTTCCTTGTGAGATTTAAGCACTCTCAACATTTACCTGGTGTTTACCTGGTGAGAGGCTGACTGGATAATGGGAATTTTGCCTGTGTCCTCATGTCACACTCTGCAGTGTAGTGGGTGGGAAGGAGTCTCAAAGCATGTGAGCTGCCTACCTAGATGACTTAAGCAAAAAGCAAATAGACCTGAGTGTGTGTGTCTGGCTGCTAAATCCCAGACAAAGACCTGGCAACCACCCTATGGAATAGCAAGTTAAAAATTGTTGATCAGTGAGAGATTATATTCTGTGGTCTTCAAGTTCAGTGAGTGTGTCAGGCTGGGGACATCTGGGATGGAAAAGGGAGGCGAGAAAATTCTCTCTTAAATAATTTATTTGGATTACGTGCAGAATACTAGAAAAACTAAATAACAATTTTAGGCCAAGAAACAGACTTCAAATGCTGACTGTCATGAACTGGGTGAGTGTTTGCTGCTTCCATAGGCCCTGATCTTGTGACAAAGCTCTAATTGGACTAGAACAATTTTTTTGTGGTTTCTTGTTCAAGTGCAATTTGGCCCTGGTATGCAGATAGGGCAGGAATGTGGAAGGCAAAATGACAAGGCAAAACCTAAAACATTTGAGGACCCCCCGCTCTCAACATTTCTTGAATAATTCCTGTACTTGTTTTCATGCTCATGTATTGGTTTTAAGTAAAACTTTTTCTTTTTAAAGGACCACTAAGTAGAAAAGTTTTGAATTTTAACTCTTACATCTGGCTTAAATGACATTATAAACTGGTGAAAGTAGTTTTTTTTCCTGTTACCAGTGCGAGGTAGCATTAAAGAGAGTACAGTATTGACTGTTTATCTCATGTTTGCACACATGGAGGGCAGGTTCAAATCCCTGACTCCTATGGTTTGCATTAAGTATTTATATCAGCAAATTCCAGCTGATAGATCAATAATTTTTCTGTTCTAGAGAAAGTTTTATAACTACTCTGTTCACTCACAAGTGGAGTTTAAGTAGTCTGACATTTACACTTCTTATGTGTCAGGGTTTCTCAGGACATTTTGCCAACTATGCTGTATTGAACGTGAAAACCATGTAGACAAATGGAGACAGTGCCTGAGAAGTTAAAGTTCGTTTTTTAAAAATAAAATTCAGTTTTTGATGGCAGCATTAGGCATCCAGTTGTAGGCAGTGTTAGGACTCACAGCTGTCTATGCCTTGGTGTGTATATTTGTGTTCATGGTAATTCTCTAGAGGCAAACAATTGTGACCTGTAGTTGCCACAGCAACAATAACACTGCACTCAGAATATGGGTGGGTTTTCCCTACTTTGTACAAGTGTGTTGAAAGTGTAGGCATGTTGCTGTGAGACACTGTGAAATATGACAGACTCTTGAGAGAGAAAACACTTGTTTGTTTTTTGTTCAGAGAATATAATTTTAATTTTGTGTTGCCTTTATTGCCACTTCTCTGATAGGGTGTAATTTCCCAATTTGTAAACCTAACATTGCAGAGAGGAAAATGGGCTCAGCAGTTTGGAAAAAGAAAGTTTCAGAGGTGTTCTGCTGATGCTAATCAGTAAATAAAGTGAGGATTAGAACAAAGAATGGTCAGGCCAGAGTGACATAACTGTGTTTCTGTTCCATCGTGGCTGGTTTTGTCAATGAAAAGATGGCTACAGCTGTTCTTTGCCATGAACCAGAATGAAAATTTAAGCTAGATAAAAGAGAAAAAAATACAGGGTAAGTTTATTTTCATAAACCTGCTAAAGCTACGTGAAAGAACGGAGAGGTTTTCTTTAGAAATGTGACTTTGAAGAGGGATCATGGTGAAAGTGTGTGTGAGCAGCATGAAATAAATTGATCTAGGCCTTAGAGTGATAGGATGTGTTGAAAGATGATTTATCTTCAGCCCTTATGCCAGGGAACCTTCCACTAGGCCACTTTACTCAAAGCCCCACGTGGCCTGGAACGCCTCCAGGGACGGGGAGTTCACAACTTTTCTGGACAAGCAAAGAAGGGACTTATTCCCTTCTGTATCTCAGGGTTTCTTCACATTCAGAGAAACATGTGATAGGCTGCAGATTCAACAGTGATTAAAGTTAAGGTGTTTTTAATGTAGTCCAGACCTGGCTGTGAAACCCTTTCAATGGGAGGCTGAACTTGGTCAGAGCCAGAGTGGACTTGGATGTTTATATGAAAGACATGAGTTTCTAGGGTAAGCGTAGCTTAAAAGATAAAACTTTTGGAAGCACCTGTTCTTTTTCTGGCTCCTTTCAGGGCTTGTTCCCTCTGCAGGCACTGGTTTCTGTCAGCCCTGCCTCTGGTGTTGCTGATGCCTTCAGGATCCCAGATCACTGCTGACAGCCCAAAGCATGGCTACTTCCACTATGGGTGAGTGGCCCTGCTAGAGTCATCATCCCCTCCCAGACCTTGACTTCATGCTCCATTTATTACTTGAATGTTTTCACATGGTGATAATATAGCAGGAAGCACCAGATCTCTGCAGGGAAGATGAGCCAACGCCCAGGAGAGGTCATTTCTCCAACATCCCACTTTCAGGCAGCCCCAGCTGCAGCTGTCCTTCTGTTTATTAGTCTATGTAACAAGTAGCTGGGTCCTTATATGGTTTGCAGTTAGGTTATCCTCTTTCTTTTCTGTTCTGACTTTTAACTGCTGGGGGAATTTTGTCCATATGCTGAGCACTTTCCCTCTGTTCAGTTCACGCTGCTTATCTTTAATGCTGTATTTGATAGTTTCGTGATCTGCATATATTCTTTGAATAGATAATGCCAGCAGGTGTCTGGTGTAGTCTGACTTCATCCTTGGGTAGGATTCTGGCATCCTGATCTGTAGTCTGTTTTCTATCTGTTTATCAGTCATACATTTTTATGTGCACCATTACCTCAGTTGCCGAGGTGTCTCAGTTAGGCTTCCTGGGTTTTTTATTTTGCTTAGATAGAGTTGAGCTAGGGTTTAAATTATTATCAGGAGAAAACAGATTCTGTATCTGCCTTCTCTCTTTCCTTTTCTTGTGGCATTTGTTTTTTGAGCATAGTCACTAATAAGGATGACACACCTGTCCAGTTTTAGAAGACCCTAAATGGCAAGTGTGCCTGTTTGCTGTTAGTTAGGATCATGTTTTTGCAGTTACTTGGAGAATTTCTCTCTATGAGACAGTAGCCTCATTTATTTGCTGACAGGTGGAACTGATGGCTTGTGCTCTGGAGAAACTTCAGGTGGTCTTTGGGGACCCAGGTCTGTGGTCACCACCAGCTCCCAAGTCTCCTCTCCCTTTTCCCAAATAACCTCCGTGCCACTCATTGCTCGGGTGCCTGCCAGCACCACAGAAACTGAAACACTCCCCAAACCTGAGTCTGCACCCTAGTGCTACAGTAACAGTGGGGAAAACACCATGTGCCTTTTGAGATAGCAAAGTTTGCTAAAAATCAAACCTGAAATGCTTTCTCAAAGTGCCTCTGAGATATCCAGATGTTAGTGGTATAAAACCTTGCTATAGAGAGGTGGAAATACATTCTGTAAGCCAGCTGGGCAGATCATGCAATGTCCTAGTTCTTTCAAAGCATGTTTTTTTAGGTTTTATGTGTTAAGCGCTTGCTTGAAAGGGAAATTATAATTGTTTATGAAACTTAAAGGATTGTTGAATTTTTTTTCCCTGGCTATGTTCAAATTCTTAGGGTATTTTGAGAAGAGTTGACTTGGAGTTTTTGGAATTTTGTTGTTGTACTTTGTTTCTTGGATAATAAGTTGCCTGTCACTGCACAGTAAGAGCATCACTGTAATAATTTTAAAATGTAAGAACATTCTTCTCTTTTTTTCCTAAATGTTGAAGAGGAAGAAGTGAGACTTATTCCTGTTCGCTAAGAAAAGCAAGTTGAGTTTCTGCTATTGCTGACTCATAAACATGGCAAGAATACAAAAATATCATGATTAAGCAAACGTGAGTGAGTTTTTTCCTCCTCATATCACAGTTACCTTTGGAAAATGTCTGTGTTATAAACCAAAGTTCTGCTGTACTCTGTGCAAATAGAACTATAGAGTTCCAGGGGTGGGAGGGGATATGTACAGAAGGCTTTAATGAGGCAAGAAAATTAAATCTTTTTTCCTCAAATATGGTATGGTGCAAATAAAATTAATTTATAGCAAAAGCCAAATATCTCTTATATCTCTTTTTTTTTTTGCTTTGTTTTGTTTACATGTCTTTATTCACCAACTGACGCTTGCTCATGCTGTGTGTTTTCCTGTTAGTTTTTGTTTTGATTTGGTTGCTAAGTTTGAAAACTAGGAAATGTGGTCTTTTTTGGTTTTTGTTATTTATTTGTTTAATTTGAGGGGGCAACCCCTCAAATTCCTTTAGAGCATGACTTTTTTGAAAGGTACTGATGATTTCCAAATATGTTAGTTTAGTGGTGGTTGAGATGCTTGACTTGTGCCAAGTCCTGAGCACTTGTCATCTCCAAGTTAATTTTTTTCAATAGTGCCTGAAGCTGAGTGCCTAAAATTAGACATGCTCCAAAGTTCAGCTTTCAGAGATATTTGCTGTAGATGTGAGGTGCCTGTAACAGGCATAGCTAAACAGCTGGGGTTATGTTCTTGTCTTTTTGCATGGTTCACAATCCAAAATAAATGATCATGAAGCAAGAACGCTGCAAATTCTGAGCAGAAGTAGGGAAGGAGGAAAAAAGCCACAACAAAAGCCACAGGATGTTGTCACTGTACATGTTTTGTTAGTGTCTTCTCTTCCTGCCACGGTTCTGAAGGGATTAAAAATAAGTCTGCAGCCCACATAAATGAAGGTTAGATAAACATGTCATATATTGAAATACACAAATAAATAATTTTCCTTCTAAACTGTAGAACAATAGGAAGGGCCAGTATTTTGTGGTTGTGAAAGTGAGTATCTGAAGCTGGCAGTTAACTGAGGTTTGCTGATTCTACATGGTCACAGTAACAGTAAAGGAATTAAACGAAGATAACTGTGCTTGAATTGAAAGAAAAGAAAAGCAGCACATACACAACTCTTTGGAAATAGGCTAAAAATGAAGAAAATACCTATCTAGAAAATCTACTGGCCAGCAGAATCAAGTGCCTTGGGGGAAATATGTGACTTGGCAAACTGCTGAAAAGATAAAGTTTTCATTGTTTTTGGAAGCAAAAAGTGAGTTTTACTATCTCTTATATTTGCAAATATAATTGTCTAAATATAAATTGATTTTCCCAATTAAATGGTTCTAAGGTTTGCTGCCAAAAAATGTGGTTGTGCATATATTTCCTGTCCTTGTGCTATGCTTCTCTTTTTCCCCATGTGAAAAATCTCTCTGTTGTGCAACTGGTTGAGCTGACTGAAAATTAATTCTAAAGAAAAAAAAATTCTCTGCAGATTCGCTGTGCATTTTCACTGGCGTTTACTGCTGGCTTCTCAAAAGTTTTGTGTGTCCTCTTCTGCCCGTGAAAGGTAGCTGGGAATACTTTCTGTACCTCTTTCACCAAATTCTGTTGACTGCATTGTTGGAGAGGGTATGGTCTCCCGTTATTTTGTGAGGTTGGAGCATAAGACAGCAACATAGATCTTTACCCTTCCATGTTGATGAACCCTAATATTATGTTTTTGTGCTTGTCTGAAAGCATTTGTTCTTCACTCCATTTGCAAGTGCTGTTCCTGTCTATTTCTGAGACACAAAACTGCTCAGGCAAGGAAGAGGACAGGAAGAAGTGAGGTTTGTAGCACCTGCTTGGGGAAGCAGGAAACTGAGTGTGTTTGACTACACCCATTGTGTGGGAGCACTGTTACCCTAGAACTCTTCCACACATATGTAGTGGTAGATATGCTAGTTTGCTTTTCTCCTGACTGGCACCTTTTTTTCTGGTTGGTTGGTTTTAGGTTTGTGTTTTGTTTTGTTTCATCCCAGTTCTGTTTCGGGCACTTGACATTAGAGTAGAATGCCAGCTTCTGGAATGCATTACCTTTTCATGGTGTCCTTAAGTGTTAAACCAAAAATTGAAGCATGAGAAACTAAGGGGCATTTTTGAAAACTTCGTTTCTTACAACTAAATGAAGTCCATCTTCATAATCCAGGGATTTCTTTTCTTCTGGTAAAGTTAGTGTGTGTAGTGTAAATACTGTTTATAAGTCTGCACTGTACATTTCTGCATCTACACTTACTCGTCTAGAATGCTTTTACAGAAGAAGTACCTGTTTTAGAGTTATGCTTTAGGATTTGGTGAATTTCAACCTAGAATTGCCTTTTTTCCCCATTGAAATGAAAATAAATTTAGATGGAGTAGCTCTCATATCAAGATGAGTGTTAGGGCAGATAAAATCTATCCTTTTCTCTAGCAAAGTCTGTGCATAAACTTTTTAACCACCTCCTAATACTCTAATTTTTACAGTGCCCTTGTTTTAAGTTACTATGAACATGACTGAGCATTTAAATACAGGATGTTCCAGATTTTCTGTGTTTAAGTGCCTAATAAAGTGTTACATAATACCCCTGCGATGTCTGAAAAGTTCAGTCTTTGATCAAGCCATTAATTCCAAGGATAATGTGCTTAAATTTAGCACAGTGCTGACAGTTTCTACAGTGGGGAAAAAAACCCCAACTTTCTTTTGGCTTAGAATAACCTGTCAAGTTGGCACTTTTTTCCCCTTACTGATATTTGTTTCTTTCTGTTGTGTGCAGTTACTGGGATATTGCTGGGATATCACTGGGATAATGTGAACAAAACTGCTCTGTTGTATTGGTTTGTATTTTTAAAGACCACTAACATTTTTCTATAGAAAAGGAACTGAAAATAGAATTGCACAGACATTGCAGCAGCAGAATGGGGCAAGTTATTTTAGATATGCCAGTTCCCATTCTAGTGACGGATTGCACTTTAAGCCTACTGTTTTATTTTTGAATTGATGAATATGTGCAGGCTCAAGGCTTTCATCTGGCCTGAAAGTTAAGTATATTTCAAAACTGGGGCTTTACAAACACTGCTATAAGAATCCTGCCGTTCCTGCGTTCAGGCAATTCCCGTTGGCATTTGGGGAAGATAATTTACATTGAAGTCACAGAAAGACCTGCTAGCAGGGTGGTTGGGTAGACAAACATTTGTCTCTATTCCTTCTTTGTGTTTTGAATAAATCAACAGTGTACTTATCAGTTAGACAGACAAAGTGAAAAGGTGCTTGACTGACTGTGCTGTGTTCTAAATTTTTTAAAACTAAACCTTTAAATGTGGGGGGAGAAAGATCAGGTCTGTGTTGATTCTGTTCTTAGTGCTGCTACTTTGAAGTTATTTACTCGAGAATGCAGATGTGAAAACTGCACTGAAATCTCAGGATCAGTTAGTGACTGAGTGACTGGTGAACTCAAGCTGGATCATGTCTAATGAGACCTGTTTTGGTCCTGCTTCCTTTTTGGTGCTGTGATGTCCATCCATTGTCTGTGGTGGATGAAGGGACACGATGTTGTGGAGTGGGAGCTCAGCAGTGCTGGGAGGTGGTGTGAAAATAACTGTTTGGGATTTGGGGCACTCATCACATCTGAAAAGACTAGCTGGGCTCAGTATCTGTTATCCAAGAATTCCTTTGTGAGAAAAAGGTGAGGAGGTGTTGTATTTAATGATTATGGAAACCGAGGACCAAGCTCCAGGTAGGTGCCTGAGCCCTGCAGGTGGCTTAGAAAGAGAAAGGGGAAGCAGTGCTGTGGTGTTCCCACCCTTACAGAACTTACAGAGTTCTAGGGACTTTCAGAGAAGCCTTTGCAGGGACTCAAGTATCTGCTTTGTTGTATTTTACTCTCCTGGCCTTGTTATCTTCCTTGTTTCTGTTAATTTTCACTTAAGCATCTCTCTCCTAATTTTACATATGCTTAAATGGGGCCTTCTGAGCATTCCTGACAGAAAAGCTGGAGCGATGGAGTAATGTGGTGATAAGGTCAGTTTGTTCCCTCTTCATCAGTATGAATCTGTGCATAACTAAGGAGGGTAGATGGTACAAGATGCCATCTTTCCTATCAGAAGTACTTGATCCAAGTGACTCTTTTGTGAGGAAGCAAAGCTGGTAGTTCTGGTATTGGGTTTTTTTGCTTGTTAATTTTGGTGGGATTTTTCTTTTTTTTTTTTTTTTTTTTGATGTGCCAAACTTCTTGTTTGGATAACAACAGTTCACTCCTCTTTTCCTTTTCTTATTAAAATACCCTCTATAATCTGACCTGCTGGCTGTAATTCTGCTTTTAGATATATCTGACACGTAATACTGTGCAATACTGCACCTGCACAGAGGTATGTCAACTTATTATTTTAAAGTATTTTTTGGAGTTAAAGGTACTGTAATTAGTGTGATGCCTCACTGCTGAGCAGTCTGAAGAAATGAGGCAGATCTTCTAATAACCTAAAGGCATTCTGGTTTAAAAGAACCACCAGAATGACTAAAGGCTCTAGACTGTTTGATTTTTCTGCTGTTCCTATTACAGATAGGAATTAGTGCTGACTGTCTTAGATACAAGGGAATTTTGTCATTTGGCATCACTTGCTGAGAGAGCAGTAATTAATGAGGTACAGGTAGTGGCAGAACATTGCTGCACATAAATTATCATTGCTTAAACATCTGTTCAACATACAGAGTCATTACAGCTGGATGTGAGAGCTGTTGACAGTGAGCTAAAGCTGGTTTTGGATCAAGTCCACATATTAAATTTATCAAAGGTAAGTGTATGGGAGTGTGACTTAGCATTATGATGTGGATTTGACTTCTCAAGCTTACTTTTGACTTAAATGTTTTTCTTTTAAAATTTTTGATGACTCAGGGTTTAGTCTATAACTATATTTTGTGTCCTGCTAATGGTTATTCTGCTAGTGGCTTCATAGAGGTAATCCAGAAAGAACATCTGTTTCAAGTTTACAGTCTAAATCATGGAAGGATATTTGACCCTGTAAGTAGGGAAACAGAATTTACCCAGGAAAACAGCACAACAAGCCAAAATACTGTCAGTTTTGTATATTCTACTTCACCAGCCTCATTTTCTGCATTCAACTGCACAAAAAACACCAAGGCTATGACAACTTAGTGCTGCTTCTGAAAAGGACAATAATCTTAAATTAGTCATGCATATATGCTTTTCTCTCTCTGTCTCTCCCATGAGATAAATTCTGTTTTCAAGCCTTTGTCCCCCCAAAATCTTCTACAGGACTCCTACAGCACGAAGCCAGAGAAATGACTGGAGATGTGATATGTCAGCAGCGGAATCAGTATTTTCCCAATATTAATTAAATTAATTTGTCTCCTCTCTGATCCATGCTGATTGCAGTCTGCAGTGCCTGGCTATGAACAGAAAACAGCATCCTGCAAGTGACAGCCAGTTTTGCTTCCTTTACAATTGTTGCCTGTTTGTGCTGGCTCTCAGTGCACTGAGTTCTGTGCAAAGCAATACCGCTGTGGGCAGTAAGGGGAACTGCAGGGACGATGCTACACAAATCCTCCTCCTTCATGGAAGCCCAAGTCAGGAGTCCAGCAGTGGGAAACTTGACATGGTCTCTATGATATTGCCCTCCTTTTTGGAGGTGCTTGTCCCCTCCCTGTGTAGTGCTAAGCGATCTCTGCAGAGAATATTTGTCCTTATAGTTCATAAAAATAGTCTGGAAGATCAAAATATTTTGAGAAATTTCAGCAAGTATCAGATATCTTTGGGATCTGATTAAAGACTATTCCATCTCTCATTCTTAACACACCCCTTCTAAATACCACACTTTTGATGTTATGAAATGCTGTAATAACAGCAGGTCTGTTTTCAAGATCAAAGTAGAAATGTCTCCAGCAAAGTGAACTTAAACATGTTGTTTTCCAGGTGTTTTTGGTTATATGGGTAAAATATTCTTTTAAACGTGGAAAACAAATTACTGCATTTCTGTAGTTCTTTCTTTATTCTTTGTGAGAAAGGCATCACCCTGGAAGATGGGGTTGATCTCTGGCAGAGTGGAATGCTTTATTATGGCATCCCCTTTCCAAAATACTGCCCAAGCACTGTTGTATTCTACAGACAGTGGTTTGACTTGAGAAGTTGCTACTACTGTCAGTCGTTTCTGTTAGCAAGGTTCTTTATGCTTTTCCACATTCTGAAAGCAGCTGTTTGGTCATCTGTGGTAAGTCTATGAATAGAGGAGAAAGTACAATTTACCAGATAAAAGCCTTGTAGCAGTCTCCTAAAGAAATCCTTGAAACTCACTAGTACATGGCAACAAACACAGAGTATCTTGACCATGAGCCGTAACTTCATACTGAACCACCATAGGAAGCCTCTGTTCTTATACTTCTGTTTAAGTGAAATGCAGATTTAAACCTTTATTCTCTCATTTGGCTGCTAGGTCCAAGGCTTGGAATAAAAGTAGAGGTATCTTCTTCCTTATCTATAACCTGACTGTGTCATCTGTCACATGTTGAAGTGGACATGGACCTGGATGCTGGCTGGGAATATTCTGACCGCCTGGCTGTGCTCAAACACACTTGTACCTCTGTCTGTGAATGTGCAACATGCCTGTTTTTTATCCAGATTGTGTGCTCTTGAGGACACACCAGCACCTTGTCATCCAACGAGGGCAAATTAGCAGTGTGATTGCTTGTAGTGATTGTCAGAGTTACAGCATTAATAGGAATTTTGCTTACAGAGGGCAGTTTGGTTTGGGTAATGGACTTAATTGCCATTTGGAGTTTGGAGACAACTGCGTGGTCAATTTGTTATATCCTCCTAGATTTTTGGAAAGTGAGATCAGATTTTCTGCAAGCCTAAGGGAAGAAAAATGTAGTAGAGGAAAAACAAAGTATTTTTGTGGTCAAAACAGAATGCAGGATATTTCCTTCCGATACTTAACTGTAAGGAAAAGGTTAAAAGCACTAAAATAAGAGGTTGTGTGTTTGTACTTAACTATCTCTTCCTAGAGTGTCATCTAGTAACACTCAAATGTATATTGCCACCTTTTTAAACAGGGAGATTTGCAGATGCAAGGCTTATGGGGTGAGCAGAAATGAAACTTTCTGAAGTTATCAGTAACCTACATTCAACTACAAGAAACAGTGAACAAGACTCTTTGTAATAATTCAGTTTAAAGGTGTATAGTAAGATTTTGTCTCCTCTCATATTTTCTATTTCCCATATCAATAATTTCTAGCTAGGAAAAGCATTTTCTCTTTTCTCCTTTTAAGATTTTTGTCGGATTTTTTTCAGTAATTTTTCAGTGCACCAAGCAACAGCTCTCTCTTTGGAAATTCTTTATGGCTCCATGGCTTTCCTGTTATAGGGATTTGACAAGTTACTACTTTTGAGGGTTTTTTTTTTTCCTCCCTAGCCTTTAACATGGAGCCAGTTTGCTCCCAGAACAAGAAGTGATAATTGCTCCTATTCAGTGTTTTTGACATCAGGCTTATGTCCTCCAAAGGGTGACATTTTTAGATGCACCTCTTTAACTTCAGGTATTTTGGACCTTTATTTTGTGATTTGCCAACTGGCATTTGCCCTTAGAAGTGCCCACTTGCAGATGGTTAATTGGATCAAATAAGATACTGAGCAAAAATTTCATGGATTTCCTCTGAGAGTGGTTAGGAAGTTGAGGAGATGACCTGCCTAGGTAAAAGGCCCTGCCTATTGATGGAGATGACTGAAAGGGTGGTTCCAAATCCCTAGGTGTTAGTGTCCCTTTCATACAGTACCAGTCCAATGTTTGCCAAATTTCTCCCTGTTAAAAATGGGAGAAGATGCAAAGGCTCAAGACAGATGGAACTGACTTTTTATGTACTTTGAAGGCTTGGATTATAGCATAATCCAATAGGGGGATCTTGAAACCACTGTGTTTGGCTATTCTTGCATCAACATCACGGGTACTTGGTGGGTCGGTTTGACCTGCTTGCTAACTTTATGTAAAACTCAGATTTGCAATCTAAACATCACTGCTGAGTTATTGCTACTACAGAATTTGAAAGAATAAAGAGAGGAGCTACAGCTTGCTTTTCCCCCCTTCATTGTTCATACCTGCTCTGGATCCATCCAGCCTTTTAAAGTTGAGACTAATAAAGAATTAAATGATTAATTAACCAGGCAACAATAATGATCGACTCTGTTGCGCTGGAGCTGTTCCAGATTTTCTCTCTCTGCAGAAGTGTGGATATCTTGTTTCTGTATTACAAGGCTGTCTCCAGCTGGCTGTGACTCAGATACAAGTCTTCCAGATGTCGTTGCAGAATACTGTGATGAGACTGCCTTTCTGTCTTCCAGTGTTTAATCATGGAAAATGAAAGGAAGATACTGTCTTCTTTTGGCAGCATATTATGTGCTCTGATTCCTAATTTTATTACATCTTACTCTCTAGAGCATGGAAGAAAGTGACTGTAAAAAGCAAAGGTTTTTCCTTTCTGCTAGCAAAGTTGAAACCAGATGTGCAAAATTTTGGTGGCAACACCAAATAGATGTGACTTTTTGCCTGGACACCGTTCATCAGTGTTCAGAAGCCCTGAATTTTCTGTTTATAAAGTGTTTTTAGCAACAGTGGAAATAACCAAAAGGGAATAGTATGATCTTTTTCTCTTTGGAAAGGGAAAGGAAGGAAAGTGTGACTTAGTTCACTTGTGATGCAGCAAAACATTTCTTAAATTCTTAGGGATCTGTTTACTTGGATGCCTTAAGTATGTAGAATGAGAATAAAATTAATGTCAAATAGAATGCAGCAAAGTCACTGTCAGATGAAGACCTGTCAGCCTTGGGTGTATGCATGTGAACACTGCATGTGTTTAAAATGGTACACAGAAATTACTAAATAGAAGTGGTTATATGAAAAGCTGTTGTATCCCTCTATTCCTGAGTGTAGAACAGAACAAATCTGGTCTTTTGCCAGATTATTGCTTGCTGAGTGCATCGGGTCTGTGATGTTTGCCTGCTCTGCGGAAACAACCCTCATAAACCAAAAACTGATTGAGACATAAAGGGTGATGCTTTGACCTGGTACGAGGCTTTGCACCGACCCTTGCAAAAAGAGCACAGAGTCGTGGTGAATTGTCTCGGTTAATTTGCACAGCAAAATGAAGGCGTGAGAGTGGCACAAGGTAACAAATGCTCAAAGGTGAAGGCAAGCAGCAGCACAGGTATGTGAGGCTGCTGAGCTGTCCTACACTGGATGTGAGCTTGTGATGAAGTCACTGCCACTTTTTTGCTGCTGCCGCCACTGTCATTCCCTACCCCAGCTGTTTAAATAAGTGTATCTGCTCTGGGATCCTGCACTTTCCTCGTGCTCTGTGTGTGAACCTCTGAGATCCCAGCATCCTTAACATCTCGAACTGGGTAAAAAGCAAATGCCTGCTTACCGTGATGGCTTTTACTGGTGAAAAGCTTCTGTGAGTGGTGCTGCACAGAGGGGAGAATTGTCTTTCAAACAATCAGTCACTTCAGTTTCTGGGAGTCTTTGCTCTTTCCTTCTGTACGCCAGATCAGAGAAGCTCTGCATGCCACAGAGTTGAGCTGCACTGGATGTGCTGGTGTGACCCCAAGCTGGAGCAGGATGGGGGGGGATTGAGGTTCACTGAATTGTCACAGGATGCAATCAGAGCAGCCCTGTAGTGGCTTCAGCGGTTTCTGCTGCACCTCTGTCTGTGGAAGGGTGGGAGCAAGGTGTTAGCATATTGAATGTAACTCTATGGTGACAGACAAGTTCAGGATTTCTCCTACAGCATCTGGGTTTTGTAAGACTAGTGCAATTTTGTTCTTTTACTCTATAGATCTTGTATTAAAAATGAGAATTACTTGCTTTTGTTATAATTCTGTGATGCTATTTGTAATAAATGCTGGTTGCTTGCATGAGTAAGAAATAAATTGATATTGTCTCTGCTCCAACGAACTAAAATTCAGCATACTAAGTATTTAAATTATTGCATTATTCTATTGCATGACTGCCTGCATCACTGATATAAAGCAACTGCACCAATGAAGCCAACAAACCTTTAATGAAAACATTTTCATGGGCAGCTAACACCATGTTGGATGTAGTCCACCAGAATAAAAGCTCTTTGGGGCTATAGTATCTTGTTAAACACATTGTAAATGTTTTTGACAAGAAGCTTGGCAGAACCCAACCACCCCTGGACGGCCAGCATGTCAGAGCATTTCTGAGTGAGATGTATTATCCTGTCCTGGACTGATAGCTTTGGATAATCCTCTAATCCAAATGATTGCTTAAATTTTGCAGCCTGTTTAGTTTTGCTTGGTCTGGGATGACTTGCTGCTGGAGAGATCAGGGTGAATTAAAAAAAATATTAAAAAGAGAAAAAAAAAAAAAGGACTCTGACACTGCGACTGAATAAATGAATTTACCTCCAGCTGTCTAGGGTGCAGGCTGGACTTAAGGATATTGTATCCCAGTGGTGTATTTGCTCTGTTAGAGACAGCTCCTGAGTTTTGTTTTGACTCTGACTTTGATCTGTTTTTCCTCTGACTTCTGGGATTTTTGCTGAGGCTGTCAAAGAGAAGGTGACTTGAAGAAGGCAGCGTGATGTAGGTTTTGCTCTGGAGGACACTGAAGTTTTGCTTGTCCTTGTGTCTGACAAGAGTAGCCTTTATTCCTGTACTGTTTGTCCTCTGCATGTCTTGTGCTCCCACAGCCATCATTGCCTCCTTGCAGTGAGGCCAGACTGATTTTCACATGCAGTAGCCAAAAACATTTGTGAAGCATATTCTCATAGGTGTCTGCTTGATGATACAGCAAAGTTGTTTTCTTTGCACTCAAACACAAAAAAATGGGGAGTCAGAAGCATCTCTGTGGAAGATGCTGTGGAGTGGAGGAATTCAGCTAAGGCAGCTGTCCTGTTCTCACTGCTAGTGAACAGTGTCACATTAGGATTGTTGATTTTGCCCATGTGTTGGGGTGGGGGAAAGTCAGCTAATATTTCAGAGTCCTGGACTGGTTCCAGGCCCCTGCCTCCTGCCAACAGGACTGAGAAGGGGAATGATGTGCCAGGCTCCTGGGCCAGGCTGGCAGCAGAGCAGAGCCTTCCTCCAAGGAGAGTGAGAATCACCAGAGCCCCACCTGTACCTTGGTGTAGCTGGAGCCTGACCTTCCTTGTCTGCTTCTGGGTGGCTGTGTGCTTGTTTAATCCCTTCTGTCACTGACCGAGAAAAGTTACCACATGAGTTAACAAGTGGGAATGCTGAGAAGCAAAAGATTCATAGCTCGCAATTTCCCCCCCTTTTCCTACCTCTGCTCTTAATTGCTCTGAGAACAGAGAGAATCCTTTCCCTCCTCCTCCAAGAATCAAAACAGTTTTTTGTTGTGCTTGTCTTTTACAGATCAATTTTGTAGCCTGTCAACTGTTTGCCCTTCTGGCTGCATTTTGGTTTCGTATTTACTTGAGTCCCAGTCATGCCAGCTCTGCTGTTCGCCATGCATTTGCCACTCTCTTTGGAATATACTTTGCTGTCTTCTGCTTTGGGTGGTGAGTATTTAGTCACCATTTAGACAAGCTTTGGGTAAAAATAATTTTAAACTTCATATCATTTTTTCTGGATTACATTTTTTTAATCTGAAGGCTCTTAATGCTACCTTAAAAAAATATCCTAACCAACATAACCATTCCAAACCCTCAAAGTAAAGTGACTCATGAAAGTATTTTTTTTAAGTGAAGTAGTTAATTTAATTTGTGATGTTTGTTCTGGAAGTTAAAGCCACACCAGTCTGCTGTGAAGATGGCTCTTCTGGAAAATATATATCCAACTTGAATGTGCACTTTGAACCAGGCTACTCTTTCAGTTGAACATATGGATAATATCTTTTTAATAAGTATCAGTCTGTGTTGGATAGTCAGGCTGTAAAGATGTGTGGTAATCCAGGTCCCCGATATGGCATCACATTGATGTCATTTGCATGGAAGAATATTCTCTTGCTCTGAACTGCCAGCACTTCCAGGTGACATAGAAATTATCTAAATACTCATTTTGTTGTCTTCAAGGTATTCCATTCATCTTTTTGTCCTGGTGATGATGAACTATGGCATTATGAATATGGCGAGTATTCCCAACATCCACAGGTGAGCTGATGTGGCTGCCAGTCTGCAGCTGCCCCTCTGATAACTTCTCTGCTTTCAGGGAGAATCATGAGGAGTTTTTAGAACCACCTTCTCTTCTTTCCTTCTTTTCTTTCCCAGTTACTTGCAGGAGCTTTCTTCATGGAGTTACAGAAGCAGCTGTAATTTCAATTTGTGGTTTTTTTGGGTTGATGTATTGCATTTTCCTATGAAATTGCTGGCCTTAAAATTTGACTTTTGCAGGGATAATAATTTATGGACAAACCTTTGATTTCTTAGACATAATGAAGTCATGTTCTCCTTGGTCTTGTATTCTTCCAGATTGCATTTGATAATCCTTTTTAATGTGTTTTCCCTATTGGTGTTTGGCCTTTAGATATTTTCCACTTATTCTTGAGTTAGGTCATTCAAATAAGGTCACTGAGGCAGCTTAGCTTAGTGATCCACAAAATGAGGTCTTGCTTTTGTTACTGGGCTTTGTGAAAAAGTAAATACCAGAACTGTTATTGCTTAAAGTAGAAGCTTATGGTTTGGGTGTGTGATAGGTGTTTTATGTCTCTGCACTGTCTGGCTGTTTCTGTAGCTGCTGCTGAATACTCAGAATCCACATAAATCTGGGCTGGGGAACAGAAACCCTTTCTTCACTTGCCTTCAAGGACAGAGGTGTCTGAGAATCTGATGATCAGATAATCCTCTCACCTTCCTTTTTTTCCTTCCTTTTTTCCCCTTCTCTAAATGGGAAACCTACTTATGATTTTTCTAAGATTGTTTAGAAATGTGAACTGTAAAAAACAATCTTGTCTACAGCAGTTACTAGTATTTTGCACCAGCAAGATGGGATATTAAGGAGGTATTTTTCCCACCCTCTCATAGAGTGCAAAGCCCAGAAGTCTAGAGGTAATTAATAATGTAATTAAAAAAAAGGTAATTGGACAATATTTGTTAAAGAAATGCCATCCAGAGACCAAAACAAAAAGGTGTCCAATAAAATTGTATTATGGTTTCCTGGTCCTTGTCCCTGCCTGTCACTTCAGGGAAATGCAGGAGTTAGTGACTGTAGATCAGAGGAACCAAGCCTACAAAGGAATCATCCACTAGTTATTTACATCTTCCTAGACAAGTAGGGATGGTGATCAGGAAAAGGACACAGCTTCAGTGGGAAACCCTCTTACTCTTCCTCTTTAGCCAATTAGCCACAATGGCTAATAGAAAAACAGCTTTATACTGAAACACAAATCATGTAATGTCACCCACTGCTGCAAGGCAGTCACGTGTTGATTTGAGTCAATGTGAAATGCCAGTCCAACATGCTGAAAAACCTCAAGAGTTCTGAGGGAGGATTGGGTTAGGACTTTTCTATTGTATTCTACTAGCCATAGCAGTGTGACTCAAAGTGCATCCACATTGTTAATTTTGGCAAAGTAACAATGTATTCAAAGTAGCTGAGACTAAGCTTGAGCAATACCACTTTAAGGTCTAGACCTGTGCATACAGGAGAGCAGATCCTTCAGAGTGGAGCTTCAAGACTTGGCTCTTTATTCCCCCAGAAAAATGCAGTGGAAGAGAACAAATTAAATAAACTGCATAATTTAACCTTCATACTCTTTTCCCTGGTTATTTTTTGCTACTTTGCTCTCTGTTGAAGCTGCTAGCCTTCAAGGCCTAAAAATGGATGAATTAATCCAGCATCAGAGATGCTCCCAGCTGCAGCAGCATTTCCATATATCTCTCCCTTCTTGCCCCCCTTTCAATCCAAGTGCTTTACATCTCAGCATGGAGGCTTATTTTAGATCCTTCATCCTGTCTCTCGCTGTTACATGTCTGAGCTGGGTGACTTGCCTTTGATGGATGCTTTCCCTTCTCTGTTGATGAGGGGGGAATCCAAGGACCTTGCTGAGGCAGGACTGGATGCCTGACCCAGATAAAATATGATCAATTCTACTCTGAATCTCCTGAAGAATCTGTCATGTCCCTTCAGTCTGCCTTTCATCCAGCTGTTTGCTATGGGCCACATGATCCACAGGTTGCCTTGTGATCCATCACTGTCACTCACACTGCAGTTCATTAGCTCCCAGGGAGGAAAAACTCATTTCTTTTAAAACCAACCATAATTTGACAAAGGCCTGGCTCTTTTTCTGTTGTCTGCTGACTGATCCTTTTGTGTGATTTCACCTTTACTTGTCCCCTGTGGTGGATGCTCTCATGGGTCTGGGGGGGACCCTTCCTGGCACTGTGTGCTTACCGAGGCTCAGCCCTACCAGGCATGCACGATGTGCCATCTCCTTCTGTTGGTCTGTGCCTCTTCTCCCCTGCACGGATTACCTCTGCTGTGGAGGCCACCAGTAGACCTGGTCCTGGCCTGTCCCAGGTGCCAGCCTTTCATTCTGGTGTCCCAGCTCTCCACTGCACTGCATTATTTGCTTCATGTGCCAGTCTGTCTCCAAACATCCATCCTCTTCTTTCCTCCCCAGTATCCTCTTCCTTGCTCATGTCAATACAGGGAGCAGTTACTTGTATGAAAGGCTGCATGTGCCCATGCAGATGCTGCAACATTTCCAGTCTTCAGACTGTTCAGTTGTTAAGATGGAATCCTGCTACTGCCTGCTCAACAGAAATATGCTATCATCTTGGAACACAGAGTGAATTTGTCACATCCTACCTAAGGAACACTTCTTCAGTTGGACACTGAAGTGATCTTATAGGTCCTTTCCAATCTACCTGATTCTATGATTTTTCTGGGAGATGGTATGCTTCAGCATGGACAGCTGGAAAGATCAGGCTATGTACCATCATCTGCCTTTACATAAAGTCACAAGAGAAAGAATACCTTAAACTTGAATATTTTAGTCTTTGCTAGATCTGAGGAAGAGTTGTAAATAAAGAACATTTACAGACAAAACCCACAGTGGATAACTTCAGAGACTGACATACAGAATCATCTGGTTTCAAATACTTAAGCTGAACAGAAATTTCAAACTAATACGTGAAAATGGGAGCTTTGAAAATTGAATTGTGCAACTTGAATTGATCTTATTTCTTCTTCAATTTTTTCCCCACCCCCAGAATGAGGAGACACCTCTGTAAGGTTTCAGCTGGGTACAAAACCATCAGTCCCCTTTCAGAATTTCTTCCAGGTCTTGTAGTGTAGCTTCAGACTTTTTAACAATCTGATTTGAGAAAATCAAAACAAGCCAAACCCAATCTGAGTGATTGTAGTTCTTGTTGGTACTTGTGTTGGTAACTATGTGTTCTGTTTTTAGGTACTCCTTTGTCGTAGCTATGGGATACCTCACATTGTGCCACATAAGCCGAATATATATATTTCATTATGGTATTCTCACTACAGATTTTTCCGGGTGAGTGAGTCTGCAAACTGGTTCCTGTGTCAATCAGTATTAGTTGATTTCAGTAAGTTGTAAGAATAATTTTTATATTATCTGTGGAGCACCTGTAATTTTATTTCCCTTAAGTTTTTTCTGAGGCTTTTGTTGTGATCTTCGGGGTTTTGTTGGGGTTGTTTTGTTTGGGGTTTGGGTGGGATTTTTTTTGTTTGGTTGGTTGGTTTTGGTTTTGGTTTTTTTTTTTTTTTTAAATAAATAAGTGAGGTATGATTTTTGCACTGGCTCATTGTTTCTACAGTTTTCTTGCTAGAAGCTGTGTAGTTGGGAAGGTAGAGCTCAGTTAGCTATCTCTGATTTATGTTGAAGCCCCATCTGGGATGGTGTTTCCCAGCCCAGGCACTCCAAGGTGTGAGGGCAGGACTTGGGCAGGGGTGAGTTGCTGGTGGAGCTGGGTGAGTAACCCAGGCAGAGAGACAAGAGATGAGCTTGGGTTGTCAGCAGTGGTTCTCTCATGGGACCAGTTTGTGGCTGCTGCTTAAACAGCACAACTTTTTGTATGCTGTGATATGTGTGAAACAGTTTTCATACATACTGTAGTCTCAGATTTCACTCAGAGAAGCAGTAGAGGATGCTTTGCAAAGACAGAGATAGCTAACCATATGTGCTTTGTTTGTGAGAGGAAGGTAAGCTTTTTTTGCATGATTTTAAACCAGTGTGCTAATCTGTATTCCACTTGCTTAATTAAATATCTGAAGACAGAGTAATTAGTAACATACCATGAAAAATTTCTGTAAACTCACACAGTAAGTTTTACACGCCTCTTCCAAGTCTCTTTCATCTTACAGACACAGAGTAGGAGAATGACGATTTTTGCTATCTTTGTGCATGTGCCTCTCTCTTTGAGTTGGTGGATTTCTGCATTTACTTAAACCTCAGGTGGTGGAGGGGAAGTTTCTCTCAAACTCCTGAGGTTTTTTTATAACAGAGGCTGCAGTTATGGGAACTTACATGTTTTTAAAAAAAAGCTCTCTATTTTTTTTCTGCAGTTCTTTTAATACACAAAAGCATGTCCTCAAAGAGCATGACATACCAAGAAGCCTATAAATGGGATTGGAATGCTATAGCTCAGTGTGTGTAAGAGACAGACAGAGAGAGAAATGTGGGAGATCATGCTTTTCTGAAAACTGTGTTTAGAAATGCACTGTGAGGCATATTAACTCTCTCTCTCTGAATACATTTAATAAAGATCCAACTGAGACTGGAGGTGGAAAAAGAGGAATGGTGGTTGTTTGTTGTAGAGTAGGTAGTGTTCTCTGCTCCCTTGATGAAAATGTAACTACTCTTATTTAATGAGGAGTTTGAGGATAATAATGGTAGTGAAAAGATAATGCTTAAACTTACTCTGTTATTTGATTTTAACTTGGTGCCTCATGATACACGCCAATTCCTAAACTTCAGTTGAAAATAAAACTACCAAATAGTGAACAGGTGGAAAATGTACAATTTTGTGGATATGAACTGTACCTTCATGGTATATTTTACAAGCTAAGGATAAATAAAAATATTATAGTGGTATCAATAAAAGCTTACAATCCGAAGTGTTGAAACTCAGATCACCCTCATAAATCTGTCTCAAAACCTGTTTTCTTCAGCTGTAAATATGTGCCCATTGAAGCTTTTTGCACATACCTGGACAGATGAGACAAGACATACTCCCTGGACACAGTTTTACCACGTATGAGCAGCAACTGAACCTCCTCTTGCTCCTTCTTCCATATTTGATGGTTCCTCATCTGTTGCATGTGGTAATAGGGAATCATTAGGACAGGGCCTGGCTGGGAGGATGACATTAAAGTTCTCCCTCAGGGACTCACAAATGAGCGAGACAGAACCATGGAACTGTACCCATCTCCCTCTGGTCTCCCACCATTTTGGGTGAATGTGGCTGGGGATATATATTGAGAAGGCAAGACACTGGATTCGGGGAAATCTTTAAGATGCAACAAAACCCCATCATCTGCTGACTTGTGTTTGAGGTTCCAGTACCCCATGAGTCTGGTGATATCTGGTTGCAAGGAGGAAGTTTTAATCCACATCAAATAGGCACACAGCCCGTTCTATTGCCATCAGCTTTCCAATGTCAGTTCCCTGAAGTGATGAGCCAGATGATCATGGAGTGTTTCCCAGTGGCAGTGCTGAAAGCCAGCATCCCTCATTTGCCCTCTTGACCTGCCTTGTGCACTTAGCAACTTGCATGCATAACCCTTTTGAAGTGTGCTTGCAAATACATTTTTGGGGCCTTTTTAGTAAAAGCTGGTTGTGCTGTTTGTTTGGAGCCCTCACGTTTTGAGAACAGAGCTTGTAAAATGCAGGTAGAGAAGGAGATAACAAGGCAACTTTTGAGTCATATGTTAAGCAAACTGGAAAATGAAAGATCAAGCTGTGGCACATCACTTCCAGGTTATGAAGTAAGAAATAAGGGACTTCTTACCTGCTGGTAACTACTTAATTCTTAACTCCTGCAAAGGGAAGGTTTGGTCACTGTGTCCCACAGTCAGAACTGTATTCAAGCTTCTTGCAGCTCTTTCTTGATTTAAGAGTTTTTCATGTATTGCATAGTACTTAAGGAAAATCTCTTTTTTTTTTTAACTACCACCAGGTTTTAAGGAAAATAATTTCCAGCTTGCTGCACTTAAATTTTAATTACTTTAAAAAATATGTATATGTTTTATCAAATTTCTTTCAGTTATATTATTTCTCAAATAAGTAATGATATAATTTAGGAATTTTCTCTTTACTACGTCCTCAAAAACCCTATTCATTTTTGAACACTAATTGTATCGTAACTGAATCCTGTGCTTCCCCCTTAATATAAGTAAATCTTTGAGAGAAACATGCATGTTTTATTTTGCTTGGTTTGCCATGACATTTGTACATTGTACCTGGAAAAGCTAAGTCCTAACTTTTTCTCTCTCTTGTTTCTTCTCCTTTATGCTAAGAGGATTATGCTGGTAAGTTGCCTGCCTATATGACTTTATAAAAACAGTGATTATATAATACAGTTTGTATTTTTTCCCTTTGTATCACAGGCTCAGATTGAGCGTAGCAATATAATAGCTTTAAGGAAAATTGGTTTAAAATAAGGAATCGTGATTCTGATGCTTAGAAAGTAGTAATAGATAGTTTCAATCCAGCAAGCTTCATGACCAAATGCTGGATGCATATGATGATGCAGATAAAATTCAGAAGGTATGGAACTTGTGTTTCAATCCTTTGCTTGATTAGGGCTATAGAGCTTTTTAGTTTCCTCTTTGAATTTGTACAGTGTCTGAGCAAAATTTCCTAATATTGCAGGTTATTCAGTGAAATGTCGGAGAATGATTGTGTATTTGGGAGTTTCTTTCATTTATGAGTAGTGGCTGAGAAAGATGGGGTTGTTTAGCCTGGAGAACAGGAGGGGCCTTATCACTCTTTACAACTGCAGCAAGGCTGGGGTAAGTCACTTCTCCCATATAACAAGTGACAGAACAAGAGGAAATGGCCTCAGGTTATGCCAGGAGAGGTTTAGATTGGATTTTAGGAAAAGTTTCTTCATGGAAAGTGTTTTCAAGCATTAGAACAGGCTGTCCAGGGAAGTGGTGGAGTCACCATCCCTGGAAGTGTTGCAAAAAGATGCCATTGTGGCACTTAGGGATGTGGTTTAGTGGTGAAGATGGCAGTGCTGGGTTAACAGCTGGACTCAATTATCCTAGTGATCTTTTCTAGACTTAATGATTCTATGATTCTTGCTGCCATTCCTTATAGAAGAGAAATTCAGTTTGTGAGGATCACCACACACACTGGCACAGTTTTCAATCTCCTGTTGGTCTCAGAGAGACCATAGCTGAAGTATCTGGGAGACTTGAGCAGTTTTTCTCCCCACATATGTCAAATCTGTAGCTCTTACACAAGTGCTTTGGTGGACATCACTCTCCAGACACCAGCTTTGTGTTTGCCCTCTCCCAAATGCAGAGCAGCAGCAGCATTCTCAGCAAACTGCCTAGAAAGGGATGATTGTTGAGAGAGCCCTCTCAAAAAGCCATATATATAAGCAGATGCTTCAGTAACAAGTGTCACTTCAGGCAGTGGACTTTTGCTGGGTGGTTACTGATTTTTTGCTGTTTTTTTTCCTCTCTCAGTGGCTTTTAGTTTCAACCACAAAAGGAAGGAATAAAAGTACAGCAGCCGTTTTTCACAAAGGAAATACATTTGCTGATGAAAGCAAAGATAGATGTACTGTGTTGCCATGTTCAAACACAGAGCAGAAATGTTGTCTGGTCCTGCACGTTCAGTTGGTTATTTTTATTTTCCTGTCTTCTAACTGTATGACATGCAGTGCATTGCTGCAATGTCTGTTCCAGCAGTGCCTGGTAACCTTAGTGTGCAGCTGGTCCCCAGAGGCAGTGCAGCAGCACAGGTGCAGGGTGAGTAAGGGCGGGTCAGTCTGTTTTCCATGCCTGTTTGCTGCTTTGTTGCTCGGATGGGTGCTTGTCCACTGGGAACAGCCCTGAGATCCCTTGCCATTGCATACGCAGGAGCCCTGCAAGAACCGCAGTGTGGGAACTAGGCAGAATTCAAGCAGGCAATCACTACTAGAGAACTCCACGGAACAAGTACATCCCTGAACACTTCTCCAGAAGTAAACACTCTTTTAAGTGAAATGCTTCTACCATGAAGACTTAAGAAATACTACTTGGGAGCTTTCACACATGCTCACACAGAGAAAAAGGCAACACATCACACGAAGGAAATTGCAAGTTGCTTTGGAGGTGGCAGGTGTGTTTAGTGAAGTGTTTTTCCTCTGATGTACTTCAGTACTTCTTCCTTTTACTGTTGAAAGCAAAAGTACGAGCTCGCTGCCAGCTTGGCCATCCCCTTGTCAGCAATGGTTACTGTCACAGCAGGGTGTGACTGTGTGAACTTCTTGTCATGGCTTCAGCACTGTAGAGGTAACCCTCAAATAAATGTTTGCCGTTTTGGAGTCTTGTCTGCTATGAGCCTTTTGACTCCACCTCCTGTCTTAGTGAAATCAGGTCAGTGGAAACTATTTCTAGCAAGCGTGTGCCAGACTTTTCCATGGGATTACCTAAGGTCAAGCAGACTGTGCTTGGAAAACGTCTTTTCTCTCGTAAGCATCGAAGCTTGCTCAGTGCAGAAGCCAGCCTGTGATGTGGTGAAGACCCTCACAGCAGTCTACAAACAAAACAGCTTTACTTCCACTGGCCTGTGCTTCTGGAAAGCTTATTGTGTTGAGGCAAGCTGCATTTAAAAATTATAGTAACTGATATGTTTTCATTTGAAGGGTTTAATTAAGGGAACAAACCCCTCTATTGAGTATTCTCTGTTAATGGTTGTATCTTAGTCTTGTGTTATTTTTCAATTCAAGGCATCTAATGTGAGGTAAACAAAAACCCAAATCGGTCTTTACCTTATGTTAGATGCCTCAAAAAATAAAATTTTCCCTGGGTCAATTTCTTGATTTTGTTTTTTTTTTTAAATTTAAAGTTGGCCACTATGGTTTGTGTGTAGAAAGTACTGCGCAGCTACAACCTAAGATTAAACTCATAGCCAATATATAAAACATGGGAAGGGAGGGGAAGTCACACCACATATAAATCAGATTCTGTGTTTCTGTGGTAGTTTGTAACTGTAGTGTTTAATAGGACAGGTGGAGAGAGTGTGGAATCACCACTCATCATGTGGCTGCAAAGCAATCGGTAGATGTTCAAGTGTGATGGATTACAAGTTGTTTAGGCTTCTAAATGTGTTTTATTTCAAATGCTTCCTTCCTTCCTCTTTGGACATGCTGCAGTCCCCCAGTGTCCTCTAAATTGAACTGAACACAGGGTCTGAGGTGTGGCCTCACCAGTGCTGAGTACAGGGGGACAATCACTGCCCTGGTCCTGCTGGCCACACTGTTGCTGATCCAGGCCAGGGCCATTGGCCTTCTTGGCCACCAGGGCACATGCTGGCTTGTGTTCAGCTGGCCATGGACCAGCACCCCCCAGGTCCTTTTCTGCTGGGCCACTTTCCAGCCACTCTGGAAAATATGTACGACATATAATATGATGATGTCAGGAGTGAGAACAGGAGGTATCTAATGAACTTTGTGGCCCTCCTTCCCACTTGCCGTTTCAGGCATGTCACTTTTGTTCTCCATTGTCTCCACTGGAGCTGGGATTTGAGGGAGACAGACTCTCCATCTTTTCTGATTAAAATTCAGGAAAGGCTGGCTTGGTCTGTTGGCTTAGTGTGCCATCAATGAGGCAATGAATTCCTAATATAGATGAGGAGAAACTTTCTCCTCTGTGTTTATATGTAGGATGACTTCAGGGCACGCTTTACTGCTGCCCTCGGATTGTTTGCATTTTGGTTCTCTCTGGTTTACCATGGTGGCCTTGTCTAAGACAAGTGTATAAATTTAGACACTTGAAGTCATACGGTTTTGGCTCAGAGCCTGAGGTTTAAAGCTACCCACTTCATTATTGGCGTGAAGTGCTTGCCATAAGAAACATATGCAACAAATTGAAGCAATTTGAAACAAGTGTTAGTGTTGTTCCCCCGTAAAGCTAAAAAGGTCAAACACTGACAAAATAAAAGTTTGTGTTTATTGCAGTAAAACGGCTTGGTTTGGTGACAGCCCCTGTTTCTCCTAAGGACTAAAAAAATCTGCGTTTTCATATGCTTAAAGGATTAGGATTTATGTATCTTTGAAAGCAAAGCGAATTTTTTTCTGGGAAAATCTACTTTGAGAAACAGGATGTTGAAGATAATGGTAAAAACAGCTTATAAATCACTTTTCTTGAAAGATTAATTGGAATAAAGTTTAGAATTAACGTTTGACAGTCTTGCTGGAAAGTGAAAAGTCATTGCTGAATTTGTCCATTCCTTAGCTGCTATCAATGGTCTAGATAACCCAAGAAGAGCTGCTGTAAAACCCCTCTGTTACAATTGTATTCAAGTTCTGTGTATATTTAAGCCTATTCTGAACTTTTTGTGCAAACTCTTTTTTATTGACATTTCAAGTAGGGACTTCTGAAATGATAAAAGCAGTTTCTGATTAAGTAATTGGCTGATATTGCATGTTCTGATTTTGGGTTGAAAATGCAAATTACCCACACAGAATTACTTGTAGATTCTTGGAAAATATCAACCATATTAAGTGTTAAAAAAAGAGACCACTTCGAATGAAAGAATGTCTTTTGCCAGTATTTATGTGTTTGCTCAACCTATGCTCAGTCTATTAATTATCTTGAGAATCTGTTTGATTTATATTAGTGGGATAATCAGGTTGTAAATCTTAGCCATTGGGTATACATTTGATTGTAACCAGTAGGTCGATTTAGTTAAGGATGATCCAGAATCTCTTGAAAATCTCTGTAGAACATCAGTATTTGACTGTTATTTTAGACAGAGATGCCACTGAATACAAGTTCCACTTTTTTTGTCTTTACCTTGAGAAGTCTCTGGACAAACACAGTGCTCAAACTAAAAAAAAACAAAAAACAAAACCTAAACCCTCAACCTTTTTCTTTAATTGTGTTCCAGAAAATATATTACAATAGTTAATATGAACAGCTGAAATGTTTGGCATAATCATCTATGTCTCTTAAAAAAGTTCCATATACAGGTCAAACTGTGTAAATAGTTAAATAAATGTGTACAAACTTGAGTTTTCACTTCCAGGTTGAAGACATAATTTGTGTTCAAACAGAAACCTCCATCTGGTTAATGTTGTTAATTTATTCTCAAATGGAGAAACAACCCATTGTATTAATCCTCAGTGAAGACAGACCTCTTTTGTGCGACTGGTTTTACAAACAGTCATCACAACTAATGCTTTTAAAATAGTGGCCTATCCTCATCACCCATTCCCATCTCATGGCTATTGTATTTGTGAGAAATCTGGGCACCCTGTGCTGGTGTCCCCAGTGGCAGGGATATAGGGAGAAGCAGTGCTTGTCCTTTGCTATGCCTGCCATGGGTCCTTCCAGTTTGCAGATGTTCAGCACCAGGTTTTGTGTTTCAGGCACCAAAGACAATGGATGAAGTAATCAATTGTCCCCACTGTTTTACTCCCTTCTTTCCTCTTACCTTCCTCTAAGTGCTCTTGGCTGTGTCCTTTATCCTTGTGGGAACCAGCTCCTGATGTCACCAAGATGAGTTTAGTTTTTTCCCCACCCCTTAGCTGCAGCAGCTCACATTTGCCTTCAGTGCCAAGAAGCTCTGTAAAGCTGGATGTGGGAAGTATGAGTGGCCCTAAGGAATAGTTGCCATTTCTATGCTGCCTGTTTAGTTGGTACCAAAGCTGCTGGGTGGATGCAAGCCTGGCTCAGGTATAACCAGCTCCAGATCCCACATGCCTGTACACTCCCAGTTGGATGGTGTATCTTGTACAGGCTGTTCACAACGCAGATGCGTGGCCAAGAAGCAAGTGGGAAACTGCTGTGCTGACAGCTCTTCTGGTATTTGCACACAGTCCTAATTGATAGAGCTATTCATGTGGGGAAATAAGCATCTGTATCTGCAGAGTCAACATTTTTTTAGGGCACTGAGGAGACAGACAATAGGAGAGTAACAAACAGTAAGAAGAGCCAGAGTTGGGTTATAGCAGCACTGCTGTATTCTAGTGTTGCATTGTATGGGGCTTCAATTTGGTCTTTGCCTGAAAGGAAGCTCAGTGGGCTGCAGAAGCTGGTATTTCCTGATGGTGTGATTTCTTCTGAACTACAATTTGCACTGCTGCACGATAGGGAGACATAAAATAAGGCTTTGTGTGCACTTAGCAATTAAAAATTCCAGTGCAAGTTACTGCGGGGTTGTTTTGAACCCAGGCAATTGTCTTATGCCTGAGTGCCTCCTTCAGCTTTAATTGGATGTTTTTCACTTGTTGCTAATACAGTTATGCCTTTTAAAGGCATAAAGGCATTCACTGAGAAAGTTGGGAATAATTTGTATTACAAGGCATGTAACTGTTGTTTCTGTCTTTCTTATAGTCCACTGATGATAATTACACAGAAGATCACAACACTTGCATGCCAGCTACATGATGGTAAGAAAAGGAATCTCTTCCCATGTCCTGAAGACAGCCTTTTTATTCCAGTGCATTCTATGGTTGATTTATGGAGTGAATGAATGTAGTTCAGTGAGTTGTTCCAAATGAAGAAGAAAAACGCTCTGTGGAGGAAAAAGAGAAACTTAAGGTTTTGATCAGTTTTTAGGATCAAACTATCTTTTCAATATCAGAGACAACTGTTTTCCCCTCTGAGTATTCTACTTCCTTGGGGCCCAATTTGGATTTTAGCTAGTACGAGTATCTCCTGTTTAGATGCTACAGTGCATCTCCATTAAGTTCTCTGATGGTGTTACAGATTCTCAGAAGTCAAGAGTTATGTTTAATACATAGGTTCAGTCATTAATGTTAATTTAGCAAAAAATATGCTAGCAGTGATATATTCAGTGGTAATATACTCCATGAGTCATGAGAGATGGAATTCAGTAGCTTTTCCACAGTGCAGAGAGAAGCACAGTTGCAAGCAAAATAACGTTGTCTTCAGTCTTGTGCTGTGCTGTGACAAAGAGCACTATTATTTCCCAGTAAAATGCCTGTGTCTAGTACAGTGCAAAGGCTAAAAATGTCAGTTGTCATCAATAGCATTATTGCTTGTGCCTACTGATGTTGCAGTGCGAATTTCTGATGGTCTGAGGCCCACTGCCTTACAAGCTGTGGGCGACTGAATAAGTGCCTTGCTATGGAGTTGTGAGCAAGGATTTAGGTGATGGCCACACGAGGGTCTGGCATTGTTTGCAAGCCAGGTTTGCACAAGCGAATCTAATGCTTTTAGCTGGCTATAATAGGTACAGCTGGAAGCTTGGCTAATTGACCATGTTGTTGGCATTCACGTTGCTGAGGCTTATCTGCTTCTGGAAGTTAACCTAAGTCAGGTATTGCTGCAAATCCACAGCAATGTGCAGCTGAGGTACACACCTAGGATGTTGAAGGTAAATGAACAGACAGAAAGGAAAAAGACAAGAGCAGAGGCAGGAGCACTTTAAACAGACCAGAAATCCTACAGATTAATGATGGTGGGAAAAGGCTCATTACATTGCAGACATCCATATATGGAGCAGTTGATCAAATGAAGGCAGCTTGCAGTTCAAGCATCAGTGACAAATTTCTATTTGTAAAAATTTAACGTGACAAATTTCTATTTGTAAAAATTTAGCCCAGCTGTCCGTAAATGGAAACAGACAAATAAAATACCCAGTCCTTTAAGTAATTAAGTGCTAATTGTTTCTCTGAAATTCAGGCCCTCCCAGTATTTACAAACTGAAACAGTGGAGAGAGAATGGAAATGAGCAGCTCATCAGCAGTCGTTGTAGGATAGGGGTCCTGTGTGTGTATTGGTAATGATGGCCAGTATGTTTAGAACAGCAGTGTCAATTGGTGCCAAGCCCCTGATCTTCTGGGGCTGTGGACATGGAGCCCTGCACGTGTTTCACATCAAGTGCTGTGACACATCCCATGTAATTCTGCTGAAGCCAGTGGGATTCCCTGCAGAATGTGCAGCTAAAGCTTTAGGGTGAAAGTTTTCAGGTATGTGCTATAGGCAGCACCCACTGGCAGCGACACAAGATTTTTCCGCTGTTTTCCTGGGACATTGAGTCTGTACAGTACCTCTGGCCCCAAAGGTCTTGTGCACTCAACAGGAGGTCACTCCTCCAGTCTGGACCTTGTGCAGTTCCAGGTTATTACTGCTGTGTATGTTTAGGCTTGCTCCAGCAGCAGGCAGCTGGGCTGCTCGTTCACACCAGTGGAGCTTCTGTTCCCTGAGCGCCTGTTTCCCTTCTCCTGCCCACTCCTCCTGCTGTGAAATGCTCCATTTCTCACCAAGGAGCCAGCGGGAGGCTTGTGCTTAAATGAGCCAGCAGCTTCTGGCAATAGAGGTTTTTCCAGCCCAGGACAGTTTGTAGAGGCTGTTGGGGGTCGCCGCCAGTCGGTGGCATTGCCACTTCCATTGTGTGTGTGGGAATGCTGTGGCTGCTCTCCCTGACAGTGTAGCCAGGGTGAGAAAGGGGGAATGAGGTAAGGGACTGGGGAAAGAGCTAGAGTAGAACTTGACATAGAAGTTAAGGATTGAGATGTATTAAAACCACTCGTGACAAAGAAATTCTGAAATTATGGCTTTAGAAATTTATATGTGGGGTGCAAGCATAAGGTTTTGAGAATGGCTTTTACTGTTTGTCTTTTGGAAAGATCTAATGTGTCTTTTCTTTCCAGGAATAGGGCGACAAGCTGAGGAACTGACTGCTGAACAAAATCGGCTTGCTGTAAAGTAAGGATGTAATTCTATGAGTGATTTGTGTCTAATTTCTTCCAAAGAAGTTGAGTATTTAGGTTGTTTGTTATTTGTTCTTTTGTTTTGTTTTCTTTTTTCCATTGCAATGTCAGGGACAGCATAGTGGCCAAGCCATGCAAATGTTTCCTGCTACTTTCCAGTCCATGAGATGCCAAAAGTCCTACATGCTTTTTCTATTTGCTTGAGCAGTTTTGTTTTTATTAATACCGCTGTCACTGCCCTCCTTACACAAACATACTTTCTCCCTTATATTCCTTATTTCTTCAGTTCAGGACTTCTGCCTTTATCACCCTGTGCTGGGCAGTAAAGCACTGACGTACCTGGAAGTGTCTCATTGACTTAAAAATATACTCCACATGCAACAGAAGAAGTCTTTGCTGAATTAACTCTTTTAAATTCAGGCTAAGACTGTACTATACAGACTTGTTTGCTGTTATCTTCATCTGATCTGTGATATGTTATTTTTTCAAATAAAATACTCCTCCCCTGTCAACAATCTACTCCATAGTAAAAATCCATTTTGGTTTGAGTCTGACACTCCTAGTGCTGCTTTTCTTTGCCATCATTTTTGAATGCTGTATTTTATTTTTTTTGGTCTCCCTCCATAATATTAATACTCCCAGTTCTTCACATTATGTAACTAGGCTTCTCATTTTTCATATGAAGAGAGCATCTCTTTGAGCACCCTTTTTTTTTCTAGTTTGTGTCTCAATACAAGTACAACATGGAGATGAATTTTTTGTTTGTTTATTTTTTTGATGATGAATTAGGGTAACAGAATAACTCTTAGAACTATAACTGCTTTTCACCATGATATGTTTGTTTAAGGCCAAGGAAATTATTTCCAAGGTAGAAGATTCAGCCATCAGAAAATCTGCCTATGAACTTCAGAAAGTAAGGGAATCATTTCTTGAGAAGCAAAAATCTTGTAGATAACCTTGTATAACTTTTCTGTGACCCCATAGTGTCTATTTTTAAAGCTCACAGCATAATTTTTAACTGCACCTGGCCCTTAATTCTAGTCAAATTCTCACCAAACAGGCTTGGTTTTTTTTCTTGTACAGTAGATGAGTTCATAATAGAAAAGAAGATGCCAATAGCTTAAGTGTCAAGTCACAACTGAAGAGTTTTAAATCCCCTTTGGTAATACAGCCTTTTGTCTTCCCTCCTGTTCTTGGTCTGTTTTTGTTTCTCACTCATCCTCTGTACATTCCTTCGTGCATTACTCATGTCTCCCCACCCAACCATGTGCAGAATCCAAGTTAAAACTAATGACTTTATTTTTAATCTTACTCTAGAGCTAGGAAGCCCACATCATGGACCTGATTTTGAAGGACAGAAAGATGACCCTTACCCCAAATAGTTTGCTGCTTCTTTCTGTGAAATGCTTTCACCAGAGAACATACCATTCAGGCACTAACATCTACAATAACCAGTAGGGTGAATGCAGAAAATCCTTGCTAATCTAACTGTTTATTCAAACTAATTCCACTTCAGAATAGAAGTAGGCAACAGAAAATGTTTAACTGTTGCTTAGTTTTTCTGCTAGAAATTTGTTTTAGTCTTAAAGAATTTTAAGTGTTGTTTTAGTTATGTGTGTCCATCTGTGTCTTGGGCAGGAGAGCCCTCAAGCACTGTGCCCAAGTTTGTGCTCTCATCTGAGGGCTCCATGTTTACTTGAATGGTGACAATTAGGACATTTGTGGAGAGCACTCACTCTAATGCAGTGCAGAACATAGTGCACAATTTAGATGTTGGCATTTTCTGCCATATAAAAACGAGCCAAAGAATTTACAAATTACACTACTGCTGAGAGGCCTCTGCATCTTTCTTTTTCCATCCTACTGATCTGTAGCAAGGACAGTGGATCTTCTTCATTTTACATCAAATGTACAGCCCCAGAAGGAACTGGTGGGATATGCACTTGCAAAATGGAAAAAAATTAATACGGCAGACTTTCTTTGACTTTCATCTTCTGCTGTCTTTCAATTCATGTGTTTTTCTCCCCCTTAGTTCCTTTTGCCGTTCATGATGCAACACAGGCAATTACTTCCTTTATTTGAACAGTAGGAGAGAGTGCTTCTTCATTCTCTTCCTGTGTGTCTCACGTGACACTTCCCATTTTTTGAAAGGCTAGACTGAAGGGTGGGTGAGAGCTCCTCCCAGGACTGAGAGCCCTGGTTTTAGAGACTCCCTGCCCTGTGGTTTGTGTAATAAGGCAGTATGGTTCCTGACATCCTGGACAGATGTCCAAAACCAATTATCAGCTTCTCATTCCTGGTACTGATGACCTGTCCAAGATGGACAAATTTATTACTGTTTTTAGATAAAAAGTTTCTAAGATTACAACTTTTCACGTCATTAGCATTAGTTCACTTGTTGTTTAAGCACTTCCATGTTACCTTTGCTCTGACTGCCATCTACCAGGCATCACCAAAATGTGACAGGCTGTGTTTCATCTTCCTCAGAACAGATCTAGAGAGCTTTCAGCTGGGGGGCAAAGGGGTAGGAGAAAGGTGAGGACTGAGGCAGACAGTGCAACAAAAAACAAAAAAAAAGCATTGGTGAAAGCCTTTGCTGTGGTTTACCTTGTGTTTTTGGTTTTTTTTTTTTTTGTTCTGTTGTGTGTGGCTGATTTTTCACAGGTCAAGACCTTCTTTACTGGAGTATTTAAGTTATCTCCTCAATTTTATGAGCATCATAGCAGGGCCTTGCAGCAATTACAAGGATTATATCGCCTTCATTGAAGGGAGGCATGTGCACATGAAACTGTTAGAAGTGAACTGGAAGCAGAAGGGTTATGACAGACTTCCTGATCCTTCTCCAACTGTAAGTTTTAAAGTGACAAAGATTGATTGCAGGGGGCAGGAAAGTACAGCTTTGTACATGATTCTCATAATAAAAAGCTAAGAAGAAAAACCAGTCTTGGGTTATCTTGCCTGTAAAGGTTACAGTGAGTTTTTTTCTGTTAGTGCTGTTTTTATCAGAAGGTCAGGGGTGAAGGAACTAGTGAATTTGCCAAATGGGTTTGGCATGAAAAACGGGTCAGTTGTTAATGGGTGTCCTTTGTGCAGCGTGGAGAATGGGCTGCAGGTTCCGACAGTGAAGTGAGTTACAGTTCAGCTTCAGACAGAAGAGAAAATGTCAGAAAAAACCAAAAAAGTCAAATCTTCCCCACAGTGCAGGAGATGTTAGAAGTACATGAATCACAGCTACTCAGAAACTGTAGCCTGTCCAGGTGATTTGCAAGAGTATCTCACACACTTTAAGATGACTCAAGAGGTCATTTTTTCCCATAGCTTTAACATTAATTTTGTTTTATATTTTTAAAATATTACTTAAAACCTTCTGACAAAATAGCCTTTTTGTAAAGCAGGATAGTGTAGCGTGAGGTCCAGATTTCTCTCTCTCATCTTAAGGTGACACAGAATATGTAGCTTTGTGAATGTGTGCAGAATGTCTCCTCTGAAGGGGAGCATGTACTTCTGTATAATGATTCCTGTTGCACACAGCTGTCTTTCTACTGACTCTAGTGGTGTTACATCTGATACACATTAGTCTGACTGAGGTCAGAATAAGGCCTATATTGTGAAGGATGCAAGTCAGGAGAGAGTATTAAAATCTGCATAAAAAACAATTTCACATTACTTTATTCCAGAATTTGGAGAATATATAAAAAGATATCGAAAATCAAAAGGGTCAAAAAATACATGGTTGTTTTAATAGTATATTACATTTTTATTAGCCTTTTGAGAATATGAGTCAATTTTCACATGGTATCCAAGTGTCAGATTACTTTTTAATTCCAACTGGATCAAGAAGGGTTTACTCATGGTGTGTATTTGCAAACAAGCTTTGAACTACTGCCGTGATTGTCAATAGTGGTGTGTAGGAAGCCAGGGAGCTGGAATAGAAAATGCTGTGGCAGAGCACATACGCTGTATCGTGGCTACAAGTGTGCTGCAACAACACGGTGCTTTTTGGATAAGTGATTTTTAGCAAGACTTCTGGGTGGTAGCTGGGTAGTAAGACCCACTATTGCACTGAATATTGGTGCTTTTGGCTTCCAGGAGGAACCCAGTCTTTAGTTCCAGGAGAGGACAGTACATTTAAAGAAGATTTCTGCTTTCCACTGTAGGATTTGCTTTATTTGTTTCCTTTCCCAATTTAGAATCTCCACACAATGATGTGGAGTCTCTCATGAAGTTCACTGATGTTGACTTGTGCTTGCCCTACCTATCTATAGGTAGTTCAGTAAACCAAATTAATCTAGAGCTGCAACTCTGGCCTTTTCTTTGTCACCTCTTCTAAATTAATTAGTATCAACTTTGTCACTATTAACTTTAATGGTTCTTGAAGCCCATTGTTTTTGTATATCATGAACACTGCCTTGTTCTTCTCCTTAAGCAAATTTTTCTAATGAATCTTTCATCGTTTGTGCTTTTTAGGGAGCAGTGATGTACAAGCTGTGTATCACACTAGTATCTCTCATTTTATTCTTGACACTTACCAAGCACTTTCCTATGGCATATATTATTGATGACGAATTTCTTGATAAAACTCCCTTCTTGTCAAGACTTGGTTACCTGTATGTTGTAACACAGGCAGCAAAACCAAAGTATTATTTTGCATGGACATTGGGTAAGTCTGGCTACATTTGTACATTTGTACTTTTGTGTTTAGCAAGTAAGTTCTTAAATGGGGGAGAAGGTTTGAAACCTGGGAAGGGGGGGAAGTAAAATTGTCCCTAGACCTGTAGTTCACGTGGGAGATGTGTTCCCTTAGGCAGTGGACCCTGTGCTTGTTGGGGGGCTGATGCTAGGCCTTGCCTCTAAAGCACTGTGGGGTCCTGTATACACCTTGGCTTTGAGCAGTGCAGAGAAGAGATTGGAGAACTGTGGGCAGCAAAGGAAGTATTGAGAAGGACCAAAATCTCTGCAGGGAAAAGGGAGAGGAGAAGTAAGAGGGCTCACTAAAGAAGGAAGCAATTTTTTTAGAGCTAGCTGTACTGGCAGTCAAAATAACCTTTTTGCATTTTACTTTTTTCCTTTATAAGTCACATTTCGCCATCTACATGTGAGGAGTCAATCCTTTATGCCAGGCTGAAAATATCCTAGATTTTTTTGCTGGTATTACAAGACATTGTGTGTAGGGGAGATTCTGGAAGTCCAGCAGGCAATCCATATACCTTGAAGCTGAGCAGAGTGTCACTGAGATGGGATGAAAATAGCCAGGGAGATTCATTGCGAGGCTGTGATTAAACTGCTGGGAATAAAACTGTCAGATTCAGGGAAGGCAGCCAGGACTGGCATGTGTGGGATGGGAAAGGCTTTGAGATAAAGAATGGCTTGCTCACAAACTTACTTTTGTGGGATCCAATGTTATATTGTTGCCTCCATTTTTTCTGGCATTATAGTTAACGGGAAGTCTATTATTAAAGATATAAACTGAACTTGCATTTGTGACAAGACCAAGCTATAAAGTCTGTAGAAATGTCTTACAAATGAGGCAGCTCACTGAAAAGTATGCATTGCATAGTGGAGGGTGAGGCCTCCTCTATTCTCATCCCAAATCCAGGCAGCAGAACAGCAGGCACTTTATCCTTTTTTTTATCCTTTCCTAGTTTTGTTCCCGATGGCATGGCCCAGGGCATTACAAAAGCTGCTGAAATGGGTGGAAAAATGCTTCCCGTCCTCAGGACAGGACAGGACAGGCCCAGCCATTGTGTGGGAGCTGGATTCCTCCAGATTCTTTGGTCCTGGGAACAGGAAACCACTTTGGGCCCGAGTGCCTCCATCCGAGGAGCTGTGAGAGCCACACACAGCTGTGAGAGGCCGAGCTCTTCAAGCCTGCAGAGACACAAGTCTCTGCTGAGCATTTGTGACCAGCCTGAGGATGCACAGCTGTGATCTGCCTGTGCTTCACACCTTGCTCTGCAGCCTGGGAAGCAGAAGGCCAATGGGTCTGCTATATAATTATTCCCAGAATTTACAGAATGGCTAGGTTGGAAGAGACCTTCAAGATCATGGAGTCCAACTAATGCCCTAACACCTCAACCATGGCACCAAGTGACACAACCAATCTTTTTTTAAACATATCCAGGGATGGTGACTCCACCACCTCCCCGGGCAGAACATTCCAGTACTTTATCATTAATACCATTATTCTTCATCCCACGATTCCTGGTTTCTTGGTTTTGGCAAAGAAACACTAATTATTTGGTCTCTGCTACCCTTGGAGCAAGGGGGAGCAAATCCAGGAGTCGACTGCTCTGGGGGAAAGGTTATGTGCAGCTCCAGTCTCTGAGATTGGGCAGGATTCTGTGGGCCAGCTTCAGGCAGGGTTGTTGTTTATTGCTTGAGGGTGTTTTAAACAGGAAGAAAACTAAAAGTATGGACAGCTTTCTTCCCATCAGTAAAATCGGTCTCATTTAGGAAAACGGAAAACAAACCAGAAAGTTTCAGGTTAGAGAAGGTTGCTTGTTTATTTATTTATTGTTAGTCTTGTTGCTTATAATTAGGTTCCCTCCCTAGATTTTTGCACTAGGGCTTCTCCATGAGCTTGTGCCTATACTCACAGCATTTACAAAGTAAAATCAGTTTTCATTCTTGGGGAAGAAATGCTGACCTTTTTAAAGAATAACCAGGCTTGTATTTTGTAAATGACCTAGAAGGAAAAGCCTTACCTGTATTTGCGCTTCCCTTTTTCTTCCAATGATCCTCAGTGTTGGCTGCAATTAGTGATCTAGAGACAATAGTGAATTCTCCCTTCTGTTTTCTTAGGACTCCAAGTAGGTATTTCTAGCAGGGGCACATTGAAATCAGAATCTTGAGACCCAGTGATGAGGTGACTCCCAGGCACTCTGAGAGGGGACGTAGCTGACAAGAGTGCATCAGTGTGTAATGCCTACTGCAATCCAAGCTTCTGCTTGCTCTAAAGCAGCTAAGTGTGTAACTGAAGTTACTCAGTATTTGGCTCATAGAGATGTTTGGGCACTTTAGTGAGACACTCTGGAACAGGATTAGCAAAAGGCTTTGTCTGCAGAATTCTGAATTCTGACAGTCTTAATTAACACAGCCATATTGGGACACTTAATAGAAATAATAAGCATGTCTTTGAGATACTAAGGGTTTTTTTGAATTCTGAAAAATGCTGTGACATCCAGGTGCTCTTTTGAGAAAAATGCACATTCATTTTATGGCAATATCTGTCTCAGATGAATAATAAAGGCCAAATAATAGGAGAAGTGATTTTTATTCGTTGTTATTTTATTATTTTATTTCTTCTACACAAGGAGTAGCTAGTCTTTCCTCTTGAGGAAATGACTCTTGTGTAGCCTTACAGTAATGCCCTTTCGCAAAGAAGAAGCTTCTCCTAGAGAGATTGCTAAATCCTACAAAGCTGGCTTGAATGTTTGTTTAGTGCCCTACTAACTTGTAAGAAAACGTGTCTCTTCCAGCAGATTTTGACCTGTTTTGCTTTGACATTGCAGCAGATGCAGTCAACAATGCAGCTGGTTATGGATTCAGTGGAGTTGATGAGAAAGGCACTTTCCGCTGGGACCTGTTGTCCAATTTGAATATCTGGAACATTGAGGTGAGATAAAGGAGTGGCTGCATTGGCATAATTATACAGAAATGAGCATGATAATGGGTAAAAGCTTTACTGAAAGGAAAGTAAATATATGCTACTTTCAGGCTGCTCCTCTTTAGCATGAAGAGGTTTTGTATTTTATCTGTTGGACAGATAAAATGCGCCTGTCTCACAGGCTTCCTCATGCTCTATATTCAGGTTGTATTTCTAAATAGTTTAGTGAGGGCTAATAAATAATTATATCAGATATTTAATAAATGAGCAGCCACTTACTGTAGATTGTGGCTGAGCTCAGTGGGTCAGTAAATTGTTCACAGCTATGATTCTTCACCATCTGTGGTGTGTTCTGTTTATTTACTTCTAACAATCTTTCACTTTTGTAGCCCAGTTGAGATGAGTGATGGTAGAGAAAAGGCTGCCACAAGTGGCACAGACACGTGCAAGGGATGAACTGCCTCTGGTACATGGAGAAAAGCAAGGGTAGGAGACATAACGGGTACAAACCAAGCAGTGGGAGCTGACAAGGGCACACAGAGCTTAGATGGGTGCTTATCTGGAGCACTGTGCAGTGAGCCACAAAACATCTGTCATTCCTTCCTTATGACTGCTGCATAGATCCACTAGCCTTTTGAAAACTATTCATGTTTGTGTCTCTAATGCAAAAGATGGCCCATATAATTTGTTTGCCCTCAAGAATATTTTATGAGTGCCAGTGAGATGTGGAAATATTTATGTGTCTGCAACTGCTTTCTAAAGGCTTCTTTTTTAGAAAGAGGAGGAGCCTCCCTCTGTAATTCTCTAGTTGTGATTTTAAAAGTAATCACAGATAAAAATAAGTTGACTGCTTTATTGCTGAACAATCTGTGACTAAGTGAATGTGCTGTAATAGCGCTTCTCAAAAATGAAAGAGCCTCTGTAATTCTTCACTGAAGATGCCAAAATTGGAAGTCCCATTATATATTCCCTTTCTCTTTTTTTCTTTTCAACCCTGATTAATCCTCAGTGTACTCCTTGATGAGTACAAGATACACGGCCCAGAAATGCTTTACACTTCTTGATGACAGCAGCACCCTAGATACCACTTTGAGAGCTATATCTAATTCTGTTTTGAGGCAAGAGATGGTTCTTACTTTGATGAGCTGAGGCAACTTGTCTTTGAAGGAGGAAAGTAAAATGCAGCCAGTACTCTTCAGGCAAACCGAATGAAGGAAACAGGAGCCTTTATTCCTCTCTACCAACTGAACTGAACTCAAAACTTACTTCCTTAACTGGTCACATAGGCAACAGAGATCAGAAATTGTTTCCAAGAGCATAAAAATAGGGTGCTGTCTGATTTGATCATATGTGCAATGAGAAAAAGAGAGGCTACAGAGACTATGGCTTTGGGTAAGCCTTGAACCATCACTTTATGTGCCAACAGCAACGCTGGGAGTTGAGGTTTGATTGTACAGTGTATACAGATACAGTCTATATATTCAGCAGGTATAGCCACCTGCATGAGTAAAATTACCTCAGTGTTGGGAAATTGAGTGCTAAATGTGACTATCTGATCTGCAGAAAAGATAAGCACATGGAAGGAGTTGTGGGGGCCTTAAAACATGACAGGGGCTAAGCACACGTGGGGGACTTGAAAGCCTTGGCAGCGTGCTTGTTTTGACAGCCAGCAACTACTTCCTCTCTTGGTAATGTAACAGGGGAACTTAAAGGAGGCCAAAAGAGAGTGACAATATTAGTTGGAAGAGAAACTGTGTTTTTCTTGGCTTCTCTCGGTGCAGTAATGCAATTAAAATGTGGCGGTGCTGCACTGGGAATTGCTAATCATTTTAACTCTTTAAATGCAGAGGATGAAATGCTAGCTTTAAGGATTCTGTGTGGAAGTGCAAAGACATCCTCACATTCCCCTTGGAGACCTTTGCTCTTAATCCATTTTTTCAGTGTGCCTTTGCCTTTGGCTGATACGGCAAAATATTGTGGTGCCACTGAATCATGTCCCCACTTGGCCAGAGTGTCCCTGGAGGTTGGGGTTGGGAGGTGAAGGTGATCAGCAGTAGAGGAACCAGTGCTGAACAACAGAGTCCAGCAGTCCTCTAAAGCTGGGGGAGCTCAGAGGAGGAGGTATGGGTGGTTCTCTCAGGACACTGGAGTCTACTCTGGGTTCTCAAGCTTAGCAATGGGCTGAGAATTAGCTTCTAAATTTAGTCCTTATTTTTTTGCCGATGTTTTTCAGTCTTTCCCCTTCCTTCTCCAAATAGTAGTAGTAGTAGTAATTATAACAATAGTAATAGTAGCAATAGTAGTAATAATGGCAACAATAGTAATATCAGTAGTAATAATAATAATAATTTTTACAATAGTAATATTTTAAAATAACACTTTGTTTTAGTAGTACTGCAGGGAAGTCCAGATTGCATAAGGGGTGGCATGATATCTCTTCCAGAAATAAAGCTGTTTATGAACTGAAAGGAAGGCAAAGCATAAAAAACAAGAAAGCTTCTCAGATTTCCCATTATTTGAAAAGTAGCCAAACAGTGTATTTAATTATATGAAACAAAGTGAGATTTTAAAGCAAGTGCCAAGTGTTAGCAGTGAGCCATCAGCCTAGTTAATGTCCCTCCCAAGTCATATTAGTATAATGATGGATTGTGGCACAGTCTTCATAAAAGTTATCTGCTAGAATTAATATTTTCCATGTACCTCCTCACTAATTTAAATTGTAAGTAGTATTTCACAGGTTTCATTGCTAACATTTCATGTGAACTTCTTTCTTAGACTGCAACAAGTTTTAAAATGTACATTGAAAACTGGAACATTCAGACAGCTGCCTGGCTGAAACGGTAAGAGTCATGAAACAGTCACATGCTTGTGAGATCCAAAAGCTCTCCAGGGCCTGGAAAAACGCTGACTGGTGGCTCTCATAAATGTATAGCTTCTTGTTCTTCCTTTGTTTCCTGCGTCTGTAATAGTTGGTGCAATACAAGGGTATTTGGTGCTGTAAAGTTTTATTGCTGCAAGTGTAAAATGCTCCTATTTTATATATGAGCAGCAAAGTCATAAACGAACTTTTCAGAACTTCCATAATAGAAAGCAATAGCATTTTTTTGTTTCCCTCCATTATCTTTCTTGTACTGTTTTGCTTTGCTATGTTTCCCACGCAGAGGTGGGCCTTGCTGTGTCACTGCGATCCAGAAATTCAGCAAAAAATAAGGTCAAAATCTTCAGAGCCCCAGTGTAGTCTGGTTTGGAGTTACCCTAAGATGCTTGTCAGGAAGTCCTTGTTTAGGATATGGGGAAGAGACTTATAGCACTGAGACAATCTGATTTTAACCTGTGACTATTAAGGCACATATTAAAAATACTAGCATAAGTCCAAATTTTATAGATTGGACTGTGTTTCATTACTCATTTCACTTGCTGGTATGATTAAAGCTCAGCATACAGTCAACATAGTGTCTGAAATGCAGGCACAGATTTATTGTAGTTATTTTAACTATAATGATGGTAAATCTACACATCTTAAAAGTCAATGTCTACTATTTTTCATTATTGAAATGATTCCTGGCAAAAAATGCATTATCTTGACTCGTTTCTGTAGAGCACAGAATTTGATTTAAACTTCAGACAGCCAAATAGACTGAGTGCTGTTTTGTTGAACTGTTATCCTTGCATCTTGGGAGTAAGATTTTTTGCTGCTAAAGTTAGCTGGAATCCCCTGTTTCGCAATAGTTTACGGCACTCCCTGTTGTTCCCAGCATCTGCCAGATAACTGTGCCTAAAAATACCTCTCTTCACTAGAGTGAAGGGTGGGGTCACATCTCTTTGTCTTTCAACTTGCTCTTGATCTGTCATCAGAGTTTGGAAGAGTAATGTATGATTCCAGATAGAGATATAAAGGTGAACCAAGTCTTGCCTGCCCTTTTTTCCATTATTGATTTAAATGCTTTGAGCACCAGAAATATTTGTACAGGCATTCTCTGGAAACTCATTTGCATGTAAGCATGCTTCCTCATTCCATCGAAACCTTCATTTAAATGAAGGGGGAGTGCCTCATGCCCTAGTCTGTGACTGAACCAAGATAAGATCCCTAAGACAGAATAAGAGTACCTTAGAAACAGAAGGATTTCAAGCACAGTGGCCATTGTTCAACCTCTTCTGTTTTGTTTTCATTTTTGCAGTGTCTGCTATGACAGAGCTCCCTGGTACCCTACGGCTTTAACATTTATCCTGTCGGCCCTGTGGCATGGTATCTATCCTGGATATTATTTTACGTTTCTCACTGGAATCCTTATCACACTCGCAGCCAGAGCAGTATGTACCTTTCGTTGTTCTCTTCTAAGGCCCCTGCTAGACACTATCCAGCTGTCAGCTGCGCCCTCACATGGCCAAGCAGCTTGTCCCTGCTGTGAGCCCTCTTTCATGCCTTTGCAGGCTTGGTGTTCGCTGGAACTCTGTTCTGTATTGATGCTAATTTCCAGGTGCCCAGCAGTTATAACCAGCACCAATTCTGTACGTGATGCACCGCTGCCCCTGGCTGTCAGAGAAAATGCTGCTTGAGGATGTGCAGTTAGGGGTGTCACCAGCTATGTCCATCCAGTTGTATTAGCTTGGGATTCAAAGTTATGTTGGATTCCAGATTTCTGCTGGGTCACGTTGCCTGAATGCTGGCTTGTAATTAACTCTGGGCCCAGTCTTTCACAAGGAACTGCTGTGGGTTGAGCATTAGCCCAAACTTGAACAATTTGTGTGGATGCAATTGATGCAGTAAAATGGTCTCTGTTTATGGGCCCTACTTTGTGTAGAGTGACCAAAGATAGAACAGGGTTCATGTCTCACTGTTGTTAAATTTACCACTGCTGATCTTTCAGGCTGAACCAGTCACTTATGCAGGGCTGGGAAGCACCACTGTTGTCTTTTGGGGTTTGACTCTGGATAAATAACCAGGTTAATCTGAAAGGAGAATTCAACTAGTGACCACTGTTGACCACTACTGCTAGAGTAGGTTGCTGAACATGTTCTTTGCCTCTCATTTATGAGGATTTCACAGAATTGAAACTAACTTAAAATCTCTAGGGAACAGCACACACTTGTAGGCATAAGCACTTACTTGTTCATTTAAAGTAACTTTGATTTACTGTTGATAACCAGTAAGAAATGAAAACCAGGAGGAAGGAACAGCTTCCCTCCCAAAAAATACTGTCACAGACACCCAGTCTGCACCTGTGGTTATGACAGAGTAAACTGAGGGCCACTTCTCTGTTTGCCACTGGTGGACTGTGAGATCTTGAATATGCCAGTCTGTACACATCTGTATTCCTGCCCCCAGTGCTTTGTAACTGGTGTATAAACCTTCCTGTGATACTAATGCTGATGGTAAGCAGAGAGTCGTGCACTGCTCTGTGTCCCTGTGACTTTGCCTAAGAAATGAATTTATATAATTTTCTGCTTGCTTTTCCCTGACCTGCAGATAAGAAACAACTGCAGACATTACTTCCTCTGGTCAGCGCCTCTCAAGATAGCCTACGACATTGTTACCTGGGCAGTCACTCAGCTGGCTGTGTGCTACACTGTCGCACCGTTTGTTATGCTGGCTGTGGAGCCCACCATCAAGTTTTACAAGTAAGGCCTCTCCCCTTGACTTTCTTCTCCAGGGTGGCATAGACTTTCGTTAAATAACCCAAACCATGCTGAAAGGCAGCTAGCATTTCATCAGATTTGAAAGGAGCTCAGACAGGATGCTTGCTAAACTATAAGAGGTGACTTTTGCACTCCTGTAATGTAGTAAGATTATAACAATGCCAAGGCAGAGAACATTGGTTGTTGCTCTCATTCTGTGTCCTTACGTGACATTTCATATTCTCAGTTTTCCATTTTCAAAATAGTTGGGTCTCAACCATTAGCAGTAGCCAAGACTGAAGAGGTAAAGCATAATGTGAGTTGGCAGTAGGGAGGAGGTGCTGAGCAAAGACCAGGCTTCCAGCTGCTGAATGCATATAAGAGGAGGTGTGATCAATCAGCAGAAGATATGGAGGGCTCCTGGCAGAGCACTGCTCCTTGAAATGAGTATGCTTTTCATTACAAAAGTATGCTTTTTTTCTTACAAAGTGAGCACTTCCCCAGATTCCTTAAAAGTAAGAAAACACTGGCGTTGCAGAGTACATTGAATGTGCTCTAACAAAACCAAGTTGAAATAAAGTGAGAAAATAATTAGAAAAGGGAGACAGGACTACATAGCTTTACTCTTCTTTCATTTTACTGTCAATCTAGAGTAACAGCTTTTGGTTCAGAAGAAAGACAATTCCCTCCTCCAGCATAAAAGACACAAAACTGGTAGTCAAGATAGCTGCTGTCTGTTGGCAGGAGGTTGAATTTCGACATTTTCTATTCCTGTTTATTGAAACATTTGATTTCAACACAGAAAACTTGCCATGGAGTAAAAATTACTCCAAATCTTTCTTAGCTTCATTTCTTAATAATTTTGCCCTGGTGAATTTTGCCCTGGTTAACTTTGAACATAGTTAACATTTGAACTTAGAGACTCGTAAGCAAGGAAATGTTATGCTTTTGTACTAGGGCATGAATTTTTGGAGCACTCCACATCACAAGCAGCGGTCTTAAGCACCTTACAAGGATATTAAGAACTATTAGTAAGAAGCATAAATGAGGCCACAGAAATGTGCATTTCTATGTTTAACAGCTGGACCATACTAGTCCCAAATATCATTTTCCCCAAGCTGCCAGAACCTCATCTATTTGCTTTAAGTATTTTTTATTTCTCTTCAACCTTATGTATACTGGATTATTCACAATAAAAATATTTGATGTTTAGAAACATACCAAATACAGATGTCTCTGAGCAGTTACCTTCAGAAATGCAAGCTTTCTTTAAAAGTCATTACCTGACCTTATCCAGTTGAAAGCCGAGTGTTTTGATTTATTTCAGATCTCAGCACTTTGATTGAATTTTTTTCTTTCTGTCAATTTTTACAATTTTTTTGAAGCATGAATGATATTCCTTCAGAACTTGGCCTTGTGTATTCTAACATTAAAAGAGAGATGGGCTGAATAAGTATGGGGTTGAATTACATGGGTTTATCTGAGCTGTCAGACTTTGGATTCTAGGGTTTGCTGATGGTTTCCTTGCCTCATTATCATCCAATGCAGCGTTATTATCCATGCCAGCAGACACTGTATTCCGAGATTGTGTGAAATTCAAGGGTATATTTTTGTGCTTTCTAGGTCAGGTTCATACATTCTTCACTCATCCCTTAGCACTAAGTTCTGCATATTGGGGTTGCAGAATTCATGTTATTCCCAACAAAAATATAATATTCTTTCTTTTGTTCCCAGGTCTGTGTATTTTCACATGCACATTCTAAGCATCCTGGTGTTACTCCTGTTACCAATCAGACCTCAAACCCACTCTGTGAGAAGGGCTCAGAATCAGGCCACACTGAACTCTATTAAAAGCAAAGACAAATGATGCCTCCAAAGAAAACTGCCAGCATTGGGAAATCAAACTATTGTATTGTAAACAAAAAGAAAAAAAAAAATGAAGAGAAATGGATTGCAGGAGGATCAAAGTACAAGACAAGTGGCATTTCTGTTGGCTATCTTAAAATCTTACTGGAGAGGGCAGAGAAGAGCCTGAATGACTGTATTTCGGTTTTTTCCAGTTCATGGAGATTTTACAGGCAACGTTTACAGGCTCATGGGGCATTTCATTTTTATAATAAATATTTTTATGAAATGTTTTTATATATTTAAACTTTTTCACAGAGAGGCATTTTTTCTCTTTTACAGAAATACGCAACTATTAATCAACAAATAATCTTGTGATTAGAGAGAGGGACAGAAAGCAGCTAGTAAAGAGTCAGACCAGCTGCCTGATAGCCTGGTGCTGTGGGCAGCTGTCAGGGGAAACTTTTCATCTCTTGGTTGTGGAGAGAGATGGTGCAAGTAGAAGACCACAGGCATGGGGTTGCTCAAGGTGCTGGTGCTGACTTGTGCCCCAGTAGGGGAAAGGGGAAGCGGGGCTTTCCCTGGCAAACCCTGGAGCAGGGACTGCAGCCTGAGCTGGGCAGCAAAGGTACTTCACATCCTTCAATGTGACACCTGCTGGTAATGAGGGCAAGACAAGTCCCTTGGGAATGAGTGTCAGGGAGCACTGACAACTGACTAAGCCAAAATTTAAATAAAGTAAAAGAAAAACAAAAGGCAGAAGGGGGAACTCAAATCTGGGGTAAAAGAAGGCACATGCAGCCTGTGGTCTGTAGAGTTGTGCTTCTCCAATGATGCAGCTGGTGGTCATTGCTACATCAGCCTTACTGTGTAGTCTTAGTGATGCAGCACTTACTTTTTGGTATCAAAATGAGTGAGGAGTCATGCAGGGTTAGTGTTTTAAAACTTGCAGTTATGGGTTAAATCTGAAAAAGCTTTGTAGTGGATCAGATTTTTCTACTCAAAAACATCCCATCTTATGGTTACATTCCAGTAGATAATGCTACTAGGAAGCCTGAACAGTAATTAGCACAGTCATAATAAATCATTCTACAAAATATTGTGATGTGATGTGATATGATCACCACAAGAGTCAAGACTGAGTCCTTGTGTGATCTTGGCATCTGACTTAACTGTTGAGGCAAGTTTCCCTGCTTGTAAAGTCCTTGACTTACAGGGATGTTTTGAGGCTTTATTCCCAAGAACTTGTTGTGCATTGAGATAACCTGCTGCAAAATGCTGTGTCAGGGTTTTATATTATTTTTTTTCTTAAATCCACTTAACCCAGTAAAATAGGTCGGTACCACACATCAAAATCAACTGAAACACTTTAAAAAAATCTTTTCCAGGAATGTTTTTGTCAGGATTTTGTAGAAGCAGTTCCCTTGTTAAAGGATTGGTATTACTTTATTGACGTTTAACTAACGTGTTATTGAGGAAAGAATCTGCTGTTTACTGCATTCTAATTTTTGTGTCAGATTAAAATTTTGCAGAATCGTAATGTTTTGAGAAGAAACAAATCAGCAAAACCAACACAAGTTCCAAAAAAAGGTGATTTTTTTTCTCTGATGGGAATTTTTTGTCCTGTGACCACATTATGATTTAGGGCATAGTTCATGGAAGAGTTTATTTGCTAATTTATTTTAAAGGGCAAGATGGGATTAAAAGATTGATCTGAATAAACAATTTGCTTTGTGTCACTGCCTGGTATTATTGATCTATCATCTGATGTGAAAATGGGTGAGTGGGTGGGTGAAATCACGCTTATGAGGGAAGATGTTCAGGTCTGCTGGACTTCACATGGCAGCTGAGCTTTCCATCCTGCTCCTGCTGAAACAGAGACATGGTGACCCCTGTCTATTTTGATGGCAGCTTTGTCCTTAGCTTGGTTAGTCTTTTTTGTCCTCGTATGTGTGTTGTCCTTGAGCAGCCTCAGCTGCATCTTGGGCATCTAATGTTTCCCTTGAGGTCTGATTCCCCTGTTCTTCTGTGGGAGGGAACCAGGGCACATCCCCAGAAAGGAACAGGGAGCTGGGTGCTGCTGGCCCTGGAATCCTGTGGGCTGAAGCCAGCCTGCAGTTGCCTCCCAGCGACAAAAGAATCACTGTGAGCTCTGGCAGAACCAGCAAAATTCACATCTACGCTGGGATTTGCAAGACTGTGGAAGGCAAAAGTTCCCAGCAGGTTGGACCTAGCACTTGCTTTGGAAAATAAGTGCTCTCAAAGGGGCTTGTGGGTCTGTATCTGCTGCTCTGTGCCCTGAGGTCTGCCTGCACAGCTTGTGCCCTGTTCTGCAGTTCTTCCTGAGCTGTGTACGTTCAAGAGAGGCCAGGTACGACCAGTGGGGCTTCTCTTCCAGTGTTTCCACAAGTGAAACTGCTTACATGTAATGCCACTGACTTATGTTGTAGTTTTGGCTCATATAATGTGATGAATTAGTCGAGGCTAGTGAGCAAATTGTTACTCTCCTGTCATGTTGCCTTCTCAGCCTAAGCCCCTCCCTGAAAACAGGCACCCTGGGAATCAAAGAGAACTGGTCATACTGATTTAATGTGATATGTTATAAGAGCCAAAATTGAAGCGGGCTTTTTGAAACATGGCATTTGCAGGGAAACTTGGTGGTTGAACCAGTCTTGAATCTGGGTGGAAAAGAAGAAAATTACCTAAAATCTTTGCTGTACTATGTTACTGTGGACTAGGCAGCATACCTGGCCCAATGTGGCAGTCCTGCAAAGCTAACACAGAGTGGATATAAATAACTGTAAAATAGTCCTTTGAAAAAAAAGGCAGTTAGCTTTGAGGTTTCCTTGATCAGTATGTTGTATTGAGCCTTCCCCTCCTTGTCTTCTTCTCAGGGGAATGATATTTTGTTTTATAGAAAGACTGCAAACAGCCTCTACTATTTAGAGGAGACTTGTGCTAGTAATGTGCATCTACTTTATACAGGAGTATATAACTCAAAGAGGCAAAGAAGAGATTCAGGTTAGAAAAGGATGATGTCAGGAACTTGAATTCTGGCAATTCTAATTCTAGTGTAATTTGAGAGTGCACTTCAGTGATTAAAATACATGATGGTGATTGCCAACACGTTATTAGTTTCTAATCCCTCTCTGGTTTCTTAGTGCTGCAAAAAACTCAAGAGCATCTAGAGAAATTCTGAAGTGAACAACAATCTTGATGGCTTGTAAGAAAGAAATACAGGACTATCACACAGAAATGAGAAAGGTAGATTGTACTGGATAGACAAAGGTTGATTTTAAATATGAGAATACCAAAAAGACACCACCACCATTACCCCTTGGATTGAAGGCATATTCTAGTTGCTGTTTTTCAGCATATTTTGATTTTTCTAAACTAGAAGTTGAGATGCACTTGGAAGAGAAAACTGAATGAAGAGCAAAACTCCAAATTAACTATGGGTCTGGTATTTGAAGAAGCAACAGCTCGGCAATTTCTTCAGCAAATTCTTGAACTGAATGCACAATGTACATTTTTACTGTCCTATAATCTGTCCCCCACCCTAAGCCGATTACTGCATGTCCACTTGGAGCTTGCCACACGATGGAGGCAGCACAGAAGTGGGATACAAGGTGGGCAGATGTTTTTCCTCCCTGTTTGGCTGCTCTGTTTTGTGTGCATACACTGCACATAGCTGGGATTTTTGTATCACTTAAAATGAAGTAGGTGGGTGAAAAAGCTGTAGATGTTTATTGGTAGGTGCTTGCCTAAAGCTGCACTTACCTCTCTACACATGTAAAAGCAGGTTCAGCAAACCTAGGGTCTTTTGTAGAAATACAGGTTGAAATCCCAGTACCCAAGGAAGTTTAGGGGCAAAATTCCTATCAGGGAGGTTAGTGACTCATGTTTAAACATTTTATCTTCTTAACTCTGGACTGAGGACTTCAGAAAAATTATCTACTGGCTGCAGAAGGAAATAAAAACTTGTCTTTAACATTTAAGGGTAGAATCCCCATAGTCCACCTGCTGTTGACAGAGGAAGAGCATGTGCATCTCCTCATCCTTGCCCAAGAGGAAGTGACATGCACGGTTGCATATGGAAATATCAGCTACCCTTTGAGGTACCGTTCCCTTTCCTTATGTCACTGAACTGATGCAGCTCAGCTCTCAGGGGCTAGAGGCGTTCCACAGCCGTACAGAATGGGAAGCCTCTCCTGACATCTCAGCATGAGCGCGGATGCTCAGTGAGCGCTTTAAAAACGCCTCCTTTTGTGTGCCACCAGCCTGCCGGTGCCTTTCTTCCCGGAGATGACAGTAATGATATGCATGAAGGGTTTGGGTTTGTGCTGGTGAGGCGTGAAGTGGCAGCGTGTTTAGTCAGATACATTTACGAGTGGTGCCCTCTGTGGGCGAGCACTCGAGAGAAGATTCTCCTCCTGTGCTGAAGGTGAAAGGTTTTGCAGCAGCCTGGACGCCCAAATTGCCAGGCAGCTGGTGGGTTTCAAGTCTGTGCTAACACAGGTATGCTGCACAGGAGAATGGGAGAAATCAAATAGATTGCAGGAGGAAATGCTGCTTTGTGCATAGAAGAAATGGTGTTTGCATGCCTTAAGAACTTGCGGTACTCTTTCATTCTCCTGACTCAAATATAGCCTTTAGTAGCGGCACAGGATGGAGGAAATCAGTTCTGAGAAGTGCTCTGGGAGTGCCCTTGGGACCCAGTTTATTGTCCATCCATAGAACATCTCTGGCAGTGAGACCCCAGGCTTGCCTGGAGGCTGTTCTGCTGGAGCTGCCTTCCTGTGCACCCGGATGAGGGGCTGTGCAGCTGGCCTCTGAAGCCCTGGCACCCATCAATGGCAGGCAGCTATTCCAGGAGCACGCCATGCTCACGTCAGTTTTCCTGATCCATCTGTCAGATGCTGTACAGGTAAATAATGTGCCCGCCAGTACTTGCAAAAGAGTGTGGAACACATCAAGGCCAAACCAGTCATGGTGGGACAGGATGAAGAGAAATACTGCCACAGCCCAGACATGATATGCAATCCTTGCCATGTCCAGGGATGGAAACCCCTCCTCATCAGAAACATCTTCAGTGACATTGTCACTGCTCTGAGACAAATGGGTTTCTCTTTGTTCATACTTATTCTTGCCTTGATGCCTTCTGCCTTAGTGCACTTTAGCTTTTCTGCTTTAATTTTTAATTTGTGTTAGAGAAAGATGGCATTTTGTGGCTGTTTTATGTCTGATCAGACTGATACACTACTAAAGGCAACCTTCAAAGAAGTGAGTAACATGAGTATTGGAAGAGATAATGTGAGCATATTCAAGCTTACTTACCTCTCTGTTGCTCAGATGTGGGGTTTTTTCCCCCCAATGACACCTTCCAGTGGGGAGCAGATGGTGCAGTTTCCCTTGGAGGTGTCTTGGGAACCAGCTTGGACAAAAATCGTCCATTTCTGGCACCCAGAGGCCCCCTGGCTGGCCTGGTGAGTGGCTGCCCAGGACACTTCGGGGTAGTGGAGGGTGCCATGTACTTCCTCCTAGTCTCCACTTTGGGAACATGTGTGTGATCCACAGTGTGTGTAAGAGAGAGAATTCTTGCAACTGCAGCCCTCAGTGTGTGAACCAGGGTGCAGGGCCCCTCGAGTGTGTGAAATAAGGGGCAATCCTCAAACACATAATTGCACAGGTGGGAACTGGAGGCACAGACAGGTTGTGACAATTGACTGAACAGGCAGCTCATGCCACGAGAAGAAGCAAAAGGCAAGTTTTCACAGTGCCGGCCTATGGCTTCATGTGTCTGCTGCCAGGGACAGTGGCAAGGTTTGTCTGCTGTTTTGGAAGGCTCCATGTTGGACACAGCCCACATGGGAATGACTGTCTGTCACAGCAAAGCTGAAGGACCTGGGTGGCACTGAGGGAAGGACTGCAGCCCCATGAGCTGCCCTGCTTTCGGGTATGTGTCTGTGCCTGATTGCCAGTCCTGGACATTTTGGCTCCTGGCCTGGACTCTCCCATGTTCCCCCCACTCCAACGAAATCAAGGAAATATGAAATGTCATCAAGGATCCTTAGTGTCTTTATATTTGCCTTCTGATCTTGGCACCTTTGAAGCCTGTGCATCCGAGCTGTTCCCAGCTGCCAAGGCCAGAGAGGCATTTGGAAAGCGCAGCTGTCAGTAAAACCATTTCCACGCTGCGCCCAGTCCCCCGGTGTGTTTTGCAAATGATGCAAAGCCACGATGATGGGCACGGGAGCTCTCCTCTCTCCTTCCTGCCCGGAGTTTCAGCTGGCAGGAGTGGCAGTGGCAGAAGTGCCCAGAGGATGGGAAGTGGCATTGTTGGCGGCTTTCAGAGAGCTGGCTGCTGCGGAGCGGGTCTGTTTGCAGCCAGCGCGCGGTCCCAGCGGCACGATATGGGCCTTCCTCAATTAGACTTCTTGACTGATGGCCAGTTTAATGAGCCCATGTACAGAGGGTCATTCAACATGGCAATTATACCTATAAATCTATTTGCAGCAGGGCTCGAGTAACCTTTTGCACACAGTTCTCCATAAAATGACTGTCTGATTAATTAACATTAATTTATCCACTGTGTGTAACCAGATGCAGTCTGTATGAAAGCCTCTGCTCTGATGTGCAGGGCGCTGTGTGAACTGGGAGGATTTGGGGATGGGAATGGCTCTGATGTTGTTTAAAGACTCTCTTTTAGATTTTTTTTCCCCCCTTCTTTCTTCCTCTCTCCCTCTCTCTCTGGTCCCAGTTGATTAACATTCCAGGGCAGCATCATATAACAGGGGGCAAAATTCAATTAATTGAATATGAAATATTTATAACCCTACTCTATGTGTCTATCAGAGAAGGGTCCTTAATAGATCTTCTCATTAGCATGGACTGGTGACTCACTTCTCTGCTTTCACAGTCATTTGGAATTAAAATCCAATTAATCTAATGTCCCTGTGAATATTATTAAACTATTTGAAAAACTGCATAGAAGAGATATGAAGCAGGGGGTGAGGGGCTAAGAGAAGAAGAGGGAATATGTCTTGAGCTCATGAAGATTCATTTCGTCTCTGTTAAACACGTAGTCTGGAAAGACTAATTCCCTGTTTTCTGGAAAGTGGATAGCTAATTCTTAATATCAAAAGCCTGAGAATAGAAAAATATCTCGCTTTACAAGCAGAACTGTGTCGTCTTTGAACAGGCAAAAATATATCCTTGTATCCTCCTGCCTTTAAGGTTGTTCCCCTTCTTGGGTGCCTGAAGCTATGGACAGATTTACACAAGCTATTTAGACACCATGAGATAATTCTGGGGCTTGTGCCCAGCTCTTCAGCCATGCCTCTGTGGCCAGAGACCCCCAGCAGCCTGTACAGAGGACTGGGAGGGCACTGTGTGTCCTTCCTGACCCTTGGAGAGAATGTTCCTTCCTATGGGACAGGGAGTGTGAAGAGAGGCAGGGTGACACCATCATGGAGTGAAAACAGTCAGGGCACATAGAGCCCTGGGCTGGGAGGCACTCCTAGACTGCCTCAAATGGATGTAGCCTAGAGGACTATTTGATTGTTAAATATCTCTCTCTCTTCAATGGATAGGGCACTGACCTGAAACTCAGTGAGGAGGGATGTTAACTGTGAATTTCACATGCAAACCTTGAGCAAGAGGCAAATTTCTAAATTAAATATTCCCCTAATGGGAATGACTTGAGGACAAAATCCTTTAATGGCTCAAAGGAATTCAGAGACTGCTGTAAGAAAGTGCAAGTCAGGAGATAATATTTCTGAAAGAATATTCTGGAAGAATATTCTGGATATCCAGGTTTTTAAAATGTTCCTCCTCTATTTAAAAAAAAAAAAAAAAACAAATAAAGGATCTGGCCACAAAGTTTGTTCTGGTTTTGTTTGCTGTTTTTTTGTTTAGGGGAAAGTGGCCTATTCCTCTGAAAATTGTCCCCTTCTTTTCTTTTTTTTTTTTCCTTTTCCCCTCTGTTAGAAGCTTAGTCATTATCACAGGACATGTATACAAATTAGGATGCAACTACTTTCCATCTGAATGTCTTTATGAAGCCTTATAAAGCCAGAGTATAGAGACACTAAACATACTTCCCCTGTCATGGAGATACAATCATGCAAATGTCATCTGCTCTGGACTTGATGTAGCAAATAAATAATTGGTGAATATATGTGTTTTTAATATATTGAGGGAAAGTTATACCTAACATGCCCCTTTGCTCATTGTTGTAAACCTATATGTCACCTAGGTATGTTTAAATTTCTTAATGTACTAGTAGTGCAAATCTCATAAGCAGTTTGATTTGCTGCTCATATGCACTGAGGACCTGAAGACAGACCTGACAAAAACATGTTCCCATTCACAGTAAACCTGAGCAAGACACCTCTGAATTCAAGCCACAGCTTTTGAGAGAGCAGAAACCAAGACCTGAAATCTTAACCCTTTCACTCTGGAGAAACCACAGCACCTGAAGTGTAGTGGCACCTCACAGGACAAACCCCAAACGCCCTGAGAGTGGATTGTTGGTCTGCTGAAAGCTGGAGCTATGGCCAAAAGCTGATGGTTGGCCTTGGTGGCATTCCATACCTGTTTTGTGTGCCTGTCTTTCAATCCTTACTAATTTATTGCTGCTGACTTGCTATGATGGATATAGAGAAGTGACTGAAACTGAACTACAGGCTTAAAATGTTATTATCTAAGGCTCTAATCTGGTTTGCTTTTGATATTAGAAAAGATCGATTATGGCAAAACTCTGGAGTGCAATCAAATTAAGAGAAGGGACAAGTTTTTCTTTTCCGTAACTCTGCTTTTTCTGCAGCAGGTCAGTGGACGTTGTCCCCAGTTTATTCTTATTGCCTCTTCCATCCTAGCCAGAGACAAATGTGGTAGCACTTCTCAGTGATTTCCCTCTCCCTTTGTCTGTTGTTTATGGTCTCTGTCCTAGCTTGGGCTCCAAGCCCCAGTAGTCAGGGACAAATGGTGTTGATTGCCCCTTTCCCTGGGAGCTTTGCAGCAGGAAAATAGAGAGAAAGGCAGCATAAAGTGCACTTGTTCTGTGCTGTGAAGATTGCACTCCTGCTTTGTGCTGGTATAAAATGACTGCTGCTGATGAAGGGCAGTGGAAAATCAAATCTCTGGGTCTTTTTTCTCAATCTTTTGTGGCTCTCCTGCACACTTCAGGCACTGTATTAATCATTATAATTTCTTCCACATTGCCACTTTGTCTGTGAGCTTCCTTTGAGCAGTGTTTCCTGTTTTGTGCTCTCTTCCAGCAGGCTGCAGCTTTTCTGGAAGTGGCTGCCTGAGCTCTTTCCCAGAGCGAGGGTATGCCAGCCAATGCATCAATCCACTTTTGTTTTCATTATGCCAGCTTCCTGCAAAGTTTTCAAATTAATTTTACTGCCTTCTTCAATTTTAAGGCCCATAAAAAGAATTTGGTTCTGCTTACCTTGGTGAACTGGGACCTGTTCAGGAATCTGGAAGATGCTTTTGCCTTGGTGCAGGGGTTAGCTGTTTCCCCTGCCTGCATTCAGTGGGTTCCTGGCACTATCAGACCGAAAACATCCGGACCCTTCCCCAGCTTCCATCCTGGGTCAGAGGATGGAGCTATGCCTCGGATGCCACAGCCCTGTCCCACGCTGTGCTGGGTCAGGCAATCCCAGCAGGGCAGTCCTGAGCCTCACACCCGTGTCTCCATGCTCAACTGGCTCATTCCAAAAAAGCCCAGCCAAAGCTGGTGGGCAGCGGTGAGGCTGAGGTGACAAGTGATTTGATTTTCCTGCAAAAGGTTAAAAAAAAATAAATTAATAAAAGCTAAGGTCTGTGTCTGGACTGCAAGCCAAAAGGCTGCAGTTCATGGTGGACTTATTTACTCACATTAGATTTAAATTATGTGGCTCTGTGGCCACAGGGACCTCGGTGTGGGCTCAGAGTTGGCAGAGGTGAGGGGGGATGAGGACACCCTGATACCTGTGACAGCTACATGTGCTGCACATGAAGTCAGGGGTCTGTGGACAGACCTCCATGAGGAAAAGGCAAACCTGATGCTAGCCTAACATCTGTGATTTAGACATCGTCACCGCCAGTGAAAAAATATTTAGTGGTCTACAGATCAGCAATAAAAGCTCACCCTGGGGCAGGATGCCTAACTGCACTGGATAGCCCCTTTTCTGCTTTTCTCTCAGCTCTCTGCAAAGTGTCTTTGAAACAGCTCCCCTTTCTGATGAAAGAAAGGATGTGTGTGTGGTAAAACAGTCTGGAAAACGTTTGGCTTGCTTGCAAGGGATTGTTAAGTCTGTGATTCCCTCTCCCTTTCTAAGACCTGTCTCTAAGATTTAGGGGGCCAAAGCAGACTGCAGAGAAATAACCATCCTGTGCCCCTGGAGTCACAGATCTATGCCACTGGAGAGTGGTTGAGAGCTGCAATAGTTCACCATGGAGCCAAACAAGATTAAGTCACTTTGCACCAGAGGGAGGTCACAGAAGCAGCATAACTGAGGCTGGGGAAACCTCTGGAGGTCCAGGCCCCCTTGATGCTGCATGGGGCTGACACAGGGACAGGGGTGGGGGAAAGGGCAAAACATTGATTAATGAGTCCCATAGAGCTCCTTCTGTGTCTAGTTGTCTCTTATTCCCACCAGTAAGAGACCCTGCCACTGAAGTTGGTGGAGTGGCACTGCCAGAGTGTTGTGTGAAAGAGATCAGAAAAGAGACTCGCGACTTTCCCCTACTCTGAAGAACATTTTGGGTGTTTTAAATAACAGAAAGGGAAGAAACTTCTAACAACTTTCCATTCACAACAAAGAAAGCAAAACACTTGCCAGATTTTCAATTAGCTGAAGCCCCATGGTCTCGACTCAGACATTACCTGTTTTTCCCAGTCAGATGGCAAAAGGAGCTTCTCTGCCAGTACCCACCTGCCCACCTGGTGCTCCAGATAAGGCTGAGGCCTGGGTGACTGAGAGATAGCCTACTTACTGTGCTTTCTTCCTTCCCAACATCAGGCTGTAAATGGAAATACCTTTTCAGCCCTGGTGTTATTATTGCCTGTGTGGATGGCACCTTTAGTGTGTGCCATTCATTGCTGTAATAGCTGCACCTGTGTGTAGCCGGCGCTGGCGCTGCGACAGCTGCGGGCCCTAATTGCAAAACATTATTTTCTGTTTCCTGTTGTTGCTGCCATGAAGGTCCATTTATAATGACTGCAGACCTCTCTCTCTGTGCAGGATTCCCTGTCAGACCAGTTCCTCTGTGCTGGAGTTCCTCACAGAGTGCTGTCTCACATGGGCGTGTGTGTCCAGTGGTGTCCAGAGCAGACAGGACCAGGCTGAGCCCTCATCACTCTGGGCACTGGGCTTTTATGTGGGTTAGCACAGAGGCTCTGAGATGATTAATTCATTTGTTCCTGGAATATTCTGCCCCGGGTGCCTGCGTAACTGTGAATCAATTTAGTACTTTCGGGCCTGGATTAATGCAAGTGCCGATGGAGCATGCACAGGAGGAAGGAGGGGGGTGGAATGGGGGAGGCAGGGGGATACCCAGGACACAGATAGCGACTCTTAAAAATGAAAAATGTGGAGATGGAACGTTTTGAGAACAAAATTTGTTCATTTGTTTTTCAGTCCTCTCAGCTATCACGCTAAATTCAGTTCACTGAGAGGCAACGAGCTAGTCAGTGTTTCAGGTTGTGCCTTATAAATCAAGGCTGTAGTAAGGAATTTGAAATGTATATTGAGGCTGGCTGTTCTCTTACCTCCTGCTGTAATGAATTCATGTCTGCAGACAACAGACACAATTATTATGGAAATTGTACACACACACACACACACACACAAACACTCACAGGAAAATGTGTTTTTTTCCAGAGCTCTTGCTTTAGTGCTTCTGGTCCAGGCCTCCTGTGCCTGGCTGGGCTGTCACAGCTGATGGCAGGATTTTGCCTACCTTGTCAGGCTGGAGAACATCACCCATGGCCTGCCTTGAGCAGTGGGTTGTGCTTCCAGGGGTACCACTTCTCCCAGCCTGCTCCCTAGGACAGATGCACCAAAGCTGTCTGTACACATTTAGGCTGAGAAATGGCTGAAAATCGCAGTAAGAAGTGGGGGAAATGACCACGCATTCATCTGTCAGTCGCTCTGAGGAAGCTGACCGTAATTAAATTAATAAATACAAATCCTGCTAAGTGTTCAGGCGTGCTATTGTGGTGAAGGGAATCAAACAGCGAGTGAACAGGACTGATGCGATGAAAAGTTGACCCTTCCTCCATTTTGAAAGCTGAAGAGTGACTTTGAAGGCTGGAAAGGGACTTTTTAGAACAGCACACAGTGATAGGACGAGGGGCAATGGCTTTAAACAAGCAAAGTAGGTCTACATCAGCTGTTAGGAAGAAACTCGTGACTGGAGGAGTGGCGATGCACAGGCACAGGTTGCCCAGAGCAGCTGCGGGTGGCCCATCCCAAGGCCAAGGATGACGGGGCAGGGCGGGGGCGGGCCCGCAGTGCCCGCAGTGCCCGGCAGAGGGCAGTGCTCCCCAAGAATTCGGCAGCCGGAGCAGGAACCCCAAACCCAGCGCTGGGATCCTTTCCCTTTTCTTTCCTGATTTTTTTTTTAAATTTTATTTTAATTTTTTTTTTCCCGCTCAAGGAAATGTAGAAGTATTTAGCTCTCCGCTGTGTTTAAAATAAACCCCGAAGGTTTCCTTTTTTTGCCTAAAAGTGATCAGACCTTCAGCTCACTAGCAGGTTAGGGATGGGAAGGTATTCTCAGTACTGCCACTCACCACTAATGCAGCTGTGTTTTGTATCGGTGAAATGGCTAAAATCCTGCAGCTTGCACATTAATGGATTTAGTCCTCCTTCACCTGAGGCAAATGCGTTTCTTTCTCCTTCAGCCCCAAAGATAATCTATGCAGCTTTTTGTAAAATCTCCGGTTGTGTTTTGTTTGGTTTTTCCCTCTTTTTGTATGTGTTCTTTTTCATACGTTATTTCAAAGAATCACAGAATTTTAAGAGTTGGAAGAGACCTTAAAGATCATCTCGTTCCAACCCCCCTGCTGTGGACAGGGACACCTTTCACCAGACCAGGTTGCTCGGAGCCCCATCCAACCCGGCCTTGAGCACTTATAGGGATGGGGCATCCACCTGTTCCTGTACCTCACCATGCTCTGAGTAAAGAGTTTCTTCCTGACATGTAACCCAAATCCCTCCTCATTTAATTTAAAACTGTTCTCCCTTTTCCTATCACTACTTGCCCTTTATTTCCACATCATGACGGACTCTTCCTCGCTTACTTTGTGTTTGTGCCCAAAGATCAAGGGAAGGGCAGGAGTACAGTGCAGGAATTTCAATAATGCAGAGAAAAAAATAAGCCTTACAAGAAAAATTGTCAAGCTAATGATATATCTGAGTGCTGCAAACAAATCCTCCTTGAATGTCACAGCTCCATGAGAGTCGCTGTAGCAGAAGCCAGAAAACATCAGTGTATTGAAGGAATTTTTTAGGGTAGTTTACATGGGAGTTTCCTGAATTCAAACTTCTTTTGCACTGCATGCATACATGAAGGCTGTTCTGGAAGTGCAAGTGAGGTACAGAAGGGTTTGGATGGTGACCTGGTGTGAAGGGTGCTTTGTAATGTTATGTGTGTTCCTGGCTGCCTGTATTTCTGACCCGAAAATGCTAGCAAGGAGCATTTGCAAATGTTTGCTTTTCTTTCAGGTCCTTTGAAAGTGGCACCCAAAGTCCATTCTAGGCATTTTCCTGAGGAGGCCAAACATCTGTGAGGGGTGAGACTGAGGGTTCATGGCCAGCTAAGCTCTATGTACTGCATTGCTTTTCCATCTCCTGTGAATTCAGTGAGTGTGGCAGCAGCAGGGTGGGGAGTCCCAGGAAGGAAAGGAAAATTCTCTGTACACAAAGCCAGCACAACAGCAGGGGCGGCTTCCCTCTCATGCACGGCTCCCCTCTGGAAGCACCTGACACCTTGCATGCAGGATTTTCATTTGGTCCATCCCTTGGGATGCTTGGACACAGTTTTGAGCTTGCCAGAGTTGGTGTTAGCTGAAGTTACCTGTCTCGCACATGAGTCCAAGGCTATGAATTGCTTCCAAAGAGGCTGTTGAGTGACCACTGCTGATTGTAAGTAGCTTGCCAGGCTGAAACTGCAACAGTGCACAGAGACAATGAATGGCAGATTCCTACATAGCCTTTTTCATCTCTATGCCCCTTGGCTTTTTCCTAGCTTGCCTAATCTGGAAGAAATCGTTTTACAAAACAACAGGACAATGCTGATAAATATTTCCCGTGGTGGGGGGAACAACTTCATCTGGGTTTCAAAAACCATACTGAGCCTTTGAATGTTCTCATCTTACTGTTCACCTTTTTCTGTGTGCTGGATAATTCAGTTAGGGAGAAGCAGAAAGAGAGAGTCCTATACCCCTATTTTTAAAAAGAAAAATTTAATTCCTAATTAAGAAATTAATTTCAAGGCAGAGCAAAACAATGGGTGTAAGCTGGCTTTACCACTGAGTTGTATGACTGCAGCTTTTTGGTGCCTTTATTTCGGAGAGGAAATCCTAAAAGATGGATGAGGTGTACAGGGTTTGATCATGATACAGCAGTTCTTACCTCCACTTCTCTGGCTAAAACCAGCTGAGGGCTGCATGGATGGCTGTTACCATCCGTCAGTTGTGAAATGATTTGATGGTTTCGAGTTGTGTTTCTATGGGAAGAGTTTCTATTTAACAAGAAAACACCAGTGAAACAGGCGCTTTTGCTAATCGTTAGAGGGGCCAGAGATTGAATAGATGATGGAAACTGCATTTCTTTCTCATCTTGCTCTTGTCAACACTGCGTGAAAAATAGAGCAGGCCTCAACTCGGGAAAACAGCTTTGTCAAATTTTGAACTTCTAAAGTTATTTTCATTGTGCAGGGACCAGAACAGACTTTTTAAAAAATTTGTTGTGAAATAGGCCATAGTATCCATTAATGAAATTTGTTAGCAGGATAACTCTTGAGATATTTAATTTACTGAAAGCAGCCTTTTTTTTCAGAGAGCAAAACCACTCAGCAGTAACTTCAGTGCTAATTTTGTTAAAATGATGGCAAATTTTTGCCAAAAGGAGGGAAAACTATGAAAAATGTTTTCTTTTTTTCAACTAAAATGTATTCAATGTGAAATTCTCCATTGTTCCCGGGTGAAAAATGTGTCCTAGCCATTATTCATTGATCATTCAAAGCCAGGTTTGGAGTTTCTTAAATTTGTAATAATTAGTAGCAACACTGGAAATCAGATCTTCAGTTGGAGTTCATTTGAACTCTCTGCAGTTGCCTGTCTTCGAATATTTTTACAGATTTTGAAGGGTTTACACCTTTCCCCCCTCCCCTTTTTTTTCTTCCTCATTAGATCCAGGCCAGCAGACTTGTGGGAGGACTAGGATCCTGTTGTGAGCAGTGTTGCACAAGAGTGTAGCAAGAGCCCATTGCTTGCCCCAAAGAGTTTTATAAACAGCGCAGTGAAGGCAGATGACATTTGGGAGTGGAAGCAGGCAAATGGAGACAGAGAAACTTGTCCAAGGTCAAGGCTGGGATGAAATCCAGATTTCCAGTGTCCTTGTCCAGGGCCTGAGTCATGACTGGCTCAGGCTTTTCCACCCTGACCCCTTTTCAGTGTTTTGCAGTTGGGTGCACTTTTCCACAAACCTTCTCTCCCGTTTGGTAACCTCTTTTGGGGAGCCACGACCTTCCTGGTCAGAGGTGAGAGGAGAGGTCAGATGTCAGTAGAGATGGCTCAGCTGAGCCCTGAGCTCCAAGCCTGTGGCCAGCAGTTGCTGGAGCTGTGTGCTTTGAGGGGATAGAGGAGAATCCCACAGCAGGCAGTTATGAAATGGCTCACCCCTGGGAAACTTTCCTTTGAACTGCTGTCAATTAAAGGATGACTTATGGCCTCGAGCACTAGTTGATTTTTTTTTTTTTTTTAGTATTTACTATTTAAATTCTAGATGTTCTTGTTACTCGGACTTGTTTGTGCTTGGTCTGCCTAATTTAAGCTAAATCAGCTCCTCGGGGCAGAGTTCTGGTCTTCTTATGTTTGTTAATTGCCATGTCCCCCCTAAAATCATGCAGATTGTAACAAATAAAATAGCAATGCTGGGTCCTTCTGGTTTTAGCCAGTCATTCCCAACGCCAATCATTCCTTCTCTTTTTGATGCTGGTTAGGCATACTCCTTGTGTTGAAATCATCTTTGTTCCAGATTTTAAAACAAAAGAAAATTGTATTTAAATGAACAAAATCACATCCAACGAGATGAGGACTATATATGAGATGTCTGTATCTTTGTTTCTGTGACCTTTTTGGTCTGGGCACCTGGTTCACCAAAAATTCCTTAGCAGTGAAATTCAGCATCAGAAGTGAGACATTCAGGCAGGATAGATCCGGCTCCTTCCCAAGAGGAGAGGGGAATTGAGGGCATGGCGCCTTTGAAGCTGCTCCAGGGGCACCTGCCAGACAAGAATAATTTTGGGATGGCTTGTGGGGTGGAATGAGTTCCTTAGGAAGGAGCTCCAGGGAAAGGCACAGCCGTCCTCTTGCTTGCTCCTGGCATAGCAGCCAGACTGGCTGAAACCAGTGTGTGGTGGGACAGGTGGATAACTCAGCTCCTCCTTAGGCGAGGGAAAGATGTAGCTCTTACAGGGTCTTCTCAAAGCTGTAGTTTTGGATGATTTGGATACAACGTACCCGGGAGCTTGCATGTGCTGGGGAGGTGTGTGTGCTGAAAGGGAAATGAGCTGCCACTGCTTTGGAAAAAGAAGGGATACCACCTCACCCGTGGCACCTGGGGACCTGACACAAGGTGTACTTAGCTTATGTAGGGTTTGGCACCTTTACCATAACCCTTTGGATCATGCACCTCCACTACAATATTGTGACTGGCTTCTCCCCAGAGCACAACAAAGAAAAAAGGTTTTTCAGGGCAAAATGAGTTTGTTTGATGTAGTAGCTTGAATTTACATTTCACTGTGCTTGTCTAAATGTCGCTAACCCAACTGTGAAGCAATCGAGGAAACCACATTGCAGCTACGCAAATGTAATGATGAAAAAAACCAAACCTGCCACCCAACTCCAACCTTCTGTGGTCCAGCCTGAGAAAAATGAAGATAAATAAAATCTCATGTGAATTCTAGTCCAACCCCTGTCTCCAGGTCTGTCTTAGATTGAAGATGATTCATTTGCTGTGACATGGTGGTGAAAATGAGCATCTGGGTTGGTTTTCTAGCATGCAAAAAGCCACACTGTGCATGCTGCTGTCCTGCACACTGAAGTGGGATTGTTTTAACAAATGGATTGCTAGAGCTCTTATCCATCTTCCTGCTCCCCCTTCCCTCTCCTACAGCCCCACAGAGCTAACTGGGAGAGTCAGGCAGAGGACCTCCTACCCCAGTGCATGCTAGCCTGCATCCTTGGAGAGAGGCGAGCATGCTGCCTGCCTGCTTGGGACCAGTGCTCAGATGCAAGCCTCCACCACAGATGGCTGAGACTGCGTTTTCAGTTCACTGGGTCTGTTATTTCTACCCTGTTTGAACCAGAAATATGTTTGTTTAAATATTTTCTCTGAAATTTCACTTTTGGAAATTTGCCTTGCAGCATTTCAGAAGTACATCGCTTGGTCATTTATTTAATTTGGAAGCTAATTATTACAATTTTATGGTGTTCCTTGATGTCAGTTATCAGAACGATCCTGATAAGAAATACAAATAGTACAACCCGCAAAATAAACACCTAAAAACATTTTGACATTAGATTCTCAAATATCATTTCAAAACTCAAAAATCTGACCTCAAAATGCCAACGTGTTCTGGATTGAAAGCACCTAACCAATTTTTATTTCATTCCAGTATCTTTTAAATGAGACTTTTATCGAGATCATTGCTAAAGAGATTAAATTGGGTAAAAGCTTCAGTTTTGCATTAGAATTTCGCTCTTAAATTCTGTTGGCAGTACCCTGCACCTGCAGCAGAGACATTTATGTAAGGTAAATGTTTCCATTGATTCTGGATGAGAGGCTTTTGCCTGGGTCTTAGAGAAATGTTAAATGAAACATCCTGTTAAGAGTTTGATTTAATGCCACAATGAATTTATCTTAATGTATCTTTATTTTCTCAGACCTATCTGAGCTCCAGCTCTTTTCATTAGGGGTAAATACACAGGAACTAAGTCATTGTCTACTTACATGTCATACCTGACCGAGCCAAGCCAAGAGGGATTTATGATGTCAATATTAAATATGATATGAAATATTAACATGTAAATATCATGACGGAGTGTACCAAGAGAAGGCTTCTGCCATATTTCTGTGTAGCTTTCATTGCTCCTTCTGAGAGTAAAGACTGGAAGGAGAGGTCAGAAGAAGACAAGGTTAGGAGATAGGGCAGCAAGGCTCTAGGTTTAATGTTGGATGTGTCAACTCTTGGTGTCATTTTAATTTCTGATGGTGGTGAGTTCCACACCACATAAATCACGGGTCTGTGGGAGAGTGGCCACGCATTGCTGTCAGAAGGAGATGGATGGCTGGTGTGAGAGGTGGGCTCCCAGGTGAGCCTGGTGGCAGCTGAAACCTCTCTCTGGCTGCCCCCAGGAGTCTGCATCCCACTAGCAGGATGGGGGTGGAGGTACAAACACTAATCATGGGCAGGTGAAAAGCACTTTGTTTTGTACCTGCTGTTTCTTATCTCACAATGCTCAACCCAATCTCCAGGGCACCAGGATTGACCCCAACAGGTGAGTGGGCATTGCCAGGCAGAGGAAGACAGCTGAAACCAAAGAAGCCTATTCCACAGGCGGCTGATATTGCAAATGTCCTGTCAGGACACACATGGGAACAACACAAAGCTGCTCACAACCCATCCTTCCAGAGAGCCAGCTTGCCAGCCTGGCATCCAGGAGCCCTCCTCCTCCTGACTGGACCAAGAGGTGAAAAACCACGAGATGGCTGAGGCTTGCAGATGGCCTGCACAATTCACAGAGAGTGCTGCTGTTGGCCCTTTGCTTGAGGCTCCTCATCACAGGACAGCAGCAGGGTGGCAGGGCTGTACTTCATCTCATCCTTGGTTGTCCCCTCTTGTCTCTGCACTCCTTGCCCTGTGCTGAACAGGATAGCAGAGTGAAGATAATGATCCTCATTTGTATCAGTTAAGGTCTCAGCCCACTCTGGAATTTACTTCATTAGGACTGTAGGCTGAATTTATTTTCATTTCTCCTACTCTAATGCCTTGCTGCAGTGTAACTGAAGCATCTCTTTTTAGCGTACCAAAGTACCAGACTTGTCTCTTCTCATTTCTTTTAACCTTCTTCAGGTTTGTCTTCCTCCACTTCCCACTTCTCTTTCTCTGTGTTCTTTTTGTGAGCTGTTTACCCACCCCTTTGTTCATCCAGCCTCTGATGCTGGGCATCATCTGGATTCATCATCTGGATTCATCATCTGGATTCATTCTCTGCTAGCAATGGAAAGGCAGCAGGCAAGGATGCCTGGCACACTTGGTATTCACTTGGGCTGTGGGTCAAACCCCAATCTCACTGCAGGGGACAGGTACCTATCCCTTTTCCCTCAGCTGCAGTGGGTCAGAACATGTACTTCAGGTAAGAGGCCAAGGGAGTGCAGAAAGCTCCAGCTGCCTCTAGGCCAGGAATAAAAGAGCAGGAGTGACAAGAGTTAAAAATTTAAGAAGCAGGGAAGCAGGTGAGACACTGGGAGTGGAGATCAGGGCCCATTGCACAGCTGGGCACCTGTGCATGGTGCAATGCAGCTGTGCATATCCTATCCTGAAGTGGTCAAAAGCCATTCTTCCTGCCCAGCCCTGCTCTCCCTCCAGCCAGGGGCTGGGATGGGACTGGTCTTTGAGAAGTTGCCCAGTCTGCAAGGAGGCTGGGTCCTCCCATAACCCCCTACTCCATTTGTGCCTTTGACGCAGGAAAAGCAAGACCAAGGAAACTTTTGAAGTGGCCTTCTGTGGGTCGCTGCCTCTCAGCACTTTGGCCCGGTGCTCCCTCTGCTGGGAAAAGTAAAGAGATGAAAATCAACACAAAATAGGCAGAATTGGCCTGAAAAGTGCAAACGAGATATTACACTTTCCATTCTGTCACAGGCTTGTGGAGCTGTAGTTGCAGCCACTGACTGCCTGTGGACACATGCAGAAATTTGTTTGTTTGTTGTTCCCATAGGGTTTTCTGTGGGTCTATGCTTTAAAAGAGATGTATGGCCCTCTTTCATGACAGCCTGTTTTTACTATAGCTGGTCTGGTCCCTACGTTTGACCCTAGCATGGGTCTCTTTCCAAATCCTCACCCTAAACTTGGTGTGCTGAGGGCTGGTGGCTCAGCACACCTATCACTTCTTGCTCTTACAACTGGTGGGAGACCTTTAGAAGCTCCCTAAGGGCAAAGAAGTCCTTCATTGTGGGTTCCTTTTTCAAGTAGTACTGATGCTGCATTATAACACTGGAAATATCTGTTTTCAACAAGGGAAATGGCAAGGTTTAAGTGTGTGTGCTTGTGCGCTGCAAAAGCCTGCATCTGCATGTGTGCTGTCAATGCACGAGGAGAAAATGTGTGCCAAGCTCTTCATTTGTTTTGGAGGTGGTGGCAGTACCTTTTTTTGCTTCTATAGAAAGCTTTACAGACTTTTTTTTTTTCCCATCAATGGGCAGTCCCTAACTGCGTTTATTCATTCCATTGAAACAAATGAGTCTGTGGCTGGAGCTGGCTGCATGGCCTACAAGGGAATTTGTTCTGTATCTTTCTTGTTAGTGATATCTGTGAAAAACAGGAAACTGTTTTCCCATCTCATTCACATAATAGATAAGATGAGAAATTAGCTGCTGGATGAGCATCCCGGGGGCTGTTCATTTTGTCACTATAACTAAGGCTCTGCTGCCTCCTGTTCACACACATATGCACCAACACACACACACATGCACAATCACACTCCTGCTGTCTCTCTTTCAGGGTAATTTTCTAACTTGAGAGTGATTCTGCCTCATTGTGGCAAAATTCCTGATTCTCTCTTCTCTTCTCTTCTCTTCTCTTCTCTTCTCTTCTCTTCTCTTCTCTTCTCTTCTCTTCTCTTCTCTTCTCTTCTCTTCTCTTCTCTTCTCTTCTCTTCTCTTCTCTTCTCTTCTCTTCTCTTCTCTTCTCTTCTCTTCTCTTCTCTTCTTCTCTTTTCTCTTCTCCCTTCCCTTTCCTTCCCTCTTGTTTCCTCCCAGAACTGCTGCATGTGGAGTGCCTGGCCTCCTGACAGCTGGCTGTGTGACTCTCTAAAAGAGGAAGGTTTGGGTGAGGAGTGAATATTCACCAGCACAACATGGTACATGACCTCTCCTACTGGTTCCTCTTCCTCCTTCCACATCCAGGCCAGGGACCAGACAGGAGGCCCCATGTGCTGCTATGGTGAGCTCAGAGAATGACCCCCTTGGATAACCTCCACAGCTTAACAGGAGTGATTTTTCCCCAGCCCCATGAGTACCACACTGTCCTTCTGCACTTCTCCCTCTGCAGATGGTGACCAGTGCCATGTCCAGGTACCAGGTAACCCACTGGTGACAGGCAGCACCTACTTTTGAAATTTCCTTTTCCCATCACCTCACTTTCCTCCACCTCACATTTTGCCCTCTTTCAGACAGTAAAATGAAGTAAAAAACGGGCAGAATTTATCATGTGCAAGAGATGCAGTTAGGCTTCAGGATGAAACAAAAGTATTCCCAGGAGGATGCTGGAGAAAGAAAGAGTGCTTTGCCCTCCCTGCATTTGTCTTCCTGCAGACCTGGGTTGGGGGAAAGCTCACAGCCTTGGAGCAAATTTGAAAAAAGCAAAGTGTAGTCAAAGCAGAGGTTGGGGTTTTTTGTTTTGTTTTGGTTTTAATGTTTAGAAAACTAAAGAAAAGGAAATCAATTATGAGGCCTACCTGAATTTTATTTCCTCACCAAAAACCAAATTACTCAGCAAACTTATCGCTTGCTATTGCAGGCCCTGGTATTAAAGAAAACAATCAGGCCAGCAGGATTAATCTCTGACAGCTGCCTTATCTTTAACTTGCACCTTTGTTATTTTCTGATGAGCTTCTCTTTTTTTGCTGCCACGTTGTACCATACCTCACTGGTTCCTTTCATTTTATCATCAGGCAGGAGCGGAGGACCTTTCAGTTTATTAAAAAACCTTTATTTGTGAAGAACAAAGAGAGGGGAAAAAAGGCAAACAATGAGGTCAGACAATCTCCTTCTTGCCAGGAGTCACTCACCTGTTATTTAGAGTGTTATCAGTTAGAGGAGACTTGCATCATTGAAAATCAGTCCCTGACAGCACACTCTGTAAATGCACACACACACATGTACGTGCACACACACAAAAGACCCTCACGATTGACTCATACCAACCTCCAGACAAGGTCCTCTCTTGCCAAGGCTGTAATATTTCCATTCTTGCTCTGGCTCGGGGGTGGCAGTCAGGGTTTTGGTGCAGGAGGACAGCTTTGGCAGGTCCAGCTGTACCAGGCTACCTGCATCTCCAGCAGTGTCCTCTGCCCCCAGAAAAGCCTTCTGCCCTAACCTGCTTGGTGCTCTCCTGACAGTGCCTCTTGGCACACAGTGGGGACTGTGAGATTTTCAAACAACAGCTTTCCCTTCTGCAGTGCCTCTCCAATTCTGCTTTTCTAAAGAGGGTGGTGCAGATAGCACCCAAAATTACCTTGTCAGGTAGGTGTCATTTCTCAGATGCAGTCCTCAGGGTTGTGCAGATGCCAAGCCCCTCAGTGCAAGAAATACCTCCTGCCTTTGTCCTGCTGGTGGGTACTTCTGTGGAAGTTTTCACAGAAGCCTGTATTGGCAAGATGTACTCTGCAAAATGTCGAGCTGGTTTCCTGTTCTTGATGTAACAAGTCCAGCTTGCAGTGTTTCCTTTCATCCCACTGAGTTCTGCACTTGTAGGATGTGAACTCATGATTGAGTGAATTTGAGTTAGTGACACCACACTGGCTCCCTAGGATGGAGAGCTGCACATATAAAAACAGAGTTACAAACTCAGACTTCTCTTCCTGGAGTTTGAAGAACAAACCAACTTTGAAGCTAACTTTAGGGAAGAACCTGTTGAAGATGTTGAGATTATTGGTGACTAACTTGTGAAATTTGGCAATGGAGTTAGTGCAACTGAGAAATTTTTCAGCTTTTAACGAGAGGTAACAAGAGAATCAAAGAACAAACCCCAACCAACCCCAAACTAATAATAATAATAATAATAATAATAATAAAATAGTGTTAACTAAAAAGCTAAAAAGGCCTGGAACACAAAATGTGAACCCCTGTATACATACCTTTACCCTGTTCAGTCGGTCTGTTTACAGACATAGCCTGTAGACATGATGATCTAGCAGTGTGAGCACTTTACTGGCAGAAGTTTAAATTGGTCTCCTGTAAATCACGCTGCCAAGAGTGGTGCATGGCATTCTTGTCCTTTGCCTCGCCTCTGAACCAGAGGGGAAAGCAGATGGTATAAACCTGTTCGTCCCAGAACTATGCCAATCCTCATCACAGGAAAAAAGACCAAACCTTCTTCTGCCTGTTTGAGGCAGCTTTCAGTCCTCTTTATGCCACTGGAGACTCCCTCAACAAAGCTTTTCTTAGGTAAAGAAAGCACATCTCCAAAGAGCTGACATATCCTGCTCTTTCCTGGTTACCTTCTTTAGGGCCTTGGGTTTCTCTCCTTTCCTGGGTCTTGAAGTGATTTCTGCAGTGTGTTTTGTCCATGGTTTTGTCCTGTAAGCTCTAGGCAAGAAGCTCTGCCACACATGGCTACAGAAATCGAAACATTACAACTGTCATTGCATACCCAAAAGCAATCGTGAATTATCACTGGTTTATTCAATAAAAATATACACAGATCTCTAGCTAAAAAGGATAGAAGTGTCCATAAAATGATTAGATGTGTTTCCAGACTGTGGAGCTACACAAAGAAATGCTTTGAGAAATCACGAGCTATTTACCTGTGTGTGTCTGTGTACATGTATATACATGTGCTTTTCAACAGAATCAGCTCTATCATCTGGATATTTTCAGCAGTCTGCCTCTCTTCTTTCTAGGAGTTTTCATTTCTGCTCTGGAAGCATTATTTAGTTTGACTGCTCAGTTCAAATCTGCAATATTTGAACCCAGCTGAAAAGAACCTGAGAAAATGAGCAGAGATGGTTACACAAATAGGGGACTAAAATACGAAGAAAAGGAAAAATGGGATAGTTCTTTGACAAAGGAGACTTCAGGATCTCTTTTGTTGTGTTCTGTTTTTGCACCCCAGGCTTTGTTGGTCCTTCCCTTCCCTTCCCTTCCCTTCCCTTCCCTTCCCTTCCCTTCCCTTCCCTTCCCTTCCCTTCCCTTCCCTTCCCTTCCCTTCCCTTCCCTTCCCTTCCCTTCCCTTCCCTTCCCTTCCCTTCCCTTCCCTTCCCTTCCCTTCCCTTCCCTTCCCTTCCCTTCCCTTCCCTTCCCTTCCCTTCCCTCTCTTTTCTTTTCTTTTCTTTTCTTTTCTTTTCTTTTCTTTTCTTTTCTTTTCTTTTCTTTTCTTTTCTTTTCTTTTCTTTTCTTTTCTTTTCTTTTCTTTTCTTTTCTTTTCTTTTCTTTTCTTTCCTTTCCTTTCCTTTCCTTTCCTTTTCTTTTCTTTTCTTTTCTTTTCTTTTCTTTTCTTTTCTTTTCTTTTCTTTTCTTTTCTTTTCTTTTCTTTTCTTTTCTTTTCTTTTCTTTTCTTTTCTTTTCTTTTCTTTTCTTTTCTCTTTTTTTTCCCTTTTCCTTTCTTTTTTTTCAGTGTGTCTTGGTCAATGTCTCTGTCCTTTCCTCTCTAGACCAATGGCAGCCACGTATTGCAGTGAGCTCTCAAAATGAGCTTGAAGGACACATGGGACCTCAAGAGTCCCCCTGCAAGGAACTTATCAGTGGCATCCCACAGCTTCTGCTAAGGGAGGTAGCCTGTTTAACTCCCTTTTGTTTGGCCATACTTACTTAATCCTTTCTGGAAATTCAGTGTTCTTGTCTTTCCTTTCCTGGCTCTCCAATAAACAGTGCTGGCCTGAAACAATTGCAATTATTTATTTCATTTCATTTATGCTGTGCACAATCTTAGATTTCGTTAGCTGAGTTAAAATAAAAACAAATCAAACCTCATATTCCCTACTGAATTATACTGCCATGACAACAATGAAAGTAAAAGTGTCCTCATCAAAACCTCCCCTTCCCAGCCCACCCCAATACTTTAAAGTAAAGCTTAACAAAAGAGACAAGTTTTGCAACATGCCCTGAAGGTTTGCCACACAAGAAAGCAAATTCAAGAGTGTGGGCCTTCTTCTTCAGAGCAAATAGCCAAAGCCATTTCCAAATGTGCTGTTCCAAGGACTTCCAGTTCAAAGGCGCCAACTTATCTCCATGGTGGACCTAGTGTTAGTAAGCAGAGGTAGTTTCTGTGGGATGAGCAGGTTCAAATCACAAGGAAATTTAGAAACTAAGGCCTGAATTGCACCTGGAAATGAACTGAAAATTGGCGCAGCCTGTGTGCCATCTGCGCTCTATGGTTTGTGTCTGAAATGTGGATATGCAAGCAGGCAGCTGCATACTGCAATTAGCTGAAGTTTCTGAGTGGTCCTCAGACGTAGAGCTGAGCAGACCACATGGCAGCAATCCAGTCTGGAGATGAGAAAAGCACAGACAATGGCGACACAGTCCAACAGGACAAGAGGTTGAAATCTCCTCACCAAGCAGATAGGAGAAGGGGAAATAAACACTCGTAGCTCCCGCTGCCACTGGTACATTCAAAAGCATCTGGAAATCCAGGAGGCCTTCTCCAGCCGGGCAACAAAGGGCAAGGCTTCCCTCCATCCAGATGGCGAGCATCACTTTTGCCATCTCCCCCAATTATTTCCTGCCACCATTATCGTTTTGATTTCATGTGCAGTCAGCCCTTGTCTTCCAAAACCTGGATTTAGATTGAGCCTGAGAAAGCCAAATGTCTGCAAAACCTGAAGTCCCACGAAATAGGAGTCACAGTTGCTGAACAACATGAGCATTTTCATGGCATTGTTTTCCAGCACTGGGATGGTCCCTTTGTGAGCACCACCAACCATCTGTGAAAAAAAGCAATGAAATAACCTTCTAATAACATCAAAATACATGTATTTAAAAAAAATTCACATGACATAACCTCTTGACCATAAACTAGATGGGTGCAGAGTGTAAATGCTGTGAAGTTTCCTGTTTGGAAGTACTCTGTCTAGAGTTTGTCTCAAAGGTGGTAGGCTCCTTGCTGCAGTGAACAAAACCTATTTGAGGCTTGCTGGGGCTATCACACTCAGGATTCAGTTTTAGTCATATTTATCAGAGTAAGGAATACTGCAGCAACTTTTCCAAAAGAATTTTTTGGGAGGAAAATAGCAGCTCAAAGGGGGAAGTTAAGGTTGGAGCTTTACTGTTGTCCAAGAATTGCACTGAGACCCCAGGTATACTGTTTTGTAAGAGACTGATATATGGAAGGGATGCCAAACAGATGGATTACATTACAGGGTGACAACTCTATTATCAGGAACACAGTGCATTCAATCTGCCCTGGCTTACTCAGATTTTAGGCTGGTGTAACTCTTTTACAATGACTTTTCCCTGCTGAGGCATCCTGGAGCAGTGCATTGCCCTGGAGCTGTGTGATGGTGCAGCCAGTCTTGCTTCTTGAGGGACAGAAAGCAATTGTGCTGCTGGGGTGAATAAATTAAGTCCCTGCACCTCAGAATTTTGACAACTGTGCAATCTGATGGAAGCCACTCATGGCTAAATGGAGTTTCATCAATAAAACAATGAACATATAGAAGCTCAAACAAACATGGGGAGCAAACTCCAGTTTTTGGAGAATATATGTCATAAACAGTAATATAGAAACATACCTTATTATATCACCCAGACGTGAAAGGTTTGGTGTAAAGTTAGATTTTCTCACTGTGTTAACTGAAATGGAGAGAATACTCCTTTGTGTTCAGGAAGCACTGAATACCCAGCCCAGTGTGGGAGGCCCTGCTTGATTTTGTTCTGACACACCCAACATCCTGAGGACTGGCAGCTAATTTCAAATTGGATGGCTTTGATTGTTACTGGTGTGTGAGACAGAATGGCAGCACAGGCTGAGGCTGCTGCTGACAGTTAAAATAATGATCTTTTTTATTAGTGAACTGTGCACATCTTGAGTTACTGAGAGAAAATGGCTTGCAGAGAGATCCAGAAGGCAGCTTGTGTACTCCCTTTTATAATACAATGGCACGGAAGACTCGCACTTGAGATTTCTGCTCACCTGATACCAGTTTCGATTTTGTCCAGCTTTGACTTTGTTCCATGCACAAACAGCATCTTGGTTCAGACCTGCAAGTTCGTATTTATGCCTAGGAGAAGACTGATGTAATTTGTCAGTGTAATTTTCTTCATAATCATTTTGGTAGTCTTGATTTTAAAATTTTCTTTTTGAGCTCTGTGGCCTTCTGAAGCTGTGGGAGCATGCTGTTTACCAGGTCCCCCACCTAGCCAGATATCCCAAGCTTTCGATGCCTTGTTGTGCAGACCATGCCAGTCAGCCTTGAGAGATCTCTCCCACCTACTTGTCTTCCCATGCTGCATTGAAATCAGTTACATATCTTAGTTTTCAAGGCCTGATTCCCCACTTGGAACATCATTGATTTACCACCGTGTTCTGCGTATGCATGAAATATCTGCTTCCACCTCCAGTCAGGCAATTTTCTGGTGTCTATTACTCATTTGTTAAATTTTCAAACAACAGCCTCTGTGTTTTCGTCCCTGTTGCATTGTTAAAGCTTAAAACAAGTGTCTCTCTGTTTTCTTTCCTGCTGCATTTTGAGCTCAAGATGCATCCCCTGCAGCCGAATCCAAACTTGCCTTATTGCTGCTGTCCAACCCGCCTTCAAACTGTCCTTTATAATGGTATCTATAAAAGACTGAACAACTGCTTGTGGGTGTGCTGGAGTGAATGCCTGCCCAGCTGACTATTATTTTCCTGTTATTTCCTCATATTTCCTTCCTGCCTGCATTTGTCTGACATCTCCTTTCTCCATTAAGCCTAATTTCTCTGTATTTTAGGCCATTTTCTTGTGTTGTGCTTATACAGCACATGCCACAGTGGGAGCCTTGCTTGTAGCTAGGGATCTTGGGCTTGGTGATGGTTTGCATCAGGTGCTGCTGGGAGAGAGGAGAATCCCTGTGTTGCCACTGCTAGCCCTGGTTAGTGTGGGACACGTTCCTCAATCCCTTGGCATGGCTGTGCAGCCTCCTGGCACCGTCTGCGGAGTCCAGCCCTGGGAAGCTGGGACACGAGGGAGAGGGAGAGGGAGAGGGAGAGGGAGAGGGAGAGGGAGAGGGAGAGGGAGAGGGAGAGGGAGAGGGAGAGGGAGAGGGAGGAGAGGAGAGGAAGGGAGAGGAGAAGAGAAGAGAAGAGAAGAGAAGAGAAGAGAAGAGAAGAGAAGAGAAGAGAAGAGAAGAGAAGAGAAGAGAGGCATTATTTAGAGCTATTGGCCAAACACGTTTTAAAAATATGACTGTATTTTTTTCACCTCAGTGGAATAGAGAAATTCAGTGAAAGTATTTTAAAGATAAGTACTAGTTAAGCAGCTCCCAAATAATCATATTTTTATTCGAGCTTTATATTTCTCTTAAGTTAAATCCATTAGTAGATTAGGTTTTGCCAGCTCCATTCATGGCTATTTGATCCTTGAATCCTTTCAAGAAAATCAATGCGTGGCTTTCCAGCTAATTAGCATAGCGTTAATACAGCGCACGAGGCGGCCAGAGCTGCCGAAAGCCCTGGCTTGGCCTTGCCGGGTTTGCGGGGAAGGTCAGCGAGTGCCGGGCAGGGCGGGCTGGGGCTGCGGCGTGCCGGGGGCTCGGGGGGAGCGGGCGGGCAGGAGCGGCCGCCCCTCCCCGGCTTTCCGCCCCCCTCCCGCTTTCTTCTGCAAATCAAAGCCGCCATCTGCTGTGACAAGTGTTCCCATTCACCTTTTCCCTCTTATCTGCTCCCTCGCAGGGAAGTGCTCAGGAGGCTGACAGCCCCGTCTCCCTGCTGAGGCTGCATTTCTGCAGCCATCGGCCCCCGCCCCCTCCGGCTGCGCTCCCTCCCCGCCGGGGGACCAGGGGCTCCGGGACAGAGCCGGGGCTGCGGGCCAGGACGGGCTCTGGAGGTGCTTCCTGTGCCCGAGGTACCCCGCCGCTCTCCGGCATCCCTCCGCATCCATGGTCTGCATCCCTGGTCCCTGAGCATCCTCAGCAGTGATCTGCTCCACATTGTATTTATTACTCCCATTTTTGAAGCAGATATTGGCGGGGGGGGGACACGGGGAATGGACGGGCAGACCCCTTTTCTCGTTTCCCATTTGCCTTCTTTCCCTCAAACTTGGGCAGCTCACTGGTGTTTTTCGTTTCTTGAGAGAAAAATCGTTTGGGGACTGAGAAGCTGAAGGTAAAATGTGTAACAGGCCCCGATAAATCACGGCAGTAATGGCAATGCACCAGATCCCAGAAATGCTGGGGGTAAATATTTTTTTTCATTTCCACCCAGTCAGCTCATGCTGACACATCTGTGGTTGCATAAGGTGTCAACAGAGAGAGAATTATTTCCCCGCATGAAGGAAACCTGAGAAGGACAAAAAAAATGATGGAAGAAAGGATAAGAAGCTCCTGTGAGTACTTTTTTTTCCCCTGCTGTAAGGGGAAAAAAAAACCCTTTGTTTTGTTCTCTTGTCTGGATGTGACATTTTACACCGCTTCCCTTCTATTCTTTCTCATCCAATTCTAAAGGCTTTGGCTATCTCACACAAGTATTCCTGTGGCAGGCTGTTAGCCCACTGAGGGCTGCCAGCGTGGGCTGGCCACAGCAGCTCCATCCTCAGGGCTTCAGCCTTGCAGTCCCACAGCCTTCTCAGGAGGGTATTGATGGTTTCTCAGGGCAAATGCTGATTACTTGAGAGTTGGTGATGCTTCATTGTAGCATAAATTCCATAAAGGTCTCAGCTTTTCACAGCCTTTGGTCCAAACCCCGCAGTCCTGATGTCTCCATGCACAGCAGCACAATAAGACCTTTCCCTTCATTTGAAGCATTGGAGGGTGAAAGAACTTGTCAAGTTCAGTAAAGGTTAAGAACAAAATAAATGTGGTTAGAGTTACTGGTAACTGATAGAAGAACATCACAAAATGTTACTGGAATAAAACTGAGGGTGGGTGGTGAACCTGCCTCTGTCAGTGCTAAACTTGGCTTGGGGCTGGCTCCAGGTTTTGTAGTCTTTTGACCCTCACAGGTGCTTCAGTGCTCTTCTCTTGTGAGCTGTTACTAAAAGTTTTCTTTAATCACCTAACAATATTTGAGGTGATACAAAAACCCTTAGGTTTCAGAGCTCCCAAAGACTTTGAGGAACTTTGGAGTAACTTGATAAAGACAGGTAGGTTGATAGGTCAAGCCCAATTACAATTAGTGAAAAAAGGTGAAGGATATCCATGGAAATAGTTGGAATAAATCACAGAAGCTAGTGGAGTATCCAGAAAAAAAAAAAAAAAAAGTAATATGTCCAAGTATGGTCTGTGGAACATAAAAAAACAACCTCCCTCGTGTAAATTGCTCTTCAGCCAAAGAAGGAAAGTTAGTCTATCTTACAGAACTTTTCAGTTTCAGTTCATCAAATAAAGAAATTTTTAACACAGCTTGATATGCAAGATGAAAGTATTTGCAAAGTGAAAGGCTGGAAGTTGTCTATAGAAGCTGTGAGAGATATGGAAAGATGACCTTGGAGAGAGAAGGGTAAATGCATGAAATCTAGAGTAGACCAGAGACTTGTGAGGTGCTCACAGAGGTGTGCAACCCTGAGGATGTCTAAAGAGGAAGGAGAGCTGCACTCTGCCCGGTGGTATAAACCCTAACACTCCATGGCATAGCTCAGACACCCACTGTCCAGCTTCAGAAGATATTTTTGAAGTTGGTAAGTTATTGCATAACTCCTTACTACAAATAGATTTGCCTTGTTGTTGGGAGTGCTCATACTGGTTGCTTGGGGAGGCCTTGTGCTTGTGTCCACTCCTAACCTGTAATGGGATATAATTACTTTTCTCTGCCAGATCTGTAAGGGCTCTCAATGGATAAATTATTGTAAAAAGGTTCTTAGTATTCTGTCATGTAAATGTCCTTGAAAATTGTCTCAAGGACTTCTGCCCATATACTTGGTGCTTTCTCCCAGTGCGCTGTACTCATGTAGGCATCGCCATGTGTCCTTATTGGAATGAGTCAGGGAGTTTCTATGGGGGAACACTGGTCTGGATCCAAGATGTGCTTTCAAATAAAAGAATCTTTCCAAAATAAGATAAAATAAAATAAAATAAAATGTGTTTGGCTAGTACAACGTCAAAGTGCTGAGCAGTACATTTTCTGAGCATGAAATATATTGACAAAAATTCCCTGTCTCACTAGATGGGATTATGATAAAGTGCTATGGCTTCATCACTCTTACTGCCATGCTGGGTTTTTGCTTGTTGGTTTGTTTAGGTTAACGTTTGTAATGTTGCTAAAAAGCAATTCTCTGCTTGTTCCTGATTCAGCTGTTCTCCTTGTGTGTGGTGTACTAAAGAAAAGTAAAAGGATGCAGGATGGGAATATGGTGAGCTCTGGCTGGCATGGATGGGACAGAAGGCAAAGCCTGAGAATGTCTCTGCTGTTGCATTGTGAAGTGTGTGCATGTCCTGCAGTGCTTTGGGGACATTACCAGTGATACAGAGGTTTGGCTTTCGATTTTTTCCATGTGACAGACTCCTTTTCATCTTGGCTTGTTCTTTCACCCACAGCAGTGATGCCTCGGTCATGGCTAGGGTGGTCTAGCACATCAGGAGAGATGAGGTGACATGGGAAGGTCTGACCCAGCCCTATGGCTAGAGCAGAGGGAGCTGCTAGATGTCTGCATCTAGGATGGAAGATATTTGTGCCATCCTTCAGGAAGCTTCTCTACCTTGAACTGACTGGCAAAGGTTAGACTAAACTTTCTGTGCTGATTAATAAAGCCTCTGTGGATGGGGTCCAAGCCAAACCTGTGAACAGTCTCTATCTCTGAATTTCAGTTTGTTACAGCATTTACATTAAATTGTAGATAATGTGCTCATAAAGCATTAATCTAATACTCTGAATTATGAAGCCGTTGCAGTTGAATTAATGTCTTTTTACAATTGAGTCTTATTTACCCCTTGTGTTCAGCTTCCCGAAAGAAACTCCCTTCAACCTAAAATTTGCATATCTGCTTTTTAACAAATCTGGTAGAACTGTTAGATAGAAAGCATGAGGTAGATTAGTGAAGGTATTTCACAGGCTTGGGCATGTAAAATGAGCTGCAGTATTTATTTTGCAATAGCTTCCTCCATTTTCAAACCGTGTCTCGAAGTTGTCGTGTTTTGGAAGCAAGAGCTGCAAGAAAGATGCAAATTGCAGTGGATACATGCTGTTCACTTTGAATTTAAATCAGTTTGACATGCAGGAGCTCACCTCGTGAGTTTAGGGGGAAGTCAGTTCAAGGCTGGAAGATGAATTTGGCACATATTTACAAAGGCGAAACTGTAGGACCCACCAGCCAAGCATTTTATTAAAAAGACAAGTTAAATTCTGCTGGGACATCCTAAAATAAGGAGGTCCTGAAGTCAGAAGCATGCATAATCCTAATACAGAATGTAGTGGGGTAAATATATTGTTAAAAAATGAAATACCTTTGCATGATGGAGAACCCTAAGGTATGTAGATTTGATTTTTTTTAATTTCACCAAGGGGTTATTCTGCTAATGAAGTATGAAAGTGAAGTTTGAATATTATAGTATTTGTCAACAAATATGTTTCCAGCCTGTTTTGTTTATCAGCTAATTATTTGATTCAGATTGTCAGTAAGGTAGAATTATGAGACAGCAAGTACAGTACAATTTCATTTTTCAGTGATTTTCTATGAGTCCCTTTAAATCTTCAGATTCACTACCTCAAAATTTTCAAAAAAGCTGTTTGTTATATTTAATAACTGCAGGAGAAAAAAATCATAGCTTGGCAGGTTAGTTTTGTAATGATATATACTCTTAATATCCAGATAAACTTCTAATCCTACTGAATTCTTTTTTTGCCTTCAGTCATATCAGTTGACATTTAGATCCTGAAGTTACTTTCATTTAATATAGAAATAAATAAACTCTTTTATCAGTTTTCAATTGAATGCTTTTCATTTTTTAATCTCTTGTTCTTTCATTATGAGAAACAGTAGATAACCCCAAAGTAGATTTTTTTACTGTCACATAAAAAAGTCCATTTTTGTTACTTGTCTAAACTAGAAGTCCTGTTCTTTTCAATCTCTCGTCCTATGGAAATTTTCCTCATATCTCTAATAACATGGCATGAATTACACAATGATGAACTGAAACAGGCTGTTTCCTGTTGTGCAAATAGCTTTGATGAGTGGGTCTGCCAATACCATTGACTATCAATTGTCAGTTTATATCGAGTATGTGGGATTCAGGGTTAATGGATGGAGTAGAAAGTCTTCCTGGTAGAAAAAGGCCAGGAGGGATTTGCCAATCTAATTTTGGAGCGGATGGTAAGCGGCACTGTTGAAGGGGCGATGTTCCAAATTCTTTCAAAGAAGTAATTGTTGAACGCTTTCTCAATAAACCATCTCTTGTTTCTGATAAACTCACCAGTGTTTGTTCTGCCTCTCCTTTTCCTGATAGGACGCTCAGGCTAAGCAGAACCACTTCATCTGAGCCTTTTTTTGCCCTTCTTACCCTGAGTGGTTGTTGCATGTTGTGAGAACCCTGTGGGAGTGGTGCTGGCCAGGCTGTTTGATAATGCTCCACAAGGTCATGTTGGTTGTGCTGCATCCCCAGGGCCTGGGGCAGCTGGGCACACCAAGTCTGTCCATTGTGGAAGGGCACATGCTTTCCAAGAGAACAGAAACCTGGTGACCATGGTGTCAGCACAAGTTCCCTGATGGGGTTAGTTGTCCTAAGCCCTTCCCTGGGATCAATTACACCTTTGGTGGCCCTTGCTTCTGTTTCCACTCCTGTAATTTTCTGGGTCATGTCAGCCTCAAGCCAGCTTCTAACAGAGGAACTCTCAGGTGTTTCTTTCAGCACCACCTCCACCTTTCTCCCTCAGCCTATGATGGTGGTCCAGTGTCCCTTCAACCCTCTTCCCTTTTCTAGGTGCTTTTCTCACAGCAGTTTCCTTTCCCCATCACTCACAACTCCCTCTGGCATCTTTTTCTCTACTGAGTCCCAGAGCAGGTGTTTATGTTGGATTGTAACAGAAGCATTCAGATATGCAGAACTAGTGCAGTGTAAATACTCTGGGAGCTGCTTCTTAGGAATGTTTAGATGTTGTCTGGGCATTGAGGAGGACCAATAACCTTGGTTATTGCTTTGCCTGTCCGAAAACCTACGTTTGTGAAATTCAGTGTCCAAATTAGGAGCACACACTTCTTCCAAAACTCTTCCTTCTCCTGAAGTAGGTGAGAAAATAGCTCCTATGGCTGTTTACTATTTACAGAAATGTCAAAAGTAGTCTTGACTAAAACGTAAACGTTAGCAGAGACAGTTCTACAGTGGACATTTGATTGATATGGACATTTGATTAAACTTCCAAACACCTCGGTTTTCATTCATAACCTCAGATCTGGGAATGTTTAATTTATATGTGTGGATGCTTGGAAGATGAGCAGTTTCCTCTGTGGTGAACTGACTTCAGGCTGAGTGTGGTTGTTGATCTGTGTCATAGCAACAATAAAATTCCATTATCTGGATACCATTTCTCAAACTTTGATCTGACACGAGTAAAAGAGTGATACTGAATTAATTTAAGTTCATGGCTTCTCACTCCTATATTGTATGTGCGAAGAAATGTCCGTCGAGTATTTTTTTGTATGGACATAAATGAATTCGTGGTTTCTATATTTCACTGTAGGTTTATTGCCTTAAATATAGAACACAGAGAAGCATAAAGGCCAGAGAAGAAACATAAAAATGTCATTATCAACCCCTGTCTGACCCTTCTAAAAGTAGCTACAGGAGTGGCCCTTCAATGCATCCTCTCAGGCTTCATAGTTCTGAGCAAATATTCTTATAAGGTTCTCTAGAAAGAGGAGTTACTCTATAGAAAATAAGTGTGTGTCTTTGTGTGTGTGATAGAGGCAGTCAGGGCAAGTTTTTAAAATTAGTATTTTAAGTCTTCTGTAATTTGCAGCAAATCAAAACACGTTATTGTGTGAATAATAGGTAAAGAGATAGCATTATAAATGCATGCTACATTTCTGTATCTGCATACCTAAGGAAAGAAAATTTTATTCAATCTCACAAATTTTGTCATCCAATTGCTGTAAAAAAAAAATCTCACTTCTCTTGCATCTGTCACTATAGTATCTAAAATACGAATATACATTCAGGCAGCAATATCTTGGTAGACTGCAGAGAGGTTTCTGCTCTTCTCCAGACTGTGGCAAAAATAAATGTTTGCTAAAATGGGGGGAAAAAAAGACTTCTTTTTCTTTAGAATATTTCCATTTTTATTTTACTGAGAACTCATTTAATGTTTTGTTTTCTTTTGGTTTTACTTCTTCTTTTACCTTGACTTGTTTTTCCAGTAAAGAATAAAACAGGGCTGTGAGGTAAAGCAAAACAATGCAGGGAAAGAATCAAGATTTACTCATCCCTAATTTTGACATAAAGCTTCAGAGAAAAGAGTGAATGAATGAAAATTTTGTCCCAGAGCTGTCAAAGTAAAACATTACTGGAAGTTGTTACAATTTTTGAGGAATTTGAATCATCACCACTTGCAAGGCAGCAATCAGCTGCATTCGCTTAGCAATGCAGTGAACTGAGGTTTCTTTTTCCTGACTGCTGATGCAGAATTACTGGCACTGTTTGGCTACTTTTTGAAATACTGCATTCCTAAGGCACAACATTTTTTGGGATCCAAAATGTAGTCATGATTTCTGTAGATTAGATTTATTTGAAATACCCTGGTGGAACTCATTGCTTTGGTACAGAGGTCTCATCTGATCCCTGCTTTTAGCATGCACATTCCTAAATTGAGAAACCCATTGTTCTGCCTTAAACCATTAAAGACACAGATTAAACTACCCAAAACCAAAACACTTAATGGGGAGTAGCCTCCAAAACATGTATACATGTGTTTGTGCTTGGGAAGCGTCTGTATTTTGTGCCACCCAAATCTTTATTATTTTTAAAGGGGTGAGAAGCGTTATTTCTGAAAACAAAGCACGAGGGGGATGCGAGGTGGCACGGTTTACCGAGATCCGTGCAAAAGTACATGACCCAGAAATTTCAGTGTCCTCAGTGTTGCCAATGCATGGATTGCTGCAGGCAGATGTGTGTGTATGCAAGGGAATTTAAAATGTTTGGTTATATATGTCTAAGTGCATGTGATTTTTTAGGTAAGACACATTCGTTTTTCATATCCAAAATCTATCAGAATGCAGCGTGCCCATTGCTAGACACAGTGGGGAATATTAAACAGAATAAGAGTTTTAAAGTGCTGCAACTGCTTAATGTGCAAAACTAGCTGAAAAACTTGTTTCATGCTTCTCCTTTGTCCTGTGACGTTTAAAATATCCTGCTCACAGCCATCCTTACCTTGCCTAATTCTGGCGTTATATCTGACATGAAACACTTCCATCCTGAGGTGGGTCCTTGACAGTCTTTAATATGACACAATGATTTGGGCTTCCTGTCATTCAGCTTAAATCACTTTTCTACCCACGCATAAAAAAACCTCCAGCACAATCCTTGATGGCCTCAAGAAAAACACGTCTGGTCCCAGCCTAACCCTCAGCTGCATGGCACTGCATTGTCATCGTAATTAGATGTGATAGATTTTCACTCTGTTCTACTAAAATTTTGTTTGTAATTGAGTAAATGTGCCACTTGCAGTTGAAAATAAATTAGCCCAGAGCAACAGCAGCTTGACTGTTTTTTAAAGCTCTGTGTGTGGGCTTTTTAAATACATACACATACACACATACATACATAACTAACTATAGCTATATAACTATAACTAACTATAACTATATAACTGAAATAGAACAGGTCAAGTGTGTAGCTAGGATTAGAAAAATATCTCTTTCATTGTTAAATGGCGTCCTGAGCTCCATTTTCTCGATGTGTGTTGTACATTTTCTCCTTCAGAGAGGGTGAAAACATAAAAGCTGTACAGCAGACTGCAGCGTGGGGGAGGGTTTCTTTCCTTCCTCACACTTTCTACTTTTGTCAAGCCACCTGAGAAGTTGATATGAGAAGGGCATTTTAGAATAAAGACATTATTCTGACAGAAAATACAAATGAAATAAAATTGGCCTAAGGCTTTGATGTCAGAACCTGAATGGAGAGCTGAGACTTAGCAATGCACTAGTTTAATACACCAGAGAAATAGAACTAGAATAATTTGCAATGCAGGATGATGAAAGAAGAAAATATAACAAACCCAGAGATTAAAATAGAGTTTCCAGCCTGTGTATATTCACATTTTGCACTCAAGTTGACCCATAAACATTGCAAGAGAAACAAATATGCACTTTTCTTTTCTTTTGGAACAAAGCTATTTGACATGTGGAGATACCATGTCATTGACATTCTAGAGGGAAGGATTGGAAGGTGTCACAGTTTTGGATGAGGTCCCCTTCGTGGACATCTCCTGACTCTAGAAATAGCCACTGCCAGCCACATTAAGCTCTGGGCACTGAGCAGACAAATGGGCTTTGTGGTAGAAGAGAAGGAATCCTTAAGAGAAGGAAGGCACTTATAGGGCACCTGCTGCATGCAATTGGTGCTCCTTTCCCCTGTACACACATCCCTAGCTCTCTCATGATCCAATTACTGTCCTTAGTGTAAAAACTCCAAAGTTAAGGATTTTTTTGGGTTTCGTGCTTGTATAGCATTTATAACCAGAAGTGATCCTATGTGTTGCCACAATGCAAAAAGAAAAAATAATAGCCAGGGGCTTAAAGACTGAATTGTTTCACATTAACATAGGGGTCTGTTTATTTTCATATCCTCCAGAAGACCTCATTTATTGGTCTCTAATGTTTCTCAGGTTTGTATGACCCAAATATGAATTGTTTGACTCTTTTTGCAATAGGCATTTTGGCAAGTACTGAATTCATTTTTTGGTATTAAGTCAGCTGTAGAGAAAAATAAATAAATTGCTGAAGTATCAGAGCCAATTATGGGCACTGGTTCATGTGCTGGATTCTGCATTTCTCTTTTAGATATTTAAATGATTTCAAGGCCCAGTCATTCCAAGTCTTTGGATGTATTTAAAGCAATTGAAAATCCCTTTTCAATACAAAAGTCAAATAATCTTATAGTCCCATTAACAAATACTGATGGTTACCTTAAGATTGTGTCAGGATGTAAGTTTTAACATAAAATTCGACTTGCTGGTAAAGGAGTATTTAAGTTTCACAGGAAAAGTGACATAAAGTACAAATAATAACAACAACTACTCTTTTTTAATAAAACAACACAAATCATGGTTCAAAGACTACACTACCCTCATCTCCTGGTATAAGTCACTTCATTTTCTTCAGATGTTGAGCTTGATTGAAACAGAGAGTTATTTGCAGCAAATAAATGTAACTCATACAGAATTATACAGGTTTTTCCTAAAGGGAGACTTTGCTATCATACAAACTACCCTTAGGAAAGAGACTAACAATTCAAATAAACCAGTCATTAATTTCTATCTAACTCATAAGTCTGAATCCTCCAAGCCATTAATTTTGGATGGGAAGGGCAAGAGTACTGCTCTTGTCTGATTCTGTCTGTAGAGTAAGAAGATAGTGCTGCTATCTCTTTCATCAGGAATTTATGTACATCAGAAAAGAAATAACTTTTTCACAAGTATACCAACTATCACAAGTAAACAGCTTCTTCAAGCCTGATGGCAAAACCTCCAGCATTCCAAAGCAGCAGTGCACTTGTTTATTATCATATAGAGTTTAACCTGTTTTTAAGCTGTCTGATTTCCTGCTTTTCATGCAGATACAAAAAAAATCTATGCTGGGGTGTAAAGGAAGGCTAAGCTTGTATGCAAGTGCTGGCCAGCTGGTGATGAAGGTTATTAACTGAGGACAAAGCAGACATTTGCAACAGTGGCACAGAAAAGGGAGTATTAAACAGAAATCTTTAGTAATGTTTTTCTCCTTCAGAAATATCACTTCGTCTACAGCCATTCAAACACTTGGGGAAAAGAAAGAAAAAAAGTAATATGAATGTTTAGGCTTCCCCTAGGCATTTTCCACGCTCTAGATATCCCGACTGTAGCAGAGTATCCTAGCTCATCACTGAACACTGTCTCAAATATGCCCTTCCCCTCACTGGCTGGAGGGACTAATTTATGAAGAGAGATTAAAAGAATTAAATATAGATAGCTTCACTAAGTGAAGACTACAGTGGGACAAAAGAATAGCCTACAAATACATGGAGGGGGATAATTCCTGAGGGAGGTGAATTATTTAGGACAATAGGAGTGGGTTTAACTAAGAGTAATGGGATGAAATTAAGAATAGGAAAAATTAGGCTGAATATATAAAAGAATCCTTCTTGACAGCTAGATCAATTTGGCCATGGACTACTGTCCCTTGGGAAGTGAAGAAAGACCCATCGTTTGGTACATTTAGAGGCAGACTTTGACAAAACATCATTTAATGCACGATGGGAAACCACTTGCAGGGAAATACCTGAGAGGAGTTGATAGGTGTTGCTGGTCTCCTCAGTCTTTCTGTAAAAAATTTCATCAAACCAACCCTCCAACTCAGCAGACCAGCTTGGTCATCACTGCACTTGGACCACAGGGATCCACATGGCTGCATGCGAGCCACACCACCACCATCCCCTTGCCCCGATGGAGCCTGGTAAATCCTGCAAGCTCTTCTCTTAGCCTGTGTTCCTTTGGCAGGGCACGATGCAAGCAGTGGCCACCTCCATTGCAAGGCTCCTTCTGTACTCTCACACGCCAAATTATCCTTTCCCTCCCGTTTATTCTTCTCCACCCCATGGAGGTGCTGCGGCAGTTTCTTAGTTTCTAAAATCCTCCAGCGCAGATGGCTTCATGTTGGGAGCTCCCCGAAACTGCAAATGTTTGAAACACCTCCCTCTCTTTCCAATGTGTTTCAGGAAGATAATGCTTGTAGCCACCATCAGTGAGAGCAGTAAGCACTGCAGCATAAGAATTACCTTACCTTTGAGTTTTGCTAGACATAAAAAGGTTGTGATGGCTTCAACTTACATCTAGGAGGAGGAAATTGGTTTCTGTAGCTACCCACAAGATTCTATACCCTGTCCCACACCTGGACATTAGAGGCAGATGCAGTACAATAGCATTTTTACAGAAGTTTATTATAATTAAAACTGCATTATAGACTTGGAGTCTATAACTTTTAAAGAAGTGGTGCAGAGAATTAAATTCTACATGGCTTTGCTGTTCATCCAGGCCCTCAAAACAGGAATAACATGCCATGATAGAAAGGTGTGGCTTTCCAGATACATCTGACCTCCATCATAATGAGGAGCTCCATTTTGACACCTTAAAATCCTTAAATATTCTTAGTTGAGACACAGAATGTTTCCATATTACGTTGAATGTTTCTATATTATTCCCTACAAATCTCTCTCATCCAAAGTCTTGCTATGACCCCGTCGACTCCTGATGACTGTGCTGTCACCCTGAGGGATAAATACCCCAGGGAAAGGCAGCTTTGAGAAGGAGCAGTCTCACACAAAATGAATTCAGAAACTCTAGTTTGTCATTTTGCCCTTCTTTTGCAGGGAAAAAATACCCACCATCAACAAAAAAACCCACGCTAGTGATTTCTTTTGACTTAAACTGGGCATTCAAAAAGCTGTTTTTATTAATGAATCATATTAAGCCATCAGTGAAAGGCTCCCTGACTCTGTTTAAATAACAGGCTATGATTCCTCCCTCCCGCACCCCCCTTCGCTTTGGCTCCACTGCTATTAATTGAGGAGTTTCTTTGTTTCTTTTCTAATGAAGCTAACAGAACACATCTGTCAGGTGCTTGTATTCTTCACCCGTCTATAGTATGTAATAGCCCAGCTGGAGGCTATAATGCTACACAATACCCCTGGCCGTTACAGCAACTATTTATTCCTGGGCTTTTCCTCAGATAGGGATTTGAAAAAAGTCTGAAATTTGGGCCTAATTGCTATTTACACAGCGATAGACACCTGTTCTAGCTGAGACACTGGCTCATGAATCCCACACCTGAGACCTTAGGGAAAGGGAAGGGGAAAATTTCAAGCAGCTGCCAGTCCGGTTCAGAAACAGAGAGCTTTTCTACGAGAGATGTACATACAGTACATAAATCCGTGCCTGCGTATTGCCATAGCTACTGTTTCACGGCCAAATGTTCATTTAAAGGCTTAACATATGCTGGTTGTGTGGACACATGTACACAACCGGGAGGAAAGAGTTTTCTGCCTTTGCTTCTACGTTTTTATTGGACTCTCCCAAATTCTTGGTGCCAGGATTTATTTCTCCAAAGATCTGTGGCTGCGGGTTGCTGCCAGCCACTGAACTTCCACTCTTGCCTCATGTTGTGCAGCACAATTGCTCCATTTTCCCCTTGTTTATGCAAAGGATCCTGCTCTTCCTCTTTGTTTCTGTTCAGGGGAGCTTTTCTTGCCTGTGTGCTCCTCAGGAGCAGCACTCCACGGTGGAGACTTTGTTCTCATAAGGCTGCTAGCAGTGAAGGGGCAGTGTAAAGCCATACGTGAATCTAAGTCAGCAGCCTCTTCAATGCAGTTAAGAGTGAAAATTGATTAAAATGCAACTAGATCATAAAACTCCCCGTTTATTACCTCAGATGTGCGTCAAAGAAACAGAACTGAAGAAAAGGTTGGTTTCCTTTTCTCTCCTCTCCTGGTCATTGTCATTCCTCCCCCACTTTTTTTATGTTTCTGTTTTGTGCCGAACAGTTCCGTTCATTAGGTGTGGGACAGAAATAAAATGTTATTGCCCTACTATCTTATCAGATGACAATGTCCTCTGCTGGTGCCAGGGAGAGGAGCTGGGGCGCCTGCTTTTTACACAACTTTTCCTTCCAGTCAGGGGGCCCTCTGAGATTTTCAGTCAAGGCCTCTCTTTTGTGAAAAGACCTTTAATTCAGGCTGTTTCTTCAATCCAGCAATGCCCTGTCATCCCAAGCCCACCTTCATAACACTTTTGTTTGCGGGGGAGGGGAGAGGCAGTAGAAGGGGTTGAATAATTAACTGGAAAAATTGGTTCTTATGTCATGCAAAAGACTTCTGAGAGCTGCTGAACATCAAATGCAAGAAGGGAAGGTGAGGAATAGGAAGGTTAATAAACGGATTTAAAAAAAAGAAGTGAGAAAAGCTCACACGATGGATGAAATAAGAGTACTGAGCCAAGTGAAATATTCTAGAGGCTTTCAAAAACATGTATATCAGAAACAGAAAGATGAGTCAAGGAGCCAGCAGTGCTTTTAAGATGGGGTGCGGCACCCAGATTGGTGAGAGATGAAGGAGATACTGCTAATATTAATTATTTGCTGCAGGGCTCACAAAAGCAGTTCAGTAGCTGAGGACAAAAACAGAAATTCATTTCCCAGAGGAGAAAGAAAGAAGTCGTGAGTGATCCCAGGGTCATTCCAGGACAGGTGATAATGAAATTAGAGTTAATGAAGATGAAGAAGACACCAGAGCCAGATGAGCCTCCATCCCAAGATTACGAAGCCGATGCTGATAATAAATGCTCCCTGCACATGAAGAGGAACCTTAAGGGTAGATGGAAACCATGTCTGCATCTGATTTAACAGGAGCTCTGGGATAATAATAGACATTAACCTATTTCTTCTAAAGACTGAAGTTTTAATAGCTGCCGAGTACCTAGGAGCAGAGATTCACCCTGATAATATTTATGCACCTTCTCTATCTATGGAATAGACTCCAGTTTAAAGGGTAGTACAGGATGGATCATATATAATTTTCTTTTTATTTGGCCCTCTGTGGCACGGGGACAACTTTCTAATGAAACCAAATCCTTGATCTCTGGTAGAAGCGAAACTATATATACACATATGCATAGGTATTTACATTCCTCACTGACGAAGCTACACATGATTGTGAATATTTACTGGAGGAAATAAGATGAAAGGAAACAAAAATATCTCTTTCAGAGACACTAAAGTGATGAGGAGACTATAAAGTGACAAGGAGACTGCTCTGATCCACCTCTGGCTTGCGCCAGGGTGATTTAGGGGGATTTTGCCTCCAGCTGTAGCCTGACCAGTAGGTAAGGACACAGTGAGTGAGTCTTCACTGCAGTGGCACCGATTTTGACTGCTTGATATAATTTCGTATATAACAAAGGAGCAGCTTTGGGGATGTGCTGTCTGTTCTGCTGCTTGTGCAGTCCCTCAGAATCATGTGTGTGGTTACTTACTATCCACAAAGAGAAGACCTTGGGTCTGTGATCCTTGCTATACAGCACTCCAGCTGATTCACATCCCATGTCTAGCAGAGCACGCAGCTTTTCATCATTTTTAAGTGCCATGACAGGATGTTAGTACCTTACCAGTCTCATCCATGTTTAACCAGGCTGATGTTTTTACTGCTTTGTTCTGGACTTGTGGTTTTGTCCTCAGTACCAGACTCATCCGGTGCTTCTCTCTATTTATGCCTGTCTACACTTTATTTCACCTGGTTTCATATATGAACTCTTTCTTAAATTTTTATTCTTAACACCATTCTATGTGTTGCAGATCAAATTATCTTTCTTTCCATTTCTCTTGCTACAGATGTCTTCACCTGAGCTACAATAAACTGGTCATTAGGGCAATCCCTTGAAACACCTTTATTGTGAAGATTTTGTAGGAGAGTGCCTTGATTTTTTTTTCTTTGTTTGTAATCAAGTAAAATGCTTTTCAGTTGGGAATGAAAACATGCTTTTGGGTAGATGGCAGTTAACCTCTCATAAATCAGGCTTTTGTACGATGCTGCCTCAAAACTTTTTTGTTGTCTAGTTAAATAATGCTCAGTGGTCTTCCTCTCACTGATTCTGGGTGTTACTTCTGAGTGATTTCTCTCGGCTTTGTTGGCCACAATGTTCTTCATTAAAGTTATGCCAACAGTATACCGTTGGTTGGACAAAACCCCATTGAATATTGCATTACTACAGCTCTGTGTGGTTGGTTCTTCCTTGTTGAGGAATTCAAATTTACAGCTGTGAAAGATTTTTTTCCAATCATTAGTTGTACATCTGAATTTAAGAGTCTCTGATGTTCACCTTGCTTTCCTCTGTTATTTTTCTAACCGAAATGACTCTATCAGGAAAATATAGTTGTCAGGATGCCATTTCTGGCTCTGTTTAATTTTTCTTATGCAAAGTTCAGGGTGAGTAGCACTTGGCCTCGATAAATGTAAAGAACTTTTTAGGCAAGCAATGGATGTTTGCAGCCTGTGTGTTGCCATCATCGCTTTGGTTTGGCTCGTTATTAATAGGTTGAAGTTCTAGATATAAGGGAAAGAAGAATTTAAGGCATTTTAAAAGTTAATTGTTTATGAGAGCTCTTATTTTCTATTTGTCAGCAGTCAGAATAATCAGCAGCAGTGGTTTGTTTCCAGTTCTGTCTAGTTCTCAGATTTCTGTTTAAACTTGGTTAAATCTGAATAGTAGGTTACTTTAAACCTTTCCACCATATTCTTTTTAATGACAATGTGTAAAAAGAATCAGTTGGTCATTCCAACGTTTTAAAGTTAAGATAAATGCTTTCCAAGACTTAATAATGATTTAAAACTCAGCCAATTTTGATAATTATTGCAATATTATCTTGCTACCTTTGTTGAAAAACACTTAACCTTTGAGAAATCCTGCTCATTTTCGGCAGCACTACACCCAAGATCAAGCACAGTTAATTTTGGAGAGGGAGACTTTAATACTGTATGCTTCGATCTTCCTCTGTGAAATATTCTCTGGACCAACACTTATGCCTGTTATAACCTGAACGACTATACATACACATCCAATACCATATACATGTGTGCCTAAACCAAAAGCACATGCATCTAAGAAACACATCTCCTAAAGTCAGTGAGACTGTTCTCAGATAAAGGCATTGCACAAGGTATGCAAAGGCCACAGATTTCAGGACTTTTAAACCCAGTTCTAGAAATCAAATGTAAAATAGATGGATAGAGAGTGATGAGGTCTTCTTTGGGCTTTGAACTCTTTGGAGCTAGGGTCTCACCACACTCAGTGTTTGCACATTGCCTTGTACAATAGGATTTCTTTTCTGGCCGACTTTTAGACACAGCAGTAGTGAAAATGATTAACACTGACAATATGTTATAGTGGGGCTCTTGGGGTCAGTCTTTCCCACGCGTGAACCACACAGACCATCCCCTTCTTACCAGGAGCTGCAAAACCTTCTTGTGGCCAAGACAGTAATTTCTTATAGACAAAACTAATGTTGTGAGAGTATTTACTGTACTTTAAGCTGCCTTTTAATCCTATTTAGCAGGTGGAAACAAGAAAGAGGTTTAGCAGCATGTGAACCATCTGTTCTCAGTGGACTACCAAAGGGCTGGAGCAACTGAATTGAGCTGTAAGAGACACTTCCAGATGTTGTCCAACAGCATCCATTTGACTGATTATGTGGAATAATAGTGCAATCCAGATGTGATCGAGCTACATCTGAGTTCTAAGGGCAAGAAACTTGCCTATACATGATATAGATATTACACAGTGACTTGGCACAGTCCAGCAGTTTATTTTACATCCAGCGTTTAACCTCTTTTCCCCCGTAGGTACAAATGTCAATATTGGATTTTCTCTGGTTGAATGAATGTGTCACAGAGCAGATTAACCACTGGCAGTGAAAAAGGACTTCCACTTGCCAAAACTAAATTTCTCACAAATGGATCAAAACAGTCATACAAAAAAGAAGCAAGACAGGAAATCTTGCCAAATTTAGTCATGATGGTTCATTAAACTGAACTTAAGACCTCGGTGTATGTACCTTATCTAGGAGCTCCTGCTTTCAGCTGGCAGGACGTAGAGCCTTGTGTGTACCCACGTTTCTGTGTGTGCAAGTACACATACACCTGGGGATAAAGTGGCAGGGCAGTAGCTAATCAGACAGATGAAGCTAATACTCATCACAGCAGAGTTCCTCAAGAGCTCACTACTCTCTTGGCTATCTCCATTTTCACAGCATAGACTGAATTTCCCCTCTTACTCTCTGGGTAATGTTGCTGTTCTACCACTTCATGTTGTGCTTTGCTAATTGCAGAGCAGTGTCCAAAGCATGTGGGATGGGGAAGGACCTGGTCCTTGTGAGCCAGGCTGGGTGGAACATTTGCTGCTGAGGGAGCACAGGCTGTCTCTCCATGCTGGGTACAGCTGCTAACACTCTTGGACGTCTGAGTGCCTCAAAATATATGTCTCTTTCCCCCTCCCTAAACCTGAATGGCATCTGTAATTCCAGCATAGGGAATCTCTCATTTTGTTTACATGATAACATAGGTTGTGTGGTATAGTCAACACATTGGAAAGAAGTGATGCCATCCAGAGGGACAGGCTTGAGAGGTGGGCCTGTGTGAACTTCATGATGTTCAAAAAAGCCAAGTTCAAGGTCCTACACCTGTATTGGGGAAATCCCAAGCACAAATACAGGCTGAGATATGAGCAGATTGAGAGCAGCCCTGTGGAGATGGGCTTGGGGATGTTTGTGGATGAAAAACTGGACATGACCCAGCAATAAGCACTTGCATCCCAGAAAGTGAGCTTCATTCTGTGTGGCCAGCAAGATGAGAGAGGATTCCCTCCCTCTACTCTGCTCTCATGAGACCCCACTCTGGGGTCTCAGTGTAAGAGGCACATGGAGCTGCTGGAGCCAGTTCAGAGGAGGGCCCCAACGATGATCAGGAGAGATCTGGAGAACCTCCCACAAAGACAGGCTGAGAGAGCTGGGGCTGTTCTACCTGCAGAAGAGAAGGCTCCTGGAAGACCTTACAGCACCTTCCAGTGCCTGAAGGGCCTGCAGGAGAGTGGGAGAGCAGCTTTCCACAAGGGCATGCAGTGACAGGACAAGGGGAAATGGTTTCAAACTGACAGAGTGTGGGTTTAGATTAGATATTAGGGAAAAATTCTTTATTGTGACAGTTGTGAGGCACTGGAACAGGTTGCCCAAAGTTGTGGATGCCCCATCTGTGGAAGTGTTCAAGGCTAGACTGGATGAAGCTTCAAACTACCAGGTCTGGGGGATAGCATCCCTGCCCATGGCAAAGAGGTAGAAACTAGATGATCTTTCAACCCAAGCCATTCTTTGTATCTATGACAGGGTGTTTAAGTTAGCTGAGCTCACCTTGGATTCAGTTCTTGCTGGAAAACGTAATTTACCTTGTTATTTATTATTCTTTCAATTTTTCTGCTCTCTGCAAAGCTCAATGGCAATAACTTTATATGTTCTTCTGGTTCACTGATTCTTTTTTTCCTCAGTATCATTTCAGAGGCCTTTATCAGTTTTCCACTTCTGTGGTTTTTAAGTTTTACATGTTTATTGCCTTGTTAATTATCATAAAAAGGGTAGGAGAGGAAAGAAAGGGAAGAAAAATAGGATACACAATTCTCTTATTAATATATAATGGATGCAATAATGTCTCAATTGTTCACTACCAAGTACTAGCATCCAAAAGAATGACTTGCAATGCAATGTGTTGTTGAAGTGTGGAGACTGCAAAGATCAAATCACAGATCTGTTTTCTGTTTCCTTTGATTTTACATGGCTGTTCACTGGGAGATAATTGCAAACACAGGCATCTAGTAGGCTATGGAAAAGGGTAAACCAAAGAGCTGTGAGTCTGTTTTTTCTGGGCTGCTGGAGTACACATGTAAGGTCAGAAGTGGCATTGCTGGATGTTAAAAAACATTAAAACTTAATATATATTTTAAAATTAGCAGTTCTACATCATTCAAACTAGAAGAGCTTTTAAAGCTGGCTTGTTTCTGAAAAGTGGGGGACCTTCAGTCATTTGGTAGGTCATTATAGAAAGAATTCTTACTCCATCGAGGTGATTGAAATTACTTTTAACTTGAAGAAGATTCTGGACCAATAACATCAAGGTCGTTACTGGCATCAATACATAGTTAAATAAATACGGGAACTATGTAATGGCTAATTTTAATTTTTTTTAGGACAAACCTGGTACCTTTCAGTGGCAAGATTTCAATGTGATGGCTTAAAAGTACCTTTAGTGTCATGGTGAGAACTATAAAGTGCTTGACTTCATGCTGGATCCAATTTGTTTGGTTCAGGACTGCACAGAAGCCCAAGGTGATTCATCTGGACGGGCAGTGGAGCAGAACATGTGGAACTTGCACCAAATCTTCTTGCTTCCAGACCATATCTTGGGTGAAATTTTCTTGTCTTAACTGAAAAACACGTTGATCCAAAATCAGTGGGGCAAGAATGAAATTGATTATCTTTTAAAATAACCTAAAAGCAACTGTATCACTACTCTAAGTTAGGTGGTATATTGGAGTGAAATATTAGTATACATAATAGTTTGTAATGACATGTTTATGACAGTCAAAGTCAAACAGCCTGACAGATCCAATAATTTAATGGAGAATCAGTATCTAGTTGATCCTGACAGAATCTAGGGAGGACATCCTGAAGGCACAGAAGATGGTTAACAGCAGCAGTCTTATCCAGGTAGTCTGCAGCTGGCTCAAAAGTTGTGAGCAGCCTAGAACTCTCCCTTTGATTCTGAGAAGTGCAGGGGGAAATGTTGGAGCAATGCCCCTTCCATTCAGGTTGATTTTTTTCACTTCCATGTCTATGTCAGGCTGACAGCAAGCAGACAGATGTGTTACTAACAGATTGTCTGGATAGTGTCTGCTCCTCAGGAGCACTGATTTACGAGGTTTTACCAAAGTACCGAATAAGCATAAGCAGGAAATACCACCCTGAAAGGTAGAAGTGCTGTATTTGTTAGGGAATGCAAATGAAATTGTCAATATAAAGGAGTATATGGCCAATAGCTAAAAGCTGCTCCAGAAGCAGGTGAGTGAGGTCAGGGAAGTCATCTCATGCAAGACAAGAGGAAACTGAAAGCAAGAAACTCTGGAATAAACCAAGAAGCCCAACCCTGGAATAGCAGCCAAGCTGACTGCCTCCACTAGATATGTCGAGTCCAAACAGGTGATGCAACATTGCAGGACGTGACAGATTCTCAGGTCCCCATGCCTTGGGGGAGAACTTGAGCAAAGGGCACTGTAGTCCTGTGCAGACTCAAGCACTTGGTTTCCTTCTCACAGGGGTGCAAGAGGAGAGGATCCGTGTTAGAATAGGGTGAAATAAGATCCAGCCCTCTCTGGTGTTGTCTAAATTAGCTGAAGTTTGATCTTGAGACACAGCATGACATTTAGTTCTTCTGTGACTGCTCACAGGTTTGCAATTGAATGTTTGACCCTGAATGAACAACACATGAGGGAGCTTTCTGCCTCCAGTTTTTATCCATCATGTTGCTTTTCAACAAACATGTCTGGTGTAATCTGTTACTGAAAAATGAGGTATGGTTTGTCGGGAAGAATTAGTATGAAAGGCAGGTCTAGTGCCTGTCACCCAGCATGAGCTGCACAGGTCTCAAAAGCGGGGATGTGCTCTCTGCCAGCCTGCTTGCCAAGCCAAAATAGAGCCAAGGATCTGCTCACTGCAGACGTCTTTGATCTCCTGCATGGTTCTTGCACAAAGGGTCTGGTCCAGGTCCTACAAGCTCTGAGCATTGTTCCTCAGAAGAGCTGCAATGCTCAGGGCTTTGCTGTGCTTGGTCTGCAAGGAGGACCCTTCCCTCTCCCAGCGCCGTCAGCATCGCTTTTCCATCAGCACTCCATTTGCATGCGAAAAAATTTATACTGATAACTTAAAAAGTCAACATCAATGACTGGAGTCAGAGCAATAAAAGTGAAGTGCATGGCTGCTGCCAGGCTTCTTTCTCGCTCCTTGGTGTTCTGGCTCCAGCATTCAAGCGATAGATTTAAATATAAAACAGATCATTAACGGCTGGCTCAACATCTGCTAATATTATTTTCCTTGCATTGTCTGTGCGTCTTTGTTTATCTCAGTGTGCTACTTTGTTTTTCCCCTCTTATAATAAGGATCATTCCTTTATTTTAAAGCACCACATCAATTTTCAATTGCTTGGGCTCTCGGAGCCTCCCACGCTTTGCCCACATGCTTGCACCGCACGAAGAGGTGGAGAAACAAAGCGAATGCGGAGCGTGGGATGATTGTTGCTTCAAAAAACAGTAATTAAGAATCTGTTAGAAAAATAACAACTGAGTTTAATAAGAGCTTAACTTAGCTGCGTGAGCTGGACAGAGAGAGACTCCTGGGCTGTCTCACAGAAACCAAGCAGCTCCACTCCTCAGGGGTCTTTCAAGTGACATCGAAGTGGATTCATGGAACTCCAGTAAGAGGCATTGTTCTTGTTTCTATTGGAGAGATGGCTTGCCTTTTCCTTTAAAAAGAAATTATAATAACCAGCACTGTGACAAGAAGTCAAATAAAAAAAGCAAAAACTTTAGTTTAAAATCTACCCTTATACTAAGATATCTGATTTATATCCACAAAGTCCCGGCCAATTCTCAGTTAAGTCCCAAAGCCTCTTGTTATTATCTATATCTTTCTACCTCCCTACCATGGTGCAGATGATGCAATATGCAAAATCACCAGCTGTTCACATATTCATAAAGTACTTAAGCTGAGTGAACTGAGGATGGAGTGTACTTTTTACCTTGAAATTCATCCATATTTCTTTTGCCTCCTCCCTCCCAACTTCATACCTCTTAAAGTTCATAACATTTATCCTGATGAAAAAGAACTAAAGAGAGAAATTAGATCCATAAATACCTACTGAACATAACTTTCTGGGAAGCAGATGAACCTATAATATTTTATCATATGACTACTGCTGTCTTCTGTTTAGAGGTGCTCAAGAAGATCTCACTCCTTACTTGTCTGAAAGTAAAGGAATCTTTCAAGTGGTCTTTCCAATTTTTTTTTCTCATAGGCAGAAGTTAAAAGCCCCTTTCCTCTTTATAGACATCCATAGGTCTTTACTACCTCAAGAGATCTATCACTGCATGAGAGGGGAGTCCTCAATCCTGAAAGAACATGGAATATCTACCACTTTTAAGATGGTTTTAGTTCAGTAAATCCAAGTTCAGTCCTTTATTGCTGGTCCCAGGGCCAGGAAGCATCTCCCTTTGTGCCCCTCACCTGGGCCTGAGACAGCAGTCTTGAGCTGCTGGCATGCTTACTCGCCCTGTCTTGGAGACAAATGCCAGAAGATGATTGTAAAGCAGGGTCAAATTCCCCTTCTGTACCATCTGTGTCTTCAAATGTCTCCCGTGCCTGTTTTAATCTTTGGTGCTTGCTGGGACTTTTCTGGAACTGGTAGCAATTACTGTATGTCTGCCTTAGGAGAAGTCTCCCACCAGTGTAATAAAGACATGGACTGTTTAGTGTCACCCAGAGAACTCTGGACAATTCTTCTCTACGGCAACACATTGCCATTGTTTTTTTAGGGCCCTTAAATTTGAGAGAGGTGACAGTAATACATTAATGGTGACTCCATAAGTAAGAAATGAAACTGCTGTGCCTTGGTGTAACTAGTTCCTTCCTGCTACCTCTGTCATGCTGAAACTTTATTTGGGAAAGTCACATTTCCAAAGGTTTGATCAATAAAATGTTGCTGCAGGTGTTATGATGGCTGGTAGCAAGTTTAAGCCAGAGAGAAGTGCAAGTTATATTATCCAGTGTCTCAGGATGGTTGGGCTGGAGGAGAAATGGATTATTCACAAAATCCATCACTGGAGTGACAAAATTTTGATTTCTTTTTGGTGTTCACACACAATTTGATTTAAGGAGGTCTTGCAAGACCCTCCTTGCTGGTAGCTTAAATATGACCTCATTAGAGTGAAATGTTAGGACAGATAGTAGCTGCAGTAGTTTAGCAATGATAACTCAGTAGCCTGAAAATTTCCTTTGGGTATCTCGCAGAAAACACTTCAAAAGCTGAGGCACGTCATTCTCAGTATTAAGCAATAATTTGAAATACTGCAGATCCAGATGCTGACTTCCCACTGAATTCATTGTAAATCACATGCATTTGTACTGTCTAAGTCTGGGCAAACAGCACTCACCCGAGGAAATAAGTTATGCTGAAATCTGCATAAACAAACCCACACACCAAGCTTATTTCATGAGGCAAAAGTCCCCTCCTAAATGCAGGTGAGGAGATCAGACTGTTGACTTGCCTACAGAGAGACCAAAAAGGCCATGCTTCATTGTTGTGCAAAGCCAGAATGTCTTCACTACAGTCCTTCAAACATCATCCATCTGGTTGGTATTCCATGGTTTGCATTCATACAAAAAGTGGTTTTGGGTCAGGGTTCACAGTTTCTTCACCAGCAGCTTACAAAGTGCCTGGCATGCATTTGGAAAACACAAGGAAGTGGAGGAAGTTCATCGCTCCCATGAAGGGAGTGTTGGAGGAAGATCATCAGAAATCAGGTGGGTCTCAAGCTGTTGGAGCCCATCACCAGCCTGAGCAGACTCCATGAAATAGGCTAAACTAAGGTTTTCCATCTGCTCCAGGCCTGGAAGCTGCTTCACTGCATGACAAAACTGAGGACATTTCACCATTTTGCTTCTCTGCTTCTGCAGGGATTCTCTCCTGTTTTAAATAAACTTTTGACTTCTGTCCAAATGCAGTATCTGGGAGGAAGAGGAAAACTCAAACTGCTTGCAAACACATGAAATAGGTGATAAATAGATGCAGTCTGCATGATATTATATGGTAACTGAGCTTGCATAAATCATAACTTTTCAATCTTTCATTAAACTAGTGGGACTGAGTTTTAGCATATATTTTCAAAAGACTAATAGTAATATAGCTATGATGAGGCCACCAAATTTGTTCTGGTTCACCACAGTTCAACTTCTTATGTGGCACTTGTTGATAATTTTTCAGAAACTAACCTGGAATGCTATCTGAACACCTGGAAAAAGCATCTGCTTCCAAAACATGTGAAAGGCTTCAGAAGCATGCAAATAATTAAGAGTTACTGGACAAAGAGTTTCAAAGGCCCTAATTCTTCCCACTGCTTTGAACTGAGGTTTTATGTCTCAGATTGCTCTCGTCTGTGGGTCTTGCAGAGAGGACTCCCATAAAGCAGGTACCTGTTGGTCAAGCTCTCACAGCTCTTCATGAAAGCACCTTTTGTCATTGTAGAAAATAATTTTAGAGAAAATTACTGATTTATGAGAAGAAAATTTCTTTACTGTAGCTACCAGCCATGTAGATGGAGAAGGTTAAACAAAAAACCCCATGTAGGTTTCCTGAAAATTTGAGCCTGTTATATCCACACATTTTGCTGGGAGGCAGGCACTTGCTCTGAGCTCTGACTGTTCTCATACACAGTTTTACTCATCTGGGCAGATTCTCTGAGGTTTGGCACCGTACTGGTGTAGCCACATGTTTCCTGGCTGGCTTGGAGTGTGGTCAAATCAAGTTTGAGTCTGCCTGCAAAACACTGTGTAGACATAGCTTTTGATGTGTTCCTGAGCCAGATGTAGCACTTTCCAGCATAAGGAATGTGGAATAGCAAGTTTTATGACATCTGGTGGTGCAAATGCTACCCCAGATTGAACACTGATTCCTATCCAAAATCACAATCTCATTTTGTGGACTGAACTTATCTAGGGTCTGTATCTCCAGTGCTTGAGAGTTTTCCTCACGGTTTGCGTTTGCCTTTTCAAAATATGTTGTGCCTTGCATGGATATGCATAAAAGCAGTTGATTTGCAGGTGGAAATGAACTGCTCCTAATATCTGGAAATAACAAGAAAAATGAAGAATCACAGAGAAGCAGATATTCTTGTGTTAAATGTCTTGCAAACAAAACAAAGAAAAGAAGTAGCAGCATATGTAATAGGGCTGTTTATTGTCCCCAAGTTATGAAATGTTTTCTTGACCGGACAACATCTCTGCCAAATGTCTCATGAAGAGCTTTGTTGTGCCATAAGTTGAAGCCAAGGAAAATCCATATTGTTACAGGCATTTTGATCTGTCATGGACTGTGTCTGCAGAGTGACTGCACTGTGTTCTCTACAGTGAAGTACACATGTCAACGCCCACAAGTTAATGCAGACTAGGGAAGAGACAAGATAATAAAAAAAGCTGTGAAAACTTTTGGGAAAGAAGCTGAGCAGGGAGAATCTGTACGTGATATCTCTGGAACTTGTGGGCGCTCAGCAGCTCCAAAAAACCAGACTGCTGATGGTGGTTCTTAATATATTGACTTAGCTGCTGAGTTGGAGGCAAAAAACCAGAAGTTCTGGGGGGACCAGGCAGTCTGTGCTTGTTTGTCCTGCCTGAATATGTGGCAGGAGACATTTAAGCACATGCTAATCATACTCTAATAGAGCTTGGAGGGATAAACAGAAGCATGAAGGGGTTGCTGAAACCTTCAATGTAATTTTTCTCTTCTCAAACAATTGTGCATCAGTTCATTTGCTTTGAGCAGGACATGGTGTAGTATGGTGTGAACCTGACATGAAAAGCACACAAAGCCAGTCAGGAAGAGCTAGTTTTGCTATATTGTACGTTCCTGGAAAGCTGTGATCATCCTGATGTAGAAGTGCCTCTGCAGACACTGTTGGGATAGGTACCCAGGAAAATCCTGGGAACAGACCAGATGTAGTCTCTTGTCCTAAAAGTGCTGTGTCATGTGAGCTCCAATACCTCTCATCTTGCTGATTAAGTGTGAGAGAACAAAGAGTACCCCATCACCCCTCCCAAACTCAACAGCTGCTACTTGGAAGAGGCTTTTTTCCCCCATAATTGGTATTAGATGATGATGATGCCACAGGCTTTGAAATATTGGAAGCCAGCACTGATCACGCTTACAGATAGCTGAACAATGCAGTGCAATGTAAACTAGGCAAACAAATCCATCTGGGTTGCCAGAGAAGGCAGAGAAAAGCTCTAATCTTCTAGAAGCAGCTGTTGGCCAAGCTGACATTGAAAGGCATTATTTTTAAAATGAAAGCTTCTGTGCGGGTGATAAAAGCTGCTGCATTTCTTGCTTTGGACTGGAAGTGCTTGTTGGTAGCCCAGACAGAGATCAAAATTATTGAATGCTGCAGAGCAAGAATGATAAGCAGGACCCTCTTCAGTGAGTAATGGATTCCTGTCCACTCTGGGACAGGATGGGTTTTGCCATGAGTATCTGTGTACTGGGGCAGGATGAGAGCAGTGCTGAGCCAGGGCAGGACAGCTGATGGTGCACCTGAGCTGGCTGAGAGGCTGTGGTATGTATCCTGCCTCAGATGCTCACCAGACTGAGTAAGGCAAGAGGCTCGTTTCCCCATCTGATTCCTCCTGGAGAAGTCCCAAAGCACGGGGGAGCTTAGAGCCAGGCTTATTAGCCCTTTACAAGTCCTAGGGTGGACCTGGTCAGGATGGTTAGGTGAGCAAAACCTTTCTTGGGTACCTACGGCCTGTGGCAGAAAACAAGTAATGTCAGGGGTCTGGATGTGCCATTCATGTGAGCCAAGCTACATCAGTCAAAGCAGCTTTATTTTAGGACAAGTGAGTCAAACATAGGTGTTTTGCCAATATAATCTTATAAAGGTAGAGGAAAAAAAGCCCCCAAAGACTAAAATTATATGTTTGTACTGGCAAGTGTCTTTAGAAAAGTAATCTTAGTGCACAAAATACTCAGTTTAAAATAAAGTGAAAAAAGGATAGAATAATTTCATTTATGAGGACAGCATTGTTAGCATCAATAGATTCTGGGTTTTCATCCAGGGTGAGAGGATAGAGTTCAAATGTGGAGGAGCAAAGGAGATCTCCCGTTGGTACAGTGCTCTCAGGACGTTGGTGGTAGCTTACCAAAGGCAGCAGCAGTGGGTGAAATAGTTCTAATTTGTATTGGTTTTAACAATCTGTGATGCCTGAGGGATGCTACAAGGATGCGTATATTTCTTTTGTGCACTGTGACTGACAGAGAAATAAAAGCCACCCCTGCCAGGATAAATAGCATCATTATCCATGCTGCAGACAGGGACACTGGACCACAGAGGGGTGTTTTCAGAGCTGTGAAGTCATGGCAGGGCTGTCAGGTGTTGGTAGGGGCCGGGACCCTGGGCTCCTTCACAGGGAAGAGGCAGCTGGAGGATGCTGCACCATGGTCTGTAGTGAGCAGTTAGCAGCTCCCCTGGTACCTGGCAACCAATGAAGGAGTAATCTTGACTTAAGGCTTCTTGGCTTGAGGGCGGGAAGGAGGAGAATAATATCCAGGGTTAGTACTAAGCCCCCTCTCTGAAAGCAAGATTTCCTTTGGGCATTGATGCTGGTGGCTGCTTGGCAGAGCAAACATGGGAGCGGAGGAGCAAGCAAAACGTCTCATTATCCTTTTTGCCAGAGAGTTGAAAGAATCTGACAGTGAGACTTGTTTAGCTGCAAAGCCATATAGACCATATTGTCTAAATACATTTTGTTTTCCTGTTAAACTCCATTTATAAGACTGACAAGAAGACTAATAAAATCTACTAAGAACAAGAATGGTAATTTAGCACTCAGAGAGTGAGGAGCTGTATCTGAGGAACGCCTATGCTGCTCTCATGTCTTCAAGCCATGCCTGAAGCACAGATATTTCTTCTGATGAGCTATGAGCGGGCACAGAAGGGGTTTTTTAATCACTTTTTTCTTCTGGACAACATCTACTGCCTGTGTTCTGAGGCTTTTCATGTGAAGTTGTTGCCAGGCAGCTTTACAGAGAAAAGTTAAAAGGCTCAGTAGGTACCTTAGTGTTCTGTGATATGAAAACTGAAGCACCCCAGACTCAAAGGTTACTTTTGGGAGAGATCTCTCCTCAGTTTGCGTTTGGGTGGCTTCCATCACAGCCTTGTCAGTCAAACTTGAGATGTCTTGTTTTTAAAACTGGGTCCACCAGCAGGCATGCATGGGTCTCGTCTGTCTATCATCTGCTGGGCAATGGCCAGTCGATGTACTGCACAGTCAGATGCAAGCCTAAATAGGGTCAAAGCTTCAACCAAAATTTCAACAGCTTTGTTCTTTCATATTTGCTTTGGTCTTTCATTTTTTCCAGCACAATATTTGAGGAAGAAAACAGATTAATTTTTAATGAACTTTAAAAAAACTAATTCAATATTCTTATTTAAACATGTCAGTGTGAACAGTGAAAAGCAAGGGGGAAAAACACCAAAGAAATGAAAACCCAAATCCAAAATATAGTTTTGTGGAATGACTCAGGCTTGAGATTTATATAGTTATATTTTGGTGTCTGGAATTTTCCCTGAGATCAGCCTTTATCTTAATAGTTCCTGCCCAGCGCTGCTATGTGAGGTGAGCTTGTGTGTGGTTAAACAGCTGCTGTACTCCGACCAGAGGTGGAAGCATTTCCATGATGGTCTGAAAAGAACTAGTGTACAGCATTTGTACAGCTCTTTGGGGATCTTTCTGGATGAAAGGCGCTATTATACGGGTAAGATCATTATCATTATCATGAAAAACCTTCTCAAGGAAGCAATTCCACCTTCTGCTTCTGACACCTCATTTCTCTGTTGTCTCAGGAGCCTCTTTTGTATCTCCTAGGAGTGTCAGTTCACATCTTAATCTCTTTGTATGTAATCTCATTACAGATAATCCCATTTGCTAGAGATGTCAGTACTTCTCCACCATGTGAGGAAGGATTTCCACACCACTCATTTTGTAACTGAACCCAGCTACATTCACTGTACAAAACAGACTGGCTGTAGCTGGAATCTCTATTGGGTTAAGTTTGCTGTGGGCAGGGAAATGGAAGGAAGGAAGGAAGGAAGGAAGGAAGGAAGGAAGGAAGGAAGGAAGGAAGGAAGGAAGGAAGGGAAGGAAGGAAGGAAGGAAGGAAGGAAGGAAGGAAGGAAGGAAGGAAGGAAGGAAGGAAGGAAGGAAGGAAGGAAGGAAGGAAGGAAGGAAGGAAGGAAGGAAGGAAGGAAGGAAGGAAGGAAGGAAGGAAGGAAGGAAGGAAGGAAGGAAGGAAGGCTTTTTTGCTCATAGCATACAATTATTTTTTTCTCTGTTTCATTGTTTATGTGAGAGAGAAATTTCCCCTTAAAAAATTCAAGTTTATAAAAAAAAGATGATAAAAAGAAGTTTGAAAATTCATACTTTCACAACTGTCCATATTCAGTCAGGTCTGCCTGGTAGAGGCAGATGTACTGTGAGCTTTCCCCACTTTGATTCCTTATCTCTTAGTAACTCTTGTCAATTAAGGAGGGTATAGTCTACTCTCAATTCATTAAATGCACCACAATTGTCAGTTAGTGACAGGCTCTGGGGAGGCCAGGGCTAAGTAAACATAAGGGATAAATTATACAAGAAGAGCACGGTTTGGAGAAAAATGAGGCCCCCTTTACATAACATGTTTATCCTTAAATTCTTAAGTAAGCAACTATCATTGATGAAAGTCCAAACCCTTATATTCTTAAAGGGAAGAGTGGGGAGAAAAAAAAGCAGTAGCTCTCCTTTGACGGTTTGAAAAAAGAAAAGATGTTTGTACCACTCACTGACTGGCTAATGAATAATCAGATTTCACAGCTTGAGTGCTGGGGTGGTAATTTGGTTGCACGCCATGCTCCAAATCCATGGAATAGTGCTTCATTAATGTGAAGACCTGTATAATCAAACAATTAGCAGTCTCTCTGCTGCTAAAGCAGCTTTTCATCAGCATATATACTTCGTTGTAAGATGAGACTCAAATTACTGGATCTGACAGCAACTAGTCTTTTACTAAATCATAGCAGTAGTAAAGTAGGGTGGACAGAACATTCATTTTTTAACCCATTTCTACATATGCAAGAGCTTCATTCTATCCATGCCTCATGCCATATATAACTATCATCAAGAAGGTCATGACATTGTAGGTGAACTGAAATTGCACTTAAATGAGGAAATCACAGATTAGATTTTTCTTTCAAGTGCCATAAATTGGCAGCGATGTGTTGGTACTTCTAACTTCACCTACTTCTCATTTTGTTTATCTTCCAGGAGCAAAGAAGGGACTTCTACCTATATTCCAATATCTGAATGTCACCCCTGTCCTTTCATTGAAGGGGATTTAACTGTACAGGCAGAAGGAAGCGCCACAAGTTTCAACTCCTTCTATGTTTTGCATTTGTTAAGGCTCAAGGGCAATTGCCCTCTGCTCTCCAGTTCATTTGCCAACATCACAGATAGGGAAGAGGAGGTGGAAAAAATGAAGATGGGTCCAGAGTGCAGCATTAATCTTTAGGCATGGTTATGAGTGTCCTGTATATTTCAAGCCCAGAAAACCCTGGTGCATAAAGTCTCTCATGCCTTTTATCTCTGTGCCAGCCTGGGATGTGGTTGGCACCTTCCAGGGGACAGAAGCATCGATATGGGACTGAGCAACTGCTTGTGCACCTGCTGCCACCAGCCTGGTGGGCAATGGAGCTATTTGTTGGAAGAATGGGACAATGCATAGGATCAGAGTAAGCTAGAAAAGCATATTGCATGATAAAGTCATTTGTGTGTGGATGCTTTGTAGAGCATTCCTTTCCTTAATTACAGACAAAGTAAGGCTTAATATTATTTATTTATGTCCAGGATACATGGCTTTTTTGTTTCCTTTCATACTGCCTTGATTTTTCTAGAAATGAAGTGAGCGTCAGTGGGTTTGCTTTGCTCTGTGGCCCAGCAGGTGCTAGCTGCTGAGTGCACTGGAAACATCCAGAGAGTGTTTATGATGTTGGCAAAGACATTGCACCAGAACCTTAGCTTGTGTGAGACAGCGCAGCAAAGTTCATTTGTGTCAGCTGAGACATTGATCCATTACATTAAAGATCTAATCAGCAATAGCCAATTTATGGTGAAACCCTGCTGGACTGTTTTCATGAATGCAGTGTTGTATTTGATTTTCTTTTCTTTCTTGTTCATCAAAAATAAAACCAAATCAGCAAAAACCATCTTGCAGGTGCTGTACCTATATCAGGACCCAAATGTCTGAAGTGAAACTCATTGATAGCCGAAAAGTAGCTCAAAAGTACCTATCAGTAAGTAAGTAAGAAAGGTAGCTATTAGTCTGCCCGATGTGAATAAGTGTTTTCTAAATATCATATATAGTAGTGATGATGACTTCAGGTTCACTCTAGGTTTTTTCCAGTAACAATCTCAAACCTGACCATTTCAGAAAAGATGAAAGGAATGGTCTCATGCTTTCACTATCTATGTCAGTCTAATACCAGCTTGAGAAGTGTGTACTGCAGAGGTCATCCTGTTTGTTTTATCAGAAACAGAGAGATGGAAAGTGGAAAAGGTCAAAATATCCCTCAAGCTGACTACCTGGTCTTTGAGCAAGAGCTGTGAGGTACCAACGCATAATCGCTTTTAATACTGCTGACCTCCACCAGCATTTTCACCCAAGCTGGGATCTCCTTTTGACTTTGAAGACTCTTTAATCACTGAATTCAGAAAATCTGTCACAGTTCAGTGGTTATTTGTTGATCCAGGAACTGCCCTCACTGTCAAGAACACAAGTGAACAGAGGACAGGACCCAGCACAGGATTTGTTCCCTGCTCCATGACTGTATGTGCTGCCACTGACTCATGAGGGGCACCCTGTGTCAAAATGGGTATAGTTTCCATAAAAATGAAATCTCAAACTAAGCAAGGAGGTGGTATTTTTCTTTTTATTTTTTAATAGCATGATTTATCTTAATGTCTCTCTCCAGTGCACACTAAACATCTCTGTAGCACAGGCCATGCCTCTGCCATTGTCTAAACAAAGAACTGCACAAATGAAGATTTGCATTTCAGGTGATGGGGTTGGCTGGTTTGAAAGCATTAATGCCTGGATTTAAGAAAAACAAATTCCAGCATATAGCTTTGAAATGCTGATGATTTTAAAAATCTTTGTAATGGTATAACTTATGAGGTCACGTGCAGGGTTCACTTCATTGTCCCAGGCAGAGGAAACAGAGCCTATTTCTAAACACTGAATATGCTCATTCATTTTCTTAGGCATTCATTTTGCTTATAACAATTTCAATGTGTATGCTGAAACTTATGAACACATTCATAAAGCTGTTGTTGCTTTATGAAATGATGTTGTGACACATTTCCTCCAGAAACAGTTCTTTGTCCAATCCTTGCCTAAAAACCAATTAGGAATATTTTTCCATCAGATTCCTTTACAAATGTCCTCGATTATTTACTTCATGGAAATAAACCAGAAAGGACTCTAATCCACCTGGGTCGAGGGCCCTTGTTCTGGGGCAGGATTTCTTCAGCCTCCCCAGCAGAAGAGAGGTGGTGGGTTGTCTTGCCCCGCCACCCTGTGCCGTGGAGCCCCTCGTTCAGGGGCACTGCCCTGCGGGGGACGCCTGTCCATCCCTGGTGCTGTTCACCAGCATTCCCAGGAGCCCCACTCAGGACAACTGGTGCTGCCTAAATTTTCAAGGGTTTTCTACAGCACAGCCATGAGAAGAGAGTAGAGCTGTGACCACCTGCTGACAGGCTACAATGCCATGGGCTCTGGCAGGGGTAGCATTTATCTTCAGAAGGACAGAGTGTGAAAGAGGTTCAGGAAATTCATAAGGAGGAGTAAGCCTTAACAAACGCCCTAGAGGAACAAGGCATAAAGTCTCCTCACTGGGGTCATGTGCCTACATCTCACCAATGCTTTTATAATCTTACCCTTAAGCCACTTACTTGATCTCAGGTTCACCCCCCCTCTCCCTGCAAACCCCTGGAAGAGAAAAAACAAGAAAGAAAAAAACACGGGCAGAAATGCAATAAAACTAGGGAGGCAATAACCGTGTTTTCTCCTTGCTTGTGGAAATGGTGGGTGTCCCAGTGTAGCAGGGGATACAAATCCCTGCCAGGGGATCCCAGCTGCAGGGGGAAAGCAGAACCAGCACCTTGCACCTGCTGCAATGCTTTCTGCTTCAGAATGCTGTCCCTTGACACAGCAAGATACGCTGCAAGTGTGATGCTCTGTGTAGACGCAGATAACACTGTGTGGATTTATAGTATGGTATTACATTCACACATACAGATCCTTACCATTTTCAAGCACAAATGTTTTACCATAAATTGCATTTTTTTTGTCTATGCATTCCTTGGCTGTAAAAACTCCTCTCCTTGCATGAGACCCCTGCCCCAGCCATAGCCCACATTCTGCAGATGCTTCTGTGTGCTTTCAAGTACAAGTGTCTCTGCTACAAGAAAAAAGATACAGTTACATGAAACTTTGATTGGAAATAAATGAATGGATATACATAAAAAAATGAGTCATAGTCTATTTTAGATTGATCAAAACAAATACAACAGCTCTAAAAAAATGGGGTCCAATACTCTTATTAAATGAGTTTCATTTGTTGTTGATTTCTAAGTAATAATAATGTTATTTTCAGTACTAATTATTTAAACTCTGACAATGCAAAATAAATTTCCTCCCAATATCTTTATGAAGATATTAATTTTACCCTACATTTTGAAAAACAGTTTCATTTTCCTTTTCTTTTTTTCTTCTGTTTCATATAACTTGTGTTTTAACAAATCACTGCCATGAGCTAACCCAGATCTGAATCCAGCAAATACTCTCAACATTATCCTTCTCTGTTCACATATATTTGAAGTAAATTACATCAAATTGTATTTGAAATACCAAACTGGCATTAATGGAAGCTTCTTTTGCTCCAGGCACCATTTTAAAATAGATGAGCATAAAAATGCAGTCTGCATCATTAAGTTTATATGAAACTAGTGAGAATAAAAATCACCATGTAAGTTCTAATAAGATGTGTTTTTCATTCCAGTTTAATAACCCAAGACTATATTCATCTTCCAGTATAATAAATACACTGAAAGGAATTCATTCTTTTGTGTTTTTTAACATGTTGAGGGCTTCAGAAGATGGAGTTTTCTGGGAAGCTGGGTGAAGAAAATTCTTTAATATGGCAGTACGGAGTATTATTATCATAAATAATTAATGTGCACAGCAGAAGAAAGCCTAGCTTCATTAATAATTCTTATTTTTAGTTGGCATAAGCTAGAGGTGCTGTATCTTCTTTCATCCAATCTACATCAATTTCCTCGATTTAAATTTACTAGATGTTAAAATTTTAAAGGTATGCTACGTTTTGCGATGGATTTTTATTTGTGACTTTGCATTAATATCCTACTGTTAATTCTTACCCGCTGAGATATTTTTAGTAACAAGCAAAAAAAAGAATAAAAAAGAAAAAAACCCAGCAGCAGCCAGGCAAGGTAGAGTGGGCATCAGTGTCAGCTCCTTTCATCTTTCATTTCCCTTTGGGACCAGTTAAGATGCTTCTTTGATTAGAACCTCAGGAAATATTAAAAAGCTCTTCTGTGAATTTAAACTCATCAAACTTGTCTCTGTTTATTTTTTTGAATACTGAGATAATTCACCTCCCACATTTCAAGAACACAGGTTCCTTCCAACCCAACTGCTCTCCTCTGATCAGCAAAGTCACTTGTCAACATCGCTGAATCTCTCTCCTAACAAATGTTAGTGCTTCATTAATGCAGTGCCAGAGCCGGAGCTGCTCCTAAATGTTCCTTATTAGCACAGACGGGGAAGTGAGATGGCACTGGAGATGGCACAGAGCTGGCATGACACGAGGTGGGTGCAGGTAGTGCTGGATAAAACAAAGGAAAACTATGTGGCATCTGAGGGAAACAAAACACAGAGAGAGGGGGAAACCATTTTCTCTTGTTGCAAAACATTTGTGGGAGAGAGACTAAAACTGTCATTGTGACTTTGGAAAAAACAATACCTCGGAGATGTAATGTTAACCTGCATTACGCCTTTTAAACAGAGTTGCAAATGTTCTTGTTAATCAGTGAAAATGTTAGAGCTGAATGAAGAGGGATGGGTTTTTTTTTTTTAACTCTGCAGCATTTCAAAAGTGAGTGTTTGGGGTTTTTTTACTTCCAAACTGTAGTGGTGACTGTGAAAAAAATCCTCATTATTTTTATACTTTTCTCTCCTTTTTAATGGTTTACCTCCTTTATTTTGCTTGAGACCAAAAGATAAAAAAAAGAGGTGCAGAAGAAGAAGAAGAAAAAGAAGAAAGAAATCACAGAGAACAAGAAACAGAACACAGAGAAGGAAGCCAATAAAAAGCAAAATGCATGAGGCTGCTCACTTGGGAAAAGTCCATTTTAACCTCATTTATTTCGGGACAAAAATTTTTGGCTATTGGCAATGCTTCTAGCATCTGAAGTAGCCTGGATGGTAATTTCAGCTGTGTATCACAGAATCTTCAGTCAGACATTTGTGTCCCTTATAGAATCAACATCCTTTTAAGAATTTTCATAGCTTTTCCCTGCATTAATATGTGGTTCATGTTGTTTAACCCGGAGATGTTCTGTGGCTTGTGTCCTGTTGGGCTCCGAGGGCCTGCCTGGGCAAATTGGAGAAATTTGGCTCCCGTCAGTGAAGGGTTGATGCCTCTGTGTATTTGCACACAGATACACCCCCAAAAATGAATGATGTTATTGATCCCGCATGGACAGATTCAGAAGACGAATTTAGATATGACCTCCCATGCGTCTGTCAGAAGTGCCACGTGGTTGTCAAACAGCAGATGGAACCTGGGCACTCACAGATGAGCAAGGAGGGAACATGGAGCACATGGACACTTAATGCCTTCCCTTTGTTAGGATCTGCATGGAATAATAAACTTGGAGACCATGTACCCACCGGGGTGTTGCTTTTGCTAAAATTCAACTTCTTCTTTAAGGCACATAGCTAAAAGTATTTCCAGCTGCTTGCTACCCCCCCCCGTCACTTCCCCCCCCCCCCTCCCTTCTAATTTGCTCACTTCTCCTTCCTTTCTCCCTGGAAAGGAGACAATTGTCAGGTTGTACCATTCTGGATCAGCATCTTGTATCTGTCATCTTTCTTTTCAAGGTTTCAGGATACTTTAGAAAGCTGGTGGTCTGTAATTTTGTTGTGCTCTTGTCATAGACTGCAAGAGGTGACATTCCTTTATTTTATTTGTGTATCTGCTATCATTAAAATGGAAAAAAAGAGTGGCAAAACTTTGTGTTCTCAAACCATCATACTCACTAATCAGCTAATGCAACCCAATTATACAATAGGTGAAAGACATGGGCTTGCATGCTAAAATCTGCATTTTTCTGCCTTCTTTATTTCCTATCAATCCACTGTGACAATGGGTTTATTTTGCAGGAAAATATGCAAATACCTTAATCTGGTAGAACAGTATGACAGTCTGAATGGGAGTCTCTTCAGGATATGTTAACAAACACTTGTTTAAGAGGACCAGCACTAGGAAGATGATAAATTTCTGAGTGCAAAATCAGAATCTCTGCAGAAAAACTGCATAGCTTTCTGAAAAAAATGAATGGATGGGTACTGAGGATCAGTCTCTAGAAATAATGAATTTCCATTGTATCTGAAATGTGATACATTAGCAAATGAGTGAAGGTGAAGGAATTGGTGAACTTTTGCTGCTTTCTTTCTGCATCCACATAATGAAAAAGCCCACCACCTTTTGGAAGGTCTGTTGTGTCTGTTTTGTTTTATACATCAATTATATAGCATCAATTGTTGGGGAAATAGTTCTAAAATATTCCTGCAAATGTCGAAAATGTATCTGTGGAGACTTTTAGGTTTTTTTTTTCCTAACATCCTAATTTCAACAGTGATTTAAGAACTGATTGGCATTTGGCAAAAAATGAATGATAATGAACTCATTTCAATAGAGATGGACCAGATACCATGCCGGCTGTTGAAACTTTTCAAAGCTGGTTTCTCTCCAGTAAATGTGATCCTGCAGGCTCTGTCCATCTGCCTACAAGAAAAGAGAAATTCACATTCTGCAGGAAATACTGTTGAGAAAATGCCAGTGAGGATTATCAATTTTGTGATCTCTCATAGTTCTCAGCAAGGAAACTGGACAACGACAAACACCACAGCAAAATAACAGCACTGAGCTACTTCACTTCCCCATTTCCCTTTTTTTCCCTGTGGTTTTTCCTTTTATTTTATTTTCTTTTGGTCCCTTTTGCATTAGCAGGTAACAAACTTCAGTATGTTTGCCAAACAGAGAAGTAGCAGCTTGAGCAAATCTGAACCCCTCCCCACAGCAGGGATGCTCAGGAGTGACCCGAAGCTGTTGCTTACAAGGATGGTTTGATTCTGGCCTCACCCTAATTTTTGCTGGTGCAAACTGAGTCACAGACGCCACATTAAACAGCTGAAGTGAAAAACTACACCAGCTGTTAGGCTTCTTCTGTTACATGAGATTGAAACAGCTCTGAGATTTAAGGAAAACAGCATGAATTCACCCCCGGACATGACACCTGTGGGACAGGCTCTTCCTTGCCCAGTGCCCACCAGGCCACCTTGTTCAGGGCCAAGGTGGCCAATGCTGGTGGAAGGGTGTCCAGCCAGTGCCCTCCCGCAGATGGCAGGGCCAGCAGAGGTGCTCCAGCCCCTGGGTGAAGCCCAGCCCAGCCCTCAGAACAGGTCAGCTCACAGTGCTCATTTCTCAGTTATTTAATTTCTCCTCCAAAGTCTGTCACATTTCTCTCTTCCCTCATCCCTTCCCACCAAGAGATGGTTTCTGAGTCTCCCTTGGGTGTTTCCTGCTGCTGCCAAGATCCCAGTCCGCATCCCTATCTCTTCCCCAGCTTCTCTTTGTGCCTTTGTTTTCGAAGGTGGTTCTCTAATGCAGTGCCTGTAGGCTCACCTTTGCACAGCATCACTGCTAAATTTTTAATCAGTGGTAGTAAAACAAAGGAAATGAAGAAACTCCCGTATTTAACGAATGGTGTGTGGCTAAGCCCCAGGCCTTATCCTAGTTTACAGACGAGCAGGGTGTCAAGCACCAATCCTACAAACCCATTAGCATCCCGGGAGATTTTGCTCTGGTGCATGGTCATGCAACTATCATTAATGTTATGTAGTGTTATGGTTGCACATGGCCAAAACATAAGAGAGAAGAAGTACTTCTACATTTCATGCTGAATTCTCTGCTACACGAGTTGTTAATTAAAAAACTTGGCTCAGTTCTGTCCCTTTACACAATCAGAATGATGTAAATAAGAATCTTATCCAAAAGCTTTAAAAATCCATTTTAAAAAAGGCTGGCTACAATATTTGTACAATATTTGCAGCTCAGCAGAATGAAGTGGGGAATAACTAATTTTTCATCTTCTCAGTTTCCCCACTCAGCTTAGATCTGCCCATTGCAGCATGCAGATTCCTGTGTCTATGGGGCAGAAGGCTCACACCTACCTTGGTGTGGAGTATTTGGTACCAGTCACTGCAAGAGGCAGAAATCTGTGTGCTCAGGGTTGTGACCTGAGGGATTCATCTGAGCTACGTCAGTGAGCCAAATTCTCTGAATGATGCACAAGGAAGGATGTTTCTGTAAGCTGAGTGACACCCCAGAGCTCAGCACACCCAACTTATGTGTGGCTTTGAGTCACGTCTTGAACAGGCGATGCTAATGGGGAGTGGAATTTGTAGCACAGAAGCCAGATCCCCCCTCTTTGCTTCTAGTTAATTCCCAAGAGTACAGAAGTGAGACCCTACCTCCTCAATCTTTATATTTTTGCTCAACTACTTTATTGTCTATGAAACTCTCTGATCTGTGGGAAAGATAAAGGAGTTTAAGTCATACAACAGTTTTGAAATGAAAGTCATGATGCTACAAACACCTGTTACAACCAAAAAGCTAGGGTATAAGAGTATGATTTATTACACATATTATGGTAGTCCCACAAGAACTGAGCAACGATTTTGCCCATTTTGTGTCTTATTCAGGCATGGTCATGTTAAAAGGCATCAAAGACATATTGTGTGTCCCAAAGGATTAACTCACCTCTTACTAACACTTTCATTTCTGTGTTCCCACAGCTTAGGTGTACAAGCTTTATTTCACCATGCCTGTGAAGGGCAATTCCTGCTCAAAATGTGTGTTTAAATGCCACAAACCCACAAAAAAATATATAAGCTTCTCACTGGAGTAAAGTGTCTATGCCAAGGGCACAAAGGGCACAGAGCTCTGTAGGAGGTGAGCACGTGTGAAGGGCTATTGTTGCTGTCCTACGACCCCAAGGGAAAGACAATGCACTTTGTGGTGTAAATGAGCGGCATCAGGACAGACACCGGCAGTGAATGTGTTTCTGGGAGTCTGAGTCCCCGTGCTGAGGACTGGTTCCCTCATCTCAGGGACTGCATCACCCTCACCCTCTCACCACCCAACCACCACCCATTTCTAGCATCGGAAAAGAAGTACTCATTAATGGGGGTACAGATAGGAAGCTTGCCAAAAGCCTGCTAAGAAATATTTTAGCAATTAGGACAGGAGGAAATATAGTTTTTTTTTCACAGGGAAAACCTATTTCCTCACTTCTTTTCCATCCAAGCATAAACTGGCATTTTTTTGCCACTGTGAGAGTGAGCCAGAATCATCACTGGAGACAGAGAGACGAATTGCTATAGTGTGGATTCATTAAACTCATCTCAGTCCATCTCTTTTTTTTTTATATTAAAGGAGTATGGAGTAACGCAGGGCAGAACGAAGTGTTCTGGAAAACTGATAATCAAATGGCCTAAAGCTAATGTTTACTTTTCTGAATGTTTTACAGCAGCATTACTTGGAGATGTATTAAAAACAGGGAGCGAGAGGGAGGGAGAGAGGGAGGGAGCCTAATAATAGCCTTCCAGTTACAGAAATAGAGAAGCAGCATAGATATGATAATTGAATTTGGTTTGGATGGGTGATAATCCGCCTTTATGCTACAGCTGTAGTTCTCAGATTTGAGCCTGGCTGGTGGCAGGTGTTGGGCAGCCTCCCTGGCCATGGGAAGGCTGCAGCACCGTGCACTCCTGCATGCCCCCCCTTCCTCTCCCTCTGTGCCCCTCATTTCTCTCCTGGAGCCAGCCGGCAGGAGGCTGAAGGGCCATGGGTTTTGCACGTGTGGCTGTTTTTTCTCTGCATTTATGAGGCTTGTCCTGAAGGTGACCTGGAGTCTCCCTTCCCCATCCAGCCAGGAAAAGTCATCAGTGAATGTGAAGGGGAGCTCCTCTCCTCTCCAGCAAAATCCATGCTCAGCCATTCTCTTTTCCTCTCCCACTCTAAATTATTCAGCTCCACACTTGGGAAGCTGACACTGCTAGTAAACCGAGGAGTTACATATTTTTGGTTACACTTGGAGATTAAGTGCCACTTGAGTTATAGTGTCTAAATTCCCAAATATTTGTGTAATTTTAGATCATGAATTCTCATTCCTGACTATGTTTAGTATCAATATTTATTCACACAGCTCTCTCTGTTAGATCCTATGGAAGAAACTGGGCGAGGGATGTGGGAAGGTGCCTCCAAGCTGTCTCTGCCACATGCATGGGTCCCCTTGCTGTCTCACTTTCTGAAGCAAACTCCAGCCTCTCTATGTCTGCTCTGTCATGGAAAATGTAGGATGGGAGGCAGCGGATGGGATAACTGGGCTGCAGTGGGTGGATAGAATGGCCACCCACTTTCACAAGATGACCTTAAAGATTTTGTGCCAGAGACACGGAGCTGTTGGCGTGCTGCTGTCAACAATAGCAAGAGGAGTGGGAGAACGGTAAAGAGATCACAGAAGAAGAAAAGTCAAAACATCCTTCCTGGGTGTTGGGAAGCCTCCCTGTCACTCTGTCACCTTCTATCCTCCTAACATGATCCTCCAAGAAACTTTATCAGTCTCATTTGTTCTCTTGGCTTGTTTGTTCAAAAGCAAAAGCACTTACGAAGAAAAAGAATTAATTAATTTCCTCTTTTTGAGAAGATGTGAGAAGATTTTGGTTTCTGCAGGCACTGAATTAAATTCTGGCAGCACAAGAGTTTGCATTTTTAATGCAGCTCTTTTGCAGGTCACCAAAATTGTTCCCCATTCAGCCACTCTCATCATCTGGGTCATTATGACCGATAGCCACAGCTGATGCCTGGATCCGGCTCCTGCAGCCCTCAGCTGGCACTCAAATGCCACTTCTAATGAAAACTAAAAGCACAGTGACTGCTATAGCACCTTTTCTCCAGCTGCCTCAGAAGGCCCATAGAGCTGTGATTAAATTAGCCTCGTAATGTCATTGTGAGGTGCATTGGTAGCATGCAAGCTCTGCAGATGAGAAAAGAGAGGCATGAAGCAGTGTGCTGCTTCAGCTTTGCAGCCAGAGACACCAGGTGAGGAATGAGGACCTGGGCTATGGGGCTCAGCAACCCAGCTCAACTGTGATTGACAGGGAAATTAATCCTGTTTATTCACTATCCAAAGAATTTTAGATGAAGACTTGCTTGCCACACAAGACTTTTTGGTTGTGCTGTTCATGCTGCATCCCTCAGTGGGAGTTCTCACTGTCCTTAGTGCATCTGTGTTGGCTCAGCCCTCCAATTGCCTTTTTTTTTTTTCTTTTCCCACACAATAAAAACCTACTTATCACCCGAAGTGTGTAGTTAGACTTGGTAGGGCAAAGTTTTGGAGATATAAATGTCAGTACAATGCTATTAGCTTGTACTGCTCATTAATTGCTGGCTAGACAAGAAATACTCACTTCATGCTCGCAGCAGATACCTGTGACTCTGCACAGTCAAAGTTAGGATGGAAAATGCAAGATGTATCTATGAGCACTTCTTCCAGTACTCACAAAATGTCAGATTCTTTCCTGTTCAAATTCCAGCTTTGAATTCTTCTTCATTCTTGAAAAAGGACAAAAAAATAGTAATACATTTTCTCCAAAACATTCAAAACAGTGCCTAGCAATATTAAGTCAAAGCTATCCCTTCCAGTCTTTGGCTTTGATGGATGTCTTTGGATTCTGAAAAGGATATGGTAGATGCCTTATTAGAATAATATTCCAGTGTCTTGACAAGCAGCGTCAGATTTATATCACAACTTTCTTTTTTTTGCCAACAGATATGTAATACCAAAGGACAGCAAAAAGACATCATGCATTATTGTGATTTATATATATATATACATATTTTTTTTAATGGAAAGGTTGTTATAATCCAAGAATCCTTGCTTTTTCTTTCCTGTTGTTTTTTGGCACCTTTGTCACTTAGCATTCTTCCTTTTGCAGTTGTTCCCCACAGCAAACACATCCATGTTTTCCAAAAGCAGAGGGAAAAATGGAGCAAACACAGTCTCCATGCAGCCTTATTATTTGGATACTTTTCCTTTGCCACTGACTTGACCAAGTTCCCTACAGTCCCTGGACTCAGACAGCTAACTGATTAATTGGGAAAGAACTATAGTAGAGGTGGGAGGGGAGAGAAATACTTTAAGAACTGATAATATCCAGATTTTATGGCAATGTTAAACATGTAAATATTTCAGTTAAGGCATATCTGGATTTACTGCCAAACCTTCAATTTCTGTGTGTGTAACCCAGTCTGTTTGAAACGATGTGTCCTTCGTGACCAGGGTGGGAATCACCACACACCACTCCAAAGAACATTTTCACTGCTCACTCAGAAGGCAGTGTGAATCACCCAAGCAAACGCCAACTTTGAAAGAGGTGAGATGTGAATCTTGTCTCAGCTAACCTGTCCCTATTTCTTCTACTATTCCTGCTTCTCTGGGCAAATTTGGAGAGACTATGAGCTACCAGAAGTTCCTGTGAGTCCATAGTTCTTGCAAGCAGAAGACAAAGCCCAAGACGTGCCCATTCCTGGACAGATGGGCCACTGCATCAGAAATGAGAGAACACCCCACAATCTCTCCACTCTGGGTGGAAGATATCAAACAGCAGAAGCTGCCTGCTTTTCATACTGGAAGGCCATCCCTGTCAACTAATAGAAGAAGAAGTAAGAAAATGTCTTACAGACAAGACTGAAAATGTCATGAAACATGTGGGAATAAACAGGATCCATCCTCCATATCCCTTCTCTCAATACACACACATCCTGACCCAGGAGAAGCCTCTTACACTGTAGTTTATTGGTAGACCCACCAAGAAAGTATTTCCAGCATTCCCACTCAAGCCTCTGCATTTGTTTTTCTCACAGAAAGAGACTGGGTTATTGGTTTTTAATCTTTATGGGAATAATTATTTTTTGAAAGGGAATCCAGTGTTCAAGTACAGAAACAAATTAAGGTCAGAGAGAAGCACCTAGCTTTATGTAAGTGTTTAGTCTCTCCTTGTGAAGTGGCTGGTTCTGCATGAATTACCATTAATAATAAAACATATGTAAGATGGTGACATTCGGCGTGCATGTTCTTAGTTCCCCATTAAGCTGTGCTCCCTAAAAAGGTTTCCAGGTTTATTTAAACATGCAGGAAAAGAATATAATATTAAACAGAAATAAGATGTAATAGAATTATGTCAAAACACCTGAGGGAATTTTGGATACCTTTAAGGAATGAGCTCTGAAGTGATTCATAGCTAGAGCAAGTGATAATTGAGAAGAAGGAAAAAAAAAGGGGAAAATGAGTTAATTCTTCCACAGCTATGAAATCTACAGCTATGAAATGCTGTATTTCACAGACTTATCAGGAGCCTTGCCTCAGTATAGATATTATTTTACTTTCTGATGCTGAAAATTAGTGTAGTGATCTTGCTAGCACTTTTGCATGCACTTAGCATAAGCACAAGAATAGCTCCCTGGGGTTTGCCAGTGCAAAGGGAGTTAACACATAAGTATTCAGAAGCCTGGATGCTATTCTACAGCTTCTGGAGATAAATGTGTGATTTAGTTGTAGGCTAAATTATGGCTCTCATTACATCATCCTTGAACGTTTTAGATTGCAGAATTGCATCAGAGCCTGTGATGGGATAAAAACTTTATCCTTTTTAATTTGGGTTTTGACACAAAACAGACTTTCTGCCTAGTACCAAAAGGGCCAAAGCATAGGACATGGAAGCTTGACTCATTTGCATCTTAATGCAGTTATAGACTTAATGTAAGATATTCCTATTTAAATTAATATTTTCCGTGTCAGTTCAGCAGTATCAGCACACTGCTAATGATCTCCATATCCATTAAGATCAGTTCAAATGCACCTCAGTGTAGCTTTCTTACCCTAAACTCCTGACGGTATTTTTTAAACTGATCTGTAGCTTGTTATTTTTATTATTCACAAATGTCACAGGCCTTTTCTCTCCATTTTGGGATTGTTCTTCTCCTATTTTAGGTCTTTTCCTTTCTTCTAATGTTGCTTTGGGAAAGCTCTGGGGACATAAAAAGCAAAATAGACAGATGCCTTCACCTACCAGATTGTTGTGAATAATAATAATCACCTCTTATATATCCCTTTTCATTTTCAAAGCACTTTGCAGCAATTAGCTAATTTGCCTTTACAACAATCTCTGATAGATAGGTAGAGGCATTTGCATAGTGGCTATTTATTTATTTATTTTATCTTGCAGAAAAATTGTTAGGATTTTTTTTGGTTTAGGTTTTTTTAAGTTTTCCTATCTTTTTTTCTTTCCTTGCTGGGCATTTTTGCTGCCCTTCTTTTTCTGAAAGGTAAATTTCTGTGGGATTGTTATGCCTATTAGCACTCCTAATCACTGAACCTAATTAGACTCTCACAGAAATGAAAGCACACACCAGCAACAGATGAACAACAATTTCCTTCAAGAGCGTGAGCCGGATCTCCACGGCAGCCAGATATGGCTGGAGAACTGGGAGCCAGACCTGAGCCACACTTAAGGCTGCTGGTTCAGACACCACCAAGGAAGATGACTCTGATACACCTATTCCTTTGCTAAATACTTGCACGGTCCTAATTGCTAAAGGCATTGACCAATAGAATATGTGAAGTAAGAAATTAAAAAACCTTGCTCTTTTGGGGAAAAAAACCCAAAACTAAACAAACCAGAAAATCAGAAAATCTGGTGTTGAAACTGCAAATCTATCATGGAACTGCACGCCTAATTTGGTTAATAGGAAAATGCACCCAAGCAGGGTCTCAGTGACTTCTACAGCTCAGATCCCTAAAGAGAAAACTCTTGAATAAAAAGAATATGCCAGACAATTCGATCCCTCCTGCCCCATGTTTTCTAGTGCACACTACATTAAGTCTGTAACCCAAAACACTACCTTGGCCCTTTGGTGGAGTGAACCTGGTGCACTCTACCCTAGTCTGAAACACAGGTTACCACAGGCTAATCTAGAAGATTGTACGGGCATGGTGGAGGGGTGATGGGAATTTCCTGCAGCTTTCTCCACAGTCTGTGCAACAAGGAGAAGGGCTCTGCCAGCATGACTTGTTGCAGGAAGGGACTTTGTCACCACTCATGTTGGGATGACCTGGACACCCCTGTCTAACATCAGCCCAGCAGCATAGTGGCAACCAACTACTGCTACAGCACTTGTGCCACTGCCATCCCTTTTTTCCCCTGCTTCATGGCCTTTTCTTTGTCTATTCTCATCCCAGAATAAGTCTTTTCCATAATAACTCTTATCTTTTATGCATCAGAATAGACAATTTAAAACTTTCTTCAGAACAGGGCAAGGAATTGGTATGAATACTAACACCAGATATAGTCGTTGAGGAAAATGACTTTAACATGTCTTTTACAACTGGCAGGGCTAATGGATTTTGTAGTAGCAGAGCTGCAGTGAAGGTTTTACTGGCAAATCCTAACTTACATGGAAAAGAACAAGGAAGCCCTCACTGCAATATCTTCATGAAGTGTTAATGCAACAGGGATCCCCTGTACTTTGTGATAATTGAACCATAAAATAGTTCAGCTTTATCTATAAACTCTCCAGCGCAATGCTTTGAGTGTATAACCGTTTACATTATTCCCAGAAAATTAGGTCAGCTTTTCACAGAGAAAATGTCAAATTAAAAAAAATGAAAAAAAAAGAAGAAGAAATAATGAGAGGGGAAAAAAAAAAAACCAGAGGAGGCTTCCTCTAAAAGAACTTTTCCACCCCAGATTGGAAAATGTCACTGTATCCTCCCAACAGCACCAGCCCCACTTACGAGCCAGGGAGGGAGCAGGGGCCGAGGAACAGTGGGCAGCATCGGCACTCGGCTCCTTTGAGCTGGAACACAGCTGTGTTATGGCTGTGTCATCATTGCGAGCGAATTAAAAGAAATGGAAACATTAACTCTGTGGAATCTTTTCAGAAGCTGGTGGTGACTAAACCAGGAGGCGCTAACAAAGGAAAGCTTTCAGCAAGTGTTTGGCATTTGAAGTGCAGCACGGTCTTTCCATTAGGCTGTTGTGAGGGTTAAAATTAATCCACATTGTAAGGGAAGAAGGCCGTACAATGGATGTTTGTTGTGGAGAAAGGCACCTGGAGATGTGTTGTGTTGTCAGAAGGCCTAAATTGTTTCATTCCAAAATTTCACAGCCTATTAAAAGAACCACAAGAGTCTGGCAGGGAACATCCCTGAGATCCCAAGCATCTCTGCAAACCAACCAAAAACACTTGGAAGACTGTGGCTCTGCAGGTTTGGTCTGGCACAAAGAAATGCAGATTGCACCCCTAAGTAAGAGAATTCAGCTGGGTGCACAGGAGCATCATCAGTTTGGCCTTGAACCTCTGAGTACCTCCCCATGAGAGGGAGAAAGCAGAGTCCTGAAGGAAAAGAGGTCAGGAGTGCAGGATGCTGCAACATTTGGCTACTCACCATACCACTTCCAGTTTCCCAAAACGTCCACGGCACATTTAAAATTTCCAAAATGTGCAGGCTGCCTGCGTTCTGAAATGGAAGACCTGAGGGATGCTGAAAAGGGAAGGAATGTATTTGGAGCAATGCAGAGTGTGCATTAGCTGTACTGGGACACCTGTGCTTGGGCACTGCCAGGCTCTCTGCTCTGGAAATAGGCCTTGTAAGGTGGATAGGAAAAAGAACCCACGTACAGAGAAATTGGGCTATTAGAAAATACCTGCAAAGCTTTTGTGGACACAGGAAGGAGGAAGCTGGTGCTTGCTCAGAGGTTGGACACACACACACAAGGCTGCAGAACTGGTGTCTGATCCAATCCTGCATTCCCTGGCTTCTCAGGCAGTTTTTTCTTCAGCCATTAGATTGCACTTATGATCCATTTTTGGAAGATATTACTTCTAGGCTGCCTGTGTCTCCTTGCTCCAGTGGCTCCACAAGGCAGCAGTTGCTCTACGGGATGCAACGTGCTACAGCTGGGTTGAGGCTTCCAGCCTGGCAGCCCATGTGCTCCTGTCCTCTTCCCAGGAGGTCCCTCCTGCTATTTAGCAGCTCTGACAGAACTGGATATCGTAGCCTTGGGACCACTGATGGCTTTGCTGTGCAGGAAAGGAGCTGGTGGTGGCAGAGGCTTTGCATTCAGGCAGCTACCACTGTGTGTTGCTATGGGCACTGATGCAGAGGAGAAACACAGGCTAAGCCATCACTTGATTTTCTATTCAAGCAACTCTTGAGTACTAAAGGAATGGCCATCTGCCAGTGTTTGTAATAGAAGGTCAGTATACACTGACATTCAGCAAATTGGTGTTATATGCATTAGATCTGTGCTTTATGAGGTATTGCTCCATTTTGGAAATGTGAAAATTGACTGAAATCATGACTAAAATTTCAGAGGTGCCAATCTGCAGCTGCAAACCCACTGACAGTGCCCAAATACCCAGGCAATAGCACGTCCAGCTATTTAAGACTGAAAAAGCTAAAGAAAAGTGTGCATGTGTGCTGTGAAGTTGCCACCAGCAGAGAACCCAATGCTCCAGCTCACTGTTGTCCCCAGGTGGGGGCATGGGCAGTGCCCCCCACTCAGCTGATTGCAAGCACTGTGTGCTGGCAGCAGGTAGCTCTTGAAGCCGGGCTCTTACAAACTTCCCTCTGCATGGTCCCCTCCGTCTGAGCCCAAGACACCCAAACTGAGTCACAGTCCCTCCCGCCTCCAGTACTTTCCTTGTGCAGCACAAATGCAGGAAGACAGGAAAAGGAGCTTTCACCCCCTGGCAGAAATGCGAAGTCCATGGTGGCTAACAAAGAGTGAAGTTTTTTCCCAGAGTCAAGCTTTTCTCTGGGAGAGCCAGGCAAGCTGGGCTGAGGCAATGTAGTCCCAGCACAGGCAGGCACTGTGCCTGCATCCCATCATCCCTTCCCAGGCACAGCAGCAGTCTGCATCTGACTTCCAGCTCCAGTACGTGGAACAGCTACTTAGTGATCCGCCTCCAGTGTTATGCCCCATTAACTCAAAGTTAGGCATGATTACTGATTATCTTTCCTTATTTTGTATGCATGTGCCAGGCGAGCAGCAAGAAACTGAGAGGATTTCCTGCTCGCAGCCTGAGCAGGGTTTGGGGACATGGCTCTTTCACAGGATGAAAGAGAGCTGGCATGTGGCACAGAGAATATGGTTCTCTCCCAAAAGCTGCCACAAAGAGAAGTTTGAAAGGCACTGACGTGACACGAGTCAAGAGTTATGTTCATCTGCCTTTCTCTCTCTGCACCATGATGAATTGCATATTATTTCCTTCATTAGTTTTAGGCTTCAACCACTTTGCAGTGCAGACATGAATAAAAATACCGAGCGGTTTCAGTCTGGTGACGATTTTATTCATTGGTGCTACATGTCAGATAATAGCTGTATTCCACTTCTTTGCTCTGTGAGCTTTTCAGATATTTCACAGGCTGAGTTGTTTATTAGGTATCCTCATACAAAGTCCTCTGCCTCTTCCTCTGAAAGGTAATTGTTTAAGTGGATTAGTAGCTTTCCCTGAAGATGTGTAGGGAGTGGCATAAAAGAGCAACACGGCTGTGACACTCTTGTTCTGACCTTAGGAATATACCCAGAGGGTTGCTGAGATCATAGGCTGCTCCAATTATTGTCAAGGGAAATTAATATACCATTTTATTCCAGCTAATACTCATTGGTCAGGCCAGGGAATACACTGTGGTAGAGAATATTCCTCCAAAAACCAGAAAAACAAACTCTGCTGAAAATCTTATGTTTTTAGTGGATTTACTCTATTTTTCTATTCTTCTATTCTATGGAGAAATATTTTTCGTGTGCTGTTTCATATCATTGTGACTTCATATTAATTAAGCACTCACCTCACCTTGGGTGTCTGAAAGAGACGTACAATAGGAGAAGATTCAGCCCCTGTCTGAAAGAGCTCGCAACTGTAATGGGGTAAATGCATTTAGCAGATAGACTGAAAAATAAGATAGGAGCCTTCAAAGGCGAGAGAAGATAAAGATTTGGGGGTTAACACACTTGAGTTTCTCTGTGTGCTGCTTGTAGTGATTCTGGTAACATTTTCATATCCTCTCTAATAGATCCTCTTGCTTCAAAACAAAAGATGGACTAGAGACTGAGGCTGCTGGTTAGTAATGAAAAGGTAAAGACCAGCTGTTCTTCCTAAATATGATGTTTTGCTCTGCAGTCATTCAGCAGGTTGCATGAGACTGTTAAAAAACACATCAGGATTTTAACCCTCCTATTCCCCGATGCTGGTAAGGTGTCACGCAGGGAAGAGCTGTGTAGACCTGTGGCTTGTGGTGTTTGTTGTTAGGTGCTTTAGGCTGGTTGGGAATGACAGTGCTGCAGAAGGAGCAGCTGCAGGGGAGAGGTACATGAAAATGCCAGGGGGGAGTCAAATGAACGTAAAGCAATGTCTGTGGAAGTTGATATTTCAGGTATTGCAATGAATGGCATTAATACAGATTGGTCAGGATTTTGTGTGTCTCAGAAGTGTTTGATATTGATGATATTTTTCGGCTTAGAAATTGAATTTAGTAGGTCATTAGTATTTATTAAAAATTGATAGGGTGTCTATTTCTTCTTGTTACTGCTGGATGTTTAATATATACACTATTAAAATAGTAACATGTAAATGCCTTTCCATTTGGATTTTGAACATAAGGCACGTATTCACTCTCATCTCCTTTGCTGTGTTTATTCCCAGTATCATCTAGCCCTCACCATGCACAGATGTTCCTTAACCCAGGACCCATTCATGTTTCACCAGGATCTTCAGAAATCAGCAAATTCTATTCTTTTTCTCATTTCTTTCCCCCTACCCTCATCTTCTGCTCTTCCTCCTGATTCTGTGTCCCTGATTGCTTTCCTGCTGTACTCCTTGATCAGTCCTCTGTCCTGCAGCTCAGACATGAGTACAGCTGCCTGTGCCCTGTCCCCAGGTCAAAGGGAATATTTGCAAGGACCCTAGCTTATTATATGGTGCATCTTTCTGATTTTCCTCTCTTTGTGTAGCCATGATTTGGGGGAAATAAAATTGTTTGTAAGTGAAAAGGTAATTTCTTTCCTCCCAGGAGGAGGGGAAAGGGGAAGGAACAACTGGTTCATGGCCAATCTCAGCAGGTGCTCTTGTCCTACAGATAAAACCACAACATTTTCCAGCCAGCCATAAAGGACAACCTGAGCACCCTGAGCATATGTACCTGCTTGCTGTCAGGATGCAGCAAGCAAAGGGGGTGCTTTGAGTTAAACAGCTCAGTTTCCCAGACTCTTGCTCAAAATCTGTACCTGGGGTGAAGCAGTAGCTCCCCCTTACCCATGCTCCTTTCTGGGATAAGTGCACAGCATTGCTGGTGGGGTGTCTGTCACACTGGTCTCTTTTCAGATGTTTTCTCTGCTAATATTATCCTGGCACTGCACTGAGCTCTGACAACCCCAGGGCCCCAGAGTCTTCCAATCTCCCATGGGGCTGCTGCCTAATGCATTGCATTTAAAGGAGGTTGCAGAGGTGAAGCAGAGCTGTGAATATGAGTCTGTTTGCTGGAAACTGCAATGCCCCCTTAGTTTCCCTAGTAGCTTTTTCCAGGAGGTGCTTGTATGTGGCGTGGCCCCAGCTCTGCCAGGGGACCCACACAGCTTTCACTTGGGTGGTTTCACTTTGCTGCTGTGCTCAGACCTACTCCATTTATTTTCCTCGTGCTGGTTTTGAATACATGCCTTGGACTTTTGTGGTGCTTTTTTTTATTAAGACAGGCTGTGTTGAGGTTTCAGTGAGGAAAGAGATGTAACTTCCCCATGCATCCCAGGGTGGATTGTGTGTTGAAGTTTATATTCAGATGCATGGAGCTGGTGCTCTCTCTCTTTTATCACAATTAATTGCATTAGTAATGCCAAACTCTGTATCCAGGGGGATTAAAATGGCATTAATACTGTGGGGGTTTCATTGTGTCCTCGGGTTTTAAGCAGAACTTCCCATTCATGGCAATAGGGACTTTTATGGGTGGCACCAAGCGGCCCATGGAAATTAATCTTGTATTCTTTTAAGTTTCCTGGACTACAAGAGGAGGATGGAGTGTCACCGCTCCTGGTTGTTTGTGACACATGATTGTGTCCCTCACACAGGCATTGGCAGGTTGAGTGGTACAGAAAGCAGGGAAACCTAGCAGCATCTGCATAGCTCACTGCTTATCAGGAATATACACTGGCAGCCATACTGTAGGGCAGCAGCAGAAAAACAAAGCAACAATCAAGGGAGCCCTTTGTGATGGATTAAAAGGGTTTAGAAATGTCTGAGCCATGCAGTTTTCAAGCACTGACACTGCCAATGACTTCTTGACTGAAAACTAGAAAATGTGCTTACTGAGTGCACAGCCTGAGTTTTGCTTGTTTTCCCAAAGCCTGCCTTTTGTTAAAGGCCTTTTATCTGAACAAAGTTTAGACACAGTTGCTTCATAAAGTGACCCTTTCCTTGAAATAAATCAGGATAATTATATTAGAGCACTGCAGCCTGTGAACTGAACCAAGGTTCTATGTGTTTCTCTATTATTGGGGCATAATTTTTTTTTACAATCCACACTGCATCTCTCTTAGCCTCTGTGTGGCTCTCCTTTGTGTGCCCTGCACTGACTCTGCATGTTTTGGTCCTTGGCATGGGGCTGTGATAGGGAGACAGGGGATCCAGGGTAGGAACAATCACCCGGGTGACCACCCCTCCCATTACTTCTCTCTTGATTGCTCAAAAAATTCATGCATTCAGCCAGTGCTGAAGGCTTAAAACCATCCTCATCATCGACCTAAAATCTTTTTCAGCTTGAGTTTACATCACTGAAGTATCTTTAGCCTTTTAGGAGGGGAAAATAATCTGAGCAGGATGACTCACTACTGGTACGATACAGCTCTCCTCTCCTTCCCTGAGGGGGATGTCAATCAAGATGCTTTTCCCACTGTCTCTCATAAATGCTGGTTGACACAGCAGGCGAGAGTAGGGCTGAGGGTGTGTGTTTAGGTCTTGGACCTCAACAAAACAGCTCTTGGTGGCTGTGACTTGTCGGAATGCAGCCAGCAATGGCATCCGTGCAAACAGAGATCTCTGAGCCCCAGGCCACCAAAGACCCTTCACAGGACCCAGGACCACATTCAAGAGTCCTCTACGGGCTCTAGGCATTCACATTTTGGTGTTTAATTTCAAGAGAACTATGTGCGACCCAGAGAATCTGTTGCCTGGGTTTTCCTGCAAAACCGAGGGCCAGAAATGGTTGCGGCAGTGGTGATGAATGGTCTGAACATGGTCTGTGCCCTTAAACTTGACTCAGCGTTTAGTCAGGAGCTAGAGGAATGAATAGAAGAGCAGGCAGTTTGTGCTTGCAGTGACCCGTGCTGCTGAGCTGGTCAGCTGCTGTGCTACAGACGTATTTTTGGCTTTTCCAGGGAAGCTCTTTTGTTATCACATCAAACTCTTCACTCAGCTGGCAGAAGGCATTCTAGCAGCTGTGAGCCTGGAAGAATCCAGCATACAAGAGATGACTGTAAAGTTTGTTGGTGTTTTTTTGTATTTTCTTCCCATTCCTGAAAGATCTGTATATAGTTTAGCTTTTTTTTGTGTGTGTGTGTTTAGTTTTGTGATTTTTTAAAGCATGTGTTTGATATGTGCTTCTAAAATAAGCTAATTAGCATTAATAAAAATAATCACTATAAACTAACAAAACCATTAACTTTGCCACCAGATACTATCATTCATATAGCACAATTTTTTTCAGAGAGAGAGCCATTTCATCAAGCCAGGGGAGGAAAAAAAAAAGAAAACAAGTATCTGGGGCTCCAGGTGACAAAAGCAAAAATAGGTAAAGTAAATATTCTGCTTTTAGTGCAAATGATGCAAAATGGAGATTGTATTCTGAATAAGCTGGTTAGGCAGGTCATGTTCTAGTTGGTTAGGCCAGCAAAGTGCAGTACATAGAAAAAGATTGCCTAAATTATTTTAAATTTTAATTTCTATCAGAACTGCTATCAGGTCTTTTTGGATAATGTGGACAAAATAATGGTCCATTTCCTTGGGGGTCTAAAGCACCAACAGCGAAGAAGACATGACTTCAGCTACCTCTGAGATGGGCTGAGATGGGCTTTTTAAACTTACTACCTTGGGAGCAAAACCAAGCTGGAATTCATTTCCATGAATGGGTCTATCACTGGAAATGAACAGATAAACAATAAATTCATATTAATCCCTATATGGTTTCTACCAGGATTTGACTCAGTTTCAAAATAAAAAAATCCTTCAATTATACCTGTGCAGATCTTCTATATCACCAGTTAAATCAGTCAGGATTGGTCTGCACTGATGCTTGTGCACCTCAAATCAGATGCCAGCCACCTCACATACCTTAAAGACATATAGGAATATGTCTGACTCGTGTAAGCCTTTATCCCCTCTTCCCAAAATCCTTAAGCCTTCTGACTTCTCTGCAATTTGAAGTGCCTGCAGAGGAAACAACTGTCTTTGCCCCTGCCTTAAATGCATTGGTTCTTCCAAGGATAAGCTATAAAAAAGTTGAAGGCATGAATCGGTGATTCTCAATACCTTGCATGCCAGTCCCACCAAATGGCTAGGGGACTTGTGAGTCTAAGCAGAGACATGGTTTGGAAGCTGCAGAGATATGTGCAATGAGGGCTTTAGCTGTAGACTTACCCCAGAAACTTTTGTCCAGCACGGGGACACAGATTCCTTGGTGTGCATTGTCCAAAATCACCCGATGGGAGGAGAGAGACAACAGAATAAAATAAGATAGGAATGTAAGGTAGTGCTGAAACAAATATTTTTTGCCATATTTTGGATTGAAAGAGGACCATCTATTGGCAATTTCACATTATAATTCCAACATCCATGCTTATGAGTATAGAATATTTGTTTCCTTTTGTCTGGAAAAGGAGTATTATTGCACAAACCTGTACCTTTCCCCAGCTCATATTCCTTTGCTAAACTCTACAGCACAAAGGTGCAACAGGTCGAACATTGATTACTGGACTTACAAGCTTTTCCAGATTCCACATGTGAATAAGAGGATTTTTCTGCTCTTCATCTCACAATAAAAAGGCAGTGAAGTAGAGTGTATTCTGGACATGGATATAGTATCTGTGAAGACGGCAGGTTTCAGGCTAACCTTAAAGCTTGGGAGTCAAAGACTTCAGCAAGGTAAAGCTGCTGGAGGCCTTAGAAGCCCCCACAGTTTAGTACCTGAGTGACATGACTTGTTCTCCCCTGGTGTCAGGGTGGTGCAGATGGTCTGTGCTGAAGGGGCAGGTGGGCAGAGCATCAGGTGCCAGGGCTGCAAGCCAGGCTGGGGGGCTGCCAGCAGGGCTAGGGAGCCTCTGCTACTGCTGCCCCAAGGTTTTCTTTCCACCTGAATCAGGCATCAAGAATCAGGTCATGTTCAAAAATTAAACTGTAAACATTGAGTTTAGATGCTTAAACATGAGTTTGTTTTTAATGGTTAGATAATGGAAATGATTCCAACCACTGTTCCAGCCCTCACCCCAGCCCCAAACATTCAAGACCTTTGCCCTTGTCCAAGGGTACTTGAGGAATATCAGCCCAAAACCTGAATGCAGGAGTAATGTAGAAGCAGATGAAAGTACATTGGTTAGATAATAAGTGCATACAAGAACCTGCGAAGAAAACCACAATGAATATTTGCTTCTTTAAGCCAGATCAAATCTCAAGTAAGCAAGCTTCAGTAATTGCTATCAACTTCAGAGAAATTTTCTGAGGAATCAGTTGTTGAGGGAAAATTCTGAATTTTTTCCTAGGATACTTATTCCTGTTCATTTCCACAGTTTCAAAAATCTTAACATTCTTGTTTGGATGTCAGGTGAGACACTATAGGAAAGTTCCCTTCTTATTGGTGGTGCAATTCCCAAAAAGGTATATGGATGCAAGGACCTAAAACATTTCCAAGTGGTAGGAGTGTGTTTAAGATGTGTGCATGTGTCTCTTTTTTAATAGACCCACCAAGTGCAATTCCTTTGACAGCATAATCCACAGAGACCTCTAAACAAGCTTCCCACCTGCTCTTTGTGCTGTCACTTGTTTGTATGTGCTTTTAGGTAATGCAGCTTCTGCATTTTTTGTTATATGATCCAGAAAAAAAATCTGCATGATCTTAAAGGTCTTTCACAACTTTGATGATTCTGTGATTCTATGTATACATACTGTAAGCTCCTTTTCCTGTCCCATATCTGAACTTGAACCCCAAAGCATTTGAGTAACCCAAACAACCTAAGGGAAGAGAACAATGGGGTCTGAAGAATTCAGCTTCTGTATGATGTGTAAAGCTGCTTTGCAGAGACTGTAAAAATCAGTTCACCTTCTTTTTATCTTCTCTTTTGTCACCCATTTATACAAGTAAAGACAGGGCAGAGATACCCAACCACCCTGTTGACAGCAAAATCACTTTAATGAACATCTCTCACAATGTATATGTTTGCACAGCAGTCCTGCTTCCACTGACATCTCCTATAAGGTTCCTATCAATTTAAATGTACAGAAGCACATGAGATCACCTGCAGTAACTCATTAGAATGAAACAGAAAATATTTACATATCCAAATTCCTTCAGGTGTTATTGGATGTAAAATTTGGCAAGGAAATCAAATGGACGCCCATGTCCGTTTTTCTTCCCTGACATGCACTCAGTGGCCTCAGTTTAAGTGAGAGCTACTTAAATATATTGATTCAGGGGGCGAGTCACCCCTTGGCCATCGGAAGACATATGCTCTGCTCAGATTCTACAGAAGCCTCAGTGTGTGCTGTGCTTTTTGCTGGACGTCACTGCATGAGTGAATGTTACTTTTTCAGACAAAGGAAGCAAACCAGCTCCTTTTGAAGAGCAGAGCAGCACTCAGCTGCTGCAGGATTGCTCCTGCTATCACAACCCTGTCTGAATGCAGCACTCTCCTTTTAACACACTCATATTAACCCTCACACGGGCACGCAGCTACAGTCACTGCTGAAAAGGCACCTGTGCTGCTTTACTTCACACAAGGGTTCAGGATAATCTAAGCACGGATAACATACATGATGCACTCAGTTTTCTGCCTCTGACTGGTTTATTTCACCACATGGCAGCTGCAGAAGTGGGGACAGACCTATCTGAAGTGTGGCGGTGCTCAGTGTAAGTTCTCCGATCTGGATTCGCAATCAGTGCAGAGAGCCCTGCTCAGTAATCTGCTTGTAAAGGCTGCCTCTCCACCTCCCCATCCCCAGTCCAGGAGCCTATTAAATTAATGAGACAGAAGTCAGTGCAACAGCAGTCAACATGTTATGTGTGTACAGCACTGGTGCTGTTACAATGTGCCTGTTTTTTCTCCTGGGATGTTTAATTTCCGCTTCTCAAATGAGCTGCAAAGCTGTGAAGCCTGGCAGTGTTCTTTCTAGACACTCTGTGATGCAGATAATGAGGGTACTGATAGGTGCCTAGGAGACTGTGATGGCTCTAAGCACAGCTATGGTCTGATAATGCTTTATGCCAGTAGTGTCACAGCGGAACCACTATCATCCCTTAAGGAATGGTTCATCTTTATGTGTAATACAGCAGCTGTCACCTAAATGGCTAATGGGGAAGCAAAGTATAACCTTAGTGCTAGTAATCTTTGTCACTTAATAATTTTAAAGGTATCAGACTTCAGTAGCTCCTGTAAGTTCCAATAAAAAGTGTGCTTGCAATTATTATTTTTTTTTGTTTGCCATGGATTAAATGTAAATTGAGAAATCCGTGATGCAGCTCCGCGCAGATCTAATTTAGTATAATTTAAATAGCCAAGTAATTAAAATGTATTATAGGTATATGATGCTGGGATGGTGGAGTGTCTGCATTAAAGAGGAAGATTTATTGGGCTCACTGCATCCACGGTGAACCTTCTACAACCGCATTAGCCAACAGCTGTTGGAAAATGTCAAGACACAGGGCACAAGACATATCCTCATGGAGTGTATGGCTGCACTTATTTCAACAACAGGCTAAGAATTTGTAGCAACATTTGCAAAAAAAAAAGCTGCTTAGGAAGCAGATGCTGTACTCAACTACATTAGAATCTATACATGCAAAGAGCCTATACACGTGCCCACAAAATATATGTGTGTCTACACACCTGCAGGTAAGGTAGAGTAGGTTAGCAGGTACATTTTGTGTTGTAGGAGCACGCAGGGAGAGAGGGAAAACATGCAAATACAGAGGGATGCTTCTGTAGACCTTTTCCCAATTAATGCTGGTTTCCCACAGTGCTAGAACTGCAGTTGCATTCAATTTATGGAAGCAGGTAATGATAATAATTAATAGGGCAGTTGACACACATGATGTGAGTATTGACATTGTGCTATTAGTGTTTCCTAGAAGATTCTTTTGTTTGTTTTTGCTTAAATGCTCAAGATTAGAGCTGGTGATTTAGCAGGCTAGGGCTCTGCCTTCTTGAGAGGAACAGAGCTCATTTCAATCACACCTTCAGACAGGCTGATAATCTTTGGGGAGTTAACACTCTTAGGCTGGTGAAGGTTAAGAGCAGAGAGGTGCTGGGATGTGTATGTCCAGTAATTGTCCGAGGGATGAGTTACAGATCCAGACAGCCCACAATTCAACCTGCACCCAGTGCTGCAAATGCTGAGAGGATAAATCAAAGAGCATTTCTCTGGGTCTGGGGAAGGAAAGAGAGGCTGAATAACCATTTACTCAGTGCCAGAAAAACAGCAGGATTGCTACTACAATGTCAGAAAAGCCCAGCCATAGGAGAGGGGCCATTACAATACAGATTGTTACGACCACCCTGGATATTTAAGGGAATGCACTGAGTGGAAAACATCAGCAGCTTGGAGCACTGTGGCAAGCAGGGAGCTGAGTTTCCTGCCAGCCAGGCTGCTTGCCTGCACGTGCTATTATCCTTTTGTCTGATGTGAGGGACCCACAGGTCAACTGCTCCGAGCTGGCCACGTGAACCAGTGCTGCTGGCAAAGGGGTGCCCAGCCCTTTGCTGTGGCTGCTGCCTCACTGGGAGAACCCTGTCACATAGATATGATAGTGGTCTAAAAGCATGTAAGGCAGTGTACTTTCTGCAAAAATCTGGGCTCAAGGTGTAAAGTACAAAGGGCAAACAGAAACAATAATGCAGGCCTTACAATATAATTGTGGTTTTGGATTCCCCTGAACACTGCCATCCTTCTTCTGGACTGGGAGAAGGGTAAAAATGTATAATTAAAATAATTAATTCACACATTCGATTAAAAATTAAAAAGTGCACCTAGAGTTTTCCAGAGGAAGATGATTGCCATGGTTATGATGGTCACCTTACAGAGAAAATGGGCACAAGAGAGCAGAGTGACACGACAACCACGAAGCAGAAAAAGCTATTAACACTTTTCCATAAATGACAAACATGAGTATGTTTAGTTTTGTAAACACACCCTATGGTAACCAATGATAAAGACAGGCCTTTTATTCCCTACTGCATAACAGGTTCTTCAAATTCCCTTCCCCAGGACCACTTGTATGGTGGTATGTACAAGACCCGACTTGTCCCATAAGTAGAAATTGAGAACATCCACGGAGCTTCTGTCTGAGGTGGAAGGACATCTAAACTTGTGTTTTGAGTGACACTGCTTCATCAGAAAGACATTTAAACAGGGGACCTTGCAGCCAGCCACTACACAGCTTCTCACAGGTTCCATTAAAACTGCAGGTGCTGTTGGAAGGGAAACATGGCCTGGAGATGCCAGAGGCCTTATTCAGCAAAATAATAGGATTTTTGCTTTTGTCACAGTTATGAGGGACAAAACCAAGCCTCCAAACCTCCCAGTCAACGAGCTCCAAAACTCTCCTTTGCCACTCATCTCAGGAGTGATGATATCAGCCTTGTGATATGTCCTTGACATTGGTGTTGGGATGCCCCTTCACACCTCTCTTGACAGAGATAGACAAAGGAACTTAGAGGACAGCAGTGTGCCTGGGAGAGGTGACCTCTAGACAAGGCTTGCTAAAATAGGAGGGACATCGTGACACCAGTATCAGTAACAGGTCACATCCTGCTCAGATAAAAAGATCTCGCTCCTAGTTTCTAAATCTAGCTGAGACCACCTTATGGCATCCCTCACAGCTGGACCACCTGATCCATGTGCTGCTGCTGGGGCTGGGATCTTTCTGCCATGTCCATTCTCCCAGGCCTGTTATTCCCTTCCTTTATTCCTTATTTCTCAAAAAGAGTGAGTGGTCAGCCTCTGGGGAGTCATCAGCTCTATTTCCACCAAGTGGCAGATAGCAGGACACTTAAATAGGATACCACAGTGCATGCTTGTATTTCCTATTAAATTGGAGGTATGAATTTATATTTCCAAAACTACGTGCTTGGGGCACCTCTTCAGAAATGTGAGTCATTGCAGTCCTCTCTCCTGGATGTTTTTATCTTCACATAGCAGGAAGCAGAGCAGGCAGAGGGAGGATCACCTGGGCAATCACCACATCTGGATTTCAGTCCAGTCCATCCCAGCTTCTCTGTTTCAGCATCTTTGAAGCAGAGATGATAATACTTTCCACCCTTCCAAAGTACGTGTATAAAGAGAGATTTGGAAGGAAAGAGACTGTGTTTTATTAGAATGACCAATTTAACTGGAAAAAGTTGCAGGCACAGAGCCTTTCTTCAGGCGTGACATGGAAAGCCATTTGCAGCCTTTGATTCAAAACTGAGAAAAAGATTGTGTGCCCAAAACTTGTCCACTTTTTCCAGCTGCATCTGCTTCTCTAATAAGAGACACTGTCTCTCCCAAAGATCCTTGCCTCACTTATACCCTTCGTCTGTTGTAGCTACACCAGCACTTCTGCAGCTGGAATTAGTGGAGCTCTGTCAGAGTTAAGTGCTATTGACGAGACAGTAGAGAAATGCACATGCAAGGCTCACAAATAAGAACAGGGGAAAAACTAATTCTAAGGAATGCATCTCCCCTTCCCCCCATTTTTCCACATGTAAATCCTGGTTATTTGCTGGAACATCATTAATCATGCTGAATTGTTGTGTTATGCCTACATATGTAAAGCATAAACTCCTGATGAGTTCTCCTGTAATTTAGCATTAATTAATGTCCACTTAGTATAAAATGTGACATCATATTTTAGGTCATCTCTTCATTATTATTGTAAATCACAAACATTGAGTGCAGAAAAAAACCTGGAGGATTTGACTTTCTTGCAGTATCTCTTTGACAAGTTTACATGAATTAAAAAGCTAATATATTACTGGACATCAGATTTTTTTTTTCCACTGTCTATACTGTGCAGTACTGTGTACTCTGTGTACTGTGTAGCACACACAGCTCTGCAGTACTTGCAGGGCACCAATTTCAACAGCGGCATAAACTTTGTGAGAAACTCCTACCTGCAATTCAATAAAGTATATTTAAAATGTTTCCATTGCACCAAAGATCAGCTGATGCACCTCTTATTAGTATAAATGGCATAGATTAGTGTCAGGCATTTTCAACAGTGAAGAAATTACAGAAGGCTGCATGGCTCATTAGGCTCTTGTTGCATGTTAAAGAGGGCCAGACCTTATTAATAAGAGAAAAGGAGGGGAAGGGGGGGAAAGAGAGTATAATGGGTAAAGTATAAAATAGCTTTTTTTTAAAAAAAAGCTTTCTGGTTTAGAGAAAAACAAAAGCATCAATTAACCTCTTCCAGTGTCCGAACATTTTCTAAAGTCAACTTAGCTTTGTTTCTACAGGACATATAAATTACAGACAAAGACTTCAAGCAGAAAAAAACTGCTTGCAATCACGCAGTGCCATCAAGAAGGATTTTTGATGGTTAAATGTTTTATACTGTTTATGTGGGTCAGTGTTTACATCCTGCTTCAGGAAAGCATCACTGTTTAAGTTAGGATGTACACCCACATTCGAGTTGAAGCTCTTGCTTATATCCTGCTGAAATGAATATAATTTGAGCATTTGTTCCTGGTTTAGCACCTGGTGTAAGCACATACTGAGGTGAATACAGGATTTAAAATACATTTGAGTGCTTACTGTAATTGCGGCCTCAATCACACGGGTCCTGAACCAGCAGAGACTGACACATCAGAGCTTTGCACACAGTCAGTCTTATCAGCTCCTTGTGGACTGCATGTGAGGAAAATACAGGTGTGTGCAGAAACACATCTCTCTGAAGTGGAGACTGTAGCTCTTGCTGCTTCCCTGTGGAGCTGGGCAAGGGGGCACTTTACCTCACATTTATTCTCTCTTTACCTGGGATTTGCTTGGCTATCTAAGATAGTATTGCTGCTGATGTTGCTGCTTAGAAAGGGGTAAACGGGATCATAGAATACAGAATGGTTTTGAAGCGACCTTAAAAATCATCTAATTCCAATCCCCCTGCCATGAAGAGGGACAACTTCCACTAGAACAGGTTGCTCAGAGCCCTATTCAGCCTGGCCTGGGACTGGCCCACAGCTTCTGTGGGCAACACATTTCAGTGTCTCACCACCCTCACAGAATTAGAATTAGAATTTATTCATAATATTCTACACTCTTTCAGTTCAAAGCCATTCCCCTTTGTCCTATCACTACATGCCTGTGCAAAAAATCCCTCTCCAGCCTTCCTGGGTGCCCCTTTAGGTACAGACAAACTTCTGTAAGGTCTCCTGAAACATTTTATTTTCAAGGCTGAACAGCCTCAACTCTGCCAGCCTGTCTTCATGGAAGAGGTGTTCCGTCCCTCAGATCATCCCAGTGGCCCTCCTTGGACTTGTTCCAGCAGGTCAGTGTTTTTCTTGTGTTGGGAGACCCGGTACTGGATGCAGTATTACAGTTGGAATTCTAGGATGTGGAAGAGCTCCTCACAGAAATGAAGGAGGAGACCTTACCTCCTCTTCAATGCCACAAAATGCAATCTTGCTCTTGGATGCTGAGATACCCAGAACCTGTTGTACTCCTTCTCAGGCATTGCACAAGCAACATGGCAGAGTCTGGTCACCTGCTGGTGTTGCATGAGCAGAGAGTGATCTGCTGTATCCTTAGGTTTGACTTTCTCTTCCAAGCACGCTTGCAATTCACCGCCGTGGCTGCCAGAACACACACTCTCATGTTAGACTTGTCCTAAGGAGGGAGAATGTGGCAGCCACCATTTTGGCAGAAAATAGATAAATATAAATGAGTCTGAAAATTATAGATCTAGGCAAATAAAACTCAATATGCAATTTTTCTAGGCTTCTTTTGCTTGGGTCTCATGTGCCTCACGATGCAAGCATAGAATAAGAGCATATTGTACCCTTGGCCTAAGAGGTACAGGTTTTTGGGCACTGCATTAGTGGGATGGAATTGCTTCCCATTAGAAGCTTAATTCAGAACCAAGTTAGTGAGCTACTTCCAATGCCAAGCACCACAGATCAGCATATTGAGTTTTTTACAATTTTTTCCCTGCGTGATTAGCATTTTACTTGAGTCTGAGACATTAATCAATAAAAGCAACACCCTGTAAACAGAGTAAAATGAAAAAGCAAGTGCTGCATTTTAATAATATAAATAGAAGACTGTGTGGCATGAGGGGCCAAGGCATAGCCTGCAATCTGAATACCATCAAAGGTAAAAGAATTGAAGGCAAAGGAAATTTTCAAGGCTGATTGCACACGGATGAAAAAAAAAAAGTAAAGAAAGATAAAATATTGAACACTGGTTAGTATGGAGGATGTGACTGAAATATTTTATTCTGCTGTTTAAAAAAAATTTTGTCCTTGCTGATGTTGATTTTAAGGGCAGAGAAGAGAGGGGAGGGAGAACCCAACCCTTGGACTCAATAAATTAAGTAGAACAACATACTAAAATATTTCAAACATTGTTTTTAAAACAGGGTCAAGTTTTTAATAACATCTCCATTTCACAGTTTTTGTTCTTTAAAGAACACTTGTAATGGTTACTTGGAAAAAAAATAAATTGGAATTTATCTCATTGTATATGGTGCAGAATACCATGCTGGAAGCCTGAAAATAATAGTCAGCTGCTGTTCAGTGCCCTTCATCTACAGAGCTCAAGTGCTCTGGGAAGCTGGTGAGTATTGGCTTTCAGGCAGAAAGTGCTGAGGCCGTGCCCTGGTGCCAGGCAGGTCGGGAAGGAAGCCAGTGTGGAAGTCGACACCACCTGCCAACTCATCTCATGCTGCATCCAACAGGTCACACTGCCACCAGGCTGGGCCATTCCATGTATTTCCCAGCAGAGACCCCCAAAACCAGCGGCAGACCATGAGCATAGTCTGGGGCATCACTGAGGGAAGCTGGGCTGTTCTTCCAGGCATTTTGGGGCCCTGAAGCTGAGTGAGCTCCCAGCGAGCCAGGATCCACCCCATGGTGTCTTACCCCATTGGGAGGGCATCCTGAACTTCTAAAACCATGACGGTGGCAGCAGGATTGCATTGCACATACCACTTCACCAGGAGCTTTTAACTTTTCCTCTCAGTGCCTGCTTACTTTATGAACTGCATTTCTTACTGAGCAAAACTTAACATTAATCTTGTTGTTTACTTCCTTATTTTTGCCCTGTTGCCTTTTCCTCCTCCCTCTTCCCATCCTTCATATTCTTAGTGGTGTTACCACAACTTGGGAAACAGCTTTTATTCATGAACTGCTTTATTTATTAGCTTCTTTCAGAACTGCAGCAATTACTGGGGCAAGCTTTCAACATTTGTCTCCTGTAGGCCCCACACAAAGACTTGCCAGTTGGTTATGCTTTTTCTTTGCAGAAAAAGACTGAGTTTTGATTTAAGAAGAAATTTAGAATAAAAAGATAAGGTGAGAAAATTAAGAGGTACATACAGCCCCTGGGGGCTTTCCTCTGAAGAGGAAAGGGTCAGAGAGCTTCAAGTTCCTTCTACTGCAGCCTTGCTTCCAGCACTGCTTGACCGTAGCTGCTACCTACCTTGCTTCTCCTCTCCTCATATGGATTCTGGGATCATAAAGCTTTCTGTCACAGGTTTAAAGGTTTTTTTTCTCCATATTAAATAACCTAGGTGTTTTCTAGCTATTTCTAATCTGTACACACCTAAAAATTTCTAGCAAAGAAAGGGTATCCTTCACCGAACCCTTTAGGAGCAACAAGTGGTTGCCAAAAAATCTAAAGAAGACGACATCAACAGCCTCCAAGCTAGGGATGTAGCCATGAAACAGGCTGATTTCTGAAAGGTCTGTGGGTAACTATAGTTTTCTAAACAGAAAAGTGTGGCTTCTTGTGGATTCCTCTCTGGGAAATACAAGGAAGCAACCAAGGATCTTGGTGTGACTTGCTGACAGACTTCCTTCCTTCCTCCTCTTCTTCCTCCAAGTTTTGCCTGTTCTTCAGAGAACGGGCTGCTCATTACTTAAGTGTGATCAAAATGTTTTCTACTACACAAAAATACTGATAAAAGGACATTGTAGGTGATGCCAAAAGTGACACACTATTAGTTTGAACCTACAACATGAGTGTAAGGCTGCAGCTGCGATGTTCAGGCTGTGGGACTGAGGTAAAAAATAATAGCAGAGCAGATGTGTTTCCCTGCACAGCATGGAATAAAAAGAAACATCTGGCCCTTGGCCCCTAAAGGATATTTCTCAGAGAGAAGAGTAAATTAAGGGTGCACTGAAGATGTAGGGACTCAGCTAAAGGGAACTGCTGCCTTAGAAACCATCTCTAACTCAGCTCCCAGTTTCTTATGCATAATGCCATTTAAAATATAGGGCAAGAATAATGGCATGCAAGATAAATGCAACCAAGTACAGACATCAATGTAGCCACAAAATATATGTTGCTATCTTGTTCAAACAAGTAAACAAACAAAGGAAATATTTTTAAACACTAAACATACGCCAGTTATATTGCTGCAGTATAAAACATGGGATTTTAAAAAATCTATTGAGTCATAAATCTCCGTATTTCCCTTTGTGTTTGATCTCATATATTACTCTGAGTTTCTAAAATGATAACAAGGCATGCATTAAAAATATTTCTCTTATTGTTACATTTCAAGCACGTTTACTGTTAGCTGCTTAGCTTCATTATGTATCATAGTCTGAATCTACAAATCAAGTATAATTAGACTTGGAGAACTGATTGGATTTCTAATTAAGCTACATTGGAAACAACAATGCACAATCAGTAAATATTCTGACTAGGTACATTTTAAAGAGCAACTCTTGGGCTTTTTGCTGATGACTAGACACCAGTGTCATTAAATTTGTTGGTGGCAAGCAAATTTTAAAGCTAAAATAGAGGCAATTAGTAAAGATCTTGAAATATTTAATCACGTTTGTCCAATTAGTGTGCAATTAGGCAATGGTGTGGCGTGGGACAAACATTCTGCTTCACTGTTTGGTAGAGAAGGATCCCTTTGAAATTTTGCTATTTAGTTTATTGATATATAAAAAGGAAGTTATGGTTGTAATTTCCAATTTTAAAAAATACTGTGCAGATGGTCTGACTATATATTTAACAATGTTAAACAAAACTAAACAAGGGAAGCATGTTACCTGAAATTACACAGCTGTGATCAGTGAATAAGCTCCAGATCACATTAGATTACAGCTGTGGGCACCTTGATCACACAAAGCACCTGGTAGTTATGCTGGTAAAATCGAAGTTAAGTAAGCTGGTGTGTCACAGCTCGAGGTGATATGATTATTTTGTCCTTGACCAAAATTTTTTTTTCTTTGAGCTTTGCCTGGCTGTTTTGCATTCCTTACATGAAGCTTTACGTTGGCAAGTTTGTTGTGGAAAGTCAAGTGATAGCTTTTCATGAATAAGCCACTTAAATGTTATCTTGCTTTCAGCCTAGGGATTTGACTCCCTTTTTGGCAAATTTTAGACTCTCTTTTAAAAGCAATCGCTACATTTATTAGCTGATTTTCAAAACTTCAGCATGATGTTTGGGCCAGCACGTGGGATGCTGGTGTCATGCATTTCAGCCCTGCACCATCCTGTTGGTGTTTATCAATCGGGTTTGCTCTCTTTGGCCACGTGCAGATAGTCAAGGAAACAGTGCCAGGGAACATCCCCAGGTGCTGGAGCTCAATTTTCCGGATTGTTAAATTGTTACAGCAGTCCTTGGCATCCTGTTGACTTGGGTCAAGTATGACTCTCCCCAGCCATGCCTGGGCCCAGCTCACAGTTAGCACTTGCCAGGGACCATTCCCGACAGGCATTTTGAGAGGGAAGAGGGATTAGGAGAATGGATTTGGGCCATCTTGTGCCAGCTGTCCTCCTCATCAAAGTGCATCTAACCTTCCAGTGTCAGGGGTCCCTGTGGGTTCAGAAAGAGGGAATTGGAGGGAAGGTGTACAACAGAGCTAACTGTGACACTGATGATGCAGACACCAGCCTGGCCCCCTGGCTTTCTTTCTGCTGCAAAGGTTTTGGTTCCAACTGATATTTAATATGGACTAAGAAACAAGAAAAAACTCCGTCTTCCCCATGTTGTCATAATAGAAAGATAATTGGTTTAGCTGTTGTTTAGATTTGATTGCCAGAATTTTTTTTTTTCCAAAGGAAACAGGTGATCTAACTTTAAAATGTTTTTGGTGTATTTCTCATAAATGCTATAACTTCTGAAATGCTGTTAAGCCATTGTGGATTTATATATTATCAATTTTACTTTCATGTCTGAGAAATTTTTCTTTGATTTTAGTACTGAAAAAATTGCCAAAATAAAGCAAGTAGTACTTCCTAGCAATGCTATAGTTTTTTTTTACCTGGAAATTCAAAGTAGAGAGTTTTGCCTTGCAATCAGGTTGGTGCTTGCAGGAATTTTATTAACACAGTTGTGTTCATTTCTTGAGTAACATCAAGTTAAAAAATATTTCTAACTGAAAAAAAGAAATTATGCTAAGAGGCATTTGTATGGGAGAGAAATGAAACAGGTAAAAAAAAAGCACATTATAGATAATTACACGGATATTCATCTATTCCAAAACCATAAGCTTGAAAAAATTCACCTGGATTGGAGGCTAGATTTTAACTCTATGATATTAGAGGGTAAAAGCAAAGTTTTCCAGGTTTACTACTTCTCACATCTTAGGAAAGCATTAGGAAAGGTTTTCTTGGGTGCTTTCTCTGAGGCAGAAAAGAGACCAACACTCTCCTGAGGAGATAAGACTCCATGAGCCCTCTCATGCCACACAAGCACTGCTTTAAACCTTCTGTAAACCTGACTGCAAGGGAGAGATTTTGAGCCCTGTTTTGAAGTGAACTTTAACCTCACAAGTTTTAAATTGTGATTATATTGTGAATAAGAGTAATTGATGGTGATAGTAACAATATTTGTTGGTGTTATATACCTATGTACGTGATGTCCTTAATAACCTTTTTTTCGTTTCAGTTAGTTTATAGATATGCCCTGATTCACAGAGAGACAAGTTTCTATAGATGTAAAAAATAAGAGCAGCAGGTCATCAGTATGTTGGCAAATTGGCTGCCAAATCTCATATGGAAAAAAGATGTGAAAGCACTATTTCATGGTCTCCGCCTCACCATATTTTTGCTCAGGTAAGAAATTAGGAAACCAAATCATTAGGATTGAGTAGCCAGCTGCAGACACAGTGCAAGAGATGTACCTCTTACAGTTAATGTCTTGTGAAAACCACACAGGTCCCAGAGGGGTTAATCAAACATTTAGGGCTGTGGCTCACAGTGCTCTTCAGTCCTTGGAAGAAATCATCTTTTGAACATCTAAGAAAAAAAAGAGAAAAACTGCAACTGTAGCTGTAGAAAATTAGTAAGCGTAGCTTTAAGCTGCACTTCAGTGTGAGTACTTGTGTGTGTTTATATAGAGGATTGTGTGCTCAGCCTTTACAAACTGTGATCTCAACCCTCAGGCATAGATATATACATATAACAGAACTATATATATGTATCTGTGTGTGTCTATATATGCATATATACACATATAGGTGAGTATCCATGTGTGTGTATACATACACTGTGCATGTATAAAAATCAAGAACTTCAAACAGGAAAATAATGTTTGGGAAATTCAGAAAAGGAAACCTCTGTTTATTTGATAATGGAAACAAAACCATCACTTCAACAGCAATTCATACACCGCTGTCAAAGCTCTGGGTGGATGTGCAGACCCGCAGGTTCTCTGCAGTTGCTGAATTCCTCACAGTGTTGTCTTTATCAAAGAGGTAAATGCAGATTCAAAAAAATTGCTTTGATGTGCAAGACATCACAGAACAGCAGCTCCATTCATTGCAGAGAGAGTCCATTATTTAAGTCTCTCAGGCAACTGTACAGATTCCCTGTAAAGGGGAAAATAACAGGACTGTGGAAATAAACCCCCCAACAATATGTATTCTGCCTGCTTCTGGAGCCTTTTTTGTGTCTTGATTCTGTTAAATGATATTAGGCTTGGGCTGGTGCACTGACAGTTTGGATGGACAGTCACTCCTGACTGAAGCAATACCTGTACTCCTGACAGGCTCCCCTGTCCCCAGCTGCAAGGGTGAAGGGAGGCACTGCTTGAGAGGCACTGAAGGCTTGTCACCTGCCTTTTGTCCTTGAGTCTTCCCCTTGGCTCACCTTCGCTTTTGCTCCAGCGCTTGCAGCAGATCTCAGGGCCTGCAGCGACTCAAAGGAACGGGGCAGGTCTGGCTCAATGCTAGTGGGGAGGGGCAGGATGAGCCTGGCTCATCCCCAAGGCAACATCCTCCATGGAGATGGTCATGTAGGGAGATGGTAAAGGCAGGTGCGAGCTGGGGCAGAAGGAAAGGGGAAATCAAGCCCTGTCACCCCTACAAAGGCAGGACTGCTGTGACACCAGCCAGGTGACACATCATCCAGGCACTCTGCTGTGACAGCGGGGGAACAGAGTTTTCCCATCTTCCCTCTGTACTGTCATAAACCATGCCAATGTGTAGAAAGGGTCTGTGAAATTAATTATACTGTGAGTGCTTGGTAACCAAATGAATTGTAAATTGTACATTATTAAAACAGCATCAGAGCACCGACTGATCTATTATTCTTTAGGGAAATGTATGAAGATAAGAGCTTTATATGCTTTAGGGTTCTTTCCAGCCACCACACAGCCAGCTCTGTAAGAAAAAATGTGGCAATATTTTGTTACTGCCTGAGTTGCAACTGACAAAATACTGTATTGTTTATTTTTATTACTTTGTCTCATATTTAATATAGATGAGGAAGTATACAATGCAATTGACATATACATGCCCAGTCTCCTTCTGTTTATCCTTTTTAAGATTGCATTTGGGATTAATCACCCTCACGTTTGTGTAAAAAAAAAAAGAGATAACTGTAGGTGCAGAAAAGTGAGATAAATATTAAGAAGTATGTTCTTTTGCACAAATCATGTAACTAATAATATTCACAGCTATTGTTAGCCAGTCATTTTCCCTGTATATTGCTCCTTGCTGCCTACCTGTCTTGTAGCTTCTGAGAACAGTAAGAGGGCTGGGTGGGGAGCTGTTCAGAAAAACCTTTTAAATGACAACAGTAAAGAAAAAGATAATTTATGTTTTTCTCCTTGTCCACAATGCACGCCCTGCTTCACCTTCCTCTCATGCAGTATCTGATATCCAGCAAACTTGGTTCTCATGTGTGCACTGGCATCCTCTGAGCTAATACAAACCAAAATCTGCATGTTCTCCTAGGAATGCTAGGACTACTTGCTGTAGGACTACTTTCCAGACAATCCGTCCTACACATCATGTAATGATCCTTTTCACCCTTTGCTTCCAGCAGAAAAGTACACGTCTTTCTACAAGCAGGAGTGTCTATAGGAGAAGGGGATAGCTTTTTGTTTGTTTTAATGCCTCTTTGAAGAAATGGAGGCAGAAGCTACTCCAGAATAGCTTTTCCCACAAGGTGTCCTTTATATTCCCCCCTTGAAGGAAGATGCATGAAAAGCATGCTCTATCCGTGCTTGTCAGAGAAGAGGACAAACAGCTGGAGAAACATCCTCCTCCCTCCAGCTGGAGACACATCTCCCGACTAAGCTGTTCAAGGCAGCGACATGTTGGTTTCTACAAGCAACACATCAGTGGTTCCACACCCTCGGATTGGGGGGGATTTCATACACTGGAGTGACCCCAAGTATTTATTTTCTGGTGCAGAGGACCAGTGGCAGCAAGTCACGTCCTCCCTCCTTCAGAGAAGGCCTAGCAGAAAAAAAGTTTTCCTTTGAAAAGATCTAGATGGGCATTCAGCAAAACTCACAACTGAAACAGTCAAAGAAATAACTTAAATTTGAGTGAAAGTAGTCCAAAGAATTTCAGGACTTGGCCTCCTCTCTATGCAGGCATGGAAGACAATGACATTTTCCTGGCTAAGGTATTTCCATAATGGAATAAAGCATATTTGCTCGTTTTCCAATTTTTTTTTTTCAGAAGAGAGAAAATTTATTATTAAGAGAATTTACACCCTTCGGAACAACTCTCTTAACCCTGTTTACTAGTCTAAAATACAGTGCTGCCTTTCTCAACACTCATTAGCCCTGCAGAAGTCACTACCATCTTTCAGGAATGCGCTGCGTCCCGCTCCCCGGGCAGCCTCCGCCAGGAGGTGCACTGCATCCTCAAATTCAAGAGAGGGCAGCATTTTCCTTAGGCTGATCCAAAGGACGGGGACGACTCCCAAGTGTGTACAAGAATGTCAGCAAGTGAAAATCGTCAGTCACAAAACAGATGAAAAATTAAATTTGATGGAAGACATGCAATATTCTTAGGAGTTTATCTATCTATCTATCTATCTATCTATCTATCTATCTATCTATCTATCTATCTATACAAGCACATACCAAACCAAAACCCAAACAAGCTTTTAATTGATTGATGATGTTAATTAATATATCCCATCTATGTTCAAGGAATTCTTGCAAAGGCTGTTGTGCAGCTGTAATGCTGTTTTTGCAGCACACCACAATGACTTTGCCACCAACTTTTGCACTGCAATAGCCAGCTAATAACAAATTGATGCACCCCAGATAAATACCATACATGAACAAAGTGCTAAACTGTGCCTGAGGTAATTAAGAATCCACTGTCCTCTCATTAAAATCTCTATTCAATTAAATTCTTCAAACTACGCCTAAAACACTACCAGGCTGTTATTTTTGATTACTTCAGTATTTGCTTAAAAACCAGCAAAACTAATCCAGAGCAAAGAATCAGACTTTTGAGATGTAGCCTCAGAATATGCGTCTTCTAGTGTGAAATAAGCATGCCTTCAAAGAAAGATCAAAATGCTTGTTCTATTGCAGAAACCTTGTGATCAAGAGTATGCTCCTTGCAGCTGACTGTGACTTACCCAGTGTTTGTGAAGAGCCCATCCAGTGTTTGCTCTGCTGGAACAGCAGCGCAGCATTGACTTCTACAAGGAAATTCCAAGCATCAAGGTATATTTAAAGTACTCATTGGATTGTAAAAAAACTAGAGGGCACCCAAGCGTAATAGAACACATTTTAGTTTACCCCCTACTCAAGTTTTAGTGCAATTTTACCCTCCTGAAATAACTGTACTGTCAGCACTGTCTTCAGCACATTCAGCCAGGTTGCCTGAATTACTTGAAGAGCCCAGGACAAGGCAAATACACATTTTCATTCTCTGTTTGCATCTAACAAATAACAGATGTTGCAATATTGAAGAAGCACACCTGATGTGACTAACAAGGGATTTCTAAAATATTTGCCCTAAGATGACAGCCACCCTGCTATTAAGCGTTTACTTAATGAAATGTGTACAAAGGGAAATGCTGTAGCAATTCTCCTTAAGACGGAGCAAGCTGCTTGACATAAAGGTTTCTTGAGTGACCTTGGGCTAAATCTGCATTACCAGAAGAATGCAGACCCGAGCTTGAGAATACTTGTTTCCTACCAGCCTTCAAGGATCCCAGAAGGAGCCTGTCGAGCCCAGGACGTGGTGCCGCTGCCGTCACAGCCACTGTCCCCGCGTTCCCTCGGGCGGTAGCCCCTGCCATGTGACTGTCCCCGCGGTCCCTGGGATGTGCCAGCTGAACCCTCCTGCATCCACCGGAGGGAATCTGGCACGGCACCTCCCGGCGAACCTGCCAGGAAGCAGGGTCAGCCCTTTGCAAATAAACCCTGCCTGATCTGAGTAACACAAATGGACACCTGGAAGATTAATTCATCCCCTGTAATAATACAACTACTGTTTGCACAAACCAGTGGCATGCAATAGTTTCTTATTAAAATGCTCAGGATACGCATTAAGATATCTCTAAACAAAGTACAGCTTAAGGAAAGGAGAGAATGAAAAATTTTCTTGCTTAAAATTTGCCACTCTTTCATCAGATTTGATATAAAGCTACGAGCAGCACTGTAAATGGACCAACGAGTTGTCTAATTGTCTAGAACACCCTCACATAATTTATATTGTCTCTTAATTTCTGTTTTGTAACCTCCATGGCTGTCTTCAGTGAATCACACATAGCTCGACTTGGAGAGCACATCAGGGTATGATTTTTTCCCTTTGTTTCCCACTTTCCCACAATGGAAGCATGCAAATTTCAGCAAGGTATGTACCTACCGCATTAATCCTTTCTAATGTGATTCCAGTTGTCTCCTTAAAAGCAGAATCTAAAAGATTATTTTTACTGTTTCCATTCTCTATTGTGGCACACAGTTTTCTTCCTGAAAGGATATTCATCTAACTCTATACACACAGAGATGAACATACATTCGAATCACAGATACATATCAATTTAACACACATCACAGACTGGAAATACATTATTAAAATTAAGTGCATTACAGAGAATAGATGTATAGACAAAACTGCTGAGGCACTCGACTCTCTCAATTCCACGGTGCCTTAACACTTGCCGCAAACCTGCCATCCCTTTGTAATGCAGTCCTGAGATGCTTAATCTGTTTTCTCTCTTCCCAAGACGTAAATCAGCAGCAAAGTTGCCTGTGGAGGAGCGGAGGCTGGGGGGTAATTGTGGCCTGGTGGGTTATCTGTCTGAAGCTGCGTGCACAGTGGGTCTGCTCACCAAATTTTTAGCGTGCGTATTTTTTCGGGCTCTTTTCCAGCAGGGAGTTAGGAAGTGAGAAACAACAGAACTAGTTTAATGCACCGGGTAAATCAGACCAGCTTATTGTGAAACCCATCGCCACACATGATTGTTATGATAATACACGCGAGTGAGCTCTGGTTATTACATGCACAGCCCTGTACTAACTGCTCCCTACAGCTCGCCCGTTCTCTCACTTTAGCAACACCCCACACACCTGTTCAAATAATATTACTATTACCTTGTGTTGACACCACATCCACCCTTTCCTTTCATATAATAAGAGCTCCTGGTGAACTGTAAATGGAAAGCTTGTGGTAGCAGAAGCCGATTGTTTACCTGTCTCCAGTTTGTTGCCACAGATACTTGGTTGGGAGACGGGAACAAAGATCAGTTTGACATCCTTGTTAAGCAGGATTTGCCCCCCACCTTACCCACAAAAGGTTACGAGTTGCTATTCAAGCCTGAGCTCCGCAGGTGTGCCATCACACCTGTCTGAAAGAAAACAAAATACAGTTTGTTTCAATATGGCTACTGCCCCAGCAAAATAAAGAAGATCTTGCCCTGCAACACAGACACAAGCATTTGTTTTAATATTTCAATGAATCCAAGCAAATGCTGACAGATAGTTCTGTTTATATTCAGCATACAAGCCAAATACGATGCAAGCTTCCCCAGCAATTGATGGGAGTGAGCATCTGATCCTGCCCACTAAACTAACTCATGGACAAACTCGTGGCAAAACTCAACTCAAAACCAATCGGGCAATGGAAAAGAGAATTTTATAACTCTCAAAGTATTTCAAAGCCAGGTCTTATGGGGCTTTGAGCAACCTGATCTAGTGTCCCTGACTGTGGCAGAGGGGTTGGAACTAGATGATCTTTCAGGTCCCTTCCAACTCAAACCGTTCTATAATTCTATGATTAACATGAGACTGAGTCCAAGGCCAAGCCAGGGACAGGCTGGGCCTCACAATTAATTTTCTTCACCGTTGCGCCCTGATGGAGCTGCTGCTGATACTGAGTCACATGTAAGTCTTTGCATAGAGAGCTGTCATGGTTTTAGAATAGGGAAAAGTTAAAAGCTGTGGGTCCTAGTGCTATTCTGCTTGGTTGAAGTCTATGCCCAACTTCTTATACCAGTGACAACAGTGTAAGTCTAGGGTAAATTGGCAAAAAATGGCAAAATCTACCTCCTATTTGAGGCCTGGAGAAAACATAATGGGATTTTGTCCATGCAAAGCAGTGCACTACAGAGACCTAAATGTACCCATTCATTCATGTGAGTTTGCCATTTGACATCTGCTGAAGGTGATGGAAAGACTTCGGTGGGCATTTGGTCCAAGAGCTGAGTCACTGGAGTTTCCAATGCTTTAGGTAAAAACATTTTTACCAAAAAGGGCTAATGAAATTTTTTTTCCCATTTTCCAGCTAAAGCAGTGCTCTATTTTTACTGCTTTATATTCTTATTAGTATCCTAATCCCCATCTGCTTCTATCACGGTTTGAAAAGTATTGTTCATAGTCACCTTCTTATGAAGGTATCCCTGAATAAGCAAGTGTTGTAGATGTGTAGCACCAGCTGGTTTGGAAGGAGTTTGTATACCGAGCTGCAACTTACACAGAGAAACGTCCTTGAGGCTGGGAGCATATTTTATTTATTGCTTTATTTATTGCATATGTCAAGTAAATGGAATCCCAAATTATGAAGATGCAAAACACAGTGTGAGTATTTATCAGCACTGAATGTTTTTATGTGCTCCAAAATAACTTGGGGTTTCCCAGCTGACTGTGAGCAGCTTGCTGGTTTTGAAGATCTAGCACCTTTGGAACTGAAGGGACATGCTGAATTTTAAGCACTTGGAAAGAGATTTAATTGCTTGGACAGCACCACCTTTTTTTTCGTTTTTTTTTTGTGTGTGTGTGTGTGCTCATCAATAGCAAATGATGAAGCCTCTGGGGGATATTAACACAAGTAAACTAAACACAGGAGTGGGACTGTTTAAACAAGGTGAGACAAAAGCCTTTATACTACAAGCAAATGAATTTGATAGCAATTTTTTATGTTTCCACCTCTATTGTTGCAGATGTCTGCATTTAAATACGAACTTTATCTTTTTTGGCCCTGGTTTTCCTCCCTCATTAGCCTGCGTGGAGGTCAGAGACCCTCTTATCTCATGGGCTACTCCTGCAAGGACCCAGGAGCTCGTTGGGTTCCCCTTGCAGCTTTCTGTTGAGGTGGGGATAGAACGTCTGCTTGCTCCCCCACCCTCTCAGAACACGAAAGGATTTGCCCTGGCTGATAGCTGCAAAGGCATGAAGTCATCTGTGTCCAAGCTTTTGCTTCCACGTGCACTGCCCCTTCACAACTGCTGCCTGGCATGGAGCCCCTATGCACCTCAGAAACACCACAACTCTCCAAAAAAACCCTGGTGGCACTTGAAGCCCTGGAGCAGCTCACAAGGTAGTGCTGGTAATATTGGCTCCTGATTGCTTGGTGAGACTGTCCTGCACATGAACCAAGAAACTGCTTCCTCGTTAAAGCTGGACAAGGCAATGTCCTTCTGCATGATTGCTGCCCCAGTGCCGTGATGCTCCTGCCGGGATGGACTCCCACAGTCTCTGAACAGACACATCAGAAGTCAAGGGGAAATGTTGGCTTGTAGCACTGTGTCCACCTGCCCCTCTAAGTCCAGGCACTCCCACCCTCACAAACCCTCCCAGGGATTTAATACCTGCACTGCAGCCCACACACGTCACCCATTCCTGGCCCTGCATGTTTCCAGGGCTGCTGGAGAAGTAAAAAGGGAATAGAAGACAAAGTCTTTTAAAATGATCCTAAATGGATGTATGTTTCGGTCTTATTAATTGGAAGTATTCTTTCCTGCTACTGCATTTTTATGGGAATATTTTCAACCTGCTGAAAAGACTAAGTAATATTGATTTTCAAATATTCTAAACAAAATACAGATGCTAGACTGCTACAAACATAGGCACCAGCATCTCTGAATGAAAAGATAGCCTGTTGAATAAATAATGCATATTCTTAAATGTCTGAACTTAAAGGATAAATGGTAAGAGCTTCAAAGGAGCCATTGATCTATGGAGTACATAATATGCATGTTAAAAATTATTGGAATATTTATTTACATGACACATGGATCAGAAGAAGCGATTATGGTCCTTAGAGCAAATTATACATGTTGTGAAAATTGTCAAAGTGCTTCTTTTACCAGAAGCAAGTGTATCCTGTCAGTGGACAAACACATCATCTTTGGGAAAAAAAAAACAAAAAACCCCAACCAAACAAAAGGAAGTAAACCCGAGGCTAAAAGAAGGTTGAAAGAGAAAAGGGATAAAAGAAAAAAAAAAAAAAAGAAGAAGAAAATAAAAACCAACTCTTGTCCCATGTCAAAGTGTGTTTCATGCCCATCAAAGGAAGAAAAGCCCACACTGCCCTGCCCCACATCCCGCGCATTGCTGCTGTCACACTTCATGGGGGGAGGGAACGCTCCTGTCTCTGTGTGCCAAAGTCCGGGGTGCCAGCTCTTCTCCCTACAGGCCGAGAAATTACAAATGGGGATTAATTCATTCCAGCCACTGCTGTGTCCTCTGTGCTGAATTAAGCTGCCAGATGAGTGCTCTGCTTTCCCGGCCCGTGCCCCTCTGAGTGACATGGGGGACAGGCGGGGAACCGCAGCCCACTGGCATCGTTCGCACCTTTGTGTGTGGAAATGCGCTTTTTAGGGCTGTGCCTGCAGCTCCTCAAGTGCCTCAGCACTGCCAAGCACTGACTGAAAACAATCTGGTGTGCCCCCTCATACCTTCAAGAGGAGCAAAACGGGGAAACATTGCCTTGCAGTACTTAGTGTGCCCAGCAGCCAGGTCCATCGCTCACCAGCATCTGGCCGATGGGCTTGTGCCTGGGTGCAGCTCTCAGAAGGGTTTGCACTGCTCCTTCCCCAGTGCTCCGTGGGTGACATGGCTCTTCTCCTCCGGCAGATGTTTTGCTAAGGAGGAGGGATGCCAACTTAGAAAATTCCTCCACATGCCCATGTTGCTGCGATCACACTGCGGTTTACACCATACCCTGGTCCCTGAGAATTATTTTGTTTTTTCAGGCTGTGAAGAGGAAAAAGGTTTTTTGTCACGAAGGTATGACCAGGACATGGTGGCTCAGAGACTGCCTCTGACCCACGGGATGCTGGCAGCCTGCAGCCAAGCTCCCAAGTGCTGTACAGCCCCAGGGTGCCCAGTCCCCAGATCAGCTCTGATGTGCTCCAAGGGCTGGTGTACGCACGCCTGCTTTGGACATTTGGGGAAGCAGGCTCTACTGGTAGGCAGAGCACGCAAGTTTCCTCTTACCCAGGAATGAGAGTAAAGGGTGGATTTTCTAATGCAAAAAAGCAAGCAGTTGTATGGGGGAATATATTTAGCCAGTGTTTTCAGATCACATGTTCTGGGACCGGAGAGCAGAACGTTTTCAATACTGTTTTGGAAGCACGCTATTCAGTATTGCAAACCTTACTATTGGAGAAACCAGTAAATTGTGTTGCATCTAAAACAATTACTTGAATTACTTGTACCGTGGTTTCTTCTTTCCAACTGTAAAGGTTTTACAGAAATGTGACTTCTATAGCTACAAAGCCTTGAAAATATAAATAATAGTAAAATGCTGCTCTGCATTTGCATAAACCTGTTTATCCTATACATGGTTTATTCATTAACTCTCGGAACAACCAGCAGGACAGCTATGGCATTCCTTATGACCACTTCGCTTGTGGCTGAAAATGCAACTATTTAAAAGGAACACTACAGAAAGTGAAAATAAATACCATTCCCATGTGAAACTGCAGGAAAAATGCCACAGGAGCTGGCATTTGGCTTTTACATGAAATGAACCTTTCCTCTCACTTGGAAATTTCAGAGGGAGCCTCAGCACCTGCAAGGACTGGGACCTCCCTGCCACAGCTCACCAAAACGGACACGCAGCATTAGCCGTGTCCATAGCTGTGCTCTGCAGACAGCATTCCAGTTACGGACAGAAAATACCTGACTCCCTCATCTATTCCTCCTAGAGACGGTCTTCTAGTCCTTGACAATTTCAGTGTCCCATGAAAAGAGATTCCTTGCAACCTCTACTTCCAATGCGCTTCCCAACCAGCTCCTCCTTCGGAAAGCTCCTGGTAATCACCTCAGCTTTCCCCACGCTTCCTTTCTTACCAAAAACTCGCTCTGCATAAGAAAGGTGACAAAACAGGAATGCATTTTGCCTGTTTCATCTCCTCGCTTCTGTAAAGAAGAGTGCATGTTGCCACTGGTACAAGTGGAAAACTGGAAGTTTGTTTGACAGCCGGTGACTTGCTCAAGGTCACAAAAGAGCCTCAGTAGCAGAGCTGGGAACAGAATTTGGTATCCTAATTCCTAATCTGGCAGCCTCACCGCAACTCTCATCACGCAATCAAAAAGCTCCTTTTAAGGAATGCTTTTGTGACTAAGAGAAAATTCAAGGCATTAGAAGAAAGAGTCCTTTTAATTTGCCTTTGTTCAAACATTTACGCCTTTTGCTATATGGAAAACATGATTTAAACAAGATACGGGATTACAGTATGATGAAAGACTCTAAAATCTTTGAAAAACAAAAAATAATTATGGCTGCATTTAGGACTGTACTGATCCCAGGCATTAGGAAGCAACCAATTAGATATTCATTTAGAGTTTTATACATAGCATAAGGAATAAGTAAAGACCAGCATCTCTTGTGATCTGGTAAGACTTTCCTGAGTGCTGTATGTAGGCTTTCGCATTTCTGAAGAATAGTACATATAACAGGAAAAATTTTCACAGCTCTTTAATAAGACTTCATTTTCTAAAGGTCCTAACTTGTTGCACCGCCAAGTTTTTCAAAAAGCAAACCCAAATCCTTAAGCTGCTAAACTCAACAGGAGATTGCCCTGACCTGAAACAATCCAGGGTTTGGTACGTCCTTCCTTGAAGAGCAGCTCAGTAGTTTACCAGCTCTCCCAGGATACATCAGCTTTGATATTTAAAAACTCTGCAAGATAGTTTTATATTTTAGGACAGCACCTTTTGCTTGCTTCCTCTCCTATGTAATGGAATACTATAGTTTGGCAACAGTGGATAGAAACAAAAGTGTACTGAGAACCAATGTTACTGAAAAACTGTATACAAAATAATCTGAGCTGTACAAGCTGAAGTAAGCAGAAGAATAAAAATATTAATAGGATAAACAAAGAAAATGAATGTAAACTTATACCAATCCTTTGGAAAAAATGTTGCTTCTCTCTTTTTTAACACTATGGAAAAGTTCCCGAAGTACAGTAAAAATCCTATTGATAGTATTGCTACTGTCACGAAAGTAGTTGGGAGGCTCAGGATAAGGAGGTTTATGACTTAATTGTACAAGAACATGCATTTTTCTCATTAACTAAAATCGAAACAGCAGAGCTGGAGGAATACAATGCAGGGACCCGCTCCCCATCCTTGAAGTCCCAGCTCAGCCTGTAAAATGCCTGCGCCTTTAAAGCACTTGCACTGACAGGAGGCCCTGTGTTTGCAGATGTGTTAGCCACTTTTTGATTTGATCTTTACGCAATTATTTTGATAAAGAAAGTGTTGGTCTTGTTGACACTATCACTGTAGTCAATACCTAATGACCCCCATAGTTAATTTCCTTATAAATATTTAACTTAATAGAAGTCCTCCCTTGGGTTATAGTACTTTTGACACTTGTATAATCTGAAACAAATCCTCTTTTTTAGTCAAACAGACCATGTTACACACACAGTTGGCTAGCTATTTACAAAGCACCCAATTAAATCCTACTTAATTCTCCCACTCTGAAAATCCCATTTCACTAGTGTGCAGGCTACTGATCACACAAGATGAGGATCTTTCACTGAGCCCGGACAGAAATTTACAGCCAGCAGGACTTCATTGTACAAGAGCTTGCCGTAAAAATAACTCACCCGTCAAATGCTAGATACAAATGGCGAAGAGAATGTGCAAATTCAGAGGATTGAAGAAATAAGCTGAAGAATCACGGTTAAAGACAGGTAAATCTAGTTTAATGTTCACATGTAGTAGTTACACATCACAGAGATTAAACAGGATTTTAACTGTAACATAGCTGCAGTGAAATGTAAGTAACTTTGTACTAGAAAAATAATCTTGATGCAGTTATCCTATTTTTGGTCTACTTAGGTTCATTTCAAGATGAATTTACATCACTGATCATAACGACTTTGCCCTTGTGCCTTTCTTCAGTTCACTATTAATACTCTTTGGACGAAGGAAACAGCAACTGTTTTTGTTAATGGTTTGCCCTTTGGCTGCAAGCAGAGAACAGTTTTCAGTTTTTAAGCAATTAATAAGCTGTAGGAACACAAACTTGCGATAAAACCTTTTGGTGCTAAATGAAGTTCCCGAGCAAATTTCTTATCGAATGCAAGAGCAGATTTAAAAAAAAAAAAAAAAGCTGATTAGAGATCTAAAGCATTGCCCCCATAACGCAAAAAAAAAAACCTAGATAGAATTTGTTTCTCTTGTCTCAGTAAAAAACACATTTTACTGCTACTTTTATAGAATGCACTAAAAATCCCTGTGCCTAAATGACAAAAGTGTAGTCTCGAAATGTATAATACACTTACAAACATTTTAAGTCTAGATTGAGGAAAACACGTTGTATGGACTCCAAACAAGTTTATTTGCAATTAGACACGTCATGCAATCATGCAGGACCACTAGCTAAAGCTGCAACTTTCGAGTCTAAAGGACATTTGGGGACAAAAAAAGTCCTAAACATTCAAGATATTTCCATATTAGCAGCTCCGTATTTGAGCTGCGGTTTTCTAAAGAGATATTCCCACAGATTAAAAAAAACATACACACTTTTATAATATTTACAAAAAAATATTTAATTAAAAATATTTTATAATTACAGTAGTCTATTAAAGCATATACTTTTCTCACACTTATAGAACATCTCTATATATACACAGTATGAAATGTCACTCATTTGTCTATACAATATGTAACATTCCTGCAGGGAGAAGAAAGTTCCCTGGGCCCCAATAAAATCCATCTATTTTAAACAATAGATGTCAAATATATCTACAAATGCTCTGGTAGATTAGTAAAGCTTCAAGATTCGGCTGCTCGGTCCCTCAAGAGTTACAAGGTTTCTAAAGTCTGGTTTAGGCTCGGTCCTCTATCCCGGGGCAGAGTCGCAACTTTTCCCGCTGCCACCGTGGGACACGCCGCCGCTCACAGCTGGCCGGGAACGACGAGAAGAGACGGAACCAGGGGGGAAGGGGGGAAAGGACACGGGGAGCTGGGGGTGTGGGGGGGGACCGCTACGGACGTGCAAAATGGTGAAAAGGCTGGGCTCTGCCGGGGTGAAGCATGGGAACTGCTCGGGGGGTTGGACGGCTCCTTCCTCCGGTGCGGCGGGGCAGGGCCAGGCCCCCCCCGCCGCCGCCCGCCCCCCGCGTTGCCTCTGCGCGGCGCGGCGCCGCCGCACACCTGTGGGAGAGGAATGAATAGAGGGGGTGTGTGAACCGCTCCGCTCCAGACCGACTGGCGCCACCAACAAAACACAAGACATGCTTGATCAACAACCCAAAACAAACCAGGTCAAACAACAACCGCAGCTCCCAGGCTGGGCCAGGCGGAGGGAGGGATGCGCAGCTGCACGCCGCAGCCAGAGGCGCTCCGGGGGGAGGGGGAGTGTTTGGGGGGGGGGGAACCCCAACCACCCGGTAATTAGGAAAAATAAAACAACCACCCCGTAATTAAAAATAAAACCCCAAAGCCGCCTGCAAGTATTTCTCGTCGGGCTCCAGTCCCCCTTCGGCAGGCTTTCCGCAGGATGCGGTGTGGCCCCGCCGAGCCCGGGCTCTGCGCCGCGGAGGGCTGCGCTCCCACCGCCCGCGGCCCCGCGCCCGCCCGGCACTCACCTGGGGAGCGGCGGTCAGCGGCAGAGGATGCTGTCCCCCGGCTTGTTAACAGAGCCTGCCTGCGCAGCAACCAAACACGGCAAATTAACAACTGGGGAAAAACGACACGGAGACCTCCCCCACTGCCCAGACCCCCTCCTCCTCCACGCACCCAGGCACTGCCATAGCCCCGTCCGGAGCGCTCAGGGAAGCCCCCGGGGGGGACAGAGCCAAGGGGGGGTCACCGCAGCGCTGCGGCAAGCCCCGGGGCACGGGGAACGCCGCTTCCCGCTCCCCCGGGCTGCCACCGGGGGTCCCGTACAAGGGAGTCGCTCCCCCATTCCCGCCCCTCCAAAGCACGCTGCGTTCCATGTGTACAGCCCCCACAGCCCCTCACACTCGCTACACGGCGCGGAGGCTGGAAAGCGCGGAACAGCGCGCCTGTTCCCGTGTGTGCAAACACGCCGGCTACAGGTACTCTCTCGAGAGGCTGTAATTACACGGTACACACCGTGCGGCTGCCTGCCCGCACCGAGGGGATGCGGGCACCCGCCGCCCACCGCCGGGGCGTTCCTGCGCCCGTCTGCCCCGTCGCCTTCGGGAGGTCGGGCTTCTCGGCAGAACCACGGGGTCGAGAGTAGCGGCACATCCCCGGGGCGCTCCCACGGCGGCCGGCGCTGACCACCGCGCCACGCCGCTCTGCTCCACTCCCCGCGCTCGTGTGTCACGCACCTCTTACCGGGTCAGTGTTAAGGGCAGTCAGCGGAGTCCTGGGGGTGCCCGCGGGACAGCTGCCTGGGTGCAGAGCGGGCGGCGGCGGCTGCTGCCGGAGCAGCGCTGGGTGCGTCTCCAGAGCCAGCTGCAGGTCGAGGATATAGTCGATGACGTGCTGCAGGATCTCCACTTTGCTGACCCTCTTGTTGGGAGGGATGGTGGGCACCAGCTTCCTCAGCCGGCTGTAACAGTCATTCATATCGCACTGCAGGCACAGCGCCGCCGGCTCCTCGCCCGACGGCGGGCCCCCCTTGCAGCCGCTGTGCTCGGCCAGGCACCGCAGGGCCGGGTGCCCCCCGCCGCCGCCCGCCACGCCGGGCTGCGCCTTGCGACTGGGGTGCCGGACGGGGCTCACGGCTTTCATGGTGCAGCAAGGAGGGAGGGAATCCTCCCTCTCCACCACCGCCGCCTGCTGCTGCCGCTGCGACCTCGGGAAGCCGCGCACGCACCGCCCGCAACGGGAGCGGAGCGCGGCCGCAGCGCCTCGATGGCGTTAACGGCGCCCGCCTCGGGGATGTAAGGAGAGGCGCTCGCAGAGCCGCGCGACAACAGCGGCACCGCGAACCCCCCCGGCCCGAAAAAAAAAAAATAAGGTTTTTCTTAAAATGAAAAGCTCTAGCTCCGCAGCCCACCAGCCACGAGCACGACCGCCTCTGCCACCGCTGCTGGCCGCGCCGCCCCCTATATAGCGCGGGGCGCGGGCGGGGCGGGCGGCGCCGGGGAGAGGCGGGGGCGCCGCCGCGGCGCGGCCGGGCGAGCGCGGCGCGGGAGCGGGGGGGCGCCGCGGGGCCGCGCCGCAGCCAATCAGGGCGCGCCGGCACCCCCCCGGAGCGCGGCGGCGACCAATGGCGGCGGGCGGGCGGCTCGCGCTGACCCCCCCGGGAGGAGGAGGCGGCGGTGGCGGAGGAGGAGGAGGAGGAGGCGGTCCCGGGGAGGAAGGACTGCGGGAATGCGGGCGGGACCCGCCGCCCAGCGGCTCCCGGCGCCGTCCCCGCGGTCCGGAGCGCAGCCCCGCGCGAGCGGCGCCGCTCCCCGCCGCCCGACCCGGACCGAGGCGGCTTCACCCGCCCCCTACATCCCCCCCATTCCCTTTCCCGGGAGGGTTGGCATCTCCTCGGGTGGTGAAGCGCATTTTTATCCTCTCGGTGTAGGAGACTCATTCCGGCTTTACAGATTTTTTGAGGGACTTGGGAACGCTGGTTTACAGGCGGGGAAAATCCCAAGCAAAACTTGAGCGTGGAGGAGAAGGAAGGAGGAGGGTTTAGGGACTTCAAGCAAAGCAATGCCAGGGAACATTAAATTAGAGCACATAACTATTAAAAATGCATGGAGATGGAGTATTTAAAATTCCTCCATGACATATAATATTAATCCGTTTTATGTAAAATTCATACCTGTAACTTAATTTGGTCCATTAATGCACCAGATCACGTATTAGTAGATGTACCATGTTTTAAATATGATGCTGGAAATGTCCAGAGTTCTGTACTTTGAGACAGAGCATTAAAATTAACAGATATATACTCCCGAGTCCTGCTTAAGTCATCTTGTGGCAGATTGTAACCTTTTAATTTAATAATGCAGTGTTGAAACTTCCTGTTAATTCCTGCTAAGGATTAAGAGCCACTGCGTATTTGAACGGGATGCCGGTGTAAGAAATTTGGCGCCTGATCCTACAGATGCTGTAGCACTGCAAGCTGTCCGTGAGTGAAGCAGGGCTGAAGGAAGGAGTAAAGGCTGCAGGATCTGCCCCTAAGCTTGTAAGTCAAACCCAATAGAAGGGAAGAAATCCATAATGGTGATTAATGATTACATGTCCCCTCCAAGCTTAGTCACAACGGGTGATATATAAAGGATACAGTGGGAAGCTGTCAAACCCAGAACTTGAATGAGGGGTGAGGCTGGATCATCTGAAGCGTATAATGAAGCACACTTGTATTCTCTCTCACCTCTTAAAGACACATGTTTTGAGGCTCTGCTTAGAAATACCCACACTTGTTTTCCTTATTTTGTCCCACATTGCCACTGCCATCCATGGCAGTTAGGCTCCCCTCAGCTCAAAATCCAAGTGTGCATAGTAAATCTTTGAGGTGTAAATCCAAGTTGAGGTCTACATTTGTATGGCACATCATGAGGATGTGATGGGAAGGTGTATTTCCATAAGCTATGATCTGGATGATCACTATTCCTGTAGTAGCCATTGGTGAAACTCCTTGCAGTTTCCTTGGCAGGCACAGGCCTTAAAGTGTATATTATGGTTAGTTTGTCTGTTTTCAGGAGTCCTGGCAGTATGGACAGATTTGATGTACTGTCTAGAAAAAAAAAATACATTGTAAATTATGGTGAAAATGCAGGCTCAAATCTTGCTGGTGCCATTTAATTAAAATCTGCATGAAACTAGATATCCTGTAATATTGGGCTGTTCTGTTTGTACTGAATCCCCTCTGGGAGCTCCGCTGATCTCATTGGAAATCTCTGGGAAACCCCAATATGTAACTGGTTCCCCTCTAGTCCTCCCAAGCTAATTTGGACAGATTATTTCTCTACACGCACACAAACACACACATACACATACGCACACCCTGGAGCAGCAAATCCACTGAGACCACACTGGTTCTTGAAGATGACTCAGTATTTCTGTAAACTCATGAAGAACCATGAAATGCCTCACACCTCTTTTTCCATCGGGCTACTCCCACTGCAGGAGGTACAAAGGAAAATCCGAGGGTCTGCAAGCGCTGCAGTTGCGAGAGGATCATGTGCATTCGTGCAGCTAACGTATCACAGTGGAGATTTGTGGCAGAGGGAAAAACAGCCACAACCACCACATAAATATTCAGGGTTTTCCTCTAGTAACTCCCTTTGATACTCCCGAAGCTGATACATGCTAGTCCGACATGCTGAACAATGTGCACCAATTCCCCGTCAATAACTGGTCTGCTTTTGCTCTCCTTGAAGTCAATGGTGGTTTTGTCATTGACTTAAGTGGGACCAGGTTAGGTTGGCTGCTTTTTTCCAAATTTAGGGTGTATGTGCTTAGTACATTGCTTTAGAAACGGGTTGGAAAACCCAGAATATTATCCATCTAGGTGGGCATAGTAAAACTCTGCATCCCTACAGAGGCTTGTACTGAAGAAAGAGGGACAGCGGCTGTTGTTCATTCTTTTGTCCTATTAGCAATATTTTTCATTATGTGAATATATAGGGATTAACACTTCTATCTTTCACCAGACCAAGTTTGGATTTTTAAATAAATTCTGCGCATCTTTAAACATCTGGTCTCTTTCTGGCTGGCTGGAGGAGTTTATCTGACTTGGCTGGGTTTTTCTGTGCTCTCTTCCCACATCCAGGGTCAAGATTCATTTCCATTGTAAGAAACTCTTGCAATATTAACACAAGATCCTTGATAATGCTTTACTGGACCAGTTTGGTCTATTAAAAGAGAATCAATGAGTTCAGACCACATCATAGGTGTTCTCTGAAGATTAGAAAAGTTGCTTTTGATTCAAATCCAAAGGAAAACAAGTCGAAAATTAAAATGTAATGACTGGCCTTGTATGCCCTGTGTCATGAGGATAATCCCGTTGAATTTAACGAGAAGGAGTAACGTATTCCGAATTTGTCAGCACAGGTCTGAATATATGACCATGCCATTGACCCCACGTGAAAAAATAAACCTGAGACATTGATGCTGTCTCTTGAGTCATGACCCCAGGGAAGGGGGACAGTCCTTCCAAGCACAGAATGTGTGACATTTCCTCTGACAGCACTCTGGATCCACAGATGTTTGTGCATGATATGGTGCTATTGAACCAACCATACCACATTAGTTAAAATAGTCTCTGGACAGATGAAATTTGAAGGGAACACATTCAGGTATGCAGAGGGAAGCAAGCAATCAACGTGGTTACTTACACAAGGTTACTTGCTATACCTACCTTAAGAGGGCATGAAATGCACACAAATGCTCAATGCATTTTTATTCTTAAGCAGGTTATAAACAGTGGTTGAGTCAAGTGTCCTCGTTTTTGAGCTTGGGGCACACCGTGTCAGAGCAGTGCAGTAAAATCCCGAGCTTTCCTTTGCTGGAGGCTGATAACTGGTGTGGCAGGTTTCATCCTGGTGGGCATAAAGATACATGATACTGAGACCCCCTGCTCCCCATTCCTGTTGACTTCAGCAAGCAGCCAGAAACTCAGGATCTTGGAGGAGCTGCTCACCACCTAGAAAGGCTGATCATTAAAAAAGCATTATAAATCTCTGAATGGTTTATGGTTTATGAGGGAAATAGCAATTGATTCCTCAGTGGTGCCATTACTCTCCACTATTGCTATCATTCAAAAGGCAATAATGTTGGTTATTTACCTTCAATTAAAATATCTAGTTAGTTGTGATGTCATTTAAAATAGCAGTATAATGTGTTTAGTGCTCCCTTATCAAACACCATAGATAAACTCCTCTTGGCAACAGGGGATAGTGATATGAAATGAAAAATTGGGCAGGGGAGTGAGATGGAGGAAAGAATATGTAAATCTTTTACTGGGTTGTTACTGGAAGTGAGACTGAGGCTCCTTTGCAGCAACACCCCATGGATCCTCCAAATGGGTTAGGGAAGATCAGATTCAGGAAGTACAGAGAAGTCACCTCACTATGCAGAGTGTACCAATGGACTGAAATCCATCGGTCTTCTGGTACCACTCCTCACGAGGGATAATTCATCACCAAAGCTCTTGATCACCAAAACTTGACTTACAACTCTTTCCCCAAATAAAATGAGCCATCTTCAGTATTGTTGTCCTTATATTCCTCAAATCCAGGATCTAAATACAACTTATACACTTTACTAAATGTAATTTTCTTTTTTCTCATTATCTGGTGGTGTTCATTACAGAAATTTCTTCTCAATAAGAAAATCTGCAAGATTATCAAGACTTTCAATTTCTCAGTGCCCCCTTGCATCAAGTTTAATATAAAATAAAAAGAAAAATGGTTGTTGATTGTTCACAATAGCTATTCACAGACAAAATAGAATTTCTTTTTTGCATGTTTATGTAGTTGTCCAGGTTAGAGCACCCTTCTTATGACTGGAGCATACTCCTTCCCACTACTTTATTCTTCCTTTCAGGTTTGCATGCTACAAGAAAATCACATATCAACAGACATTATGGGGAGATGAGGAACAGAATTAAAAAAGTCCTTCTCCATGGCTTGATGGTCATGTATGATCTTTTTTACACAAATGTGGAAATAAATGCATAAAGAAATATATTACTCAGCTAGTGGAGAGAACAAAAAAAAAAATACTGTGATGAGGTTCATGTCTACGAGAGTTTCTTGCTGTGCATAGCCAGCATGGCTATGTTGTGGGAATTTGTTCAAACCCACCTCATCCCTTTGAGAGTCTGCAGCAGCAGAAAACATTGGTATGTCACTGACAGGCGCCCTGGCATTTGCTGGTGGTTGTATGTCAGCTGAAGGCTAATGTCATTTAAGAAGGTTGCTTTGTTCAGGTGACCAGAAACACTGGGTTTGTCGGGTAATGTCAGATTTCTGCATTGACTAAAGCAAGCTTGTGGCAAGAAAGATAACTCATGTTGACAACCTTCTGCAGTGTGGTCCAAATATAAGCAATCAAGACGCTTATTCTGGGGAAGGGGAAAATAATTTAGGAGTATTTGGAGCAGCTTCCTGAGGAACACTCCATTAAACTGAGTTACATAGTAACAGATTGAATTTAGAGTCTTAACTTTAATTTTATTTTGTGTAGATTTAGATCAGATTTATGTGCAATGTCATGCCCTTTGTTTGCAGACAGAAATCCTCAGCCAATCTGCCCGAAAACCGATGGTATGATACAGCCTCATACTATTTTTGTGTTTGTTATGAGTTTACATTAAGAGGTCTATAATCACACAAATAATGCAGCCTACAGGGACAATGAGCAAATCGACCTAAATTAAATAAGTGTCTAGATGTGTACATGTTCATCTGCATATGTTATCATTACACCAATGATACTAGTATTTATTTTCAGGGGACCTGAAGAGCTTCATCAGCAAAAGTCTAAGTTCATACCACAAAAAAACCCTCAATAGCAATATTTTGCACTAATACAACATTTTACATTTTGAAAACTAATAGTAACATGTTCATTATTTGTTCTCTATGAGTATTTTAAGGAATTCTTAAAAATCTTCAGATTTTTTTTAATATTTTTTAAAAAGTTTTTAATTTTTTTTGATCTTTTTTTAAAAAAAATAAGTTTTAAATTAAAAGAAGAAATCACATCTTTTTTCCTGACTGTGCAGACAACCTTTCCCAGAGTGCAAGGACATCCAAGGTAGATGGAGAGACCTTTGCTTCCTCTGTGTTGATGTGAATGCATTGATGTGTTCTGTGACTCTAGTCTGCTGGTTCTCAAAGTACTTTTAAGGGCCAGTGTCACTTTCAGACATAATCTGCTTGCCAAATACTAATTTCCAGTTCTGCATTTTGTTTCGTGCTAGCCGGACTCATATGTACGCACTATAGAAAATGGTGTTTGCTGGATTTGGTTCAAGTCAAATTGGTGCCACCACTGGGCATAGAAGTTAGAAAGAACTAGAAATTCAAGTCTGGTGGTTGTGTTTGTGGAGGGAAAGCTTTTCAATGCATCTTCAAATTCCCTGACTGCAGCTATTTATGAGCCACACCGTGTACTTCCCATACCTGCTGAAATCTTTGTAATCTTATTATCTATTTATTTACCTGCTATAGAGTTCCTGTTGCCATAACACATGAGGATCTACCAAGGCCTTAGTAACAGAAGCAAAAGGCTCTTCCTCATTCTTTTGTTCCATCTTGCAGAAGAAATGTTAGAATAGCAGAAATTACTTATTGCTTACCAGTTTAATTTGCTTATGTACTTGTGTGTTTGAAAAAGCAGTCTGCTCAAAAGGTGGGTTTTGTATTAATTTGTATCAGGTTGCTTCCTGTGATCATTCTTTATAGCCTATGTGGCTTCTGAGAAAGTTGTCACTTAAGAAAACAAGAGACCTCAGCTTTTGTTGACAGAAACAGCTCTTGCGGAATTTCATGTTTAGAGAGCATGAAAAAAACCATCGACAGGTACTGTCTCCTTTGGAGGCAGACAGGGTCACATCACGAGATTAATTTCAGCAATAGTATATGCTACAGTGACCTTATGTATTTATTAGGGCAACAGGATTGTCTAACGAAAACCACTGTGTAGCACCATGAATTCAAATCAAGATATACATTGTGGACTACAAATGGCTGGAGATGCAGAAAAAAGAAAGATGGATGTAGAGAGAATATTGGACAGTGATCCATGAAGTGCAATTCTTCACAGTTAAATATATTCTACGACTTACTAATTTTCCCTTAGAAGAAATGGGAATGAATGTTATTTTCCATTTTGGAGTAATTGTATAGTAATTCTTCATGGTTTTGCTTCTTGTACAAGGGACAAACTAAGCAAAATTATTTTAAAGACATATTCAAAATTGCTGTTAAAAATGCTTCAACATGCAAATTTCTTATAGTTTCGCTTTGTTTTCTTTAAGCTAAATGATGTGCATATATAAGAATATTTTGGGTAATCACCCAGCTTGTGCTAAGTAACTATTTCAAGTTGTCCTCGATACCAGTATGTTTCCACATATTTATCTTGAAGTGTTAATGACATTTATTTTGGTAATTTTTACTCCACTAACGTGCTCTTCCAACACTTTAAAGAACTGATAAAATTTTATTCAAGCAAATCTCTTAATTTACCTCAATGGAGAAATTGACTTGAAAAGCAGCACAAATCCTTGCTTATATAGAAAGTTTTCCTTGAAGTTAATGAGCTTATTTGCCTGAGTAAGGATATGGATATAGGGACTGCTCAAGTGAGCAGAAGTTTCACAACTGGATGCAAAGTCATTAGCTTACTTCAGACCAGCCTCTTGAAATAGTTGCTGAACGTTGAGCGCCTGAGAACAGGTTCTCAAAATAATATTTGGCAAAATGTGAAAATGCATATGCGAAAGAGTAAGAAAAATGGAAATTTTAAGCACAAATGTTTAATTGAAAGACATTGTGGTTAGTGATGATGATTATTCGAAGTAAATTTTATGTCCCCATGGCGTTGTACCCCACGTCCATTGCAGTCTTTTCCACTGGGAGTAAGACACTCCTTACAGACAAAAAGAGTTTTCTTTTGCCCCCAGGAACTTTTTAACACACACACACAATACATCAATCTTTCTTGCAGTATGGTATGAATTATTATTAGAAATACATTAAAAGAATATTATGTATTTGAAATGTTAGCATGAGGTATTATTTATTTACAACTTTGCATCTCAGACTCTTTTTTTTTGTCCCCTCTGTCTCTTCTTTCTCCTGAACTGTCTTACTCTTGCAGCATCAGGATTCTCTATGGTGTTTAATGTTTTAGTAAGTGGCAGTCTCTCCTTTCACTCTTTAGGTTACTGTTTCATCCTCATGTGTTGAAAGATGCATGCTTTTACCTCTGCATCTCACAAAAGGTATTCCACCAAGTGTGTGAGCAACCAAATGGGGATGAGTGTGTGTGTGTGTGTGTGTCCCTCCTTCCTCCATTGCTTCAGACAGGAGCTGAGGTAGTTACAGCCCATAAAAAAACTACTCCAGATGAAACTTAACTGTCATTGCATAAAGAGGACACACAATGGGAAGGGACTGGATAAAACATTTATTTTCAGTTGTTATTGATGACCTCTCACAAGTTGCTCGTGGCTCTACTTTGGCCTGTCACTTGTGAGGTAAAGGGTCATCAATAACTTATGGAAATAAATGTCTTAGTGAGAGTCTGGCTACTGCAAGTCCAGTATATTGTCTCACATACAGACATGCAGGCACAGAAAATACAAATCACAGATAAACCAATTTTGATATTAGCTTCTGTCCTTCTATCTTTAGAAAAATGTGGCTTTTTAGAATTTTGTTTTGTTTCCATCTCCTTTTCTTTTCTTTTTTCTTTTCTTTTCTTTTCTTTTCTTTTCTTTTCTTTTCTTTTCTTTTCTTTTCTTTTCTTTTCTTTTCTTTTCTTTTCTTTTCTTTTCTTTTCTTTTCTTTTCTTTTCTTTTCTTTTCTTTTCTTTTCTTTTCTTTTCTTTTCTTTTCTTTTCTTTTCTCTTTTCTTTTCTTTTCTTTTCTTTTCTTTTTTCTTTTTTTTCTTCTTTCTCATCTTCTATTTTTTTCTGGTGTTTCATAAAGATATGCCCCTAATTTATTTATAAGGGTAAGTCTCCAGGACAAGGTAGCATTACTGAGCTGGCATACCAGTTCCTCAGTACACATGAGTACATTCATAATTGATAGAATGATCTATAGTGTTTAGGCTAAAGTAAACTTAAGGTCAAATCTCTGGGAGAGCAAATCTTGCCATTATTCCTGATGAGAAATAAATACGTGCAGGAACTAAAACCTCTGGAGTTGAAAGGGAATAAAACCGAATGCATAAGGGCATTTTGAACAATTCATTCCAAAGTGAAAGTGCTTTTTCTTAGTTTTTCTTCAGCCTTGATCTTCCTAAAACTGTTGTTGGGGCAGGTTAATGACTGACCTTTGAGGGAACCACATACCAGTCTTTGTTCCCTAGCAGTCAGGATCTTGCAGAGGCTTGAAACCTTTGAGGGAGAGAATAGGATTAAACTGCTGTATGAAGTCCGGCGCAGGTGATGATCAATGGGAGCAGAGGAGTGAGTTTCTCAGGACATTCTCTCCCTTCCCCCACCAGCCGGAATTTATTTCCTTTACTGCAAAGTTACCTGATGGAGACGGCTGATTGTCAGTGATTGTTGTCAGATTAATTTTCCTTAAGCAGTCATCAAAAGCATTCAGTGTTAAAATCCAAATAAGATTTTAAAGGTTACTGGCCATTTGAGATTTAAACATCATATCAAGCAGTTGAAATCAGAAAGAATTAATTGAGCCTCACACTAAAATAATATTTACATAAACTCAGCTCACTTGCCACCCTCCAATTTTCAAGGTGTCCAGCAAACTAAACACGAGTGTTTGATCCTGCAATGAGTGTGCACTGAGTAACCCCTGATAAACTGGTGTTTGCACGGTAAGTCCTTCGTACCTGCCTGTCCCAATGCCCAGCTGTACGCCCATGAATGAAGCCATTGGTCCTAGTATGCTATGCTGACTACAAGGTCCCTTTGCATGCAGGCTTTTGCATGGGGTTAGCTTTCGCCTTGCCTGCAGACCGAGTCTGCTCTGCTTGAACCGGTGTAAAAACCCATTGTCACTGTGAGGACTGAGCTGCTGGTGGGATGCATGGGTCCCCTCCCCATCGTCCCTGCCCGCCACACTCCCGGTCCCTGTGCGGAGACGCTGCTGCTCCCCATGTGTCCCCTCTCCTGCCGCCACTCTTGCTCCTTCGGGTGGCTGAGCCTTTGCTGCGACAGGGTTCAGATAAAGGGTCTGCAAGGTGGCGGGTGACATTTCAGCAATGGTTTCTGCTGCCTTTCGAGGCTTCTGTATGGCTGCAAGCGGTTGTTGTTATTCCTAAAGGTTTGGAGGAGACCTCCTTTTGTTCCCTTAGAACTTACACACAAACCGGTTTATTAACGAAAAGCATTGCAAGCGTCCCATCTGCCTGGCCTCAAACAGCTACATAGCAAAAGCCAAGTGAAGCAAAACACAAAGCTGAAATTTGAGTTGCTCTAAGATTGCACTGATAGGGGTACCTGATGTCCCATCTCCTTCACAGCCTGGAAGAGCTCCTGTGCATGCAGGCTCTGAGGCCCACAGCTAGAGGTGTTGTGTGATGAAGATGAGGTAAAATACAGAGGAGCTGTGCTTTCAGACTGATGGTCGAAGGGCCATTTCATTCCCTAAAAAACCCATTGCACTCTACAACATTTTAATGTCTGTAAGGACAGAAATTTATGTTTAAACCCAACCTGCATCTCCTGCTGGGTCACAAAAAGAGCTACGCTGTCTTTTGCTGACGAGTCTTTGTCCTGAACTCTCTGAAACTAACGTAAAGAGTGGATCTATGTAAACAACTTACATTAAGGAACAATCCTATTTTTCCACTGTGGGATTAAGAGACATCATTAAGAATGTATCCTATCGTGAAGAACTGCCGTAAGAAGGTAATGAAGAATCTCGCATGTGAAGTGAACTTCCACTGCGAATTTGAGGGGATATTTTACTGAAACTGGCCAAATTATCAATATAATCGGGTATTCTGCAGTGTGGGAATCTTGCTGCTGAAGGCAGTGGGAAACTTCGAGGCTGAATGTGGTAAGTTTGTGAACGTTGGCAGGGATTGTAAACCTTGCTGGAGCGCAGTGAAAAGCCCCTCATTCCTGCAGGAAAGAACTTTTCTAAAGTGCCTGCAAATGAATTGAGGATGGAAACAGAGACATCTCCATTCAAACAATGGGGAGCTGGCAAGCGCCGAGCTCAACACCCGGCCCCCACGGCCAGCGGGGGCCGAGCGGGAGCGGCTCGTGGAAATGCCGCCTTCCCGGGACAGCGCTTGGGGAGGCGGGGGGAACACCAGCAGGGATGCGGGGAGCACACCCGCGGGGATGCGGGGAGAACACCGGCGGGGATGCGGGGGGAACACCGGCGGGGATGCGGGGGATCACCCGCGGGGATGCGGGGAGCACACCCGCGGGGATGCGAGGGGAACACCGGCGGGGTTGCGGGAGGATCACCCGCGGGGATGCGGGGAGCACACCGGAGGGGATGCGAGGAGCACAGCGGCGGGGATGCGGGGGGATCACCCGCGGGGATGCGGGGGGATCACCCGCGGGGATGCCGCAGCGCTCCCGCCCCACGCGTGGAAGCGGGATTGGGGCCGCGGGATGGGTGTGTGGGGGGGAGATTCCCGGCGCTCCCGCCGCGTCCCGCTCCCACCCCCGGCTCCCTCCGCCCCTCTCGGCCGCTGCCTTGGCCCGGGCGGCCCAGACTGGCCGGCGCCGGGCCCGTGACATCACCCATTCACACTGCGGCCCAGCTGGCGCCGCCGGGGCGGTCGCCGCGGCAACGCGGACGCCGATCCGCGGGCAATGACTTCCAGCTGCCCGCCCGCGGGAGCGCGCCTGGCGCGCTCCCGCGCATCCCCGCTCTTCCCATCCATCCCGTCCCCGTGCAACCCTTTATCCCCCACATCCCGCAGGTATTTCACCCGAGCCCGACGCGATGGGGGATGCTAGGGGACCAGAGTCGCCCCCGGGGGGGGGGATGTCTCGCGAAGCTTGTGTGGTCTAAAAAAAATTCCACATCCACCAAATAAATAAATATAATTACTGATTTTGCTTATTTCTACCGTATTCTCCCTAGGTGATTTTCTTTCCCTCCTACAACTGAAGAAAACAGATTCCTTTGATCTCTCCCGTGCGGACTTCGGGTCTGACTTTTCGTTCTGACGCTGCTCTCCGCACGCCGGCGATTGTGTGATAGATACCCTTTTTGGGACGGTGGGAGAAGGATTGCATGGAGACGGCACACGGGACTGCCATGGGCTGAGTACTTCTGGAAACTGTTTTCTCTCTAGCTACCCAAGCGTGAAACATTTTTTACCCTAGTATTGTGGTCCAGCACACGAAAACCTTGATACAGAGTGTTTTGAAATCTTAAAGGCTGTAGTCTTTCTAAGCTCATCCGAAAAACTTAAAATGCTCGGTGTCTCTGTGAAAGAGCTAGGACTGATGTCAAACTTTGCAAATACCCTGTTTTATTGACCTAATAGATATGCTTCTATGCTTTGTGTTCGCAAAGAAAACATTTGAAGTCTGAGTTGACTAAAACTTGCAGCAGAAGCACCAAGAGACAAATAAAACAAACCTACAGTGGAACATTAAAACATTTTGTGACTTTTGAAGCCAATGATGTCATTTTATATATATACTTTTTTTTTTTTTTTTTTAAGATGTGATTCAGGCGCTTCTCATGCTGCAGTTTGATACTGCTGCAGATTTGCCTCGTGTGACTTTCCAAAGTCCCGAAGGGGCCCTGAGTCAAATGAAGGATTAGAAGTGAGAGAGCTTCCCAGGTTTTCTGTACAGCCCTCTGGCAGGTAGCTCACACTACTTCCTTTGAGAATGAGTAGTTACTACCTATTGCCTTGCAGTTTGTTGATTCACAGTTCCTACAGGAAACCATCTGTAAATATTAGCCTGTGTAATTTGTAGTGATATTAAACAAAGTGATGAGAATCCTACTTAAGAAAAAAATTGATAGCTTTCCATATGGTTCCAAAAAGCTTAACACTGATACTAGTTAGCATAGTGTAGGAACAGCACAGTTCTGACTCAATTTATCTGTAAAAATGAAGGCTTAGTGAAACATTAATTTTCCAAAATTACAGAATGTTTTAATGTGATTGTAATTGCCCCTTTGTGCTTTTAATTTATTACCATTGTTATAACGAATTATAACTCATTGTAACCAAATGGTTTAGATGTGAAAAAGCCAGGCTGCTATGCTGGCATCTTGTTATAAAGATGCAATCGTCGTGTATCCATTCTGATTTTACGTGGAGTAACTTATGCTGATTTGGGGGTTTCTTTTGCATCAGTATTGTGATGCTGTTTCAATCCTTTATGTCTTTGCATCTTACCTTTCTTTCCTGGAGAGCTGCATTCAGGTTCAGGACAGCTGGAAGAGTTGGGTGTTGTACAAAGGAGGCACAGCAAACTCACCTAAGTGATGCTGGGGAGGGGAGCCCTGTGGAAACTGATGCGAGCTAAGGACTGTGTTGCAATGGTGTCTGATCAGCAGTTCCTCAGGAGCCGGGGTGATTCTGAACACCTAGCACTGTGTGCGTTCCTGGACACACTCCAGCCGCATTCCTACCCTGTGGAACCGATGCGTTAAGCCTTGCCGAACCAGATCCGTGCCTGTTTGGGTGTGTCTACGCTTCGCTCCTGTTATCAGGAGTGTTGAGGAGCCCAGCGCAGCAGGTGCCCAGACAGAGCCTGGATGCTGCATGGTGCTGAGCGGGAGGTTCTGATTCAGCCTGGGCGCAGAGCCTGCATGCTCTGCTCCACAGTGCACAGAGATGAGCTCAGCAACAGTCCTGCATCCGGGCTGACTTTGTGCTGCGCCCCACCAAAGCCCAGACTGAGTTCAGTCTGGGGTTAATAGCCCTAACTCCATCCCAAAGCCTCTCAAATCCATCTGGACTTTGCTACCTAGCTCTCCTGGGAGCACAGCATAGGGATAATTGGGCAAGATCTACAAGATGAATTCATATTCTGTGCTACATGAAAGTGCTTGTATGGATGTGAATCTTGCACTGGTCTGGGCTGCAGCCCTAACCAACAAACTCGATCAGACCTAAATTGGCTCTGCACAGAGCTCATTCTGGTGTCTCTATTGCTTCAGCATTCTTGATCTACAACTCATCACCTGTGGCATATCTGCAGATTAACTTTATCTGGTGTTGTATGTGTAGATGCATAACGTAAAATATGATTGGTCACAAAATATCACTAAAAGTATTAAGAGGAAAATTTGTGGAGAGGATCAGTAGCACAAGGGAATTGTGTTAAAGACTAGGTCCATACCCTGACAATTTGCCATTAATTTTTCTTATGGGAAAGGGAACATGGGATTTGCCATAGGAAAAACTGACTGTAATACTGAACTTCAACTGTGCTTGTATGTTCCGTTTTTCAGTGTTTGTAATAGTCAGATATTTGTGTTCTCTTCCATTGCATGCTACAGTTCTAATCTAGCAAAGCGCTTAAATTATGTTCTTTAGAGCTTTACTGGATCAGGGCCATTTTCAGTACTTCCAAAAAGTGAAGGCTAAAGCATTCTCTGAAATCTTTGGCGAGAGATTGTCTAATATTATTCCTTACCCGTAAGGATCTTATCTTCACTCTCCCATAGGAACTGAAATAGCAAATGTCATGTGTGCAGCCTTGGCAGACAGTTTTGAACTTGGAGGACTTCTTTTGGTGAAGTAGTGTAGGCCAACATGCCTGAGACATGTTCAAAGCTTTTTATCCTTCCTATGCATTTGAAATACAAACAGACAATTCCCAGTTTCTAAAACAGGGCTAGACATATATTGTGATGGTGGCAGTGACTCGATAAGGAAATATGGGAAGCATAGTCTCCAGTTGACTGTATAGAATGTGCTTTATCCAAGTAGGAAAGAATCCCATATTTTTAGCATAAAAATAAATCGTTATATTGAAAATTTTTCATGTGCTAGGAACTGTTTATTGACTGTTTATTGATTCATAAACAGTCTTTGACACACTTTCTTTGTCAGTACTGCAAAATGCTTGCCTTGGTATATCAGTGACAGATATATAAGTTAGCAGTTTCTCTTAATCTTCAGAGGTTTTTTGCACTAGTGGGGCCTCATGGCTCTTGCTTCTGATAACTGAAATGTATTCAAACATACTGTCTTATTCTAAAACATTTTTTCTGTTTATTTTTGCTTAGAAGCAAAAGATGCTAGCAAAGGGTGCTAAGGTGCCAGTAAATTGAAAGTTGTTATTGGCTTTTGTGGGGTTAGATTATCACAAACCCTTTATGCCCATTCAAGAAGGTAGAGGGCTAAAGAATGTGTTTTCAGGCAGCCTATGTGATAAGCTATAGCACAGAGGCAGAAGCTTCAGTGGAGTGTTCACAGAGAGAACATAACTCTACAAAGGATGATGAATTGAGGACTCAGCTGGGCTCCCATGGCAGGCTGACTGACAAATTCCCAGAACCCTGTGTGAGCCTCTTCCCTAGCATACTGTGGGGACATTTTCAGTTTTTGGGACCCAGGTCACCTATAGAGTAGTGTGGGATCTCTCTTTATCATGGAAGACACAACAGTGTCAGTTCAGAGTCTCTTACTGTGGTTTATTAAAAATATATTTGCTTCAGATTTTTCAGAATGCAGAAGTTTGTCAAATGTGCTTGTAGTGATTTGGAACAGTTGTGTGCAGTGCAACAAACATAGAACTGTCAGGTTTGACTTCAGATGGTCTATGTGAAGTTTTGTGAGGTGATCTTAGAGAAAAAATAGTGCTGGAGAGGATCTGTGAAAAAGGAACAGTTTTAGATTTCTCTTTATTGTTGAATGAGGTTTATTCCAGGGTTTAAACTGGGATAAGAAATTAAAAATAGCACATTTTCATTACGTGCCATTTCATCCCTAGAGTTGCCCAATAAGTGGGCCTGGCCATGAGAGGGCTCATATTAACATTATGAATGATGTTAACTGAATTTAAAAATGGTTTTTGTGTCGTGGGCATGCATGGATACATGAAATATCCAACCCTCTCAAATTTGAATACTATAATTACTTACTTATTTAATTAATTATTACTATTATTAATTACAATGTAACTAAGATTAATTTGTGGGACAAAATCCAATTGCCAAATTTACTACATTTCTCTGGAATGAATAGCAATAGGAAACAGAGATTTCAGTTCTAACTTTGAAATTCTGGCCTGTTTATTGAACAAAATTTTCATATTCCTTTTCAGTAAGGTGGCCTGTCCATCTAACTAAAGCTGGTATGTTAGTTTCAGCAGGTTGAAATGATACAGCATGTCTATAGAGCTCCCTTTTCATGTCCTTCCTACTGAACTTTCTACAAGGCTCACATGAACAACCCTGCAAATATAGTCAAAGCTAGTAATAGTTCATGTGGCTCACAAATGATGGAAAATGGCTACTGATATTCATAGGGCTCCTCAGAGGAAGAGCCAGGTTTCTTCTGCTGCGTCTTTGTGTGTTTCACCACTCCTGGCATTCATCCTATCCTGTTAGAACACCACTGGATAGCTGTCTGGGCCCTTCATTAGTAGAGTACAACCAGAATTCTGTTCCCTTAGCAACAGAATTCCATCCAGGGTGTTCACAATGGAAGCATGGAAACCTTAGCAGCTGGAGGTTCCCTCTGGTGTGGCATTCCTGTCCAGGTCTGTCAACAACTGGAACTCTGTTGTCTGGAAGTTCCCACCTTGGTGGCCAAAAGAGGGGTTGATGGCAACGTGAAAGTACTGGCTAAGGTAATGTGACCAAATAGTCTCACAGGAAAAGTGACACCATTCTACTGAATATATTCTGGGTTAGAAACTCAGTCCTGCAAGGTCAGTTTCCAATTCCTCTGGTCTGTCACGGCATGCAATACCCTCAAATGCCATGTGGCAGCACAGTTGTAATTGAATGAGGTTCAGCAAGACTCAGGGCCAGGTGCAGCACTTGGGTCACAACAATCCCAGGCAGTGCTACAGGCTGGGGGAAGAGGGGCTGGAAAGCTACCCAGTCGAAACCCAGAGGGCTAAAAGCCAATGGCATCCTGGCCTAGATCAGCAATAGTGTGGCCAGCAGGATCAGGGCAGTGATTGTCCCCCTGTACTCAGCACTGGTGAGGCCACACCTCAAACCCTGTGTTCAATTTTGGCCTCTCACCCCAAGGAAGACACTGAGGGGCTGGAGCGTGTTCAGAGAAGGGGAACAGAGCTGGGGAAGGGTCTGGAGCACAAGTCCATTGAGGAGTGACGGAGGGACTGGGGATGTTTAACCTGGAGAAAAGGAGGCTCAGGGGAGACCTTATTGCTCTCTACAGCTGCCTGGAAGGAGGATGTAGCCAGGTGGGAGTTGGTCTAATCTCCCAAGCAGCAAGAGACAGGATAAGTAGAGGTGTCAAGCTGCATCATTGGAGATTTAGGCTGGATAATAGGAAAAATTTATTTGCAGAAAGGATAGTCAGGCACTGGAAAAAACTGTCCTTGGAATGGAGATCACCATACTTAGAAACATTAAAAAAAATGTGAATGTGGCATGCTAGGGACATGGTTTAGTGGTGAATATGGCAGTCTTGGGTTAACAGTTGAACTCAATCATCTTATAGGTCTTTTCCAATCTAAGCAATTCTGTGATTCTAAGTCAATAAACCCCATCATTGCTGTACAGAAAGCAGGGACAAGCAAAACTAATGCAAGCTGAATCCCCCTGACAGCTGCTGGTCTACCCAACAGTACCTATGGGCACAGACCCTAGACACTGATCTGCATGATACATTGCCAGAATTTCTCTTAGGATTTCTCTTAGGTGAAATCCTGAGAGTAAAACTATTGAGTGGTTGCTGAAGCCAGCAGATAGGGAGGAACTCTGTATAACATTGGGGCAGAGGCTGACTTGGTTATCCTAAAAGGCATCCTGCTGGACCATGAGGAAGTGCAGCCTCAGCAGCAAAGCTCAGCTAATGACTGGGGTCCTGTCTTAACAGAGCCAGAGCTACTCTTGTGGCTGAGGTAATTGGCTCCTCACTGAAATGCTGAGGCTATTAAAAGTTTTCCTATTTGAGAGAGGAAGAAGAGTAGAGAATTTTTTTTCACAGTACTGCTTATTTTATTTAGTAGGGGTTTTGTTTGTTTTCTGTTCTCCCTTCAGGGAATAACAGAGACTTTTCTTTCAACCCTCAGGGATCTAATAACATATATACAGACTTTGTTTTTGTTTGGCCAACCCATGCTGAACTATTTTTTCCTAAGGATTGCCATTTCCAGTGCAGATTAAAAATACTGAAGTTAAAAGTGTGTAGCTGGTTATCTTAATATATGACAAATGTGGTGCATGTTTTCTCTAATGGACCCTTCTCCTTCCCTTCCTCCTACCTTCCCCACTTCTCTTTTTCTCTAGAGAACACTTCAGAAGGATGGTTATGGCAGAAATTTTGAGATTAATAAGAGCTGAGAAAATAGGTCTACCCATAGTACTTAATTTTGAATAGATGTGTCCTTAAATGTGACCTTGCACACAGGTCACTTGTAAAGTCAAAACACAGCTGTGATTCCAGGTTGAGTGAGAGATAAATGTAGATGATACAGAGGGTCATCTGATCAGAACTATAAACTCGCAGAAGAAGACAAGACTAAGCATGATGTGCTACAAGAGGCATCTCAACCTTTAATCTAGCTTTTGTATAGGTTTCTCCAAGATAGTTTGTTCCTAAGACTGGAGCAAGAACAGAGAATTATTCTTTTTCCTTGGAGTTGTAATCAATTTTGATCTATTAAAGACTTTCCATTGGCCAGGCTGCCCTCTTCAAATATCTTGTTTGATAAAGAAAAGATCCTTCCTTACTGCTGTGACTTTGTATTTTCTAAAACTTGACAGAATTTTTATTTCAGTAGATGGCAGAGTTCTGGTTGAGGCAATTAAGATAAGTTAAGCCTAGAAATCTACTTTTGTCCATAAACTCTTGTTCTTGAGGTCCAGCCTTCTTAGGAGTCAATTAATTTCAGTCTGAAACTGCAAAGAACGAAAAGAAATTGGAATTTGTGTTTGTCTGCATATACTTAAATCTACTCCTAAAGGACACCACTTTATGCTATTTTTCTCTTAATTTCCCCCAAAACGTTTTACTTGTTTGGTTATGCCACATTGTCTCTGTTCCAAGAAACAGATTTCACAGTGGTCATCCTCGTATTTTAGATAAATAAACCTGTTCTAATGAATGTTTTGAATATGAATTCCTACTCATATAATTATGATTTATTAGATATTAATCTATAGTTATGCATTAGTAGTCTTTAATGGCTCATTTTCATTCTAAAGCTTGTGGGAGAAAATAGCTACACTTAAATGCTTACAGAAAGTTATTCAGAAATTAGACTTACCCATAAAGTTATATTAATTGTCCATGAGCTCTTGACACAAATTTAATGTAAAACTGAGAACCTGTAAGTTAGGGCCAATTAGGGGTGATTTTGAAAATTGCTTATTTAGTTGTTTTGGCCAACTACAGCTCGATTAGTTGTGCCCTGTGGTCATTATTCAATTCAGCACCCTGTGCTAAAGTCTGTCCTAATAGCAATGCATCCATTGTCTTCAACAGTGGAAGGACTGTGAAAATACCAGGAGTAAAGCACACATTTAGTACTCTGCATTTTTTTGGACTGCAGAATCTAAACATAAGCGGAGTGTATTTCTGTGAGTAACATATACGTGTGCTTACACTGTACATGTGTATCTATAATACAGTAAATGTGCAGTCACATTCTGAAAGTATTTATGCTGTACCTTTGTTCCTTTTAAGCATCAGCTACCTTTAGTCCATTGGTTCAACAAGATCAAGTCACTTGACAGCAATTTTCATTAACTTCGAGCAGAATTTGGATGTCTGTCATTTGATTAAGTATAAAGAATTAAATCTTTAAGTGTGGTTGGTTGGTTGCTTGCTTGCTTGCTATTTTTTTGGGTGGAGTTTGGAGTGGAGGGATAGGGGGTATATGAAGAGGCATGTCCACCAGAAATTTTTTCACTGCCCCTAGATATCCCAGATTTTTACTGGAGTGACCGCTCATGAAGCATTTGTTTGGATATCATGAAGTAAAGCATGTCCTCTCCTACCTCCAGTTTTCACACATCCACACCATATTCCTACTTCTTCCTCTTTTTCTGTCTTCCTTTCTCATAGCTTCTTTTTGTGTAAGTTTGATCTCTAAATGATCCTGGCCTAAGGTCTGTGATGGACAGCGCAGCAATTTGCAGATTTAATGTAGTTTTCTTTGGTCTCTAAGGAGACAAAAGGAGGACTATGAAATCCTCTAAATATCAAAAGCAGATGATGTAAATCAGGCCCAATCCTGTTGCTGAACTGAAAATCACTAATATAAATATGAAATTAGGTGAGGCATACTACTTGATGTCAGGTTTTGCAGTATTTTTGCATGTGTTAATTTCTTTTATTTTGAGAACTGAAAACATAAGTTGGTAGGAGACCCAGCATTTAGCTTCAGAAGTGGTAAGATATGGGAAGCACTCCTGACCTGAAGTAGAGAAACTGTGGAAGTTTAAGAACTGTTTTGCCATTAAATAATTATGTTACAATAGCAGTGCATGATGATACCACGTTCTTCAGGCATGTGCTTTTCAGTTCTTTGACTAAAATGCCAATTTTGCACTTATTAACCTCCCTCTCCAACCACTCTAGACCACAACATTACAGATTGAAGTTCACACATATATGTAAGGAGGTTTGAGTTCTAATTTTACATATGTACTCCCATGTGAAAAAGGGTGGAGTGTTATGAGGAATATAGGCATGATTTAGTGTCACTGTGTATGAACAGGCAAACTGTGAGTACTGTATGGATGACCTTTATGCAAGGTGAGAATTCATTAGGGCTAGCAGCCATGATTTTCAGAAAAAGCATCACAGTGTTGCTGTTAAGATTATTAGCTTCTTTAGATATTTGTCAGTGTGGATAAACCAAAAAACCTCATGTCATTTGGCATAGTAGCAAATTCCAGTGACTGTACTTAGCAGAAACTAAAGGAGATAACCCCAAATCATGTGATACCCTTGCATGCCTCTGCATCATGTTCTGTGACGATAGAGTGTTTTTCTTTAAATCTTTGCATGTAAGACTGTAAATTCAGAAGAAGGATTTGTATACTGAACACCAGATTTAAATACTTAAAGCTGCACAAAATGATTTCACTAATGCATGGATCAACCTACTGACAGGTTGCAGAACTCTTGCTTGCTCTACCTGGTGCAGGTCTTAATTGTCTCAGCGTGCTAATCAGTAACAGCAATATGGGAAATGCCTGACAGCCTGGAATCAGCAGTGATTTTTCATTGAGAAAATCATCTTGGCATTTTGCAGTAGTTATAAATCTACTGCGTGTATATGTATATACGATGCTATAGCTTCTGCTTTTTATACAGATAAAATACATTTTATACAGATGTATTACTGATTTTAGACTCCAGGTTGTTTTCTGTCATTCAGTTCAGGGAATTATTGCTTATGTATATATGCAGCTGTGGAAGAGAAGCAGTGCTCAACAGTTATGAGGATAGAGTCTAAAATGAGTCACACTGGAATTTGACTATTTCTTATTGCAACTTGTCAAAACATTGGATTGTAATACAAAGATTGCAGGAATACTTTCTGCACATGTAGAATGTGTTTTTCCTTTTGTTAATTTTCAAAGAAGTAGAATTAGAAAATATGGACACAGTCATCTTAATTTTTTCTTTTGATCAGAAAATGTAATATTTTGTTCAAGCATTTTAATAGAACAATTATTCTTTAGTTTTTAAATAAAAATTTCAAGTGAATAACTGCTTGTGACAGGTGCGTTTTGAACAGTCAAAGAGAATTAAGTCCTTTTCTACTACATCATATAACAGTGTCAGTCAAAGATTTCTTTATCTATCATCTTTAGGCATCACAGATTTCTTTTGGAGTGACCATTCCTAAAAGTAAAGGAAAGTAATAATACCAAAATACCTTTTTTTTTTTTTTTTTTTTTTCCTGAGGTTGGTTATTGTCTGCTGGGATAATTGATGCTTCTTCACCTTGAACTACCCTGAAATTGCTGGCTCACTTCTTGTTCTTGAAGAGCATGGACATGAGAACTTTTGACCTAGATTAGATTTTGAAGTAATGATCTTGAAGTACAGGACCAATACTGGGGTGCCATTCTGCTGTTATTTTTGCTGTGATTCACATCTAAAATACTAAACAGTGTTCTCCAGTTCTTTTCCTCCCATGCCTGTCATTAACAGTGTACAAAGGTTTAGTGCAATCTCCTTTAATAACAGGAATAGAAAAAGGAAGAAATAGCTACACGCTTATTAGAAACAAAATCAATTATTACTTTTAAAAACTACCTGCTTTCAATTAAGCAGGAAATTATCTAACCGGTTACTTAATTTGCTCTGGCTGGCAGTCTCTCAACTGCTTTATGCTGAGTGGAGCATGAAATTAAATATGTAACAACTATCCTAATGGTTATGTTTTTAGAAAACCAGCATTTAGAAATGTTATTTTGCATAGTTTCAAGAGAAATAATGACACAAAAATAAATTACTACTGCTTCAATGCATTTGATATTTAAAAGAAAGATATTACTTAATTGTTGATTCTCTTATTCTGATTAATAACAAAACAATCTTTGGTTTGAGTGATGCAGATGTATACTTGGGAACTGGGTTATTTGTTTAGGTGGTCGTCTTCCCCCCTGCTTTCAGATTGTGTGTCGTGGGGGAAATCATTGCTGTTCGTCTCTTGCTGCTTCAAGTGTTAAGATCCCCCCCCCCATGAGGAATAGTTCTCTGTGCAATGTGCCTTTTGGTAAATTTTTTGTTGGAATCTTCAAGAGATTTTTAAGTTTTCTGTTTGGTGCTATTTGCTGGATCATTCTCATGATACAGCTTCTGTATTCCAATTGAAATCCATGTTTTTTTATTGCTTAAGAGTAATTTTCCATTTCAGAGGAAATCCCTTGGCATTCAATACTGGCTCACATAAGTGCCTTTTAGAGAAAAACAACTGGGAACCTGATGCAGAACGCTTCTGATTGTGTGTTAGCAGAGAGGTGAAACCAATGGTCCAAGATTAGGTGTGTCGAAGTGCTTGAATCATCCAGTCTTTTGTGTATATTAGCATCAGCCCACCATCCCTCTCCCTGGCCCCAAAATTTCATGAGCATTTACAATGGCAGAATGATCCACAGATTTGCACCATGTAAACTTGGCTATGCTTCCATCCAGGAAATTATATTTAGATTTGAATTTAATGCCTTTGATTTGATTGATTTTGTGACACAAATCCACAGGCTTCATTATATTTATCACTGTATTTATCACTTTCAATTTTATTTAGATTTGACAATAGAGAAAAAATTTCTACTATAATCCTAAATTAGAATGAGTGGTTTTTAAACTATATCAAACAGCGACATGGATCATGGAGGTTTTTCTTTTTTAACAACATTTAATAAAAACAATTCTAGTGCTGTAATTTTTTAATTGGGGAGGCAGTAACTCACCACATTCCCCAATAACCAGATATAGACTATTTTGTTCTTCAGTTGTGTTTTAATGCTATCTGGCTTACAAAGAAAATGTGGCATTTTGTAGATTCTCTAATGGACACATTTCTGTTCTCTAAAAAATTGTGAATTTGAGCCTCCAAAGCAGTGAAATTGTTGGTCTTTCCTTTGAATCTTGACTCAGACATTCATTGTCTGCTGTAGCTTTTGAAAAAGCTTTGAAATTTGGTAGAAAGTGGCGGTTCTTCCACAAAGTAATCCCACTCTTAGATTGCAGGAGTGATGGTTGTGATAACAACTGCCTGCATCTTAGGAAAATTACTTGGTATTGTTAGTTGGCCATTAGTCTGCCAGGCCATTATGTTCTGTTTCTTGAATGTGGTGCACTTTTGAAATTGTCCCAAATAACAAAAAACAATAAAAATAGGCCCTGATTAAGTTGAATTGGAATTAAAAAAAATTTCTGTTTTTTCGTTCGTGTTTAGGTCACTTTACCCCTCTCTGTCATGTGACTGAGAAGCTGTCTCCAATTCCTTAACAATCTAAAATGACTTTGGTTTTCTAGCAACAACCTGATGAAGAAAGTGCCAAAAAACCCCAACCTGAGGAAATGACCTAGGACATTTGAAGTACTTCGATCAGCATGCCTGTATGTCACCCCAATTTTCTCATAATTCTCCAAGCACAATCTTGGGGAAAAGTCACCTTTCCACATTCCTGTCTTTGGCACCAATTTTCTTTCACCGTAGCCTGCAATGAGAATCACTGAGCTGAAAACCAGCCTGCTCCCCCTCAGTGATGCCTTCCCTGGAAGTTGATGGTGTCCTGTCAGCAGCTCAGCCAGACAGAACCACCGGCGCCATCTTCATTAGGGGAAAAGCTAATATAAACAAATAAAGGCGTTAGTGGAGATAGCAGAGTGAGGGGATTACTGAAAAATGCCTTGCAGAGTCAGTTGGTATGCCTTTAGTTTTAAAAATATATAAATGTTATATGAATCTCAAATCCGCTTTTATTTACATAAAATATTTATACACCAAGCAAGACAATTTCACAACTTTAAAATGTATTTTCCTGTTAGATTAATCTTTTCATATGCTAACAACATTACAAGTAAACATTTTCATACTCTCCTCTACATGAATGTGGCTAAAAGCTTCCTTGTTATTTTATAGTTACAGCATTTCAAATGTATCTTTTTTTGACGTGGTTAGGCAGCCTGCCAGTTTTACCACTAAATTATAGCAGAGAAAACACTCAGTAGAATTTGATTAGATTTCTTCCTTCTCCCCATGAGTAAGGCGAGGCAAATTTATGTTCAAAATGCAAGCTGGGTTCTGAAGGATTGAATATAGATCTGTATTTGTAGTGTTAAAAATGCAGGCGAGTTTTGTAGTGGAAAATAGATATTGTTTATAGTGCTGCTTTATATTACTGTTGCATTTTGTTTTGTCACTATCTGTAGAATGATAGAAAAATATTAGGCAATACCAAATCTAAGATTTATATTTCAGAGAATTAGAGATTAATCTTATCTTTGCTGCTAGTAAACAATTATAGTAATAGAATCATAGAATGGCTCAGGTTGGAAGGGACCTTAAAGATCATCTAGGTCCAACCCCCCTTCCATGAGCAAGGACACCTTTCATTACACGAGGTTGCTCAGATCCCATCCAACCTGGCCTTGAACACTTCCAGGGATGGGACGCCCATGACTTTCTAAGCAACCTATTCCAGTGCCTCATTCTCTACAGAATTTTTTCCTAATATCTAATCTAAACCTACTCTCCTTCAGTTTGAATCAATTCTCCATTGTTCTGCCACTACATGCTTTTGTAAAAAGTCTCTTTCCTGTAGCCCCCCTTCAGGTATTGGAAGGGCACAATTAGGTCACACCAAGGCTTTCTCTTCTCCAGGCTGAACAAACCCAAACTTCCCAGCCTTTCCTCCTAGGAGAGGAGCTCCATACGTGTGATCATCTGGGTGGCCTCCTCTGGACTCGCTCCAGTGGGTCAGTGTTGTTCCTGTGCTGGGACCCCAGAGCTGCATGCAATGGGTCCAGCAGAGGGTCAGAATCCCCTCCCTCTCCCTGCTGGCCACTCTGCTTTAGATGCAGCCCAGGATACAATTGGCCACCTGGGCTGTGAGTGCACACCGCTGGGTCATGTCTGGCCTCTTATCCTCCAAGTCCTTCTTGGCAGAGCTGCTCTCAATCCATTCATCTCCCAGGCTATACTGATAATGGGGATTGCCCCAATCCATATGTGGCACCTTCCACTCCATCTTGTTAAATTTCATGAGTTTCCTATGGGCCTACTCCTTGAGCTTGTCTGGAACCCTCTGGATGACATCCCATCCTTCAGATGTGGTGTACCAATGAAGACTGGATTAATCTCAACCAGTTTCAAACATTTACCCAAGGGATCCAATTTAGGTGCACGTTATCTGTAGACTGTACTTCTAAGGAGAAAGGCTGCATTTAACTGACCTGTGAGTATGTCGTGGGGCAATGTGCAAGCCATAAGATAGATTTGTTTAAATCAAAGGTCTAGTTGAAGCAGGTTGTGCTGCCTCCTCACCAAGAAGGTCAGGTTTCCTTCTTGCAGTAGTCAGGGCAGAATGGCAGAACAAGTCATATGTGCCTGATTCTGACCTGATACAGAGTTGGAACATGGGATAAGGCAGCATCTGAAACTGGCAGTTAGGACTCATTCCCGGGTACACAGACCATTCATTGTCCAAAGATCTTCAGTGGGCTGAACTGCCTCAGTGTCTGTCTTCTCCCATGAACTACAGGAAGACTTATTTTCTAGACCTTATTTTTTGTCTTAGCATTCCAGCTGCTAACTTGAATTCCTAGGTTGGCTGGTTTGTGAATTACGAATGACAGTGACCAAAACGTTTTCAACAGATGTTTCTGAAGGATATATCCAGTGTTTCCTTATGATATGTTTGATAGAAAACTACATGAACAATTAGCTCATGAGTGTGAATTATCATTATAATGACATGAAAACAAACTTCTTTATATTAAAACTGTTATTCAGTAGTACTGTTTTCATAATGTACTTATATCCTTTAAGGACAGGAGAGACCATTGTGAGCCACTGTAACATATACCAAGAAATTTTAGTCATTAGTCTCTGCAGAAGCCCATTCTGGTGATTAGTTGAGTTTAAGTATGTATTTTACAAAAAATTGTGCAAAGGCTTAAGATGGATATAACTGCTTATTTAATCCCCATTCTAAGAGGCAAGAAAAATAGCAGTATAGGAGTCCCTTGTATGCTGTAAATCTTTTAGAGGAACAGAAGCATTCAGAATCTGACATTATAAATCCAGCACATTCACCAATGATCTTTAAAAATGTACACTTGTTGCTGCTTACAGTGTATGTTTTTGGTATTAAAGTGAACTGACATATGTATTCATAGTTCCCTCACCTACTTCCAGGCAAAGGAATTAAATCAGTAACTTTAATGAGTATAATTTCGTTAACTACCGCATATAGATATGACATTAAACAAATCTTTAAATTTTTCTTTGTGTGAGAATGTACCTAATAATTAACAAAATTCAATAAATGTGATTGTGATATATCTGATTCATTTAATTAAGGAAAAACATTCTGGAAAACATGGGCAATTGATGTAAAGATGTTTCATCAGAATTAGCTTGGCTCTTAGGTTAAAAGAAACTAATGTAGGAGGAAGAGAGCTGCTATTGTATTTTTTTTTAAATAAACCCCATGAAAATCTTTGGATTTTCAATTTTAAAAATATTTAAAGATTTGTTTTAGAAAATATTCAGCAATACATCAGTTGACTGTGCAAGTGGTAAAAACAGTGAGTCAATAAGCTACACTAGCTTAATTATCCTTAGCAGAGAGGTAGTGTATATAGCACAGCATGGATTACTTATTCATACATTGTAAACAGCTTTCATGACAATGGACTGATTCAAAGCCTGTTGGCATCAGCCAGTGCACTCCTACATTTATCATCAACTTCCATTCCAACTTGGAGCCTGATCCAAAGCCTACTGAAGCAGATGAAAAAGTTGTTACAGCTGAGGTGGTATAACCTAAACAAGCTGTTCCGGAATTTGATATACTACCTCTTTGAACAATCTTTTTCTTGATTCTTCTGTTATTTTTGACTGCAACCACGTCTTAGGAGAACTTTTATTGAACAAATGTTCACTTTTGTATCTAACTCTCTAAAGGGATGTTATTCTACCGAATGTTCAAAATGTGTCCTGCCCATAACTATGAAAAATATGACATTGTCAGAAGGACCGCAAAAAGTGTTGTATATGTTTGTAGATAATTATATTTAAGTAGGGTAGCAGAACATTAATTTAATTTATGATTTGTATACAAATACAAGATGTAATTGATTTAATTTATATCACCATGGATCATTGGTAAATGTGACCTAGAAAGATCTATATTTTGATCTGAAGATTAATGTGACCTTATTCCCTTTAAAAAAAGCATGATAGTAATCAAGAGCTTGTAGCCTTTGGGGCTTGAGGTATTGTCTGTTTCCTAAAGATTTTAAGCATTTATTGACAATGATCTTCTAGGTGTTCATAGGATGAAAGTCACAATTTCTTTTACCTATAAGAGTTTTCTCAGACACAAGGACATGATTTGTTGATCCCTTTAAGAAATGTCAGTTCCCCACAAGCCTCACAACAGGGATAGTTCAAATAAACTGGAAAGGGAAAGAATGAAAAGGAAAAGTAAATTTTTCTTTGCTGTTTCTGTGAGGTTGATACAAAATGACACTGCAGAGCATGTAGGATTTCTCACTGAAGATGCAGTCAAGATAGATGATCTTCAGATCATTCAGTAGTGTATTTGTGTGTCATCTTTCAGAGTGGGGGAACTAATCAGGTCTGGATTAAAGCATGTTACTTATATGTGTCCTGATTCGTAGCCACGTTCTCCGAAATTTCAAATCTGGGGTGCAAATAGTAAAGAAAGACTAAGTAATTTTGTCCAATGGATGTCGTATCACACAAATTCCACCTCCCTTCTTCAGCTAAATCCATTTCCACTACAGTCTTTCTCTACAATAGAATTCAAACATAAAGTCTGTGTTCTAACTTTTATATTAGCTCCAAGCACAAAATCCCTGATTATCCTCTGCTAACATATGGGTTTTAGACTGGACCAAACCACAGTTTCAGTGGGTGGGGAAAAGCAGGGGCAGGGATGGGCTGGATCTCCTTTGAGCTGTGCATTTCCCAAAGTAAAGCAGAGTGCTCCAGCCCTGTGATTCTGTGCTTCCACAGGCCTCTTGGGTGTAGTGTCGTGGTCTGACTATGGGGCTTTTACTTCTCAGGCCATAATTTAATAACATTTGCTTGATACTTTCTTGCTTAAAATCAGCAGTAATAAGAGCACTAGCCCCATCATGCTCTAGAGCTGCAAAGAAAAGAGCCCTCAGTAGTCTAATAGCAGTGGGATTGCAAACAGCTTTGTGTAATTTCACAAAGCATACAAGCTATAAATATTATGTTTATTCTAAAGAAGAAATGTGAAATGCAGACAGCAGATAAAATGTTTATTTTCTTACTGTCACATGAGTTTCTTCATCCTTTTGTGACCTCAGTGTGGTAACATCTAGATAGTTTGTTCTAAAGCACAGGACATACTGTGTGAAGAGGCAGCAACAGAAGTACTCACACCACACCAAGATGTTGATCATCTCTTGCTACTTATGATTAAACAATAAGGAGAGAGGTACAGGGTATTTCCTGGGGATTAATAACTGATAGGGAGGAGTTAATGGCCTGAGGTGCAGCTGAGGGCCATTAACCCCAGCTGGTCATCAATCCTCATTAAAAACCTCTGCAACGCAGTTCACCAAACACGGTGAAGGGCAAACCAATGCTTTAAGCACCTTGGTGGTTCCCCTCTCTGTTGTGTCCTTAAATTAGTTCTGATTTAATTTCTCTTACTTCCTGGGGTAGATGGTGCTTTTCTTACAGTAGCAGAAGTTCTAGTTAGCAACGGGTTTGTCTCGCCAGTAGTTGTGTGAAAACTGTGGAGTTCAGACCTTTGTGTGCAAGTGGGAGTCCTCACTGCAACAGATTACAGGGTGTTTTAGAAATTCCAGCATTAAGTTACGTGAAAAAAGAAAGTAAGTAATAAATTCCATAAAAGATTGATTTGTGAAATCCAAGTTTGCTTTTTAATAATGTAGTATAACCTTTTCTGTTATAATAACAGGAATTTTTAAGGAAGAGGCCCATGTTTCTTCCAGTTTCGAAACCGTTAAACTTTATTTTACTGTGTTTCAAAAAATGTTTCTTTTTTTTTTTGGTAGCATTTGATACACAAACCACCTCCTAATTCTGCAAAAAAGCCAAGTGTTGTAAACACATTTCATATTAGATGGTAAGTATTGGAATATGTGTCTTTTATGATGGATTTGGAGTTTCCTTAGGTTTTGAAATGGATATATTCAGTGTTGTGCTGGATATATCTAGAAAGTTAATCTTCTTGTAAGGGATGCCAATGGTTAGTGTGGTATTTAGAGCATACTGATTTTGTAGTTATGCTATTGCTCTATGTAGTTATTTCAAATTAAGATGGTGGTAATAAAATTTGAAGCTATGACAAAAGTCCTGAGAATGCTTTTGGAAACTGGTAAAATCCTGAAGCCTCTTTTCCAGGCTCTAGCAACGACTTCTCATAGTAGCAGTACAATACTTGAGTAACATTGGAGAGCTCAGCTGGCCTAACTCAGGGGTAGACGATTGTCTGTGTAATTTGTAGCTGTCTGTCTGAGAATCACTAGAAAGGTCTCTGTAGCCCTTACCATTTTATAGAGATACTATCAAATGCGATAGGCAGACTTTTGGGGACAGGAGGCACATAATGGAACAAAAGGATATAATCTGGCAGCAACACTATGAAACCAATGAAAATTTTTTTCTTTGATCATAGTGAGAGCAGAATTAGTGTTTCGACTCCATTTAGGAGTGTATGATTTTGCCCTACAGCTGCTGATGAGCTCTGCACCCTGTGCCTAGGCTTTTGAAAGCAGAAGCCGTCTTGTTCTGGGTCTACACAAATACCTGAGAGGTTAGTGACCTGAATGGTTGAAAGGAGGAGAGCACAGGGCACCCCAATTTAAGAAGTACTGTTTGTGTTACACCCTCTTCTGATGCTGTAGAAAACAAACCAGTCCCATTTGCAGAGAATGGGGAGCTGGTGAAGAATGCTGCTGGGTACCACCACCTTGAACAGCTCATCTCAGTCTGACACAGGGAAAGGGATCTGTGCTGTTTCCATGTATCGCCAGGAACTTGGAAATGCAAGTAGTGGGAACTGTGCAGGAGAGACTTGGATCAAAGCAGCAGTTCTTTGAATGTAGTTATGGAAGGTATATCTCAATAGCGCCTTGTTTTTTAATCAGACGACTTAAATATGTATGGTGACTGCAGTAAGCCTACTTCCCCTTCCTATATAGAAAGGCATACCTTCACATGTTGCAGGACTTCTCTGTCACTACTCATCTGAGTGAAGATAGGCATTCACAGGCTTATTTGGAGAATCGTCCTCCCGAAATACAGACTGATGGAGACTCCTGTTTGATGGAAAGGTTGAAAACCTTACTTGGGTCCTTATATTCTGCATAACAACAGCATAAGAGAAAGTCTTCTATGTTAAGTCTCTGCATCTGAGACTTGAGGAGGATTCTTAACTGGTCCAAGAGTATTTTGAAAGGAATTTCAGAAGAAAAAGATGCTTTGTAAAAGAAGTTTAAAGAGAAGCTCTTATCTTGTACAGTCAAGAGTAGTTCACTGTCTACAGTTTTGCTTATGGGAGGCTTCTGAATGCTGTTTTACTGTATGGGATGATTTGGACTTCCTTACTAATTTTGAATTCAGATAACTGCCCCAACACCAGTTCCTTTTCCTATACTCTGTTCTTATGGCTGTAAGTCTTACAGTGGCTTGTATTTTCAATTTCAGGTATCAAGAATAGAATCTCGTTTATAGGATCTGCAAGTACTGAACCAGCAAACTTGCTTTAAGTGTACATTTTGAGACTAACTTACTCTGTAGCAGTTTTAGCACAAACCAGTTTGCTGTGTAAGGCAAAATATTTGCATTTCTGTGACTTCTGCACACCATGTAAAATCTGCTACTTTTCACATTTCAAATGCTTTCTTCTGATTTATGGGACGAAGAATAAAACTTAAAAGATACAGGCTCTAGGGTGTGCATTGGTGGTCCATTCCTCCATGCATGTTTCATATAAAGAACATCCTTGCTTGTTCTCTGGGTGCTGTAGAGAAGGCACTATCTGTTGAAGGGAGCCAAGTGTGGCACTTTATTGCGCTGGGAGTCATGATTGCTCAGCTGTGAGATTGCTTCCTGGAAATCTGTAGCAGAGAATCAAGCACAGTGCAGCAGAAGCCACATATGAATGTGGTAAGTGAATAGCTGTGTTTGTGCATAGGGAATAGCTGAGGAACTTGGGGAACAGTAGTGTCCTTTTGAGCATGACTGGCCGGTTGAGGACATAGCAGTTAAATTGCTCTGAGAAGCCAGCTGACAGATGTCAGTGTGGGTAAGGGTAAATAATGCGAGTCAGAGGTGGGAGGTTTCAAGGAAGAAGCAAAGAGACATCAGAGTTGTCCAAACATAGTGGTCAACAAAAAAATTAAATCCCTTTTCTCTAAGTCCTTTGGCATCCCTGTCCCAGTTAGAAAGTCCTGTGAGAGACTACTTCATGCCTTTTCTTCACTTATCATTTATCATCACATGTTCTAGGAAACTAACCTTCCCTGGTTTGATGTGACAAGTCTGTAGCCTTTGGCCTTTTTTGTATTCTTCAAAAAGGCCTTCACCTCAGTTGATGTCTCAGAAATTTATTTATGACTCTGCAGTGATACGGGTTTCTTTTTTTCCTTTTGCTGAATGCCAGTGACCATGCTGTAAAATCATTTTAAGGCCAAGATGTTAATGTTTTTGTGTTGCTGTTCACTTTTTACAACGGCTACTCACCAACTCATGTTTTTTCTCTCTTTCCTCCTAAATCTCTGGCTTGAAAGAGAGGGTATTTTTCTTGGCTCATGGTTTAACACCTTCTGTGTTTTCCTGATCAACTGGCCTTGCGTGTTTATTTTAAGTATGAAGTTTCAGTGTTTTTATATTCATCCTGTTTTAGACTGGTCATGGACTTGCTGCAAAGCTTTTAAAAAAACCAGAACTGTTTAGTCTTTCTAACCTTGGCCTCCATATATGAAATGGATGTGCTGAGTCTTCTGTCCTGTGTATTTCCTTCTGTATAATATAGGTTTTTCTGCCTCTGTCTTCATCTTGCCCTTCAGATTCTCAGCGTAAAATGTTGCCATTGTTATGGATTTCTGCTGTGTGATTATGGAGTGGTTTATTTTTATTTCTCAGCTGTACCTTTCAAGAAAGGAGAAGTTAAAGAATTTTGGTAGGCTAGTGGTACACTTGTGCTGCTTTGGCACTGCAATGCAGGAACTCTGATTTCAGTGGCAATACTCTAGATTTATGCTTATTGTAATGAGAAACCCAATCAATGTCTTTTTCTAGCTAAGTATTTCAACATGATATTTCAGTAGCCTAGACAATATAATTACTTGCAATAGTAGAAATCAGCTCTCTTTGCATATATGTGGTTCTGCTATACTTTACATAGTTGCAAAACTATTTTTATATCCCATTAAGTCAAAATATTCTTCAGAGGTTGGAATGATTCCCTATGCTTCCAGCTTTCACAATAATGTATTGTATTGAGAATCTTAGTAAGAATATGATTAATGGTTGAAAGATGCTGGATTTCTTATAATTCCCAAGTAACTGTTGAATGTTGCTCTTGTTGTTCCTTGTTTCACATCTGTGTGAAATAACCAGTTTTACACCTGAAAGCTTTGGCTGGAACTTAGTTGAACAGAGCATTTGAAGCTCAGCTCAATTCTTGGTTATTTGTTGGAAAACTTTCTACTAGCAAAAGTTAGCAAAAGTTTTCTGTCTTTTCTAATCAGCCTAGTGGATCAATGTGCAGAAAATGACATGCTGAGCCAAGATGCCGCTGAGTGTGGACAAATATTTAGAGATAAACAGAAGAAACTGGATGTGTTCAGAAGAATGTCACCTTCTTAAGCCTGGAATGTTTTCTTTGCAACATTTTTAGAGCAGTGAGATTTCCGTTGAGCGGGATCTGAGATAGGATTGAAGTGAACTCTTGTGGTGTTAAGGTCAGAATTGTCCACTTCTTAGCTCTGCCTTTGAGCTGAGTATCTTGAAAGCCTTGCATCATCAGTCTTGTGGCACTCTGCTTGTCAGGATTCCAGATTGTGTCGTGGTGCAGCAAACCTGCTAAGCAGGCTCTCTTGGGAATAGCAAATTTTACAGAGCTCTTAGATTGGATAGGTCAACTAGAATTTTTGTGTTTTATTCTCCCATGCCAGGAACCAGATTGGGTTTCACATGCGTTTGGTCTTGTCTCTGTAGAAGAGACCTTGGAGATCTCAGAGGCAATATTTAAGGAATGGAAAACCTGGGAAGAGTTTCCAAGGTCAGTAATTCTAATGCCTAATGGGGCTGATTGAAAGCTGTAGATACAGGGAGCCTATGTACCTGATCAAGAAAACTGAGGCTATCTCTTAATATAGTAGCAAATACTTAAGGAGGAGAAGGAAAATTAGGAAGGCTTAATTTCACTGAGATAGTGGAGTGCAGGAAGTCTTCCCTGGGCAATATGATTGAGTCTCTCTTTACATTTCTAGTTTGTATATAGGCTAATACTTCTGTATTTTAGTCTCTCTTGTCCTGGAGGCTAGCATTTCCATCCTCAATGGGAACCCCTGCTTTTCTGTAACCTTAGGTGCAACCCAATGTCTTAATATGTTGCACATAAAACAATTCCCACCCCCACCAAGTTTCTGTAGGGATGCTGACTTTGCAGAAATTCTTTCTTGTTGCTTTTGTGGCACTTAAGGTATAATTTTACTATTTCTTTGACATGTGGATAGAGAATGCATCTGATATGTATGGCAGGAAATTTCAGTAGATACCTATGGGATAACATTACTGTGATGCATTTTAAACGATTACAGCTGTTGGAGGTGGGGGCAGTTCCTGCTGAGAGAAATGGAAAAACTTCTTGGTATGATTCGATAATAGGTGTAGGAAAAGATGTATTTTTTTTTTTAATCAAACTTGCAGAATAGAGACAGGATTGCTGTATGTATTGCAGCATGTAGCTTAAAAAAGAAAAAAAAAATAGTCTCATTCCTTTACTGTTTCTGGGGGGCTAAGGGAGTAAATGACCTTCAGCTTTATGCAAATGAAAAGATTGAAGTTTGTAGATGATGATAGCCATTTAAAAACAAAAGTAATCCCACTTTTCTGTTTTTGGTGAATGCCTTGTAGTATGCAAATAGTCTGACAATACTGTATACCTTAAAAACATATTTAAGCACCAAAATGTTTCATATAAATTTGAAGACTTTATTCTTTTGTACCCCAGCACAAATCAAGAGTCCCCCTGTACAAAGACAGGGGAGTTACTGTCACATGCAACTGGCATGAACTCATAATAACCTCCAAAATATTGTAGATATTAGAAGGCACTAATATATATTGTTGATTATAATTCCAGTCACTGGTTATAAACCTCATGAAATGAATTGCCTCATTTATAATGCATACCATGGGACAACATCTAATTTGGTGACAAGCATGGAGTCTAGCAAGGATTCAATAGAAATATCTGCTTAAATGACCATGTTCTCACCTAATTACATATATTTTATAAAGCTTTGTTATTTAATATACCTGTTATTATTATTAAATTGAATTTCACATCTTTAAAAATTCTGGTGAATAAATGTCCTTTTCTCTGTGAGATGCAAGATTAGAGTTTATTTTAAATTGTGACTTTTTGTGAGAAAGATAAGAAAATCAACATATGCTGTTATCACTCCACACTTTTGAAATAACAAGGTGAAGGCTATCCTTGAAAAGTAATTGATATTCCTGTACAGGTTGAAACTGATATACAAACAGATAAAGAGAATCCTTCTAGTCTGTGCTTTAGCTGAAAATGCCATACCAATGGTTGTCTTACATGGCCTCCAGTTTCAGACCAGACCTTTGACCTTTTGGACCATTCTGCTGGTTTACTCTGGCATTTTCAGATGCCTTGGGCCTGTGTAATTTTAGCTGCATAGGTAAGCCACAAAACTACTGAAGTGATGCTGTCTAAGTTAATGTTGTGCAGTGGGTTGACCTTGGCTTGACACCAGGTACCTGCCAAGCTGCTCCCTCACTCCCCTTTGCAGCAGAACTGAGGGGAGAAAATAGGATGAACCCTCATAGGTCAAAGTCAAGGCAGTTTAATAAAGAAAAAGTGAAGATTGCACAATAAAAAGTAAAAGAAAAAACCCAAACCAAAATATTTTATTCTCTACTTCCCATCAGCAAGTGATGTCCTCTTGTTTCCCAGGAAGCAATTGCTCTGGAAGGAAAGTGCTGTAAATAACAAATACACCCCCCGCCATTTCCTCCCCTTTAATTTAGCATTTATATCTGAGCTGACCTCATATGGTGTGGAATATCTCTTTGGTCAGTTTGGGTCAGCTGTCCTGGCTGTGTCCCAAGATATCTCCCACCTCCAGCCTGCTGGCAAATTTTGGGGAGACAGCACTGATGCTGTGCCAGCCCTGCTCAGCAGAGCCAAAGCACCTTTCCAGCAACCAATGCAAAGCACAGCTCTGTGAGGGCTGCTGTGGGGAGAATTAACTCCATCTCAGCCAGACCCAATACACACTGCCTACTAAATGATCCTAGGAATGGGCAGAGAGAAAAGGGCTCAATTGCATGTAATTATTTTGCCCTTAAAATGTCACCTTTACCTTGGATAACAGGTTATTAAAATTCCACTGCTTATCTAGATGAGCAAGTCCACAGTTTAATGGAGGAACTTGCAATGAAATCTGGTTTTCACTGGTCATTATGGCTAGTTAGAAAGCATAAGGTATGCTTCAATATCATTGGGAAATAATGCAGTGCTCATTATTATATGAGGTAAAGGCTGTAAAAGTATAGTTCTGTGAAATTTCATTCCTAGATTTCTGGAAACTAGCTCAGATCTATAATACAACCAGATCTGATGTAAATTCCAATGCCTGTGGTCTGGTATAAAATAGCTTATTTTTAATCATTTTTTTCTATGTAGTTTTAGCTGTGGTTAATGGCAGTGGTAATGTGAGGTGTCTGCTATTCTGGCAAAAGCTTCAATAGTAAAAGTAACCATGGTGGACTGAACTGTGGAGTTGAATCCCTGTTTCTATCTGCAGAGTGTTTGCTTTGTTACAGTCTATTTTGTTTGTAATGAATTTCTATGGGTAAAACAATTTTAGTGGTGTTACTTTGAAGGGGGCTGTTGAGATGTAACAAACCAATTGTATATGACTTGGTGCAAGAGGGAGTGGAATGCTCTTCCTAAAGGGATGTGCAAGGTTTGGAACACAAAGAGAGGTTGCTGAAACTTGTTCAGGTGGGGAAATCTTATATTGCTGTTCTTGCAGAGTTACTCATCGGGTAAGAATTGTGCAGATGTTTTGTCTTTTAACTGAGTAAATACTTTTATCCTTTGAGCTTTTTATACACATATAGGAAGTTGTTGTTTTGGGTTCTTTTTAAACAACAATTGCATTAAGACAAATAGTTCTTTCATTTAATCAGTTGTTTATTCTCTGTACTAGTCTGGAATGCTCTCCCAAAGCCCTGAAATTCTGCACCTGCAGCAGGCTTATGCTGTAGTTACAGAACAGGTGCTGTGCCCTGAAAATATGGCCTTCAGGGGAGGTGTCAGACAGCTTAATTTATCTGTGTTTCTGCACAAACAGAAAGAGGAGAGTGATAGCTGCTGGAGAAACTCTCATGTGGGGGATGGAGGCACTATCTACCACACTGACCTGGAACTTTCGTGGGTCTGCTGCTTACCAGGTGCTCAGACTTGGGATGGTGTGGAGTCTGCTGAGGCTTGTCCGTCTGTTTGACTTCCACCTCCTGCTACATCCGGCTGAGTACCAGTGGTACTGCCAGGGTATGCTGAGTGTACCAAGATTAGCCACAAATTTTGGGACCAGGATGGAGTGTGTATGAATAGCCACAGGGTTCTGGGACAAAGATGGGGCTTGTTTCTGAGTGGGATTTGTGAATTAGTGGCACAGGTAAGACTGAGGTACTTGTGTCTTGTGCCTCAATCCTCACTAGTGAGGTTTCAGAGGCCTCTGTTCTAATGAAAGAGTTCCAGAAGGGCATTCAGCCTCATCAAGGGACAAGGACCATGTCAGGGAATACTTGGGAGAACTTGACCCATGCAAGCCAATGGGACAAAACAGGCTGCATTCAAGGCTGCTGAGTGCTGGTTCTTGTCTGTACAAATGTGTGGTCTTGAATAGTCATGGAGACTAGGGAAGAGCCCTAATTCCTGGACAAAGCCAAATGCTGTACCTGTCTCCAGGAAAGGTTAAAAGTGCAGCACAGTGAACTGCAGGCTCCTCAGCCTATCTTCACTCTGTGGGAAAAGCATGGAGGGAGTACTCTTGGAGCAGATCTCTGCATAGATGTAGGAAGTGAGTAAGAACCAGTGTCATGGACTGCCTTGGATGAAAATCACCTTTTCTGTGAGAACAGTCAGAAAGTGGAATAGATTGCTTGGAGGGCCTCCATTGCTGAAGGCTTTCAAGACTCAATAAAATCCTGAGTAAGCTGGTTTGATTCTAGCTGGCCTTTTTGAGTGATTGGTTGGATAATAGGCTTCTTGAGGCCCTTCTCACCTGAATGAGTCTGTGTCTTGGTTTAATTATTTCGTTTCCCGGCCAATGCACCAAATTAATGTCTTAGGTTTGAGTTGCCAATTTAAATAAACTTATTTCTTTCTGTTGTGAGACAGAACCAGGAGTAAAAGAGCAAGGCAGGCTTAAAACTTGAAAGGGTATAGAAGAAAATTTATTAACTACACAAACAAAAGGGGGGAAAAGGGAAAAAAAAAAAAACAAATCAGAATAAGATTTTCCAGATCGCTCCTTCCCTCCCTCTCCCAATCTTCATAACAACAAAACAAACATATAACAAATACTTTGGTCAGTGCTCAATTTAGTCTTTCTCTGTTCACTTCTGGAGAGGGAAGCTTCTTCTTGTTGAAGTTGTAGGGATTTTTCCCACAAGAAGGAAAAAAAAAGTTCTCTTGTGGTTTTATCTTTCACGATTTGCATCCGCCCGGGAATCTGCAATCGTGACACTCCTCCCAATTCTACAGCCGTCCCAAAGTTGTAGATGTGGGTCATGTCTGTTCCATGGGGTATTACTTTTAAGAATGAAATGTTCGACAGCAACGATTCTCTCTGTCTCCTTTCTCTCTGCTCAGGCTTCATCTTCAGAAAACTGAAATCCCCTTCTTTTCTCAGGGCAGAAATTCTCAACACTGGTGTTTTTTAGTCAAATCATCTCCTAAAAAGGAACATTTCCATCTCCCCATGTCTCTTTCCATGGTTTATAGGAATATGCAGTACATCAGTTCATTCCTACAATTTCCCAAAAAAGATTTTCAGCCATTTCAGCATCTTCTCATTCTCCTTCCATCTTAAAAAAAAACTTAGCTCTTACATCACTGACTTCAGAAATCTTCTTATTCCCCTTCATATTCAAAGGGAAGGCTGGAGGCTTTGCAAATCTTATCTGAACACTAAAAAGTTAAAGCTTAACACAACTACAAATGTTGGGCCAGGCTCAGGCCGCGCTGGGGGGGTGGGGGGGCAGCCGAGGTGCCAATCAGCCTTTGTGGGGCTGGGCTGCAGCCCCACACTGCTCATGGCCACCCGGGCAGGCCCGGCCCGGCCGGCAGCATAAAGAGTCAGCCTTCCCCCACGCCAGAGCTGCAGGCCGGTGGAGGAAGAAGCCATGAAGGTTTTATCACACAACTCTTCCTCCCCTTAGTCATCGGGTCCCCCTCGTTGGCAAACGGGGCCCAAGCGGCCTCCGAGCCTTCCCCCCCGCATGGGGGAGAGGGAAACTCGGGTTGGTGTTACCTGCTCAGCCGCCGGAAAGAAAAAGAGACCCAGTTCCGGATTACCTCCTTCAAAATGTGTGTGCACGGAGCGAACTGACTTTCTCCGATTGGCTGTTGCAGGTATCCCAAAAACCCCCCACAAAGGAAACTCCTCCAGGAAGAACTCCTTCTGAGTTTCTTCCTCCCAAGTCAACCTATCACATTCTGAGACAATGATTCTATAGTGGAGAAGGTGTCAGAGGTGGCAGATTAATCCTGTTGTGCTAATTGTCTTTTATGGCAGAACGAATCAGCAAGGCAGAGACAACTTCCTTGATTACATGAAGATACAAGCCTGTTGGTCTCCATCCATATTGTTGTTTCAGTAGGGGAGTAACTCAAATGTTAGGAAAAGAGAACTGCAGGTATTAAGGAGGTGAAGAATGCATCTTATTGTGGGTTCTTTTTATCTAATACTTTTCTCTGTGTGATTTTTTTTTTTTTCTCCTAGTGCTTTGATTTTGTTATTTAAAGGTCATGAACCGTTATGTTAGGGATATAGTTGCAAACAGAAGGACAGCAGATAAATCTGTATGGGATTTTTAAATGGGGAGAATGGCATTAGTGAACATATGATGTCCATTTGTGAGATCTGGAAGGAGGAAGACGAATCACAGATTTGTAACTTAGAAATTAATGCAGTCATGCAAAACTTCTGTTATGTGGACTCTGAGGATCTATCTACAGTTGAATTTTTATACTGTGATTGGCATTACACAGATGGGAAAGGAAGATAACATGGTGAGAGAAGTGTCAGGGCATGAAAGCACAGAAAAGTGTGCTTGTGGTTTTTCTGGTTTTGTGCTTTTCACAAATGCTGCTATTCATAGGTCATCTGAATGGAGGATTTACTTGACATTGCAGAAAATATTTTCTGCATTCAGTGTAGGAACATTAGCTGTAAGTCTATTCTAGCTGGTGGCAGTTTTGGACACAATGCAATGTTGATAATTTGATTGTTTACCTAGTATGAATCTTGCATGAGAAACATGGGGACTACAAAGCAGCTTTCAGTTTGCACTTGTCAGTGAGGATTCTGAAAAGGTTATTCATATTGGCCTAGTAATGTGCAAAAAAATAATCTTTTAAAATTAGGATTTATGAGTAATTTGGACTTCTGTGCAATGGAGCTATTCACCAAGATACTTGAGGAGAGAGCCTTTTTTCCTTCGTCTTTTTCTTTTCCTCCTAGAAAGGGGCATGTATTGCAGTCAGGCTCTGCATGTGGGAACTTAAATACATGATGGAGCAGGAAACAATGTGAATTTGGAATGAGTTGCATTCCTCTGTTGGCCTCAATACTGTCAGAACAGCCTGTTTTCAGAGAACTTGCTCTAGCCCAGAAGCTTCCAACTCCAGAAGCTCTTTCAGGTAGTAAAGAGGAGTTAATTGCTTCCCACTACTAGATAGGAACAAACATTCCAACTATTTCATTGATCTATATTCTTAACAACAGCACAAATATAGCAAGCTTACATGGCTCTGCTATGGGATGGAAAAAGGGGTTTATGCACTGTAGGATTTGATGGCTGCAGCCCTGGGGAACTCGCCTGTCATCTCTCCAAATTCACACACCTTTTGTAGAGTCGTGTCAGTGGGACAGCTGGAAGAGAGCCTAGCGTTGCCTAAAGAAGAAGCTTTCTGAAAGAAAGCCCGTTTACAGGCAGAGGGAACTTTCTGGAACAGTGAATTACTTCCACCTTGTTTCAAGGAGGGAGTGAAGAAAGCTCATGCAAGTCCTTATATTGATTCTATATCAGAACACCAGTGTTTTCTTGGTAACTCCAATTTTTGAGGATCACTAGGTCTGTATCCCAAAGGCACCACGCTAAGATAATCTATATTCTGCCTTTCAGAGAGGTAGACCAGAGTCTACAGAAGTGACAAGTTTGTGGTAGTGTTGTGTGAGTGGCAAAAAAGGGAAACAAGCTCAGACTTCTATTTACTATCTTAACTCTCATATTTTTCTGAGAAGAAAAAAATCGAGAGCCTCATGCTATTCACTTAATACTCTGGCAGACAAGTTCTTTTGTAACCATGCAGATTTTTTCTGATGCGCAGTTAAACTCCGCGGCTTTGTGTGTTTCGATGTGTCAGTAGATTCTTCCTTCAGGCCTGAGCTGCACTGAAACGTTTTCCATATTGGAATGTGAACATGATGTTAGTTGAGACAGTAGTAGCATAGTTGGTGGCATGGTCAGGGCTGCATCAAGTAGCTTGTGATAATGGTGACAATTATTAGCAAAAACCAAGAACATAGGTCTTAAACTTGTTTTTAAGTTATTGGTATCAAAAGCTCTTATTGTTGCATGCCATTTCATTATTTCATAGGTATTAACTCAGCAGTGGGGGTGTAATTGTTGAATTCTACATCTGAATAAATAATGCTTAGCTTTCTGCTTATGGTGTTTGGAAGAATGTTCTTTTTAACCCTGGGAATCCTTTGTTTCCCACTCCCCCGGTCTGTATCTACGGGTTTTGGGAAAGGGAGGGGGAGGGGGAAGGAGGAGGGGAAAAAAAAAGGCAAGGTAATTATCTCCACTAATAGTCTGCCTGCTTGTACTTGATTGAAATGCAGGCTGGCTCTCCTGTATCCCTGATTTTATTCCCAAAGAGAAGTTCCAGTTGTCTACAAAGCCAACACCTTTGGACAGGCACCATCTGGCCAGCTGCTTATTAACTCCCATGGTCCTGCTGATTCTACTGGTAAAGAGACCAGTCTCAGAGAAAGCAAACTAGAAGGATGCTGCCAGGGGCCCCAAGATCTCTCTTCCCAAAAGAAAAATGAATTCCATGCAGCCTCCCTAGCGGGAACCATGTAAAAATAATTAAAAGGGTACTGAGGAAAACCAGCTAATTAAAAAGACTAAACACTGAGTCCTCTTATCCTTGAGGCTGGCCAGGCTTTTCCTGTGGGGAGGCCAGAAGTCAATTGTGTCTTTATGCTGTCATTTCACTTGCCCTGTTCTGAACCTGTGTGAATGCTCCTTTAAATCCAGGAACAAATCAGGGCACCATGGCTCGCTATGCACCCTCATACCCACGAGATTTTCTGCCTGGCTTGGGGCTCCCTGGAGATTTTACTGTCCTTCTACTGCACCAGGGGTGGATTCCATTGAGCAGAATTTTTTAAAGTTCGATTTTTTTTTTTTTTTATTTTTTCTGCACTAATCCTATGAGAGCAGACGCATAGGATGTCAGGGTGTGCAGGTTTGAAATCTGCTGTCCCATTGCTACCATGTGTCTGAATGGAAGCATAAAAAAAAGCATATCAGAATCTTTAAGAAAGATAATATGCTGCAAGGAAATCTAAAATTGCTGCTGGAAAAAAATGTTCATTGGTGAGGTATCAGAGTGCTATACACAGGGAGCTTTAACTTCTGCTGAAAGTTTTTATATGAAAAAAGACTTAGGTCTGTTACTGTATGCTACACCTGTCACCATAGGGATCTTTTTACATTTTTAAATTGAAGAAGGGTCATTGGCTTTAGGGAGGCATTAGAGGATACTTGTAAATTCATAAATGATCAGATAATGTCTCTGAAAATTTTATTTCCCCAAAATCTTCTTAAAATCTACTAAAACAGGGAAAAAAAAAAACCTATGCTGGTTTTACAGAAATAAAAGGTAGCACAAGTAGCTATTACATGATAACTGCCATACTCTGATTTAAAAAAAAGATTTCTTTTTCCATTATCCGTCGCTAGGTAGTTTCATTGCTAGGCACTATGGTCCAAAAATATTTCTTTGTTTGAAGTTCTCTGACATAAATTCAAAATGAATCCTCAGATCTTTTCAAAACTGTAAGTCTGATGGAAAAACATATGCTCTTTGATTTCTACTCCAATGTTCAATTATTTTGAAGATTGGGGAAAAGAGTAAAATTAACCAGAAATGTCTCTCAGTTTGTGAGAGTCAGGCCATATCACAGTGTATGGCCCCGCTTAAATCCTCCTATCCTTCTGTCATAGTGTTGGAACTGTGCAGGACTTGTTTTCACCTGCTTGCACTTGGAAACTTGTTCTGAACAAAAACAAAAAGAAAAAAAATGCAACAGACTCGGGTACCTGCTTTTTTTTCTTGCTTTCATTCCCTGTTCTTTTTCCAGAGGGATTTCTATTTTTGCCAAGCAAAACACACAGCAGAATTTCTGGCACTGTTTCTCCTGCGGGGGAATGAATGGTACAACTCATAATCACTAACATTGTGCACAGATGCTCAGAGAGATGATAGAAATGGAAAACTGACCATAAAGCAGCTGCATTTTGCTGTGATTCCCCTAATGCAGGGTAATCAGAAGTTTTCTATTCTCAGTAATTAAACCAGGGAATATTACACAAAGAGAGCAATGGCTGCAATGAGTATCAGTAAGTTATCCGCAAAAAGGTGTGAGCATATAAAATATTTTAGTCTGCAGGTTTGATTATTCTGTGTCATATGTGTGGAATCACTTTTAACATCTGCAAAAAAAAGAAAAAGGAAGAAAAAAAGTTATCAAATAAAGCCTGATAGAATTGGCTTCATCTTTAGCCTATGTGTGTTGCAGCTTCACTTTTATCATGTTTTACAATCGTGCTTGAGAACAAATGCTGACCAGAAATGGGCAACTGAGGTAAACTTTCATCAGAAGTCACTAGGAATTTAGTCTGTGTGGGATCAAATGGGATGAAACAGCACACTGGAATAACCTCAGTTCATGTTTGGTGTTAAGCAGTTCCAATGTATATTGCCTACCAGGAACTTCCTTAGCAAATCTGCACAGATGAGCAAACCACAATTAGTCACCACAGCCAGAAGATCTAGTACCGAGCTAATCTTCCCCTGCAAGTAAACAGAAAGTATGCTTACTCTGCTTTGTTTATTCTTTCAAGGGCCTGTGCCAATATATTATCACACCATGCCCAGAGTATTGCTGGAGTATCACTGTGTGTCACGGGGACCAAGGAGAATTGTGATGTGAAGCATGGGATTAAAAGGTTTTATTTAAAGGATAATTTCATTAGGGAAAGATATGAATATCAGCTTGGGCAAGAACATTATATGCACCATTTAAAAAAAAATATTTGAGGTGATAATTAAGGTCTGGAAATCTTAAAAAGAAGTTGAGGCTTACTAAAAAGGTGCATGTGTATGCCTTGACACAAGCTTTATGAATGTATAATACAAATAAGTCTTCTTGTCTCTGTGAGTGAGGCTAGCAGTGTTCACCTATATAGTATTTTTTTGAGGAATCTAAATCTGAATAATGAGCATTAGTAAAAACGGGTAACTAATTCTTTATTTGCTTTTAAATGGCCGTGCTTCTGTTTTGCCACAATACCTTTCAGATGCATCCTTTTTTCACCTTCAAATCTGGAATACCAGCATCTCAGAAAGATAGTGCAGGATTTTTACTTCTCCTTTCCTTTGAAAACATATTTCAAGGCAGTCTTGACAGAGTAGTTGCTATATATAATAGTGCATGTCAGAAAATCTACTGCATGCTACCACAGAAACATTAAAGTGAATGTCTAACTAGAACTAGGCATCCTAAGGCTTATTAGGTGTAATTCTATGGAAAGTCTCTTGTTGATTTGGAAGACTGAGGGTGGTTGACTTCTCTTTCAATTCTTGCCTGATGCTTTCCAATATTAAGGGCTGATCTTGAAAAATCTGAGTGTTTAAACATACAGGTGATATTTCAGGGTCTTTGCATTCATTCCTCCATTCAGAGTAGAGATCAGAATATCCAATGATGGATAGCCTTGTAAATTTGACTAGATCACAGTTTTTCTAGCATGTAAAGCTTGAAACATGTTTGTTAATTAATTTAATTGCTGCATTTATTAGTAGTCTTTGAGACCTCAGTGGCTGTCTGTGTCCATTCCTCAAACCCATGTTTTCTCAGATGAACCCACCCAACCTCCTGTTTTTTCTCCTGTCTGACTGGTGGATCATGGACATGGTGTGACCGACCGGCTCTTGAAGGCCAGTCCCCAGTGCTCCAAGCAGTCTAGTGACTCTGTATTAGTTCTGCTCAATGGTTAAACTGCAAGATAAGACCCAAGCTCTTGAGACCTAAAATGCAACTTTTTCTGGTTTCTTAGACAAAGATTGTGTTAACTCCAATCAAGCCAAATGTTCTTAAGTCTGGCCAGTTTTTGTAATCTGAATTTTAGTGTTGGGGCCAGGTTTCCAGTGGCTGATCCAACAGATAAACGAAACACATGTGAAATGTCTTAGGCCAACAGGTGTTGCAGCTGATTTTATAATGTAAAGCTGTAGAAAACAAAATGCCTCAACCATATATGAACCAGTTGTTCTGGCATAAAACTGTCTCCAGTCTTAGAATAGCCTGCTTTGGGAGACATCACAAAGCATTACAGAATGTTTTTGAGTGACAATTATTTAGAGAAGTTACTGCCCTCATAATGTAATTTTCCAGTGTCAGTATATAATTAGGCAGAATGAATAAAGAAGACTTTCCATTGTGAAATACAGAGAAGCTGCTGTGCCCCTCCCAGTCCAATGCTGCTGAATAAATCAAATTTAACTTCCAGTTGGGCAACTTCTGGCTTATTGAGCTTTGAAGCCTGTACTGAGCTTGCTGTTCAAATGGTGCATCTGACTTCTACCTTTGATCTTCAAGGACCCCTTGGAAACATGATGTAAATGTTTAAAAAATTGAGGTTTTGTTTCCTTTTCTGTGTTTTTGTTTAATTTGAGAACTGTACTTGCGAATCATGTCCTGCATATTGCTGAAAGACAAAATTTTAGCAATAGCAACAGCAGAACCTGCTGAAAGTCCCATTTTCACCTCAGATGCACCTGAAACCCCATCTCATCCTCCTTGGGAGATGTCAGAATCCTTGTGGCATCAATTCCTCCTAGATGGTGGAGATTCTTGGCATTTAAGAGGCTGGACTATCAAGTAACTGTCAAATGCTGTTGTAAAAGACTAATTCCACACTGTGAACTCTGCGTGCTTCTGTATGTGCAGATGAAAGCTTCAGTTTGGCAGTGCCTTCCAGGTGCTATTGAGCTCTGCCAATTCTGAACTGTGACCTGTGGTTTATATTTATTGTTTTCCTTCTGAGAAGCCAAGTGTACCCAATGGTCATGGTTTTATTTAAACATCCTTAAGAACACTCCTTCTGTTTGCTGTCTGTGTTTGGGACAATTTATATCCTCAACAGATACAGGCACTTGCTAATTGCAGATCATAGCAGAAGCTTCAGGATGAGAAGGAGATATTTGGAGATTGTGACTATCTTTTAGCAAAAGATACATTATGTCGAATTCTTTGCTTGACTGCTCTTTGTGGTAGGAAATAAAAATCCAGATCTTTACATGGAATGAGCTCATTGGAGGAAAAACTCTCAGTTCGGGCCACGGGTTACTGAATGTGGAGTGGAAAAGGGACCTGCCAGAAGAGTGCACCTTGAACAGAAGACCTCTTTGCAGCTGGATGACTGGAGGACAATGGAGAGAGCTGTGCTGGCAGCTGCGGGTTCTTAATGGCTCTAATGACTTGAGAGGCTTGTTTATTAGCCAACAGCAAACCATGGTTTTTGTGCTCTTCTGCAGCTAGAAAGCCAAATAACCAAGCAACCAGAGAACTCTGCTGCTTTACAAGGCTTTGTGAACAAGGTTTTGTAACCTCTGTGTCAAAAATTGCCGTGATGATTGTGTTCCAGACAAAGAGTCCCAAGCTATCTTACAAAGAAGCAATGATCTACCTGCAGCTAGAATGCCGTGTGGTCTGAGAGCATGAGATGCTTCTTAGGGTGGCTGTCTAGTGCCCATGTTTTGTTGTGATGGAGGTGATGTCAGCCCCTCAGCTACCTAGTTTTAATCTTGCTCAGATGTAAACACCTTCTGTTGTGACATAGAGCCATGTGGATATGTGGCAATTCCATGATGCTCTTTAAGTGTTTGGGAATGCTCATCAGGATGGCCCCTTTTTGGTCAGGGAAGAGTGATCATTCTCTCCAGGTACCTCTGCAGGTTGCTCCCCCCACCCTAGCTGAAACAGTTTTATGGTGAGATGAATCACTATCTGGAGATGCTTCTCTCTCTGTTAAGGCAGCCTAGATGTCTAGTTTAGATTAGATGCTGACTTTTGGACAGCTAAAGATACTGAGATGAATGAAATTCTCTGGACCATTTCCTCTTTGTGCTTGGAGAATATACCCACATGCCACAGGGGATATTGTTCCTGCAGGATTGTGATAAATAAGAAATAAGGGACTGATCTTCCTCTTTTGGAAAAGCTTAGAATCAAGATGGAAAAAAAAATCTGTATATATAACCCTTTATTTCAGAGCAGACTTCCATTTTTAGTTTCCCAATCTTTGCCTTTGTGTTGGTAAGGGCTCATATGCTTGCAGCTGCATAGCTACAGAGATACTGCAAATAGATTGCATCGTAGCAAGCCTGATTGAATTATCTTTTGAGGTTTTTTTTTATTCAACTTTTGAGGTGAAGTTTCTGCATTTTCCCCAATACTTAATTCTTTTTTCCTAAATGTTTAAAAATGAAACTTAAAAAAAAGTGAGGTATTAATATTTAGAAGAAGCTCCTGTCACTTAAAACTAGTGGGAGAATACCACCTCCATTCACTGGGATGCTCTTGGAAAGAACAAGCACTTGCTATAGTCTCAAACATAACTTTGAGATCTGCTTGATCTTTTGTAAATGGTAACATTTAGCTTATGATTAATCAGAAATGATTAATTTAAAGGACTGCATTGATTTTTTTTTTTTTTTTTCTCAGGTGTAGGGAGGATGGAGGGAGCAAAAGGAGAGCAGAATTTAACTCATCTGAGTGGTTTGGAAACAAATCATCTATTTAGGATATTGGAGCTTAGAAATAAAATGCACACTAATCAAACATCAACAAACATGAGAAGCCCTACAAATGCCGGAAACAAAGTTGTTTTTGCCAAGAGCAGTTTTTGAAGCCCCTTTTTCTGTGATATTACAATTTGAGAAAGCAGGATTTGGAAAAGAACTTAAGAGAAATGATCCAACGATCTTCTGGCTGTGGCACTATTCACAAAAGTCCTGGTTGACAACTGGGGAAGAGGGGTGGTACAACTCTGTGGCTGTGGAAAGCAGGAGTTTCACTTTTTGTTAGATATATTAAAATCCTCAAGGCTCTGTATTTTACTTCACAGATTCAAGAAAGGAAATACCATGTCTGCCTTGATCTTAATGACTTTACAGAAATTCAAAGATTGAACCTGGAATTTCTTGAAGAACCTGGAAGGTGTTGGGAAGTGTGAAAGGGAAAATTGTTGTCTGGAGGGCTGAGTTCAAGTGGGAAGCTGCAGTGAGGAAGCAACTGTTTTTTCAGATTTCCTCATGAGACACCCCACATGTTTCTTAGGATGTCTAGTAGACCAGGAGATATCTTCTTGCAGTCAGATTCTTTAAAGATTTTTAGGGGTTTCTCGAGCATCAAACTAATTGTACAGTTTAAAAATAAATGAGCTGAGTAACTCAAGCATAGCTTTCAAATGGCCTTGGCATCATGAACTTTCAAACTGGAACTGCAATCCTGAATATGTTTTGTGAAGTACTGGGTATTCCTGCTGATCTCCTTAGGATTTATGTGCAGGTGGCAATGCCAATTATTTTAAGGGTTTGGTTGGTTGAGTTTTATTTATTTATTTTCAATTCTCCTTTGCTTATAGGCCTTTGTGGTTTGAATAAAACTTTATGCTCTACCCACAACTTAACCAGATGCTTTTGAGGAATCTATTGATGTTTGAAGTTTGCCAGAGGGGATGATTTATAGCAGAATTTAACATTTAAGATCTTTGAAATGAAGCATTAAGAGTCAACACTTGTGATGATGTGTGCTAAACGCTGGCTGTGAATTCTTTGGAATTTAGGAACCTGAATCTTCTTGTACAGCAACAGTGCCTGTGGGATACCTGTTGAAGGGTTTATGTGCAAGAGAATGATAAAAGCTTTCTTTCCCTGAATTTTTTCTATATATTACCACAGGATAGTGCATGTAGTTGAGCGAATTTCTGAGCTAACTTCAGCAGAGACAGTTTGTGCTTTGCAAGCATCAATACCACGCTGTACTTGGGCTAACTGGACTTGCCCAGAACAAGCTGATTGTTATGTCACCACTGTGCCAATGCCTCGGTGGCACTTTGAGCCCCGTGCTGGGAGAGGGAATGTGGCTGCCAAGGGATGTCAGACTGTGAGGCTGCATCAGAGCAAAGCAGGAGTTCTGAAACCCTGCTAGATAATATGTCTTGAGCCGTGGGAGTAGCTCTTCAGCCTTTATCCTGCTTTCAAACTCGACGTGCCAAAAGCAGCTGGATCAAAGGCCTGTTTGATCACCCAGCCATGTGCTTGGGAGGTGAAATCAAGTGCACTGCACCTTGGTGCTTATTGCTCAGTGCTGAGCCTGGGAGCTGGAAGCCCACTGTGTGACCCTTTCTCTCTGGGCATGATTGTGAGAATCTGTCTTGGTGGCAACCTGAGTGAAATAATGGCAAGTACCCTGGCACCATATGCCTGCGAAAGCATTGGCCTTGAGGCCAGCAGGAGGCAGTGAAAACCTGTAGAACATTCTTCTTTAGTCTTGAATTTTTTTTATTCCCTTTTTTCCCCCCTCCTCAGTGGCAGGATGTCAGTAAATCCTGTCATTTTAATCAGCTTTTCATGATAATATATTTAAGAATCTTAGTAAAACTTAGTACAGAAAGTGTGAAGTTCTGCATAAAAGCTGATTCGATTCTAAAGACATTTAAGTACCATTTTTGACTGAAGATCTGTGTTTTTTTAAATAAAGCAGCCCTCACATCTACTTTTACCATCAGACTGGGTGCAGAAACGTGAAAGCCTTATCTATATTTATGCAGACCCCATACATCATGTATTGAGAGTCTTTTGACTTAATGAAAAGTTCATCCTGTGCTAAAGTTGGGATAAAATGGAGTTGTGGCTTCAGTTAGGATTTTGTATGCACTGGGAAATGGAAGAGCAAAGCTATAATTGTAGATACTCTCCTTTCCCCTCCCCTGCTTCTCATCCCCCCCATTACTGAGGAAGGAAGATGATCGTCTGCCAATTAATGCAGAAGGCTAGTAACTGTTCTTAAGGTATTCATAGCACAGATCAAACTAATGGATAAGAGGTGCAAATTCTTCCTTAAGAAATGTAAATAATTTGTTAGGGGGTTGATAAATTTCTAATATACCAGTGTATTTGAGAAAGGGTTATACTGTTCTCACATAAGTTGCATAGGTTTAAAGGCCAGAAGAGATCATTAGAATGCTATCACTGCATTGTAACAAAGTGGAGTATTTTACCCAGGTGTTTTCTCAGGGTCTTTTGAAGAGGCTAAGCGCATGGTTTAGGACACCTAGTCCTGATTTAGTGTTCTATTAACAGAGAATTCTCTACATCCTTCCCAAACTGAGATGTTACACTGATTAATTTCACAGATTAGTACTGTAGCTCCTTGCTCTGTTTTATCTGGCATAATTCAATGTGTCTGCTGGAAAGGGCATTCCCACTGTCATCTGTTTGCTTATTTCTGCCTCTCCCTTGTGCCAGCTCTGGTTTTTGTGCTTCCTGGGTGAAACTGAGGTAGTTTGTTGCCAGATGAGTTTCCTAACCTGCATAAAGCAAACAATTGTTTGGTTTTCAGCTTACTCAGTTATTTGGTTAATACTGATGCAATGGAGCTAGTGGGAATGAATGGCCAAAATATGGAGGAGAAATGTGGGATTGGCCTCTTTAATCAGCAACACTGAGAAATCACAGATTAAGTGGATTATGGAATAATGGTGTGAAACATAACAAGCAAGTAGCTAACAGCTGACACTAGACAAATTCAGACGTGCAAAAGTACTTATGTGGCCAATGAAGATAAAGAATCCTTTGCTATCTGACACTTAGAGTTTCAAAATTTTATTTTAGAGGAAGAGAATTTTTTGACCCTTACAGACTATCTGACATATCTTTCTTTTGACTGTCTGCACTGAATTTAGATTTTGGAAGGACAACCAATATTCCTGGAGTGGAGGTGTTTGGATACTATAGGAGGAGGTGGAGGTGGAAAGAAAATGAAGACAGCAGTCTTGAATCCTCATCCACAAGGTGAAATTCTTACTCTCTGCTGCTTGTTGTGTCAGCAGCTCACATTCACATGCCTCCTAACTCAGTCAGGAGTGAACTCTCCCGCTTCCTGACTTTGAACCTTAACCATGGGACAAAGCAAAAGTGTCTTGTGGGGTTCTTGGCAGGCTGGTTCAGTGCAGGCTGGGATGAAACCATGGTGATTTGCAATATGCTTCGGCAGAGAGATGTTCCTCTGCAATGTTTTCCTTTGCTGTAATTGGAAACAATGTTGTGCAATGTTGCCAATCTAAAGAGGGCAAACAAAATCTCCTTTTTAATTTATTTTAAAATTTTTATTTCAACCATCCATGCCTCTGCTGAAGTAGATTTGGATGAACCTGACTGTTCTGAAGAACAGCTGTCAGATGACCAACATGTTATTGAAGAGCTCTGAAGGCTGCTTTCATCAAACCCATTGTTTTCCAGGAGGGTTAAACTCCTATTAATATCAAAGCTATTAGGTTAATCCTCACACAATAACATGGTTTATACCTTTTGTACTGCACTTGTATTGGGTTTGACGCATGAAACTACTGTCCATAAGTGTCTGTTCCACTTTATACATATAAATGCCCCGCAGTCGTCGGGGAATCATATTCTGTAGCTTTCCTTAAAATTCCCTTAAGATTTAACTGGTTTAATTTTAAACTCTGAAGTTGCTATTAAAATGTCTACTGGTTTAAGTGAGGCTATGATTTCTCCATGACTTACCAAACAACAAAAGTTGCAATACGCTCAGGTAATTAGAGCCTTATTTTAAGTTTCTGCTATGATTTAGTTTCTGTAAGACTATACCTTTTATCATCAGTATTTGCTTGGCATCTTTTCATGCAAGTCAGGAAAGATGCTACTAAGCATCTCTAAACTTTTATTGCCTTTCAGAGGATGACAGATAATGCTCTGATGAAACCTGGGCACTGAGCTCACGGGGCACTTTGCCAGCATAGCATAGCTGGTTTTGTAGCTATCTGTGTTTCTAACATGACACAGTATCAGAATGGCAACTGTAGACTACAAAGTCATGCAGAAACATGCTTTCTGTGTTGGTGGTTTTTTTTTTAGTTCCCTGAAGTCAGCTTAAACCTCAAATGCATTTTCATCACTAATGCTCTCGTTGGGTCTAACAGGAGCCTTAATGGGTCTCTTTGAGAAATGGGGTTGTATATTTTTGAATTCTCGTCAACAGGGTAGCCTTCCAATACATTTTTTCAAAGAACTGGTATCTTCAAACCCAAATGCACATAGAAGCAGTATCAAAGAGAGTGGAGAGTAATAGCTCCACAATATATAAATACATGAACAGAGCCTGATGATAAAAATGAAATTAACATTTTTAGGTGTTCTGAAAGTGAGTAGTGAAGAAAGTATGCTCAGGTGTGCTGCTTGTAGGGTGCTTCTTCTGTGAGAAAGGCAAGACAAAGTTTGCATGCTATTTGCTATCCAGGCTTGGAAAAGAAAAAACTTTGGAATTGTTAATTCTACTCCGTTTGATGAGACCAAGGTGGCAGGTTGCAGCATGTTATGATTTGGCTTTTGGGTTCCTTTTCTTCCTCTCTACCTGGGAGCTGTTATTTGTTTGTTGAAAGAGCTGTTCCAGTGGCATGAGAAAACTCCAGTTGCTTTGCAGGGATGCTTTCTGGGAGTTGGAAACAGGCAGTTAAATGAATGTTGTATGGTTAAAAAAATGTTGGGATCAAAGATAACTATCAAGACCCTTGACCTAAACGTATGCTTACAGGTCAAATACATGCACTGAAAGAAGTGACTAAAGCGGATTTATAAAATGGGTTGCTAACCAGGCTGTGAATCCACCTTATGGATAGAAAGGCTGGAAGTTTACCTCTCAGATAAAAGAGGTCAGTGATGAAGTCCTGAAGCCCTGTTACCTTGGGACTTGTCCTATGGGACAAAGAGATTCTGAATCCAGAAAACATTGTTTCATAGACTTGGAATAGAATGAGACATAGGGAAGCTTCCAAATTACCTGCATCCTTGCGTGGAAGCATTCTGCATTTTTAAGTAGGGAACTCAACCAGGTCTGTATCTGTAAATATTGGTGTTGGCAAGAGAAGCTAATTTTTAGAGGTCAGGTTTGTCAGTGTCCTGACAAAGAAAACTCTCAGAATTCAAAACAAACAAAAAACCGAAAAACCCCCCAATGCTTAAAACCCACAAACCAACCTTCCTTTTTCCCCAGAAGCCCCACACTTTAATCTCACTTAGATGTGTATCATCTGGGTTCTGCTTGTGTTTTATAGAGAGCTTACACGTTTGAAGTTTTTGCTCTTACATGTATACCTGTGCAAATACTCCTGAACACTAGATGTTCCAGATGGTAGTTTCATCTTTCCTACAGTTTATGATTGGTGTGTTTCAACTGGTTCTGGAGAAGAGATTAAGCTGCAAACAGCTGTATTGCATTCAGAGCTTGAGGAATTTGATTTTTGCTCATACTTACTATTTCTTTGCCTCCTCATCTTCTACAGACTGGTTCCAATCAAATTGAACTGTTGAGAATTGGCTGATGATAGTGGCTATAGACAAGGTTTTTGCATGCTGTTAAAAATGAACAAAAAACTTAGAGCAGTTGCAAGTACTTAATGTGTGTGGTATGCAAGCAACAGATCATTCTGTTGCCAAAGGTTTTGGTGCTGAATGCTGCTACGACTTGATTTATATGTAGCCGTTTAAGTTGAAGTAGCTATCCAATCTTGCAAGCTTATTTAAAACAAAAATGCAAGTAATATGAATTTGAAGCATGACTTCACTGTCCTACTTATTTTCCATTTGAGATTATTGGCGAAAGTGGTAATGCAGTGCTCTCCTGGAAGGACCTGTGTGTAATCTGACTGAAGTCAGTAATTGTAATCAAACAGCAGACTGGGACTGGTGTGCTTGCAACAAAATTCAATTTACATCTTCTCTGTTGTACCAAAAAAGTGTCTAGCACTTCTAAAAGGAGTGAAATTTGTGAGGAGGCATATTGCTAAGTTGTCTTGTGTCAGTTTTTTTGGTTCTGTGGACACTGCACTGTGCCTTGACCCAGGGTTAGCTCTTGGCAATAGAAGTGGTTTGTCTCCAGAACAAAGTGCTCAGACATCCTGGAGCTTGCTGAAGTGCCTCCCCATCTGCACAACTGCCACTGCCAGAATGTTGTCTGCTTTCAGATTCAAACTGATCCACTTTCCCTAATTGAAAGTAATTCATATTTCTAATTTTATGTCCTGTCTGTGTCCATGTAATGGAAAAGTGCTATTACGGACATGATAATTAAAAAGAACCTATGTATTAGTAAAGAGAGAAGAGAAACTGTTTATTAAGGGAGGTAACTAAAACACTCTGGAAATTTTTAATATATATGAAATATTTGTTTTTAAGTGATCTAGGATAAAATTTTTTTCTTCCCTAGAAATTAATAAAACATTCAAAAATTTTTAGTATGAGAAATCCATGGGCAACCACCTAAGGAGCAGCTTGAAGTTCAGCAGGTGGTGGTGTGACTTTATGGGGACCTCCTAGACAATGTGTTAATTTTGGAAAGTTGTCCATATAGATAAGTACTGAACAGTAAGCCACCAACATTTGGAAAAAAAGCTATCAAATCTGAGAAGTCAGATCCAAATCCATCTTTGAAGGCACAGGAATGCAGGTTTTGTGGGCAGATGCCCAGTGAAGTTCTCCTACTCAGCCTCTGCTCCAAGGTTATGAAGTTCTCTTTGTGCTGGCAAACCAGTCTAGTGAGTGTGTAGAATTGCTAGGAGTATTCTCAAATAGCTGGATTTCATAAGCCTCTAAAGTATGATTTATCTAGACTAAATACATGTGACTGTGCCAAGATAGGCTGAGCCACTTCAGTTCGCTTGGGGAGAACTAATGATTTCAACTGTCTTGGTTGCAAACTACAATTATAATCTTTGTCAGGAGCAGAATGAGCAGATTTTATTACCTGCATTTTTGGAGAGAAAGGAAGTCAGGAGATTCCTGTCCTAGAATGAGTAATTTTTGAATTGTTGGCCAGGTTTCTTTTTCCTCTTGCAATCCATCAATATCTGGAACTATTGTAGTACACTTCATCCCTCTTTAGTCCTTTAAATATTTGCTTTAAGACTTTTGTAACAGAATCTTTTTGTGCATACTGATTTTTACTTTTCCATTTGAAGGCAAGGAAAATACAGGATGAGAATAGCCTTTGAAGGATATTTATCCCATTACTTGCCTAATTTCAAGACCAATTTGCAAAAACCTTGTAAGAACACACCAGTTTTGAGCACAGTTGTTCAACTGTGTTGCAAAAATGAATGCTGGTCTTGAATTTTTGTGATTCTTCATTTGATTATTATCTTCCTGAATTGATCCCAATGAAAGGATGAGGTTTTCTGATTTGCTTTCATTTTAGATGTGGTGTGTCAAGTCAAGAGATTAAGCACTTCTTGCTAACGCACTCTCTTCCCCTCCAAACCTCAAGCAAAAAACAAAACCTTGGATTGTTCTTCTTAAGGGCAAAACCAAATTATCCTCTTGGAGTCATTCTAGTACAACTAATGACATAAAAAGATGCAGCCAAAATTGTATTCAAAATATCAATGTGTCTGCTTACTAAGGAAGAATGTGGTTTGTGTATCTATGAAGTGGTCAGCTACTGACACAAATTCCTTCTGCTGGCTCCCAAAGCTACTGTGTGCCACTCTTCCTCTATGCAAAGACAATTTGCTTTTTATGCAGTGATGAAGAATAATGTTTTAACAGACAAAGGCATTTCTAGTGTATTATTGTGCTCTCTTTTGAGTAGCTCTAGATGCTGGGAAAAATGGTAATTCACAGTGTGAATGCTTCTCACCAGCAACATGGGTAAGAACTGAGCATGTACAGTCAGTGTTGCATAAGGTACAATGGTGAACATTGTGGGAGCGAGAAAAGCCCAAATTATAGCTCCTGCTGATGGCCAAGATACCAGCCTTTTGTAATTCTTTAAGACAGCCCAAACAAAAATCCAAAATATTGTCCCTCAAAAGGAATATGTCACTGAATTTAGTAACAATATGTTCATTTTTAGTGTTTGCAAATTAATGTAAAAATACACAGCAATATTGCTGAAGCACCTGTGTTCCTCTGCTTTTTCTTGTAAACTGATACAAGGCACAGGTGGCTTCTCATTAACTTATTTCACACAAATATAAATACGCTGCACAGTTTCTCTTGCTGTAACTACATAATCCAGGAAACATGATTGCTACTGATTTAATGTAATCAGTGTTGTGAGGGGATCATTCTGAGCTCTTTGTGAATGGCTCTATTCTGAGGGGATTTACACCCCATGTAAATCTGATTTAAATGGGAGAGTGGTGGAATGTGGCTTTCCTATTTAACCTATGCAAAAATCTATATTCTCCCACCTAGGTTTCTCACTGTGTGATGGGATACTCAGCTGGTACGTGGTGGGGGAGGGGAAGAGCACAAGTCCAATAGGGACAGGGAAAGTAGGTAAGGGACTATCTCAAACAGGCAAGTTATACATTTTGATTCAATATTCTGATATTCTTATCAAGGCTTTCCAGAATGTGACACTGACTCAAACTGCTAACAATAAGGAGAAAACAGGAAACATGTATCAATGTCTTTGTTGTTCTGCAATGGTTTTGTTTTTTTTTTTTTTTTTAAAGGACCAATGTTACAGCAGAAATAAAAATCTAGAAGAAAAGCAGCAAGCCTGTAGATGTAAAAGCAAATGCATTTCTAAAAATGATTTTAGTATTTTAAAGATATATTTCTGTTTAAATTTATTGAACGATAGCCAGATTTATTCAATTAAGATAATACACTTCAAGGTTAACTACCATTTGCTGTTCACTTAGGCAAGCTATTGTACAGTTATGTAAATTTCATGAACAGAGACACGACTTGAGTGTCTTAATTACAAGCAAAAAGTGTCATTTAAATATGAATAAGTGAATAGTTGCCTGTATTTCCTGTTCACATTCTGCTGTCATCTTTAAGACCAAGAGCTAACTAGCCATCTATATTGTGCCTTCAGTTTTTCCTTCTGTCTCTAAAATGAAGGAAAAAAAACCGAGCCACCACAACAAAGCCTGTCATATAAATGCATGTAAAGCAGATGATGCGGGAATGTCCTACTCTTAGAGTTGTTATTAGCACAGTGAATTTTAATTTATTGAGATCACAATGAATAGCAGTAAATATGCAGCATTTTCTGCGGATTTCTCTGCATTTCAATATGATATCTATATTCAAATTGTACAATCTATAACTTACTTGTAAGCTCCTTTCATAGTTACTTTCTGACAAGACTTCTAAGGGCATATTTTGTAAGCTTCTATTTTCAGTGCTAAGACCTATTATGAATTCTTCGCATTTATTTATATGCACATAGTTGTGTTCAAATAGTCTGTCTCCTTTTTAATTTATAGCCAGTCTAAATCAAATTTTATGTAATAAAAAGTTTGGTAGCGATATTCCCTCCTCGTCTTCATAACTGAATTCCCTGTGTTCCTGCCGTGTTGATAGTTTAGGATTTTTTTTCCCCATTGTTTTGATTTGTTTGTCTCTCCAAAAATGACCTAGAAAGAAATCTGTTGTTAATCACATATCAACGAGGGAGGGATGATTAGTTAATAAAAACCATGCCTTGTGTCTGTGGACCAAATGGCTAACTCTGGTTCTCAGTATGCACAGGGTCTTGAAAGACTGTTCCCATCCCTCAGTGATGTAGCCGCAGCTCTCCCCGAGGAATGAGAAGTTCACTATTCACTCTGTGCTTGCATCACCCTTTCCAACATGTTCCCACTGATACATTAAAGGAATTAATTGCTCATAATGATCTCACCATCTGTTAACAGAGGTTCATACCTACAGGCTGGTGGCATGTGGTGGTCCTATTCAGAAATCAATAGGCAATGCTGGGGGAACGCTTTCCCACATTGCCTTCCATTGCACTCTGAAAAGGGGAGGAGAGCTCAGTGTTGGCCATCTGCTCCTTGTCTTTCTGTGCGAGAGACCTTGATGCAGTCCAGCCTGGCTCTGATCTGACTCCAGTCTGATTGGAATGTGGCTGATCTGAGAGCCTCTCAAAGCTGTGAAAGTGAGTCAAAAGGAGATCCCCATTGTCCAGCGGGGCTGAAAGAAAATGATCACTTTAAAATTCATAACTCCCAGGTGCCCGCCATCTATTCATGGGAAAAACTCTCTGAACTTCTCTTCATTAAAAAGAGAGGGAGTCCAGCTAAAAAGAGAGAAAAGGAAGTAGTTTGTGGGAAATGTGCAAGGGATTTCAGGCTAAACAAATGAGGAATTTGAAATTTTTACTTGTATTAAAGGAACCGTGCAAGGAAAGGGAAGCATTTGTAAAAGCAGGGCCTCTGCTTCAGGGGCCCTTCCCTGGGGTCTTTTAGCAAAATAAAAAGGCTTTTCCCACCGCCCCCCCATACCATCCCCCCCCAGGAGTTTTTCCTCCCTTTTGCTCTTTCTTACCTGTGTAAATGAGGGTAGGAATAGTACATGAATTAGGCTGTCCCTGCTTTATGTGATAAATTAGAATGCATTCAGTTTGCCCACCTCTCCTGCATGTATTTTATTGTTTAGGTTGCATAGAAAGCTGACCTGATAACAAATGTAAACTGAAGCTGAATATCCTCATGGAGAATTAGTCTAGTGAGGGGGTGGAAGGGCTGTTCTGTCAGCTCACTGCCTAAACTCTTCCCTGCCCCCATGTCGTGTAATCTGAGGATTTACCATATCACAGGAGGGATTTTGGTCTTCTTCCCCTCCCCCACTTTCTCCACCTTTTACCTCCTCTGAATGTTGAGATAATGTGTCTGAGGAAGGAGGAAGGATTCAGCACTACATGTGCTTCCCAATTCTGTGTTTCTGCACAGGGCCTCACGATATCTGCGGTGGATTTATGCTTATTCCTACAATGTGAGATGTCTTTTCCCTCTAACACTGTTCATGTGGCCAGAGGTAAGGAGGACTGAGTGGACTACGTCTTCTTAAGGCAAGAACGGATTGTTTTGACAACTCTTCATCCAACTTCATCCAACTCTTCAAAAAAGGATTTTGAATTATTCCTGGAAATTAAAGTTTAGAGCCTGCAGTTGTAGACTGATTGAGTATCTTTCAGAAATATCCAATTTCAGTTCAGTGACTTCCAGGAGAGTCACCCATTGGGAAACTGCATAGGTGTTTTCCTGTGACCTCTTGCCAGTTTCAGGTACCCATTTCAAGTCTGGTCCTGTCCTTTGTCCCTACTGGGGTTAGACATATTTGATGCCTGATAGCAGGAACTAAGCCACACAGTGTGTCTGATGTCACATGTATTTGCTGTCAGAATATAGTCACTTACCTCCCACCAAAAGGGTTTGTGTAATTTTGGATGTGACACTGACCTGCCTTCCCTGTTCCAGAAGTCTCTTATCTTATGACGCGTCAGTCTTTTTCATTTCCCTTCTTATTATATTGTTTGTTGAAGAGAGTGATGTACAGCATTTTTTGGTTTTTCTTTCAATTCAAAGTGGTAATAAACTTTCCCACTAGAATGTTGTTCTGTCCATCCCAATCTCCCTTTTAGATATTTTTTGAGGTGGAGCCAGCTGCCTCTGATCACTGTTTTTACTTTTGTTTATTCAGCAGTCTGGGCGGACTGGTAAGCAATGTTCTGGTTTTCTTCTTACCTAGAAATGGCTGAAGAAGTAGGCGACAAGAACGCTTGTCTTGTAATTTCGTGATAACATGATACATCTCTATCTACTTTTAATGTCTGCTCCACCTCTTCCTTGGTATCATTATCTGTTTCAAATATGATGTTTATGTGTCTTCTCTAAGTGTCATCTCTCTCTGTGTCTTCTCTCTGTGTCATTGCATGTATAGTCACCGGGTGAAGCACTCTTCTCACCATAACCAGAGTCACTCTTTGCACTGTGATTTCTGGAAACAACTGAGCAGGACCTAGCCCTGGCTTACCTTGTGTTGTTGGGAGGTTATGTTGCAAGTCACACTTGCCAACCTTCAAGACCAGTGGAAAATGAAAACTTCCAGCAGTTTACACAATGTGTGAATGCTGTGTGTAGACAGTGCCTACCTAACAGAGCTTATGCTCAACAAGGCAGGTGATCAGCATTTGGAAGAGGTGTGATCACCCTTAGGAAGACTGTTCAAACTGCTCCTGGGGAACATAGAATCATTAAGGTTGGAAAAGACCTCCAAGATAAAGTCCCACCATACCCTCTATACCATACTATGAAATGTCATGTAGACTTGTTTTTTGAGCATTTCCAGGGATGATGACTACTCTTCTTTTGGCAGCCTGTTCCAATGTTGAACCGCTCTTTTGGTGGAGAAATTTTTCCTTTTTTTTAGGGGGAGGTTCCAGCCTGAACCTCCCAAAACATGTCAAATTCACAAAAAAAAAAACAAACCAAAACAAAATAAAAAAAACCCCCAAACAACCAAACAGTGTTATTTACTACTTCAGTTATTTGATGCTGAGATAGTATAAAACTATGCATGAATGTTTGAAAAGTGGTACATTAAAGTGCTCTGTGAGAACTGGTATGCTCAAACAACAGTGCTAAAGCTAGCAGAAGGATACACAGTTTCTGTAGGGAGGAATTTGGAAGGAAAGAGTGCATGGTGGGCACACATGGTGGGGAGAAAGCAAGGGACTTATAATATCAAGGCTATGATTCTGCGCTCATGACTTTTGAGAGAGCAGATAAAACATAGAGATTGCACAACATAGTACTGCTCACCTTTATTCACTTCCAGAATTTACTTTCTCTTTGTTGCACAATTCAAATGTTTGCACCGTAATACTTTAAGGAAGATCTGTTAAAATCATCTGTAGGGTTTCAGGTTTTTCTAATACTTTGCAATTTTGTGTATTTTTGAAATTATTTCTTTGGGGTTTTTAAAAAATATTACTAATATTGAGAGAATCCTATCAAGAATATAGCTGGGTAAACACTTGAGCCAGCACTATTAAAGGATAGTGGCTCTCAGTAGGAGTACAAAACTCAAAAGTAAACGGTATAAAGACTTGAATCAGATCTATCATTGATGTAATAGTAATGTGCAGCCTAAAGATCATGCATCTGCTACAAAAGGTAGGGGCATATGCTGTTGGGTCTGGTAATTTCAGTTTCAGCTTATATGTCTGTGGTTTCTTTTGGTTTTGTTGTTTTCAATATATATATATATATTTTACCAGTGCATCAGTACAGTGGTTTTTTTAGGGCATAAATATAATCTCATCCTGTCTTTAACTATTCTCTATAGTAAAGACTTCACTTAAGAGGCAGAATAATCCTGTGATCATGATACAAAATTTGAGAAGTAAATGTGCCGTATGACTGCTTTAGCATAAAATCTTATGTATGGAGATTTATAATACTGTTAAAGGAGCAGGCATGGGAAGAATTCCCAGGAATGTCATTCCCAGAATCTGAGACACCTACTACTTTGAGAAAATGCCATGTGGCGATGCTTTACTGTCAGTAAACACTGTACAGGTTGGCTTGGAGAATCTGCTTGCTGTCTTCTCTACTGTGCCTGTGAGGTGTTTCTCTGTCTTGTATGTTGAACCTATATAAGGCACTCGGCCACAGTTCTCAAGTGTAGAAAGACACATAAGGATCAGCACTTCTGGGGACTTTTCAAGGACACTGAAGTGGGTGAAGTGTTGTTAAATTCCCTTTGACTTTGTACTCTCTCTTGTAAAACCAGCATCTGTGGGCCTCTACCTCTCTGCCCTGAAGGTGCTGAACTTTTGTACCAAATCCTTTCATCTGGGGTGGGATGGAGGAAGCACAACCCTGCAGGGGAGGCCATGGTCAGGATATTGGCTTAAGATACATCACTTGTCTTTATTGCCTTCCAAAACCCCAGAGAGGTGACCAAGATGACCACTTGTTTTTTTTTTTTTTTTTCTCTTCTTTTTGGTGGTATATTGGCTGTTACTAGTACAAGCTATAACAGCTCCAACAAGAACCCTTGAAAGGGGAGATGCTTGGTGGTTAGATGGTCTTGTTGCTGTGGAACAGCCAGCTAGGCTGCAGGCTTGGATCTGGATATGTACCCCAACCGAGTTTCCTAATTACCAGGCTTTCATAAGATTGGGGTGGGCAGAAAGATCACCAGTGAGGAATGGCATCTGGACATGTGATACCTTGTGAGGGACTGTGCTTTGTTGAATGAAAAGTGTGGGTTTAGTAAGAAAATGTCATACAAGCTCTGTTCCAAGTCAGTTCACAGTAAAACGTGTGTACATAACATAAAACTTAGTGTGAAGAGCAGTCAGGCTTGAGCTCCTTTCCATTCTCTTCTTCCTTAGCTGTGCACTTTGAATGGCAGAGAGAGGGTGGGGAAATCATGAAAATGTGCAGCTCTGTATTTGATATTTCAAAGGCTCTTAATTTACTCAAAACAAATTTATTTTGGAATGTACAAAGGGTATTTACTTTCAGCTTTAAATTTCTGCCATGTTCTGTAGCTCTCTTTTTATTTTGGTCTTTGTGATGAATATGAGAGCAACTGGTACCTTTGCCAACTCTTTACCTTGCTCTTGAAGTGTCAACACTTGGGTGACAGAGCCCAAGCTCTTTGCTTTTAAACGAAAAAAGAAAATTTTATGTATTAAAGTTAAAGCTTTAAGTGTAGGAAAACTTTTAGTAATTAAAATGCATTACTAGTAAAAAACTTGAGAGTTCTTTATATTAGTTTCCATGAATTTTGATGTCTGAGGGCGTACTTTGTACATGTTATTCATTCTGGATATATGTAGCAAGTGACCACTATCATCTTAATCTGAAATGTAGCTTTGGATTGGCAGGTGTTAGTAAATTTGTTAAAGCATTGAGGTGTTCATGACAGCTTTATAGTTGTAGCAGTTTGTTAGGTTAGTTCAAAGGCAGAATTATTATCTGGGAGAAGAGAGGTTATAGGCTGAATTGTTCTATAAAAAACACAGTAATTAAACAAGATTGTAGAATGTTAGAGATTTTTTTTTCTCAAACTCAGTTATTTAACTTCCGTTTTATGTCCTTGCTTATACATAGTTTTTATTGTGGTAGTTCTTGACATATTCAAACATATAGTCAGATTTACAGACTGTTTATGCCACAGGCAGCCCATTGAATGACACCTTTCATTTCATGCTCCTGCCTGAGTGGCAAAGCACGTGGGACAGCAGCCTTTGCTGGACTGCTACTGCTCACTCTCTGTAGGCAGGGAAAAGACTGACTGAGATTTTTTTGTTTCCTCTTTTTGTTCACTCTCCCTTAACAATTTGACACAGTGGAGAAAGCAATTTGTGCCAAGTGTGAAGCTGAAATAAATCAGTTTTCTACTTCAAACTCCAGGGTACAGATAAAGTATCTGAATTCCAGGTTTCTAGTCCTGCCCTTTTGGCAGGCCATGGCCAGCTCATCTCTAAGTACGGAGAAAGTGGCAACTAGGAGCCCAAGGACATTGGAGTCTCTAGGGCACAGGCATTTTCAGACAGTTGTTTGCCAGGGTCTGCCTTTGCTCTCCAAAAGGAAAGGTGACAGGAGCTCTGTAAACTTACCTCAGATTTTGATTGTTGGTGGTTCAGGAATCGCCTCATCCTGGGAAGGCTTAGCACTGGATAGCAAATGTGCTCATCCAGCTGGGATACTTTGCCCTGCAGGTCGTGCCAGTTGGTCCTGTTACTTGTTTTCTAGATGAGGATGCAACCAGTGTAAAGCAGGAATATATAAAAACAATTGTGAAGTTGAGGAAGGTCTGAACTGGACTTTATGCAGGTTGCTTGGCTGAATAGGTTAAAGCAGATGAATAGTTCTGTATGGGGAGGACACCACTCACTGAATAAAGGGGCAGTTTGGAAGGAAGTGAAAAAATAGTTATGAAAGCAGTAGACAAGAGAGATGTACCTACTGGGAAATGGTTAAAATGGGGGAATAGGTGTGTTTCAGGTGCATCCAATAGCAAACTTTCACATTACAGTGAAAAAATAAGGCTGAGTTTACAAGGGAAAAATTTAAGCTGCTGTTTTGATGTGGTCAGAATTGGGACTGACTATGAGATGTTGTCTCCTGCTTGCCTATAGACCCTTCCTGCATTGGGGTGATGTTTTTGATTGGATATTAAGGGAAAATAGTTCAATGGAAAGGGTATTCAGGCATTGGAACAGACTACCCAGGGAAATGGTGGAATCACCATCCCTGGAAGTGTTTAAAAGATCTGTAAATGTAGCACACAAGGCCACGGTTTAGTGGTGAACATGGTAGTGTGGGGTTAAGGTTGGACTTGATCATCTTAGAGGTTTTTCCAGCCTTAAAGATTCTATGACTCTCTGACATGGCATTATCCACTGCCTGTCTGGGGCTGACCAAAAGCAGAGGCAAGATAAAGTAGGTTATATAGTGTCATTATATCTAATGATTTTGAAGATATAAACATCAACAGAAAGCAGTTTTTCTTTATTTTACTAGGAAAATAGCAAGGCCTTGTGATAAAGCCTGGCAGCAAAGTTACTTCTCTTGGCTGTGTAGAATAGACTCAGCAAATAAGAAAGGTAAGCATGGCTGTTTTCTGCCAGAAAAATGACCAGAAGTTAGTCTATTATAATTCCCTGCTTTTCAGATAGTTCATTAATATTTTTAATACTAAAAGAAAAACAATAATAGCTTAGCTTGCTGTTTCTGGGGGAAAGTAAAAGAAAATCCCTACTTTAGATTTTCATAATAAATGTTTGTGAAGGGTGGGGGGGGGGGGGGGGGGGGGGGTTGGGGGGGGGGGGGGGAGCGGGGGAGGGGGGGAGGGGGGGGGGGGAGGGAAAGGGGGGAGGGGGGGGGGGGGGGGGGGGGGGGGGGGGGGGGGGGGGGGGGGGAAAAGAAAATAAAGAACTTTTTTTGGAGGGGGGGGGGGGGGGGGGGGGGGTGGGGTTGTGGGGGGGGGTGGGGGGGGGGGGGGGGGGGGGGGGTGGGGGGGGTTTGAGGGGGGGGGGGGGGGGGGGGGGGGGGGGGGGGGGGGGGGGGGGGGGGGGGGGGGGGGGGGGGGGGGGGGGGGGGGGGGGGGGGGGGGGGGGGGGGGGGGGGGGGGGGGGGGGGGGGGGGGGGGGGGGGGGGGGGGGGAGGGGAGGGGGGGGGGGGGGGGGGGGGGGGGGGGGGGGGGGGGGGGGGGGGGGGGGGGGGGGGGGAGGGAGGGGGGGGGGTGGTGGGGGTGGGGGGGGGGTTGGGGTGGGGAGGTTTTTTGTGGGTGGTGGGTGGGGGGAAAGGGGGGGGGGGGGGGGGGGTGGGGGGGGGGGGGGGGGGGGGGGGGGGGGGGGGGGGGGTGGGGGGGGGGGGGGGGGGGGGGGGGGGGGGGGGGGGGGGGGGGGGGGGGGGGGGGGGGTAGGGCTCTACTTGTTTCTAGTGTGATGTTTTAGCATATCAGTCATCAAAATGAGGGTGGGTAGTATTCTTTCTTGACTTGCATTTTTAATAAAACAGAGGGTGTAAGATAATTTTATTCTTTAGTGGTATGCCTCTTCTTTCTTGGATATGGACTTCCTAAATGTTGGGAAGATGCTCAAGAATTTCCACGCCACATTCCATTTGTTTATACGTTTGTGCAAGATGTTGCAGAACTAAAAAAACAAAACAAACAAAAAAATTTATCCCCAAAAAACCTTGAATAATTAAAAAAAACCCAACTGAAAAACCCCAGTCATTTTTAGAGGCTTTTCAGAACAACTTTTCAGAGACAAAAGCAAGGCAAAAAAGTGCAATGCAACAGAATATTCTGACTCCAATAATAGGTGTACTGAAGCCTCAGTCTTCCGTTTAAATGCTGGGATACTTTCAGACATTTCCTCAGAATTTCATTCTGTCTCTGACTATAAAGCCTTAATGCTCACAGCAACAGCCACATAAGTCTGCAGCAAAAGGAGGAGTGTGTCCCACTTCTAGACCATACCTCCACAACAGAGAAAAGCTGATTTTTTTGTGGCATGTTCAGGTGCTCAGTAAGGCTGCGTTATTTCAGTCTGGTGGAAGGAACAGAATCCTGTGTATGCATGTGTGCTAATTAGCTCACAAGACCAAAATGTGTTGGAACACCTGGGTCTGCTCTATACAACACAATTTATATATGGGCTTATTTTGGAGAGAAGGTCTGAGAGGGTACCAGTGGCAAAATAAGATACATTTGCTGGTTGCTAAGTGTATATCAGTTCTGAGTCTAACTTGTGGATGTGTTGTTTTTTTAATGATTTGGAATTTCCTTAAATCAAGCATATTGCTGCTCCAAGTGAACAAAAAGCACACCTCTCCCCACAGATACTCAGTGCTGGAACTTGAATATCCAGACTTATTGTTCCCTTTACTTGAGAAACCATATTTAAAAACTGTTTCTCCAAGAACTAATATTTGTAAGAATATAAATGTAATTGTTAGGTCTATATTTATTGGGATGGGCTTAGTGCTGTATTTCTCTACTGAGCAGTGACTGTATTTTAGTATCAAAAACTTAGCATAAGGGCCTGTTTTCTGTAGTGGAGGATTTTTTGGAATAATTCTTCATCCTTTATATTGTACATAAAAGATGAGGGATTATTACAGAACCTGTTTCAAATGTGTATTTTTAATTTAAATACAGTCTGGAATGGCTTGTATTTTCAAAGACAAGGAAATAATCATCACTATCTTAGCTAGGATGTGAGTTAACATTTGCACCAGGCATAGATTTTTTTTTTTTTTTTATTTTTTTTTTTTTCAATTAGCACTCCCTTAGAAAATCCATTCCCCCAGCTTTTGTCAATGTGCTGTAGGGAGAAGAAGAGCAAATAGATTGGAAATGCTCTGCAGCTCAGGCTCCTGGGAAAATGTAACAGGTGTTACAGCTCAGCTGGGTATGAGCTTTATGAAAAAGACCCTCTCAGACTTTACCCATAGAATTCCCCTTCCTAGCCAGAGCTTCAAGTAGGAAGAAACTAATGACTTCATTACCATCTCAATTCTGGGAAATGCTTCGTCCAGACCTGAATCATTAAAGGAAAGGTATAGCACTCTGCGTGACCTTAGAAGATCAAAATGTTATTTAGAGCAATTCCATTAGTCAAGGCTATAAACCTGAAAGAACACACCCTTTTTCCTTGGCTCTTAGGCCATAAAATGTGTGTGTGTATGTCATGAGGAGCAGGGAAGGAGGTGGAGGCTGGGGAGGGGGGAGAGAAAAAAACATATTCTGCACTCATTGTGCAGCACAATTTCCTATGCTTACTTTGAAAAGCCTCCACTTCCAACACTTCTTCCCTTCACCCCTTGTTGTGACACATTTAGTGGCTCTTGTCGTTCTCACTCTTCCAGGGGTTTCTAATTGGGTATGATACCGAAGCCAAGAATGATGTCAAAATTTCAGGCCATACAAAGTGAAACATATTTCTTTATTACTAGTAGTAATAATAAACAAGTCCTTTTTTAAATTATTGAATTTGTTGAATCTTTTACTAGCTTTGGAGAAAAAAAAGAGAATAGCATGATATACAGAAGACTGACTTTGGGGTTATTTTAATTTTTTCCCTTATTCTTTTTGCAGCCATAAGTAAAAGAAACCCTGTTTGGTTAAGCTGTGGTTTTGTTAGCTGTCTGGAATTTCTTTTCATAATAACACCGGATTTGAAATTCTGGTGCAACAATCTTTCAGTAATAGCACAGGATGTTCACCTTTAGGATAATTTTAATGGACTTTTTTAATAAGGAAAAGCTAAATGTTCTTTTCCACAAGCTGCATGAAGTCTTTTCTCTCTGCACAAACATAACTCCACAGGTAAATGTGGGCATAAGCTAGCAGAAAGAAATTGTATTGTGCCTGCATTAGGAAAAGAATTGTCAAGAGAAAATAGAGGCGCGTTGCAGTGTTTTGGAGGTTAGAAGTCTCTGTGATGCCTACATATTGGAAATGCCTGAATCGTGTGCCCAGAAAGAAACTCTGTCTTGTACCCCAACCCAGTGATGTGAGTAGTCTCATTAGTACCAGCCTCACCTGGCACTAATGTGCATGAGAAGAATGAAGAAGTACCAACACAGACACTAAAACCAGCAAAGTGAAGCCTTTAAAAGTCAAGGTTTGTCCATGCAGTGCAGGACAGTCTACTGGAAGTCTCACAGCTGGATTTCAGCTGGATGTGTCCCTTCAAGGTTGTTGCTGTGGTTACTAATGCATTTTGGCCTCTTCTCCAAAGTATTCTTACCCTTTAGCAGACCATTTCTACATTGGAATTTTTTACAACACCTTACCAAAGGTGTTTTAATGATCCTTTCTGGAACAGGTGAAATTGGAGATTGGTGTTTGAGAGAGATCTCACTGATATTCTTTCCTTAAAACTTCATAGGATTTCATTTCCTTCTTGTTGCCCTATGACACTGGTTTCTCATTTTCATCCAGTGATCACCTGCTTTTCCCAGGTTCTCTTCCCCTTCCTTTTCTAATGGTAAACTTGTAGTCTCCTGAACGGCACTAGCCCTGAACCATTTGGCCTTGGATTTCATAGTACTGAGGTTCACAGCTATTTGGTCCTTTTAATCCTCAGTGGATCCCAGTTAGTCCACCCCAATGAGCAGATGCAACAGACACCTCTTACTTCCCACGAGAGTACAGCATGTGGTGGTTTTGGAACTTCATGCTTATGAATTTTTTAGGCTACAGTTCCTAGGCAGTTAAGTGTACTCACTAATGATAGTTTGGATTTAAGGCAGTGAGTCTTTAGGTCTGAGCCTCCTACAGCAAGCCCAGAAAGTATTGTGCTACATGGGTTAGGTGAAGCTGTTTGCAGGAGCAGGATAATTGTGTTACCAGGCTGTTGTTTTCTGAGTTATTACCTGCTATGATGTTGCACTTTGATGCTCAGCTGTAGTCTTACTGTGTGTGTCTTTTCAATTTGGCTTTGTTTCGTAAGCCCTCTCATCCTGTAAGTGCTGTTCAGTGTTTTATCTCTTAGGTTACTGTGGTGGGTGGCAGGCTGTTGTGTTGAGTTCTCAGAGAAGGATGAGAAGGCGTACAAGCTAACATCTATCGTCTCCCCGAAATATGCTGATGTGACAGCTTCTTGGACTGAAAATGCACGCTTCTGATAGAATTCTTCTGACAGGAAAAGCAAGCAGTTCTGTCACTTAAAACCAGCACAAAACAAAACCCCTTCTGAATATTGATTTGTGATGTTAATTTGTTTTATGAAGAAAGTAGGTGGATTATTGTGCAGAAATGCTGAATGGAATTTATGCTGCTGTTTGTGACCAAGAACAAAAAAAATTCCTTAGTTAAATCTCTGAAAGCCAGAACAACTCTTAGAAAATCCACACTGCAAATATTTGCTGTTTGGAACACTGCTGAAACAAAATATTCAAGAAGATAACTGGAAAATTGCTAAGTATCTATTAAGAAGAAATACTGGTGGAGCCTTAGTAATGGTACACCACTGTCCTAGTTTGTACTTCACCGTGGCCTTTATCCAGGCAGTCAGGAGGACTCTTCTAACAGGAATTACTTAATCCTTCTTGGTGCCTCTCTTGGCAGAACACTTCTTCAGGTAGCTCAAGCCGAGGTGCTCTCATCTAGACATTTTCCAGTGAATTGGTTTTGTGCACCTAAATGAAAATAACTTGCTCTCCTGAAGCTTCAGCATGATTCTATGTTTTGAATGTATCCATTTCTGCAGCTTTGCTGTGCTGAGCCCGTTTTGAGGATGATGTGCCTTAGAGGGGAAGGTGAAATTTTAGGTTTTTGAGGCTGTATCCTTACCTGTCCTTGCAAGGCATGGTGAACTGGAGCTACCCAGTAACTGCTGAGTGACCAGTTTGCACAGAGTAATCAATAAAATAGGCTGTTCTTTAATTGCCATCTGGGATTAGATTACTCCTATTGAAATAACTTTTCTCTTGATATCAATAAATGCATGCTAATTGTCTTGCTCTGTTTGTTTGCAGCTCGCACATTCTTGATGTTTTTTTCTCACAAAGTATGTAAAAGCACCATTTGTTGTTTGTTTTGTACTGTTAAAAATATTGGTACAGCCTGTCTCAGATCATATCACTGCTTGAAAGGTCTAGAACATCTGCACAGAATGCTAATGTCAGAGTGCTTTAAAGGATTTGTTCTTCATTCCAGTACTGGTCTAAAGTCGGGACTTACATAATAGTTTCTTTTTCCACTTGTGAATAGATGAACGGTCTTTTCTTTAGTAGTTTATTGTGATGTGTATTAAAAAAAAATTACAAACTAACAACTCCATTTAGGAGGGTCTAAGTATTGACTGGTTTTTTTTCTAATCAGGATAAATTTATGTATCTGTGTGTAGGATCGTTAAAGCAGCCATTTTCCCTTCACCTGATGATGCTTGCAGTTTGTGTTTCCTGACACCAGAAGTTCATTGTATTTAATAAGCAACTTCCTATTGCATTAGCAAATTTCCATCTGGTTGGAAAGGTACCTGATTCTATTACTATATTTGTCTTCACGGCTGTGATGCAAAACATAATTTGCTTATAGCTTAGTAAATATGGCTAATGCAATGATATGTACATCACATTACCCACAAAAGGATTTTGTGCTGTGCAGGGTACTTCTGAATTTATGAATGAACAGAGAACAGGAGCAGAGAGGGGAGAGAGTGGCTGCTTCTACAAGCCTGGTGATGTCCCAGAATTTTACAGAGGCTTCAGCAGGAAAATGAAATGGTGAAAAGAGGAAATAATATTACTGTCTGAAAATGTCAGTGCTGTCTGAGTGTGAGGAGAACAGGAGTAGTGCCTACATTTTACATGTGAGAAGGATTTTTGAGGGGTATTTGCCCTTTAGAAAAACAGAGAATGCATGGGATGATAGGACATGTCACTGAAATTTTACTATGTTACAGCTTGGGAAAACAGTCTATAAAGTAAAAGTATTTAAATTATTAGCATCGTAAAAATCTGTTTTAAAGCCACGGAAAGGGCCGGTGAGGAACTTTTGAGTGAAGTGTTAATAAGAATGGGATTTTAGCACCTGAGTTTTATCGGTCTCCAAGAAACCTCAGCAAACAATTATCTTTGTGAATTGTATAACTGATGGGACAGTATGCATCATGTTTCTCTCTGTTCCTTTTACACATAGAGTCTAAATGAGGTGTGGATGGCTTTACTGACCTGCCTGTTGTCACATATGGAGTCTGCAGCTGTCAGGAAAGGAAATTGTGTCAGAAGTTCAGAACTGACTCCCTGAGACATTTGCAACAAAATCCCTTTTGGGAAGTGCCATACAGGAACATTCCCACTCCAAAGAACATACAAACTAGATGTGAGAAGGGGATGAAATTGTTGCCCTAGGAAAAAGCAAAGTCAGTAGCAGAGTTTGGATCTTTATGTTTTAAAGAAGCAAGCAGAAAAACCCAGGCTAAATTAAATCATATTGGCCCTTGCTATCAACAGATGATGTGGTAATAGCTGGCTCATGGCTTCCTCAGTGTATGGAAAGACCACAGAAAAGCTGATAAATGATTTGCTATGTGTTTTGCCACCACAAATTAGTGCATTGATGAGGCATCCTGCAAAAAGCAGTGTTTGTCTTCCTGAAGATGTGCAAGTATATTTACCAGAGTACTAATGAAGGGTGCTTGTGAAGGAAATGAAGCCTCAAGTGTGTATAATTATGTCCCTTTCCTTCTATGATAGCTGCCAAGTGCTAGACAACAAGAGTCCATTACCTATAATAGCAACAGGGGTTTTGATTGTTGTCTGCCATTTGCTCTGTATATTAAAAACCCTGTAGGAATCTTTTCTGTAAAAGATGATGGGTGTCAGGCTTAAATTCAAAAATCCACCCATGTTTTTGAAAATGCATGAGTTTAAAGGTATAAGTCCTCCTGGGTGTGTTATGCCACACTGAGCATTTGGCATCAAGCATGTCTAAAAAATTCATGTGAGAACTCCAAATACATTCCAAAGTCTGTTGTTAAATTCATTCCTAATTAGGATCTATGCAAAACTAGCATATTCTGGTTGCTTAAAGCTGGGACTGCAAAATAAGTATATGGTGGGGTCACTCTCTGGGAAGGGAATGCCTGCTTTAGTTGTCAAGATAAAGAGCTTGGAGCCTATCTTGGAACAGCAATGTTTGACAGTTTTGACTGGAGTTTCCTTCTTTCATCATATGTTTAACAGAACAACCTAACTCTATACAAACTCTATACACTAATGAAATCCTGTAGGATGTCAGGTTGCAACTGTACACCATACTGAGAAAGGAAATGGTCTCATGGGAAAGCAAATGATGGTGAGTTCAAAATTTGTCCAAACAGATGCATGTGTTGGCTGCATCACTGAAGCTTTGAAAATAAATCAGTCCCAGAGATGGAGTAACGTTCTTTGAATCTTTGTTAGCAACTAGGTACTATGTGAAGGGTATAGTAATACAGTAAAAATCAACTATCTCTAAGAACTATACTGAGAATCTTTTTTTCCTAATGAGGACAATATTATTTTTTTTCTTTGGGGGACAGGACCCTTCTCTTGATGGTGGGAAAAAGTAGGTGAGACAGCTTGGGAAAAAAGACAACTTTAAGCCTGTTGTAAATTCTGGTTTCGACCATACATAGCCCTGTGTGTTCAGCATCAGTGTTTATTTAAGTGTAATTATGTTCAACTACCTTGTTAAAATTTTTATTCTTTGGTCTTTATGTTAAACTGCCACTAATTATATCTTTTGGGTTAAAACCAGTCAAAATGAGCATCTGTTATGTTTGTGAGCAGCTGGCTAATGCATCTGGGAAAAACTATCCCTGGATGTGAAGAGAGATGGAGGATGGAATAGTTAATTGCCTGAGGATCAGCTCACTGCCACGGGGGAGGCTGGTCTGTACCTAAAGCTCTTCTATGGTGGGTCTGGTAAGAAGCCTGGTAGGCTAAAGAGGACTGTGATGCTGACCACCAAAATTATTGCAGAAACATGTTTTAGGAGCCAATGGTCTGCTTTTGAGCAAGTGACCATGGGTGCTGTATATATGTAGCCATGGGTTCATAGCAACACATGTAGTGGAAGAGTACTGCTGTATTGATGCAAGAAATAATTTCCATTTTGCCTGGAACTGTACATTAACAAATACAGCAAAGGCTTTATTAATGACCACGTGGGCAGTAAACTGTCAGCACCTTGATCTAGGACTGGCAAGAATCACCAGAAACAGAGTTAGGAAGAAATGGGAACTAAGAAGAAGTGACAACTGAGTTATTAGCTTCCTCCTTTTGGGCTTGTGATAGTTTAGCAATTTGGGAATCAAAACCTCAATCATTCAGCCGATAAATATTGAATTAATTTCAACTAGTTTCTAAGCCATTCTGAAAAATGGGTAACACTTGCTAGCTTTTTATAGGAGGTTTACTTTTTTGGAGGTATTGGTAGGATTTATGTCAGTCTGAGAGAAAAAAAGACCCTTTGCATGGAAAGGGAAACTCACATAATCCCTATAAACTCTGAAGCTCAGGTGTATCAGAATTAGGTATTGGTGTGTAGTAGATCCCAACTGTTATAATATGCATTTATTGCCTTCCACCCCTGCTTCCCCTGAAAATAAGGTGGTGAAACGAAATGAAACAGAGATGACTTTATATCCCTGCCATATCCAAGAAAATGGAACCTCTGCAGCTGATAGCACAACTGAAAAAAATGGTAGCTTGAGTGCATTTATATTGCTTAGTACAGGCAACAAACAATCTACATAGATGTTAATTATGGTTTTTCATTCTGCTATTAATCTCAGAAAAAAATAAGTACAAAATTCAGGATTTAGATGCTTGGTTTTTTTTCTCATAAATTGTGAATTTTGCTGCGGGAGTCTAATGTTTTCAGTAAAGTGTTATACTCCAACCCACAGTAAAGAAGAGTCTGGAGCTTGTACGACACTCTTCAATGTGTTGGTAGGGAAAACATACATGGCAATTAAATCTAATCCAATATCACTTTTTTTCCATTTTGTTGTTCTTTTCATTGAGAGTCAGGAAAGGCATAATTTTTTTAATAACAAAAAGGAGAACTTGTCCCAAGGCCTGGTGACAATTACGTCTGCATTTTTCATTTTTGTTTAGGATGTACGATACTTAGTTTTCCTCACATCTGTCCACTTTCTTGCTAAGTGAAATTTTGGGATAGTTGAAGTACACAACCTGTGTTTGTGCTGGTGAAGGCTCGATCTTGCCTGCTTTTTGTCTCATGTTTGACCTCTCTAGTTAGAGTTGCAGTGGGTTTAAGTCCCACTATATACTTTGGCCTTTATGGGATGAATTTCCCATGTGCTTCGTGTACACAGGACATGATGCTTATGAATGCTGGGCTACTATTTTGGTAACTCTTGACTTTCTCCTGGGCCTAACCCATGTTCATGATCACACTTAAAAGGGTTTCCTGGTAGTTTCAGGAATTTTCAATGGAATCCTTCTGTGGCTACATCTCTTGCTTAGCATTGTACTGCTCTGGAACAAAACACAACAATTATTTTATCTGAAGACTATAATGTGCAAGTAGTGTTTAATTATTGTCCTACCTTTAGAAACTGTAACCTTTACTGAAATTCAATCTTGAATGTCCATGTAATGGAAAATATCAGGGGAATTCTATTTCTCATGTTATATATTACCAAGATGCAGGAAATCTCACTTGCTGATTCAACAACTGATTTGCTTCTGATGCTAGAAGAAAATTCAATGAATGTGGATCCATTGCTCTGCAAGGAAATGGATGGGAAATAGACAGAAACCAGTAACACAGCTAGCAGAAACTCGGTCATTCTGCCATGTGATAATCTACTAATTGTCGCTCAATTTCCTTCAAGTACAATTAATTATTTTTGTTTTTGTCATGAGAAAATCTGTTGTGAAAACTTCCTTTAGCAGCTCAAAATGTAACAGCAACCTCCCTGCTGGCATGACTTCAAGAGCAGAGTTGTGCCAGCAGATAATTTGGCCTAGATTATTTTTAAGAAGGTTGTCAGTCTTGTTTTTTGCTATTACATGCTTACTGTGGTAATATCAAATATTTGTTCTACTGATTACAGCTTTAACTCTAAATAGTGGAGTAATCTCTTGACCTGTGCAGTGACAGAGACGACCCCTCACATAGAGCTATTTGAAAAGGAGAATGATTCCTCTTGCGAAATTCTTTTATTTAAATTGTATTACTAGACATCTCAGAACTGTGGGTTTTTCATTCAAGTGTTATCCTCTTTGCCCTTGCTGAAGTACTTAGTGAAATTGCCATATCACAAACTGAACTGAAACTTTTTTTTTTTTTCCTCCCCACATAGTAATTCTCTCACCTGCATACATATGCACATAGGAGTATGCATGCACTTGCAGTCAAAGTCTCCTCTTAGCTTCAGACGGGTGAAAGAGGAAACATTAACATCCCATTAGCTGCAGGGTTCACACGAGGGTCTATAAAGAAATCTGGCTCTGGGTTCCAGAACATGTTGAGAGAAAACCATAATAAAACATAGGTGCCTCTTACATCACTCTCTAGCTCACCGATGTATTTGTGTCCCAGTTCCCTCCCCCCTGCCTCTCACATCTCTTTGGAACACAGACTCCCCTCCCCTATAGGAAGTCTCATTCATTCATGTTTTGAAGGAATTTCTTAATTCTCTTTCAGCAAGATTACCACCATCCGTGCCCCTTTTCCTTCCCTCTGCCTTTGCCAGAGAGAGAGAGAGGAGCAGGGCCTGCCCAGATGGTTGAGGACCAAAAAGAAGGAACATTTTCTCATGCTTTTAAAAAGACCACTTTCTTTCCTGCCTAATATTTAGCTCCTTCAAATGCAAATGGAGAGGTTTCGCTCCAAGGTTAGCATAACAATTATGGGAAAGCTTTAAATCTGAAGCATTTGTTTACACGATGAAAGGAGTCCACAGTCCAAAAGCTCTGAGGCCAGGGCTTTTCAGTAGCTATTTTCTGACTAAGTAGTGAACTGCAAGTCAATTTTAGACCACAAAGAAAACCAATTTATATCAGTGTGTAAGCTAATTTTGGAGGGAGTTCTACATTATAAACGATGGTGGGTTTTTTTGGTTGTGGTTTTTTTTAAATTTTTTTTTTAAGTGATTATTACTGAAATAAACTGCTGATTTTCCCCTCCCCCAACCTTTTGCATCTTGCTGTTTAATGAGCCTCCAGATGTCTTGGATGTTAATGACCACTCCCCTTGCCCTCAGAAGAAGAGACATAGAGGATTTGAGGAATCAGTTTCAGAAATACCCAGATGTGTGGTTGTCCAAAATTTTACTGATGCTCAGGAGTAAATTTCAGGTGTTCAGAATGACTCTTAAATATGTATTTTCCTATGCTGGATTCTGTTTTATTTGCTTTCCTCGTTGCTACTGTATGAGGGCAAGTTCTTAGCAAACTCATTATTGGTAAAGTACTCTGGAGTGACAACTCCTGGGATAGAGTGATTCCATGGATGCTGCAAGATATTTTTATTGTGAGCAGATTTTTATTTCTCTATTGCTATGCTTTTAGTATGCCAAAACTCTGAAAAAAAAAATTAATGCTGTATAATACTAGTTGACAACTGAATGCTTCTGTTTCTTTCATTGATTAGAACCTTCCTCCAAAAAAACCCTCTTTTGTCACTGTTCATACTGACTCTCAGTAGCATCAGAGTAGCTGTAAATCTTCGAGTACTTGCTGAATTTCTTCTTTATAAGGCTGGTATGGCAGCAATGTGAGGCCCTTCACCATCCTTGTGGCCCCCCTTTGGATGCTCTCAGGTAGCTTTGTATCTTTCTTATATTGTGGCACCCAGAACTGCCCCCAGAGCTGGAGGTGAGGCCGCCCCAGCTCAGAGCAGAGCAGGACAGTCCCCTCCCTTGCCTGGCTGGCCATGCTGTGCCTGTTCCCCCCCAGGACAGGGTTGGCCATCCTGGCTGCCAGGGCACTGCTGGCTCGTGTTCAGCTTGCCATTGACCAGGACCCCCTTTCCACAGCACTGCTCTCCATCCTCTTATTCCCTGGTCTATACACACAGCCAGGGCTGCCCCATCCCAGATGCAGAATCTGGCACTTGCCCTTGTTAAACTTCAAATGGTTGGTGATTGTCCAGTCCTCTGACTTGTTGAGGTATCTCTGCCTGGCCTCTCTGTCCTTGAGGGAATTGACAACTTACTCCTAATTTGATGTTGTTGGCAAACTTACCTAGCACTTCTTTGAGTCCTGTGTCCAAGTAATTGATGAAGATGTTGAAGAGAACTGGGCTGAGGATGGAGCCCTGCAAAACCCCTCTAGTGACCAGTTGCCAGCCTGATGTTGCCCCATTCCCTATCACCCTCTATGCTCAACCTGTGGGCCAGTTACTCACCCACCACCCAACCTAGCTGCTCAGCAGTGTGCTGGACACTTTATCCAGAGGGATGCTGTGAGAGACAGTATTGGAAGCTTTGCTGAATGCATCATCTGTGTTTCCTCTGTCAGCTAGGTGTGTTGAATGCAGTTGTTTAGTGAAAAAGGAGGCAGCTTTCTCTCAAAAGAACTTTTGTACAAATGTCACAAAATCTTTCAGTGCTGTTCTTACAGCCGTGAGCTATATATTGAGAAGCAAACTTGTTGATTTACTCCCCGTGTATTTTCAAGAGGATAGAAAATAGAGAGCCTTAGAAAGCATAGCTGGAGGGCCCTCAGTATCTCTCTTGTCCATCTCCCTATTCTCTGGCAAGACCACCTGTAGCAATGACTGTCCTGACAGATGCCTGTCTAACCCATTGTCTGAAGCCATGGAATATTTTACAGCTGTTGGATCTAGCTCCTAAATGGTCACCCAACTTGTCTGCTTCTGTGGAAATAGAAATGCCATATTAGTATGTGTCAAGGAGTGCCTTGACTTTAGAGGAGTAAGGATCTAGCTCTGCAGGTAACCCAGGTATATCCCTGTTGTAGCAGCAGAAGTGGCACATGATATCCGTTTGATCACTTGCAACAAGGCACATGCTGTGCAATATTATCGAGTAAGGCACTGTTGGCACTCTTTCCTTTTTTAGTGAGTAAATTATTTTGGTTGATTCTGTACAGCAAAGAATGGAGCCAGCTCAGCTGCTGTCTCCGGTTCATAGCTCTGTTAGGCATTCCTTGTTTCTTGCACCTGGAAGCCCCTGAAGTTCACTTGGGCCACTGAGTGTGAGCTGGCCATAAGCGATTGAACTAGAATTTGAAAACAATAAATCTTTATTAATGCAGTGCCATACTGAAGCTTTTTTCTAAAGGATCGTCTTTGAAGTGATTAAAGTTCACTGGAAAAAAATAGTAAACTATTTTTAGAAAAGATTTATGATTCAAGTTATTTTATATGAATGCTATGTAATACACTTATTATAACTTGCACTCAGAGAATGGATTAGCAAAACAACCTGTCATGCAACTAACAACAGCTAATAAGATACATGACACTGACTCATTTGTAAAAGAGTTGCTGTCTTTTCCCTTGCTTTTCGTTTATTTTATTGCATTTATTGGAAATCCAAGCTCCTAATACAGGTAAGTTAATGCATAAATCCACTATGGAAATATTCGCTACTTAGGCTCCTGGTTGTTCCTGGTGCTTGGAGTACATTTATGCTGTAAATGGCAAGAGAAGCTCTGCAAGAAGTATATTGTCTTAAGCTTTCTTAAGACTGCCTATCCCACTTGTTGCTGTAGGCAAGATCCTCTTTCCTTTTAGAATGTGTTCAGTGGATCTTCTCCAAGGTTTGCAGATTGTAATGAGCTTATAGGAGTCATTGTAACTTGTCATTTTGGCAATTTCTACTGTGACGAGTTAGGACATAGGCTATCCTGCTGTAGATTTGCAGGTTATATTAAGTTTTCTGAGTTTTGTTTCGAGCATGATAGTGACAGCTTCAAAGAGATAAAACAAAAACCCTCTCCCCCTCAAAGCCAGGGGTTGCTAGCCCACTGAGTGTGACTTAAAGAAATGCTTACAAAAACAGATAGCCTTCCTGTCATTGTAATGCTGAAAGCCTGGATCTTTTAGACCTTTCTTTGCAGCAATGGATAGGTTATACAGCTATTTTTTTTTGTCTCTTAACCTTCTGAGTTGGAATGTAAAATTACTATGAAATCCTCAGCTATGAAAGTAAGCCCATTTCTACTGCTTTAATACAGGTTCTGTATGCTAATTCTCTGGTAATGTAATCAAGAAAATGCTGGCATTCAGAACCAGCAAGTATGTAGTTCTCACTTCACCCCCTGACCATAATGAATGTAAAATGCTGGTAGTAATAGATTGAAATGAAAAAACTCCTTCATCTTGGCGAGCAAGAAGTTTGCCAATCACATTTTGATTTTCAGAGTGCTGCTTGATTGGGAGTTAATGTGTGGGTAGATTGACCTCTCTTGCAGGAGCAGTTGTTATTGTACTAACTGTGTGAGAAACAAATTTCATAAAGAAGGCCTGTTGCATGTTTCTTGCAATTCATGTTATCTATCACCCCTTTGGTGTCTTAGTAGTAATAGCTGCTCTGAACTCTTCAGGGTTTTTCCTTCTTTTTACATCTTGCAGGAAAGAAGGTGAATTTTATTATCAACTGAAAGATCATCTTCCTTTTGTTTCCTTTATTGTCTTCAAATATGACATTCCCTAATTGAGTTGGATAATTTAAAAATTGATATTTTGTGCTTTTCAAAGCAAAATAAAGCTGTTGTCATATTTCCAAGCTACCTGAGAAATAACGCTGTATGCATTGTATGCAAATCCACTTCTGTTCAGGCTAGATTTATATTAATTTCCCTGATTTTAAGATACCAACTACCTTCAGTTTCTGGTATTGGTTTTGTAATGAGAATATTGCTTGGGCTGTATTTTCTAGGACTGTCTAAATAATAATAATGTGAGCTTGTATACTGTAACATTTGCCTGACATCAAATTATGAGCCAAATTCTAATCTCATCCTGGTTTATTAAGTAAAACCAAACAAAGGTAAGCATACTTGGCCTGCTCAAATCCTTTTCTTATTTTTTCTTCATGCTCATTACTAAATGACCAAACAAAAGGGGGGGAATGGAACAGCAAGCCCAGGCTCATGTTTTGGCTCCATCTAGAAATTTCATGTCAGATTTTTTGAATTGCCAAAGAGGTGAACTTATTATACTTTGAAAGCCAGGTAATGTATGTTTAAGGTTATATGGTGATTCTGGTTTTACAGCAAGTTTGTGCAATGCAAAATGCTTTTAATGTGCTTAAGATGAATTGTAAACTGGGAGGGGAAAGAGGAGCTTTCAGTATCCTACTTGTCTTATGATAGGTGTGTTTTATCAACCTCACCTTTAAGATGTTCTCCTAATGCAGGGACATATTTTACAAAGTAGCTGCTATTGGAGACAAATCCTATCTGGAACAATGGAAAAGTGGGGTTTGATTTATGATGATAGAAATTAAAGTCAGTTTTTTTTATCTTCTCTAACATCAAAATAGTGAGAAATGGTTGTGTAGTCTCTGATTAATGGATGAAAACCATATAGGCCTCTCTGGTGCACTGCAGTCTTTGGATCACATTTCCTGCTATACCAGCAAATACTGTTGGGATATAATGATAGGCAGTGCCTGTCTTGGTACAGGTAAGTACTGTTTAGGAGTGTTTAGCTGTCTGTGTTGAAGGCTCTCTGAAACTCAATTTGATCTGCCTGTGTTGTGAAGTGTGAAGCAGCATCTAGTAATCTTTCTTGGACTTAAATGTATTTCTAGAATTATCTGGGAGTCTTTAATTATGGGCACTTGACATTTGTTTTAATTCAGGACATCTAGTGCTAAAATGCCCTGAACCAGTGGTCTCTACAAGTCTTGTCTGTAGCAGCTCAGATGCAGTCATTAAAAGCCGTATTCTGCAGTATTCCACATTTCTTGGGACAGAGGGATCAGAAGTTACTAGGTGTGAGCCTGAGCGGCACAACAGGTTTGTCCTAGTAGAGATAGCTCAACAAGCTGTGTCTGGAGCCCTGCAGTTGTACCAGTCCTTCTGTCTGCTCTACTGCCTCGTGGCAGAGGCTGTTCCAAGAGTGTAAAGAGAGGACTAAAGGTGCTGATTTCTGAAGCTCCTGTGGAGTGCACCTAGAAGTGAAATGAGGTCTCAAAGTCCCATGCCAAGGGCAGCTACAGACAGATCAGAAAACTGACTCCCATAAATCTGTCTGTTTCCTATTACAGGAAGCACTGAGAGCAAATTGTCAGTTTATGGTGCCTGACGTACAGATATCAGCATTAAGTAGAACAATTGTTTTGGCTCAGTAGTCTTGAAGGCTTTGAGAGATGTCTGTTGCAATTTTGGTAGGTAAAAATCAGTTCAGCTCCTGCCTTTTCCCACTCAGAACAGTTGTCCATTTCCCCCAGGTCCTAGTGCTGATATTCAACTTGTTCAAATACCAAAATATATTTTCTGAGTAGTAAAGTGAATTACAATTATGAAAGATTTGGATGAAAGATTCTATGTTAAAAGTTTTTAAAGGATATGGTAAATGTTAGCTCACAGACCACCAGCTGATGTTAGTGTACTAGAAGAAAAAAAAACCAAAATGTGGAATGTGTAAAGGGGAAACATCTACTAGTGAAGTTAATTTCTCATCACTTATAGTAGGATTTTATTGCTAATCTGGTCAAATCTGTGGTAGTGTGGAACTTAAAATACTTGAGATGTACACTAACACAATATGGAAATGAGATAACAAGCATTAATTTTGGTGCTTCAGAGTTTGATGTTTTATAATAGATAATAAAAAACCTAAACCAAACTAGAAATGCCTAAGCATTTTCTGAAAGGAAACTACCAACTTGCTGACCAGAAATTAAAATTGTAAATCGGTAGTGTGAATGTTTCTGCACTGGGTCTCTTGCTGAACTTTTAGGTATGAGATGGTTGACTACTGTCATCTGTAACTGTTTATTCAGTCAGAGGTGCACTGCTGCCAATCAAAGTATATTTTACTTTGGCCAATTAATGACGAAAACTTGTTTCTCATCCAGGATGATGTGTAGATTGGCCAAAGAAAAGCATTGTGTAGAAAAGAGTAAATGTTTCTTTCTCCATATGCAGTGTACATCTCTTATTACTAAAATCCGGGGAGGAAGGATTAGAGGGGGGAACTGGGGGCACTGGTGGATGAGAGGCTGGACATGACCCAGTAGTGTGCACTCACAGCCCCAGAAAGCCAAATGTGTCCTGGGCTGCATCCAAAGCAGTGTGGTCAGCAAGGTGAAGGTGAGGATTCTGACTCTCTGTTCTGCTCTGCTGAGACCCACCTGGAACACTGCATCCACCTCTGGGGTCCCAGCACAGGAAGGACAGGACCTGCTGGAGCAAATCCAGAGGAGGCCAACAAGAAAATTAGAGGGATGAAACACCTCTTCTATGCAGAAAGGCTGGGAGAATTTGATTTCTTCAGCCCAAAGGAGAAGACTTTGGGGTGAGCAAATTGTGGCCTTCCAGTACTTGGAGGGAGCCTACAAGAAAGATGAAAGGGATTTTATACAAGAGCATATAGTGGCAGGACAAGGGGGAATGAATTCAAACTGGCAGAGAGTAGGTCTAGATCACATATTAGGCTGAAATTCTTTGCTGTGAGGATGGTGAGGCTCTGGAACAGGCTGCCCAGAGAAGCTGTGGATGCCCCATCCCTGGAAGTGTTTAAGAACAGGCTGGATGGAGATCTGAACAACCCGATGTAGTGGAAGGTGTCCCTGTCCCCAGCAGGGAGGTTATAAATACGTGATCTTAAAGGTCCCTTCCAAACCAAGCCATTCTGTGATTCTAAGAAGATAATCTACTGTTGTGTGGCTCTGTAGAGATTTAAATCTTTGCTTTAAACAAAGATAAACATAGTCAACTTGACAATATGCCTTTGGAGACCCAGAGCAATCTGCTGCTTTACACAAGTTATGAGGGCCTGAGGACTGGCTTGGTGGATTTGCCTGAAGTGAGGCAGTGTGAGAATTCAGCCTTCATACTGAAGTGCCCTAACAAATGGTCTCCCATCAACGCTGCTGAATGCTTATACTCCAGAGTAATCAACAGAGCTAGTTCATGAGTGAGTTGTGATAGCCATTTGAAAAGTTTGTGCTCCCAAATGTTTTTCATAACTCATGAAAATGGACCATAATCTAGTTTAAGGACTTCTGTACACAAAACACAGGTGATAACATCAGGGAATTGGGCACTGCAACTGGTAGAGTGTCCGTGTGTTGAACTCTGCCCTGAGAGAATTTCAGCTTTTAATCCTGAGTCTGAATTTACCTGTTAGATTTGTTTTATCTTCCAAAAAATGAGTTCTGGGTGAGTGAATCTTTGCAACAGATTTTTAATATTTTATAACCACACACTATCATTTATTGTGACTGACTTGAAGTTTATAGAGTGTGGTGCTAGAGCTAAACTGGCATCTGCTCAGAGTGATTGTATAATAGGTCAGGGAAGACTAAGTGCAGTAGAGCTAACTTAAAAGGTTAACTTTGCATACCAAGCAAGCTATCCAGGATCGCTTTCCTTGCATGACTTCATTTTCTCAGATAACCACTTGTCAAACACTGGGCTGTATTGTTAATCCTCTTCTCTAATATTAAGGCTTTTTTATTTTAAGAAAGATTGTTGCTACTTGTATTATAATTTTTAACTTTTCAATGCATTGCAAATTTATTTCCCTTTTGCAGCACCTTACAGTCTCAGGAATTTCAGTGTTGTGTCTTATTTTATGTCTGGAGGTGAAAGAGAAGAACTTGAGGGACTTGGGATGACTAAGTTGCCATCAGAGGAGAAATTTACCTTCAAGGCTAAGATTTCAAACAGGATGGTGTGATGAGATTTATCTTGGTGCTCTGTGTGTAATTTAGCAAAACACTGAGAATTATGTACTCTGGTGAGAGAAGTGAATTTCAGCATCTTGGAATATGATGTTATTTCTATATTTCAGTGTTTTGTAAAGATTCTCAAATGTGTATGTAGAAGGAAATCTTTTGGATAAAGTTACATATTTTTGTGCTGTACTAGAGGACAAGGAAAGAAAGTAAAACAATCCCAGCATTTGTGTAATGTGGATTCCCACGGTGGTATTCAAAGCAGTGCAAGGATCCTCCTCTGCTCCCATTTGGTACCATCATTGTCTTTTAAAGGTGAATCTGGTAGGTTGTCTGCATTCGGAGAGAGAGCAAGCCCCCAGAGGCAGGTGGCTTATTTTGAGTGTGGAACTCCATGAAACAACTAGCTCCTCTCATAGCACCATCTTGCCTACAACTTCCTTCTCTAAATAGCTCCTTCTATGTTAAAAATAAAACACAAACTAAAAACAAACACACCAAGACAAAACAAACAAAAAAAACCACTACCCAAAAATACTTCCACAGTAGAAGAGAAGTGGGAAATTTCTTCCTTGTCTCCATTGTGGAGAGATATTTTGATGTCTACCTCCTGGCTTTGCCCTCTTTTCTCCCCCCCGCCACTATTTTTGAAAGCAACCTTTTACTTTCGGCTTGCCTAGCAACATCTGATTCTTGGCCTTTCCCACTGAATTGGGACTTTGGTTTTAGCCTGTCAGCAGGTAAATGGCCTTAAACCTTTCATGGTTTTGTCAGGGTAAAGTGGAGCTGAAAAGCATTACATATGTTCCAAGTTGAGAGGCAGCTCTTTTGCCATGTTCAAGTGAGTCTTTACCATCCCCCACTTCTCCTTCTATTAAAGGGCTCAGTCACAATGAAGCTTTAATCAGCTTCATTGATTTGAAGCTAATTTGCACTTGGCTTCAAGGCTAAGGTCTGTAGCACAAGCTGAAGACCTTTAAATCAGAAGTCGGAATGAAAAGCCTTAGGTATATCATATTGTCTGCTGTGCAAAAGAATAACAGCTCCTGAAAACTGCAAATTAACTCTAAGAAAAAAGCACAAAGCAGTGTTTTCTTGTGTGTTAATGTAACCTCAGCTTGCTGAGTTACACAAGCTTTGCTATCAACATTTCTGCTTCATCATGTAAATTAATAGAGTTGGCTGAATATGTTTTAGCTCTGTGATGTTTTCAGCACTCAAATTCTGGTTGGTTTCAGTTGGGTTTAACCTAATTGCCAAACTGATTCCCATCAGTAATAACTTAACATTTATTTGTCCCAAAGGGGAAAAAAAAGTCTTGTCTGTATTCTGCAATTAAGAAGGTGATGAAATATTCAGTGTATGCCTCCACTCCAACTTAAATTCTTTTGTTAACTTTATCAGATAAACCATAAAATATTAACCAGCCTACTGTCTGAGCATGTGTGAGCTGTATACTGTTTATCAGATATTTTAAGGTACTTATGATTTTTAACATTGACTACATGGAAGAGACTGCATTATCCTCCATTTTCAGAATCAGTGCTGGTACTGAGGTTTGGTACAGAATGTGTGCGTCGAATTTCTTTAAAGCAGGAAAGTTTCATTACTACAAGCCTTTATTAGCATTTAAGCAGGTAGAGCAGAAATAATCTCTTTCTTTAATTTGTCCTTTCACGTTGTTTTCTGAGCATGCTGAACTGTGGTTTACAGTGTTGCTTGCTGGAATTTTGTAGGTAGTTGCAAGTTTGGGACAGTCTAAGTTATATATGGATACCTAGATTATGTAGATGGATATAGGTGCAAACTCCTCAACTAGATTAAAGCCTGACTATGTAAAGCCTTGTTTGGCAATAACCTTATATTTGCATCTAGATGCCAACTTTTTGCAAGTCTGATACATAAGCAAAACTGGAAGGAATGCGTACTTTGCTTTGTGGCTGCTTGCATTTGCTGTATTTTGTTACATCCATTAAGGAGATCATGATTTTCTGAAAGGTTCTGTCCTCTTCTGTGTGCATGGCTTTGAAACAGTTTATGAGCTCACTGCAGTGATAGAATTTCAATGCATCTATTAAAAAGGTGACTCTGCTTTCTTGTCAGGTCTGTGAAGTGGCCATGATGATAAAGTCAAAGCAGTAGCTTCTCCATAGAAATTCATACCTTTTTTTTAAAAAAACCCAAACTTGTAAGTTTTGCAGTCAGAATCTGTGTATTGTTATTGAGAAAATAGCAAATAAGCAGCATTTAAAAGTCGATGGGCACGGATAGACTAAGAAGAGGAAAAATGGAACGTGTGGAACGCTGCGGGAGTGCTTCACACTGGCTGCTCAGGTATCTGCAGCAGGGAGGTGTAGCATTCCTCACCTACCCTGCACATTCACGCGTGGCTGATGGAGTCATGCAGAGGCTTCACGGGCTTTTCCTAGCCTGGAATGTGAAGCTCTGCCTGCCAGCTTATATGACTGTAAGTGGTCTTGCCTGTCCCATCCTTTTCTTCCCTGTTCTCCTGCACTGGATTATATGACACAAATGAGCTGCAGCCAGGAAGAGTCTGCCTTTCATCAGGGCTGGATGTGCAGAGTGCTGTTGGGAGGCTGGTGTTCCCTGGTACAGGGTCTGGCTCTCCTGGGACGCCCTGTGCCAGACACAGCTGCATCCACCTGATTGCTGGCAGCATTGTGCTGCCAGCCCTGGAGCTGGGGGAGATAAAGCAGCGAGGAGTGCGATGGACACAATAGGAGCCTCCTCTGTAAGGAGTGAAACTGGAGAGGTCTGCCTCTAGAATATGTGGTGCTGTGGGTATTTAAAAAGCTTTGCATTGCCAGAAATTCGAGACAAATATTGCATGGGGAATAACAGGGATCTGAGTGAGAAGCCTTTATTTTCAGGCAGTTGGTAATAGACACTCTATCCCAGATTAGTTTGTTTAAGATATTGATAACTGCTAGATTTGGTGAGATATTATGGAGCTGTCTTTCATCTGTAAGTGAAGGGCATTTTATATGCCTTTCTGTTTGACAGTCTGGCACATGACTTTTTGCCCCCACACTGATTAAGAAAATTTTTTATCATACAGAAATGGCTGTTCTCCCAAACTATGCATTGCTGTGTGAACAGGCTTATTGGATAGCCTTTTCAAAATGAAAATTTTTCAGTGTGTGTGAGGGGAAGGATTTGAACTGTCAAAATGTCTTACAATGACATTTTCATACTATAAAGCTCCAGTTTTACTTATATAAACATTATCTCAGTAGAAGTTGAAAAACAGTTAAAATGGGAAAAACAAAAATAAAATTTTTGGTTATTGGGATTTTTCTTCAGGCTTTTGACTTTTTTTAATTTTGACTTTCATCTATACTGAAGTCAGGACCATTTGTTACTTGTTAAATTGTTACTTGTTCTTAGTGCAGGTTTCTATTTTTGTGCCTCACTTGCTAGATGTATAATGAAGGTCAAAGTCAGAATTATGAAAATATATATACTGTAAATGTATGAAGTTTATTTGTTTTTTTTCAGAACAAATTGGAAAGTTATGCAATACAACAAAAAATAATAATAAGGAATAAACTACCTTGAGACAAGACTGCCTCAGAAGAGTAAAACAGACCCCAAAATAGTCAAACACTTTGAATAGGCTTTGTCTAAGTATCCCAAGCATTCTTCTATGAAGTCCCGATGCAGATATCATGGTTAAGATACTTGTGGGGTTTCATTCTTTTTTTTTGTCCCATTTTTTCATGGTCTAGCTGATATTTGATGGGATCCTCTAAGCTCATTAAAAAAATAAGAGCTTCAGAGCCGGTTGTTCCATTTACAGTATAACTAATATGATATAGACTTACCAAACTCTGTATTGACCATTGTAAGGCCACTACAGTGCAAAGGCATTGAAATAGCAGGATTTTATTTAAAATCCATTCAATTCTCTAACATGTTCTACTGCCAATATGTTACCAGAAAACTCTTTCTGCTTTTGAACTTAATGCTGCAAAGAAGTGAATATTTAATTAGCATCAATGCCTCCTCTAGTGTATCCTCTGGGAGCAGGGTAACTCACATAAGTGGCTGATGTTAAACTTTACGTTTGATAGGCTTCTGTGGAAATCTGCTGTAAAATTACATTTGGTACAAATTCAGTGATTTGCCTCTTTCATAAAATGCCCCAAACACTTCTCAAAACATCTGATACACTTTCTGATGTTATTTTTTAAAAAGTGAGGAGGAAGAATAAGGAGTCTTTGAGATTTAGTTTTAGTTAGCTGATTTATTTAGGCTGGGGATACAGTTGCTTTGATTTGGTTCAAGAATATGTATATATCCCTTCACATGTGAGAATTTTGCCACAACAAATGTATGTAAGGACATCACAACATAAAAGCACAGAGGTGCAGACTGACTTCCCAGTTTGGTATTAAAGCTCTTAAAGAATGTGATGTCAACTTTTGGTTATATTTGGCTACTACTGCCTATGAACTTGTAGGGAAGACTACAGAACATGACTTGCTCTTTGGAAGAAGGAAGCTAACATTGCTCAGAAAGGTCTCTTACAACTTGGGAATGTTTGTAACTTGTTATGGTTTGTGATTGCAATGAACAGTACTCCCATTCAGGACCAGGAGTATATGTAGACCTGTATCATGTAGTGACTGTGGTATATATTTCTAGTAGGATGGAGGAGCTGTGACCAACTAACCAAAGGACTAATTTTATGACACACTTAGCCTCCTTTTCCAATATTTTTGGAGTAAATATTTCCTTCATTTTAACATATACAAAACCCTAATGAGAAAATCAGATACTTCAAGTCAATTGTCAGTGCTTAACCTTAGCCTAGAGAAGCTTGTCCTCTGCAGTGAATGAACAAACTTACAGGTCACATCAGGAAACCTGTGTTAATAATTAAATTGCAGGATATACCAAGCTGGAAGGAATCCATAAGGATCCTTGAGTTCAACACCCTGCTCCTCACAGAACTAATCCACTGGCTAAGAATATCATTCAGGCGCTCTTTGAACTCTGGCAGGTTTGATGCCGTGACCCATTTGCTGAGGGTCCTGTTCCAGTGACTGAACTACCTCTCAGTAAGGAACCTCCTAATGCCTGATCCAAAGTTCCCCTGCTGCTGCTTCATTCCAGTTCCTCACATCCTGTTGGTGGTCTCTAGAGAAAAAACTGCTGTGCTCATGCTTAGCCTTTCTCCCTAGAGCCTGAAGAGTTGCTCCTGTCTTACCTTCCCTCGTTGTAGCTGGACTGCAAAGAAAACCCCACACAAGCTGGGGGTGCTATTTGTGTCTTGGTGTGGCCTTCCAGCTTGTGGAAATGAAAATCCCTTACTACAATACTGTGTGCATGACCAGAGCTAAGGGAAAATTAAGAGCCTGGACATAGTTGTACAAATATTGAAATGGGTGCGGGGATAGACTTACCTTTTTTTAAGCATTACTGGAGTGTCTGACTGAAGTATAAAGTAATTATTTAATATCACTGTCATTGTTCCTTCAGGACCACATCTAATATCAAATCATATGTGCATGACAGTTTCCAGAGAACATTTTGTGGTGGCTTTCTGGATAGGTAAGCCTGTCTCTTGTTGCTGGTATAAAAGAGTGGGTGAACTACTGCACTACTAATGCATTATAGCTCTTACCATTTAGCCAGATCATGATGACTAAAGTGATCTGTATCTTAACTGAAGATAGAATAAGTCCTCTCATTATTAAGGACCTGAAACAAAGCCACCAAAATTAATGAGACAAATTCCCACTTGCTACAGTGTTTGTTGGCAAAGGCATGGAAGCCTTAGCTCTGCTTTGAAAACTCCCCCTCTAACACAGGAATTTGCAAGTTAACAAACTGCTTTTGAATAAGTCATCCATTTTGCAAGGAGTGGATGTTTTTGGCACTGATGTAGGACACCGAGTTGAAGACCTGAGCAGCAGCATGGCATTCCTTGGCTCTGAGTGCAAGACGACTGGTTCTGTATTAGTCAGACATAGGCAGCCCAGTGTACTTCATGCTTATTGATTCACCTTGTTGATAATTGCAGCATGCTGCTAATAAATGAACCTGTGGAAAACGAATCCTCCTATATTGTATCTTCATAGTTACACTCATTTAAGTTCAATTAAGTTCAAAGGGCACAGAAAGGCGGTTTGTATTTCCTTGAAAGCTAATGTTCTTTAGTATGTGCAAAAGGATGATAAACTTCCAGAAACTTCACCTATTTTATAAGATTAAGCTTTTTCATTTTCAGTATATCCTACCTACTTTATATTTTGTGAGAAAATGATACAGAAATAAGAGGGAGAGAGGGAAAAGAATCCAAGACTTAATTTTATTAATTTTCCTTTTACCAGACTCATGATTCATGCAGAATGCCGTTAATCACAGTGTTCCTTTTCATTGGAAATACCATGTTAATGCATTCATGCTATTTGCTGCAATCACGCTCTGAGAAGTTTTCTTTGGTTTCATAATTTGCTAATTCACTTGGAAAAAAACTGCACATTTTTGTAAAGAACCAGGAGCCAGATGCTTTCAGGTATGCTCAAAGCTTACCTACCTTGAAGAGGAGATTCAAACTTGAGGCATACAAGCTGCAGTTACTCAGTCCCACCCCCAAACCACAGCTCTTGCACTGTCAGTTGTGCTGATACAACTATTTGTCGGGCCATGGACTGTTAATCTGTTCAGTGAGCTGGTTTAAGTTGTCCTCTGAAAGGGAGTGTTTATTTTTAACCCTGATCTGACTTGCCGCACATGTCTACAAATCATTTGTCAGCACAATGGGTGATCAATAACCACAACTTCAAGGAGGCCTGAGATTTCCAGAGCGTGGAACACAGAGTGGTTGGATGTCTAAATACTTTCAAAAGATTTGTAACTCAATGTCTGCCTTTCTGTTTTGAAAGAGCCAGAATAGGTACAATAGTTCTTGTTTACCAAGCCATGGTCTACTGAAAGTAAGACCTGGAGGAAGTAGTGACGCTAATGTTTACCTGGCTCATTTCTTCTTCAAAGGCCTTAACAACAAGTAAGGTTTCAATAATGATTTGAAATATAGTGTTAATTAAATGCTATTTCCCTTGCATCCCAAATAAGGGGAAACAAGAGGAAATAAGTTACTAGCACACTACTAGAAAGGATTCTGAAGGATCTCTCTCATGCTTTTCTGATGTACCTGAATGGAAATATTCCAGCAGTCTCTATTGCCTAGCCATGAATGGTGATGTCCAAGGGTATCTGAGCCACCTGCATGGGTCTGTGAAATACAGCACTGGGTGCATGGGATGGGCATGTTATCTGAGAGAGGTAGGTAGGATGCTGTGACACCTACAGACATCACTTTGTTTGACATGTGGAACAGCCCGTGACACCTGCACGTAGGCAGTTGGGTGTCTTGTGTAACTTGTGATGAGAGTGAGGCAGACACCTGAGTCCCATCGAGCGATCACAAGGCAAAGTGATTTCTGTCAGCTTTGTACTTCATTCCTATTGTTTTACTGTTTCAGTAAATGCTCAGATGAGCCATAGCTCCTTGTCTTGCATGTCAGGAGCGCAAACCAACAGGTGGTGCCTGCTTCATGGAGCTTGTAATAGGAAAAAAAAGGCCAGAAAAGGAGTGAGTGAAAAGACATGGAAGTGGCCAGACTCTGAGTGAACAATTAAACCAGGGCAGAACTTTCTCTGCATTTTGAATCTACTACTCTACATGTAAGATTGAAAATTCTGAATTTGTCATGCTGAACACTTAAAAAATTATGCTTCCTGGTGTGCCAGTGATGCATCTGTATCTGAAGTTGCACAGACACACACACACAGTCCACCTGATACACCCTGAATGTGTCACATTTTTTTGGGTATGTGAAGCACATGAACACTTGGTCCATTGGTAAAGTTTGTTATACAGATGCTGTGCAGCTGAAAAGTGAATGCATGGTGGTACTCTTGTCAGAGTCATCTGGTTAGCTAGGTGTGAAAAATCTGTCTAGGTATAATGGGGTGGTTCAGTAAACTTAGTAAATGAGAGCCACTCTATTGACCTTCTCTGTAAAGTATTTGGTCTTTTATGCCTAAAATGCTGACAGACCATTTCAGGCCTCACTTTTCCCTCTTTGTTTAATGGTGACCTATTTCTCAGTCTTATTGCAATGAACAAATGCTTCGTTAGCCAATGTTAATAGAGAGGGTTGTGTTCTCAGAGGAAAGGACTCCAGTATTCATGATACTGCAACATTGTGAAAGGCAGACTTTCATGAAGTTCTACAGACCAAACTCAGTTCCAGGGTGATTGTTTTGATTCTTGCCAAACCACTGCAAGTTATGAATTATGGCAGAGCTGGTCTCACCCATTAAGTGAATCTCTTTCACACAGCAGAGTCACAAAACATTTTAAAGCTGCAAAACTAGCAACTTCTCTTCTGAGAGCAAAACATACCTACATGTGAAAGCAAATATGCCTGCTGAGTAAACATACAAAGGCAGTGTGTACACCAAAAGGTTGTGCTTTACCAAATTATTTATGAATCATTGCAGTACCTGGATATAAAAAGGGTTTTTTTCTGACCAAACTCAGTTACCTGATTTGGATAGCTGATTCACCTGCTAAGCTTTGATAACTCCTACTGCAAGTCACCACTGGATTGTTCCATGCTGCTTCCAACTCTTTCCCTGTTTCACTCTTTTGTAATACATTATGGCTTTAATAACAGGAATATCTTTGAATTCTATATGCCTTATACTGATAAGAGTGGAAAGAGGGGTTTTTTTGCATATTTATTATTGCTAATGCTAACTAGTGAGATTACGGTCTCATGCTGTGGCTGCTGTCTCACCCCGACCCTGCAGAAGAGAAATGGGAGGAAAGCATGGAATTTGATGAGGAGCTTTACTTTCTGTACTTTAATGGGGGGTGAACTGGCTGATTATGGGGAGCAGCACTGTTGATGGAGGCTGATCTGGCTGATTATGGGGAACTGCACTGCTGATTACTTGCTCGCACGCTCTCTTTTTCTCAGCAGACACCACTGAATCATGTGCATTTTGTAATAGTAAATTAGAGGTGATAAATAGAAACCCTTTACAACCAGTACTCTCAGAATTTGGGGAAATTAATTCAAATGTAATGAAAGAGTGACTCAATCCCCTAAATCCTGACATCATATTTCTATTCGGGTTATTTATTTAGTGGTTTATGTCTTTTGGCCCATGGCTGATTTTCCTGACTGATAGTCTGCAAATTTGCTGACGATAGGACAGAACCTTCACACAGTGCTACAAAAATCCTTACTTTTGTCTCAGATACAATTTCAGATATGATGTAGATTACTTTAATATCTAAGTAAAATGAATGAATAAATGACTGATCCTATTTATTTTTGGGGCTCTAATGGTTGTAGTCCAAAGAAGGATAGAGACTGTTCAAGAAAGGCAGTTTTTCTATGAGAGAGCTTTTGGCTATTCTTAGTTGAGGAATTCCTGCTGATTTTGGTACGTCAGCATCTGTTTTGATAACAGTCATCTTCTGCATCAGAGGCATTGCTGTTCTGTAGGAACCTAAGGCATACCAGACCCATAGCTCTAGCCTAATGGGTATTGCAAACTGCTGGAAGTCTGAAGGGTTCAAATTCAGTCAGAGGAAAATGGTCTAATGATGGGAAATTCCTCACCCTTAATTTGCTTCAAGTATGCTGGCTGTAAAACCGAGAAGAAAAGGCCACCACTCAGAAAAAATGTTTCTGTGTCTGAGGGTGAAAGTTATCTTGCATAAACCTTTTGTATAGAATTACTTACTGGTCAGGGATTTTCTTCACTGTTGTTCTAAGCTTTTTAGAGGCATTTCCTGGGTGCAGCAAGAAGATGACAAAATGTGGCATGTGAAATAGTGAAAATGGTAGTAAAATGAATCAAGATAAAGGCTAGCTTGTGCTAGAAAAGCTGGTGAAATGAAATAAGCCTTGGGTTTGGAGTGGAGAAGATAAAATGAAAGGGCAAATCTATGCTGTGGCATGAGTTCCTGTTCTGCTTTCTGCTCGCATACCCTACTCTGGCTCCAGTGGCACTCTTTGCACTGGGAGATGGGCTACTTGTAAGCAAAATGCCTCAAAATCATTGCAGGGGTATACATTAGAATACCATTAAGAGCTGGCTGCTGTTGCATGGGTTTTTTTTGTTGAATCAGAGCTCTTAGATTGAAACATAGAGGCTCCATATGCCACCCAAGGAATTTCAAAACCCGTATGTAAACCCACCTGGATTTCTGGCATGGAAAATCTCTAGAAGAGGGCTCTTTTCTGCTGATGCTTTTGAAAAAGTTCTGGGATTTGTTGCTGGTGGACCATGTGAGAGCTGGGAATTAATTAACTGCATCTGCTGCCCTTGTGCTAGACATCAGGTTTTTAGCCTTGTTTTGGACCTCTGCTTGCAAAGGGTGCAAATCAGGGTAATCCATGTTTTTTGCCCCATTCATTGTAACTGCAGATTTTACCATTGACTCAAAAAGGCTAAATGAGTTTTTGTATGAACATATGACAACTGATTCAGGAAAATGCCTCAAAACAAGTGTTATTTTTTTGGGAATGGGACAAAACAAAATCCAAAAGGTCTGTAGTATGTCAACTCGCTTATAGACTCTATGAAACATTTTGAAACATCCTACTAGTTGTTTTGATAATATCATTGACACCTAATATTCCTAACAGCAGCTCATTAAATTAATTTGTTTTTCTTTACTGAATGTGTTTGGACTATTGGGCCTGGCTTAGCTGTGTGGTAGACTGTGGTTACCCATTATTGAGTGTTATGGGCTGAAAATGACCAGAGAGATTATGCTGTTGCCATCATACTACGTATTAAATATCTTTATTAAATATACCATATATTTTTTGTGCCAGAAACACAAGTTTAACAAAGCCCATAAGTGCGTCTTAAAATGTTGCCAATATGGTAAAAGACTGGGATTGATTTCTCTGCTTTGGTACAGACAGGGGACTTAAAATATTCATAGTCTTCAGCCTGCTGTATAGTAACTTAATAACATACTATTTTGAAGAGGGAGAGATGCTGTGATTCTTGTGGTACTGCTAATGGATTTGAAGAGGATGCTAATGCATTGTACCAGGAAGTGAATTGAGCTCTCGTGTGTAAAGGGGGATTAGAAAATATAATTATGAAAAAGCAACAGTCACAGGCTTGAAGAAATTTCATTGATGTGTGGCTGCTACAAACAACGTTTTGTTGATGAGAAAGATGGCTTTGATGGGTGTATGCTGCAATAGTAATCTTCTCTATGAAGTAACATGGAATGAATGATAGAAATAGACGTTTTGTGAACTATGCAGGCAGAATTAAATATAAAGTCTTATATTGTCAACAACTCATGCAGCTTTTAATTTGAAATAGCAGTTGTCTACAGAAAGCTAAGCTTTCACATCAAAAGCTGCATGAAGGCTTTGGGAGAGAAAAATACAACATGATATAACTGTCAAGCCAAAAGAAAACTAGGTCCCCCTGCTACACACACAAAGGCAACCAAGAAATTAAATAATTCATGGTCTCCAACTGAGTATGGGAGAAGGATCTGAGCTTTTTTGAATATCATTCTCTAGTTCAGAAGAATGAATAGTGTGTTGTTATGAGTTGTGAATATATTGATTTGGATGTCATAAGTCAGCTGCTTTGTGTGTGAATGGTGCTGCTTAGTGCTAATGACCCCAAATATCTGCTGCTACCCCACTTGCTGGGTCAGATATCCCTTTTATTATTTGCAGTTGGTGTGCTTATCCCTGTGTGTGGCAGCTGTAGTTTTGGCTTTCCACAAACAATCATTCAGGCATCTTCATCTGAACAGATTTCTCTTGTGAAAAATATCTTGGTATGGGAAGTTTATAAATGACTGAACTTTGAGGCTCCCTGGGGGACCCCAGAACATCTGGGTCCTCTCAGTTTTTGATGTGGATTTGACTGCATTATTCCCATATGTTTGACATCAGAAGCCATTAGGATATTGGACGTGCCCACAGACATTTTCAGGGCTCGAAGCAGAAAATGAGGACTCATGGGATGGTGGCTCCTTTTTACCTGGTAAGAGAATCTAATGCCTATGCCTGTGTAGTGTCCTGTGCATGGAGAGGGAATCTGAATCTGAATTTAAAAATGTAGCCAGAAACCCTGTGGGTCACAATCCACAACCTACTCCCAGTTTGGTAACCTCTTTCTCCTGCTGAGAGTAGCTGTGCCATCATGTAGTCCCATTCTGTGGCATGGACTTTGGCTTCCAAAAAGTGTACTCAAGGTGATATATGGCCCCAAGTACTTTCTTAAGGACAGCAGTATTTGGTCACCTAAATGATAAACTTCTCAAGCAATAGGACACAAGACACAGAACCTGCCTGTAGAAAAGAAATATGATTATATAGTGGCAGAACTGAAGAAGACAAAACTCAGCTTACCATTCTTACTCTCTCTTTTCCAGTAATCAGTAGATGTAAATTTCACTAAAATTTTTATCAAATATAATCTTAGCTCTTTTTTCTGTTGGTTTAAAACAGTTTGTCTCTTGTAGAGTGTCCAATGTAAGGAGTGTAAAGGAAAATATGATCTCATTCTTTATTTATTTTAGAAAGCCCATTGAAACCATTCAGACCAGAGAAAGGGTGAGCTGGTCAGACTGTTATTTTGGCTGTGGTGTTTGGTACACCATTTTTAATCTGATACAGATATATGGAGATAATCAGTTTCAGAAACAAAGGAAAAGTACTGTAAATGGGATGATCTCTGCAAAGTTAGTGAAGGCAGTTGTTAATTCAGAATGTTTTGGACTTAAATAGCTATTTGAATAACTTTGTTTGTTTGTTTGTTGACGGTTACCAAATTTGGAGAGGGAATTTAAACTGAATTGAACAGGTTTTATGTTTGTCAGCTGAACTTTAAAATGGCAAAAGATATGATGTTTTGAATACAGTTATTTGACAAGAAAGGAAAACTTCCATTTATTTTTCAAGAAACTTGAAGTGTTTGTAAGACTAAAAACTGATGAAAAACAATTGATTATTTTTCGCTTTTATCATATTTTTAAAATTTAAAATGCAAAACATAATGCTGAAATTTGAACAAGCTTGTAAAATTTGTTGTTGCCTAATTTGAGTGTTTTTAATAAAAATACTAGTACTCAACTTGTATGTAATCCCACTTGTAAAGTATAAAAACATGAAGCTTGTTCCAACTTGCACCAGAAGGTGCTGGACAAACTTTTCTGTTACAATAGGCCTAACCTGACCACAGATTATTCAATCTACTTTTTCTATACTTTTGTCCCATGTGTTCCTTCATTTAGGTGCCAAAACTGTGTTTACAGTGTAGTGTGAGGGCACAACAGTAGCCATGGAGCAGCTCAATTATCTAAAATATGCTAAGCCTGTTATGTTGTGCAGCGTCTATTTTCTAAAAACTCATATGCATTTATTTGTGCTTTTTGATTTCAAATCACTTGACCAACCTCAGATTACCTTTTTAGGGGAAGTGAACCACAATTTCTGCAAGGTATAATATGACTCATTAGTTTCAGAAGGTTGAGTTGTTAATATCAGAGTTCAGATTTGCTTGCTTGACCAAGCTGTTGATTGAAACTTTTAAATTTCCTTATATTGTACCGTGAAAAGCATGAATGAAGGACCTTATTCATTAAAGAAACTGGAGCTAATTCTGATCATTCCTCATGTTGCTAAAACAATGAAAAATTCAGGCATGGATCTGCAAGAAGAGTTCTTAAAGTACATTTGTTCCTGTGGAGATGGGAACACTTTTGCTATTATACGCAAATTGGTGAAGATTTGGGGGGATTGCTGGAAACAGAAACACCTGTTCTCCTTCAGCTCCCATTTCTCTGTCAGTCATGGAAAATGTTCAGTATACAAAATCACACAGTTACAAAAACTAAGTTGTAAAAGTTTTCATAATAAAGGAAAATAAATACATGCAACTATGTGCTTTCTTTTTTCAGAGCAGTTGTTGAATTAAAACTTTCTGATTCAGTAATTATAAGTTAATAAAAAAATTAGAACATATATAATGAAATATAATATCCAAGAAAACAATCTAAAAAAAATACATGTAAGTTCATAATATTAAAAATCACTTTGCTATCCTGTATTTTTGTCCAAGTTATTCCTTTTTCTGCATCTGTTTCTCATTTTCCTGTTGTATGTAAGTTTAATCTTCATTCCCAAGGTGTTTCTGCCAGTTTTTTAACCGCCTCTTATTTGCTACTAAAGTAAAATCCTTTTGCTTTTCTATGGTCCACAGTGTCAGCTTCTGCATCCTTCACATTAAAGATTGAATAAATGTCCATGTTTCCTTCCACACTGTGCCATTTAGGAAGAGTTCTTCATGTACATATCCACGGCTTGATACTTTCCTTTTTGTTTATGCCCATTAAATCCAAACATATGAAGACACAAAAACATTAAAATTGAGCTAGCAGACTTGTCAGCTGCTAGTTTGCTGGTGTCTCCCCTCATACTTCCAGGTTCCTCTTTCTCTGTGCCACTTGGGTTTTGTTTGTTTCGATTCTCTAAAATGAAACTTCTTTGGGACAAGCTCCATCGCCTTTTCCCCTGTATATTTGTATAATACTCCAGCTGCAAAAAGCACTTCAGAGAAATAAGACTCCCAAAGACTTAGGAAGTCCATGCAGTTGCTTCTACATTGTTGTTACCTTTGCAGTCCGATAGCTAAATAGTGTCTAAGCTTTTGTAGTGTGGGTGCTTGTCCTGGTGTTCATTCAGCTTTAAGGGATGACCACTGGTGATTGCAGCTGCCCCATAGTGAAAGAGCTTGTGCCACAAGCAGGTAATGGCAGGTGACTGTGGGTTGCAAGCAGAATTAAAAGAGAAGGCAGGATCACTTATTGAGGTGTATTCTGGTATTCACACTACTATTGTGTCTATCTGTATCAGGATTCAGTTTTTGTCTGGCTTCTGATTCAGCTGTGTGCTTGAGGACTCTGTGCCCTGTTAGTGTGGAACAGGTCTGTTACTATGAAACAGGCTGTTTCTTCACTGCAGATTGGGCTGGAGCACCTCTCCTGTGAGGACAGACTGAGGGAGCTGGGATTGTTCAGCCTGGAGGAGGAAAAAAACAAAGAAAAACTTCCAGGGAGACCTTAGAGCAGCCTTACAGTATTGGTTCCGACAAGTGCCTAGAAGGGAGCTGGAGAGGGATTATTAACCAAGGTTTAGTGACAGATCAAGAAATATGGTTTTAAACTGAAAGAGGGTCCTTTTAGATTAGTTATTAGCAAGAGAGTCTTCACTATGAGGATGGTGAGACACTGGAACAGGTTGCCCAGAGAAGCTGTGGATGTCCCATCTCTGAAAAGTGTTCAAGGCCAGGTTGGATGGGGCTTTGACCAACCTGGTCTAGTGAAAGGTGTTCCCTCCCATGGCAGGGGGTTAGAGACTGGATGATTTTCAAGGTCTCTTTAATGCCAAATTTTTCTATAATGTCTTCATTAATTTCATTGAGAGCTGTGTCTGGCAGGCCATTTTTCAAATGTGCTGTTTGATTGAACATGTCAAATGTGGTTTACCTTTAAGACTGTGCATTCTTCATGGAATGAATCGATGTGTAGGATCTTGTGGCACATATCACTAAGTAAGGGTAATATATGAATGTAAAGGCACTTGCTATCACTTTAGTGCTATTTGTATGCTTGGAGTTTTATTATGTGAAGTGCCATGAATGACTCTATAGAATTTTCTTTGTTTGGGATGCATCCTTTTTGTTTGGAGTTTGGAGGTCAAAGAGTTTTTGGGCAGAAAAAGGAGAATGGAACAGAACTTTGTGCAACTTGGCATCTTTTCTGCTGGACTGCAAAGGGTTGGGCAAGGAAATAAAAGCAATCTGGGTTTTTTTGTGGGGCTTTTTTTTGTGTTTTGTTTTTTTAAAATCATTCCCTCCAATTTCTCAAGATTGTCAAAATAACTGTTTATTCCTAGTTTATTCAAGGGCCTTATCCAAATTTCCATTGGAATTAATGTATGAACATGCCTTTGTTTTCAGTGGAAACTGGATATTCTCTGTAAGAAATCAGATACTTAATAAACCCAAGCAAAATCTCCCTTTGCTAAGTACTATTGGGTTTTTAATTTACAAATGGAAAATAAGGTTTTCAGTTCTTTCTGTGACGTGATTTCTTCTACCTAAACCTTTTTCTTTCCATTTTCATCCCCCTTTTTTTCTTTCCCTTCCTCACAGAACATTGTAAACTAAACTAGGACATGAACATAGCCATTCAGGGCTTGTTACTGTGATAGAAATGGAAGTATTGTTCTGCCTGTGTGATGTTTTCCTCTTGCATTACATTATCAAGCATTTGGTTCAGTTGAGGTTTTGATGTTCTAGTGTTAATGAACTCATTACAGTGGTATCTGAGCAAAAGCATTACAGGTAATGAGGTTTTGCTTCAGTTCCTCAGAGAGATTATTCTGCAATGAATAGACCCGAGTGTCAGGACATTAGTTTATTTGGCCTGATTCTACTCTTCTCCCTCTCAATTTCACACCTTTTCTTCCAGCCATACTTTGCAAAATGGTTCATTTTCCTTACACTTACTTTTTTTTTCTCCATTCTTTTGCACTTTCCTGACTTTCCTATGGTTTTTTTCTTCTTGCTGAGGAGCTAAATATCTGTGTTTTGAGTAGTCTTGGAATAGTATCCAGTCATTCCAATCCAAGCTCTTGTCTCAGGCTTGTTTGCCAACTTTTGCTTTTCTTTAGCACTAGTAACAAGCTTCATCTATAATTTGTTCCTTTGGAATTTTATAATGACTCTTTATGGAATAAAACCTTCCACAATGAGTCTGTAAATTGTACTAATCTCTCTCTTCTAAGAGGAGATTTTGTCTGAATACAGTCCACAGAGGGTTAGGTGTGGTTGGGATCCCTGTGGTGGCATTTCAGAGAGGTTCTTAAGATACTGATACTGTGACAGGCAGGATTTCGGGAGCTTAAGACAGGAGTCAGTGCCTTGAATGAACCATCAATACAGAGAGTCTCTGGAAGCACTTGACTGCAATCCTGATGTGAAAGGGGAATCACCTCAAAGAAGGGGAAAAAGTCTGAGGAATTAAGATCCTTTTTTGCAGTTGTCTTGGGAGTCCTGACTGAGGAGAACCCTTAAATTATGTAGGGACATCCGGCAGCAAAGGACAAGTTAATGTACATTTAATTCCTCTCTGCCTCTAGATTTTGGGATTGATTTCCACATTCTGCTGCTTAGTAGAAAAGATTGTTTTACTTACGTTTCTCTTACTAAAGACAGGTTTCCAAGGGGCTGACAGATGCCAGGTATTCCTTTCTCTTTGTTGTAGGGCTCTTCAAATTCTGGCAAGGGTTTGTTCTTGCAGTGTCTCTACCTGACATGTGTGTGAACAGGTGCTCATGCAGCATGAGCTGCAAGACCAAATTTGGAAACATCCAAACTGGAAGTAAGGGAAAGGCATCTGTGGAAAAAGTGATACCCAAGTGTCTGTATCAAACAGGATGACAAGGTGTATATCTCTGAAATCTACTAATCCTCTCAGCCCATTCCTACCCCAGTACACATCAAGTCTCTGTACTGGCAGTGGACTTTATACATTTTCCTGAACATGCCAAAGGAACCTTTTTGTCTTGGTGAGGCTTTTCCTTGGTGAGACCTTATCTGTTATGTGCAAGTTCAGAAATAATTCTGAAAGCATCATTTTTCTGTCAAATTTGCTTGATGTTTTCCCTCTTCAATTCCTTTTCCAAATTTGCTTGAAATTTTCCCTCTTTGATTCCTTTCCCTCTGATCTTGACTTTCAACAATATGAGGAAAGAGGAGTCCCCTGAATCTCAGAGCCTTGGATTGTGGCTGAGGCTCCAAGACTTTCCTTGGCTTCCTGAGCAGACAGGTCTTGTGTTGATGAGGGTCATGGGAGCTTGCTTATAGCAAATGTGTCACTTATTGCTGTGATGGGGCTGGCAGGTCAAGAGGGAATCTAGAAGGAGCTAGAAAAATTGGTTGTCTGACCTAGATCTGCCAGAAACCTTGTAGGTAAAGTTCTCTGTAGATTTGCTTGTAGAGAAAAGGCAGTGGGTTCCTTCTGATATTTGGGTTGTCAGATATATGTATTTGGGTTGCTTTGGATCACTACAGTAGGATCAAACTGGACAGTTCTTGATTTTTGACTTATTTGGTCAGCCTTTATTAATGACTTTTTGCTTTCCTTAGTGAGGAAGGAAGGGTAGAGGGAAATGAAGGAGGGAGAGATAATGGCTGAGATTAGAACTGCATTTTTAGAAAGTATTTTATAAAAAATGTTTTATGGTACAGAATTGCTGTCCAAGCTCTATTACATTGTGTTTCAAAATGACACAGCAGTGTGGATAAAACTCTTTGCACCTCAAATTGTTTCACATAATATGAGTGATCAGTGAAATATGTTAATGGACATGTGGAAGAGGAATGGAAAAGAAAGCCACATCACTTTATTCATATTTTACTGTGAATTCTTCCAATGACTTAAAGCATATGTCATGATTCTCTTTCATTTATAATTCTGAGCTCTCTGTCCATGCCTATGTGCTGAAAAGCATTGATGCACTATTGAAAGAGCACTCCACTGCTCATTTAATCAGTGTTGGCTGTGTATTTTACATAGAGCAGATCAAATCTGACTGATTTATCACAGACTTTGAGATAAATTTTCCTGTCTGTGCAGGCACATTGCCCACTAATGAGAAAAGGAGTTAGACATGTAAGGAGAGAGCCTTCTGTTATCTGCTTACTGTAATGCTTCTCTAGACATGGTCCCATCTATAAAGTCAGTCTATAGGTAGGGGATTTTGATTTGGAGGATTAAACTGGTGTAGAATTCTACAGAAGGAACAGCTGCAAATGAAGCTCTATACACAGGTCAGAAGGAAAGCCTTCTGCATGCATTTCCATGTGAATATATAAATAATTAATATGTTTGTTTTCTTTGTGCCATTTCTTATTGAAATTTACAGATTTTTTTTTTTAAGACATGGGGAAAGAATATCAAAGTTATTTTTCTCCATTCATATTCCATAAAATAGGACAAGCTTGCTCGTGCCACAATACTGCTAAGTGCTCTGTCATTTATCATCACACTATTTGAAACATGGTTTCTCTATGATGCCTAAAATGTAGGATATACAAAATGACATGACCAAAATCTGGCAAGTGCTGGATACCCAGTCTGTAATTTACCTACAATATTTGAAGTGAACAGTAGCAGTGTGCTTATGTGTTCATCGATAATAGAGTCCATTTTTTCCCCCTTGTGAATATTTGCAATTTAAAACCTGTAAGAGATGTGTTGTATTGGATGTTCAGTTGGCCTTATCACAAAATGATACTTGCTAAGTCAGAGCAAATGTCTTCTACCTTGTGTCTACAAAAAAGTGGGTAGAAGCTGATTTTTCATGCACTAAGTCCCATAGTACTTACTGACTGTGAGCATTTGGGAAATTACATGGTTATTACGCGATGGCAGCAAAAGAGATTTCTTCTGAATTTTGTCTATACTTTATGAAGAAGAGTATTTGTCATCACTAAAAGATTTCAGTGTAATTTTGTGTCTTGTGTTACAGGGAGTGCAGAGTAAGACTTGTGTTCAGTACGTGTCTGGATACCCTAAGAATGAAGAAGAGTACTTATCTGGCTCTGCTTGAACACAGGTAGGGGTGAGTTTTCAAATATATGTAATAAATTCAAAAACGTCCCATACTTTATAATCAATGCTATCTGCAGTGTATTGCAGATTGTTTAAAGTGCTAGTGTGAAAACTAGTGTTGTGTTTTGGGCTTTGTCATTGGCCTGCCAGAAACTCTTAAATCAGTGCTTTCACTGGGTTATGCTTCAGTCTCTCTGTCTAGAAAACTAAGATAATGTCTGTGACTAGCTTCAGAAAAGATGCTCTGTTCAACTCATACTCTACCTCCTGTCAAAAAAACCCTAAATCAACCAAAAAACCCAAAACAAAACCAAACAAAATCCAAACCACAAAAACACCACCACTATATGAAAATGGGTTGGGTAGTAAAGTTGTGAATAAATTTTGTCCAGCTGTTATAATGTAGGTTATGTCTCAAGTTAGGATGGACTTCATTTAAAAAAAATGTTTGCATGAATCCCTTATTGCTTCCAGAAATCCCCATAAGCTAAGAATCAGATTTTGGATAGGTGATTTGCAGGAGAAATGTCACATCTGTAAGTACTGTGGAGTCAATGAAATACCACTCTTAATCCAGGTCAGTGCTGAATTCACGCTTTAAAAAGCTAATGGTTAGTCTTCAGAAGGAAAGACTCTAATGAAAACCAAAGCATCATTAACAGTCATGTAAAGCAGAGCCGTTAGTCTTGGTGTATTGTCATGCATTCTCTCCTGGGAGACTAAATCACACCACTGTAGGTTTCCTATATAAACAAAGGGACTAAAACATAGATCTTCATTTTCTAGTCTGAATGCCAGTGAAATTAGATCTCTGCTTAGTTCATAAAATATTTTAGAACTAGTCTGGGTGAAAGGTGTCAGGAAAGTGTAAGATGTTTTTTGTATGTAATGTTTCCATTACTTAATATATACATACCCTAGTTTTAACTGCCATTGGTATGCAAATTCACCTCCATGTATTGAGAATTACCAGAATTATTTACTATCACTAGCCTGCAAAGCAATCAAAATTAGGGGACTGTGTCTAACAGCACTTAGCCAAGGTACATCTCTGCCTCTTTAAGAGGATTGTGAGATTGTGAGAGCCTGTCTCCTGTAACATCCTCTCCTTAGACACCATTACTTTTAGTGCTGAGCAAGAGTGTACCAGGGGATGTAGTTGTGACAAAATCCCAGGGCTCCTACCAGCCATCTTCACCCCAGGGAAAGCAGAACCAGCACACTGTGCAACACTCTGGTAGTCAGGTGCAATTCAGGAGCCCTCCAGTGAATACCACAGCTCCTGTACACTGATGTTATGGTACTCCATGATTCCAGTGGAGACACGTTTTCTCTGATTCCATTTACCAGCAGAAAGGAAATAAGTCTTTTTCTGCATGCTCAAAGGAAACTGAACCCTGTAGGCTCTGGGCTGCATTTGGAGAGCATTTCAGTGGCCAGTACTTCATTCACATTACCTAATGGGTAAACAAAAAAAGAAAGAGTATATATAGGTTTATAGGTTCAGGAAGAAACTTGCATTATTTGCCAAATTGTTTTGAAGGCTTTTAGTATCAAAAGCCTTAGAAAGTTCACTTGTGAAATACCTCTGTTTATAGGAAGCTCAGGTAAACAACACATGCAGCAAGTGTTACACTCTTGTTAGGTTTGAGGGTTTTTTTGGTTTAGGAAAAGACAAGATATACTTCCCTTAGAAAAATTTGTGGATGTTCTAAAGTATGTTTTCTATTTTTCTTACAGTTTTCTGTTAAACTGCTTTTGGATTTGCTTGTCAGTGACATTCAGTGAGCTGCACTAATTTTGAAAAATTCAGAATGGAGTTTTGCCACTTTAGAGATAATCCATGAAAGCTCTCTTCCTGCAGACTGCAATAAATCATCCCCTCCACTAAAAGCCTGGATGTCATTTGAAATTTATTGCATGGAGCTGGTAGTGGACTTAAAAGCCATTTCACATGTCTTATTACTCCAGTCATCTAATTTATTGGTTTCAGCCACAATTGTAGTTGGAAAAGTATTTTCCTTCAACTGATTAATATGATTTCTGCTTTTGCATTCATTTCCCTTTTTATAGTTTTCTATAATCATTGCAAGACCCTTTGGCATCCAGTGTTTAGATATGAAACCGAAAGAAAGGTGCCAAGACAGACTGATGCAGATTGACTAAGCTTTGCTGGCTCTTAGCTGCACTTGTCAAAAGGTATCTTAGTTATTGTTAGTTAAGCAATCTTGCCCTAGGAAAGAGAGAGCTGTCAGGAGCTTCTGTGTTTAACATCAGAATTTGTAACTCTGTGAAGGGAGTATGAAGGCAACCTATTAAAGGCAGATGAGCTAAACAGGAGTAACACATCTTGTAGAAATAATAGCAAAGTATTGGTGCTTTTTTTTTCTATTTGCTTTTTAGTGTGAAAAATAGTTTGCATTCATGGTGCTACCTAAGAATGCCCTTTGATTCTCATCAGGCTGATGACCAAAAGGAAAAATGGCATGGAGGACATGAGTAAACCAAATAAAAGTTAGTACAGATATTAACCTCTGGATGGGGCCATTTTATGAGTTCAGTCGTGTTGTCAATACTGTTGATATGAGTGCTATATGAATTAACAATTCTGCAACATACAATGTTGGTGTACATGGTCTGCGTGTATGCTTGCACAAGTAATTTGTAAAACATACTATGAAAGGATCAAAAATTCTACAGGCTTTCTTCTTCTGGAAGAAGAAGAAATACTGAATAATTCTTGTCATGACTAGCTTGCACTACTCTTAAATGTGGTCCAGCCTATACTTGTACTTGTGTGTGCATATGTGGTAATGGTGGTGAGGGACCTAATCAGTAATACCACAGTTCCTTCCCTAGCATGAGAACATGACTTGAGGAATTAAATGCTCTCACTCTATTTATTCCATACCTAAGTCAGTGCAACAGGGATGGGTCAGGCACAGACCCATCCAGAAATGCTTAAAGACAGTCCATGAGGCATTGGATGGAGTTTGTCTGCAGCACAGGTGTGGCTAGATAGGGCAGTCTCTCCTGTCTGTTGCCTGTGGCCTGAGTGCCCAAAGACAGGTGGCAGAAGGCAGAGCCAAGCTGTGCATGATGCTGCTTGGTCAGCTGAGCAAAACTGTGTTTACTGGCCAAAGTGGTGACTTTACTACAGCAAATTAAGTTGACACACTACAAACAGCTTTTAAAGACCCATATATGCTTTCCTGCATGATTATAAAAATGCAGTCTAATTGGGGGGGGACGGGGGGAGGAGAAGGCCCTAGAGCTCTGACTCCCTAATACCCATTGGCTCTGTTTCCTGAGAATTCATAAAGATTTAAAACAAGGATGGTATAAAGAGAATCCTACTGTGGTTTCTACAATGCATGTTTTCTGCTAATAACACCTGGGAGGCAGTGTGAAGTAACAGCTGAGGTGCTTAAGGGCACCTCTAGTGCCATCTACCTCCTGTGCACATCTGTGGATTTGGGCATACATCCAAAAGGAGGCTGGGAAGAAAATCAGCCAACTATGAGACCATTGCAACAGGAGGAGGAGATAGTCCTCTGCTGCTGAATCTGAAAGTTTCTGGGTGTAACCTGGGCACTTCAAGGTTCAGAATTTTTACCAAGTGGTTAAGTCAGAGCAGAACATGAGTTTGATGCAAGGGAGCTGAATTTGCTCCTTGTGCCACCAGAAGGAAATATTGCTCTGGGAGGCCTCCTGTTCCCCTCGAAACAAGCAGCTGCCAGCAAACACATTCTGCAAGCCTTGGTAAGGTGCAAATACCACCTACCTCACGCCCCAGCCTCTGCTGGGTGACAGTGTGTGGACCTTCAGTGCCTGGGTTTGGTACAAGTGGACCTGGCAAGTGAAAATGGCAGTTTTGTTGGGAATTTGCTCTGAGATACCACAGCTGAATAGAAAGCTGATGCTGTAATACAGAATACAATGCTGGAAGTCCCAAGATGATGAAAGATTAATGAGTAAGGGTTAGGCTTGCAACAGCTGTTTCTTTCTTTCCTGCATATAGACAGTAATGCTATGCAAAGATAAACATATTAGCCAAATATTAACTCTTTTTAAAAGGCAACAAAAAGCAGCATGTGACAGGTTCCTGTATCTAAACCAGAATAATGCAGGTTGCCAGCTCCAAGCTGAACTCAACAGAGCTGCTTCTGGAATTTCAAGAGAAATTGTTTTGTATAGCACCATCAGTTCACATTAGGATTTAATAATGAAACAAAGACTTGTTTTCCATGCAGAGAAGTTTATCTAGGAACCAGATCTTGAGCAATTAATGCAGCTACTACAACCACAAGACCTAAGGTGATTTAGCCGATTTGAGGTTTGCAAAATAGGCACTGCGTATTTTCTGTCATTAATTTTTCGCAGTTCAGACTTCAGTGTAATGATCTGTCTGTAGCTGGACAATGTTTTTGGGAATGTTCAATCTGAAAATTAATTTGCTTCATCTGTGGAGAAGTCTTTGTGTTTGCTTTCCACAAATATTTCTGCTGTCAAGTTTTGCCAGCATAAATATGTAAAAACACCAATTTTTTAAACTGTATGCACAATTATTTGTGCTGAAAGTGCATGTGTGTCCATTCAGGAAACAAAAAAGAGTGTAAATAGTCTCAATTAACTCTGATAGAGCTTAAAAAGAAAATATTGAACTGTCTGTGCTTGCACTTGCAGAGTGTTGAAATAGATTTGCTCTCAACTCAATTGAATACTTCCAAGTGAATTTTAGAACAGGGGGTTGGAGAGCTGAATTAAGCTAATAAATTCTTATAGTGAGTTACTTGTTCAACTGTTTTAATAGGCAATTCAACCTATTGCATTTTAGTTATTTGCTTCTTCCATTTGGCTTTTGTTTTTTAAAGCAACATAGTCTTTTAATGAAATCTATATCCTTTCTCTTTTTTTCTTACTGTGAGACAGTAGGTACATAAAGCAAACGTACAGTAATTGTGCTATTTCTTCACCTTGCCATACTGATGGTGTCTTCTCTACATTGCTCTCTGAGACAGAGACAAAAAAGACACACTGGGAAGCGAGGTCCCAGAGCACTGCAGCTCAGCAGACAGCAGATTGCTAATGGCACCTGTACTTCAGTTTACAGTACTGACTGCTAACAACACACACAGTGAGCTCTGCTTGATTTTTTTTTTTTTTAAGCTCTCCTTCCCCCCTTTGCTCTTTTCCCCACTCCCACATGCTTAATTAGAAAATCTGATGCAGCCAGAGACGTTATCTGCCATACCGTGTGTGTTACTGAGGAATGCATTCTTTGATGTTGCTGATAAGCTTTCCTGTGTTGTGGGTAGTTAATTGGTAGTGGAAAGGAAATGTCTGGACTAGTGTAAAAGGAAGCTTCCTAACTGTCTCTCCTGCAGCTGGTCTCACTGGTTGATGAGCCAAGGTGTGGTATTGATGTAGCAGTGGTGAGGAGGTTCTGCCAATATTGCCCACCCCCCAGCAGAACTGCACAGAGCACCTGCACCTTTGGAACAGGTTCTGAATTCTTCTTCTCTTTCATCTTTGTAAGGGAACAAAAATAGGAATAAAACACAGTTCTTCCCAAAACCCGGAGGGCCAAATTTCCTGCCAGTATAAATCAGCATGTGCACTGTAATCTCTCCCTGGGTCATGCTAGTCCATGAGAGCAGAGAACGTGAATGGTGAAGCATTTGTTAAACAGTGGGTTAGATACTTGCAAAATTCAAAATAAGAAGGTCGGTTTTATTTGAGGTTTATTTTCTGCATCTTTCAAGCTTTAATTTGCCTTTCAATCATATTTTGCCTTTGTTGAATTTAGTTACTAAGTCTTCCATTTTAGTTCCCATTTACAATGCTACAAGCTAAATCTTGCTTTATTCTTCAATTTAACTAGGCAGTGGAAGGACCACGATCTTTCTCTGGCATGCAGAGCACGTTTGGGAATTTTGGTTTTGGTTTGTTTAGCAGTATTAGGTCATCTGGCGTTTTTTTTAGGATTTCTGTATTTTTGCTCTTATTGCTTGCAAGACGACTTTCTTCATCCAGTAATAGATTACTGTCATTGTGAAAGGTCCTTCTGTTCCTAATGAACTTCAAGTTATTTGTTCTAGTCCTTTGGCTCTGTTGGTTATTAGTATTGCCTTTTCCCCCCCTTCTCCATTTTCTACAATGCCTAGCTTCTGTTCTCTACTTATCATTTTCACCTTTCTCTTTCTTCCATTTGTTACAGGCATTTGAAAAGTTGCAGATGCTTTCACTTCCAATGAAAGCCTGGCTGCATTTCTAATAACCAGTGTGATTTTATTTTGAATCACTATGTAGTGTCTTTTGGGGTATCTAATAGTACAAGATATTCATAAACCCTTGCCAGATGTTGTCGTCTTTCCCTCATATTTTGGTTTTTCCTGCTGGGTGAATTCAGGCCTAATTGAATTCACCTCTTTTTAAGCTGACCCTAGAAGAGCATCAAATGGAAAGGTGAATGGTTTCATGTGCTGTGCAAATGTAGCAGATGTGATGGAGCCCTGCTCAGTTGTATGTAAGGAACACTAGTTGTTAATTCTGTTTCTGTTCTTTCTCATCTGCCAAAAGGTTATGTTGTATGGGATGAAGGTGCTCTGTGGGACACAGAGAACTTCCCCCTCTCCTTACAGTTACTGAATTATATTGACTTGGATTTTTTCCTTTCCATCTCCCCAATGTGAAACTGACAGAATTAGCTAATAATTGATGCTTATCTTGCTGGCACATCCATGTTGGCTTGGGTTGGTTGAAGGGCTCTGTCAGAGCCGTCAGGCTCAGTTCTACCCCTCTTTGCCCTCTACTGTGTGTTGGTAACAGATGTAGTGTGCAGGCTGCTGCCTCCTTGGCAGTCCTGGTGTGGTGAATGCATGGCAATTACACTGAAGTCCAGCTATGTAAAAGAGATTCAGAGCAGCTCAAAACAAATTCTCTGTGTTAAAAAATTAAGGGAGTACTGTGACATTAGCCAGATGTGCAACCCTTTGGGGAAACTTTTGCAGACTGCTTCACAAATATGTGGTAATAGAGGAGATTCAACCTGTTTTCCCTCCTCATAGAGTAGCAAGTGAAAACCAGTATCCTACCAATGCCAGGGAGGAGAGCCAGATGGTTAGCTATTCCTGTTCATGCACCTTTCACAGTGCTGTGCTGCCCTTCTTGCTTTGCTCCCATCTGTATCTGCAGTGCTGTATTCCATGTTGAAGTGGTGCTGAAGCATCTAGGAAACATGGCAATGCAGCATAGGAGAAAAACTGTTTTGTCCCAATTACCAGACTCATAATTAAGGCTGAAGATGATTTAACCTTGTGATTCCTTGGAGGTGATAGTATCTGGGTGAGTGAGGGATTTCCATCACCACTGGTAGTAGGGTCCTCCTAGAGAGGTACCCAAACTTCCGGGCTCTGTCAAAGGGTAATGAAATATGCAAGAAGGGCTCATTCAAACTAATTTGTTTGAGAAGAGAGGTTGACAAAAGCTTTTCAAGTAAAGTGTTGGGAAGAAAAACTTAGAAAGCATCTTATTCTCTCCAATTACTCTGTCTGATCTCCAGTTCAGGTGGAGGGATGTTACAGTACTGATGAGCATTAATGTCAAATTCCACTTTCACTCCTTAGTTTCTGTAAAATAGGAAAGCAGGCAGCTCTGTTTGTAAGCTGTAAGGGAAGCATGTTAGAGACTTATTTGTGTCCAAGCCTGAACTTTCTTATCTTGGCAGTCTGAGATCAGTGACTGCACAAATAATATATGACAGGCCACACTGCTTTCAGGGTGTATGGCACGTGTGTGGGATGATGAGTTTTAGTTGTTTGCTTGATACACATCTTTTCTGAAATACAGATGTCTGTGTAATGCATAACTTACCTTATTAATAACTTGTATTTCAGACTTCTAAGTACATACAATAGCATGCATACACCCCAGAAGGGTAACTCTTGTTGGTGTTTGATGAAAACACAAGTCTTTTGCAGTTTTTGCAGTCACTTAAAAGGACGTTTGAAGGCTGGAGTAGTGTGGCAATCTCTGCTAGGGCTGATAGTGTATGAAGAGGATTTTTGTATCTTTTTTTTTTCCTTCCTGATGCTACTGACTCATCCACTCTTTTTGCTGCCTTTTTATGCTCATTTATATGCACTAATTCAGCTGACTGGTTAAGTTCCACCACCCACTTACAACTTCAATGAATAATGTTTTAGGCCCAGCGTCTCACAAGTGCAGGCCCCTCACACATCAATGTCATTACTGGAATTGCTTTTACTGATAGCAGCCACGTGGCAGGTGTACAGAGAGCAGCCTGCAGAACGAGCAGCATGAAGAGCATCATTCATCAGGTTTGCTCACGGAAACTCATCTTGTCTCCTAGCATGGAAAACTTGTGGTGCCCTTCCTCCTCCATTCTTTTCCTTCTGCTGCCTATGACCATGCTGTGCACTTTTTCTCACATTGTGGTTTTGAGTGAGGAGTCCAGATAGGATTAGGTTGTGTCTTGCTGTTGCATAGAAACCTTTGAAGAAGATTCAAGAAATCTCTTGTGCTTTTGGAGGATGCAGGAAGGTTCATTACTGCCACGTGCACCAGACCAGATTAATTATCTATAGCAAAATATGTACTCGTCTGCAATACTTCAAGTGAGTGGCTCAGCTTAAGCCGTTGCTTAATTTTAAACACATGCATAAGTTTATCCTGAGCTGGACCCACAAAAGGCCCTCACAGGGACAGACTGCAACAGGTTTATAGCACCATCTCTGCAGAGCTACTTGAGGGAGGAACAGTCCTCACTTGGTTCTTCTGGATACTGATGATTTATTTAGGCTTTTATGTTAACAAAGTGTCTCTGCTTGCTTGTTATAATCACCACAATGAATCCTGTAAGCTTTCATGACCTTAAGAAGGGTAGCTTAATATTGGCACTAGATTTTAAAAGGGGGCGTTGTCACAGTTGTTCTTAATTGAATCTGAAAGACAAAAAAAATTTAAAGATCTCAGCTGGCATTTGAAAGAATGCCCCCTTCTTGTTCTAGGTTGTATTTTCTCATTAAAATGCCGCCTTTCCTGTAATCAGTATTTCACAGTTCAGCCATCTCCAGATACTGTGAAACAGCTGTGCAAAGGTCAAGTACAAGAGGGCAATGGGAGAAGAAAATGACACCACAGCTCCCAGGGTTTCCAACCACCCTGTTAACAAATTTACTGACACAGGGCATAATTTTCACTGACGCTGCCCATTTTTTACTGACACCGACTCTTAAGACTCCATAGGGAGCAGATGCTGACATCTCTCTTGACTTTGAAAAGCTCATTGCTGAAACAAAAGGGTTTTATGCAAAGATTTACATAAAGTGTCTAAACATTAAACGGGGGATCAATAGTTCTCCAAGTCTGAGTAATGATCCCACATGGCAAAGCTACATTTTAATTAATAAGAATGCATCCATACTTTATCTTTGTATTTTCACACACGCAGACATCCCCACCCTTGGGCCCATCTTGTGTTTTTTTCAAGCACATACTGTTTTTTATCACATCCTAGTCTGAATCTCTTTGGCCTCTGATTATTTTTTGAGACTTGTGCAGACATACCTAACACCTTTATGGCTTTTTAGTGAGGCCCTTGGTTAAGAGATAAGGGTGGTGGTAGATCTCAGAGAGCTTATTCCCTCCTGGGTAGATTTAATTTAAACTAGACCTTGCTGTTCAGAAATAAGCCTTGTCTGCTTCAGTGCCATGCTTAGGTTTTGTCTTCTTGGTCTCTCCAGTTATTTGCTGTTGACTTTTCAGTCCCACATGAACATGATTTTGTCTAGTTCATCTCTTAAACCTGACTGGTAAAGTGTGCTCTGTGTAGTGCACTTGTAATTCTTCTCCTTTGCTGCTTGTGTTCCCTCAGTTGTTGACTGTGACTGGAAAATAGGCGTACAAAGCATTTTGCATTCTCTGAATGTACCACACAGTAATTCTGCTGTCTGAAAACTCTGTAATGTCAATAATTGATGCACTTGAGAAGTGGTAATTAAATTAGTTAATTATGCTGGTAAAATTACATGCAATTATGTGACTGCAGGGTATGTTTAGTAAATTAGGCTTTCCCATACTCACTACATATTGTGGTGCCAATTTTGTTCCTTGATGATTAGGTAGCTTTTGATACTTCTTAATTGATTTAATACCTGGATCTTCATTAGCCCTCGATTGCTATGCAATGTATGTCTGACATTTTTCTCTCTGATATTTCACAGAATATCATTCATCAAAAAAAAAAAAAAATCAATCCATACGTATATACAAATTTCTGTCAGATGTTAAAGCATCAAGGCATCAAGACTTCAGGGAAAACGCTGTCTTCTACAAGTGCCTTGCAGTGACTTGCCCACTAGTAAGAGATGCCAATCAACTAACTGTCCCTGGGAACCCTCTAATATAGAATGACTGATTTCATTTATGTTTCTCTTGAAAGATCCAAATAAATAGGTGTCTCAGGGAAGATTGGCACGGTGACAGCTGTTTTAATGACACCTGTTATCTTTGCAGAGAGCAGCGAAAGGTTATTAAAAGGTAACATTAACTCAAATAAAAATTTCAAGAGGGTCAGATTTGATTTCGTCTGGTGCTCGGGTGGGGTTTCCTGTATTTCATTCATGCTTGCTCAGTATTTTATGTGTCAGAATAGCCTCCCAGCAGATGGTTACCTTCATGTTGGCTATGTTTACTATTGCACACCTCTCCAGACCCTGCATTTCCCCCCACCAGCACATACTCTGTTGCTGTCAGAAACGACACTTGTGAGTATGATCCCTGTTTAGGGTTGCTAGTGACAAACTGCAATAAAGGTTAAGAGCCAGACCTTTTATTTTTGCTCTTAGGGCAGAATCTCTGTAGGGGAAAGGAAAGGGTAGAGTGGAACTGGTTCTCTAACTTTGGAGCATATAACATGGTCTCTACCTGAGCCCAGCCCAGCAGTGTGCAAGTACCAAAACCAGTGGGATCTGAGTGGCAGAGCAGTTAAATAGCTGGGCTAAACTGACCTGAGAAGAAAAGGCTCCACTACTGTGATGACTTCCTAAAAGGATGAATGAACACTATCCTGTTCGTGTTATGTTTCTAGGGACTTGGTACAGATAGAGGCAGGCAGGACCCTTGGTTTGTCAGCTTTGTGAGACACACATTCCTCTGATTCTGTCCCTTCATGGTGCCATTAATCAGGTGACTGGGGAGCATGGACTCAGTCCTTGTGTAAGAGCATGAAGGGTGCCCACACTCATCAAATCTGTACTCAGCAGTAAACACAGCATGTACTACTCAGAGAAATAATTCCTGAGAAAAGACTTTTGGAGGTGTACAGGTAGCTTTGTCTGAGGTTTGCTTCTTAAAGGAAAACCAACTTTCTGTCATTTTCTGTGGCTACTGGACCATCTTTATGATGGACTGAATATTTATTTGGAGGGTTCAGTTCATGTTGCTTCTGTTTGCTTTTTTTAGACCTTTACTGTCTTTAACACTTCTCTGCTTCTTTTTAACAATGTTTATTACCTAAATCCCTTTTCTTCCCCTTCCCCACCCCAACTCAAATTATGGTCAATTCTTTTTATATGGCCAATGCACAGCTTAGGCTTAAAACTCCTCAGGATAGTATTTCCAGCGTGCTCAGTAATGGTTAGAGCTGGCAAACTGTCTGGCTTCTTAAACCCTGCCTACTGTGGCTCATCAAACTTGTTGGTCTTGGGGAACTGAGGTTGTGTGGTTTGTGAGCACATGTGAACTTCCAAAGAGATGGAGTATTCATTTCTCCAGACCTCTAAATTAGTGTGTATAAGGAAGTTTTTACTTTTATGAATACAAAACTATCACAGATTCTTGTGAGGTTTTTGTAATTTTCAAGCTCACATAAAAATTGAAGTTAAATGATTACTACTGGAGGTGCAGACTTTTCTATATACTTACCAACAGCAAGAACTCTGGTTCTATTTAAGAGGCTAATCAGTGCTTGAAAAAATCATAGTTTTGTTCAATGAGAAGAGACACTTTTAAAATATGAAGGAGTAGAGTCAATTAGAAAGCAGTGAAGAAATGCGTAGATTTAGATGGGAAAGCGCTTTCCTAAGGATTTTAGTGGGATGTATAGATGTAGGGATAGGACCTCCTGCAGGCATGCAATGGTCTTACAAGTGAGTCTGTTAAAATACTTCCTGCTTTGCCTGGCAATTCCACAGTTTTGTTAAGACTTCAGTGTTTGGGAAGGTGCTTGACTATTGAAAATAAAAGGGAGATCGAACCCAAAATAACTTTAGTAATGCTGGGAATATGTAGAAGCTTCTTGTTATTTGTCTTTAGTGGGAACGTGGCTCTTGCTGTCTTCTGAAAGCCGTGCTTTCAAAAGAACCTATCTTTATTTGGCACATTTGTGCTAGTGAGGCTGGCATGCTACCTTGTTAGCTGGCGTCATGCCATCCCAACAGATGGACAGGAGTATAGACAGCCAGGAGACCATGTACAAGCATCAGTATGTGTGTTGAGGGCAAGATCCCCTAGCCAGAAGTGTTGAAATGCTTGTCTGTTCTGTGTTTCTGCACTTGTGGCTAAGTAAGATGATGTACCAGCCTTGAGTGGAATCAGCTTCGTTGGCATAAACTAATCCTTCACCTCCCAGGCAGGAGCTGCTCATGCAGAATTTGAGTTGGTGTTCCTATGGAAAGTCTGGGGCTTTCTGAAAAGACACTAGTGCTTTCTACACAGCATATAGTTCAAAGTGTGGTGAGGCCAACTTTTAAAGTCATATGTTCATTAGGTCATACTCAGAGAAGAAACAAAGCTCCATCAATGGTGATGAAGCCAGAAGTGTAAATGACCAAGTCCAGGTCTGACCAATTTATTAAGCAAAGGTTTCTGCTAAGCTTGGAGAGTGGAGAGAGCTTGTCTGTAGATTGCCACAGAAATTCATTGTTAGACTTCTCTGGACATCTTTCATGCTATTTGTCTTTGCCTCAAGATGCAGTGTTTTCCTAGTGAGACACACAAATCCACAGCTGTCAACATTAAGTGCTTTTGTAGATTAAAGTAGTAACTTGACTAGATTTATGGAATCAAAGATGAAGAAGAATGAATTCATCTAATGTGTAGTTTAAGAGGTGGAAGGAAAGCCATGCCTCCCTAAGACTCTGACATTAGTTGAACTCTAATCAGCTTTAAATTTGGAATTCAGTTAGTAGATGTTTAGTTTGGGAATGGCCACTTTTGTATAAGTTGAAATTTGTTTCAAGGTTCTGTAGAATATACTGAAAAAAATCCCTGTTCATAACTAAATTGGTACTTATTTGTAATTGTCTTGCTAACTAAATTGGTTTAAATTTACTGGAGTTAAACTTTAATCAAACTCCAAATACAGACTCTTTCCAGGCTTCTGCTTGAGTTACTTCATTTAAAGAACTGGAAACAATTTCAGAAGAGTTATGGGTAACTTTAAAACCTTGTAGAAGACACTGATAGAATGCTATGGGGCAGCACACAAGGGGTTGCGATCTGTGGTTCAGAGGTGTGCACAACTGTGAGCAAAGGCAGTGATATTAGCAATGATTCGTGGAACCAATATTTGGAAAATTATCTTAAAGGCTTAAATTATCTTAAATACTTATATTTTCTCTTCCACCAACAAAGTATTAGATTCAGATTTTAGCTGAAATATTTTCACTTGGAAAACTCTGTTTTGCCGTAGGTATCTAGGTATATATTTTGGTCCCAGGGTCAAGGTCCTTGGTATGTACTTTATCATGCAATACCTACCTCTTCCTTACCACGTACTAACAGATATTTTAGGATAACTTTGTATGAAAGACATGTATTTATATTCTGCTAATTTTAGGAAGTGGCACTAGTTGAAATTGCAATATTCGTATTTGCACATAAGCAATTTAACAAATGAATTAGCTCCCTGTAAGAATATTTAAACATAAAACCCAGTATCTACCTAGTCTGAATTACAAAGAGTCTTGCAGATAATTTAGCAAAGTCCTCAGTATGGGTCATATTCATATCTGTTGGATGAAATATTAAATGAATTTGTCCCAGTTTACTTCCAATTACATATACCTGTGTAGGTAGCAGAAATGTGCGTTGCTTACAGCCGGCTTTAAGAAAGATTGTTGAGATGCCTGTTAGATTGGAAAAGGGAAGTCTTAGGGATCACAACGAAGTATAAAAACACCTGAAGGGAGGGAGGGAAGTGGATAGAGCCAGACTATTTTCAGTGGTGCCCAGTGACAGGACCAGAGGCAATGGGCACAAATTGAAATACAGGATGTTCTCCCTGAACACCAGGAAACACTTTTCTTACTGTGAGGGTGATTGAGCAGTCAAACAGGTTGCTCTGGGGTTCTCTCTCCTTAGAGATATTTAGAAGCAATATGGATGTGGGCCTGAGCAGCTGGCTCTAGGTGACCCTGCTTGAGTGGGGGTTTGGACAAGATGATATTCAGAGGTCCCTTCTAACCTCTGCATGGAAACTAATTGCTGTTGTGATTGAGTTCAGATCATATGTGTCAGACCTCTCAGCCTAAGAGAATTTAGTTCTCTTTTTTTACTTTCCTTTTTTTTTTTTTAATGCCACTTGGTTATGTGCAGAGGGTAGTGAGATGTATTCATCTTATCAGCATACTTCCTCCTTTTTTCTGCAGGAAGTGCTCAGCATCAAAGCACTGAAGAGCAGTTGAAATGTACTCAGCAGGTCCTTGATTCTCTATTAGTGCTGTTAGCGATTTTTTGTAAAGCAGGTCCTTATGTGAAGGCACAGGAGAAAGCTGCTCCTGTGATCTCTCTGATCACTCTTTCCAAGTGTTACAGCTCCCAGTATGGGGCTATTTGGGTGTATCCCAGTGAGAGGTTTGGATCTTTATGTGATAATGGCCTCTGTTCCAGTCTTTCACCATGGCATGCTGATGAACTAGGTAGGAATACTCTTTGCCTACAGAACACTCTACATCATTACTTGCCGTGATATTATCATCACTTGTATATCCTTAAACCAAAAAGAGACACCACTTAAGTATAATCTCCTCTAGAAACCTGTGGGTAACCAATTTGATTTCACAGAGTCATTCCAGGACCACTCAGATTCATAAAGGCCCACATACAGTGTGACCAAACAGGCAGTGGAGTACTAGTGCATGCCAGTTTGCCCAAATATGTCTACACTATATATTAAATCTTCACAGTAGGCTTTCTACCAATATATCCTTGTCCTTTTCATTTTATATTTGAAATTATAATTAGTAACAACAGGTGCAGAATAGATTCTCCCTGCAAAAGAGTAAAATGCTATTGGATAGCTAGCAAGGAGAAGGAATGCAGGTTTCAGAATGGTACATGGAGCAGCTACAGTACAATTGTAGGCTGGGTTGGCTGTGGCTCTTCTGAGCCATCACAGCTTGTCCCCTATTTGTATCAAGTTCAAAGTCATCTTTGTAAGAAACATTCCATTTCCACACAAACCAGAGATGCTTGTTTACTCTTGCAGCTCTCATTTCATCTTTGTTACTTAATGATTCTTGGCTTTTCTCTCCTTGCTGTCTTCACTGTCATGTTGATGCAGCTGATAGTGAATGCTGTCCTTATTTTAACCCCAGTCATTTTACGTTTGGCTTTTCAAGCACCCAACCCACAGCGACTCCGGAATCAGACTTTTAGCTACATTAACTGCAATGTGGGTGCATTGCAGTAGCTTTCATACACTGGCAGGCCTTTTCATAATTTAGGAAATTTTCCTCTACTTGCCACTGCCTAATATACATGTTTAGACTGTTGGGCACCAGTAAAAATGCTTTTTTGCCCTTTGATTTTTTTTTTCATTAAGTCTGAAATTTGCTACAACTAGTTTTCTGTCACATAGATTCCTTAAGCATTGGTCTACTTTATTGGTTCATGATGGGGAATATAGCAGAGAAGTCTAGGCACAGGGTTTTGAGAGGACTGAGATTAGAGCAACCCAGAATAACTGTAATGTCGCAGTTTAGCAACACAGTTGAACAAATGACAGAACTGTTAGTATGCACCTAGAGCCACTACATCTTTGAAGCTTAATCAGTCCTATCCCAGAGGCTCTGGAAACTCAAATTTGGATGCTACTGCCGTCCTATTAGATTAGCAATATCTGTATAAACTGGTGGCTCAGCTTACAAAGACCTTGGGTTCTGTTGACTTTGACAGGGGGAGAGGAGAGATGGAAATCGTGCAGAGTGAGGTCTCTAGATGGAGTATTTAATGTCTTGTCTGCATTCTGGTACCACCAGTCCCAAATATTTAAACAGAGTTAATTCTCCAGAGGGTTTATGTTGTGAGATGCAGGACACCAAAGCAAATTATCAAGTGATAAAGTAGCTGTATATTTTCTTTTAAAGTATTTTCTCATTTTTGAGTTTCAAGGTGCGGGTTGGGTCATGATTTCAAGTGATGGTGTTGTTTTGAATTTTGTGTTATTTGTTTGTGTTTCCATTTGTGTTCTGTTGAGTTTTGGGTGTTTTTACACCACTGTTAGTTTTATAGAATAATTTTAGATCTCACACAACTGCAAACTTTTGGGAGCTGGAACTTTAACCAGAACATCAAAGACTGTAACACTTTTGACTGAAATTGTTGGAGCTGGCAAAGCTCGGCTTTCTGATTGCCAGTTTATTTTATAGGCATGATCAATTGCAGTAGGTCACCTAAAATGCTGTAAAGAACCCCAAAACGAAAGTGATGTACTCCTTCAGTGTTGTAGAAAGTAATTGAGTACATCAAACATGTCCATCCAAACCCCAAATGTGTTATACACGTTAATCTATACTTACAGGTCACAGTGAATATATACAGATTATTAGATGGTGAGCTCTATATGCATATTTGCAAAGAATTTTGTATCTTTGCATAAAGAATGCTTTTATTTTACAGTGCATCAAAAGTAACCCTAACTAAGCCATATAAAGGCATATCACATCCCTCGGTTTTGTGACTCACTTCATTATATGCCAAACACAAATTCCAGCTCCTTGTGTTTTACTTACAATAACATTAGTGTTTAATTCCACAAACTCAATCACAGCTACACTTAATATAAAGAAAGCAGAGTCCTTATTTTATAGCTGCATTAAATACTTTCCCCTAAAATGGTTTAGGGGGCGGTTTGTTTTGTTGTTTTTTTTTAATTTATGGATTTTTTTCACAAAGCTTGAGATTTGTTTTGTTTTTAGTACTTGTATTTATAGTTGTGGAATGATCATTTTCTGGTTGATTTCACATTGAGCTCTCTCAAAACTAGTTTTAATAGTTCCATGCCCTTTAAATCTTTTTCTTTCTATCACTGCTGTTACAATATATTATACTTTATATTCTTAAGCTATTAACTTGGTGCTCAGTTAATGATTTGTTGGTGGTTTAAGGGAGTGTATCTGGGTGGTTTATATTGGTGCTAGCTTTTTTTCTTAAGAATGGCAAATAATATAAATAATTCTAATAGCGGAAAAAAAATAAACCAGCAAGGAGTTTGTTTCATGAGGCTTAGATAAGATGAGTTAACACATAATATATCAATCAACCTATTTTTGGCTAAAAGCTTGCATGGTGTTTGGTAGTTAGTGATGATGTGCTTTTCTTGGAGAGATGCAAATGACAAAAGAAATTTTTCTTTTCTTGGTGCCTCATCTCAAATGTTTAAGGAAATTTCTGAGTTACTTCTGGGCTGTTTTCATTAATCTCAAGTGCCAGTTGGGTTTGCTCTGTGGGATGATCTCTAAGCAGAAGATGGAGAGGGAGTAAAACAAAGCTGGAAAGAAGAATATAGGGAATGGAAAGAGAGCTACTTCCTCATTCTCATATTATGCCTGTTGAAGAAGCTTCACTTTGTAAGGAACAATCTTTTTGCTGTTCCTAGACTTTCAAAATTACTTGATTACGTATGACAACACCACACCTGAAACGATGCAGGACACAACGTCCCCTAAGGATCCTCGGTTTTCACTGTGTCCTAGGTTAGGGCAGTACAGGGATGCTTCCTTGAGGCTCCCTGAGCTTTGCTGTGACTTGACTATGGATAGTAGCCAAGTGACTCATATGGAGTCCTTTGTCAAGTGTGGACCTGAGTGCCCAGTGTCTCATTTACCAGGTGCTATTTGTTTTTCTCTTAGCTCCACACTCCGTGTAGGACAAAATGCCATCTAAGTTTTCTTCTCTGGGACTGAATGCTGTTTTAATTCCTGAACTAAGTGCTGGTTTTCTGATGGAGCTCCCGTTTCCTAATATCTAGTTTCTTCTTTCTCTTTAGTTACTGTATGTGCACAGAGTGGTGTCACAACTGTGGAATGGTGAAAAGATATTTTGGATAGACCAAACTCATGGCAGAGGTGTACTTAACCACAGGCTTATTTTTCCTTCTTGAGAAGTTGGACGGGTATGGAAGACCCTTTTCAGCTTGTGATAATTGGTACTTGATCAATATGTGCTTCTATGCAACAAAATAACCCCTATGGTTATATTTATTTTGACTATTTATATTTTATTATGCTTACCCTGAAATAGTTTGCATGTACATAAGCCATATAACAACACAGGTGATAAAATCAAAACTTTTACCTCCTTGAGGCTGAGAATTTATTTTGAGAAGTGTGGTCTGAAGAACAAGACCTCTGAGCTGTGGCTCAAACTGGAGATGGTTTTACAGTGAAAGGTCAGAAAAGCACACCATAAAAAGGGGAAGTCAGAGGAGAGAACAGGCCATTGAAAGGTCTGATTTTTCAGCAGTTGGATTTACAAGCAGGCAGAGAAAATGAGTAAAACTGCACAAAGCAAGAAAAAGAAGGCAGTGTCTTTTGCTGCAACCTGTGTTTTGGCACTCTTCTTCCTGGTTACCAGAAGAATAATTCCATGAAATGCAGTTTTTCTGCTAAATTCCTTTAGGGTCTGGATCTAAGTACATATGGATAGGATTCTTAACCTATTATATCCTGCATCTTTTGAAGAGATGTTCTTCCTCTCCACCTGATGCAAATACCTGATATGTGATGAACATGCACCTGGAGTTACCGTCTTTTGGCTTCCCACTGTAAACAACCAAGGGAAAGGTTGCAGCTTTTTTACCTGTATGGTGGTTTTTCCATCCTCCAGGCAGCTACAGAGGTGATGCTGATGCATCACCTGGTCTTCCTTTGAGTCAAAATCTGCCAACTCATATATAAATATATACAATTCCCCTAGTGCTGTCATTAAAAAAAAAAAAAAACCAAAAAAACCAAAAAAACATTGCAGGGAATGTTTTAAATTGGGAAACATTGAAATACCTGGCCATGTCTTCCAAAATCAATAAAGTTTATAAGTTATTTGCAAGTTATATATGTGTAGATATGCATCTAGTCCTTGTTGTGCTGTTCTAGGGCTCTGTTAAACTGCTAAACATAAATGTGCTCAGGGAGGATTTAAAGTCTAATGCTCTTTCTGAAGCAGAGTCACCAAGGGTTTACTATTCCCGTACAGAAATGTTGCTGTAGGTGATGTTTTGTCAATGGCAGAAGATATTGCCATGCTGTTTCTGGGAAGCACTAAAATCTATCTATTTTATAACTGTACTTTTTCCTACCTTAGTAGTTTCTTGCCTAAGCATCATGGGGTTTTTTTGGAGTTTTTTGTGGGTTTTGGTGTTTGAGCTCAGGTTTGTTCTTTTTTTCCAATCCTTATATTAAGCCTGGATTGTACATTTTATTTTGTAAAACACTGCTCACACAGTATCCACCATCACTCCAGGGATAAATAGCATAGCTTATGCCATCTGGTATAGGTATAGAGGTAATTATACTGAATAAAATGAAATGTGGAAGTGAGGTGCCTGAGAAGCCTTTTGCAGTCAGGACATCAACAGAGGTACCAAAGCAAATCGTGAACAACAGTGGAAGGGGAGAGAAATCAAGGGGAAAATAAGGTGACAAAAAAAGACTTTGTGGGAGTAGGAGTTTGCTTTTTGTTGCTGCTGCTGAGTTTTGTTCGTGTGGGTAGATTGGTGAATCACAAAGCAGATGCAGGGAGTTGTAGGAGAGAAAGGCAAGAATGAGTGAAAGGACAGGAAAAAAAGCCAGTACTTGTTGAATACAGGGGGCACAGTTCACAGGTTGGCCAGATTGAGCCTGTGAAGGATTTTTGCAAAAAGGAGATTGATTTTGATCTGAATCCCATAATGACGTGAAAGCCAGTGGAATGGTCCATGGCAGCCAAATCCAAGTATTCAAAGCTCACTAGTTTTCTCTCTGTGTTCTCTAAAGATATCATGAAATTGATCTAAATCTCACAAGACTTTAAAAAATGATCCAAAGTGATTTTATTTCCTTTTTTAAAAACTTCATTATTTTCATCCAGATTTATCACTTTTCAGCTTTCTCTGAGACCTTGCAGAACACCAAAAGCACCAGGAGTACTTATGCTGGCATAGTCTAAGGTGTCTTAATTCTGTCTGGGAGATTCACCTCAGATATTACACTGATGACTTTCTAAATATGTCATGTCACAAGATATTTGCTGAAAGTTTCTCTCTTCAATTCATACAGAATGTCTCCTTGATGAAAACAAGTTGCCTCTTTTTTTTTTTTTTTTTTGTTTTCTTTTGTTTTTTAAAATATATCGAGAGCATCATCTACAACATGAATTTGTTCATGGACTCCATTTAATAGCCAGCCTCTGCAGATTCCAAGTGAGACTCTGGCATTGTGCAGAGGCCTGACAGTTCCTAAGCTATCATAAGTAATGTTGATCTATGCTTGGTTTACTTTTTTTTGTAATGTTAGTGCAGCCAGCATACTGCCAGAATATAGAACCTCCACAAGCTGCACAGGTAGTGAGTCTTTTTATAAACGGTACTGGCATGTGATTATAGAGTTCTGTAGTAGTCCACCTGGGGAGATTCAAATGCAAAGCAATTCTGACTTTTTTCAGCAGAGGTGTGTCCATGCACTGCATCAGGCTCTCTACAGCAAGTTTGTAAGTGCCACATCAAATCCAACTCACTGCTTTTACTTGTTTCTGAACAGTGGACAGTAGTTATAACAAATCATAAGGAGAATAAACCTTTGTGTGTGTCACATCACTTCTGTGGTCCCTAGTTGCCCATTTTTGCCTCCTATTTTCATAGACACCCTCCCAAAAGACATGCACAAAATGCTGGCTATAATTGTACTTCTTCAGGGCAAGCTGTGCGCACCTTTCACTGGTCCTGCAGTGACTACAGGAATGACTGCATGAATTCCAAATGTATGTTTGGCACAGGTGCAAAACTTTGGATTTTGAAAAGAAGTTAAAACCTTGGCTCCATTTAAAATAGATGGAAAGAAAAAAAAGATTAAGTTTTCTATGGCAAGTCAAAAATGAAGTACCTTTCTCTTGGTCTATTTTGATTTGACTTTGAAATAAAGCCTTAGTGGCCAAGCTGTAATCTTACTGCTTCAGCAGTAGCTCTATTTCTCAAGTGTAGGCTGCTTGCCAACCATCCTAACTGAAGAGGATTTTGGAACCCAGAAGTCCTGGATCATCATTGTGAGTGTCGAGAGATGTCATAGAGCTTTGGGCTCTGCTCTAAGTGCCAGGAATGGGGACAGGACTATACTGATGCAGACAACAAAATTACTCTGAGTTAATTTTGAGGGCCAGAAGCCAACCTCTGCTTTGGTTTTTGCACCTTGCTTCCCAGTAGGGCTGATGGAATGGCACTGCTCTTGGTATTTCACTGTGTCCTGTAGGAAAAGAGTCACAGCTAGTGCTGAGCCTCCTCAGACCCACAGAGTTGCTGTGTTAACCAACTCCATGGCAGCAAGCCTGCAAGCTCTGGAGTCTCTGACTATGGATGGGATTTCACTGTGGAAATGGTTGCCATAAGGCATTGCTGGGGCCAGAGGATTTAGCAGGATTAAGTAAGGGATTGAACAGTTTTTGTATAAATAACCAGAGTATCCAGAATTACATCTGTTAATGCTAACAAACTTTTCAGGTGGAAATACTACCTCAAGCTTTAGGGTTTAGCATCTAATGATCACCACAAAAAAGAAAGCAAACAGACAACAACAACAAAAAAAAAACAACAGCAAAAAAAACCCCCCAAAAAACAAAAAGAAGAAAAAACAAACCAAAAAACCTTCTAAGCAGTGGTGGATCTGAAACCTTACTTCTAATAGATTTTCTTGTTTCTTTTTCTAAGACACTCAGTATATGGCTCAGGCCAGAGGGAGGATGTTAGAATAGACAGGTCACCAGTAAGATTCCATGTGCCAGTGTTTATGTCTCCAGTGGCTTCCTCTAGTCTTATTCACCGTGAAGACTAAGTGTTTTTGGTACATTTATTTATTTACAGAGCGTTATCCAGCATTACTAAGGAAAGTGTCTGTAAGTAAAGTGTATGTTGGCATGAGCTCCTCTCGGTAGTTGGACAACAGCAGATGCTTCCTGGTTATACTTGTTCCAGTAACTGGGCATCTTCACAGAAACATGTCAAAGGGTGGAAAGAAAAAAAAATATCTCACCTTTCATTAAGTTTGCTTTTGTGGGCTGAAGTTATGACTCATCTCTGAGGCATGAAAAACACCCACAGTACCACACCTCCCTGGCAAATCCAGGTGCATGAGTGCTCCAGAGGTTAATTCTTGAGGGAAACCCTGGAAAGGCACTTGTTCTCCATGCCTGAATAACATCTAGTCTTGTTACCTCGGGCATTTTTCTGTCCAGCCCTGTTAGTAAAAGAGCATCATACAGAGCTGTTGCTTTGCTTGGAATAGCCTTGCAGTACATAAAATAAAGGCCAATAGCTGTGACCTAAAGAGCTTAACAAGAGAATGCATGGATTTTGAAAGCAAATGGGCTTTAGTCAGTGGTGCCTGGTTCCTATATCTTTGGTCCAACCGAAAAATTTCCATCTTCCCTTTTCCAGTTTATAGGTGGGAAAATGAACATGCACAGAGAAAGGAAATGCTGGAGACCAGCACCACATTCTGAGTAGTCTCGAAGTGGAGCTGCTAGTAGGGCTGTGTCTGTCATGGCCTGCTGCCTTTAAAAGAAACAAACTGTGTTCTTCAGGATTTCATACATGCACATGAGCTCCAAGTCCTATTTCTTCACGTCTTGTTTGCTTCTGATGATCTTCTTCTGAGCCAGGGTCCATTGTGGAAGTACTAAAAATATCACAAAAACATAGGCTTACCAGACAGATTTTGTGCTTTTAATCAGTTAAATATTTAGTTCTTTGGGAGGTTGTTCCTCTAGCTCCTCAACTGTGAACATGGGCCAAATGTCCTCAAACTAGGTAGAAAAAGACTCATAAAAGGCAGAGTTAATGAGACTCTGTAATTTGGGCAAGGCTTGTTGGCTTGCCAGATGCTACATAACTAATGATTTAAGCAGCATGAATTGCAGAGGCATTATCAGTTCAGGTTGCAATTTTATTCTGCCTGGTATAAGTTGCTGCACTTCTCTATTTAATGAAGGATGCTTTGGGGTTGGAAAGTGGTCAGCAAGTGAACTGCTGTGATTCCTGCTAAGAAGCAGACTTTGGACAGAGCTTCTTCTATAAAGACAGAAGTCAGACATATTTTTTCATCCTCTTATGTCCTTGTGAAAGAGCAAATAAGCATGTTGCAGTGTTTAAATGTATATGCAAGAATTCAACCTGCCTGTAAGATCAGGAAGATGATTTAGGCTGCAGCTCAGTCTGCTACAACATAACTGCAAATGTCATGCTTCTTTCTTTTTCCTTTTGTCCTCTGAGATGTGTGGCTAGGTGTCCACGACAGTTGCATAGTTAAGCAACACTCAGATAAAAAAATCTTCAAAGGAAAACCTTCTCCTTGTTGTAATTCCTTAATCTGTTCTGGCTCACAGCAAAGGCTTGGGGAACCTGAGCATGGTTTTCATTTATTTTTCTTTTTTTTCATTTTGCCACAGTGTGCACTACTATACATTAAAATATATCTTCAGTGCCAAAAGGGACATCCATTGAGATCTAAGCACATTTCTTTTAAAGTGGCTCTTTGTAAGCAGACCTACTTATGCAGAGAGACCAGATAAAGATGACAGGAATGAGAAGGGAATCCAGACTTCCCTCCTTTTACAGGTCAGGAATTTTAAACCCTGTGGGACAGCACACAAATGCACCCTCTGGGATAACTAATGACTTTGTTCTGTTCCTCACATGAAAAGCTATTTTGCCTTGATTTCAGCCTTTTTCCCTAGAAGATTCTTCTTCTAGTAAAAATGGAGAATAATGGAAACATTTTTCTTTTGTGTGCATGCATTAATGGATCCAGGCCTTGCAACTAACAGCATTGCTGGAAATAAGAGGAGTATCCCACTTGCAAAATGATGCTGGAATTAGCCGTTGAAGGATTAGTCCCAAGTGGGCAGTTTCTTCAGTCCAGTTGAACTACTTGTGAAGTAGGAAATCAAGAGCTGATTTTCTTTCATGTGGAAACAAGGCTAGGAGGATTCTAGCTACAGCACATTTTGTGCACATTTTCTAGTTTTCCATGTAGTTGGTGGAGGGATGTTAGCCAATAAAAGGGTACAAATAGTTTCCTAATTGGACAGTTGGACTCTAATGCATGAGTCATCTTTTGTCCCTGTTGCTTTTGTCCAGTTCCATCCCCACTTTCACATTCATTTCAGATTTCACAGGCTGTAGCTTTCTGAAAACCTCTTTCAGCCTCTCATCCAGAAGTGCCTAGGAGAACTCTGCCAAGGGCTTCATTTGCTGAATCCAGGTCACACTGATGTGACATGATGTCCAGGAGAACACCTCCAGTGAGGTGATGCAGTCAGCTAAAAGTCAGAGCAACAGCTCCTTAGGCCTTTCTCTTGCATGAATTGGCCTGTCTAGTGCAGGTGTGTTTCAGTGAGACCTGGCTGTCACTATTCCAGTTTTAGGAATCATTTATGCTCAAGAGCTTTCCTGCTCTTTCCTGTGCAGTGTAGCCAAAAGGCCAACATCTCTTTTATGACAGAAAAATGATATGAAGTCCATTGGGCAATTTTATGCATTTATAACTACAATTCAGATTATATAAGTAAAAAAAAGTTCCTGCTGGATTGAATTCATAAGCAGATATGTTCTCTTGTGGCTTATGATGCTAAAATTGCCAGCCAATTTCATGAGCTTTGTGTTACAGCATCAGAGTTCTTTGGATATCAGTGTAGGTCAGACAGAACACTGCAACTGGTATGTGTGTTATTTCAAGGTGTAAGAACTGGTATCAAGTGTTTTCTCTGCTGAAATTCTGAGAATATATTCACAGCTATGACACATTTGACTGCTTTTGCCAAGTGAGACTCCCTCACATACTTGTTTGGGATACCATCAGAGATAGAACAGGAACTCTGAGAGCTGGACCCATGGTTGTGGTGGTGTGCTCTAATTCAAAGTATCTTGGTTAAATTAGGTTGAGACTAAGACATATAAAAACTGAATCAAGTCTTTGAAAGATTAGAAGCAATACTTATAACCAGACTAATGTTTTATTATTTGAAACAAACAATGCACATGTACTTCTTTAGTTTGTGATATATTAAATCTTCTGGTATGTTGAGCCAGTTCAGAATAGGTTTTTTGTTTAAGGCTTCAAATTAAAAATTGAAGGGTTCCAAAAACCTTTTCATGATCTGTCCTGTGAAGTTTATAAGGATAAATAGAAATTTATAATTGATTATTCTTCCATTAATATGCAAATTAATAAGAGTATAACCAGGGAAATTGGAACTTGCTGCTGACAAGCTTCCTTGAGAACCTGCTAGGGCCATAATGTGCTTTCCAACATCCCTATGTTACCACAATCTCTAATCTAGAGGGTGAAAAAGAAATAGGAGGAAGGATGTATTTAGCCAGAAAGTCATCAGAACTCATTGCTATGAAAATAATTGCTATGAAGACTTCTCTTCTGAGCTTCTTGGCCAAGGTAGAGCTGCTGTCTGGGCTGAGGTCAGCACACTGTGTCAAGTAGGTATGGAAAAAATGGACAAAAACCTGAAACCTGACTGCCAGGCAAAACAGGCAGTGAAGAGCAGGGGCAAATTGAGCATGTTTTTTTGTTCATGCTTTCTGGGAAGCAGAGAGGAATCCCAGGAAGTGCATAGCCACAGGTAGAATAAACTTGCCATTGTGAGATCCAAGTGAATGGCAGTGCTCATCCACAGTGACTGCTGCTTTGGCTCAACTCTCTTGCCTGCTGCACCCTGTGTTAGAGGAAGGGAATGAACAGGAGGAGTGTAGCTGTCACCTTCCATTTATTGGTGTGCCTAAAGGTTGTAGAGGTGAGTGCCTGGAGGCTGGACAGCTGGGGATTCAAGAAGAGACAATTTTGCAATTTTGGTGCTGCTGCTGCCCTTGGGGTATGTCTCATTGTGCAGGTCTGTTCCTCAGACACGAGGCTTTATCTTTTTGCTTTATCTGCCTCACAGAAGTCTGCAGCAGAGACGTGCCACTTTATAGTATGTCTTAAGGGATAGCTTGGTGAGCCAAGACAGGTTGAAGTCTGAAAATTTTTCTTTCTTTTGGGACCCTATATTCTGAGGAATACCTTATGTTTTGGCTCTAGCTTGTATTTTCCACAAATACTCCTCTTGAACATTCTTCTTCATTTCTCAGGATAGTTTTCCAGATGTGGCCCTGAAACACTCTTCTCCAAGTATTTCTTCACATTACTACCTTATTTATTGCTTTTCAGTTCCCAAGGAACACATCTAAGTGGGGAACTTACCTCTGGTGTCTCCTACTTGTACCACACATCCTTTAGTCATGATGCTGATAAATATGGGGACCTTTGTAGAAATGATGGGTTTAAATACTAAGGGTTTGCTCTGAAAAAAAATTTTTTTTCTGTTTCAACCACATACCCAGAAGATAGTATCATTTAACTAAGGACTGAATATCTGGAGTTTGTGTAAATGCCATGTATGTAAAAATATGGAAAAATACAGAATGCTTCCGATGAAGAATTAGAGGTCTAGTAAGACATAGAGATGTTCATGTAGGAGGTGAATGTGCATATTGGAACATTGTTTATATTGACTATGTTTCTCGTGCTCATATTTTTCAAATATTTTATAGAATTTTTAGTATTTTTAGCATGTGTTTTCTTCAAAAGTAGTTTAATATATAACATATTTGATGTTTCTAATTTTCCTAATTTTCCTGTGTTTAAATGATTTTTGAACTGTGTAGGGTTTTCATTATTTTTTTCATCACTGAGACTGTCTTGATCTCTAGATTGTTCTCAAGCAGCTTGTTATGATTACATGGGATAAAAAATTTGTGCTGGTTACTTTGATTGCATTAAACCAGTGCTTGGAATCAAGATTTGGGAGCAGATACTTAAAATTTCAAGTCACAAATATTTCCTAACATTCAGATTGCTCCTGTTTAATGGCTTTGCTTGCTTCACTTCTCACAGAAGCAGCTGAAAGTATTGGCTAGTTATTACTGCTGTTGTTATTTTGGGTATATTACACTGTTTCATTTAATCACAGTCCTATTTTTACAAGAATAATTAGAAAAAAGAAAACAGAAATTATACCTGGTCTAGTGTCTGTGAAGCACATTGAGAATCTTCTTCCAGGAGAAGGAAAATTAAACAGCAAGTGGAAACAGCACTGTTGTAGTGACATTGCAGCAAACATTCATTCGTATGAGCAGGGATTTCTAGAAAAATAATCTTATACATAAGGTGATTAAGACAAGTAAACCCAGCATTGCTTCTTTGTTGTTAAACAAAGATGTTATTCTCGCTCTTGTAAGATTTAGTAAGACATTAAGCATGTGTGCATGATGTCAAGATATTGGCTCTAGCATGTGTTCTTACAGCCTTTATAGTTTGTGATGACATAATTAGGTACATTCTGTGAAAGTAACTTAAAATGTTACTGTCTGTTCCAGTGAATTGAATGTGTTTGGTCCGGGATATCTTGCTGGAACATTTGCAGAGCCTTTTGTCTGGAGGCTCGAGGAGTTCAGAAGTGAAACCATCTTTCTTTTGTTCAGTGTAGTCACGTGCCTGCAGGTTTCCATGTGTTTCCAGCGTCCAGAGATGCTGTCACCACTCAGTGCCTCATAAAACCCCAAGATCCCTGGCTAGAATCCTCCTTTGGATTTCTTGGCCTGATGAACAGCTGTACCTCATTGCAGTTTGCAGGCAAACTGGTGCTCAGTTGGAATTGAAACTGCTGGATTAGATGTTCAGAGGTACAGATCACCAAGCAGCATGAAGCTTGGCAATCCCAAGCTCTCTTTTTGTATTTCCTGCTTGTCCTCTCTCAAAAAAAAAAAAAAAAAAAAAAAAAAAAAAAAAAAAAAAAAAAAAAAAAAAAAAAAATCTGTGTAACCCTTGCAACTGGTTTGCCCTTCTGTTTCTGGTTCTCAGTTATTAAATACTTTATACTTGGCACATTGCCATTCTTTGCAGGGTCTCAAAGCACTTGGAGACCTTGTTCACAACATCCTCTGAAACAGGTACGTAGTGCATCTATTAGGTTACCTCATCCAATATAAGACAAGCATGTCTGCACACAGCCAAGAGTAGGTTGTGAGTTTCCAGGCGCCAACCTCTGCTATTGTACTCATTGTTTTTGTAGTAATATATGCAACAAATATATTGTAACTTAAACAACAACAACAAAAACTAAGAAAAAAAATAGGAAACATACAGTCAATGAGGTGGTGTTAAATTTCTGGTGTTCACTGTCCAGTGTCAACAGGGAAAAAAAAAAGGTAACTTGTTGGGATATGGTTTGAAAGCCAAGCTCAGTTTGTTTATGTGTATTAAATCATGCTAAGACTATATATAAGAATAAGAAAGTCTGTTTCCCTCACCCGAGCTGTCTCTACAAGAGCTACATTTTTGGAAACTAGCAGTTTTTAAGACAGAGTGGACAAAACAGTAGTAATTTGCAGCTGAGGTCCTTCATCAGTCTGGAATTATTCTAGCTGTATCAACTCCTTGGTTGCTGTAAATCAGGTCTCTATGGTTGAGCTCCAAATGAGTAAGATTAGTTGTAAATGTTCTTTTTTTAAAAATTTCAGACTTGGGACTCAGCAGGATCTTGACACTGCAGTATTTTATAAAAGAGTAATTGTGGTTAGATTTCATAATATAAGAGCTTGTGTTGGGAGGGGAACCAAAACGAGGTGTGCGTGTGTGTGGTGCTCCCTGGATCCCCGAACAACGTCTGGTTCGAGCTGCTTTTTCAAATGTGTTGCCACTCTGCTGTGAACGGAAAAAAACCCAGAACATGCTCCAGGCTGGACTTGGCCATGCTGTTTCTCTCCCTCAGGAGCTCAGCTGGCCTTGCACGTGTCTTCAGGGTGGAGACTTACAGCTCTGGGTGGACTCTCCAAAAAGCTGCACAGGTTGTGTTTGTGGATTTATAAAAGCTGTCTGTGGTTGTTGTACCAAAACGGCTGGGGCCCTGCACAGAGAATTTTCTATCTTAAGTCCTGAGCTGGTCTGTTCAGAGCTGTGTGGGTGAATCACTTGCTGCTGGGTAGGGGAGGGACTTACAGTGTTGAGCCTGGGTCATCCAAGATGGGTGATCACACTTTCTCTGTGGGTTGTGGTGAGAAGCAGTAAATCAGGCTTTGACATCAAATCACATGTCAGAGGAAATGCCCTCTCTCTCAAGAACCTAAAGTATTTTATATTCTTTGAGAATATCTGACTCAGAGCTCCCAATGTGACAGGGTAGACAGCACAGTCCAAAGTGCAGACCTGAGCATTAACAGCCTGGCTGTCCCACTGTGGATTGTTTCGAGAAAGGTTGTCCTGTCTGCTCCACGTGGACTTGCATGTGGAATGACGTTTCCACATAAAGGAAAGCTGTAGATCTTTCAAAATAGCATGGCATCAAATTCTGGTTTTCTAAAAGGCAGGTAGGAAGAGAAGAGCTGTGGTATCGTGGAAGCAATGACACACATGCAGGTGGTGTGTTTGTATTTATGCAAGGAGCTATTCCCCAAGGTGCCTGCCTTGTTTGACTGTATGTCTAATATCATTCCCTTAAGGCTGACCTCTACTTCCAGCACAGAACATTGCAGGATTACTACTGTAGCTGAAATATTCCATCCAAGTGTCCTGCTTGCAGAGAAATTTGCTAAGTCTGTTCTCACTGTGGGAACGTGCCCAACTCTTTCAATTATTAAAAAGATATATTGCTTTCCTCATCCTTAGATCATCCTTTGGCCCATGTAGGACTGCTATTACTTGACTCTCTAAATTTAGCAATATTAAGCACCTCAAAAAACTAGTTTAGTGCCCTACAAAACTGACATTCAAAAGGAGAAAAAAATATTTTTCTCTTCTTCATAATAGTTTATGTTCAAAGTGCTTTCATTTGATGAAAAATGTTTTATTTTAAACCATTAAAAGGAATGGAAAGCATGCCAGACAGCCTCACTAGAACAAGTTGGCACTGAAAACGACGTGAAGAGAGAGGAGGGGGGGGAAAAAACCCAAATACGTGGAGCATTACTACTACCGGACTGAGAAACAGCACCACTTTGCACCAAGAAATTTACTGGACCTTGACAAAGGACACAGAAAATTGGCAGCATTTTAGGTCTTAATGCAGAATTGGTGCTTTAATGATGGCTGACTGAAAACTGAGCATAGATGTAGAGGTGATATATGAGCAGGGCTTTTTTGGGTCTACTTTTTATTTTAAAATAACATAGCTTTAAATCTAAACCCAAGTACAAAACACAATGGAAATCGGATATATGTATATTTAAGCTGCCATCTTCTCCTTTGTAACTGGCAGGTGATGTGATAAGTGAGATCCTTTTAATCTGTGTATATGTAAACAAAGGTAATGTCTTTTTGGTTAACAAATATTGCACATGTGTGTTGCAATGACATTACTTCATGGGCTCTCACCGCTGTTCTTTGGTTTATGAATTTACAACACAATATCCCCACAGGATAAATATGGGGTTATCTCTTTTTCTGTTTTGGTACCCACCTGTGTTGTGTCTGCTAGGCTCTTGGAATGCCCTGGAAACCTTCTGCCATGCAAACTCTAGTAGGATAAACATGAATCACTTCCTCTTTGCTGGTTTCCTGGTACTTTGTTGTTAGTCCCCAGGCACTGGTTTTGAAACCTTCCTGGAAGACATTGTTATTTCTGAATCAGTTTTGTTCTGGCTGTACTCTGTGTCCTGGGAGACTGCCCCAGACTTTTTTCTTAATCTGCTGGTTAACCACACAGTGGATGACCTAGTAGGTGCCAGGGCTCCCATTTGAAGCACATGTTCTACCTCCACCTGAAATCCTGGGCATTGAGGGTAGGGCTATGTGCTGGCCACACTCTTCCCTGTTTTAAGTGAAGGATGGTCGCTGGCAGGTCTGTCCTCAGTCTAACATAAATGCAGCTGGGTCATGCTCTCAGCCTTGGGAACTGATGTATGTTGTGAGCACATCGCTGTGCCAGAAAATTCTTCTCTCCTGGAAAGGTAGCCCCTTTTTCTGAACATGTACTTTTTCCCCCCCTAATTACCCTCAGCCCTTACAACAATACTGCCGGGAGTCTTTCCTTGCCTTTGGACCCGCACTTAGTAGGGAAGCAATTTAAACCATCCAAGCATGAGATGCAGCATAATCAGCATCTGCTCTCTCCCAATTTGACACCTGCAATGTATCTGCAGTAGCCCAAGGGGCTGTGTTCACACTGTCATGCTGTGGTAGGGGACGACCAGCTCTTCACTGAGTACTTATCCAGATGCTTCTCATGTTCTGGTCCCAGTGGTGATGTTCCACTGCAACTTGAAGCTATCCTCATCCCACCTAGTTCCTGGGAATTTATTTGGCTTCTTTACCATCTTTCCAGTCATGGAATTGAGTCTTCAAATTATGGTATTTGAGTTTTCTGGCCTGGAATTTCCTCCTACTTGTCCCAAGTTGGCCTGCTAGGGCTTTGCATTTAGCATCAAAATAACATGGCTTCTACGGTGCTTTCCATCTTTTGGGGTCCAGGCATGTTAGGAAAGATGGTAATGTTTAAGGCAGCAGGACCTGCCAGGAATAACTATTAAATAGGTCTATAATACTTAGCTATGGTTAAATAACCAGCTTTCAGGTGATCCCTCAGAAGATCCAAGTGATGAATGCAGAAGTTTTGAAGGCACCCTGAGGTGGTGGAGTCACAAGTGACTCTAATTTCTCTCAGGATAAGCAAATGGTTAATTCCTAAATGCCAGTAGATGGCTCCCAAGAGCATTGTCTATAGGATATTTTCCCAACGCACACGAAGCAGGATTTTGGCGGAATGATAGCCAGCCTCCTGTGCTCCATGAGGTTTCAGCTGAAATTTGCACAGCATCAGGATGTCTGTCGCCAGGCTGGTGGTGTCGTCCTGTGGCCACAAGGCAGCACAGGTGCCACATGCTGTGGGGGAAGAAGTCCAATTTCCCGGTGATGTGGGGATGGTGGTGAGGAAGAGTGGCCCACAGGTGAGGCAATAGGTCGAGATCCTGTAATAACAGCTGTGTTGTGGAATAGCTCAGCTGGTTATACATCAATAATGCTGGCTGAGTGGAGTCTCTCTGTGCTGGCCAGCAGGACCTGACTGCTTGTTACTTTTGTTGAATGCCTCCAAGAATGAAGCCCCTGATTTATCTTCCAAAAATAGAGATAATAAATAATTGTTATAACTGCCTCCTTTTTATAATTACCTCCAAATGGATTTTTTTTTTTCCACAGAGATTCTAATTAAGTTTTACCTTAATTCTAAGTGTGCAGAATCCTTTTACCAGCAGAAGAGCCTTCTGGGAATTTCTGCTCTGCTTCAGCTTTGAAGGCCTGGTTCTAGTCCATTTTCTGAGACTGTACTCCTTGGGGTTACTATTCTGTTTGACTCCCTCCCTAAATACTATGAGAACTCTTTCACTTTTCAGGATTTGAAATCCTTAATAAGATTTGTGTTTTTGAAGGCAAATGTGGTTCCCTGGGAAATCTGGAGAGACATTCTCTTCTGACATTAGGGGAATTCTCCATCCGTTGAAGGCAATCAGGAATACTGTCCCAAAGGGCTTTATTTGTGCATGGGAAATCTGAGGGCAGAGCTATGCTGATATTCATGAACTGGACAGCAGTTTCCTCATGGGTGGCTCTCTTTCAGTCTGGCTCCCATGTCCAAAACTGCCAAAGAGATGCCAGCTTAGAGCATGGGGCTGCTTGGTCAGAATGAACAGAAGGAACAAGGGGAGGAGTTCAGGCTGAAGCACAGGGAGCTTAAGGAAGAGGGCTGTGTCTGCCAGGTCTGTAGAGAAGGATTTTTCTGTTTTTTTCTGAAAATGGTGGGAAGACTGGTGTGGATAAACTTCTTGGGGCAGTTTTAGTTCTGAGGCTGTGAAGTGCTTGAAACACAAGGCTCTTTCTCTTTGCCTGTGGTTCCTAAACGTTATTATAATATCCTGTAAACCTGAAAAGAGTAAGGAGAAGAGGAAGGGACCCAGAAGCAAACTGTTCTTGGAGGAGAACCCCAGGCACATATTACTACAATTCTCTCTTAGAAGATGTCATAGTTGTGCTGATATGCCCATATTACTGGGGTTTTTTTTTGTTTTGGTGGTTTTTTTGCTTTTTTCTGCAGCATCATCTTCATGGGTGGTGATAGGTTACCAGCAAGGAGCACCATGAAGCCATGCCACACTGCACATACATCTTTGGTATGGTGTCAAAAGACACACACCTCTCTCTGTCACTTAGGCAATGCTGCATTAGCTGAGCAAATATCTGGAATGGATCAGTGACATATAACTGTGTACAGCACTTCAAAATTAGGAATATGATGCACATGGTTGAAAATCAGCACTGTGTTATGGAGATTGTGAGGTTAGAAACACTCAGATGTCCCTCTGATCTTCCGAGTGAGGAATTTATCCAGTCTTGATGTGTACATGGAGGGCATGTTTACATCTTTTTTGTTCTTATATATACACATTTGTACATACATATATCTTGAGTGTTTAATACAGTGCACCCAGAATGAAAAGGCATTATTTCCTGTTACAATGCAGATAGTGCATTGAAGAAAAGGTATTATTTACCTTTGTTTAGTGGTAGAGTGGTGGTAGGTGGCTGGAAATCTGACAAGTTTGTGATAGTTTAATGAGTTTTTTTGTGTAATGTGTTAGCCTTCAGGAGAAGTTTGGCTGCTGCTGCCTTACAGGACTGCAGCTCAACGTATGGTTTAGGTACATTATTTCTGAAATAAACCAGCCACCTGGGGGCAATTATCTTGTGTGCAGTGTCTTTTCTGCATAAAGTTTTTTAACCACAATGTGGGGAGTGAAACTCAAGGAGTTAGAGAAATAATAAACACTAGGTAAACGAGCACCTAATTAGCCTTCCTCATGTAGGTTTACTTGCTTTTTGGTATGTCAGAACAGCCTTCTGGTGGTTGTAGCACTTCCCTTTGGTAATTAGTCTGGTCCCAAGGAGTGAAATAGTCCCGAGGTTTTCTGCCAGCTTCTATCACTGTCACATATTGTGGGGTGGAGACCATGAACACTGCTGTTCTGGGATCCACAGGAAGGCTGATAAATTCACTGTCCAGCTATTTCTCTGTCTCTTACTATCTAATGCATCTTCCTTCAGGAAATATAGGTTCAAGGCAGCTAGCTGGATTGCTCTGGGTGCTTTGTAGTCAACTTTATTATTTCATTCTCAATTTTGATGATGGCACTACCTGTCAAAAAGTGTCCATTTCCTCAAATTGTGAAGTGGTGGGAGCATGACTGAGGTTCTTGCCATAGTCCTCAGATGGCCACAGTAGACCATGGTGCATGAAAACTCAGTCAGTTGTGTGCTGAAAACCCTGCCTGTCTGGAGGTAGTGCTATACAGTAGCTGAGAACATTGCCAAAAATGACCAAAGCTTTTTGGAAGAAAACAAATAGAATAAGTTGGCAGGGGGACAAGGGCATTTTTTGGCTTTTTTTTACTTACACATTTAAGTATATCATTGATAACTCTGCTCTTGTAAATAAATAGCCCCACACCATGCTATACTCACTGGATATCAGCTTGTTAATAGAACATCTCATCACAAAGATCTGACCTGCAATGGCAGGGATTTACAGTAATACATCAGTCCAGTGGCCATCTTGGAAATGTGTGCGAGTAAGTTGGTTGTGGTCATTGTGGCTCATTGGTTTAATAAGCACAGTGTGTTCATCTATGCTGTGTTCAGCTGTTTTGGCTTGGTGTAAGCTGCTTTTAAAAGTCTTCTTTATAGATATGGAGATGGCACACGAGAAATAAATATTTCAATTATTTATCTGCCATGAAGATAAGATGTAAATGTGGCTTATTTCTGCCTTACCATATCTGAAATCAACTCTAAACAAAAATAGAATAAGTCTAGATCTCTGAGAAACTGTCTTGATGAATAGCTCAATACAATCATAAACCCATCAGACTTGATGTACTACTCCTGGTTATATAAATCTTCTAGTTGCTATAGTGAAAAGGTTACAGATGATTGCTAGCTCTTGCAGATCACTGGATTAATAACTTACATCCAAGTCCACCTTACAAGTTGAGATCTAAGACTATAAAAATGCAGTTCAGTCCTGTATTTGTCACTTTATGTGAATCTGATCCATTAATGACAGATCAAGCCTATTGAGTAGAAATCAGTGCTGATTTAGCCAAGGCGAGAACTTCAAACCTAGTGATGGTGTTCTTGCTACTCTAAAGAATAAATGACTAATTTTGAAATATTTGTATTTGATTGAAATGCTTTGACTAAACCATTTGATTGAACTGTTGCATAGGAATAGATATGTATCTATTATGAAACTCCTGACCTGTTGTGTGTCTCAGAATAATTCCTCACGTCTTGTGATTCTGCAAGTCTGGGATTAGTTGTCAGAGGAAATTGTTGCAGGGGAAGGCAGCACCCAGTGTAGGGCTGCGCTAAGGATAGATCTGAAGAGCAGGCAATGAGCTGGAACAAGTTACCCTTCATTTGGGATGCATGGATTTTTGAAGATGACCCTGACTGGGGAAGAGTAACCTGCCAGTTTATGCACACTTTCACAATTCCCAGAGGAGAGGGTATCAGTGACAGGAGACCCTGTTAGAGGAAAATGAGCATAAGCCTTTTCCACACAGCACTGCTGCAAGTTATCAGTGGCATATTAATGAGTATGCACTCTGAACTTGGTTACAGTCATTATTTTTATAGAGCTGCTATTTTCCCTCAGTTGTGTTTGCTTGGGTATCCCCATTAGGTGAAGTGACGAATGAAGGAGAAAATAGCTTACAAAACACACAGTTCTGATGCTATGGTTTTTGCAATTTGTGGAATTCAATAATCTATGAAGATTATTACTAGAAGGATGAATTATGGCTGTTAGGCATTTTTAAATTTGTAGATCTGCACTGTTTTACCAGAAATTATCTCTGTAATGAAGGAATAAAAACTAAGTCATCATAATTACCCTGATTGACCTTAGGATGGAAAAGATCTTTCTAAATCTGATTCTTATTCATTAATACCAAGTCACTAAGCAGCACAAATACGATCTGGATCAAGTGTCAAATTAAGCAGAACACAGAGTGGAATTTATGTTGGGATTGTGCCAGCTGTGGGAGGAAAGACAATACCTAATCCAGCATAAAGTATGCTAGAAATGAGACGCCCCTTCAGTTTTTAATTTTTTTTCTTCTTTTAGATCGTGCTTGTGTGGAATGAATTTGTCATAGCTCAGCATTTTTCTAATGGGTTTGATTCAACAGAAATTGCCTTAAAACCTAATGCTCTGCTATACAGAAGAGTGGCCTTGGTCAGAAGCTCTGATCAAGACTTTTTAGTCATAGGAATGTCCCTGTGGGAAAACTGTGCTCTCTTCAATTCTCGGAGGGATTTTCAGCTTATCTTGCCAGCTGTGGAAGTGCAGGAAGTCAGGATTTTTCAGCAGGGTTGTACCACTTGTATTCTTAAACTGGGTTTCTCACAATTAGTGATGACAGGTTCCTCTCCCTGCCTAAGGCTGTTGGGCAGGGATTGCCTGTGGCTTATTTTGCTTACAGTGATAGTTCCAGCTCGCGGTATTGCAGGCACATCTAAGTGCTTGCAGGAGCTGTGGATACAGTTTGGTTGTCCCTCCCTCAAATGTATGTAGCTAAACTTAATTAATTCAATTAACCGTCAGCCTTCCAAACTTGGAATTGGAGATCAGGAAGGGCTGGAAAAGAGCAGAGTGATTTTACAAGTACTTGGCATCACTGCATGCTCTGAGCTTCTGTGTGAACATAAAGCTGAAAGCCACTGCTCCACACTGCCAGCCTAATCCTAGCGAGTTGTGCCACTGGAGCAGATCCTGGACTGCTGTTGCTGCTCACACAGAAAACGTGGAGTTGTGTTGCTAAGCCTGCCTCTTCCCTTGCAATGGCAAACTTGCCATTCAGGGACAAAAGTCCTCTCAAATCAATTGAGAATATCTCAATCGAGAATATGGATTGAGCACCCTTATGAGTTTGTGCTGTGCTTGTCACATGCCCCAATTCCCAAAGCCTTCCCTGATGTTACAGAAAAGTATTTTTCATATGCCAGAGGCATGGGTCAACTTCTCCAGGATACAAACACTATGAAACCAAGCTGCTCCATTTGTCTGTGAGGTGTATTTACAAAGTAGGTATGAGTTGTTGAATTTGCTTTATTTTAGGGTGACAAAAAAACCACCTTTCTGATATGTCTTTTATATGGGGAATAGCTTCTGCATCCTAATATCTGCAAGGTTAAAATTATTGCTCTTTTTATCTGTGAAGAAAAATTGTACAACTAATTATACAAGGGCATTTTATGTTGGTTTTATTTCTCAGAAAAACTTGTCCTTTTCCAAATACATATATTGCAGAAGTTCAGTTTCCAAAATAGGCTCTTGTCTTAGATTTTGAGAGAGGAGGTTTGGCTGGGAGCAGAGAGAAAAAGCAGCTATATGTTGTTTCTACGGGGTGTATTTATAGATGTTTATGAATGCAACTGCATTCCAATAGTTTTAAAAAGGCATGCTGAACAGGATATACAATGTATCTCCTTATTTGAACGAGCTTTGAAAAAAACACTGCCATACTCCTTTTTTTAGCTGGTTTTCCTCAGGAAACACAGCTTAAGAGATCATGCTCTATCCTTGTCTGCACATCTGCACACATCTCCTTTTACTCTTCTCAGCACTTTCACTGGTTTTAACCAAATTTGACAGAAGTTCTAAAGATAATTGGTTCTTCTGAGCCTACAAAGCTGCATGACTCATGGAAGTAAGTAGAGTTGATATATTGTTCATGTCCACATTGACATAAAGTCAGCACATAACTGTGTTACTGGGCAGCAGAGATCAGCAGAGGAGAGTGATGTTATGAATGTCCTGAAAGCAGGGGAAAGTCTGTGCCTTGAGCATACACAGTATTAGACAGAGTGTCTGTGGAATCCTGATTGATAGGAGACGAAGCAGTTTTCATTAGTTTTGCTTCTCAAGGAACTTTTGTACTGCTGAGAGTTAGTAGTAACAATATGTCAACAGATTCTATAACCATCTATTCAGCAAATTAATTTTTTTATGTCTGCATAGATCTGGAAAAAATAGCACTGTATTTAAAATATGTTTTTATATCTTAACTCATGTTTTCTGATTAAGTTTTTCTTGTGTTTGTCCTCAAAAGAGCTATATAGCACCCTATGTGAAGACACAATATATATGAGTTTCCAGACTAATTGCACCCTAAAGAAATTCAGTTTAGAAAACCAGATAATTTTAATGAAAAATATAATTTATTTTTCCTCTGGAAAAGGAGTATAATGAAGAAAATCTGGAGTGGTTTTAATCATCATAGTATAATCCCATATTAAGCAGATACCTATGGACCTTCACAGCAGGTTTCCACGACCCAGGGAGTTGCTTCTTCCCTTCCCTGGGAAGAGTCAACTGCAACTCCTGAAATAAAACCAAGCATCACATTCAAGAAGGAGATCCAAGAGATGCAGGAGATACCCTGAGACCAGGGATAAGATTGCAAGAACTGAAGAGGCTGTATGGCAAACAATCCAGTCTCTAGTCCCCTCCTGTGATTTGGCATAGCCAGCAAAGAGATATAAAACTATGGATTGTTCTCCCAGTATTCCTTCCAGTGCTGTAACTGAAATTACACAGTTACCTACTGCTAATTTGAGCAATAGGGAATTTAATCACTTCTTGCTGCCTGACCAAAAAAATCTAGAAAGATGGATTTTACTACTTTTTAAGACTTACTGGGACACCACTGAGCTTCTCCTAGTTTCTCATTTTAAAACAAAAGGGCAAAACCTTGTTCCAGAAATAGAAAACTGACAGTGTGCAAATCTACCTCCAACTGAACTCCCCAGCCCCTTCTGTTTTCATTTCCTGAAATTCCTTTAATATGAAAGCGTTTGCCTTCTTTGCACACAGAAAGGCATCCCATTTTCATCTTGCTGGGTGCTGACACTGCATTCCTGTCTGTCTGCTGAGTTATTGTCTGGATTAATATTCATTAATTATGTTGCCTCAATGAGGCTGTGCTTGGTAAACAGCTTCTTGAGGGCATTACAGGTTTTCCTGTGGATGGTGTTTAGCGTCCAGAAGATTAAAATGTTAGACCATGGGTATAATTTAAATTGAACAAATGCTAGCCCTTCTTAGATGTTTTAGAGGATGGATAAGAGGAAGGGAAGAGGAAGAAAGTATAGAATTGCTCTCACATCTATTGCAGGGACTGCCCTGTTGTTGTGCAGACAAGCCCACAGTGTCTGGTACTCATCAGCTGCAAATAAAGGGAAGCATACTAAACCAACCTTTTCCTACTACAACTCAGAACTCTAAGATATGTTTTTTAATGCTATTCATGTTCATTTGCATAATCAGTTTTTCTGAAAATGATTCAGGTATTAACATGCATCTGAACAGGCCTCTTTCCTCCCTGCAAAGGTAAATCCCTCTGGTGAACTGAGCATTATAAATTTAAATCCAGGATGTGGGCTTGGTTGACGCATTGTACTTAGCAAGACAGGTACAAATAGATTGAAAAGAAAAAACTTGCTCTGAATCTTTCTGTGTTCCTATACCCAAAGGAGTTTGCTTTAAAGAAGATTATGAATGTTTTAAGATTATCTTAAGGTAATATGTAAGCAATTAAGGAACCATGAGCAGAGGAAAGTTGGGGTTGTTTTAGCACAAATGTTGATTGACAGTAATCTTTCAAAAGAATCAAAGGTCTTGAGGATGATGAAAGTTCAAGCCAAACTTTCCTTCTCAAGTGGAAGATAACTCTACTTGTTGATATGAGCATGACTTCTTGCATGACAGTAAAAGTTTACTCTGTAGCACCTGTAATCCAGGGATTTTAATGTCTGCATATAATTTAATGACTGTTAGAGGTACAGTATTTACTTTTTTTTTTTTTTTTTTTTTTTTTTTAATGGAGAGAGAATGCTGCCAAATCTTGCCTGGTTAAATTGACTTTGTCCATTCAGAAGGCAGAGCTGTGGGGTTTTTTTTAATATGCAAATTACATTTCTCTATTTGTTTAAAACAAAGCCCAGATATAAGCTTAGTTGTACTTTTAAGTCTTCTTTTAAAGTGTTTAAAAGTACCAGCAGTAGTTAAAAGTAGAAGTACTTGTAAAAGGACTTTATTTTCCTGGACTTCAAATGTATCTCTTAAAAGATAGCTACTGTTTGGAGGTTGCAACTAAACTCTAGGAGAAGTTAATACCTTGCTCCATATTTGAAACTCTTGGTGTATTCCTTGATCCTGTGCCAGCTAGCCCCTTTCCAAATTGCAGTAGTCATACCTCTGTAAAATTCACTGGAAATTAGGCAAGCATTTCAAGGTGTGCTCAAGGATTCTGTATTGTCATTAGCTGTATTTGACTTTTCAAGTGTACCAAAAGCAAGAGTACTTATGGGACAAACCTTTTCAGTAGCTGGCCTGGGGAAATGGGTTACTGTGAGAAAAAGGATCTGAACAGGCCACCTCCCATTCTTTCATGCACAAGTTCTGAGTAATAAAAGATAGATGTCAAGAAAGCTCTCTGCTTACCCTGAAGAAGAATGGGCAACAGCTAACTAGTGACAATCTTCATTTTCATACAGTATGCACATACAGTATTATTTATATTCAGCATGCATATGAAGTGACATCTTATTTGAGCTTTGTCCCATAGAGTGGTGTATGTTGTGTTGTGTAATCTTCTTTTGTGCTCTGATTTTAGGTAAAGATAGCAACTTCTTTCCCTTAAACCATGAAAGAGATGCTCAGCAGAATACTGGATAGCCTGGATTTACAGTTAATGCATTTGTGTCAGTAAGGGTTTGAGAAAGCAAGGTAAGACAGGTAGGGTGAAGGTTTCTGCTGGTCAAGAGGCTTTGTGCTGGAGAGGCAGCTTGTGGGGAAGGCAAGCATTGATTCTGAGCAGCTGAAACTGAGGAAAGCCTGCTCTGGTGAACCAGCCTGTATATGTAAGAGATTGGGCTTTTCATTGGACTTGGTTGCTGAAATTGCTTTACCAGTTTGGCATCACTGCAATTTTTAAAAATAAGTGACCTTGTTGTTCCATAGTTTTAGATACCCATCATGCTGCTTAAATGAGAAAGTGGTATCTTATGTTGTTATTTACTTTTCCTGTGAACCTTAATGACTAAGGAAGAGTAGATGGAAAAAACCAGAAAATTTCATATTTGCATGTTTTAGGCCTGGAAGTGAGCAGTGTTCCAGGGATAACTTTGCAGGTGGAAGTTACTTGAAAAGGGACTTACTCAATTCAACCACTTAAGAGACCACAGGATTTGGCCTGTAGAACTTTAGTATGGTTATTGTTATTGATATCAGGAGTATGCTTCACAGGTATTATAAAGTCTAGCATAAATGTCCAATCTAAGCTTTCCTTAAGGAAAGGGTAAACTTAATGTTCATTTTATGTTAACAATTAAATCCCTTAGGTAACTGTGTCAATTGCTGACTTTTTTTTTAATGTATTTTTTTCATTAGTAGCAAAAGAGTGAACTTTTCAATTGTTTCTTGAGCAAACTGAAATGAATGGAAACATATAAACAGAGTTAAAAACATATCAAGACAGTTCTGAGAAGCCAGTTGGGAAATAGCAGCAGGAACCTAAGCTACAGTTCTGCTGAAACTAATGTTCTGATACCCTTTTAAACCCCCCCACCCCCAAATCCCCAAAACAAAACAACAAAACCCAAAACAACAATAAAGCCATAAAAACCCCAAACAAAACCAAAAAACTAACCCCCCGTGAAACAAAACCAGAATCCTACTCTATGAGCTCATCAGGACAAGGACTTTTTATCCATGTGTTAATCTCCTTCAGAAGTAGTTTACATAGCTAAGATGCTTCCTAGTTTAGGCCGACTATGCTAAGGACCTTTTGTGGCTACAGTTTAGGATATAACAACTCTTCATAGCTTGTGTTTGAAGTGGCTAAAGCTATTTAGCTTTTATGGGCAGATCCATTAACCCACACACTGTTCTGCCCAAGTAACAATAACAGAAACTTAAACTTTCTTCTTACAATGAAATACTTTTGTCTAATGCAAACAAAGCAAACCCTTTTATAGATAAACTGAGTGTAATCAAAGTTGTGTGTATTCTGAACATTAGTGCATACACTTGAGCATAAAACCTACAGAAAATTAACAAACATGCTACCAATGCCAGTTCATAGTTGCAAATAATAATATTGTGCTTGGAACCCAGTTTGCTGATTTTCAGAAAGCTAGATCTCAGTTCAGTTAGACTATCAGGATAAGAGCCTATCTGCATGATCTCATCTCAAAATAACACAGAGGAAAAACTTAAGTAATGGTGAGGGTGGGGATATGCATCCGCTGAGATCCTTTCCAGAATAAAACATTCATTACTTTTTGCTTTGAACAGAGTTTCAGAAATGAGCACCAATCTTCAGTAATAATGTGAATGCCTGCATAGAGTAAGCATCCCAGATAATTGACTCTGTGGCTGCAACAGATGGAACCTTTTATACCACCAGCTGAGACAAGGTGGAGCTGAGGGTAACACTGCTTTTGCAGGCCTGGAAAGAAGGAAACCACTCTTCTTTTGCTTGTGTAGAAGAGGGACTATTGTGTTCTCTATCATGTCCCTCTCAGGCTCCACTTGAACTCCCAGAGGACTGTTTGGCAGTACAGAAGCTTTGGTTTATTTAATACAGAAAGACCTTTCTTCTTCTTCACCAATAATGTTTTGATCTTTGCTGGGATTGAGAAGTACTTCATTCATTACGACTGCTTGGCAGTGACATAAAGACATCCAGTGTTTAGCAGGTCTTCTGAATGTACATTGCTTGGAAAGAAATCTGTGCTTCTTCACATATAAACATCTCTTAGTCCTATGATGCCTGGACAGCTGTGTTGTGTTCAAGCTTCATCCCTTAATGTACCTCTTCACAAAACTCAAATTGTACCACTTACGAAGGGTGGAATTGCTTTTCTTTGACCATGCCGCTTGGATCTTGTACTCAGTTTTGTTGAATTATTTCTTTTTTTTTTTATGATGTTGGGAGCTGCGAACAGCACTAAGGATGGTGAGGTACAGGTCTACTGTGGTTCCTGCTTTGATGTCTGAGCTCAACAGAGCAGGCTATTCTTGATGGGTCCATAAATCATTTAGTCTATTCAGGTCACTGTCTGAAGTAGATAAAAAATAAAAACCTGATAAAGTGTTTGTGCATGTTTCATTTTCATGTGTAGAGAGACAGGTCTATATATTGGTACTGTTTGCCTTTGCCAGTCCAGGCAGTAGGGTGTTACTTTGTGCACTATGCTCTGGTCACTTAGCAATCATCTCTAGAAACAGATGTTAAACAGCCTAAATACAATTGGTATGATTTCTGGAAACCTTTTTTCTCTCCTTGTTCAGAGCTTGGTGGAGGCGAGAGTCACTCTCTCAGCAAGTGACATTAAGTAGCCGTGTCACATTTTGAGAAACTGCAGTTGTTCATTGTTGCCAAGAGGTGCATCCTCTCAACGTGTGCCTCCCATCTTCCTGTTCTCCTTGTACTGGCAGGCTCTCAAATGTCCTAAACATCAGGGATTTTACTTGAACCTGCTACCTCAATGGGATTACAAACGAGAGAGTATTGTACATGTCCTCCCTGCACTTACAGGCATCTCTCTCTGTATCATATTAGCCATTTGTGATTTAAAAACGAGGGAAAATACGTAATTTATCATACTTTTTCTAAGTCTGCATTTAATTCTGTATAGAATTTCAGGTCCATCTCTAGAGAGGGAATATGATGCAGTATTGTTTCGGAAAGAATTACATGGAATTACCTGGGGGCTGCCTACACAAGTACCTGCATGAAGCACTGCTGTCTGCTTCCTGGCAAGGGCATGCACTTCTGAGGTGTGGTGCTCCACTTGCAATGTGCCTGATCCACAAAGGATGCTTTAGCACTCCTGCTGGACTGGACTTCTCAAACGGCTTGGGGTTAATTTCTACGACATGTTGGCAATTGTGAGCACCTGAGAAAAAGGGTACTGAAAATCTGGGTGACTTTTGACAGGTGGAGCGTTTCATGGAGCAGTGCTTGTTTGTGGGTGCTAAAAAATGACATGGGTATCGTGTATGCCTAGGGTCTGTTGACTTAGATTTTGGCTAAATCTTCTCTTCAATTTTGAAGCTTCTCAAGCCATACTAATGCTGACTTTGAAGAATGCTCCAAGGTTTCTCTCTTTCTGCCTCTCACCCTTGGTGTGAGTTTGTATTTTGGAACAACTTTGGATTAAGTGGCGTTTCCTTGCAAGTTCTAAAATAGTAGATATTTCCTTTGAAGCAATGATGTTAGGATGTTTGACAGAAATTGCTAAATCTAATGACCTTTGATTAAAGCCTGCAGCTGTACGATAATACAGCAAAGACAACTTTTAAGATGGATTCAGAAGCCAGGAATTTAGAAACCATTTTCAACATTTCAGCCTACACAGATTACTAAATAAAGGATTTCAACAAGTGAGACAGTGTTTTTGTTTGTAAAAGTGGGCGCTTAGTACAGTGGGGTGATGAATTAAGGACAGCCGGAATACATCAGAGTATACTTTCCCACACATCCAGTACGGTTGAGCATTAATACATTTTCATCCCTTTGTAATTATTTTCTCTTCGCAGCTATTTCCAGATTGTTACCATCTGTAACTGTGACACTTTTACAAGAAAATTAATTCAGTCAATTCGGTTTCTGTGATTTTTATTATTGTTGTCGTTGCTTCAAATCCAGAACCTTCTAATTTGGCTTGAATTCTTCAAACCTCTTATATTGTGCAACCAATAACCAGCATTTTATTTTTTTTCCTTTTTTTTTTCCAGAAACCTGAATTTTGGTTTGTTTGCTCCTGTGACTTTAGATAGGCTCCCTTACAAACAATGGTCAAGTCCTCTGGTGACATTCTAATAAAGAGATGAGCAGTTTTTCAAATTAAAGAGATTGGGGACCAAGGAGGCAGCCATTTAATAGCTGTTTTTGAAAGTTATGCGCTGGACAATGGGAGAAATAGCTGGGTTGTAAACATGTATTGTATGACTGAGACAAGCTTTGGGGCTGACTAAATTGAATTCTTTCAAGACAAAGGTGGTTTGAGAAACTGTCCTTTGAAAATCCAGTCATGTGGTGGTAGTTACCTCCTTACAAGATGCTAAAGCGTGTTGCTTCCATTGAATTCAAGGGAATTGGAGTCCATTAGCACATTCAGGGCTCTTGATAGAAATTATCTGGACAACCAGAAAGCATAGAATTTTTCTTTTAAACAATACAATACACACTATTTGAAATGGGTCTATCTCCAATGAACTTTTCTATGCTGTGTTACACTAAAAACTAGACTCTGAATAATTTTCAAACCAACTTTTAAAAATGCCAATTCACAGAAAACAGCAGGGGTTACATTCTTTTTTAGTGAAGGCTAAGAAAAGGCTGCTTCTCATGAAATAAAAATGTCAGTGATTTTGAAAATTGCTTCAAAATAATGTGAACATTTAAAATGAAATAATGGGGAAACATTTCTTGTGAAAGATGAAAAAGGAATTAGTGACAATTTTCCAGTAATGCTGTTTCAGTGATAAAAATGGTGTGGGGACTATTTAAAAGACAAATGTGTATCGGGTGTGTGGGGAGGGAAAACCTCCTCTGTGATGCAGAGTTGAGTTGTGTGACTGCTTTGCTTGCTGATGCATGTAGCATAATACCTTTAGAGATGTATTATTATATATCTGAGTTAAATGGATCTAGCTGCCTGTTGTACAGTGGTTTTCTAAGCCTGTCTAAGGCACTACACTGAATGAGTAGCTCATGTGCAAGCTCTGGATTGCAAAGTATTCCAGCCTTTTGTGAATTTCTCTGTTTAGCCTGGACCAATATCCTTGCAGATTTGCAATTTCCCACAAGTGCTTTCCTGTATGTGCTGGTATCTGTTGGAGGAGGTAAGAATGGGTTGACACTTATTCCAGAAGTAAGGTATGAGAAGATTTTCAGCCACTGCAATCAGTTGTCTGATGGGTAAAGCAAAACAAAGCATTCTCTTACAGAAAGATATGACATAGCAGATGTCATCTGCTATGACAGGTGATGCACTTTATGCATTGTGTATGATGTACCATCCTCCTACCAACCAGCCTTCCTGGTAGGAGTTTGTGTTGGTTTTGCTCCACGGTGATATTCAAAGTAATGGCTTCAGTGCAGGTGAGCATTAAATATTTAGGTCAGATGTTATATTTGTAGTGGCTGTACATTTAAAAGTAAAACACAAGAGCAGAGAGTGAAGTGATTTACAGAGAAAGCCTTGTGATGTTCTCAGCAGCTTCAGTGACAAAGCCATCATTTTAGGTTAAAACTGTTGCTAAAATTATAAGTGTATAGAGGTCATCTCGAAAAAAAAAATAAGACAAAAGAAGAGGCCTGTTTATTTGGAAACAGAGGAAACACAAGGAGGTAGTTCTTGGGCTGCCATGAAGGGGCAAAATGCGTACCTCTAAAAGTTAGTGAAAGTTGTTGTCTTGTTGATTTCAGTAGGAAGGAAGATCATCCCCAAGATCAAGCAATTAACATTGGCACCAAAAATGGTTTGAATGATGAGCCTTCCTGTAAATGATGAATGTAGAATAGCTGGCTAATGATTAATGCATATTTCATATTAATAAATCATATTAATTGTACTCTTCTTCTCTCCCTTTGTGTTTTATTTCTCCTTTTATATAAAAAGCACTCTATATGGGTCTGAAACCAAAAGAGTATCTGAGAAGAGGCTATTATGCTTAGGTCCAAAAAGCATTAAATGAGACTTAGACAAAAATTTCATATTCCTTTTAAAACTACCAATCTGAATTAGGTAGATATTTGAGATTATTGAGAGTGTAGGAGTACAAGTAGGATGTTCTGGTTTTCTAACGTGCGGCTTTCGTATTTCATGTTGTACCATGATATTGCATTATTTACGGCCATTAATTGCTAGGGATATGAATCATGTATTCCAAGGGGACATAAAATGGAGGCAAATATGAAAAATATGAATCCTAAATAAATAGATAAAAGAAACATAGAACATGAGCATATTTTCCACAATTTTTCTGAAACTGTAAAAAATTAACAGGAAAAGCTAGGACAAAAGTAGAAGAGGTATTTATGAACAGATAACGTGAAATTGCATGGAGTAATAAGATACTTGAAAAAAGTCTGAAGATTTGTCTATTTATCTGATCCCTGATTCAGAGAAATGCTTTAGCATGTCCTTGTCCCTTAAACTGTGAGGGTGGCATGTGAGCAAACCCTTCATAGAATCCTTTGTTTTGGAAGTTCAGCATCTGCTGAGTGCTCTTAAACTCATAAAAGCACAAGGGATACCTTTTGGGAAAAAAGGAGAGTAAGGTAATTGCCATGTTAGCCTGCAGTGACCTCAGATTTGTTCCTGTTTGTTCTCAACCTCCTGAGGGAAACTAGGCAAAGTGATTACACTCTTTCCTGCTTGTACCAACAGTGGGTAAATAGCCCTGCCTTCATCCCTCAAGTATTTTGAACATGATTGTTGGGCATCAGGCAGCTGACATTTCTGTCCTTGAAAATTATTTCCTTATATCAACTACCATGGTAACATTCAAAAGACAACTTGAAAACCTGGTTTTCATCAGAAAACATTCCAGAGTACTGCAAAACATGCACAAAGTCTCCAAGCAGTTCCTTGTGTCCAATTTTACACTAAGTTCAGATACTTATATTATGAAGACCCACTTACCTGAGTACGATGTAAGCCTTTAGTCTACTCCTAACATTTGCAGCTGCTTTGTCTTTAGTTTTGTACAGCTCCCTTTAGTGGTTATCTCCAACTGCCTGTGAGTTTCAAGCATGAAATCTACAAAATTTGTAAATTGAGATACTAATAAAACAAGAAAGAGGCAGATTAGAGTGTCTGAGAACATATTTTCACCACATTTTTCGAATCCTTTATTAAAACAAAGTGTTGTAGTGGAACCTGAGGCCCAGGCCACATTACAGGTTTTACAGTGGGTCATTTTTGGTTTTTCTTTTTGGCATCTCTGTGATGGAAAATCTGGAGATTCTGTCTCCAGCAATTCTATTAATTCTAATTCTATAAAAAGCTAGGAAAGCTTTTTTAGGAGGTACTTAATGATAAAACAGATGAAAATGAACAAACTATGGCCATTTCCTAGACATCTGATTCATTGACGGAATATCCAGATTTGAAAGTTCAAGAGGAAAATTTTAAAGAGTAATACAAATTCCATGGGGAAAAAACGTCTAATGTCTGAATAGTTTTCCCTGTGTCTTTTAAGCTCTCACTTTTCACAAGGAGTCTCCCATTCAAGGCCAAGTAACACTTCATTCTTATTAGTCTTAGGCATTTGGGATGCTTACAACTGGAGGCAGCAAAATTATGTCCTTGAAACAGTGAAGACCCATTTTATTCATAGTGATGAAGCATTATTAGAAGAAGTAATTTAGATTTTTAACTACTGGCTTTTCCCTGACACTGCTTCTTGATAATACATTGAATTCTGAAACTGCTTTGCTGAAGGTGGCACTTGAGATGGTCTTGAGCACGTAGGAAAGTACCCAACCATGTCTTGAGGCTGATAGAGAGTGGTGGGATACTTTTTAAATTAATGCTGATCTCAGCAAATTTATGAGTTTACTGACAGTGGTAAATATCACTTCCCTATCATCCAGAAGAAGAAGAAACATTACATAATCTACAAGTCAACTATTTTTTTGTTCATCATACTCTTTTTCCTTTTCGGCTCTGAAGTCAACCTTCAAGTTCTTAGAATCAATTAATCTAATTAATTTGTGTTATTTAACTTTATATGGTTTTACTACATTCAAAATAGATGTTCTTGTAAATGAGTTCTGGGAAAGAAATCAGCACCCTGAATTATTTGTTGCAAATTAATTATACAATAAACAACTTACTTTCTATTGTTTGCAGACCAAGCCTGTCATCTCTATGTTGGTTGTAAGCAATAGGTGCATCTGTTTTGGTCTATGGATTATTCATGACAGGCTCACTTCAGCAAGACAATGCTTGTGATATATAATAGATTATCCAGTTCATATTCATTCTTTCTCTGTTTCCTCATTGGGTGACTGAAACTTTTTTTAAAGAAATGAATATTTGTGAAATAATCATGAGCCAGAAATATTTTGCAGATGACCTGGCAATTATTTGTACACAATGAATAATGCAACTCGGTGAATAATATCAGAGCTAACTTGTTTAATGATCTACTTCTGAATTAGTTCACTGTTTGACCAGATCTACTTACTTTATCCAACTAATATGGAATGCAGATTGGTACTTTTTTCTCCCTCCCTGACTCCACTGAAGCTGACAGAAGTCTAATTCCCTGATCAGACATGTAAATGATGAGAAGCATGTCCTCTGCATGCAACTGACAAACACGTGTGACCACACTCCATACTGGATATTGTGTTTATGCTCCTCTAGTGCTGTAATGACAGGTGAGACTGGCTCAAATCTTGCCCTAATATCACAGTGTTATCCTAGAGCTCAATTATGTAGACTAGTTTACATGCAAGGTTAATTTAAAAGAACACGAAGAAATATCCCAAAGGGTTTTGGTCTGTTAGGTATTAGTTCTTATTGATTAAAATGCTGACATGGCACATGGATGACCCACCAGATTCTATCTGAACCACCAGTTAACACTTGAGAGTTGAAGAATTTGAAGTTGTCTACTTTCTTGGCAGTTACCCCACAAGACTGAGATTCTAGAAATCTTCTTGGTGAGAAAAACGTAAGCAATGGTTACATGAGAAGTGCCTGTCATAAAAAGTCTTCAAGATTTTGGCTCGGTGGTCAGAAAACAAACCCGTTTCCTGTGAGTTTAGCAACTCTGTCATGAATTATCTCAGTTTGTTTAACACAGTTTTCAAAGGTGTGTTTTTTGTTAATACCGTGTATGATAAGTGCTACAATGTTCCTGACAGCTTGGATAAGAAGTGATGAACACAGTGAATAAGCTCCATCAAGTAAGGCCAGGAATTATATCTGTTCTAGTAATGTCAGCTTGTCTTAATGCTGCATTACTTGGCACTATACCTATATCACATTTCATAGCTTTCTCTGCCTCTCTAATCCCTGCCCCCAGTTAGATTGTCTCCTGACACCTACATTTCTGTCACATTTCTGTATTCCTCTTGGTAGAGTCCAAAGGAATAGCAGAGCTGTTGAGGTATGAGATAGATGATCAAGTTGCAGCATTTCTCAAGTTTGTTCCTTGTCAAAGCTTCATCTTTTGGAGATTTGCAATAGATCTGCTTCTCTTTATTCTTTCCTTTTTTTTTTTTTTTAATTCATCATTCTTGGCAAGACACTTGTTTTCCAGTGAAAGCTGTTGCCTTTACTGTAAATGACCATTCAGAACTTTGAGCACCACAAGAATAATGTGTCTGTTTGGCTAGAAGACATGAGCTTGGGGATAATCTTCTACCTCTTCTCGTACAAAGAGATCTGTTAATGAGCCAGCACATTACTCAAGTGCTGGCAGCAGACAGCCTGCATTTTAGAATGAGATCTAACTTTAAAAATATCCATCAACTCGACAACGTGTCAGGTAACTGCACCTCATGGCAAATGAAAGTCCAATTTGCTAGGTCATGAAGAATTAATTTTTTTAACACATATGTTCTGTAATTTCTATAGACGTTTTTTTAACACAAAATAAAATCTCTTGCAGCTTTCCTGCATTATTCTTCAAAATACTACAGGTAGAAAGGAAAACATTCAGTTTTCCTCTATCTTTTGTGAACTATAATAGAATTTTTTATCTCCCAAATGAACTAGGTCTGAATATTAGCAGAATCAAATGTGTTCTCAGCCTGGCCTCACGGCTTGTTTTTTTCATGTGTGTATGGCAGGAGCACAGGCTGTGACATAAAACTGAAGAAACTTTCCACAAGTTATATGATCCCCTGGCTGTGAGCTAATTTCACTTTCTAGATCTTATCTGCTGATACTGACCTGTTTCAAGGTCCTTGTCAGTGCAGGGAGCTATTTAAATAAATGCATCTCTTTGTTTAGGCAAATCACAGGACAGAAATATCTTGTAGAGTTTGGTATATATTTCAGCAGTGGTGTCTTCATTTGATTCATATCCTCATCCATGAACATCTCCATATGATAGTCTGCTGACTGGGACAAGGACAGTAGAGAATTCATGGGAACTGTAGTGGTTGTCTTTTGGAATTTGTAGAATATTTTTGCTAATTCAAGTAAACTGTCTTGATTTTTTTCTATTTTTATAATGAGTATCATATTTCAGATAAATTGTCTAACTCAGCTGCATGTGCACTCTACATCAAGAAGGCAAGGAACATTTTCCTTTTGTCAAGACCCACATGAGAGGCAGGAGATTCATGGAGGGATCCTAATGGAATTAATCTAAATTTTCTAAATTTCTAAATTGCTCTAAATTTTCGTTTTCAGATAAAGTACTGAATGAGACAGTGCTCTCATTCAAGTACCAAATGAGATGGTGATCCAAGCAAGGCCGAGAGATGCAATCCTAGAAATTAGGAGGACACTTTACTGTTAGTGCATGTTATGCAGCTTTTCCTTCACAGTTTAGCCCACCTCCTTCTGTTATGAAGGTAAAACCATAAGTGCTTCTGAAACTGGAGTTCCTCTTCCCCTACCACTGAGTTGTGTCATTCATATACAGCCATGTAGCACACGTTCTGCCACCCCAGAAAGAGATTCAACGTTTGTGTTAGCACCAGAAGGAGTCCAGGCTTCCACTGATAATTCAAATCGATCTTCTGGTTGGAGAACCTCCCAGTACAGCTGAAAGAGTCATCTTTTATCTGAGCTGAAATCCTGTTCTCTTTTAATATGACTGTTCTCTGACTGTTGCAAAGTCCTTGCTGTTTTGGCATTTTTTCCTGGTGTTTTTATGATACTTGTTTTAACATACTGCCCATTTTTTATTCTGGGACAGTGCTCAAAGATTTGCCCATAAATACCACTTTAACTGAGTGAATGCTGCTTTTTATCACTGAATTGCTAAAGGCATTTTTGGGTTTTTTCCAGACCACTGTTTTAGTTTCTTGATGTTGAAACCAATTTGAGCACAGGCACAATGGGTTAACATTTTTCTGCTTGTTTGTGTCGTGATTGATTGTTTGTCCAGGTTGTGAAACCAACCTGTAGCGTGCAACAGAATACAGACATTTTATAATACAGACACATAAAGACCTGCATACATTTATGAGAAGAGCATTCTAGGGGACTGTCCTGGTTGAGGGCAAATCTGTCACCCCAAGACAGGAACAGAGAGAGAAAAGAGAGAGAAAACCAGAAAAATACGGATGTTATCTGATTAAATAAAATGGAATAGGATTTAATGCCCTATTTCATGCCCTTCAAATTTTTCACTTTGCAGCTTCTTGTTATATGGGAAAGGCCTCTGTTTCAAGGTGCCTTGATAAGGGGAGCACAACTTTCAGCACACTCATCTGGGATAAAGAGTCCAGGAGCCTTGAGGAGAGGGTGGTAGGAAACGAGGAGTGCACACCCATGCACTATGAAGAGAGTAGCACTGAACCATTGCATGACTCATTGCTATTTCTGCTTTTACAAATGAGAACTAAATGGCAACAGTCTTCTCTTTGGTCCTTTTAATTCCATCTCCTTTCCAGATTAGCTGAACAGTTATAGAGTCACAGAATGGCTTGGATTGGAAGAAATCTGAAAGATCATCCAGTTCCAAACTCCCTGCCATGGGAAGTGACACCTTCTATCAGACCAGGTAGACAAAAGGATGCAACATTATCTTCTCTGACCCTCTATTAGAGGCATCTGGGTAGCACAGGAGAATCAATCCCCTTGCTTCACAGTGGGAATCTGTCAGTGAGATTAGTCCAGTGAGATTAGCAACAGCAAGATTGGTCCCTGACAGCTGTAGTTCATGCCAGGGTTGTCTTTAACCCCAGGGGCTGCTGAGATTTTCTTCACAATCTACTGTATGGAAAGCCTCGTCACAAAAATCCCTCTTTGTTTTCAACAAGATCAAGGAGATATTTTAATTAAAAACTACCAGTGGCAGTACTGGTATAGTAGGGCACTAGGAACCCTTTCTCTGTGGCAGTTTCTCAGCACAAATGATTCTGTGTGTTTGTGGTCACATATTTGATTGACTTGGTTCCCAAGCTGATGTTCACAGTGCTGTATTCATCTTGTTCAGATGGCTGTGACATGCTGCCTGAATGCACTGATGCTGACAGTGAATGTGAGGAGAACCAGACAGTTGACAGCATCTCCATTTTTCAGAGCTGATGTAGGATGATCTATCACATGATGCTAGGCCACAGCCTGTCATTTATGCAGCTACAGCTGTAATGTGGGTAAAATGAGCAGAAATGAGAGAGAAGTGACAAGAGGGGAGAAAAAAAAAGAGGGGAGGTGTTAACACTAGTTTGCATGAACATATTTTATTTAAATGAAGACTATATTCATCCTACATCTCAGGTCTACCTGCTATTTCTATGGGTTGGAACAGCATTGACAGCCCATCCTTGCCCACTGTTTGATGGTCCTGCACCTCATCCATCATGGCTGTTAGGGAAGCCTTTCTCACTCTTACTTGGAATGCACAATCATCAGCTGGAAATGCAGGCCATTAAAAAAACCTCTCTTGAGCTAAATAACTGTGTGTTCAAGCTGGGTCCTGTAACAACCTTGTATGTAACAAGTGTAGATGAGGGAGAGCCCTGAGGATGCGTTCAATGCTGCTATTGAGCACCTAAGATGGATATGGGGACGTCTTATGGAAGGAGATTAATAAGGGACTTAAGCCTCCCTTCGAGATCAAGCATATCATCTCTGTGCACTTACTGACTGGGGAGATCAGCATAACTGTGTGTTCACAGTTCTTTACCTGGATTTTCTCTTGTCAAACAACTAATGCTGTTCCTTGCTTTGCTGGACTTCCCTGTAATTTGGGAAGAATAGTTCTTGTAGTTCTGGACTCTCTGGAGCTGTCTAGGAGAAATGCTGCATTGTAAGGGCAGTATTCAGAAATGTCTTCCACTTGGTGGCTGCCTGCTTCCCCACCCGTTCCCATGTCATCCCTGAAACAGGAGGTTGAATCCTGTCGAGTGGTGTGGCATGAGCTGGACTACCTCAGGCTTTGTGCCAGGAGTAGTGAGGCTGAATGGTATCTTGTGAGCCCCAGCTGACCCCCTACTTCACTTTTTCTCTAGCACATGTTATAAATTGCTGGTGGCCTGAACGTGCAGGGAATGTGGTGTGCACTGGCTGCTGTGCTGGGGGCTTAGGAGGGAAACAGAACAAAGCTCCTGCTCGTTCCTCTCCTTCTCTGATCACCTTCTCACGAGTGAATGGAAAGTCAGTGGCACTCAGCTCACTTGTCTCTGGTCATGGGGGTCACACAGCTTGCAGAGGCAGGTGTGTGTGTGTGTGTGTAAGTAAGGTTGCTTCTGTGCATCTTTAAAGTCTTGCTTGGCTCTGTCGATCAGATTCTTGTGCCTAACTTGGGTTAAAAAGAAAGCCCCATGATGTCTCTGGTACTTCTGTGATAAATGTTACATTTTTCTTAGTATCACATACTTCTGTTGAGATGACTGGAGCACCACACTTGACAATGATGAATTATTTACAGCAGACCGACAGCCATTTATCCTGTGGTACCATCTGCCATAAAGATCACATTTTTGTCTTAGCGGTTTTCTCCCTTTGTTATTCTTTGAAAGAATATTTGAAGATATGGAAGGAGTGAGGAATGGATAACCACCTCTGGGCCACGTTTTCAGTGGTGTGTTCAGATGCTTCTGGACAACAGTGTTAAAGGTTAAATGCTCTTGGCATTTGATTGGGAAAACTCTAGCAAAGGTGAAGTGAATGATGCAAGCCTAGCATGAGCTTTAAGTGTTTAGGATGTTTCCCATGTGCATCCTTTGCTAGTCTCCTTGGTATAAGGGTCATGTTGTGGGCAAGGAGGAGGTGTGACTGGAGCAGAACTGGCAGATGGTCCCTTGAAGGTCGTTTCTTGTTGCTATCTCCTGTAGTGCTGCCATATGCTGTGCAGGGGGATGTTTCCTTCCTCTTCATGGAGTGTAAACTCATCAAAACAGCAAGTGCAGCATGCCATCAACCCTCAGCTCTTGTAGTTTCTGAAGAGGTCTGTGGCTTTTAGCCATTTTTAGTGTATTGTCAAAGAGCATATAGAACAAGAATTTTTGAAAAGAAATTTTTAAAAATCTGTCCATTGTGAAGGTGGAGGTTTTCTTTTAATCATTTAACATTCTCCTTAAATTCTCTTCTGCTTATAAAAATGTTTATTTTTATTTGTTTTCCCCTAAAACCTTTCTTGTAACCTGTGAACATGGACAGTACTACATAAGAATTTTGGGGATATTGAATGCTACTACTGCTTCTGGAATCAAAGCTGCTCCTCTCAGCTGCTGGTAACAGCACAAATTTCCAACAGAAAGTACCTGAAGAAAACAGCTACAGCAACTAGGGGATAAAAAGTGTATCAAACAGAATTGTTGGCTATGTCTTGAATTAAGTTAGTATTTCTGAGCTGCTTGTGCAAATTTAAGTCCATTACATAGTGGAGTCTTTCTAAAAGTGGGAGTGTGAAAGCACATGCAAACCATTGTTGTTCTACGTAATACATGATCTTTAGATAATCTGTCTCCCTCCTCTCGTTTTCTTTTGTTAGTTGTGCTTAATAATATCAAGAGAAGTTGTTTATCCTGAAAAAATAGACAAAGGTATACGTGAGTTTGTAGAGGTACAAGCCTGGTATAAAATTTCAAGGAAATTTATTACCAAAGTAAAAGGCATCAAGTCTGAGTAAAGCAGAAGAATCAGGATATCTTTGCCCATTCAAATAACTTGAAACCTTTTAGAAAGGGCTTGATTCTCTTAGTGTTAGGCCACCTAATGCCACTGGAATTAGTGTTTGATATTAGTCAGTAAGCAGTGCTGGCTATGATTTGGTTGGCCCAGATAATAACTATAATCCTGAACTTTACAGCTCTTAAGAAGGAGGAAAAATTTTGGTCAACTGACTCAATCAACTGACCTAGAACTAAGGTAAAGACCCAAGAGTTTCTTGTAGCCAGGCCACCAAGGCTCAGGGTGATATAACTTTGCTTTACTTTATTCTTCTCTTTAGCTCCTTAGGCTTCATTGACATATATGTGTCAGTCTGTTTACAGTTTGCTGTTAAAACTATATTTGAACACAGTATTTAATGAGGTGAATAGCAATAGGTGGGTTTAGGATTGCAAGGACTGCACACAAAGTTAAAAAATCAGTTAGCAAACAGTGATATTTGATAGTACTATTTAAAGCTGTTATATTTACCTGTGGGTTCTAATTAAATACTATAGAATTACAGAATCAGTTAGGGTGGAAAAGACCTCTGAGATGATTGAGTCCAACCTATGACCAAACAGCACCATGTAAACTATATCCCAGCACTGAGTACTACAGCCAGTCTTTCCCTAAACACCTCCAGGGATGGTGACTCTGCCACCTCCCTGGGCAGTCCATTCCAAAATCTAATCACCTTTTCTGTGCAGAAATTCTTCCTAATGTCCAGCCTAAGCCTCCCCTGGCACATCTTAAGACTATGTCCTCTTGTCCTGTCCCTTGATGCCTGGTAGAAGAGGCTGACCCCCACGTGGCTACACCCTCCTTCCAGGCAGTTGTAGAGTGATAAAATCCCCCCTGAGCCCCCTTTTCTCCCGACCAAACACACCAAGCTGACACTCCTCATAAGACTTGTGCCCCACAACCTTCCCCATCTTTGTTCTCCTTCTCTGGACATGTTCCAGCCCCTAAATGTCTTTCTTGTGGTGAGGGGCCCAGCACTGGGCACAGCACTCAAGGTGTGGCCTCACCAGTGCTGAGTACAGGGGAAGAATGACCTCCCTGCTGGCCCCACTGTTGCTGATACAGGCCAGGATGCTGTTGGCCTTCTTGGCCACCTGAGCACACTTTGGCTCATGCTCAGCTGCTTTCAACCAGCACCCCCAGGTCCTCTTCTGCTGGGCAGCTTTCCAGCCCCTTTGTCTCCTATAGTGCAGCATGTGGCCAAAGTGTACAACCTGCTGCTTGGTCTTGTTGAACCTCATACTTTTGGTCCTAGCCCGTCGATCCAGCCTGTCCAGATCCCCCTGCAGAGCCCTCCTACCTTACAGCAGATCAACACTCCCATGCACCTTGGTGATATCTGCAAATTTGCTAATCAATCCCCTCATCCAGACTATCAATAAAGGCATTAAGCAGGACATATATAAACAGGAATCCTGACAGTGTATGCAGTTATACAATTTCTCTTAACATCAGATGCTTAGAATTAATTTACTGCATGTGTAAATGCTGATCCAGTGATGGATATCATCCCATTGTACCAAATTATGAACCTTGTTAAATAACTACATTTTTTGGGTGGACAGTGGTGTTGGTGTATTTAACAAGCTACATAATTTATATTGCTGAACTGACCTTTTATCTATGAGCCTTTTCTTCTTTATATTCCAAAAAGCATATCCAATGTTCGTGCAGTTTCCTTGATCACTTCTGCCTCTGTAGCAAGGCGATACTTTTATACCCTGGTAAGTTCAGACATGTGAAAACTGCAAAGCTTAAAGGAAAATGATGACAATATTAAATTTTGCTTTCTTTATCCTTTGACACTGAAAGACGATTATGACACTGATTCAAAGGTATGGAAATTTAGAAATCACGGTCAGACTTATGTTTGTTTCATTCTCTACTCTAGAACAGCAATTTGAAACACTAGTGTGTTTTCATTCCTGACCACTGAAAGCACTGCTTTAGCTACTACTTCTGACACGGCTTATTGTTGTGTTTTTATTGAGTGGAAAAATCTTCTTACAAAGCAAATATGATATGGCCTGTCCTTCCTCTCTTTAGGGAAGAGGATTGCAGCCAATAGTTTTAGATGTGTTTCTGGACTTTCCTTAGGTCTCAGAAGTTTTGTCACTTGGTGGAAGCAATTCCTGTGTTTAATTTTGCTGGGATTGTTGAAGTAGTATAATTGGCATGGTGGTGGAGAAGGATTTTAGAAATATTCAGAACACTCAGGTACAAAGTGTTGTGCAGGAATCTGGGGAGATGCAATTCATCTTCAGAAAAAGCACAGCTTCTCTGGCTGAGTGTATTGATGGAGCATCTCAGTGTGAATAAGCCGCCTGTAGCACCTGCTCCCTATGCCCATCTTCCACAGCAGCCAATTTCTTCACAAAGTGAAAGTCTTTGTGCTAATGGGAGTGTATAACAACGTAATCTGCCTTTTGGAAGCATTACAACAAGTTCTGAATGATAGATGAAATGAAAAATCCCTGTCTGGTGAAGAGAAAGCATGTCCTGCTCTGGATGATACACTGCCAACAGTTCTAACAAGAGGTTCCATCACAGATTTTCCACCTCAATCAGCAATGCAGTTGCTATCTCCTGAGCAAAATCTCTCCTCTACTTCTTTTTTTTTTCTTTTTTCGCCTGTTCAAGCAAAGAAATATTCTTCAGCTTCATAGCTTACCCATTGCCTAAAATATTCAATAATCTTTCTCTGCTTCCAGTAGTGACAGTCTCTATAGGAAGCATCTTCTCCCCCAAATTCATTCAGCTTGTTCGAGTAGTTTTACTCCATACACTGAGGGAGTGGGCCATGAAAACCTTAATCAATGATACGGTCAGTAATGTACAGCATCTGCTGATGTATAACATCAATGAGAAAAAGGTTAGCAAGAAAATAAACAATAAGGCCAAGTAAAGCTCAATCACGTAGTTTAAGATTTCTGTTTCAGCAAAAGATTGTTTCTTAATACAGTCAAGCCTGAGCTGGTATATACCGGCATGGAGAATAGAGTAAATCACATTTTGGAAAACAGTGATTTATGGATTGACTTAGGTGGCATCATGGATAATTTCTTTAATTTTCCCTCTGTGTTGTAGCAAAAAAAGGGTGGTGTGATCCATGAAAAAGAGAACCATTTAGTATTGTTTGTAGGCTTCTTCATCAGCTAATGTGTCCTGTTCTGTCTAAACTGGACTATAATGAGAGTTAAGGACTGGAAAACAAACATCAGGTTGAGGAGAGTCAAGAATTCAGAGTATTCAGGTAATTTGAGAGCAGGGCAAGAGGTCAGTCTGAAGAAGACACCTGACAGCAGAGGCTTTTCCACCTGGCTGACAGAAGCTGAAGTTCAGCTAACTTAGTCTTGAAGTAAGAACCTATTTTCTGGCTGCGAGATCTCTTGATGATGAGAGCTCAAGCCTGGCCTGGACAGCTTGCCTTTCTCATCTTTTTCCTTAATGGGAAAGCATTCAACTCAAAAGCTTATAGACAGTAAGACAACTAACAGACCCGAATTTCTCTGAAGATGATCAGGGCAGATTTCCTTGCATCTCCTCCCTTGTGCAAGGAACGAAGGTTTCTGTGTGCGGCTTCTTTTCATTGTTATTAACTGCTTTCCCCTGCAGCACAAGAGACTGGCCAGAGCAGGAGATCTCTTCGTAGGTGGCATAGGGAGTGATTATGGATTGCCTTAGTTGGTTTGGGAGGGAATTTTCCCTGGGTCAGGTTGGCAGACTCTGTGGATCTTTCACCTCATATAGCATGAGGTGCGGTTCGTCTGCTAGGATCATTTGTGTATATCTCAGATGATTAATTCCTTGCCATTGCATGGCTTCCTCAGGTCTTGCCAACCCTGTGCCTGCAGCAGATAGTTTTCTAAGCAGAGAAATGCTTTTCCCTTACTAAAGTCTTTGAGCATCAACTAGATGTTTTGGTTAAAATTAATGTTCTGTGAATGCACAGTAGGTGCATCTGGTATCCTTTTTGGCCTTGACTTTTAGGAAATTATATCTATATATACTGTCTGATTGGTTAAGGCTGGGGTGATTACTCAGGAAAGTACTTTTCTGTTCTGAAAAATGGCCTGACTCCCTTAGAGGTCTTGTTCTGAGAGCCTGAGAAAATCTTACTCTCTATGGAGCAGAAGTCCAGCTTGCTTTAGTTTAATTTTAAACAACAGTCAACATATGCAGTTCAAGTTGTGCATTTTCAAGGGTAAAAACCATGCAATTCTATAGGATGATCTCAACTGAATGTCTGTACTGCCTGAAAGAATATCCTCTTCATTACCCTCAGCTTTCTCACTCTGTGTGGAAACCACCAGTACAAAAGTAAAGGTAACTCACATTATGTGGTGTTCTGGTAGTTAAAGTAGTTCAACAGCCAATGGACGCCTGTCTTGCTGTGTGCTGGTACTAGAGGAGCTTCCTTTCTACAGTGACTTTTTCCATGTCAGAGAAGTCAAACTCAGGTATTCCAGAGTTTGAATTATTTTTTTCAGAAAACATACAATTTAGCCCTTAAGTCTGTCTACTTCAGCAAAATGACAAATCCTACCTTCAAAACATAGACTTTGCAGCCTCAGGGGCCCTGTGATTTATGTGACACAGAACCTGACCTTCTCCATGTGCAAGCAAGTGTTTCTAAATGTTTATGTGCATAGGATTATAGTATAATATGTATTTTAAGAAAGCTTTGGCTTCACTGGGGCTAGAATTCACTGTACAGGTATATACAGGTGTGCAAAACCAATGCGTCCATGAAATGTTAAATGGAAGTTCTGGGATTTTTGAAATATGCAGCAGCACCACAGAAACAGACATCATATAAGCAGCAGTGTCTGATAGTTGTCTTTCACATTATGATCAAAACCAGAGATATCTCAGAGTTTTTTTTGTGAGGGAGCCTTTGCAAAAACACCATAAGTAATCAGGATTCACTCTGTGCATATCAGGAGAAACTGTGCCACTCGCTCGTGTCTGGCTTCATCCCATAAAGTGGAAAACAGCAGCAATTGTGTGACTCTATTCAAATGCTATCTGTTGTTTTTCATCTTTCTTCTTTGCATCCCAAACTGAAAACTTTCAAATAAAAATAACTGAAAAACAGAAATACTGTATTTCTAAGCTGTCCTTAAAAATTCGAATGAGTCATTTAGATAACATTCACAATACCAGCAGCTCCAGGGCACTTTAGAGAATATGTTTCAGCACAGAGACATTTGAAACAAAAATTGTAACGTTCTAAATGGAATTAGATGAGCAAAACCGTGTCATACAGAGATGAAATATAAATAAGTGCTTTAGGCCCACTCCATGAAAAATGTATGCGCTTTTTAAAAAGCATTTTTCTCCTGCAATGGTTTAATTTCTGTAGAAAACAGTGGTTGGTTGTGAGTTGTTTTTGTTGTTTTCTTCTTTCCTTCCTAGTACATTCTCCCAGAATGTGCTTTTGCCACTCCATAAAGCCTTCTTTCTACTAAATGTCTGTCTCTCTATTAAGCCCCCAAGGACCTGTACAAGCCAAAGGCAGATGGGAAACAATAGGCATTCCATGTTCAAATGCACAACCTACAGAAAGTTCATTTGTCAAAAGTCTGAGGAACACTTCCAAAGAGGCTGCTTCATAAACAACATCCACATGGGGCAGATTTGACTTGTGCTACCACTTTTCATGCACACATTCCATAAGAATTTAATAGGATGTTTACTCTTCAATTTATAGTAAAAGCAACGTTTACACAATCTTGTTCCAAATCCAAGTCTCATTTCTCCTTTCCTTCCCCTCCCACCCTACATTTTAAATCTCTTCATCTTTTACGTGCACCGACCACTTTCCTTCTTTTCACAGAAGACTTATCCTAACCCTTCTATTAAGGGCAAATCAGCCTCAGACTTCTTTAACTCTTTATTTTCTTAGACTTTTTTAACTCTCCTTTTGTACCTGTTGGAGAGGAGCTCCTTCATTGGTGAGTATGCAAATCCAACCATGGTATCTGTCTTTGAGATATCAATAACTAGTGACAGCATTGTAGTGTTGAAAGTTAATCTAACCCTCTGACTCATGCCCAGAAGACAAAAGTTACTCTGGTTGGTACTGTCTAGCAGACAGCATACCTCCTTTTTATAACTCTAATTACTTATGGTAAAGGTCTGCCTTCTTTCCTTGGCTTTGTATTAACTAAATATTTTTACTGTGATTAAGATGCTGTTTCTCTAAAGCTGTGAAATCACTTTGGCTCCCATGGACTTCAACAGCTTCCTGATCAAACCTAAGGTTAGGGGCAAGGAAAACAGGGAAGACTTTGTCAACACCTGGATATAGGGATTCTGCTTTGAGTACCATCAATATCTGAACTTGTTCAGGAGTAATCCAGAGCTGAGACCAGCAGAGCTGTAAAGATATCAGCCAGCTATTCTACCCAAGCACCCTCTGAATACATAGATTGCCAGAATAGGCATGAATGATTCAGAGGGCTCTCATCAGATAAATGGTAGTAGCCACCTCCTATATTAGACCAATCTGAACTTACCTAGGATACCTAAATCCTGTGTCTGGTGCTTAAGGTAGTAGGTAGTAGTTTTTGGTGCCAAAGCAAGATGATTTAAATTGTTGCATTAGAAAATTAGTCACTTACTAAATGCAAGATTCAGTTTTGATTCTGTACTTAATCAATGGCCGTGTATCGCTCTGCAAAAAAATGAAGTGCTGGAAGGTGATTTGAAACCAGATGTATATTACATATATTTCTATTCATAATCTAGCACTAAAAAATGGATAACCAATTCTTAGCCTCTGGACTTCAAAAACAACGTTTGCAAATAATAGACCTGAAAAAGAGAAAACCACCCCAGAAAAGTGGAAGCTACTCAATGGCAGCTTGCCATGTGCCAAAGAACATTGTAATTTCTCTCCAAGACACATCAAATTCATCTGAATGAGCCATTACTCAGAACCTGGATTTCCCCCTCTCCTGAGCTGCATGGAGGTGCAGCAGTGTGAGTGAGCATGAGGCCAATGGTATGTTGACAGCTTTGGGTAAGGTTTCTCCAGTGTAGGTACTTGCCTCAGACACCAAGGTCACCAGTGAATTTTTGTCTTTTAGGACTATGGAAGTTGATGGCTTTCCAAGGTCTGACCAGCACAAGAGGAGAAGTTGCAGTCTGATCCTTGTGTAATGTTGGGTAGAAGTGCAGAGTGGATGTGGTCTTTAAACGGATCCAGATCTCTTCACTGGAGCTGCTAAGTGTGTTTATGGTTGTCACAGGAGCTTTCACCTGCCAGACTTGGGGCCAAAAATCTCCATCTGCAAGATGCTGGCGCAGTCTATGTGTTTCATTGCCCTCTGGTGGCGTGTCTACCAGAGCAGGAGGCTATTGCTGCTCCCACTTGAAGGAATCTGTGCTGCTGGTGTAAGAGAAGCAGGTGCTATAGGAAGTGAAGAAAAAGCCAGAAAGTATCTGTCAAGGTCTTATTTTTTAGGAATTTCTGTCTGCTCTTGCTTTAGTTTTTTGCAAGAATTGTAAAAGAAAAATGGTGGGACCAAGTCTACTACCAGTTATCCCTGTGCAAATCCAGACTTCTGCTGGAGCCAGACGCAGCAGTCTGGATTTATACCTGTGCAAAAAAAAGTTGGAAAGTGGCTTGAAAAGACAGGGAAACCTTTAAATGGCTTGACTATTAGAATAATAAAGTTACAAGTTTGCCCTTTTTTTTATTTCTGCAAGTTTTGCAGCACACAGGTAGCCTCTTAGAGCACAAGGAAGAAATGAAAACTCTCAGTGATTATCCAAGTGGTCTCTGAAGCCAATATTCAAGTGGGCTGAATCCAGAACCTCTTCTGTAATAGTCACCATCTGGACTCTGAGGGTGGACACCTCACCTCCAAGTGAGATGAGGGGTTAAATCACTTACAGCCTTACACTGGATTTTAGCAGATGAGGGAGGGCATCTGCTTCTTTCAGTTGTGCTGATACTAGTACAGTCAACCTATGTTTACAGCTATGGATCTTCTGTCCAAGATGTGGGAGAATAAGAGCATTATATGGTAAACCATGACTATCTCATTCTTGCTAGCAATGCTTCTGAGGAGAAAAATACTCTGAAAGGAAATGACATCCAGGAATCAGATAGTGTAGTTTTTATTTGTGTTGGTTCATTGACTTCAGTGGCTGTCTACATATATCTTATGGATCATTTGCATGTCTGTGGTATTTTTATAGGTGGGGAAGAAGTCAAATCTATTTAAGTGAGCTTCCAGGAACAGGTCTTTACAGCCCATGGCAGAAGCATGGTAGTAAGTACTCCAGAGAAACAGTGGTTTTTCCATTTATGTTGTAAGTTTTTTGTCTCCCCAAGGTTATCTGTTATCAGAAAGAAGACCAAATCAAGAGAGGCAATGAAGAATTTTCTTTGTGGATTGTTTGTATCTCAGCTACTCTTACTTGCATTTGTCATGGAATATATTAAAGTAGTCATATTGCAGAGTCCACACAGCATGTCAGCTTTGAGACAAGCACTCTGAAATGTGCTCACAGATGATAAATTGCACACTATGTCAACTACATCTTTGTCATGAGATTCTGTTTTCTATTTATAGTTGAAATGAAACACTTGAGAAAATTCTAAACCAAAGCAATTTCACAGAAATCTCGTAAATTTTTCCTTATGTGTATATCAGTGAAAAGACCCTCCTGTGCTATCTCTTTGCTCTGTGGGATTCCAACAATCAACTTCTGAGATCAAAGTAGAATGCTCTCAAGATTGTGAAACTCATAATGTGCCTGTGTAATCTGGCTGGTGTTCCTTTGGAGTATGTTCCCTTTCAAACATTAAGGAGAAAGATCATGTAACCATAGCAGAGTGCAAATACATACAAAATTTGATAGTTTTTGGGAATCAAAACCCATTATCTCCATAAGAGAAGATATTATTTGGTTACTCCTTTGGCTTGTTGTGCTAGTTTTGTTTGAAGCTGTCTGTGCAGCACTTTGTTTTTCTTTCACCCTCTTTCTAGGATGGTTCTTTTTCACTTGTGCATCTTAAACACATAATCTTCTGCAATGGAGTTGTGGGTAGCAAAAATTTTAAAAAGGCACTAGGTATGCTTTGCAGCTAGAAATGCTGCTCTGATTTGTTGTGATTTTATTTTTTTCTTTTTTCTCTGATTACAGCAGCCTACTTTAGGAAAAGCATGTTTGGATAGCAGTAATGGTGCACTCTGATGGGACAAAAGCTCACACTGGCCTAGACAGGGCAGGATGTCGTGTAATCTGCTGAATGCGTATTTAAGTTAAGTAGGCCTTCCTTCTATCTTGAGCACTCATATCTTCAAGGACAGAAAGAACAAGGAAAGTTTCTCAGAGTGAATCATCCAAGCAAGGATGGGTAAAGTACATGCAGGAGAGAGGAACTGGTCAGAATCCTCTGCATGGGACTCAAACAAGAGCTTGCTTAAGAAAGAACTTATATCTCTCTGCACAGTGAACAGAGCATTCATCCAGGAGGACCCAGGATCCAGATCTCTTATCCCCACATCCTGGGGAAGCCTGGAGCAAGAGCAAGTTACAGCTTCCTTGCAGTTGTGGAAATGGTTTTATACGTGATACCAATAGAAGTGTTTTCATTTCTGTGGCCTTTGTGGCTTTCTCTTACTACTTCTGGGCTTCTCAAAGTATGCCTTCTACCCAGTTGTCCCTTCTTGAATGTAAGAGGAGATGTGGCAGTTTATTCCAGATGTGTGTGTGTGTACATGTATATATATAACTGATTTGAAAACTAACTCTAACTTGATCACCAGAATGGCCTGTGAACCTGAAGGTATTGATACTTATTCAAAATATATGTTCCTACCTCTGACTCAGCTCTAAAACCGTAGTTTTAGAAGAGAGAGGCCTTGGATTTAACTTCCCTTCAGCTCTGCAACCTCAGCCATCCATTGATCAGAGTGCCATGATCTAGTTTAGAAGTGCATACGTGGGGCATTTACTGACAAAGAAACCACTGCAACATCAGTGTACCAATCTGGAAAGGTTAAGATAGTAACTGAAACTCAGTTTGCCTGGAAAGGTAACTGATGGTATTTAGCAACATTTTTACAAATAGTGAGCCAATAACTTGTGCCCTGTCTTGCTGCAATAAGTCTCTTTCTTTAAAAATTGTCTTATGGAGGAAGAAATCTTTAAAAGCTATATATTAAAAAAATAATAATAAAAAAAATCTTCATGTTAAGTTAATAAGGTCACCAAAGAGAACATAAAATCCATTTTCCCTGTTTGTAGCCAGTACCATAAAAACAGTTTGGCTTTTTTTAATAAGTTTTTTTTTCTCTCTTCCACCTCTCCTTATTAATTTCTGGCTCTTTCCTTCTGTTCCTATTCAACACAATTGCTTTATGCACTCTTATTTCATATTTTGGATGACCTCAGATAGCGAACCTCCCTCCATGGCACGTTGGGATTGCTCATACTGCCAGTTTTCTGCCAGCATTATGTTTAATCAGGCAGCTTCCTCCTCTGCAACTGGTCTGTCCAGTTTAACTAAATCCTTTCACCCAGACCAGCAATAGTGTTTTGCTTAACTGGTATGTTGGCAGAGATTACTAAAGATATCTGTCTGGATGCTGATGTGATATGCGCTTGGGTCAGCATCTTTAACTTTTACTACATGGCTTTGTTGTTAGCTTGTTTCTTTAAAATTTGCAGTCATGAAAAATAAGCTAACTAGCACCGGGCTCCAAAACTATTGTGGGGGGAGGGTTACCCACTTGAAAACAAGCAAGAAGTCTTACAAATATTTGGACTGATTAATTCACCAGCTTTTCTTTACAGCGCTCTATTGTGCTATAAAGCTATTCATTGACCAAGAGAGTACATTGTCCATTTAGTTACTGTTTTGTATCTTGTGTCAAACAAAAGACACTGCCTCCTACAACAGGAACAGCTGAATATTTTCACTGCTCATGCAGTTTCCTCTTCTAGCTGCTGGATCATCAAAAATTCTAATCAACTCTGATCTAAAGCAAAGTACTACATGGCATTCATCATCTGTTTTAGCCTTTAATGCACCATGCAGGTTTTAATCAAAGGTATGCAACCATTAGCAAAAAAGAAAGACAAGAATTATGATGGTGTCCTAAGCAGAGCTCTTAAGCCAACATCACAGGCAGCAGATAAGTTCACCTCTCCCTGCTGAGTACAAATACAGGAGGATAAGATGGGTCTTTTTTTGAAATAATTGCAGAAGAGCGCCACTGAGGTTTCAGGGCCATGACTTCTGTTGTTTTCTCTCCGTATAACTGCTCAGACTTATTTGCTTGGCTTTCCTGAATATTGAAAACAAATGTTGGTACTGTAGCCTTGGTGTGGGGGGGTTGCTGGATAAACCACTCAGTTCAGCATATACCTGTGTCTTCTGCTGGTGCCAGAGGGAGCCAAGGGGACTTTCAGAAGAACCCAGAGCCTTCCTTGCAGCCGGCCAGGGCTTTGGGTCTCTCACCTCCTCCCAAGCAAACTCCATTAGTTACCTTTCCTCTTTTCCTTAAATGCAGGACCAGTGATGTCACTGATGGATTCTGGGTAGAGAATTACATCCACGTGCTCTTCTTCCATGCAAGCAGCAAATTTATCCTGTTTCTTTTGCATTTGGCCTCTATTCCAGGACTCCTTGTTGCTTATTTAACCAGCGATATCCATCCCTAGCAGGATGGCAAGCTGCCCCCTCCTGCCTTTGCCCAACTCTTTACTCACAAAGCACCAGGGTTTCATTTGACTGTAAGGATACACATTCTGTATCACATCAATCAGCTTCTCCTCCTGCTTCCCTGCCCACAGCAAAGCCAAGCAGCAACCAGCCACTAGCACGTCAGGCTTTGAATCCAGATTGGCATGGGGAACAGGCACTGGCCTGTACTGCAATACTGTTTAATTTCTGCCTAACCAAGGAAAGGGTGAAAGTAGTCTTTTTGGGGAGGGGAGCAGGCTATGGGCACAGTAGTATGATCCTCCTCCTGCCACGTGAACTCATGAATGCCACCTTGCTAAGTGGCTCAGGTGAGGGTGACACGCCTGACACTCCCTTACGTGTCCTGAGCAATCCTATTGGATTTGAGAGTTTGCTCCCCTAAGAAAACGGCAGTTGTTTTCTCAGCCTTCCCCATTGCCCACTTCTTCCTTGGTTCTGGTATTGGGAGAGCTGTTTCAGGTCCTGATTAAGAACAAGTGGTTGTGACCTGGGCCAGCTTGTAGCATTTCCTTGAAGTCATGATGGCAACAGGGAACAAAGCTATGCATTGCTCTTTGGCTGTGCCCCACAGAGCTGGTATGGGCAGACTGGGGAGCTGACAATTACCCAGGGAGTCACAATTTAAATGAGTGATCTGGAGGCCTTTGGGCTTGTGAATCCATGCGAATGGTTGTGTGGGTGGAATTCCTCCTCCGGCCAGCTGACATGGGGTATGAACTTTGTGAATTATGTTGCCTTTAGGGTATGCAGGAGAATTTCCCCATGCCGTGGCAAATGTAGAGTACTTTCTGTGGGCTCAAATCTCCCTAATAAATGGCTACCCAGCTCGAGCTGTGTCTGGTCAGACATTGAAAATCAGCCTTTCTACTGTGTTGTCTGGGGGCCGATTCTGCCCGAGCGCTTTGTTGGCTGCGCAGCTGCCGGTGGGGGACAGGGCTCTGTAGGGCTCAGTGTGAGCTTGCCTGCATCAGCTCCCGTGTTCAGCCTCCTGCCAGATGGAGATCCCAGGCGTGCCTGGGCTTTCACACTAGCAGAAACCCTATGTAAATTGCTGGCTTTGATTTCCACATGGCCTTTAATGTGCAACATGTGCGTCTTTTAATGACCACCTCTGGCAAAAGCTTAATTTGGTTGGGGGTGGGAGGAATGGATGCTTTAAATCTACCTGTGCTTCCTGTGTCTGGCCTGTTCCCAGCTATGCATGGGAGGCAGAGATTTTCCACAGCACCAAACAGTGTGATTATATATCCAATTTCCTATTTAACTAGGTTAAAAAATGAACAAGTTTCTGTTGTTTTAACCCAGATAGATCATTTGCTTTACCCAATTTCCAAGTATTGGTTCATCATTGCAGTGTATTGTTGTGGGTTCCAGAGGTGGATAATCATCAGCACAGTGTTGTAAGGATCTGGTTCCAGGTCACAGACAAGTAATGAAAAAACAGCAGTCATTGAGGATTTGATTTACACACTGCAATGGCTATGTGATAGCCCCTTTTGCAAGGAAGAAAGTGTCCCTCTGGAGACCTCATTCTAACCAGCAGCAAACATTCGAGCTCCCTGGTGCTTCAGATGTCAATTATACCAAAGCCTCTTATTGTATAATGCAGGTCTGTTATAATAATACTGTCTGAAGCAGCAATAATAATGTTGAATGAATTTTCAAACAGTGGAGATGGGAGGGGGAGGTTGATCAATACGGCACTAATGATGGCCTTGTCTTTCACTGAAATAATTGTGATAGGGTTTATAGCACTTCCTTCCTATACCATGCTGTGCAGCAGTGTTAGTTTACTACCTGCTGTTACTGCTTTTGTATAAAAAGGTGTTAAAAAGAAACGTCTGTCAAGTTTTAAGGCAGTGAGTCTTTTTTAATGCAGCAGGGTTGTTCTCCCCAAGATGGTCTGAGAATATGAGAGGTACAGTGCTCACAGGGAGAAGTGAAATCTTTTATTAGACACACTGACACAGTGAAGAATAAAGAAGCTTTTGGGCTCAGAAACCAATAGTAAGGTCCCAATTTTTATAGCAGATTACTCATATTTTATCATAAAGGTGCCATTGGAAGGACAGATTATTTTTTTTTCCCCAAGTGGACTCATTCTGCTTGCTTGGATATGCAAAGGTATCTTATTTGAGAGAAAATGTGAGTTCTTGAACACATAAGGGTACAAAAGGAAAGCTCTCTGGCATGCTAGGAATCTTTCCTATTTATGTGATCCCAATTTCTTGCCAGCTAAATATGTGGGGTTTTCTCTGTTACTCCACCATGCATACTAGACCTGTTGGACCTATGGGAAGTCATATATTAATTTGTTCCTGAATGTTAGGTAGGAAAGAAGAGAAAATCCTGCGAAGGAGGAAGATAACAGTATATTGGAAATTTAGTAGAGGGGGTGATGTTTTGTTTTTGTTGTATTTGTCTTTGGTTTTTGTGGGTTGTTGGGGGTTTTTTTGTTATATAATAAGTTCTAACATTTTCTGCAGTATTTCAGAGTTACTTTATTTCTCAATATGCTGGAATGATGAATTCCATACTTTTCTTGGTGAAGTGAGAGAAATTGAAAGAAAATATAGCCAGAGTCTAATGATAAAAATCCTCTCTGTTGAAGCTCTTCATTACAGTACTTTTCAGAACAGAAAAGACAAACTGCTTTTGCAGTGGCACAAGTCCAATCTCAAACTAGAATCAATTGCTTTGCCAACGCTGAACACAAAGGATGTTCATTGTTTGCAAACTGAATTTTTCTTAGTGTGTGTGCGCAAAACCAATGATCATATTATTATTTTTTTCCTTTAGAGAAACCCCTGCAGTGAAAAAACTGCAGCTTATTCTGTGCTTCCCATCCTGGTTTGCAGGAAGGCTTCTTGCTTCACAGTGTGATTTCTTCATAATAGCTGCATGACAACAGTATGCCAATATTTTGAAAAAAACAACATCCAAAGTTATAACACAGTTGCTTATGTTAGCTACTCACTGCTGGGTTTTGGTTTTATTTTTTTTCCTTGAAGAAATAAATTTACTCTTCTCCATATTCTTTTGAAGCCCACCTTGCTATGTGCAACCAACCTTGGTTTCTATGTCTGTCTCTCCACCTATGTATATAAATTTTGACAGGAGCAGAGGGGCCTTCCCAGGCCCGCCCCTTCCTGCAACAAGTAACTGCATTGTATTATGCTTAGCATCAACCATCTTAAAAATGAGGAAAGGATTTCTTCCCTTGTTATATTTATGCAATATTTGCCCCAGGGTCACTTTTTTTCCCTGAAGCTTATGACCTTTTTTCTAGTATCTAAACATATTTCTGGCTGACTTCTCCCTACTGCTGTGCCAACATTGTTTTTGCATTCCTCTTTCCTCCTATCATATACTTTCTCATTGGTATATTTGCAGGGAGTAATCACATCCCTTTCCATGTCTTTTGACACTGAGCCAGCATCTGAAAATATAAGGTCATTATGGGGTGGCAAAAACTCACCCAGACATTCATGTTTAAACCAGACATTCATGTTTAATCCACATGGTGGATATGGCATCTGCCTGGAGCCATCCTGACTCTGACTGCAGCAGTCCCTTAGGGACTGGATCCCGACTGGAGGCCAGTGATGCTAATTTTGCAAGGATCTATTTATTTATTGACCATACCCTTCCTGCATAGCATTGCCTGGGATTCCCTGATACAGAAGGCAGCTCCATGTAAGAGCACAGGCTCTCCATGATCCATGGAAAACAGTCCCACTTGCTAACAAGAGAGTGAAGGTAACGTAGATGATACATTAACTTATGTAAGTATCAAAGCTGCCTCATTTGCTTATTTGAATCTCGCCTCTTTACACAACACCTCCCAGTTGGCGGCCGCTTCCTCTGAAGTCTTTGCAGCTGGCTGACATGTTGTAAATTATTCTGTGGTTTGTGGAGGAGTTCAATATTGGTAATTTAAGCTGCACAGCCTGTTTGTTACTGGTCATGTGGCACAGTTTTTCTTCCCTGACTGAATGAGCTTAGCAGGTCAAAATTTTGTGTTGAATCCTCACAGGAAGTTATTTGAAAACTTTCTGCAGAATATGCAGAGTTAAAGATTTGCTGGTTCTTGCACATTTGCACTGATATAACATGACCACAGAAATGCTGGTGGAAAGCTTAACGGGGGGCTATGTATATAGTAGAACTAATTTGTTTTAGGGCATCCTACAGAAAATTACTTGCAGTATTCCTGAACAATCATGTCAATACATCAGCATAAAAGCATCCCTTGACATTTGCTGATATGTATCTCAAGCTGACACACGTCTCTTCTGAGAATATTTGATAAATATTTAACCCAGGGCTGTAATGAGAATTTCTTTCCTACGTGTTATATATTCTCATATATTTTCCGATATCTAGTGTTACAGGATATTCCCTGGTTCTCTTGGTAAGATGCTTCACAGAATCATTTTTTATGACATTTTTCAAATACAAGAAGCAGCATACATTTAGTGAAGCATTCTGCTTTGCCTCTATTTGCAGATTTTTTTTTGCCCTCCTTGTTCACTAATTGGCAGAGCTGAATAATTTGTAATCTGTCTTCCCACTGAACCAGTGAGAGTTCTGTGTGTGTATGCGTATGTTTACAAAGTCTTACGACTCATCTATGTGGTAACTAGAACCAAAGGAAATAACTGCATTCTAATTATTAATATTCTGATTAAGGTCTATTTGTAAACCCTAGTTTTGATGTAATTTAAGCTGATAAAAGAAATCACATTTAGCTGTACTGAAATGGCTCTGAAATCTCTGTCTCATGCTAACTACTGATGAAATGTTAAGGGTGTGATTTACAACTGATTTAATTGGATTGGTTTCATTTACCATCTAAACAAGCCCTTAAATGTTGGAGTGTTTACCACCTGTTGTGACTCCTACCTTACAGAGATTTTTTTGTTCACAGGCAGGAGAGTGCACTGTAATGAGAGAGGAAAAGGAGGGCTATAAATGTTATCTTAGCTTATGCATGCTATTAAGCTTGGCCCTGGAAAAGTGAAGATTTTTCTAGAATTTATGATAAATTTTAATATCTTGGTGGTGATTTCTTCTAGCTTCTGACAAGTAGTGTGTTTAATTATCATCAGCTCAGATAATTTATGTGGAAAAAGGTTTCTTTGTTGTAGTTGGGTAATATAATGCTAGCTGTTCTGCTGTTTCTGTACAGATCCAGGTCTTGTAACAGGTTGTGAGCAACTCTGATAAACAATCCTGAAAAATATGAAGGGTTTTTTTTTTAAATTGCTTGGGAGGTTGGATTTTTGGTGTTGAATCTTTGCCATAGTCTGAGAGAAAGACCCAAGGCAAAAAAGGTCTATACTGGAGAAACCCTGTGAGATACTTTGGTGTGACCAGGTTGGACTGTTGACAAAAGCAGTCACCTTGCTTTTCTCATAGTCTTTTCTGCAAATGTAATAAATTGAGTCCTCCTTTGCTAATCCGCTTCAATAGTTCTGTCTTATTTGCCATACTGCAGCACAGATGGGACAAAGAAGATGATCCTTCCCCTTCCTCTCCTCAATCCTGACAGCCACCTGGAGTTCTGGATCCTGCTCTGGGCTCCTCAGCGTCCAGCAAAGGGTCATGAAGATGATTAACATTGTGAGAGGATGAGAGAGCTGGAACAATTCACCTTAGACAAGAGAAAACTTGGGGCAGGTCTTTTCAATGTGCAAAAATACTTGATGAGGCAGTGGTAAAGAAGGCAGAACCAAATTCTTCTCGATAATGCCCAGTGTAAGAGCAAGGGGTAATGACCTCAAACTGAAACACAGGAAACTCTGTGTAAACAAAAAAACCCAACTTTTGTCATATAAAACTGGTTGAATACTAAAACAAGTTGCCCAGAGAGATTGAGGAGCCTCCATCCTTTGAGTTACTGAAAACCTTACTGGACCAATCTCTCTAGCTATACCTGCTTTTGACACAGATGTTGTATTAGACAATCTCCAGAGGCCCCTTCACACTTCAGCAGTTCCATGAATCCATCATTTTTGCACTGTTGTCTACTCAAGGTGAATTTGACTGTAGACTCGGGTAGATACACACTTTTATGGGGAAACTAAACCGAAACAACAACAACAAAAAAATCAGCCTGAACTTAAACTGAGATAGCTGAGGTCACAACACCACCAGCAGATTTGGGAAAATATACGTAAAGAAACATAGCAATCCAAAAGGAGGAAGTCATCTTCCTTTCTCCAAGGCATGTTCGCCCTTCTTCTACCATCTACTTCCTTCCTCTTTGACTTCCAGGTAACTCATTACTTTGTCATTTCTCCTTTTTGATGTTCCACCCTTCTCTGCATGTTCTCTCTCTGCAGTGTTAAATATAACCAGCCCATTAGGCTCACCATTTTTTGCTGGGCCAGCAATCACAATTAAAATGTCCTACATTAGAGTGTGATTCAAGCAGAAAGCCCTATTGGGACATGAGCTCAGTGGCAAAGCAATGATGAAGGTTTCAACAGGATTTTCTCACAACCTTGTTGCATTCCTGAGATGCTGAGAAATTTGGTATCTTTAAACACCAAATTCTGTCATGTTGTTCAGACTTTAGCTTCTTTCTTCGCTCCTTCCATTTTCACCACTACCTAGCCCAAAATTCCCTGTGCTCTCTAGGATGCCATAACCTAATTACTGCTTTCATTATTATTTACCAGAGTTCTTAAAATTTATGTATCTTTTTGCCTACATACCACTGCTCAGCTCTTAACCACCTCCTTATTCCATCCAGACTCAAGATGTGAAAATGGAACATATTATTTGGGTGGAGGTCTCTGTTGCTCATATGCTGTCATCATGAACCTTTCAAATTGCTTCATACACTGGTTTTTACAGCATTCTTTTTTAATGGCTTCCAGCACCTCTGTTTTCAAGCTTTAGTGAATTCAAGATGCTAGATTAAATCAGTAAACAGGTCTGTAAGACCCATGTGTTTATTGACTTGCATGTGCTCCCTCTCATTAAGGTTGTTTGTCATCTTCTTGTACTCAGAATTGTTATGATTCATCTATATGGTGAAGAGTAACCTAGATCATATCTGCCTATGACAGATTCTCTATTCTCCCAGTCTATCCCTCCTCTCCTTTTCCATTCTTTCTAACTCTGCATGCATCTGACATTTATTTTCATTTACAATTTATATATAAATATTTTATATAGCTATGTAGTTTATATTTGGTAGTCTCTTTAAAATGCATTATAATTTGTTTTATTCCTCCAGAAGAGACCTCAGATTTTCAGAAAGGTTTCAGCTTTTAGGATGGCAAATGGAGTTTTTAATTCGATGACCCATTTGTGCCTGCAAGTAATCAGGCTGATTCTCTGTACAAACTGGTACAGAGATACAAACTCTTCTCATACATAGAGACTGACAAACTATTGTTAACATTACTTGGCAGTTTTGCTGTGTTTTGGTGGTACAGAGGCCATCAAGAAACCAATTCAATTTATAAAAAGATTATGAATTCTACTGAAAAATAATCTGTCTATGTCCTCCTAATTCTCAGAACACTGAAGTTTTGTGTTGGTATTAAAATAATACTAATTAGAATAAAACCCCAAAAAACAAACCAACACAAGTTTTTCGGGGAGAAAGACCTCATTATGTTTGTAAAAGTGTGTGTATACTTCTGGCTTTAAGACATATCTTTCTCTAAGAGAAGATGTTCACATTTTCATGCTTTTAACGGTTTTATTAGTATTAGATAGGACATTGTGCCCAGCACTGTTGTCTCAATTTTGTGAGCCTGCTGAATCCCAGAATTATTGGAATGTTCTCCAAGCTGATGAGTAGCTTCCCTCTACAGCAAGAGGTCAGACTCCCTTTGCCATGAATTTTCCAGACCCATTTAGAAGTAGCAACTATAATAGGTCAATCTCTTACTTGAAGCTTAGAAGCAACTTGCTCTATCAAGGTAATAATGTGCAAGGTTTTGACATATTTCTCACTTACTGTCCTTTTTGGCAAAGAGGAGGCAGGAGAATGTGGGACTTTTTCTGATGTTCTAGAAACAGCAAGAATTTTCATTCCATTTGGTAGCAGCAAGGATTTCTGCTTCTGAAAGTTATACTGTGGGGAACATGCCCACTGACTAAATTGAAGCTAAATCGGTATTTCTTCCTCTTTGGGTTAGGATATGCCATAGAAAATCATGAGGAGACTCATGTTGTCTCAGAGACATGCAGGTGGAACATGCAGGTATGAGGGCACTGAAGGTAAAACCAAAAGTTAAAAAAAATCTTGGTGATAAAGCTCACTGAAAGAAATTATAAAGATTTTAGATTTACACAGCAGTTTGCATCAGGATGCTGACAGAAATTAGATTTTGCATCCCTACCACTTTATATAGCAGATTAATCCACTTCTTTTGTCTTTTGAGTGGAAGGTGTAGTGTATAGAACTGAACTGAAATGCCATAATTCTTGGTAGGACTGAAGACCGTGGAGAAAGAAGAACACAATTGTGGTGTGACATGGTATGTGTAGTTAGGTACATTTGGCCTTTCCACACGCTTCTTTCTGAAATCCCTTTTGGCTTTTGGTTCTCCTCCACAGGCAACTTGTAAACGATTCAGCAGAGATTACATTGAAGTGAATCTCTTCCAAATTAAGTGTGGTTTTACCCATTTAAATTCTGTTTCCAGTACTGTTTTAGATTTAGGACAATTAATTGCAGCAATGTTAAAATCGGTGGAAGTTGCATGCACAATGGGAACACTAGAGCAAAGGAATGAACACTATTGCAAATAATGAAGGCAATGTAGCCCGGCAAATGTCGTCAGAATTCTTCTGGACTAGAATCTATCCTGAACAATGTACTTAAGTTGCTTAAATCTTAGTTAAATCAACACATTTTGAAATTGCTGGGAGATTTGACTATTTACATCATCTGTGTAGCCAATTGATTGCAACAGACTTCCCTCTGAAAAAAAATATTTTATCTGTATAAAGGCTTGTCTCTTCCTCAAAACTCTTATAATTCTATTGTTCTTAAAGGTATTTAATCACTTTAGCAAAATCAACATGGAAAAATGAATGAGGTCTGCCAATGGAAGAATGAGTTAGCAGGAGCTGATCTATAGAGCATGCTTTTCTAAGAAGGATCATTTGTCTCATGACTGTTGTCCTCTGCTAAAAAAAGCCAAACAGCCTACTTAAGATTTCTTTCTAAAGTGAAATAGAATTAACAAAAACAACCAATGCTTTCTGGAATGTTTTTGTCAGTCTCGTAATTTTAGTATAATTATCTAGATTTCATTAAATGTTTTCGTAGCGCTGAAATATTCATAAAATCACAAACACACACCTGTGCACAAGGTAAATGACATTATCCAAGGTATATCTATACTTTGCGTGTTTAAATATCAGGTTAAAGCAAATAGGCAAAATGCTTCTTGTGAGCATATGTCTCTTCAGATGTCAGTATGGTTGCTGATGAATCTTCTGTTGGTATCTTCGCTAAAAATTGCTCCCCTGCCAAGTTACACAGAAACACAAAGTCCTACACTTAAGATGAGAAAAGTCTTTAGAAAGAGGTTTTTTGGGAATTTGGATTGCTTTTGTGGGTGGATGTGCTTTTTTATTTTTTTTCCTGCAGGATAATTTCTGCTGATTCAGTAAGGTTGTTGTTCTGGGTTAATGGTGTTGAGAATCTCTGAAAAATCCTTCCAATAGCTCTACTTTATTTCTTTGTCCCTTCTACCTTCAAATCCAACTAAGTCACTCATGCTTCTGTCTTGTGAGGGGATTTATGGTTAAACAGTCTTTCAGGCTTGGAATGTGGCACATTAGACTCCTGTCCACTTGCATATGGGCAAGAGTAATGAGCTGCCTTTAATACAAGGTGGTCTTCAGACTTTTTAAGGTCTACAAAACAAACCTAAATTGCTTGTTAATTCGAGGGAAGCTGTGGATGCAAGGCTGTCTGCAATTTTTCTGTTTCTTTTAGTAGGGCTGATTATGGCCAGGTAAAGACACACGGCCCTTCAGGAACATATTTAAATGATCTACTCCTTTTAAAAGCTGCCAGTTGCATAGTCAGTCTTGTGTTTCATGTACATCTAAATGCTTCATTGACTTGTGCCAAGAGATGGAAACTAGCCTGCTTGTGTTAATACATTCCTGATGATTTTGATGGAAAATCTAAATGTGTGAAGAACACAAGATCCTGCCCACTAGCAGCCAAAAGGATACCATTTCACATTTGTTACTCTTGGGAATCAGGGGAAAAAACAAACAAACCAAAAAACCCCAAACAAACAAACAAACAAACCCCAATCCCAACGAAACAGTAAGAACAAGCTCTTGAAATTAGAAAGAAACCAAGGAGGAAAAGCTGCAGTTAATGTGAGAGCCATGCATCAGAGATCTCGTAATCTTATAGAATCACAGAGCAGCCCAGGCTGAAGGGGGCTTGGAAGGTCCTTTTGTCCAGCCTTTCATGGAAGAGGGAGCCTAGATGAGAATATCCAGCATCCTGTTCAATCTTCTCACTCAGGAAAGTTTTCTGGTTTCACATATTCTGTAAGGGGGCCAGCTGAGTAGTGCTTCCTAGCCTGCTTCATCAGATTGTTGTGTTGGTGGCTTTTGATCTGGTAGTTATTCTTTTTTTATTGCAAGTTTTTATATTAGATACTTAGCTTTTCTTTGTAATTAGACATCGTGATTATAGAATCCTTTTATATTACACTGGAGTGTTCCTTTAATGCAGAAATCAAATAAACAAAACACTTAAAATACAGAAAAAAAAATTGCAACAGTAATGCTTGGGTCCGAAGGAGCAAAGAATCGGGAAAAAACCAAGTTGTAGTTATTGCTTTTGGCTTCAGCAACACAGTTCATATTTTTTATTATCCTCCAAATTAGGTTTATTCATTTATTACAATTCAGTGAATGAATTAAATATAAAACCAATCCAGATTTTTAAAAACAGACATGTGTTGTCGTTAAACACAACTTTTTTGTTCTTGTTCAAATGCTGAAAAACATTTTTCTTCTTAGTGTAAATGTTTTCTGAGGAAAGGGTTATGTGGGGTGAGGAGAGAGCACTCAGGGCAGAAGAATAAGTAGTAGAGTATTTAACAGCACAGAACAGGGCTGTGCTGTTCCTCCGTGGCAGCATCCACACAGTGATCAGCAATCTAACGCCTTGCCTTTATCTAAGGAACAACACATTTATTCCACATGGTCCCATCTGGGAGTTTGTTTCAGAACAGTATTACCTTCCCCATGATAAGAATCTCTGTTTATGAAATTATTTTGGAAAAAGGCCATCTGCTAGGGAAAATAACAATAATAAAAAAAAATGAATCCATGATTCAGATAATAAAACTTTGATTACTGCTCTCTTAGGAGGATGGATGAGGAAGCAACGGTCCAAGGAGCTGTCCCTGGAACATGTTTTAGAACAAGCTGTTGGGATTGACTGTAATGTCATGCAGAGGCTTGTCATGTGAGGTACACCACTCAGTTGGCTCCCAGGGAATGAGTCAGGTTTCCTTCACCAGCCTTGGCTCCTAGTGGTTCCTGAATGGAGTGTGAGTAGTGAGGAAAGTACAAACACAACCAGCTCTTGGTGGCATCTGCTGGGTGGGATAATAGAGTGTGATAGAACTGCCCTGAGGAAGCAAGTCCTCAGCTGTTTGCTATACCCAAGATGGTTCAAACTAAAGTGGTTTCAGAGTAGTTCAGTAGCTAATACATCAGTACCTCAGCAGAAGCAGTAGTGCAAAGATGACATCTTATCAGTCAAAGTCGCACCTTCTACAAGGTCCCTGATCCCATGCAGCATAGAGTTCTAAGTAATAGAAGATTTCACTAAAAGTTGAATGAACTCTCATTTCTACATTATTTTAAAAACTGGTTTGATTCTCCCAGCTGCTTAAACAAGTATAAATCAGGACAACTTAAGGAGTGACTGCATTCCAGAGGAAGGTTAGAAAATGAAATAAATCCTCTACTTTGTTGGAGACCTGGGTGGAGGAGGACAACCATCCTTATAAGTGCTGTGTTTGAAAGTGCACAGAAGATAAGATACACCAGCTGTGTTAAAACAAGTAATTTTCATCTCACACATACACCCTGCAATTCTACTTTTTAATTTCCAGGCAATCACACTGCTGGAATCTTTTCCAGCCATTGAGTAAAATATATGTTTGTCTTGCAATTATGTAAATAAGGTAAGTGGTTAAGATTTAGATCTAGAATAATAATGTTAACATCATTGTCCCTTCAATAAACAGCAAGCAAGCTTTGGATGTAATGTTGTTTTTGCTCTGTATGTTCCATGCCACAGAAAAACACAGGCAGACACAGAGATGATGTGGTATTCTTGTTGTATTTAAAACAATATTTAGCAGTGTAGCTCCTATTGCCTTTTACGTGTGTTTGAAGGAAAGCCCTGCTTCATCAATGGGAATGTGTCAGAATTTTGTAATAAAGCATGCTGTGTAATATATTTAAACACAGTCCAAATTAATTAAAGTGTAGTGGACGTGAAAGATACATACTCAATGTGACATTTCAAATAGGGAGAAAATATGATAATGAGCTATTTCCATGTGTTGCCATCCTTCTGGTTAAATAATACTTCTGTTTCCAATGAAGCCACTGAGCAATAACATTCATTTTTGGAGTTCCACAGCGGTTAGAACTGATTGTATACAGGCTGTAATCATTATCCTAATTCTGCCCAGGAAACCCTCTTTCCCCACCATGGAGAAATTTGGAATAAAAAGTCTCGTTCCAGGAAAAAGAATTTCCAAATAATCCTGGGCACCAGATCAAAATATGAGCTCCAAATCCGTTCCTTTTTCTTAATAAGAATCAGCACTTTGAAAAATGCTGCTCTGCAAGGAAATAATTGCATTAGTCAGCCTCTTGGCACTGGCGTGGGCTGGAGCCTTCTCTTAAAATGAGGCCCAGCCTCGCCCTGCAGTGCATCCAAATCCTCCACAGATGCAAATAGCCCCAAGTCCCATGGCTTTGTTCTTAGAGGCAGAAAACTAAATCATTGGACAAAAGGAGAAAAAGTGACCTGGAAACACAGCCTGTCTAATGCTGAGGCAGGCTTGGGTGAGACAGGCATCCTTTTGTGTGCTGAAGAGTAGAAACCAAAATAGGAACTGGAAATAAGAGGTTACTGTTTTCATGCTATCCTTTCCTTCTGAAGGATCTGATCACACAGATGCAAGGCCTTTAGCTGACTGGTGATACTTAATTATGTATTTGCCTCTTGACAGGATTATAGTGCTTGTGATCAGGACAACTCCAATGCTCAGGCCCTGACGAGCACTAGCAAGATTACTTTGATTGCTCTATGCTGCAGAGATCGTGCATTTAGTCCAGAGAGCAAGCTTATGTGACTTTCACTTTAAAGATTTTTAGAATCACACCAAAATATTCCTTTTTATTAAGGCTCTGGTTATCTGATTTTCAACAGTGAAAAGGCTGCACATCAGTGGTGAGGGATGAAAGACAAACAGGATGCATTATTCGATATCAGAAGTGCAATGCTGGAGCCTTGATCTACAGGAACAGAAACAAGACTTGCCTGGCACCGAGACATTAACCCTTCATGAAACCATCTAAACTGACCAACACCCTGGAATTCACTGGGAGGCAGGTATTGAAGTGTTTTACATGTGCCTGTTTTATCCTTACATTGTTTGAACTTGTCCATTTGAGTCCTCCACATCCCCACCGCCAGAGCTATTCCCTTCCCAGCTGCTCTTCAAATAGATCAGTTGTAAGCAATGTAGTGGAGCCTATAGTGTAAACTATTAAGATTAGAGTGGTACAGAATGGACCACTCATTCCTTTGTTCAAAGACTACCAAGAAACAGATCTATTTCCTCATGCACAGGAAGAGTACTTTATTTCCAAGACAGCTGTATGCAAAACTTTGCATGTTAGGTCTGAGGAGTTATATTAAATACCCAGGAACTGAGTCCCTCAGTGAGGTTGATGAACAGGGCAGGCAGTCAGTGCCCACCCCTGATCCTCCTGCTAATTGCTTTGTTGGCAGTGCATTTCAGGTGCTCCATATTCCTCCCTCTTTGGGCTAATATTGTACCAATTGTTTTCTCCTATTCAGCTAAAGAACCAGAAGCAAATGCTCCTTCATGGCTGCTATTGACCTAATGGGAAAACACTGTGCAGATGTAGCTTTCAGTCATCATCTGAATATAGTAGAGGAGGAAGATACTTTAACCTGTTCATGTTAAGACTAAAGACAGGAATGTGTCAGTAGGGAAAGCATGTGACCTCACTATGCCAAATCATAGCCTGCCAGAGCCCTCACCACCTGGTAGAGTCATGGATGGAGTCAGACTTTGTGTGCTCAATTGAGATCATGTGCTCTGTGCATTAAATACCAGATTGTGCTGGGTTTTTCTGGATTTAGATTCAGCTCTTCTGCTGCTGGAGTGTTCTAGTATTGTGGTCTTAGGTGTTACAAGGTGCCTGAACAAAGAACCAACTTGAAGATGGTTGCTTCAGAAAGAAACACAATGGATAAAGTTCAGACCAATAGGATCTAAGCGAGCTTTACTGCTCTGGTGTGCACCTGTCTGCCTGGCAGCCTGGCAATGCCCAGCAAACACCCCGAGGGGAAGGAGTGCTTCTGGAAAAGGCATTGTCATGGGGTGTCTTGGCCTGAAGAAGGCAGGGTTACCCTCAGGTAAAATACACATGCCGTGTGCTTGGGACAAGTGTGGGATAATGAGCCAATAATAAACCTAGTATCTTCTGTCACCAAAGAAAGAGTAACTCAGGAAGAAATTGGCAGAAGCATTACAGATGTCAGTGTGAGATGTTCATGGCATTAAGGGTGTGAGAGTTTTGTACTGCTCTGAAATTTTTCACCAAGGTGTTTTTTCTGAATGGAAGATTACACATTTTTTAAACGGATAGAGTTTTGGGTGAGAGAGACTCTCATTCTCATATTCAGAGTGTGCTCAGTGTGATAAGGGCATGTATGTACCTGCCCTTCCCAGTCTCTTCCTGCTTCCCGGTACCTGGGCCATAAATCTGGTGATGCATGCCCCTTTGCCTACTGCAGATCAGACGCTGCTAATTCATTACAGTATCTTCTGTGTATTTGTCCTTGTGAACAGGAGCTACACTGTCTCAGGCTGAATGAGAATTGGCCCTCTGGCTTTGGTAGTTCAAAGATTTCTGTTCTTTACCAAAAAGAAAACACAAAAAATACCTTGTCATGGAGTACTGGGAAAACTAGACTTGCGTCTGATCAATGCAGTTATCCCTGGCAGAGGGATGGTGGGAGTTGATTGAACAGCAGGAAGAGAAGACAGTGGGTTGCAAGGCAAACCCAAGAAAGCTGTTTGATGCAGCAAAGGAGAGAGAACTGGTGGAATGATGGATGGAGGCAGTAGCATCCAAGAGTAGAAATAACATATCAGGTAGCAATGTTACTTGGAGGAAGAACAGAAGGGCCAGTTCCACAGATCAACAACTCAGACAAATTAAAGAAACTAGCCCAGGAGAGGTTTAGACAGAAACAATCCAGTTCTCTTGCATTATGCTCCCAGAGTGTGCAAGAATGGCACTGAATTGAATAAGGCCCATGGGAGCACAGAAGGAAACTGTTGATAGAAACGTGTGTGAGAGAGAGACGAGGACCCAGGCAGAGCTGCTGGGTTCAGAAAAGGAAGGATTGAAGGGGGCTGCAAGGGCAGCTGTTGATTTGGAAAATTCTGAACATGGGGTAGGATCCAGAGACTGTGAAGAGAGCATAAAATGGATGAGACTGTAAGGAAATAAATCTAGCTGGGATGGGAATGGGAATAAATAACATAAGACCTCTGGAAAGTAAGGAAGGGAGAGGACACGATATGTAGAGAACAGGCAGAAAAGAGACAGAAGGAAGGGGATTGCCTTTCTAATTATGGGTATCTGTAACTTTCCTGAGATATAATGGGCAGAGGATGACTAACAAATGGCTGAGTCACAGAAACCATGTGACTGCAATTCTAAATTAATCTGTTGAGGGGCTTGAATATTCACACAAAGCTTAGAAATTTTCCTCTAATACTGTTCTGGTGCAGGTGATCCTAAACCTCCTATACCAAAAAAAGCTTTCCAACTGCTGTTTGGAAATATCTATCTCAGTAAATTGGTCAATATTCATGTTGGCAGACAAGTATATTACCTTATTCCTCCGTTCCTGGTGGAGAAAGCCACTTTTGGCCAACTAAAAAATTGTCCACTTTTATCCATAGAACCTTCAGCAGGGAGCTTTATATGGAAGGTTGTTTGAGCCTTCACCATAGCAATTTGGTAAATGATGTTGCTTAGAGTCAGAACAGTGCTCTGCCAGCCTTTGTAAGACAATTTGTTACCACTAACCATCTACTACTTGTAGGATTTTCAAATACTTGATGTTTCATGAAATAAGGAGAACGTGTGTCCTCTGTTTCAAGGTGCTGACTACTAGAAGTCTTTATTTCGTGCAACATTAATGCTGGCAAAAATTGGTATAACCATCAAAAAAGTTACTCATGCCTTGCACTCACCCTCCTCCTCCCATGTGACTTAGTGTCAGGAGCTGCTGTAGGTTAAAATTGTCTGTTGTCCTGGCCATCATCTGATTAATCAGGTATATTGGTATATAGTTGTCTGAATCACTTAACATAATAAGTTTAGGGGACAGACATAAATGTGAAATTCCACTCCCCCCACCCCACTGTTGAATGGGATAATTTCTTTTCCTGATAGCAATTACTGGAGAAATACAATCTGATGGAAATCAGGATGAGTGTCTCTCCCCAGCTGAGATGGAGTTCCTGCGTGCAGAAGATTTGGACTCACGTCCAAAAGATGTGGAGGGAGACTTGGACAGCAATGAGCTTTTGTGAGTACTGTTATTTTAATGAAGTTTTCCCCCATTTGTCTTAGTAATCTCTAGTTTACTCGAGATGAGTGAGTTGATTCACTTCTCCCTTACCTTTTTGTCATGGGGAAAGAGCAACAAAACAAGTAAGCTGGCTACTGAGGGCAAATCTAGAGCAAGCAGGCTTTTAGCCTCAGGTCTAGGACATTAGTCACATGCAAATTGGTAATGATAAATCAGTGCCACCTGGCTCACAAGGCTGCCTAGGAAATCACCAAATGAAAACATGATTTTTAAAAGTACACAACTAATCCTTCTCATCATAAAGAAACAGTCCTAACTTCCGTGTCTAGCAACATTTTTTCGGAGCAGGAGCAGGAGCTGGACTTTTCCACAAGGTTCCCCTGGGAGTTCCAAGGAGTTACCTGATTCTTAGTCCTTCATTAGTGCTCTTCCATCCCTTTTTCCTAATACCCAGAGAGTCTCAGCATCTGATGCTTTTATGAAACAGCAGAGAGGAGGTGGTTCTGATTCTGTTTCTTTGTAGAAAGTTCCACTGCCACAATTCCCTGGATGGTACACAGTGCTCTGAGCTTCTGCCTGCACAATAACTGGTTTTAAACATTTCTGTTTAATCAAGAGTGAAGTAAATGTCAGAGATTCAATGTTCTAGATCAGCAGTTTCCAACACTGATACATCTTAATCAAGCAATTAGGTGCCTTTTTTAATTTTTTTTTGCTATTGTTTGGTGTTTTCCAAGCTGGAGAAGGGAACAGATTTGCTGCTTTGCTCTGCTGACTGCTAGCAGCAGTGTTTGTTGTTAACAGAGACGTGTACACCTAACCACCAGTTGGCAGGTGTTAACACTTTGTTACTCGCTATTCCCACATGCTGAGGATTGTGGGAAAGCTGTCAAGCTCTCTGTCTTGTGTAACACTCGGCTCTTACAATAACAACAACAACATCAACAGGCTCTGAGCAAATTCAGGAGCTCTGTAGGAATGCAGCGATGCAGCACTAGCAAGGGAAGCAATAGGATGGGTTCTCCGGGCTTTGATGGGAAGTAACATGAGGCTTTGTGGAAAGTTTGAGATATTTCCTTATCTTGGCTTGGAAGCAGGTAGATGGAGGCTGAGTGCTCTTTTTTATTTCTTCTTTCTTTTCTAATTGGTCATATGGTCTGGTGTTTAGTAGAAACCAAAAATGCATTGTGTGTGCCCCAATATTTCTAGTCTGCCTCTGATATTTTTACTTGTCTGTATTTAGGAAAGAAAGCCATGAATACAGCATACAAACAGTGAAAATAGCAGAGAAAAGGATAGGAACGTGATTTGGCGTTTTTTGTTGGGTTTGTTTTTTTTTTTTTTGGTTTTTTTTGGTTTGTTTTTGTTTTTTTTTTTTTTGTTTTGTTTGTTTGTTTTTGGGTGGGAGGTGTGACTGGCAAGAGAGAAATGAGAATTTTTTTTAATATAGTACAACCCTTCTGGCGAGCTCAGATGTGCCAAGAAGAAAAGGCCCTCTGTGAGCTTTAAGTATTATTAAAATACTTCTTTTTCTCTTTTGCTTGCTGTCATCCAGGTGCTCAAACATAGTCTGTCTTTGCAGCTCCAAAATCATGGTTTTACAGCTGAGTAATCCAAAGAATTGATTTATTACTGAAGAAGTGAGGTTTGATGGATTTTTGATTTACATGAAGACAGTAAAAAGAAGGAGTGGGAGGTGCAAGGCAGCTGCAGAGTGGAGTACAAGACAGAAATTCAAAAGAGCAAGTGGGCCAAACAGTGCAATGGATTAGATGAGCAACCAGTTTATATAGCTGATTTTAATAGTGCTGCACTAGATAATTGCACCCCTTCCTCCCAAACAGCATAATACAGATCACTTCTTGAGCCTGTGTGAGGAGGGATTTCATGCATTTGTTTTTTGATGCGAGTGCCTCAGATGAAGGGGACATAATCAAAGGAGTGACCATGGATTTTCTGGCATGTAGCCTACGGCTGAGCTGCCTTTTGAGCACAGTTCCAAGTTTGGGTCATTCTCCAGCTCATCTTGCATCCAAACTGAACACTCCTTGCACTATGGATGGGTTGGGTTCAGGATAGGGCATTTATCGAGATACACCCATGCTGACTTGAATCCGCCAATGCCTGTCCTGTCAAACATGAGGAAATGTTCCCTGACAGGTGGGTGGGCCAAATTCTTTTCTGGAAAGGTTCCTACTGCATGACAAGGAACCTCCATGGGATATGGAGGAGGTTGAGCAGCAGGTTCTAAACAATACAGTTGCGCAGTCATATTTTAGTGGCCTGCCCCGGGTCTGTGTTACACAAGGCACTGTTGACATGGCCCTGAAGACAGTGACTTTTAAGTTAATTTAAATTCTGGAATACAGGTTTGAGGTTAGTCAAAAATTAGTGGCTTAGGGGCTTAATGAAGCTGGATGTGCAAGACAGCTGCCGAAATGAATGGGTGAAATCTCCTGGGCTGTGTTTTGCACTGGGGGGGATTCCAGTGGTCTCTCCCAACTTCACAGGTCCCCAAATCACTGCAGAAAGCAGGGGTCTTTTTTAATGGACTTAACATTATTTTCTTGACATAAAACTCATCCCTGTACCTGTGCACCACTTCAAAGAGTCTTCCTGCTTGCAGAGCCACCTCCTCCAAGCTGGTTCTGAAAGATCTGTCTGCCAAACTTGGGGGTGAGAGGGAGGGACTGGCTTGCATACATCTGCAAGTTGTATTTCATAGCTTCAGATTTCTCTAAAAAAATTATTTGCTCTTGTTTGGCCACAGGAAGTCAGTCAGGGGAGTCACTAACATTGGAAAGATCAATATGTAGATCAAATGTTGATAAACATGTATTTTGTGTAGGCATGGTCCTGAATTTGTTCCTGCACATATTAAAGGATACTTCTGTCTTTTAAAAACTCTAGAGAGAGAAATCTTGTCACTTAGGGAAGCCATGGGGAAGGTGACAGAAGACCAGTCATTTCATGAATGGGATTCATAAGGTGTGTTTGACTTCCACCATGTTGATTAATTTGTTTGTGCACTGCTTGTCTTTCTTTAAGTGGGGACATGTAGAGTGTGTGATATGTAGAGTTTCCAGGGTTTGTTTTTGAGGTGCTTAGGTGAAAAATAAGTGATTTGATGCAATGAAATTGTAGATTTGATTTGAGAGTATGGCTACAGGCTGACAAAAGGCCAAGTTAACAGGCAATAAGAAGGCCCTTTCTTGAGACTGGAACTCTGTCCTCCCACCTGAAGGCCAGGCATAGCTGTGAGCACAGCCCCATGCACTGGCACTGGGAAAAATGAGTCATCCCGTTTACATGATGGCTAATGGCATTTCACTCTGCTGTGCATCAGGTTGGAAAAGACGCTTGCAATTCCCTGCGTGTTCCTCTGCTGCAAGCTGAGAACTCCCTGAAATGTGGCAGTGGCTTTGCTGTTGATCTTATTCTCTCCCCTGCTTGTACTGTGGAGGTGCCTGGAGGACTTGGACAGAACAGTCTTGGGCTGCAGGCATACCCAGGAGTCAGTTCCTCCTCAGGGATTAGAAGTGTTGTGCTGATCCTGCAGACATGAGACCTATCACTTAAGCTACTTGCTTATATGAATTATCTGAAGGACTACAGCTGAGCTTCATGGCTTCTCAGCACCTTAGCTGCCCTAGTTTGAGCAAAGTCATCAGCATTTTGCAAGGAGATTCATGTTTAATTTGGAGTTTTTGATCTCCATAAGCGAAACAAGGAAGAAAAGATTTCCTGAACTTCTGGCAGGATTTCTGCGCGGTTTTTTTTTCCTTCTTTAACAACTTAATTTGTTTCTCTTTTTCCTTCTTCTTTTTCCCACCCCACCCAGCCTTAAACAGTGCCGGGAAATTCTGTACTTACCCAGCTGGGCTGTCTGAGGAAAGCCAAGTTGTTTTTTTTCCATGCATCAAAATGATAATAGTTTAAAATTACTTATTAACTCTGTGAGTTTCCCAGAGAGAAGACATCATATATTTAACTGATATGCCCCATGTACTTAGACAAAAGGCCAAAGGTTAGGGCAAGTGGATACACATGACAACTTTATCCAAGCCCTTGAGGATTTCCCATTGACTAAGTCACAGTTTCATTCTTTTTTTTTTTTTTTCAAGTGAAAATAATTAATATGGCTCAAGTAAAATGGGTTACTGTATTTTCATTTCTGGTCTCTTCCTGGTGCCACCTCTGCAGTCTGTGGACAAAGAAGATATAGCTGTAACTCAGATGGCTGTCTTGCCTCAAAACCTTCAGTGATCACCTCAAATAGCTCACCTCAAATTGGGTCATTGCTTGAGAACATATATTATGACATCGTTTTAGAACAAGTTGATTTATATGTTAGCAAATGGATCAAATAAACATTTCCTTGTGTATAACCACTGCTGCTGTGCTGATGACAAAAATGTGCTATGGATGTTTCTGTGTCACTTCATAGCAGTGCAACTTTTTGCTTGCTACTATTACATGAAGTTCCAAAACACTGCAGTTCTGTGGGTTAGCACTCTTTTGCTCTGCTAGGAAGGGAAAAACGTTTGTTTGGACTGGCAGGAAACACTTTTATTTAATTTACAGTGCATTTTGGTGGGCGTATTATATGTTGTGGGCTATGGCGAGTGATTATTCCCTGTATAATCCTGCAGCATTCACAAGTGTTCAGACCCACATCAGGATGGTGAGACCTTTATCAATAAAAACATTGTGACCTAGAACTCCATATTATTGCGTCTGGAGTTTCCAAAATGTCTGGGGAATGCTCAAGCAGAAAAAAAAAAAAGGCGCACCAAAATAGAATTCTTCATGAGAAAGACTCTAGGCTGCAATAATATTTCCTCAGCCACCCTCACTGTTGGGCCCTTCCTGGCAGAGCTGGACCACGTCCACAGGTCATGTTGACTTTGTCTGGATTGATGGTGTTTCAGCAGCTGTCCCCTGCTGCTTTCAGGAAGCCAGGTTTGGAGCCATTAGGTGAAACAGCCCTGTAAGATTAAGAGCAAGTGCCAGTGCCTGGCATGAGCAGCAGTGTGATTTCATGTCTCAGAGAGCAGCATCCAGGAACATGCATTGTGCCCCATACCCATGCCTGGGTGTGCCAAAGGACTCCATAGGAAAAAATGTGGAATTTGGGGGAAAATATTGGGCAAGTAGGTCTCTCATTCCCTTGCTCTTCTGAGCCCATAGAGATCTCCAGTATATGTGGTGCATAGCTCCCAAGTCATTGCCCAGCTGTTGCCTTATGACTGTGTGGGTTCCTTGCTGGGATGAGATCTGTGCCCACTCTTGAGACTCTGGGGACACAAAAGCTGTGCTGCCTAATGCACTGCTTGCTATGTTGTGTAGGTTTCAGGAAAGTATCAGAAAATAAATGGAAAAGGGGTCTGAATTTCCCCAGAACAGGCAAATTAAAGAAACCTGCTGAGCCTACAATAATGCCTAAGAAATCTCTCCCTTTCTCCTGTGTTTGTTTATATCTCACCTGCACTTCGCTGCCAGACTTGGGACTTGGAGCTGAAAAACAGCTTTTCAAGCAGCAAGTTTGAACTGTAGGATTTGGAAAGCCAAGGAATGGTCTTCTCACATCCAAAGGTCACTCCTTGAGTACAGATGTTTCACAGACCTTTGCTTTGATACCAATTAATTATATGGATTTTTGAATAGTTGGATCCTAAGTGGCAAATACTTGGATCCAGGTGGTAACTGGTACAGATAGCAGACAGTGAAAAGCAACTGTGCTGCTTTTTTTTTTTTCCTTGAGAACTTAAAAATTCCAATCTTGCTGCATTAAACTAAGTCATGCAGAAATGCTCCAGCTGTTCTTTGCACTGTGGAAGCCAAATTCAGCATTTTGATGGGTTTTTTTCCTTTGTTTTTAAGAGACCAGTTGTGAAACTATTTGATGTCTTAGGTAACAAAATCATACCTGTACTGTCCTTCCAGTTATTTGGGTTTTCCTAGTTATTTTATTTAAGGTGGACTCCTTACAAGTCACTGTGTAAAATACCAAGCTCACCAGGAGGTAAACTGGTCAGCCTTCTTCGCAAGCTGGGATGTCCAGTAGCACTGACAGACTTTCAATCTTAGACTCCCTGTTCTTCTTTTTCACTGAATTCTCTGAACTCACATGAATTCTGGTCAAAAGAAGTAGAACACACCAGCAAATAATTCCTGTGATAAGCGTTCTGTTTCTAGTAAGTACAAAGTGTGGTGAACCCTTCTCAGCTCCCTCCATTCGCAGGAAGAGGCAACCCTTATTTAAATACTCCTAAGGGAGAATCCATTTAAGTATTTTTATTATTATTTTGGAAATTAGATGTGTCCTACTTTTCCTAGCAATTTTCAGGTGTGAGAGTTCTCTGAAATGTAGATGATACTCATCATGGTGTTTTAATGAAGGGCTTATGTCTCTGCTTAACAGTGAGTTTCCTGCCCCTCACTTCCTTCTCAGTGCATTCAGAAACAAGAAGATTGAGTTTGGGAACAATTGCTCCATACCATTGATGCCTAGAGCAATGTTTATGCTGTGGTTTCTGGATACATGATCAGGAGAACAGTACATGCTGTATGCAGCAGCCTGTACCTGAGCAGATCCAAGGATTGACCTAGGCTGGGTAACCTGGTAATGCTTACATGCCACATGGGTTAGTCCCCTATCCCTCTAGTAGGCATGGACTTTCAGTGCTCAGTTCCTGCTGGTTTAATGGAGAAGAAAATGACCTGTGTCCATTATCAAATTATGTAGTCCTTTCCATAGGGCTTGTAATTTCAAAGTCATTCCTCTTGTTTCAGTGAAGCTATTTGAGGATTTCCAGAGTTACTAATAGTTTTAATCTAAGCCTTTTTAACTTAAAAGTTAGTCAGCTCTCATAAGCTCAAGCCAGGTGACTGGTGAAGGTCACAGCAAAGTGACACGTGCAGTGTTATCCAGCCTGTTATCAGTGACTGCACCAGGCACAGTTCAGTACCTGACCATATGACAGCACAGTAGCCTGTTTTGATCTTCATTTTCTTGCTTTAATTGGGTGGCCTTTCTTATGTCTCTCCCTGCCTCTAGTCTTATTAACTCGTGAGTGTGGAACGGACTGGCTGAGATATCAAAAGACTGGGTACTTAAGATGAACAAAACCATACAGCAGTTTATAGTAATTCAAAGAATATGGAAGCATTTGCACTTTCTGATACCACCTGCTTTGCGTGCCAAAGATTGTAATGGGAACAAAAAGCCTTTTTGTGGAAAAAAATTAAAGGAAAGGGCAACAGAAGTTGTCTTGGGATGTGAGTGAAACAGAAACATTGGTCATGAACTGAGTGAAGAAGGTGGATCTAATTACTGTGTAACAAAACAAAGGAAGATGGCTTAGCAGCTGTTTAAATTGCAGTTACTAAGCCCTACTGCAGAGCTATAGATTGGACTGTTGTAGGTAAATGTCAGTCCAGTCCTTTTTATGGGAATTGCCAGGATCAAAGAGATACTCATAGAGAAATTCATCAAATACTATTATCCCCAGATATGTGTTAATAATATTCTTAATCTTCACTATATTTTCTCTTGGGCCTATATGCTGCATGAATATCTCTTGGCATGCCTACAGATCTCTAATTGTTTGTATATTTGGCTTGCCTTAGGCCTACTTTAAATGAATATATGTAAAAATCTTTGCTATGTATGGGATTATTTAAGTGTCATTACCACATTACCATATCTATGTGGTATTATTTACCATGTGTCATACCACTAAAAAAAAAAAAAACCAACAAAAAAAACCCACCAACCAAACCACTACCAAAAAACCAAACCAAATCAAAGAAAATTCTGTCAAGTTTTTGATTATCATGATATATTGAGCAATCCAGTCAGTGATATTCAAAGGTGTTAGGGCTACATCTGCACACTTAAAATTCTGCTGATTGAACTAAATGTTTATATTTTTTTCAGAGTTGCCTAAGAGGGTGTAGGACTATGCTTACAACTCATCTAGAAATGCCCAAAGTATCTCTAAGCTACCTTGTCTGATAGGACTGAGTTCAATGTGGACAGAAGTCTTGCCTCCAAAACTAGATCAATACACAAGGGACATTTCCTTTCAGCTGATCTTATTCCTTAGTCTGAATCATAACTGAGCTGTGGTTTTGGTTTGCCTCCCTCAGCAGTCCTTCCTTTGGATGCCGGCATTAAGCATGTTGCATGAAGCTGTGTTTTATATGCACTGGAGGGCCCCTGTTGCCTCTGGGGATGGGTAGCCAGTGACTTGAATGAACCTGCAGCAGTGGAGACTGAACTGGGAGGCAGCGCAGATTAGGAAATTGGGCTCTCTAGGTAGCAAAAGAAGTTATGAAATCTGGTGCTTTAAAAACTCTTCAGGGGGGCTGGGGGGGTTGCTCAAATGATTGGCATGTCTCTTTTGTGGTTTATGACATTTCTGGTGTGACAGAGAATGGCAGCCCCATTTTTCAGTATTCAGGGTTATTTATTGTGTGTCACTGTCTTTGAGTTGGCTGTTCCAGACAGGTACTTTCATGTAATTTCCTTATTCCTGCACCATTGCTCTGCCTTGCTCTCTCTGTGTGGAAAAAGAAGACAGGGTGAGAAAAATGTGCTGGTGGTGTTTGCAGGAATGGCACACTGTGGGAGCTGGATTTTTCACAGAACATTTGTGCCTGTGTGGCACCAGCACCTGAAGCAGGGCAGTTGAGTTTGCAGAACAGAGCCTGTAGAAATCTGGCTGATCATGTCTGACACACTCTGATATGGGCAAAAGTGCAGATTGCTGGGCTCAGTGCTGCACCAGTGACACACTCAGAAATGTTTGGCAATGGTCCTGACAGTCTTAGTGTTAAGTCTACAGCAAAAAGAGATACTGAGCTGCATTGATTTGCCCCATAGACTGTACACAGCCCTTGGACCACTAGCTGATCCCCCCAAATGAAATCATACCATGGTCAGCATCCCCAACTCAATTCCTGTTGTGTATTCTCTCTGATGGGTCAAGTTGGACAGAGTTCCAAATTTTTCTAAGTGTTTTGAGTGTGGTGATGTGCTGAGTGGCCTGGTTGCAGTCATGCTGAAGGGCATTTGTCTTCAGTTCTTCAGCATATAGGAGTCCCCAGCCCTAAAGCAATGGGCAGACTTCCCAAAAGGCAGGGAGGCAAGATAGAAGAGTGGCTGCTTGCCATTTCTTTTTGGTCCATTCAGGTTAAAAGTCAGCTTTGCATGTGAAGAAAGAGAGGAGGTCTCTGTTGGTTGCTTTTCAAGAGACTTTTACCTTTCTTCTCCTCACTTCTGCAGCAGGGTATTGTGACTTTTTTCCCTTTTACATACCCTTCCCCCATCACAGACCTAAAGATATCACAAAAGACCTGTTACATCCCTCTGCCCCGACCCCAGTATCTTAACCCACTCTCCCTGTGCTCCCTCACTTCTTGTTTTCCTCTTCCCTCTCTTCATTTCACCTCCTGTTAAGCAAAATCTGTGCTCTGTGGAATAGAGGCTGAGCGTGGGCTGAGAGAAAAGAAAGTATTTAGACACCTCTAAGCATAGTGTGTCTTCCTGACAAATAGCCTGGTTATTCTGGATGAAGAAAGAGAAACAGATCCGATTTTTAGCCACCACCACGGAAGTCTGTACTGCTGCCACACTTCAGGCACTGCTCAGTTCCCTTAAGAGGAACAGGTCGATTGGAAAGTTTCTGGGGCCAGGATCCAAAGCACTCCCCAGGAGTCTCTGGGAGTGTCAGCAGATTCCTGGGTGAGCCAAGAGAAGGAAGGGCCTGTGTGCATGGCCGGGCTGGCTGACAGCACCTCGGAGCTATGTGTGGATTAGCTGCTGTCACACACAGAGCCTTCCTGCAAACCAGCGGTGTCCAGCTCTGTCCACTCCCTGGGAGCCTCGCTAAAAACACGGGGCTGGGGAGGAGTTGGATCTGCCAGAGGCTGGTGCAGCTCTCTGGCTAGCATGGGATCTCTGAGCAGGGAAACAGGAGGGCTAGAGCTGGGAAAGAGGCTTTTTAATTTCGTTACTTTCTTCCCATACCCTGTATCCTCTCTGTGGAAAGCTCTTAGCAGACTCGTGGACCTGCACTGCCATGTGAGTTGAAAAAAAAAGAAAAAGTGATGGAGAGTGAGAGAAAACCAAGGGAATCCATTAAAAAATGCCTCTGCTACCTCATTAATCTTTTGCAGCAAATAATATATGCAAAACTTGGGCTAGCAAGGTCTCCAAAGAATAACATTATTTTTGGTGAGGTTTTAACAAATTAAAGAAATAAATTAAGTCAATAGCACAGCAGGAAAGTGCTTGAGGCCTCCAGGATTTGTATGTTTTACCATTGTTCTAAAAATAAATTGGGGGAGAAAAAAATGTAAAAGTCTTTCAGTTGAAAAATAATATTTGCTTTAAGTAGCCGTGTTTGGGTTTTGCTCCCACACAGAGCTTCACCACCTTCCCTGGCCTTGAGGCTGACTTTTGGAAAAAGAAGGTGGAAAATAGTAGAAGCAGAGGTCGCAAAGCCATGTGGTGAAGGGAGAGGCATGCTGGGCGTCAGCGGGAAGGATGTAAAGCAGAAATTAAAACCCTTGTGCCTCACCCCACTGTGACTGCTGAGACAAGGCATGTGTTAGAGATTAGCAATCGGCTTACTGGCACCCTTAGGCCCAAACCAGTGGGAAAATTTCTGGCAGCTTTGGTCAGTTTTGGAAGAGAGGGGGCTGGCACCCTCCTCTCTTGCTATAGTGGTCATTATTTTAATGATCACAGCAATATTTTAATTAATTATTTTAATGATCATAACAAGGATTCCCAGGTTGCCAGAAACCAGAGAAGTTAAAGGCTGCCTTCTGATTTTCCTTTTCCATGCTCCTTTTTGTAATTTGCAGTAAAGTGACCAGAGTGAACAGCATTTCAGCTCTCTCTTTTCTGCTCCCCTTAAACTGACCACTTCCCCTCTCATCCCAGCTGCTACCTGCTAAGATAGTTTTCTACTCCCTCTCCTCCCTGGAATATCTCCACTTCCTATCTGCTGCCTGCTGTTATTTTTTCCAGCTCCACCCAGGTCTTGCCTCACTCTCTAGCCTGCCCCAGAGTTGGAACAACTGCTTTTTGATCTATGATCAAAAACTATCATTTTGATCAGTGATCTGCAGGCAAACAGCATTTTAGAGAGAGGTCTAAATGATGGGTAGGTGCCTGGTTCCCTACTTCGTCTACTAGAAGAGAAGTATCATGAATTTCTCCTCCTTCAGACGTTGAACATGCTGAAGCTGAATGCATGCACATTAAAAAAGAAATTAATTAAAAGATGCCCTCAGAGTTGCAAAGACAAGGCTGTTATTTTCCAGTAGGTGACCTGCAACTTGACTGTAATTGTCCTGCTACTCACACAAATTCCTCAGTGGTGGGAATTATATATGGATCATGAAAAATATAAGGAACCACTCTGTTCTTCTGCATAGCTTTTTTGTTGATGGACCTCTGATACTTGTCCTTCTAGCCTCGGTTCCCATCTCTCTAGCATTGTCTCAAGGGTCTGGGCTACTGATTTTATGTAGATGACCTGTGCATGGAGCAATCCCACGTGCACAGCCAGAATACACACAGACAGACAGACACACTCATACATGCACATGCTTGACAATTTCAAGTCAGCAAGTGCCAGAACTCCAGCTACCCCTGGTATCTTCTGTTAGTCCCTGTGGGAATGTTTTTCTGTCATAGCATTTAATTACATATGCTTCTGCTATTTTCCTTCCTTTCATCTCTGCCTTATTTCGTGCACAGCATGGGCTGTGCTCAATTACTGAGCAGCAACTCAATATTTAGTTTTCTCCTTACTGCTCACTGTGTGGCCCTTACCCTTATTGATGGGACAACATTCAAATCCTTCTCTGATGAGAAAATGGTTGATTCCCTCATGAGCTTTTCTGTGTCCTCATCATTGCATGTGTATCTGTGGCTGCACAAGTGCTTTATGGTGGAACTTGTTCTGATGCTTGTTCCCAGCCCCCTGATGGTGCCCACTTACTGCTTTCATTCTTGGGACGATTTTAGAGTAGAAAAATATGCCCAACAAAGCTGTGTAATTTGCTGGGGGGGGGAGCTTTTTTTTTTTCCTGCTAGTGCATGTTCTGTTTTGTTAGAAAAGCTGTGGGTGAACAGCAAGGCATTTTATTCTGCCTGCTTCAGTTCTGAAGAGAGGGGAAAGCTACCCCTTCTCAGAAGGCTTTTGGGAGGGGAGGAGAGATTTTACAAAGAGCAGCATGGGGCATCCTATTCTACCCAACATATACCCCCAAAACTGGAGCAGAGCTCTTGGGAAACTCCCGAGCATGGCACTGGGCCATGACATCCCCACTTGGCCCTCATAGACCATCTCCTGGGAGCCAGTAGGAATGGTTCAGGACTTGGAGCTGAGCACTGAAAACTGCTGGACGTAGGGAAGGTTTGGGAGCTCCTTAGCATTGAATACAAAACAGCTGGGAAGATGAGGCAGGGAAGGAGTGGTGAGGACTTTTTTTTTCTGTTCCAAGTTTTGTGTTCTCTTTGTTTGCAGTTGCCTGAACTCACATCTGTGCAGATCCTAACCCCTTTGGCATGCTTGGGCTGCTCACATTAAGGAAAAGGTGTGAGAAGACCACCTCAGAGTGCTGGCCAGCTTCAGAGGCAGTTGCAACTGCAACCAGTTTGGCAGCAGCTGGATTTCTTTGGCCACATCTGCCTGTGTTGGACACTGTTAAATCCTAGTGGCGGTCCTGGATCTGGAGCTCTGTAGAAAACTTCTGGCTCTTGCTGATTACTGTGCTGACTCCTGCGTATTTTGGGAAGCCAGGCTCTTCGTGGTGCTGGCATTTTCCCCTAAGAAGAAAGGGAATACATTTGGGTTCCTGTAGGGCTGCAACAGCAACTGCTGCCTGGAAGGAAGACCTGAGGCATTGCATGGTATTGGACTTGAGTAACTAAGAAGGATGATGTTTACTGGGCTGAGGGTGACAAAGAATAATCCTGCTTTTTCTGCATTTTGCTAGTCAGCAAAGTGTTAAAGGTATTGCTGGGCGGATGGGACTGAGGCTAGGTCAGTATTTAGCATAAGCCCATAGCAGGCTGTGGAGAAGGTCTCTGAGATAGCAATTGATGGCTGTAAGTGTGGGCTTATGTGTGAGGACTATTGAAACCAGTGAGGAGGATGCCAGGTGCTAATTGAAGGAGAATAAGTGTTTTTCCATCTCTAATGTTTTACTGAGGTTCTCCTTTCCATCACCTTAGGAGAATGTTTTGTGTTTTAAAGGCTAGCAGGGATATCTATTGGAGGTACATGACCTGATCCAAGTTTTCCAGAGCAGATGACTAGACAAAGATGTGCACTCAGCTTCTTGAAGTTTTGGAGACACCCTTTAGCAGCCATCATTTAGAACATGGGGAAACATATTTACAGGAGTGATGTCTCAATTCCACCACTGTGGGAAAAAATAAATACTCATTGCCCCGGCTGCTGTGGTGTGCAGCCGAGGCTTGGCAGGAACTGTGGTTCAGTCTCCTCTGAATTGCCAGGTCTCTAAGCAAACTCTGTGTTATTGAAACAGAAGGATCTGTTTTCCACTGGGATTTACAGCAATTTGTGCTGAACGCAGGGAGTTTTCAAACGACCAAATTTTGAAATTGTCTTTGTTAAAACAGGAAGGAAGGGGATCCTAGGGCATAGAGATTTTGAGTCAGTGGTCTGGATTTGCTCATCATGTGAGTAGAGGGGAGATCTGCAAGTGGTTTCAATAACCAGGCATCAATGTTTGTCAAGATAGGGACAGAGATGCCAGCAGATTCCCTTGTAGCACTCACCATGTGAGCAGACAGCAGATGTGTTGTTGCACATTCCCCTCATCACTGATGCCTGATTCCAGCCTTGAGTATCAAAAATCTGTAGCAACAGGTTTCTGGCCTTAGAGGGAGAGGGGCAAGGATGTGGGCTTGCAAGAAGCTCATAAGGTTATCTCACACTAGACAACTAATATTTGCCTTTGTTTCCTGAACAGCGTATACCAACTTAGGATAGGTTCTGTAGAAGTGACCATAGGATGCATGTGGGAAGTCAGGCTATACTGAAACTGGGAAATGCTTTATGGCCAGTAAACTTAGAAAAAAGTTTGGGTTTTCTTTTGTTTGTTTGTTTGGTGGTTTTTTTTGTTTGTTTGTTTGGTTGTTTTTTTTTAATAAAGCAGCTTGGAAATTGTGTCTGGTTCTGAACCAGAGTTTAAGCCTTTTAAAGGGCAGACATGGGATTGGTCTAGGTAAAAGATATTCCATATCTAGCCTTGGATTTGAGGCTGATTTCTATGATAAGAACCATCTTTAATGTAAAGCTGAAAAATATTATAAGGATGAAGCAACTGGAAATAAAAGAAGCCTGGCCAAAATTTTTATTTACATGGTCCATGTAGATCTGCCTCTTGAGCTGTAGTTACTGATCTATTTTTATTTTCTTTGCTTCCCAGAGGCAAAAGTAATAGCTCTATGCCAAAAAGGCGAGTTTTCCCAGCACTTACCAAAACCATCATGAGTTCCTCGATGGCCAATGTCACAGAAGTTGCATGTGTAAAATTTTAGAGGGTTTTTTGTAAGCATTGATGTTGTGGACAAAAAGGGACCAACTAAACCCCAGGCCCTAGATAAGTTTGTATTGTTATCTATACTTGATATCATGTTATTGTGATCTAGGTTCCTCTCTGCTTGATGTCTTTCCAAGATTCCCCTGTATTCATTTTATCCTTGACAGGCTAGTGAACGTCTACAGGCACTGTATCAAAAGGTTTGCAAAAGCAAGAGCTGAACATAATCTTCAGGCAAATGCAGCATACCATGGCCACATAAAAATGGTCTCCCTCATGAACAGAAAAGTGAGGCCTATAGGTCTGAAAAGATTTTGACTTAGATTTCTCCCTAGAGTGTAATGAAGATCGAGTTATCACAGCTGTGATCCTGTAACATGGTGAGCTGGGCTGTGGAAACTCTCAGGTATATACCTGCAGCTTGGCTACTCAGAGGATTTTAAGGCTTATGTTGGGAATGTCTTGATGGGTGGTATGCTGCCAGGGCTTCATGACTTGAGCCTTCCCCAGCTGAGCTGAAAGAGAAGAAATGAGCTGCATATTCCACCCCTGATGCAGTATAAGCATACAAACATATGTATCTATCTCTGCAGAGCCGCATTCAGATGCACATGTTGGTTCCTCAGTGCCAGATCCTGCTATGAACTCTAGTTCTGCGTGCTGTTAGAAATGGCAGAAGGAGACAGATATCTGTATCTCTACACATGCACAGGGTTTTATATTTTTTTTGACCTGCAGCATATTATGGCGTTTGCTTAATCCGTAGAAAACTCACATACCCATACATGATGTAACAGGTATTTTCTTCACAGCATGCAAACCATGGTTTTGACCTGGGCTGTATTTGTTCCCAGATCCTCTCCATTTCTGCTGCATAGATAAACAGGTATGCTTGGTATTTTTATTCTCTTTTTTTTTTCTTTTTTCCTTCTTTTTCTTTTTTTTTAATCCCCTAGAAAACACATAAATAATTCAGAACACATGTTTTATGACAACTGTTTCAATTATTTCATCTCTATAAAGAGGGCAGAGGCAAACCCCATTCAAACAAGCAAGAGGAGGAAGATACATTACAAAATGATGGCTGGGATTATGCACAGATATATGTTTGACTGGAAAGCCCAGCTCAGAAATATACCTGCATTTTAATGCTGGGGCACTGTGAGTTGCTGAGTGCACATAAAGAAAGTTGAGAGCCCTCTGACTGCATCTGTGCAGTCACTATTTGTCCGTGACTTTGGGTCAGGACAGGCTTCCAGATGTTCAGAAATCCCACGCAAGTGTGCTGTAACAAGAGACTCCATTGGAGGGTGCTAAATTTCTTGGCTCTCCCTAGGAATGCAGCCCCTTATAAAATACAAAGTTTGGGTCACTTTTCCTAAGGGGGAAGCCAAGTCCAAACTCCTGAAGTCAGATGGAAGTGCTCTGTTGAATTGAAAAAGGGGTAGGGTTGGGTTGTACCCATAAGATCTCATCTTCCATGCAGATGTGGCTTTCATTTGCTTTCATTTGCTTTTCCATCTTATAGATTCTTGACTAATCAGCTGCTGAGAGAATTCCTGAAAGTTACTTTATTTTTCAGCACACCTTACATACACCCTATAGTTCATGTCAGAGCCTTAGTCTCTTTATGTGAAGCTGTTCCCTGATGCCCCACTGACTGTGCTTCAGCATTGCTGAGAGAGCCTGTCCCTAGCTCTTTGTAGCTTCCTGGTTTATTCTAATAACTTCACGAGCTATATAATTTTGTATATCTTCTGACACAGTAGACTTAAACTCATTTCTCTTTTACCATGGTGATAATAAATGTTACCACTACTTGTCTACCACTTAAGTCCTGATATGTATTACAAAGCTAAAGACAGCAAAACAAGCTAGGTAATACCCTAGGCTGTCATGTCCACAGGATAGAACACAGCAGGACAATTCCATTTTTCAAAAAACCCATTCCTGGGGATTATTTATCAGCCCTTTTTCAAAAACCTATTTGAAGGACAAGTCACCAGTGTTGCTGTGAATATCCTATCCCAGTATCTAATTTCTCTGCAGTTAGAAGATTCCCCGGATGTCCAACACAGCTGTCTTTGATGTAAGTCTTGTTCCCTCCTCAGTGGCCACAGAAGCAATCTTTTTATGTACCAGATAGATGGGAGACCCTGTAACATAGATGCTTCTGCTGTGGTTATGTGGAACCAGAACTCTTGGGGCCTTTCTCTGCCATATATTTTACATCTGTCCTCAGGGAAGTCTGTTATTTTGATACCCCAAAAGGGTGCTGTGAGGGTACATTCATTGGTGTTTCCTGGGGCATTCAGATACTGCACTGACAGAGGCTACATAGGTGAACAGAGGGAGCAGGCATACGTATATTAATCTGGTAAAGGACTGATATTTAACTCAGCAATGCTCCCAAACAGATGTCAGAGACTATATTATCAGCATGTCTCTTATCTCTGGAATTTTGTTTTGTGCTCTCCTATTTTACTGATTGTTTTGTGGTTTGTTTTGCAGATTCCTGGAAAGGAGAATTTTAAGAACAAGAACTGAAAAAAAGCCTGGTAAAAGTTGTAACTGGCTCTGCCTGTCTGTGTTATAACAGCCAAGAATATCACCTGCTGATGATTTACAGATTCCTGGGAGATGTGTTGTTGAGTCTCAAGGAACTGGAACAAGAACAACTCGCTCAAATTGCTTCCTGTGAAACAGCATAATGTATCCACCCGCTTCATGCTCTCCTAATTTAGGACACGTGTAGTGTGTAATGATGAACTGGCCAACTGATTATGTTGCTGTAAATCTCATCCCCACCTTACAAAACACCCCTGATTGACCCCTTTTTCGTGATAGCTCAGTGCAGCATTTCCAGTCCACTTCTTGGACTGGAAAGGGAGAAAAATTGCACTAACCACTTGCAAAAACACTTCTTCAGAGAGAAAAATGCAACATTTTGTTGTTTTTATTCCATTGGACAGCCTTTTCAAGTTCTGTGACCCACTTTTGCCTCCCTTTAAATTGTGACCAGTATTTATTTATCCCTCTTTGAACACAATAATTTAATTAAGAAACTAATCAGCAGTGTTGAACTGATCTTTCAACTCACCCCTATCACTGAAGGAAATTTATGAATGCTTAATACGAGAAAGATCCTGTTACCTAAAGAGCTTTCTACTAAAAGCATTTGGCGTCTAAAAAATAAGACTTGAAATTCTGCACTAAATTTAGAATGTAAATATGTGAAGATTATTTATAGAGTCTGAAATGTACCCCAACTGAACCTAACAAGTTTGTCTGGATTATTTACTAAAAATAAAACTGCTACAAGTTTAAAGGATTGAATTGTATATTTCGGAGTCTGAAGGACAGACCGTATAGGTACCTGTGTAAGAGAAGTTGAATGGTTTAGATTGCCTCTTCCATCAGTGGAGAGAGGTTGGAATGCTCCATTTTCTTAGACACTTATCTTTGGATGGAAATTTATTGGCTGATCATCTCAGCAGGGCATTAACAGGATGTCTGTAGTTAGTCATCATCATCGTCTGTTATTCCTAGCTCCCTTGGCTTCAAATTGAGAGAATAATTCTGAACACTACCTGGGGTGGAGGCACCTGGGGCCAAAAGTGACCAGATCCCAAAAGGAGAGCTCCCTCTGTGCACTCCTGCTCCACCCTGGGAACTGAGCTGCTGCTGGCTGTCTAACAGGACAGATTCAATAGGACTTTCTCCTCTCCACCAGCCATGTGCTGAGTGAATGTCAGCACTAGAGGACCTAGTTCATAAGTCCCAAATGCCTTCTCGGGTAGGATGGCTCCAAGATGTTTGGCCCAATGTAGCCAAAATGTTTGTATTTCTGGACATGCTCAGCAGATGAATTAAAGGTGCCTGAGTAACTGCTCTGGAGAGCTGAGTGGTTAGAGGAGGGACAGAAGATCCCTTGCTATCAGACCTCTCCACCTATCCAAGTGGCATTATGGGCACCTAACTGCAGGTTTAGATCCAGTCCTTTGTCCTCCATGGACTTGAACAGACAGAGATAACAATTTGTTCTATCCAAAAGCGGGCCTAAAATTAGTGCCTGATTGCTGGAATTAATGAGTGGCACATGAGAAGCCTGGTTCTCTATGGCTTTGGATCTTGTGACTGGATTAACCTGTGTCTAAGAAGGTAGGAGCTGTATTCCAAGGTTTGCCTGCAGCTGGGAAACTCCTCAAAGTGCTTGCCTCTGGGGAGTCTCTGGTGATTAAAAATACGGTGAAAGAGACCTTAGAGGTCTCTTTTGTTAAATTATTTTCTCCCTTCTTACTCTCCCATGATTTGTGGGACTACATCTTTTACCATCTAATCCTCTAGTAGTTGGCTTGGAATGTGCCAACAGGCTCAAAAGGCTGGGGTGGGGGAGAGAAGATAGATAGATACAGGCTGGCATGTAGTGCTTTCCTCAGAAAAGTAAAATTAAAAGGGAATAGTGTCTGTCCTATGAAGCTTCCTGTATCCCTAAGGGATGGTCTGAAAACGAGAGAATGGACTGAGGGAGGTATGACGTATTATAAGGGAGTCATGTTGGAAAGAGCAGGTAATTCTTTTAGCAACTTGAGGTGCCCCCCCCAGTTCATTTTGCCACTACCTACACTGCTGGGGTCTACTGAGCTTGCACAAAGGTGTGATGCAGGAATTAATGTCCTCACACTTTCTGTTCCCCCATTTTCTGGGTTATGTATTGTATACTCCACATGAGATCTGTGGGGAAAAGAGAAATAAAGATGAAAAGAGAGGACTGCCATTTTTTAAAGGAAGAGCAGATTGCAAGACTGTGGCATTTTCCCCACACATCTTGAATAGTTTTGTACTTGGGCTTTTTTAGGAGTTTTTAATTAATTTATTGTTTAAGTAACTGTAACGAGAAGAGCCCCTGCCACACTGATTCTAATGAAGATTGCATGTGCTCTGTGTCTTTCTCCTTGTGGCCTGTATAATTTAAATATCTTAGCCAACATCTGCTGTGGCAGATTTCACTTATATTTGCTTAAATTAAAGCTTGTCAGTTTAGGAGCTCAGAAGCATGCAAATATTTGAGAGATATTTGACATTCACTCCTGAAATCATTGCACTAAATATCTGGCATCAACGACATTACTTGAGAAGGGTTAGAAATTCTTGCTGTGTTGTACAGTCTGGACATTCTGGACATAGTGAAGAAAAATGTACTTACATGTTCATAATTAAGGTCTCCACCAAAATTTCAGCTTGTTTTTCTCCTATATTTTCTCTGAGCAATATGTGACTGTTTGAGTATCTCAAAGTTGCTGCTGGGAGAACAAACAGTACCAATATCTCAGAAGTAGCTGGAGTAATAGCACGATTTAGCTGTAAAAGGAATGGCATTTCCTTATGTTCTCATCCCCTAGAAATGCAAAGGAAGATGGCGCTAAGCTGGAAGAGTCTGATGGAACCTTGGACGTTTGAAGAGCTCCAAGAGATGAAGATTAATTTCCTGTGCATGCAGGTTTTTTCCTATTATGGGTCACTATATCAAAACACTATACTATATGTAGTACATACAGCATGCAAACTTTCTGTGCTGAAAAGTACTGGCTTGTCAGCCAAAGCCAGTCAAAATTGGATATTAAAATAGCAGTGTTAGACATCTAGGTGTAATCTCAATTGTAATGTAATTGCGGTGGTACTTAATTGGCCATTACAAAAGGCAGAAGAACCCAAATATTCCAATACTGAGACAGACTCCTTGCTACCAATTATAGAGCTGCTTTCTTTTCTTATACAGGATCATTTAATATGCAAACAATATCAGAGAAAGTATGATCACAGGATAATTAGGTCAAAAACATCTCAGGAAGTCTCCAGTCCAACATCCTGCTCTAGACAGGATCTGCCATAAGATGAGACCAGGTTGCTCAACACTTGATTTAAGTTGGCCTTGAAAACCTCCAAGGAGGCTGCACAATCTTTGGGAAACTCTGATTGTCCCCAGGGGAAAAATAAATATCCTTATAACCAATCTGAACTGCTTTTCACTTATGCCTTGCCTTCCCACCACACGCTGCTGTGGAGACCTTGACTCTTGTCTTGTTGGTGATCTCTTTGCTCAGCAACAGGGTGCACTCACTTCTGGTGACTCATGCAAAGAGGAAGCCCCGACTTCTGACATCTTGCAGGGTATAAAGGCAAGTAGTGGCTGTTAAATACAGCATTTCCTCTTCTAAAGTCCGTGTACCGACCTACTCCCTCACTCTAATCACTCCTTTCATTTTTTTGTTTAACCTTAGACTGGTGGGTCTCCTACTGTTCAAAGGTTTTGAGAGCCAAGAAGAAGGAACATTTTCTTTGATCTCTGTTTATTTATGTTGTTTGCAGTTAGGCATGGGACAAAACACTGCTTCCCCCAGAGAATTTCAGTGTCCCATTTTCCACAGTTCATTCCCCATTTCCTTCAGGATCTGAATTTTAGCCATAATCATCTGTCTTATTCATTGTGAAACTTTGTGTAAGTGGTGGCACAAGCCCTGAGCATGTCCTACTCTGCACAGTCTCACCAGAGCCAAGGAGAAGTCATGAACTCAGCTCTTGGTCCTGCTACCTGTTCACTCTAACATGTGTTGGCTCCAATTATTGTCCCTTACACAGGCAGCCCACTGCCATGTCCCGGTTACCTGCTCTGAAGGAGCAGCAACCTGCCCCTATATCAACTAAACTAAGCCTAGGTGAAGGTTAAATTTGTCATGCTGAGCTATTTATAACTTGACAGACACTGCAAAGAACTTAGTGGGCAGAACACTGGTGGGAAGATGGAGTTGACAGAACTGAGCTATCTTTTCTAGCACTTGAACTTTCTGGTAAGGGAATTTTGTTTTGTGTTTGAATTCAGGGCAGGTCTGAGTGGAGGTGTTACTCAATCCAGCAGAAACCATGTGGAGGAGTGGGTTCCTTCACCCTAAAACACTGTGCAACTCTAACACTGACTACACCTCTTCATGCCATGGAATCACCTGTCATCTCGTCCCTTTCCTCCTGCTTGACCAGTTTCAGGTCTGGAACAATTCCTGTTGGCAACCTCCTGTAGCACTGGAATGTTGAATGTTTAAGGCTGGCTGGTACATCTTCACTTTTTGGATAAGAAAACTTGTATGTAGAAAAATGAAATTTCATGGTGCTGCTCCATGTGCTTTTCAGAACTGCTGTTTACTGTTGCTTGAGCCCCTGTTAGTTGAAAAGCTTAGGAGGGGTTCAGGAACTTCACATACCCAGGGTGCCTCTGCACTTTGTTCTCACTGATGGTATTCAATTAATTTGTTTCCTCTGAAGAGTTGGACAGGCTTTCTCCGGATTTGGTGCTGCACATTAATGCTTATGCATAGTGTGGCTTAAAGAAAAGATGAATTGGTGAGCAGTCTGGAAACCTGAGGCACATTGCCCTTTTGAGTAATGATTCTGCATATGGAAGGGGGAGGAAAACATTGCCATAGGGCCTCTATGACCTGTTCATAGGTAAATAATTATTTAGAAAACATTGATTTGAAATGAAAAGTAGCTCAAAGGCCTGATCAGTCCACAAGGCTGATCTGGGAAGATTGTGAAATCAGTCAAAAATCAAATTAATCCCGGAAAAAAACTGGCCTGGTGAAGTTTTCGTTTTGAGAAATGCAGAGAAAAACAAAGCATTGTTTATTGCTGTGGGTGGAGAAAAGCATCCTTCAGGCTTTCGACATTTTTAAGATGAAATGTTGTACACTAGATTAATTAAGCCCAATGCTCTATATATGCACAGGAACAACATTCTTGTGAGTGGTGAGTGGGTAAGTTCTCTGAGAATTTCCAGGACATGGAAGACTTTAAAATGGAGTCATCTAAATGTTTATGGCATGCCATATAAGCCAGCCAAGTTGGAGAATTGGGCAAGGCACCTAGGAAATCAGAGGCCTCACGCTCATCTTTATTATCTTAGATGTTTCCTTTTCCTGGCTCCTGTTTTCCAACTGAAAAATTAGGATAATGCCAAGGTTCCACTGACAGTGTCTGTTTTACTAATCCTCAGTTTAGAGTTTAGATTTCTTTGTAATTAGATATAGTTGACTCAATTGCAGCCCTTGTGAGACGAAGATGGTTCCTTCTACCCTTTTTATCCCTGAAGTGTCAAGGAAAAGGTGACTTCATAGAAGAGGTAGGGAATGGCAGACAGGAAGGAGCAACCCCTTAGTAAAAGAGGCTTCCAGTGGGCAGGCTGGGGCATAATGAATAAAAGCAAGAAGTAGATTCATAATTAACTGTCTTTGGGATGGGAAGAAGCAGCTTCATGAGGATCAGGACTGCTTAGGCATGTCCTGCTCTGTTCCAAAGATTGACTGAGTTGAATGAAACCAGAATAGAAGGCATCCCTGCAAGGATACAGTGGCCAGGGGAGAATGGATTTATGTCATCCATTTTATGGTGATTGTGTTTGACCTAGTCAGTCCAATTTGTGAAAAACTGGCTGGATGTCTGGCCTGGAGAGTGGTGCTGAGTGGAGCTAAATCCATTTGGCAGCAGGTAACCAGTGGTGTTCCACAGGACTCAGCATTGGGGCTGGTCCTGTTTAACATCTTTATTGATGATTTGGACAAGGGGGCTGAGTGCATCCCCAGTTAGTTTGCAGACAACATCAAGTTAGGTGGGACTGTTGGCTTGCTGGAGGGTAGGAAAGCAGCACAGGGAGGTCTTGATGGACTGGATCAGTGGGCTGGGACCAGCTGTGTGACCTTCAACAAGGCAAGGTGCCAGGTCCTGCACCTGACTCACAAGAACCCAAGTCAGCACTACAGGCTTTGGGCAGAGTAGCTTGAGAGCTGTCACTCTGAGAAACCAGAAAGGGACTTGGGGGTGCTGGTGGACAGCCACTGAACATGAGCCAGCAGTGCCCGGGTGACCAAGAAAGCCAATGGCATCCTGGCCTGGATCAGCAATAGTGTGGCCAGCAGGAGCAGGGCAGGGATTGTCCCCCCCTGTACTCAGCGCTCTGAGGCCATGTCTCAAAATTTGTGTTCAGTTCTGGGCACCTCATTTCAAAAAGGACATTAAGGGTCTGGACCATGTCAAAGCAAGGCAACGAAGTTGGTGAAAGGTCTAGAAAACCTGTCTTTTGAGGATTAGGTGAGGGAGCCTGGAGAAAAGGAGGCTTGGGGGCGACCCCATTGCTCTCTACCTCTGCCTGAAAGGAGGTTGTAGTGAACTGGGGATCATCTCTTCTGCCACGTATTGAGTGAAAGGACAAGAGGACACAGCCTTAAGTTGCACCAGGGGAGGCGCCAACTTGATATTAGAAATAAAACAAATCATTGAAAGAGTGGCTAAGCCTTGAATGAAGTTGCCCAGAGAGGCGGTGGAGTCGCATCTCTGGAAGTGTTGGAGAGACTTGTGGTAGGTGGGGATTGGATTTAGGGGTAACTATGGCTGTGCTGGGTTAACAATTGGACAAAATGATGTTCAAGGTCTTTTCCAGCCCTAATAATTCTGTGAGAAATTGAGAATTCTCGTTTATGTTCTCGTAAAATCCAGTTGTTTTTTGTTCAAAAGCCTTTCTTCTGAGGGCCTCTGAGTAAGGGAGGTTTACCTGCTGAATTGGGATCTCATAACACAAGAAAGCTCTTTCCTTACAAGATGATTTGAGGTTATTGGAATGAAAAGTACCACAGAAGTCTGACACAGTAGTTTTTGAACTGCTAAATACTCCCTCAGGTCTAGAAACCTCTTTCCTGTGTTTATATGCAGCTCCTCCCAGCTGATGAGAGCCTTGCTGAATTTTACAGAGATTGTAGGAACTCAATCCTTGAAGGTTTTCTCTTCTCCTCTATTTAAGCCAAGTACAAGCAAAACCAGTGAAGATTTTGCTTGTCTTGACCACAGTGGAAATATCTTAATTAAACCATTAAAATTATCTTCTGTCCTTTGATCCCTATTTGTACCCACCTATCCCTTTGTTATATCTTTTCTAGTGCTGAAGAGAAGGCTCATCTGCTGCTCCTGCATCTCTGGAGGTGGGCAGCTCACTGCCTGGTGCTGCTATGGAATGACTTCCATCAACTCCAAGTCCCAGGGGGGTGTGTAATTCTTCAGAAATGGAAAGGCAACTTTCCAGGCTTTGCCCCAAAGAAACACAAGAAGGAAAATGTGCAATATACAGCTTTCTTTCTTTTGATCCCTTTTTCTTTAGATAATGCACATCAAATTTAATTCCAATAGTCCCAGTGAGATCCAGTTTATTAGCATTAATAATTTGTATGTTTTACAGATTTAAACTTCTCTTCCTGTTCATTTCTGAAGAAGTCACTACACTAAATTCCCAAAATGTAATATGAGCCTACACAGACATCAAGATCCTAGTAACTGGAACATATTGTTTAAGTCAGTGGGACTTCTGGAAGTCTCTTACCACCCAAAATCACTCATTGATTGTAAGTAATAATATTCATTCTTATTAACTATGGCTATATATTTGGCTACTTCCATTTTTTAATGCTTTAGGCAATGCTCCACAACACTTTGACCAATATTTAGAAAAAAATGGCCCGTATGTCTTTTTCTCAGAGCAAATAAATTAATTTTTATGGAATGGTAAGTGGAGGGTAGAACTGAATAAGCTAGTTGCAATGGAAATAATCTTTCAAAACATTGGAAAAGTTAGACACTTGCAATAGCATGTGGTCTAATTTCCTGAACCTGTGAGAAAGGACATGAATTATTATACAGCTTATTGCTGAACATATGCCTGATTCCTTATGTATGTAAAAAGCAAGGGTGGAATACGTGCATGAGTCAGGTCCAGCCTTTCTCCTTCTGTCTCTAACAAGTTTAAAACCAAAGCAGACATTGTGATTGGCAGGAAGGCATGCCAAGACGTGAGCCAAAGCAACTTAGAGTACTCTAGATGCTTCTAAACTGGACTGGACAAGAAGAAAAATAACTTTTGCTAACCTCTTTAATTTGTAAATAATTTTTATTGTATTTTGTTTTAAAAACACTTGTCAGTAGTTTTGGAATGACATTTTTTCAGTGTGTATCAAAATGGCCAGTGTGGTAATTTTGCATGTGAATCGTAATCATCCACTGCTCCTCTGGCATGGCAGTCTTTCTCTAATTTTCTTGCACTATTTTCACAGCATTTACAAATTAGTTTACTGAACTTTGTCATAGAGGTGGGGTCAAAGATGGTGTAATGAGTGTTTTTGAGGTTTTTGTTGTTGTTGACTGGTTTTCATTTAGTTAGGAGATTTGTTTGTTTGCAGTATTTTCTAAGAAAGAAACATATACCTGAGTTTAAAATTCAGATAGAATCTTGGCTCCTTTAAGGTCACATCAAGGTGGGATCCCGCAAATACAGGTTCGGTTGCCACCTGGAGAATGTAGGACGTTCACAATTCACATTCAATTTACTGCTTTTACGTGAAAGGTTTCTGGATTTCAGAGCTGGATGGTGGGGTGACATTGAATACAAGATTGTGTAGCTCTTTATAGAACTTTTCTTTTATTACCAGCTCGATAATCACATTAAGTTAGACTGAAAATTTGAACTAATTCTTTCCCTGGAGGCCTGGGCCCTAATAATGGTAAAAATCTGTGAAATAAGATGAATACAATTCAATAATTATATTGATAAATAAAATGAAAATCAACTAATTGTGTCATTCAGTCAGTTGCCTGCCTCCGTTGTTGCTGCCTTTCTGCATCAGCGACTGCTAAACTTTTTCTGTCACACTTCAATAAATTTAATTGTGCAGAATAAATGAGCTAATTTTTGAAGTCACAGGCACTGTTTGCAAGATAAGGATGATGATTTATTGACCTCCTTCTAACTCTGTAAGAATGTCACCCTCATTTTTCCTGACAACCATAAAAAGGGGTTTTGTCCCTCTTCACCCAGCATCTTGCTAAATCCTACTTTGTATATTTACCTTCCCATCTCATTTTCTTGAGGTCATATTATACAGCACAATAGATCAAAGATCCTTGCTTGAGTTTGGTAGCTATATAGAATATTCCAAATGATTATAAGAACTATGGGGATTTTTACATTTCATTTTACTTTTTTCTGATGATCTTTTCATTCTCTGTATTTTGAAAGGGTGCAGGCTAAGAGGAAGTACAAGAAAAAAGACAGATTAATGCCTGTTTTTTTTTCTGGAAGCTATGTTCTAATCTCAGTCGTGGTTCTGTGAGTTCATATACCCTGCCAGGATGGACACTCACTCTGGTGCTCATTCACAATAATAGTTTGACCAGGAGCACAGGAAAAAGGCTGATATTAGGCACTGGACAGGCCTCAGGGTAAAATTGCCAGCTTTTAATATTTTTGTTTCCGTTTCTTGGGCTTGGATGATGAGAAGATGAGAAGATGAGAAGATGACATTGACTATTTTGTCTGTTAATACTGCTGCAATTTTGACAGCAATGGGTTTGTTAAACTCACATGAAATAGTAAGACTCTACCCATTCTTTCCCACCTCTCTGATTTTCTTTGTGAGTCAGGGTTTTTTTCAGGAAAACATCTGTATGACAGCCACAACTACCCTTTTTCATAAGGCTGGATATTTTGTTCTGTGCTTTAAATTCAAACCTCCAAGTAACCTATATGTGTATGAAAAGAGTTGATTAGATACTGTGGAAGAGTTATGGTACAGCTGTGTCTGTTACAGCAGACAAATCAGTTGTCATGCTGTAGCAATGTGATCCCTGATTCTAAAATCTTGGTAATCTATTGAGTCAATAAAACTCTCTAGAGAAAAATAAGATCAGCATCAACACATCAACAGTGTCAAAAAATGCTCTCAAAGTTCTCCCTACTTGCCTCTATCAAATAAATTCAATAAATGACAAGGATGGGGACATCTTCTTTGTGTATAAAATGCCTGCCTCCTGAGGTGCACTGGGCTGTGCAAACCATCTCAGTGTGTCCTGCGTTTCTTCTTCACAGTGAGACTGAATCTACTATTCTTTGACTATGATGCTAGGCAACATAGTAGGTCAAATACATATGAAAGCTAGCTAGACATTGACGAACCTGGCATCCTGGAAGTGCACAGTAAAAGACTTTTTATGGAGCCAGGATTTCAGCCAGGCACCTAGAACACAAACTGTGAGAAAGCTTTTTTTTCATGTGTTAGCTGTTATATTGGACCTCTTTCTGCTGTAATTTTCTTCTAAAGAAGACTTATAACCCCCTAAATATTTCCTGTCAGGTGTAGGCTAGGTGAAATGCGTCCTAGGGAATTGCAGCTGGAGGAATCACAACATCCCACGTACAGAGCAGTCCAAATTTCTGCCAAACTCTTCACTGTGTCTTAAACCACTTGCACTCTTGGTGACTGATGCTTGTAACAAAAAGGCAGACCTAACCCAGAAAAGTCTTCTGCATTATAGCTCTGCCTTCCTTCAAACAAAAACTTATGCCCGATTTAACAGCCTGCCTAGGAGCTCCACACAAACCTAACACAGACAGCCTTTGCCAGATTTTGGCTTTTTGCTGGTAATTGCTGTCTCTCCACATTTTCACTGTGTAGTTGGTGTTTGTGCCTTGGTTGCTGTGGGTCACTTAATTTACACTATCTCAGGAATCTGTGAAACTGCACTAGAGAGATTATATTGATTTTTAAAGGAGCACTGAAAGCAAATTAAACCTGAACAAAACTTACTCTTTGGCAAAGAAAGCATTGCCAACTTTAAAAGGATAAAATTCCGCCAGCATGTAATGTTATTGGGCTGTAGAGAAATACTTCAGAGAAAGATTTCCAGTTCATAAAGCACTTCCAAAACGTTGATTGACCTTCTGTTTCGTGGACCAGTATAATTTCTCTTTTTTGCAAACCAACTTCCAACTGTCCTGTAGATTTCTTGCACCAAGAAGAAGAAAATAAACTATGTAATAAACCTTGGGCATTATGGGAGGTACAGGAGATTTCTGAAAATGCTAAGTCTGATTCAGATCAACATTTCTAAAGCCATGGCTTCCTTTGAAAGGAAGAAGAAAGTCAGTAGGCTTGCAATTAAAGTAGTGCTAATTTTCCAGTTCAGATTTTGTTTTCTGCTGTGCCATTCACCAGATCTTAAACTGTAAGTAGGTGAATAGAACATATTTTATAATTAATCCAAATTGAACATATTCATCATGCTCTGTAAATTGTAAAACAGTTCTGTCCTTCTTTATCTTTTTTTGTTTGTTTTCTGATTATGTGGGTATGACTGAGCACTGCTGGTCTGCTCTGGAAGTGACTTGGCAAAATGCCACCCACTTGTCACTCCAAGTCTGATTTACAGACTAGCTGAAGGGTACAAGCTTTGGTGAAGTAATTAGTCCATAGATGAAACCAAAGTTAGGTAAATAAGGGCTCCTCATGAAAGAAAATCTATCTTCCTTGTTGCTGAATGTAGAAGCTGAACTTTCCAGTTGTGGGGATAAATCAGAACCAAGTATAGACATAAGACTCTGGTGAAATTTTGTTGCCTTTCTAACATACCAGGTTTTTGGTTCATTCTGATGAAGATGTGGAAGTCAGCTCCATTACCAAGGTAATACACAGCCAAGACCAGGGTTTAGGTTTGGTATCTTCCTAAAAATACTGGGCTTTTTGTTCATTCTGCTGAATAAATGGAAGCCAGGTAGCCAGGCCCGTTATTCAGGCAGTGCATGGATTTGAGATGATTCTGTGTTCTTTGATGTTTGAAAACCAAGTTGGCAATAACAGAACCATCCAATTATGTAAAAATCAGGAGCTTGAGGGTGTATTGAAGCCCAAGTGAAAACAAATAGAAAAGAATGTCTAGAGATAGGAGCCATTCAGTGTCCACGACTGGCTTGGATTCCTTTATTGCCAGACCTTTTCCAGTCCTCAGGGACAGACGTAACATGATTAGAGCACAGCATCCCCTATTTCACAATATATACTTACTGAAAGACACTTGTTTCCAGTTGAGATTTTTTTAATATGTTGTGGTTTTGAAACTGCCCTGGAATATTTTATATAACATCAGCCACTGCACAGATTTGTCTATTGTACAGTAATTACTTAAATAGGGGATTTTGTATGCTACAGCCAGTGATTCATGAACTGCAGGGTATCTGCAAAAGCAGGCTTTCATTGGGATTATGGGATGTAAAAAGCCTGAAGGTTTTTGCCTTTGATAGCAGACCTGCCATGGCATCCACATAGGGTTTGTCTAATAAATTGTATTAGTGCTGATAACTTCCCTCCCCCACCTCCTTACTATTCTGAAGTGTTTGAAAGAAAACTGTTTCTGTGCTAGTTACTGCTGTGGCTATCATTAAAGCATATGTGCAGCATGCTTGCTGTTGACCATGAAGTATAAAGGAGAAGTTGAAAAAGTCCTTCAGAAATAACATTGTGAAATTTGTAACTATGTGATTTCTAAGTAGAAATAAGGGAGCTGTGGAAAGTGTGGGGAAAAGAGCACAGCTCAATGTTCTCAATGTCTTCAAGGGGATGTGGTCTCTTATCTTCCATCAGTTTGGGGTTAGGCAGCTAAATCTCCTGCCTGCTTTTGGAAATAGTCTCAGCCGCTGACGAAAATGGAGCTACTGATTGATTTAGGGCATTGTCTAATTTGGCATATCAAATTATTTCAAGCCCACAAGAAGGAGGAGGACATGCTGATGACAGCATGTTCATGCCTGTGTGTTCAACCAATGTGTTAGACTAGGGATCTGTGCCAGACACAGGTAAGCCTAAAGCTTTTTCCTTCTGTGAGATCCAGCAGAAACTGGGCAAGGGGAATCATAAATATTATGATAATGGTTTGCTGCCTGATAAAAATACCTAGTTTTCCAGGGGATAGAAGGTTTGTGGTGAAATTTCCTTGCTGAATTTTCTGTCAGCCCATTTCTAAATGTCTGCATGTTTCATGTCATAAAGACAGAAACAGTGGTGTCATAGTTGCTTGTGAGTTTTAATTATAGCCAGCAGAGAATTTCAGACATGCTGATGCTTGTTTTTATGTTGGGATCCAAATGGCTGCATTTTGTTTCCAGGAGTTGAGAAAGATCATTTTCTTAGTCATATTTCTCTGGGATTCTAGAGCTGTGCAGATAAAAACAAAACCAAAAAAGAACCCTTAGTGTTATTAACTCTTTTCCTTCTGAAGTCGTCACAGCTCAGGTAAAGCAGTTCAATAACAGTAAATGCAAGTTGGGGTATGTAAAAGCAGAGTGCATGTTTGGTGCCTATGAGATTGTTCACTGACTTTTATTGCCATGCAAAAGGGTCACATCAGACATTAGCAGCAAGAAAATTTTAGATGTCCCAATATCTATCCAACCTTGTTCATTTTCGGCTGTGCCTGTTTTGGGCTGCCTAGTGTGCAGCAGGTTGTTTGTTATTTTAAAAATTCAATAAAAATAGGAGGGCACAAGCAGTGAGTATATAATAGTTGTGTTTGTACTGTGTATGTACAGACAGAGCTCTATATCCTCGACTGAAATCATCTGTTCAGCAGAGGTTCCTGGGTTAGGTGTTTTGTAAAGGCTTGGTTTTAAAGTATTGTCTGATTCTACTCTCATTGTTCTCAGCTCTATTTTGCAGCACTTGGCCATGCAAAGTGATGCTACCAAATAGGGCGTTGGAGGAGACTCAGCTCAGCAAAGCTGCAGGTAGACCAGAACTCATTGCCACTGTTTTCCATATGTTCCTCTCCATGGGGGCCTGACTGGACCTCGACCTGAGGAAGATGCAGAATGGAAACTTAATAGAGAAGCAAGTCCCACCCCCAGGTATATGAGGCAGCCAAACTCTTTTGTTCTAATTCTCTTTGGTTTAGGATGTTTCTGTCCTGGGAGGAGGAGCCTCTGTGTGTGTGTGTGTGTGTGTGTGTGTGTGTGTGTACTACAGGAAGCACATTCATCCCTTGCTCTGCTAATTCCATGAACACATTTAATGCTCGGCCCTAACCTGCAGCCCTTAAAAAAAAAAAACCTTCCCCTATTTCCTCTTTTTTTCTTCTTCTTTTTTTTTTTTTTTTTTTCTCTTTTGTTTTAATTCATATTGGTTAATCATTTTAGAAATGTTTAAGGCTGGGATTGTGAAACCTTCGCTGGCAAGAGTTTTTTCCCCTGGAGTCAAGGAGACTACTCATTAGCATGACTACTTGCCAGCATGAAGGAGGGATTCACAATCTGGACGTTTGTAGTTTTAAAAATATGTCTCTATTTAGCTGATTTGAGCAGCTGAACAGGGCTAGTTATGGAAATCAGACTGACACACTCTGGTGTTTTACTTCAGAATGCATCTTTGGTGAAGAAATGTATTCTTGAATAACACACACACACACATTAAACAGTATTTTAGTTATCTGATTGGTGCCTTCACTTTCACGTGCAAGCATTGCATATTATGCCCAACATAAACCAAGCCGTTTGTTGGTAAGTCCCTGCTCTATACCCCTCTTAACTTATGCACAGTGCAAAAATGTATGTTGGTCAGTATTGACAGAAAAGCCTTTATGGCCAAACTATGCCAGTCCCTTGGATGTGGGTAGTCCTTGAAGGACACTTGTTTTTGAGCCCAGTGGGTGGAGGGGGTAGAAGGTGAGGAGTTGGGTATGGCTGAATCTGCAGGACATGAAGGTGGCATGGCTGTACCTCTTGTTCCTGCTTGTAAGAAGCAAAACTCAGAGGAAGGAAGTCTGGCTCTGTGACAGAAAACCCTGTGCTTTATCTTACACTGGTTCCCTACTGTGAGTCAGTCACTCCCCCTTTTTTTTTTTTCTGAGGACAAGTGAAACAGTTCTGCCTCTGCTCTGCATGGCTAACAGCAGCAGTGACCTTCAGGCTTGCCGCTTAAAGCTGGTGTGGGATCATCCTAGGGAAATTTCAAAACAACGATATATTTCCCTTTCCCTGCTGCTCCTCCACCCCACTCTGCTTCTGTCTTCTCTGCAGCCATCAAGTCTGGGTGCTGGGCTGCTGGTGCACAAGAGTTCCCTCTTCTGTCTGCCTCTCCCTCCACCTTCCACAAAGCTGACAGGGGGATTTTTCACCTCCTCACTTTCCTTTTTCCTCTTTGATTAACTTTGGACCAGATGGCCAGTCCCCAATCTCTCAGCATGCATTTGACTGACAGGAGCCTTTGATAAACCTCATAAGAATGAAGTCATCTTCAGGTCACCTCCTCTGCCTGGCCTTTAGCATCCCACACATACCACCATTATCTGCTGAATAGGAGACAAAGGAAATTAGCTCCAATTCCCTATCATCCCCATTATTTTCACACTGATTTAAACAATGAGGCAATGAGATGCCCTTCACTTTCCTTGGAAAGGTACAAATGTCAGCTGTTAAGAAATGCAAACAAGAGGGTTCCCATGTTAATGGATGGGCTTCTTTGTAAAGCCATGAAGTGGTAAAGTGGATTTATTCACCGCCTGCCTGGAAAACGCTTAACACACTTCTAAACAAATTCTTTAATGACTTTTATTTTATACACAGTGTGGAGTGCTTGAGAAGTCTCATTGTTTTGGTCTGGACATATACAATGAGGTGATATACTGCTCTTGTTTTTCCATATGCAGTTATCAACTGAAATCTTGGAATCTGAATTCCCTGATATACAGAAAAGTTTAGCTGTGTATGAATCCGAGTACTGTGATGTAGGAAACTACCTCCAATTTCAAGTGAGGAAAGAAATTAGTATACTCTGGACAGAGGACTAAAGTGCATGAATCAAAACATCAGCTCTCCAGAGAATTGTAAGTAGTAACTTCATATCCACTTGGCTGTTAACATTTTATCTGAGAAGAAAAATAACAATACACTTTAGGAATTATTGCCTATGGGGCATTTTAGGGCAGGCATGCTAGAAAATATCTGCAAAAATATTTATTTTGATGTAAGTTCTTTCTCAAGATTGTCGTCTTCCACTTGAATTGATTTGACTGTCAGTTAATTCTGGTTTATTGGCAGCTGAAAATGTCTGGATAATTGGACACTTGCATGAAAATGTTCTCTAGATCACTGGCACATCCATATACATTGCAGGAGATTAAATCGTCAATGGTCTCCAAATTAACACTTGGGAAAACTGGTTCATAACTTGGACAACAATAATGATCCAACACTTCGTGTGCTTTACATTAAAATATAACTTGTTTTTTTGTCTTTGCTTGCTCTCTTTAGTAAAGCAGTAAGCATCTTGCCTCCAAAATGGGGGTTCCTAGAAAGTCATCTCCTGATGCACAGTTGAAAAGCACCCCACAAGAACGTATTTATATATTCCACACAGCAGCAATCATGCTGGGAGCTGGAAACTGGGAGCTGTATTCCTGTTGCCCAGTATGAAACAGGAGCAAGGACAGTGTGTCAGGTCACGAGACCAGTGAGCAATTCTGCACACCTTGCCAGATTGCTAGACCTTGGCTTCCTGTGCAGTCAGCAGAAAGAAAAGTCATCTTGGTACCTAAGTCAGGCATGTAGAGAAGTCAGTCCTGCCTGCAATGCATCAAGCATTGTGGCTCCTGCTCACTAGAAGTCTGAATCACTCTTTGCCTATTGATCTTAGATGCCACTGTAGTGGGAGTTTAGACTCTTACACTGAGCAGGCTGAATGTGGTGGCACTGAAAGTGATGGTCTGTGAAGGCCTTTCTGTTGTTTTAAAGTCCTAGGTGGTGCTTACCACATACCTCTGGCCACTGATGAAGTCCTGTCTTTTTCTTCACAGTGTTATCACAAGTACCTTACTTCACCAGTGGCAGAGAGAATTCAAATGACAAATTGTCTAGGCTGATTTATGCTTCTGGGCACCCCTGGCTACCCTTCAGCATGAAGTCTGTGTCTAAAGAACAATTGCAGAACTGGAGTATGTGAGGACATCTAGCTTTTAAATAAAGACCCTCTCCATATGAATTCAAGCATAATCTTGCTGCTGAAGGAGTATGTTAATATGGAAGTCAGGCAGAACCTGCATTTTTTTGCTTTGTGAGAGTCTTTTTTCTATGACTTCTGTTACTGGTGTAAGAAGATCCATTCTGTGGTACTGCAGTAAATGATTCCCATTCAAAGCTGGGCATATGAACCAAACACTAGTTGAGAGAAGTCTTGAGAAAAGTGAGTTAAACCTAATTAAAGTATTAATTCTTCAATCATTCCTGAAAAAAATCAAAAGAAATGTTTGCTTCTTTTTTCCTTCCAGATAAAAAGCTTCCAGTGTGGCCTGTACCATCAAAGTATTTCAACTGCATAGCAATTATGCCTTGTTCCTCTTTCCTCTATGTTCCATCTTATGGAGTGAACTTTAATCACCACAATTTTATGGGTGCTGACAATAAAAGGACAGCCTTCTGCAATCTCTCAAGAGCTTGTAATTCGTGCTACTTCTAGAAGCATTTGAATAGCTAACACAGAAGACCAGATGCTTGCTTCCATTTATCAAGTCTCACCTTCTTCATGTTGTGATGTTTCTGTCTTGATCACGGCTGACTTTTCACCAAGTTGCCTTTTTTCTGACCCCTTGACAGTCAATCCCCAGCCAGCCAACTGGCTGAAGATGGGCACTAGGCTTAGCTAGCTAGAACATGGCACAGGAACAGATGGCTTCTGCCCCAGCAGCCTCGGAAGCATTTTAACACTTCTGAAGGCACCTTTGCACTGGTAAGGGTGGGAAGCTCGACACATTTCCATGCATCCTGCTGCACGCTTTCTGATTGGAATCTGGAGGAGGAATTGAACTTCTGGCAGCAGTTCTGAACTTGGCAGCCAGTCAGTTTCTTTTAAGGACCCTGCTGTGTCAGGGTGCAGATCAAGGTGCAAAACCAGCCCTCTGAAAAGCTTATTTTCCTCAGATAGGGAAGAATGAGTTTCATGCAGCTAACCTGCGGCATGGATTGAAAACTGTCTGCGGTACTAAATATGTTTTTTTAAGTACCATTCTCTTCCCCAATTTGTTTTTCTCATACAGGCTGTCACTACTTGGTGTATTTGTCTGTCCATCTCTGCACATGAATGAATACACCAAGAAGATGGACTGATATACTGGCGCCAACAGAGTGTGACTTAGGTTGCATTAGGGTAGAAACTCAAATCAATCTGAAGAAGCAAGGACACAGCAAAGCTTCTAATCTCAAGCTTTTGACTTTTTGGGGATTTTTAAGCAGAAGTATTAGCTATCTGCAATTCAAAGTGAAGGGTTGAGGGTGGGGGGCTTATGCTTCCCATTTTGTTTTTAAGAAGGTCACAGTGAAAGCTTGTGATTGAATATTTTGCATGGAACTGCCTATGACAAAGAGAAAGACGAGGGGTTTGTCAGAGTACTATGAAAAGAGAGAAAGATCTGTGTTAGATTTTAAAGGTATATTTGAAAGAATGAAATAAAAAAATGCTTTCAAATCCTCAGGGACTTTGCAATTTATCAAGAAAGACACATTCTTCCTAATGAAAGGTTACTGACCTTCATGAATGTGACAGTTCAATTACAGCCCATTCATATGCAGAGCAGTCGTTGATAAAGGATTTAGGAAATGTGACTAGCATAGCAAAAAAAAGGGGGGGATGTCTAGAAAATTATTTTTTATTGTGGAGCAAGAAATATAAATAAGATTCAGTCAGGTAGTAGAACCTTTTCTTCTCTGGCCCAGCAACCCATTAGATTTGCTTCAGTGAATACATTGACTTTTTCCTCTTCTTTTTCTACTAATATTTCTGTCTTTTTAATCCTCTGAACTACTAAACCTAACAAATCATAAAGCCCTTGGGGTGCTGAGATGCAGGGTTTCAAACATTTTTTCCCTCTGACTGGCAGAGAAAGCTGGAATGTGTCCTAATGTTTTTTTAAGTGCTTGAGTAGTATTTAAACTCTTAAATGGATGGAAAGTTAAAGCAGCAGCAAATGCACATGCACATACATGTAACCCCCCCTTCCTTTTCCTTCCACATTTTCCTCCCCCTGCTTCCCCACACACACTGAGCTTGGCCTCTCCAAGGCTGTTAATAGCCAAAGCAGATATTGGCTAGACTCTCTGGAGCCAGCCTTCAGCCAATGGAGGGTGACACCTGTGAGCTGATGTTTGTTGAACTCCTCCAGGTGTAGGAAAGATGCTTAAATTGACATAAGGCAGGAGCTGTGAAAACAGGCAAACGTGTTGCTCATATATACACAACTCCCTGGAAGATCCCAAGGCTAAGTTGTTGCAAAACAACTAGAAAGAAAGAAAGAAAGAAAGAAAGAAAGAAAGAAAGAGAAATGTTTCCCTTGCTTTGAAACAAATCCAGAATATCTGTTTATCTATCTGCATGCACACACACTCATGGATCTGGGCCAATGCACACATGAAGTGTGCACAGAAATAACTTGAGGTACATACGTACAAACCCATCTTGTGTCTTAAGGTGAAAGCAGGCTGAGCACTTGTGGAGTTAGATGAGGACAATCCTTTGAGTAAACCGTCCTTACAGGTGGTCCTGGATGGAGCAGCTGTGGTGCAGGTTGAGTGCTCAGTACCTTATATCTACAGTGGGTCAGGGGTACATGGAAGGCATTGTCTTCCAGAGAGCAAGAAACAGATTCCCTACTTTAACCCAGTGCTTGGATTCAAGAGCAGTCAGGTGGGTGAGAAGAAGCACCAAGCCTGCTTTTGGAAGTAGGAGCCAAAAGGTATTTCCTTGACCCTTTACTCAGAATCTGTGAAATGGCACTGCCCAGGCTGCAGGGATGGAGACTGTGAGATCTCTGTTGTTCTCAGAGGAGCAACTGCAGGGAGCAGAAATCAATGCAGAGTACCTTCCACTTCTGTTATGTACGATGCTGCTTTTTAGGAAACCAAGACTACTCTGAGTCCTCCATGCTGCTGCACAGTCTGTCTTCCCTGCCTAGGTACCTTCTCTGGGTAAATTTCAAGCCCTATCCCTAGTGAATATTTTGAGCACTTTGCTGACTGGGTGCTGAAATTTGTATATGTTCTCAAGAAAGTTCCAAGGGGCCTGTTTGGAGGTCCTGTGGTTTTTCATCAGCAAACACCCATTGGCATCGACTGCTTTATGGTCTCAGCCTCTGTTGGCTCATTTGGGTTTAGATGATCATTGTAAAGGAAAGAACACTTCCTTGTCCTTACTCTAATTTTAGATCAAGGGCTGGCGTGGAACTGGCTTTGGCAGCATTGAATGATAATGTAGCATAGCAATGTATACAAATAAAGTAATCAATCTGTCTTTATTGGTACTTTCAGATGACTTTGAAATGCATAATTGTAAGGTATTGAATTATGGAAATCATGGTAGAAATTACAAGCATCCCTTTGGAATGGTCATATTCTTACTTGTCTTTTAAGCTGAAGTTCATCTGATCTTTTTTGAAGGGCTTTTTAGAGCAGAGTTCATTGTTCTCCCTTTTGTTTGTCTCCTACCTGAGACCTTCATGAGGGTGTGGGGAGGATTTCCCAAGAGAAATTAATCCAATATATTCCCACAAGTTCTCTTTCCAAGAAATCCATTGATGCAGTGCAGTAGGCAACCAAGCATCTTTCTAGGACATTCTGAATTTTTTTGTATCCTTCTTGCTTTTCCTGGTGCCCAGACTGCACTAGAAGCTCTGGGCAATCTCTGACAATCAGATGACCATCTCCCCTGCCATAACTTTTAGCTGTCTCATAAGGTAGAAAGATTACAATCAAGGCCCTTCAAGCACTGGAAAAGGAGTTTTCTATTTGTATGTACACCACTTGCTTCTAATGTTGAAAATAAAAAGAAGATAAAGGGATTGAAAATGTTGTCATTTTTAAGGTTAGACCTCTTTGGAGTCTGTCTGTGCTGTTAGATTCATTGTAGGCAGAACAGTTAAACACTGAAATTGGAACATTTTGTATCTGAACTGAGGACTAAAACAATTATATTTAAATGGAGAAAGTACAAGAACTAATCCAAAGATATTCTATTAAATTCTGTATGTCATTCCTCAAGTATGTTTTCTGCAACCTGCTGTAGTCTATTTGGACTATGAAATGATATAAAGGGTTTACTGGAATTCATCAGGGCTAACCTTTCTGCAATGTTTTGTCTTTGCCTGTTGTAGATAATGCATGCCATCTAAGTTTGGTTTTTGGGTTTTTTTTCTGTAAGATTCCTAAAACAAGACTGTAAAACATTTGTCACAGAAGGGTTTACTTTTCATCAGTAGTAAAATGTATTTATTCTATTTACCAATGACAATCTGATCAACTTATTTTTACCTTCATACCTTCATTTCCATGACAGAATTTAATATTCAAATTGAGTTAAAAGCCATCGCTACTGAATGCGAAATAATAATTATCAGTAGCAGCAGCATGAGAACATTTCTGACCACATTAGCTTCGCTGAAAAATAAAGACTTTGTTTTCTGCTTACATTTAATTGGCAGGGTTCCTTCAAAGTTTACTCTTGGCCCTGAGACTTGAGAGTGCAGTCAGGCATGTGGCTGAGAGCAGTCCTAATGGGCAAAGCTGCATAACCTCACCAGCTAAAGCTCAGGGGCTGAGAGGGGGCTGCTCACCAGGGGAAAAACACAGTGCACTGCCGCTCAAGCTAGCATGAACTTTACATACTGCACGCCTTGCTGATTGATTAAAAATGTAGTCATCCTTAAAGGCAAACCTCCTAAGGACTTACAGTAAGTCACAAATACAAAGATGGTTTTATGTTGTGCACTTTCATGTAACAGACTCTTTTGGGATGAGGACTTTGTTTGCAGTCAGTGAGAATTGGTTGGTGGCTCCTGTGAGCTCGCTGGTTGAGGCAGGTTCTCCTCAATCAGTCCATGTGGAAACCAAACTGCACCTGAGCAAACATTGGAAGGTGGAGAAAGAATTGCTTTCAGTTCACAGCCACAGAAGTTGGAGTGACTTATGCATGTTCCAGTAGGGAAAACTTTCTCTCATGGCCGATTGTTTGATAAGATATGGCAGGAATTAATTTTAGTGGAGCTAGTAATCATGAATTATTGTATGGCTGGCCCCTTTCTAGCTGGATTTTGAGGTAGATATGAAGGAAAAATATTGATCAGACTTTGTCTCTCAGTTGTTCTGGTGCCCTGGGTCAACTGTATGCGATAACACACAGGAAAGCATTTGTATACATACTCTCTAGATAGCAAAAAAGAGGGATGCATGTGACAGGCCACGAGCATCTCAGGGTAGGGTTACTGTCTTGTTGCCACAGTTTCAACTCAGCCTGGAAAGCATTGGGAACTGAATAGCAAGTCAATGTGCAAAAGCACATTGTGGTCAGGGTAGGAAATGGTCTCTGGGGGAATATTCATACCACTGATAGTCACTGGGCCAAACTATTGATAGATTTCCTTGTGTGAAATAAGGCTGAGGGGATGGAAAAGTTCCTTTTCCAAGCAGATGTGATGTGCCACCACAGTGTCCTGGAACTCCAATTTCAACATTGGCATAAATTCTTTCAGGTGCTGTTCATTAAAACTGTGCTGAAGAAGGTAAAGGCACAGGATATTGGGCATGTTACTGTTATTTGTCTGGCCTAGTGCATACTCTGCATGTTGGGGTAGACACTGCTCTGTCTAGTGTCTTACAACATATTGATAGGAAGGACTGGATTCAGAGAAGGCAATGTTGGCTCACATTCACAAAATGTTATAACTACATGCACATATATGTCAAATTTGAAGTATTTAAACAGACCCCAATTCTGGTGTATCAAAGTGTCTAGAAAACACATTTCTTCAAAAGAACCTTTTCTACTTTGGAAGAAGCAAGAAAAACAGTAACAGGCAAGATATATTACAAAATCTGGGCCTCAATCCAGGAAAAGCACAAGTTTCCAAGATCCTCACATTTCTACATTATGGCCTATATTGAGGTCAAACCTTTTTAAGGTGCAGATTTTTCTTCTGGGTACTTGAAGAGGAAACAATGTGGGTTCATTTCCATTTTTTTTTTTTTTTTTTTTTTCTTTATGGTGAATAATGGGATCCTGGGATATTTGTTTTTTAAAAGGCTGGTGACTACTTTTTTATTGCTGGATTGTATTCTTGTCTTCTGGTTTGCAATTAGTCTTGACGGTGCTCTTAAGGGTTAAGAATTGTGGATTCCCCTTGAAGAGGAAGGATACTGAAATTTTAACAGATTTTCTCCAACATGCTTTTTCAGCAATCAAAGAAAACCTATGAAAGCTGGAAACTTCTGAGTGTTTGCTCATTTAAACCACATTTTTCCTTCGTTGTAGCTCATACTCCTACCAGTTTTCCTCCAGTCTCACTATGCCAGTGAGATAATTAAAGCATGAATTCCTATTGTCAGACAAGGTGACACCAGAAAAATACCTCTAAAATCATTTTAATGAAAATAAAAAAGTTGAAAAAAATACCCTATCACTTTGTCTCTGAGAGGGACAGCCCTTAAAGATTTTTGTAGGATAAAGAAAAGTCTCCTGATTTCAGCAGCTCATCTCTGCTGATCACAGGAAGGGAGGGTATAGCTGAGAGATCGCTCTGCTCCAGCTACCATCCCCTAAAAAGAGCAAACTAGCACCAGCACAGGGTGGTATCCAAGGTTACTTTTCAATCTGACTCTTGGTTTCCTTGAGGGCAGCGCTGGGATGACTCCAGATCAGGCCTGTGGTCAGCCTGCCAGGGCAGTCAGTCCTGCCCTACTGGTTTGTGTCAGGTAAGAGCAGGTGTGTAGTCTACTCCTGTCTGCCCTTGACCTTGCTGTGTAGACAGCAATGAAAACCCTTTCCACTCATCCCCCTGCCTGCCACAGTTAATCCTAAGCATTCACTCCTTTTAACACTGCCTATGGATACATGCAAATGTCACTACTGAGGTGCCTTATTGCCTGTGAGTGTAAAGGAGCCCAAGGGACTTCATACATTGGCACATAGTGACCATTCAGTGGTGCTATTAAAAAAGGAGAGGCAAGATATAATGGAGGTGGGTGTCTTGCCAGCCAGCCAGCTACATAGTCTAACACTGGTGGTACTTTCATGTTTTGCATGAATTGCTGACTAGGAGCTTCATGTGGCTACTGTATTATACATTAGTAACACATACATTCCATGCAAAAGCAGGCTTTGTCTATGCCCAGATATTGTTTGAACATTCACAGGTATTGACAGTTTGTGGGACAGCCAGCAATCCTTATTTTCAGCCAAATTTCTGGACAGATAAAAAAGGACATGTTTGGTGAAACTGGCCCCTAGAGCAGCCTCAGTAATCTGTCAGTTCTTGGCCTCCCACCTCACATTTTAAGGACAGGAGGCCAAGACTCCATTGTGTCTTGGTGTCTTCTTTGATGCAGTTCTGGAGTGCCCCAGAACTGGTCTGCCTTTGTTGCATGCATCTCCTCTCCTGCAAGGAAGGCCAACAGAAGGAAAAGGTTAATAGGAAATGGGTTGTCTCTTGATCCCCAGTGACTGGAGTAGCCCTGCAACCTAGCTAGGGACACTGTAATCTATAATGAAAGCTGAAGTGGTGCAGAAGATTCAGTCTTCTGGGCACTTTCCAGAGTGAACTCTGTGCATTTCCATAGAGATCTTGTTCTTCTCATATTTTTTTTTTCTGGTCTTTTCTTGCATTAAGTGATAGCAGCAACTACTCTCACTGTCTCATACTGAGTAAACTGGGAAGTCCATGCCTTCTACTTCTGCTTCATATCAAAGTTTGTTACCCATAGAATGAAAGATAAGGGGGCATTTATTTTTTTCTGCCAGAGAATGTGTGGGTTGGAAACATCTAATCTGTCAAACTCTTCATGACTAATAAATATTAACTGCTTCAAGTATTCTAATTATCTAAATTTTTTAAAATCTGTGGCCAACTACTTAAATATTTAACCATCTGCCAAAAAGCAGTCTTGGAGGTTTATTCTACAACATAAAGGCACTGTTGTTGAAAATGGAAACTTTTAATATAGTGTTTAGATTAATATGACATTGATTTTTTTTCTTCACTAATGAAGACAGTGTTTTAAATTTTGTCGGGGTCTCCATATGACAACACTTCCAGTCTCCTCTAAACATTCCTCCATTTGAATTATCAGATTGGCAGAGAAAGGTTTAAAAACTCCCTGTGTTGGAATATTAGACAGTTGGTTAACCCATGTTGAAGGCAACGGAGCTCGCCACAGGATATGGCCATTGCCTCTTCTGTGTGATGCAATAGCAAACACAGTAGGATGCAGTAGAACAAGAATAATGATACTCATTTTCAATTCAAGCTTAGCAAAGCAGATGTATGCCAGCTGGGCTTCCAACTCCTGATCTTCTCACTTTCACTTTCTTTTGCATTCTTTGCTTCTCTTGATCTAGCAATGTCTGTGAGACACTGGGGGGGAAAGGGAGAGAGAGAGACTTTGAAATCCCAGTGAGTAGGAACAATCCAGACAGCAGGTGATATTTCAAAGCTTCAGGTCAAGAAGAGTCATCAAGCCCTGAGGCCTGATATCACTTCAGATCCCCAGAAATCTGAATTCCAGAAGCTTCCTGACCTCTTTAAAGATAATAATGAATAATCAATACTGTATTTGATCCCTTGCATAAAGGCACTACAACAAATGGCACCAGGTCTTTTGAAAGAAAAAATAACATTTTGATCTTACATTGTAAAATTGCCACGCTCAAGACTACCTCCTGACTCACAGGCTTAATTATGTAATGACATCCAGCTGGACTACAAAGGGCTCTTGCAGAAAGCCAGGATCTTCTGGGAATAAAGTGTCTGAAAGGAAATGTTTAGGCTTAGAGATCCTCTGGCACAAAATGATGTTTCTGAGGAGGATCCAATGTTGTATCACTTTTATGGTGTTCTACTTATGACAGGGCAATCAAAACAAGTCTATTTTCAGTGCAAGGGACTCTGATTTTTTTGTGGAGACAAGTTGCACCAACACGTGAATAAAAGACTGTTTTATTCAGATTCTCTGAAGTGTTACAGAAGTGGTGAATATAAACTTACTTCTCTCCTTTCCCACCAGTTATATGTTGCCTCCATTGTTATATTAGAATTGTCTACTGATGGACAAAAGATTAATTGCACCAGCTTGAGCTGTCCCCTTACTAGTCAGGAAGAATGTCTTTTGGCTGTAGCATAAGTGGTGTTGTGTTACAAATGTCTGAGCACACATGGACTTATGAATGTGCATTTGTTATCCAACCAAGGCAAGGAGCCCTGCCTAACTGAGGAAGAAACCCTGGAGAGGTGACTGCCTCCTTTCATGATGTTGAGGTAGAATTTATTTTTGTTTTTTTTCCTTTTTGTTTTCTGGTGAAAGATCTGAAAATGCTCATTTTGTGAGTTAGGACACTGGGATGCCTGCCACATTGGGTAGTGTTTAAATCTAAATTACATGCGGGACTAGCATGTCTTCCTTGTTGTCTGGGTTGGGACATATACATATTTACTGATTTATATAACAGTTGTCTTTTGTACATCACGAAGTGCTAAGTATGTACAGCCTTGGATCTGGAACTTGAGATTATAGTATTCTCACCAACAGTGTCCTGCAACACTGTGTATTGATCCAGATATGGACTTCATGCCATTCCTGCCAGCAGCAAAGTCCATTGGTGCACTGCTGATTCTGGTCGTGTGTTGCATTAATGGCTGAAAGCTCTGAATTCAGTGAAGAGGTAGAGCAGAGCAGCTTTGCTTCCCATCATTTCTGGCTGAGGATAAGAACTAAATTATATTTCTCAAGCAGTGATTTCACAGGTTCTTCAGATGAAGAGTCCTGCTTTTATCATCTTTAACGAGACTAACAATTCTGTGCTCTGCTTATGAGGTACAGCAATTACTTGCAGGTGACTTCCTTCATTTTTCATTCATTGTGCTTGGAACTCCCTGGATGAAAATTAGATTGTATTGTTACAACTCTTGTATATATTTTAAATTCTAATAAAGACAGACCAGTTTTCTAAGAGGTTCAGAAACCTAGTTTTTCTAAGTCTTAAGGACAGGAAGAGCTGACACCAAGTCTGGTAGACTCCTGTTAAATCACATTTCAAGCATGCTCTGCTCTCCCAGTTCTCTGTCTCCCTTGAGTGAAGTTTGCATTTGCAGAAACAAATATTTATGGAGGTAGGTATTGCATGGGAAGAAAGCATAGCACAGGAACAAGTCGTGATGTTGGACCAAAGCTCTTTGCACTTGGTGGAGACATGTACAATGACTTCACTGAGCTGCCAGTCTGGCACTGCTAACTTGAATCTATTTGTGCTTTTCAGCTCCCACTCAAAGACAAAGACTCCATAGCTGTTACCACTATCCACTGACTGTGCTGTATTCTTAGCATGCTCTTTTCAGTCTCTTGACTCCAGTTTTGTCCTTTCCCTAGTCATATCTTTCTCTGTGAGTATCCCAGTTCAACGGGATCTTCCAGAGGGGCTATCTTCCTGAAAGATAGGTATGCAAGAAGAAAATGTCATAATCATAGAAACAGAATAATGACAGGGAAAAAAAGTAAAATATGTCTAATATCTAAGCAATATTATTTATCATTCAGTGTTAATTTTCTCCTGTTTCTGAATATGCTTGTTTTTTCTTGCCTTTCAGTAAATTCTGCTATTCACTGCCAGGTTTTATGTTTATGTATATCTGTATTTGTGTGGGGGTCGTATATATACATGGATGGGGAGTATACAGAGAAAAAATATGCCATAATTTGCTTTAAGGTAAATTTATTGTGTTGGTGATAGCTGAAGCAAAAAATTGAGGGAAATTAATATGTAAAGAAATTGAGTTATTAATGGTTCTATGAGGCCAAAATATAGGAGCTTGTGTTGTCTTTCTGTTTCAAAGAAAATTCCATGACTGTGCATCTAATGAACTCTGGAAAGTCGAGACTCCAAGGTGGTGGAATGCATTGACAAGGAATGTAACCCTCTTTCAACTGGTGATAGATTTTCTGTAGATGGTATCAGTAGCAACAGCAGAAATGAGATGCAATGTATTCCTTCTCTGTAATAGAGCTGCAGCTTTTGACTTCTGTGACTGAAATTTTTCATTCTCTTTTTCTTCTTTTGCTTGTCTGGTTATGCCACCACCTTCATGGGATCTTTTTACTTGGAGTTGATTTACCCCTCTCTCCATTTTCCCTTCATCCCCCAAGACCCTAGTATTTCCTTTCATGCTTTGGCTGAAAGTAAGTGTAACTTTCTGACTGTCAAGCACAGCCAAAACAAAACTTCATTTAAATGTTAAACAAAAATCCAAGAGGGCTCAGTCATGCCCTCAATCCGGATTCAAGGCTCTGATCTGCATGGTTCTACCTGTCTTGAAGGAATCTTTCCCAAGAAAGCTTTTCCCTTCTCTGTGATTAACTGTGAAAAAACATACCAGGCTTTTCTCTCTCACCACCTAGTCATGTCTCTAAAATCCTGTTCAGACTAAAAAAAAATTGCAAACAATGTCCTGAAGACAAGCTTTATAGTACATAAAAATGTATTTTATAAGAATAGGGATAAAAGAGTTAAAAAAAGTAAAACATCTTCTATTCCAGGCCTTTACATTTTGAAAACATTGATGAAATTAGTTTTTCACAGTTTTACCAGCACTACTTTTAAGCTTGCTTCCCACGCTGTTGTGCAAGTTACTTGCCGATTACTCAGGGATGCAAATCCTCACCAAGCCTGACTCCTAGTGCCTCTGAAAAATGCTCATGCTGTGAAAGGAGAGGCATTCAGCTGCCCCGGATTGAGCAGGCTGTCAGACATCCTCGGAGAAGTTACCATGAAAAGAAACTCCAAAACTTTATTTAAAGTGAAGGCTGTTAATCATGGCCTTGGTGCTCTCATTAGAGAGGGGAGTAACCATTTAAAGTCAGGAAGCTGCAGTATGTAAAAGTAATGAAATCGCAATGAACGCATCTTTTGCCAGCTGGTTTCACACCCCCAGTTGGCAATACACAAAGGTTTAGAGGGGGAATTAAATCCATTTTTCAACAGATATAGCTATTTTTGTGATTATCATATAGATTCCATGAGCTGCACTTTGGTCCTATCAAGACAGGAAGGCAGCTGCATGAGAGGTGGAAAGAGAGAAAATGATTAAGATGAAATCAGCACCAACAGCTATCATGGGCAGGGAAAGTAGTGTTGGATCCCAGCCACAATACCTTTGCAACCTAGTTTGAATGGGCCTGAAGGGATGCCATAATGTAACCTACACTGAACAAAGTACATGGAAAGCTGTCTGACATGGGGCTCTATGTTTCAAAGAAAAAAATACAGATCCTTCCAGGTTCTAATTGTTTTTATTTTGTTTGTTTTGCTCTTGGAGCTTTTGCCTTCAATAAAATGAGATTTAAAAAGTAGAGTGAAATAACACTCCAAACCAGATACAAGTGAGAAGAACTTGAAGGAGAAAGAGATTTCCTCAGCATCAGTCTTTAAATCACCTGAAAGTCCAGAAATGAATGGTGACTGAAATTTCTCATCACTCTATGAGGTACAGTTCTGTTCTAATTTCTTGCTTTGATATTTCTTGGTTTGTTCGGTTTTTTCCCAAAAAAAAATCACTGGCCACCTCAGTCCATGAAGCATTATTAGGATTGGAGGTGATTTTGGTCAGGAGACTGCTGCCTCATTCTGAGCTGATGACTCAGCTCCCACCTTTATCAGCTCTGGGCACAGTCTCACCCTCCAAGCACAACCGGGTTTCCAACTGAAGAACAAATTTGTTCTGTCTAGCAAAGGTCAGGACCAAGTCCTCAGCTGTGAACTGCAGGAGTATAAATACTTTCTGGCAATTGGACTTTTGTTGTCTGGTATGTCTTCCTAGCCAAAAATTGTGGCGCCTGCTGTTTCTGACAGCAATTTCCCCAACCCCTTTTGGATTACCAGAAATTCATCCCTGTGCAGAGAGCACATGTATCTCTTGTAGTTCCAGTTTAAGTCCTGTTGTGATTATTTAACAAGTGCTTAGGAGCCTTGTAGGGACACAGTCATGAGATGAGCTTAAGATTATTTTCTATTTACTGCCAAGGACTAGAAAGTGTCATAGCAAACACCCGTGTCAGGAAAGCAGAGAATAGCCAACTGCAGGACTCCAGCTGCCTCCCCACTGGTCTGACCTGAGAGCTCAAAACAGGTGCACAAAACAAAACAGTGCTCAAAACTGCTGCACAAACAGGTGGAAAAACAGTGTTTTTTCATGTTAAAACAGAGAAAAGGGAGGTTGAGAAGGAAAGAATAAAATAAATTACCTATTGAAGCTCTCTTAAAATGTGTACTGATTTAGTCAACAAAAAGTGAGCAGTACCCATAAACTCCAGGCATTGGTTTAGTGGTTACTAAATATTAGGGAGAAAAAAATGCTTTTCGGTCTCATAAATGGCATCTCAGATCTTGAAACTTACTAGGCTCCCTTGTACTACCCAATTTTTCAAAAGATCCAACATGTATTTGTTTTATTGAGAAATGGAAATAAAAATAGAAGGTCATGGTTTTAGAGGTGGGTTTTACAGACTTTTTTTTAATTCTGGCTAGACTCCAGAAAAGTCCTTGTTAGGCTAGTCAAACTCTAGAAGACTCCATTAATTTATCCAGCAAAACTGAAGACAAATATCCACAGTCTCTTGCTAGTTATTGAATACTATACAAAAACTGCAGATCAGTGGTACACAACCTCTTCAGAACCCATGTGTCATTCTGACAACTTTCCAGGACCAAGGGGGGCAGACCTAATCTGCATACACATTAACATAAATTTACATAGGAATTGAATCTGAGATGAATGTGCACAGTTGTTATTATTGTGTATTTACAATAAACTTCACTGTAAGTGTTGACAGCACTTCACAAAACAGAGAGGAAGACAAAACATTCTTTGAGAGTCAAAGAGTAAATGAAGCACCATTTTCCTGATAATGGTTCTTAATGGCTTCCCAAAAATTTGATGTGGCCACAGGCATTGAGGAATGCAGCTTTGAGGCTCTCAGATGGCAACTGCACTTGCATGAATGGCAAAATAAATCTGATTTTCCACAGATAGAAACTTGCTGTGATCTGTGGTTGGAGAGACTGATTTTTTCAGGGACAGAGATAAGGATTATGGAATTTCTGCATCCTCCTCCAACTCTGTATTTCAACACCTACTCTTTTACTGGTCTACATGAGTTCCACCTCCCTCTGCACTGAGAGGGGAAGGGTTTCACTTATCTCATGTTTGTGTCTACTTGCTGTTTATACACTGGAACTGGCATTTATGAGTCAGAGGTGTGTTCTGAGCCTGTGCTGGAAGAGGGCAATCTGCAACTGAACTTTCAAGGGCAAATGGGGAAAATTTTATATTTCCCTATATGGAAGAGTCAGTGCTTGCACAGTAGAATTCCAAGTATGACTCTTTCATTCCAAAAGAAAGGACCCTCTCTGAAAAGACTTTTAAATAGATGAGTTTTTGATGTGAAGCAGAAGGAAAACATTCTAACATTAATGCCCCCCAAAAAAATTAATCTGCAATGGGCATTGACATTTAATAAAGTGGCCTGTAGCATCCCTGGCCATAGAAGATCCTGGGAAAAACTCCAAACTGCCAACACAATTGCTGGATAAGCCAGCCCAACGGACCCAGAGGGCACTGCCAGAAGAAATATCCCCTTTAACTTTCAGCCATGGTGATGTTGTGCATTCATTACCAAGGAGGTGGAAGAACAGCATGATGTGCTTGAATAAATTGTTCGGTGTACTTGTTTTAGATCATGGAGTTAGCTGTTATTTAAGGTTATTACACACAATGCCTTTTCTCTTTAGCAAGTGCAGAATAACAAGGAAAAGGATTCCCATGTTCAACACAGGTCTCTCTATACTATGTTTTTTGGGGTTAAGTTGTTCAGGATAGGGAGGGAAATTAATTAAACCTCAAAAGCATAACCTGTCACTGAAGATAAATCTGATTTAGACCCAGGGCTGAATGTGGCAGCTCAGGAAACATTTTTATTAGAACTAAGTGGATCCTAGCAATGGTTTGAGGGTCAGAAGTGACAGAGGTATACAACAGAGTAAACCCTTGCAACCTTTATGGGAAATGTACCACTATGGGTACCTGGTGTTGCTCAGAACATCTTTTGGCATGACCTCAATTAGGACCTTGGGAATGAGAAAGAAGTATCTGTGAGTCGGGGCTCACAGTCCCAAGCATTTGCCATGGAAGATAAAAGAGTTCACCCTGCATCAGCTACTGCTTATATGTGAGTTCTCAGCCTGCAGTGAGTCTGAAGTACTGCAATTCATCCTAAACTTCTTTTACTACAATTTATCTCTCTGAGCCTAGGTGTGAAGACAGGGACAATGGCTTTTAAAATATTTCTCCAGGAGGTGCAACTTCAGGCTGTAACTGGACCTAGAGAAACAGGACACTGATATGGTAGCACATGTCTTTTTGTCAAGTTTTTCTGGGCTGTTTGATTTGTTTGACTGGCACATGTCTCTTTGACAAGTTTTTCTGAGTGGATTCAAAAGTTCATCTTTTATACAGTATGATTCACTTTTCTATTGGTACTCTAAAAAAGGAGAACGAAAACCATCCTTTTGCAAATCTTGCGACAATTATTTGCCATCCTAAAACATGTTCATGCCTGAACAAGAAATCATAAATAATATTATCCCCGTGAATCAGTGTCCCAACTCAGGGCTTTTGCTTACAAATCTTCTCATAAATTATTCAGCCAGTTCCAATTTTGGTGACTTGCTGAAGAGAATCTAGGTCATAAATTGATATATCCTAAATTGGGTCAGTGGCAGGGTAGATTATAAAAGGACTTTTACTGCAGATCCCCAGCTCCTATACCCTGCTGCAATAAATACTTAATTTTTTTATGGAGTGTGAGAGAAATCTAAGAGACTGGGAAAGCTTTGGTTTGAAATACAGTATAGACTAGTGGTAGAATTTCCTGGGAGAGACAGGCTCAATTCTCTGGTCTAAGTTAGACAGAAGAGGGAACTAAAATTAATCTCCAGCCTCCCCAGGGACAGATCCAACTGCAAATAGATAGGAAGGTGGTGAGATTTCCTCCAGGTACTTTATGTGAGGCACCCACCTAAGAGACAATTTCTGGGAACGTGAATGTGGGCCAGAGGAATGCTTAGTTTGAAAGTGCAGATACAAGCATCAAGCTCCTTAGAGCCAGTGTATCTATGTCTCCAGCAACTGAAATGTAAGGTAATTCCATCATGCAATGTTAAGCATCTGTAAGCTCACTTGACCAAATGGGAGGGGTCTGGAAGACCTAAATTTTAATTCAAATGCCTGACATGGCAGCCTGTTACTTTAGCCTATTTGGGAGTGTAGTAGCATGTGCTTTTATGCTTACTATCATCTTTTCAGCTCTTTCCCCAGATTGCTATTTTGAGCCAACCTCAGTACCCACAGAGGGCTCCATGACCCATCCACTGACTGCTGAGTTTGCTATGAGACTAACTGCAACTCTGAGCCTGGTTTTCCCTCCCATCTGGCAGCAAAAATGAACTGCTGCTGACTGAATGACCACTGATTCTCTTGGAAGCAGAGCTGTACAAACAGCAACAGCCAACTCTGTCACCATTTGTGAGGATTTGTAGCTTGGGCCCTGAGACATCTGGCTGAGATATTTACGCAGTCCTGTATTGCACTCACTGAGGCTCTGCGTTCACATCTGGAGTCTAGACTGAGTGACTCTATGGGCTGGCCTTCGAGCCTCTGAACAGCTCATGTCCTCCTTGTTCTCCAGCTTGGTCTTTTTAGTGCTTTATTCATTTTTTTGTTGTTGTTGTAGGTGCTTCTATCTCATCTCCTTAGGCATTCTTGTTGCAGCCAGGTGAGAGCTTTAGGAAAGGAATGGCAGTGACTGACAGAGAGCAGGTAAAGACAGGTGGGATGGGCAGAGGGGAAAGGCTATGCTGTGGCAAGGCACCACTTCTCATGGATGCAGTGATGGGGATGCCTGGAGTTTGATTATGCTGTTTCTTCTGAGTTTTACAGCTGTGCTGTGGGAAATGACAGTGCTCAGCTACACAGTTTGCATTCAGCACATGTGACAGGGAGCAGGAGTTTCTCTAAGCTTTTAGAGGTGGCCTTGTGTTTGAGCCATGCTTACTACCCTGGGTTAGCTCATCAGGGAACTGCAGGTACCACCAGGGTCATCAGAGCTGTTCTATCTCAAGTTGGTTGAAGCTGGTCTCCATTCATTTTCTCAGGCCTGAAAAGGACACGGTGGTTAGTATTCAGCAGGCTAAACGTAATCATCTATCTGAGACATTGGCACAGGGACAGTAGATGTTTCACAAGTCCCCTAGGAGAGACTTAGGAATCGAAAAGAGACATCTAGGTTTAGAAAATTAATCCCTTCAGTTAGTCATATGTTCTGTCTCTGTGCTTAGTTTTGTATCATTTGGAACATGGGATGCTAATAACTTTACCCTGTGCTAGTGCTGTACTTTGAAAACAGGTGAATTCCTGGCTGATTTGACTGACACTGTCCCTGGCAGAATTAGCAGTTGCTGTTGCTGCCTGCCCTTGGAGCAAATCCTCTGAAATGTTGCTGCCCTTATTCCCAGCCTCAACCTAATTTCTTTCCTTGGGGCCTTTATTCTGTTAGTTCCACTTGCTCCTCTGTCTGTCCCATATTCTCCTTGTAACAGTTTCCCTTTGTTTTAGATTTCCTGGTTGCCTAAGAGGCCTGTCTGCCACTACTGAAGAAATACTGCTAGGGTGTCAAGGGCTAAGTAATGCTGACAACAGTGGGGTTACGACCTGGAAACACAGTGGAGAAAGGGAATTGGCTAATAGTGAAAATACTTGTACTGCTTGAAAAGATGGGTACTAGGAATGTACCTGTTTGTGTATCTTACATAGATAAGTCAGAATCTACATTAAGAGAAAGTAAAAAACCGTAGAATTACAGGCATTGAAATGCAGTTCAGTTGATTCTCTAAAAGAGGGTGAAAAGGGATTTCAGATATTCTCTGTGCACCCAAAGCAGCCAGCAACAGCATGATGGCAGTTCTAAATAAAGGGCCTTAATCAGAGTATATAAAAAGACTGGAACTATGTTTCAACAACATGTCCAGCTCCCAAGCATTGTCTCTTTCCTGCTATCAATGACACCCATTGTGCAATAACAACATTTGCACAGAGATATGTCCCCTTTTGTGCACGGAGAATATATTGAGGCAGCCATAGGGCTGCACTAGCCTCAGTTAGAAAAGTCCCCAAGGGCCTGTCTGCCAGCTGCTGACTGATGTAGAGCTGCTGCTGCTGATAATAGGGTACATGTGCTGGCGTGGAGCTGAACTAGGCAATCTGGGGCACAGGCAGATGTGCTCAACAAGGATCAAGTTCAAACCTGTTCAAGAAGTTAGTTCCCGTCAGTGGTGATTTAAGCTAAGTAGCTTTGCTGTGTATTGGAAAGGACAAGGAATGCTCACATAGTCAGCTACTTCATCTTGGCTGTCACTGTGGTGATTTCAACACAGCCAAGGGAGTCAGAAAGACAGCAAACAGCTGAGATCTGTGACATCCTAAATCATGCAGACACAAGGTGCTAAAGATGTATTTCCATCAGATGTTTACCTGCTTGTATGTAGTAGAAATATGCTACATACTTCACTTTCTTTCTGAACAATAGAAATCAAGAGGTGTGAAGACTTCTTTTAAGATGTAGATCACTGCTCCACACTGAAAATGGTTATTGTTAGTGGAACGTTGCTGATCCATTCAGGAGCAGGCAAAATGTCAGTGTAGATGAGACTAGAAAAAGTAGATTTTTTGCCATAGAGATTAATGTATCGTCATTGGAGAGCAAACATAAATTCCCCCACTCTACTAAATGCTCTCACCGGAGAGGAAATTAAAAAACGATCACTGCAATGTTCAAGAAACATAAATACACTATTAATTAGGCAAATGAGCACTGTAAATGACATTTGTGTTAATGTCACGTAAATATATCATCAGCCATGTTCCTCTTGGAGATATCCCACATGTGCTAAGCAGGATATACCATTGTGTGAATAGTTCACACCATCCAATATCACAGAGATTGGCTATATTGTTTTCCAGGCTTAGAAACCCGAGTTGGCCTTGTATCAGAACAGTCATATTGTGAAGTTGCTGAACATAGCTCCTCTGTGTTTCCCAAAATTATTCAGTTCCTTCATCTGAAGAACGTGTTGCACAGCAGGAAACACAACTGAAGGCCTTCCTAGTGATTATTGCCTCCTAGAAGAGCTAATGCCATATTCATTCTGATGGAGAAACTGAGTTCCAGAGCAGCAGTTTAGCTGTTATTCAGTTTTCTTTCTGAGAGATGCCCAGTGAGGTCACCTTCAGGTCAATCCATTAAAGTCTTTAAACCCTAGGTAGACCCTTAAATTATAAGTAAAATCCAATTTTAAGATTCCAGCTGGTTGTGTCAGCAGGAGGTTGGATATTAATAATATTAATAATTTTTAAAAAGGCAGAGTAACTAAGTGCCTTTCTGGCCTGGACAAACTATGATTGAAGCACAGACTACCTCCTCATGGAATAATTTCTTCTGTCTGCTAAACAATCACTTTACTGTTATTTACTTTACCACTACTACTTTACCACTGAAGTGGTGGTTGAATAAATACAAGGAAAATGGTTTCAATCTTGTTACCCTGGCAAGGATCCCACTGACCACAATAGTACTTTACCTTTGCATGGGTTAAGAGAACAGCAGGATCTGAACAGCTGGCCACTTAGTTGGGTTGTTGGTATTTCTAAACCCATAATAAGGCAGAGCTGAACGCAAGTATCTTGTAATCTGAATACAGAGATCCCATAGCATCACTCAAGGACTCTTCAAGGCAATGCATACAACATATGAAAGGAAGCTGTAATCTATAATGCCACAAATCCTTTATGAGGATTATCTCTCTTATCTCATCTGGCATCAGAGAATTACATGTAATATAGACACGTAAATGGCTTAGTCACTGAAAGATCCTTTAGAAAAAGGTAGCAGAGAGGAAGTTTTGTTTGTTTCTAAGCCAGAGAGAAGAGGCAAAGCTCTGCAAATGACAAATGCATCAGAGCTAAAGTTGTATTTGGATTCAATCAGGAGAATTTGCTAAGAGAACTGAGTCCTCACAGGCTTGCTTTGCACGTAGTCATTTACAGCCATGCAAAGAGAGGCTTGTGCCTCTGATTCCCCAAAGTCAGCCAGTCTGCCCGAGTGTCAGGGGCTGTGGGAAGTGTAAGACAATGATTAAACCCTGTAGTTCCACATTGGCCAAACAAAAGCCATAGATTTGAATAATTCGAGCTCAGGATAAGATTGCTTGATTTATGAGGCTCAGTTGCATACCTAAACAGATTTACTCATTGCAGAGCCAGCCTAGATTAATCTTTGCTAGTTCTCTCCTACTGCCTTCACTTATTTTTCTTTATAGGACCCTGGTGGTTTCTCCAAAGACAAAACTTAGTATGATGCAGTTTCCCTGCTTGTAACTTTTTACCTTGTAATTCCTACCTGTCTTGTCTCTTTTTCCATGTGTGAGATTCTAACCTAGCCTCGTACACTTCCTCCAGTTCTCTTATTCCCCTCTTCTTCACACCTGCTTATAATAATATTTTTCTTCTTAAAATCATACTCTGAATTCTTTTTCTTTTTCTTTTTCTTTTTCTTTTTCTTTTTCTTTTTTTTCTTTTAAATTAACAATAAAGAAGATCTGGGCTTTCCCTTCTAAGAAGTACTTATCAACATCCTTTCCCTCTCCACTTACCAGCCGATTACCAACCTTTTCCATCCTTTAATGTCTAATTGCCTCTCTAACAATACTGGATCTGTTTTTTATTGTCTATAAGCCAGTGTCAGGGCTATCTTAGATCCTCCTCAGTCCAGCCTCTATACTTCTCATTTATCCCAAACCACTCTCCCCAAGCTCTCTAACGATGGTAGAAGAAAAAGGACATGTTATGATACCTTGATATTATAAACACTTATGTTTATCTTCTCCTGTTTTGGGAACTGATTAAAGTCACACTATAATTAATGAAGACTTTCCATTGATGTAATGATCCTTTGATGAGGACCAGCAAAATTTTACATTATGTGAGTCAGAGTTCAAGAAGGAATTCCAGTATTTTCATTCATAGATGGCTCATTTCCTGTAGCTTTCACACTGTCCTTTCCACTCGACTGACCTCTGTCTGATCGTATACAATCTCCTTTATATTCCTTCTTACAGGATAAGTAGTTGGATATGCATAGAAGAATGTTCCATTTTCTGAAAGAATTTCTTGGATTCCCTGAAGAGATTAGTTCAAAATTTTAATTAGGGGCATTGGCAGAGTTCCCAAACGCTGGTATATTAGGCTGTGGTTTTAATTTTCATCACCCGTTTTGGTTCCTATACAATGCATAGGATTTCTGATGAGCAGTTTACTTGAAATGATGCACGTTTTGTCCCTCTGGTTTTTGTTCATCCCGTTAATACAGATGAGTCATGATTGGCAGCAATGTCTTGTTTTTCCCTTCTAAAGACTGGGGAGGTTGCCCAATATTCTGAGGACAATTGTCCAAAAGATGTCAAAGTTTGAAGTGACCAGTAAAAGTTCCACTAAAACTCTGGAAGGCATACAGGATGCAAGTGTCATTAATTAAGCTCTAAAAACCTACAGTGCTGTGGGAACCTGGCATAAAATACACAAGCTGAACTTTGTTTGCGGCTTCCTTCTATTTAGGAATTCATTAAAGAGCTGAAGCATTTGCAGAGATTTCGGGACCCAGTGCTAGAATGGCTAATTGCTGGCTCAGTCCTTTGTATACAGTGCAGCACATAAAAGGACTGTGATCAAAGAATGCAGGTGCTGCTGAGGGCAATGAGAATGCAAGTGCAGTGATTGCTTGCCGGATACAATATGTAACGTTTCATTTAGCTGTGCTTTGCTTTGGTCCATGATAGGATTTTGTAGGGATTGCTGAATGATTTTGACTGGAGTGATTTAGCAAATGCATTGTTTAAGCACAACTAAAAATCTATACTTCTTTAATCCTCCTCCTGATTTTTCCTCTTCTAGTACCTGAGGGAAACATAACCACTACACAGATCTTACTTAAATAAAGGCTTTAGTAAATTTCAGTTGGTTTCATATTCTACAGTATGTTAGATGTGGCTATCACAGTTAATTTTTGCTGGATCCATGATCTTCTAATGGAGGAGAGTGACGTTACACAGTACATCTTAGCTTACATATCTTCACAGTGAGAGTAGAAGAAGTCAAATAATTTTATGGCTACATTTACCATACCTAGATTTTCTTCAGTTCCCACTCTGTTCTTATCCTGCCAATCTTTTCATTTATTGCTCTCATCAAATAGCAAAGAGAAGTCTATTGTGAAGCTTTCTCCTTTTTTAACAACCATCCTATTTGATCACCCCCCAAAAATAGCATGAGCCATATGAAACAAGTGGAGCTGTGGACCCTGTCTTGGAGAGCATGCATGAGTAATTAAATAACATGTCCTTCTGTCACCATTTTTGCAGGGAAGGGGATTAAAATCTGTGTTCACAGGCTGAGAGCAGGTGTCTGTGATGAGACCCCATGCTGTGACATGGATGCAGCACATTCTTACATGAAAAGCCCTGGCTGATGAAATGACCACAGGAAGACAACATGGAACCCTCCCAGCACAATCAGAAGAAGCTTAATTAAGCTCTGTGGTTAATTTTAAAGTGAGTGTGTGCCTGTTTTAGAAGAGCATTAACAAAACTGAAAACATGGCATTTTTAAAAATTATATTCTGGTTTTCCTGACATTCTTCAAGTCTTGTTTCTTGCATGGTCAAATGATACAGTGACTCAGCAATGAACACACATGTGTTTACGTAGATGGGATTTAGTAACATGCCCAATGTGGTTTTGGAGGCTTTTTCCTTAGTTGTGGACATTTTTTTTTCTTTGGCAGAAGGCAGCACTGAACCCCGAGTTTCTGCAATTATTCTCGACACAGTTGTTTTAGTTGTAATTATATGACTGAAAGCATACAGAGACTACAAATTCCCTATAATCTTGTTAGAACTTTCATTAGAGAAGGTAAAAAAAAAATTGGCAAACTCAGAGAAAAGATTAATGCTTGCGTTAGAATGATTAAAAAAAAAAAAAGTACTACTGATGGCAACAGTACTTTGCCTTGTATTACATGTACTTTTCCAGTAGAGAACTTAAAAGGCTTTCCTGATTTCTGTGAAGCAACTTGAGAAATTCTTTACATGTACACGTTAATGATTATGGCTGTTGTAACTGTGGTAAAGCAAAGGTTTGAAACAAGAACCACTTGCTCTGACAATGCAGCGAGTCTGTGTTGAAACTGGAAAGTCAAGACTAAAGTACTCATGCTCACCTTAATGCAGAATATGCGGTGAAAAACTGTGACCTAGCTATATATGGATTGATGGAGTGAAAAAGAACAGCTTAAAGCTGCATAGACACATTTGCTTTCCTCAGTAGAAGAATTTACTCTTTCTTTCTGGTCCTTTTTTTAATTTTTTCTTCAGTGTGGTTTGTTTTTTTTTCTTTAGCCTCAATACAAGCAAGATCCTTCTCAAACATGAAAAAGGCTCTGTCTGAGAAATTCATTAGCCAAATTAGAGATAAAATAATGACAGTGTGAGAAGGAGGTAGCAAGGGATGGGGTGGGAGGGGAAATGTGGACAAGGATAGCTAGAGACAGCTCTCTGCTAGGGTAGCTGATTAAAACAATGGTACAGTACCTTGACTAATGTAGAGCTAATTAAAACCGTATAGGACAAAGCACTTCTAAATATACTGTAGGGATCAATCTTGCTATGGTAAATCCATCCCCAGTGAAATTTCATTGACTTCAATGGGTTTTCTTCTGGGATGAATTTGGACTGATAACCTAATAATTCTTTTCTGTCTTTAATTTCTAAGGGCTTTTTGTCAGAAGCATGGCAAGGAACTTCAGTCTGGCTTTCAAAAGTGCTGAACACCCAAAACTCTTACCAAGGCCTCCTGGAATTACAGGTACTTGATACCACTGCTAAATTAGGCTGAATTAACTGTTTCATGTTTGCTGTGAGTTTACTTTGTGTACCATGCCAACACATCTGCAAAATGGCCCTAAGCTAACCTCCTAAATCTTCTGAGGAAGAAACTTCCTATGCATAGGTGCAACACCTCACACAATGCAATGCAGAGCTTAACAAAAGCCTCTAGGCAATAATACAGTAAAACTAATTAGTAAAACAACAATAAATTACAAATTTGCAGCATCTGTATTTGCAGGGCAATGGAGAATATGTACTTGGGCTGGTACTATGGCATACTTTTGTTACCCAGTTTCCAACTGACTGTCCGTGGTCTGATTTGTCAGATAAATTGTGTTCAATGTGTTCATAGTTTCTGTGAACTTTAAAAAATGTGTATTTTTATGGCCCTGCAAAAACCATATTGAGAAACAGGGAAAAAGAAATGAAAGCATCTTACAGTGGAAGTTACAGCTGTCATCCCTGAGGTGTCCAGGATTATCATGTAAAACCACATCAGGCTTTTTTTGAAAGCTTCAAGTGAAACAGAGAGCACACTTTTTGGAACATTTTTCCTTTTACTGCACTACTATTGTAAAGCCCCCTCTGCTTTGGCTTGCACTCCATGGAAGATGTACATTGTATAGATAATGATAGTGTTTCAATAGCACACTTTCTCTTATTTAACTTTTGGGCTTTAACTGAGAAAAAAAATCCCAAGCTAACAAATTTCCAGCAACAGAAACCCTCACCAATCAATGAATTGTGCTCTGGTTTTATTCTGAAGGCTGGCTCTGAGAGGAGGATTTACTAGTTTATCTCTGTTACTTCAAAAAACAGATCTGTTCGATTACCCAAATGTTTGGTTTTAAAAAGGGCAGCTCCTGGGGATCTTAAAGAAATCCACAGTGCAACAGGGAAAGAATATAATAGACTGTTATGGAAAAAAATACAATGAAGGGAAAACATAACATACAATACATTTGGTGTGAACTTTTCCCAGAAGATTGCTTGAGCCTCATAGTTCACTTACAACTAAAGTACAGCGATGCTGGGCAGCCTGCCAGTTCTTGTTATTGTAGTACTGTGTGAGCCAGTTCCCTGGTGAAGAAAGAAAAGGAGAGAGAGAGAGAGAGAGACAGAGGGAATTTTCTTTGCCTTTCATAAGTGTCCCATACTTTCCTCTCTGCTCTCTCTGAACACCCAACCTCTCTCTACATCAAGGTGCTCTGGTGCATGCTACACTGTGCAGATGTTGTGCTCCTCGTGTCGCATGTGGCACTGCCACAGCTCGAGAGGGCTGACACAGGGCTGCATTGCCTCACTGCACTGGGGCTTCCAGATGACAGCTCTGCCTCACAGTCTAACAGTAAGGCACCCTGTGATATGAGTAGTGAGGATGAGTAACACCTTGTCCTCACAACAGAACTATCTGGGAAGGGAAGCATTCCTAGGAGTGGGTGCCAGGCTAAGTTGCATGTCTACACTGAATTTTGCAGTCAGATGTGAGCCAGGATAGCCTGGGCTTAATACCATGCTACAGATGCCAGTGAGGCATCTCTGAGTTGTTCAGAGCACTGGCAGACCTCCTTCATGTCAGCCTAAAAAACAGCACACAGACACAGATGAGTTAAAGGCTCACAGTCTGGCCCTGAATGTATAGCAAAACTGAGTATGGATGAAAGAGGCCTCCCACGTTCTTGCATCTATATTCTACCTGGAAATTCATCCAAGAACATTTCAAAATCAGCAAACATGGCATGGGGTTGTTTTCATTCCACCCCTCCACATCCACACACCTCCTCTTCATGCTGATATGCTGCCTTGAACCCTGAAACTACAGCACTCTCTGGGAAGCACTTACACAGCCTCTATCAGAAGCATGCTGGGCTCCCAAATGTGATAAGAAGCTGATAAAAATTATCTGGGCGTTAAAACAGCCTTAGTGGAAGAATGTTTAGCTAAATAGATACCATCTGTCCCTTGCAGAGAGCACGTCCTTGCTCTGCCCTGGCCTGACCACTGTGAGCTATTGCTTTTGTGGTGCAGTCCATGTGTGAACGGGCTGTTGTTCCCAGGACCTGGGGCAACTGTTTATGCAATGCGGACTTTATGAGAAACAGTTACAGTTGCAGGGATTTTTTTATTATTTTTTTTAAGAGTTAAAGATTGGTAATGAAAACAACATTTTTGCCTAATACAGAAAAGTACTGGACTGGATCAGATCAGCTGAATGCTCATATTGGCCTGTACAGCACATTTCTCTGGAGTAGCCAGAGAGGGAAGGAATCCTGAAGAACTATAAGCAGCACTCCAATTACCAAGAGAACTTTCATGTCAGTAACAAACAGTGCAAATATTTTCCAAGGGACACTAGCAGCTGGCACACAGCACTGACTACAGCTTTTTAATGCATTTTCTCTACCTCCTCATGACACAGTAGAACAGAGCATAGATAGACTGGCACTACAGATGGCTCATTGAGCTGCTATGCAAATACATAGGTAAAAGGTTAAAGACAAGAATCAGAGGGTAATTTGCTCAGAGAATGACTGAGGAAAACTTTGGGATTTGTGGGATGAAAGAGAGAGTGCAGTCTACCTGGAGGAAAATCCAGCAGAGCATGAGAGTCACAAGCAGAGAACTATTATCACGCTTCCCCAGAGAGAGACAGGTTGTGAGATCTGCAGTGGGACAGTCACACCAACAAGCTAATCTAAGCAAATTCCAACTTTATTGTAAAAGTGAATCCAAATGTCTGCTATGGTTGATACTGAGATGTCAGGTTGATTGAGTTACCTCACTGGATCACCTAAAGATAGACAGATCAATGCCCCATGATGGATGCCAGAGCCTTGAGGGCACTAATGGTCCTTAATGCTCATGACTAGCCTAACTTGTGGCCTCCCCTCACACCTCTTCCCATGGACCCAAGAGACCCATCCCAGCTCAGGCCTGGGCCTCCATCTTTGTTTGAACTGTGTTGTAGGTAGAATGGAATGGAAGAGTAGTGTTAGAAGTGGCATACAATGAACACTGATTCCAACTGCCTGACCGCTTCAGGACTGACCAAAAGCCAAAACATTCTATTAGGGGCATTGTTCAAATGCCTCTTAAACATTGACAGGCTCAGGACATCAACCATCTCTCTAGGAAGGCTGTTCCAGGGTTTGACCATCCTCTTGGTAAATAACTGCTTCATAATGTCAAGTCCAAACTTGTCCTGATGCAGCTTTATAACATTCCCACATGTCCTGTCCCTACATCCCAGGGATGTAAGGAGCAGTGAGGCTGCCCCTCAAACTCCTCTCAAAACCAGACAAGCACAAAGTCCTCAGCTGCTCCTCACAGGATCTGCCTTTCAGCCCCTTCCCCAGCTTTGGTGTCTTCCTCTGGGCACATTTGAGGACCTTCAATATATCTTAAACTGTGGGACTCAGAACTGCACACAGCTGTTGAGCTATTCATGGGTTTAGTTCTTCAAAGAGGCAAGAGCAGTTGTTGGTTGCTGTAAAGTTGTTTATTGCAGAAGCACATCAGTCTCAGAGACAGAGTCCCAAGCTTAAAATCAGCATTAGAGCTATTTGCCACAGAGCCCTGAATAAAAGCAGCAGCAGCTCTCTGCTATAAAGTCCCGAGTAGAAGCAGAAGCTGCAGCCTGGTCTAAAGTCCAGAGCAGAGGCAAAAGCTGCTTCTGGGCTGTGATGATGGTGGTGAAGAGAGAGCTCACCCCAATACACAGGGGTTTTAGTTACAAATTACCCAATGAGCTAAAAACACAAACCAGAAGCATTTCTTCTAAACCTATTAGAATTCTAGTTCTCTAGTGCAAAAGTAATGTTCGTTCTTGTGCATAACTTGCACATAAAGCTCTGTCTATTCACGCAAATGGTTCTATCTGAAAAATGTAAGCAATGTTCTTACTATGTTTTCATTATGTCTGGGGCTAAGTTTCTGAACTCTCACCGAGGCCTAAACTTTACACTACTTTCTGGGGCTTTTGCTCTCTTAAGGCACTTAAAGCATATTCTTACTTACTTAAAACTTAGACTTCATATTTATGTAACTTAATAATATTTCGACTTACTTAAAACTAAAACTTACACTTTTACTTCATGTCTGTGTGGCTTAATATACTTTAATATCTCTAAAGGTTTTAATTCAATCCCTGCATACGGATCTCTCTCTGAGGAACTCAGAGAGGCTTCTGTTTTACACACTCCAGCACACAGTGCTCAAGGTGAGGCCACACCAATGCTAAATACAGTAAGAAACAAACAGGTGTGCCTGTGTCTAACACTGACCCTGGAGCTTTCTCCTTAGTGGACCTCAGACCTATGCTGCAGGTGGCTTATTTTCTGGATGGCTCTCTCATACCATGAAAGATAATTTGGAGATTTTTTTCACTCCTAACTCTAGTCCTGTCTACCTGGAGCCTGATGGGCTGTTATGGCCAAAGTGCAGGACGTGGCATTCTCCTTGTTGCACCTCATAAAATTGGCCTTGGCCTGTTGATCTAGCTTGGCCAGATCCCTGCTTGGAGTTAAAATCTCACACGGCACCTCGCCATCACAGCTTCTGTGGGGGTCAGTGGTGGTATTTCTCAGAGCTAAAAATATGCTAAAAGGCAGGCTACAGGCAACTGATTGTTCCAGTTCATCAGCAATGGGTTTTGAGCTTTAATTGCCTGAAGATGCTGAGAAGCAAGGTGGCTGCTATAAGAAATTGGGATCTCAGTAAAAGGGACAAGGTTTCTTTCATTCCATGCCTTAACATCTGCAGAGGAAAGGAGATCCCATAGACTCTCAGGAAGAGGGCCTTGGCCCTGCAGAGGATTATGAAGGCTTTTGATGATTCACTTGAAGAGCTTTATTGCTGATGTTGTTTGATAGTGAGGCCACTGTGCAAGCCTGTGTTGCTTTTTCTTTTAATTACTTTTGATTCTAAAGTGAATCAATCACCCTGGAGGTGTGTGGCCTTGGGTAGGTTCTTGAGGCATGAGCTGTCTCAGCAGTTCTTTTAGGGCCTGGAGCAGGAGGATTGCAGAGGCATCTCTTCAAGGGAAGAGCAGCCAGAAAGCGGATCTTCACACGCAAGCCATTCTGTGATCCTGGAGTTAGAAACACTTCAAAGGTCAGACACAGTCCCAGCTGCCTTGGGAATATGTGAGATTCCTATTCAGACCAACTGCACTGACAAAAAAGACCAAAGAGTCTATGCAAAAATGTATGGAGGTTATAAATGTGTATAACTCATATATTTTGTAAGAATGTTACAAGTTAGAAAGGATATTCTGTAGCTCTGAATCACGTACTTCTGATGGAAGAAATTATGCAAGAAGAAAATTCAGAATTCAAGTTCTTGGAATATTTTGTTTGAATATTTTGTATTTTGATTTTTCCTTTCCACCTTCACAACAGAAGATGACCTGTGCAAATTTCCTCCACAGTGTCCAGTGATTGGCAAACAGAGAGGTGCAATGGTTAGAAAAGTGGGTCCTTGCGAGCTGCTTCATTTCTGTGGCTACTTAACTGAAAAGTCCAGAAGGGCTCTGCTGAGGACAGATGCCTGTCTAAGTGACATTGCTCTGATCAGTTTGAGGGACTGCAGCACAGCACTAACAAGTTGTGCTTTACAAAAAGCATGTATAGCAGTGATATTATTCAGAATAGTACTTTGATCAAAGTAATCTTTTGATTAAAGCTCAAAAATCCAGGTCGTGGGATGAAGTGCAGAAGCTGAAGCCTGCTAGCCAGTTGACTGTTCACACAAGATACTCTTCGAATGTTCATAGCTATAGTCAGAGAACAGCCAGATAAGAGGTAAAATTCAGTTCTGCTATTTGACATTTTCAGTATCAGACACTAGTGAGCACATTTCTTTCTGTTGTGGAGGGTAAAATGAAACTTCTCTTTGATGGGTGTCTCAGCTCACCCTTTTGGAGCTGGTTAAAAAGGCTGATCGTAGGACCTGATCTATTTCCATTGCATGTGTTACGCAGATTTCCTTAAAAAGGAATCTTCTGCCTTAGCTAGGAAGATAAAAAATGAGAAAACATCTGCTCTTTAAGCTCTGGACTGACCTATAAATCTTAATGACGTATGCAATCCCAGAAGCAGAAATCATCTACAGATTGCAAAATTCTCTCACTCTCTTATTTTGGTTATTTTATTCTGTTTGTTGGGGGTGGGGGAAGTTGGTTGGTGGGGGTTTTTAATATTTTTAAAGCAATTTTATTGTTGTTCCTCTAATTCCTGGTAATTTGGAAGCCTGAGTGTGGGGGTTTTTGCCTTACTGTGTCATTATAACTGATAGGAGCTGGTGAGAGGAGGGCATGGCAACCATAATAACACAAGAGGGGTGGAACAGGCAGCCCTTACAAGGAGCTGACAGGCAGAGAATAATGACAGAGTAGAGAATGGATAACTAATAGTTTGGATGATTTACTCTTGAGAAGTTCTGGAGGGTGGGATGCTTCTTTGCCTGTTTATTTCAACCTCACATGCTGAAGAAATGAATTTGTTTAGCTGCTCTAATATTTTGCTGCATTTTCTTCTGCCAGGAAATGGGAATCTGCTTCTCTCTTCAGTACTTCCCTGTGGCCTGCCTCACAAAGGCAACATTGCTGTTAATAATGACAATAGGTTCCTATCTCCTTTTGCCTCTAGAGCTGCAACAGCAGCAAACATTTAAAACAATGACGTATGTAATCAGTGACCACAAAATTAAAGAGGCTTGAATTCAAACTGCTGTGGAGAATGTCAGCTTCAGTATTGAGAGAAGGATATTAGTGTGGGGTATGGTTCACCTGCAGCATGAGCTAAGATAAGGAAACTCCTGACTCGATGATCCTTGTGGGTCTCTTCCAACTTAGAAAATTCCGATTCTGATCTTGAATTTCCCTGAGATGCTGCAAAGAAGTGGAGAACCTCTCATGTAGCAACTAATTCTGATACCTCCTTGCTTACTTCAAGGTCAGGCTAATTTTATTCTCCATTTCATGTTGCTTTAATCTAAACGTTGGAAGAGGTGATGTGAGGGTAAAAGTCTCAGGAGACTGTGAGCAGCATATGGATCATTTCTCTTGATAAATCATAGAACCATCTGCATGCAAGTGGGCAGGGATGGAGTAATTCTTCTCCTGAAGCTGTTAATATATCCTTACTTCTCATGAGTCAGTATCCTTGGTCTGTAATTTCACAGATAGGTTTGAGGGTACAATAAGTACAGAAATCATTCACTTACCTGTCTCAGACTGGGACAGGCAGGACAAGTAAGATGGCCGAGAAACTCAACCATCTTCTGAGAGTGGTGCTCCCAGGGCAGAAATCACCCTATTCTGAATTACACTAGAGAGACATGACTTCAATTCTGGAATGGCAAGGCACACAAGCACACTAAAAGTAAGATAGTGTTTTACAGCTCGAACGGCAATTCAGGGAGCAAGAGCTAAAATTAAACACATGGTGATGCTCTGTTTTGTTGTTTCCTGTGCCCTGAATACCATCTGCTTGAAAATCAGGTGAACCAAAGTGTTACTCTAAAGGGCTGCTCTTATTAGATTCATATTTTCTTTAGGTGGAGCAAAGAATCTTGTCTAAAAGAGGACATATTTAGGAGCCTAATCAGTAAACGCAGAAGAGACTGCAAACTGATCAGTGATCAGAGGAGGGTGAATGGGTTTGACTGACATCTGGAGTAAAGCAGTGCTGTGCTCTTTCAATTACAGGTTTAAGACTGCCACAATTGACAGATTAAAGGTGTTCACCCTAATCCAAAATTATACTTTCCTCAGTCAAATTGACCATTGTGTCAGCTTCAATTTGTTCAGATACGTCACCCACAGTGAGTGATTGGACTGATTCACTTGCACACTCTTTGACAAGGTCCCTGTTTTGTGTTCACTCCTTACTCTTGCTATTTCCCTTGTCAGACAGATACTCCAGAGGCATTTTCCATTATCTCCCATGTAGCTGTACCTCAGAAATGTACTGGACTGGAAAGAAAAATCCTCAGGCCAATTATTCTGACATAAACTCTACTTATCAGAAAGCACTAGAATATGAAGCATAAGTTAAAATAGCTCAAAAATAGGACACATCCATACACACATATAGACCCCAGGCAGACACCTAAGTAATGCTGTGCTCAGTCTCTGCTGTGACTGAGTATGGATGAGCATTCTGAATAAGAAACAACAAAAACATTGCCTCAACATCCAGCTCAAAACAGTTTCTCTGAGAATGGAAGTGTTTTAATTTAAAACAAAAGAAAAGAATTGTTTGCAGGGAGCTGCTCTGTTTTTTTTCTGTTGGAAGCCAATGTGGCCTAATGCTTGGAGAACAGTTACCATGTAAATTTCCTGACTCTTTGAAAAAAGAAGAAAAACAATGTGTACAAATTTCTGAGAACCTTGTGGATGCTGATTCTCCTTGGGTGAGGAAACAGGTAAGAAGAGATAAGTTGCATTTCTTTCCCACAAGCTGAAGGAAAAAGAGGCACTCATGTCATAACCACAGGGGTGTGAAGTAGCATTCAGTTCACAAGTTTTACTTTTAGCCAGATTCATCGAGTGGGCTCTCCCTTCTGAGCCAGTGAAAGCATGTCACATCCTCCTGCAGAAGTTTCACAGGGGAAGGTTCTGGAGAGCTCTTAGTGGTGCAACTCACTTGAGTGTCATTTTGAGGTGAGGGAGGTGCTCGTATAAATAATGCCATTGTCCTCTCATATTCTTTTGCATCTCTGCTAGTGTTTTGCTTTGGTTGGTTGGGTCCAGGGTGTTGTGGGTTTGAGGGGTTGTTGGAGGGGGTGTTGCTATTATTTTACTTCTAGAAGTATCCATGGATATAAAAATGAAATATATTTTATCAGGTTACAAGTACATAAAGATGTCCAGTGTAATCAATCTCTGTAATCCCTCAGTCACAGTTACACACACACACACACACAGAGAGCCATTAAGCAGAGTTTCTAGGCACAGCAATATGTAACCTTTGAAAGAGATACTACAGCCAGAACAAACATTACTTGCCTATCCACCAAGGAAGTCTTTGCACTACAGCTGGAGGAAGTTTTTTCCCCTCTGCTTGCCACAGCAATGCTGAAAGGGATGCATGCACAGGATTTGTGTAACTCGCAGGACAGTGGCATGCTACATAGGCTTGTGAAGCAGGATAATAAGGACTGACTATGGTACAATTTTTTATCACTGCTAGAGAATCCTTTGCTTTCCATTCTGGAGATTCCCATAATTAAAATACTTTGATTCTGGAATTTACAGAATATTCATAATTTTGTCGACATTTTGTCCAAATTATTACATATTCCTTGATGGACCCGGGGTGAAGTTGCTGAATTTTGTTTTGTAGTTAAGGTTTGAATATAGAAAATGGGGCAGGGCAGGGGGGAACTTCATGCTTTCTGTTATGTTTCTTAGGCGGTTTTAACGCCTTAGAGTATTGGTGTAGCTCTTTGAACTTTGGTATGTACATTATCCCCAACCAGAGTCATGACTTTGGGTTTTCTGTGTAGTTAAAGTTATCAAGAGAGATATGAAATGTAAAATATAAGATCACAGCAGTATACCTAGTACTATTTATCCAATAGTTTCAGCTATGTCTAAGAGATCCTAATCACGTGCCTTCATACATAACCCTCAGTATTTGTGCAAAAGCAGAATTTCGTCTTAATTACTGATTTTCCAGCTTTCCATAGCCATGGCTCACATTACGTGGGGGGCAAGGAAGATAGGAACCATTCCTTCTATCTCTTTGGATGTACTTGCAGCCCTCATGCATAAGAAGGGTGAGAAGATAGTTTTAATTAAGAGATATGTCCACATGGGGTGCAAACCATGAGGGGAAGCCTTGGAGCAGATATGGGCCCTTGTGTGTTTGTTGACTGTGAAAACAAATGGTACCACTGGAACCATTTGTATGACTCCGGGTTCTGCTTTAACAGAGATGAGCTGTTGCTGACACTCCCATTTTAAGAGGGAGGTGAGAGATTTTGATAGGCAAGAAGGCAAAAACAAAGAGGGACCACAGAGGTGAGCTTGTAAGGTCAGTAACTGGTTGGAAACAGAGAAATAAAATAATCAGAGATTCAGCAGGGGAAAAAAGCAGAAAACCATCACTGACTTGTCAAGATCTAAAAACCTTATGAGAGGAGGCAGAGAAGAGGCAGGCAGTGCATCAACAGGACTGAGCATCTGCATGTTCTAAGGAGAAACAAAGGTTGACACTTCTCTGCTTGATTGACAGCACCTTGGCCAGCAGAGACTCTCAAGGTGGCTGCCCCATGGCTACTGAGCATATGAATGCTTAGCCTAATAATGTTAGTCCCGGCCCATTGCTCTGTGTGTTAGCAATAAATAAGACTATTTTTATATATGGACAGTCCAGCTTTTGGGCCTCTATGCCTGTAAAAGATGCTCAAAAACATCAAGAACATCAAAAACATTTAATGTGATCTGCTTTATTGTGCAGACTGCAGTACTGGCCTCAATTAATTCCTCCTTGAATCAGAGCATATCTGTTTGGAAAACAAAAATCCAGCTTCATTCTCTTTTGATTGAAAAGTTTTCTGGTGATGTAGACTCCGTTGCAGCCCTCGGGAAATAATTCCACTTTCATTATCCCGAATGTTAAAAATATGCATGTCAGTTTTATTCTGATTTTGACTGGTTTCAACTTCCAGCCACAGAATGTTGTTACATATCTGCTAAATTGAAAAGACCACATACTATCAGGTTTCTGCACCCTGTTTGAATGGTGATTAAATAAGTCTTTTGCCTTCTCCTTGACATTATAACCACACTGTACCCTTCAGTCTGTACCCTAGCCATGTGCCCCAAGCCCTTCATTATCCTGAATGGATACTTCCTGAATGCTCATCAGTGCTTCAACACCCAGATACACAGTATTGCAGAGATCATGCCTCTACAAAACACAGGGAAGATGCATGAGTGGCAGAAGAAACAGTGTTTCCTGTCCACAGAGACACAGAATCATAAAGGTTGGAAAAGACCTGTAAGATTATCAAGTCCAACTGTTCACCCAGCATCAACACCATGTTCACCATTAAACTATGTCCTCAAATGCCCTATATGCTTGCTTTTATTACACTTTCAGGGATGGTGACTACAACCACTTCCCTGGGCAGCCTGTTCCAATGCTTGACAACTTTTTCCACACAAAAAAATCCTAATATCTAAACTGAACCTCACCTGGCACAACTTAAGGCCATTTCATCCTGTCACTTTTTGCCTGTGAGAAGAGCCCGACCCCCACCTACACTCTCCATTCAGGCAGTTGTAGAGATTGAAAAGGTCCCTCCTGAGCCTCCTTTTCTCCAGGTTAAACACCCCCAGCTCCTTCAGCTGCTCCTCACAGGACTTGTACTTCAGACCCTTCCCCTTCTCTGGACACGCTCCAGCCCCTCAGTGTCTTCCTTGGGGTGAGGGGCCAAAACTGAACACAGGGTTTGAGGTGTGGCCTCACCAGTGCTGAGTACAGGGGGACAATCACTGCCCTGCTCCTTCTGGCCACACTGTTGCTGATCCAGGCCAGGGCAATTTGGTTTTGGCCACCTGGGCACTGCTGGCTCATGTTCAGCCGCTGCCAACCAGCACCCCCAGGTCCTTTTCCACTGGGTGGCTTTCCAGCCCCTCTCTCCCCAGGCCTGTAGCATTTGATCATCATAGAGTTCTTTTCCAAGTGTAATGACTTTGTGATTCTATGACAGTCTGAAATGCAGTTATGTTTCCATCCGTGTTGTTGATAAGGCTGTATGATAGCAAAGTGACAAAAACTAATTTTTAGGGCAGCTCCACCCAAGTCTCACCTCCTTGACAGGTGTCACTCTGCTTTAACTTTTCTGAACTAACTCTCATAGTAGGCAGGGCTCTGCTTACGTTGACACTGGTTGAAGCAAACCTGGAGCCATGACATGCAGGCAGTGCAATCACTGCACTGCAAGCCAGGTGATGTCCTGCCCAACTCTCAGACCAGCCCAGCCCATCTGGGTCTGGTTCTTTTCACCTTTTTGATCCTTAGACTGAAATAGAGCCAAGAACTGATCCTTGGTGGCTGGCACTCAAATCTAAGTGACTTCTGCTGCTCTTGTGTTTGCTTAAAGTGACAACAGGCTCACTTTAAGGTCGCTAGCTTATGTTCATGAGCAAGTGGTGACTTTGATGTTTCCTAACTTCCTACTGCTTGTTCTTGCAACCTCTATGTTGGCATGGCAGCTGTCATAAAACCAGAATGATAGATAAATATGAAAATCAGTCCTGTAAAGCAGTAAGCAATGTAGAAGACAGCGAAGTGCAGAGGATTACATACATCTCATATGGGGAATATGTTGCATTAACTACATACAAACATACATTTTCTTCTGTTTTGTCTTTTGGAATGAGAATGAGGGGGACAAATCAACAGAACAGAGATATCCTGGTGAAACTTCACTGAAGTCAGTACAGTTACACACCAGGGATGCATTTGGCTGATTCTTTTGCTAAGGGCTGTATGAAAGCCTTAATATAGAGTTTCTGCATGTGTGAAGCGTATGCCAAGACAAACGCAATGTGCTAAATGGAACCTCTTGATTTATTTAAATAAAAAATATGTTACAAAAAAACAGTGGATAATTGTAGTGGAATGGATCCAGACTGGAATCATCTGTCTCATGTCTCCAGAGTGTCTAAGGGAGGGGCTGTAAGGAATATCTTGCTTGTATACCTAAGCAATGTAGGATATGCAGATAGCAGATAATTTCTTGAAACTGCTAAGATGCACCAAGGGACTCAGAGCTCTCTAGAAGACAAAGGTTATAATTAGATGTAAACCAGCTCTTTTGGCTGCAGCTGATATGAACTAAGAGATTATCAAACACAGCCCATTTTCATCAGTTATCTTCTTTATAGGCACTTGCCTCCCTCTGCCCTTGAGTTCAGATCTACTTGCCAGTATGATCGTCACTCCACACCTGGCCAGAAGGATCAAATTACAAAAAAAAAAAATTACTATCAAAAGTGTTAAGAACAAACAAGCACAGTTTGCCTTAACTGGGTTGAACTATAATCCTGGACATGTGCTGTGGGCATAGTAGCCAACATTCATGCCTCAGGCTGGGCTATAAGAGGCAGTGTCTTGGTGTAGGTCAGCAGCAGCCTAAACAGCGTCCCTGAGCAGAGTCTTTCTTCAGTGTTGGAACACCACAGACTTTCTCCTTACAGTGCCTGATTGCCTGCTGACTGTGGAGGTAGCTGCAGCCCTGCACTGGCCTCCCTTCCCTCTGTGCTGACCTATAAAACCCTTTAAATCAGGTAACTGTTGAGCTGTTCATCAGAAACCCACCTCACATCAGAGTCTCTGTGTTTCCCCTACGTTTAACAGCTGGTGTTAAAGCTCAACCAAACAGGGGCTCCCTGAGCATGCCTAAATTCCACTTGAGGACTAGTGCTGGGAAGAGGGAAGAAGAGACTGTGTACCCAATATCTTCAGATATGAGAGACCCAGTTTTCAAGGAATGCCAGAACCTAGTGCTCCCATGTGCACTGTTGGAAATGGTGCAATGAAGCTTCCTCAGGACATGAAGCTGTTCTACTTAGCATGAAATGATTATGCAAATGCCTCTAGGAAGAGGTCAGGGTAATCGTAAAAGCTAATGCCCATATTAACAGTGCATCAGGTACATGGAGTGAATGCAGCTCCCATGAAGGAGCACAGCAGAACAAAAACCCTCACCAAAGTTCTCAGCCAAGATGGGTCACTGCTAGGGATAATAAGGCAACTTCATGTCTACGTATGCACTCACAGCTTGTGGCAGACTATTTTAGCTTTAAGGATTGTCTGTGATAGGAGGCAACCAGCAAGAGGAGAGTGGGAAACCAGATAGGAGCTAAAGCACTCTAGGAAATTCCATCGAATGCCTGGATAGACGTTGTCTCACATGTTGAGAAGTGTGATGCTGCAGTACTGGAGGAGTTATCTTGGTTACATGAGCATTTCAGTATTGCTGTCTTTGGTGAAAATACATGTTAGAAGAACAAGATGGGGTGACAGTGCTTGCATAAATTTGTTGGGATGGAAAAATACCAAAATATGGTTCAGAGAAAGAATTAAAGGTGAGATTTTCAAAACTAGTTTTAGAAAGTTGGCACTCAGGTCTCTCTCATTTCCAGTGGGAAAAGGGTATCCTAATTGGACAGCTTTGAAAATGCCTCCTTTTTTTCAAAGGGACGTAAATTCATTTTAATTAGTTTGTATTCTTCAGCTGTTTAAGCACTTCAGAAAATGTCACCATGAGTCAACAAAGATGTGCTAATCAATTACATCAGTGAGTTTAACATTAGCATCCCAGTATTAAATCATTCTTCAACATTTATTATATGGTTTCTAAAAGAAGTTGTATCCTATAAGACTGGACTATATGAAAAATAGTGCTACCAAATCCAGATGCCTAGAGCAGTGTAAATATCCTAACTTTGACATCTTGAAGTTTGAATACTGACGTGAAATCACAATGCTCTTTCACAGCCTCGTCCAGGGTCCACAGAAGTCAGACAGAAAATTTCTGATGACTCATGCAGGTCTTGTCTCAGGCTTTTAATATGGCTTTTTCCACTCTGTTTAATGCCTGACCTCATACAGCTTTGTTCCTGTAACAAAAATCCTGGGGAATCTCATACTGTCTGGTACCTGATTTGTGCCTGATTTCTTAGAAATGTCAGAGTATTTTGCTAGCATAATTGAACTCAGAACAAAGCCTAAAGAATGGTGAATACTGAGATTCTTTTTAAAAATACACTTTTAAACAATAAAGTTTTGTCGATTATGTATACATTAGGTTTTGGCTAATACTGAGCAACTCTGGTGAGAGAGTGAGTGCTTTCTGTTCCAGTTAAAGTTTGTGAGATATAAGTCATGCACATCTTAAAACACTAAGTAAGCTTGGTGCAGAATGGGGCCCATAATAAATTCTGATGCTGGGAGCCCATCCTGCAACAGGAGGGGACACCACTGCAGTTCAGCAGTCAAAGTGCTGGACTGGGCCCTTGGAGCTGCCTACTTCACTCCTGGCCTACAAACCACATTGTATCAATTACAACTCTGCCAACCTGAATTTCCCTCTGTTTGAAAGGAGAGAATGCTAATTTTTCACAAAGCTCTATGGTAGGTGATTGTTTTGTTTGATTAGGACCAGCTCGCTTATTATTACTCAGACAGCAAGCAAAATTCAAAGAAGCGAGAATTTTTTAGACAGTGCCATTAATTTTGTTTATGGCAATTTTTACATTGGTAGTGTAACAAACTGAAAAACCATAGCTCTCTTTGAACCTGACTTTCTTCCTTCATACAGAGTTTTCCAATTTCACAGCACACAACTGATTCTGGAGGGGGGCGGGCAGAGGGGAGAAGAGAAGTGATGATTTTGGCAGCGACACCGTTGTGATTTGCTAAAATAGCAGCTTGGAAAATCTGGTTTCTCAAATATCTCATGTTTTGTTAATTACTGACAGCTTTGTTTTTAACTGAACGTGAAACAATGTGGAGAAATGGGCAAGCATGGCCCCTGACTCACCACTGCCCGGCTAAGCTCGGCAGGTGGGAGCAAGCTGTCTCCAAGAAGGGGCCCGAGCAGTAATTGCTGCCCCAGTTCATGAGGTTCAGCAGATAGACACAAGGGGAGAGTTCCTGGAACCCAGCTAGGAGGCACCCAAAAGGAACTCTTCCCACCCCACGCTCCCTGCGCCAAGTTAGAGATTAGATATCTTGCCAAGAAGGAATGTGAAGCAGGCTGGAGAGGTACCCCCTTCCCCAGACATGATTTGATCTGGGTAACAATGAAGCACGGGATGACTTGGGGGAATTGTTGGTCTCTGTTCTGTCCCATGTGGAGAACTGGGAGGGATCTAGCTGCTCTAGACCAAGAGGGGTTGGAAGCATCCCTGCAGGAGCCAGGGGTTTACCTGGAAATGCATCTTCAGGGATAGGTAGAGCCCAGTCACTTTATCCATGTCTGCTTCAGACTAGGGACCACATCCCATGGAAAGCAGCAAAGTGTGAGACTTCAGGATGTCTGAAGGAAGTAGGGCAAAATGGGCCAGAGTAGACACTCCTCTTTGCAGTTCATCTGTCAGCATGTCCTGGCCACCTGGAAGTTCATGTGGAGCACATCTCCACATACATTCATCTCCACAAAATCTGAATGATGCTCAGTCTTCCTGGGTCAACCAACACAGGGCATGCACAGAGCATGGACTCACTGGGCAAGCTCAAGAGATGCACTTTGGACTGGGATGTCTCAGGAAGAAATATGGGAGCTTTGTATGAGCAGGAGCTTGTTCTTCAGGTCCTGCCCTCCCTGTTCCTATTCCAGTGAGCATGATGGACTCTGGTACCAGAACATGGGAAAATTCAAAGATGTAGAAAACTGAAAAATTCAAATATAATGAAAGACAGATTATTTCTTCTGCCTGCATGCATGTAATTAATCTCCTCTCTGCTCCAGGAAATCTCAGGAGCCAAGAAGATAGCAGGTTATTTTCAAGGACCTGAAACCTAATGATATAACAAAAATATCTAGCCAGGTTAATAAATTTTACAAAAGCAGGAAAAACACTTCTGCTTCAAGGTTTATTTCTAATAAGTGGGAGACCAAGACTAAAATATTACAGGGAACAAGGGTTCCTAAAGATGTTTGTGTGGTGACAAGATGCTGGAACAGCAAGACTGCTGGCCATGTAAAGCTATTCATGCATAACTGTGCTCCTAATGATCCTGTGGCAATTTATTTTTTGACCTATGTTTATTGTATTGGGTAAATGTCACATCCCCTTTTTGTTTCTTTATTAGCACAGCTCATCAGGCACTGTGTGTGTGTGTGTGTGTGTGTATACACAACACATAGACATAATTACACGTAAGTCCTTTGGTGTCACTTTTCCCAGAGCAAAGTAACGCTTTGCATATGAAATGAATTTTTAGAGAAATAATGCTACAGAGATAATTTTTTCCAACCATTTTTTTTTCCTTTTTACTAATACAAAAGAGAAATGGAAATAGTGAGTCAGAATGTATCTGTAATCACATGGCATGTAGAGAAATTCAATTTCCAAAGTGCTGAGCTTTGTGTCTCGGTGCAGAAGGAAGTCTGTAAACTTGGGCTGTACAATGCACATCACAGATCTGGCATTTCTGACTGATAAATTGTTTTGAGAAGCAGCAGCATATCGGCCATGTATAGACAAAGACATTTTGCAACTGTCCTCTCACTGAAGTTAGTCAGAGCTCAGGAACTGATCTAGGAAATTGAGTTTGTACAGTGAAAGCAGAGTGCTGGGAATACAGGCTCAAAGTGTTTGACTCTTTCACAAACTTGCTGCTTGACCTTCAGCACAACAGAAGGACAGAAGTCCAAGAGTGACCTGGGGCTGCTTTTCCATCAGTGGGCTGTCCTTCTTTAACTCACACTTGTTTTTCTTGCTATGGATCAGGATCTCATTTCCTCAGCCAAAAATAAAAAGGCAAGGGAAAAAGATGTCCTATAAAGGGATCCTGAATTATGAAGCCCAAGCCCCAGACCCAGAAGACCTCAGATTCTCCCTTTTTATACAATGCAGAGGAGGAAGTATTACTCAGTGAACTAAGACTTCACTGGATGAAGCACCAGATAATGTTTCAGTCCGACTTCTCATCCTGCACAGTCCTTTGTGCCCCCCTGATGCTGTCTAGAGAAGAAAGGCAGCCCTCCTGCCCCACAGGTGGGGAAGCCTCCTTGCCCCACCACGCCATGCTCCTCCAGGATGCTGCCACAGCTGTCCCTGGCTCCTCCGCAGCATCACAGGCAGAGGCGCCTGCCATGCCTCCCTCTGGCAGGTCGTTGCCTTGACCCCTAAACAATGAAACTTTATGCAAAGAATGGAGGGACAGAAAAAGAAAAAAAAAGAAAAAAAGAAGAAAAAGAAAAGAAAGAAATACATGATGGCTGAGATTGAAGCAAAGAAAAAAATTACAAGAGTGCAAAGTACAAAGGGAGTTTAAAAAAAGAAGGAGAAAAAGAGATGGGAGACCTGAATAGCATTGAATATTTGAATTTCTTTTGTTTGAGAGGGTTTTTTTCTAAAGGCTGCTTGGAAATGTAAAGGGCTTTCTTTTTTCATACAGGTGTTCTCTATACATTTTTCCAATTAGAAGAATCTCCTTTATATATTTAGCACTATTTAGAGGGGACTGGGAAGATAAGGCTGCTGAGGAATGCTGCAGGCTAAAGCTAGGTTCTCCAAACTGGCTTTTGTTGCACCAATGTGAATCACTTAATAATTCATATTTCAGAATACATTAATGCAAATGATAATTTTAGCTTGCTATTGAATTTTTAAATATGCACTACAAGCAATTTATATTTCTGCTCATTTTGCCAGGTAAAACTGTTTAGACATTTTTAACATATGCTTGGTTTCATTCATCATTTATCATTCCATTGTTTTAATTTGGGGTAATTAAAAATTAGGAACATCACAAATAATACATGGAGCCCTGTGTTCACAGAAAAATAACATGGGAATGATGCTTAATCTTGCAATTTGAATGAAAGACATTTTTCAGTGATGCTGCAGTAAGAAAATAGCAGTGTCCTGCGTTTCTGAAGCTAATCTATATCTAAATAATAATTACTGTGATTAATTGGTATCTCTTTTTCTTTAAATCATTAGTGGGATTTTTCTGGAATTTTTTTGTTTAGATTTACAAGGAATATTTGGTGTAGGAAGGACAAACATGTTGTTCCTCTCCTACTGAGCTGGATAGATAATTAGAAGACTCAAAATCAGAGGTTATTGAAGATTCACTTTCTCTTTTTTTGTTTCTGGAAGCTAATTGTCAGCTTTGACCCCACATTTCAGAGGCACAGTGGGAGCTCAAGTGGCAAGCAAGCTGTGAGACCCTGAGTGCTGCTGGGCTTTGCCCAGGGAAAGGTAAGCAGCTCTGGGACTCTTTGTCCCTCGTCCCTCCAAAGCCCCAGGGAAGCCAGTCCTGGCTGCCCAAGTGACCATGGCCCAGCAATGTGCCACTTGGGAGGGGTACATTTAAAGCAGCTGGGGACAGGAGAGGCAGAACCCTGCAGCATCTTGCTCTGCCTCTGTGACTCGTTGCAGAGAAATAAAATATCTGTAGAGAGGGCCAAGGAGCGAGGAGGACATCCTGAGGCCCAGCTGTGCCTTCTCTCTTCCTCCAGCATGTCTGGGAGGGTGTTAACTTTGCTCTCACCATGGTCAAGGGGTCGTGTAACTTCTCTTTCATTCAACCATGTCTGTAACAAAGGACAAGAAAGAGGCTTCTGCACCCCCTTCTACACCTCTGGGGAAGATGCACCACCACCTCACCTTCCCACTTTATCCTGCTGGGCAAAGGAAATAAAAATTGCTGCCCTACATCCCTTTTCAGGACAGCAAACCCATCTTTTACCACCAATAGTGCCAGGCTTCATTCCACAAACACCTACTCCCCTCGGCTTTCCTTTGACCACCATGAGTGCTCAGCTATGATAAGGTGGTATCATTTCCTAGATACGAGATCTACAGACAGATATGACCCACCTAACTGTGGGATGTATCCCAGAGCTCCCATATGCAAATCTCATCCTGTACTTAATCAAATATCATTCATCCGGGGAGGCGAGGAAAAGAAAAAAATGGAAGTGCTATTAGAAAAGAAATGGTAATGAGAAGAAAAGAGATATCAAGGAATGAAAACAATTTGTTATAAATTAATATTACAACCTGGGGATATAAATATGTCTGGTTATTGGAACGCACATTCTCCCCCTTAAACCATTGCTTGAAGCATAAAACTTCCCACGACATGCTGTATTGGTCAATGTATCTCTGTAAGAAGGTGCTTTGTATCTCAGAGGTAGCATAAGAGCCATTAGATGTGGGTGTTGCTATGGTAACTGCTCTTTTTTTTAATTGAATAGCATAGTAAGTAGTCTTGTAAAACCCACCAACCCGTAACTTGCTGGTGCCCTGAGGCAGCATTAATGCAAGCACCTTTTCTTTGTCTTATTTCCTTCCTAGACAGACGCAGGTACCTCAGCATAAGCTGCATCCTTACAAAGGTAGCAACTGTACCAGGAGAATATGTTCCAGTGCCTTTTATTGAGGGGATGGTAAACAGAAGGTCAGGTAAGATATATCAGTTTTATTCCAGGTCGCTTTATATATCATGGGGTAGGGTAGACAGAAGACTCTCCCCTTCTTTTCCAGCTGAGATGGAAAAGCCAAAATCTTTTGCTAATGTGTCATCATTCACTTCTTTTACATATTGCACATCCCCCACCCCGAGCCATGGTGCTGTATGGCAGCCAGTCAGTGAAGCATCCAGATGAAGCCTTCCAGTACACCAGTCATTTGTTTGGTGTCAGATTTACTGGTTTTCCCTTTCTGTTGACATGTGTCAAGTGGATATGTGTCAGGTGTGACTCTCTAAATCTCTGAGACCTTCTTCTTTTATAGTACTTTTCAGAAGATCAGTGATCTATTTGCTGAGCTGGGTCACTTGCCTGGATTTTGGATCCTCCCTGTTCTTGCCTCTGTTCATGTTTTAAGTCAGTAGCAGAGTATTTTTCTATGCACATGAATACCACTCCTTCTCCAAGCAGGGAGAGTGTCTCTCTGGTTGAATACTTGTTTAATTTTGTCAAACATACCAGTTCTTCAGCTTCAGCTCCATACTTCCCTTTGCCACTGATGATAAGCATGCCTTGTCATAGCCGTGGGATTCTCTGCATGCGGCTGTATGTCCAGTTTCAATGTCCTTGTCACATTAAGTGTTCTCATACCCCCTCACCCTTTCCCTGCCAGCCCAGCCCCTTGGCCTCAGCACAGTTGTGACATTGTAGATGGTCTGCAAGGAGGTTCTGCCCTTGGCTGACCATAAGAGCTCCCACGAGAACCTGGGATTGCTGCCATTCCTTTCTTCTCTGTGTTTTTATCTTTATAATTCCCCATGACAAATCATCCCTATGCTATTCCGTGCAGGCCCACTGAAAGAAGCACTTCATCGGGGTGAAAAGGAGATCACTGTTTTTAATGCCAAAAGAATAACTAACCTTAAGGCTTCTTTTGTTTGGGATTTTCATTTATATGCTGTCTGGGGCTAAGTCCACAGCTGAGATTTTGGTAGTCTCTATTCAGGTGCTGCCAAATAAGGGTGGCACTGACACAGATATTTGAGATAAGCATTTTTTTTATCCTAAAGGTTTCCCAGTCACCTAAAAGTTCTGCTTTGATTGTTGCACGGTTTCAGTTTTGGCAGGGCTCAAGATGATCAGATCCAGAACTATGGGTTATTGTACCTAAGTCTTCCAAGAAGATCTTAAAACACCTGACACATGTCCTCATAATCTGCTTTCTTTAAAGTGCTGTTGAGGGAGTGAGCACTCTCCTACCTCCAGGCTGTATCCCAGGTGGGGCACGGCAACCCCTTAGTTCTCCTAGCACAGTTATTCCACTCTGGGAAAAACAATGTGGGATTTATTGGGTTAGACTTTTCTCCAGGGCTATGTAGTTTTTCAATGACATTTTGATGTCAAATAAAAAAAAAGATAGCCAGAAAAGCTGCCAAATACAAATCTCAGCTTCAGACAGCTGTAAACCTTGGGTACATTAGAGATTGGAGCTGAGCAGCATTGTCAGAGCCTGTGATGTATTTATTAACCAAAAGTGAGAACATTTATCCCGCTTCAGAGAACTGAAATGAACTTTGGGTGTCACGAAAGCCTGGTGTTGCTCTGTCATTTGGGAAGTTAATTTCCCCCTAGAAGGAAGTTACGGCCTTTAATCAAAGGCTTGTGAAAAGTGACTCATTTTGCTAGGTCGGCAAAGGTTTCTAATATGTTTTGATATTTTTGGTCCTATCCAGAGAATGTCTCTTATTGGAAAAGACAGATTAAAGAAATAGATAAAAAAAGAGGAAGAAATGCTTGATGTGCACTTGAGGTGCCCAGATTTGTTGAAATATGAGCTTGGAAAGTCTGAGTGATCTTCACATTCAGATCACAACTTCACTGTAAAAGAAAGGTCACTTTTGCTTGTATTCTGGGGCAGCTTTTTCTCTTTTGTCCCTTTGGTAAGATCTCTCCTTTTGTATTATTATGGATGTACCTCAGTTTTGAACTTTTCCTTTTTTCTCTATTTTTTTCTCTTTTTTCTTTTTTCCTTCTTTTTGGACAGAGAACTGATATTTCATCTTTTAAAAGATTTACAAGAAAAAGAAATAATATATGCACCACTGTGGAAAAGCATGTCTCTGTTCATACCTTTGCATTTTACAGGAAAATATGTCATTCCTTTCAGATCCATGAATTAAGATGCACTATTTTTTGCTGAAGGCTATTTTAAATTAGGCTAATAAATTGCTGCTCTCTGCCTTGCGTGATAATGCATTACATTATCTACTGATGTACACGTATTGTTTGACTCTAATGGTGTGGAAATTAAATGTTAGACATGGGCCAGATGTTCCTATAGATGAATATGAAGTATGACTCTGTCGTAGCTGAGTCTCAATGGGACAGAAGGTAGACGGTGAGGTTTTTTGAACAGCAACAAGAAACCTTAAGTGGGTCACTTGCACCCACACCCAAGATGCAGCCCTAACACTGAGCTGTTGAGCAGCATTATCAACCTGAGCTCTGCTATTATTCCTCAGCCAGGGCCAGTGCCTTTCTTACTTCTAATGCCTCAATGCTCGTACAGCCACAAAGAATGGCTCACAGAGATGGCAAATGCTGTCCTTGTCAGACTGACAGACACAGCTCAGGGTACATCCCTGCCTCCTGCCTTAGCTACAAACATTTTGAAGCTCTCCCTCTGCTCTTCCCCCTCTCCTTGTGTATTTTCATGCAGTGGCTGAGGGGGCTAACAGATGTACATTACAGTGAATATTAATGAAGGTCCCCCACTGGCATCTCCTCTTGGAAAAGGCAGGGGGAGAACAGTTTACAATCTCACTCGCAGGGCTAAATTACCCAGTGACTCATAATCTAAGTACCAGCAGAATGCTGCTGAACATGGGTATTTAGGATATTTGATAATGACGGACAGAGGCATTTTCAAAATTGATAATAAAGCAGCTTTGCTTTGGGAATGCTCTGACTCGCTACAGCTCACTAGCACCTACAAAAATAATAATCCTAACCATGAGATTAACCGAATGTTTGTGTTTGTATGTGAGGTGGGAGGGAAGGACGATTTTTTGCATTATCAGTAGACGTCTGTAAGCAAAGCAGAAGGACTTTTGGGAGCACTGAATTGGTAATGAATGGATTCCTTATCACAAATAAGGAGAGACGAACTTTCTCTTTTTATTTTTTTTTCCAGCCCTGCTTGCAGGACTGGCCCCACTTGACCATTGAGCTCAGTGCAACTCCATACTGAGGATTTCTTAACACTGCCCCAGCATACAGATGGCCCCACACTGGCACAGCAGGGAGGATGGTGAACTGCAGGATGACCATGGGAATGAACAGTGGCAGGAAACAGCGTTGCAGCCAGGGAAAGGGTTTGTAAAACTGCTTCTGGAAAAAGATGCCTCGAAGTAGACTGAAGTGAGATGAAGGAGAGCTGGCCACGGCCACAGCACCACATTGCTGCTGAATGGGCAGTGGTCCTCAGCTACATCCCATGAGGAGATGCAATGGTCAGGCATTTCCAAGGCAGAGGGTACATCTGGCTTGAGAATTCTGAGCTGCTACTGTGTCCAACCCCAGTCTTCTGTCAGGCTAATATTTCTATAAAGATTTTGGGTAGAAGTTTGTTTTTTGGTGCCCAAGCTCACCAGAGGCCAGGGATTGTAAAGAGTTTTTTTATTTTCCCTGCTGAATGTGTCAGTCATCCCCAAGAGCATCAGGCCCTAACAGCCAGCTCCTTGCCACCCACATTCACATCCACCACAGTTCTGTGAGCAATGTGGTGTGTTGGAGGGAAGATGAGCACAGGGCGTACCCCACTGCAGCCCACAAACATCAGTACATGTGTCCTGGCTGTCAGAACCATGATCAAGCCCAAATCCCCAAGAGGGATGATGTCACAGCACTGGCCCCAGATGAAAGGCAGCATCAGGTCTTCAGTGTGTTGTTTGTAGAAAGCTAGGATCATTCCCCATTGAGCTGGAATATTTCTTGGGCCTCCTCAGTGGCAGGCACTGTCAGATATACAGGAGAATGTTTTCATCACAGCTAACAGAGGGCTATCCAGATTGCTCGTAACTGTTTTTAGCACAGTAAACATGCAAACCAAGTGCCTGGGGAAAGGAAAAAAAAAAAAAAAAAAAAGAAAAAGCCTGTCCTTGCAGTAGCTGATCATTTTTAATTAAATCTCAATCTATCAATCTAGTTACTGTGTGAGAAGGAGAGAACCAGCCTTGAATGGTTTAGGATGCGGGTGATCTGAGATGCTCTGTGACCCTGTGCAGAAGCCAACATGGCCAAGGCACTCCTGCTGCCAGCACAGGGTCAGAATGGTCCCTCCTGCCTGGCCTCCACCTTGCAGCTCACAGGTTGAGAGAGTCTCTCAGAGCCTGGAGTAGGTTTCTTCAAGAGGTGATATGGCTCCTCGCCTCAATGAGTTTCCATGGAAAGCAGGGTTTGTGGCATTTGGGTGTCCTGGATGGTGCCATGAGAAACATGAGCACTTCTGCTCAAGCTGCTGCAATGCCAGCTTCCTCCCCAGTTGGATGGAGCTGAGCATGGCCCAGGAGAGCTGGTTGCCATGGCAGGTGGGCACCATTTGGGATGGGACAGAGCTTGGGGGACTCCTCCTGGGCACCCTGCACCCTTAGCATCTGCAGTGCCTCTCCTCAGTGGGTAGGGATAGAGTGAGTGGGGAATGAGTTACCTTTGGTCTCTGGGCTCAAGGATTAACCTCTTCTAAAGAAACTTCTCCAGAGTACTTTAAAATGCAAAGGTAGAGAGTGTTCGTCTGATGAAATGTGATATTTACTGTCTTCACATCTTTTCTCTCTTACTGTTAGCTGTGTTATTCATGAATGAAGAATGAAAAAAATATGTAAAGACAGTTGCCAGTTTTGATACCAGTTTTGGGCCTGAGAGGAGGCGGGAGGGGGAGAGAATGGCATGTGTTCATCTGCATTTCAAGAACAATGAGCCTCAAACCTGAAATTATTTCCTATTTGAAAATAGTGATTAGATAGAGCCAATTTAGCTTACTGTATAGCATCCAGCATCTGAGCATCTGAGCTGTGGCCCTCTTTGAGCAAGATGATCTTCAGAGGTCCTCATCAATCTCCATTTTTCTGTGATTTTGTGATCTCAGAGATGTTATAAAAGGTGAATAAATGAAGCCTCTGATGCCCTGTTGCAACAGGGAACTGAGGCACAGAGTAATGTACCTGGGTATACAGTGGTCTGGTTGTGTGGTGAAAAGTACTAACAGGACGACTTAACATGAAACCCTGTTTCCCCCAAAGAAGCAGCCACAGATGATCAAAATAAGGGTAGAGGCAGGCCTATCTGATCTATGAGAGTGCCTGCAGTGGCCTGATTTCCTATTGAGGCACCATAGTCCAATAGAATAAGTTTCTTATCCATCTCATAACACCTCCCTTGTTTTACACATGGAATGTGACTTACGTGTTAATTCATTTTCTTGTAACTTACATTTCAAAGTCTGTAGCTCCTTAATGCACCTTAAGAAACCATCAGGTTTTCCACACTCACAAAGTAGCAGGTATTTTGGTAACAGCACCTTCCCTTTACTGCAGTGGGAAAAATGCCATAAATTCTTAATTCAGTGGAAACTACTAAATTAAAAATCCTCAAATTACCTGGACCCAAGGAAGTTCAGGGCTTGATTCTGGATCTATCAACTGAATGGAAATATTCATCTGTGAAATTAAGACTACCCTCTGATTAAAGGAGCTTTATGCTAAATACAAACAGTTTTTAGTGACGGGGGAGGAGGAGGGAGGGACCAGCCACCTAAATATTATCTTTTTCTTACAAAGGTGAGCTGTTATCATTCTGGAAATCTCATTTTGCTATAGATCTCTGAGTGCAACTTTCCCTGAGGGAGATGGGTGGGATTTTTCTACATATTTGCCTCATAATTCTACATCCTTGCTGGCTGCATAAATTAAAGTGATATGATCACTGCACTTTTTTTTTTTTTTTATCATGATTTCTTACAGCTCAAAAGAACTCCCGTGGCAGTCAGGCAGTAATATGAAATTAGTCAGGCATTTTCTACCTCTTTACCAGAAGGTGCCAAATGATCCTGCACAGGAAGTTCTATCTGTGACAGGTCTGTGAGGGGCTTGCCTTCTTCTGAATGGCACATTGTCCACTTCGAATGATCTTCTCCTTCATGTTTGTGCTTTCATGGTCTCTGCAGAAACTTCCATAGAAATTCTTAAATGAGAGCTTTTCCTTCCTTCCTTTCTATGAGAAGGATCTGTGACCAAGGAAACTGAGCCAAGATCTCCCAACTCACAGTCACCACAGCAAGAAACATCTGATCAGAACTGTTACTTTACAAGGCTGAGCACATTTCAGCTGGTGGCCTGACCAAATGACCACTGCTCACATAATCCAGCCAGCCCTCTCATTGCTAAACAGCTTCTGGTGGAACCATTACTTTATTAAAAATGCCTTGACCAGTCCCATCAATGTGGGAAGCTGAGACCACAGAGACTTTTCTTATAAAGTCAGTGTGACTCCAAATGAAAAACCTACTCTTGCTTTTCCCTTTGCTTTCTAATTTCCACTGCAGATTCACGTCCTGATGAGCCATGACATATGCACAGCACATTTGTATATGAAATAACTCACCTCTTCTGCTCTTCCCCCTGCTACAGCTGCTTCCTCACCCCCACACCTCATTCTTATTCCTAGACCTTGTTCACCAAAAACTTTCTAATAGAAAAAGAAAGAAAAAAGGACAGAATTTTTCAATGGCCATCAGGCTGTTATAACAGTTCAAGGGTTTCATGTGGATTTGACTTTCAGCTTCAGCCCAGGACTGTGAGCACAAGCTCTGACTGATGATGTGAGCAATCTCTCTGCCACACTAAGCTAATCACAGCAAGCCAGCTTGAAGTGTCAGTGTATGATGGACAAATGCTAAAAGGCAAAACAGATGGGAAATAATAAGTCTTTATTTTACATTGTAAACCTACCAAGTACAGTTTGCTAGTGATGAAACCTCTGCAAAAACATCCCTGCAGATAGCTTAAATATGGCCTCAGTCCAGAGCTGCTAAGTGAAATACTGAACAATGGATTCCTCTTTGCAAACACATTTTTTTAAAAAAGTAAGTTGGGGTTAAACTGTTCAAGCGTACAAAGTGCTTCAGATTGGACTCGGCCCTAGGTGTTGGAATTTTGTCCCATTGAAAGTGACTACGGCAAAATAGTTCCAATCATCCTCCTCCTGCATCACAGGGAGGGCAGCATGCCGACACAAATAAATAGTGGTTGCTTCTGAAGGAGAAAGTTCAGTGAGCTGGCATAAGTGATGCTACCAGAGAGAGCTTTGCTTGTTCTATAAAGCATGAGGGCTTACTTTTGTCCAAGGAAATAAACAGAATTTGCCTGCAAATTTATCCTCCTACAGTGTTAAAATATTTCCCTCCTGTATTTGTGAGTGTCGATATTTTTTATTAAACTCCATGCTTCTGCTGCCTGCTGTTCTCTTCTCCCTTTTCCAAGGGTCTTCCAACTTCTCCACTCCAACCTCTCATTTCTTTTCCTTTAGTGCAATATCCCATCACATACCATCAATGTCTTATCCTCCCTTTACTTTATAGAGTCTGGTCAGTACTTGTAAACTCCGCTGGCAGTTGTCCTGAAACAGTGTTTCCATACCAGCCGTTCTTTCACCCTCTGCCCCAAGCCAACTACAGACTTTTGTTTGTTTGCATAAGGTACAGGCACGTACTTTTTAAAAGGTCTTATTCCACAGCTATGTCAAGTTCCTAACACCATTTCATCATCTCAAATGCTTCATTCTTCACGGCTGAAGTGAGATCCTGCTGCCTGCTTACAGTGACTGGTAACCACAAGAAGTCTAAAATATAAAATTAATCAGTGTGGGCTGGTTCACGACCCTGAGAAAAATGTCCATCCGTGCAATAATCCTTGTCTTCTGTCTATCACTGATCTAGTCATAAAGAAATGGACACATTTTTGTTACCTAACAGCACCCTTTTCTGGGAGATATATAAGGAAACTTAAATAACAGGTCTCTCTGGGAAGCATATGGTACAGCAGCAGAATATTGTGACTCTAGCAGTGGGACTCTGCCATGGTAACCTCACTCAACATGGGGAATACTGTGTCTTCTCCTAGTTGATATGTGTTTTCAAGCTCTTTTAAAGAGACAGTAAATTGTTTCAGTGGACAAACCCTCACTGGAAAAAGAGGTTGCTTTCCCAGGACAGGACTGGACTTCATTATGCCTACTGAGGCTCTGCTTAGGTTCCACTCTTCCAGGACTGTGGATGGTTCTCTAGTTCATCTCAGGCTCAGATAAAACTTGTGCTCACTTTTTTGGTATTGTTTTGGTTTGTTTTGGTTTTTTTTGTCTGATCCTGTTGCTTAAACACAAACTCAGACACTTGGCTGTTTTTGCTCATACAGCAGCAGCCAGCAGCTTCTCCTGCACCCTCTGACATCTTGAGTATTGGCGCTTTCATTCTTAAAATGAGGAGAACTGGCAGCAGGAAGCTCAAGGCAGGCAGAGATGAGAAGAAAGAGGAATTCCTGCCAGACACTGCAGGAATGTTTAATTGTCTCTTTGGGTCTACGTCTGCTCACTGCACACACGTCAATCTATGGAGAAGTGTTCACAAATCAACCCCTTCTCAGGTGCATTGAGCCAACTCTTAAATTTCAGGAAAAGCCACACTTGAATAAGCAATGTAAGATGATGCACCAAGTCACACACATGGAGTGCCAGGCAAACTGTTCAGTATGGAATGTTGTGAGTGACAGGAGACAGATGTACATAAACACACAGATGTAGTGGACACACAGGTCCCAGTTTCCCTCTGTGCTTTAGGGAACAACAGGTCCCAGTTTCTCCCCTGAATATCTTCCCATTGCAATACTCTGCTCCTATGTTCTCAGGACTTTGCCAGGTTAAGTTGTTTAAACATTTAATTGTTAAATCATTAAACTGAATACTTTTCTTTCCCTGTTGTCAATCTGAAGCTAAGGATTTGGGAGAAACTCAATCGAAATATTTCAGGTTTTTGGGGTTTCTGTGAAGTTGAGACTGAAATCAAGGAAAGCTATTTGTTTGGAAAAACAAAAAGCATACAGCCTCATTCAGATGCCTTAACACTGTGCTGCTTGAAATGGAGTATCTGCTTTCAGGATGTTACTGTGCATATGCTTGTTTGCCATTTTAGTGGACATTTTTCTCAAACGTGGCAAATTGTATACATATATATGCATATATAAAATGAAAATCACCATATGTCTGTGTCTGGAGAAGACTTTTTGAAGCTTAGCAACTGAAGTATCTGAAGAATCCCACTTTCAGAACCTTCCAATGAGGATACTTCATCCTCTCATGCCTAGAGATCAAATTGCTATCAGGTGACTTGGCATGTTCCTACCAGCAATACAACTTCATCCCTCCTTGCAGTGGATGAAGGATAGAGTGCTACTGTCAATAGAGCACAAAGCTAGGGACATTTTTTTTCTTTTATTTACAATTTCTAGAACTGCTCATGCCCTGAAAAAAAGGCATGAATGGGATGAGGTAGAGTTTTGGGCAAAGGTTGAGCAATGGAGATAATATTAACCTTAATTTCAATATTTTCTTGTTTTTAAGCTGTTTTATTCTGGCATCTTTGTATTATTTCCTTATGATGCAATTATGTGCATTTAAAATATCCTTATTATTTACAGGCAACCACAATAGTAAAATATATGCATCGTTTTCTTTGCACTGTAGCTTCGTAAAAGGTTTATGAAATAGTCTGTGACAGTTCCTTGACAGGAAAAACCAGAGATATTACTATAGTAACATTCAAAGGTGACTGCAACAAAAATAAATTAATTCAAACTAAGGCAATATTTGCTCACATAACATGAGTCATTTGGATTGTGAATTCCTGACAATGGTGAAGAAGGAAAAAATCATCAAGGAAGAATGACAATGTGTCCTCACTCCATACTGCAGAATCCAAAGGCTCTCACTGTCAACCAAGGAAAAAACAATAATACAAAAGTGGGACATATATTCCTGTTTAGTAGACTTAAGTTATGCACGAAAAGTGGGCCGAGTTCGCTTTCACATATGCTTTGGGTTGCCTCTTGTTTTCCGTGCAAGTGCCTGTTTATAGCAGGGATGTATCTGTGCAGAGAGGGACACAGCGCCCCTTGGATCAGGCTGTGAATATGAAAGACACTACAGAGATCTTCATCACAGATCAGAAATACGCAGAAAGAATCTGAAAGCAGATTTTGCCCTGCACAAGAGCCTGGCATCCAATGTGGGCATTCCTGCTCTGCTTCCAGCAAAGTATACATAATAATAAAAATAGATGTAAAGCCTCTGTGCTCCTGCAGACCTCTGAGCTCTTAAACAGATAAAACCAAGGTGCCAAATTCTGCTCTTCCTGTGCAGCTCCACTGATGTGCCAGGGATACGGAGTCTAACGTTAGGAGATTAGGACAGTGCAGGTGGGATGCAGAATACCACAAAATGACAAGGTTATGATTTTTTCCATACAGAAAGACTGAGGAGGGGCTCCTGCTCTGAGTGATTCCACTTTAGATGACAGGTAAAGAAAAAAAATTAATAGAAGACTGTGACTTTTTCTCTAACATGCTATAGCAGTTTGGCTTGATACAAAGGCAGCTGTGAGTTTTGGGAGATGCTCCTTGGAACTATGAAGGTACACGGAAAACAGATCTATATCAGACACAGAATTCCCTGTCTCTCTGCCCCTAATATATGCTACATTTACTCAAGAATAGGCAAAACACAATTCAGATGCCATTAACACACTGAAATAAATTGTATATTAGAATAGGTGCCTTGCCTTGTAAATCAAGGAATGGCACTCATGTACAGTGATTTGCCCAATTGCCATTCTCAGCCTGAGAGTCTGAACCAGGACAGGCAATTCCACAGGCAGTTAGCTGCCTTGGTGGAGGGGAAAGCCATGCATCCAAGGGCATGGGTGGGGAGGTGGAGGAGAAGAACAGGACAGAGGCAGGGAAAGAATTTAGCTTTACTCTCTAAAATTCAACCCTCTCCTTTAAGAATAAAATATTTTTTTAATCACCTTGACAGCCAGTGTAGCCAGCTCTGAAGTAGAAAAGTTCAAAGAAATAGTGCTTCTATTGCCTAAATTTTAATTAGTCTGTGGGTAAACGGAGCTTTGAAGTTGTCTACACAGCAATTTCCATGTGCCCTGTTGACTTGAAGAGACCAGACTCCAGCAATATTTAAAGCTGCCCTCTGCAGATGTGCAAACGATTCCACAAAAGGTCAACATGGGGATTTAGGTCTTAGCCTGAAAGATCTTTTTAAGGATGTGCACACTAATTCCAAAAAGAGACCTTCCACGTAGACCTACAGGTCTCCCAAAAACAGTTGTAAAGCCAGGTTCCCAGAAGGGCTGAGACCTGCAGACCCAGTGCAGACCAGTGTGCCATAGCTTAGGCTGAGAAGCTCTGAGCAATAAATTTGTGTAAGTGACAAAATCCTCCAGATTGTAGAAAAATCAGGTGGTGTTCATTTCCATGATAATTCGTGCTTTGGTTGAGCTACTTTTGACTTAGAGTGAGAGATGAATTTGACCTGCTCTCTCTTTCTCATCTGCTGGGCTGCGGCTGTGCCCTCTAGTACTGTATATGTATTCCAAGCTCATCTAGATGTTGAAACAAAAGCACAAATTAGGTGACAATCTTCCATTCTTTCTGTGTGCTGCCAATACCCGTTTGTCACTATAATGGTATTAATCATCTTTTATTTATAGCAGAACATTGGAAGCTCCCATTTTCCCCTTTCGGTTTATTTGTAGGACAACAGGTGCACAAACTTAAGCAGGTGTATGGATGTGTGCATATATTGAGAGTTTGCTGATAGCCACAAAACATCTTTAGTAAATTATTACTTGTATCAAAGCTGCCATTATTTTTATTTCATGCCTAAACTTAATTCCACAGCTGTTAGCTCCCACACTCCATTAGCTGTTTTGTGTCACAACTGCAGTAATGCAGCTCAGGGGTGCAAGACCTCTTCTCTCACCCTCCAAAAACCCACACAAACAAAACATCTCTAAACCATACACTGCTTCCAGTTTCTTCTGAAACTTGGGAGAGGCACTGAAAATATATCAACAGTTTCCATTGGCAACTGCTGCAGAATAGCATGTTACTAGTTCAACAGCTGACATGAAATGCCTTTCCATATGTAAAGCTCTGCCTTAAACACACAAGGGACACGGAGAAAAAAACTTCGTACTTTCTTTTTCTTTTGTCTAACAGTAAATGGGTAGTGTTGAAGTGCTGGATGCTTAAAAAAAAATGCAGTTATAATTTTGGATCCAAGCTGTGAGAACACTCATTGGAGACAACTGTTCTCCCATGGGCTAGCCTTGAATAAACAATCACAGCTCTGTGTGATATTAGTTCTTAACCAGATTCTAGCATTGAGCTGTTGCCTCGCCATGGTTACTTGCCTTTTAAACCAATGTTTCTTTTCCTTCTTTTTTGCCAAGATTCTTGCTTGCTTGGCAATGGTTCATTCTCATTTGAACTTTTGCCCTATTTTAATCTCCACCAAATTTTTACTCTAAAAGAACCTTTTCACTGATATCTCTTTGTTGACCTGAATTTCTTTTCTTTGTGTGAGAACTTACTCGGGGACATGGCTTACGGGAAGGAGCCCAAATGACTGTCTTCTTCTGAGTATCCAGCAGCTGGCAGACATCTGTGAGATTAGAAAACAAAGCCACAACAGCACAAGATAGTAGCCACTCCTAAAACAAAATTAAATAGGAAATAAGAACACACACAAACTACCAGGTCATTCATTTGGAGATTTATTTGTGCTTGTCAGCTCCTGAGCTTGCCTCACTCCAATTCATCTGAGGATAACATTGTTAAAACCCATGTAAGAGCATCACTCTGACACACGGGGTTCCAACCCAGAATCCCTCACTTGTCCTGTGCCTCTGGAGCTGACAGAGCACTGGGGTCCCATGGATCATATTAAAGCCTTAAGGAAGAGAACATGCCTCTGGTTGCTTTGAGGCAATTCTCCAGGCAACCTAGAAGGAACAAACCAACAGCTTCTATAAAAACCTAAAATTCCTCCTTTACAAGAAAAATATGTAATCATGAAATAACTTTACTATTTTTCTTTGTTGTCATTTCTGGAGATTCTTAAATGAGAAAATTAATGGGAACTTGCTGAAGGCCCTCTCCAAAAATTTCTAGCCACATAGTTCATTATTTCTACTGCTGAAAAAGAAATAACCACAGCCTTGTCTTAGTTGCTCATTCAGCTTCTTATTCCTCCGAAAATGTCACTGTGTGGTTGCCTAAAGGAAAGGCAGTACATGTGTAAAATATACACGTGCTCATGTAGATACATACATACAAATGTACAAAACCACAATATAAGTATTTCGTACTGATTTTGGTAAAATCCATTTCCTTATCAGAAGCATAACTTCCAATTTTCCAGTGTTAATAAAGGCACTGCTATTACAATTTATTAATCTCTCAGTCTTGTCTGTATCATTTGGGCTGATTTTTAGCCTAAAGTAAAACACAGTTTAAGCCTCTAGGACAACACACCCCTTTGGTGTGCTGCATGTAAAATGAACCAGAGTAACATCCTGCTAGTATGTGCAGTCTGACAGACAAACCAAAGGCCAAGGATTTATTCATCTATATTCACAGATTCATAAGGAGTCATGTTCACAGACCTACCTAAGACCAACTTTTCACCATTTAAAACTTTCTAACTGGCATTTAAATGTAGGAAAACCAGCAGGTTACATATTTTTAAAAAATATAATTTACCAATGTTGTATATGTTAGAAGATTTTAAATTAAAGCAATTAAAAGTATATCCTTGTTTGCTTTTATTTATTAACTTTTAGAGGGAAATTTTCTTCACAGTAGCAAAATCAATACTCTGTGATAAAATTTCTAACAAGAATTTCCTTCCTCATAAAATTTTATCGGCAATTTAAATTTTTGTCTCTATTGAAACAAAAAAATGTAAAAAACAATTCTCCTTTTTTTTTTCTTGTAAAAGGTCTTTATTTACTTTAGAACCCAAGCAGGAGGTACATGTTCAGCTGAGTTCAATCAATTTCTGCATCTTTGATATCTCTTCATTTGCACAGAATCCTGGCAGACAGAAAAATCACTAGCTAATTGACTAGAGTATGCTTTATATGTGAGTGTTGGTTAGTCTGCTCCACAGCCCCCTTGTATCTGAGTTGAAAGTGGGCAAAAGAGCCCCTCCAAACACAGTACTCTACTGCACAGAATCTGGCTGTCACCTTGGGCAATCTACCCTTTAATGCCTAATATACAAATTCCTTGCTGGATCCAGGTGAATTACTGTGCTTTCTTGTTGCATATGTATAGCAGCAAATCATTGCACTACTTTGTGCACTAAGGGGAAATTAACGGGTTCAGTGTGTCACTCAGTCCAAGACGGGAACACAGACGTGAGAAAGACAAGGGTCCTTTCCCGTCCTTTGCCATAACAGAGCAGGAGACAGAGAAGGAAGGCTGTTCAAAGCCTTGCATAGGTAGTAATGCCGTGCTTCATTCTGGGCTCTCCTATCTGATTATTCCAAAACTATTCGTATAGCTTGAATCACTGGAAGATGCCAAGACGGACCCAAATATTATGCCAACGTCATGGCAGGGAGTTGAGGATGGAGCCAAATTAGGTAACTTCAGTCCAAAACTCACACTGAGACCCACACCTAATACAGCTCCTGCTGCGTTTCTTATGCTAGAACTGGTCTTTCTGGTGAATGGAAGCCTCCTTTTATAGGAGCAACACCAGAACAAAACCGTGCCTTGCAGAAATGCAGATGGGAGCACACACACACAGCCATACTCTGTCACCAACTGTGTGGCTCCCACCAGGTAGCAATTAGCACAAAATGTGCACCACAATATGTAGGCGCAATAATACTTAACTGCTGGCAAGCCCCCTTATCCAGCATCTCCTACTGTTCTGGTTTTCAGTCAGACTCACACAGCCAGCACTGCCCAGGCTTTGGGAAGGGGGCTTCTCCCCGTACAATGGCGACTTTTGTCCCAGTGCAGAGTGTCACTTTCCCACACGGAGCAGTCCCTTGATCTGTGAGTAGTGCCTGTGACTTCTTCAGGAACCACTTGCAAAGGACAGTGCAGCTCAGCAGGCCCTTTGTAAATGTGTGGCCGTGACACATTCATCAGAAACAATGACCTCTGTAATCATTTACAATGTCTTTGGGCCTCCGTGTGTAAAAGAAATGCTGCTATGCCAAGCCAATGGGAGAAAAAATTGTGCTGTGGTTGTGGCTTTAAAACTGAGACTGTGAAGCATTATTTGTATCAAGGGATGAAATAACAAGTCGGAAGGGTGAGAAAACTTGAAAGGAAATAGGCTTAGGGAAACAGAAGCTGGAAGTAATCAATAAATCATAGAATAAAGTAAAGAGAAAGAACCTTTAAAGTGCCCAGCTTAAATGTCAAGAGTATTAGAACAAAAGAGCTCAAAGCAGGAGAATGTGTGACAGGAAAATATGCTGAAACTCTGACGGAAAGTATATTCACTCCTGTGCATTGAAAAAAGTACAGGCAATGAAGGGCAGCAGAGAAAAACAAAGAAATTTGGCAATTGTGTAAGATCCTCTTCCTTGTATAGTCTGAACACACAGGACCAGTATTATTGTTTCTAGAAGATTCTTCCAAGTAAAAATGGGTAAAAAAATCCCAAACATCCCAGCAGTGGAAAACATTAATTTTAAATTTTATAGTGCACTGGGAATGCGTTATCACCTATGCATGAAGGTATGGCATCAATATTGCAGAGCAATAGGATCTTGCTTACATCATACTACAACAAAAAAGAAACAGAGCCGGGGTGGAGTTGATCGTCTATTTATCTCTGGACAAATTCATTCAGCTAAAATTCAGGGCTTTTTCTAATGACACTGTTTCAGTGATGCATTTAATCTTATACAGCTCCAGTTACACACAGGTTTAGGCATATGCATTTGCTGTACAGAAATCAATGTGTATTCCATATACTTCAAGTTAAAATGGTACTCAAAATATTTTTCCAAGCTGGAGCCTAAGTGCTGATGGATTACATAGTTAGCTATAAATTGCATGGCTGCTTCTGGTTTTGACTACTGGCTCAAAAACAGATACCTATTCTGTTTGAAGCAAGCTTACAACAACTGTTATTCATGTAATATAATAGATACTTCTGGTACCACACACATTGGACTTTGTGAAACAAAATTTTCTGTTCAAATGGGGTTTGCAGTCAACTGAACAAAGTCTGCTTATGCTCACCTTAGGTGAAACTTGTACGTGAAGAAAGTACCCCACTTTGCTTGAAGAGCAAAATTTGGGAAGCTCTCATAGAGGCTGCTGGGATACATCTGTCCCAGTGAAAGGCAGACAGACGAACTTGTGGCCCTGTGCTTCGGGTGATGGGCTTCCTCAAGCATGGAAGATTTTAGGGCTTGTACAGCTATTGTGCCACAGATCTGGGCCACAGCTATTCTTAAGTGCCCTGGTGGCCCCAGCCACTGCACAGGGCTTTTGTTTGGGCCAAGGGCCAAATAGATACCCTTTGCAATATGTGTGCAGTCAGGACACGGTTACAGTAAAAAGTCATTTAAAACCATACATATTTCTTGTTGTGGGACTAACGCATCACCTTAAAACCATGTGGACCACTCAGGCAATGGCAGGGGAGAAAAAGTACATTGAATTGGTTGTGAAATACTGTCAGGTTAACTCAGGTAGTGGTATTTGATAGGGAAATAGAGAATCTTAATCTGTTTTAAAGAGTCTTCATTAAACTATCCTGCCCTTCTGCTGCATGCACATAAATGACAGTACTGATGTGCAACAGTAATGTCAGCAGGTAAATTGAGTGTTAATGCTTGTGTTAATGTTTCTGAGCATGCCCCCAATAAAAAGGAGATGTTTCCAAAAACCTGATGGGTCTGACGTGAGCAGAGTGCTGAGTCAGGGAAAAAAACCCAACTTACTGCAAGTGCTCATTTGACAGCAAAGGATTTTGTGGTATGCCTCAACAAGACATTTAAAATTTCACTCATAATTTTATGAAATGTCTCTCATTTAAGTTGTCAAGGCCTGACAGGCTTGTTAACAGCATCAAGGGGTGAATGGTCCTTCATCTTCTTGCTCTTGCTCAACTGAATGATCAATGAACAAACTAAAGCTGACAGCTGCTGCGAAGATATCAAGAATTAAAGGATATACAGAAGATGTTTCTACTCCTCCCTGCCTAATTCAGCCTAAAGAATTTAATATTCAGTTCAATAAAAGGTTGGAAAAGCAAGAATAGCAGTAGCCTAAATCCTGTCCTTAAATCCAGTTTTCTGCCCGCTCCAGCAAAGCCCATTAGACTGGAACAAGGCAGGGAAGCTCATGCGACTGGGGTCCACTAGTTATTTTCTGTTTCCAGGGTCTTCTTCCACCAGGAACCCAGGAGCTGAGTACCCATTAATGAAATAAACATGAAAGGCTATTAGAGTGTCCCCAGGATTTACACACTATCTTGACAAATTTGACTCTAAGAACAGCAAAACAAGTATTTTTCTTAAGTAGTTGTCCTCCATTAAAAAGCCAGTCTATTTTTGGGTGACGTTAGCTCTCACTTTAACTTACTGTCTTCAGTCCGTGTCTATGTTTCCCCAGATTTTCCTGTAAAAAAAGTAGTGACGCATATGAAATACAACGATTTTTCACGGCATATCAATACTTGCTGAAAGCCAATTTTGACTTTCAAGATGTACTTGAAACCTCATTCTAAGAATTAATGAGGGAACCAAAGCATGTTACATGAATAAATGGCCAGTCAGATTGGCTAAATTTTGAACATTAGGTCAAGATTATAATAAACCAGGTGAATGACATGCAAACCAAGAGTGACTCCAGTCTCAGGATGTGTAATACACTGGAGGGACACACAAAAGGACATGGGGGAACCTCTGCATATTCTGCTCAGGGGACATTTTGTGATCAGGAAGTTAGACATCATTCAATAAATTATTTCTTAGAAGTTATTCAGCTCCCTCCTATCAAGCCAGTGAGGTCTACACTGCAGTTATCATATGCTTGGCCAAGCTGATAAACTTCAATGACGAAGCGACAGGCCTGGCAAATTAGGGGAGAACAAAGGACTTGATTTTTCTCAACTTTGGCAGGACCTTCAGGATTGTCTCCCCTAAGACCACTTGCATAACATTCAGCAAACTGATGAACTACATAGTAAGTAAATGGACAATGGACTGTCAATTTACACATGGACTGTAAACTGATGGAACTACCCAGCTCAAAGGCTTGTGATGTGGCTGGCAAAACAAGGAGGCTAGCTGGAGGCCAGTCACTTTTTTACTGTGAAGCTAATTGAATTGTTGAATAAATTGCCCAGAGAGGATGTGGAGTTTCTCTCCTTGGCGACATTGTAAGCCTCAGTGGACACACCCCAGAGGACTGAGTTCTAGTTTACACTGCTTTGAGAAGGGGAGTTGGAGTAGATGATCTCCAGAAGTCCTTTCCTTTCTGCCATTCTGTGATTCGTGACAGCCCCATCTTTGTCTATACCTTGAAGGTATTGGCATACTGAATGTTTTGTTGCTTTTTATTCTAGGAATGACACCATCAGTCAGTGTTTTTTACAGAAAGTGTATTAGTTTATTGTAATTTCCTTGACATGTAAGCTGAATTTACAACTCTATTGCCATCCTTATTTTTCCCATTTCTTACTTCAACTTTGCAGAGTGCTCTCTAATGAATAAAGTCTATAGAGTATCTCACACAATGAGAAAAGGGAAGAACCGATTACCCTTTATTGAGAAAGAGTCATTTCTAAAGCTGCATTTGTTACCTATTTCTGTTGAGTCAGAACAAAGCCTCTCTTTGTTGCAGAGTAGTTTGTCTGCAGTGTGTACTACATGTCCTTTGTGAGCAGGCCATATATAAGGTCTGGTATTCCTGTCCCAGGGTTAGCAACTCTGCATGGTGCCAGAGTTCCAAGAGAAATTCAGACATGGAAAGCCACTTTCAGGAGCTCCATTTTTCTCCTATTTTGTAATGCCATCTATCTCTGGCTATCACCAAAGGTGGATATTTCTTCTGTGCCTCTGCCTGCTCCTCCTGTATCTATATATAATGCAAAAGAGTAATTCTTAATCTACACTGTGCTGTTTTACTACAGGCAGATGCAATTTCTAAGTGCAGTGGCAGGTCTCAAATCAAAGACATATTTGTTTCCCTTATAGTTTTAGGACTTGGGACAATCCACAGACTGGACTCTTAATGTCTCAGTCCTGATTCAGATGTTCCACTGAACCAATATCTTTTTCCATGTCCCCCAGGGCAGATGCAATGCTGCCACAATTGTGACACTTCGTGTGTCAGTTCTGAAAAACTTGCATGGCTACTCCAAAGACATCTCAGCTAACCACCAGAAAAATATCTCACTGAACTTCAGATAGAAGCAAAATTGACACTTATGCTTGGGGATAAGAGAGTGGCACAGACAGCAGGGGAGAGAGAAGTGCTCATGAAAGACTTCAGAATGCAGGGAATTCATTCTTGCTGATGAGAAGGCCTTGAGGAACTCAACCTAAAAATTACTGCATTGTTGTAAGAATGAGAAAAAATCACTCTTTACTACAAAAGCATCACAGGACCATTCAAGCACATTGAAAGCTTTTCTGAAAACATGCCTTCTGGTAAGTTTTTGAGCTACAGGATTTTATTTTTTTTTTTTTAGCTTTACATTTCAATTTTCCCTACTGTGTTACCTGTTATTTAAGGTCATTCTAAATACACATATATAAATGCAAGTATAAATATGTGTATGTATGCATGTGTGCATGCAAGAATATAATCATATGAGCATGTGTTTATTTGCATCCTGTGTGACTGTGTACAACTACTGTAGCAGAATTCTTCAGGTGCAGAAATGTTTTGCAATCCATTAATTTCTGCCTTCTTCCTTCACTTGTTATGCCAGCACCAATTAACATACAGGGACTATTTCTAGCGCAGTGGTCCTCAACTGAGGCAGCAGCAAGCTCAAAAAATAATTTTAGGCCAATATTTAGGCAGAGTTGTGTGCTAAAACAAACACAGGGCGTGTGTATTTGTAAATGAGGCTCATCCTGCCCTGCACCGCTGCCCAGCTGCTAAGTGAATCCCCAACCATAATCCCAGAGTGAAGTGGGATTTTGGGGAGCATGGAGACAAGGTGCTCTCCAGCACCCCATGAAATGCATCTAACAACAAGCAGGCTGTGCTGTTTGCCAGTGCCTGATGCTGATTATAAGCATCTGTGTTGGGAAATGGAGATGTGGCTTCACAGGAAAAGTTGGAGCTAAGCCCCTCTGCGCAGGGATACCCCATCTGTTCCCAAGAACCACCCTGCTCCATCTAAGGCTTCAGGGTGGCACAGGGCTGAAACACTCCTGGGAATATCACTGGGGGACAGGGAATCAAACAGGTCACGGAGTCCTCTTCAACCCACCCAGTGCATGTGCTGAAGTTAGTCACTACCAGTAGCTGCTATATTTATAGAGGGATGTCGTAAGTTTGACGTAAGACAAGATGTGTTTTTTCTGTATAGCAGGGCAAAGGTGCCTTTCTCCTCCCCTTTTTCAGTTTTTGGATAAACCCTTACTTGTTTTCACAGGAACATTAGCTCAAATCTGCTGCTACTGTGCACAGCCGATAAAACTATTGCTTGGAAAGACCATATGTCACATGGAACTACTCAAGAGGCATAAAGCCCTGCTTTTTGCCAATCCTTTAAAGATACGATTTTATGCTCAGTTAAAATGGAAAAGAGCATTATGTTTAAAGATAAACCCATTTACTGTGCAGCCGCTTTGCTAAATTCTGTCACCAAATTACTTGTTAGTAAGATATTTGGACTGTCCTTAAAAAAAAAAAAAGTTGTTGCACATTGCTTTCTCCTTGTTTATCTGTTGCTATGACAATGCTAATGACAATATCACCACAGATAAGGACTAAAATCTTTTACTAGTGAAAAGAAAAGGCAAAATCAGTTCTGAGGAGAAAGTTCCCTTTATTAAAATACTTCTTGTTACCCTCTTTGACCCAGGAGTTGGCCAATATTCAGGGTCCCTACAGGTTGTTTCTGTTTGGAGAACAAACGGATGAGGGAGTGAATTGAGCTTTTTAATGTGCACCTGTTTGTTTAGAAAGGCTGCACAAAATGTCCCGTTACTCTGGGCACAGTGAGAGTCAAAACAATAGTCACTGTTTTCTCTTTTCACACTTTCAAGCTTCTTTTGAGCCACAACTCATCTCTCTCTTAGGCTTCTCTCAAGGTCAGGCTACATACAAGGGTTTTCCTTGCTGGCTCTGGCATGTCCTTGCTACTTGCTATGTCTGCTTCTCTGATGTTTCTGCTGTCACTTTCTGAGTTGCTCCATTTCATCATATGCCACCTTGTCCCCAGCCTTTGCAGTTGGATCCTGGAGAAGTGCCTCAACCCCCACAGTTCAGCACTGCAGGCATGTGTGCCATGTAGGTAGGGTGCGGAATGTTATGGTGCAGCTCCTGGAGTCTCAATGAGGATGTCCCAAAAAGAAAGCTGTTCTTTTCCTAGGGAAAGGAAGCTTTCTCACCCACTATCTTTCATGAGGTTTCATGGATGACTTTCAGCATAACACCGAATTTATTTCCAACAGTGTATTTTTGCTCCCTGTCAGATCAGTTTCTCTACAGTAGTGCTACAAGGTGGGGGAGCAGAAAATATGTTACTATTTCCTAACAAAACAGCCTCTGATGCAACTATAATAAAGTTGTGAAAAAGTCCTACAGGAGTTAAACAGATTTGATAGCATTTAATTTCCATAAATTTAGGGCCTGATCCTGCTTTTCTTTTGCTAATGAGTACTAGAGGGAGCTAATGCATGATTTTTTCAGACAAACTAAAGACAGAAATAATGTCCCACTCAGCAACAAAAGACAGGTGTAGGACTGAGCTGTTGGGGCATTTTTATGGCCAACAGAGGTAATTTCAGCATTCCTGCTCTGGGTTAGACCCACCTTTGCTGTGACCAACAGGTCTCCTGTCCAGGCCTGACTGAGACACACAGACACTGCCTCTGGCAGTAGATCTGCTGCTGGCCCTTGAAGCTCTTCGATTGGAACAAAGGTTGCATATAGCATGATCTCTACTCAGACAGGATTTTGAACAGCAAAAACTCATAATACTTGCATTTTCTTTTGCTTTTAAGGAAACAGACACCAGCAGTTTTAATTGATCTCATTTTTATGGCCAGGCTATAAACATGGCCCATTTGACACATAAGGAAACTGCTTCTAATTGTTCTCAGGCATGACACATCTCTAGTTTTGTATACTTTCTTTTTATCATTTCTTCCATAAATCTATGTCCTACCAACCTCCCACCTTCATATTTAATGTAGGTGAAGGGTCTGTGGTGGGGCTCAGTGTAGACTCTGAATGAGAAAGACCCTCTGGTATGACCTCATAGACCTATAACTTTGGAAACAACTCCTTCACTACCACAGATGAACCAGCTATAATTACTTGAAGCCCCCAGCATCATAAATTATGTCTTTGGCCACATTCAAAGCAATAATATAATACATTGGCACTGATGAGACAGTCAAAAGTTGTCTTTCTGCACTGCATTTCCACCCATTAAACTGGGGTGGGCATGGTCCTGTCACCACTGGTGAACTTCATGCCATGAAAAACCTCTGAATTCAATGGAACCTCATTTAAGTGGAATTTCATATGCCAGAACAGAGGGAGCTTGCACCTTTAATTAAAAATCTCAGGCTATCCACTCTTGCAGCCAGTCCTTAATTCCTGGGAAATGCCCTTTGCTGAGATCATTATTTCTTAATTAATAGACAGTGAATAGTATATATTTGGTTTAGCCTTTGAAACATATATTTGGTTTAGCCTTTAAGAAAGGGGATGAATTTCCTCCAAGCACTGTAGAGGGTAAACATCTCTTTGCATGAAGCATCCTGTTATGGATATATTGTATGTAAACTAAAATGAATGATTCTGCTGACATCTCAGCAGAAGATGGAGTTTGGAATAGTCATGTATTCTGAACTGCAGGAAATGGATTTGGAGGGCAGGGGGAGGGGGAGTAATTAATTCTCACTTTAAAACTTCGAAGGAAACAGTTCAAAAAGCTCTAATAAGATTGTCACAATAAGATTGCCAAAAGAGGCATTAGGTATTCTCAGGTTGACAGATTATTAATTTCTTACATTTTCAATAAATTGATAGTCACTAGGTCAGAGTCTTAGGAAAAGACCTCCCTTCTCAAGGAAGTATCTTTAACAGTCCACACTACAATAATTATTCTCTGTCATATTCTCAGAATAAGGATTTGAGAACTCGTCACTCAGCCCTGAACCTGTGGATCAATCCTAGATTTGTACAAATCGGTACATGTCCCAAGTTTGATCCAGACCAGAGGGGAGCACTCAAGCCTATTTCTCTTGAAGCTGCCAAGTGACTGGTCTTTATGCTGCCTGTATCCTTACACTGATCTTTTGCTGGCTACAAGACAACAGTCAGTCTCAGTCAGCATAAAGCTGGGTGTTGACGATAACCCATCAACATTTCTGGAACCAGTGTGAACCCAGTGTCAGCACTTGCAATACAAGTCTAGCTGAGATATATTTTATGGCATAGAGGGAGCATTAGAACTGAACCTAAAGCATTGAGCCACAGCCTCAGAAGCATGCTATAAATGTAAGGAGATTACCTTATGAGGCCATTTTGCCTCAATCTCTCCTTTTGGATGTGTTTCACTTTGCTCATAATGCTTTCACATTCACAGAGTCAGAGAGCACCAGACTAACTCTTCAGTGAAGGGCTCAGGGCATTTGCTGGAGAGGGCAAACTCAGGGCTTCAGCACAGACTGAGGCATCTCAGTAAAGTAGAACAGCATCAACAGGAGCAACAAGGCACCTCCAGCCCTCCAGTATTCACCAGCCTGCTTAGCCACGTATTTTTGGAGGACAGAGCATTTGAGGTAACGGATATCCCCACCCCCTTGCTCTAGCTGAGACCACAGGCCATGAGGGAGGAGGGTTCAGTCTCATCCTATCCTTTCCTACCCAGCCACCATGTGCATCCTGCTCCTTTCCAGTGCAAGCTGTAAGAGCTCTGTGGCTCTGGGCTAGTGCAGCAGCCCCACAGTGAGGTTCCAAACAACTCACTGCACCCTCTTGCCGGTGTCCTGCATACCGCTTGCATCCTTACTCTGTAACTATTTTGTTCTGTTTATGGCACCTGGCTTAAGGCTCCAAGTACCTTGGCAGGCAGTTTCCCCTATCCTAACCTGATTGGTAGCACTTGACTGACAAAATTAATGTGTGAGGTCAGCATCTCCTTTGTGCCACCAGCAAACAAGCTGTCAGGATTAGTTTAAAGCCCCACCATGTTTAAAAAGGCCAGACAGGTAGTTTATTCCTTCCTTCATCCTTACACCCTCCTCCCTTTCTATCAGGAATACCATTTGCTGTTAAACTAATGTTTGCAGCAGTTATTATCAGCACACTTATCTGGGACTTGCCATCATCTCACGAAAGCAATCCTACTCTTAGCTTTGTCAGGAGTGATCTAGTTCCAGGTTTTAATTCAGTGACATATTCAGTTTTGCTCTTGCTGATCATAAGCAGCTTTTTGATGAAAATCAGTACTCTCGACATTTAGTTAGAGCCATCTCTTGTTTAACCTCACAGGCCAAAAGTATCCTCTATCAAAGGCTGTGACCCCTGAACATTAGATTAAACTGAATAGACGTCTGTAGTTGCTAGCTATAGCAATGCCTATCTTTGGGAGTAAAATATTAACAAGCCCCTGTGGGAAAAGAAAATTCTGACTTGATGATAGCATTTCACACTTTCTAAACAAAAAGTGAGGGAGAACAAAATCAGACCCTTGTTCTTTTGCTTAGCTATTATTCCTAACTAAAAGTGTTTGCTCAAAAAGTCACTGTGAAGTCTTTTTTCCAGTCCCATATGCTTATAATTATTAGTTTTGAAAAACTGAAATCAGCTGCTTGTGCCTTGTTTTGTTGTCTACAATCTTCCACAGACTGCTTAGCAAAAGTCCTGAATACCCCAGCCCTGTGGCACGTGTTTTCTCTCCTCTTTCAGAACAATTCCATTATGACACTTTTGAAGGGTTTGATATTTTGTTCCTAATACTGATTTAGAAGCATCTGCTAATAAATTGACAGGTTGTGACACCCTCCCATAATTTCAGAGCTTTTTCACCTTAGCTCCTGAGTGCTGCTTTTATGGTTTCAGAAGGCTTTTTGTTCACACAGCTTCCATCTTGAGTAGCTCGTTGAATGGGGTTGTCAAGAGAGCTATGTTTCATGTACATTTTTCCTGGAACTGAATTCAGTGTTGCCTATAAAATTACAATTCCTCTGTCGGCAGCAGGTTTCATTCTGCAATGTCTTGCTTTTGATTTCTGCAATTTCTCATCTTGCTAGCATCAAATCTATTTAAAAACTTTCATAAAGAGATTGTTTTTTATTGGTTGCACTTGAAATTCATTCTCTTCAGTGTGTTAACCTCTTTCATTACACACCTAACAAATCCAGGCTCATCATTTGCTTTGTACTGCATGTGTTCACTGGGAACAGAAAGTCTGAATATCTGTATCCAGCAAATGGGAAACCAGTTGTCATTAGAGCCTTGCTACTACTCTTTTACATTCGTATTGTGGCACTACTCAGAGGCCCTGGAGAATGAAGCTCTGTTTAGCTTGGATCTGTGTGTATCTATATGAAAAGTGAGCGTGTACTCTAAATAATCATTGGCAGATGAAATAAGTCTTTGCTAAATGTAGCTTGCCAGCAACGTAGTTTTTCCTTCATCTAAGATGTGAACTCCTGCATATCTTCTATCTCCAGTAATGTGTCATTACAGTGAGGCTTTTTTTCTACTTTTGCTTGGCAGATTCCTGCTCTATGGATTACTTCTAAGGGAGGTCAGTGAAAACTAACCAGACAAGCAAGCCTAATGTCAGCCTGTGGGTGTAAACTGGCCACACAAAGATTAACATTTGCTTCAGCCACAATTTAAAAAAAAAAAAAGAGTGGGAAACCATTAATTTAAAGACTGGACACACTGTCTTTATGGAAGTCATTGTTTCAAACTTTGAAATATTTTTTATTTTCTCTGTCAAATAACCAGAGACAGAAAATGACTGAGAGCACTGAACAAGGGTCCAGAGCAAACACATCAAGTAAAAATGGTAGGCACAGGAAGGGTCTGATTTTCTGGTTCTGCATGACAATGCTTGAACTTGGGCACACAGAAGAGGTAATCAATTAAGAGCAATCCACTGATTCTTTCCTAGGGCTCACTGAGACTTATCTGATATCCAGAAGTCTGAAATCTGTGCTAGGCATATGTCTTTTTCTCAGTCTTCTTCCATAGGTGCACCTGCAAGTATGGAAATGGAAACCTGTTTGCTGGGACTATGGATGAGACACAGCACCCATTCAGCCACTTTTAACCGAGAGGCTGCTTAGGGGGGAGGTCTGAAAAGTCAGGCAGAACACCCAATCCTTCTGAAAACCAGGCATAACAAGATTTGGGATCTCTTTTTATCAAAGATTGCTGGCAACATAGTTCAGGACAGGGAGGGGAGAAATAGTTAATTTTTCACAAAATTTCCTATTTCTAATTGCAAATACTAGACACATTTTAAAAATTAATGCTATTTTGAAAACTAGTTTAAAATGTTATACTAATGGCTAAGTTTTATACAGCTCTTTTCACACTATATCTTCACATATAACTAGTTGATGCTGTGTGCAGTACTATTACTTATGCAGTAATAGAGCAGTTGAAAAATTGTTTAATTTTACTGGCATATCACTCTCATTATCTGGTACCAGAATAACTGCAATACCCATAAGTCTCCTATTTGCTTTGTAATGAAATAATATTGACAGCCTGAGCATTACAACATAAACAGGAAGCACTCTGTACTAAGAAAGAAGACAGTTATACTAAATGGATATCATTATCTGTCACTAATTTATCTGTTACTAATTATTCTTAATAATTTTTAAAGGAACAATTTTTTTAAATGTAAATTTAAAAAGTAAAGTTAAAAAATCTTTCTCATCTCTGAATTAGAATTTCAAAATGACTATGAGTCCTGCTTTTCCCTAAATTAAAAAAAAATTAAAAAGGCAAAAACCACCCCAACTATTTCCAGTGATATATAAAATCTGAACTTCCCCCAGCTACAAAGAAAACAAAGACTTTCAGTAGCATGTTGCTGATCTTGTTACCAAACAATTTTGTGCCTGGAGCTTTTTTTGGTGGTACCACAAATAATAGCTTACATCTGAAATATTTCTTTTTTGAATTACATGACTGGTAAAATTCTGGTTTTATTATGCATTAAGCACTTACACTAGCTCACAGTATTTTGGGGATACTATCCATCATAAAACTGGGTCAGATTTTGCAGTCTCCTACCTATTTCATTCTACCTTCCCTTTTTTAATGACTTACATTAAAAGTATCACCTTAGAAATACCACAATATGGTGAACTCTCACTTGTTTTTTCACGTTTTTTCACATCTAAGTTACTGGACAAAGACTTTAACAGTAGACTTCTGGTGAATTCCTTTCCTAAGCAGCAATACGGATCAGTTCTATCACATTCCATCCGAGACAATTTGAGTAAGTTTTAGAAGAAGCTGAGAAGTTGTTTCTTGTTTTGGTTTCTATTACACTTCTATGCAGTGTATAAGTTACTTATGTTATTTATTCTGATGCTTTATTAAATCATTGCACTTTCATGGTTTTTTCTTGGTAGTTTGATCTTGTATGATACTTACCACTCAAGAGTGGTGTGAGAAGGAACATTTGTACCTTATTCTGTGTTTAGAAGAGGGAATTTTGTTTTGGCTCTGTTGTGACTGTTGGCAAACATTGACAAGGGCAGCCCTGACCAGTTAGCCTTTTGTAAAGTTATGCCAAACCAATTGCAGAAGTCCAATATGAAGCACTCATCTTCAGTTTCCAAGTTGCCAAGTACACCAGAGTGTTTTCCCCCACAGTATTTTCCTAAGCAAGCACACCAGTCAGGTACAAGATAACTCACTTGTGTATCTTGATATTCTGCACACCTTTTCTGCTAATATTTCCCTCTCTCAGCACCTATAACTGTTTCCCGAATGCCAACACATCTTTTGTAAGATCTGTGGTTGATGGCTGAAAACCCCCCAACCTCCAATTGCTATTTGCAATGTGATTAGACAGGTCAAGTTTAATTTCAGCACCGTGCATGAATCTGTTATCCAATCATCCTAATGATACACTACTCAAACCAGCAGTGGGGCTGAGAATGGAAAGAAAACCTTGATTGTAAGTTGTTTGCCAATGATTGGAGCTTGTTATGAAAGAACACTAACGCAATCATCCTTGGCTCTCTTTGCCAAAGGTAGGGAACATTCATATCTCTTCATTGTCACTGTACCTGGAGCTATGTGACAGATGAGTAAAGGTATGCCAGAAAAAATGCAGCATTGCAAGAAGGACTGCTTTTCCTCAGGGTTAAGGCAAGGGTATATGCTTAATCAAATCAGCACCTTTAAGAAAATATCTTTCAGGTAGAAGACACAGCCCCTCCTCAGCTGAATATTGCTCTCCAGGTTACATAATCCAGCCTGCTGAATCAAGAAACCACCAGTGGCAGTCCCAGATAACTTGTTTTGGTTTGCCATTTCACCAGTAGTTGCACAGTTTAGAGGCAATCCCATGTTTAGTGGAAGATGTCTCTTTGCAGGGGCACAGCTTCCTGGATGGCATACATGCCTTGCTGCACAGGGCCTGAGCATCTCCCAGCAAACAGCCCTCCAGCCAGCAAGATGTACTCCTTGATAAGAGAGGAACCACTGAAAGATCAAGACAGCAGCGGTGAGATGCAGGAACAGGCTGAATCAGCATAGGCAAATCAAAACGTCAACACAGCCGTCACATCTGCATGCTAAAGTTTCTTGCAGGGAAGTGAAATAGCTAGAGGAGGGAAGTCTTTGCCTCTAGTTTTCATAATGTCACTCCAGAGCTGCTCTGTATGCACGTTTTGCCTCTTTGAGACTCTTTGGGATGTCTGTCCTCCATGGGAAAAAAACCTTTCCCAACACAGGCTATAAGCAGAGGCACCAGAGTCAAGCAGGAGCATTGAAACATTTGTGCTACTGTAAACTAGGGCCTTTATTTGTAGCTGCCCTGTGACTGCACCTCCCATCTCCCTTTCCAGAATACCTCCTTGTCCTTGAATGTGCCAAACACAAGAATTGGCACTAAGAGCTGACTTCAGCGAAAACATAAATTGACAGAATACCTTCTTTTTTAAGAAGCCCCACTTATTCCATTCTCCCCAGAGCCAAGCACCAGTGTGCAGTCATGTAAGAATAAAATACACTCTCTCTTTTAAATCACTTTTCATTTCTGTGCTGCAGTTGTCCTGGCTATATAACCTCTGAGCTGCTGGCAGCATGGTCTTTTGCCCACCCAGGCTCTACCCACAACAAACCATACAGGCAATACATTTATGAGAAAAGCTCAGCCCTCAAACACAGAGGAAAGGGATCTGACAGCTGCTGGCTCCAGGGAAGGGCCTGCCAGGGCTCCCTCCATGACCTTGAGCAAATCACAGACAACCTTTTAAAGGTTGGAAAATACCACTAAGATCACAGAACTTTTCTGTTACCAACCCAGCTTCCCCAGTGGTAAAACAGGCCCCAATAGCCCATATCAGACATCTGAGCAAATCTAACCATCTCACAATACTCATTCTATAGTTCGACTTCTTATAGAATCATAGAATGTTGGAATGTTTTGGTTGGAAGGGACCTTAAAGATCATCTAGTTCCAGCCCCTCTGCCATGGGCAGGGACACCTTTCATTACATGAGGTTGCTCAGAGCCCCATCCAACCCAGCCTTGAACACTTCCAGGGATGAGGCATCCACAGCTTCTCTGAGCAACCTCTTCCAGTGCTTCACCAGCCTCACAGTACACATTTTCTTCCTAATAGCCAATCTAAACCCACCATCCTTCAGTTTAAAGCCATTCCTATTCCCCCTTGTTCTATCTCTACATGCTGTTGTCTAAAGTCCCTATCCAGCTTTCTTGCAGGCCCCCTTTAGGTACTAAAGGTGCTATAAAGGTATTACAAAGGAAGATGCTGTTAAATCTCCTGGAGTCTTCTCTTTCCCAGGCTGAACAATCCCAACTCTCTCAGCCTTTCCTGGCGGGAGAAGCGCTCCAGCTCTCTGATCATCTTGCTGACTGCCCTTTGAACTCCTTTGAACAAGTCCATGTCCTTCCTCAGCCTATTCTCCGCACTTCCAGCTACTAGTACTTAACAACTTATTCTCCCTACAATATTTACCCACAACGATGGGGGGGGGGGGAAGAAAAAAAAAAAAAGAAAAAAAAAGACATCCCGATGTCTGAGCCTGTAACCTCTTTCAGGCGATGGGGTGCGGGGGAGGATAACCCACACCACCTCAGCTGGAGAAATGTTCCGCCCATTCCCCAGCCTCACCCTTCCTCCCCCTGACAACAAACACCTCCTCAACACGTCAAGATTCCCACAAAAACGCCCCGAGTGCGAGCCGCTCTGGCGCGTACTTGAAATCGCTGTCATGGAAAGCGTGTTGGGTGCAAGAGGGACGTTCAGGGCAATGAGGGGTGGCTGGGGCGAGGACGGGTGCTAGGGACAAGGAAGCTGAAGCGGAGCTTTCTCCTCGGGCCTTAAGGAAAGAGCTTTTTTTTTTAGCAGGGAAGGAGATATTTTTCAAAAAACGGCAAGGGAGGGATGCTGCCCGCCCTCCTCGGCACGGCCCCCGCCTCACCCCGGCCCCTCAGGCGGCGGAGGCGCGGCCGCCGGGCTCCCCCTGGAGGCGGCGGGGGGCGGCGCCGGGAGGCCGCGGGGCTGGGGCCTCCGTGCTTCGGCACCTGGAGTAGTGGTAATAATGGTAAAAATTAGAACAAAAAAGCCATTGTTGTTGCTGTTGTTGTTATTATCAGTATTATTTTACGGAATTTACCGTAAAATCGTTGCATGGACTATCCGTCCCTTAGAAGTCAGAAGGCTCTGGAACAGCGATAGCTGCTAGGCAGACGGGCCCGTTGTCTCCCAACAGGACTTTTCCCGGAAAGCTGATCAATTCCGTCTTGCTGCGGGCAAAATCGGATCTGCGTGAGCTTTGTGCGCCTGCAAAGTGCAGGATTGCAGGACCGCGGCTCTGCGGCCACGGTGCTGTCGAAGATAATGGACGGGAAAAGCCAAATTTCTGGTGTGTGTACCGCGGTAAGCGTTGCCATTGCCCCACCAAGCTCGCCTCAGCCAGCAGCCTACAAAGAAGACGTGTGCTGTGACGGAAAAAAAGGATCTGCAGTCCCTTGTTCGTGTGTTGAACGGCATCATGGAGTGGCTGACCATAGGAATAGGTCACAACTAGACACGTTGAGTGGTGAAAAGCTAAAAAAGTCTAGGCTTCATCATAGAATGTTTCTACATCATAAATAAATAAAGAAGAAAACTTCCGTTGTCTGGCATAGGCTGATGATGAGGGTTTAGGCTGTCACAAGCCTCTGCAGTCTGTTCCAGTCCCGCAGAAGTGAGACCTCCAAATGTATCTCAGTGATTTCTGATGGATTAATTTCTGGCTATTAGTGAAGCCCTGGCTACTCAGGCTTTGAAGAGTGGGTATTAGGTCTGGAATTAACATGTGGAGGGGGTGTAAGAGTACTGAAATCTGTACCCTCTGCTTTTTCTCATGCTTTGGAGATGTGCTACCAAATCCTGCTCAGAGCAACGTCTGTGTTAGGCGCCTCAGTCTTCAAATCCCCTTACAGGTGATTAAAATAATCTAGAGTTTAAAAATTCCCAAATCACCCTACCCAAGTCCTTATATGAAAGAAAGGGCATAATTTCCAACAGACTGGATGTGGAAAAATTAATTTCCTGGCATCCAAACATAAGAACAGCCATGCTGGTTGAGACAAGTCCATCCAGCCCAATAGCCTGTCTCAAACATAAACAACAGCTGATGCCTGGGGAACAGCATAAGAGAAGGGTAAGCACACGATGATAGTTCCCTGGCATGCTGTCCCAAACTCCAGCAAGCTGTGGCTCAGGGACTTCCCTGAGACAGATGTGGTATCTTTAAATTTAATAGCCCTTGATGGATTTTTGCTTCCATGAATTTGTGTAATTGCTTTTTGAACCCATATCAATTTTTGACATTGCAGCATCCTGTGACAATTAGTGGCATACTCCAACAAAGCAGGGTTTAAAGAAGAGCCCTTATTTTGTTTGTTTTGAACAGGCCACCTTATAATTTCATCTGATGCTCCTAGTTCTTGTGGTATGAGAGTCAATTACAATCATTCCCTATTTGCCTTTTCGGCGCCATTCATGATTTTACAGATTTCTCTCATGTCCTCCCTCACATTTTGATTTTTCAGATACATATTCTTAATCTATTTTGAAATCCCAGTACAGAAGCCATGTCACAGCCTGGACCTTCCTCTGGCCCTAATGTTACCGTTTTGGAGCTAGCAGGCTTGAACAACACCATTTTCAGGGTGTAGGCACATCACGTATATTTATATCACGATGCAGCAGTTTTTTTAGCTTTGTTTCTTCCATACTAAATTCTAAAATTTGATTTACTTTTTTGATCACTGCTGAGAATGGATCTGGCATTTTCATAAATATGTCTAGATTTCACAGCTCTTCAAGGTTTCTTCTCTAAGAGCTAATAGTGAGCCCAGCACCCTCAGCTCTGTGTGTAAAGTCTGCTTTGCCCACTGGCATTACAGTACACGTATCCATGTTGTCTTTCCTCTGTTTTATCACCCGATTACTCAGTATCATGAGATGATGTTTTTGTCATGTGCCATGTTTTTGCTACCATAAATAACGTTGTGTCACCCACAAGTTTGCCACCTTGCTGTTCAACCCCTTTCTAGTGTATGAGTCTGGCAGATGGGTTTGATGCTTACTAAAGATCCTGGTGATATTAGAGGGGTGCTGGAGGAGGAAGTAGTGGGCAACTATTTCTCCTCTTTGCATCAGCACAGCTTGCATCTCACCTAGGTTCGGACTGAGCCAGCTGCTCCTCAGGGAGGTGCTGGCAGGCTCTTTTTGACCCTGCAGCACATTTGGAGGGATGCTGGTGCAGGCTGTCTGTCGTGTGCAAGGCCAGCTGTTCAGCTGACACAACCGATTTACGGCTGGAGACAAGGAACCAGCCATCAGGGGCATGGGAGCAGCTGACATGGAGGTGGGGTAGCCTCAGCTGGACACGGTGATGGAGACAGGTGGGGTGGCCCGAACGGAGTCTGTGGGGCAGTGCTGGGTTGAGGGCGAACCTGCGGAGGCAGCGGCCATTCTCTGCCCACCTTGTGGTGGTGCCGTCGTCGTTCCCTCCACACAACCTGACAGGTTATGTTTGCTATTAATAACAAGCAAGACTTCGGAGGCGGGCCCCTGCTTCCTCGCTGCTTGTCAGTGCTGAGCACGGCCGGTCAGAGCGTGCTGTGAGCGCTGCTCGCACAGCCAGAGCTGTCCCCGGTGCGTCCCCATTCCAGCGTGTCAGCCAAGCGTTTAAGACACCTGCTTCTTTTCGCTCCTGCGCTGGCCACAGACTAATAGTGACAAACGGGAAGAGGACCTAGCAGAATGCAGAAAATAATCGTCCTGTGCCAAAAGGGAATGTATGATCAAAACTACAATGGGCAGGCAAGCAGCGAGGCAGTGACCCGAGGCAGCGCAATGTGTCAGGAAGAGAGAGCAGCAGCCCAGGGACAGCAACAGCCCAGAGCCTCAATTTGTAATGACTGTGTGGACCACATGCCAAAAAGTCTCTCCCCACCTCCTTGCTCCAGAGAGCTCTCCTAATGTTCTTAGCCACTTGGACATCACAAGGAAAAGAGCCTGCACGTTTCCAGCACACAACCAAAGGCATTTGCAAAGGCAAAGCACTGCTGTGCTTCGGCACTGCCGAACCTGCCTCTGACTCGGAGTGCTCCAAACACCTGTGAGTCAGACGATGGGAAATTCTCCCTTTCTTCACAAGCACAGATGAGTTTGAACCTTCTGGGCATTTTAGCAGTTTACCATCTGCACATATAACCTTTTTTTTCTGAGCACACTGAAGTCTTGTAGGAGGATGTTAAATCCAGGAACCAAAATAAGGAAACATGTTTACACCTGCTACATCTGTTCAAGAATTTCCAGCCTCTATTACACTTTTGACTTTCACATTCCCCCTCCTCCTCCTTCCTGTTTGGTCAAATGCCACCATGTTAAAAACAATCCTGTGTTTTCCCCCCCAAGTCTCACAGACTTTCTATCGAATCTTGTGAAAACTTACAGCATATGAAAGAAGCTGTGAAATGGTCTAGCAACAGAAGCAAGTGCTGGCTGCAGTCTCTCTTCCTTATCCAGGATTTTCAGATACTGGGATTCATTGTGAAGAAAAAATACATTAACTACATGAAATTTAGTGATTTTAGTTTTTTAAATTAGAATGAAAAATGAAGAGTCAAACCATTTCTGATGCAGATGAAATCTTCCAGAAAACCAGGTACAATAAAAAAAAATTAAAGTAGATTATGAAAAGTATTATAGCACACCAAAAAAGGCAGCACAAAGATCTCTGTTAGCAGATGCCCCAGTGAATTATAACTGGTTTTCTGTAGGAGACAAGACACACTAGTATCTTCTGTCAGAGGTGATCTTTTCAGTAAAAGAATTACCTGTATGATTGCACCTATTGCTGAATCAGACCCATAGATATGAAACATTTATGAAAAGGAAAAAGATTTCTCACTTGTTGGGAGATGATAGCAAAATAGTTCTACCGAGCAGAATTCAAAGGAGATTTCTTTTCATCATTTTCTCCGAATTTTATGTTAAGGTTTTTACTGGAAGTATTATAAAATATTTTTCAGTGAAGCAAGTACTTTGAATAAAATTAATTCAAGGGTGTCCAGTAGCATTTTTATAGCCTTTCAAATTAAAGTATTGATAAAGACGTTGAAAAATAGAGCAAGAGATACAAAAAATATTGGATAAATTCAGGCATTTTTCTCTGAATAATCTGTTTTTTCTAATGACTTTTCTGTTGGAAGATGTACATTGGATTTGTGAATATGTGAGCTGGGCTATTAATAATATGGGCAAGGTGGTGGTACTGGGAAAAATCCTCTTCTCCCTGTCATTTTCTAATAAAGCCCGGTTAATGGAAGACAAATGTTTTCACAGGTCAACAGATAACTAAGGAGAGTGCCGTTTAGTGATTGTGGCATTTGGTGTTATGGTAAGGGCCCCTGTTTCTTTGAATTGCTGTGAGATGCTTGTGTGAAGCATGCTTCCTAAAACAGTAAGAGAAATTAACAATATTAAGGTAAATATGGGACGTATTTGGGAAGGTTTGAGGCAAGTCCTGTGGTCTTAACTCAGGCAAATTCTCACTGACAGGTCTTGGCCAATACAATCTGCAGGTGTCCACTTTCTTTCAGCATTTAGCCCAGTATTCAACCAGAAGAAAGCAGTTCAGTAATTCATTAGGATATGATCATGCCGGGCTGGTTACTAATTGTTCAAAATACCATTGGAGCCACTCCAGGATGCTGCACAGCACTCCACAGCTGGCAGCCGTGGTACACAGGCGGGTATGCCACCCAAATAGAGCTGAATAGCATGAGAGCCACAGGAGGAAAGCAAAAATCCCTTGCTTCCAAGCCCATGGGAACCTTCCTGTGTTGTGAGGAGGGAGCTGCAGGTGCAGGGAGCTGCAGGCAGGATGAGTGCAATGCGCAACCCCACTGCCTCATGCCAAAGAGAAATGTTAGCAGCAAAATAATTTTACTCCTGGCTGTCAAATGGGAGCTGTGGGGTTCCTCTCCTAACAATGAAAGGCAGACTACTGTGCATTAACAGCCCTGCCGGTGCACAAAGTGGCCTAGCCTGTTATTAAACTGTACAGCTAAAGCTGTTGTTCTCCACTTAGCTGAAAGTGAGTTACCATATTGCAGGTCCCCCAAGACGTTCCCTACCCTTGACATATCCTCTCCCTCGCATGAGTGGTAATGACTGGGATCAGATCCCTTAGGCTGCTGCCTGCACTGTTTTACCTTGCTTTAGAGCAGCTTTTTTGATTAACAGAGATCTGCTCTGTCCCTTCTCCTCTTCTCTGCTCTTCACCCTCAACTCCCCTCTTTCCCCCAGCCTTTATTCCTGAAACTCTTTAGTGGCCATAAGGATCTTTCTCTGCAACAAATACAGGCAAGATAACTCAGCTGTCCTCTAGGAAGGTTGCAGGTGGGGTTTCCCTGCACAGCATAGATTGGATTTTAAATGTATGCAAATAAGCATTTGTGTGCTCAACCCATGACATAGAAGCGTCAAGATTTACTCACTGACAGTTTTTTCTTGCATTTTTGAATTCGTATTTGCCAATTTGGCTCTGAAATTAACAAAACTGCAATAATAATGTAATTCTGACTTCCTGGGAATTTCACCGCCATACTGAGTAAGGATTTGAGCCTAAAAAGCTGTACAAAGGATAAACAGATTTATTTTGTTATATACTTCTTTTTTTTAAAGGAAAATATTTGCTTAGTATTAGTCTCACTTCCTCAGGATAGACTGAATGGCCTTCACATACAGTGCCATAACAGATAAAATCAGTCCTTCCCCTAGCAGCCTTTTTGTGTCACTGCCTGGCTTTGCTTGTTGTATATATGCAGTCTTGATCTGTCGCTTTTTCCAAGGCCAGCAAAGTAAACTCATGCTCTTGACTCATAGCTCCAGATGGATTCAAGCTTAAGCACACTGTCCCCCTGGAATTTGGCATATGTAGGTTTATATGCCCTAATCAATCAGGCTGATTTCAGTTAATCCTAATCGTCCTATTAGGGTTCCCAGATAGCAACAACAGCAGCTAGAAATCCCCAAGCAGCCTAATTGACTTCATCTAATTACATTCCTTCTTGAGATTTCCATTAAACTACCCCCTGAATTCATTACAGTGGTTGGCTGTAGGTTTTTAGGGCTTCTTAAAAAACATATGCAGCTATTGGGATAGTGCAGTTCTAAGGAGCTGAAGTTGTTCCTATGTATTAGGGTTTGCCACCTCCACACAGCTATCTGCCAGTTGTCCTGCTCTAGCATATATCAAATGTGCCATCTAATCACTGTGGGTGATACCAGTTTTGACTCCTGGCACTAAGGCTCATTTCTATCGATGTGCTGGCCATGACTCTTCCCTTATAGCACTGAACGAACCACACGAGTCAAGAGACTGCCAGGTCCTATTAACCTCTCGCATAGCGGATTTATAGATATGTCTCATTATAAAGTAAGGAGCTGACATTCATCTCAAAAGCAGTTAGCATGGAAAAGAATACTCTTTTGTCAGTATTCACCTTTCTCTGCTCTCCTTCTGTGGTAGTAAATTGTAAACTGCTCAGTTGAGATGGCATCTGTCATAGTTAGGTTTCTTCGGCTAATTTGATCACTTCTTCCATTAAAGTAATGCTCTGGTTTCCCAAATGTTGCTAAGCTCTGAATTCCTGCCTTTTGCAGAATACTACAATGCACTCCTGGAAAAAAAAAAAAAAAAAAAAAAAGAAGAAGAAGAATGCCATCTTCTACCCTCAGCATTTATTTAAAAAGTGGAAATTTCTGGGGTAAGGATGAAATAGTTTGATCCCAGCCTGGTTTTCTCTGTACATGCAACTGAGATCAGCTTCCGTGAAACCCAGGGAGGCTGGAAGCACAGGATCCTTTTCATAGGCAGCTTTGTATACAGTATGCATTCATATCAATGCTTTGACTGGAGTTCACTTAAAAACGAAAACAAAGTGCACACTAGGCGCTGGGAGATAGGCACTTTGACAACTGTCATGTTGGAAAATGCCTTATAAGTGAGACAAGCTTTTGTCTCCAGTCTGTTTGGAAACTGGTGCCACTGATCACTTTTACGGACAGTTCCTCTAGGTGGGAATGACACTGATATATCATTCACACTGAAACTGCCAGATTGATGTCAGTAAGACAGCAGAGTGTTCAGGTTCATTGGAAGGGATACAATACCTTTGATAAAATAAAATCCTTGACTGCACACAGAGGGAGCAAGTCAAAAAGGAACATACCCCTGCCAAATGTTAACTCTTGCATCTCTGCCTCATGGAGGGTGTGTTCTCTTTCGAGGCAGAGCCAAGGACAGCCAAGAAGTTCTGTGGGAATAACACCTGATTGTTGCAGGGAAATAACTCTGTAATTAACCATAAAAAATATTGTGGTGTTTTCAACTAAGTTTAGGCCTTTGTGAATCAAAGAATCATAATTTATTTTTGAGGAGAGATAATATTTTACGAAAATAATTGATGTTTACACTAGATTAATGGCTGCTTGACTGTAGAGACCACCGGTGAACAGAGTATCTATCCAAGGTCAGAACTGCAGACACAATTAAGTCACTAGAAAATTTTGTGCAGAAGGATTTGGCCTAAACAGATACTTCTAAGAGCTGGCTAAGGTTGCTAATTACTCTTCAGCATAACTTTGAACTGACATTTTTTCAATCATTTTCATTCCAGAGGGATTAGTAAATCTTTTTAGTAGAAGGAACACACACCAAAACTTACAAAATGCATTTACAAAAAGTTCTGAAGTAATTAAATGCCAGTTTGGAGACACTTTTCTCCCTTTTCTTGTTCTTTTTTTTGGCACTAACATGCAAAAGGAAGCTTGAGAGGGGAAATGTGAAAAAAAAAAGGAAAACAAAAAAAAAGAGAACATAAATTTGAACCGAAGAGACTTTAAGGGCTTTCTTAGAATTGGAGACATTGGTGACTTTATAAGAGATGCAGACACTCAGTATTTTGTAGGCACTGGGAGAAGCAAAGGCCTAATTCCTCCACACTCAGCAGAGCCATTGGCTGAAAATCCCTCTATTGCTTCGGTAAACATAGGCAGTGTTCCTTCTAGTGCAGTACATGCTCCAGTGCAACTCAACCTTACATAAACAGCTTGACTCCTTACATTAAATATTATGCTCTCCAGGAAGATCTAGAGGAAGTAATTTTGGGGGTGTAAGTTTTATACTCTTTAGGAAAGCCCACCTTTCCTGTGTAGCTCACTTTAAAATTGTAAACGTTTGTAATTCAGCCCAGAAATATCTGAGCTGACGTGTTTCTCCCACTGATACACAGTGTTCCACATCCCAAACTTCTTTGTCATCAAATGATATGATCTCACCAATCCTTTTGTCCATCCTTCTAAAATACAGAACCATACAGAGCCATGGAAAATTGGCAAATTAAAAAAAAAACAAAAACCTCTTGAAATTCTGAGGAGTAGAAATGCACTATGTTCAACACTTCTAACTTCTTTTGAAGCAGTCAGACACTGATATGTTCATATAGTGATTATTTCCACCTCTCTTTGTGGGCATGGACAGGTTTGTACGCAGGCAAAGTGTACTTCTGCAGTAAGGTTGTCTTAAATAGTGGCTCTTAAGGCACAGGAAAAACCATAAACAGAGGAAAGTTTCTACTTGCCTTTTCTTGGGAAGACATTTCTGAAAAAGTGGGGCTCAGAAGGACTAAAATTTTATCACTGTTTCTGGGGATTTTTTAAAAGTATGTGTTATTTGTGGTCTGCTGGGCATAGCTTTGGGGACCCAAAGCCACATAAGGCAGAAGTGCCTAGATGCTTCAGAAAGCCTCCAGATTAGGTGTCATCCATAGTACCTCCTGCTGGCACTGGGACAAGTTCTTCACCTGTTTCTGGTTCACCACTCACAGCTGTGCCTACACTCACAAACACCACATAGCTGCTGACCTACGTGTGGGGAACAGCTGGCTCCCCAGGAAGCCCACAGAAGTCAAGGGGAGGACAACATTAGTGAATGACAGACTATGGGGAGGTCCCCAAAGTGCACTTTTGTTCATCTAGTCAGTCATCAATTTCACCAGCTCAGCGTGTTGGCTGGCAGCTCCTTGAGGTTTGCAGAAAACAGGAGGGCACATTGATGTTTTGTGTTGCACCAGCTGGATCAAGAACTGGAAAGGGCAATGTTTCTGGTTTCATGGACACATTGCAGCCTTCCTTCCTTTACAAGCACAGAGGCTGCGTTTTCTCCTCAGAGAAATGCCAGCCATGTCACAGTCTGAGGGGACTAAGGGATGGGGGAGAAGCTAGTGCATTTTGGCAGAGGAATGGTAAGCAGTGATACCTCATGCATCTGACGGTGCATGCTCAGTGTGATCTTGAGATCAGGTGTGTTTCTGCTGAGGGGGCCAGGTCTGGGTGGGACACATAACCTCAGTGCTGTGAAATAACGATGTTTTGAGTAGCTGACCAAACACCCTCAAGTAAAAATTAATCTTAGCATTTGTTTCCCTGCACTGGGACTGTCTGTACAGCAAATGCCCTGTGTGGGTGATAAAGGTGGATCCTACACTATCACTTCCTTTGCCTGTCATATATTTTCTTTAGTGAGACAAGCAGGATGAGAGAAAAATCTGTTCCTGCAACGTGAGCTCAGGCAAAGCTGATCTCACTGTGAGAAAGTATTAGCTTCTTAATTTGTGCTATTGAAACTGTTCTGTGGACTTCCATTTGGTTGGGGAAGGAACTCCAAAGTACAACAACTGCCGTGCAGGGGAGGCTGCAGATGGCTCAGTAGTAACACACATACTGTACACCTGCACATGTTTGGCACAGAAGGGTTTGAGTGCAGATTTGTGAGCTAGCCAAGGGAAGACAGATTTATTTTTTTGAGGAGGCAGGAAGATCAGATCACCTCCAGGTGCTACCCTGATAAACACTGAGAATAACTCACCAGTCCCTACAGTTCTCCTATGATCAACTTCATCCTTGAGATAGGAATTAGAGGGATAGATACATTATCTGGGAAGTTGTCCAGATTCATTTCTGAGGGAGTTAAATTCCCAACACAGGCCTGCTATAAGGAAGGTTGTTTGGATTTTGTGGGTATTTTTTCTGCTTGGTTTGTTTAGCGGGGGGAGGGTGATGTTGATTATAACAGTGTTGTAGGCAATTGGGACATTAGACACAGTTCAAGCTCCCCCAGTTCTTCCATGGCTGAAAATTTTTGGGGACCTTTTGAGGAGAGGGGCAAATCTTTGTTGTATTTTGCTTTTTAGATTTGCTCTTCAAATTAAAATTCAAAGACATTTTCTAAAATAACCAAACATTGAGCCCTCTCTATAGCATCCAGAAGAGAAAGAGACCTCCTCCACAAATCTGTCTCAATTAGGGAAGAAGCTCTGAGGGGATTTTCCACTTGCTCCAGGAGGCTTTAAGTTCAGCCTGTGCTACAAGGAAGGGCAGCAAGTATCCTGCCAATGTCCTACCCAGACCCCAGCAGTCAGCAGCAGAAAATGGGAGGTAAACAAGAATGGGGTTAAATGCTCATCCACATTTCCTCATGCCATGTACCTCTAGGATGCTACACAGCCCACAGTCCTACCTAGCTGTGCCTTTTAAGTCAGGTATAACCTGGCTTCCTTAGGTTGGACATATCCCTGCAGGAGGCATCATATCATACAGTCCCTGGGCTACTTTGCTTGAAGCAAGTGCTGCTCCACGGGGCTGCGTTGTACCACCTGCATGTGCCCTTCTTAAAACATCCTGGGGTCTCTACCCAATAAAATCGAAAGGCCTTGAAAGAAATGCACACAGAAGGAAAAAGCTAAGAAATACTCATTGTTGGTCCTGTTGTTTCAGCTAAAGCCCACAGGGGTAAAGCAAAGTCCTTTCTTTACAAGGTGGTCACAGCAGTTCAATCTAAGTTCATTTTTAAACCAGTGATTAAAGCACAAAGTGTTCACTCTCAGTTCAGTTTAACATTGGTTGACATTGATAACACCTTGCATTGATTCTTGTCTGTCTAATCTCAATTGATATAAGCCTGATTTCAAATGAATTAAGCCTGTCTGAAGAGTGTTATGCACTCTTTAAGTCCATGAATTTGAAAGAAAAACCTTTGACCAAAAGGCTGCAGGTTTCTCACAAAGGCAAAACTCACAACTCAATACAGCTGAAGAAAGTTATTTGGGGAGCAGAATGGTTAATACTTTGCCTAAGTGAATATACAGTACAGATAACCTAGAAAAACATACTTATTTTGTGTGACAGCTTTAAGAACGAGAAATAATGGACCAGACAATCCATCTAGATTACTTTCGTCATTCTAAGTAAGCTTCTTTATAGAGAAGATTAACACCAGAGATTAACACCAAGATTAACACCTAATGCTACATGAAAAGGCAAAGATGTTACTTCTGTCCACACTTTTTCATGTTCTCAAACTCTTCAGTTCTGGCCCTCATCAGAAGCAAGGTGTTAAGCAGGATGGACTGTTGATCTCACCCAGCACTGCCATATCTCTGGGGCTCTGAGGACTTTGCAAAGTAGAACTGCACAAGCAGAACTAGAGGAGAGAAGGAGAAAGTAAGCAAGAAGAAATAGAAACATAGAGGATCAAGAAGGTGAACTACAGAGAAAGTCTTCTCAAGAGTTTGATTGGTAGCTGATGTGCTTTAGCCTCAGAAAAGAAGTTGGGGAATAACAAGAACCAAAAGCTGTGGTGCACAGAAGTTCACATTCTGCGCAGTGTTTTTCTGCCAGTGTTCAGGCAGTGCCTGACACCGACCTCTCTGGACAGAGGCTGTCATGTGTCCGCTCCCTCCAAGTTTTGGGACAGCCTGAAGCAAGTATGTCTGGCCCAGGAGCAATGTATCCAATTCAGCTTGGGTCTTGTTCTCAACTGCACCTTGCTGGGATGACTGTGCAGTCCTGCAGGGGCAACGTCCTCTCTGGGATGCAACATTTGCAATTGCAGGCACTGGCCTTCAGCAAAAAAAAGTAAACTGTTTCGTTTCTTTCTGAAAAGCAGGACTGCTATGTGCTTGTGCCTGTGCAGATAGGAGAACCAGCCAATTCAAAGTCATGTATGTATGTTTTTTAAAGGAAAATAACAAAGTTCCCTTCTCTTTACAATTGTTTTTAATATCTCCCATTCCACATGCTCATCACATGTGTTGGCTCAAGATCACATAATGCAAAAATTGCAAATTCTTTGCAGTGCCAAGCCTTCCATGCACATTTATCAAGTACAGCCTGGTAAAATCCAACAACAAGCAAGAAGGAAATCTCAGAAAAAAGACCTTAAAATTCCACTGTGGAGAATAAAAAAAACCCTAAAAAGTATAAACAGCAAACCATCACACTCACCACACCTGTATTCCAGCAGGCTGATAGGTTCTACAACTTCAAGAAGGGTATCTTAACCTGACAGAGAAAATGGCTACCATTTTCAGGTGCCAAATTACAACCATCCTTGAGGTTTGAAAGCTAGAAGCACAGTGCTGAATTAAAGCAGACAACTCTGTTCCAGTCTGGCAGAAGTGATAAAATACATAGTGAAACTTGAGAGAGTGAGATCCTCTCTTTCTCTCCTACTCCCTTTTTTTGCTATATTTTTCCTCTGGTGGGTTGAGGTACCCAGTTGGAGCTCCCAAAATAGAGGAAATCCAGGCAGAAGAGCATATCCAAGTCTATCAGCAGCCTGTTGTGTTTCATTCCATCAGCCAAACTTTGCCACTGGGCTGACATGTAAAAGTTCATGGGGTTCTCATTCCTTCCCCCTGGTCTTGGCCTGGTTTGTATTTTTCAGGAAAAATATGGAATAAAGAGCCTGTCCCTTTAATGCAGATGAAGTGAGAAGGGCAAAACTGTTCCCAAGAAGTCAGTAAAAGTGGTAATGCCTATTAATGATTACAGCAGAGTGCTTTTCAGTTGCCCTATTAAAGGAGCTCTTTGTCCTAATAAATACCAACGAAAAAGCTTTGTCTCAGAGCACCTTCCCTGTACTTTATTTATAATGAGTCTTCTAATGAGTACATAGTGTTTATGCTTCCTTGAGAGACTCATCACTCCCTCTCTCAGTCTGTTATTTAACATACAGTACTCCATGAAGGTGTCCCACTCATCCCAAATGCTTCCCCACCCCCTCCCACACTAACGTCCACATACTGCTTGTTTCAAGGGCGTTATGCATCTGTGAAGGAAAAGTGAACACTGGAAGAGAAGCAGACATCCTAAATGTTGTTCATGACACGTCAGGAGGAGGAGCTGGTGGCCCAAATTGTCAGCATGACAACATGGGCTCATCAAGGGCAGCTCTAAAGCAGTTCCTGTGTGTGTGTCTCAGTCAGGGATGTGCTTGCACCACAATTTAAACAGGTCATGCAACAGTCTGTTACACCTGGTAAAATACTGAGTAAACTAGAGTAGTTTGACTCTCTTGGCTATCTGTGTCCCAGCCCTCAGTAGCTACTACTGACTCACAAGACCAAGAAGCACTTGGCCACTGAGATTTGTAGGTATCCTCCTGGTAGTAATATGAAAAAAACAAGTCTGTTCATCTTCGATGGGTAGTTTTAGGGAAATTGTTGGGACAAAGAGCTCAGTTGTCAAGCAGCATTTTTGCCAAAGCTCCTCATGGCTGTAATTTGCCACGGCACTTTCTATATCTGGTTGGTTTTGGGTGTGACATGAGCTGAATTAATAACTCTGTGAGGCACCATGTGGTTTTCCATTGCCATTCAGAGTCATGCCTTGAGATTGTGGTATCCTACAGGACACATCCCTAATGTGATCTTGTGACAGAACAGAATTTATGTTACCAGGGGGCCTGAGGAAAAAAAAAAAAAGGAGCCTATTATAGGGTTGTTCCATTGCCTTAGGCCAGAAGATAGACTCTGAAGACTCTCTTTTATTCTCTGTGTTTTTCCTTTAAGCTTTGAAGCAAGGAGTAAAAGGGTTTCCCATCCTTAAGCATATCAATTCCCTATCCTTGTTCTGAGCCTCTACAATGCCTGTTTCTGCAGGAGACCAAAATTAAGCACAAGAAGATTACATGAGGAGGCTTGGTATCAATGTTTGACATTAAGATGAGTCTTACATTTGCTGCCCATTTTTTACAGACCCCCATCAGCATAAAATCACAACAGCAGCAGTCTTTGTGCTATCTAGCACTTTGGCATTTAGAAAGTCAAAATTGTGTTTGGGGTTGAAGAATTCATGGGAATAAAAGGACTTTCTGATCTGCAAGCATAAAAGAAATCTGCTCCTCAAAGCTGTTTTTCCAGTGCTTCATGCAGCCAGGCAGACTCATGATTCCCTTGATCTCTCTGGAGGGTGTCCTGCTACACAGCTGGGGCCCAATGCAAGGAGTGAGGGACTCCCAGGCCTCTCACACCTCACCTTTGGCTTTGAAATCTGTTGACCAGGAGAAGGAGAGCCCCTAAAATAAGGTGGTGTGTCCTAAGTAGGAAAGGCTTGAACCTTTTGTTCTTCTGGAAGCTGTCTGGGAATCAGTAAGGCAGAGATGCGAGCACAAGCTTGAACTCTTTAGCAAGTGCACATCCAACTTCTATAACAGCCAAAATTTGCATGTTATGTTCACATTCAGCTTCAGACATGACACAACTCAATAATCCATCCTGGAGCTGACAAAAACCATCTGATCCTTGTCTGGACCATGTTTCCAAGCAAGCTGAAGAGAAAATAAAGTACTTTGAGGAACAGATGATACCTTGCTGAGAAAAGAAAAAGATATGTCTGTGAAGCCTCTGCACTTCCCTGTGTCTGTTCACCCACTCTCTCTTTTCACTTTTCTCTGGATGAGAAACAGGTTTCCAAAGGAAAAAGAACAGCAGAGATCTCACCTGGAGAGAAGGGAAGATAACCAGATTTATTCATTTCTTGTCACAGAATTGGCCGGCATACCACCAAAAAATGGGACCCTCATCTTTCAGGAAGGACAGATAAGGAACATCCACAAGGCTCAACAAAATGCAAGGGAACAGTCATATCTACAAGGCTCAAAACACAGCCATCCTGAAAGCTCCTGTGGATTTTTCGGATTTGAAACTGACAATTACTGCTGACTGATAGATTATGAGGATGAAATTAGAAGTGAGATTCACCTTCAGTCTTGACGTGGGACCTGTCTTTTCCACTGAAGCATAAAACATACACAGTAAATGTATATATGTTGTAATCGTAAACCATGCAAATGATTTGTGATTACAACATATATACATTTATTCGTATACAAATATGAGGCTAAAAAATTGTGGGTTTTTTCCTCAAGAACAAGAAGGGTACATTCATGGTTAAGGTTTTGTTTGGCTGTTATAAATGACATTTGATGGTTGGTAGGCACGTGCATACACACCTATATGTTTCTGTGTGTAATGATATATTCTGGATCATTGATATCACATGGACATGTCTCCAACCTCCCAGTTTTTCCACACAGCATGCTGTCACACAGTTCCCTGAAACCTGCCAAGTCCTTCGATACTTGTATATTAGTTATTTTTTCATTAAAAGTACTCTGCTTATGGCTAATGCACCAATACCTCACTCCCAGAATAGCAAGAAAAGTTACTTTGGTGGGCTGCTTCAGTCTGACAACATTTGCAGTGTGCACCCAGGAAGATCTAAAGCATTAGCAAAACTAAATGCCAGAAAAAAAATGGAATTTGGATTATCTACATTGAGCAGATCATGGATTCACAACAGCAGAAGGGGCTGCTTTCTTACAGAAGCCTCACCAAATGTCCAGTGAATTTTCTACACAGTAAATAAAGTTTTTGCTTGGAAGGATGGTGCTGGGAGGAATTTATTTTCTCTGGCAATTGCATGTCAACTGTTCCAACTTATCAAGAGAAAAAAGCTGTCTTAAATTGCTCTATTAGCTTACTAAGGAGGAAAGCATCCATTTTAGCACAAAACCATATATGGCTATTCTTTAGACCAAGAGAGACCTTTGTTTATCTAACTACTTCCAGAGGTTGTTTTATTCCCATCAATTTATTTCACTTTCATCACCTAAGAAAATAACACTCAGTAGTCTATTTTTTTAAGGTACAGGCTTTGGCAGTGCCTCTCATCTTGTCTGCATTTTATATGAAACAATACTTTCTGAAGTCCTCTGGAAGGAGGAGAAGGTAGTGGGGAACAGATGGAAAGGACACACCACCACCAATTTGACTTTTCTCCAGCAACATGAAGCACTGGAATTAACTATTCCAACTGTCTCTCTGTTCATTTCTTGATGCTGGGGAGGTTGAGTGATAAGGGAGAGTTCCTGGGTTTTTTTCCTTCCTACTCCTAACTGACTGAAAGGGTTATATTTAAATAATGGATCCCTTAGTTCTGTCTGCTCTGCAAGCTGATGCTCTAGTGGTTGTTTCTTTATTGTGAAGTTGATAACACAATTTTTAAATGCAGAGCCTTCACAGCAGGCAGCTGAATGGCTGGCCAGATGGCTGGGTTGTTATTTGGGAGTCCCTGAACTAGCATCTCCTTAGTCATCAAGGTTCTCCAGTCATCTCCCACTTACATGTGTCTCCATTGATTCATATCAGTACCACAAAGGGCTCTTTGCTGGACTTAGCCCTAAGAAATAACAATGGTAAAAATGTATGGGAATAGTTATTCACAGTAGCCAAAAGTGGCTCCCATTGCAACCAAGGTTTGTTCTTGCTTTTGTCATTGCAGGTTCGGCAGTTCACAGTAAATGGTATTCAGTATATCACTAGGGACCAGGAAAAAAAAAATCATCAGCAAGGCATTGGTACAGACTTCTAAAAGCAAGACTGTCAGGGAACCACTTCTTAATCTCATTTGAATTCAAATGCAGCTTTACATGTGTTGGATGCATATGTTTTTTCACATTAAGATGTAAAGTTTATACAAATCCGAGGTGTGAATGGTTCCCCTGTGTGCTGATGACAAATATTCCAGTATCAACACTTAGCTGCTAAGCTTACCTTAAAACTTGCTGGGGTGATAAGCTGCTGGTAATTTCTCTGCCAGCATTAGACAGAAACAGCAGAGCTCCTGTGCACTTCTCACAGTGACTAACCGGAGCACAGGGTATGTATGAACTTCCCTTCTCCTGCTGTTCCAGCTAGCTGGTAATTCATGATTAAAGATCTACAACATGAGAAGTCACAGCCCAGAATCGTTGAAGGAAGTTGAAAACTAAAGTCTTGAGAGTCCTGGGAGTAGACAGCCATGGTCTTATGCAAAGGAACCAGAAAAGTCAATTAATCTTCCTTGACTGGGTGTATAGATACTGATTTTTTAAATTATTATTATTCATCTATACTTTCAGCAAGAAAAGTTCCAACAAGATTTCTATAAAGGAAATGGCAGAAGAAGTAAAAGGCAGAAAAAAATATTAACTTATCTCTGCTTCTAAATGTCTCCTAGATATCTTGGTATTTCACTGATGGGCGTAGGAGAGATAAGAGAATGCCCAGTTTCCACAGATAACTTTATCTGGTATAGTCCCCATAGTGATCTCAGAGCAGACAAGGAGAATAAACAATTGAACTAACAGGGCTCTTTCCTCTGCAAATTCTTTAACTCCTGATGATCCATAACACTTTAGTGGGGATATAGGGTTTTTTTATTAATAAAAATCTAAGGCAGTTTTGCAAATCAAAATCTAGGGGACTTCAGCCAGAATCCCAAGAACCCAAATAATTTCTGCATCAGATTTCATTATGGGAAAGCTTGGAGAATTTCCACATGAACACTGAAGGAATGAGTCTGAGCAACTGTTTAATATCAAAATGTCAGTAGAAGAAGTTTTAAAATACATCATCAAAATTAAAAGTATATTCTTACATTCATATGGTGTTACCCAAACTCCTGAAGTCAAACATACAAAACTGGTCTTCGTATCAGACGTCCAAAAAGGGACAGAAGTGATGCCACAATTGAAAAATAGGCTCTGCAGGGGAGCTCGTCCAGAAAGATACAGGCAAATTGTCCAAATTCCACACCAACTGTGAATAAGAAAGTAATCAGTTTATATATAGATAAATTCATTATAATGGTATGGTCACCAAGCTTTTCAGGAAGAAACTCACATCATCAAAATTTATGAAGGTCTTCAAAGGGTGAACAGATAGAAAAGGACATTGTCATTGATAAAGTTTACTTGCATATCCAAAAGGTTTTTTTATGAAGCCTTACATCAAAAGATAAGATTCTCATGAGGTAACTTGATAAAAGACAGAAAGCAGAGAAATATATGACCAGTTTTTACTGTGGAGGGAAGTCTAGTGGAACTGAAGTTCTAGTACTGAAACTATATTCACAAAATAGGATGAAAGCCTCAGTAAATAATGAAGTATGTTGATGTTACTAAATAATTCAAGGCAGCAAAAATGCAATTTGTCTGCAAAGAGTTCGGATATATCTCTTGATATTGAGTGGCTGGAAAATAACAGGGCAAAGTAAATTTGATTCTGACAGTTGTGACATACCGTGCACAAGGAAAAGAGCATTATGTGTGCACACATACACACAGTGTGTTCTGGCTGAACTTGAGCCTCTCAGGAAAGACATGTTGTGTCATGTGGATAAGGCTCTGAACACATCTCTTCAGTGCCTATCATCTGCTAAAACGCCATATAAACTGTTAGTAATTAGTAGGAAAGAAATCAAAGGCAAAATAAGAGAAAGCATCAATACATGGATTGTATAAATTGTATAAATATTCTGTGTTGCATCCACAACCATTAAGAGGAATTACTAGACTGAGACAAAGTTCAGAGCAGGCAACTGGGATGACTGGGATTTAGCTAAAGCTTCCATACAGGAAGAATAAGGTCACATCTGCATTAGAAGGTAATTGGCTGCTGAAGGGTGGACTGACAGATCAAAGCAATTGCTGTTGAGAGCTCTGCACCTGAAGGGAAATCATTGTAGGCCAGATATAGTTTGATCATCTGGGCTGAATGTCCTTCCCTCACATGGGAGTCAAAGCTGACAGCAGAATCAGTGGTGGGTTGGACCCTTCTGTTTCTGGTGGGACTTGGAGTAGGTTTATAGCAGCCGGGGGCAGAGCTTCTAGTCTGGCCCAGCCAGAAGCAGCCAAGCAATGTACAGTACATGAAAGTAGCTGCTGCAGATCTCACTTTGAGTAAAAATGCTAATGCAGATGCAAAGTGAATTGTTGTTTGTTTGGGGTTTTAGGCTTTTTTAATTGCATGGGATTTTCTTGTTCAAACCAGAAGAAAGGCGGTTGGAAAAGGCTATAATAGAGGTCTATAAAATTAAAGATTATTTAGGAAAGGTAAACAAGCAACAACAATTCCCTCTTTCTTCTATTATAAGAAGTAAAGATATCTAATGAAATTATCAGACAACAGGCTTAAAAGCAAAAGGAAGTACTTTTTTACACACTGGATAATGAAATTGTGGAACACATTACCCAGGATGCTTGCAAGGCCAAAACCATAAATGAGTTCAAAAAGAAATTATACAAATTAATGAAAGAAAGGTCCATGATGGGTTAAACCTGATAATGTAGATGTAATTTTCAAGTCAGGAAGAGTCCCAGATTTTCTGAAGCTACAACCACTGTGTACATTCCTTATTCTTGCTCTTCTCCCCGTCACAGTCAGACACATGATGTGTGCTCTGGCCTAATTTTCTTCTCAGGAAACTATATCTTAAGGTTACTGTGAGCAGACAAGCCAGTCTGCAAAATTTAAGCACAAAAATGTCATTAGATTTAACCCCTCACATGTTTGTAGTCTTTTGATGGCAATTCAGCCCTCCATTTTGGCACCTTCTGATTTTAAGCTCTCTCTGATTATCACAGATGATTATGAAACAACTCATGTGTGCACATTTGTAGGGACTAACTCAGGCTATATTCACCTAGGCTGGAACACCTTTCAGATAGCTCAGTTCAATTGAACTTCCTGAGCCTGAGGAGCAGTCTGAGAAGAGTGAAAACAGAGAAAAGGTGGTAACAAGCACTTTGGCTGTTCAGTAGCAAGTTTTGTAGCCAGAAGATCATCTATAGAGTGGAATTAATGGTGCTGAGCATTCTGTATCTGTGCTATATGCCTTTCTGTGGGGTTTAATTTAAACTAGCTTCAGTTTGATCCCCAGGCTGTGGACAGTTGGATCACACTAAGTGTACTGCTGGAGCACATGCTACAGTTGAGTTTCATCCAAATGGAATCCAGTTTGTGTGCACCAAGACCACTCCACAGTAAGAACCAAAGCATGATGTGGGGGCAGTCAGGAGATTTATTGCAGGAATGCATGCCTGATTCAAACTCAGATGCTAATCTGGTACCCCTAGTGACTACTACAAGAAGGCTTTGTAAGGGGTTATTGTCAGTGTGCTGTAGGATAAGAATTTAACCTACTGTGAACAATTAAAGTTCTCCAAATTATTTCCCTTCTTCTCTTTTCCCCTCCCTACAATTTACATTCTAATTGTGTCAACCCATTTATTTAGCAGTTAATTCACTGCTTGTAAGTCAAAAATATGGCTCATTGAGCTTATAGACAATGTCATTTATTTTCCTTTTGTTTTTTAAGCAAGAGCTTGAACTTTTTGTGTTCTTTTTAAATAAAGCTTTCTAGACACCATCAAGAAGTCATATGTGATGAGGGCACACTCATAACACTACATGCTGCCGTGACCACAGCATGTAGCTCTCATCATCCTTTGTGGTAGACCCATAGGGCCCTGGAAGCCAAATGCTTGTATATCTTTGCATTCAAAATGTTGGCACTGTCATGCAAGCTCCTATATCCATATATTACACAGGAATGTGTCTGCTTTCCAGAGCTGGGAAGGTGGGGCGAGACAGAGACTGAGCAGCCAGAGTGGAAATTCACCATATTCACTTTAGGGCCAGAATGTTTGTACCTGACAGAATTTGAACTGGGTTTCTGTGGGTGACACTCTCACTGGCAGTGCTGACTACCAACAGCAAACCTCAAGGGATGCTGACAAACCATGGTTTGGGAATTTGCCTTTTCAGGAGACAAGTTAAGGACATCAAGTTCTAGCCCCTCTACCAGCAGCATTTTCTCCTTCTTTGCAAGGACTGGCCAGTACAAAAAAACTCTGCCAAACCTAGTCCTAGAAACATAAAAAAAAACCCAAAACAAAAAATAAAGAGCCACAAACAAACAAACAACACCGACTCGCCCACTCACCCCAACTCCAAATAGTAAAGCAAAATAAATGCCAGGCTGATATAATATCTACATTTGATTATAAGGGCAGTATAGACCAATTATCTCTTTTTCACTGGAGAAGGAATAAGAAAAGTAGATATCCCTATAAATAAAGCATCCATAATCTCTTGGTTTGCAATATTTAATATTTCCTAGAAAAGGTAGGATGTGACCAGCATGCTCATATGACATAAACAGTGGTGGGAATTACAGTTCTATAATTCAGTTCAAATGAGCCTAGATCAGAGGCAACTGACAGGCTGATGAGCTGCTGTTTACAGGGTAGAAGTCAGAGCAACCAATGGGATTTAATAAAATAATTCCAAAAAAGGTCCTTAACCTTGCTATGCCTCCTCTTCATCTGAATGAAAACACAATCATTTACTGAATTAAACCAATGAGCACATCTCATTGGTGGCGTGCACCATCATTCCTAATAGTAGCAGTGCACCAGGATATGGAAGCTGAAGTCCAGGAGAAGGAAGTTACTAATGTTAGTGTGCTAGAAGCATGCTGAGTGCATCTTTCCTCCCTCTGAATGCTGAATCTTCTTTTAAGCTGTCAGTAGGTGAATTAAATGACATTGCAACGACATTCTAGTGAAAACAAAAAAAAATCTCTCTCAGCTTAAAAGTCATCATACTTTTACTAAAACTTTTGCAACAAATATAAAATAATTTTCTGTGTTAGTAATAACTTAAAGTTCTGACTGAATCTAATTTGAATTTTTCCTCTGAGCTGTATGTCCAAGTTTCTTATGTTCACAGTAGTTCATACTATTACATCAAACTACAAATCGGTAAAACTAAAGTGGTGGAGCTCAGGTGCAGCTAGTCTTTACTATTAAAAAAAATGCAACTATCAATGACACCCATGGAAAAAACTGTTGTGGTTTAACAAAAGGATTGTTTCTCGAACTGTTTCTCAGGAGGTGCATTGAGTTCCAGATTGACAACGTCTACGATAATAAGTAACATTAAAACTGCCTCATCCAACAGGATTTCAGAGCAAGTAAGAGTATACGCATATCATTCAAGCACCGAGGCTAGGAGCTTTCTCCCAAGATAAAGTGTCCTGCTGCTGTGATTTCACTTGCAGCTGAATGCTGGATTGATGTGGAAGGCAGCAGTTTAACAGTGCACAGTATTATGTAGTATTTTTCCAGTATGTACAGTATGTTACAATGTTACACTAATCTCCAGGTCACACATATGAGAGTTGTGAAGTTGAAAATGTGAATACTACTGTGATAATACAATAAGATCCTTACGATGTTGTGATGTTAAATTTACATCGAGAACGAAAGCTGCACTGAGACCAGGTTAGGGCTTATCTGCTTCTACAGTTTGCTTTCTCCTTTTTCAGCTCCTCTTTACCCCAAACCTGTACCTTAACTGAAGGTTAGATATTGAATCTGCTATGTGTTCAGTCTCTTTTTGGAAATAAATTCTCTTCTGCATCATGTCTAAGTAGATGGCACCATCCTAAATACCTTCAGCTTCATTAACATTATCTACCTTCTCTTGTTACAGCCTAATCATAAATGTTCACAACAGTGCACTACAAAAAGGTTGAGTTTTAATGACATTCTGAGGCTATGATATATGATCACTGATCCCACACTATATGTCTTTCTACAAATAGCCTTGCAAATAGCCCCAGTGTTAAACATAAACCTTTATATCAGAGCACTGTGTTCAGCAATTCCTCAAGGAAGAAAAGGCCACCAAAAAATCTTACAGAATTAATGAAACATCCAGGGTCTGATCTGGAGAAAACATCAATTTATGAAATTTGCTTAATTCTATGTTGCAAGTAATAGGAAGGGATGGTACGTGCAAGTACCCTCATGGAGACAAGTAAATAAAATGGAGAGTTACTGAAAACCAGATTCTTCAAGGACAGTCATCAATGCTATAGCATACTCAACTTCCTATGCAGCTAGAGATTTATATGTTGTCAAAATGCACCTTTTTTTTGCTGTAAATCCTCTGGATATTTTAAAATATTTTTACAAAGAGCAAAGAGATTATTTAAATATATTTTTCTTGTACATCTGACCAATTAAGCTCTTATTATAAACTGAATTTTTAAATCTCTAAAGCAAAGTAACATCTAAAAAAAGGAAACAAACAATTAGACCAAAAGACACCTCATCAGGATTCATGTGACAACCTGACATGGTAGGAAGTTGACAGTCATTTCTAAAACCCAAGTTGTATTCACAGCTATATTCAAAGCTGGCTAGAAGGAAATATTTCTCTGCCTTCTGTAGATCAGCTCATGACAAATCCAAAGAGAAATGAACTTAGCAAGCTTGCTTCCTTTCTCATTTCTTATTTTTCATAATTGACTTCTATTAGATTGGATTATAAACTGTACTCAAATTACTGACTCACCAATCCCAAGAAGGCAAGTCTTTAAAGTAATGAGATTAACAGCTGTTGATCAAAGAAAATTGCCATAGATGCAAGGCTCTGCTTTTGTTGGTGAAATGCATGGCTAGGGATCTGGCTGGACTGATGGGTATTTCATGCTGGACACCACGGACAGCTGCACATGGGGAGGATTGCTCCTAAAACAACAGAAATCCCTGCTCACAGGAGATAACCCCTAGTGGAAGTTCAAAGGTTTCTTCATCTCTCTTTTCAGAGATACTAGAAAATGTAGCAAAAACAGGAAATGAATTGTTCATAAGCAGACTCATCCCAATGTCCTTTATTACTCCAGAAGCTCTGGGAAGGCCTTTGTGCCTGCTGGGAAGTTCTATGAATATGGAGGAATAAAAGAAAATTGTCTTTGGAGGATGTCACCCTTCCCGGAGTTTCTGTCAAACATGCCACAGTGAATGGTCAGGGAATCCTCAGGAAGGGCTGGTTCACAGAGTTTCCCAACACCAGTTTGGATGTTTGCAGAGGAGAAGAAACATGAAAATCTTCCCACTATTTTCAGGGCAAATGCCAAAATTTCATTTAAGTGTAAGAAAAAGAAGACTATCAAGGTGGAATGGGTGCTCTTGGGGACAGGGAACTGGGAGGAAGTGAGCAATAAAAAAAGCAGCCAGACAAGATTAATTTGAACCCCTTTAGCTGGATGGTGATTAGATTGAATGCATTCTACCCACTTGGGCAAGAAGGCAATTTGTTGCTCCACATGGCTATTAGCAGCATAGAGTAACTTCATGGAAATAGAGGCTCTGAGGTTTGGGATAAGCATTCCTGAAGGAGAAAAATGAATACAGATAAACTTCAATACAGCTTTCTTTTTACCATTCTCTTCCCATAGAAAGCTAGGATGGTGTACTATACAGACTATGCTTCTAGAACAGAGAAAAAGCAGGAATGTTTTCCCTCAGTCCTACTTACACCCATCCACTTTGAGATCCCTCTGTGAAAAAGAAATGTAATAGAGAAGAAACACAGTTTGAGCAAAAACAAGTAAAAAGGTCATCTCTGCTATCTTGGTGATTGTTTTACACTCAGTCTGTTTTGAGCTTTGCTGATGGGACTCCTCACCAACATGTACATGGGAACAGGCTCTTTTAAGTGCTCTAAGTGTTCACAGTGTGATGATGGTAAAGGGGTTGCAGGACCCTGTAAGAAAGGACCCCATGAAGCAGAGCCTAGAGTGGCTGATTTGCCCTTGCCACGATCAAGTTTCCCTACAGCTCAAAGGTCAATGTCTGTTCTGCTTTCACTGTACATCAAAATTCCCCTATTCTGAAGAAACAAAAAATGCTTTGGGGATGGACTGTATCTAGAATTCCTCTGCAAATATTTTTGATGAATAAAGAAAGCAAACTAATGACACCATCTCTCCCATCACATCTATGCAGGCCATATGAACCACAGGAAGAATGGCAGCCCTCAGTAAGCAATACACCACATAGACAATTATTTTGAATGAAGAGCACTTGTCTCCAGATCTCAGACTGAAACTTAACTGAGTGCAAATCAAACCACTAATGAAGTTCAAAAGGGGAGGATAGTTCTTGTTACCACTAGGTTCTCATTTTTTTCCTATTGATTTCCGTCCAAAAACAAATATTGTTTTAAAAATAAGAATATTTCCTCAAATTACCAACATTGGGAATATTGGGAATGTAGACGAGTGACACCAAAACCTTTTTCTCAGACCACCCATGCTGTTCAAATTACTTGAATTTCTTTCAAATATGCATTTAAAAAGCAAAATTCACTCTCTGCTCACACCATCCAAATTGACCCAACTTAGATTAGCCTTATAAGAAATACATGCAAATGATATTCACATGGCTTGTTCGTCCACGAGATCAGTGGTGTAGGCACAGAGTGGAAGCAGATACCACTACTGAGAAGCAAGGGTGGTCTTGATCCTTTCTGAAACATGTGACATCTCGGCCTGGAACTGGCACTTCCTGGCTGGATGGAGCTTTCTAGTTCTATTAGGCTAATTCCCATTGTAATGCAACCTCCTGATCTTACATAGGGCACAGAGAGTGACCTGGATCCAAAGGCAAAAGTGCACCTAACTGGGTTGTTACAAGGCAGGCACTGAGCGGCCCTTTTTCTATGCAGTTCTCCTCTGCCAGTCACAGGCACTGAGAATCTCTCACAAAGAAAATCTGGTTTTCTGCCACATTTGGAGCTATTTTCACATCACGAATCTTCCCTTGATCAAGGTACTCTTTGCTATTAAAAAGATTTTGAAAGGCTTCAGGCTGCACAATTTTATATGTTTTAGCACAGCATGTTCATGAAGGAAGCGGCTTGAGGCAGGTGTGATTTCAGGATATGTCAGTTGACCTTAAACGTAACCATGAATTTTAGCACAGTGATTTCCACAGGCAAATAACCACATCTATCCACATTCATGTCAAGAGATAGATTAGAACTAGAATCTCCAAATGTCAAGCTCATGAAAGTAGTAAAAAAGAAAAAGAAAAAGCACATCAAGAGCAACAGCAGCATCTCCCACTCCTGACCCCATCAGAAGAGGTGAACTCCAACAGGCAAAAAGGAAATATAATGACAGTGCCAATGAAGCAGTTATGCAGCTTCAGTTGCAAGGTTATCACTAGGATATCACTAGGATACCTCATTAAGAACTCACATCTAACAGGACTTCTGGGCTGAATGGTCAAAGGAAATTTTTTGCAGTACTTATATTGAGATTTGCACATCTTCACACTTAGACCTGGGCTTGCCTTCAGCACATACAAGACCTCAGCAGAGAGATGAAGAAGAAAGCTTAGCTATTCGAGCAGTAAAGTTCGGTTTGCCAGAGAGAAGGTACAGACTGAATTTTCACCCCTTGTATGATTCCTGCCCTCTGTCTTTTAACACAATGGAATGTCTTGGCCATAACAAGAAAAAAAAAATAAATCCAGTATAAAAAAGTTTCATAGCAGATGTGGAAACAAAGGAATAATTTTTCTCCGAAGAACTGAAAATGAGGCCTGTGTACTTCTGAGAAAGAGAAACTAGATCAGGAATTCTGGCAGTAGGAGGAAAGGCATATGCAGAGACCTGCAGAAAGAGAGATTATTTGGAAACATAAATCACATTGCTGCAGTATCAAGCCAGCTGTAGCATCAGCTCTATAGATGGGACTAATTATCAGGTAGGTCCAGTTAGTCTTGGTTTCTTGTTCTGTAGAGAAGCTTTCTAAAAAAATTTCCTGAATACTCAGTAAAAGGCAGGAAAATCCACCTGCAAATGAGCTTTTTCTTGCCAGAGACTTAGCGTGCATATTTTAAATCACAATACCTCACTATAATCAATGTGTGTGCTCTCCAGGAGTCTAGCCCTACATCATAGCCTGGGCAGAGGGCAAGTGATAGAATAAAATTAAGAAGAAACCTCTCAAAGAGAGCAGAATTGAAGAAATAACCCACCTCAACAGATTCCAAATGCATCTTTAATTTTACATAATTACCTGTCTCCGTGAGGATTTGAGGAAATTTTTTAAAATGTCACTGAGTATCAACTTGGTGGTCATGATGTAACTGTAGTAAGGGCACTGCCTCAGCAGTTTTAGCCCCTCTTTTTGGCAGTCTGAACACTAAGTCCTAAATCAGCCTCAGGACTGAGCCTTACACTGAACCTCGTGTGGCTGCTAGCACCACTGCCTCTGAGTTCTTCTCCCAAAATACTGCAGGGTCAAAGTACAAAAGAACTCAGCTCAAAAACTGTTGTGGAATCATGTGTGGGAAGTGAAAGCCTCCTGAAGACTGCAATTTCCTTCAATGATTTTGGTGCTATTATATGCTCAATTTCTGCCAGAAGTTTGTGTTCTGCCAAGCTCCTAGCTAGCAGCATGAGAAGGGGGAAGGACATTTCTTCTAAGGATTTTTTTTCCTGAATTATGCACCACCGAAGAACCTTGTGACAAATTATTTTGCAGAGTGTGTTAAATAATATAAAAGGGCTATTCCAACACATGATCACAGATAATTATGTTAAGAGCAGCTTAACAAACAACCCTTTCTCAATCTTGCTACTGTAATTCTCCATGTGCATTTAATCTGCCCACGGTGGAGAGGCAAAATATACCATTTAGACCTTTGCTCTAACTTAGAATTCCAAGGAAGCCCCAATTTTGTGAAGAGGAACTTTTACAGAGAGCTCACTTGAAAAACATTTGACATGGCATATTTTGTGCCAGCATAATTTTTATTGTGAAGGAAGAGAAGGCAATAAAGGAAAAAAAAAAGGAAAACCATCTCTGTCCTGGAATTTTTGGTGAACACTGGAGTAACAAATAAGGGACACTTGTTGCTTTAAGCAGTGAACAGATGATATGAAAGAAAAACAGGAGCTGCTGGGGTAGCTGAGGGGAAGAGGGAAGGACAAAGGAGTTTCCACAGGAGAAGGCTGTAAGGGCACAGGGTGCAAATCCATAAAAACACAGGCTTCACTGATTCCTACACTCATACAGCAACTTATTTTTCAAGGGGGAAGCCATTTCACTATTAGGCCCCATTGTGCTATTTTGAACAAGAAACCTACTTTTCATTATCAGGAGCCAACATTAGCCCTCTTCATGTCTGTCAGACTCAATCTCAGATGTCTGGCAATTACTTGAAATTGAACTCAAAACAATACTGAGGTTTTATTGATAGCTTCTCATCAGTTGCTTGCTGTTTCTTGCCTTTCAACCAATAGCCTAGAGAGCATCCAATTCTCCTACACTGTGCCCAACAGGGTCAATTTTCAGCGAGGTTATTGATTGGGACTTGACATTTAAGGAACATACGACCACTGTGGCATGAACAGCTTTTTACTAGCTCATAAATATTGCTAGGTTGAAATGTCCTCTTTCTCATGCTGAAAATTGAAACGTTATTTCCTTGTTTCTCTTCTGGCTCAGCATTTTAATACTGTAATTTGCAGTTTCCCTAGATTTCCAAACTGTGAAGGGATAAATGCTGCTGTGAGAGTTATTTCAGGTAGCCAATCCCAGAGCCTCTGCCAGCTGGACTACACAAAATCAGTCAAATCTTGTCTAGCAAGAATTTCAAAGAGAAGAAGCAATAGATATGTCAATACTTCATGGATTTTTTTAAATGAAATCTCTTGGCAACAGGAAAACTGTTGGGGTTTTTGTTGTTATTTTGATCAGACTCTGGCCTTTTACTTGCTGGGAGGGATGTAGAATTCTGTCAAGAGAAGGTCAGCATCTTGAAGATGTGACTTGTTTATAGTGAAATTGGCCTTTGCAAGGCTAAAACAGTGCTACTGTATGCCCCTGATTCCCTCTTTTTAGGACCCTACTTTAAATCAAATGCTAAAGCAAATGGTCTGTTGACTGGTGTGTTAAACTTTAAATTTCCCAGTGACTTGGAAATGATCCGCCTCCTTAAAAAGTAGATACTAACTGAAAAGAGAAAAACCACATGGGTTTCACACACTTGTTTTCATCTAAAATTCAGCTGTAAGACTTCACTCCCTAGAAATCTGAGATGAAGTCCAGGACAGCCCCAAAGGCAATGTCTCAAAAGAGGGCAGAACCACTGGAAACCTCTTGGCCCCGGCTTTAAGCAGAAGTTAACAGTGATTCTGAACACATTAAAATGGTTTTATAATTGTTTCTAGAGGGTTTATTAATTACTGCAATACAATATATGTATAAGGCTTTGCAACCTCCTTCACACACATCTCATCAAATTCATTTCACAGCAGAGACCCCCTGGACTCAACAGGCCCATTGGGTTAATATTTTTACAACATCTGTTTAAAGGATGAGGTTCCGCTATAGTGCATTAAATAATCAACACATTTTGTCACCTGGTTTACCTGGATATTACTGACACACAGCTTGCCTGTGAACTTTATGTCCTTACCACTGAATTTTTTTTCCTTGTAGAAGTTCACTCTCTCTCCATTGAAGCTCATAAGTTGCATTCTTCTAAGATGCACTAAAAAGAGAGCTGGTTAGAAGGACATCAGACATGCTCTTCCATCAGAGAATGTATCTTGTTTTAAAAAAAATCCACACAAAATCCAATTACATTAATATTTCAGCATTTTTGTGTATTTTTTTCAATTATAATAGAACACATTATTCCAAGAATGTAAAAATATTTTATTTGGAGATTATTTTTCACCCTGTTTTACTATATAGCATGTGTTATTTTCCTTATTCATTAAAAATATCCATCTATCAAGCATCTCTTCAATTCTGACATCTTGATATTAAAGGATATAGATATCTCTAGTTATAAAAAAATATAATTTATACAATAAAAACTTTAAAATAAGATTCAGCATCTCAATTAAATAGAAAAAAAACCCATTTTTATATTTTTTATTTGCTATTTTCACAGCACCGATTCCCTGAAAATTTAAAAATCTTAATTTGGAATTCAGATTCAGAGAACTGATCAATTTGAAAAGGTTGCCATTCCCTGAGGAAAAGGGTTTGTTTTCTGCACGTGGGTGCAGCTGTATCCACTGCACACAAAACTCCAGCACAAGAGAGATGTCACAGCCGGGTAAGAAAGCTGATGACAGGAAAGGCACTGCCCAGAAGGGTGGAACTTTAGCTGGATTCCAACACTAACAGTAAATGTGTGAAACCTACAACTATTGTAAATGAGACCTGTACCCTTTCATCAGTGAGATGACTTCAAAAATAGGAAAAAAATTAAACTGAAAAAAAATCATTTCAGTGCTAAATGGTTTTGTTTTGGTTTGGTGGTTTTTTTAATTTTAGCAGTATAGTTATGTGTTAATTTTACATATTGTGATACATTTCACTGTGTGGTAGAGCAAGTACACAATTTTATTTTAGAAAAATATTAGTAAAAGCAGCAATCTGACTCAGTTGAATTGAAGCTGAGATTTTGAGGGACGTGAAGTGTTATCACTTAAATCGGATGATTTATGTACCAGCCAGGTGAGAACTAGCAAGATCTACGTGTAGGCAGTCAATTCTGAGACATTTGGTTTCACATAAACTTTTAAGTATTATTTTCAGATGCTTTTCTCACTCTTTGTAGGGTAGCAGAAGGTCCTTGTAGTAAACCAGAAGGACAAGGACTGCTCAAAAGCCAGTGAAGCAGTTTCACCTCCAGCTCTTCATTTCGGTCAGAAGACGGAAAAGAACGGATGTTCTCAGCCATGCTGCCAGGGACTGGTGGAAAGGGGCAGCAGCTGAAGAGGAAAGAAAAGGAAAACTGACCAATCCTTAAATTACCCTGACCCTCAAAGCCAGCAAGCTGCTTCACAGGCGACTTCATGTCATGAATGATCCAAAAAGCCTTTAAAGATAGTCTCTCACTTGTTTTGCTTGTTCATGAGAATATGTTGCTCCTGGGAAGTGATGTGGCCAGCATGTTGTGAGTCATGAATTGCACTGATTGCAAGCACAGCTGGGAATCCTCTTCAGCCATTCCCAATTGCTTCCTTTCTCTAGCCTATTTTATCATTTGATTTTTTACTGGCAGAATAAAAAAGTTACATTAAAAATAGGGCTTTGTTGCTTTTTCTGGCCCCAGCACTTCTTGGCAGCTGATTTCACTATCTCTCTTTCCCTTTCTTTTAATTTTTTTAAATCTTCATTTATTTAGAGATCATTAGACCCACCCTTCTCTGTCCAGAAAGTCTCAACTCCTTTTTGGTCTGCTGACTTGCTGTGGTAATTCTTCTTGCAACCTGTTTGCAGCAGGTTGACCTGGCATCACACCCCCTTCTTTCCCATTCTGCCTCTGGCCCTGCTCTTGCACAATCACCCATTTTGTGTATGAGCTTGATGCTGGAAATGTCTTTTGTTAAACCCTCTTATTGGCTTTCCAGCAGAACTGGTAGCTGAAACCCTGGCACTGTAACTCAGTAAAACCTTTTTGTGTTCTTCTTTGCTCTTTTTTCATACAAGAGCCCAGAAATTTTCCCTGCAGGCTTATAATTGTGCTGCCATTATAGGATAGTTCTTTTAAGCCAATCATCTTAAATGCCCATCTTTCTGTGGTCGGCGATATTTTGTGTCAGAAAAAGCAAATCTCCCTCTCTCTCTGACATTCCGATGCAGAAATTAGGCTGTGAAAATCTATCTCCTAACAATCCAAAATAAGAAATGAGCCTCACATCAAAGTCAGTGAAAAGTCTCCCACGGGCTTCAAATGGCTTTGAGTCAGATACTGAGGGTGAAGTGGCAGTCTCTGCACCATTCAAGTGCCTCTTTACCCAAATTGATTGATGAGAATAGGTATTACTAATTATCAGAAGAGTAGTATCAACTTTGGGAAACTTTTCCTTATTCTGGGAACTGCTTGGCAACAAGGGATTGGGACACTGAGACCTGCTCCCTTTCCCTCACACGTACCCAGCAGCTGCCTCTGGCATGAGGAGCTCTGTGCTAAGCTCTGCCTTTCAGCTCCACGTTTTTTTTGCCTGCAGCCCAAGCAATATTTGACACATATTGTATCCTGTTTCTGCTGCGTCAGCAGTGTGTGTGTAAACATGTTAGCTCATCCAGGCATGAAGCTCACGATTGTTTTCCCACTTGCAAAACAAACCACGTCCAATAAACCCAGGGGACGGGGCAGTTATTCAGATTCCTGCTAAAGCTGCTCAACACGAGGGAAGTGGTTAATAAAGTTACTACTCTCCCTGGCGATCCGTCAGCTGCCTCTGATATATGAGGTGTTGCTGACATGGCAGGAATGATGACATTGCCTTTCAGCAGCCCCATCCCCATCCCTGTGAGCAGGTTGAGAAGACTGATATGTTGTCTCTCCTGATGGTAACAGGGGTCTGGTTCCCTTTCTGTTCAGTGCATAGCAGAGGAAATAAAGCACAGCAGCACCGCCTACAAATCCTGCTTAGCTGGGACTGACTGCTGGATCCCAGGCTTGAATGCTGTAGGGCTGATCTCGCTGGAAGGACACAGAGGTGAGGTTAAGCAGATAGCTGGAAGAACCTGGGGAAGAAGGAGCAGAGTTATCTCAGCTCAGGGAATGTGCACAAAACCAACCCGTTAGTTCACGCAGGTCTGTAAGCTAGAGACTCCCACCCATTCCTAAATATTGAAGGACAGAGAACAGCAGGAGCAGCCAGATCTATTTACCATTCTCTATATTTATCTTAGATACATCACAGCAGACAGAGCATCTCAAGATACCTTTTAGCCCTTTAGGCAATGAGAGCATGGCAGCCTGAATTCATCCCATCTACCTGAGCATGGAACCCTTTCACTGATTTGGGAGAAACAGAGACAGACAGACAGACAGACAGACCACATGAGCTGTGCAAACACAGGGCAGGAAGAGGTTCCTTTTGCCAGTACCTTCTGCTCCACAAACTGGTTGAAGTCAGCCAGGACATTCCTGAGAGAATAGGCATACATTTTGTCTTCTGCACCAATTTCTTTGCTCCTGGATTCTGTTGTAGTTGTCATTGTCATTTATCACGTGAGGATTCACACGGACTTTATTGAGGGCAGTAGCTGAGACTAGCCGAGGTGCTGATGGCAGCATTCCCTTCTCTGCCTCACCCCTCTCACGATTTGTGGTGGGAGGCTGCTGCTGGTGCAGGTCGCCTAATCTCCGACCTGTTGTTACTCAAAGACCCGTCTGCACACCTTCAAATTGTTATGCAAAACAAACAAAACCCCAAATCTTCCAGAAGTATCTCTGTTAAAGAGACATGGTCTTTGTGCAGGTTCATCCAGGTTACATGTCCCCTGCTTTTCCAGCAAGTGCTGCCACTTGCTATAAGTCTGGTGCTTCTGAAAGCTTATGGAAAAGATTCATCCTATGCCCAGTAGAATTTAGGATGCATTAATTTGGGTCTGTGTTTTGGAGAAATGGGGAAATCTTCAAATTTGTGGAAATTGCTACTTTTTTTAAATCTCTTTTTTAATGTTAACATATATTCTTTCTTATATCTGCCTCTTTTGGTATCAGTAAATATCTTCATATTTGAAATAAGAGTATTGATTGAATACCTTTCACCAAATCAATATGAAATAATATCTTAATATCCATTGGGCCTGTTCCATTTAAGCTCTGATACTATGAACCAGTGAGTTTTAAACAGCCTATTTAAATACAATCATACATAATACATAATTCCTCAGGGATGGAGACAGAGCCTGGACCTAGCTGTTCTTTACTATCAGAAAGCACAGCCCTAGTGTCTGGCTGAAAGGGGAAAGGAATAATACTGAACTGTGGCAATGTTAAGTACAGGCAAGCCATGGCTTTCAGGAACACTTACTTTGCCTTTATCCTTCCAAAGTAAACTATATTGTACACGGTCTACAGACTTTGTCCTCCAAAAATGGAAGGATAAAAAAAAGTATAAAATCAGCTATGTCCTGGGAAACAGTTGTTTTAAATTAATTCCTAATTTTATTAGGTGTTATTATTTATATGTCTGAATCCACAAATATATAATTTCAAAAGTGGGCGGGTTTGGTCCACGGCAAGGGACTGAAACTCAGATTAAATATAAAAGCAAATTGAAGTCTTCTAAATTAATCTGTGAATCTTTATATATGTTGGATAGGAACAGACATAGCAGTTCTGGATAATACAACTGTACCTGGATTGAATTTGACACATTATACAATTATTATTCAACTGTCTAGGGCAGCAAAGTTCATCTGAACAAATCATTAACTTCAGCTTAGAATTGTGAACTTGTGTGAAAAAAATGAGGATTTGCATTGATTTTAATTAGATTCAGTGGTTATTCCACAGGGATTTTTTTGTTGACTGAAAGATACATGTTGTATTTAAATGACTTTACAGTAATGAGCAATAGTTTTCCCAGTGAATCTGCTAAAAATACACTAATGTGATTTTAAGAAAATAAATGCTACGTTGCCCTGGCATGTGAAGTAGTTTCCCTCTTCTCCTAGAAAGCGGTTTGGAGTCTGAATGCCTGAAGAGGACTAAAATGGGCCTGAAACATCTCTTTTAAAGTTCTTTATACAATTGGTGTAAGAATGGTACAGTTCTACTAAGAATCGGGTCCCCCCTCCATCTGATAAACAGAGAATTTTTGAATACTCGGTAGCACATTTTCCTTCTAACTCCTGACTTGTTGGCTGAATCCTCCTGGAAAGCCACAGTACAGAATTATCCTGCTGCATGAGACAAGTTTTACTCTGGGGTCTCAAGGTATGCTTCAGAAATGTCAAGGGGCTGAACTTCGTGGGTTCAGTGTTTTATAGCAAGCTGCTGGGGAAGAGAAAAACACATTGCAGACAAGTGCTAAATCCCTGCTAAAGGTGCACAATCTTCCAGGATTCTGGTCTTCTTTTAGCCTCAGGATCAACTTCTACTTTTAGAAACACTAACAGTTAAATCCTATTGAGTCTCGGATGAACATTTACAAGAAGCAAGCATTTGTCCTCAAATACCAAAGGCTTTTGAAAAGCTCTGTCACTTTTCTCAGATGATGGAAAACAGCATTTGTGGAAGAAATACTAGTCTCTAATGACTGCCTGCTTTAATCCAGAGCACACCAGAGGCTAAATAAACTGAGTGGGTTAAGCCAAATGTGCATACAGTTCACATAGGCCTTGCTCAGGCTAATGGATCTTTGTTGTGCCAGGATATAATGGATAGATTGGCAAGTGTCTGTCCCTTGCTTTTTTGATGCAGTCTCTGGATGAGCATGTAAGGCCACATTTGCTTGCTTTCCACAGTATTCTTTCTTACAGTCAAAACTTAATTTGTATTCTCAGAATGGTATAAAAAGTTCCAGAAATAATTCAAAGTAATTAAAAATAAAAGGGCAGGAATCTGGTGCCAGGGAGGGGAGCATTTTCTCTTTTAGCCTCTGTTTGTGGATCCCATTGTGCCAAGACAGAAAACAGTGAGATGTTCAAATATTAATAAAGTAGTAGCACAGCCAAATTAAAATGCCCCAATTCTCATAAGTAATGTTTCCAGCAGAGCACAAAAGAATAATCTAGCCCCTAAACTAGTGAAAGAGAATTTATGACCCACCATCTGAGCTGCCAAGAACTCCCTACATGCCGGCACTGAGGACACCATGGAATTGCTCTGCTTCTAAAACTTTACCCAACTTCGTGCTACAGCCCAATCCAGTGCTATGGAAAGTCTTCTGCTCACTTCTTGAGGCAGTCAGTCCCTGCTTAGCCCATGCCTCCATACCAGCACGAAGACAAGCAGCATGGCCTTCTCTGAAGCAGCAACTCTCGTAATATGAGGAGCGGCTCAAGTTGTGCTCAATGTGCAATCCCACATTATGATGCAGGGTCCTGCAGCCATTGAAAATGAACTTGGACACTGAAATTAGGGCATCAGCATGGGGAAGTGGGATTTGGTAATGCTATTTTATTTTATTTTATTTTATTTTATTTTATTAACAGCAGATTCAAGAGACTTTTAATTTCTTGAATGTGTTATTCAAGCAAACCAGCCAGATGGAAGAGCTTAAATACTGGCCTCTGTGTGTCATATGAACTCACCCTATGTTCTGTACACACTGCACTACATCTGGACTGTCCTTTTCCTGTATGGTTCAGGCTAGACTTGAAACCTATGTGCTGTGATATCATAAAGAATTTTGTTGGTTTTAGCATGAAGTGAGGAAGAAACTCCAAACACTCTCTTTCTAAACATCACTTCTCTGTGTTACATTTATCTCCCTTCTAACCATTTGGACATTAAGACAAATTGACCTAACAGGCAGGCATCATGGTCACCTTATTCCATAGATCTGATGAATTTGATACATAACAATTTTCTTTACATGCCCTTCCTCTGTTATGCATTCTGGCTCACCTCAACTTCTCAGAGTGGCATGTAAAATTTTTATTTGTCTTTCCTTTATGCATTCAATAATCAGACAAACCCATCTCTGTCAAGACTGTTTTTCCATTCCAAAACCTGTACTACATACATTTCAGCTGTGATTTTGGTCCAATCCTTGATGAGATATGACATGGTTCCTGATATCAAGCATCCTAATGAAAAATTTGAAAGGTAGGACCTATCATTTTACCCTTAATCTACCCATGATAGACTTCTCTATCAAAGAGCTCTCTAACTCAGGTGGTTTGCCTTTTACCAGATTTTTTTCCTACTGCTAAAGGTACATATTGTCCTTCACTTTTCATCTCGTATTGTTAACATGTGTAAACTCTATGCTTCTCTGTCTCTATGCTCTCTATGCTTCTCTGTCTCTTCATATAGAAAAGGGAAATTGCATATAATCAAAGGAAGTGGATGTAAATCAGTTTCTAGAAACATAGATTCAGACTCTTCCACTCACCCTTACTGATCACTGGTGGTGACCACTTTCTACTAGTGAAGACTGAAGGCTGAAGATACCTTTGAGAATGCCCCTCTTTCAGGGTTTAAATGTACAGCTCTTGCATGCAACCCTGCTATGCAAAGTAGTAGGAGGCTGCTGCACACATTCCTGAGAAAACTCACTGCTGACTAAACTGTTTGTGCCTGTGCCCTCCATTTCAGGTATTTATCTTCTGCTCATTGTGCTGGAGTCTACCAAAAGCTTCACTGTCTTCTCCTCTGGTCTTGTTAGGCTATATGCCAGTCTTATACAGATATGTGCCACTTGATGTGCACATTTTGTAACCACTCAGTGCCTGTGGCCTTAATCCATGTTGCTTAATAGGTTCCATGAGTTCAATGTACACCACATGCAAAAGGAAAGAGTTTCAAACCATCCTTCTGTCCCTAGCACACTCAAGAGCAAAACTCTACAAAAATAATACAGGAGGCTTGCTTGGTCCTCTTTCAGTTTACTAGAAATTTTGGCTGATTAAAACCAGAAAAATAGACACTTTAAGAATTAGTTCAGGTTTGCATGTTCCAATTCAGGCAGACAGCTGTGGTACTTTCATGACAGCAAAATCAATGCTGACACAGCCATACATGGACAACATTTACAGAAATGTAAAAAGAAAGGTTCCTGGCCTAAGATTTCAGCCTAATTGAGCCAAACGCAATAAACATGATAATTATTTCTTCTCACAGTGAAGTGAACAATTCAATTTGGAAGGAAAGATGTGCAATTGCTATTCCCCAGTCCTGCTGTTATTTTATTTTATATGCACTGTTACTGCTCGTCACAGAGATTTTCTGCATTTAGTTAGGGAGTACCTTTGCCAGGGAGCTCAATTTATGGCCTAAACTCGGGTTAATGTGGCTTCTGAGGGCTTGTCTACATGGGGTCGTTAGAGTGCTATAATGGAAGCTGTTAATTTCCATCACGAATCCTTTCTGGACACTGCAGACCAGGCGCAGAGCGGTCGCTCGCTGGAGCTTCATCTGGCCGCGCTCAGCGCGCTCTGCTCCCGCAGCTGTGTGGTGGTGCGGGTGCCGCGCTCTTCCCGAGCTCGGAGAGGGCTCTGGCTGTGTCAGCCCACACTTGGCACTCCCAGGCAAGAGGCTGTCATCTTCGGGGAGAGCTGGCAGGCCAGCCCTGGACACGGACAGCGCTCTCTGCCACCCCTCCGACAGCCATCAGAGGCTGCTGGCTCCAGCCTGGAGAGCGCACCTGCCTCACTGCATCCCTGCTCCCCAGACAGACCAGCCCTACCCACATCAGCCTCAGTGCAGAGCCGCACATCTGACAGCCCACACCCTTTGCAGATCCTGCTCCTGTGCGATTACAGCTCTTGCGAAACCCAAGACCCAGCGTGTGCATTTTACGTGGGTGGAGTCAGCTCTGTCCGCAAAAGAAGTGCCAGCCTGGGGACTGTGTTACTGCACAATATTCCTCAAAACTACAATGCAGAAGGGCTCCAGTCTGATAAGATCATGGAGTAGTTTAGCTATTTCCTCTTCTCTGCTTAGCACCAAACTGTGCCACGTCTGAATTTCTTGCAACATTATATACCAGGTTAAAAGAAGGAGAAGTTGATAAAAGACTTTTATCCCACAAGCATTTTGGCATTATCTGTTAAAATCTGTGCAGTGCTTGCTTACTTTGGTGCCATGGTCTTTGTTTCTTGCTTCAGAAGCAATGGCTATGTCTACAGGGGGTCTGAAAAAGTGGCAATTTATGTGGTTTCTGCCAAGGACAATGCTACCACTCACGTGCTGTCCCTGACCTCCCGTGTACAGGGCAGCCTGGCATGCACTCCTGCAAGGGAAGCATGCTCAACAGGCAATGTGCATTCGTGTGTTCTCTGAGGGAAAAACACACAGCAAACAGTGGTGAAAGAAGGCAGATGCACAGATGTTTACCCTATCACCTCAGCACACAGTGGGCCTGTTCCAAAAGCTCAGTGCTTTCTCAAGCTCAGAGATGGACTCATCCTAGGTGCATCTCCAGCTGGGAGAGAGCATGAGCAGGGCTCTAGTACAGACCAAAAACCTTGGTGCATCATGGACAAGCCAGGCTCAGCTGAGCATACCACAGCTTAGTCCATGGGTGGATATCCTGAACTTCACTTCTCCCAGGCACAGCACAAACCTTAGGTGCATTACGTGTCATCATTTCAAGTGGAAACGTGTTCTGCAGCTCATCTCACTATGCAGAAATACCTGCACACACCATCATTTTTGTGCCCTGTTGGGTTCTTAACAACACTAATGAAGTGGTAATTTTTATATCAAAGATAAGTTATCTCATAGGTGAGAATGCTGCTCACATTTGTGTTATACCAAGGCTGAAGGACAGAATGTGAGGGAAAAATTAGTGATTAATACTTAACCATCTCCTAGTTTTTGGGATAGACTGGTGTCTATTGTAAAAGGAAAATACAGAATAAACTGCTGATGTAGCAAGGTAGTTAAACTGGGCCAGGAAAATTGCAATTTCTCTAAAAGAAGGTTTATAGCTGGCCTGGAATGCAGGCACTAAAGGAGAATAATTGTGTCCATATAGGTGAAAAATAGAAAAAATAGACAGTCTTAGAAACCTTTATCTCTCCACCAAAATATCTGTGCCCCCATTCTGATCCAACTGGCACAGAAAATTCCATAAAAAGCACAATAAGTACCTCCCCAAAAGACCAATGATCAGCTACACATCCATGAAACCCTTGCCTTTTGTATTGTCGAGGTCAGGGACAGGAGAAAGCTTCACTTTAAAGAGTTGAACCCTGAGTAGAAGTAGAGAACCCATGTTAAAATCTGCATGGAGGTTATACATAGGAATATTGGTTAAAAGCCTGAAAATAAACAGGTATAACTCCTTGTCTAATCTTGCTGGAAGACACTTGCACCCACAGGCCATCCTATCTGGGTTAGGGTGAAGCCTTTTATTCCTCTTCCCAGAGTCCCTCTTGGCCCAGTGTAGGGTTGTTCTCAGCACAATTGCCCCCAACCCCAGAAGTCTTCAGCAAAACTTAAGCCATCATTGCCGTGGATCTCAGATAAAAGAGAGAAGGAAATAAGATTTGGCAACATTCTTCCCCAAACCAGAGGCTGTGGAGTTGACTGTCTGCTGCACACACAAACAATCCAGCTTCAGTGGTGGAGCAGCATCAGATTAACTCTCATTCCTGGATCCCCCCTGCTGGAATCAGGGTATACCTCCCTCCTCTAAAGAGGAAAAAGCTTTGACTGTGCTAACTTGGTTTAGTCTTACTCACTCCCTTTTATTTCACGCAAATTTTGGCAGAGGAGATTTGGGTGTGAGGCATGTATTTCTAGTGTAGCTTTTATGAATTTCTAGTGTAGCTTTTATGAATTTCTTTGTACTTTTGCCATTGGGAAACATTGAAAAGAAATGCAGCATTCAGCATCACATATGTTTTCTGCTTTACCTTTTCATTCTCGTTGCTCAGATGTCCAAGTCCACAGGCTTTGAGGGAAATGCATTTCATATGTCAGAAGGAAGGATAGGATGTGAACTCAATTTCATCAGCTCCGTTTTGTTGTGAGCTGATACTGTGCTTGTAGCAAGAAGTCTCTCTGTTCGGGCTGAGTTTTCATCAAATCTTGTGAATGATTTTTTGTTGGTATTCTCATCCCAGACAAACCATACTGCAATCTATCACAATTCACTGAATGCTTAGCGTACTTGCCAGGCTGCTTCACAGTTTTGCCGTGCTTAGAGGTGCTGATGAAAACATATTTTCTGTCTGTTTGCTATTACAGCAATTGCACGTATTAAGCTACACCTTTTTCACAGTTAGTATGGAAGAAGGCAAAGAAAAAATCCTCCCTTCAATTACTGACACCTCAGCTGTTTTGACTGCAGCAGTTGAATCCAAAGGATTTGCATTCGAAAATGTGAGTGAAAGTTGTGTTTGGCAGAAAAGGGCACAGCCATTTTGAGACATGTGAGATCCATTCCCTTTTAGCCACAATTTCACAAGCTGTGGATGCTCCAATTTTCAAACATGCTTGTTACAGTTAGCTTAGATCCCAAGTTCTCTGGTGTATATAATTCCTGAGAAAGCAGTTCTTCTGGCAGATTAAGGGAACAGTTTGCTTTTGCCTGAGGCCATTAACATTTTAATAAAATGGTCGTCAAATGTGATAACAATTTATCTTTAGGGGACTTTATCTATTATTAACCTTATTAAGTAACAAGTTTATTTTTGCTGACATGTAGATTTTCCTATCTTCGTCAAGACTAATTCTGGATTTTTCTTTTAATTTCATGTTCCATTATGTTCTGTTCTGTTGCTAAAAGTATGTTCTGCGACTCTGTTTTGTTTGCTTTTGCACTGATTTTTCAATGCTTTCCCTCTCCTCTGAGTTAGAAGAAATTTATGATCTCATTAGAAGTGGTTGCAAATCGTCTTTTACTTGTCTATCAGTCATTTCCATACAAGTAAAATTCCAGTTTTTCACATCCTGATTTCTCAGGCACCGAATTATCTAAAAATCATTTCTGTCCTCTAAAATCAAATTCAGGGAACTAAAATTTGTCTACCAGAAGCTATAATTATCCAAGGTTTCAGATGTCTGCCAAGATTACCAGGGTTACCATTATTCAGGGTAATTAATGCTTTCACCAATTTAGAAGACTGTACAAACATCGTGGCCTCATGCTACTAGACAATGAGCACTTTCTATGAGATGATAAATGTCTTTGCCTCCTATAGATTCATCTTGCAGGCTCAGGATCCACACTGATCATATACAGGAAGGCTGAACCAGTTAAGAAAAAACGGCTTTCAGCCCCAAGTCTCCAATGTGCACACTGAATAGAAGCCACAGTCTATTACTAGGAGTAAACACAATTATTATTTTTTAATATTTTTATATATTTCCCAACAATTTAAATAAGAGTTCACCCCTTCTTTCTATATACTCTCACATATTCATGCTATTTCTGAGCTTGAAATGTAATGCTCTGGACATTTTACAAGATAGAGTAGTCCAAATATATGTTGTGAGCTCAGAATTATTTGTTAAACTTCAAGGTGTTTATCTGCATACCCTTTACATTATTTCTATCTTAATTGACAACCATTCTTTCTAAATGCAGCCAATAGGGGGAAAAGGAGTGCAACTGTGCAGGGTTTGTTGTCAGTGAGTGTATTCCCTTCCACTTGATTTTCAGGTGAATGCACTGCAATATCTGCTGCATGCCAGACTTGGTTCTCCTGGGAGGAAATCTGCACTCTCCCGAGCAGGTCTTTCTGCTCAGTCATGAAGCCTACTTTGTAAACCAAGCAGACCCTCTGAAAAAGAAAGTGAAAAAGAAGGTAAAAAGTGAAAAAGAAGGTAAAAATCACCAGTTTGTGAAAAAAATCCGCTCTCCTACACCATCTTAACTTTTTGTAACCTGTCTAATAATAGCCCATGAATCAACAACAGTGGAATGAACAAAAACAGTGAACAGGTTCCTCCCTAGATTATAAATAGAGATGAGTTTGAAAAGATTTATGGAGGATTTTGGGCTTAAAAAATTCACAGTAATAATGATTTGTTATTAAAAAGTCATAAACTGTGACAAATACACAGGAAGCTCATTCAAACACATTCCTTTCAAATCACTCTGCATGAATCACTGACTTTGCAGAAGATGGCCTCTTGAGTCACTAATAAAAGGCTGAAGACTGGGATGGCATTCCTAAATCTACCACAAAATATGTTTCTGGCATTAGTTAAAAATTGCTCCGTGGGCTTCCTCATCAATCAGTGTTGGGTGAACCAAGCCTCTGCCAACACTTTTATAAGAATATTAGTTCATTTGTGTCATTAAAGCCTGATCTAAAAAAAGATCTCTGAATGAAAAGCATTTATAACAGTCCTAAAAATCCAAGTTAAAAGCTAAATTCTTTTCCTCTGAAGAGATTCCTGAAATTGTTTAGGTCTGAACATATGCCTGCTCCCTCTCAATCTCAGGAGACAAGTCATGGGTCAGATCCATGTCTGCCATAAGCTATGAAGGAAGTCTATGAGCAAGCTCCATGGGCTAGCGAAACTGCCCATTTCAGTTCTATCATAAAATTACCAAAAATGAAGAGTCTTCAGAGTCCTCTGTGAGAGCACAATTTAGCAGGCAGTCCCTCTCTTGGCAGCGCTGTTCCCTAGGAAAGTCCTCAAATGGAAGCTGTTGAGACTTGAGTGCTTGGCCTGCCTCAGGAGAGCGATGAGCGGAAGCCCTCTCTGCCAACACTCTTCCAGACACAATTGCTAATTGATATTATTTGCTCTTTAAAATTCAGTACCAGTGAAGCTGCCCTCACCACCGTGAGCAGGCAGAACAACCCACATCTACTTGATTTCCTGCTTTATTGCCCATTGAAAAGAAAGGCAGTTTGCCCTGGTGCTGTACAACAAGTGGCTGCGAGACAACAGCCATCCATTTCCATGCAGCACACAATTTGATTGTGTTTGACTAATTATCTCATTAACCTGTACCTCAAGATCCGATTGTTGTAGTGGTGGGTGACTGTATAAAAGGCAGCAGCAGCTGGCCTGGACTGTGGGATATTCACATGTCTTCTTTGGGGTGTTTATATCTGCCTGAGCCAAATTGTCCTGAAGAGAACCAGCAAAATTTAGATTTTTATAATGATCATGAACAAATAGCACCTCTCCCTCTTTCTCTCTCTCGTGCCCCCTCCAGTTGTCCCTCCCCCCACCTTTTTTTTTTTTTTTAGGAAATATTTTACTGGTGTTGAATCACTCAAGTAACAAAGGCTTGAGTTCAAAACCAGCCACAACTCATGTGCAAACATGACCTGAATGGCTTTGTGGCAGAGTCCATTTGTTAATAACATTTGTCAGAATAATGTTGATGCCACTTAAATAGTAGATGTTGATCCCATCACTCACACAGAGTTACAGGAGGTAAAATACTATGAAACCACCTGGTCTTTGTTTTCACACCAAGTTCTAGAAGATTGTGAAAGAGAATACAGATTCAAAATGCATGTGCTAAAAATCCCAGTGATATAAAAAATTCATAAAGCTAACCAGTACTCAAACCTAACAACAAAAGGTTGACATGAGAAGACAAAGGGACTGTCTATAAATTTGATGGTAAGGAGCAATTATTTTGAAAAACACTAGAAATTATATAGATGTAAAAGAAGAAAATACAACTTATACTAATTAAAATCTATAAACTGTTTAGAGAGGGAAAGGTTCATTAACAACCAATATTACCTATAGGAACTTTTAAACCAGAAAATAACGGGGCTGGTGGAAAAGTACACTTGAGATGATCTTGAAGAAAGGGTTTATGATCTTTCAGAAAATATCTTCAATGCCTGACGAAAGAATATTTTGAGATAAGGAATCCTGTTTCTCCAGATAACATTCTCCATTGCAAAGAATATTTATGTGATCTCTTCAGTCAGAGACAGGGATTATCACGACCAAAAAACATCACAAGTGATTCTGGGAATTATAGCCTGGGTATTCAAAATTTGGTGGAGTTTTTCTTATTTGGCAGTCAGCCTACAGAGATCAAATCATTCACCCTGCCCTATTCTTAACAGCAGAGAATGAATTCCAGACAAAAAGCAGGCTTGTCCATGAGGCACAGTTTGTCTCCTTACAATGGGAAATATCTTATTTTTTGCCTAAATAGGGATCAGCAAGGGCCTTGAAATCTACATGCCAGCAAGCAGTTCTTTTAATTAGACTTCTCTTCTGACTATCCTTCTGCAGTAGTTTCCAGAAAACTTAGCAGACAGTGTTTTTCATTACTGGTACTCTCCCCATCTGTCCTTGTGAATAGGATATCTGTGCAGGAAAAGAATTTGCAAGGCTGAAGCCAGAGAGGAGCCTGCTTGGAGATCATTATATTGGCAATTGTGGACAAAGGAGAGGTGTAAATCCCTTCTATACGGTGAGAGTTATCTGCTTGTTCCTCTGTGACACTTTGATCGACTGATTTTATTTCTCTTTTGGTAATGTTTGGTGTAAGTTCTGGGAATTGTTTCTAATATCACGTGGTCACAGGTTGGTGATTTTCACCCTTGAGTTTCATTTCTTGTGCCTAAAGGCCACAATCTGGGCATGTGTTAAATTACGAAACAGCTGAGAAACAGGATTTGCAAATGAAAGCTCCCCTCTTCTACTTTGTATCTGTTTGCTTTTGTTGGGATTTACACAGTGTGGGGTTTTTTTATCAGCAGCAGTGATTACAGCAACTGCACAGTCCACTATTCCTGCCTGGCAGGGGCTTCCTTCCAACACAGGTGTCATATTTCCCACTGTCATCCTCACTTTCTGTCCCTTGCTCATCGCTGCTCAAGATGTCAGTGATAACCCTGAATTTTTCAGAGCCTGCCGTAGGAAGGACACCACCTTTGTCTACACATCAGCCACCTTCCCCCTCCAGCCTTCGAGATAAGTGCAGCTGGGTGGCTCTCACTGCCAGTCCCTGCAGCTATCAGGCTCAGAGACAGTCCTTCCTTAGGCAAGGACTTTTGTCTGGAAACCCTGCCTTTGATAAGCCTATTGATGCCACATCTTCTGTGAGATCCAGAGGGCGATTTTAGAGGAGTTTATATGGTTTAGATTTCCATGATCCTGCAGGGACTACGGTTGTTTGGGTTTTATTTTATCAGAATGTAAAGCAAACAAAAGGGGGGCAATTTTAACTGTGGCCATTGCTCGTGATTTTATGCACTTTATTATTTTTATGTGAAATGTTCGTATTCAACTAACTGCTCTGTCAACACACACTCCAAGTCTTTGAATCAGAATGCCACAATTTATCCAGGTTCAAGAGTGCTTGTCTCTTTTTATTTAGAAGCCGAAAGGTTGTTACATTGCACAGTGTACCAGGGCATGTCATATCATACTGTATGACACCATTTGACCTAACCTCATAGAAGCTGAGTGGCACTATCCATGAGCCAGCACAAAAGAATTATATGGGACATTCTGGGCAGTGCAGGAGTCACTGGTCCCATAAGAATTAAAATAAACCTGTGATAGACAACAGGCTAGCAATTTTGCCAATTGGTACCCACCTATTGCTTTAAAAACAACTCTATAGTTTGCCATGTCATCCCTCCTTTATCACAGGTGGAAGAAAATCTGATATAATTTGTAAAACACAAGCTATTCCTAGGCAGGAAAAAGGGAAAACCTTTTTGTTCATGAAATTATTTCTGATACTACATTGACATTTTCTGATCTGGGTAATCTAGAAGTGGGAATGATCTTTGGTAACACCTAATTGGCACAGTTTTGCTGAGCTGCAGTTTAAGTTTTATCATTATGTATTTTCTACTGGGGTCAACACAAGTCTTTGATTTCTATTTTTCCAATTTAATATTTCTTTCTGGCGCTAGACATACAAAGCACTTCCATGTGACAGCTCATACGAGTTATGGAAACAATGAAAGAGCCCAGAAATATCACCTACAAAGGGATGAGCCCTGCTAACAATGGAAATATTGATCTCAGCTAAGTGAAGATCTCTGTTGTGAAGCAGCAAATTCCTGCAGGACATCAGCATGCCGCAGAGCACCCAGGTGCTGACAATCCTCACCATGTGTGCTTCCATATCTAGGTTCCCTCTGTTCTTTGATAGACACATGGGAAGTGATGCAGAAACAAGCTTGAGGGAATACAGGAAGACACACACCTTCCTAGGATAGAAACTCCCCTAGAAAATGTGTTGAAACGTTTAGGAATGGACAACAAACATGCTATTATGGCAGGATTTGATACTGAACCACAAAAGCGAACACCTCTTCAGCAGCTTCAGGCAATTTTCCAGTGAGCAGTGTAGGCAACAGATCTGCTGGACATCTTCATGTTTTCATCTATTTGGACCTGGGCCATTTGGTTCAGGTAGCCTTGTTAAAAAGGGATTTTCAGGTCTTTGTGGTGTTACAGCCCTGCCAAGCTGGAAGCTATAGACAAGGTCAGTGTCTAGGACTCTCTTGTATTAAATGAGCAACTAAGCTTATATGCATTGCAGATTCCCTGCCCATGAGATCTCTTGTCTGAAGCAATCTGCTGAAAGGTGATAGGGTTGAAGTGTAGGCTAGACAACATGCATATGGCAGAGGGTTTGTAATATTCTAAATAGCATCCACTGTGTTTTCCAGGGTCAACATACAAAGGGTGTTGGTAAATCAATAGTTTAATCCAAGTGTGACAAGACAATTTATCAAATCTCTTAAAAAATTGCTTCTCTGTGAGACAAAGCAGCGTTGCTGGCAGAAGCTGTTTTACACCACATGGTGTAACGCAGTTATAGCCAGTGAGAGGTGCCTACAACCTCGCCTTTCTGTGCTGAGAGGAGGACGAGCTGGGCCACCCTACTGTTTGTGCTTGGGAAACACTATTAAGCTCACAGTGACATCTTGCATTACAATATTATAACACAGAAGGGGTGGAAACAATGGCTGTGTGTTCAGCCTTAATTACATGGGGGAATTTGTTTTGCTTTTGGTTGAAGAACAGGGGCAATTGCTCCCTGGGCATTATAAAGACACAACTCACAGATCTGAAAGACTTCATCTCTTTCAAAGGCATGGTAGGGATGCTGCTGCAAGAAAAGGGAAGGATATCACTGTGTTACTGTGACACCTACATCAGGGAATAAAAGAATGGGGCACTTGCATTTTGCCATTTGATAACTTTGTGTGAACCAAGAGCAGCATTCACAAAGCCTGGGTTCCTCCAGTTCAGCCCCAAGCTCTGTATTCAGACATTAAATTCCCTCAGCTTCTGAAATCAAAGGGAGCAATAGGTACATGCACAAATTAGCAAATGTGTGTGATCACAAGCGTAAGGCCCACAGGTTTGAAAGATCCAGGCTGAGAATTTGCAGGCATACATCTCCACATATCAAATAGAGGTGCCCTTCTAAATTCCCAGACTCAAAAATGTGCTCAGAGCCCCCATCAGGATATATATATTAAACGTAAAAATTCTTTGACCTAAGGTCTGAATAAAGGAAACTGAATTAAAGCCAAAGGAAAAGAACAGTAGGGGGAAAAAAGCTCCTATCCCTTTCAAAAATATGTATAGTCAGATAGAAGCCAAAGCTTTTATTCTGAAAAAAGACTATGTATTATTTTTAAAGAATTGTTGAAAACAGTTTTGTATGTATCAAAAAGGGGTTATACCTTGTCCTCTTGTAGAATATTCGTATTATAAAATAGCTGTTATAGACATAGAACACTGAGAAAAGTTTTTTGTAAAACCATTAGAGCCTAACAGCTACTTTAAACCCAAGTATAATTGCTCACAGGATAAGAACCTCTATTCATATTACTCAAATACCTTGCCTCAGCTGGAGACAGTTGAAAAGAGTACAGTGTGCCACAAGACTGAGTGAATGAGCTCTAACCTTTCTTCACTAAAGCAAAGCAAAAGATACCAGGCTTGTTTTACTCTATGGATAATGAACACAGTTCAATCTCTCATTCAGTTACATTTCTCATGGCCCAGGCTATGTGTCATTGTGCAAAAGCTGCTTTTTTATTATTTTTAGTGGGGTTTTTTCACTTTTTCCCTCAGAGAGAATTATGGATGAGAAGGCAGGAACTCCATCAAGCAGAATGCCTTGTTCTTGGCTCCTCCTGGTTCAGCGTTTGAGCAGCAAAAGCCATAACTATTTCAGCATCCTTTACTGGGATCAGCTGGTGCCAATACACTTTCTCTGGACGTACTGCACTTAAATATCTGTGTCTGTGCTGAGGGACAGGTATTAGCCGCCATATTCCCCAGAAGTGGTCACTGACCTTTCGGAGGGTACTGCAGTTCTTTGTCTGTTTATGCCCCGAATTTCCTTCCGAAGGAAAGCAGGGTGAGTGAAAGCAGGCTGAGCAGCCTCAGAGCATCCCTGCAAACACTGCAGACAGAGCACGTGCACCTGAAGGAGAGATGTAGTTCCTCTTTACCACAGTTACTATCTAATTTTTTCTAGCTGGTTAAAACCTAGCAACATAGTACATAAAAGTTCATAATGATGAGTCAGTATAGAGTGATTATGAAAAAAATCCGGGATGCAAAAAGAAAATACCTTGCCTTAAATTTTTCACTGAAACTGAAACACCCCAAGTAGCCAATTGTGATCAGTGTGATTCTATACGGCTCACGAAATGGCAGCAGAGTCTTAATCTTGAAAAGGTTATTAAGGGTTTTAAAAATAGATGTTTCTTGATGCATGTTAAGTTTTCCCTCTTCCTTTTAGCTCACAGACGTGTAAGGAAGTAGCCTCCTATTTATTTTGCAATCAAATTCTATTTGGAAATGAATTTCTTTTTCCTGTTGTTTCCTAAACTGCACAATTCAGCTTGGAGCAGAGGTCAGCTGATGATCACTTTACATATTTCCTCCAGAAAAACAATTCAGTATTCATGGATATTTAAGCAGCATTGTAGAATAGCATGCAGGAATTGTACTTTTCTGAAATCAAGAGGACAAATTTAACTAGTACTTTATTTTGTAGATGTTACCTATCTACCACATTAAAAAGCCATCATTCCCCAACATCCTTCCCTCTGAGATATTTCCATTAGGAAAAATCTATATAGGCAATTTCTGATTGTTTTTTAGTGAACCTAAATATTTAAGTTCAGCTATATTGCATTAAGCATTCATTGTCCTTGGGGAAGTGAAGAAAAAACCCAAATTGAAAGCACCAAGAAATGGAAATACCTACTTTTTGTAATTCCTAGTGCATTCAAATATCATAGAGCAAGTGTTCAAATAGGCAGGTATCAGATTGCCATCCCAGTGGTGAAAATGGAAACAAAAAATAGGCAGGAGAAAAACAGAAAAGATAAACGGAAAGATGGCATGAGCAGATAAAAGGTAGATGAGGAGAGAAGAAAGAATTGTGACAACAGGGGAACATCCTGTGAAATGACATAGAATTTTACATGCTGGCCTCAGAGATGAGCAAGTCCTGAGATGGTTCCTGGGGTACAATTCTTCTTCACCTCACTGCTACCACAGTCACCTGATAACGTGGTAAGTGGATACCTGTCATTTTTATTTAGTAGTTTTCCAACTCAATTTGTATGGAGTTGCCTCAAGAACAAGGACACCACTGCAGAAGGTTAGGCAGGACTATTTTGAGAACCTAATTTTATTTGCTTTCTCCATTTTTTGGCAATATTTTTCACCACTTGAGTAAGGTTTCCTAAGAAGCCTAAAAGTTTTACACGAAGCTGCTAATGCCACTGAATAGCTAATGGAAACAGTCCCAGTCACCTAAAAATATCTTAATTTTGACCAGGAGGTTGTTGGAGAGGAAACCAACAAGTTAAACCATTCTGTTATTTCACCCTGAGCAACCTGATCTAGTGGGGGGCATCCTATGGAAGGGGAGTTGGATCTTTAAGGTCCTTTCCAACCCAAACCATAATGTGAAGCTTCTATGATGACTCCTAAGCTAAAGGGCTGCACTTCCACAGTGGCAGAACAAGTGCAATGCTCTGTCAGTAATGACACTTTCAAGAGTGTGTGAAACAGCAGAGGAGAACAGGAGACTGAACAAATACTGATGTGTTTCCCTCTAATAACTACAGAGAAGTAGCTCTTTTTTTTAAGGAGTTAAATAATTTCTGGAAGTATTTTTCCCTCATAAGGTTGCAGTAACCATAAGTGGAAATTCAGTGATTTTTTTTACTAAGTTTGTAAAGCAGAACAGATTTTTGTCCTTTCCCTGAGGCCTAAATAGGACGTGTAGTTTCACCTCTCACGTCTTGCAGCTCTAGAAGCAGTTTCTCTAACCCTGGGATGTGCTAGAAGCCAAGGTCATCAGCAGTGAAAGCCTGTGTCTTTGCACTCCCTCACATGTGTCCCTCCAGCTCCTGCAGCTTCCTTTCCTGGCAGCAGCTGCTCCTGCTCTTCATGATACTTTTAAAAGAAGTGAGGAATGGGAAAGTGAGGGTAATACGAGTGAACAGCAGCAGCACCATCTTGCAAATGAGTCATCACAACATGTCCTGCTATCATGTTCTGTGTATCTCCATGTTTGATACACATCTAACAAATAAACTGGCAAAAATCTGAAATACCTAGGAACTCCTTCTCCTATGTCAAATTCGTTTGAAATGAGAAAAATTATTGGAGGGATGCACAGACAGGTAAACAGATGGAACATAATCCTATACATTCTGTCTATGTACATACAAAACATGCATAAACCCAGTGTTATTGTGGAGCTCTTGGAAGGTGCTGTCATGGTTTGACAAGTTCAGCTGAGCAGCCCCAAGTCCAGCTTTCCACACACTTCAGTGTGACAGCTTGATCGACACCACCATTTCCTTTGGAGGCATCTCAGCATCCTGTGCAGTTCCTGTCTTTCAAGTTCACCCTAAGAAAGGGAGCACAAGACATGGCAGGTTTTTCTCCAGGAGGCTACAGATTCTCCATCTTCCAAATAAACCTCATTCCAGACTCTCCAAATGGATTGAGGGCAATCTGAAGTGGTGCTGACCTGAAATTTTTAGTTTCTGCAGTAATGATTTGCCCTCCTCTGCTAGTCACAGTTCATGCTTCACCTCTGAGGAGGAGGAGGGGTTAGAGATCAGTATGCTGAAAAAGACAGGATCCAACTCTGGACTTCCTTCTGCACAAACAGTGTAGTCTGCTGGATTTCCAGGTTCCCTATACAAACTCCTCAAGTCTTTCAAATAAGTGCTCCTATAAAGATAGTTTTGCTTAGGCTGTGCAATGCATAACACACAAGAGTGAGTGGGGAGAAAAGACTATCTCCATGAGAGTTAAATCTAAGCTGCCAAGTTCCTTAAAGTTATGGCTTAACATCCTGAAGAGTGTCAAGATGGTGGCTTGGTAACACTTAGGATAAAACAGGACCTATACCTTTCATTGTGCAGCACTTCCAGCTTAAACCAAACTGCCTTTTAGTGGCACATTGCCTCCGAAGGATCCATGCTTCCAGGGATGCCCTTCAGCACTGTGGGAATTTTAGCTCAAACAGGAAACTAGTCCCTTGTAGGAAAAGTGGGAGCATAATGCTCACCATCCTCAGCTTCACCACACCATGGTCAGAAAACATGTCTTTATGGTGACCAAGTGTGGTTTGGTTCTGTTTAATTTATCTCTCAGCTTGTTTCATGGTTTCTTGAGGATATAAAAAAATGCCCGAAAAGCACTTTTCTGAGAAAATTATTTTGAACTTTTAATTCCACAAGACCGCTCAATTTCTTCCCCTGCTCTTTTTTTTCCCCTCAATTTTCAACAATCACTAACACTAATATAAGATTTTTTTTTGGGGGGGGGGGTGGTGCAGGTGGTTATAAATTCCTGTTTTTTTCCTGAAGCTCTAACTACCTGTAACATTTTCTTGCAATCTTCCAATCTAATTGCCTTTCTGTAATTAAATTTAACAGTTTTCCCATGTGAATTATCACTAGGACCTAATCCCAGATCCCCAAATCCCATAGTAAAGATCTGTTCTGTACAAGCTGACACAACAGTAGTCAATTCATTGAGCACAGACTCATCTTTTCCACGAAGGCATTTAGCATCTTTGCTAAAACTGTCTCACTAGCAATTTCAGCTAATAAGAAAATGAAGTTAGTGCAAAGCTCCTGAAAATAAATTCTGCAGAAGACATCCCTCTGCTTTAATAGAGATTGAATGCAGTCCATTTCTCTTTCCCTGTGTCCCAAACAACACATCAAAACAACATTTAGCAAGTGAGCTACATTTCACAACACCCTTGCATCAGAGGTGGACTTGGCAGCATAAATGCAATAGAGAGAAGAAAGTTGGTTGTTTGGGGTTTGGGTTTTTTTCCTTTTCTGTCCAGCATGTTTTCTCTCAGTACTTTAGGATTGCCCAAGATTACTACATTATCTCACTTGGGTCTCCAATGGCTGTTAACCCTCTACACAGCGTAAGTGCCAACACCAGAAACCTTTACTCCTGCCCCTTGAATTCAGGTTGCAGAAGTGCTGGGGAGCATTGCTGTTAATTCCTGGCATATCCCACCTAAGTTCGACTCAAACACCATGAAATCACAGGTGGGAGAGAGCAAGACAGGTGCTGTTAAAAACAGGCAATTCCAAGTTCTCTTTAACCAAGCAAGGGGGAAACATCACCCAGAGCAGGTCATATATATGGTGATTTTCCTCCATTTTTCAGTTTGCTTAATAGTTTCAGAGCTACTATTTTCTCAAGTGCAGTTGTGGTTAAATAGTATCTGGAAAATATTATTTAACTTGAAATTTTCTCTCCAAGTGGTGGGGCCTCCATAATGTGGGTCTTTCTAAGTTCCTCCTGTGCTCTCTGATAGGAGTAACTCCAGACCAGGTATCAGCATGTTTGGTGCGGCTCAGGGGGATACACCTCAGAAAATTTGGCCCATAAAACTCCTTCTCAGATTTCTCAGCTTCTCTGCCCAAGAATATCAGAAATGTGACACTTGAAATCTATTTTCCCAAGACATTTGGTCCAGTCAAGCACCTTCACACTGCGTGTGGCAGGCAGATGCAATGGGGACATGAACATGGCTGAGACAAATGCTTACCCATTCAGCAGAGGATGTGTGGATTTTTTTCTTGTTTGCTGCTGCTACACAACTCATACACTGCTGGTAATGACTGTATGTGGGCTTTTTGGGGGTTTTTGTGTGCTTACACCTTACCCGGTAGTTTTGTTCATGGGAATAAAAGTATTCTTAACAGCTTGGAAATCTTCCTTTGCTTTAACTTGGAAAGGCAGAATTCAGTTCCCAAGGACCTCCATGGGAGCTGGATTAAGCTGTGTGGCAAAATCCTTTAAGTCTTACCATTCTGCCACTGCAGCAGGTGCTGAGTTTCCTTTTACTGATTGGTTAATTTATCCTTTTGTGATTGCAATATACCGAAAAGTCCTACATCTCTTCCCATATGTAGGGTTTTAACAAGCTTCTGCAACCAAAGACACCCAGACCTTCTGCTCCTTCTACAGTCTCTAGCCATTTCAGAGCCCCAAAGCTTCAGCCTCCACAGGAGCTGTCCTGCACCAAAGAGTTGTCTGTGCCAATCCAAGGAGATTTGTGGTATTTCTCACTCATTATGTTGCATACTCCATCTCCAGAATGTGTTTATTCTTCCTTATGACCATCCTGCCTATCCAAACCATTGCCCTGGGCAGAACTGCAAACAAGGACAGGCATGTCCTCTTACAGCCCAAGGGGGAAAAGGAGGGACAAGGACTTTACAGGTAAAGTTTTTGTATGAAATCTAAAAATAAATGGTGTATTTACCTTAGCTAGCATCCATCTTCAGTTTGATAAATAGGTACCAGTTATCCCTAGGACACCAAATTAGTAGATGTAGCTTAAAAAAAAATAGAAATATGCTATTTCTTCCTTCATTAAGAGCTCTGCCAGTCTTTGTTTTTCTGTCTTTCTTTGCTTCTCTTCAAGCCCATTAGTTTGATATCTTTGAAGATGTTTTTAAAAACAGTCTTCTATTTCAAAAAAACATGTCAAATTGAGAAGGAGGCTCCCCAGAAATAGAGCACTGTTTCTACAGAAATAACTCTGATTGATGAATTCTGCATAAATCACCAAATAAAAATCCTTTATGATAATTAGAATGCCAAGGGATGGCAGCTCATCTGCTGAATTTAATAATTACATTTAAGGGCCCCAATGTTCATTGGAAAGATAGTCTTCACATGCTATGTAGTGGTGTTCCATAAGACATCCAAGTCAAATGTGCTTGTGTTTGTTATTCTTTTCAGAACATGGTGGTTAATTTAGCTCTTGTTTGATATGTGCTGAAGTACCTGAATTGCCTTCAGGCACTCCAAAGATTTGAGAGAAAGGATCATGATATTTACAAATTGTGAAACTAATCACTCCCAGACTTTTTTTACTGAATGGATTTTGATATGGTTACTCTGGATTTATGCCTGTATAGGTTAAAAAAGAAAACCATAACTTTCAGACAAACTTGCCATCAAAAATGGCAATATAGCTTTGAGCATATCAGTTAGAATCTGTATTTTGGGCTTGCTCTGTTTTACAGCACCTTTGATGAACAGCATGTAAACACAGGCAGCTGTAGATCTAGTCTTATAACCCATGCCAAAATGATTAAAAGAAAAAAAGAAAAATGCACATGTTCCTAAGTTTTGTCATTTTCCCACCACTGGAGAAAGGATTTTTAAAACAAGCCCTCCATAATATTTTGAATGTTCAAATACAGGGCTGAAACAGAAGCTGTAAGCACTTACCATGCCTCAAAATAAAGTGAAATTTTTCCATTAAAATCAGATGGAAAAAAATTGTAAAGGCAATTTCCTTCTCTGTTTCTGTAAATTCATTTTAGAGATGGGCACAAATCATAAAACTCAAATTCAGATATAAACCTGGGATCACATGGCTCAAAATGGAGCTGGACAATGTATCCAGATCACCATAGTTGCTGTCAAAAAGGTAATAACTGGTTAGCAAAGTCCCCTATCTCTCAGTATATTTCCTGATACACTACATCATCTTATAGCCTGTGTTGATGCAGCACTGCTCTAACACCTTAGGACCCTGTGACAGGTATAATATTTTTTTTAAACAGAAGTAGACAAATATTTAAATATAAGAGCTTTTACAGAATGTATTCATACTGGACAAAAAGGACAACATGAAATGGATTATAGTAATATTTTTCATTTTAGGAAAAAGGAGTTTATTAAAGACTATAATTCAGCTAATCTAATGTGTTGCCAATATTTGTTATTTGATACCAAGAAAATAAAGAGTCTCAAAAAAGCAATTTTGATGATGATAAGTAATAGGGAACTAGGTCCTAGACACCCATATTGCCTCCTTAATCATAACAGTTCCTACACTGTTTAAAACATAAATCACACAAAGTGGTCAAATACAGCTTTAATTCTCAGTCTAATGATTACATTGGTCGATTTCCAAGACCACAGCTAAAGGCCATGAGAACTTTTTAAATATTTTCCTAGCCATATACATATTGTCCTGAGAATTAAAAAAAAAAAAAAATTTAAAAGGCAAGCAAGAAAAAGAGCAGAAACCATACAGAAAGCACAATTGTGAAATAAAACATTTAGCAGGGAGTTAGTGCTCTTCAAGTTAGCTTTGAAATTACCAGAAGACATGAAGATTTTGATTCATCATCCCACTGAATTTTCATGATCATTTTGGAAAGCGGAAAGGACCACAGATAATACCTTGGATGTCCTTACGATGTGTTTGAGGAGTTTCTTTCTTTCTTTCTTTCTTTCTTTCTTTCTTTCTTTCTTTCTTTCTTTCTTTCTTTCTTTCTTTCTTTCTTTCTTTCTTTCTTTCTTTCTTTCTTTCTTTCTTTTTCTTTTTTTCTTTTTCTTTCTTTTTCTTTCTTTTTTTTTTTTTTTTTTTTTTTTCTTTTTTTTTTCTTTTTCTTTTTTTTTTTTTCTTTCTTTCTTTCTTTCTTTCTTTCTTTTTTCTTTCTTTTTTTTTTTTTTTTTTCTTTTTTCTTTTTTTCTTTCTTTCTTTTTTTTTTTCTTTCTTTCTTTCTTTCTTTCTTTCTTTCTTTCTTTCTTTCTTTCTTTCTTTCTTTCTTTCTTTCTTTCTTTCTTTCTTTCTTTCTTTCTTTCTCTCTTTCTCTCTTTCTTTTTCCCCTCTTTTTCTTGTGTGAAGCAGATTGTTCATAGAAAATTATTTCAAGAGCTTTCCCTTCACTTTCCTGTGCAGAGCTACAACAGAGTGCTATTAGCATCTGGTTCTGCATATGCCTAGAAGCTCATTCATTTCAAGCCACTTTCAGAATCAGGGCCTTGACATGTGATAATTCCCTAAAAAATCTGGTATGGATGGAGTTTTTTTCTTAGAATGTACTTGAAATTTCAAAATACTCCCAACTCCCTTCAAGCCTCCTCTCAGGAGACTAACCTTCTGGGGAATCATTTCTCATAGTGTTCCAATAAAGAAGCAGCCTGACAAATGCTTAGTATGATGAAAAAAACCCTGAAAGACATCAAAATAAAAATATGAATACAAATTTACAAGCTGTATTAGCCATAATTAACCAGTCAGGAGAAATAGCAGCGTATAAAGATAAGTTATGTAAAAAGTATTGAATATTTTAGCAATTCTTTAGGAAGGTACTGAACTTTCCTTGCGATTAATTATTCATCCATAAAACTTTCCTTATTTCCTCCTCAAATTACTGCAGAACTTTCTTCTCCTCAGTGAGATCAGGAGTGCAATCACGTATGATTACATGTATACAGTGCACAGACAAAAACACATACCCATAAAAAAAGCCTCATCAGATACCACCCCCAACTTTCCCCAGTTGTACATTTGATGCTTGCTGGTGCCATTAAGCAAACACAAAACAACAGCAAGCGCATTCTGTTGAAATGTTTAGCTAAATGGAACCAAAACAGTCACAGTTCACAATTTCATAAATACATTAATTAGAAGTGTCTCCAAATAGCATGTGATTTTGAATTATTAACATAAAACACTGCATTATAAATGACTGCAAATTGCATTCCTTAGTGCTCTCCATGCTTAATTTATTATGCTGTAGGAAAATTTGCAAATTACTTCACTGTTTTATATTTAATGGATAGTTTTATATGTATATTGTTTCATTAAGATAAAATTAAACCACTGTGTACGTATTATATGCCTTTCCAGTGACATAAATGTCACTAGAGACCCTCTGATTTTGTCAGAAGGGGAGCGTGCTTTCTGTCATCTCCTGGATTTAATAAAGTGGTGAAGAGAAGTTTTGAGTTTCTGCCCTTTCCATGCCCATCCATAATCCCTTCTTCCAGACAGCCCATTTCCAAAGTTTGCAGATGGCACTGCTGAAAAGTTTCCTGCATGTTGAAAGTACAGAGGGGGGTGGTGGAGAAGCCAGGGCTGCTCCGTGGTTTGAAGGCAAAGGAGTTTTTCCAGCAGTGGCCTCTGCTGCCAGGCAATGCAGGTGCCATGCCACCTGGGCTATGTGGGTGAAAACAGAGGTGGCAAGCCAGGTGGTCCTCCTGCCTCAAACCCCACAATCACAGACACCTCTGGAAAACCACTTCAGCCTCCCAGGAAGAGGAAAAAATGGCTGGCATGGTCTGGCTTGCTACATTACCAAGGTTTTTACTGTCATATCTTCCTGCAGTAGGGAAAGGATGGAAACAAAACATATTAGGAAATCCTAGTGTTGCTGGGTGGGGATATCTGCCTGCAGAAACACTGGAGAGGGAAGGTGAAGGACACCATGTATGAAAGGAAAATTCATTAAATATGTAAATACAAAGACATCCATCTTTGACAACTTCTTTGCATGCTGTCTGTTCTTAGCCATTTGTCTTCCCTATTTGCAAACTCCTCAGAAGAGACCCTGCCTCAAACCATGCTCTTGTTGAGTGCCTCTTACAATGGGGACTCAACTTCCCTGAAAACCTGAATGCAAATAGACCGTAAATAATAGATATTATTTATGATACATAAATAAATAGTGTTGGGCCATGAAGATGCATCCTAGATGTGTTTCAAAAGGCTGTTTGATTCCCTGTGCTCTGAGAACTAAAGCCATTTCTTTGGTGGATGTGATAGATATTTATTTGAACTCACTTTCAGATCTTTTTAAAAGATAGCAAAAGTACTGGTAGCAAAGATAACAAAGATTCTGGTTACCTGAGTGCATGGGTTGCGTGTAGTTTTCAGAGGAGCTTTTGTTTAATAAAAATATAACACAATAAAATACTGCAGTATGGGTAGGAGGTGGAGAGATGGTCTATTTGGGAAAGCTATAAATTCTGCTTTAAGTTGAAATTGTATTAATGAAATTGAAGCTACAAGATGATGCATGCAAGGGAGAGAGAGAGAGAGAGAGAGACAGCCCTCTGAGCAATTCTTTTCAAGTAATGAAGATGAGACTCTGTCAGAGATTGAGGTGTCAAAACTGGAAGTGCTGGAACAAATTCACAAATTAAAGAGCAACAAGTCACCATGACCAGATGGCATACATCTGAGAGCTCTGAAGGAACTTAAGAATTAAGTGGTTGAGCTGCTAACAGAAAAATATGCAGCCTTTCATTAAACTGCTACCATGCCAGAGGACAGGAGGTAACAAATACCTCGTCTCACAAAATCTGGAAGGTGTGTTCCTGTAAGCTTGATTAAAGCTGCAGATTGCTTTTCTATTTTAATCATCCTGGCTTCAGAGTGAAGTTGGGCACATCCAGCCCAGTTGGGCTGCCCTCAGCCAAAGGGAGCCCCCGGTGAAAGCCAGCACAAGCATTTTGCTGACTCAGCATACAGTGCTGACCATTAACCTGGCTATGGCTGGGGGGCCTTGCAAGGACTGACTTCAGTGATAATTAAAAAACAACTGTCCTAATTACCCCCTGCCTTCTTAAACAGCATTTAGACTCCACAAGTCCCTCTCCCTGGCAGTATTTTCAGGATAGCTTAACTCTTTCCTGGACACATTTATGAATTCAATCAGAGGACAAAGCTATCACCTTACCAATCCAGGAATATCCTTCTGGTTTTATCTTCCACTTCCTTCTGATCCAGATAAAAAAAGCTCTTTGGGGTAGCATTCAGAGGAGAAGGCACAGAGAGGAAAAATGACAGTCCAAGATCTACCTGTGCAGCACGTACCATGTATTTGCACTGTTGTGTAGATTTTTAGGTGTGTGTTTGCTCACCTAGTGCTGCAGAGCACAGCTGCTGTGCTGCTCCTCCGTGTGCACACCAGCACAGAGTCCAGCTGATGCACAGGAGGCTGTGCAGATGTGGCCCCACAGCCTCAGGTACACCCCACGTCCACACATCAGTGCAGGGCATCAGCAAGGCACCCCTGCCTTTTCCTGCCAGGTGTGCATGGAGACAGATCTCGCCTCCCCAGAGCCAAGGTTGGGGGTGCAGAGATCTCTGATCACACCTGGGTGTTACAGACAGAGAGTTTTTCTGTTATTATGCTCATATCAGATTGATTACAGTGTATCTTCCTGCTAGGTGCTTAGGCTGTGACAATTTCAAGATTTAGGAAAGTCATCTGTACCAGTGAAGGTCTCTACTAGTCACTGGTACTATTAAAAATATGTCTCTCTTCCAGAGGGAATCCACTTGACCTTCACGCCCAGCCACTTTTTGTATTCTTACGGTTAATGAAGGCCCTCGGGAAACAAGTTATCTCTTTGAACATTACAAATAGATTTCAAACTATCAAAACAAGAGCTGTGGGAGAGCAGTTTAGCCATTCCCCAAAAACACATGTTGAGATTTAAAAAAAAAAAAAAAACAGAAAAAAAAATAAGATGGGGTTCTTCTACAGTATAACATGCACCTTGTAAAAGCTTTCATGTGTGAAAACTAGAGAGTTTTCTAACCATTTCAAAATACTCAGAAATGGAAAATTGTTATCTAGGATACATAGAAAAGGAGAAGGAATTCTCAAGCAGATGCTTGAGAATAACCAGACACTTGGCGCTTCAGACATATATTTCCAACCTGTAAGAGTGAGACTTACATCTCTAGTTCTAGTGAATACCCCAACCTATTATTCAGGGTGAAAGAAGCTCTTTTTCTAGTTTGGATAAGGAGTTGAAAATAAAACATACACACATGGAGGAGGTTTGAGTTTTTAAAAGTATTTTTTCCCACGAATTAAACACTACGTGAGAGAAAACTTCTGACCACGAACACTGTTGCTTGTTTAGGGGCTTCATAGCATCCTGAAGCCGTTTCTCTTGCATTGGAGGACAGCTCTAAAGCAGATGTGAAGAACTCCTCATTCAGATGCACAGGCTGGGGGCCAGCTCTTACCTTGCCAGTATTGTTCAGCCTGGCAGTCAGACTGGAGGGACCAGTGCTTGAGGAATCCTTGCTGGATGCAGGAGCTTGAAGTGTGTGGAATATTTTCTCTGAAGTGGATGGTCTAGAGAGCAAACCCTCTTCTTCCACAAACACAACAGGGAAGTGTTGGTTGCCTCATCTGTACACTCTAGCAACTTTGGGATTATGATGCTTTTCAGCCCTGGATCGTTCCTATCTAGAGTTAATACATTGGACCAAAGAAGAAGAAAGACTGCTGCTGTCTTCTGACAACCTGCTTTGTTCTTCCAGTGCATATATACTCATACTTTAAAGGAAAACATGGAAATTTGTTCAGGAAAAAAAAAAATAACAATGAACAGTTTAAACTTTGACTTAATTTCTTGGTATTCTTAAAATACACATCTGTGAGTGAGCAGCAGGGGATGAGAAGAATTCCAAATGCCCCTAGTAGCAGTTTGGGTGGGCTGGAGAAGATCATAGTCTTTCATGTTTTCTCCTTCTGGTGGATCTGCTAGAGAAGGTGGTCTATTTTTCCTGATATCTCAAAAGTCCTTACTTTTCTTTCACTATTAGCAAAGGGCCATTTCTCTCTCATCTTTGCATCAATTTCCACCTTCAGAAAGGCAAGTTTAAGCAGATACATCAAAGTTCTCCTGTTGGTCAAAGTCACTCAGTCTTCTCCTGGAAGGGACAATCCCAGGTTTTAGGTCATGATGGAAAGTCCCATCATGAGTGATTTGTATTTTCAAAATCTGTTGGGGGAACCGCAAACAGATGTTCTTGCAGAAATGTGGAAAACAGGATATGTGTGGGAGTCCTTGCTGGGACAAATGGTGGCAGTCCTGTGGATTAAGTAATGGCCATGGGCCTTACACTCAGCAGAAACCATTGATTTAAAAATATCTAACCCTCCCAAACTTATTCCCTGTGCATTCCTTTCATGGCAGTCACTTCCTTATCCTAAATCGGGCAATAAATATGGGCAAATTCACAACTTGCTCTGGTGACTTTTAACCTAGAAATGCAAGCTGCTTTTATGTTTTATCACAAGTGAATTCCACGCATTATTATGAAAACCCAAGTTTTCCCATGCTTGAGTCAAATACAGGCCTATGCCCAAATTTTTGCAGTCCCTAGGCTGGAGCAGTGCAACTCATGAAGCCATCACTGGAAAACTCTGCTTGATTCAGAAAACAGACATCCTTTAAATACTCTGCAGTGGTCACTGGCTGCTTTCAAACCAAACGTGTGGTGATGACTAAGACTGACAGATCCCTCCATGTCAGGGACCCGCTTCACAAAGAGTGTGTCACATTTTCTTTATGTCCCTTGCAGCCACTGGGCTCTCTGGGCTTCCTGCAGACCTTGATGCTCTCCTAGGAGACAGTCCCAGCTAATTGCCATCTCTCTGACTGCATCTGCTGGATTCTTCATGGTCACTTCCGTCTCTACACTCTTCTGGAACCACCAGAAGCTCAATTTGATAAGCTTCAAGTTGGCCTGAAAAATACAACTCTTTCAAATCTCTAACTGGCTTTTGGCAAAATTCACCTCAGGCTCTATTCTTTATGGCATCTTTAGCATTATTACTGTTAGCATTATTACTGTTAGCATTGTTTTCTTCTGGTTGAAATGACAGGCAGGCAGGCAAGTGACACAAATGTATGAAACTCTCAGAAAACAGACAGATACTCAATGAAACTGAAATTATTTCTTTTGTGTAGCTAAAACAGGCTCAAATAACAGAATCAAGTTGACCTTGAGTGAAAATCAAGCATGTTTTCTTGGCTCAGAAGCTTAAGCAGCTTCAGGACTTTCGTCTTTCCCTGACAGAGTTTGGACACAGAGACTGGTGAATGCAGAGTGTGGCCCCAAGCAGGCAGTATGAAAGCGAGTTTGGGAAAGCCAATGTAATCTGTGTGTTCTTACCACTGGGACAGCTCCTGCCTGCTGGAGTTAATGGAGGCAGCAGCTCTGGTATGGTGCCAGGCTTCTCCCCAAATCCCTATCCTTCTCAACCCAGCCAAAACTGTTCATCTGGAAATTTGGGGGTATGATGAGATCAGCCTAAAGCACTTCTCCAGTCAGTGCAAGAGAATTCCACAGCGGATGGACCAACTTGCTTCTGTTTGACGTAGCGCAGCACTTAGGGTAAGGTCATTAACTTTTCCAGGATGTGATTTCTTTCATTTTGTGGAAGTCTCAAGTCCCTGAGCTTTGCTCAAGACCCAGAATCTAATGTCTTTTTCTGTTTTCTCCCTGACAAGTCTCAGAGATATTAAAAATCAAAAGAAGGCTCTAAGGAGCAAATAAAGTCTCTTTAAAGTACTGTTCCACTTTTGTGTTAACTCACAGAAGCTTTTTGCTCTCTCTGCCTGGCCCCAGTCAGATCTTGCATAAAAGGGAAAAAATGCACTTAAAAGTGCTGTTTTCTTTCCACTTCCCCCTGCACCTCAAATCATTAGTCTTTCTGCATTTCTCTTTTATTCCCAGACTGGCTTGTGCCGAATCAGATTATAATACATTAAACCTCCAAGAAACACAAAGCTCTCCAAAGTGCTCTTTGGGGTCTCTGTACATGTGTTCTCTTGCTCTTTCCTGCAATAATTGCTGCCATCCCAGGGTCAGCTCCTGTGTGCAGGTCCCACTCTGACACACAGCCTCACCTCCTATCACTGCAAAATGAATTCAGGATGGGGTTTGCCTGCACGTAGTGTCTGCTTTTGTGCACAGAAGCAAGGGAAATGCTTTGTATGCAAGGATGCGCTGCCCTACTTTTCCAGGCTCAGTCCCTTTTTGCAGAAAGGGGTTTCTTCAGCTTCTTTAGAGAAGTATGGAACTTCTCTGGAACATCTTCATTCTGCTAAAGGCAGAGCTGTCAAATCAAGTCCTAGCCTAATTGGCATCTATGCCAAGGCTCCCTTGATTTCAGTGAGACCCTAGCCCTCACACCTGTGGAGTAAAGTGGTGACAGCCAGTGCTGGGAGAAGTTCAGCAGTATTTGTGCTTTCAGAAGTAAACACTATCCTTAGCTTGGCCTCTACTCTGAGCAGGAAGAAGGTTTTATAGGGATATCACTGCTTTAAAGAACAGCCTAGGACAGCACTGTGCAAAGAGTTGAATATAAGGCTGAGCCAACCCCATTGACATCAGTCAAAAAGCAAACAGAAATAAAACACAGTGAGGCACTACCCTGAGTGTGATTAGACTCATTAGCCACAGATTATTGGAGAGCAGTAGCTCTTATATTCCCAAGTAGTACTTCCCTCTCCCCATAGGAGGAACATAAAGAGCTCCAGGTACCTCAAAGGCACAAATATCCCTCATCTGTGGTGGCCAGGGCTGCTTTATCATGTGGCTGCTAAAGCTTCTGAGGCATCTGCTGCTGCAGAGGAAGTCAAGTGAAAGGAATGATCCCCAGCCGTGGGTGAGCTCTGCAGCTGGAAGCACCTGGGGACCACTTCTGCCCACTCAACTCATTATGGCTCAGAACACAAGAGCAGTTATGAACCTACAGTAAATGAGTCATTGCAAGTTCTGCAGAAAATTGATTACTGGGAGAAAAAAAAGATATCAACCTGAACACTTGACATCCAAAGAAACATCAATGTTCTCTGAAGCCATGTAGCAGCTTTTTTTGGCTTCTGCAGGGGCAGAACACACCAAAATCCTTGGTAACATCAAAATTGACACTGTGTTTTTCCATCAGGTCTTACACACAGAATAAATCTGTATGGAAAGGAAAGTCTTTTTCTTCAAGCCACCACCACAGTTCTTTTCTTTCTTCTGGAGAAGCTGAGTCTACATTTCTTCTGAGGATGTAGGGAGAACAGTGAACTAATAAGCACATGCTTCCACTACAGCCTTTTTAGAAAACTTAAATTCCCTTATGAAGTGCTACTCTCCTCCCCATCGCTTCCTCTGAAGAGAAGCCTACTTTCACATTTTTGCGGTGGTTTAATAATGTGGGAAAATAGGTCCACGATGGAAAGAGGTAAGGCTAAAATCCATTTCTACTCTTGCCCAAAGGAGGAAATGAGCAGATACCTCCCAAAGTGAAAGCCTGGTTATCTAGCTTTCTGCAATGCTATGCCAATAAAGAAGCCTTTTTTCTATTTAAAGAATAATATAATAAAATGTTGGTTCATTTCATTATAATAGCTAGGAAGGATTTGCTACTTTCACAGCATAAATTTAGATTAATTTTTTAGATTTGACAACGTTATAAAAATTATATTGATTCTGAAATTATAATTTTAGATTGGTTCTGTCATTTTAGCCTATTAGCAGTCTTTAAATGAAGTGATCCAATGTTACAATCAATCTTATCTTCCATTATGCACTTCCTGGTGCTAAAAAGTGAGATCGATTCTAATTAACTACACTGGTTCAGTCATTTGGGTAGTTTGTTCAGAAAAAAATAAAAGTTACTGCCCTAATATCACTAAACAATTTGTTATACATTTATGTACTGAATTTATATCCAGAGCAAGTGTCACTCCTATGGTAAAAACAGTATGGTTGCAACCCTCTAAAGTATAGGATGGCAACATTAGTGCTGCTGGTTTAGCCAGTGCAGAACATGAAATATTTTCAGGGTCCACTTGAGGTTTAATAAGCAAAGCAGGGTTAGCAAAAAAATACTTCCTCTGCAGCACAGGCTGTGAATCTATACGTACATTCAAAGTGACTTGGAAAATGGCATTTCCAACATGCAGCTGTGGCTAAGACACAGCTTAAATGCTGCTTTAAGAGGCCATGATGATGAAAATAATGCTATGAAGCCAGTTCATGTGATTTAAATATGAACCAGCTCAAACTCAGTTATTTCTTCCAGCAATTCCTGGCTTCAGCTTGCACGGGGGAGACCTTGACACCCACCTTGCTCTGTGCCAGTCTCAGACTCCGTAGACCACTAGCCTTCAAGTGAACTCTACAGATGTTGGTGCAGGGCTGTGGGGGACCAGTAAGCTGTGATCCTACATCAAATGAACCTGAAAGTCTGAGGAACTCTTGGAGAGAAAAGCAGAAGCCAGAAAGGTAGACTGATTTTAAAAGAGACACCAAAACTTGAGGGAACATGTACATGTCTTGCAATTTTATTCCTTATGCTTAAATCACTCTCTTAAATAAAACACTATTACCTTAAGTATGAATCTGTTCATTTTCTCATCTATAACGCTTGTGCCTGGAGTCTCTTCTAGCGGGTTCCTTGCTTTTCCCCGCTGCAACTTTAAAGAAATGCAGCATATACACTCTCACCATTAAATCAGCTTGTCTATCTGTCATTCAGGGCAACTTGGAAACAGCTCAAGGCATGCTAGGCTTGCCTTTCCAATGACTAGCACTACATCCTTTTGTGTCTATCAGTGTGCTGGGGAATGAGTCAAGAATAAGAAATGTGGGCCTGGCATCCTGCTGCAGGGTATTTCTTGACTTCCCTCCCTTTATAGGCACTCGCACATGCTTTGTTCCTATTCTCCTAATGGCATCATCTTACTAAGAAGGCAAAGTGATGAAAAGAACTGTGGAAGGGAGCAGTAACTTTAAAATGTCTCACTTATTCATGGCTTTTTTTGTTGTTTTTCTTTAGGATCTCAACCATTCAATGGAAAAAGGTCAGAAAATTACTGGGAGCCCTGTATCTGACCACTTTGAGCTGAAAAAGCATCTTGGTCAGGGGAAGACAAGTCTTGCAGAGGAAAAAAACCAAAGTGGATGGCAAGTGGACTAGCACTGTATTTCCCTGTAGGCTCTCAAGTATTGCTGCCAGTAGTCATGAAGCTTGCCAATAATTCTTAGGAAGGGGAAATCTCAGAACCCCACTTCTTGATCAGCTCCTTTTATCCTTCCCTTGAACATGTCTCAGTACTGAAAACGTGCTGGCTGAAAAGATTGACTCTGGATTCTGTGGAAAGCCAGTGCAAAATTACCCTGGGTGATGCTGGAAGCTTTTACATGGGAATATCCTTTTTATGCTGGCGGTTTGTTACTCAAGTGACAGACAAATGCCTGGCAAGAAAAAGCCTTGGTTTCACTGTTCCTGCTATTGCATTTATATTGCAAACTATCATTAATTATTTGCCATCTTGTAAGAAGCCCTCGGGAGCTTGATTCTCCACTGCCTCACACCTCATGTAATCATTTACATCAGTGCAAAGTGAGTGCAAAACACTCTCACACATCTGCACACAGAGAGGTCCAACTCCAGCGGCATTCCAGCAGACAGGGCAATGGAGGGAGAGTCTGAAAATCATCAGAGGGTGCGTATACACACCGCTCTTGTTTGCACAAGGCAAGCAGCATTGGTTCGCCTTTAGCTTGATGCCACTGGCCAAGCAAGGGGACAGAGTCCTGACTGCCTCACAGCAGTGCCCTAAAGCTTCTTGAATATCACCAACAGCAGCACAAGGTGCTGCAGACACTTTGCAACGTGAGTCTGTCCCTGACAGTGGCATGTGGGACACGTACCCTGCTCGTGGTGCTTTGTGGGGTGACAGGGGCTCCTTTCTGCTGCAGCCCTGAGGAGCTGCTGGGGTGCGCCAGATCCCACTCCATGCCCAGGGTTCCACCTAGCAGAGCAAGACACCCCTCATGAGCTGGATTCTAAGTGCAAGGTGGGCATTGCTAGCTGGGCTGTGGTTGGGAAAGGCCAGGTCCCAGGGCACCTGGAGGAGAAGATGGCTGGGGTGATCTGGAAGGAGACCATGATGCATGGCCAGTGTCACCCAGTAAAAAAAAGGGTGTGGTAGCAGGACAAGGTGACAGATACTGCAAAATAGAGGAGGTGACATTTCTGCAGGAAAGCTGCTTTTGTTTCCTTCCCATTTCACAGGCAGCATGTCTATTAAATGTGGCTTTTGCTGCCAAAGGACTTGTCATATTACATTAGGTTTAGCAACTTCTGCTGTGGCAAAGTGTGCAGCGTCTCCCTTCACATAAAGAAAATATTTTCACAAGTCTGTTCAACCTGCTAACTGTGATTACAGACAGTTGGCCCCTGACATGACATTTATTGCTCCAGCGTCCAAGTAAGAGCCTCACAGCACTGCCCAGCCAGCTACCTGAAGAGCACATATGTGTGTGGAGATCTTAAACAAGTTTCTGCTAATGGCTTCATTTTGTACCCTTTTAGTAGGTCTTTAGCAGCTTGATAGAATGTACCATGTGTACAGTAAAGTAATAAAGTAAAAATAAAAAGAGTGTGTGCAAGCCCCATCTTTTTATGCTCACCTTGAAATATATATGATACAATATATTATATCCATTTGCTGCTGCAAGTGCTCTTTGCATGCATATTTCTACTCTGCTCAGCAATATTCATCATAACTGAGAATCACTGCAATTGTCTGTCTCCACTTGAGAGACAATCTCACACAGAGTGAAAATAAAAGACAGTGAGAAACAACACCAAAAACAGAGACCTGCAACATTTGCTGACAACAAGCACAAACAACAGGTTGACCTAGTTGGGTGTCTACATCAAGGAGTCTAAGAGGTGACTAGAAGAAAGTCTGCCATGAAATGAAAAAAAAAAAATTAAACCCAAGAAAACCCAAAGCAGAGCAAATGAGCAAAGCAGAGCAAATGAGCAAAGCAGATACTTCCCTGTTCCACACAGGATATGCTGACCATGGTCACAGCAGTACTGGAAACAACTGACGAGAGACCAACTTCTCCATTGCTGCCTCCAGTAACTGTGCAGGCTTCTGCAAGACCTATCTATATATTTTCCTGGCATTTGGGAAGAAAGAAAGCATAATGAAGGCTTTGTCAGTACAAGAGAACATAATCTGGCAATCATTTGGTTATTAATGATTGGGCTTTTGGGGGGAGTGAGTTGTTTTAAATTGGGTTGGTTATTTTAAATATTTTGTATGAGTTTAAATCATTTAAAAATGTGTTAAATGGCCTGGCTTTTTGCCCTCACTCTCCTTTTCTGCACAAGACATTTGTAGGGCCTGGATTCTTACATGACTTGGCCTATTCTGTCTTACTTTTTGGCAGGTCACTTTGCTCTATTCTTCTCCAAACAGAAATTAAGTTTTGGCCAAGGGAGAAGCAGAGCAGAATGCAGCCTGCTACAACAGCTTGTAGTGAGTTGGAAAGAACTCTGTGTTATAGATGAGAGCTGATCAAATACCCTTCTCTTTTTTGTTGTTAATTTCACTGTCTTATTTTTAAACTTGCATGTGCATCTGCCAGCAGCACTGCATCTTGTTATAATATTCTTATTAAGCAGGTGGATGAATCATGAATCATGAGGAGACAGAATTTAGTTCCATTTTGGTTAACGGTATGTTCTTCAGTGATTAAGTTTCATCTACATCTTCTGCCGGATTGGGAATTCAACTGATTCTACAGCATCAGTCTGAACAGTCTCCCTCACAGTTTTGTTTTCTATCATTTCAGAAACTTATTTACAAAAAGACCATGTAATGTCCATGCTGGGCATTCATAACTTCTTTTGCCAGAGTTGTACTCCCCTTGGCAATAAAATAACTCATGCCCAGAAAGTACAAGTAAGAGCTGTACAGCTCTAGTCTGCTTTCCTCATTTACATTCTTTTTTTTGTTGTTTTTGTTGTTGTTGTTGTTGTATTTTCAATTTTCCCTTTTATTCTCTGCTTGTGTAGATATCTGAAATGGGTCTAGATAACCAGCAAGAGGTGGGCATCAAAACTCAGGGATGGAGAGCTCACATTTCGAAACAAAATCATTTTTCTTTTTCCTTCTTTGTCCATGGTTCAATTCAAAGAATCATCTGAGAGCAGCCTACCCTGATGCAGAGAACCTTTCCTGGAGATTTCTAATATACTACAGTAAAAACTGTTTTTTCCCAAGGCCTTCAAAAGTCCCCAGGGATTTTTCTTGGTCCAGTCTTCGTTAAAATAGAAAGCATGTTTGGGGGAATGAATAATCCCCTGCCTGAATGCCACATGCCATTTGGACACTTTGTGATCTGGTACACTAACTCTCTGATTTGTTTGGCCTTGTGAAAACCTTTCAAGCTAGGCTCTGGAAATTTACCCCTGAAGCCTCTTCTGGGGCTTGTGCTTTTTATTTTTCTCCCATTTCCTCAAATCTTTCCCTTGTTTCTAAAGAGTGCTGTCGTCCATTCCTGAGCCCTCAAATCCAATTACCAAACAATGTACAAATATATGGCTGAGCGTGGTCTATGAGAACAGCTGCAAAATTGCTAATATTAGGTCTAATTTAGCTACAATAAATTAGCAAGTGTGTGGAAGCAAAATGATGACAGCATAATTATAACAAAAGTCGATGTGTTGAAGTATATGGATGACAATACATACTAATTTTAGCGAAAAAACGCAGCAAATGAAATGCATGCAATGAACAGACGGGACTAATAGCTCAGACACATATACTTAATGTGACCAGTCAGTGTAAAAACAAAAAGATAGATGAAGCTGTTCAGAATCTAGTGCTAACAAGCAGTGTAGTCTGAAACCATTAACTGTCAGGGGTAATAACACTCAAAGTACTGAAGTGCAGTAAAACAGCAGCACTTTTCTCGGGATGATGTGCTGATGTACAAGCACACACCTGTGAAGAGGGTACTAAATCTATCCTCGCGTTTATTACTATGGAGGGAGGAAAAACAACACTAATAATGTAAAGTATAAACGAAAATAGCAGACAGCAGAGAGTGACATTTGCATGGTCCCAGTCAGCTTGTTAGCTGAAGTGGGTTTTAATTAGCTATTTTCCAGCAAGCAAACGAGCAAATTAGTGGCAGCCATAAACAAGCAGAGACAATCAGGCCCAAAGAAAAAAAAAAAAAAAAGATCGGACCTTTTTCTGTGTGTTTTCCTTTTGGAAATACAATGCCTTCATGCTTCAGCTAAATATTTCTATTAACCAAAAGAATGTGGTAAAGCAAAGACTTTGGCAAATGTGCAAGTTCCCGAAGTGGCTCAAAACACAATGTTAACAGGGCACCGGGGACACAAAGCCCTGCTCTGAAGAAACCCACATGGAGGGCTAAACCTTGGGGCTTGAGCTGCCCTCCTGCTGAAAACTGCCCCCCCATCCTCAGCTCTTGGGACAACAGGGCCCCAGCACCATCCCTCACTCCCACTCTGGATGCGCAGCTGCTTCCAAAAGTGTTTCCAAAAGTGTGATGCAGGCTGTAGGTGCCACCTTCTCCCTTGCACTGCAAGAGGCATAAGATGGGTGTTGCCAAAGGGGTGCCTGAAGCTACCAGCTGCTCCTGCTGCATAGGAAGAGGGATATAGCTCTGCAGGGGCTGCAGGAGACAGGTCACCAGGGTGAGTGTGAGGAGGGGAGCGAGGTGAGCAGCAGGGACAACCCCTGTTGCTAAGCTCTCTTGCTAAGGGAAGATGCTCATCAGTGTAGGATGCAACCCTTATCAGACAACATGGATTCAGGCAGTAATGAACAAACCCACTTTTGGTGCTGGTTTTATTACCATAGCATTACTGGCTGCATAATGAAGCCTGCCCTGCTGTTACAGCAACATGAACATGGGATGAAGATCCTTCAGAGCCTGGTCAAGCAAGGCCCAAGGTTAAGTAATTCGCTGTAGTACTTCTGCTACTAAACTGATTATATTAATAATCAGCCATAATGAAAAACATGGCAAGCTTATCCCTCGAGTCAGCCGTGTTTACCCTCCTGTTCCCTCTGATTTTAAGAAATGCTGATGCTGCAAAGATGGGAAACCCAATACAAAGGACAGATTGCATACTTGTATCTTATGCTGAACATGCCCAAATCCTCCAGGTATAAAGCCTGACAGCTGAAAAGTCACTTAGCAGTAAACAACGACTAGATGTTGTTGCTAGGCGGGAGAGTTCAGTGGTTTGAGGACTAATCTAGACCTTGGGAAAGTTGAAGTTCATCTTTCACTCTATCAGAAACTTCTACGGCCATGGGTGACCCAGCCGATCTGTCTGGGGATAAAAGTACTTCTGCCTCAGGAATTTGCTGCAAAATGCTCATTAAACATCATGAAGGGCTCAGATATTATGGAGAAAGGGCTAATTAGTTGGAAGGAAGGGAAAACAGCTAATAGAAATTAATCTTATTTATGCATCACTATTGGTACATGTGGCACTAGAGAAAGACATTGCAGCAGGCTTTCGGTTGGTATAAATTATCAGAGAGCTGCAGGAGAGACTCTCTTGCCTCCCTGTCCTTGTCTTGTGCCAAGGGTATTACAGTCTAATTAATACAGATAACATGAGTGCAGACGCCTACCTGTTGGGCGCCGTTGGAATATTAACACAAGGGGAGGGCTGGGGAAGGCTCTTAAAGAAGGCTTATTTTATTTAGTTCATTTGTTTAGTAATGTTTTGATGGTCAGAAAACCCTGGCAATGAGTAGAGCCCAAGAGGCAATTAGCAATGGGGCAGAAAATGTAATGAGCCAAAAAACGAATTAACTTGAGCAGACTAGGCACAGACACAAGGGGCCAATGCTTTTTGCTAGTTTATAACCCCTGCCCCTCTGCTGAATTCGAAAAAGTAGGAGGAGGTGTGATTTAACGTAGAAACAGCCTACAGGATATTTCCTACTGCACTCGGGATAGCTCTTCTCCACAGAAAGCACCAGCTGATGTGGTGGCAGGCAAGCAGGCAGCCTGGATCAGCTCTTGCCTAAAGCCAGCCTCTCTCTATGAGGTTTCCTTCCACTGCCACCACTGAGGAGGGCAGAACACAGCGCCCAGAAAGTTGCCACTATGCCCAGGAAGAGGAGGCTGCCAGGGGTACCCTGTCAGACAGCAGCTCCCAGCATTGCTCTGCCAAGGCAGCAAGATTATTGGCAGCAAGAGTGGGGCTTGTGAAGTACAATGAGCCAAATTTTGCACTCTTTGCCTCTTCTGAGTTTCTTTCTGTCCTTTGTTTATTTTTTTTCTTTGATGGCTTTCAGTTAGTTTATGCTATTAGCAAACATGCATGCTTTGTATTAGAATTTGTTCTAAGTCACGGGCTGACATTGTTTTCAGCTTGTACAAAATCATAAGCACTTTCACCACACTCAAACTGCTTGCACGTTTTGCTTTTACAATGAACTTGCTCCTCTGTATCTGACAGCAGTTCATGAACATCACGGCAAAAAAAGCACAGGCAATTGCTCTTGTGGGTACACAGGGATGGTAACTATCCAGCTTCCACAGGGGGACACAAGAGAAAACTATCACCCAAATTGTCACGTTTGCCATCTCACTAGCCATTAGAATCAAAGATAAGGATTTGTAGTTTAGAGAGCTGCTTGACTGAATCACAGAAAAACACAACTGCCCCCAAGTGTGTGCTAGGATGATTTTCAACGCATACTGCAGTTCCACAACCCTCGGTCTTACACAGACCATGGGCTTTGTCCTGGGGGAGATTATTCGAGCAAAAACCTAAAGTTGTTATGTGGAGTTCAGGAAGGGAAACTTTGAGGAGGAAAAAAAAGTTCACATAATTTTAATTCCCTTCTTGCATGGATAGTTCAATGCCAAATGAAAGAACAGGAAAGCCACAAAGCACACACACTTCAACACTGCTCCTTTCTCCCTGGGTCATGGCCAGTGCTATTTCATCATGGCTAGGGGACTTTGGGGGAAGAGGGAGCAGAAGGAAAAGAAGAAAGATGCTCTTTAAAAGAACAGAACTGTTGAAAATTCAGAGCAAACGAATCAATTCATAGCTTTATCAGCATATAGCAAGTGGAATAGCAAGATATTCCTCTTCAAAGAGGAAAGTCCCCAAATGGATAAAGGTTAAGATAAAGGGACAGAATTTCTGCCTGGCTCCATGCAGCTCACAGCTGCTCTAACATTGGCTGGATCTTTGGTCTTTTTCGGATAAAGTATCACTGAGCATAGGAAAGCCATGACCAGCTTCCTGAGCATCCCAATGGAAGAAAAAAAAAAAAAAAGCAAGGGGTCTAATCCAAATCCTTGACACTTTATATCAACAACTGTAAATCTTTGCCTCAGCTCCTGCCAGCCTCAGAAGTTAAATGGACAGCACTGTTCATTTCTTATGCCTACACTGCTCCATTGCTTTTAGTGAAGCTGCAGGTTGTAATTGAGAGTCTGGTAAGGATCCCTTTTCACTGAGTGATGTTACAATCTTCTTTGCTGGAATTATTTTAGCCTTGTAATAGCTCTTTTTAAAGAACAGCCTGATCTACTTTCCAAAATCTTCTGCAGAAAATAAGTTGCATTCATAACACAGGAATGAGGTTGAAATCCAAGGCCTTCTCCAGCAATATCTCACTCGCCTCAGGACATGTCTTGATGATCCCTCTGTGTGGTGGTGCTTCAGCAGCAGAAGGAAAAACAGCTTTCAGCAAGGATCCTGACAGATCAGAGACAATAAGACTTCAGCAGCGCAGGGAGGTCGGGCAAGCAGGAGACAGAGCTCAAAGTTCAGGCCCACACACATCCAATCTGCCTGGAATATCTGGGTTACCCTTCACCTGGGCACTGAAGCAACACCAGCAAAACCTGTTCTTTTTGGCTTCTCTGCATGAAACATCCAATATAGACAATAAAGATTAAATGGGAAGGGCTGTTCTGCTCACAACCACCCCCACTAAAGAGTTACTGCTCATCTCTGGGATCTTGCCTAAACACAGTGGTGAGACTTTGGGATTTTCTTTACTGCAATAGAGAGACTGCACCAATGCCCACAGCAAAACTGAATTTCTTCTCTATTTTTCTATCCCTGTCTCTCTTACTCCTTCATTTGCAATCCTCTTCTGTCTAAAGTTAGCTCTGCCATCATTACTTGCACTGAGTGCATATTAGGCTAGGCTCTCAGGAATTAATGAGAAGGCTTAGCAAAGGAAGATAACATAGGGATCAGGATGGCAGAACTGGGTGCTAAATAGCAGCTCCTTTATGACTGGATATTGGAGGTACAAATCTACCGTCAGTTATCACTGATTTCACAAAGAGCTTCAGGAAATAAACTCTTGTAACACGATTTGTTTTCCACTGGGTTGCTGTAAGAGAACCCCTGATGGACACAAAGAAATGAAAGTCTAAGCAGGCACATGCTAAAACCCACAGAGGTAACATCACACCATAGATAGCATAGGGGTACCTAGCTTTTCTAGGCCAGCATGGTCCAAAAGGTCAAGCCATGGTGTTGGTTTTGTTAGAGGAAGCAGCCATGTGGAGTCTGTCACAATGACAAAGAAGTTGCCATTTTGGAATAGGTAGACTTTTTCATAAGGGCTTTTTAAGCTATTTCTGTAATATTTTTATTAGTGTTTTGTGACTAATTTCCCTTATGACAAGGCAGAAGATGTATTTCTGTAGGAACTGTGGCCAGTCTGACTGGTTAGAAAGGAAAGCACCTGTATTTCAGGAAGACTTAATCCAATCACACATTTTCTAAGGACATAGACCAGAACAAGTATTTCTTCTTTCCCCTCCTGGTAGGTCTCCTTCTGATAAATAGGGGAAGAGCCAAACTTCTAACTACAAATGTTTCCCACCAGGTAATGGAGAGAAATTGAACATCTCATTCCGTTTCTTCTCCTCCTCTTTGCCTGTTTTCCTTCTTGAATGGAAAAAGGGTACTCATTTCAAGCATCTTTCAGTAAAGCATGGAGGATGCCTCAGGCTCCTATTTTGCAAATGAGCAGCAAAGCCCAGATATGAAGTGAGGATCAGGCTGTAGTCATAATAAAACTACTGTCTGCATATGTGATTACTGGTAGCAGTGGGAACATGAGAAATTCATAGGCTGAGACACAATGAGCTCCCTTACAGTCTCAGCATTCCTCTGTAATTTAGACAGATTAGGGGTGCAAATCCCCCAGGATTTAATCTTGCAAGTAGATTTTTCTGGCACTTCATGCTTTGCTAAAAAGTGCTCCCCAGAGGTGTCTTTTCCCCTCCCACTCTTTCTGTCCTTCTGCATTTAATTCCAGCAGCAAGCATGGGAAGAATGGGGCAAACCCAAAAACTGTCTTATTTTGAAAACTCAGTGATCCTCTTTGGATCTGAAGGATTGGGTCAAGATGTATGCTGGAGAAAATTATTGACATTCCTTGTAATTAACTAGTCTATTCGGTTCACTTTTAATGCTTGTTTCTATTTCTTTAAGCTTCTATCATAGAAAATACGCCTGCAGTTTTCTTGACACCCAGGTGTAGCAGTGATCTTCTCATAAAAGATATCTTACACCAAAGGGCAGAGAGCTCAATTTTTTTCCCAAATACTAATACAATTAAAAGAGTGTCTTGAAGAATAAGTGGTATGTGGGCACAGAAGCACTCTTTTTGCATTGCTAATACAGAAGATCAGATTCCAAACTGCTGAATATGATATAAATATAGCCTTTTACTGACTAAAATTAATGGAAATACATAGTACTGTTGACTTCATTTGGCTTTGGATCAGCCAAATGGATCACTTATACATATCCAAAGCAAAGAAGATTTTGACATAAGCAAAAAGGCTAGACACAAGAACCAGAAATCTGGAAGACAAATAAGCCACCCATATAAAAATATTCTATGACTTTTCATGCTGCAAATATTTGCAGTGATGACTTCTCTCAGGATTTTCAGATGATCTATGTGTTCCCTAGGTCTCATCTGCTTTTCTGCCATGACCTTAATTTTATTCAAATGCAGCACACAGAAAAGAAACATTGCTTTTTTCCTTAGCTTGATTATGCTGTTATATAACAGACCAGAAAACATGAAAATGGGAAATGCAGAAGAAAATCCAGACCACAAAACAGCATTTGTGCAGGAATGATAAAAAAATCAATTGCTAAAATTACTTTCTTGGTATTAGCTTTTAGGCAGCAGAAAAAAAGAAAGTCTCCTTCTAACTCTTATCTGAAGATAAGAATGCCTGAAGTATTTGGATTTGCAAAGCTATGTTGGCATCTTGTGAATTCAGGTTTGCATTGAGTCAGGCAAATCCATTTTCTTCTAGCTTCAACATTTCTCCTCTCTCTCGTGAAATCTAAGGGATGACCAAAAAACTTAGGGAAAACACCAGTGATGTTTCCTCACCAAGTCCCCTGCTGCAGCCTGGTCTTCATCATGGCTCTGCTGTAAATTTCCCCTGTAACTGCTGAGCACTTGCTCACCAGGATACCAACAGTGATGCTCCTGGACCTATGCACAGATCCAAACAGCACAAGCACCACTGAAGAGTATTGCAGGTTGCTTCATCTGTCTCCTTTTATTTATTTTTTTTTCCTTACGCTTTCTTGGCCTTCCTATGACATAACAATGTGATAGAGAATGTGCATATCAGACAAAAATCGCAGAGCAAAGTGAGGCATAAAATTTTAGAAAGATATTTTCCACTAAATTCATAGTCTTCTGCTGTAGTAAACATTTCTGCTATGCTGTATTGATGATGATTAATAGAAGACTTGACACAAAACAAACAAGATAAAAGAACAGTACTCATTGTCCTTCTCTCAGCATATTTTCTTCTAAGATCTTTACAGATTAGAAAAAGAATTGTTTTTCAGGATTTAGGCATTTCCAGTTGTGGAATCAAAAATTATATTAATCAAATTATTGAGAAATGCTGATGATACCTCTGAAGACACAGGAATTTTCAAGCTGAAAGGCAAGAGAATTTTTTTTTTCTAACAGGAAAGTGTGAAGACAGAGCTGCTTCCTTTGAAGGATAGTGTGAAAATTCAGACAGGCTTCCATGCTGCTCCAAATGAGTGCAAAATAAAGTAGGCACTCCAGATCTTCTTGGGAACAGTATCGGGAAGAGCTGAAAAAAGAACCATACTTCTGGAGCAGGGATAACTGGCATTCTGAAGGGGTCTAAAGACAGAGATTGATTCACTTCCCAAGGCAGAGCATTGGCACAAATATAATTTCCTAGGTATTAATGGTTAATAATGCCATTAATAGCATGGTAGTGGCAGATCTCACCTGACCACACCATAGCAGCTGTGAGATAGAAGTGACAGGCTTTCTGAGTGAACCACTTCATTGATATTGTGTAAGCTTGCACTAAAGGATGGCTGTAAAACAAGAAGCCTTAACTGATGATGAAAGTGGAGCACCATCCAAACTGCATCCTCAGAATACCTGACCTCAGTGGGAGAGCCGCTGCATTTTTGCCTCCCAAAAACTCTGGTTGCTTTTGCACAAATTGCTTTAGTTTTCAGGGGCCCTGTCCCTCCCTCCTCAAACAAGATAAACTGGCACCACATCTCTCAGAACACCTCTCCTGACACCCTTTAGGAAAGCTGTCGTATCAGAGGCCACTTTGCTTTTCAGTCCTGACTTCCCTTCCAGCACATGCACCCACTGAGGGAGGACAGGGACAAAACACTTCAGATTTCAAATCACTGACACAGCTGCTCTTAACACAAAGACTCCTGTGAGCCACAACTATTCCTGGATTCCTTCCCTTTAAATCAAATACTTTTATCCTTAGAAATTTCTAGTGGTGCCTTAATTCTGAAACATGCAAACTGCTATTCACAGAGTTATCAAGGTCTGGGACCTGGGCAATCCTTCCCAACAAAGATCACAAGGAAGCAGCTATAATAGTTGTTTGATGGTTTCTCCTGTACTTTTTTTTTCTGTAATGAAAGAAAGAACCTGGGAGATAGCAGGAACTGAAGTTGATCTAACAGGTAAACACAATATATTTGTATAACATAGTTTTCATGTTATATTTCCCATATGCATATTATTGCTCCCTTTCTATTGGTAGAAAAGAGAAACTCTTGTCCCACCATGTTGTTGTTGGTTCAGCAGCATAAGCTGAGCTTTTCATTATAAGAAGAAATGATTCATGAATCCATCTCATCTGTCTGTGGTTTGGATGGGAGCATCTCTCTTTCCCCAACAGAAGAAAAATGATCACTACCTTTACTTTTCACCTCATCTATAATTGATTGTCTCTTTGCTGGGGAAGAAAGGAGATACACCCTCTTCTGCAAAACAAAGAATGACCCGTTGCTGGGAGGACTTAACCTAGGCATAAAACCATAATTGCTAGAATTTTCTTTATCACTGTTTCTTTCCTTTATCACTGCCTTTTCAGACAGAGGCCACCCGAGAGTACCCTCATAGCTGGCACCTGAACATGAGACCTCTGGGTGCAAACATATGAGCCCTACCTGTTGCATTAATGTAGGATTCCTATCAGCTGTCACTTAGAGCAGCCCCGACGTGCTCCTCCAGGACTCCCTGCTCTAGGTTAGAGACTGCTGCAGCCCTGAACAGCAGGAGTCCATTCTTGCATATTTTATTGATCCCAGTATGCACTTAGGCAACACTTTTTTTTTTTTTCATTTAACATTTATTTTACAATTGCTTTCACAACCTGGCACAAAGGTGGAGATTTGCTCTGGTGTCCCCAAAGGAGAGTGCAATCTGACATGGTAGAGTGGATGTAGTGCTGAGGGCAATGCAAACAGCCCCTCTGAATGCCAGGGGACAGTGTGGGGGTGTGTGTGTGGCAGAGGAAGAATGGGGGCTGTGGCAGCACCAGGTACTGAGAAGGCAGAGACTAGCAGCATCCCATACCCTTGACAGTCAACACAGAGGCAGCCCAAAAAACCTGTCAGACTGAGAAGGCTCGATAACAAAAATATTCTTCTATTTTAAAAATTATCTTACTGGTGCCCTCAGGCTTGCCCTGGTAAAAATCTCCTGGTCTTCTACCTTTACAGCTGGACTGCAGCTATATAGATATCACATTGCCCAGCATTTTATTTTCACACATCTTTAAAAAGAGAGCTATAAATCGTTTTCAAGTTACAGAGTATTTTGTTCCCCAGACAATATTTCAGTTTCCTATAATCACAGATTAATCAAGAAGTATTCTGGTAATTATACTAGCAAAGAGCATTCGTTTTCAGAGGAGGATATTTTAAAAATATTCTGGCAATCTGCAGGTAAAGAAAAATAAACTCTGCTTGGTTTGGTGTCCCCTCCCCACCACAGCTCTGGTGAGGGTTGCAATAATCCCACAAGTCAATCATAGCCTGGGCTGCATTCAAAGCAGCATGGCTATTAGGGAAAGGGATGGGATTCTGCTCCTCTACTCCTGCAGCACATACAGTGCTGCATCCAGCTCTGTGGCTCCCAGCACAGGAAGGTCACTGATATTTTGGAGTGAGTCTAGAGGAGGCCACCAAGATGATCAGAGGGATGGAGTACTTATGAGGAAAGGCTCAGAGAACTGGGTTTATTCAGCCTGGAAAAGAAAAGGCTTCAAGGTGATCATGAATTGTGATCTTCCAGTACCTGAAGGGAGCCTGCAAGAAAGAGGATGAATCTATTTACAAGGTATGTAGTGATAGGAAAAAGGAGAATGTCTTCAAACTGAAAGAGAATCAGTTTAGATTAGCTATTAGGAAGACATTTTTTACTGTGAGGATGATGAGGACTGGCCCAGAAAAGCTGTGGATGCCCTATCCACATTCAAGGTCAGGCTGAATGGAGATTTGAGTGACTTCGTCTAGGGAGAGGTGGGCTAGGCCCTGGCCTTTCCAGGATTCTGTGATCTTCCTCAGGAAATGCACAGCAGGCTGGGGACCAGCACCTCCCACTGCCCTTAGTGGGGCCAGAGCAGGACAAGAGAGCTGCCCATGAGTCAGGAAGTGGGGCTAAAGCCCCAACACTGAGATGAGGGAGCAGGAACCTCTTCGAAGGAGTCCCTTTGCAGGTGCTGCTTTGCATATCTGGGGTCACACTGACTTTCATTCTCCCTATCTCAGCCAAGGAAAACACAGTCCAGTGCTGCCAACAATTCAGTTGCCACAAAGATTTGCCCTCAGCTCTTCAGCAAGGAGCACTTTTCTGTCTGCTCTACTGGGGAATATAGACTCCTCCTAGGGCCTCCTAGGCCCTGATTTACCCCATTTGTACCCACAAGCAAGTGGCCAAATGCTAATGGCAGCACACAGCACTTTTACACACACCTTGCACAAGTGTGGCGGGAAAGGAAAGGAGATGCGAGCTCAGGCTTCAGCAACCTACTAACAGGAGACTGCAGATCATCTCTCAGAAAACCAAAGCATTGGTTTTCATTAAAAATGCTCAAAAATGCTGGTTTTGTAGATTTGAAGGGGAAGATAGCACAAGCATTTCTGTTAGTCTTCAGTACCTTTGCTGAGACCATCTGCAATAGAATAAAAAAACGAGGGCACATGAGATGCAGCCCCGGTGCAGCATGTTATAATGATGCATCTCCTGGAAACAGCGCTGCCTTCAGATGAGACATCTCCCCAAGAACACTGTCACTCACGGCTTACTGCAGGTGTCAGGTGTCCCAGCTATTGTTATTATTATTATTAGATATTTGCCGAGTGCCAGCGGTGCACCTGGTGCTCATCATCAGCTCAAACAAGCTGCTGATTTTTAACAGTGGACTGACTGCATTTTCACTTGTGAAAATTTGCCTGTTTGCTTCTTCAGGCACTATCTTCTCCAGGGGGAATTATGCAATATACTTTTGTTTCCTTCCTCCAGGACTTTTGGTACCTGTTTTTTTTTTTTTTAAACACACAACAGCCCAGCTCCTCACCACGGTAAGCCAGTCTTTTTTATCCATCATCTCTTCGGGATCAGATCACTAATTCACGTACAGGATAAGACAACTGCCAAATTATTATACTACAAAGAGAAGATCTTCAGACACCTGTCATCTTGATGAAAGCAGCACCATCAACTGACCTTTGCCAGTTCAAGGTCGATAATGAGACAAGTCAGGCAGGAAGAGCAGCGTGTGCTGACTCCATTAACGCTGGCTGTGTGCACACTCAGTAGCACTGCGTCTCCTGTCAATTAGTGTGGGTAAACTAGGGACTGCTGATTGCCAGAGACATGGCATAGCGAGCTGCTGCTACCTTTACTTCTACACCCTGCTGCATTTTAATTAGCTCCGTTCCCCTGACTATTTCTTCAGAGCTTCATTACTGCCGTCTTCAAGAAACTCAAGGCAAGCCTTTTACATTGCACATCGCTAATGAGAAGAGATGTGAACATCCTCACCATGGAGCTGGATAATGCCGGACTGGCTGCATGCGCACATGAGGGGGCATGTGAAGATTTAAGGGGCTTCTCAGCACAATGCAGTGTAAACATTGTTCAGAGATGGCAAAAGAATAGAATGAGCCCGAGCCCACAGGGGAAGGTATTCCCAAAATGACTAAAAACATAGGATGGAAATATGGTGCACAGTCCATGAAGTGCACAGGTGAAAGTGTTTGTGTGCTTGCATAAGGTGTGGTTTCAGTAAGGATTTTTAAAGACCACCCACATGCACTACAGTTTAATAGCCTGAGGTTGTAAGTTTGGAAGTAGGGAGTTGCCCCAAGGGCCACCATCTTTGGCTCGCACAGTCCACATGGGACGCGGACAGCAGTCATGAAGAGTTGACAGACAAAGGGCCTGGAGCATCACTCAGTCATTTCCAAGATTTCCCATGGAGCACCACAGTTTTTCAACAGAAAGCCAGGTGTTTGTGATGGTTTTTTTGCTATAATTTTAGCCTTTTATACAGTCATTCAGTTTTGCAGTCAGATGATATCAGTGTGGCTGTTCTAATTTTCCTTGAGTTTCAATTATATTTGAAGCAAATTGTGATAGACAATTGCTGTCTTTACAGACAAGTGCTGGCCAGACTGACTTACAAAGAGCTTCAGGTTAAAATATTAGGGTCTCTACAGCTCTCCCTTCACAATACACAGATGTGCATGGTGCAGGTCAGCTTGGTGAGGGATCCATGTCAGCATTTTGAATCAAAGTCTTGATCCTGTTCTGTTTTCCCAGCTTCCTCAGCTGCTATTTGGCCCAGGCAGCTACATATCCCTGTTATAGCTCAATATGAATATTACCTGAGTCCTACTCCCACCCTGTATGACCACCAGCATTCATTCCATCCTCGCAACAATAGCTCTTTTAATTAACTTCTCTCATACGTCATTCATGTCCTTACAGACTCGCAGCTAATGAGCCAGCAAATCTACTTTGGGATTGTTTTCCTCAGTGAGTGCAGGCACAAATCTTGTAGATGCCACAAAAAGTTGTGATAAGAGTGTTCATGCTGGAGTCATGTTGGAGAAGTCGTGGGATGGTCTGAAGAAATTCTGTTTACTACGTGGCTTCAGGAGCTTCTGGATAAGAGGTGGAAAATAAATTAGGATTTTTTTCTGACAGTCCTTTTATTCTCAGTAACTGTTCAGAAATTAAGGATGTGTTTCCTTCAGTTCAGTAGCTGCTTTTATTGCTTTAGAAGAAAAGGTTCCTCAAAACCATACGTCCCTGGGAAACCTCCTTTACAGTTAGTGACCCAGCTTCACTTGGTATTTATTGCTGTCTCCGCATTGAGTAAACTTAGGCCTAGAGACACCTGTGGATTGAAAGTGGCTTCCACATCCTTTCAGCTGCTTTTGAACATGTCCATCAACAGCTGCTGTCCTCTAAGTGACTGCCCATACAGCAAGCCAGTCCTCCTGGAGAGGGTGCACCCATGAGCGTGATATGGAGGGAAGAAAGCAAACCCAGAGAAGCTGGCTGGACATAGGGGAAATCTCTCATCATCCTGTCAGGAAGTGGTGCAGGACTCTGCCTTTGGTGAGCCTGTGGCTCATCACAGAGTTGTTCTACAATGGCACATTCTGGTCTCAGAATATCCTTCCATCATAAAAAAAAATAAAGCTAACCCACCTCAAAATTGAAACACTGCCTTCCCACACACACACCTGGAGCTCTTTTTATATTATTCCCTTGAAGGACTAAAAGAAACCTCACTAAAACAGGGTTTGTTTTTCTAAACTGCCTTTACCTGATGGGGTTTTTGTTTTCTCTGAAACAAGAGGCTGCTGTCAGCCTCCACACAGCCCTCTGCATTCTCCCAAAGCTAACTGGAAAAAAAATAGTCCTTTCTTTCTTAAGGCAAATAACCATTATCCAGAAAATCCTGGACACCCAGCACTGCTTCTCCTTTTATTCCTCACCCACGAGCAGTCAGATTGCTTCAACATTCATGCTGTGCCATCTAACAAATGCTTGCTAGCCACCTGTGTGGATATCTTTGAAAGAGTAACTTTAAAAAACACCCACCAGCATCCAAACATATGGATACGTGCCTGAGGGTTGGATACATTCTGTACATACAGTTATTCTCATGCCTGCTGCAATCTGATACTCCATCTATGCTGTTGCAGGGACACCTCCCCGCATCCTCCCACAGGCTCCTACACAGCAGTTCAGGATCAGCCAGCAGGTATCAGTGGTAGCCACAACCTAAATTCTCTTTATCATCTCAGTGTTCGCACCTTATCGTGCCACCCTGATTGATAAAGATAGAGCTGACATAAAGGAATTGTATTTGAAAGGAAATGCATGAAGTCATACAGATGATGGCAAGGACGGGTGCATGTCTGTTGCCACAGGGGAGCATCGCTTCACAAACCCCTCAGCAGAGCAGGTGAAGCCACTTTTACCAACTCTGGCTATTCTATTAGAAATACCTTTTTATTTCTTTTTCATAATGCTCCAGCTGTGCATGCCCGCACAGCGTGAAGCTGACTTGAGGAGCCTGAAAATATTAGCATTAAAGCTCAAAATAGAAGCAAACCACTCCAGATCCCAAATCTCTTCTCTACAGGTGACAGGATCGCTGCCTAGAAAAGTGCTTCTTTTCCCATGCTTGATTATAATTTTTCCATTAAGATGAATTAGCTTCTTGACAGAAAATAGTATTACTAATAGACCTAAGCCTATTTATTCCCCCACAAAATTGCTGTATTTTCTCTGGGAAAAAAAAATTAAAATTAAAAAATATATTTTTGCCACATACTTCATGGAAAGCAAAATATTTCTGACATGTATTTCATAGAAAACCAAAATTTTTTGACTGGAAATATGGCTTCAGTCCCTCAGGAGACGTGCTAGTTCATTGACTCCCTTTTCCCCAAGGGAGTCTATGCAAAGAGAGTATAGAATAAAAAATCCAGTCACATTTGCACAGACTCTGTATTTTTCCCTTTCCCCACACTTCCTCAGACCGCATTTACTGCCAATCCAGACAGCAGGTGAAGGACATCCCTTCTCTTTTCCCCAAGCAAAATGCAGCGATGCTCACTACACATCACAAGGTATCACAATGGCCATGACAGTTACATGTGAGAGACCAAGAAGCCAAAGGAAATTTTCCCAGAACTCTCCTCTAGCTGGGCTGTGCCATTTCCAGCCTGCACAACAGCATCTCCTCCCCTGCGGCACTGAAAAGACAGGACCTGCAGCGCCTGGACCACAGCTCTGGGGACAGCAGCTATTTTGCCCAAAGAAAACTGTCTTGCAGCTTTTCAAGCTCCACATAGAGGTGAAAAATTGTGGATGCCCGTCACACCTCATGACTCACTTTGGGGCTCTGGCATATCCATGAAGTGTACTCAGAAATGCCTGTCACTCTGCATCTCCTCTGCTCGGCTGACAGCTTAGTGAGGGGCTGGACTCTAATAAACAGAAGATAGCACAGTGGCAGCAGCATCCAGCCAAGGCATCTATTGTGCCTTTAAAGACAGGCACACATAGAGGGTTTCTGTCTTGATCATAATTAAAGACTGTTTTCACTCAAAAAATAAGTGACAACAGATAAAAATTTGCTGTGGTATGCAGGTGTCTAAACAAGCAAAATAATAGGATTTTTTAAAGCATAGTGGCACCTACAGCCCCTTTAAAATAAGCTGACAAGAAAAGCAGAAGAAAGACAAAGCAATGCTGATCAAAATAAAGGAAAAGAAGGATTTAGGGATTTATATTTGCCCAGTAGTCAGTTACACAAATTGCTTGTGAATAAGGGTTGAAAATGTTTTAGAATGCGTTTGAGGCATACATAGGCTTGCTTATTTGCCAGGGAATAATATTTATGCATTTCTATCTGTTCTGTTCTAAATCACCCAAAATAGACTGTAATGTTGCTAATAAGGCAATATGAATCCAAAAAGAGCAGGAGCAGAAAAAAAAATCCCCAATTAAGGAAATAAGAAATAAAAGACATGGATGCGTTCCGAAGCTGAGAGTAATTCATGCAAACAAACAAATCACCAAAAGCATGCTAAAGAAGCAGGAAGGAGAAAACATGTGGTGTAGAAACTACCATGTGTCCATAAGAGATTTATCTCAACAATCTCTCAAGCACCAGGGTTAGCTGTCTGCTAGGAGTGTAGTGATATTTAAGCAACATGAACCATTAGCACAGTCTCTCCAAACAAAGAACCAAAGAGGAGATAGACCAAATGGAAAACCGTGTGAGTTTCTGTTTCTCTAAAGATTTACCAAATTCGCCATGGAACAGAGTCAGGAAAGAAACAAACATGGCCCTTTCTCAGTGAAAAAATAGAAGCTGAGAGAGACATGGGCTAAACTTGAAAGATTCAGGGCCAGGTTGTCACCATCATTTCATACCTGGGTACCCATGCCAGCTGCCCTCCACCCTGAGCTTGCATGGTTTCACCTCTGGGTGAACCTTTCAAGATTTGGTCACATTGGAAGAAGTTTAACCTTAAAGATAAATTGCTAGGTCATTAACTACAGATCACGATTGGACTGTGAAAAGCTAAATTTCAGTATGGTTTAAGAATATAAGGGATAATTCATGACACTCACTTTCCTACCTTGGCCATCAAAATGGAAGTAATTTCAGCTGGGCTTTTGATACAATTATCAGGTCCTTGCTGTAGGGCTAAACGCAGCTTCAAATACTTTGTTCAACTCTCATTTCAGCAAGGCAAAAGTATTAGACAAACAGCCAAGTTTTAGACAAAAAAGTATTAGACAAACAGACCACATTCTGCTTTCCCCTAAACTCACATAAATTTATGTGGAGCATCTCCATTAGATTCCATCCCTGCCTGTGCCTGTGGGCCACAGAGAAGGATTTGAGTCTGTGGTTTTAGGGTTGCTTGTGAGAACCAACATTCTGAAGCAGCCCTAGGAAATGTGTCTGAAAGAAATCTCTTTGGCTTCTTTCTCCCCTAGCAACAAGGTAGTAAATTCCATGGATAGTAGTCTCCCAGAAAATAAGATAAAGAATAAAAAAACCCCTAAGAGCTATCAGAGAATGGATAAAACAGCATGATATGAGATGAAAAAAAGAAAAAAACAAAGACCTCAAGACCCTAGCGATGCTCACTAGGCAAAGTGAGAATGGAATAAGTCTCCATTCTTTCACTCCCCATTAAAATGTGCTTGTTCCTCCCTATTGACCATATTTTCTTTTTTTTTCTTTTCTGGATGATTTTCTGTGATAATCACTGAAAAAACAAGGATAGAAATCTACTTGGTCTCCTGGGCCTTGGCAGAATTATTTTAAATTCAGCAGAGCAGGGAAGAAGGAGGAAAGGTTTGCATTTTCTATGTGAGTCCTAGATGTTCTATTATACAGCAACCCTCCATTATATTACATGCTCATTAGGTGGTGAGCTAAAGGTAACTATAATTAAATTCAATTTTCTGTCTAACGCCAAGGTGCATAGGTTTCTGGGCAGCCAGCTCCTTGTCACCTTTCCTGTGTACTTGTGGCTAAGTATGAATATTAATGAATTCTGAGTTCTCCTCACCCTCCCCTTTCCCAATTTATTCAGAACTATTCTGTCTTTCTGCAATAAAAGAAAAAAAAAAGGCAAAATATAATTAGCTTCTCTACGAGAAGCCCTCAGTCTGCTCTGGCATCAGTGACTGAGCCTCCCACCTTGCTAGTGGACAATGTACTGATGAAGAAAAGAACCTCTAATAAGACAGGGGTTTGATTATATTCAGAAGCCCTGACAACCTTCCGAGAGCCCTAGAATGAAAATAAGATTTCTTGCTCGTGTTCCTGGCCATGAAAGAATCTTGCTCAGCCTAACAATAAATGTTTTACCCACACTTGGGTCATACATTTCTTGATTGAAAATCTGCAGACTCTCATAGAGAGCAAGGACAGAGGGTTTGGTCTAAAACTACTGGTGCTAATAAGAATAATGACATTTCCCCTCTGCCAAGTCATCACTTCTCTAGAGCTTGCAAATTAACTCTAATACTGGAGTGGGAATCCATAATTATCAAGCCACAGACTTGCTACAGACTGCCAACACCAGTCCTTCAGGCAAAGTCTCCTTTCACCAATCCCAGGCACTGTGAGGGCACAGCGAGTTGGGGTGTTCCACCACAGGCTGATCTCAGCTAGGGGGACAGAGGCAGAGAACAGGTGTCACCACAGCCTGCTTTCTCCTTCCAAAGTTGCCCCATCTCAGAGAACCTACACCAGGGCAGCACTTCTGCACCAAGGAGGGCAGGAGAACCTGCCCTGGTTTTCCACTGAAAACGGATCACAGGATAAGGTGCCCTACCACCAAATTGGAGAGAACTTCAACAGGGAGGGAAGTACACCAAAGAGGCAGCTCAAAACACAAATGGTTGCAATTACTAGCCTAGCCAGGAACTGCCACCTCAGCACAAAGAAGACCAAGCTTCTCTTTCTTCAGCTTGCCTCTTTTTCCTGGGTTACATCACCACAGGATCAGGTTGAGTCCCATCAGCTCCCCATTGAGTGCCACCTCTACTGAGGATCAGTGCAGCAAGAGCATCCATTTCCCACCTTCCCTTCACCCCACAAAAAAGGCTGGTCACCAGGACAGCTGCGAGGACCTTCTCAGTGCCATGATTCATAATTCATGCCTGGACAAGTTCAATGGGCTGGTTCACAGCACACACAGGTACCTCGTTCAGCTCTCCAAATGGGGGGCACATGTCACTGCATCTTGAACTCCAAAAGCACACTCCTTTTTTCACACCCCCAAATGGTACAGGCTTGCATGGAGTGTGTCTGCATTTGGACTGATGAGTGCTCCCCAAAATAGAAGACAAAAGGCTGATTCCAGCCTTCTCCAAATTATTTTATATTAATAATGATTTGCATTAAAAATTAATTCCCTTTGACTGTGTTCACACCTCAGTGGTGTTTACTGACTGAAAGCATGCTGGTAAATGTGTTTGCTGAAGAAACATTCCCTGCACTGGCAAATTTTAGGCAAATATTTGTGGTAAGCCATTTTCAAAACTGTAAACCCAAATATTTATCCCAGAAAAAGGATTCTAGCAGTCCACTCGCAGGACAGAAACATACCACACAACCTCCACCAGCCTGAAAGGCACCCAGCAGCTCTGCAGACAAAGAATCCTTCAGAGGGGTACTGGGGACAGCTAATAAAATCCCAGCTTGCTTGAAAGCAGACCAAAACCAAAAGGAGAGGAAGGACAACATTTATGAAGCAATCAACTCATGGCAATTATTTGCTCAGTGTGCCTATCACTTTTGGTGAAATGAGGAAGTGCACGCAAGGCCTGACACAGCTGCACTGAGGTTGAGGTGGAATGGGGTTTATTCCCTTCTGTTTCTGTGGCAAAGAACAGCAGCAGCACTCCCTCAGATTGTGTTTTTGCAGGCTATACGCCCTCAGAAGGAGGGTCAGCTGGATGGTGGCCACTAGACCTCAATTAGATAGGAAAATACTATGTCGATGGAAAGTTGTACATAGCTGCAGAAATGCCCTTACGCCTGCACAAACCAGGGAAGAAGAAAGCAGCTTAGAAAGCAAATTTTCTCCTAGATCCAAGCCAAGCATTTACAATATATGTTTTGTTTGGTATTTACACAGATTCTATCTGAAAACGAAGGTGCCTTTAGTTGCCAAGGGTAGCAGACGTGTTTTCTGCAATCTACTGCCAAAAAGTAAGTTAAGAAAGGAGAAGAGGGAAGTTCAGCTCCTTCAGCATCGAGAGCATGGTGTCCAAAAACTTCAAGTCAACCCACTTGCAATAAAACTTAAAGTATTTAACTCAGACAGCTGAGACTGCAGCTGATTATTTTTAATCTTGACAATAGCACAACGCCCAAAGAGCAGCAGCAGAGTTCAGCCTTGCTGGAGTGTACTTTTGCCTGTCATCCATAAGGGATACGTGGGAAAAGCCAGAAGACCTACCCTGGGCCAAGCCTGAGAAACTGAAGAGGCAGGACTTGTTTGAGGACTTTGCTGCTGCCTCCTCCAAATAAACTGGATGGTTCAGGCTACTGAACAACTTGATCCTGCAGCCCAGTCCTGCCTGACCAGTCCTCCCCACTGCTCCTTCTTGTAGGCTCACCACAGAGGACAGGGCTTGACCCACCTTTGGCACGATGTCCCCCGAGTAGTGCACAGTTCCTTCCAGTTCAGTACCTCGATGGGAGGGTGGATGGAAATCTACATTGCTACCAGCCTGGTACAAGAGACGTGCTGCACTTGTAAAAAACAAAGAATTTTAATTTTTTTAGTTCTCAGCCTTTCTGTCTGTCATGACCTAAAATTTCATTCTCAAAGGACTTCCTTGAAGGCATTTTAAACAGAACTACACATAAAAAGCCCAAATGGCCGACAGAAGATCAATAGTGTTTTTCCCAATGCAACCTGTGAAAAATTGTATTTTTAACATGCACTTTTAACCTCTCTCAGACTCCCCATCTCAGTGACAACCACATAGCATATGGTTTTAGTCATCAGAAGAATTAAACAAGTATCTACGAAGATAATGAAGCAGTAAAACTCGCAATAGAGATTAAACTCTCTGGAAACCTGTAAGTGGAAAAGGTTTAGAACAATGCTTCACTGCAAATTGGAAAACAATCAGAAGATAATTTTGTTTTAAAGCAGACAAGAATATGAAGACACAGTGAAATTGTAGAAGAATATTTAATGTACATAAGGCAGAGGAGCTGATCATCAAATATTGGGAGGGCTATCCTATGCTTGCCAAGGGAGCAGAGGGTGATCAGGATCAGCAGCAAAACATCCAGTCTGCTGGGGGAACAAACCCTTGGTGCCACAAGAGTTTGCCAGGAAAAGAAAGTTTCCCATTCTGGACCAGCACACACAATCCTCCAGCAATGTAAGCACTGAAAAAGTTCAGTACACCTAATGGGGAGCAGAAATACAGAGTTCAGAGCTGAGATATGGGGTGCAGCGTGCTAGAGAGCATGCTCACCATTTCAAGGACACACCACCATAAGTAGCCAGAGGGGGAGACAGGTTTGCATCCACTACATGGTTTCAAGCAGCAGGCACAAGTCACGGGACATGATATCTTTGCACGGGACATGTTATCTTTGAGAGGTTTCTGCAAAATTCTTGTGGGAGGGAGGCAGAGTCTGGCCCCTGCCTATTGCCCATGGTGCAATCTCAGATGGGAGATAATCTGAACTCCAACATGACTCCAAGAGGCACACTGTCAGACAGGATGCTGCACCATCTGCAGGGACACCCTCTGAACCACAGCATGGCAGAGAGCCTCTCTGAGTATCCATGGATGGCACACAGCTGAGAATTCCCCTTTTCCTGTTGGCCATGTGTCTTGGTTTCAAAGACAGGTGTTTGCTAAGAAAGGCAGGAGCCTCTCTTTGAAATGGAGAATGTAAACTCCCTTCCTCCGAATCATTATAATTTTGAAATTAAGGAGCTTTCAGGCAAAGATATGGGAATAGGAATAACAGTTCTTTACTAGGAAAATTAAAATAGAAATACAGTATTACAGAGAACAAACCCAAAACACTGACAGAGTCAGAATACAACCTGACACCCCATCAGTCAGGGTGCTGGTAGCAGTCTGATTAAATGGTGGCTGCAGCTCTCCTGGATGACAGATGTGGTTCAGTTGAAGCAGTGCTCCTGTAGAAGGGTGCAGGTTTCCTCTGAAGGTCCAGTGATGATGTGGAAAGGTCCGATTTTCCTCTGTAATCCAGTGAAAAAAAGGCTACTTCGGTGTTCCAAATCTCAGTTTTTATCTAGACAGGAAAGGCTTGGCTCCTCCCCCTGGTTGGAGCATCTCCCAGTGGGATGATGTAATTTTATCAGTCATGCACTGGGACTCAATGGCCCATTAACGGAAGATATCTCCCTGGAGGAAGGATGGGTTGTGGAAAAGTTAAAGAACTCTGCCCCACCTGGTTTTAACAGATGGCCCATTAGCAGAGAATATCTTCCACGGAGATAAGGAACACTGCCCCACCTCGTTTTAACAAATAGTGATAGAATATATACTTTTGGTCACATCCTGTATTGCAACCTAAGACACCCTGGGAGGGGGAGAAGTGCACAAGCATGACTTTCTAAAGGTTTTACAGGAAGCTATGTACCACTTGTGCTGCATGAAAACTCTCATGTCAGAGCTCTGGAAAGCTTACTAATTGCTATTTTTGCTAAGACTGAGAAGGAAAAGCCGTAGAACCTGAGTGATGTAAGAGCCACAAAAACATCCCTACTGCAATATCATAAAAACTTTATTTTAGCCTCTGATAATGGCTCCTAGCATTGTAAACCCTTACATACATTAATAACCTAATTATTTGTGAGTCTCTGTAGCTTAATCATTAACACTTGCAATTAATGCAAATGTCATTCACTATGGTTGCACCTACATCACCTGCTTATCTATTTGCCACACAGTCAGGGGCTCCTAACGGGTCGTGGTGTACTCTGCTCTCACTGCCTGGGTTTTCCTTGCAGAGACTAATGTGCACTAGTTTCATCCTAAGGAAACCTGTCCCCAGGCTCAGGAACCCAGAAGTGCTGCTACATTCAATCATATACTATATGTAAGGACAGAAAACCTCACTAAATGCCCCACAGGCCCACGCAGAAAGGTTTACTCTCAAAAGCACTTTCCATTGGAGGCTAGCAAAGAGAATAAAAACATGTTTTCTCTATTGCTTCATGAGGGATGAATGCTACTGAAAAAGGAGTAGCCAATAACAGTAGTAGCAGCAAACAATACTTTCTGGAATTAAACTGTAAAGAAATATTTGCAGGAAACTGCACATTGATTTTGACTCTGCAAGCCTCAGGAATTTTTCCTGGTTGTGAGTCCAAGCTTCCACCTCCACCCCACCAAAGCTGATGGAAATGGACAGTGCTGGCTATTCAAGAAGCTCTTGTTTTCAGAGGAAGAAAAATGATAGGAGAAACATTTATATCATTACAATCATTCCTCTGGCTCTTTCACCCTCGTTCTCCCAGTCCTGGCTATTAAATAGATCGCTCTAGCTAGAAAGTTCTTCATACAAATTCCTTACCTACACACTGCTGACTGTTTGATGATGCTGTCACCTTCCCAATGCCACAATGTTTTTTCAAAAAAAATGCAGGTATTTTTTTCTGATGACATACTATTTAACAAAAAAACATCAAACCTCCAACTTCAGATACAGCAGAAAACCATCATCCTGTGACCAAAAACCACAGAATGCCTGAGGTAGGAAAATGCTATTTATTCTTGTAATGGATTTTATGAACAAATCAAATGAGGTGAGATGTTTCTGAAAATTTGATCATTCATCACCAAAACCTTTTCCCATCTTGTACTCATCATTTCTACTACCTGCCTTTGTTGGAAATATGCCCTGCTCATAGAAATAGATATAACATGCACACACTCACTTATTCATGTGTACACACTTCAAGAAAGTGCCTGGCCTTCTTTGGAGAGCAGCAGATTTATAAAGATGCAAGGAACATTTAATCAGTCATTTTTATTTGCTTTTCTTTTAATAAAAAACTACTGCAGCTATGGAATGTGAACTTTTGCCTACTTTTTAAATGTTGGACTTAACCATTCTCCCTTCTTCTTTTTTCCTCCATATGAGAAATAGTCTTAATAAAGCAGCAGAGGATACACATCATATTTCTCATGTTTGATTTTTTGTCTGTCAGAATGGCAACAATTTTAACGTTACAGAGATATAAAAAATCCCAAGCACTTGAGTAAACTTATAATTTAGCTATCTCCATGCATTTTCTGAGGATTTAGGAAAGAAGATGCTGTGATCATTAAAAAAAAAAAAAAAAAAGTGCTTTTTAATTCTGGTAAAGTTTTGCACATGTGTATAATGTTTCTATGTGTGTGTTTTAATGTCAGAAAAGACCAGAAAAAAGTTTTGAGTGTTGTGGGAATAAATTTTCGGCATTCTTGCTCATTTAAGGGCAGCCAAAAAAACTGTATTCACAGAAGCTTGGCAGCAATCCCTCATGGAGACAAATAAGTACATTACAAGACAGTGCTGTTCCCTTTCCACTGTGCAGCAATGTAGAATTTCACACTCTGTTCACATTGTAGAAGACTGAATAAAATTTATCAATGCTCAAAAGGTTCATTAAAAAAAAAGAGCAAAACCCAATCCTTGATGCATGAGTATTTGAGGTTATCAGCTGCTGGTGTGGGGAGCTGCTGTGGGGGGCTCAAAGACTGGAGCACAGCTCTGCTGGGCTGTACCATTACAGGCTGCTTTGTCTCCTCATCCAGCAATGAAAACAATGTGGTCATTCCTGGAGTCACTCCACAGCTTGCCCTTGGGAACTTTCCCTCAGTTTTTAAGACTGAAGGCATATACTTTTCTGCCATTTTTGGCTCTTGGGAATAAAAAAAATGTTTAAAAAGTAAAAAGATGTAGAATTTCTCTCATTTACTTTTCACTACTCGGGTGGCCAGTGATCAAACATGACAGTTGATAGAAATGGTCTTTGGCTATCTACTATCCCTGATTTTCAAGCTGAATAGAAGCAATTTTGCAACGATAAACTATTTCAAAACAACTTACTTAAAATATCATGAGACTCCAGCTCCAAGATTAATGCCCCAAAAATAAAGCCATTGAGGTTACTTTTCTCTTACCCCAACATCCTCCTTTTCCCCTTGCACTGGAAAATGCTTTTCCTGCATCTTTAGTTCTTCCTTCTCTCTCAGGAGCTGTTCTATCTCCCTGGTCCACACAAATTTCCTTCTCAATATCATCTTACAGATTTTCTCTGTCTGCCTCACAACACTCCTAAAAGATACTCTCTCAGACATCAGTCTCCCTGGCCTCTCCCTCTTCAGCTATCCTGCACCTCCAGAGACTCTCTGGACTTTTTGGCTCTTACAGGGTGTATTCAAACCAAATGCATCTTTCTGGCTCCCTCAGGGAAGCCCTGCAGCTTGTGGGGTAGCAAAAAAGCTGAGCTGCAAAATTTGGGAGGCAAAGGATCCCAAAGGAACACCAAGGTACATATATTCAACATCATTCTTCGTATCATTCTCCATATTTAATAACATCAGCTTTGCTAGGAGTCATCCTAAGTCTTCACCATATTTCCAAATTAATTTTTATATCATTGAGACACACAAAGGTCTAAACTGAGAAAACATTTGGGTTGGGCTCCAAAAGTGGTCAAACATTTGTAGTCACATGACACTACAAGATAACAAAAGTGTGACAATTTTTTCAAAAAATGAAGTGTATTATAACAATTTTTTTTAAAAGTTAGAAGAAATCCTTAGGATGACCGTTACAGTTTACTTCAAAATCTCAAAGATGTTAATGGCAATGGCTAGCTTGTTTCTAATGCATTGGGAAATAACAAAAAAAATATATATAAAATTTATGAATTATGATAGTTTTAAGAAAATGGAGCATTTTTCCTGGTAAGTGATTTGTTCACGAAAATACTTCTTTCACTGTATGCCCTCATACTGTAACAATATCAGACAGGCCAATCTGTTCAGGCACTATTGAAGAAGGAATTTTTTATCCTTTTGTTTAAGTGTAATTGTGAAGTGGTTTCACAAACACACTCAAAAACTACCAGATTTAGTGAGAGGCAATTTCTAAAATGCATGTGTTTTTTTCCTTCTAGTATTAGTACAAGATGGAGAGACAGGCTTGAAAAGGCACTTTGAATTCCCCCCTCTGCCATGTTGAGATGAAGACCAGACACACTGTGTTCAGAGCTTAGATAAAAGGGTCTTCATCTTCTTTTGTCTGCTAGTTTTTGGCTTCATCTGGGTCAAATAGTGTGAGAACAGCCATACCGTTTGGAAAGTTGCTGTTGACTCTGGTGTAGCTTGGGTATCACTGTGTATTGTTCTGGGAACCAGAGAGAATCTCTTCAGGACTACCTTTCTTTAAGTGAAGTCATGTTGATTGTTGGACTGAGTTTGGAGAATCACTGCTCTCATGGCAAATTTCTCTTCAATAGCAGCTAATGCTTTAGAGGAATTTGCTGACAAGAGAGGTTCTGTCCATACTAGTAAAAGTAGGATTACCAGGACCATCCTGGGGGAGAAAGATCAGCTGGCAGAGAACAGCCTATGTCCATGAAACTGAATTCCCCTACCTTTTCAAAATGCATCCAAGCTGCCTGTTTCCATAGGAGTGTCATTAGCAATGCTTGTTTCCCAGTACATACCCCACTATCTAAAGCACTTTCTTTCTATTGGCACCACAACCTCTACCAAAAGACCAGTGGCAGGTAACGTGGATGATGTGCAGGACAAATATTTTTATCCACCCAGAGAGACTGAGAGGAAAAGCAGCACTACAACAAAGGCTCCTCAGAAAAGTGCAAGACTATTGTGTGTGCAAGAAAGCTCTGGGAATCTCCAGAAAGGGCATCCTTGTGGTGGCATAATTTATTTTGTTTTTCAATCATCACAAAACACAGCACTACAGTGCAGTTCTACAATTCTAAGTTAAACGTTGGGGTGCTGTACTTGCTGGTTGTCAGTGGAAAAACTCTCATGAGCATCAACACAGACATGGTGTTGCATGACTAGTTTATCCTCTGACTGTCTCATGCTTTCTGCAAATGTGGCATCATTCCTGCAGCTTTCCCCAGTACAGACATTGTGGAATCGCAGTAGGCAGTGGTGGAAATCACCTTGAGGTGTCTCAGGGTAGGACAAGCTGTATCTCAATGCCATTCCTAGTGATTGCTTGTCTCCCCTGCTCGGAAAAACACTCTTTCCACTTGAAAACTGTTATCCCGTCCCATTTCCTCCATCAATCTGCTGTCCCTTAGAGAAAGTAACCCAAATCTTTGCCCTCTTTTCTTCTTAGGCTATGTGTTTAGAACACGTTTTTTGAATAACTTAATCTTCTCTGCATCCTCTCCAAATGATCAATGGCTTTCATGAAGCACAGTGCCAGACACTGGACATGAAATAGCTTTAGCAGTGGAAGCATCATTCCATGTCTTTGTTGTTTACATGTCACAGGGTGGACTTTCTCCTCTTCACAGCAGGCTGACATTGTTCACATCTGCTTGTCTTGCAAGCCAGCATTGCTCTGAGATCCTTCCTGGAAGAAACCAACAGTTTCTCATCTCTTATTTAATTAATAATTTTTGTTGCCCCCTACCTTGCACCAGGCACTACAGAATTTCATCTTATATTTAGGAAAAATCTTCAGTTTTTCAGAATTTCTTTTAATTCTAACTCTTTCCCTGTTGTGTTTTCAGTCTTCCTCAGATTTGTTTTAGCTTCAGGCTTGCTAAGCCTCCCATGATCCAGGTCATTAAAGAGAGCATTGGATGAAAGTGGATGGAGAACAGGCACTTGTGCACTATTCACAAGGCGAGATTTCTAAAAAGATGGCACTTTATCACAGTTCCATAATACATATTTTGACATTCCTTTCCCCCTTTTGCTATCAACCACCACTCTTCTGGGCTGTGAGTTTCAAATTTCCTCCTACACAAAGGCTGTAATAAGATTCTAAGAAAGCATTTTCTAATTGATAACTCTGAATTTCAGCCAGGAATATAAATCTGACATCTTTAAATTATCCTAATTGATATCTGTGGGGATTCATATTTATTACTGGACATTTTATATCTCTTGCAACTAAAAAAAGGTTTGAAAATTGTGTGTTCTTCTTTCTAATGCTCTGTATCCCCTTACTAAAGGTAAATTTTGTGCACATCTTTTACTTCTTTGACTGGTACAAACTTGCTTTTTTTTTCTTGTGATGCATTTCTTACAACCTGAATCTATTTGATGTGGTAGATTAGTATGTTAAAGGTCTGTGACACACAGGTAACACATTCCTTGTTTTGAGCACTGCTGTAAGTAAGAAACATTTTTGCTTCAACCCTGATTTTGCTATACAGGCAGCTGCATACATCTAGGAAGATATTTTAGCTCCCTACCTTGTTTTAGTACCAGCCAGTGCTAAAACAACCCAGCAGACAACATTGTCTTTCTTGCTTTCAGTGAAAGTCCAAAATTAATACCCGCAGTGAATTGCACCCAGCTAAATGCACTTAGCTACAATTATTCTTTCAGGTTTTCAGTGCCTATTTACAAACAACATCTTGGAAATAGGCTACCAGATCTTCAGCTGGTGTAACCATGCAGCTCCACAGATGGCCAGGAGAACTGTTCACGAAGGCATTATGTTATCGAACTCTATTATGTTATCGGGTTCTGTAAATCCTATTTGACAAGATCTGCTATTAAACCAGTTTCTGCACCCCTGAGCTTTTTTGCAAAACACCTGCATTTATGCTTCTTTCTTCTGCTGAGGGCAAAATACTTTAGAAGCTGAATCTCTTAATGGAATTGATGTATCAAGAAGAGCAGGTGGATTTCTTGAAAAAAAAAATTTAAAAAGCAAACAAAGGGAAAGGAAGTAAAGGAAGGAAAATATAGCTTCACTAGAAAAGCTTTCCTCTAACAGAAGACTAAAGAAATACCATTAGAAATCAAACACAGGAAGATTAGGAGTTACAGAAACTGGAGGCAAAGAGAATTAGAAGTAAAAGAAGCAGAGCAGGAATACAATCACAAAGGTCAATTGATAAAATACGTAGCAAGCGCTGAACCAACACCAATCGATACCTCTCAGTATGAACTGAATCACAGCCTAATAACCACATCACATCCACTTCATGGCACTATCTATCACAGCACAGCAGGAGGCACTGTCTAGTCAGTTCATTTTCTTCACACTCACACGGACTGGCCTTGCCAAAGGGTCTAGAAGTGCAAGGTGGGGTGTATTTCACCCTTGGTGCTCTACCTCCAGTACTGAAAAGTGCCTAAAAAATGCAACACCACAGATCTACACTCCCCAAAGCAAGACGGAGCTAGAAAGAGCACGGCTGAGTGTAATGCCTGCCACATCTTCCAGCTGGGAGGCAGTCCATGGAAGGGAGCATCCTGGTGCAGTCCCCTCCTGTGCACAGGTGTGCACTCTGCTCATCACCTCAGGAAGAACAAAGGAGGCTTAGCCTCACCTGCCTTGCCCTCTAAGTCAATCCCAGTGTTCCTCTGCAGGCTCCATCTCCTGAGCAACATGCAAGTCAGCAGGGAAATCCCTATACCCAGCAAGATTTGGTTACAGTGACTCCATCTCCAGGTCAGCTCTGAAGTAAAAACTCTGCCTTCTCCGTATAGAAGGATGAATTCACATAGAAAATAAGTAGAGATTAGATTGAGAAGAGGCTTAATATCTAATGGTGAGATCAAAGTCTTTTTACACCACATTATGGAAAAATCTTGGTCCCTTTCAAATCAGTAAACATGTCCCATGTGTTTCAAAAGGCCCAAGAATTCAGTGTGAGCCTTGATCAAATGCTTGAGATGTTTGACCTGCATTTTTACCAAAATGCAGGTGGATCTCATTCCAAATTTTTGTAAGGAGAGATAATCGACAGCATGTGCTCCATGAATATACTGCACTATTGCTTGAATATGACAGCACATTTAGGGTAGGTTGCAGTTTCTACTGTGTGCCCAAAAGGGAATGCTGAAAGAAAAAAAGATAAAAAACCCTGCTCTTTCTCCAGTTACCCTTATTCCAGAGAAGTACTGGATGTCTAATGGTTTCTTATCTACACAAAGCCACAGAAAAGCGCCTCTCCATCCTAAACCCTGCCCTGAGCTGGGAGGCTCCCTAGGCTAGCGCCATCCCAGCGTGCCGGTGCCTGTTGCTGGCGGGAGGGCCGGGAATGGCACTGCAGCTGCTGCTGCTCCCCTGCCCAAGCAGAGCCTGGGGCAGCACAGCCCAGCAAGGCACGGGGTGCCTGGCACACATCCCGAGCCAGCCTGGCGCTCCAACACCTGTGGATCCATCCGCTGGAGATGACTGCAGCCCCTCGGGCAGCGCCTGCCAACGCAGCACACACAGATGCTATCGAAGCAGTAGCCCTACGAGAGACTGGGAACTGATTTCCTTGGTTTTCTCCACGCCTTTTCCCTGTCTTTCTGCTGGTCCCGTGCCTGGGACAACACCTTTTCTTAAAGCGTGTGTTCTCCCCTTGCTTGTTTTGATTTTACACTTTGAAGAGGTTAATTAATCATCACTGTCTGACAGATATACCAAATTCAAGATTCTAAGAAGTCTTCAAGTTAACTCCTTTTCTAAGAAAGTTAAATATATATAATAAATCCACAATGGGATGAACAAACGTCACATTTCAAAACGTTTAATCTCACCAAAAACATCTTTCACAATCTTAACTGGTTGAAGCATGACCAACCAGCACAGCAAGCTTACAGCACTCCTAGACTGTTACAGCCCTTCTTCATAAAATAATTCAATTTTCAAAAAAATTCTCTACCACAATTTTTCTTTTCCATTTTCAGTAGCAATGTGCTATATAACTTAGAGGACTTTTTTAAGATTACCATGCATTGCTTATATATTATATATATGAATACTATATATACTCATACAATACTTATGCCAGGATCTCACAAATATAAAGAAATAAATCTTACCGCATATGTTTACAGAGCTGTTTGCAACATTTTGGAGTCTAATTAACTGAAAGTTCTCCCCAAATGAGAATATTAAAAATCACAGGGAGATTGAGAAGTGGCCCAGGAGTAGAATTGTCTCAGGAAATTAATCAAAATGTGCATAACCAATTATTTGACAGATATTACTTCTTCTAATTATAGCCAGTTATCGCAGCTGACAGAGAAGGTAAGGTAGCTTTTTACATTACAGCAGAGCACAGGACATCTGTCACCAAAATCTATTCCACAGCTAATTCTCTTAGTATCTCACTTAAGGCTGTCTCTGATCAAAATCAGATAAATAACTCTGTGCATTTCATATTCTGTAGCTTTACAAGCAAAGGAAAGCTGCTAAGTCTGGAAAATATTGCTCTGTGTGCTCTACTACCCAACCACATTCATGGAGAAATCCAGCTGAGATTGGTATCTTGACCCATGCCCAGCTAGTGCTTGCAACACACTTTTGTGCCCATGTTATCCCATGCCATTTGAAAACACAAAAGAACGTTGCTGAGTTTCTAACATCCATTATTTCATCATTTTATGTGTTACTAATCTTCAGGGCTGAGGATGACTCTGTTTTGTTTCAGAGTCATCAAACTAAACTCAGTCCACTGGGGTTAATTCATCACCAGAAATGCTGGCAAGATTTTTATGCTGCTCCAAATACTGCCAATGTACAGTTCAAAGACACATGTATCTGTGTTCACACATGCCCACACACACGAAAAGGTGTGTGTATATAAACTTATGGGTACACACACACACGGAAACAAATGCAGTTTCATCATATTTTCCTTTAAAAATAATTTTAGCCAGTGGCATTGCAAAATCTGCCTGGCCTATAACCAGGAGCCTGCACCTGCACAGATCCCAGTTGCAGAACCCATCCTGTAATTGTTAAGCAATTTGCCTGTTAAACACCACTGGCAAGAGTCTGGCAGATCTTACTCTCAAAAAAACAGTATTTGTTTGGCTTATATGTTACTAAGACACTGCACTATTGCTCAGACCATCTAGAAAGCTGCTGTTCTCATACTGGCAAGAGGTTTTGCTTTTCCCTTTAAATTAATGAAATGTTCCTTTACATGCAAGGAGCACATCTCAGAAGAACCAGATCCTTCCTAAAATGATGTTTCTATCCTAAACATTCTTCCTATATTTGGAGACGTAGGAAGGAGCAGGGCTCATCATTCCCTGCTCCCACTCCTACTCTTTAAAAGAGGAGCTGGCTCTGGAAAAGGAGGTTCAGGCTCTTTCCCTTGGAGAAAACAATTACTTTCTATTTCTCCTCACTTCACTCTCTTGCCAGACTTTTAGTTAGTCGTTCACTAATGTTAGCATATCCCTCCTGGTCAATGCACCTAGCATGGGCAAGAGCAGTGAAAATGCACTGCAGCTCAGGCTTTAATATATGACAGCAGCCAGACTAAAGAAAACCCACAGACTTTGGGTTCCCATGGCTCTCTGAAAACCACATCGTTCTGTCTTCACTGCTACTGCCTTGTTAGCACATCCTGTTTATTGGTGGGGAGCAGAAAAACATATCCTAAACCACTGGCAAAACCAAGATTTGCATAAGCATTGTAACAGGACTGCAAATAAAGCCTCTCAAGGAGGTCAGGGAAATGCTAGCAGAAGAGGTATAGAGGTGAGGGCTGAGAAACATTTTCCATTCATTTGATCCCCAGATTCCAAGAAAGCAGAATTACTTATTTAGAAAAACATAAATGTTGCATCAAAAGTACTCGACTGGATACCTGGTTATTCCACATAATGTCCAAGGCACTACATTTTGGCTGCCTGCTTAGTTCAAAAACAGTCAACAAAAATTAGTCATGTTCTCCATTTCCTTGAGATTCCCTTTCCGGATTCCTCCCCTTTCTCGTTGGGTAGAACAGAGAAAGATCAAAGCTAAACAAATGTGCAGACCTCTGTTGAAAATTTTTCAGCATTTTCTGGAGACAAGTGCAAAATCACTCATAAAATCTCAACCTAACTCTCTGTCTAGAAGCACATCTGCTAACCTGAAACATTTGTCCTCTACAGTCAGTACAGGGCAATAGGTTGACAGATTTACCCTCTAGAGGTGCCAGACTCAGATACATGCCCTGGACAAGAGAAAACAAACTTTGGAAATTCCTCTCTCTCCCAAAGTTAATTGTAGAAGGATCCTGGGAAACTTTGGTTCATGTACATTTCTAAGGACGGTTAGTTTATTAATGATTGGCAGTGAAAGAGCTGAAGTCAGGTGAGAGGGGTCCTGCCTTAAATATCTTGTGGCAAGCATAAAGCACACACAGAAAGGTATGGCAAAGTCTGGAGTGCTGATTGCTATAGAAACCATAGTACCATTTTTGTGTCTTTTTTTCTGTGTCTTAATTTTTATTTACCCTGTAAGTTTGGCATAAGTAAAAATCTGCACTACCAGTCCTTTCCTTCATGGGTTTGTTGTTTATTTTTTTTAAAGAACAAATTTTAAGGCCATTCTCTGCTTTCTTTACAATTTCTCCCCACATACACAGCAGATGAAAAGCTTTCTAGCCATGCCATTAATCTGCAGGTGCTTTAGTGAGGAGTTGATGTGCAGGTTTAACAAACTACTGAAGATCAGTGCTTGAAAAATGAGGACCATTATTATTCCATGCCTTGCAGATTATGAACTGATAGCTGTAGCCTCCATCCTTTGCTTGTGCTTCATAACTTGGAAATCTCTGCACATTCAGAGAAGCATTCAGTTAAAACGGAAATGGATTTCTCTGTCTAATTAGACTAAGTGCTCTCTCCTAGCCTTTGTCCTTGTCTTTCTGGGATCTCATTTACGGTGCTATTTAAAAGGAGCCACATCTGTTACAATGAGCTGTCTGTCAACTAAACATCCCATATCAGACACAATTTTCTCTCACCTTTTACTTATACTTTTCAATAACAAGATGATAGATGCAGATTTTAGTCAGCAGTTTTTTTAAAACTGCTGAAAGGAAAGTTTGCCCTCCTCCCTATTCTCTTCCAGCTTGCAATATGGTCCTGATTTAGAGACACCATGAACGCCAAATTAAAAAACTGGATTAGTTTGGCCTCTAAGTTTGCTTTTATTTAGACCACTAAAATAAAAATCATCTTGGTCTTTGCATGTTTTAATTGAAAATACTGCTAATCACTCAGTAGCAATAGACATATGCTTCACTGTAAATTTTACATTCACCCCTAGCAGCTGCAGCTGGTGTTGATTTAGTGTTACCCTGATAACCCTGCTGGGTGTTTTTTTACTTGATTTACATTCCCTGTGAAGGGTGGAGGTAACATTTCTCAGAATGTGAAAACAAAGTGACCTTACAGCTATATTCTCCTTCCTACAAGCAGCAAAGCAGTGTTTTTAACCATCTGACCTTTAAAAGTGAAATTCCAAGGGTCATCCTGAGCAACTCTGCTTCAATGAGGTTTGTTTTAATCTACCAGCCACAAATATTCAGGGTCAGCTCTGAATGTTTGTTCATTACTTTGATTTTCCTCCACTAGTGTTTTTTGCACACGCACCCAGGAAGGCAAACACAGCCCAGGGGAAGGAGGGATCCCTGCAGGTGTGGATGTGCTATGGGTGCACAAACACACACAGCACCAAGCTGAAGGCTGCTGTGCCACCTCCAAGCCACTCAACCATGTTTCCCAGCCCAGTGCTGGGCAGAGAAGTTAACCTGGGTCCTGCAGCCTCATCAAGGCTTAGCTCAGGGCAGCAATCACGCTGCCCAGGCAGGGGCTGCCACAAGGACTCGGCTGCAATTTTCAGGCTGGGTGTTCTCTCCACAGCAGCTCACTGTGCTGCTTTTATAAGACAGCTCTTTCTCATGGCTCTCTTGTGCATTTAAGCTATGAATTCTTAGTATTTGTTGGGCCTGGTTCATCAGTGATCTGGTTTCACTAGGCCTTCAGAGGCTCGGTCATGACACAGATAATGATTAATTGTAACAATAAAATCCTTTGTCTGAAATACCTGTGTATCATTTGTAATGGATAGCTGGTCAATACTCTGAAAGTTTAGCATCCTCCAGGGGAAAGAACTATTTACTTTTTTTTTAATCCATTTCCTATAAGTGTGTTATCAGTTACTTGCTGCTCTCTCGTGTACAAATTCTAGTGGACCTGAAGTCTAAGTTTTAGTCTAACATTTCAGTCTCAGCTGAAAAGCAGACATTGCCCTTCCTCCATAAGTTGTATATTGAAAGCCAGCCCTAGCATTCCCTGTGGAAACTGTGAGACAGGAGAGCAGAAACACAGCTCAGCCTTTACCAAGACCAAGGTGTGCCTGTGCCTGAGTGAAACAGCTGTGACAATAGGTGGGACCAACACACAGGGCTGCTCACTGCTTCTTTATGCCATTTTCCACCATTTCCCTTTCAGGCAACAAAACTCCATTGGCACCAACTCCTGCTAAGCATCTAATGTTTTGTAAGATTTGGCCTTTTTGACTGCAGAAGGATTTAAATTAAATTTTGACACATCATCTTAGCATACCCCTTAATACCTCTAGCTCTGGTTTACACCACGAGGAGGGTATGATAGATGCAGCCCTTATCTGATCTGAGCCAGCCACAAAGCAGGCAGCCTTTGAGGCATTTTATCTTACTATACAGATACCTTCTCTTGAATTGTATTTTGTTTTGCCAAGTTTAGTGTGTGAAGCACAGCATACAGCCAGAGGGAACAAAATCTATGTTTTTAAACCATGTTCCTTAATGAGCCTGCCCCAAATTAAAACAGCCTCTGTTATAACTTCAAAAACCTTCCCACTTCTCAGAGATACACTCACTGCATATATCTCAGAAGCAAAGTTCACGCCAAAGGGCTTTTTTATACTCTTTTTTTTCTAGCTTAGCTGCCAAATGCTGCATTAACTCAGCAGCTGAAATGCTGACTCATCAGACCCTACTCGTCAGAAATGCCTGTGTGCTCTCAAATAGAGATTGCTTTCTTTTCTGAGAGTTTAGATGTCTCTTCCGTAACAAGTTTCAAGCTTTATGGCCTCAAAAGATATTTTATTCTTATTTGATTCTGAATTGCCACCATAGATTTAGACCTATTGGCTACCCTTTCAAACCCTCTCGTGTCTGGAGTGACATATTATTATTACTATTATTATTACTATCGTTGTTGATGATGTTTAATATTTTTATTGTTGAATTAAATTATTTGCTCTGGCTTTTTTACAAAATTTCCTCATTTGAAAGCTGGATCACAGGTGTTGCTATCTATCCATCTTGCAAGAGATATTTGTTTCAAGGCACCCCAGCTCAGCAGGCACACATTCTTTAATTGAAACTAATTTACAGTGCCATCAGCTTCCTATATTTTCAGATTTCACTGAAATCACAGGATTTCAGCAGGAAGTTGGAAGTAAGGACAAAATTAACACAAGAGCAGAAATAACGAAAGAATGGCACAGTGATGCCAAAATTTCAGGAAACAGTTTGGGTAGTTCAAGGCAAAAGTAATTGCTGGCCAGAGACAGATGATGTGGCACAAAGTGCGTCCAGTGAGGGGAAAAATTACCTTGCTCAGTAAATGTAAGAGACCTGACAGTACTAATTTTCTCACACACATTTGGTAAATGCAGTTTAGGAAAAAAGTTATCATTTTTTAACCTCAAAAATGCTACAAAATTTACAACCTGACTTATGAATCTTAAGGGTTTGAGTCTGGAAGAATCTTTTCAGGTTACTTCTCTGATCAATGAATTCAGAACAAACAGTTTAGATTAAATTCACTGCTGGGCAGACAGTATATAGGACACAGAATAAGATAAATTTCATACCATGAAAAAAAAAAGCCACATCTGATTCACACAAATCTGGTGATGAAGATATTCCAGCAAAATTTCATTTTTACATTCAAAGATACTTAGATTTGGCCTGAATCTGTTCAAATACAGTTCCTGTTGCTATTTACAATGTTATCAAGTGATAGTGGTTTTTAAAACATTGTAATTCCCCTTACATTGGTATTTTATGGGCTGAAGTCCCATGATCCCTCATGCAGCTGTCAAAACCTCCAACTTTCCCAGGACAACTGTTTCAGTTTATTTAAGTGCTGTCAGTGCCAAAATCTGGGGCATTCTGGAAATCTGATGGTAGCATAAAATAAACTGAAGCTGAGTGTCAGAAAAAATGGAACAGGGAATATATTACTCACTGACTGAGTTAATAAGAAAATGAATTATATAATAAAAAACCTTCTTTGAAAAGAACAAGCCACCACCAGAATTTTTAGATTTACTGCAAAACTCAGTACTGAAAGGCTGCAAAAAGTAGGCACTTCACCCCAGAACCGAGGGCTGGCTTCGCACCGCTGTGCAAACACAGCTTTTGCCACAGAACAGGCATATCCTTTTATGGCTTAATAAACATGGCAGACATCCAGCCACGTCCCATGCATGCCAAATCTTCACTTTCTATGCTCAGCCCTCCTTGTCAAAGACTTTTTTTCCTCTGGTTAGACCCCACCTGCAGTGCTGCATTCAGCTCTGGGGTCCCCAGCACAGGAAGGACATGGACCTGTTGGAGCAAGTTCAAGTGACTGACACCAAAATGATCAGAGGGGTGAAGCACCTTTCCTGTGAGGAAAGCCTGAGAGAATTCAGATTTTTCAGCCTGGAGAAGAGATGGCTTCAGGATCAACTAATTGTGGGTTTGCAGTACCTAGGGAGCCTACATGAAAGATGGAGAGAGACTTTGGACAAGGGCAAGTAGTGACAGGACAAGGGAGAATGGGTTCAAACCGCGAGCAGGTTTAGATGAGATATTAGGAAGAAATTCTTTACTGTTAAGGTTGTGAGGCACTGGAAAAGGTTTCCCAGAGAAGTTGTGGATGCCCCATCCCTGAAAGTATTTAAGGCCAGCTGGGGCTCTGAGCAATCTGGTCTAGTGGAAACTGTCCCTACCCCTGAAGGGGCCATTGGAACTGGACGATCTTTAAGGTCTTTTCCAACCCAAGACATTCCACAATTCTATGACTTACAGTGACTTCTACGGGACCATTTGCAAAGATGGGAGAGATACCAAAATCTGATCCTAAAGGACCCAGGCAAGACAAGCAAAAAATAAGCAGGTCTGAGAAAGAAAGAAAGAAAGAAAGAAAAAAGTCATAACAAAAGTTTAGGGAAGCCTTTTCTCCTTGTAGGTTTGCTTGTGACTCAGTTGAGAAGAGCCTGGTCCACCCCAGAGGGGCACTTTGGAGGTCAGGCCTGGAAGGTAGTGATTGGATCAGCCAAAAAGTCACATATCATAAGGCTTTTCTATTGCATCTTTTAGATTTGCTGGCCTGCTGGGCTGCACAGTTTTTCTGATACAAAATGTAGCATCCAAAGAAAGCACACTGATCAGTCTTAAGGTAAATGCAGGGTTACAGACTTAGTTTTCAAAGTTTCCTTTCAATTTATTGTAAAAAAAAAATTAAATTGGTGCCACCAAATTTAATGACAAGGCTACCCTGCTGAGTTTGGAGCCCAGAAAGCTATTGTCTCCCTGGTCTATGTATCCTACACTGTGCTAATGTTTCCTATAATGCAGCTAATAACCAACCATCAGCAATAAATGCCTTGTCATCTCATTGTTGCACACAGCAATAGCTGGAGCAGTGATACTGACAAATGAACCTGTGTAATCACTTTAGATTTCTTTGTTACATTTCACAGTGTGAAGACTGCTTCTGCTCAGCACGTCACAAAAAAACAAACAAGAGCTATAGCTGTCTCTTCCATCAATCTCAGCTTATTTTTGTCAGTCCTCTGCCTGAACAACCACAACCCCACCACCGCTTGACAGTGAATGGGAGAGCTGAGGGTTTGAGGAAGGGAAGATGGATGGTGGTCAGAGTGAGACAGATGGACCTCTGCACTCTCCCTTCTCCTTTGTAAACATTTTTTGCCTTGAGAGAGCAAGCAGGCAGGGGGAAACTGAACTTTTTTTCTACTTTCCAAGGCTGCTTCATATGGAAAAAGAGAAAAGTGGGAAGGGGGGGACTCTCATTAAAATCCAGTCGAGTCTGCCATTTTCTCTTTTACCTTTTCAATCTTTTTATAGTTTCAAATCATTAACTATCAGCGTGAAGCTCAAAGGTAGCAGTAGCCGTCTATGAAACAGTGACACATTTGACAATAATGCTTTTGAAGAGCTTGTCACATCCTCTTCCCAAATCAGTCTCATTAATGCTCAGACTGTCTTCTCTTTTCTCCCTGCTTCTTTTCTCCTGATTTCTCTCTAATTAGCTTGTTTTTTTATGCTCCCTCGTTCCACAGTTTGAGCTTAAAAAAAAAAAGAAAAAGAAAAAAGAAAAAAAAGAAAGGAGGTAGATGTCATTTCCATGAACCCCAAGGCCAAGTTAATCAGCAGAATTAATGACTCTATTACCCATTAGACTTGGGGCTATGGTGCTTGTATGGCAGCATCCAGTGTTCTTCAATCCCACGCTTCTTCACTTTGCTCTCACAAATGTAAACTTCTGCTGCCTCCTGCAAGCACACTCCCTGATCCAGCCAGCCCACCGTGCTCCCCTTTGTCACAGCAGCTGCTGTGACCCCAGAGGCAGCCTGGGCACGCTGCTGCTGCCCTCCATTGACTCTGCAACAGAGAAGGGAGCAAAACCTAACATCTGGAAAAAAGGAGATGAGAAAAAGTGAGGTGGTATTACATTTTCTACTCCCTTTGCTATATCTATCTCCCCAACACCGTGCCCAAGGTGTGTCAGTCCCACTCCACGCAGATGCTTTGGGCTCCTGACTTGGAAAAGTGGCTGGTAGATCTCAGTGTTTCAGATCCAGGGTGAGGCACAGGGTTTTGCAAAATAGGATGCCTGCAGGACTTATCTCCTCCAAAGTGCTTTACACCTTCACAACCCACCCATGGAACAGACAAAACATCACTTGCCTTTTTGTGGAACAGAAAGGGGAGCAGAAAGACAGACTTCAGTGCCAGGAACAACCAAAGGGTTAGAACTATCAAACCGAGATGTGAGCTCATTATGTCTGTACCACTGGAGGATGACCATGACAATGGATGGCAGGAAACAGCTTGCACAGAGATTCCCTCTGTAAAGGCAGTGGGTTCCCCAAAAGCCATTTGCAGGGTTTATTTTCTGTCCTGGATTTTATAATCTTGTCACAGCACAGAGGGCCTGAGCTGCCCTTGTCAGCTACCCTGCTGAAGTGTGCCAGTCCTGGCTCCTCCATCACTGGGAGCAGCAGAGCAGAGGCATCCGAGGTGCCTTCAGCATGGGCAGCAGTTTTGCACTTGAATCTGCTTTTCTGTAACACCACTGTGCAGATGAGGCCAGGATTCAAACTGGGTCACCAGGACAGTTTGCTCTATCTGCTGTTCCTCGCTTTTAGGAACACTTTCACTTGGGAGAAAGTAATGGTATTGCTTGCATCACTGGAGAGAGGGCATGCAAAGGCCCCAAGATGATGGAGAGTTGCTCTTTTTGTGTCACTGAGTTTTGCGTGGAAATTTTGGGTAATTTTTACTTTTATCGATCCAATTGCCTGATCCACAGTTTTAACAATATTGCATTGCTACGTAGTCAAAATACAGACAGTCCTGCTTTCCCATACTCACCTACCTCTGTTCAGGAAACAGTGACCAAGAAAAGGATATGGTAATAAAGGGCTTTGCTCAGCTTGAAGAATGAGAGGGGCTTAAATTGCCTTGTCTATTTTCACTCTTGTAACCAAAATAAATCATTATTCCTAGGAATGATTTGCACACCTGCTCCAGTCTGTAGCCATGTAGCCTTAAAAATCAGTGGCAGCTCTTCTTTGATACTGCTAGGAGTGGACTGACTTCTGGCAGGCGTCTTGTGCTGAAGCAGCCCAGCAGGGCATCGTCCACTGGACTCAAACCTCCCAGAAGGTACAGCAGCCATTATAGAAATGTCTGTGCTGTTGGAAACACCTCAATCCTTTTAGCTTGGGTCATCCCTATGCTTTAAAGGAAACAGAAAATTGAGTTTCCCCTCACACCATTTGCACATTGAAATCATTTTGCCGATAAAAACACAACCTCTGCACTGAGATCAAGAGCCTCTCCCCACAAGAAAGTGCAGGATAACAAACCCAAGCCATATGAGATACAAGCTGCTTGCATGGCAACTAGTGGGATATTTTCAACTACCAGAAATAGAAATAAAAGGCAAAAGGCAAGTATCACATGTCAACGCATCTGAGAGCATCTAGAAAAGACAGATAGCTCTTCATATATGCACCCCATTAACTCATTGCACAGATTTTAAGACACACACAGAAAAATCTTGATGTAGCACAGATGCAAACCAGAGGCAGACAAGACTGAACCCTCCTTTCTTCTCTTCAGAGCACAGCATTTAAATGAAGGGCACAAAAATAGGACAAAGCCTCAAAGTGGCCATGTGTGGTTCCCTGCTCTTCTAGGGAGCAAAAAGACTGGGAGCATGACCTCTTCCAACTCTGCTGCCTGCCCTGGACAAGCTCACCCTCTTGGAGGAGTTTTTATGTGATAGCTTCATTTTGGCCACCCTGGTGACCATAATGACCACTCCTGGTTTCCAGCTCTGTCCCTGAGCTGACTCTCTGAGTACTCAGCAGTGCTGTTTGAGTGCCATGGCTCACCCCTGCAACACATCCTCTTCCACTCAGGTGAGAAGGTCTACGCTGCAGCAACTTGCATGTCTGCACAAGCTGCTTGCACAAGTGCTGAGCAAAGGCCATGCTGAGCCCCAGCATGCCAGGTGGAGGGTGGTCTCATCTCACAAATGCCAGCAATAGGACAAGAGCAAATGGCCTCAAGTTGTTCCAGGAGAGATTTAGATTAAATCTTAGGGGCAAAAAGTTCTCAGAAAGAGCTGTCAAGCACTGGGACAGGCTGCCCAGATAAATAATTGAGTCACTATCCCTTGAGGTCTTTAAAAGCCATGTATTTGTGGCCTTGAGGGATGTGGTCTAGTGGGGGACTTGATGGTCTTAGAAGTCTTTTTTAACCTAACCAATTCTATGAAAATGTTCCTTATATGTATTCCACAGTGCAGCAGAAAAAGTTGGCCTCCAATTCCCTGTGAAACAGGGGGAAAAGTTACCTTGGTGGTCACTGAGGCAGAATAATAACCAGTGAAAAAAATTAGGATAAAATCCATGAGTAAAAACCGAGAAATAGCCTAGCCAGTGATTAGCATTAGCACGTATCCCACCTGGAGCCATTATTTTGCCACCATATCTTCTCACGCGCCGTTGTTCCAGATTCACTGGACCAATGTGACTGAGCAACTGCTCCCCACACCCAAAACTAAACTGACCTGAGAGAATGTCTTTGATTTTTGCCTGGCCTTAAATGCCTGCTCAAAATTCAGTGCTTTTTTACATATAGCTTTAATATGTGCTTTTCCAAAGTGCTTTCAACAGTAAATATAGCAAGCCAGGGATAAATTTGGCCCAATGTATTTAACCACATACAGTAGAGCTAAGCCACAGGAGACATCCTTGAGTTCCAACTCATCTGCCCCCCAAAATCCATAATAATAATATTTTTATTTTAGCACTCATACCTGAAGGCCTCTAGGTACTTTAAAAAAATGTATAGAGTAGTAAAAGCAATTTAGTCCCCAATACTTACGTATTTTAATTCATGGTATATTATTATTCCTCTGCACACATATTGCTTTAGTCATCTACATTTTTATGCCTTTTCTTTTTACTGTATAACTGAATTCTTAACTATATTTATGGACTGCTGTATTTTCCCTGTATACCTATGCATCTTATTATTTATTCATAATCTCCCATTTCCTTTGAAGCTATTGTTTGCAATATATTTTTAAAAATTCAATATTAAAGCTTAAACCCCAGGTTTTGACTTTTTAAACTAGAGACCGCACGGGGCTAAGCAATGCTTTGTTTCCACAAAACAGTGAAGACAGGATTTGGCCCAAGAATACATCACTCCAGGTAGGAGGGGACCCATTAAGATTCACACTGCATCCTGCATCTCAGGCACACAAACAATGGGCAGACAGGTATCAGCCGACTCCACACTCATTGTGAGTAGTATTCACTTTGTTAGCATGGATACATCTCATTTATGATCAAAATTCCTTGTAGCAGCAGGTTACCCAAGGCCTTGCCAGTGTGCTTCAGCATTTCTCAAAGCACTTTACTGGAAGCAAGAGTGGTCTTACCAAGTCCTTCCCAAGACCACTGTCCCCTCTGACAGCACCAACACAGGTGGGTCTGCATGCAGCCATTCAATACAGGAGTGCTGTGGCACCAATTATCTGCTTTCTAATCAACAGTGTAGGATGTCTAAAAACATTGCACTGCTCAGATTGGTGTTTTTCCACATCTTGTTCCCTTGAAGGGCTTTGCCAGAGAGGAAAACTGAGCACAGTTAATCTGAATTAACTGCTAAAATGGATTAGTTAAAAATGCATTAAATCTCTGTGTACATATTCTCCTTCAGCATTAATTCGGCCTTTACGAGACTTATCTTACTTTACCTTAATTCTGAACAAGGACATCTACACAGGGATTTAATGGAATTTAATAAGTTCACTTTAAATTCAGATCGTTTAGCTAGCTTGGGTATCTTTTCTTCCACATGCCTCTGTAGACTAACCTATGACTCAACATATCTGAGGAATGGCTAACAGAGGGTAAGAATTTGTACAGCATTGCAGCCATTTTCCTGAGACATGGTGACTGCTTCCTATTTTCACATATGTGTATGCACTCAAAAAGTCTGACAAAGCATCTGCATGCCCTTGTAGTTTGCAAAGAAACTTGCTTCTGAAAACACAGGATCCTCTCCATCATAACCACACAAAGACACTCAGCAGTGGCACTCAGGAAGTCAAGGTGGTTCTACCAGGGCTGACACAAGACCCTCCTCCATGTAAAATTGAGACATCAGGATGCAAGTGGGGACCTTGACCAATTTTTGTTAATTGCCTCCTAAGGACCAAGTCATGAGGAGACACAAACACTATTTCTTAGAGCAAATTCTATTCACCAAGCTGTTATTTCCAAGAGGACATGACACAGAGTTGGTTTTTTTTATCTAGCAGCCATTCCAGCAAATCAAAAACAAATGTCCCCCTGGAGTTACAGGAGACCAGTTCATCCCACTTGATGAGCAATGCTTAAATGCAGATCATTTAAGCTGTTCAAGAGGAACTATCATGTTCCTCTGACTTTTCTGTTCCAAAAGGGAGGAGAAATGAGCTGTGAATGCTCAAAACCTTGCTGTCTACCTTACAGCTTTCTCTCTTTTCCCATATATTCGTACCACTATATCTGAGCTACCTTCTTCTTCATTCAGTATATTTCTCTTCAGAAGTCACATATTCCACTGTTCATCTCCTCAGGGCAGCCAGAATATCACATGAAAGGGGGTTGTAATTTCTCTGCTATTCCTTTGGGTTTCATATCATAAATCAGAAAGGCCCAGACAAGCCTGTAACCTGCAGGATTTTGCAAGATCTTCTTGCATGCTGTTTTTTCTAAAGACATTTGAAACCAAATTCTAAGTACAAGCAGCCTTGGTACATATGAGAAAAATATTTTTTTATGTTGGATTTGAGATGGAGGAAGAGACACCAGTGATAATCAGTAAGATATTGCATTGGGTAAGAAACAAGTGAAGTGTAGGCTGTGTCACTGCCCTCTCTCAACTTAGCCACTTCGATTGCATGAGGAAACATGGAATTTTTACATTGCACAGGTCCAGGCACTGCTATCAAAAAAAAAAAAAAAAAATTGGTTTGTCATGAACATCTAGACACGTCTCACCAGAGCTCTGTTAAAGGTAGACAATATTCATAAACAGATGGGTTTGTTCTGGGCTTCACGCTTGGTCCTAACACAACAGATCAATGTCTTTCCCTCCTCTGTCTCTCCATATAGAGCCAGGCAACAATTCCTCAATGTATTTACAGCACTGCTCTCTTTGCCTGCACCCATCCTTGTCTCTTTGGCTCTACAATCATCTTGTCATCAAGCTCTGTACATTAGAGGGGAACAGCCACGGATTATCCTTTATCTGACTTATGTACAGAGCAGTTGAGAAACTCCCCCTTGCTCAATTTTCAGGTCGTCATTTTTTCAGTTCAAATAATTAAAGCATTTGTTCCTTCCCCTCTTGAGGCCTACAGATTCACATCTGCAAGGGATATTGATCCTTTGCAGTGGCATCACCTCCTCTTCCTTCTAAGCACATTGTGATGTTCATCTCCAGCTTTGTGCACCTCACACCTTTCATATGCACTCCAGCCTCTTGCTTCATTTCACACCAAATATCTCCTCCATTCTGCAGCTGACACCAGTTTTGCTGCCTGCTCTTCAGCTTCTTGAGATGATTTAATGTGCTGACTAATACAAGTCTTTACACAAACACCCTCTCTACACCTGTCTACCAGGTTTATCCACCAGTCATCCTCATTCTGCTCCTCTCTGCAGGGAAGTCCCACAAAACCAGCCCCTCAGCAATGGCTGGGGCAGCCATCAACCAGATAAGGCAATCTGCAGTATTTTTATCACAATTGCTTTCAAAGCTTAGAATTCCTTCACTCTTCTTTGCCCTTTCTCCCTTCTCTTAGGCAACACAAACTTGTAGCCCAAGAGGAGGGAAGGATATACATGCTTGCACAGCATCAAGCAAGCACTGCTACTCCCGAGTCCCAGTTGTTCCTACTGGAATGCAGACATTAAAAGATAGTGTCTTTGGGCACTGGAAACACCCTGAATGTTGAGATAGGCATTGCTTTGTCTAACACACACACACATTAGGGGCTCACGTAGCAAATAAGTGAGAGGCACTATTGAAGATACAGTTAGCAAATTGCCCTTTTTTCTTATATCTTGTTGCAGTAGGAATATCTGTCACTCTCTTAGTGGTTTGCTGCTTGGAGGGTGATTTTAATTAAAATGTAAAATGTCAAACATTAGTAAGAAGGAGGATAACCCTGTGGGGAGTGAGGATGAATCAAATTTATTAGTCACTGAGCAGCAGGCTGGTAGCCCTTCACTTGGAGAAATCTTAAAGGCAGTTAATGTGAAATAAAGAATCATTCTAATCTTCCCCTATTCAAACTAACCTTCTGAAAAACACTATCACGAGTTTCCACTAATTCCAGAAATTAAAGACAAATCTGCTATAGAGATCAAAAAAGCCTCATTTTGTGTGTGTAGAAAACACAAAAAGTTGAATCCCATTTATGAACTGTAAAGGAAAATGTCTCTCTTAGGGGCATTTCTCCCTGTTATAAAGAAATGGCTGTGTTAGCACTGTACACATTGTGCAATAGGATTCTTAGAGCCACTGGCATTTGGTAGCAAACATGAAAACCAACCCTTGGGACTATTTTTAAGGGAACTGTTTCCAAGAGCAGAATTTGCCAGTCCACAGTACTCAGGAGCAAGGATGATTATAAAACCCTCAGGAGCAAAGAAGGTCAGGACTGCAGCACATGCAGGCTCCACCTGTCCTCATACTGGCCTGATAGTCTCTGTAGTTCTGCTTTACACTGATGCTGAATCCACAGGATGGTTCTATGGTCCTTATCATCCACAGAAAAATAGTATCTCTGTTATTTTGCAACGTTCCCTTAAAAAAACCATTTCCACTGTACTTTTTACTTTGCTAATGTAAAGCTAACAAACATTCTTCTTTTATTTTTCAAGTTTCCAATTTAATAGAGTCAAAGGAGGAGTAGAACAGTATCCTATCTATCCCATAGATAGATTGCCTTGTGGCTTATTCCCCATCAAGTAGCTGAGAAGCTTATGGGGACTTTCAGAGCAATGCACACAGTGACAAAGTTAATGGTGTCTTGCAAAAGAGGGGCTTTGGGTGGGGAGTCTCCAGGTAGGTTTTCAGCTCTACAAATAGATGATGGCATTTTCTCTGGACACCTGTATGCATGGCAGAAATCACAGATTTTGGTTGGCAGTCATGTCTTTATTATGTCCTTATCATGTCCTGCTTATTTCCAGCCCCTGCACGCTGTTTGGTCACAGGGCAGGCTACAAGCAGTATTCTCTGGTCATTCAGGGTCCAAATTTAGGCTGTGCCCTCCATGCTAGAGCTAAGCTTCCTTTTGCAAAGGGGGAAATTCCCTTCCTTTAGAAGGCATCAGCTGCTACAGAAGGAATCAAGGCAGCTGTCTCAACAGAGACATTAAATATAGGATAATTTTCGTACCATCATTTCATAATGCAATGCTTTTATTTTTTTCAAATTTTTTTAAACTTATGATGGAGTGTAAACTCTTGTGAACATTTTGAACAGCTTTTAGCTAAGAGTCCTTCAAATTAAACTGTTTGATTTAGCTTGAAATCTAATTCTATATGGCAGAAAAGACAGGCAGCATTTGGGAGGTGGGGGGAGGAAAAAAAAGAATAGAGCAACAATATAGAGCTTACAAATTACAACCAAGTGGAGCTGTCAATAAGATCTTGCTCACCATATTGTCACAGAATTTTCCTTCTGTGTCACGTTGGTCATTACTGTAACACTACATGAGAAATCACTCCATCTGTTAAAAAAGAAAAGAAAAGCAGCTGCTATCCTCCTGCAAAGATAGAATTAACAAACACACAGTAACTGTATTCCTTTAAACTTTTGCTGCCACAATTTTAGTCCCATTTTATTTGTTCCACACAAGCCACCAAGCAATTCGACTGCCGTAGTAATAAGGCCCTCAAAAAGTTCAGTAACCAACATGAAAAGTGCTGCCTATGGAAACCATATGAATGTGGCAGCTTTAGTTCTTGCTCTGATGGTTTGAAGGGCTTTGGATTTTCTCTGGTGACAGGGGAGTTTAACATTTTGGGGAGGGGAGCAGTAATCCAGTGATTGCAGGAGACTAGGAGAAATCTTCATAGAAATTTAAGGTTATTTTGCTGACTTAGCTTGGCAGTTGAAACAGGTGAGTCCCATTACATCCAAGCACATAAAATAAAAGCATTTGAATAAGTGAAGCGGAAGAGCCCGGATCAAGAGCAGCAGGCTACCAGCAGAGGCACTCAGGCTCGGGAGGAAGCCTGGGTTAGGATTTTATGGCTTGTCATTAACACTAAACAACACATGGAACCCCCAGGAACAGCTCCTTCAAGATCACAGCTAGGCTGTATATACCAATAAAAGACCTGGGTGCGACTGCACCTATGTGCCACAGTTTTCTCTTCCTACTTTATGCTAGAGAGTAGCCTGTAACCTCTAGGATTTGGGGAACATCGATCCAAGATCAGGGAAACCCCGAGTCAAACACCTAACAGAGAACAAATCCTAATGGTTACATTCCACCCATGAAAGATGAGATCACTAAATATGACTTAAGAGCAGCAAAACCAGACAGGACAGCCAGTGCATTTGAGCAGCTATTGAAGGACAAAGACTGGTTTGGGCGTGATCAGGCAGGACCATACTGGAGACAGCACGTTCCAGGTAGACGGAGCTGCTTGTTAAACAACGGTAAGCTGCAGGCTGCCTGGGGGACACCCCTTCTTCTTCATGCTTGTGTGTGCCTCCTTGGCCTCCCTTCAGGCCTGGCTCTGGATTTACACACCCTGCCAATGTCTGCCTTGACACTGGCAGGCCCCTGTCCCAGCTTAAGCCGTGGCCAGCCATGGTCAAGAGCCGTGAATGGGATCTGGAGGGCCTTCAGATGTGTCACCATGCTCATGTCACCCTCCTTACACTCTTCAAACCAAGCACCTGCTGTTGGCCAGGAACAGGGATAGGAGCCTTCTTAGAGGCACAAAGTTACAGTAAGTACAGCTGCCACCACACAAGGGTGACTGGTTTTATGGCTTGGCAGGTTGTTTCAACGACCCTGTAGGCACAAAGAGGAAACACAAGAGGCAAGTGCAGCTCCAGCTGTTTGAACAGAAACCCCCTGTACTCAAAGAGAGTTCACTCCAGGGGCATTCCTGATCCATTTGCTATCCTGTAGGACTCTTCAGTTCACTAGGGAGTGATTTGCAACTATTTTGTGGCAGAAGGAATACAGCATTAGGCAGCATCATTCCAACAATCTGCAAGATGGTACTCTGATTTTCTGGAAAGAGTGAATTCGTTATAAGTGTGTAAATTGTATCTGTGCATCTGGTCTGTTAATTCATCCAAAGGCTTCACCACTCTAATAGGCTCAATGGCTATTGTAGCGGGTAAGGTACCTCAAAATAATTATTGATGGTACTCCATTAAATAGAGTATTATTTACTTTGTAGCAATACAAAGATCCAAGTGAGATCAGTTCCATTTCCTAGCACAAGTGATTAAATCTAGTTCCAAAGAATTTTTATAGATAAGGGAAATATGGACACAGATATTTGAAGTAGTACTTCAGCAGGGTATTAAAAGCAAGAAATAGAATTACCTGTTTTAGCCCCACTGACACACTTATAAATAGAACCTTCATGTTAGTATCAATGTAAGATATTCAAATAAACTGTACTGCTAATAAAAGTCACCTAAAAAAATCTTTAAAAGCAGTGCCCACTAAAGATGATCAGGAATTTTTCAGAGCTTGAATCAAATCATCAGATAAGGAAGTATGATTTTTTTCATGAAAACCCGTTGGTTTACAGAAGGGGGGAAAAAAGCAAAACAAAGCAAAGCAAGCAAGAAAACCCATCCTGCAAAAGTTTCCTCAAACCCTGGGTGAAATTTCTGGCCATGCGTAGAGAAAGCCCTAAGTGACTAGAGCTCACTCTAAGATGATTCAAACCACAGCCTGGCCCAAGCTTCCCTTCATACTGGAGCACCCTGTCATGGCAGGCTGAGTCCTTCTCATTTTCTCTGCATACTTTTGCAAGTGAATACAGTTGGGCTGATACAGAAGATCAGGTTTTCTTGTCCCTGTTCTGAACAGGACTAGAAGAAACTTTAAACAGGGACTTCCAACCACAGGATTTTCCTGAATGGCTCTGGAGCCTCAAAATCAGCAGAGTAGTTGGATCTCCTCCTGCCTACCTCTGCTACATACATGCGACAGAGCCACTGTCTTAGCATACTTTGTGGATTTTAAACACTACAAAACATTCTGTAAGGGCTGCCTGACTTTCCAGCCCTACAGTTTTTACCAGGCATAGGTCAAAGGGTTTGGATGCATGCAGAGATTTTAAATACCACAAAGTTTGTTAGTACCATTTATGTGGCTGTGGTTCAAGCCAGCCCCTGTTTGGACAAAAAAGGAAACTCGTTTTTTCTGAGGCAACACAACATGAAGGCATTCAATGCATCTGCCAGCCTGCCATCATGCAGTTTTTCACTGTAAAAGGTCAGCAAAACCACTGCACCACACATGAACTCTTACACAGCCATGTTTATTGTGAGAATGAAAAACTGTTTTACACAGCATGCCCGACCAAGAACTTGGCACCACAGCAAGAACTAGTCTCTATAGCAAACTGGATTTTATCGCAGGCTGAAAGACTCTTAAAGTCCTTGAATACAAAGAGCTCCATTTAGAAAGAAATTGCAGTGTGTAAATATAATCCACAATCAAGGCTCTCAGAGTCACAAAATAGCATGACTATATCTCTGATTACTAATTTAATCAGGCACCACAAGCACTTAAGTGAAGAACCCCAACCAGACAAAGGGAGCTCCTTACAGCTGTTTTTAGCAGGCTGTGTTTTGCAATAGGCATGTGAGCACAGATCCCAGTTTGTAAGAGATCCCAGGTCTAAGGGGCAACATTTACCAAAACAAAGTGAGATTGCAGTGATGTGAACCACAAGAATCTGCACAGACCCATTCCTGCACTGTTAAACCAAGTATTCACCATGGTGTGAGCGAATGAGTCTTGGCACCATCCACACTGACTCCCTGTTAGTCGAGATGCATAAGAAGCAAGAGCTAGTTCAAAAGGCTGAAAAATGGCACTTACATTGGAAAGATCCATCATTATTTTTGCTGCTGAAATAAATAAATGAATAAAGTCAAACCCAAACCAGATAGGTGTCTGCTACTCATGCAAGTGTCATTCTGGACTAAGCAAAAGTCTTAAGTAACCTACACTCAGTAAAACATCTGAGGACACCTAGACTTGGTAGGATTTTTCTGAGCTGAGACTTCCCTACAAGTTCCACAAGCATGAGGGTTACCACTGTGCAGCCCAGGGCAGCAGAACTTTCCACACAGCAGCTGCAAATTCCTTTTGACCTCCTTCCCTCCAGGACTTTGAGCAGTGTCTGGGGAGAAAGTGGGATCTCATGTCACTTTATTCTCTTTTAATTACCAAAGAGCACACAGGTCTCTCCAGCTATGTATTAGGTGTCTTAAATATATCTGTTGGATCTCTGTACCTGAGAATAAAACAGTGTGAGTATGCAGGCAGCCTTTGGATTTTAGCCCATTTGCCTTTCTCCCCCATCCACCTTGTTCTGCCCGCTGACACCGAAACCCTTTGGAGTGACTCATCTACCACAAAGGCACCTTCTTTGTGGCGCTGTGCCAAGCCACCAATCTCATATGGATACCTCCGACACGAGACAGCAGCCAAAAAGGATACAACTTTTACATACCTATTGGTAAGTCCCAAGACCAGCCCACTTCTGCCTACAGACAGGAATTATGCCCATTAGCTTAATTTTCTGATAATATCTCAAAGTGATATTAAAATATCTATGCAATACATACCTTCTCCTCTCCCACCTTCCTCCCCACTCAGCCCTAAGTAATCAATGGGTAAAAAAAAAAAAAATCACAATGCCACATAACAGGAAATCTCTGCTTAGTTAGATATATTAATAGCTCAACTCACTTTCTGATGTAATTGCTTTAATTGTTCCTGTCCCAACTGGTTTTCCAGGAGAAAAAAGGAAGGTTCATTTAAATATTAAGCACAGAAAACGTTGGGGTTTTTGTTACGGCTTTGCACACAGATGTGAAGCAGAGTGCTAAATATCAGCACTCTGCCTAGTTGAAGACTGTTGTGTTAGCAGGAATCCTCACCTATTCGTACAAACTAGCGTGTACCAGATGGCTCCATGGGAGTCAGGAGGCTTGAAATGGAGCAATCATTCAGTCTGCAGATGGAATATACAGTACGTTCCCAGTTAAGTAAGGGGCTCATTTATTCAGATAGATTCTGCATATATGGAGCGTGTCTCAGAGGATAAGCCAGTTTCTATCTCCAGATTTGTAGCAAATTTCTAAGCTAGGTCCATCTTCCATACACTTCTGCTACTAGAGTCCAAAAAAACCGAAGCCCTCTTACTTAAAATGTGAAATTTTGCTCAAGCCGTGCTGAAGTATAACACTGAATGCGAAATCTACAATTTTTTTAAAAATCTTCTCAATCTGGAAAATAAAAGGTGCTCCAAATATTTTTTGGCATTCATTATGCAAACATTTGGACAGAACCTATGAATTCAGTGTAGAACAACTACATATTTATATGGTTGTTATGATTATTTATCACCAAAAAATAAACCAATGACTCAATGGCAATTAAGACCTGCAGCAGCAACACCCACTGTTGCCATGCAGAGTCCCAGCAGACAGTCAGCCATGCCTGTCTTTGACTTCTGCAGAAGCACAAAGGCAAGAAGATATGTGCCTAAGGGAAAGGGGCAAGAAGGATTCTGCCTCTTGAACAGACACCATTAGAAGTCCAAGCTAGAATTTCTGACATGGGACTGTTGTTATTTGTACAATAACATAAAACAGAAGATGTCCTGAACAGGATTAGGGTAGGACTTACTTGAACTATTTAAAGACATCACAAAGCAACCTTGGTCTCAAAGACAAAGATGAAACAAGAATTCCAGCCTCACATTTTCACTGGCCTACTGAAACTTTTCTAGGCAAATAACTGAAGAAAATTGTGAAAAAGTTTTTTCACCTGTCAGGGAGAAAAATATTCTTTGTTTCATAGTGTAAGGCTTTGTAGAACCTATTCTGCAGGGAAAGGAGTATGAAAAGATATCTGGGTTTTAGTTTGTCTTAGCCAAAACGCATGAAAACACAACAAGTGCTCATGTTCCCCACAGAAGAGAAACACCTCCTCCTGTGTTTTGGCATCACAAGCCAAGTGATTAAAAACATGCAAAGCCTTTCTCTCCATACAAAGTCTAAAAGTAGATCCTGAGAGCCTGGTCAAGCTTTGACCTAGATCCACACCCATCAATGCTGCTTTCCACAGTGGTCCTTCTGGGACACCAAGTTGCTTCAACACACACAGATGTGATGGTTTAACACCAGCAGGAAATTAAACTCCAAATAAGTCATTCCCCTTCCCCCACCTCTTCTGGTAACAAAGGGGAAAAAAGCAGAGACTATGGGTTGAGATAACATTTTATTGAAAGCAAAAAGCAATGGAATAAGATATGCCTGATAATACCAACAGTATTAATACTAGAAGTATACAAAGGGGGAAGTGTTTTACCCACAAAAAGGTATTCACCATGGAGAACAAAAACACACAGGGGCTGACCCAAACACCCTCCCACTGCAGAGGGGAAGGCAAACGTGGCACACTTCCAATGGGATGCCCAGCTTTTCCTCCCAAAACCAAGGTCCCTGGTGATGATGTGGATAGCTTAGAGCAAGAAGCTTGCCACGCCCACACCTTAGCTCTGCCCCTTCTCTGCAACCAGGACAACCATCCTCTTTTCTGATTCCTGGAAGCACCAGCACCTCCTGGCATGAGAGTTCCCAACAATTTTTGGCAGCCTTCACAGAGGCAAAGGGATGTCTTCCAGGCTTTGTTGGTTCTGCCCTCTCCATACACCATGCTGCAGCTGCCTACAGGGGAACCTCTCACTTGATCCTTTTTTTTGGCTCCCGGTACCTGACGCAGGCAAGGTAGCATGTGATAATGGTATAGTTTATAAATGTGAACATCACAGGGTAAGTATTGATTTATAATGACAAGCTGGAGGAGCAGGAAGAGGGAATTGTTAAGGGACTACCTCCTATCACTTTCCAAGGATGGGAGGAACTCAATTATACCCAGCAGCCTCACCTAATGTAATTGTATTCACTGGCTGTTTGCCTTTGAAGTGCCTCTCCTGCAGTATGTCTTGGCAGTGTATTCTGCCACATCAAAAAGGAAAAAGTTTTACTACCTGTGCTTTTGGAGGGCTCATTAAAAACACACCAAGTAGAGAGATGGAGCAGAAAATTGTTATCAAATCCTCTGGGGTTTTTTGTTTTGTGTTGTTTTTCTTCTCAGATCACACAGAAGCCCATGCACTTTGTGGACTCTGCTACAGAAACGTTGGTCGCACAGAATGTTGTTAATTCATCACAGCTTTGTTAGGCTACTTGTCTTCATTTGCCATGAACACAAACAAATTCTACAGACACACCATATCAAATCTGTTCTCCTGAAAAGGCACATTCACTGGTGAAACAAAGAGAAACGTAATGGCAATTAATAAACTAACATTTACTGCACTAATTAGCATCTCCTAGAGGGCTTGATTATGTGTTTACACCAGTTAGATACAGCTCAGTATGAGAAAATACCCACATTTCATACATCAAAAGACATTTCTTTCATATTTCCTCTTCCATTCTTATAGTAGTGAAGTGTGAAGACAAGAGCATGAAGGAAGGTAGAATAATTCATTACCTTGTCTGCTACTGATTTGTACATTCAACATTTTTTGGAATAAACACAAAGTCATAAATTAGCTTGTAGCAAAACAGAATTAATTGAATGTCTTAGTAGGATCATCAAACCAAGGTTTAAAGTCAATTTATCTGCCTAGGATATTGCTAATGTAGCTTCAGCTCATTAGGGTGAGAGCTGATGCTGTGGATGGGACACACAGGCTCATGAAAACACACACCAACCCATGTCTTCCCTGTGTAGGGACAAAAAAACAGCTCATATATGTCATGTACAAACACATGTATATGCATGTACATGTATTTACATTCACAGAGAAAAAAAGTGAGCCATAAAATAAGTACTCTCAAGAAAGGGATTTTATATGAAGGATTTTAAATGGCTCCTGAAGACATCTAGTTATATTATAGACCTAGATTGTCTCAGCTTCCACTGGATCCTTGTAGCACTGTGTTATTTCCTCAGCTCATGAACAACATAGATGCCACAATGGATACCAAGAGACAGTGTGGTTACATCAGCCCCTCCACTTCCACCTAAGAGGTAATATTGCAAGGCTGGAAACAGATGCAGGACAATTAGGACACAGAAGTCAGCACTGTGGGTTTGGGACACATTTTGGGAACAAATACCATAATAATCTCTGTGGATACCTCTCTACAGCCAGAATGTTTCCTGTCAGGAGGGCTTTGGCCAATAAATGCTCCAGCTAAGCAAGGCAGACGGAGCGCAGCAGGAGTGGCCTGACATGGAGTGTGCTATCGGCTCCACCAGGCTGCTCCTATAGGCAGCAAGTTGGAAGGTTTTCCTGAGCTGGTGTCACAGAGAGGCAGGATTTAACAAGCACCTCAAATGCAGATCAGGCTTGAACCTTCTCCTTCAACACTCTATGTTCACAGATATGTTCTCCAGCAAGAGCAAAAGATTTTCATGGGACTGGTGAAAAAAAAACCCCAAACCATCAGGGCTCAAAAGCAGCTCCCAGTTGTACCAGGCTAAAGGAAAACCCCAAGCTGACAAAAACAAAGTACAACGATCGTGTGTCATTAAGGGGAAGGATCACAAGCATTGCAATTCAAACAAATTCTGGGGAAGGAAAAGGCAACGCAGCACAGCACTTCAGCACAGCTTCAGATGAAGTTCGTGATGGTTGCACAGGCTGATGCCAAAGGCCAAACGCAACACCTGGCACATGAACAAAGTCAGTGCACTGAGACAAGCAGTCAGGATATAAATGGCATTTCAAATCTACAAACCAGTGACACACAACTTGCCAGCTGTGAGCATCTCGCTTCTGTCACTACATACGCACCTCATGCTCTTATTCCTCTTTACTGTTTGCATCTTGGGAGGACTTACAGTCTCAGCCAGCTGTGCTGAGAGCCACATAAGTGTGTGATGGCAGAGTTTGTACCTCACAATCTAGTAAAAGGAGGAAAGTAGTTGCATCAATGATAAGACATTAAATGATGAGACCTCTCATAAAGGGTCTTAAGCAACAGGCTACTGAAGTCACATCTTTAACACTCTCTTAAGCACAGCAACACATTACTGCTTACACACTTAAAGATTCAGACAGCAGAATGCTACATGCAGCAATCTCCAAAAGCACCCATGTTCAAATCCTCCTGAATTAGGTACTCAGAAGTTTTTGATAATGCCAGTAGGTGCCTTCATATGAATGGTTTGCTGAGCGAACTTACTTTAAGAACTTCAGGGTGTGGGAGACACTTCAATCAAACCTTTAATTCTTTAGTTTAAGCAGACCCTTAATGGCAGCTTTAGTCACAGTCTATAGATAGAACACTTCTTCATTTACCAGCAGCCCCTGAGAGGTGTTACCAGTAGCCTTACCTTTCTTGAGAGGCAAAGCAGTCGCCTTAGAAATCTTCCATCTTGCCACCGGTTTGGTTCAACAAGCTGGCCCTGACACAGACTGTAAGTCTGGTGAGCCTGCCACATCATAAATATGGGGGCAAGCACCTCACCTGCACACCCAAGCCATAAGATCGAGTTCCGTGTGTGGGTATGAGCAAGCTGTCCTAGGCTCAGTCTCCATTAGGCAAAAGCAATGCCTGTAGGTGGTTTAAAATACATAACAAAGGCTGCTGGTGCTCAGGTGACTCCAGGACATTCAGGCCTGACTTTTTCCAGGCTGCCAGTTTTCCACAAAACTGGATCAGTTGCTGCTTTTAGATTCAGGGGGACAGTCATGCTAGGATTATCCTTTTTGCATCTCAGGCTGTCCAGAAACTGTGACTGCTGCTACTGCAGTTGAGATTTTTGCCACTTTGAAATCATTGAAATTTCTGTCCTAAGTTTCAAAGATTTCCAAGTACAGCAAGCTAGCTCTATGAGCATATGGATGCATAAAATGGATGCAAAACCATTTCTGCTCTTTCTTCTTTTTGATCACTTCTCTATTATCCTACTGTCCTTCCTTCCCCATTTACTGATCTATTTGCTAGAGGCAACACAGCAGCATCTTAAATGGGATATATCCAGCTGGGACAGGGAATATAGCTGGCAGCACCATTGCCTTCTTCCAATGGCCCCAGCTTTCTGTTGTCTTCTCCCTTGCCAGACGTCTGTCCTTCTGTAAGCATGGCTGGCTACAGTCCATCTGATAAGAAGACAATGTCTTACAGCTCAAGCTCAAAATAGAGTCTTTGATGTAGCCCCTCATACTTGCCAAACACCCCAGCACTAGACTAAGGAAAAGGCAGGGCTAAATTTTGTATACAACTGTATAATACAGGACTGATAAATACATTTTTCCAAATATTCAACCAGCATCAAACCCAGCGCCACTAGTTGTAATGGACCAATGCCATTTCACATCAGTCCTCCTAAACAGGAGCAAGCTGCTCGCAGCATGTTTAGCTGTAGATACATCAGAACTTCTAAAAAAATTCTTTATGAAAAGACCTGTTTTCCTAGTACCTTAATCATCTCTCTTTTGGGCAAAATTCCACTTCCATTTTATGGAGGTGATTTAGGACTAAGAAGTCTAGAAAGAGTCAGCAATAAAGTAAAATCAGGACTGCCCATAAACTGTGTTGTTCAGACTCCAAGCTCTCCCATATTATATAGATTTCTGATGTGCATCTGTCTGTCTTATAGAATAGTATTTGCATTTCTAGTTTCCCATTCTTTGCACACAAGTTACTGCCTTCCTCTCCCAGCGAGCAGGCATTTACCTTTCTTCTATGTCTTCCTCCTCTACAGAGGAAACTGTCCTTCTGGCCCATGGGGAATGGCAGTGCATAGGTTCTGCACACTTTTTCAGCAGCTAATTTTTCAGCTACTTGCAAGAATTTCAAAACATGCCTCCTTGAAGAAAAGCAACCTGTTAGTTTTCTTGTAGTAGAAATGACCCTGCTTTAGTTAATAAAAAGATTGTTTATTTTTGGTGAATTTACATTTGTTGGCAGTTTGAATGTCACTCCAGCTCTACTGCTTCCCTGTCCCTCCCTTTCATGTGATCTGAAAGCAACTTTGGTTTGTTTCTCACTCACAGCAAAGCAGAGCTGCAATAACAGCAAATGGTCCTTGGAAATCACAGTCACATTAGGCTTCTGTTCAAATAGCTTTTAGGGCTGCGATAATAGGAGGCATTCCTAATAACTGGTGACTCAGTGAGACCCTGCACAGAAGGCCTCCAAATGACAGTACACAATTTAGAATTTAATCTAGAAACAGTGGCGGTGATGAGATTCCAGCTGGGGACCTTCTGGTCTGGAGGCCAGCACTGTACCAAACAGTCTACAGCAACTTCTTTATCCGACCAGAAAGGGGACGAGTCTCTTCCCCTGAACTTCACTACAACTTTCAGGCTGGTGTTTGACCCATGAAGCAGAGAGGGCCTTCACTGCTGCCTTGGCTCCAGAGGCTCATAACCTTGAAGCATGGCATATTAAACTACTAATATGTGGACAGCATCCAGTCATGCAGCATTAATACTAAAGTTAGTTCCCGAACACTGAATTTCAGTACACTTCGGTTCACAGGCCACCTGTATTGTGCTTTTGGACTGCCATTGGCCTGCTATAAATCTAGACTAGATGCTCGCCCAGAGAGAGCAAAGACAGAGTTGTCTCCATGCTCTCATTTCCACCCAGCACACTACTTATGTCAAATCAGACAATGGTGGCATGGCCTGTGCTTAGCAATCCAGCAAATGTAAAGAAAATGTGTTGGTTTTTTTTTAGAGGAGAAAGCCATGACCCTGGTGGCAGAAGAATTATATTTTGTTTCTTAAAACAGAGCCTTTGAACACTTAGTCTTTGCCTTTGTGCTGTGCAGAGAGGGGAGTATGGCACAGATTTGTCTTTCCAAGAAGAGCCCTGAGTGGGCATTGGAAAACAGACAAACATAGTGCTTGGGAAGAGAGGGGATGGATGAGGGCCTTTTGGGTACATACACATGCCTCCTACCCTCCAACTTAAAGTTCCTCTGATGTGCCCTGGTAGCACCCAGTGTGAACAACAGGAAATCTCTCACACACAGTAGAGAAAGGAAAACTCCACTTCAGGAAAGCAAGTTGAAAGGAGAAATAATTGCACTCAGAGAACTGGGTCCCACTTAGTGAAAAAAAGTATTGTGGACAATAAACTTCAAAAAGCCAGGACAGCATTTACTGACTAGTGGGCAGACAAAACAAATACCAGTACTTCGAATTTATTTTTTTTTTCACTATCAGGGGTCTTCCAATGGGGTTCAATGTTTGCTAACATAGAGTAATTTGAGTTATCCACAGATAGTTCAAAAATACAAAGAGTTCATTGCCCAGATATCTCTATTTAAAATAGCTTTGCTTTTGTTCATCAGTGTAAGGCACATGGCTGAGAAATGGCAAGGTGCCAAAATGAAACTGCTCCTAATTTTCAGAGGAGGCCATCGGCTAATTACACAGACTGCAGGTGTGAAGAGAGAAGCTCAAAGTAATCAATAGTAGTAATTAATCTGCTAGACTGGAGCTAAAGAGCTAACAGCTGGACATCAGAAATGGACACATGCAACAAGATCAGCAATAATTACCTCTTTAAATATTGAATTTCCATAGCAACAATTAAGCATATAAATAAAGGCTTGAAATCAAGGCTCCGAGGCATGATGCTGAATTGCAAACACAACATTCTCCAAATCAACCCTTTTAATAAAACAGTAACAATATGCTTGGGCTGGGTCGACTGGTCTCTGGTGCTAGCAGAAACTCAGCTTCTGCTGCCTCCAGATTTTTTGGCTCTTCCTCCTTGGCTGCTTCCAAACCCTCAGGTTCTGCTGTAACTTCTCTTCATCCAACTAGCATCTAAAGAGACCTATGCAACACATGCCTGCTACTCACCCTCTCTCTTCTAAGGCTGTCCATGTAATAGCTTTGTTTTTTCCACTCTCTGGAGATGGCTTCCCTTCAGAATTCTCTGCTGAGGCATCATTTACATCAGGTGCCATCTTGCCTGGGCAGCATCAAAGCCCTAGCTAGTAGGTGACCTCTACTGCAGCTTTTGCTGGGCTGTCTCAGATGGATCAAGGGCCAGAGGAACAGCTCTGCTGTTCATTACATTCTCAGCTGGCTGAGATGGTTTCCATGGATCCTGTTCTCTGCAGAGTGCACCTAACCAGGCAGCAACCACAGACCATGTCACTGCAGTTCAGATGAATTTTAGCATTTAAAGCAGAGGAGGCCAATCTGCCTCCAGCTCCATCCTGCTCATAGCTTTACTGCAGGGATGAGTTGCCTTCTCCTTCACAAGAGCTAAATAGTTAAATTTCCAACATATTTGACAGGCCACATAATAATTCACACTCCAGTAATAAGAAAGAAAAAAATTAAAATCCACTTGGCACCTATGAACAGAGGCTATATTGAAACACTGTCAGGGGCATTATCCTCCCTACAACTGCTTTAGCACAAGAAAAACTAAATCACACCTATAGAAATCCAATAGAAAAAAGAAATCCTAAATTACATACTTCAGTTTGATCCCCACAGTCCCAGAATCAAACTTGGAGCTACATGAAAATTTGCGGATCTGTTTTTACAATTTTTAAATTTTCTGCATTTTAAATATTCCTTTCTCCTATCATTTATCACTTCATTAATCCTGATTTCCAGGATTTTTTTTTATTTTCCTTAAAAGAGCTAGAAGAAAGGGACACATTTCTATAAGCAAATACTGCCTTCAGTTAGATAACTCAGCTGAGGAACAGAAATGCCTTGAACTTTTCATTGCTTTCAGCAAAACGTTATAAAGGTCCACAATAAGTACTCTTAGGGTAGGATAGGGACCTATATTTTTGCCTCAGAAGGCAGTGGCATTTCATAATTACCCTCATGTATTGATTCTCCCAACTATGTCAGCAATATTTCTTAATCTCCATGGTCTGTAAATATTTCTGCACACTGTATTTCAAACTCTTCTGTAGTACAGATTTGTGATGCGCTTGTCATGCTATGATGTTTTACCAGTGTAGTGCTTTTCCAGCTTTGGTACTGACTGTGTTTTCTGCCTTTCTAACAAGTGTGCAGCAGTTCAATTCTCTGTGAACAACCATTCAGGTTGCCTGTTTCACATCTAAGTTGAGTTTGCTTTAAAAATTATGTGCTCGGCCGGGTGACACATTTGACTTTGTAGCAAATGTATACAAACTCTTAGCTCAACCCAGCCACTAGCCCAAAACCAGGTCTGTATTAAGGTCCTTCCCTACCACTGCACAACATCAGAGCTCACAAAATCAGGCACTCATGTTTCCCAGCTGTTGGAGGATTCCAAAAACAGTACTTGACCCCAGTCCATCCTCAGAGCCTTTTTGCCAGTGACTGTTCTTGTACCACCACATCAGTAGCCCCTTCACATAGGCAAACAAAATTGGAAAAAGCTTGTGAAACATGTTTTCTCCTTCCATCATTGGGATGTATCAGGAATCTCTGTGTGTGACCAGAGGAAACAGGGAAGCAGAGAAAGAGGGATCCTGTCATCTCAAGACACAAACAAAATAACCAGTAGCTATTCACTCTGCCCAACTTCAGGCAGTAAATTTAGGTGCCAGCACTGAAGAAAAGTCATCCTAAGCTGCCCATGTATTGAGAGAGGAAGTTACCCCTCTGAATTTGTGCTCAGAGGATATTAAATTCTTGTTTGCTGTCTTCTACCTGGTGCACTAAGCCTCCTAAAATGCATGTTACGCATGATTCAGAGGTTAATGTGTTCTAAGTCATAGTTGGCATATGCTTAAAGGTGAAGTTCAACTGTGTTTTGATAGAGCAGCAATTATTAAAATACAGTGTACAAAAAGGATTGTTTTTAATACAAGTACAGCTGGAAAACAAACTAGGGATGGGAAAGGGATTCTTCCGTTTCTTTTCCATATAACTGTCATTGGGGGAAGAAACCACAATAAGCTGTCAGGTCAGTGTCAGTTCATCAGAAAAAATGCCAGGGCTGCCTTCCCAGGATATTTTGAGAGCATTCACACTGGAAATACACAAGAATAAGAAGTCTCATGACATTTCTGCCAATTCATGTCTGGATTGCATTATCATTTGAGGAGAGACTGAGTCCCTCCCAGAACAGGGAGTCATTTCCATGAAGAGCTGTGAAATGGAGCCAAGACTTAGAGCACATCGAGGGGGAAAGTGAGTGCAGCCTCGGGCTCCTCGATTGCCCTGCAGCAAGTGGGGCAGCCCCTCCAGGTCCTGCTGCTGGCAGCTGGGGGCAAAGCCAGGAGTCTATTTTCAACGCTGAGATAGGAGCTTAAATTTTTAAGAGACTTCTCTCAAAACCAGAAAAATTTGGCCTCTCCTAGTTTACATCTCCCTGTGATGGGCATTTATTCAGTCTTACCAAAAAGACTGTCTCTTTCAAAAGAAAAGCTCTCCCACAGGGAAATTACCAGAAGAAAAGATTTCATCTTTGCTGCTTTAGCACGTGGGAGGAGTTTCTTGACCAGAGCAAGAGCTTGAAGACATTGACCTTGCTGGGCAAATGATAACCTCTGAAAATACCTCTTCAGCACTATGAAAGAGTTTACAAATTTCCCATCCAAGACAAGCTTGCTCACTACTTTGCAGAATCAAATTGACTTGAGTCATGTATATATTGATCATGTGCAGGTGTATATATGTGTGTGTGTATATATATATATATATATATACACACACACACGTATACATATATATACATATGTGTGTGTGTGTGTGTGTGTGTGTGTACATGTGTGCATTCTCCTCCATTCACGTGTATACAATAAACAACTTCATAATTCTTGTTTCAGTATAAAATAGACTTTCAGAGGAGCATCTCATGGTTTAAACATTAAGCTTAAATAGCCCTGCTCTCCCCTCCTGGTCAGACTGGGGCTTCCTACTGCATAGCTGGCTCATTAATTCATCCTGTGCTTTCCATATACCTCTCAGCTTTTTCTTCCCACAGCATGCAAGGCACTCACAAAGTGAGCTTTTTGTGTATGGTTGCTGGTTGGTGCTGGTGGATCCTGACAAATGCATCCTCTAGCAGGGCCCACGTGTTCCTTGTGCTGGCAGCCAGCCAGTAAATTCCAGCTTGACCACCTGCATGTAGTGTTCTGAGACATAAAGAAGATGAGGAAACACAGCATTGTGTGCCAACAAGCAACAACCATGCTTGATGGCACGAGAGACAGAAATCAGCTGCATAAAAAGTTCACAACTCTTTGCCTAGAAAATGCCACCCATACAGAATAGTATCGACCAGACAAAGGTTTACCAGGTGCTTTTGAAGTAATCTCCAGCCCAAAGAAGCCACCAAACTGACCCTACAAATTGCTAAGTATTCTTTAGATCTATTTCACTAACAATATGGTCAGTCATATCCAAAAGAAATGTCTGCAACAGGACAGGGGTGGAATAAGCCATGTAGTTCCTATTCCTGCATGCTATCATAAGCCACTTGCTTAATGACTTTGTGTGAGGATATCCATTTTATCAGACCAGCTAGGCAAAGAGACATAACATTGTACAGACATCCATCTCCTTGGATATCTATGAATTAGAAAAACACTGCCACATCAGGGAGCTGCTGTTGAGTGAGTGTTAAGGTAGAAATGTGTATCACTGTGACACATCACAGCCTGTAGATACTGAAGGAGACATTTTACTAAGGTCACATGTCTAGTGCCAGCAGACAGGCAGCTCCTTGCAACCCTTGGAAATGACCTAGAGCTTAATACAGACAGCCATTTCAGGGAGACTGACATGATATGATTATTCTCTGTATTGCAGCTAAACACACTACTCAGCTCACAAGGACTGAAAATTGAACTAAGTTCTGTTTCCACATATCTTCAGCTGAAGTCATTGCATGGGGGGGTGGGCGGAGAAGGTTGTCAGAAAAAAAACAGGTAGCCAAGTTTTTCCAGACTTGGTAACTTGTAAAACACTTGGACTACCATACTTGGAGATTAAAAACACACACAAGAAGCATAGGAGCATCTACTGTGAGTCTACAAATATCTGGCCTATATAAACCCAAGTCCTCATTGCTGGTTTTGTTGTCTTCCTTCCAAGTATTATTACATCTTCTCAGACTTGAACTGTAAAATACTTTGAGAGTGGAACATTTCCTACTTTGGTCTTACACAGGATCTAGTGCAATGAAGCTCAAGCCACCATGCTACCAAAACACAACATCCTGAACACTGCTGCTGGTACATGATTTATTGCTGCTGTTCTCATATATGATGGCACAGAGGACACCCAGTTTAAAACAAGATTATAGCTCTAAAGATATCTAAAGATAGACCTTGGGGTCTTGATTCTCTATATGCTGAGCCCCTCCTGCCCCACCCTGCCTTATAGATCCCCATTCAATTTAGTGGGATGCAGAGTAGGGTTGAACCTCTCCATCCCACCAGATGCCAGTCAAGTACCTGTTTGTGAACACTTTCTCTTCCCACAGTTTAACATCTTCAGTGTTTAGTAAAATTACATTGCTTGCCATGCTGTTCACATAGGAAATCAAAACTGTTTATTTTTGCAACAGGCAAATTGTGGGCTAATTTATACAGATGTATTTATTCAGTGACTCATTAACAGTAAGTATCACGAACCTAATTTACTGCAACATCAGCCCACAGATTGTGGCAAATTATGTTACAGAGAGAAACAGGACCCAGGTCTGTCAGAATTGACTTTTAGAATTGAGGTTTATTTTTAGCATCCATTTCACAGCCAGCTTTACATCAGCAGCATGGATTTTGTCAGTACTCTCTGCCTGTGCTTACTCACCTATCTTTTTTATTAATTTCTGTTCTAGTGACAATTTTTTTTTTTTTGCATGGCAAGACATAAGTGTTCCTGAGGATTAAATACAAAAGCAGAGTAGGGTTTGAGTGCTTTAAAAAGCACTTCAGTAAAATGACATCAGTAATTGATTCCTCGTACCTTTATCAAACTAAAGAAATATTTCTGGGGCAATATAAGGATGGGAAATATTTAACTGTTGTAGATCAGCTTTTAAAATTAAGATTTATTTTTCCTAGGAAACAAGTGCAAGGCAAACCTTGTCTTCAGATTCAGTTTGAAAAAAAGTTTGTATTCAAGGCACTTGCAGTGAAAGAAAATCAGAAGTAAGGATGAACACACACACATGCTGAAGAAGGAGACCACTCTCTTGCCTGCAATTGTCTGTTGGTCAGAGTATTCACCTTAGAGGCTTAAAAGCATTTTTCTTCCCTCCACCTGTTTCAAAGAAATTAAGCCATGCTCTCTAACCATCAGGAGAAAGTTATAACCATCAGGTAGGCTGCAGGGTATTCAGTTTTTCCTTGATTCTCTCCTATTGGAGCTGTTCTGCTTCTCAATGAATATGTATGAATTCATTAAGAGACAGAGAAAGAGAGACTAATTAGTACACTTAGCTGGGAAGGCTGGTTACCCTGTCCCAATCCCTGCTCTGGTGAATATCTCATTAACCATACAAAGAGGAACCAGGGGCAAAAAACAAGTTATAAACATCCCCCTTTCCAAGCCAGAGCATTCTACAGCTTAGCAGGCAGTCATGTACACATGTACACATGACTGAGTGCCCTGAGAAGCAGACTTGATACTAAAAGATAATCCATAGTGGCCAATCGAACCTCAAAAACCCTTCCCCTCCCCATCTCTAAGCATTTAAGAGGCAGAAAAGAAGGGGAAAGACAAATGTCCCTTTCTGATTTCCAGACACACATTCAGAAATTAAAGTGCCTAAAACCATCAGTGCCTCCTAAAAGCCACAGACCACAAGTCCCATTCCTTACTTCTCCAGATCAACACCTGTTAGCTTGGTTAGATGCTCCTAGAGTTTTTTAAAATATAAACAATGCACAGGCTGTGAGTGCTGGATTTTTCTCTCACCTTGCTTTTCCCAGATTGACACATGCAAGCTTTAGTATAAGCATTCATTTATTGCTTGCATTTAAATATATACATATATATAGCCCATAAAAGATTAATACATATCCATGAAGAAGACTTTTATATCAGTCAGATCAAAATTAATGAAACCAGTCGAGTTAGTAGGTAGCTGGTTTACATGTTTTTATTCCAACATTATCCTATCACGTTATACTACCCTGAAAATGGTTTAATGTATTTTGTATGTGTAGTGAAATGCTTTTGTGGTCTCTTGCCACTGCACTCTGGTGAAAAACACCCCCTGGTTAGAAGTGTTTGAATAAATGACTAAATTAAGCACAAAGGAAGAAAGCCAGTACAGAAATTGGGGAGGAGGATAAATCAGTGTGAGGAGAAAATATATTCTTAGACACAAAATCCCTTGCATAATACTTTGCTCAATAGATCATATTTTTCTTTAGCACTGAGGGAAGAGACTTTTGCAGATTAGAACATTTTGAGCATTTGACTGAAGGCAGAGAAAGTTTTATTTATAAACAGAACTGCAAAGGAACAATAGGCCCTAACATCTGTAGTCATTTGTAAGTTATGTTTCTGAGTGTCAGCCTGAGAATATGAATTATTTCTTTGAAGACCATCCATTTCATCACCCCGTCCAGGTCAATGAAAATAAGAACTCCTATACTACCTTTATTTTTCTTCAAGACTAAACATGTACGAGACAAGGACTTTTTTTCTTTTTTTTTCTTTTATTTGAGAACAGACGTATTTTATTACTGAAGAGCTTTTAAATTATGAGGGAAGAAAATTTCCTCTAACCCTTCTTCTCTCCTTTGAAGGTATAAAAACTGTGCTCCACCTGTTAACACTCACAGACCAATAACTTAAATTTTTGGCACTTATTTATAAACTCAATAGATCCATCCACACCTGCTTTTCCCTTAATTAGTTTACTATCCAAAGGCTGCAGACTGGCTGCTGCCAGCTTCCTGTGCTAATAGGAAGATCATTTAGGGCTGATGTAAAAGCACAAAATAAATGAATAAATAGATCTCATGCAGAAACACTAACAAGTGAAATATTAACACAAGAGGGAAAAGAAATAACAAAAAGTGAAAGGGACGTGTATTTCTGGGGAAGGCTGGTTGCTTGGGTTTGTTGGATTTTTTTATAGCCAAATCTGAGAAACATTTAAACGTCTAAAACATCTTCAGGGTGATACATAAGCAGTGCAGGGCCCAAGTTCAGTACTCTTGCACCACTTCCAAGGAGTTTGGGATCACCAGAGAGGAGGTAGAATCTTTAGCCTCCCCCCTCTACACATTTTATAGAGAGAGCTATTGTGGTGGTAGGAGTCAAACTATTATTAGATTAGCTATTACTCAGAGGGAGGAAAATGCTTGAGAGAGATTTACTTTTCACTGTGCTATCAGCTGAGATGTTAGAATAGTAGGCGTTTGAAGACTAAAATGACAGGAACATTGTAAGCACCTAAGCAGGCAGGGATTTTTGGGGTTTTTTTTAAGAAAACACTTGAGTCCTATTTTTCCAGGCTAGTAACACAGAGGCATCGTTTACTACATTTAGCCAGTGAACATCCTAGCAGAGAAGTTAGTCTCTCATCCCCAGATAGGGACACTGTTGAGGCAAAATCCTGTTTGAACTTGCACCTAACCCATAAAAGGATGGAATTAACTCCAAACAAGGGCTGCAAGTTGCACAGAATATAGTGGTTTTCTTGAGAGCTCTACTGCCTTTAAGTTCTTGCCTTAACACAAAAGGTACAGCACCCAGCACAAGGACACCCTCATCCATCTTATACCCTCCAGACAGAGCCGTAATTACAAAATCTGGTCTTACCACTGCTCAGATTGTTCAAAGTTTTATTTTTAGGAGAGTAGCTCCAATAAAGCACTCAAGTCGCACTGTTTCCAAGGCTCAAAGAAACAAAATTGCCTGGTGGTGCATGTTAGGACAGGAGAAAAAGAAAACTGTGTAATTAAATACCTAAGGATGAAATAGAACAAGTAGGATAGTAAGAAATAATTACTCATCTGAAGGTTTGCTTTGACCCACTATTCTGCAGTCACACCTATTTTACTATTATGTTACAATAACCCATTTTGTTCTGTTTCTAGGCTCAGACCTATGATATTACATTAGATGAATTTCCCATGTTGTCCTTTTCTGTTTGGGAAGTAGTATAATTATAGAGACTGATTTGGGAGAGCACCAGTTTGAAAATGTTGCCTGAGGCATACCAAAGTCCCATGACTTGTTAATAAATCCCTTCTCTCCCAGGGGCTTTTTTTAGCTCCTTCTTGAAATGATGTTAACACTTCATTGCAACATTTTCCTCATATTGTGGGTTTGCCAAAAACCAGGGATAAGAGAAGAGGTTCAGGTGCATCTGACATATCAGAGGGCCAGCTTGGCTCACACACAGGCCAGGAAATCTTTCCCGTTAAAAGGTTGAGTCTTCAAAGAAGTCTGAAATCTCTGCCGACTCAGACTACACCTTGCCTGAAACGCAGGGAGGCAGGATGGAGATGTACAAGCAGCCCCCACAGGAGAAAATACTGAAGCCTTGGAAAAACAGACCACAATTTTGAATTCCTTTCCTCTTCTGTTAGCCCACAGACATTTCAAAACATTACTATAATTTCCATTACACAGTAGCAAAATTGATTTTGTTACCTAAAAAAGAACACAACCACTTGATCATAAGACACCCTATTTTATTTTCAGTGATATATACATATATCAAGCAAAAGCCTATATATTAACTTCAACTGCTCTAGTCACCACTATTTTCAACAACAACCAAAAAAGAGATGAAAAAAAGAAACATTTCTATTACTCTTGAATAAACCTAGGAAATTCACTGACAAATATCTTTGCTATCAGAAAGCCTGAGCTGCCCAGTAATATGTATCAGTCTGGATAAGCAATCCTTTGAAAATAAGAAAATTCAGTTGCACAACTGTTTCTTCCCAACAACACACTTTTTAGATGCAAGGAAAGGAGGACGACCATAGATGACCACAGTGAGACAGCATCCAATCCCTTCCTTGTGCCAGTGCTAACTGCAGGTGTGCTGTGCCAGAGGGAAGCTACACACATCTAATCCACACCCATACACACAGCCTACAGCAGCACCTCACTCCAGCAATAAACCTGTAAGTCAGCGTTATCTTATGCCTTTCTACCATAAAAACCCCATTTCTAGGTACTTCTCCTTACTGCATCTCAGTACTGAAGTGAAATTCTGAAGTTCCCCCACATGCATACACTCACACAGGTATGTGCATTCATCTTCTCACCCACCCCGAAATTTTTTCCTTTTATCCTCCAAGTTCTGCCAAACTCCAGCTAATCCTCCCACCGTTCAATACTGCTCCAGCTAATACAGTGACTGCAGCTGAAGTGGTTGCAGATAATTCCCAGTGAGCAGTACCAGCTCCAAGGGGGCAGAGTTAACGTTTTAGTGGCATGTACGTTGATTCTGTACATCCTGGATTTGAATTTTCCATTTGGAAAGGTCTCTGCTACAGCTGGGTCATCTTAACTCTGCATTAATAGGGATTTGTTTGGGTTTTTTCCTTACAATCATCAGAGCTTCTTTGTGGTAAGGTAGCTCTAATTATCTTCAAAGACTTTCTTTCAGAGTTTTTAGCATCTCACGTTGCATATCACCTCTAGAATCAAACTGAGATTCACAAAGCAAATTACATCCCAAATACTGAATGCAGAACGCTGTAAATGCAATTTGACCAATGAAGATATCTACTTCCAAAAAGAGCACATCTCTGCAGCATTCCAGAGTGAGAAATCGCAGTGCTAGCTGTGGGAGAAGAGGCTCTACATGTGCTGGGACACCAGGATGAAGCCAGAAGCCCACTCTTGCTTTCAGGCAAACATTCAATTCCTAGGAAGCATACTCCAGTCACTTAAAGCAAGGATGATAACTCTGCAGCAGGCTGGAAAGCCATGGTGGGCTTTCAACCATCACCACTCCTAGGGATGTGGGATAAGTATCTGCCTCTTTTTCTGTCCTCATGAACAGCCCCACTGACGCAGCCCAGTGGGAGGAATTGGTGATTTCCCCACCCCACCACCATCAGCTAAGCAGCTCCTTTCCCCAGACCCTCTGGACCAGGTAGGCATACTCAAAGCCACGCTCCTCCCTGGGTCCTAACAAGTGGCCAGCCAGCAGGAGCTGCCACAAAGGAAGCCAAATGAGCCCACTAGGAGCAGCTCAGCACTGTACAACCCCTACCAGGACAGCAGTGCCAGCATTTCACTGTCTCAATCTAGAGACAAGGGGCATGTCACCATCTAGAATAAACATCTACAAGGCCTGGTTGACCATCTTCTTCAATCCTACTTCCTACTTCCACGCAGTGTGCCCTGCGGGAGTCTTCTTCAACACAATGCCAAGCTGTATCATTATGACTTTATTCTGGTGGTTTGGCACAGTTTCAAGATTCTCCAAGATTTGTATAAATGTAAACTTCCCACTGAGAAGAGGGGGAACAAGGTTCTGCAGCTTCTCCTTTGCATCATTGCTCTGCTGTAAACCACTGTAGAGCAGACAAAGAAGAGAGCACACAACCCCATGGTGGCCACAGAGATGAGTGGGCAGTGCCAGCTGCCCCTGTATGAGGTACCTGCTCTCATAAAGGGAAGGCCCCTGTTAACTCCAGGCTTGCAGCTTGCCATCAGCATCACTGTGCTCCAGCAGGGCAGAAGGTGGCAACTTCCCCTCCTCCTCCTAGTCCAGCCTCCATGACCACCTTTTTCCTTGCCTTTCTCCAAATTGACGACCTCTCCAGCCACAAAGCAAAGGTTTCCTCCCACATACCCTGTGTGATCCCTCACCCAATGCCTAGAAAAAAGTCAGCAACTTGACCCAGCCCAAAGCATTTCATCTCAACACATGACAGTGCCACCATAGTTGCTACTACACATGCAGCACACCTGCCCACACATGAACAGTCACTTACAGGTGATGCCTCTGGGATGGCCTACAAGCAATCCTAGGTTCAAGCCAGCTATATTATGTATTAAAGCCTGGAGCTGGAATTTTCCTTAGTTGTCGCTAAAGAACATGACAGCCTTCACTAGACCAGGCTAAAGGATGTGCACAGAGTAGTTTATAATGACCTTGATCAGAGATTGCTCATTCAGCAGCACAGGAGATGTCAAAATTTGGCCAAGCAGACATTTCTCCAGAATGACCCTGTTGTTTCAACATTGACAACCATGAGGTAATGTGCAGCTTTTTCCTCTTCTCCCTGCCCCCTTGGCGGCAATGACACTGGGAAAAAAGTTCCCTTATCACATAAATAAAACAACCTTTAGTTTTGACTCACTCTTATAAATAAACAGGATTGAGCAAAACTTATTTCTTGAGAAAATTCTTCCACATCCTCTATGTCCTATCCTATCCTGCTGCAACACAACTTGGATTTTAATTCCTCAACTAAAGTGTTTGCCTTCTGCATGGAATGCAGAAGTTTTTAAGTAGAGACCACTTTTTATCTAGTCCTACAGCTGCTTTCTTACAATTACATTAGCTATCTATTTATTTTCCTGTTTGAAAAAAAAAATTGTCATACCAAACAACTCACCATTATTATATGCACTTTTCTATAAAGCTCTGGAAATTCTACAGTGCTTCATGCCCTTCTTCTCCTAATAAGACTCATTTTAAAGGGCACTAATATTCCCAAGGAAATGGTGCAGCCTTCTCTTACTGCACCAGAAAACACATTTCAAACATAAACAAGCTAGCAGCAACCATATCTTTGTTTGGCAAACGGAGTAGTCTCATCACTTAGTCCTGTTCATAGCAACACACAAAGGAGTACTCTGTAGCCAGGGGTAATAGCTGATCCCATAATCTGGCAGTAACACTTAGAAAGATTAATTACCCTATTAAGATCTTAGACACTACTAAGAAAATCTTTGTATAAACCTTTTAACTCACAACAAATGCAGCATATTTGATGCCATCAGTTTGTTGCACAATAAAGGTTCTCACCCTCCCACACTTGCTCAGTTTAGTCTCTGTCTCCCATACTATATAAACACACACACGTGCTCACACACACAGCACTTCTTTCCTTTTTTTTTTTTGCCTTTTTTTTTCCCCCCCTGTTTTCGCAATACAAAGGAATAAAGTACAAGTGTGTTTGGAGCAGATAAAGTAAAGACTCCTTCTGTCCCCAAATTGGCTGCCTCAGAGATTAAGCAGCAAGAGCAGACACTCGCTGATTCAAAGGCTGCTGCTGTGTCAGAAACCAGAGGCACCTAAGCAGATTCAGGTTGTAAACCCTACACAAATTATATATCCAAAAATATAAGGAGGGTTAAATTATAAAAGCACGTTATCAAAAGACACCTTCTAAAGTACATGGTTCCTGATTAGCACCATCAGATGCCAATGCAAAATAGCTCGTCACCTTGGCACGGCCTCCCACTTCCACACTATCTCACTCTCTCACTCTGTCCTTCTCCGCCACATCGTCACCAGCAAGAAAAGCTGCGACAGTGTGAACAGACTTAGATAAAGCGAATGTGAGGCATCCAGCGATGTTTAAGATCACCATTACTGCCCCGGCTATCCGTAAGGCGATTGCATGTGATTAAAGTCTGGCGCAAGGGAAAAATGTGTGCTTCGGGCACAGCCTGTGGGGAAGCAGGCGGGGGCTCTCCTCTGCTGGGAAGCAAGTGGGAGGATGCAGGGAATAACACGCTACCTGCACCCCGCTTTCCTTATTTCCATCTAGGGACTAAGCACCAGATTTTCCACTCAGGGAGCACTTGGCCTGAAAGTCAAAGATGTGGTTTAACATTTCACAGTCCTTTTCCGAGGGAGCACTTCCAAAAAGAGAATTGTAAAATCTTTGATGCTTCCGTCTTGTAAATGAAGTGGTAGGAGCAACTCCTACCCTAGATCCTAAGTGCAACAGGCATGGCCAGTAACTCCCAGTTGCCAGCACAGTGCCTATATTACAAAAATGACATCTGCATTGATGCATTCCCCCCGAATGCTTGCTGACTGAGCTTACTATTTTGATTTCAAAATAAATCTGAAGAAGCTGACCTTGGAAACATACCAGGAAACAAAAAATAATAACATTCACATCCTAAAGCATACTTCTCTTATTGCTCATCACTGCTTTTCTTGATAATTGCCAGGCCCAAGTCTTGTCAAGGATGATTTCATTTGTCAGCGGATGGCGCGGGTGGGTGAGGGCCAGCATTCCTGGTACACCCAGAACATCCAACACAGCTACAGTCCTTCACCAGGAGTTGTCTGAGCATCTTTTGTTATTCCCATCCAACACCAGCCACACAAGTAGCTGCTGCTTTGCAAATCAGACCCAAGTGCCCAATCAGATGTGTTACATTTCCAAAGCTTTCCCCACGAATGCTCTCAGTCAGGCATAACCCACTGTGAAATCACTTTGTTCATATATAAGCAGTCAATGACATTATTTGCAAAAGCCTACTCTGAGGATGACCCATTTCTTCCTCCCTGACATCTGGTAGGTTTTGTGCAACTCAATGGCCAGGACAGAGAGCAGTAACTCTAATAATCTTCCTCTGCCACATCCAGGTCCCTTTCAGTGCCTTATGGCCCACGCTGCTCCTGCCGCAGCGATTATGGAGACAGCAGTTGTGCTGTAATTAGGATCCTCCTGGGCAAGCCAATCTGAGTTAGCAGCAGAGGCCAGCTGCTCCACTGCCAGCCACATCTTTTTGGCACACCCTCCTTTCGGGCACTCATCCCCTCCTGGAACCCATCCTCTCTTCCCGAGCACCGGCAATGCTCGGACAGGCTTTGGATGAAGAAATTTGCCTCCTTTCCTCCACTGCCAGCCCCATCCAACACTGCAGCCAGACGAGGCTTTCCCCGAGGAAGGCTGAGCCCAGAGCACAGCCCAATACCCCCCTGTCCTGTCCTACAGGGACCTGCTGCTGTTTCAGCCCTTTCATGCTGTTTTCACTGCCAGAAGCCACATTTTGCACAACACGGATGCACACATTTCTTTTTGCATCAAAAGATAAAGGCGTGAGGAAGGAGGGGGGGTGTATGTTCAGTATAGTTCTGCCCTGTCCTTTTCCCCTCCTGATAATGACCAGACAGTTACAAGTGTGACCACCTCTGAGTCACACATTAAGAATCTCATTATAGTTCCATCTTTTAATTTTCTCCAGTGTTAGAGTTATGCACCATTCCTCTTTCCTTTCATAATGAAAGAAAAAAAGTGTTGACTTTTTTGTTTGATTTCTACTGCTACCAACAACATATAATAGCTTGTCCTTAAACTTATAAATAAATTTTTAAAAGAAAAAAATAACCAGACGTGCCTTTTTTCTTGACTTGTTAGCATCTCTGGTTTTTATCTGTTCAGGCTTGAGCAATAGACAGCCTATGGTCGCATTCATTCTTGGTCAGTTTTGCTTTCCATTTCTATAATTATTTTACTTACTATTTTTATTACTATTACTTCCATGCTGCAATGAACTGCCTTACCTTTTTTCTTTCATTTTAAACATTATTAAAAAAAAAAGTCTACTGTCATCACTCAAGAGCATCCCCTCAAAAGCATATCTTCCAAGAGATGGCGACAGCTTTGCCTGAAGCACTTTACAGTGCAGTGCTATGACCGTGGCCATCATAATAAACGTGTAGAGCAGAGATGCACATTCAGTTTTCTTCTTACAGGGACAGTAGCTCATTCTGACATGTCTAATTTAACCAAATCCCATCTTGTAGGGAAAATGGATGGGCCCCTTAATTGTAGATGAAGATAAAAGCAGCGTAGCTACTCAGTGCCATTCTGGTGAGGAAGCTGGCCTTAGGTAATCAGACTGGTAAAGAGCTACCAGGTTTCATGAAATAGGTTCTGAAAGCAAAGGGAAGTTGTTCTCCAGTACTTTCCATGGGATCAGGTTGTCTTTACAGCCATTCTCCCATTCCTGGGTTGAAATTGTCATCATCTTTCTCTTAAACTAATTTCAATTTGATATGTTTTCAATAAAAAAGAAGAGATGTCTGTGGTGCACTGCTTCAAGAATACAAAAAAGTTTCTATCTGCTTTTGTTAAAGATTGGTTTAGGTTTTTTTCATTAAATTATGTCGAAGGAAAACAGCCCTCCTACTACAATTCTACGTGTTCCTCACCTATTAAGTCCTAAGAGCATTTGTTCTCCTGCCTGGAGTGGATGGACAGAGCAGAGACCAGAGAGGGCGATAATTCCGTGTAGTTTTCCTCCCTCTAGCGATGGAAACAGAGATTGCGGGTCACCCCTGCTCCGAAAGAGGACAAGAGGACAAGAAACTATAACGAAATTCACACACATAGCACACACCCCTCAACTCCCCCCCCAAAAAAAAAAGTTGTTGGGCACCTCGCCGTACGCTGGAGGAGCCAGGTGACCCTTCCGACCATGTCCCAGACCCCAACACGCGAGTTCTGTGCCAGAAGACCACCATGTGCCAGCCCAGGAGCTCAGGAGCCCTGCTGTCCATTCTCCACTTACAAATAAACCCTCTCTGCCAAGAATTAGGGACAGAATTTTCAGCCTTGACCCAAGAGGCATCCAAGTGCATTTCCTTCCACAGACAAGAACAAAACGGGGTGGTAAGTGTGAACTGCTCTGGCTCTTGCATTGCATTTGGGTTTAACGACTGTGGAGCTCATAAAAGAGCATGTGTCTTCACAGGGCTTCTCAAATATTTACAGAATGTATTTGGTGTCCCCTGCTAATAATAGCCCAATAGGTCCCCAGATAGAGTGTGAGAGACTGAGGCACTCTTGTTCTGGTTGCTATTTCGCAGCCTTGCTTCACAATGCTGAAAGACTCCTCAGTTCTTGTAAAAGGGTAAGAGACAGGGAAACAGATTGCAGAGGTTCCCGAAGCTGTTATTTTAGGAAACACTGCTTCATCGGTGGAATTGCGCACTTTCTCCAACCAGAGTTGTGTGAGGTCCACACTTACTTTTCTTCAATTTACTTGTTGAAATTAAGAATAAAACCTCACAGAAGTGGACAAGTTTGCTAGACAGATTTCTTGGGTTTACTCCTCTGAAGAGAAAATTACTTGTTTTGATGACAATACATTTCTGACACCAGATGCCAAAACCAGAAAACACTATTTCAAAACTCCCTGTCCTTGGCAATGAGCCACCCCAGCTAAAGCCCACCTATGCAATTGCCCATAGGGTCAATCCTAAATTACCTGGAGCTACCCAGATTGGAGGAAGGCAGTTTATCCCTCATGGTCTGGGGTGATAAGAGAAACAGGCCTTGTGGGAGTGCTGCCCAGGCAGGGACATATAGGAGAAACCATATTTCCTATACCCTTCCTTTGATCTCTGACACACACACGCATACACACAGAGTCCCCAGGAGCCTGAAGTTCCCGCTGCAGTAGGAAAAAGAAGCATCAACCTTCTATGAAATCTCTGTGGGAATAAGGACAAGGGCTTACTTTGTATTGCCCATTCCTGCAGTAACCCAAACACAGTTCTTGTGCAGGGCTCTTATCCTCCCTGCTCAAAAGCCACAGCTCTGGTCTCTCCCTGGAGACCCTCCAGCATCATATCTGTGGGTCCAGAGGTAGCACCTCAGCTAAGATGGGGTCCAGGGACAAACCTGTGCAGCTGGATGGGGATACCACTCCTGCCTGCACATCACTGATGCACTCAGGGTGCAGGATCAACAAAACCCAAACTCCTGCCCTAACAGGGGTAATCAGTCCCACTTTCACCCCTTGTATCCAGCTGCTAACATTAGAGAGAGACCAGGCCTGCCTCAGACGCAACTCTTGTTTGGTGCAACAGGGCAGTTACAGCCTGCAAATGACTTGACTGTATGTTCTCTCTCTTTAAGCTTCACTCAAGTCCCACTCAATCTCAGTTTGACTCCAGCGTGCAATTAAATTCTGTCCTAAGTGAGAACTCTTGCGAACTGGGCTCAGAAACACAGTTTGCCCAAAGTGTATTTTAGGAGTAGCAAACTGAAGAGAATGGCTGCTGTCAGGCATGGTGCCAAAGGCATCCCCCCAAACTGAGCTGGGAGATTTTCTCCTTCCACACATGTGCTTTTTGGGTTTTTAGTTTTTTGGTTTTTTTTTTTACCTTCCCCCCCCCCACTTCTTTTTCCTCTTCATGATTGCCAGGGAAGGAAGAAGCAGAAGTCACCAGCTGCATTTTGGTGCCAGAAGCATGAACAGCACTGCTCAGTGGTGGCCAGGGTGCTCTGTGGAGCACATCTGAGGCTCCAGGAAATCTGGAGCAGGGCCAGTCCTAAAGGAGGCACATCTCTCACCTGTTTTCAAGAGCACAAAGGCAGGCACACCAAGGACAGAACCATACTTTGTATGAAAGTCTTGCATAGGATGGCAAGGCAGCCCAAGAGAGATTTGACACATAAGAACATATATAAATGCCCTTTTCTCCTGGCTTTATGCACAGTCTTCACATCAGGCTGTAAACAAGTACCCTGATGCCAAAATGATGCTTCATTACTTACAGTGCTTTACATACAGCACAGGCACTGCACAGAAACCATTTGCAATGCATTTGTTGTCCCCTGCACCATAGTGCTGCTCTGGGCTGAGCCCAGGTTCTTGCTGGGACAGAAATGTATCGACTCAAAAGCCTACAAAGTGAAATACTCAACAGCCATGGGCCTGCACCCTTCCCCAGAGCACAGCAAGTGGCACACAGGGAAAAGGGAGGAGATTCTTCTAAACAAGTCTAAAAACCACCCTTAACAGCCAAAAGACGTGTTAACATTGGCACCAAAAAGAAGCAAGGACGAGTCCGCCAGTTAAGGAAAAACGACATGTAACTGCAGTGGAATTTCTAGGAATAGCTTCATTTCTCGTCTCCATCAAGAATTCATGTGAAGAGCTGGAAATACAGAGGATGAAGCTAGGCACGCACAGATGTCCCAAGGATGTACTGAGGGATGTGCCAGGGCAGTTTCTCCAGGCACAGTTCCCTGCAGATGGTTGTTGAGTACATCCATATTAGTCCAAGGGTGTCTCTGCACACCATCTGAAGTCAAGGATATGGAGCAGGGTTGCACAAGCAGAGGCTGTACAGAGAGTCCCCAAGGCTTTCCCCTTCCCAGTCGCACCCCTTCTTCCCACCTCAACCAGCACTGGCAGTCCCACACACAACACGTAGGGACAAGCTCTGACCATCAGCACTGTAGAGTTTGCATTTGATTCACAAGAAGCTGTCTGCCTTAAGCACTCTTCCACCACATCCTACAGTGAAAGCTACTCACTTTGGGCTGCTGCTGCCTGATCCTCTTGGGCAGGTCCCTTTGCTTAACTCTTTTCACTCACTTGGTCACCATTGGCTTCCACCTAAATCCCAAAAGTTCCTACCATCAGTCTTCACTATCTGGGAGCACTTATCTACTGGCATCCCATAGGACACCCTAAGGCCTACAATACTAGGAAGAACAGATCCAAAAATGTGTGCAAGAGGAGACATCTGAATCCAAATTGCACCTGCTTCCAAACTAGCCAAGCTGAGTCTCCAAGGACATTACCATAAAGCAGCCTATGTCATCACAGACTGGAAGACTTCCAGACTGTGGCTATTTAGGTACTGGATCCACTATGCTTTGGTCCCTCCCATCCAAACCAGTATGACCTGTAGCAGCGTGGGGAGACATGCTCTTGGGTGATTCAACCTTCTCCATTCCCAGTTCTAAAAGGAAACCTTGGAACAGCCCAATGCTCCATTTCAGCTCAGTTCTTCTGGAGGCAATAAACATATGCATGAGTGTGAAAGTGAACACATAAGGAAGATGGGAATTGCAGAACATACATGAATACACTTGTGGTTTCTGTGCATTTGATTCACGACGGTTAAAGCATCACCAAGCACATCCCAGCAGCGTTTAGCAAACCAAGAGCCATTCCTGGTTACTAGATACAGTAATTTTCTACACAGATACTGTGATTTGTCCTTCAGAAAACTTCACAGCCTTGTCATGAATCTCTATGATTTACAGTACCTGCTGCTAGCCGGAGCTCACAGATGGAGCGCCAGTACTCCAGACTGACAATACGCAGCCAGTAACGCTGAGCAGGGATGTGTCACCTCTATAAAGGTTGAAAATAGGACAAAAATATCAAAGAACAGAACAAACTTCTGATAGAGGCTATTTTAGTCCTCTAATCTGAATATTCAGGCTTAATTTGATATTTTACACGGGGCAAATTAGACATCCACAAAATGACACGAGATGGTTTGGCACTGCTGAGTATTCTGGGTTTGTATTTCTTCTGTCAGCACACTTAGTCACTTGTTATTTCATGGTCAACTTACGGGTATCTTTCCAGGGAGGTAGCAAGGAAGGGAACATATCTTAAAAAGATATTAATTTAAATTCCCTCAAGAGACTGTTCTTTCCCACTTACGTATGCAAGTTTGCTTAACTAGGTTGCCTGCCATTTTCAAACACCAGAATTTCAATTTATCTACCAAATTAAACAGTCACCTTTGTACTCCAGGGGAAAGCTGCACAGAGGGAGGAAAAGGGGGAAAACACGTACACGTGGGCACACATGCACACTTTCCTGGCTTTTAGAAATAAGGAATAACTTTTTTTGTTATAACAGCATCAGATCATCTAGAAGAAAAATAAGTAATAACCTAATTGTGGGATTAACCAGTTAGATTTTTAGCTGTTCCAGCAAGGGTACAGGATGCTCAGAAGGGAACATACAACTGACTATCAGGGGAAGTTTCTACCACATCAGTACTGTGAGCCAGCACTTCTCCGTTTGTGGCACAGCCTGAAAGGGACTGCATGCTTGTCTGTCATGAGCAGATCACTTAAGAAGTGATGAGAAACATTTCTAAAGGAATGATGAAGAGTGTCAAAACATTTTAAGTGTTAAAAGCAACAAAAGATTTGATTTAGAATTTTATTCATCTATCCAGCCAGAACTATTGTCATCAAGGATGCCTGAATCTTCTCAAAAAAATTTTAACTTCTTTTTCTTCTTTCTCCCTCTACTAAATTTTAAAAATATTCCTATAATTACCAAACCAACGACAGGAAATTAGGATCAAGGAAACTGAACCCTCCTAGTAGCCAATGCAAATTCTAGCAGACTTGCTGACACACATTAGAAGACAGAGAAACTATTGACGTTAAGAAGTGATAGAAAGTTCTCAGCAGCCTCTTACAGGTGATCTTCTCAAGGAGATGATCCATGCATGTCATGCACATGCTCACTTTACACATTAAAAAAAAAAAAAAAATCACAAAAGAGGCCAGGACAACTTCCAGTCCCACCTCATCAGCATGACCCCAGCAACAGCTCAGTTTTAGCATTGATAAGCAGAACTCTGCAGGATGGCATCCTCACCGAAGGAGGCTGAGACCATGCAGGGGACACCACACCTGTTCAACACAACTCTGTGCCTGAAGGGCCATGTTTTGTGGAAGGGGAACTGCAGGGCTTGGTCTCCATCACTGCATGCACGTGAGAGTGCATGGACACAGCCATGGCAACCACTCAGCAATTTCAGGTTAAAAGGGAGGACTGAAAAGCATAGCAAATGGTCAGGATAAACAGACCTTTATTTTATCAGAACATATCTAATAAGCAAAACTACAATGACTACACCAATACCAGCAGCTGGCCTCCAGCTTTCTTTCAAATGCTACCTTCACAAAATCAGAGCTTTTCCCAGCTGAGAAAGTAAGCAAGTCAAGTTTGCCCCACGACTAACCTGGTGCGGACTTGGGAACACATTGCTAAGCTCTCATTGAGGGAGAAAGTAGTGCTTGTGCACGAGATTTGGATCCTGGGGCACTCTGGTCCCACAGGAGTTTGGAGAGGCAGCAAACATCAGTCACAATCTAATTGCTTGAGAATAAGATTCAGGTCATGAAAGGGATCTCAGCTAGAGACACGTCTTAGAAGAGCTCTGCATCTTCTAAAAAACTTAAAGGAATTGGTTTTTCCTAGGAAGAATGCAGATTTTTAGTGACCTATTTCCATAAACATAAGAACCAAAAGGAAGTTGTATTACAGTTTTCTGTTCTCTTTACATCTTTTACTTCTCATTTCCTCTCACACACTGGAAACTCCCTTCTAATTAACTTCTAAAACAAAAAAAAACAACAAAAAGCACCATACACAGAAATAAAGAAAAGGGGAGTCTTGAAGCTGGTATCACATGCATCCAAGACAGGCAGAAGCTTTTGTCAGGAGACTAACAGATCAGTCAAACATGGGACTACTCATTTTTATAACTCCCATCAGGAGCCTTCTTGCCCTGACAAGCCTTCATTGTGCTCTCTGCAGGCAGCAGCCAGTGCAGACCTCCAGCATCTGATGAACCCAAAAGGATCAGTGGCTGGAGGGGAAAGGGGACAAGAAGGGTGACCCTCCTAAATAACTTTTGCAAAGTGACTCATCCTTTCACTGACAGCATTAACATCTCTGTTCCTGCCAGCTGGGCAGCTGCTCCAGCCCTCGGAACAGTGAGGGAATGTTTTGTTCCAGAGATGGGTAAAGGGGGGGCGCAGAGGAACAACCCTTCTGTGTGCATGTGAGCGTGCATGTGTAATTGCAGTATGATTTCAGCTATTTTGACCTAATAAGAGTTATTGCATTAGTCACCAGCCCTGGTACAAACAGATGGGTTTGCAAGAATATAAAACAGAAGGGGAAAAACGATATGAGAGATGCCACAGTCTCCAGGGCAAAAGGACATCCTGGCCATGGGAGTTGAGGAGGTCCCACACAGTACAGCCCCACTGAGAGCAGCTGGCCCACAGCACCTGGTGGCATCCCACCTCTCTGCAATCAAGTGCCAGGAGACCCCATCCTTCATCCAAACAACTAGACTTAACACTCGTGCTGAAAAAGTTTCTCATGCAAAAGAAAAAGCACAGCTGATGTTGTACAATGGTTTCTTTAAAACCCTCCATATTTTTGTCTCATTGTAGGATCAGCTTTCAGATCTTCATCCTAAAGTTGCAGTACAAGTCAGTAAGGCTTGCTTGGGACACAGATTGCCTGGTTTTGCTCATACTTGGTGCCTGGCTAAAGAAAAAGGTGTGGCAACACAAAAATCAGCCTTCCTACCCTCTGAAGCATCTAGATTAACCAAACATAAGCCTCAGGTCCACAAGCTTGAGCCCACCAACCTTAGGAACGTAGATTCAGTGCATCTGGAGCACTGTTCCCACAGCCAATATTTACTTTTCCAAACTAGAGCAGGAAGGCTTTGCCATCATTCATGGAAACATGGGCAGTTCTGTACTAAAAATACTTTCTAGCCTTCCCCCTTTCCTCCTCCCTACAGCATTTCCTATTTTCTTTCCAAAAGCTTTGCATAGGCCTCTGCAGACTCTGCTGCCAAGAGGGACTGGACACACACACACATCTTTCCTGCCTGGCTCCAGCAATATTCCTGCCATCCATGCAAAAATTCTTCTTCACCCAAGAGCTCTGTCCAAGTCTGCAGGAAACTCCCATTGGCCTCTACCTTGGAGTATCAATTCTAAAAACTCTCCTCTGAAGCCTCTGACTTCCTCACCCTATCCCTCTGTTTTTACTCTTTGCCTCAGCACCTTTCATTAAACCAGTGCAATCAATGCAACATTCCAGGCACCTGCACCAGAGCATTCACCAAAACACAGGGACAGCCATTCCTGCACAGGGCTGAAGGTGGGATGTGACAGCAGGGAAGGGGGTTCAGTTCTAAGCACAAGAAGCCCATGGACCAGAACATCTAATATTTGTGGGCCACCTCTTCCCAAAAAGATGGGAGCTGGGAACACTGGCAATAGGCCTAAATGTGGACCGTGAGCTGCAGCGTGCAGGGAGAGGGAGGGGGAAGCTTCTTGTGCTAAATTGCAGGTCTGAACATCAGTGACAGCAACCCCAGTCGATGAAAACTTGCAAGAACCTGCCCAAGCACATACATTTTCATTTTGAAATAAAGAGAACAAATTTGGGAGCATAAAGGTTTTAAATCGTTGATTGGAAGATTTGCATGTAGACAGAGAATTGTTTTCTTCTCCTGGCTCACTGGGTAGCAAAACAGAAAAATTATGTGTAATTAAATGGAAACAGTATCAATTAGCTGTGATTCTCCAAGCTGTGGAATGAGTAAACCAATAAGGAAAGACTGTTCTTGTCCTCTGGCAGCCTCTTCATGTCAAGATTATTCTGAAGATATCTTAAATCCACTTAAGCATGAACTATGCAAACAAATTTTAAAAGAAATCAGTGCAGGTGGAGGGTTATTTACTAGCCAGTGTATTACTCAATCAAACATATCCTGAGGAATTAACTTGATTGCCAGTACTTGAGTTCATTTCATTAACATTACATCTTTGTCCTCCTTGAGTTATGCCCCTGAAGTTTAAAGACTAATCTAGATAGGGACAGGCTTATCTTTTACCACTATAGAAAGTGGCCTTTGGGTCAACACTTTCAGATACTCCTAGAAAAAGGACACACACAAGGACAGCAAAAGTCAACAAGTTACTGTATCCAGTGCACACAAAATCCTGAGCTTTAAAACAGGCAGACTCCACAAAGATGTTGCCTGTAAGTCCCATTGCACAGTAACAAATTCTGAATGAAGCAGTGTTTTATTATAGACTCATTTTCCCCTCTGAGATATTGTTAAGTCAGAAATTGCATCACTTAAATCTATTAAGTAACTATAAGAGCAGCTTGCTTCTCATAATCTAAAAGTAGTAGTGTGAGACTGAGTGCACAGATCAGCAACGATTAATATTCCTGGTTTATATTAGTGTTTCACACAAGAACAGAGTTGGACCTGAATTTGATGTAGACAGATTCTTCCAATAGCTCTCATTCATGAGAATAATTGCTGACCCCTGAAGGAGATAATTTAACGCTTTGTGGTGCAAATCCAACATATCTACTCAGACTTCTACAGGACAGACATCCACCAAAACACCATCAGCACATTGTTCTTCCATTTTTTTATGCATATATTTAGGCTCAGCACCAAAGGGGCTGTCACACACACACACACACAAAAAAAAAAAAAAAGGAAGTAACTTGGCTGAGTCACCATTTGAAGCCATTTCATAGTACTGTGACCTCTGAAATAACAGCAACTTCTTCCTGTCCCAGGGATGATTTGTTTCAGTTTGGTTTTCTTGAGAACTTGATATTAACACACCCCAACTAAAGCTTTTTCTTCGGAGCGAACAAATGGTAGCTTGCATTCTCTAAAACCTGGGGATTTGTGGGAGTATCAAGAGTGCACCTTGGACCTGAAAGGAACAGAAAGTGTGTGTGGCCAAGAGGAACCTCTTCTACATAACAAGGTTAGCCCAATACCATGTGTTTGCCCATTCTCCACCACAGTGTGACCCTTGGCCTTCCTCCAGGCAGGGAACATGCCACCTCCATAGCACCTGTCAGCACCCTTTCAAACTATTTGTCAAGTAGTTATTTGTGAATAATTCTTTTAGTGCTGACACATTTTGTAAGTCGGCTGAAGATAATTAACAAATAGGGAAAAAAGTACAATTGTGTAGTAGAATAATTTATTGCTAATTATTCTCTCAGGTCTAAGAGAGCTGCTGACCTTCTCGATACATTCCTTTTAGTTAAATGAGTACAAACAGATGCTGACCTTCATCAAAACAGCACTGATAGATTTCCTGAGGAAACACAAATGAGAGTGTAAAGACATGACCAAACATATCCCAGCCAGTCGTACATTAGTCATGAAGAGCATTTTCCAAAGTGCTCATTTGGTTCTAATGCTTTGTGTTTGGGAGGGGAGTAAAGGGCACATCACACCTCTGACAACTCAAGTGCAATGGTTTTGGAGTTGAGCAATTGAAAACCCAAGGACATAAAACAAGAGGATATTTCAGATATTTTATACATTGCTTTGCTTTTTTTTTTTTTGTCAAGACAGCTTCTGGACTATTGTTACTCATCATTTGCATGAAGTTTTAAGCTAGGGACAGTAAGAACTGTGAGTTTGAAATGTGACACCACACATCACAATTTAATGAGGCCTCTAGGGCTACGTGCAACACAGCCTCATTCCCTCTGCACGTACAAACACACTCAGATGGTGAATCAGAACCGAGAGCATCTTGCAAAGCACCCTAGGGCTTTATTTAAAGGAAAAAAACCCTGCAATTTGTCAAAAGCACTACGGCTCCCTGGAAAGAATGGGATAGTCTTCCTGAGTATTTGTGCTCGTGGAGACTTAGAGATCCTTGTCAGGAGTGGAAAATGGAATCATTCTGGTTTTTAATCCTGAGCAGCAAGTAATTTTAACAGCAAGGTTTCTACAAAATCATTTTTCTTGACCTGAAAGGGTACACACATACAGCCTCCAACAGATGTGAAAAGCAGTTAAGTCAGTATAGATGTTCCATTCAAGGCCCTCCTGAACAGAGATGCCAGTGCTACATAAAGACAGGTATTCATAGCATCCTCTTAGAGCAATTCCAGCCATCCAACTTTGACATTATTCACAGCAGCTCAACTAAGAAATACAAGATTCCTCTGCAGTCCCTGGAGCGAGGAGACTGACCAAGCACAACTGCGACTACCCATGCTAGACTAGAGTGGGATGGGTGAGTGAGGACCACTGCTCCCTGTCAAGAACTTTTTGAGATACAAGTCAGTGACCTGTGTGCAACAGACAAGAAACACAAGCAAACCAGTTGAAACCAGCTAACAGGCTATAATCAGGCACTTCAGGGAGCTCTGAAATGAAATGGCCAAAACATCATATATCCTTTTCCCTGGCTGCTGGGGTGAAGAAAGAATCAGAATTACAATAATAAACTTTTCCTTTTAGTCTTTAGGGATGAACTGACAAAAAAACAGCAAAAAAAACCCCACAAATCCCAGTTTCCTTCGAAGGCTCCCCAGAGCCCCATGTATTTCACCTACTTGCTTGTGCACACTCAAAAAGCTGAAAATACTAACTTTGATCTAGCACAGAAGTCATTAATTACAGAAGAGAAACTAATCTTTATCTTTCAATTTTCACAGCCCTATCTCTCTGCAGGCTCTGCAGCTATGATACACACATAACCTACAGGAGATCTCTGTTTTTCCAAGTACAAGTAAACTGCCAGCAGTACTTGCTGCCCCTCATTATGGAAGTTAGTACCAAACTCTATTCCTTACACATGGAATCATGGAACGTTAAGGGTTGGAAGGGGACCTTAATGATCATCTAGTCCCGACTCCCTTTCCATGGACAGGGACACTTCCCACTAGGCCAGGTTGCACAAGGCCTTTTCCAACCTGGTGTTGTACATTGCCAGGGATGCGGCATTCATAACCTTCCTGGGCAACGTGTTCCAGGAACTAACCACCCTCATAGTAAAGAATTTCTTCATAATAACTATCCTTAATTTCCCCTCCTCATGTTTGTGAATAATCTGACACTTGGAAATTAAACCTTTAACACAGGATTCATATTTCCCATGGGACACTGTCTTAAGTGTCTACAGTTTTTCCTACCTATGCCAGAGTGTTGCATATTGTCCACAAAGCCCAGGTTTTAAACTTTTGAAAGGTTTATTCAAGAGCCTACACCACTGCCTGTGTATCAGAAAGAGTTGGAAGGGCTGGTGACACTATTAGACCCCACAGTTCTGTGGTGTCTGGAAACTCAATTGTTGCGACACCTGGAAAAGGCAGATTGTGTCCTATATTGCAAAGGAAAGCAAACAAAGCCTTAAGGTCGTCAGCATTTGACCCCACACATTACTCTGACTTTGGGCATTATGTAACTAGCCCCATCCATAGGGATTTACATTCCCTATCCAGAGCTTTGCTAACCATGATATTTCAGAGAAAAATAAGAGCTAAAAACAGGAGAACAAATTCCCCAAGCTTGGAAAACTCCTTCCTAGCAAGAATAAAGTTTGACTTCTGTTCTGCACGTTGTGGCCTAACAGGAATCACAGCACTCTACCACAGGAAAAGATACCCTTTTTTCCTGAATATCCTCAAAGACAGGAATGAATGAAGGGATCTGTGTACCAAAAAGTAATTGCTGAGTTCACACACAATCTTATTGCTAAAAAAAATACATCAAACAGAAAAATGCAATCTTTTTTTCTTTTTTAAAGCTGCACATGAAGCTCTCCTCTGCTGAGCTGCTCTTCTATTTGCACTACTCAAATACATGCAACACCATCTCTCTTACCAAGATTAAACTCAGGGAACTGGCAGGGAGTAGACAGCAGATCTTTCACAGAAGAATAGTTCTGGAAAAGGTGTCTACATCTTCCAAATATAGGTACTTGTATTGGAATTATATGGAATGATCAAGTTATCCCTCTGTTTCTGATTCACTGAAATGCACCTCTTTAATTTCACTTCATAAACAGATTTTCTAACACTCATCATTTTGCTGACCTTCCCTCAGGTTTTCTTTGCACCTCAGCACTGATTCTACTAAGACTTCAGAGATGGACTATGGTCCTTTCAGCATGAACTTGACATTATACGTAGGGGGAAAAAAAGAAAAGAAAAAAGGAGTATCAAGAAGATAGGAAGTTAATTTCTCTGAAAGCATAATATTAATATGACTTTTTTCCAGTTTTGACAACAAAGTCCCTTTCACAGTGTAGATACAAGTTATCATCCACCGTTCTCAGAACATTAGCAAGCAAATGTCTGGATTAGCACATCTAGCTGGAACAGAAGGAACTGCAGAATGAATTTCAAAGGTAAAGAAAAGCACAGAACACCTGAGCATTACAAGTGAACACAGCACACTGTACTTTGAACACCAGCCAGTGAGACTACATTTAACTGAAGCACAGGAGGAACCAATCTTACTTAAAAGTACCAAAAAAAAATGTAGCTCAGCAAGTAAAACACTAACTCCTAAGTTGAAAATAGGACAGAAAAACATGCAGAAAACAGTGTCTCCTACTGAGAAAAAGTATAAATAGTTCTTCAGAAACGTGCATCTTCCTTTACTCACCATTTTAGCAAAAGTATGAAGGAGGAAAGCACTCTTTCAACATTTCACAAATTTAAGAGAAAATCAATAAATCCTTTAAAGACAAGAACTTAAGGAGGACTTTTCCCAAAGCTGGTCTGCTTCCCCCAGGTACCACACAGAAAGTCACCCTACTTTCTGCAGCTAGTAGCAATGAAGCTCCTTTACAAATACCTGTCTTGCTCTCTGTAGACTTTTGTGATCCTAAAATAGTTTTCAAATGGAAACAGCTGCAGGACTGAGGGAGTGTCAGAACTAACATATCTTCATCTTCTTTTCTCCTTTGTTCCACCTTTACACTAGAAGATGTGAGTATATGCAATGCTTTGTGTTTTGAGACTATTCACTTTTCTTTTACTTTAAAATTATATTTCCCTTTGTTACCTTTAATGTTCTGTTTCCATGTTCTTTACTGTTTGCAGAGCCATCTTAAGAGGCCTTGGAAGACAAAGCTAAATCCCATTTTTGCCTCCACGTAAATTGTGTTATGCATGGTGGAACCAAATTCAACTTTTCCAGTAACAGCAGAGAGAACATACGAGGAAGCGATTTGGAGAAAGCTGGGCCTGACCAAACCTTGGTAATCAGTGAGGTTTGGGACTGAAGATAAGAAATAAGGTCTGTGGTGGGAGATGCAGATGGGAAGCTGAAAGTAACTGAAGGTTTGGGGGTTGGAAAGAAGCCAGGGGCTACAAGGGTCAAGCTGACCATGGCCTTTCTGGAAAGGTCTTTTTCTGTCCCCCCCTAGCTTTCCAATTCTCTAGTCCCCTTGACTAGTTTCCTTGCTTCCATTCTTTTTCCTCCTATTCCCCTCCTTGAGCAAAAGCAGAAGCTCAAGGGGTATTTTGAAGTACTGGATATCAGCATTTATACATCGTGTTGCTGTCAATACCTTTGCAATGCTTCCACCTCCTCATGGCAATGGTCAAGTGAAAGGCAGGGATGGGGTTCCCATCCAGGAGGGGCAAGCCAGGCAGGACCTTCTTGTGGACCACAAAGACCACACACACAGCTTGGGTTCTGCACCTGTGATGGTGAAAGGCATGCTGAGCCAGAGAGAAAGGAGGGCAGATACAGCCAAACAAGTCAGGACTGCTGGGGGATCAGCCGTGCCTCAGTGATGCTGGATTCTGCTCTCTATTAATAGGGCACCAGCTTCCTGCTCCTCCAAGAGTCAGAGATGCTTTGAAGTAAAATCAGCTTTTCCGGGGACTGATCAAAATAGAAACCCAAGCTGCCTAAATCTGCAATGGAAATTTCAATCAACATTAAGTTTTTAAATAAAATTTGGACTCTATTCTGGTTCAAAATGAATTGAATAAAGAAATCAGATACACATATAAGGCTTTTGGTCAGCTTTTGCTTTACATTCCCTCTAATAAAACTTCCTGTAAAATAATCATTAACTCTAGGAGATCCCAAGTCCTCACTTGCGTTGAGACACTGCCAAAGTTGCCAGCAGTCAGCCCAAGGAAAATAAAGAATAAAGAAATGTTATACAGGTGGAGACCCCATCCTCCAGTCCTGAAAACTCCCAGTCGGTGAAAGTCAGCCTCCCAAAGAGTTAATGTTCAGTGGGCCAATAAAGTGTGATTGATTCATCGATAACACACTGCTGCCTTGGGGAGAGGGAAGAAGCCATCTCCAGAGACAAGCGAGGCAATTGTTTGCTGTCCCCGGTGCCCGCAGAGTGCCCCGCGGTAACCCCTGTGCTCTGGAATACTCACGTTGGTTATTTCGAAGCGGGGTGCAGAGCTGTGCTTTCCCATGGCTGCCACTAATGACTTGCAGCTGTTGCTAATCCGTGCCTCTGATTTCCTTTGATTGCTGTGTGTATGGATGCCTGTGGTAAACAGGCATCTGCCAGGTGCCAGCACAATCAGGGGGGAAAATATAAAAAGTTCCCTGTTTCAAATTCAATGTGACATTGTGCTTGTCGAGAGGCAGCCGTTTAACTATTTAAGGGGAACAGTTTCCTGGGCTCTTCACTGGCCTCCTGGCTATGTAGGCGATTCTCATGCATTTTGGTGACAGCAATCTCCCATCCCCAGCTGTAGGAAATAGCCATGAGGAGAAGCTGGTGTCTACAGGAACTGTCCCAGCCATATAGTACAGCCTATGACATGTGAGTTTGGCTCTGCTATCCCAGAAAGCAGGGGCTCTCTGGCTCCACTCATTCCTCCCTCCTCAGGCACAGCATCCCAGAGCTTTAGAATGACATTTTTTCCCATGTGAACACTTAGGCTAACCTCAGCCCCTTTCTCCTCAACATTCTCTGCTCCTGCTTCATATCACATGGAAAGGCAGTGAAACACCTCAGCTCACAGTTCCAGGCTAAAAAGAGTGGAGCAGAGGCTTCCCACAGCCCATTAGGGAAATATATGTCTTGATGGAAGCCAAGGCTAATATTAAATTTTCCAGAAGGAAGCACAAGGGTCTCACAATAAGAAATGTCCCTGAAAGTGTTTCCCCAGCAGGGTGCCATAGCCTGTTTCTAGCACTAATGTTTTGCCTCAGCCCCACAGCCCCTCCAAGCATTTTCTCTGGGCATTTCTAATTCCCCTCCTGTCACAGCAGCCAGCTGAAGATGCCACACAGCTGCTCCTCACCTCCATCCATCATCCTTCCTCCTGGTAGCAGGTAATTATTCCCAGCTGTTCATTACCCAAGACCATCACACCTGACCCATATTGTTTGCCTTTCATTTGCACCTCAGGTATAGAAAAGAAATACATAAAGGAAAGCGTCAGAGAGGAATAGATTATATGCCAGTGCTAAAGAAAGGGGTATCCTCTCTCTCCAAAGCTGCTTTTGTGGTTCATTTCCTTGGATTGCTTCTCACTTGTGCACTAGATCACATTTAAGGGGCAATAATGAGTGAAAGGTGAAGGTGCAAGTCTCCTGGAGTATTCATATGTGTCCTGAGCATTGGCTCATTCTGGTTTCCCTGCCTGCTCGTCCTGCTTCCCTGCATGCTGTCCAGTAGTCCTCAGGCTCAGGAGAGTGGGAAGCTCTGTGAAGCACTGCAAAGGATGCAGTCCCCGTCCTCACAACAGCTCTGAAGAAAAGTCATGGATATTGAAATTTACTGCAGTTTCTTTAACTCTTGTTTTACTCTCTGTTAGAAAGAAGGGGGAGCTCAGCTTAGGAGAGGCCAGTGACGTTGCACCTGCAAAGCCAGACTGCAAGAGTTATGTTCTCTGAGGGTCATAGCTGTGTGCTGGCATTTCAAACCTCCTTCCCACACGAAAAAAAGAAGGCTGAAAATGAGCCATGTATCCAAATGTGCACACACAATTTCTATAGCCAGAGCTGTTCACCTTGGCTACCAACCAACAACGAAGATAACAACTAAGAGTTATTTGACTCATATCACTATCACAGCTGATACTATCCTTCCAGTGTTGTGCAAAGTGCTAATTCTAGCTCCCTACAGATAGATTACTGAAATGGAAAGCTGAGCATCTTACTCTCCTAAAACAAGGCAAATAAGGGGCCTTAGAAATTAAAGGTCTCTTCGTTAAAAATGACAGGGCTGAGCTTGGTTTCAGAGAGCCAGGATGACAGAGGGAGATGGAGAGAAGCTGATTCAGGTGGAGAAGGTGAAAAGTCCCTCATCAGTGTGCCACAGTGCACAGCCCACAGGAGAGGTGGAGAAGGGGGGTTTTGAGCTAGGGGGCAAGTGATGGGAAATGGGGGTTTTGAATAAAGAGGCAGCCTTCTAGTGTTTGGCTTCTAATGAGTTCAGGGTAACACAGCCTTGTACATGGGAGGTACCACCTGACTTCAGAGGCAACTGAGCTCTCTATCAGCCTTTTCTCCTCCTTGGAATAACTTTAACTTTTAGCGTTGGTCATTATGTCATATTTAGCTGATGCAGATAAAGCACACCAATTTTGATCACTGAACAAGAGAAAGCAAAAAAGTCCTCTAGTAAATAAAATGCACGTCCAAAAAGTTTTCTTTAACTTAAAGATTGGGTGATTTTGGGCTTGGAGCTACACCAGCCCTCAAGACTTCTGCCAAGGAAGACTGCTCTGCCCTTCTAATCAACACTGACACTCCAGACTTCCTCTGGGCTGTAAAGCAAGGCTCTCCACACTCCCAGCTGGGGGCTGGGGGAAAAGATGAACATTGGCAAAGAGCAGCAGGGTGAAGGTCGTGGCACCTCCCAATTAGCCTGTCAGCTCCCTTCAGAAAGTTACATATCCTTGTTCAGATGTGGCTGGAGACTCAAGGGGACAGGAAGGTTTTACATTTCACTACTGAGACTCCCAGAGGATTTGCCAAGTACTTACCAAGTTATTTAGAAGGGAAACAAGAACTCGTCTGGGCTTCTCCTTTGTTTGAGTCCTGCTCTGGGTTCAGGCACCTGAGCTGGCAGCTGCATCTCTTTCTAATGACACGAGAGAGAAGGGGACATTCATGCTGTCATCCCTGCTGGCATATCCTGTTTCTGTAAGTTCACATCTTGTAACTAGTCTAAGCTAGTCAGCGCTGTGTTTATCAAGGAAAAGAAAAACATCTGAACTTTGGCATCAAACCCCTCTGGAAACTGGCCATTGCCTAGGACGTAACCAAGCCCTTCAGCTTGGCTTTCATTACAGCAAGATTTCCCAGGAGAAAATGCCCAGAGGTCTAACAGTAAGGAGTTTTCTTAGGATTTACAGTGTCACAGACCTGGTTTCTGCAGCAGTAAAACACAGACACACCACCAATCCCACTCAAAAGCCATTCACAGACCCACATGACCTCTGCTGGGAGCACACATCTGTCATCAGCCTCCCCCCAAGCAAGGTAGGAGAGTGCCTGAGGACGGGCTGGATGCCAGTGGCAGTGAGCAGGCTCTCCCAGGCATCCCTTTCCATGTGGCAGCAGGCAGCAGAAAGAGCAGAGGGGGCCCAGGGTCCCAGCCCAAGCATGGTGCCAATGATGCCAAAGACAGATACCCTGCCCCAAGGAAGACCTGTAGGATCACTCTCCACAAGGGAAAATTGGGGATCAGACCAGACACAGACTCCGACCCTGCTTCCCTACATGGATTTGCAAGGTTACACCCTTTATCCCCTGAGCATTATTTAAATCTCCAAAATGCACTGGCCATCTCCAGGTCCCAATGATGGCAACAGCCCCTTTTAGAGCTCCAGCCTCCACAAAATTATAGAGTGAGCCAAGCACCTCACAGTGGACGGATGCACTGCTCATTTTGCCACTCTAATCTCTTCCCACCATACCTAGGAATGGTTATGAAGATAAAAGAAAGGCTGGAAACTGTTATTGTATCAAAGCAGATCTGCGGTATCCAGATTTTTGTGCGGTTCTATCATAGTCTCCTCTGCTGGCTCTCTATTTTTAAAATCTGAGCTACAAAAAATAAATTACTCTCGACCTGAGTGTGAAAAAGAATTTTCTTTTATACTGGAATCTTAGCTTTATCTGATAATGAGACCCAAGTAATTTCCTTGAGTTTCAGCTGCAGCAAGTAATGAAACAGTGAAATCTTTCTTCGCTGATTAACAGTATTAGGCTTCCAGGGAACAGAAGCAATTCTCCAGTCTCAGGGAACATGAGAAATTTGCAGGTAATCCTAACCTCATCCGTGTCCCCTCTGACTCCCCAGCTTCTGTCGCACTCAATATGTTAGATTGGCAGCAATGCAGCAGAACATAACTTCCCAAATCATTAAACTGATTTAAACCTCTTGGGGAGAAAAAGTTTATGGGATTTGTCTTGTTGTTTTCCGGGGTTTCAGATCCCTAAGGGACACATTTCAAGACTTTTTCATAACTGGGAAAGGAGGCCTGCTTGGTCTCCCTTGGTATTTCTAGCTGTATCATCTCAGCTAAAGTACCTGGAGACTCAAGGAGAGACTTTCTATTAACTTAAGTGGGCTCTCAAGCAGTGGCTTATGTCAAACACCAAACATTGATTTAATCCAGAAAGAAGCATATCTCTCTATAAACTTATGTCTGCATTCTGGCTGTGCTGTGAATCCACATCTTAAACATATAAATTACAAATTGATTATGATATAATTTTAAATTATCTACATTTTATAATATAAATTCCACCTCTTCTCATACAGGTTTTCTGATACATCAGTACATACACCAAGCCTCAGCACTTGTACTTCACAGTGATCATCAGCCAATCTCCAGTTTTCTTTCTGCAGCCAGGAGACCATAGGCAGTCACAGGCAAAAGCAGTCACATTTTGGGAAGAAGTGTTGTAACAGAGACCTATTATGACAATAACCCGTAGCTGTGTAACAGGAAGAATAATCTAGAGTCTTTTTAGAGAAGCTTTTTGGAAAATAGCTAGCCATTTTGGTGCCAAATGGGATATAAGCATCAGGTTTCCAAAGGACACTGAATATCTGTTCACTGGCAATAAGACACCTCTGCACGTTTCACAGGCTAGCCATTAAAAAAAATTAAAAAAAAAAAAATCAACCACTAGGCTGCAGCTCGTTCTTTTTCAGAGTTGAGAAAACGATGTGTGATGATGAAGCTGCAGATAAAGCTTCCAGAAGGTTTGTCCTTATTTCCACATGCTGTATCCTCTGTGCTGATGCTTGCAGACCTGCTGCTCCTGGTGCCTGCACAGCGTACGGTAACTGAGCGTGACATTAATGCTCAGCTCTGTGGCAACCACATGCCTGCCTACAACTGAAGTCAGTTGCACACACTCATGTATAAGCCTTCTATTTGGGTATTAATTGAATAAGCTTTCAGAAATAGTTTAAGCAAATTAGTTCCTGACACATTGCACATCTTGAGCTTTCCATTTGTGGCCTTTCATTCATAAGCGATCATCCACAGAGTGAAAAGAAGCACACTTCACTCTAATTAGGGAGGAGCTAATTATCCTCCATCAATTAGATCCTACAACACTTATCTGTAAACAGTTGCTGGAAAGGTACATAACAGATTAGTGACTGAAGACCTAATTAATAAGGAATAATGAGCTCCTTCCTGCAGGAGATAGAGGAAATGTGCTCTCACTCCTTGAAATGCCTAGTGATAAGAGCCATAAAACAGACCATAAACGTGGCAGGAGTCATTTTGTACATAAGAGTTTTCTAATTTTTACATCCTATCTGCAGCCTCTGCTTTCCCAACCGTGCTGTGCAGCCATGCCACACCGCTCTGCCTGCCACTAAAGGGGTCATGCAAATAAAGTAAAGGAAATGTTGGATTTCCCAGCTCTTATGTCTCATCTGCTTTTTGTACTTCTTTTCATTAAATTAAATATTTATATTTTCCTCTGCCTCTTTATAGAAAGGCAGCAGTTTAGATTTTTTTTTTTTTTCCTAACTGGCTTCACATGTGATTTTTTTCCACTTACACCCCAGCAGTTTTGTGCTGCTCTGTTGCAGTCACTGCCAGTTACGAGTCCCCATTTCTACCTATCACATAAGTCCCTTTGATTTCTAGGTCTTGGCTCCTGGTGCCAAGGTTGGATGCTGCTCTCCTGCTCAGTTTCCTATTTCTTTCACATCAGGATATCTTACCATTCTGCTTTTGTTAACAGCAGTTTCAGTAACTGACAGTTCATTTACCTTTAGGATTATCTTCCCAGAAGACACACATTTACCTGATTCCCAGGCTTGTTGATGTCTGCTTTTTGAAGTTCACTACTCTTTTTCTGCTCCTTTCACTCCTTTCTTTCCCCAGAACAGTGATTCTGTTGTTTCACGGTTGCTTTCACTCAAATTTCTTTCTAATCTGGTTTATCTCCATCCATTCATCCCTTACAGAGTAAAATTTTAAAATAGACACTGCTCTGATATTTTCAATATTATAAAGTCTGAGCTTGGATCAACAGGAAGTTGAAAATGATGCTCCGGTTTTTAAGCACCAAGATGTCTCACCAAGATGTTTCAACTACCATCCATCCAGTGGAAGAAACATACCAGGTTACAGTAAAACCAAATAAACCTGGATTCCTTTAAGAGTTCTTAACTCTACCAGTATTCAGTTTAAAAACATCAGGAAATACATATCCTGCAGATAAATTATATTAGTCAATGAAAAATTCTGTGAGTGTCCTACAAAAATATTTCTAACCCACACCAAACAAAAGTCTAACTTTGAAGCCTTTGAAAAGATAGGAAAATATATTATTCCTGAGGAATCACTGATTGAGGTTACATAGAAATAAAATGAAAGGGGGAAAAACTTAAAAAACAAAAAATAAATTAAAAAAAGAAACTACTCAAAAGATCTCAAAAAACCCAGAAAATGCGCTCTTAGTAGCTGCCTTCTCCTATTAAAGAATCTCTACTAGTGGTTATAATAGTGCAGACAGACAAATATTTCTAAGATGGACATGGTGCCAGGCTGCTCCAGACTTCAGACCAAGAAGATTTTGTAAGGGATGAGGTGACAGAAAGCCTGGGTGTGACCTGGCTGGGAGGGAAGCAGCAGCTACTTCAGCCTGTTCCTCCAGCATATACAGGCTTTACACACTTCAGCATTTTCCTAGAGTGTGTGTTAGCCTGCATACCAAGGAACAGGCAGAACAGAGGCATGGACAGTGATTTAATGCACACAAAAGCCAGATACACTGAAACTTCAGAGTTTTGAGGAATGAACACATGACAGAGCACAGATAGTATTCTGGAAAACAGAAACTGGTTGGAAAAGACCGATGCTAGAAAGCTGCAGAGGAAATGGAATGAAAATTTGCTGCTCCTGTACACAGCAATTTGTTTCTTCTGCTCAGGATAACGAGTAAGGCCTCAGCTGGAATATGGTCTCCAGTTCTGTGCATCACGCTGTGAGGAAGATAAGGACTAATAGTAAAATGTTTAGGGAGACACAGAAACAATCAGGTCTTGAAGGGATTACTTTATGAGAAAAATCAGTTTTAACAATGCCAATTTATTCAGAGGAGAGAGAACTGAGAGAAGTGGGATGGGTTTAAGAATTAAGTGTTTTATACAGGGAAACCTGTTTTATATACTGAAGACAAGAAACAGATGTCCTGCACTACCACATTAAGGAGGGGAAAAAATCAGGTAAAACAACAGGAATGGGATTAGTCTGACTAAACACAGCCATTTCTGCTGTAGGCATCTTGAGCTGAAGAAATCAACATCAGTGAAGGCTGTGGTGGGACTCTTTTTGTCCTCAGTAGGTGACTACAGTCAAGTTCAGCTATGCTGAACATAGAGACTAAATGTCCTTTGAGCGTCACAGCAGCCAAGGGTGTTGGGTGAGAATACAGAGAGCAAGAGAAGTCTGGTTTCATGGAGGAGACTTCATTCCAGCCAGAGACAGAACTGTGACAATGTCCACTGCAACAGATACAGAGCAGCTGTAACTTCTCAAGACTCTCACTCAACTGGGAATCAGTTAAAAGTAGAACTTATATTCAAAATATTTTTTAACCAAAAAAGTGCCCATGTGTGCCAAGATGTACTTGAAGGCAGCATTTAACAAGCATCTTACTAATAAATTGATATAAGTAAATGTAATTCACTGTGAATATTTATATCTTTAATAATAATATACAATACTTAGTTAAAATATGAAAAAGTAAAATAAGATGTCAATGAATATGTTTGAGAGGGCTTTTACCAACTCAGCAAAACAGGGAGTCTTGGAATACAGATATTTAATCAACCAAGTGCCTGCTTGGGTAGATCCTGCAGGCATCAGATCAAACTCTAAGAAAGCCATTCTGAGTAGGGCACAGATAAACCTAAATAAACCAATACAACAAGCATCTGGTGAATTTGGCCCAAATCCCTGTTGCAGATTAAATCCACAACACTCAGTGCTACCTCTGTGTTTTCCAGGTCTCACAAGGCACAGCTGAATGGCACCAAGGCTGAAAGAAGAGTTTTTGCTCTGGACCCAGACCTGGCATTTCCACTCAGCTGCTGCACCAAGCCACCACCACAGAGCCCCTCTGCCACCAGGGCTGCTGCAGAGCCAGGACCATGGTGATTGGCACTCTGGCCACCTACAGCAGTGTGCCAGATGCTTCTGCAGGTATACACTGCTGGAAGGAGGTTCAAGAAATGCATGATCTCTGATTCTACAGGTTACCTAAACAAGCACTAAATTCTGAAACATTTTTAATCCACATGAGATTAAAATCTTGTCAAAAAATTGTTAGGCTTGTCAAAAAATTTCCCTGTGCAAGGCCAGCTCTTTTTTCAATTACCCAGCTCTGTCTGACAGAGACAAAAGTGCAGCTCCCTTGGGACAGACAGGGACCTGAGACAACACTGATGAGATGAGTAGGACTGATTAGGATTACTGTGTCAAGAATTTGTCACTTGTTACCTACCACAAAAACTACTAGGCAAATGTGATAGCAAACCACTATTACTTTCCACCTCAAGGGCATTGGAAGCAAAGGCCAAAATCATTCTCATTTGTATGAAAGCAAGCATGCCCTCAGATGCAGAAAGCATCACTGAAGAGGTTTTCATTAAACATTATTGTCCAGATAGAAGCACTGATTTTTTAAAACATCTGCAAGGCACCATGACCCAATGAAAAGATGAAAGACAGTCTCTTGCCACGAAATCAAACAGAAAAGGGAATCTGTGTGGATGCAGTGATACTCTAGCTGCTCTTCTCACCCCAGGAATGCTCGAGCTGGGAACGAATACACTGCAATGTTAAAAACCAAGGTGATCACATCTGTTTTATTTCTGCATGTATCCACCACTAGAGGCCCTTGCATATCTCCTCCTCTGGGGAAGGCTGCCCTCAGTTAAACCCCTGTGGCTGAGCATAACAAAAAATTACATACTTTTAAATCAAACTCTCTGCTTGAGGAGTTCCAGCCCAAATGACTGATAAGAGACGATGGCTGAAACTTTAAGCCTGTGATTTTTCCTGCCTTAGCATCGAACACTCAGCCTGGGGGCATTAGGCTTGATACACGAACTTCAGCAATCTCATTTAGGTTTCTTGTCCAACTAATATCCTCTGGCATCCTTTCAAGACAAAGCCAGGCCAATTTTTTTTTTTTAATCCATCTATTTAATTTAAACAATAGCAGAGGATTATAGTTTACCCGTGTGCTTACACGTGTTTATCCAAACTCCGAAAGACACGCACAGTTTTCTGCCTGCCATGCAAGTAAAGCAAAGCACTTTCTCAAATGTTTTGCATTAGTTTAACAAGGAGTTTTGAGGTCCCAATTTCGGCCCTCTGATGCAGCTGGCTGTGAAGTTGATCTGAATGTTTCCCATGTGCATGGTTCCTAGCATGAGGAAAGGCTGTGAATGGGACTTTGTATATAATATAATAATTCTCTTTTTCCTCTGCCTCAAATGTTACTTCATTGGAGTCAGCTTCTGATTTGGTTCATTGAAACCAGCTGGTCATTTCTGCATCCTCAGATATACTGGGGGAAAGGGAGGATAGAGGGCAAGAACTCAATTGTAACCACTGCTAGATTCTGCTCCCCTATCCCTATTCTAGCAAAAGGTTAAAAAGTATCACAGAACATCTCTGGAAACGTAAGGCACCTGAATCCTTTGCAAGGAAGATATTGAAAACATTAGGATTTGATATCACCAACACAAGAGCCTTATGAACTACCATCTAATAAGTTTCGATTATATACTGCTGCTCTTGCTATGCCCTGAGCCGAATTACTCATGGCTTTGTTACACCATTACTTTGGGAAAGACATTGCATCTTGATTTGGCAACTTAAAATGATGGAGATTTCACCATACAGCCCAGGAAGACTGTTCCAAGAGCAACACTACAAGTTACAAACTGGGTCTGGCTTCTAGTCTAGACATGTACCATGTGTGTTGGATAATGTTCCATGAGAATCTTTTCCATTCATAGCTTGCCATTATTAAATCTTTTTGGTACCACATGCCCAAGGTTTGGTATTTGTGGGCTAAATTCTTCCAGGGGGTCTCAGTGTGACAAGACAAAGTGCAAAATCCTTCCTGAATAGTGACTCTTGGTCATCAAGTGTAACCAATGACATCTCCACTGCTGCACGGGATCTGTGCTGTAGCACCCAAAGTTCTACCCTAGTTCAGAATTAAAGCCCAGATGAGGGGTGGCCAGATGTTTCATCAAGCTGGCCTCCTGAAGGGAGCAGCAAAGGAGGGATGCAGTGGCCATCAGGAGCTGGCTGTGCCCAGCAGCAGTTCTGTCATCCCCACACTGCAGCCTCCTCAGCCACAAGCCCAAAAGCTTACAGGTACATCCCTCCTGCTTCTTACTGGGGACAAGCTGGAGCAAAACAGGGGCTCATCAAAACCAGATGGACCTTATTAGTTATGCAGTGCCATGGAACATGCCCAGGAAGGGAAAGTTTGTCCTGTCTGCACATAGCAGGTGTGGAAATGGCACGTGTCTCACCTTGTGAAAGTCACTGCTCTGCTTTCCGTGTACCTTTCACCACCTTAGTCTCAACTTCATTCCTCCAGGAGTCTTTTGACTTTACCTCTGTCCAATTTTATACCTCCCCAGTGATCAAAAGGTACAAAAAACCTATCATGGCAAAGATAGATTCACCTTCAGAGCAGAGAAGTACTTCACCACCATCCCCTCATGAGGCTGTCACCAGCAGCCCCAACTCACCTCCAACCTCCCCACCTGACTGCACTGTCAGCTCTTCTGGAGTCACACACACATCACCTTCCTGTGTCCAAACAAACCTCCAGACTCCAATGAAGGGGACTGTCATCTCTAATTCCCTTGTAACAGTCTTTAAAACATTATAGATGGATAAACAGTCACCACATTTTTAAGGCCATTACACATTTGGTCCCCTTCTAACAAGGGATCATTAACCTTGTTTTAAAAATACACAGGTTGGAGAGCAGTAGTTTGAGTGTTATGCTCCTGTTTGGCTACATGCACTGCCCTTGGTGCCAGCAGTTTGCATCTTATCAAGGATTAAACTCTTCTGGGATGACAGCAAGGTTTTTTCTGATGGCTGAAAGCAAGGGTCACTCCAAGTAATTTCTACAGCTGCCCCCAAAGACACGAGCAGCAGCAATGATTTATCACCGTTGGCACCAGGACTCCCTGAGATGAGAGGGAACAAAAAGGACTGAAGGAATGGTAATGAGACACCTGCAGTATTTCTAGGTATCCTGCTTCCAGCAGCTGAAGACCTCTTAGTGGATCTCCTGCAAAGCTTCAGGCCAGGAGGAAGGCACAGAAAAAGGAGGTATTAGGAAAAGTTGTTGTGTAATATATGTAATAGATCACAGATCTTGCAAGATGCTGTTTGGAGGTAGAGGGAAGAAGCCTGCTAGGTGATAACAGGATGCAAATGTGGTTCTAGTCAAGGGTTTTTAGAGACACGGGAGAAAGGTTTGAGTACCCATAACATATTATACTGGAATGAGCAGGCCACAGTGGCAGCACCCACAAAGAAGCCCCAGGAAGCTTTCTAAAAATGTGTCCAAGGTAAAAATATTTTTGTCACATTTTTATTTTGAAGCAATAAAAGGACTCACAAGTTTCATAGTGAAATCTCAGCCTAACCAGAATTTATAGAAGTTTCTTTAATTTCTGTAGAAAATGCATAGATTTTCACCTGTAAGCTGAAGAAAATCCACTTAGAAGTTAAGACTAATTGCTATCCTATTCATTTTCTAGAGCTGAGAGGGTCAAGATTTATGTGATCCCAATAAACCATTTAAACAATCCATTAATGGCCTATTTGTCTGCTTTTCTAGGTCTGCCTTACACTTCTCCATGGGAAAAATATTATGGGTTGTGGTCCCTCATTATTAGGGGAGTGAAGCATCTGGAAGTACAAAAACAAAAATAAATAAATTTTCGCCTTTTTTATTGATATTCATGAGCAAGGTTTATCTTGGGGTTTATCCTTGCCCTGTCAGGGGCATCACCAGGGCGCTGTTACAAGGAATGAGCACAGCAAAGCAAAGCTAGCCTGCTCCAATGCGGAGCCACAATGCTATGGAGGAAAAAAAACGGCTTTAATTTTGTCTCAAATTTGGGAAAAAAACCTTATTCCCTTATTCAATAAGAAAAATAGGTTTAATTACTAATAACCCACCAAAACCTGTCTTGGAATGCTGGACTTTCCCACTGTTGTTTTGCAGGAGATGCAGAATATCCAGACCCCACGGTGTTTCAGGATTGTTTCCCTGCCTCTTGTCTTCTCCAGTTCAGCGGCTCCGCTCGCAGCCCGGCACTAGAACAAGCCTTTTTGGACATTTTTAGGTACCCATGAACGTCACTAGATGGCAGCAAGAAACTGCACTTGGCAACCCGATGGGCTTCTGCCAACCTACGCGTCCCCAGCTTCCACTCGCCTGCGGGCAGGAGCAGCTTCTGGGGGCTGGGAACTCGCTTTGCCCGGGAATACTAATGCCTTTTACCCGGGATACCAGTCCCTCGGGATATAACTTGCTGCCCATCGCCGTCCAGCAGCTTTACAAAACCAACAGCATCCCTAACACGTAAGATCACATAGATAGACCTCACAAGTCTCACAAAGCAGGAGAGTGTTACCTTTCCAAGGAGCTGGAGGGATGTTCCCACTTCTAAATTCTCTTTACGCCCTTTTTATAACGCCTGCCTCATACCACTTCTTGCTTTCCCACCAATGAATGTTGTACATCCAGGTGGTAGAGAAGGATCTGCTGGAAAAGCCCTCAGCCAGCTGCATCTCCAGTCCATCTCAAATCAAGACTTCCAGCAGGAAACACCTCCTCAAGAGCATCTTTCCTCCACTGGCCCCTGGCTTCTTTAGTAGATGCTTTCTCGAGCTGTGGTTACAACAGCAGGGGTCACACACACTGTGTCAGCAGAGTGCTCTGAGCTGTGCTTTCTGAAAACCTTCCTCAGTTACCAGATATCTGCCCTTGGCTTTCCATACCCCCCCCACTATCTCTGTCTCTTCCCCTCTGGTGGAGCTGTTTCCTCCTAATGATAATTTGGAGCAGCTTTTCAGGGTGTTCCCCCACACACCCACTTCTCCTTCAGCTCTAAGGCTTCTGTTTCTTTCACCAATCTCTCTTTTGCTTTATTTTCTATTAGAGCCAGCTTTTTATATAACTGTACTGATCTGCATGACAGAATTGTCTCTGGCTGTCCCAGCTTATCCCTCTGTCCTGACATATTTACAGAGATGCCCTCTTCACCTGCCTGATAGGGTGGAAGGCCAGAGAAGAGAAAATAACTGGAATAACATTTTGGATTTGCTTTGTTCTATTTTCAATATTCACTTAGAAGCCCTGGACAACTTCAGTCACCCACCTGACCATGCATTGTGCATTTCCCCACACCACATCCCATGACAGCTCCTCTCAGGGGGCAGAAGGGGCACTCATATCCTGCTTTTGTCAACACATTGGTGCCTCCTATCCAGGGATAGAAAGAGCAACATGGAATAGGATCTTTAAAATGTATGACAAGAGGTTCAAACTCTTCTGTGGTACAAGAACTAGGAGCAACGAGGTTGCTCACAGCCTTGCTTTCCTCAGCTTTACTTCCCCCACAGAGGCACCCAGCTGTGCAACTTCTCAAACCGTGCACCCCCCGTAAGTCTCTGAAAGCAATAACAACCAGTGGCCACCTTGAGACATTACTTTAAGGGCTTCTAGTGCTGTTCAAGGGAAGCTGAGAGGTCATACTGGGGTACAACATCTGTCACATTCCATTTTTAAGCTCATTCTTCAGGTGAAGATGACAGGACAGGATTGAGATTACTCCTTTGTCTACAGTAGCACAGTGTTTATGTTCATGCCACGCAACATAAAACATTACCTGTATTTACTTCTGCAAGCTGTCTGACTCTTCCTGGGTCACCCCACACCTGCCAGCACCAGCCTTGAAGCCCTCCTGAATCAGCCACAGAAGATAAACACACAAATTCTCTAGTTCATACGCATAATAACCACCTTTCAACCCCTTATTGGGGGAAGGGGAGACCATGAGAACCTCTTACCAGAGGAAGGATGAGATCTGACAGACAGCCAAAGCTCCAGTTACAATTCCCCTCTGACATCAGATGCATTTTGCATCATGTGCATATAATCCCCCTTTTCCATCCTCTCCCCAACACCCAACTCCTGACACTTATTCCAGAGCAGCCCACAATTCAAGGAACCCCATATCTCATCTCTCCTCTGCAGCCTGCTCTGCCACAGGCACGTGGTGCAGGAGCCAGGACCTGCCCCAGCAACTTCTGCTGCCAGGACACACCTGGGGAAGTGTGTCCTGTGAGCTGGGAGGTGCAGCATCCCCCAGCCATAGTCCCAGTACCATGGCAGGGGTGAGCATGTGAGAGCTGCCAGTCCTGACAGCAACCTGAAAAAGTCAGAAGTCATTTTGGCAGATCTATGCTTTGTACCTTTAAGTTGCACAAACGTGGCCAGCTAAACTGGCTTCCTTCTTTGCCAACACTGCCCAGGTTCCTTCCTTCACTGCGCTGGGTTTCTAAAGACCAGGGGGAAAATATAGCAAAATGAAAATAGAGAGGTCTTTCATACATTCTCTGTGTGTTTCTCCTTCCCGGTTAAGGCTGCTTTCCTCCTCTCTGTTAAAGCTGCTCCTTCAAAACACACACTCTGACTTTTGATGTCTCGCCCAGACCCAGTTAGTCTGCTGCTGTACCCCTCATTCTGGCAGTGATTCTGTTCAGAGAGCCCCATTCCACTCACAGGCTGTAATTTCATCCTCTCTCGTTTTTCACAGCATTTAATCCAACCTGCTGCAGCACTACCCCACTAATAATTGCTAGCAGCAGCCAATCTCCAGCCTTACCAGCTTTCTATCCAGCCCCATAGCAGTCCCAGGGAAACCTCACAGGCAGCAGAAGGGAATCCTTGGCATTTCCAGACCCTTCAGAGCCCATGTCAAGAAGAAAATAAAGACTTAGTCAGGAAAAGTATAACTCTATTTTCTGGTGTCCACTCAGAAATAAAAGATATTCTTTTTCTAAATGGCAAAGTACTGGCTGTCATCATCAGCTGTGTTTACCACCTGTTGGAAGGTCACTCCCTGGCCCTTGCCACAGTGGCTGCTTCTGCAGTTCCAGAGCACTCAAGCAGTTTTGGCTCCAAAATGGTACTTGGCTGAAACCTCTGGATTAGTCCTCTCCTTTGTCCTGTGAGGAGGGCAGCTGCCTGGTAGAAGGGCAAGAAAATCAGGGATTTCCCTTAACCCTACCCCTTACCGTTGCCTTAGGTCATACCTACAGAAAGGGGAAGAGCAGGAAAGAAAAGTCCCTAGAAAGCCCTTCAGTACACAGAAGAAAGCCAGGTTGTTTCCAGACTTGTAAAGGCTCTGTTCCTGCAAGCAATAGTGAATAGTGCATAGTGCAAGTAATTTTCCACACAGAGAAGTGTCTAAAGCATTTCAGAGACATCCTTTAACTTCCATGGAAAGCAACTCTATTTTGCTCCCACATCACAGCAGAAGTGAGCAGCAATCCATGGTAAAACCCTTATCCCAGATAATGGGAAGTTGCATCACCCCAGCAACACAAAGCATGTTTGGATGTGTCAGATGTTATGGCACTTGGAGAACATAACCTACTTCCTCTAGCTGAATTTTCTCTTATTTCCAGAGAAACAACCACCGCAGCACAGCAGCCAGGCAGGGCAAAAGTGCAAGTTCAGAGCTTGCACTCAACTGTGCTGCAAATCAGTATTTAACCTTCCCATGCTGCAAAGGGAAAGTTGCTCTGTATGGATCCATGCAGGGCCAAACCTCACTAGTTTATTCCATTTGTACTCCCACCCTTGCTAGAGGGGAGAGAAGAGAGATGGGCAACATCTGGCAGCTTGCATGGTCCCATCCCCTCCTGCCCCTCTCTTCCCAGATTTGGGGAGTTGGCACTTGCTCAATCAGAAGCCTGTGAGGTGCACCATTCTCCAGTCAGCAAGCCCATTATTCAATTTCCTCTGGAACCCCTCCAAGACCCTTGTTCTCACTGTTGAGACCCCCTAGACTTGGCCCAGCTGTTGCAGAGTGCATAACCATGGTGGATCCACACCTCTGAGAAAAAGGGTATCCTACTTTCTGGAGCAGGAATGTGGCTCTGCCCAGTATCTTCAGCCACCCTTGAGGGGTGAAGCCTTTCTTCCATACAAGGAAGAACTTTGGGGCAAGTGGGGGAGGAGAACAGGGAGGGACAAGGACAAATACAGCCTCCCATTATTGCTCAAGGATGTTAAAGTCAGGTACCTACAAGAGTTATGCTGCAGAGCCCTATCTGCAGGGTCAAGTCAAGGAAGATGTGCCCACCTGAAGCACCAATATAGGCTTGAAAAATTCCCCTGAAATGTTGGAGAAGATTAGGGGCTGGTATCTAAGATGCCAGCTCAGGGTTCTGTCCCACCCCAGTGCTGAATCCACTAGGCAAAAGGCATGACCTCATATGATATCCCATGACCGCAGGGTAGAAGGGTCCCCACATGCCCCCTCCCTATGGGTAGCTGTGCCTCTCTCGTGCCCTGTGGAGCCAACACCAGCTCAGAAACACACGTAGGTCTCCATGGGGTAATTCATGCTGTGGGGTGTCCATCTACACGCCAGTCCCTGAGCTACCACTTTGAGAAACCCAACTTCTAGACCCTCAACATCCACAACCACTTCTGATTCCTCCAGGAGCATAATTCTGACAGTGTGCCCACATCAACTATTTCCTAGCAGAGACTGGACAACATTAAAGGAAAAATTTCACTCCATGAAATCAGCTGGCAAGAATCCCATTTTTTTTTTGGCCTTTGAGTCAGACAACTGTAACCTGCTCTGTGTTTCCTGGCCCCTGTTTTGCCTGTTCACCCATGTAATCCCTCACTTACAAGTTGTTTCCCTGCCATGACACAGGCAGGAGATTCAGAGCAACGAGCACAGCCAGCAATTGACGCCTCTCCACAGCTTTCCTGGCAGCTCCATTGCTTCCCGGGAACAGAGATGATGTAGCACAACCTGCAGTAACATTCCAGTGGTGGCTATGACGGACAAAGAAAACTTTAAAAGTGCAACACAAATCTCTCTGACATTCATGCTGTTTCCCTCTTGCTCTCCTTCTCCCTTCCCACACTCACTTTCTCCTCTGCACAAAGTCATTGGTGAGCAGTCACTGTTCCTGTGCTGCTGCTTCTCTCTCACACATCACCTGCCCTATGTTCCTCAAGGATGCAAGGAGGGTGCTGAGCTCTGTTTCACCCCACGGCATTTCACTCTCAATATTACCAGCTTAGCCCAGAGATGCACTGAATGGAGCCCGTGGATTTACTGTGAGTACCACAACAGCAAATTGCAGAATCCTACATCCGAGGCAATATTTGCTTTTTCTCTTTCCTCTCTTTCCCACCTTGGACTTGAACATCTTTCTGGACTGCTTTCCCAAAGATATAAGTGAAACACAAATGACACAGCATGAAACAGTGCAAATGGCTTCTAGTTAAACCCTATTTAAAAATAAATGGCATCTTTGCTTTTAGTACATTAGCATCCATTTTTTAAAACAAATCTTGAGGAGGAAGCTATTATACTTTGCTTGATGCAGTCCACAGAGTATAAAGCAGTCTCTTCTTCCTCTGTCCTGCCAGGCCACTGGAATGCTGCAGCCCAGCAGCAATCCCAGCAGGCCCACATCAGTTCCAGCTTTACAGGAAGCTTCGGATGTGAAAAATCCAGTAACATGAGGCAGAGGGCACATCCTCAGCCAAAATCACTGTCATTTCAAAAAATAAGTCAGGGCTAAAGGGGGCAAGGATGATGGTGACACATGATTTGCAAAGAGTAAAATAACTTTGTCTTCCCCCAGAAAATGCCTCCATCTTCCCACAGCAAAGCAATGTCCTATGTAGCTCGAGTGCATTATCACCCCTGGACTTCTGGACTTAGACAACTGCCACGTATTTTAGTCTCACATGCACTACTGCATAATCATGTTTGGGAAGAAACAGGTCATTTCAGGTGTTCCAAGATCACCATGTGCATATAAATATATAGTTAGATAATGGCAATTATATAAAATTATATGATAGTATAATGATAACATATGAGTAATGGGGCTTATAATAACACCTCCACTGCCGAGGTCAAAAGCAAATCTTGGTTGTCATTCGTGCTTATCCTTCCAGCATGACCTCAGTTTGATGACAGTTGCAGATGTGGACTGCCACCAAACCCTGGGTCTGAGAAGTACTCGCCTTCCCAGAGAAGTGGAAGCAGGATCACTGAGTACCTTGCTGCTCCTGTACAGATTGATCTGCGGGAGAAGAGGTGAGCTGCAGACACACCTCCCCGCCAGGTTATGTGTGGTGGGGGCACACTTCCCTCCAGGCCACCTTACAGCCTGTGCCAGAGAAGCCCCTGTAGATACTTAGAGCTGTAACATCCCCCATCCCAGCCTGCACTGGCTCCAGGGTCTGATGGAGTCACACAGGAGTGAAGGTGTTTGCTTTTAACTTATGAAAGCCACCAGTCTAGTTAAAATCAAGTCGCTCCTTGATTTTAACTAGAGGGCTCGGTCTCACCATGCCTCAGTGACATCCAAAATACATGGATGCAGGATCAGGAGACAGAGGTGCTTAGGAAAGGAAGAGGGCACCACCCTCCATTCCCTTGGGTGGTATCAGAAACTGATGAGGCTGCTGGTGGGAGGCAGGCATGCAATCCCACCAGTCTCTGTGCCCACTGCCATTCAGGATTTATCTCCTGCAGGGCTGTCATCCCACAAAAGTTTACACACAGGCACAAACTTGGCACAGACCATATTGGCAGCAGTGAGACACACATGCACATGTAACACTAAGCACAACCACAAGCCCAGGCACCATCAAAACCCAAACCACAGCTGGAAAGAGTGACCAAAATCCTTAGAGGGATTATGAACCACCAGAATCTTAGAATTAGGGGCTTGCCTTTAATTAGCAAAGAAGTACATGCTTGATTGTTGCTGAGTTACCCCCTGTTGTTTACATACATGCTCTTTTCTTTGAGTGCTTTTTATTGATCCCATATGCCTCAACTCTGTCAGCTGAGCCAAGTCATCTACAAAAATTAACAAAAATAATGTAGTTTTACACATTACTCCCATGATTTGTTCTCCTACACAGGCATTTGCCTTTCCCTACTTTGCAAGTGTTTTTCTCTCTCTGCAGTCAGGTTTGGGGTTTTTTTCTCTGCAATATTCATTTTCAGAGGGATTTAGCAGGAGTCAGAAGAAGGGTCTTGCCACACCAGAAGCTGCAAGAAGTAAATGTGAGCAGAGCCCTGGAAGGCAGGAGAGAGGGCAGTCAGGTTTCTCCCTGAGTCCCTAAGCCTGCCTCCTCTTCCAGGGTCTTGTGAAGCATCTTTCATATGCCTTGTTCTGGTCCCAAGCTGGTACTCAGGACGCTGGACAATAGGCTTTTACAACCATGTCCATTCCCCTTGTGTTTCCTCTATAAAGAGGTCTCACCTTCACCACACAGATAGTTTTACTGGCTCATCTAAAACGGGATTAGGGCATTGTTGAAAGAAGTTGGAGAAGAAAGGTAAAATAACTAAATTCATGACAAACATCTCCATCTTGCCATAGTAGGACCCTGTCCAAGCTCCCTACAAGTGATGAACAGGTCCAAGCCAAGCTCTGTGAAGCAGCACAGCCCTGCAAAGGAGACACATTTAGCACCTCTCACAGTGCTCAGGCAGAGAGATCCTCTGGAGTGGCTGTACCAGGTACCAATTCAAATAATCACATAACAGCATAAACAGCTGTGCCACTTGTCTGGAGGGAACAGGCAGAGAGAAAACCCATAAGCATCACAGTCTGTATGAGGGATGGGACATTATGGGAAATCACTCATATTCATAAACTGAATTAGTAAGAATACTTACCAGTTGAATTTTAACTAGGACACCTTTGGCTAACTAGTGAAGTATCTTTTCCTCCAAAAGCTACCTGCAACACAGACTTTGATTAAACACACATACCACCATGCCAAATGTTATACGTTTGGTAGAAGTGAGAAAAGTTTTCTTACAGGCAGCCCAAGCCTCTACTCTGTCCACCAGAGCTCTCCTGTGGCCAAGAGCTCTAAACCACATATAGAGATGAAGTGAAAAAAACATAGCTCAGAGGTGGTTGAAATGAGTGTAAAACTCATCCAACCCACCACTACCACAAGCATTCTTCTGGTTTTTGAGCCACCACAGTTTCATCAGGCCCTGCTGCACTTCCTTGCCCAGCCAAGAGGGACTCAGGTCTGGCTACAGCCCAAAACATCCTTGTTACCACTTTGAAACCACTGCCCCTGAGGAGCCACAAACTGCTCCCTACTGAACCTTGTGATGACACAGGCTGAAGTCCCCAGGGCATGTCACATTTTAGTTGTTTGTAGTCACAGCCTAAGCAAAGCTAGAAGTTTCCTTTCCGTTCTGATTATGATTTTAAAATGACATTACCTCACTTGGTGCCACTGCTCACATCAGCCAACTTGGGTAGCAAACATCCCACAAGGCTTCTCCAGCTGAAAGATCATCAGGAGCACTGTCCCTTCCAGACAACAGCTAAACAGGCAAAATACAGGTCAGCAAAACTGAACACAGTGTAGCAGAAAACAGATTATTTCTCCTCTCCTGGCAGTGCTGGGGGCAGAACAGCAGAGCTTAGTCAAGCTTCAGTATCCCAGGGAGTCAGATATCAATCCCTTGATCTCTCCCATTGCATATCTCTCTGTCCCTTCCAACTGTGAGTCCCAGAGAGACTAGGAAGAAAAACCTCCAAACAGGAGCAAGTACAGTAACAAAAAACCTCAAAGCTTTCTCAAGAGACATTCAGCTGAGCAAGGCTCTAGGTCCTGAACTATCTCCTCCAGTATCCAGAGTGCTACTTCTGGGCACTTTCACAAAGCACTCCCTGAAGTTGTTTTCCTAAGGGCCTCATCCATAGACTCCCATCCCACAAAATGGTTAGGGTTGCAATGAATCTTAAGGTCGTCTAATTCCAACTCCTTTTCACAGGCAGGGACAACTTCCAGTAGACCAGGCTGCTCAAAGTCTTATCCAGCCCAGTCTTGAACACTTCCAGAGATAGAGCACCCACAGCTTCTCTAGGCAACCCAACCAAGCAATAGAATGTTCAGACACACTCACATGGGTCAATCCAACAGCTCCCAGAACAGGTTTCCTAGCAGCTGTGGTGCCCAAGGTGAGCAGGAGCTGCTAGAAGCAGCAGTCTCTTACCTCTCACAACTGAGAACCACACACACTACCACAGGCACCTGTGCCCACTTGGGCTTAAGTACAAATTTTTCAGCCAAGACCCAGGAAAACACAATTACCTACTAATTGGCCAGTCCTCCAGGTTTCTCAAAATCTAACCTCTTGACACTGGCACAGATCTCAAGAACGTGAGACTGTGAAATTACCAATTGTGCTTGACAATGAGTTATGCTAAGAAAGGGTGAGCATCAGAAAGGATTTTTCATTTCTTTGCTATGTGACACTACTAAGGAAAAAGACATGGAGTGCTCTTGCTTAGAGGCTTCACCCTTCTGTAGACATTCTTGTAACCCCATTTTGAGATATCAGAGATCCTGCAATTTTTCCCTTTTGGATAAAACATGAGCAAGTCTTCAGGTAGGTGTGGACACAAGATTTACTTAAAAGCTCTGACATGGCTATTCCAGCATCCCTGCTGAATTTTAAAGTGCACCTATTGCTAGGTGTACTGCTTGCTAGCACAGCTAGAGCTCAGATTAGGGAAAGGAAAGGATTAAATTTTTTTTATATTGAGAATTATAGTACAAGTTTGAAGCCTTGAGTTGGCCCATTGGATGCCTGTGAGACTCAGCATGGCAGTGGATGCAGACATGGCTCACTATAGAGGTGTTAACAAGGTATTGTCTGGGCTGAGAAGCTCAGCATGAGATGTCCCATGCAATAAGAAACCCATGGCACCAAGGGGAAAGCATTTCCTCTGAGAATTGTGATGTTGTGGGTGGTACAGGATTATTTTTGTTGTGGGTTGCTTTGGGTTTTTGGATTTTTTGGTGTTTTTTAATGATGCAATATCCATGGAAAACTGTAGAAAGACAAGCCTTTTTGTTCAAATTTTCTGTCATTTCTGGTTTCCACAAACTAAGAAGTTTACAGACTGGAAAAGTTGTAGAACATGAAAGAGAAAGGAGCTGCCAAGCAGGCACCAGTATCAAAGGATATTAGGAAAGGTACTTGCAAGGGCAATCCTTCTGGGAGGCAGGCCATTGCTGCCTACAGAGGAGGAAGAATTCCCAGGAGGAGTCACAGGTCCCACAGGGAATGATGATGGGGTGGGTGGCACCACCCACAAGGTCTCCTCAGAGCAAAAATGGGAGACCCAGGAAAGGTGTTTTAAGAGGGTGATGTGGGTTGTGTTTGTCAAACTGGAAGGATGGATCACAATGAGGGTAGTGTAGAAGGGGCTATGGGTGTGGGTGGGTGGATGGATATGCACACACAGACGTTAAAAAGGTAAATGGCATCTTTCAAAATCTCGAAAAACATGGAGAATTTAAAATCGAAGGATTTGGTTACAAATTACTCTGAAATAAAAGGCTTTTGAATAAAACTAGTCTTCGTGACAAGTGCAGGAGCTGGGAGGGGAAATTGCACCTTGAACTGGGATCACATCAAATTTGAATCCATTTACTTTCTTTTCCAAAACTGGCCGGAAGATGTTTGGGTTGCTTAGACTAGTCTGATTTGGAACTCTAAATATTGGAAATTTAGAAATGTGTATCCTTTCCTTGGAAAAGATTTGTTGGTGTTTTTTCTTCAAAGATGCCAGGTGAGGAGCTGGCAGTTCACTCGTCCACCAGGTGGGAAGCCGGGCAGTTTGCCCACCACTGGCAGCTGGTAGGCTGGCAGGGTACCAGGCACACTGGCTGCCAGCAGCTGGTGTCCATCACAAGTCTGACAGAACAGACACATTCCCATCAGAAAGCTGGTTCCTCAGTCATCAGCAAGATCCTCTGAAGGAAAAATGCTGTGCTGGAAAACTTCAGTCTGCTGCAAGTCATCACCTTTGCTAATGTGCGGACTGGTAAGTTGCTCCTGCTTTGTTGCACAAGACCAGAGCCTTGAAGACATACACACATTTAAAAAATAATAAATAAATAAATGAAACCTAAAAAAAAACCTAAAAAAAAGTTTACTGTGTTTAAGTGGAATAATATCAGTGCTGAATTTATTCTAAACAATCTGGTGAGGGGAAAAAATGTACATGCATGACCAAAATGATGAGCTCTAAGTAAAAACAGTGGTATTCTCCTCAGTCTTCATCCTGAAAAGGATGTTCTCAGAGGCATAATTATCAAGACCTTTCAGATAATGTGTTGAGGTGAAAAGCCTCACAGATGACACGCAGTTTTCAATGATGTGTCAACCAGTTGGAAAATCCTACCTTCAGATACTGAGTAATTGTAGCTAAACTAGAAATATTTAACTGCAAACATTGCCTTCATGTGTGATGCTCAAAACCATAGCTGTGATTGTCTCTCGTAAGCACTGTGGGATGTGGGAGTGTGAGGAAACAAAGGAGCATGGATGTCTGAAAGTGCACGGCAGGATGTAGCATTCCATCAGGTCCTTTGGAAACCTGGAGCAGGAGGCTTTGTTCTGCTGCCAGGACAGGCAGGGCTGAGGGAGCAAGTGAAGAGAAAAGGGGCTCTGGAGGAGCAGACTTTGCTTTGTGCAGCCTGCCACACATCCCAGATCCAGTTCCCGGGGTAGCTCCAGCTCCTGGTAGCTCCCAAGCCACAGTCTTCAACAGACTTCGCAGGGGAGCAGATCTTCAGTAATCCTGCATCTCACCTACAGAGCAAACACCACCACTGTCTGCATGCCACTGCAGCAGCTCCCAGGGCTAATCCAGAGCCTGCCCCACACTCGTTAAAAGGATTTTAATGACAATTATTCTTGAGAAAGTAAATAAGACTCAAGACTCTCGATCCCAGCTCTTTTCCCTTCTTTTATCCTCAAAATTTCCATTAAGCACATCTGATGTATTAAAATTCTTTCCATAAATTTTCTATATTACCTTTTTAAAGGCAGTTGAAGATTACAACAAAATGAGACAATGTCTTTACACTATTTTTTTAATGTTGCACATATTGCATTTTATAGCATCAGAAGAAAAAAATCCCGAAGTAAACCTTAAAGACAGAAAATAAATATAATTTTTATGAATATATGCAGAGAGAGTGCAAAAAACTGCATCTGTAAAACATTTAAATGCTGAATCATACCACAAAAAAAAATTTACAAAAGCACTTATTTCTTTATACACGTCAGCTTTCTTCTTATAAACACAAAAATATTTTAACAAATCTTACAAAGATCAAACCCTTTTGCCCTTCACCAGAAGAAAAGTGGTGAAGAAAGTGTATTACATGGAGGAAAAGAAGAAACCAAAAAAAATAGGCAAACAGAATGTAAAATCTGCGAGGGGCAGGACAGGGGTCCATGGCTGCTGCTGGTTCACAGCACGTGCACGAACACACCCGGTGTCAGAGCTGACACTTCCATCTACACACATTTAAAACACGGGCTTTTTTCAGAAATAAGCAATGCTGGGGCAGTTAAAAGAGCTCTCACACGGTGACCCTGAGTGCCTAGGATGCCAAGACCAGTATATGGAACAGTTCTGCTTCTCTTCATTCACAAGCCTTGCTCACTAGGGAAAAGTGAATGATCAGACCAGCTGAGCTCCAAGGAGCTCAAGTGAACTGAAGCTCCTGTGAAACTGTACCAGGCCAGCAGCAAGAGACTTGGAAAATGAACAGATCTGCTCTGGGGGCGTTTTGGAGGTGGGGGGTAGCCATGAAAAGGGCAAGCTTGAGCCAGAGCCCCTGATGAACACCCGGGGTATGCTCGAACATGGGGAGACAGCCCAGCACAACACGTGCCATAGAACTGGTGGCACTTGAAGCCTCACTTGGACAAGTCCCTTGTGCACCACATCCACTGTATGGGCCCCAGGAAGCCATAAAGCTCAGGCACCTTCTTGAAATTTAAGCAACTCGCTGCACACATGCTGTGGCATCGCACATTCAACCTGTCTGGGATCTCCCGGCACGTGGCCACCAGAAGCTGCAGCTTCTCTCTGGACATCCAGGAGGCACAAGCAAATTACTGACATCCTTAATTTTCATCCAAGAAAAGAGAACATTTCTTGGGAAGAAGGGAGAAGAATGAGGTTGTGTCCTCTGAAGAGCTGGTGGACCTTGTCAACCAGTATCATCTTTAGTGCTCAGATTGTGATGGTAAATACAATTCATTGCTAGGAAATTACCTTTCCTAACTATAGAGATTTGCTCGAGTCATAAGAATTAATTTGAGGAATCACAAAAAAACCTGATATAACTACAAAATAGTAGGAAACATTTACTGTGGACTGCACTAGATCACAGAAAATTACTTGGCCAGGTGCACCATGACCTTTTCTATGGGAAGCAGCAGAGAAAAGCCTTCCAGTAGGAATGTAATTAAAATAAATCTATCATACGATAAAGACAATGATACTTCATCCTTAGTATTTTATAATTACTAATTATAAATTATCTTTGCATTGCATAAATTATAATAATAAATTATAAAACCACTTGGTTATGAGAAACTTGAGTGTCATGACACAAGACAGACCTTTGGGCTGCCTGTTCAGCAACACCATTCAGCTCTCACTTCATTACTTTACTAACTAGAGGACAAATGAAAATGAGACTGAAGTTCTCTGGAGTCTTAACAGTAAGTTAACCTTTCAGAAGACTGCAGAAGAACCAACTCTTGGTGTTCCAGGAAAGGTAAATTTTCACATCTTTATTTCCAGCCATGTAAATTACGATCTCATCCTACACACTCATGGGTGAGAGATGTCTGACAACTGTTTTATAACTAGCACACTCTGTTCAACTGCCTCAGTATATTTATAAGATTATCTTCCTGGGTAAGTATACCCTAGAAAGCCTCCAGAGAGTTTGAATCCCTAAATTATGAATCTATACAAGAGAATTTTTTTTATTTATATAATAAAAATATGTATACAGGATGTAGATTTTTTTCCCCCAGCACATTTCCAAAGAAGTCTGCTTAACAACAGAAGCATCTCTTATGCAAAGCTCAAAAGCTGTAGGGCTCCCTTATCTATGACATCTAACAAAGCAGCCCTTATTTAGGTCTTACAAGAGAACTTCTTAAGTCTCAATAAGTTTTTCTAAACAAGCCAAGTCTGGAATTTCTATCTTTGGTCAGGTAACTCAGCATCAAATTTCTTCTAAAAACCTGGGAGAAAATGGCTAGAAGATTTTTATCCTCATACAAAGAAATCTACTAGCTTTGCTCTAAGAATCTTTGGCCTGAAATACAGGATGAAAAATAAGATTGTAACAGGAATTAGTTTGAGAAAGAATGACGGGGAGAAGGAGATTACAGTGCAAAAAACATTTCAAATTTTTAAAGTGGCAAGCACTACAGCACAACCACCCATTGTGGTACCAAAAAATGGAGCAGCCAAAAGTAGATTTTATTGTGCCACTGTAGAAATGCAGTTATATCTGTCCACTTGCATTTATTTCTTTATGCAAATATGGAGGCCATATCCAGTTTCTCTTAGCTCATTCAAGTAAAATTTGTGTACATTTTAAACTTATCTTTGGACTCCATGCTGTGTTATTGGACAGAAAACAAGATGGAGCACTTAGCATCATTAAAGCACTGAGAAACATTCATTACTGTTACCCCTCCTGCCCTTCTTTGGGGTAGGTAACCCCATGCACCAAAAATAAACCATCACTTACTGAAGGGCAGCACTGACCACCCACTATAGTTCTGGCATAAATACTGCAGAGATGCACTTATGCTGTAGCATGACAAGTATCTTCTTCTTATTAAGAGATAGATTTGGGAGCAGGTATGATGATCCTCATTTTAACACAAGGACATGGAATACTGAATGAAATCTTCAGCTGTATTTGACACAGACCCAGTGGTTGATGGGAAATGGTGTGATTTGTGGCCAGATGCAGCACAAATCCAGATTTCTACCACTGGTCTCTTAAGTTTAGGAACTGGCCTTTAAATACCTAGAGCCCAATTTTCATAAGGCCTGGTTCAGAAGGAATAGAGTACTTCCCACTTCTGTTCTCCCAGAGAGACATCTGTGAATGCTCTCAATGGGACATTAAAGGCCTAAAACCCCCCAGGTGTCTCTCAATGGTTAAAGGCCCAAGAACAAACTGGTGGTGAGTCCAAGGTGGGCAAGGTGCTCCCGTGTGGTGCCTGCACTGCCACAGCCCTGAGCTCCCCCCTGGCTGCTGCCCCCACACCAGCCACTTGCCACAAGGGCAAGAAGAGAAATGGGAAGAGCAGTGAAGCCTGGTAGTAACGTGCACCAGCTACATCACATAGATGGAGTTCAGGAGTGTGGATTTACAGACACCTTGATTAAGAAGAGTCAGATGTAGTCAGAGTCCTGATTTTTTTCATTCTCCCTAATTATTACTAGTACTATTTGTCATACTTCCAATAAATCTTTTAAAAAGTGACTTTAATGTTTCTTATAAAAAAAACCAAAACAAAACAAAGCAACACAAAAACAAAAGCCAACACTGTAAAAAGATTCCTGCTAAAATGTTTCTCCGGAAACTCTGTGAGCATAGCCAGTTGGTGTAAAATAGCTGCATTCTGGAAAACAAAGCAACCGGGCTTTCCTGCTCCCAGCACTTCAGCACAGGTACAGCTCAACTCGGCCAGGCCAGAGTCTACTTAATGCACATGCTCAAGTATTCCCATGCAAAGAAAAGCCAGGGCACTGGACACGACCTTTTTAAGAAAATCGTTGTTGTAAAGCTTTAATTTTAAGTTCAGAAGATGTCTAGAACTTCTTTCTTGGTCCATTTGTTGCACCTACACAGCCAAAGGAAGGGGTGCCTGTAGCTCATGCTGTCCTTACCCAGTTTTTGTGTAAAGACCTCCAGCAAAAGCCTGGGCTACCAATCCACATCTAGACTTCTCAGATGCCTGGACTGGCACTGAGACTGCCAGGCTGTGTTAACTCCTGCATGATTAATTTATACCAGTTTTGGTACAACCACCAGACACCTAAACTGGTGCAAGAGAGCTGCCTTCAGCTGTGTTTCTTTAACAAAGGGAAGAACCCAACAGTTTCATTAACGCGACAGTATTTGTGAAAAAAAAGATCTGACACCTTCATTCCAATAGGCGTTTTAGCAAAACAGGCCAACAGAGAGGGGGAGAGGACAGGGAAAGAAACCAGACCAGCAAAGGATGCATCAGTCATGGGTAAGATCACAAAACATGAAAAACCCTCAAATTTTAACATGTAAAGGATATTGGTAGGTTACAATGCTGGTTATGGTTATAAGAGACTGTATAGCGACCACTTTTTGTCCTTGAGGCTTTGCTAAAGTAAGACTTGCAACTTCAAGTTAATAAATAAAATGGAAATGACAGCAGTGCCATAAAGACGTAGGTAGAAAAATAGTGCAAAGCCAAGGGCTGGACACTTTAATCTGTCACGAGTACCCCAAAGCACTACCATTAGTGCTCTTCAAGAAAACACACACAGAAAACATTCTTTATTTATTATAAATGGCAGTTGCCTGCATTGCACTCTGTATTTAGAATGTACTGTCTACCGTTCTGCTTCTCTTCAAAGCCGAGGACGAAGAATAAATATAGCTTTTCACACTGGAAAGCACTGCCTGCCCTCCAGCCACGGCTGGTGGCAAGTCAGACAGTATTTATAAAAGGAATCAATTAAAAAGTTAAACAGACAGTATCATTTAAGGCCTCTGTCCTTGCTAGTCTGCTCAACAGACTACACCTTCTCAAAAGAAGAACACCTGCCACTTTTGTTACAGTAACCAGAGAGCGAAGTTAAACAGAAAAAAGGTCACATCTACAGCTGCCAAGAAGGCAAAGTTCCCGAGGCTGTGCCAAACACCACACACAGAGGCCCTGGCAGCACTGTCCGGGTGATCCGCGCTGTGTGCTCCGATTGGGGCAGAGCCTGGCACCACGCTCGGGCTGAGCATCTCCTTCAAACCTCGCAGCCCTTATGGAAAGGGGTTTGGAATTACAACCAAATATACAGTGCAAACTTGTATCTGTTCCCACAGATATAGAATGCACAGACAGGAGTCCAGAACAAAAGCGCCACCGGCCCCGGCTGTGAGGAGCACCATCCATTAGGGAAATAAACTCCAGGGAGTAGAGTCTGATCTCAGCTACTCCTGACTGAGCCTGGAGTAATTCCAGATCTTCAGTGAGCTTTCAGTGAACTTATACAGGTGTAAATGATACCTGGGTCTGAATTGGTTTGGTGGAGAGGCACCAAATTAAAATGAAGCACTTATTAAATGACAGCCTTCCAGATTCAGAGTAACTAAAAAATATCAGTAACAGTGTTTGTTAACCTTGAGCAGGACAAAAAAAATACCCACTAATGGATGGAGCTCACATTTACACAGCATTTCTCAAGTACTCACTTCAGCAGGTCCATAAGGTTTTCAGGCTTAGCCTGGTTTCAATAACTTTTTAACAGAATTCTTGCTGCCACCCCATGTAAACTGTTGAAAAAATATACTGACTGCCCATATGTACTTGGTATATCTGCACCTATGCCACCACTCTGTACACACACAGCCAGGATCCCAACACTCTGCACCAGATGGGAACTGTACCACAGTCTTTCTTACAATATTACCTTCACTATGATTTGCTATACACCCATGGTACTGACAAAAGGCATGCCCAATGGTACGAAAATATGCACATTCCTAATATTTCATGGTAGATATGTCATGTTTGACGTGAAAAAAATAGCAGCTTTCTCAGGTAGTCCAGTCTCTCAAAAGAATGCCCTATCTTAGAAACAGTTTTGTTGGTTTCTTTACTTCTGTAGTTGAGATCAATGGTAAAAATCAAATGGATTTCAATGCTGAAAGAAATGCCATGGCAGCCAACTGACAGGAAACTACCAAATGGTTTGTTACATTTAACTGGATGCAAGCTAACAGACAGAAGAACCTAATCAGGCTTTTCCCTCTCCCTCTTTTACAAAAGACCCAAAACATTCTGAGAAATCTGAGTGTCACTAAGAACCAACAGCAAGCACGACAGTAATGACTGGATCTGCAAAGACAGAGTAATGCAGCACGATCAAGTCATGTGCAGCTGATGGAAAATGGGAATGTTCTATCAGTCTTGAATGGTAGATCATATTTATGGTATGAAATACTGAATGGTGTCCTGTTTTCCTCTTCAGGAAGCAAAAACCTACACCATATGTACTGCATAATAATTTAGACTTTTTTCCCACCAGGACTTGTTAGTGATAGAGTAGCCTGTAAAGAATAGGCACTTATCCCAAGAATTGGCAAAAAAAAGGGAGCATTATTTGGTAGGTATGGCACCAAAACACAAACATTGTGCTTTCTCACATACATATGTTGTACAGATGGAGACTCAAAAAGACACAGAGTTTTAGGTTGTTGGCAGGCTGGGTTTTTTCTTTTTGCTCCGGCAAGATTTGCAAATGCAACAGATGATGCATGGAGATGCCACAAGCAGCAAGGGGGAGGTCACCAACGCTATGATACCTAGTCCAACGAGGATCCCCACAACCTGAAAGACAGGATGGTGAAAAACACATATTTAGATAGCATGGAAAATAAAATATGCATGTGCATGCATAAACATAGCATAGGTCACAAAAAAAAAAAAAAAAAAAATGTGAAAATGTGAAAATAATCATCTTGGTTCTTTTCTGAAGGGTAAAATCTCTTTGCTTCATGCATGCATGAGAGCTCTGCCCAGCTGGCTAGGAACACACCTGTGTTCTGTTCCACATCACTGAAGCCCGTGAGTGGCCCAGCTTGTTTCTGCAAGGGCCTCTGTCGTAATGTCGTAAGAAAATATCATTCTGAAAAACAAAAGGAGAAGCTGTAAGAGCAGGTTACAGAACTGCAGGGACAGGTCCAAGACCCGAGTGGAAACACAACCTTCCTGGCACTGCTTCGAAATTGCCAGCTGCCAGCAGACAAGTTCACCTGTCTTCTAAATAATTACCTAGAGCAACTTCTTGCAGTTTCAGAAATCGGCCTATGTTTGGCACCTGAGCTATCATACAGCATCTTTCCTCCTCCGCTTTTAAAAAGCATAAGCACACGAGTTTCACCAATTGCACAAGTACCTGGTCTATAATTTGGTGATGACAAAGGGGACTGAAAACAACAGGCATTTCTGAAAACTAGCAATGTGAGGGGATCATCTTCCTGAAGTATTCTACCTTCTGTTCTCCTACTGTACCTATTTCACAATAATTTTCTTCTTAGACTTAACAGGAAAATATAAAAAGTACAAAAACCCTTTTTAATTTCTCTTTTACCATTAATACTTATTAAACTACTCATTCTTTTCTTCAGAAGGTGACTCATGCCCTGCCTTACCCTCCCTAAACCACTGTGCTGTAACCTGATGCTGCTCCCCCTTTCATTTTTCAGCTCTGCTCTCAGGCTTTGCAGCTATTACCTTCATCTACGCCTGGAGCTCCTGTAAGCCCCACACATTTAGAAAAACTACATTTGAATCACACAACTACAGTTTCTTTCTCTCTTTCTCCCATTGAACTGACAAAAACTCAATAAGGGCATGTCTGCAGAGTCTGCAAGAATGTGACACTCTTCTGGCTCAGCACAGTATTAAGCAATCACCATGTACTGCATGCACTCTGAGGCAAGCCCTAAGACTCATGTTGAAAAAGCACGTTCACCCACAGAGAAAGGGGACATAACACTAAGGGAAATTTGTTTAGCGTGCTGAGTAAAGGATGAAGACTGAGGAAGTCTCATTGTTTGCTGGCTGTGGAGTACAAAAAAGAAGACAAAAAAAGCCACACAGCACACAACATTTTGTTTCAAGTGCTGGTAAAGTCCTTTTCACACTCACACAGTTGTTACTGATGACTGTGCCAAAAGGGCAAGCTGCCATATATACAAGTGCATTACTTCCAGGACTCTTCATGCTGCTAGGATACTTGATGTCCACACAAGTTAAGACTGGTCTGCAACCTTTGAGAAATAACTAGCAACATGCACTTCACAATCCATGTCCATGATCCAAAATTTTTATCCTCAAGCCTAATAACCAATCATTCTCTTCAGCAAACACGGCACAAGAGATGGACTAGCAAAGGAGACCTAGTCCTCCCTGGCAGGGAGCCCTTAAGCCACCATACCATGGAACAACCCCCTTCACCAGTACCATACCATTTTTCAGACAGGCTGCGTCCTTTGCTGTTAAAACAGGTGGAGGATATTAATTTCCTTCACTCTCAACCAAACTGTTTTTAGCTACTGGAAGAGGGAATCCGAGCAAGGTATTGCTGGAACCAACCTCCAGAAAGCAATGTGTTAGTTCCATTTCCCTCAAAGAACTAACATGGGATCCACAGACATGGCTATAGCCCTTTATGGAAGAAATAAAAACTACATTGATGTAATTAAAAGCACTGGGTGAAAGAAGAGAAAGAAATTGAGTCAGAAGCTGAATTGAGCCAAGAAACTCACTAGGACAGCAGTGAACTAACAAAGAGCTTGTGCAGGGCCTCAGACTAACCCTAACCCCACTGTTCTTATCCTAGTGTTTTTTTCTGCAGCACTTACATCCAAGTTCTGTAGACAATACCAGCAAAACGTGTGCTTGCAGTTCTTGCACATCATCTGAGCACAGCCCTCGTTTCGCTCAATATAAATTCGACAAACTGGGCACTGCTTAATTGGTGCCTCTGTCTCTGCTCCAATAAGGAATCTAGAAAAGGAAGGAAACATTTAAAGTGAGATGTGAACATAACTGTTGGTATTCATATCCCTGATGTGTACTGTGCTTATTTTTCAGAGCATCTAATGCTGTTGTCCTAACGCACTCAGTGTGTGAGTTTCTTATATTTAGTACAATACATTGAAGCATACTCACTACTAGGTGTAAGACTATTAATATCACATAAAAGTGAAAATCCCTTGCCTTGGTCCTTTATCCCATATAAAGCCAACACTCACTACACCCACAATTAATCATCTATACCATTAAAACTCAGGACTTTGTTACAGAGACCTTGCACAATTAATTTAACAGGACTGAATTATGCAACTCATAGCACTATCCTTGTCTGAATAAAATAGGCTTAAACTCCAACACAGACAGAGACCACACCTAGAGAAGAAAATCATAGCAAGAGCATTTTGGCAACTCCTATTCAACAGAGTCTCTAGCAAGCAGAACGCTCTAGGTGTTAAGTCTTTCATTTCGTGAAAATAAATGATAGAAAACCTTGAACACATGACTCAACATAACCTGATTCTGAAAACAAAGATGGTTAGCGAAGATATGACATAATTTAAACACAAAAGTCTCTCTTCTATAGATTAATGACTTTTACAACCTGATCTCTAGGTTGTTTGCAGTTAAGGAAAACGAGCATAAATCAGGCTTCTCACACCAAGTGAAATTTACACTCTGTGTAGGAATTAAGGTTTTTCTATGTAGAGAATTCTGTAAATATTAAGCAGGGGTGATTTCTTAATCACAGTATAGGCAAAATTTGGATCCTGCAATATTTGTATATTGCATTTTTTTGTATGAAAACAGCATGTGAACAAAGCCTTTAGGCAGATTTAAATTCCTGGAGGGCTTCACCTTTCAGAAGGTGTCAGTTGCAACCCAAGCTTGACAAGTACACAAATAAGAGTAAGTACTAAAAGATAAAATTTATCATTTAAAGTAATATTTAGACTGGAATTGTATTTGGCAAACACCAGGACAGTCTGTGAGCTGAAGCTGTGGACCTGGAAGGAAGTTGCTCCTTGAACCTGATGTGAGGTCCTGTGATGAAAAGAACCAAAAGACTCCATGGCCATCATGGATTCCCCTCTTACCCCTGCTCAGTTGGTACCGGAGTAGTTTGGTTTTCCTGGCACAGGTGCTGCCCGTGCCAGGGCTCCTTGCAGGAGGAGCAGAAGGTCAGGTGGCAGGCAGGGCACTCCACTGGCACCGGTGCTCCCGACTCGCTCGGTGCGATGTGGCACACTGTTTGGCAGTCGGCTGTGGGGCACCATGTCCTCTGGGGGTCCAAGTGGACTTCTGAAATGCAACAGAGAGAGAAGCAAAACTCTTTATACAGGCCCCTTGTTGTTCCAGTGACATGTCTCTAGGTATACAACACCCAGTTCTGCACAAGAGTGTGGGAGCCAAAGCGCTCCGCACCCATGCCCATGGGCATTTGGGCCTTCTCTTCTTTAGGCAGGTCTGAATTTGTGCTCTGCTAAGCAGTTGTACTGAAAGCATTGCTACAATAGAAATATACTACACAGAATGTATTCCTTGCCTTTTTATAGGTAAGTAGAAAATATGAACCCAACTGCTGCTTACTGAGAAGCACGTGCCTTTTGTAACACTAGGCCACTCCATGTCTTTCACATGTGCAAGCCATGCAGTAACTTCCATATAAACAGCAGGACTGTAATTAAATTAATGTCAAGACACTTTCCATGCCTTGTTTACTCTCCTCTATCGATAAACTGCAGTTCATATTCACTGTATCATATCATTACTATTTGTCTGGTATCAGATTATTACAGGAGTCAAGATTCAGGGTGCAGACACTGAGTTACAGTCATCACCACACAGCAGAGAATGATAAACACTGATCCTCTCTCTCACTTCCTAATCTTTATTCAAGGGAATTTGGAACAAAATCCCAGCTGGGACACATTCACTGTTGCTCATTTGCTACTCAATTCCATGAGATGCAGCTGAACATGCACACTCTGCAGAGCCTCCCCAGAATAGGGCTGTCATGCCTGCAGGAGCTACCTTGTCCCTCCTCCTTCCCTGAGAGCTCTCTGGTACCACCACTGAAAATAAACAGATGGAGGGGATGTTTCCAAATTCAGTGGAAATCCCGACTGTGAGATGGCAAAAGCCATTACAAGGTACCTCCAGCAGATAAAATTTGTTGTCCCACTTGAAACAAAAAGCTGCACAAGGACCGCATGTATATGTTCTCTGGCAAATTTTGCTGAAAGCACATATGGATGTTCATTTTCTCTGTTGGCTGCAGGACACACAGGTACACAGTGCTATGAGGTAATTCAGGTAATTTCTGAGTCTGTGTCAGACTGCTCCAACAGATGTAGAGAACTTATACATCCATGCAAAGGTTGTCACTTATAATTTAGGCAGTGACAGCAAAGCACCTGTACCATCCACCTTCAGCCATTTCATGGATCTAGTTGCATTCTTTTCTCTTACTGTCTTGCACATGCTTTCTTTGCCTCCCAAAACAAACATTTTGCTTTCTACTGAATGAAAGCAAAAACAAATTAGTTCTCAACTTCATTTGTAGGGAGAAGAGAGCCACGGCCAAACAAGTAACTTTTCATATTTACATACTTTTAAAAGGTCCTGACTGAGAAGTATTTTTCTAGGTTCCTTTGGTGTCTCTTAAAAGAAACCCTGAACTGGGTAAGACTATGGTCTAATACTTGCTATTGCATTTAATCCTTCATGCAATAGGTTCTGTATCTTTTCTGTTGAAAATTCAGCTTCAGAAACCTAAATTCCCCTATCCCGTTTTTAGGTGAAAGACGGAATGTCTGGTTTTGACATCTTTGGGAGGAGGGAAGTTGGGTTGTAAACCTGTTTTTTATGAATTTGTTGCAGCAAGATGTAATGCATGAGATGAAACTCCCTCCTCTCCCACTTCCTCCATTTTACAAAGAACCTACAGATGGTGTTTTGCAATCCATGCTGTCTCATACTGTTTGGTTTACCATGGAGTAAAAGCGAAACCAGAAAAAACTAAAAGGGCACAGCCAAAAAAAGGAAAGAGGCTATCATCCTGCCCTGGCAAGTTGCTCTATCTCTTGGTTAGGGTCATTTCTCTCCCAAGCCTTTCCCTTGCTTCCCTACAGCCAGTTCAGCCACAATTCCCTCCACTCGGGAGGAAAGCCTTCCCAAAGAGTGACAGTTTTGAGCAGGGATTTGGCATGCAAGCAAGCAGGTGAGATGTGGGTGGCAGACAGGGGGAATGCAGCACCCTGAAGAAAATAATTTCTGGCTCAGAAGAGGTACTCACTGAAAGGATAAGACTATGACTGTATTTCACAGAAACCTCCATTTAAAATGGACTACTTTTAAGTCAGGCATAAAATGGATATTCTCTTCATCTACCACTCAGCCTACTGAGGAATTGCCACAGAAACAAACATAATGTATGTGCCCTAACCACTTACCATTCCTCTATTTCTTTACTTCTGTTGACTACATCAACCCCACCCTAGGCAGACATAGAACAATTCTTGTTTCTTCTAATAAATATGCTTCACAGAAGCTCTGTGGCTTGGATCTGACTGGATGCAGAGAAGTTACAGATATGCAAAAAAATCTTGTTTTTAAAAACACATTTGCATTCTATGAACACAAAACCCACAAGAGAACAGCACATTGTCAGCGCATCTATTATTAAATTTAATGATTGTCTATAGATACACCATTCTATACCAATTACTTCTCATTATGTTTTCACACAGCATTATTGGCCCATTAAAAAAAACAAAGCAATGAAATTGAGAAGAAATATATTCTATGAACACAGCTAGCAGAGGTGAGGGATGGGGGAAATAGCTGTTGGATGTATAAATCCTTCTTGGGGTGTTCCAAATTTTTCGAATTCAAATTTTCAAAATTCATCTCACAATGGAAAATGTCTGGAAGGGCCCTACCAGAATCTGTCTCTGGACAGATTCTGGGTCAGAATTCATCTCCAGCAGATGCCATCAGTGAAGTTTATTGCTAGTTCCAGAAAAAAGAGTGTCAGACCAGGGCAGGCAAGCTTTGCCAGGTAGGGCTCAGGTCTGAGAATGGAGCTCCAGGCCAGCAGAAGTTAACAAGCCAAGTCCCACACGGATGAGTGCGAAAAGGTTTATCTTTGGGACTGCACAGGCAATCCAGGACAGGCAAAAGGTCTTGGCCAGGGCTGGGATTAGTGCTGGGTGTCCGGGTCAGAGCTTTAGCTAGCAGGAATCGTTGTTCCCAGACATCAGTAAGCTGGATTTATTGCTGGGGCCAAAAGGCAAGGCAAAAGGGCTATGTCTAAGTCTGCTGCTTGGACACCAGTTTTATCCTAAAGGAGCAAGGACAGATCTTAGAATCATAGAGAGATAGCAGAGGTGGAAGGGAATTTGTCAGACTTAGGCAAGAAAGAAAAGGAACAGAGGATTTAAAAACCAGACGAGTTTCAGGCTTCTATGTGTGGGAGGTAGTACTAAAAAAAAATATATGTACAGTGAGTTGGACAAAAGATCATGAGTTCAGCTTTGGCTGAGGAGGAGATACCAGGAAACCAATAGTTTCAGAGTCTTCAGTTAAAAAAGGTTTTACATAAAACAGATTAATGTATTGCAAGAAACTCTCTTTTTCTTAACCCTTTAATATGGTGATTAACAAGCTCTGATTTCCACTGTCTAGAACTGTAGACAAGCCACTGATTAGCTTGTGAACTGGAGAGACTTCATAAGGAATTAAGAATAAATAAGAAGGTGGTGAAACAGGAGAAAGAAATAAAAAATGAAAGCAAAGTTTGGGATTTTTTTTTCTTTTTATTTGACCTGAGTGTCTGAAAATCATAGCTACAATCTGCACTTGCCCATAAACTCTGGGGCATATTTGAGTATCTTGCAGTTTTTGTTCTTTATGGTCATTCACGAGGAATCTTGTCAGATGACACTCTGTAAAAACCTATATATTCTTCTATCTGACCAACTTTTCAAGTGCATTACTTTGCCTAATTTTTATAGACCTCTGCATTGTCTTACACAAGCCACTGCATCTAAGCAGGCATGAGGAGCAAGAATATAAATACAGAGGAAAGTGTGAGAACAGGCAGAGTGGGGCAGTCTCAGACACACCACTCTGCACACTACCATGCACTGAATCCTTGAAAAAACACTGCACCTTCCAGCTGAAACCTTCAAGCTAGTGACAGTCTTTAAAACCAGGAACGGGATCTCATCTTTCTCACTAGCAAGTTTCTTCTTCAGCCTTGGCAAGGAACCATCTCTTGATGCAGAAGGGTTACCTCTGGGCATAGGAAAGCTTGGCCTCAATGAGACCTTCAGTTTCAAATTTCCTTACAAAATGGGCCCTCCTCCGGAATGAGAGGACCTACTATTCCCTGGGAAGAAAAACACTACTAGATGAATACACGTCTACGTAAGCAAAGCTATTTTTCAGGGATTCTTGCTTGCAAAAATTCACATTGCATTTCAGAATATGTGTCCCCCAGAAGCTCTGAAGATCCCTACAGATATGTACAAGGACTCTGTGCCCTGGGCTGCACCAGCCTCTAACACCTTGACAAGTTCTACCTGTACAACCACCTCAAGGACCCAAGATGAACATGCCTCTGGAAGAACAATGGAGCCCCAGGCACACAATCTGAGAGTGCTGCCCACAAGTTTGAGTAAAAGTCTGATAATTCATTAAGATGCTGCTTTTTTGATTCTGCAAAACACAGAATTTCGAATTTGTCTGTGGAGCACAGTCAGACCTAGTGAATGCTCTTAAACTACTTCAAAGCAAAGACATCTTCTCTTTCTTTTCCTTAACTCACTCAACAGGATCCATCTCTGCCATATGTAACAGTGCTGCCTCCACTGACAAAAGAGAAGGTAATAGAAACAAAAAGGTTCACACCTCGTTCAAACTTCAACCTCTTGTATAACTCAAATTGGTCAACAGGAACCAAACAGGCAATCTGAAATGAGAAATACACAAAACAAGCATTAGAAATACAAACTTTAAAAAGTTAATAAGCACTATGTTCTACACACCTGCTTTCCTGAGCTGGCTCTCAAATTCACCTTTTTGGTCCTGCTTGCTTTCAGCACCACATTCCTCCATACCCTGACTTCTCCAAAACTTAAAAATGTAATTCTTAACCTCCCGTATTTCAGCCACACAGCCCAGTAGTTCAGCCCATGTCTTTCTTGCCATACACACAAAAATCTTCTCTGTGGATTACGTATTTACTTCAGGCTTCCCAGTTTTATTTCATATTGGTTTAGTGTAACAAAGGGTGACATGTTGCCAGCCCTGGAGACTGCAGCACGCTCTTCATGCACAAGAATGCAGCTCAGATGAATGGATCTTAATTCATGCCTCCCCGTGTTAATGGCAGGGGTCACAGCTCTCAGGAACTGAAAGCCACTCTGGTTTCCATTTTTTATTCATTTCATGGGGTTTGGGCCAAGATAGATAATGCCATTGCTGTTGGAATTTGTCTTAGACACTGAGCAGCCTATTGGGAACCCGACTGAAGTTAACAAATTTAGTTGTCATAGACAAACAGGCTTTGCAGATACATTTTACACATTACCATAATTAATCCAGCAGCCTAAAAGGCTAAGTGCTCTAATCTCCAATTAACAGCCTACATAGTAAAACCAAGTGCCCTATTTAAAACTAATAAGCAAACCTGCATACAGGGTATGGAGGGGTTTAAAAGAAACTTCACAGGCGCTTCAGGAGTCACGTGTTTTTCAGAGTCAGAATGTGGGATCATCCTCTTTATCTGATCCATTTGTAATATTGTACCAGCACTGGAAACATTTTTCTCTTTTACTGAAAATAAACCTAGACTAATATAAGACCTGGGACCTGATCATTTGAAACACTGTGAGGCAGTGTAGAACTGACAGCTTCAAAGTTGCAGGCTTTCAAATCTCACATCCAGTATCCAATCACAGTCCTTTGGATTACTGCAAAGGGCAAAATTTGCCCTCAGTGAAATGGACACTGGCCCTTGCTGTCCTCCTTGGTTGTGGGGTATAGCACTCATGAGAAGACATAAATGACAAAAATCCAATAATATTCAATATCACACTGTGAATACATTTTCTTTCAGATGGAAAAAAACAAAATAAATTTGTATTATAAAATACAAAATTGCTTTATTAATATCTCAAATCAATTGGACTTGATTGCACACAACTGTATTTTGTAGCAGATGCTTGGATCATTTATTTAACTTAAACCAGACTAATACAAAAATGAATCCAAATTATGTCAAGATTTAATAATTTAAAGATTCATATGGCTGTAAATAATTAATATTTAAGATTAATATGACTGCAAGATACAGAGATTTTTCCGGGAAACTCTTCACCTGCTCATCAGAAGTCAGCTGAAACACTCTTGGAAAACACAAAAAAACCCAAAACAAATGGGTAAAAAAAGTGAAGTTTAGCAATTTCAGCAATGACACATCATTTCAGTTTTGCCCACTCCTCCCCAGGGCAGCTTTGCATATAAATAGTTTGGAGAATGAAAAGACTCATCTGCATTTCTCAAGCTGGGTGAGCATTGGCAACTACTTTAAATTTTCCTTCATTACAACGAAATTAAAACAGTGAGTCTCAATGCTGTAAGAGCCACTTGAGTGAATTGTTTAGTTGGCCAGGGTCCTTCTGTACTTGCTTTTACTTCTAACAAACAGTTTTTTCAAGAGCAGTTCTATTGAGCCCAGAATTTCCCATGTATTAAAAATCAGCCTTTTTGATTACAGTGGGAGCGGAGTTATGCATCTTAATGCAGATTTCAATAGGAAGCAGGGGCAGTGCTGAAAGCTTCCCATTCTCCTGGGGAAAACTTGAGCTTACCATGCCAGCTTTTCCCACTGGCTTCACTCAGCTCCACTCTTTTTCCTACGTATCCTCTCTACAGCTCAGCTTCCCCCTCCCTGCGTGCAGCTCTGGGCACTGAACCCATGCAACCCATCACCCGTGCCACTGATTCCCACAGGCTTGGAAAGACCAGGTCCTGATGGCACCCACACACAGGTCAACCTGAGAGGTGCTCAGCCAAAGCCTCTCCCGGATTTAATGTCTTTAGGCATGAGGAAAACAATGCACGAATTCCTGCTGCCTGAATTCGGTGCCAGCGAAAGCTGTATGTGCATACTTCATTGAAAAAAAAACCCAAACATGACTATCAGGTCCCCATAAAAAAACAGCAAATCCTTTCCTCAGTGAACTTTTAATCTCATTTACACCTCATCAAGGACAGTCATACGTACAATAAGGGGATTAGGTGTTTATCTCCTCCTACTTGGCATCAGTCTAAATGTTCATTTCTAGACAACTTCTCAAGCCCCACCTGGCTGGGTGTTTGTCCATCTCAAATACCTCCTCTCCTGCACAACCACTCATGTCTCTGGGCTGGTCAGGGCATGGAAATCTGGGGAGGCAGCAAACCAGCAAGCCAGCAGATGGCAAAGAGCCAAAAGAGAAAGACCAAGAGCATAACAGAAAGTAGGCTTTTCTTCTTCTGGGCTATGAAATTATTCAATGTAGGAAGAAATGCAAGAGGAAAGTTTGGAAAAACTTTTTTTTTTTAATACTGGGGCTTTTAATAAAAAAAATACAGGCAAGAGCTCTCTTCTCCTGAAAACATCTCTATCTGAGGACTTATCAGGCTGTTAGGAGTTGAAATAAGTTTTCTGATTTCCCATACCCTGTAAGCAATATTTGCAGTTAAAACACTCTTGCTATAGAGCACAAGAACACACAATAGCTCTTCACCTGAAGTAAATAAATAAAGAAATAAATACATAAATAGCATTCACCTGAAGTAAAAACATCCATGGACGAAAGCAAAATTTTGACAGCTTACTACCACAAAGGGCTCCAGCTGGACCCTTGTCAAGCATCCAAAAAGATCATGTCATGAAATGTGTCACAATAACCAGGGTCCCTGCTACTACGTGAAACAAAAGAGCAAAGAAAGGAAATTGAAAACGGTTCAAAATAATTTGGTTCAGTCTACATAGTGACAAACTTTTCCAGGCAGTGCAGTAACTAGGACCCAAGGAAGAACAACTCCCCTGTTTTTAAACACTGGCTACCACAGTGGAAAGGGAAAATCACTACTCCACCTACTCTCCGGCTTTCAAGGGAGATGCAAGGAGGCAATCAAGCAACTTGAATAGATCTTACTTCCTTTCACACCCATATGAATCAAACCTTGATAATGCCAAGGGAGGGAAGTTCAGCAGGACAAAAGCTTCTCCCATTCTCACTTCAGCAGACAGGCGGCAAGGGCAGATCCTGCATTGGCAGAAGAAGTTTGCAAATGGTGGCATCGCCCACCTCTGCCAAAGCCCCACTCACAGAGGCACTATCTTGTTTTGCAAGCAGTGTAAAACAGTTTCAGCAGGGGCTCTGGTTTGCTCTTTAAAGGGGTATGGGAGCTCAATCCCTATCTTGTTAGAAATTACACCCACAGGTTTCTTCATCAAGCTACCGTGCTCACTAGAGTCATAATGAAATACTAAATTATTCACGTTCTCCATTAAAGAGCTCTTCTCTTATTTAGCAACAAATAAAGCAAAATTAAGGCTCTCTCACTTGCTCCCCTCGGTTTTATTTAAAAACAAGTAAATAAGAAGAACAAAAATTTTTATTTTGACCCTGAAAAAGATAGGTCAGCCTGCAACATTTCCTCACACTCCTTCTCATTTTACCATTTCAATCTCTTCTGCAGCAAAACGTAAACCAATTTTGAAATTAAAAATAAAACTGGTATTTTAAACCGAGTCCCAGTGGGATTTTGTGTTTGGCTATGTATGGAATATAACGCAATTAAGAATTCTAAGATCTGGGTTACTGTCCTATTTCAGCATCGCTTTACAAAGTGCTGACAACCCTCTGTCAGGTTAGCACTGGTGTGGATCACGGATTTACACAGACAGGGACAATGAGCAGAATCTGCACAGCATGCAAAGGGGTAATTCTTGACAAACTTGACAGCCCAAATCAGTACCTCCTTTACTGACTGCTGCACAGTTTTAATCCAAATCAGATTATGTGTACGTGGATCACTGCATCAATGTTATTAACCTTAGAACAATACAGAAATCAGAAATAGTAAAGCACAATGCCCTAGATATTATCCAAGTGAGTATTGCATTAGAAATCCCTGTATGCAGTGAAGATTTACCCTGAATCATAGCTTACACTGGTGACTGGATTCGCACCAAGCAAAACTATTTCAAACCACGATAAATAACCCCTTATTTTGATTAGCGATATTAACTCCTCCAAGTAAATCAATGGAGCAAGTTCCCTAGAGAGACAAGAGTATTCTAGACAGAAGTCTCCACGTTTAAGGACAACTGCATTAACATAAGATGTTCCTTCTATCTTCTGCTTCCAGGAAGGAATCCAAATAATCTTTGTTTATTGTACCATTAGAGCTTGAAAGGGCAAACATTTTGTTTAACAAGACTGCTTTGGAACTCTCCTTGTTTTGTGTAACCAACTTGAAAGAGAGTCTGTTGCCAAAGCCATTGCCTTAGCACCACCACCCCTCATTTGTTTCTGCTGAAAGACAGCTATACTACAAGCAGCTGCTATCTAGATGTAATAGGTCAAGATATGACCTAGGATTGCATTTGATTTCAAGCACTTTAGTGGAACAGTTCCTTCTGTTTGAATGCACTATTTGTCAAAATAAAAAAAAAATAAATAAAAATAAAAATTAAAAAAAAACAACTACTGGAAAGTATACCAGTTTCAACTAGATTTTGTAGAAGGAAAAAGAAACCCAAGCCAGAGGGGTTTCAGAAAGCATATTTTCAAAGTACTGAAAAGTACAATTTTCTAGTTCAAATTACTTTAAGCTTTGTGCATTTTAAGAACAAAAAACCTGGAACATTCTTTTTCTGAGGTCCAGAGGGACCTCAGAAAATAAAGCCTTAATTCCCAACATCTCCTATACTCTATGAATTAAAGAAGTTTACTCCCCAGGCACTGATGAAATATTCAACTGTTTTAGAGAAACACATTCCTACTATTCACACTTGCTCATTTCTTCATGAGACATACAAGAAGAAATTCTGTTCTGTGTTTAAATTGTTAACCAGAGTTTTTGCCTCCCTCTATCTCCCAAAAGCAACAGAAGAACAACATGAATCAGAAGCAAGGTAAGAGCTTGGAAAAGGCTCTAGTAATTTAGTACAGAACTAAACTAACTTTTCAGAATTTTACTAAGAAAATAAACAGGACTTAATTCTGATTTGTCTAAATGAAGAGGTCAAACAGGTCACTGGAAAGAACTGGAAGAAATATTACACACCTTGAATAAGGACCTTGAGGGGAGAAGAGTAGGAACTTTCATTGCTACATTGTGTTATACATGCTTATAAGCTTTGTTATTAATTGTTCCGTTCCCTTATTGAAGAAAGCTCAATCCAAAATGCACTGAAGTCAATGAACACGTTTTTCTTCACTTCAAATTATGCCTAAATTCACCTTTATCTCCCTTTGCAGGCTATGGCAAAAGGCATTTAAAAAAGCAAACAAAACAACTGCTTTAGCTAACATAGCGAGATGCATTTAGCCCAAAGTATAGGAACCGATTTAGCATCATGATCATGACACAATTTGAACTGCTATTTTTTCTCCAGACTGTGAAAGTACCTGATGAACAGCAGTCACAGCATGATTGTGTGTGAACTGAACATGAACATGACATGAAAAATACACCTTTTCAAACACACTGACGCTATTTTAGAGAACAAAAGAAAGGACCTTTTATTTCTCTGTTTTTCCCCACAGTACAAGCAACATGTCATTCCTCATACCATGGTCCTGGTGAAGAACCTTGTCCTGCCAGAAGCCAGAGACAAAACATCCAGACCCCCCAGAGGTGAGAAGCCTCATACTTCTACACCAGGAGTCTGAGTGTGTGTAAAGAATAAACTGTAAATCTAAATAGTGTTTCCATGCCAAATAATAGCCCTAGTTAAGCACATTCTGTATCATTTGAAAAGGTTCTGCTTTTTTAAGAAACAGCTTTAAAAGGCCACATTTTCACAAAGAACAGCCTTTATTTATAAAGGAAAAAAATTAATAGAGAGTGTTCATACATAAATCTGTAGTTTACATACTGTTCTTTTAGATTGTGAATGGAGCCAATCCATTCTTTCTGCCATTATGTTTTTTCTGGGTGGGTTTTTTTCCTTAAATAAATAGGTATTTGGTAAAATACACAAGCAGTAATTTTAAACCAGGTTGGGGAATTGATTGCTGTTCAAGCAGAAGGCTTGTGTTTCAAGCACATCGCCAAAAGGGAGTGTCAGAACATTCAGTCATCCATGGGACACTAATGCACATTTGGACTGTTCAGTCATTCTGCTGTCAGCCCAAAAAGCACCCAAGGATTAGGCCAGTGGTCCATTAACACATGTCCCTGGAGTGTCCTTTACTAAAGGGAAATATATCTTTCTCAATTCCTATAGCATTATAACCCTGGTTGAAGAGAGCAGAATTCTTCTATCATTTGATAATTTTCCTTTAAAAATACATTTTCAGTAAAGGCTAGATGCCTCCAATATGGTGCAATGGGTTGAAGGACATTGCTACACCCTCTCTGTATCTTTGCAGAAAGAGAAAGAAGGGAAACAGCTGGCTACTTTTCATAATAGCTGGATTCAGCCAAAAAATGGCTCCACCATATGCCTGCACACCATAACAAACATAGCTGAAAGTCTCATGCCCTGATTCAACTAAGCACAGTATTTCAAATGTATGCTGGAGAGCAGATCCAGATTTTTTTCTGGAGAAAAAGTCACTTCTGGTATAGGGAATCACACTGTCACTGATCGCATTTGAATAGGATTATATACTTCTGCCACAGTTGTGGCACCTGTATGCACAGGGCTTAAGAGCATCCAGAACACAAACTTCTCTTCTTCAGTTCAGCAATGGAGATCTAATTCTCCATTATTTTATTCCTGCAAACAAATGCTGAGAGAATGCACAAAACCAGTCAAAATCCCTTAGCCATCTTATTTTTCCTATTGTTTTGTTTGTTTGTTTGTTTTTGGGGGTTTTTTTTTGTCCTACTTGTATTCTCAGGCCCAGCAGGAACATTCCTGCCTCACAAAGTAGGCAAGCAAGCATCCCTTGGGTGTATCCCAAGAGACACCTTCCATATCTCTTAAGACCTACTTCTACCTGCTGTTGTGCAGGTACCTTTCTTTCCATATAATTATACAGCCCTGCATGATTATATTGGACTGCCAGTTGGTTGTTGCAGCCCAAGATCAAGAGATACAAGGAAACTCTGGCCTTGCATACCATCAATCAGAGTTCTTGTTCTTAAGAAAGATGCAAGAATTCCAGTGTTTGCAGTCAAATCAAATCTGACTGAACTGATAGCCTAATGGAGGCTCTGCAATTCTGGGATACAGGGTACTCTGGTTAAGTCACCTGCATGGGTAATTCAGAGGATGTCCAGATGCCAAGGGAACCTCTCCCCCAAGGCACAGAAGGAGGGAAAAAGGAGCAAAACCCTTGGAAAACATCTGTTTGTTTCTATCTCCTCTTGTCAGTCAGGCCTCTTGCCAAAAGCTCATTAAAGGTAATTAAAGGGAGGGAAAAGCATACGTCTATATTTATTATTATGCAGATAAAGAAATTCAGGGGATATATGTTAAAAAAAAAATAGAGAGAGAGAGAAAGGAATAAAGACGTATGAGAAATACAGATACCTCTGCTTCTTGTAGTGTCCCATGATTCAAGCATACCATGTCTGGGCATGTGATGGGGGAACCACAACCTTCTTGTATTGCCAGCACCATGTACTGTTTCAGACACTAGAAACAAGCAAAGAAATGAAAAAAAAAAAAAGTTATAGCCCACATGTTGGTAACAACCAGATGTCAGAGATGCTGTGCAGTTCCCACCTTCAGTGCCTTAATTGGCTGTCCTGAAGCTCCAGCACACAGCAAACATCAATTATTATAAGTGTGAATGCTACAAGTCATTACATTGGAAAGAATGCAACAAAGAACAATTAATTATGCATGACTTCATCTGCCAGGCACTGCATTTACCTAAGTCAGCAAGTCAGACCTTTCAGCCCTAATAACCCCTATGCTCTGCTAAACTGGGATTGGAGGATTTGGCAGGGGTGAGTATCTTTTATCCTAATTAAACAGGCTTTGTGCCCTTATTTTTCCTCCTATGTTCTTAATTCAAACTCTCAGCCAGCAGTCTCCATTGTAGAACTCATTTACAAGAAAGACACTACTGCTCTCAGCTGCACAAAATGGGAAAGGGGTTTAGCACCTGGTTGGGAGGTTATAATCTGCCCTAGAAGATGTGCAGCTACCAGTTCTTCTCCCTCAACTTCTCCTCCCCACACCCTTATCAAATAATTTCCATAATTTATCACAATTTATCATCAGCTTCTACTCTGTCCAAAGTCTATTCCAGCATGGAAGCCACTTCATGAACGTTTCCAAACTGTTCCATTACAAAAACAGCAGGCTTCCCCTCCAAGCTCAAAAAGCCCTCTATTCTCCCCACACTTTATCTGGAATGCCAATTTCAAATATATTCAACTTGTCTTTATGGCACATATTATAGTTTTCAGTAAAATCATGGAACAAAACTCATGCACCAGACTGAAGAACAATCCTTGAATTGTTCCTCCAAATTGCACAGGTAAGTAAATAAGGTCACTTCTAATTAAAACAAAACAACAGTGTCTCCTCAAAATAATGGTAAAGCATACAATAAATTGCAAGTCACCATTAACAGAACAACAAAGCATGGACTTCTGACAGATTTTGGTATCAGCTTGCATAGTTTACTGTAAATGAAAATAAACATGCTATGAAAAGTAGGACTAATGTAGTTTTTTCCCTACAGTTTTATATTTCATGCCCACATTACAAACCTCCTCCCCGGTACTGCTGACTTTTTTCCTTATTGCCCCACCAATTTTCAAGAAATATGTCAAAGTGAAATATGGTTTTGAGACCTCTGTCTGTTTGCCAACTTCTGGAAGAGGCACTGAGTTCAAAAGCTAATAGGTGAGTGATGGGGAAATCACAGCCCTTCCGAGTATGGTGGCCTTAGACTCTTCAAAAAAACATTGTTTTATTATTTATAGGCATGTAACATTCAAGTCTGTGTCAGTCTGGACTATTCTGAGAAGGCCTTGCATACTGTGGTCTGATTTAAAAAATTTCCTCACTTGTATTTTTTATTGGAAAACTGATTCCCTCTCAACCATCAGGATAATTATGACCTTTACAAATGGAAAAGAGATTTCCTTATTATTCTGTCTGTCTCTCTACTGAAATGTCCATATCCACGTTTTGCTTAATTCTGATGAGCTATACAGAGATATTACCTCAAGCAAGTAGAATCACCTTAACTTAGTGGCATTTTAAATTAACTTACTTTTGATTTGTAAATATTTGAAGTGTATTCTCTTAGAAGAACGTTGGGATATAACCTGAGATTAAATATGTATCTCATTAAGCACTAATGTATTCAAATCCAGCACGTACCCCTATAAGAAAGCAGCAGAGCAGGCTGTAAGGAATTGATGATGCAAGCAGTATGTGGGAGGTGAGGGAGATACTCACAGGTGAAAAGCAAAAAAGAAATCATGTCAGTCACTGAAGGCAGTATTAGCTCCCTAGGGATTATCAACGCAGATTTAACCAGGAGTTACTCTTTTATTATTCCAACAGCAGCCTCGGTACCCTGTCCCATCTTCTCGCCCACTCCTCCCAAAGGCACCCATGCACAGTGCTGGTACAAAGTCAGTTTACCCACGGGACCCAGTCCCCCCCCAGCACAGCAGCTCCATCACAGAGCACTGAGCAGAAGCAGGTGTGGAACCACAGTGGTGCCTGGGAGTGGATTCCTGGTGACACTGGAGCTGCCGGGGCCCAGCCCACAGCTGCCTCCATGGTCTGGGCAGTGGCAGCAGGTGACATAGGGAAAGCCCAGAGCCCAGGGTGGCTCCCAGGGCCATTACTGGTGCAGATGGAGGCTGTGGGTGACCTTGTCCTGCAGATCCATATTCATTAGGCCCCGAGCATTGCCCACATGCTTCAGCACATACCACAGGAGAAACAGGGCAGCAAGTGCTCACTCCCTGTGCAGATTTCCTCCCTGGTCTGTACCTGTACCCAGCCCCCTCCACAAATAATGTAAACAGAAAATTCTGTCCTCAGAGTCCCCTTCCCAAGGGCTGCACATCCTGCAATGTATTGAGTGCACTTCTTAGATACGTGGGCAGAACCTCCCTACATCTCACTCCATCTCCTCATGGGAGACCTGATTACTTTCTGGATCAAGTCTCAGGGCAGCATTTGGTGAAGGGCAAATGCTTCCCTCCCACCAAAGCATTTAGGTTGCCTTAATTCCTCAGCAAGCATGAGAGAGCAACATTTTACTTTTGTTAAGATGCTGGGTTCTGTCTCCGCTGTGGTGCCGCTTGATATTTAGTAATTTGTTTTGACAGCATGGTACAGTGGATTTGTATTCTGGGGGCAGCTCAGGTCAGGTGGCTACAGAGGGAGGACAAAGCCTGAGAAGTTATTGCAGGCCCAGCAGCAGCCCAGAGGCTTGTTCTTAATTTAGACTCTCAGGACAGGAGCTCGGAGCACTGACAATTACGCTTCCATACAAGGATGGGTATGGAGCTCTTAAGGAGCTTCGATCCACAGTATAGATTTTGCAATCAGTTTCCATATGCAGTATCTAAGTCATTAGGGGTACCAAGCCAGGAGAACAGAAGTTTCTGAGGATTGCTAATGGATCTGGGTTCTTCTTCTCTTCCAACCCACTGCGTGATTGTAGGTGAGCATAGGTGGGCAACCAAGCCTTCTGTGGTTCTTTTAGAGGTTGCTGTGCTTTCAGCTTGGAGAGATTTTGTAATTGGGCTGTGCAGTGCCATGGATCTTCAAGTATTTCCCAGAAAATCTCCCTGTTAAATCATTCTTATAGGTATTAAATCTTTTGTCTTGACTTTCTGTGCTTGGAGAAGGTGCTTTGGGTGCAATACAAGAAGGGCTTAAAGTTGCTGGCAAACCTGAAGGAAGCATTTAATATTTACCACGGAAGGATTAAGCTTTTTACCAAAGTATGTGCATGAATGAAGATGTGAATTTCTTGTTCCCTCTTAGCACCAAAGAAGAAATATTGGAAAATCACTAAAATTTTAAAATACGTCCTAACTTTACAGCAAAACTGTTTTCAGAGGCGTTTTACCATTATTTACAGTTCAGCTACTGATTTAGCTGCTTACTTGAGAAATGGCAACTAAGAGTATCTGAAAAGATGCAAGCCAAAAACGTGATGAAAAGATGTTTCTATGTCTGTATAATGAATCACAACTGACCTTCTCAGCAGTGTGTCCTCCCACACTTCAGAGAATACATTATTACAGACATAAAATAGCAAGATTTTTTGTGCATTCTGTCTAGAAAAATCAGCAGTGTCTCAGGAAAACTGCATACACTACATATGCTACTTAATTGCTCTTCAAAGTGAAGAAAAAATCAAGATGCTCTGCCTTCTGTGATACAAAGCATTGCCTGAAAGGGTCTTAAATCTTGACATCCAAACTATCATGAGATCTCAATACCCTGGGCTATTCTCTCCCACCAATTTCCCACAGTATGGTGACTTTTGAGCACGGAAAACATTCAGTGGCTGGAGTGGCCTCAACACAGAAGCTGTGGCTTTCAGTGACATTCATGTCATCCTCTTACTTTCCATGGCCAGAGCCAGCAAAGTTTCCATGAATGTGTCACGTAGCCAAGGCAGAATGGTTGAGACAACAAAGTAAAAATCGACCAAGGTCTTGCTGAACAGCTTAGAATCCTGCTGGCTGCAGATCACACACTGATCACTGTAGTCACCAATCTGGTTTGATTCCATTATGTTCACCCCTCAAATAAAAAGCAGACACCAACAGAAGTAGTTTTAATTCCCATACCTGCAAATGTGCTCTGATCAGTTACATTGTGTTTACCCAGATTTTCCCCAGTGAGCAACTATATAATGTATGTATCTGTGTTCTGGGAAACATAATGCATATTTTGCTTCTGCTGGACTACTACTGACAACTTTAGTCAAGTGTTTTTTCTCTGCCTGAGATTCATAATGTATAACATTTTTTTCCAATAATTTGCTAGGAGTGTTGGAGTAAGATTTTTTTCCTCTTATGCTGGTTTTGTCGTTCAGGCTACCACCTTCCTCTATTTAATAAAATAAGATCAATAGCCAGTTACCTACTTAACAAAATGCTACTCATGAGTATCTAGCAAGTAAAAGTATCTGGATCAAATTATCATGCAACATATATGTATTTCTTTTTTACTTTTGTTTTTTAATCTTCCAAGAGTTGTAGGAAAGATGATGATTTAGGCAAATTCTAACAAATGCCCCAAGTACATATTGGAGCAAAGGGTTTGTTGAAAGAGTACATTGAAATGTGACAGAATCATTTTTAAAGATACACTGAAAAACCCAATCAAGAAATGTACAAACTAGTAATATTAAAGATTCCTTCTTCAGTAATAAACAGAAGTGCTTTCTATGGTCAGCTTTGAGCCCAAGAAAGAAAATTCTATTCAGGCTGTTCATGGATTTTTCATTTCAATGCTTCTGCATGCTGCTCTAACTTCAACTTCTCTTTTCCCCAAAGTATATTGTACAGAGGATATTTTTAATGTACTGACCAAGAAAAAGATGTCTGTTTGGTTGTCTGTATGTACTCTGTAAAGGAATCATAACAGTTCTGCATTTTAACATAAAAATGAGTTCAAAGTGTAACTTCAGTGTTATGTTGCTAGGTAATGATGTGACAAAGGCCCTGTATCCCTTTCACTGTGAAATCTGAAGTTTCTATTCAAATCCACTTTCAGATAATTTATGCATCAAAGACAAAAGATGGATCTCAGTCATTCCTACATACTGCTTTTCACATACCCGGACATGTTCCATTACCATGCTCCACTCTGACCTTCTTGCGGCTCTTCAGCTCCCAAAATGCAGCCTCATTAGTTTGGATACAAAAGCATAAAAGAAACCCCATATGTGATATGACAAAACTGATCAGGTACCTTTATTACGAAACATGGAGGGAGGGCTAGGAAGAAAAAAAGAAACTGAAAACACTGGTTTATTTTCCTGTCAAATACCACCAATACTGCTGCCAGCCACTGTGTAGCAGTTGGTACAGGATAAGTAAGGATATTTGTCTTTAATTCAATTATGGAAAGGTAAAAAACAGTTCTACAGTGTTTCCCAGACAGTACTAGGCCATGATCTACATTAAATGTGAAAATGAGCAAAATGATTGAAGGCATCTTGCCAAAACAAGGTCTTACCTCCTAACATGCAACTTGAAGACAATTTCCATGTCAAAAAAAAAGAGAAAAACTCAGGTCTCCCTCTTTGTCCTGGGGTACAATGCAAAAATGTGTATTCTATCACCATCTGTTGAAATGTAGGAGGGGTGGTGATCCTTATCTCTGTGGGAGATATCCTCTGCTGATGTGCCATCTGATAAGATTGGGGGATGATCATCGTTATCTTTTCACAGCCCATCCTTCCTCCAGAAGATATATTGTTAATGGGCCATTCAGTCCTACTGTGTGACTGATAAGATTACATCATCCCATTGGGAGATGCTCCAGCCAGGGGGAGGAGACACACCTTTCCTACCTAGATAAAAAACTGGGGTTTGGGACACGAAGGCAGCCCTTTCCACTGGATCTCAGAGGAAAGTCGGACCTTCTGAAGAAAACTGCACCTTCTACAGGAGCACTGCTTCATCCAGGAGGACTGCAGCCATCATTTAATGGGACTGCTACCAACACCCTGACTGACAGGGTGTCAGGTTGTATTCTGACTCTGTCGCTGGTTTTTCTTTTGTATTATTGCATGTATTTTATTTTTTCTCCTATTAAATTGTATTACTGACTTGGAGTCTCTCACTGGTCTTGCTTTCAAACCAATACACTCTTAAAATCTACAGGAATGATTTACAATGTTAAATTTCTCTTCCAGATTTGTCCTCAAAACTGTATTTGTCTGGCGTTCAGGTTCTGTCTAGCCTAGGCTTTTTTACAAACTCCAGGTTTGGGGACAGGGTGCAGAAATACTGTATATGGAGAGAATACTTAACTTTTCAGTTGACATTCCAGAGTGTCTCATGATTCAGAACAGATGAAAAGACAGGCATTTAGTTTTTATTTTAGTTCTGGGCCATGGTTATGGTACTCTTTATTCAGTAAGACATAATGTTCATTTATGTCTTATACTCTAGAAATGTTACCTGTTATTCAGTGTGTACACCATCTAGTATTACTAATTTTGGTGAGACAGTTCACGTCAGAACTCTGAATTTAACCATCAGATCTACCCAGTATCTAATCAATTGTGTACTATGATACCTATAACCCCCTAGTACTCAGTGTTTATGGCAGATCTATATGTTTAATGATATGTTCATCACTGCTGTGACATCTGCACTTCTGCATGTTCAATCTCCAAAATGGATCAGTCACTTTCAATGTGTGGTACTCAGACTCCTGCAGTCTCTCAAGTATTTCTCAGCAGGTCTTAAAACTAGATGAAACAAGTGTAATGGCAATTAGCTTGGAGGCATTTGCACTTCACTTAGAAAAAAAGTGTGACTTTTCCAATTAAAGTTTTTAGAAACTACATGACAAAAATAGAAATTTCTTAATTTGCCACAGATGAACTTATGATAGGCACGGTTTAAAGTGAGAAACAAAATTCCAATGAAATATACATATTGCCCAATCTCTATTTTAATTGCTAAGGACCAGATACAGTGATAAATGAACGGAGAGAAGATCAAATGAATAGAAGATCAGGTCTTATCAAGAAAGATGCTTGAAAGAAAGTGCAAAAATGCTCCTGTAGCTTCAAAGAACATACAGTCAGTTCATGGCTTAGTATAAGGCAAGGAATAACATCACTAACATGAATTTAATTTTGTCATGACCAAGTGAAAACACCAAGCAAACCTGACAAAGGACCAGAATATAATTGCCTCCTCTTGGTCCACAAGCCTATTTTTTATGGGAGCCTTCAAATGTACCTGAGAAAGATACTGTCTTCAGCTTTGTCTCAAAATATCTACCAGTGATGCTCCATTCTGCTCAGAAACACAGTCTGAAAACCAATTTACTTATGGCCCAACACATCCTGGAAGCCTTCCATAAAAAGCAGGAAAGGCTCCTGGTAATTGTTGCCAGGAAGTGGTACTACCAAACAGAAAAGGACCAGAGAAACTCACCTTTCACAAAATGGAACCAGCTGCAAATAACAGCTTCTCTTGCCAAAGTCCATGTCAGACCAAGCCTGGTCTTACCAACAGCTACTAAACGGACATGAGCATGAGGTTTATGTCACAGTCTGGCTCAGTTACTGTGGCACTTCGAGGCACTGACAACTTATTTCACATCGATTTCTTCACTGGTTAAACGGAGATAACACCAGCTACATCGATGCAATGTTGTCATTCAAACATTAGTTCCCTCTTCCTCCCGTCTTCCCTTGGCCACCATCCAGAGGCTGCCACCTCTACTGACTTCAGAAACATGCAGTCCGTCTTCCTGAATAGTAGTATCCATCAAAACTCAATAGGTACACCTGTACTCTTTTGGTATCCCAACTCTGCCTTTGGTGTTACTCTGCACAGAAATACATGCAAGAAGTTCTTAAACCATCTAAATTACTACAGCTCTGTGTTCAGTGCCAATATTAGCAGGTGTAGGAATTCTCTTTTTTAAAACTCGAAAAAAAGATTATTCTGAATCATTTCAGATGTTGAGCTGGGAAAAAATAAAATCCCAAATGTCAACACTTCCAAATGGAAAACAACCTGAGGTGAGCTTTATATAAAGTAAGTGGGGCACTGCAGCACAAGGTATACTTAGGAAGAGGAGAATAAACCCCTTCTTGAAAATGAGCATAAAGAAACAAAGGATACTAAAACCCAGTGTTGGCTAGATGATGGCAAATGCAAATATTCCCTTACTCGTATGTTTAAGTATTATTTCAGTAGATTATTCCTACACAGTTGTTTCACTTAGCAGGAATCCCATTCTTTTTGCTGTCTGCCTCCTCCTTGTCCTTGATCTACTCTGTCTCCCCTCTGCTCTCAGACTTTTCTGCTCATGTTTTTTGTGAAGACCCCTCACATTAGTTTCTCCAGTTTTCCAGAGCTCCACTCCACAAACCACCTGAAACTTCACAGCGCAAAGGGTGAAATGTCACTATTCAGCCACCCAAAGGAGGCAGGACAATGCACAGCTTCTCTTGAAAAGATTAAGGAAAGCAGAGGAGCCTTAGAGCATCCTGTTGATGAAGTACCAACAGAAAAACTCCTATTTCTCTAAGAGTTCTTTTCTCCTCTAGTAAAAGTAGCCAGCAGCAGCCTCTTTCCAAGGCTGAAGCCCCTCAAGACCCTGCTCACAGCACCACAACTGTCCATGGCAGAAAAGGAGCCTTTTGAGCCCATGCTGAGCCCTAGCCTTACTGTCATACATAGCTACAGCAGAAAATCTTATTCTCCAATTGCCTTTGGAACACTTCCTACTTGCAGAAGCACAAGAGCGCACAGAAGCTACCTGGGTTTGCACGCTGACTTCTCCTTCTCCTAAGGCTGCATGAAGTTTAATCTCATTTGTACTGCATTGTATGCACCAAAATAGCAACCATGGTATTTGTTTTGCACAACAGTTGCCTCACACACTTCTCAGAAGTACAAGACTCAACAAAGAATTTGCTTGGGAAAAAAAAAAAAGGGGGGGGTGAATCATTCTAGTTCTGCATAAACCTGTGCCAACAACACAGAATAACATACTTGAAAGCATCTTCTGTTTTCAGTTTGTCTTCAACATCTCAAACCCTGTGCCAGTAAGTTACACACAAGATAGATGGACATAAGCTGCTTGATATAAATAGTAGCAATCACATTTATTGCTCACCTGGTTCTTATTGGGACCCTGAAATGCTTAAGAAGAGGGGAAGAAAAGAGGAAAGGCAAAACCAGAAAGAAGTGGTGTGCAGGGAGAAGCCAACACTGGGTTTTTTACTGACCCCTAAGACCATGTTTCTGCAACAGCACTGCACTGGCTCCCTCCTGCCACCAGGGCAATCTTATCCCACCTGCTAAAACCTCACCTCCACGACTGCTTACAGGCTACAGACTCACAGAGTCTTTCACAGGGCCCTTGGTATTTCCAGCGTTACTGCTAGTCCTGCACTCTTCTCTAGTGCTTCCAAAGGGTGGAGTATGCCATGCCACACATACTGGCATTTCCAGCCCAGGGGATGTGAGATGCACGTGGTCACACCACTCACTGTCTCTCCCTGCTGCTTCCCCAGTTTCAGCCGTGTTTTGCAAAGGCAGGAGTCTCCTAGATGCACACTTTCCAGACAGTCTAATGAGCACCAAAACCTGGGCAACACCCAGTGTGCTGTGCAAAGGCAAAGTGGGGAGGGTGGCCGGTCCATTCCTGGCACTGCCCCACCAGAGCACCCCTGAGTCTTACCTGAGTGAGGCACTGCGAGAGCTCTCTGGGCAAGCAAGGAAGGAAAACAGCAAACTTTCAGGAACTTTTATTAGAAATAAGTATAATATTTAAAGCACTATTCTGTAAGTGGATCAGTCAAGAAGTAATTAACATTAGTTTGCTTTGGACCTTGACAGACTAAAGTGCACCAAAATACTGTATTTTTTAACACTACAATGGTGTGGACAGACACAGTGTATAATTATCTCACATACAAATGTGAGCACCATGACCACCATGGGGGCAAAAACCTGAGTAGTTGCACATCCAAGGAAGAAAAAATTGCAAGAAAAGGTCTGTAAGGGACTGCTGATAAGGACATCCCCCCCAAATACACAAGGATGAGTGGGAATACAAGGAACAAGTTGGGCAGTATCAGGAACAGATGAGACCCCCCCCCCCCTCCCCTTTTGGGAAAGGGACAAGTAAAGGTGACAAAGGGACTGTAAAATCGTGCAGCTTGAGCAGTACATATATTGCTGAATATCCATATGTAAAAGTGTGCATCACAGCATGGCACTCTGCAAAGGTTTTATAGATACAGGAAATGAACTGAATAATGTAAAGTTTAGTGCTCTAAAATTTTCACAGATAAAATATATATCACATCCCTTCCCAACCCTCTTCAGAGATCAGTCTTTCATTCAAAACTAATATAAATCAGAACACAATGAAACCAAGTCATTAGGTACACTACAGCCATTTCCAAATTCTTGGGATGTGTAAATGTGTGCTTTATCTCACAGTGCAAGGGAATCTTATGCCAAGTGCAACACATGTTGAAAAATACAGGGCTGCTGCCTCTTCAGACCTGACTGAGCTACCAAGTAAGATGGCAAGTATGTTCTGCAAACCATCTGCTTTTTCTGCTGAGAACAGAGAGAGTAAAAATGTTTACAGTTATTTGAAAAACTCCTGCCCTACTAGCAACATTCCACCAAAATGCAAACATACACATTCTAAAGTACAGTTTACTTCCTTTGGCTAGAATACAGCTTTTATAGGGTATTTTATTTATTGCAAGAGTTTCTTAGCTGAAAAAAATAGCTGTACACAATTCTAAGTAGTTTGAATGCCTTGGTTTTACAGGCTACAAATGGAAAGGAAATATACCCTTACTCCCACAGATATCTAAACAGTAACAATTTCCAATTATTTCCACAGCCACAAATGCTGTGAAAAACAATCAACATTGCAGCATCACTGTTACAGTTCAAAAGAAAAAAGACTGAACAGAATAAAAAAATTAACAAAAGCAATGGTTTCAGCTTATTGAAGCTGAACCTATTATGTCCATGTCAAGGCCTTTTTCTGTTTCAAGTTCAATATGACTCCTGGATCTATAAAATTACCCTTAGTGTCAGAAGAATAAGCTATACAACAAGCTGAGACCATTGCCAGCTGAAAAACTGCAAAACTGATTGGTGCTCCACCCCATAGCTCACAGTAGATATTCTTACCCCAAAACCCTTCTGTAGTGTGAAGGTATCTAGATGTCCTGGGATGGGTGAGAAGAAATTTAGGGCCTGGCACATCAGTAGAGCTGCTGCAGGCTGTGCCCTGAGCAATCCCCCATGCAAGTCCTGGCACTCCGTGTCAAGCTGCTCCTGACACTGCTTTTTGGAGGCTGCCCAAAAGTGCAACTCATATGGCCTCCCAGAAACTGCTCTGCCTTCAAGACAGAAAGCCATGTAGCCAGGTTAAAAGTTTGCAGAGCCCTCTTTGTTATAGGATGCAAGATCTACATGTCTGGGCACGCATCAGCCCAGACACATCCATCGGGAGGACTTTGGGACACAGACAGCAGCCAGACAAAGGCTGGACTTGGAGCATAAACACAACTGAGACCTATTATGCCCCCTGAAATAAATAGAGCGTGTCTAAAGGCTTCTCCCAGCTGCATTCGGGCTCACTCATGGCTGGCTCTTGGTTCAAAGTCAGTGAAGTTTGCACAGATGCCAAATAATTGTGATTGCACCCTCCCTGTCACTGTCACAGCACTGGAGCACCAAGCTCACAGCAGACTGGCCAGGGAAGGAGTGCATGGATGTGGTGGCAGCTGTAGCACCAACAGGGGACATGTGGGCACAGCAACATTTCCAGCCATCCCTGACCTCTCCCTTTGGCCAGTGTCCTGTTGGAGTGCGGAGTCCAGTTCTGCCTGGGACAGTCCTCAGCAGCCCACCCATTCCTAAGCATTACTCTGCCCAGCTAACACTGAGGTTAATGTACCATTAATGATACTAAATCAGAGACACTGAGTTCTTGGATAGGGGTGGGACCACTGTAAATGTATCAACTTCTCCAATTTTCTTTTTTTGTGTTTAAAGTAGTATCTTCACACTGACCTATTTAGGTATGTGTTCTTGAAACTTTTGTTACAAACTAAAACACAGAAATGTTCCGTGCAAGTTGGTGTGGAAAACAAACTTCATGAAGTTCAGACGAAATACATATTAATCAATCTTATCCTAGTTTCTTGAAACACACAGCTAGATTCTCATCCTGTTTAAGCAACCTTGAATTTAGCATAAGTGAAGATATTCTCACCCTAGCTGGCTTCACAAATATCAAATTTCTTCATTAATTCAAACAATCAAGGGTAAAACTTAAACATATTTGCTTGATGCTTGTCCACAATTTGATTTTAAAAATAAAACCAAGCACATTTATTCTAGAGTTAAATCCCCCACCCCCCCCCCAAAAAAAACCAAACAACCAAAGAACAAATTAAAATTAAAAACAAACAACAAAAAAACACTACACCAACATCCTCAACATCCTCCAGTGACTTCTGACCTGTTTTCAGGTCAGGTACATTAGTTACCATTAGTGAGGTACATCAAAGTCTCTATCACCAAAGAAACTAGGTCCATTTTTCCCATGCTGACAAAGAGACCAAAGAGTACTACTATCTGTAGGGTTTTTATCACTTCATTCAACTTCTCCCTCTATCACTTCCACCAGCTTTATTTGATCTGAATTTGCAGGCCAGAAAGTCCTTACTGACTACTATAGGCAATGCATGACCTGGGCAACATCTCTGCAGCACAGAGGAAAAGGTTGAAGAGGCCATTTTTGTTTAGGTTTTCTGATTGCCCTTAGAAGTTACATAGAAGGTCTTAAAAGGTCTCTGAGAACTCAGAAAAGGATAGCAGGGAAACAAAAGCTCACATCTATTCTGTGATGTTTCAAGGTTTTGCTTCAGAAAAAAGTAAATACTGAGATTGCATGCAAACTGGGTGTGTTTTCCAACACTCTTAAACTGCATCTTTTTCCCTGTTATTACTGGGTTTTACTAGTACTTGCTATGGGAACATATGTTCGTTAACAAATTATCAAAAGCAAAATGACAACAGAAATCTTTCAAATAAGGCAAGACAGGCTAACACCAAATGCTCTTTAGAAAAGCATCCTGTGTGAGCATGGGTAGCACGTGCTTCTTTTACACGACAAGCAATCCCATCTCACAGCTCTGTCCATCTCCCACTACCCGGCTTCTGTAATGAAAAGGCCCTGACAGATCTTACCGCTGTACAAAAGATGCAGCTGCATTCCTGAAGAGTGGTCATCTTATCCAGGGAATATTCACAGAGACATAGCTTGCAAGTGAGGAGAGGCTCCAGAGCTAACTCTCCAGCTTCTGACTCATCAGCTGTCATGGTGTGAGGACAAGCCTTCCCAGCAGAGCCCATTCAGTCATTAATGGTGCAACTCAGCCTGAAAAGAGAAATTGGCAGCTGAAACATCACACAAGCCATGCAGTCTCTTCCACTGCTCTGACACTTTACATCTCAGATCAGTAAAAGTACCTGCACATCCAAATCTACTACTCAGCATCTTGTGGCCAGTCTCAACTTCAGGCCATTCAAAATTTACAAAGAGACCACACCTCCTCAAAAGACCTGAACGGGCTGGGTTCTCTGAGAACATTCACTTTGCTGGCACAAAGCATCTTAGTCAGGCTACTTTACTTTAAAAAAAAAACAAAAAAACCCACAATAACAAAAACAACCCCAAACAAACATAAAATAAAATTCACACAGATGGGGCATTATATATATATACACACACATATATATCACTCTGCCTTTTCAAATGAGTTTCAGATTCATACTCCTCCTACCCAAATGGGATTCTTCAGTCTTCACTGCACCCACACAGTTGCAGTGACTGTAGCTTGGAAACTCCCCTAGGCAGTGCAAGACAAGAACAGATTCCCACTTTCTAGGCAAGCACTTTAAACATTTAGTCTGTAATATAGGTGGTGGGTACCTTCTTCATGAGCTGTCACTCTATTGCAAGAGGGGTAGTGAAGGCATGTAAACCCAGGAAAGGGCTTCAGTTTGCATGTGCTACTTCACACAGGGCTGGAGCCTAAAACCAAATGAGTAAGAGTGTGCATTTCATGTGCAGTCCTCTTCTTTGTATTGCCTTAATGATGCTAAAAAGTAGCTTTTGTGCACCCCACTTCCTGCCATTCAGCTCTTCTATTTATCTCATTAGGCCTCTGAGGCATTTAACTAATGTTTGTGAACCAAGTGCACTAGCACTTCAACAGAGAGATGCTCACCAGAGCCATGTTTTCACTACACATCACAGCAGGGCTTGGGGATGAAATTTCTCTTCTTTGATGAACAGCAAATGGAAATGTCATGTCTGCATGTAATGCTTTCTAGCCTAAGCATTGGAAAATACTGCACAACAATCATAAAAAATCTCAAGATCCTCATTCTTACACAGTAACACTGAAAAAGGAATTAAAGAGAATATCCTTGTGCTTAAGCTGAAGCAATGCAAAGCCTATTTGCAGATTTTCATCACCTCAGCAGACAGTGGGGTTTGCTGCAGTATTTAAGGCACAGGAAAATCTATCCCCACCTCTAAGGAACTTGGCCAAACTTCCACAGACCTCCTTCTGAATACACTTTGCTGATGGCAAGACAACCTTCACACATATTTTACAAGCAGAGACCTGATGGCCAGCTGTGCACAGCTGCTTGCAGCAGCACCAAGAATGCAGCTCTACTAAATCTGAAGGGCTGCATCACAAATGAAGGCTGCATGAACATGAAACCAATGAAGACCTATCGATGTGCCTGTCAGATTTGACATCTCATGAGGCAAAGCAGAGACTGGGGCCCTTTGGTGCTCTTCTGCTGGCCTCCCCTGCAGTCCTGAGCACCCTCTGGGCAGGGCTGTCAGGTCACATTTGGCAGCACATCCCTGCTGCCATTCTGTGCCTGCTGGAGCAGCCAACGCAGCTGCAGACCGTCAGTGCACGTGTGACAGTGCCTGCTGAATTCCTCCCCAAGGGGAGAAGGATGGGGATCATGGAGTTTGTGGAACCTTTCCCTGCAGCTCTCACCTCATAACCCTACTCACAGCTGAGCCCATCCTCAGGCTTGTCCCCAAAGCTTCACGCCCTGTGCTCCCACAATCTGCAGGAAGATAGTTTCTCTTCAAAAGCCACAAAACCACAACAAATCTGGGTAAGAGAACACTTACCCCTTTTTAATTTTAACACTTGGCAGTTTCTTAGCCTAGCCTGTCAGAGAAGCCACGAGATTTGTACCTTGGAATGTCTTTCTTGTAAGCACATAGTTTTAAGAGATATGAGCATCATGGCCAAGATTCTGGCAACCAAATTACTGATCACAAATCCAAAGCAAACTCTGTTTTTATGGCTTGCTATCACTAGCTAATAACATATGCTATTCCCACATTATTCTTGTTGCAGTCCTGGGGCCTGGTACCATGATGCCCTTCACAATTTGCTCCATACAGCTGCAGAGCTGGAGCTCCAGCACGGCCAGAGCCTTAGGAGGAAGCCTCCCTCTGAGTCAGGGACTGCAACAATCTTCTGTAATTACTGCAGAGTGGGGTGGGGGGAACACTGAGTCACTGGAAACACTATGGCAGATCAAGAACTACCTGTTATTTAAACCTACGTGCTAGACGTTATCTCAGTATTTAGGAGAATTGTAACACATTTACTTAGGTTGCTTTTCAATGGCAGCTGCATCTGTACAGGTGAGCTCTCACCCTCACTCTGCACTGATCTGAAGTTTCTTCATCTACACAGTAAAAGGCAGCAACACTAAAAGGATGGATGGACAAAAGAACAGGGAGGAATAGTTCAGGATGTGGAAATGGATACAGCTGTTTCAAAAGTCAGTGTTCTTCTTGTAACTAGGAGGGTTATGACCCTGCATGCAGGCAGCATTAAGGCAGCTGCAGGAAGATTCAGGTGTATGATTGAGGTTTAGGGCTAGAGGCTAATTTTAGATGGCCTAAATCCAGCACTCAGTGTTACAGTGAAGAGCAGGCTCCTGATACACCACTCTGCGCTAGCAGCAACCTAATGCCACAGTGTGATGGCTGTAGGGCCTCATTAGGATATCCCATTGTCACTGATGATAACTCTTGTCCCTGAAAACTGTAGGTTAAATTCAGTTTTGCTCCCTGTCCCTCCACACATCCGTCTTTCCCTCACACCACAATGCCAGAGCACAGCTGAGGTTCTCCCTAAAATAGGCAGAGCACCCTGTGGAAATCTCCAGCAGACATCACCAAGCAAGCCTGGCACATCCGAGGATCCACCCCCAGCCAGCCCAGGCTGGCTCACCTCACCACAGCCTCATTGACTCCATCGGTGTTCATCAAACAAAGAGAACAGGATCAGAGAACATGGAGACAGCTCAATGTCCTGCCTGCTCAGCCCCTGAAGCCCACTGTGGCTACCAGGAAGGGCACTCCTCCCATGGTCCCTGAGAGGCCAGCTTGTCCATAAGCATCTCTCCGGATCAGGCTGGCACAGGCAAAGCCATCCTGTCAGTGCTGAACACCTGCCTGCCCAAGGAAAGCCCCTTTCAACAGCAGCTGGGCTCTGAAATCAGCTCTGCAGGGGAGGTTCATTCTCATCATCATCATATCAGATGGTGGTCACAATGGGGAAAGAAAGACACATCTTCCCTCCACTTCCCTCTGCTCCTTCCATCCTTCCCCAACACTGCAAAATGCATTGTCCTCTCTCAAGCTCTCCAACTATCTCCTCAACTTTATCAGCCCAGCAGAACTGACTTTTTCAGGTGCTGCAGGGAAGCCATGAAGCTCCACCTCAGTTACTCTGAATTTTTATGGCTTTCACTTTGCTATGCTTATCCCACAGACTGTCATTACTTAATTACACACCCATCAGGCCTCTTTACAGAGGATTAAAATTCCTATTGTAATTACAAGTGAGTTGCCAATAGGTTAGATTGAAAATAAAGCATCTTGGGTCTATGTGTTGTGCAGGGGAAGAGGGAGTCACTGAAGAATGAGTTAGGAACAAAAAGTAAAAGACCATTCTATATTTGGTTATATGAACAAAAGTGATCGGAAAAAGAATTAAATGGAAAATTTCTGAAAAACAATGGACATTCATATAAGTACAGCACATTATTAAGCATTAAAACCTTCCCTTTCATGCTTACAAACACAAATGACCTGTTTAGGAAAGCATGCCAAACAAAGCAAGAAATGTGTCACTGAAATGTAGTGCAGCACCTCAACTCCACAAAAAAAACCCTCCACTGAACAGCAGCACAGGCTCCATGAGACATTATGGAATATGGATAAACATTTCTTGAGGGAACTGTAATCCAGAGAAATATACTGGTCTGAATATACTGAATATACTGAAATATACAGTGTGATTCATGGCAAGGAAGGGTCAAACTGGCCCCATGATGGGTAAACATTCAGGAATTCTGAAGATCCACTTTTTTTGTCAACTTCTATCAGCCACGTACACGCACACACACGGATCACGCTCCTTTCACACTGCACAGGATTTCCAGGAAATTGGACATCTTTCCTCAAATTGTATGCTGCTCATCTCATAAGAAGACTCATACTTCCCTGGCTGTGACCCTGACGGTGCTGATGGCACAGGATAAGGCAGGACCAGAAAATCAGAACGAATGTGAGAGAGTTATGGAGGGTCAGCCCTGGTGGGGTGTGAACTGCACGGTCACCAGGACCACAGCTTGCCAAGCACTCATTCCTGTCAACGTTTCCATTTCACTCATCTGCCTGCAGACACTTTCGCTTTGTCCCTGGGAAGTGACAAAGCCTTTGTGCTTTCCTGTAGCCCTGAAACATCTCAACACTGCCCATAAGCAAGAAAACATTAGAGTGTGCTCAAAGCAGAAAGGGCTGAGAAGGGTAGGGACAAGCAGAAACACCAACACCAAAGCATGGAGATTTTGAGTGAAATACTAAAAACAGAAGAAAAGCACTGGAGGAAGGAATGCAGAACTTGTCTGCCTTCAGGACCTCCTGACACCAGACTGTCTGATGTCTAACCTTGAAAATGACTTCCTAACAGCAAGTATCTGCAATGCCTGCTTCTAGGCAGGTACCCATTGCAAATCCTGGCATTAGTGTCCTGAAGTGGAAACCACTAACTCCCTGTGATAGGGGTCAGAGAGAAAGATGGGTGGGTGTCTGGGAGACAGCCAAGGTCAAGCCATCCCAGCTCCACAGAAGTATCAAAAATCGATGCAACCTACTGCTGAAACTTTCCCTGTAAGCAGGAATTTTAGGGTAACATCTTATTAGAGTCACACAAAGGCTCTCTTGAGTCTGCCCAGCTGCCTCAAACCATGACTACTACCAAAGAACAGAAGTTACTCTGTGTATGCCATAGAGAAAACAAGCCAGGCAGTCTCCTGCAACATCAGGACATTGTTGGTGTGCCTGCAACCAATCCACCGTATTTAGTAAAAAAAAAAAAAGCATCTGAATGTGACTTTCACCACTTAGAAACACCACATAGAATCATTAAAGCCTCCTGCACTGAAACTGGAGGAGAAGGAATGGAGCATGTTCAGCATCACAAATTCTGCTTTCATTTTTTCACATGCTGCATCCAATTGCAAAAACAGAGCTCTTGGAGAAGCTACTTCAAGTCTTGTGTTTACAAACAATTCTGCTGAAGTTAGTCAAGCTGTATGCTTTTACCTGCAATTAGAGTTCAAAGGAAGCCAAGAAATGCACAAGTATGAGACACATTGCTCCAGGAAATTAGTGGAAGAAAAAAGGGTCCTTAATGTGTTTTCCCCTTTGGGCTGGCAGGTCCATCCTGTGGGCAGGGTGAGACCTGAGAGGGCCCTCTGCCCCATACACCCATAAACCAGCACCCAGGCTGGACTTGCACAAACTTGGTCAGATTGAAAAGAGGTATAAGGATACATGTGGGTCTAACACCTAGCACAGCACTTCCCCCTTTTACAGAAAAAAAAAAAAACCAACTTAGCATCAAAACAAAACTCACAACATGTGTGCTACACTCCTATTTAGTGTCCCAGGTATTTGCTAAAGTCTCTAGGAGAAACATTTGCAAGCACTGCAAGTTCTTTCTCATGCCTTAGAGATTTTTCAAGTACTCCACCCATTATGAAATTACTTCAGTGCCATACAAAAACCTGATTTGACATTGTTCACTCGGGATTCTGTTGTTTCCTGTAACTAAGGTTCCCTCCTTATAAAATAAAATAATAAAGGAAAACTACCTGAAAAACATGAGTGTTGAAAACCAATGCAAAAAATCAGACCCCTGGGGAAAAAGAGCAATTACAGAAAGATCTAAAAAATATAACAGAGTGGTGTTAAGATAATGAGGTCAAATTACAAGATAAAAACTGAGCTATAAAATTAGGACTTGTGAAGACAGCTGTCAGAAACCCACATTTCTATCAATTTCAGTGACATGCCATCATTATCAGTTTTGGTTACAAATCCTTAGCTGTCCCAACTCTCTCAAAATAATGTCATTCAAAATTCATTACTAAGACAGCTTTTTTAAACTCAGCATTTCTGCTCAGAGAATTAGTTCAAGTCAAGTGCACTAGAGCATCTGTGGTCTTACAGACAGACCACTAACCCACACTGCATTAATTTCTCCTTACAATATGCAGTGCCTACACAGAGCTACCTATCCAGTCCATACAGCATTACTTATCAGGCAGGCAGTGATCCAGTTGGGCTGTAAAACATATGATTAAAGCCCCAATTTTAAAAAGCCTTCATCTTTAAGAACGACATTTAATCATATGTTTAAGTGCTCCTGTGTATCAAAGCCTGAATATTCTGCTTTATTGTAATGAGGTTATTAAGAAGTTAAACAAGTACTTAGATTTTTCTGAAATCATGGTCTCAAAAAAAAAAAGCAACCAGATCCACAAATAGAAGGTCTCATTTTAAATACATTTTTTAATATATTCAGAATTACTTCTGAGCCTTAAAACAGCAAGTACTTGATTACATGCATGTACGAGGAGTACCATTTCTGGATTACCATAATATGCTACCAAGCTGAAGCATTAGAGAGAATAAAAGCATTTCAATATCTGTTCTCTTTGAGCAAGGCTTAAGAAAAGTCAGATGTATAATATTTCATGGCAGCTTTCTATACTGTAAAATTTTTATTGTCAGAAAACTTGTTTAAAAGACAAGCAGCCTAGGTAAATGTGCTGGTACATGAGAACACACCAAAGGCAATTTCTCCCCCTTGTTTTCATTGGAATGCCTGGGAAAAAAAACTCAAAACCTTGAGCTGCTGTTCAAGAAGCAGTAGCTATATGGAGTATTTTCATATCATGCTAGCAACCAAAAAATAAATATATCAAAATACTTTTAAAGGAATGCAGTGAGTGGAAAGCCTCTTGCACCAAAAAAAAAAATGTTAAGGGACTGACAATAGTAATTCAGAATATTATCCAGATTTTTGCCAGGAATTTTTATACTAGCACTTTGGGATATTTAAAATGCACATTGAAGAGCTTCCCAAATATCACATGCACTCAACCATTCCAAAACATTCTAACAAACCAAAACACCACTAGCACAAATATACATCAGTCTTCACAAGGCTTTGAGAGTACACTTGTTGGATAACTTGTTTACTGTACTTTAATACTGTGAAGTATGAACAACTTTGAAAATTTAGAACACCAGTTCTCCACAGCAACTTCTTGTGACCCTATGTCAATATGTCCTCAGGGACACGAGTTTTTTTGCAAGAAGACTATGGACATTAACTGAATATAGCAGAATTTATTTTTTTTCTGAAACAGATGTGACTCTGCAATTGTGTGAATTTTTTATAGATTTCCTGCTTGAGAACAGGCAAGAGGGAAAAAAGTGGGATTTTCCCCCTTCCACTCTTAAAAAGCAGGAGAGTCTAAGAACAGGAAATCTATGAGCTAATGGTGAAATAAACGCTACTACTCACAGCCGAAGGGAGCTAGGAAAAGCACTTTTGGATCACTTAAAGATAAAAGCATGCCAACTAAAAGAGAAATAACTCAGCCTGTTACTAAACTGAAATGCAAAGTCAAAACATGGTATTCGACTCTTTCCAAAACTGACAGGAACCACACAACAGCAATACTCATCAAATCCACGAGGATGGGAGCAATCCATTCTGCATGGGATGAGCTCAGACCCTACCGCAGAAGCCACCACTTTCACTCAGTTCTGTGCTTGAAACTAGGACATATCAAAGTTGAGGACACAGCTCTATCAACACTGGCAGGGTGGAAAGCCACAGATTCCTGCACCAGATCTCCTGGATGTGAGTCCTGGGCAGCCCGTGGGTTTCAGTCTCGGGGTGACCCAAATGTATCAGGCTTACTGTGCCTGAGCAGTGGGATGGTGCTGGCCCCAGGCACAGGCTTATTTATGGTGACATGCCTGGTCCTGCAGGAGGCCAGCAGCAGGATTCTCCTGAGGTTTTATATTCATCTTGGTCACAGTGCTCGGCAAAGTTGATCAGCACAAAATGCGGTGAAACAAAGTGTGGTCAGACAAGAGAACTAGAGTGTTCTGGCATCAAACATTTCCAGATATTTCCAAAACATATTCAAACAACAAAATTATACCAAGTGGAATTCCAAGCACTGGTTACCAGGTCTGAGATTAAAATCTAAAGCTAAATAACATCCTCTGTTCTTAATGACACTATGCAACATATGTTAATGCTAAACTGCAAGGAATTTCCACCCAAACTAGTCTGGCACACTTTACTTTTAACATCCTGTTGACAAGAGGTAATATACCACTATTAAATAGAAACATTCTTCACAATGACAAATGATAGTTCTTTCTTTCAGACTACATGACGGCTTTTGGTAACAGTGGCATTTACTAAGTAAAAGGAATTGAGCTTTTGGGAGGTCAAATGGGTTGATAACTTGCCTAGCTGTCTCTGCTGAAACGGGAATAGGAAGTCAGATGTAACAATTTGCCTTTGACACAGAAAAAATGTTTATTTTTGTTGATCGGATAACAAAACCTTGGGATGTGCTAAATCTCTGAGCTGGAATGTTTACAGTTTAGATAGGGTGTGTTCAGGAGACATTTGCCACATTGGCCTGTTCTAAAACAAGGGTTTTTAGGAGATATTTGTAAACACACACTGTTAAAGTAAAAGCAGTGGAAAACAGAGGGACCAGCTTCATGTGATTGCAGTTTGCACTCTTCTTCTAACAAGAAACTAATTGGGCTCTTGGGGTCCCCTGGCTGGAGAATGCCAAAGCTGTGTCTGGAGCAAACAGAGTCCTGACTGCAAGGCAAGCAGACCAAGGCAAATAGAGATGTGACACAAAGGCAGGCCTCCAAAGGGTCAGCAAGAAACTTCTTGACGTCAAGAGAAGCATGCAGAGTTTGCCAGAAGCCAAGGAACAACTCAACTAACAGGAAGAAGGAAACTGATCCTCCACTGAATTCTGCAAAATGTACTGAAACCCATCTATTGAAAAAAAAAAAATAACGTGTTTATTTTTAGAAGGGGTGATCTGAGAAGTTTTCCTTCAGCGTTTGCAATAAGACAGTGCCTTTAACATCTCTGTCATTTCGTTTTGTCAAGCCACAGAAAGTGCAAACTTGCAAGAATAAGTAAGTCCTACAGCAAGCACTGAAAAGCACTTTTAACAATTTTAGATTTACATCAACAGAAGTAACAGAATAAATTGATTTTCCTTCTACAACAATTTTTGTGTGACTGCTCAGTGCACAAAAATAATACATATAATATTTTAATCTACACCTGTGTAATCTTACAGTCGAATACATTATTCATTATTATACAGTAAATATGTTATTCGAGGTAACCAAAATTAAAACAATTAAAACATTGAAAACTGCCCTTGAACCAAATGTATCTCAATGACTTAGAAAGCTTACCCAGTGGAAACTTTCAAGTCTTAGGTACAAGGACAGTCAGTAAATCAAAGACTGGGAGACAAATCTGAGGATTAGACCTTGGGGAAGTCACTATCTCTAACATAAGCCTTTGTCATTAAGAAAACAACATGAATAGCTACTGACTTGCTGAAATTTGGCAAGAAACAATAATAGAGGTTTGGACCTGAATACAAGGCTGTTTTGAAACTAAACACATTTACTGAAGTAACTTACTACTGCTTTTCATGACTGGTAATTAAACTAGTCAGAGTGTATCCCTAAACCACTCCTCTGCCAGCTCCTCAATGCGTCCTTCCAAAGGCAACCGGACATGAAGAAAGGACAAGTTCCAGCTCTGGCCAGATCTGCAGAGGCCAGTAACAATCCCCTGACTGAGCATCTCTCTGCTTGTACTCTCAGTATTCACATTTCATCTCCCTCTTTCCCAGCCAGTAGACGGGAAAAGGTAAGAACCCAGCATGCTGGGAGAGAGATCCTGGGAGGAATTCTGCTGCAGGTAATTTCTTCCATATTGCCTACTGCTCCAGTGTGGAGGAGCCCCACGTGCCCAGGCTTTGAATTTGGGGCATCTCTAACCTCTGATAAGCCTCACCTACATGCTGCTAAACAGAAGTTGCAAACTGTACTGGCATAGCAAAAATACCTTCTATCAGTCTTACACTCTTGACTAAGTTTAACAGCCATGTATTTTTAAAACAACTGTATACTCCCATTTTATAAATAAACATTTTTAACACACATCTATTTTGCTCTGCATTTTATTAACAGTGTAAGACAAATATGGCATTTTCTTAAACCTGACTAAAAAAGCTGTTTGACTGATGACACTGTCTATCAAACAACACAATGTTGTCTCTGCTGTCCTGCCCCCTCCCACCCTATTTTCCACATCCCCCTTCTGTCTCTGTGCCTCAGGCTCCAAGAATTCACAAGAAGTGAATTTTTGCCTGTACTGTGCCAAGCACAGGGAAGACAGTTAGTTTCTCGGGGGCTCGATGCAACTACTTAGAAATCCAGATGTTAGTGTAAGACATGTAACAAACCAGAAGTGCCCATGAAACGCAGTTAGAGGTTTGCGTTCATCACTCCCTCACTCCAATTCCAAATTTCAACATTCCTTACAGAAATAATTACAAGGGAGAACAGCAACCTGTAAACAGACGAGATTTCAGCCTCAAGTGCCTCAGCATCTGGTAACAACTGGCTAGTCTCTACATGATCCATGCAAAGTCCTGCCAATTGGAGTATTTCCAAAGGAGTATTTTTCAATGGACCTGTGCATTATGTGTGCAAAGATAAGCAACTGGGAGCTTATCTTTGAAAGAAGCTGCCCCACCTTCCAAACTCTCAGAAAAATGAGTATGTAGAACTGAAAAGAACTCATACACTTGTTATGTTATAAGATGACAGTCTTACAGAAACCTTTCTAGAAACTTTCTGCTAGCTGGTCTTTTAATTATGACCGTGACAACAAATGCCCACAGGCAAAATAGGCATTTTGTCCTCATTGTTGCAGAATTTGGAGAAAAGACAAGAATTCTTGACTTTTTCTCTACTCCTTACAAGTGTACGTTTCCTTAATTTGTTGGTCTATCCTCCCAAAATGGGATAAGCAAAGTTAACAAGGGGGTTGAAACCACTCAAGCCATGCACACTGCTTGGGTATTTGCAACAAAAACATTGACCAATCCAAAAAATACATTCCTCATAGTAGCATTGTTTAAATTATGTACACGTATGTGGCTTCTACTTCACTCCTGGCAAAGGGCACGACTGCCTTTCCCACAGATTTTCTGTGGAAACTGTGATGAAGAATCCCCACCACTGAAACCATCAGTGCAGCTGCAGAGAGGTCAAGAGGGTGCAAGATTGCATCTTCTCCATTGTGAAAGATTTCAGCAAGCAAGTTATTGCTGGCCCTGTGGATGTTATCTTAGCCCTAAAATGGGTAAACCCCATGGGGAAGAGTTCCAGTACCAGTGTTTGGCAGAGTGCCCGCTGCTGTGAAAAATGTTCCAGAGAGTGCCGTGGTAAACAGCCCACAGGATCAACTTTATTTCCCCAATGACTACAGCTTCATAGCCTTCTTTTTGAGGGGCGGAGGGGGAAGATTGGCTTGTTTTCCTTCATCATCTCCCCACCTCCATCAGAATGCTTCAAAAATTAATCACAGGCAGAACACATGAACTCTCCGATCTACTGCTCAGACATAACCACTGCCAGCCTGCATGTCACTGCTTCTGCTTAATTCTGGAATTTTCTTTGCATGCAAAGGATTAGCCTGGATGCTGGTTGTCATGAAATGCGTTTTTCCTTCTATGTACATAGAGATTTAGAGCGTGTAATTTTGAATTATTTGCAGCTACACGTACACATGTGCAAAGAAATCTCCCCCACACCACAGCAACATACAGTACATAAGAGTGTAAGCAGAGGTAGCCTCAAAGGAATCTTTCTAGTCTCTGAAAACAGATACAGCTCTTCTGTTCCAGTGATTTTTCCTTTTGGCAAATATATAGAACATGTAAGTGTTTTCAGATCTGCTAGTTTCCTTCCCATCTATCTGAAAATTCAACAGTTTATATAACCAAACATGAGTATCAAAGTCTCTGTCAGATACCCAGACAACGACCACTCCTTGAGTAATGACTCATGTCTTATACTTCCCATCCTCTCCTCATTTTTACAACAAAGCAAAAGGCAGAAAAGCTTGCAACAGACACAAATACTGACAGTCTCAAAGGGCAGAAGCATGATCATGGCAGTAAAATGGTAATTTTTCCCTCTAACAAAAAGTGATTCTGTATTCTGTCTCCTAACCAGTATCTGGACAAACTAGAGAAGTGGGTGCTTAAGAACTAAATGGCTCAACAAATTCAAGCGCATAGTGCTGTACCTGGTTCAGGGCAATCCCAGACATGGGTACAGAATGAGAGAAGTACTCATTGAGAGCTGCTTTGCCAAATATTACTTGGGGGTTTCTTGTGGATCAAAACTTGGACACGAGTCAACAGCATCAGTGCTTGCAGTCCAAAATGCCAACCATATCCTGGGCCGCACCATAAGCAATGTGGGCAGGAGATCAGGGGAGGGGATTCTGCCCCTGTACTCTGCTGAGATCCCATCTGTAAATCTGAATCTAGCCCTGGGGTCCTCAGCACAGGAAGCACATGGCCCTGTGAGAGCATGACTAGAAAAGGGCCACAAAGATGATCAGAAGGCTGGAACAACTCTCCTCCAAAGACAGGCTGAGAGAGCTGGGATTGTTCTGCCTGGAGAGGGGAAGGCTTCAGGAACACATTGGTGTGGCATTCCAGTACCTAAAGAGGGTCTATAAAAAAGGTAATTTTTACACAGCCAGATAGTGATAGAACAAGCAGAATGGTTTTAAACTAGAAAAGGGGAGTTTTACATAAGGTGCTAGGAATAAATTCTTTCTTCAGAGGGGTAGTGAGACACTGGAACAGACTGCCTAGAGAAGCTGTGGATATCTCATTCTTGGAAGGCCAGGTTGGATAGGATTGTGAACAACCTGGTCTAGTGGAAGGTGTCCCTGCCCACGGCAGGTAAATTGGAACTAGATGGCCTGTCTTTGAGGTCCCTTCCAACTCAAGCCATTCCATGATTCTATGCTCTCTTTTCTCTCCTTGCAACAAAAATCATGTGTAACAAGCACCCATGACAGCTGTGTCTACAGCAAGCTCAGGAAATTCACAGGAACTTCACTCAGGGAATTCGTTCTAGTGTGCATGGACCCAAAAGTCAGATTCATGTGTCCCAAATCGTTGTGCCTGGTGCTGGCTGGCTGGCTTTGGGACTCCAGAGATAATGACTCACTCAGAAGGAGGAAGGATGCTTGTAGGTCTCGTCATTAAGTTAGCCCAAACTCCACCAAAGCTGGAACTGTACTTGCAGAAATCGAGGACACTCAAGCAGAAGGTAAACTGGTGACCTTTCTAACTATATACTATGGGTTTCCCTTTGTGGGCTGAGAAGATTCCCCCAAAAATACCGGAAAAAAACCCCAGATCTTGGTCAACTCATTTTTTCATTATTATAATAGAAGAAACCAGAAATGAGAAACACATCTGTGATTGTGCACAACTACCAACACATACAAAGAGATCTAGGAAACTCCAAAAACAAAGTGGTTTTTTACCTAGCTACACTTTTTATTTGAAAGTGTGTTTGCAATGCAGTTAACCTAGTTATGCTCTCAAGCCTAGAAATTTCTACTTGGCACCTCTGCTCCTCCTGGAAGACTAGGAGTTGGAAAAGTCCTACTTCAGCAGGAAGGGAAGGATAAGGACCTTTGTAATTTGAGATTTTTTTTGGTGTGTGTGTGTTTTAGTATCTCCTAGCAGTGACCTACTTTATAAATGTAAAGCCCACTCAGTTCTCACTGAACCGGAACCATTTAGAAGAGACACAGAACGATTACTGAACACTATTTTCTTACTGATCAGCACAAAGTTATTTGGCACAAGCATCTCTGTAAATGTTTGTCCAAGACTAGGTAAACTTGCAGTGCACGATGGCCCTCAGACCTGTGCTTCTGTCAAGTGAGAAGGCTCATAGTCTAGCAGTGGAGCTCAGCTATGCTTCAGCAGAAATACAGAATGCTAGAGACTGAGCTTAATATCATTGCTGTCTTTCCCTTTGGATCTGTTCTTTCTTGTTTTGTTCGATGTTTCCCTTTGCAAACCAAAAGAAGATTAGTTTTCAAATGGAATGAATGTCAGGGCAAAGACGACAATTTGTGAAGTGCATTATACTGGGCTCCTCTTTGGCATGGAGAAACCAGAGGAGGAGTGAGTTGCACCCAGCTCTGGGCACTACCAGAGGAAAAGCACAGCTCCAGAATCACTTTCAGCCCCACGAAGCTGAAGGCAATGTCTGCTTTAGGATATGCAAGGAGGTCTGATGGACTCAGCTCACAGCGACACTGGCAGCTTGCCACAGTATTTTGTTCACGTGTGCCTGAGATATCCATGGGCCCAGAGCTGTAATTATGGTCTCAGATATCACAGTACTACTAGCCCAGGAGATATTTATGGATCTGATACATACAGCCTATAGGCACTGTGAAGTTTCAGGCACATTCAAGAAAATTCCCCACTCCAGAAGAGGGACAGCAAGTCTACAGCAGTTCTGTCGAGCTACATGAAAGCAATACACTCCACTGGGTCTCAGCACTGAAAGTCACTGAAAGGTCTGAACAGGGTGAGCTGCAGGCACAGGGCTCGGGCTCACCCCACAGATATTATCAGAGGTATACTAATGAGCTGCAAACCAGGTTAAGCATTAGCACTGCTTTTTTCCCTGTGGAGTGGCTTGCTGCTTCTCACAGTTATGTTTGTTGTGTTTTAAACTCACAATAATAATATGGACAAGTACATACTTTCCTACACCAAAAGGGAAAGGTCAGACAAGCACTTCCACACTATTTATTTCTAAAAATTTGTGAAGAGTTTAGAGAATAGAGTGCAATCCAAGAACCTACCTAGAGAGAAAAAACTCCATATTGTTTGCTATTTATATTGCTAACTTTTGCCCCAAAACATACTATCACACAGAGTTACCAAAATGTCACATCTGCAGGAAAGAAGCCCACAATCACCAGCGAGGTGCATGCAGAATATACTTCAGCACGGGGAACAGACACTTATTCCAGTTTGCCAAACACTAGTTCCACATGAAGCCTAGGAAGGTTTCTGTGTCCTTGTGTGAGCAGGCAGAACTTTGTGTGAAATACCCCCATCAGACAGTAAGATGCATGGGAGAAAAGGAGTCTGATTCTCATCATACTGGTTTGGCTCTGGAGCAGCTCTGGTTTATTTTGAAAGAATAACTCCACTTTTCTTCAGCTTTAGACACTCTGGAAAGACACACTTCTCAATCCATAATCTAAAGCATTACTTCCAGCAGCATAACTGCAGCCATGCCCTTATCAATGTGCAGTACTTTCTCCAAAATAGCTTACGTTCATTGAAGGAAGGGTTTCAGTCACTTTCATGTTAAAGCAACAACCCAGACACCCACTCACATTCATGCACAGACAAGTCCTATACAGGACAAGAATCAGGACAATATATTTGTTTTGAAATATATTTAAGGACAGGATTTTGAAACTTCTGTTTATGTAAATACTGGAATCCCAAACCCAGTGCCTGCCCTTAAGAGAGATCACTTGCCCTTCAGGCTGAGGGCAGCCAAACATATCAGATTGCTCTGCCTGCTCACAGGGAGTTGGAAAGCTGCATGGGGGTATTTCAGTCACAGCCTGTACATCTGCTAAAATTTACTTCTTTAAAGCATTTGGTGTCTATTGACCAAGAGAATTTGAAGATACCCTGCAATGCTTTCTTCACTACAGTAATTCTAAATATTTTACAACTTACAGTGCTCTCTGAAGGAAGACATTTGATATTGCTGTATGCAGTTAGGAAGGAGAGTGCTTTCGTATTACAGAAAATACAGTTTTAAAACAAACTAGACTCAAACATCTTCATTACTAAAGCTGCTTTGCACTGAGAAAGGCTTATGATGAGAAAGCAGTGCAAACATTCCAGTAAATGCAGTTGTCTATTCTTAGTGTCAAAAAAATTTACAATGCAAACTAGAAAACAAAGGTACAGTATATTTTGTATGTGCTTACATAAACGACATAACCCTAAGCCCTGAGTAGATTAGAAGTGTACATTAACACGGATTAGAAGTTAGCACTTACATACAGATTAATGTATTTTTTTCCTTCCTGACACCAGCTGCACGGAACTGTGGCAAAAGAAATGCCTTTAAAGCAGGAGGAAGTATCAGCATTTTAAACTCAGGCTTCCTCCAGCTTAATCAGGTATTTTTTCAGTATGAAAGAAGTTCTTCTATTTAAACTAAAACATACTGACAGTATGCCGTTTTAGCAATTGCCTTTCACACAGATACCTCCTAATACTGCAGCATTTTTAAACACTTCACACAGATATTTCTCCAAAAGTTACACTGACAAAAGTAATTTCCCCCTTTTGGGAAGTACTTGGTGTCTATGTATCTTCACCCTTTAACAGGAGTTTGCCTCAGCTCTAAGCACCACATAGCTTGATTTTAGCCAACCACAAAAACCATTTATTTTAGCTATTTAATCATTCTAATCCTTACCTTAAAAAAAAAAAAAAAAAAGAAGAAGAAGAAGAAGCCTTTTCCACTCATTAGAAGCAAATGCTGGCTTTCTGTTCTTTTAGGGTACCCTTGATGAAAAAAAGCTGTATTCCAACCTACCTTGAAAGGAGAGCGGCACTGGCTGCCAGCTGCGCGGCTCCTCTCTCAGCGGCTGCGCTCGGACTGTGGCATTCCCAAAGAAGCAGGATGGCACAGACCCCCGGGGCTCGCAGCAACGAGGAGCGGAGCAGATCGCTGCCACACGCCCTTCTCCTCCAGCGGCTGCCTGGCGGCTGGACACTTGTAAGGGCTGTCGCAGCAGGGCTCGTCTCGCAGCCGCTCGGCCGCCCCGACAAACCATCCCCTCCCCGCTACGGAGCGCACGCTGCCATCAGATCCCAACCGCGCCTCACCGCCCGTGTGCGGCAGCTGGGGGAGAGAAAGCTGCATTTATTTATACAGGAAGCTTGAGCACAGCACTTCCTACTTCCCATCCCAGACTCAATCCAGCCGCAGGTGATTCCTTAAGCCCTGTCAGCTCCCAGCCAACGCACGCCCCGGCGCTCTGATTTGGGTCTGTGTGCAGCTCTGAACCACAGCTCCCATCCGAGCCCTGAGCAGGTAAAGCTGGAAGCAGCAAGGCGCTAGATGTGACACTCATCAAAGCCCTGCCGAATTAACCTGTTTGGGAGAGCTGTTTGCATAGCAGCTGATGGCTGAAACCTTGCTGGCTTCTACTTATGAAATATGTAATTTAAAAAAAAAAAAAAAGTGATTTCTTCACCTTGGAGGGGAAGGGAACAAAAAAAATCAAAGTACCTGTGTAATTTCAGACCTGAGTGTTTAATGATGATGGTGCTCATCTTATTCTGTCAGTACTCAAATTTCACTCTTTAGGCTGTCCTGTGTGCATGAGGGGTTGGGAATCCTGCAGTTCCGTATTCCAGACCTAAGGGTGTGATTCACAGCAGCCAAGTAGCAGGAGAATATCTAATTGTGCCACATGACACCAAACCCGCGAGAACTTTTCCTGCTGTAGGAAATGCACCACACCCACAGATAAGAAATATAGATATATCAAGAGTGCACAGGGTGCAGAAAAACAGAGAGAAGTATAAATGTTAATCTATAATTTTCTTATGATGAAATAAATCTACTTTGTACTTCATGCAATCATTACTGGCATTTTGCCTTCAGTACTTTCCTGTGAAAAATTATATATATTCATTCCTTCCGGGGTGTATAAAAGCTCACAGCTGAGCTTTTAGTTATTTTCAGACAATTATACTGCACCAGATTAATTTAAAGGGAGGAAAAAAAAAAAAAAAGCTTGTGCAACTTTAATTCAGCCTCCTTGCTGAATTATTCCTTTATATTACAGCTTTGCTTGAATTACCATCATATACTCTTTTCCTCTCAGAATATGTACAAACTTAGAATTTATTTATTTCACACTGGGTGTTATATATAATTTTACATATAGTTCTATGATATAGATAATTTATATAATTTTTTATATACAATTTTAATATATATTTATCTATTATTTTTATGTATTTAGGGAGGGAAAGAATAATAACCAGAAAAAAATATAGCTGTTCCAACATGTGGAATCTTGTTGATCCCCATGGTGTTCATCAACAGGGCTACAACAAGATTAGGCAAACTAGAGCCATGTCACATACACTGCCACTTGAGCTAGCAGAGCATTTCCCAGCAGAAGCAGATGTATGTATTCTCAGCAGTGGCCAATCCTAGACAAGACAAGGAAACACTGAGGGCTCAGGGCTATTTTTTTAGGCTCTAGAACAGTAATGAAAATGTGGAATTCTTTGGAAAACTTTACAAGTAGAAAATGATTCTCCTTCTGTGGTTGGATTTTTATCCTGCATGTTCTGTTCTAGTATGAAATAGCACAAGCTTCCATCACTACTCTCTTTACTACCTTCCCGCTGCTTCCAGCTCCTCTATTTTCCTCCTGCAGCTGCCCCCTTCACTGCTTTGTCTCCATCACACAAGTACTTGATGGGCCACAGATGAAGCTCAGCAAGAAAACTCTTCCTGTTCTCAGCCCCTGTGCTCAGCACCACAGCACTTGAACAGCAAAAGGCAATTATCTCAAGGAGGAGAGTGGTGAGAGAGGGAGGATGAAGGAAATCAAGTCATTCATGCAGGTGTAGGGGAAATGGCAGGGCAGTAAGTTCAGAAGCAGAGCAGGGCAGCTGCCAATAACAGAATAGCAAAAGTAGCATCTGGTTTGGTACTTAACTTCTTGCTGGCATAACAAAACAAAAACAAGCTTCACTGAAGTAGCCTCCACTAGTGAAGACATACAACTACAACAAAGATGAGTCATCTTCCTTTCAGATAAATGATGAGGCCAGCTTGTATCTGGCGTGGCGGGGGGGGGGAATGCACAAAAATTCTGGAAACTTCAGCTACAAACATCCCATCATATTTTTATCCCATTTCCTACTGTCTCCATGCAAGTTATAATGTGATTGCATAAACGTGCAAAACTGCTTACAACAAAATTATTTTCCCTTCCTTAGACATCACAAAATTGGTGAGAAAAATCAAGAATGTTTCTCAAGACATTTAATTAACTCGAAATGTTAAGAATGCTTGTTCCAAGCACTCCACTTCTTGGGTATCAAATTCTAAACTGTGGGGCCCAGATTTACACGCTGGACAATCACTAACTGATGCTCTGTGGACAGCTGGCTATGGCCCTGCTTCCTTCTTATCTTCAGTATTTGCCCCTACTTTTGTGCTTATCCAGGATCTCCAGAGCAAAGAGGAGCTGAAGGTCATGTGGCACTGTGCAGGAGCTCAGGCTACAAGGACGTGAGATGATCAATACTGATGATTCTTTCAACTGCCATCACCAAAAGACGTGAGCTGGACTTTTATGAGCTCTTCTGTCAAAATGATTTCTCTTCCAGCTATACCTCGAGCCCAGGTACTTCACAGTTTCACAGAAGCACATCTTCTTGGCAAGCTAATTTTGTGAAGTGTTATGAGTCATGCTAAAACTGCTACCCAGCTCAAATCCCTCAATCTCTTAACCCAGATTGATTGGTTTCCTTTCTGAGCCAACAAATAAAAAAGAAGTTCACTTTGTCACACATTTCCACACAAGGCACAAGCTAAGTTCTCCCCATTTGCTTTCTTCTTGGATAGCAGTGATGTTAAGCACAAAACTGAGAGGGTCCAATTAATTTTTTGGACACTCTTAACTGATGCTTTTATACCTCTAGGCTGGGGGAATAGCTGAGCCTTTGAGATGTCAAAATGCAATATCACTGGAAACTTTAAGCTGAGTTTCTAGCCAGAACAAGAAAAAAGGCTGGCATAGTTAATTACTAACATGGCTGTGTCATCCTTGCAGTGACTTGAAACGCTTCAGAAATGACTAAGCCATTCTGCATTAACTGAAATTACTAATTAATTTTTGACATAGATGGGTAAAATGTAATAGCGTGACCAGTGAAAAGATCACTCACATCCCCCAAACAAAATACCATTAACAGCAAGTGAAAACACTGAGTTAGTGTATAACTAACAGTTTAATTGTAATTCTACATAAAGAAATGCAAATTGCTTATGTGGGGAAAAAAAATAAAATTTCACTACCCTGTTTTGCAGTTTTCAACTAACAAAAAAAAATAATCTGAAAAGCAATTGCTATCCATAGGTGTAATATAAAAACATGTGTTATAACAAGCTTTTTAAAATTAGAGCCTAACTTAAAAAAAAATGAGTCTTTATCCATTTTCCTTAGTGTACATGCAAATAAACAATTTCTCTATGGAAAAAGAAAGTATTTGTAGATGTAAAAGAGACAGTTTCACAACAAAAATAGATATTAATGAGTAACATAACCAAAGCTGAAAACAAAACAGGAAGGGGTTTTGCACAGGGAGTATACATATATTATCTGAAGTTGCAAGTGTGACGCCCCTGATGTCATGGACTATAAATAGTTGTCTTCAATGGGAACTATTTTCAAGGGGGATTACACCATCAAAGTCATTTGTGGTGTCTTCATACACCAAATGTTTTAAAAATTAATCTCTATTCCATATATGTACTTATACAATCATACAGTGCTAGAAATCAGATCTCAGTGCAGAAAAATACAGAGCTATGTAATATTTTGCATGATTAAGGACAAGCTTTAATCAGTATAGCTACAAGAAAATCAGGACCACATATTTTCCTGTTTAAATTCTGAGTTGGTATGCAAGTCACTCACTGACAAACCAGGCTTGAAATCTTCATTAATCCCTTTAGCTAAAACATAAAACTTTATTATAAGCAGTTTTCTATTGGAGTAAAATAAATCAAGTTAAATTATTTTGAAAGAATAGTAGGTGCAGTGTAAAGAGCTTTTTATTTTACCATAAAAAACGGAGCAGGATGGCACACTGTCTACTGAACATTTATGATTATGATCTCAAAATGTGAGGATTTGTCTCGAGCACAAAGAAAAGTGGTAGGTGACTTACACTCATCCTGCTCCTACGAACAAAGCAAAATGCAATATTCATTAAGCTTTGTTGGCATAGTGGACTATCTCCAAACAAAATCATATGGCTTCCGTAAGTTCTGTATTTCTTCTCCATCCATATTTTTTCCTGTGTTTAAACTATCTTTTGGTATTTGATCCACACAGAACTGTGCTAGAGACAAAAATTAAAATAGAGCCTCAGCAGAAAACCATGAGAAGTCAGCCTGCTTTCCCAGTAGGTGGGTTTCAGATGCTTAGAAATTTCAGCTTAAAGGTCCAGGCCAACGGCTTTGACAGTGTTATTACCGGAATTCCAGTGCAGCTTGTCTTCTTGGGACCTGGAAGCACCAAGACAAAGTGTACCTGCCCCCACAGCAAAACCTATTGGTGGCACAGCTCTACTGGCAATACCACCTGGAGCAGGCATTTTGCCACTGGCAACCAAAGAGATCTGCAACAGCTCTACAGAAATTTTTGCTTAGGCTGGCTCCTTCCTGCTCACTATGTGTACAGAGAACCAGCCTGCAAGAAGAAAACAAGCTCCATTGCTGGGAGCCTGCCATGAATAAGACACTGATGAGCTGCCATTGAACAGCAGACATCCAGCCCAGGGGCAGCCAGAGCAGCACCCTCAGACCAGGGCACGTCCTCAGCCACCTCCTTGCACCTGAGAGGCCGGGGAGAGGCAGGCTAGTGTCACACTGCCCCTGGCCCTTCTCCTGGGACATGGGACACAAGGTGTACCAGCCGTCGTCTCCCAAGGCAGTCCTGCCCCTCCCCAGCCGCACAGTGATCATCAATGAGGTGACTGCTTCTGGAGACACTGCAGCCAGGGACACGGGACACCTCCTGGGCTCAGAGGCCACCCTGTGCAACCAGGTCCAGTTCCCCAGCTGGATAGCACATGTAGGTGCCCCCATACCAGCACCACCTCATGAACTGATGATAAAATGAAACCAAACAGCTTGCTTTGCTCTCATATTCTTGTGTTACACATACAGAGGTGGAGTTGCTCAGTTCTTATGGGCATCTGGTAACAGGTGAGACTCTCTAGCTGTGAAAAGAGTAATTTATAAAGCAGCATTGAAGGAACCATACTAAATACACATGAAAGAGGAGACATTGAAATTGTCTCTTCAACTGCCTTCTCTTAAAGTTAGCAACATTTTTAACAAGAGTATATAAAGACTGCATGGGGACAAATTAAGGCTCAGATAAATTATTTTCTATTAACTGTGCTTATAGCTAACTTCAGAGCATGGCACAGACTTTCAATCATGCACAGATTTTTTTTTTCATTTTGATTGTGGGCCCAAAATGACACATTCTGTTGACTTTTAACAAAGTGTTTTGGTAACGTACCTGGATTTGCAGTGATTTCAGACATCAGAATCACCATCAGTTTAAAAATTGAGAGGGGAAAACCATCCTGGCAACCAACACAGAAAGCTTCCTCTGTAGCAGAGGAGGTCATCAACCTGTCCTTGTCATGAGATAAAAATGTGCACTGTTTTCATGTCTCTGATTCTACAGTGTTTTCTGTCCTGTCTCAAGCTCTTAACTGCTTTTTTTGGAAATATTAAGAGACAGCTTTATTCTTTCCAACCCAAGCCAGTCTCCTAGGTGATGGCTTTGCCTTAGCCTAATGAGACTATCTACAGGTTTAAAAGACAAGTAGAATTTGGAGGGGAGAGTGGCAGGGAACACCTAATAATACATTTCAGCCCTGACCTTGTTTTAACTAACTTCTGAAGTCAAGGATGGGCAGGTCAGAGACGAGACAGAGCTGAGGCACTTAATTTTATGGTTATAAAAGCCAACAATAGGACTTTTACAGACATCTGGCAGGAAGACCTAGGTGTGGAGCTAATATATAATACCTTTGATTTGTAACTTTTGTTATTTAAGTATGACACACTTAGCCTTTGGTTGATTTAAAGTGAGAAATAGTTTCCAAGAGGGGTTGGAGAGGGGTTACTCCAATGGACTGGCTATGCAGGGAAATAATGGAGCTGAAACATACCCATAGGGGAAAACAAAGAACTTGTCCCTCTCTCCCAGCATCCTTCTCCTTACTGAACTTCCAGGAAGGGTCTCCATGCCATTCCCCAAACCTTTTACAGTCTCCTTTCTCTACCAGAACTTAAATCTCACCCATTTATGGTGAGAGCAGGTATGAAAAGATTTGCCTAGATCCACTTTTCCCTCTGTGGAATTTCATCATGTGGTCAGATAACACAACTCATAGTTTTCTAATGATTTCAGTCTCTCAGTGCACCACAGCAGGGCTGTTTGAGTGAGCCCATCTTCTCCCTGCTGCTTTAGGCTGGCCACCTTCGTAATGGCAGCATCCAAGAAGGACACAGTACCACTTCTCAGATGAGAAACAGCAACATGTTAAAACATGTGCAACTGTTTGCTGGCAGCATTCTTATCACATCACAGCTGTAGTAACCAAATCCAAGATTGCTTCACATCCCGGTCTCTCCTTAGGATAGTGATAAAACTTTTTTCCCTCCTCTGCTCAAAGCAGAGCAGACAGCAATTACAACAGGAAGGACTTGGAAGGACACCTTTAACACACACCAGCTAGCAAGCAGTTGTTAAATTCAACAATCCCAAAATTAGGATAGTGGGAACTCAAAGCCAAGCACATTACTTACTTGCTGCAAGTGACGTAAGGATTTACTCAGTTGCACTGAAATAATTTGGGAAGTGCTTACTTAATGTTTCTTTTTCTATCTGTTACAATCAACTGCCCAGTAACCTCATTAAAAATAGGTGCTTTTAACCTACTAATTTGTTTAAGGCTCTTATAAAATTAGGGATACCCAGTTGGGCAGAGAGAATCTCTAGGAAAAGAAACTTGAGTTTTACAAGACTGATCAGGGCAGAAGGGCAAGAGACGTACTGAAACCTTTGGTTTTCTAAACACTGCTAAAATCCAAGCAAATAGTGTTTTCTGCTTCAGTACAATCCGTGGTCATTGAAGAAATGACAAGTGAACTCATCTTTCTGTTAAGCTTGACTTCATCTTTGAAAAGCCCTTAGCTCCACTTAACTGCCCTATACCCATCAAGAAGAAATTTAAACAGATCAAGTATTTCCTCCAAGTCTTGATTTCATACATGTATACATATTTCCTGGGATATGACAAAACACAGTCAGGGGAAAATGCATCAATAAATCTATTCCCACAGAGTATTACTTTGCATTATACAATATAAACAAAGCCTTGAAGTGTGAACCCTGAAATTTTTCGTTTCCATGAATTCTATCTTACAAGGTGAATAAATTTGTTCAATGACCTCTGACTATGAGTAAATTTTTCTAAACTAAATTTTTCCTTACATTATCCTTAGGATAACTCTCTACATGCTTGCAATTTACATATCTTGGGAAAAACAATATCCTAAATCACAGGGAATGGAAATGCTGCATTGTGGAAGAAGTGAAAGAGACCTTAGACAAAAGGAGAAACAACTGGCCTACTTGCAAGGAAGAAGTCCTGACACCTCTCTCACCAAATGAGCAAAGCTAGGTCAGATCCCACCTGCAGAAGGCAGATGGGAAGAAACTTCCAGGATCTTGAAATCTGCCAAGGAGGTATGAGAGAACACGAAGTTTAAGGAGGAACTTAACACAAACTTCAAGGAAGTTTTGGTGGATGAGAGGTTGGACATGATGCAGCAATGTACACTTGCAGCCCAGAAAACCATTTGTACACAAGGCTGCATAACAGGAACCATGGACAGTAGTGTGAGGGAGGGGATTCTCTCATGAGACCCCACCTGGAGTGATGCTTGCCCCTCTCGGGTCCCACATGCAGAAAGGCCATGGACCTGCTGGAGTGAGTCCAGAGGAGGACCACAAAAATGAACAGAGGGCTGGAGCACACCTCCTACAAAGATAATCTGAGAGAATTGGAGTTGTTCAGCCTGGAGAAGAGTCCAGGGAGACCTTATAGCACTTTCCAGAGACCTACACAAGAGCTAGGGGAAAACTTTTTACAAAGGCGAGTAGTGACAGGTCAAGGGGAATGGCTTTAAACTGAGAGTCAGTTTAAATTACATATTAGGAATGGAGGTGGTAAAACCCTGGAACACATTGCCTAGCAAGGTGGTGGATGCCCCATTCCTGCAAATGTTCTAGGTCAGGCTGGATGTGGCTCTGAGTGATCTCATCCGGTTGAAGATGTCCCTGCTCATTGCAGGGGAGTTGTACTAGATGGGTCCATTCAACCCAAAATGTTCCATGATTCTAACAGAAGCCAAAGGCAGAGAAACCATTTGACTCTCCTAAATATGAAATTAATAGCATGAAGAGACTGAGCATAACACTCTTCAGTCTCTCTGGTTTTGGTTCATGAATAGAGTACATTTGCTATACTGAAAAAAAGGCAAGTGAAAGGGAAGAAGAATCATATACACTTACAGAATATTTCTAACATTGCATGAAAAAACACTAAGACCTTTTAGCTTTGTATATCTTCATGGTTTTTGAACAACATAAACAAAAAAATTACAAACAGCACTTCCCAATAGCCTTGCAGAGAACAAACTCAGTGTCAGAATCCAGACACGTAGCATCCCCAGCAGCCCTGCTGGTGACCACAAACATCTCACCAGTCTCTGGGTGTCCTAAGGAGCAAGCTGCCACAGGCTTCAGCTGGAAAGCAGCACGAAGCACCTCTCTGGGCTGACAGAACTGGAACAAATAGGCTGCTTCCTACTCAGCAAACCTCAGAGTAATTATACAGCACAACTTGGTAAGAACCAAGAAACTCTACCTGAGATCCTCTTGAAATATGGTGATCATCACACTATGCCACAAAAACAGGGTTTTCAATAAAGGCTTCTTGCCTTTGGGTTAAAAATAATATCAGATCATGATGTGGGATGTAGCACTCAAACTTTTATGTGGAAACCAAATTTGGACAGCAGGAGAACGTAGCTTATTTCAGTTTTGGATTTATTCCCGATAATACTGGTTTAAGGATTTGAAGAATTTCTGGCAGTTCTGTTAAATTGTTTATTTAGGGATAATTGTTTCTCTTTCCCCAAGCAAAATGACAGGAAACATGAATCAAGACTGTTCAAAAACTAAAATAACAACTTCCTTTGTCCTTATTGATAACATTTTTGGTTTTGTGACCTGAGTGGGTATTTGTGGGTGTGTTTACTTTGTGAAATCTTTTTCCAATGAATCATTATTTTGATGCAATATTTTACATAAAGCCAACAGTTGATGTTTGAGTAATTTCTTTTGTTGTCAGTAGAATTAGGAAGGAGAGGAGAGAACTGAAAAACACACAGGAAGAATAAATAAAATTAATGTTTTACAGGAAATCAGATGTTCTCTGGATGTTCTGCTGCAGTTAATTTCCACTAAACACAGCAGAGTATGACGGGAATGGAGATAGTGACGGTGAAGGAAAAATTCCAATAATGTGCTTTCATTCTTTGATTGCCTTTCCAGGAAACAGAGAAGTTGCTTCAGCCTTCTTCAAATGGCAACAAGTGCACAATAAATTTTTTATCTCTTAGTGATAAAAAATGTGCAACACTTCACATACCAAGATGTTTTGAGTTTCAATACTATTATGGGCCACAAAGCCCATCCATCACTCTGTCTAGACCACACAAAGTCTGTTATTGGCACTGTATGAAGGTTTAAGATTCTCTCATATTAAAGCATCCCTAAACTGACGATCAAGATCTCTGCTCTCTATATCATCCATTGCCAAACAACTATATTTTTTTCTGTTGTAAAAGGATTCCAAAAAGCTTATGAATTTAAAATCATTTAAACACTTGTACAAGTGTTTCCAGCATGTTGCTGAAAACCATGTTGGTGAATAAATTATTTTCCTCATTCAAAAGGCATTGTAAACCATGGTTTTCCTCAGGAATGAAGGTTTATTAATTTGGCAGATTTTATACTCCAAACTTGTATGTGAAGAAATGGTTGAGCAGCAAAACTGACAAAGCCTGGTTTCTAATGATTTGTGTGCCTTAACACTACTAAAACAATAACCCTAGTTCCCTGGTATTCCTTCCAAAGTGTCTCTGGAGCAGTCACAAACTGCACCACCCCACATGCACACTGATCAGCGAGCCTTTTATGTGATGCCGGGTTTTTTTGACTGGATGTACCAAAACACACACAGCAGGGGAGTCCAGCCTGCCTTTTTACATTGATGGCTCAGAAAGTTGTCAAGTGCATCAACAGACAAATAGTGTAATCCACATGAGCTCCATTTCCCTAAGAAATTCAGTTGAGCAGGAGACTTAAATCAGCTCAAACCTTTAAGGATTAGGCTGATCTTTTTACAAAATCATAGCAAAAGTCAGGGCACTTTACTGTGTACTCTAGTGATGTGTGACTACATACAGCCTTTCAGTTTCATTATACACAGTAGGAAGTAAAGAGGAAACACTTGCATTTGACATTCTGTTTTTGACCATTGGAAGTCAACTTCAGAAGTTTTGCAATAGGCTTTCCATATGTTTAACAAAAAACACCTGCAGCACAGATAAAAGGTTTCGATTTTTTTTTCCTTTTTTTCCAGTCTTTGCCACAAACACCCTCTGACCTTGGAAAAGCATAGTAATTTTATCATCTGTAACTCCACAAAAAAACCCTCCAAAGTATACAAATAAGTATACATCACATGCCTCAGCTATCCTGTATGGTTTGTTACGGACTGTAAAGCAGTGAAACACAAATTTTCAAAGGAAAATCTGGAATGAATGGATGAAAAGATGAAAAGTTAGTCCCTATAAAAGGAAGTTTTCTAGTGAACATCACTGATCTGATGAAGTATATTTGTTTGGAAGATAATACAAATGATCAAACAATACAAAGTGTCTAAGTGTGTTTCTATCAATCCTACCTTAACTAAGGTAGAAGAGATAAATGCCATATACACTCTATCTGCCTAAATATTAGATGCTAATACAAAATAAATATAAAATGCCTGCAGAAGAGCCAAGGGGCCACTGATACCTCTCATGTCTGAATCTCTTCCTGTATTCTTCCTCCCACCTTCCCACCATCTTCCCTTTGACTCATGCCCTTCGTATTTTGTTACCTCAGCTACACAAAATGTTTGGCAGACAGTTCCTAAAACTTCCTGTTAGACCTGTCTGAAACCTGTCTGACTCTACTCTAAAAGTCTAAAATCTTTGCACCTTTTCTTTGGAGTAGTTACTTCTGTCAGTAAGTAAAATCCCAGATATCCCACTGTGAACATGGCACTAGCTCATGATTTTTTGTATCTGTAGAAATATATAACATGCTCCAGAATGCTTGATCTTGTTTTTGCCTTAAAGGCCTTCTTGTGAAATGTGTTGAACAAACAATTTTTCTTCTAGTATTTACATCTGGGTTCCTGTGTTACTGCAAATGTAATGTGCATGACCATGACATCTTAATGTTTGTCATTAATGTGTGCATAGGATTATCAGAAGGCAACTCCTTCAGGTAACACCTATTTGACAATTCCTAACTGCTAACATTTCTACTTTTAAAAGTAATGATAAGAGGCTGTACTTTGTGAGACTATGAAGTAGCCTGGTATCAATACTCCTTATGTTACAGATTTCCTGCACCCTACTTCAGACTGTGGTCCCCCTGCAAGGCATCACCCAAACACACTGTCAGAAAGAGTTCACAGTCTGAGTTGCAGTCCGAGGGAACCAGAGGAGGAGTTGTGAAATAACACGAAAAGCAAGGCAGGAAGAATGTGACAGGAAGAAGATACAAGATACCTTTGTACACAATGGAATCAGTCAAAACATTTGATATTTCTTCTTCAGCCTCCTCTCCTCCTCGTCAAGAAAAAAATAGCTGCAATTCTTGACCAGCATTAACTAGTCATCACTGTTGGCTAGCCACTGGTACAAGTCATAGAGGAAGCAAAGAAGCTGAAAGAGGATATGTTTCCTTTATGAATAACAAGGCAAAGTGCTTTTTTATATAGATGGGCCCACATAAAAATTCATAACACAAGCAAGGATGACATAGATGGCAGAAGACAAGGGAGTAGCAGTGATTTGTGGAGGAGCAGAAAGGTAGAGAGGAGAAGCAGCAATGCTCTCTGCTGACAGGCTGTGGAAGAGAGGGTTCTCAGCATGAGCCACACACCGGTGTAGGGGCTGAACAAACAGCTGAACAGCCACAGCCAGCACCACAGGATGTTTGATGGAACACCTAATGCCTGAAAAACACTCACAACAAAACCACACATTTCCTTTCACTGTTTCCAGAACCGGTCATTTTGTCACTTTAAAAAACCCAACAAAATCCCCAAAATTACAACAAACTTTTTCAAGCAGATTTTATCCATTGGCAAGAACACTTTTCCAGACTCAAGAGCACCATAAAGCATTCCTGCATCAGTCGATCTCAAACATTTTATCACAAAGCTGACAGTCCCTGCATGGACTGAATAATTTCTGGGAGATTTCCCCTTTTCAGCTTTTCCTAGTTCATCCACCAACCCCTTTCCCACCTGCCCCTCCCCCTCAAAAAATGCTCACTGTTTCAGACAGGTCTGTGAAGAACCTGTTTTAGTAATCAGTAGGGTGCTCCAATTACTTCATCATGACACAAATATTGCCAACACCTCAAATGCGGAGGTGTTGCTGGCAGAGCTTGTGTTTTGCCTTGTAGCCTTCCTCCACAATGAGAGTCACCTTAATAAAAGAAGACATTTTGCTGACATGCACAACTGAGAGGAACTTTCCCTGGCATTTGGAATTGGAGCCTCAGTAACTGATTGTCCTGAAAAATGATACAAGGAAACTATTCTCGGAGGGATTAGCTCTTAGTTAGGAGATAGAAACAAAGCAGAGTGTTTAAATGTCATGAAATCAAGGAGCGCCCCACAGACCACTCTGAAAGAACAGTTCTGTGTGGATCAGCTTCCTGAAAAACAGACTAGAAGAATGCAGAGACCAGGCTATAGAAGGCTTCTGTTTGTCTGTCTGTCACTGGGGTTGGCAATAGCCAGGCAGACAGGTTAGCGATCCCCTGACTCAGCCCCTTTGCAGTGTCACACAAAGCTTCACCTTTTCTTGGATACAAAGTTCCAAGCCCTGCTGACAAAGTCAGCAAGGGATCAACTATCCCAGTCCATAGCTGGACACGTTTCTCTTTTCAAAGTCCATTTGAGCCATTTAATTATCATGAATGCTGTCTTTATCAAGCCTGCCTCCAGTCAAGTGGCAGATTCAATACGACTCAATACTGTATGGCAGAGTAATTGAAACCCAGTGTGTGCAGAAGAGGACTCTGCTCCCCTGAAGCTCAGATAACTCTTGAGCATTGCCGTGCCATGATTTTAGACACTGGGAAAGATTTTTGCCTTTGAGAAACATCTAGGGCTTCAGAGCTCCTCCTCCATTTCCACCTCTACTTCCAAGTGAGAACAATCTTTTTTGCCAGCCTGACCCAACTGAACAAGCTCTCCTCTTTTTTATATACATGTATTTTTCAGTCCCTTCCCCCCACACTGACACCCATGACTAGAAAACAGTATTGGCCCATTTGTGCTCCCTGCAGCTATTCATCATCTTCTGTGCTGTACTACATTTGTAGACTTCCCCACCAGACCACTGCTCCATGTTGGGTAAAACTACAGTAAAACAAGAAACAGCTGACAGAGGGGTCTGGCCTCAAAGTCAAAAGGTTCCCACAGCATGTTACCAACATCTGGAGCGTTGGACAACCTTTAGACAAGTATTTTGATCATACAATTGCCTTATTTGTCTTAATATCATGCACGAAACAAACCTGATGATGTCTAATGAACTTTTCAACTCCTGCAAAAGGCAAAATCACTAATGCATACTAGCACTGTGTGTGAATTTCCAATAAGGTTTCCAAGAGGGGAAAAAAAAGGTGATAAAAGCCCTCTGCTTCTGTACCCCATCTCCTTCAAAGAGCTGCTGAGCAAAGTGCTAAACGAACATGCTATGAGTCACCTGAAAACCAGCTCTGACCAGTTATTCAGTGGTTCTTCAAGAACAAAATAAATACTGAACACTTCAAAATGCAGGTCATAGTTATTATTTACTCTGGCTTAAAAGGAGAATAGTCAATAGAACAGAAGACTACTTAGTCAAAGCTACTGCAGTAAAAAAACACAGAAAACGTTAAAGAGAGAATGCAAATTAAGAGCTGTGATAACTGGGTAGTGTCTGGCATTAGTAGACTGAAGAAAAACACAGTACTGTGTAAAAGATGAATAATGTCTGAAAAGAAGTGCAATTCGGACCAGCTACCACAGAGTTTGACACATTATCTCCTCAGACTACACCAAACATGAACCAAACAGGTTCATGAGGATCTTTGTTAACTGAAATCAGATAGATGCTGCTGGAGGAGGAAATTATTGGTGCTCCCAATGGCTCACTAGCAGGATAAATGCCTTTGAGATCCAGAGCACCAAACAGTGCACCAAACTACACTTTACCTTTTTTGTTTGTTTGTTATGCCACACTGACCACACCTTGCTCACTGAGCTTTATTCACTCCTCTTTCTGCCTTCCTTTTATTTTGTTCTGCATTACAATGTGTGGGATAATGTTGTTAAACAATCACATTTGTGAATGTTATATAAAAGTATGCTTTTGAAATAACTCAGTGGGAATCAGCAGAGGAGTTGCATGCAAGGACCAAAGATGATTCCATCCCCTCCAAAACTATGGCTCGTCAGAAGTGCTTGAATTTCCCTTTTGATGCAACGACATGCCAGTCTCAATTTTAAAGATCCATTTCAGTAGAACTACTGCCTCTGCATTCTTTTAAACTATAGTGAAGAAATACGAACACAAAAAGATCTATTTTTATATCAATATTCTAAAGGCACATAAAAGGGAATCTAGCTTTGTCCTCATGATTTATATTGTCAATAGAAAGCTTTAACTAAGTTACAGTGATATTATTCAGTTGGATTTGGTTTTTTGTATAGCAAACATATGTGAGCTATAAATCTCAAGAAACAAAAAAAAATCTATTTAGCTGTAGGCACTTTTACATCATCAGCAGGCTTAGGTATGCTTTCAGGATTTTGTCTGTTCAATGCTAATGGCAATGGATTAGGCAGATTAGATATGCCTACCAGTGCAGCTCCCCGATAAATTACAGCCTTTCTATCCACAGCAGGCCTTCAATAATTCCATTTTCTGTAGAAATGAAAATGTGTCTTTGGAACAAAAGAAAGCACTCAGTCTTCCAGCCATTCACAGAAAGTTTTGCTGGTATACAGCCATATGTCAAAGCACGCCTACTGCTCTGTAAGTCACCCTGGGAACAGCAGGGCTAATGAAGCCTGCTTTCCTACAGAATCATGTCCTACATTTAGCACCCACAGTGCCTGAGCTCTCCAGTGCGACACAGCTGCATTCCCTATGCTCCCTCACAGCAATCTTGCACAATACCTGAACTGCTCCATCACACACAGCTCTGCCCGAGTGTCCTCCCGCAGCATTTCTCCACTGCCTCCTCTCCATGCCCTTCCCCTTCCTAGAGTCACCATCCTCATCCTTCCTCCCTCCCAGCTCCTGCCAGCCTAGTGCTACATCTGCACTGATGGGTGACCAGCACAGCTGAACATAATGAACTAGACCTGAACTCTGTCTCCTCCAACCTGGCAGGAACCACTGCAAGCTGAGCAGTGAGTCCAACACCATTAGAGGGAAGATGGACAGACAAAGGGATACACAGGGTGGTTGCACACACTGTGTTATCTTTGAAAGCAGAAAATCTAATCTCTTGAAAAAGCTGCTGAGATGCTCCTTGGTGCTCCTTTTCAGGAAACACACCAGCATGACAGACTTACCAGAAAATTCACTCTTCAAAAATGTCCTGAGATAATTATTTTCACTGCAAAACTTCTGCTTTTGGAAGTTTATTCACCCAGCTAAGTCAAAAGAGAGAAAATAGCCAGTAAGTGTGTTACTAAGTTTTATGCATTTTAGTGAAGTCAATAAGAAGATATCTAAAAAGATCAGTGCTGCTGCCTCAGACTGAGGTTCTCAGCCCTATCTTCTGCCTACAGAAAGGTCTTCGCATGACAGAAGAGGATGCACTATACAATTCCTCAAAAAAGATGAACTTGTGGCAAGCTTTTGAGTTTCCTCTAGCTGTGAGATATCAGAGCTGTATCAGCAAGAGATTTAACAAGGTTTTGGCTGCTGCGTTGTAAGAGAGATCTCAATAGCAGCCAGACAGTTTTTGTGGTTTTTGTACTTTTAAACAGTGTCATGGAGCCTAAAGCAAAATTTGCTCTGTGGAGCAAATGTGCAATCGGAAAAAGTATGAACTCTTGGCAAAATGAACATGGATAGTTAGGACAAACTTACAGGATCCAGTCTGTCTTTGTGAATATTTGGACAGGCTGGCCCATGAAAACTAAATAAAAAGCAAGACTGGAAAGATAGGGACACAGTCATGGATACACTGAGTATGTCTGTATGTTTCGCATTGGAATAAGGGTTATTTTTTACCACCACCCACATAAATTTTCCCACTTCCAGCTGAACTTCTCAGCTGAAAACTGGGAGACATCAATTTGAGATAATGGGTAGAGAAAATATATCTGCATACCTATCACGGAAAAGTACTGAGCTGTGATTATAGTCGCCAACACCCACCTTCTGAGATTATGAATAAGCTGCCTTTATATGAAAAGCTATTAACATTAATTATATTGCTTATATGGCTTACTAAATATCTGTGGGTTTTATAAAGTTCATCAAAACCACAGACCTCTTCAGCATTCCCACAGCTACTGATATACAAAGTAATGGGAATTGGTTTGGCCCCATTACCACCATTTTTGCTCAGCAGAAATCAGGGCCTAACATTAACATTTCACTTTCTTTCCTTCCTTTTCTTTCACTCCCTCTCTACAATCCAGTAAGACATTTCCTCTAGAAAGGGCCATCCCTTTGAAGAACAATATTAATAAACTTGTTATAAACTAAAAGAGGCATTGAGGCAAATAATACTATATATGAAAGAGGATTCCCCACATTTGTTAAAATTCCCAATCCCCACATTTGTTAAAATTCCCAATGGAATTTCTTTCATCAGAAAGACAGAGTTCTAAATGTGTGTTTAATTCTTGATTTTTTTGTTGATGATTAGGCTTGGCATAATTACTTATTTACAAAATGTCAAAATTATACATTTCATTAATTTTTAAAAATGTTTTTACCAGCAATATAGTCAAATGTTGTCTGCAGCAAGTTTTTGCTTCAGAATTTATGTAATATAGAACAAAATTATTCTCCTTCAAAGAGTCCTGTCCTCAGACAAGTTAGCATTTTAGAATTACTTGATTCTTTTAAACATAAGCCTTTATCTTCTAATAATGTGAAATACATTATCTTTCCTGACTCTATTTGTCACAATTTAGTTTCCTCCTGATATGCTGCAATTCTTGGCAATTATTTGAATCTTGCCCTAAAATTCAGAATTGAAAAAGCTAAAAATATTACAATACATTATTTCAAGTAGGAATTACATATATGTATCTATTAAGTCACATTAGCAAAAACTTAGTAGAGCTAGGAAATGAGCTCAGGTTTCCCAGAATCACAGTATTTTGCATTCTATTTTTTATTCAAACAAAGCCTAGTCAAATAGAACTGACCATGGCACAGAAGATTGAAATATTTTTAAAATGCATTCTGCTCTTTTCACTGAGCATTCAGTCTGTTCAGCTTAGTGCCAACACAGGCTCTCCTTAAATCCTAGACTGCACTCATGGGATAAACTGCTGATTATATCAAAGGAACCTTCTCGTTGCCAAAGCATTTGATACCTGGCTGGCATTTTCCCTAGGCAAGTGTGTTTTGCAAGCTCTATGAACTGTGTTGTAGCTTATGCTATTTTGGTTCTATGATAGTTAGAAGCAGCAGCTGAGACAGATCCAAGCCTGTCATCTTCTAATCTAAGTCACCACACGCATCATGCTCCATCAGTGATGAAAAATAGAAATATAGCAGCCATACATGTCTTTGGCCACAGAGTGTCCAGAAGACATTTTAATGAAGTCTAATGTCCGTAGCTCAAATTCACTTTGTATGCAGCAAACTGAACTACACAGACTGTGCATTCATCCTCAAAGAAAACTGAAATTACTTTGATTCATATAATTGTTAGGTCTAATATTAGCAGTGTTTGGGGGAAGAGAGCTATGCTGTCCTCCATGGAATTACTTCAAGGCACCTCAGCAATATGGATAAAACTAAATGCTACTGCCCTGAGAATGAGAAGAAACTAAGTACTTCTGTCCTCATTCCTGTGCCAGCAATATTTGGAAACAGCAGCAGAGCAGGGGTATAGGTAAGGCAGAGGTGACAGGAGCTGGGGTTATGGTAAGTGGGGAAGTTGTTAGACTCCAGTGGAGAAAGGGTGAGGACCTGAAAGAGGTCTGGAGGGATTCCCAGATGCTCCCTAGGGAGTGGGTACCAGCAAGGAGTTAGAGGGTTCTGAGAGGGGTAGAAGGTTTAGGATCACTCAGGGATGATTTGTGCCTGTACAGGTCTTCTTTGCCTCCTTTCCCCCTAACCTTGCCGACTCCTCCTCACAGTCTGACCTCAGTACAGCAGGTCCCTCAGCCTATTGCTTTTCAACATTGTTATCTTTATCTTCTTTTCCTATCTTTTTCCCTGGCAGGCAAAGCACCCCAGTTCCACCTCCATCACTCTTAGACACCATTCTCCAAATAATTCTCTTTCTCCCACTTCCTTCTATGTAAGAACAATAGAGTTTGATGAGACTTGGAGGAGGGAAAATTATAAAATGGACCACAATGTTCTTTCCTTGCTCTCTTTGCAAGCTGTTCTGGTCAGTTAACTCTTCACTCAACATCGGTAAGAACCTTTCCTGACTGAAAGATTCCTTCTTGTAAATTCACGGCCCCCTTTTGAACAATGGATATTTTGAATCATCAAGTCTCAGGAATGTGAAAGAAAAGCCAGATGGGAATAGATCATTCTGATATTTTAGCAGTTCAAATAGATTTCCTACTCTTGGGCCCACTACATAATTACATTTCTTTACTTCCAAAAATTATACTTGGAGGCAGAATATTGTGTACAGAACACCACCACCAAGGGTTAAAAATAAGTTGCATATACCTGTGACTGGAAATAGTACATCAGGGCCAAGAAAATCCAAGAAAATGGGAAACACTTGACAGACAAAGGAAGTATCTCAAGTAAAATTATCCTGCTGCTGCCAACATTATTTAAGACATAAAAATCTCCACTGGTTTCTAGGACATTGGTCCCACAAACTATCTCTCAGCCTTTATTTAAAGTCTCATTTGCTGCTTTGATGATTGACTTGCTATTGGGAAAAAAATGTCCTTCATTTTTCTAAATTAGCAGCCTACTCATTGCTCTCTACAAAGTCTTATTGAAACAAGTGCACATTTGTGTCTATGGAAAAGCTTTACATTTGAAAGCACAGTTGTATTAATTTTGATTCATAATTTCAGGCTTCCTTCTGACAATAAAAAATTACACTACCTAGTGTGATGCAAATTGGGTACCATAATAACTAACTCAATTTTTAATGTCTCTCCCTTTCTCTAGTATCAATTACCTTCTGCAACACCACGGTGTCCTTGAAAAACACTCGAAGAAATTATGCACAAGAACCACTATAAAAGGAAAAATCAAGAGGATGTATGAAAAAAATATGTCTGACTACAAAGACTGTGTAAACCAAGACAATGAGACCACTGTTCCCCTACAGCTTATAGACTAGTCCTCTTTTATGGTTTTTTTCCCCCCATCAGCATAGAGTAGGTTTTACAGCTCCTCCTCTCCCCCCAAATGGCATCAATTAACACTGGAATAAACACACTCAGTCCATATATCAGCCAGTGTAAGATGGCAAAGCCTTTTCAGGCTGCACTAGAAATTCAGACCAGCTAAGAATAATTTTTGACATTCATGAAACTTAAAATGTTTTAAGTTTAAGCCTTTTTTTGAAAAGTAAGTTCAAAGTGATTGAAAAACACTTCCAAAGAAGCATAACTACATTTTACATTCACCTCTGTGTACAGCAATCACATTTATTAGATTGCAAGGCAGACTTGGGCTTCATAATACAGGGACTTTTATAAATTAACCACCATGTAAAGAAAAACATTTCAAGTTGGACAGACAAGCAGAAAGAAATATAAACCATGCACATAAGTTATCTTAAAATAAACCACTTGGAAAAGGAACTTGGAAAAAATCTTGACTGCTAATAAAAAATGTATAAAAATTTACATCAGTAGGATGCCTACATATAAAGGCTTCTCAAAAATTCAAACACTTGTTACAACACATTATACTCCTCTCCTTTCAAAGACATTTTTTCTTGAAAAGGGAAGCCTTACACTATTCCAATGAAAACAGTGGTTTTGATTATTTAATTCAAAATACCAAAATGCTTCAGACATATCCTTGATGATAAACATGACATTGTATTCTTTTGCTTTAGTCTAAAGAGCCCTCTAGTGCTCACTAACAGCAGCCATGCTATATTATTTCAAGTAAGTAAGGAATTTCGTTGCAAATCTCTGCCTATGAGCTCTATCAGACTCTTCCAGCTAAGGGAAAGAAAACGAATTTGAGGCACTGGGTGATACATCTGCATGAAGAAAGTAATTTAAATTCCAGAGTTAAGACTGTTATTTGGAAAATATGTTTGTTTTGCTTTCTGTATAATTTTAAAGGACTCATAGGTTTAAACAATTTTTCAGTCATCCACTAATAATATTCACTGATACCAGTTTATTTATATACAGAAAAAGAGCCTTCAGTTTACAAATGATTCAGCTCTCTCAGTCACCACTAATGAAAGTCAATGACTAATGGGTCATGCTGCAATTATCTCCAGAGAGGTTTTTTTTCCACAGAGGTTCTATTCAGGTAAGTTCATGAAGGACCACCCCATTTCACTTTAAACAATTAATTCACTTTAAACAAAAACCATCAGATCATGTTGTGGAGAAAAGGTGGTATTAGCTTAAGATTTCTTATTCATTCACATGCCCCACTCCCTTATCTGGGTCAACAAAACTGCCTGTGGAGATAAGCTGTGAACCACACCACAGCACTCCTCAGTGCTACCAAAGGCTGTAGAAAAAACGTACAGAGAATATGACTTCAAGTTCCCTATCCACCATCTGAGAAAGGATTTTAACCCATTCCTCCATTGAAAAGAACTGCAAAACAGAGATGTGGCAACCCATAAAATAGAACAAAATATTTTTACATTTTGTCCGGAGGGAGTCTACTGATAGACTAATTCGATCCACTCTGTAATGTCCAATACCTTGAGTTTCTGTTCCTGAAAAAGTTTAGTTTAACAGTACTTGTTATCTTCCAACACTCACCAGTAACAATCCCACAATGGCTTTACCAGTGAAGGGTGGTTGCCGGCTATCCCAGAATGAATACTACTCCCATTTTTAAGGGGAAACTGATTATTATCCAAGCAGCTGTAATATTAGAATGAAGTTAGTATAAAATTGTAACTAATTTCCTTTTCTTATCTTAATATCAGCAAGTTACTATCACTTACCCCTTAGAAACACTATTTTGTCAACTGCAGTCACAATCCAGATCTGAAAGAAGAATACATTCTCTGCATTTCAAATTTAAGTAAATACTGGTATACTTCCAAACACATGCAAGAGAGTTATTCTTTCACTGTGCAACCAGTATAACACAAAATCCCATACCCAGACTCTGCAGGAAGCTTTCAAGAAAAAACCCCAAAAAAACCCAAATCAAACCAATCAAACAAAAACCAAAACAAACAAACAAACAAAAAAAACACCTGCAAAGCCCCCCCAAAGCACCAAACTTCCCCTCTAGTTTACCTCAAGACCTATCTATCTTGTATTTACACAGAGGGACAGACAGAGCCTTTGAGCTTAGCAACGGCAAAGCATTGGATGTAACACTGCCACTCTTAGAGACATGAACCTTCCACAAGAGATTATGAGGTAACTTCAGCTCTCACAATTCTCCTAGATCCCAGTATGTACCCAAAATTTTCCAGGACAAAGTACTTCTACTACGTATGCCAGGAGTAGGGAATATATGTGTCCAGAGGATAATGAGATGGCAAAGACAAAACTACTGTGTTCTTGAAGCTATAAAAGTGCAACTTGTATGGACTGAGTGGTTACAGAAGTACAGCACTTTAGCTAGCCTTGATACAGCTCTTGAAGGTGAATTTTTAAGTTTCTCAACCTGAAGTATCCTTGTTGTCAGCAAGAGAGGCAATTCTTCATCTACACCAAAGCATTTTCTTTAGGGAGATAATGCAATAGATGTCAAAGTATTATGATATTTTATTCCTGTTTCTTCATGATTTGTAGTAGTTTCTTGTATCCATGATACAATTGCAATCAAAAAAGGGCTAGAAATGTAATGCTGCAGTGAGATAAAAGCTAACATATTACTCTTACAAAAATATTACTTTCTATAACTTCTTCATTTTTAGAAAGACTGTGCAAAAGTTTTGATAATAAAGTTTGATAGAAAAGATATGCCCTCTGACTAAATTGATATTCATCCACGAGATGTCATTTCAAAGTCCACCTTTAGATTTGCTTTAGTATAATGATATATTATGCACAATCAAAATCACTGCTAAATTAACAGGATTAGAAAGTGCAACATCAGCCTTTGTCTGAGCCCTGTCAGGCAAGCTGGACATATGAAAAGTCACATAGTGACTTCTTGTTCACTCTTCCATTAGGAAGAATATAGAATATGTAACACAGTCTTAACTCCCGTATGTTTACTTACAGGATTCTTTCTTCAGGGATTTGAAGGGATATTGCAGTCACTGTAAGAACAAGAAGTGGAAATTATTTTATATATGGAATGAAAATGTCAATTCACTTACCTCAGTTACAGAACATTTGTGCAAAAGGTTTAGAAATACTCATAATATCCTAGAATTAGCACAAGCTGGTTATCTGAAAGTAAATGAAATTTATGTTTCCTATGAAAGCAGTAAAATTATCTAAGGAATATAAGAAAAAGGAAAATACATTAAATCCTGTAGTGAATGTAAGTCTATGGAATTATTCTGTTGAGGTCATTAACGGCAAGGTCAAAGCGCATACAACTTCACCAAGAACAACAGTACCAAAGAAAACCTTACTTTCCCAAAGGTAATTTACTGCTACTTTACTACTATTATATTTTCCCATGTAAATTAGAGTTCAATTCTAAGCGTCCTGTTATGATTTCCCTCTTCCTGTAACCTCCATTAGAAAATGAAATGCAGCATGAAAGAAAGCAGACTGACACTAAAACAAATTAATTATGATGCTCTGACACAGGGGATTGGATTGTTTTATTATATTAACGATAACATAGATTAATTTCGAAGAACCCTACTGGTAGTAATTCACAGAAACTAGAGATGCCACAAGACTGTTTTGTTAAAACAAGCAATAATTTCCAAGGTCAGGAAAGAACTTCGTATGCCATGATTTGACAGGAACATTTTCAAATACTTCCACAACTCACAAACATGTTTGACAGCTGCTCTCAGGTCAACTGTCACAAACACAAGGTTTCATTTTCACCCTGACATAGCCAAAACTATCAACTAATCTATCCCCTGAGAAAGACACAATATACCAAATTCATTCAACATTTTTTCTTCCATGAAAAAAGGTCAGGGTAAGGAAAATAACATACCCTAGAGATCCCTGTTGAGAGATGACTCTGCAAAGGTCAACTCAAATAAGCAAGCATATTTTCTTCATCTGAAAACCATAGCATCAATATGCATCCTCTGCAAATACTTTTAAAAGAACTGTAATTCTGTAGTTGCAAAGGCTACAAGTGCTTCTGTCTTCATCTTTTAAAAGTATATTGAACAAAAATAATTTGCAAGCTGTAACTTCACACTTTCTGTTCCACGTTTGATTAATGACCTATTTTTCTTTTCTACTTCTCAGAGAGATTTCAGAAAGGCATTTTCCTTCTGCAATCAAGAAGGTTTATGGATCTCATAAGACTTTTCATTGATCTCTTCAAATGCCTGTCAACATTACATGTGAAAGATGAGGAGGTTTACATATTTGCCCAAGATGCTTTCAATTCATTTCAAGTGAAATAAAAGTCGGCCATTAAAAATTTTACAACAGTTTCATGTCAAGTCAAGTATGAACTGAACTCCTAGTTGAAACTGAAGCTACTTCAAATTGTGTGGAACCCAGAAAAAAGCAGGGAGCTGCTGCACGATGGCAGTACATGCTACAGCCACCATCCTGCCGGGCAAAATGAGTTTGTAGCCCCGTACTCAATGTTCACTTCCAGCTATGAAAGCTTTAAAGAGAGCAGCCACCAGTCCTTCACAGGCCTCATATTGGAAACTGGTAGAATGATACAGAATTGAGAATGGTGTGACATTAAAATTCAGCATTTCAGACCAGACCATAACCGTAAGCAACCAGACAAGCATCCAAACTCTTGGACCTTCCAGAAGCAGCTGAAGTGCTCACCTCTCAGCAGTGACTGCTCTCCTGGTCCAGCTGTGCTGTTCCAAGCACAGGTCCAGGGGCTGCCTGCAGCTGTTCACAGACTTTGGGCAAGTGCAGTTTTGATTCCCTGCATTTACAGCATTGCTCCTCAAGGTAACATATCACATGATAAGCAATATTTGGCACATAAATCTCCAATATTTAAATAATATTATGAAACATGATTTTAAACGGTTATTAATCAATTATTGTGTCTGCAATTGTCCTTCCTACAAAAATACACTCAAACTTTTGTGGTCATGCCTTCAAAGCTGAAATTTACCAACACTGACATAATAAAAAAGAAAAGAATGTATTAGAACTCAGGTCCATACATTAGAACCAGCAAGTTTTCACTTCTAAAATAAACATAATTCAGAAGGCAACAGGATTTGTGAACATTAAAAGTGTTCTTTGCAGAAGTCTTTTTATACATTTAACTATTTGTTTAAAGTTTAATGGAGCAATAGAGGGGAAAAAACCAACTGCTCTGGAAAGTTGTTCAGCTCCACAGTGCTTCACTGTGTACTTTAACATCTGTGGCTCACGTGGCATAGTTGAGCCCTCTTTAGGTACTAGGAGACTGCTCTAAGGGCTACCCAGAGCCTTTTTCAGGCTAAACGACCCCAACTCTCTCAGCCTGGCCTCATATGGAAGGTGCTCTAGGCCTCTGATATTCTTCATAGCCTTCTCCTGGACTTGCTCCAACAGATCCACATCTTTCTTATGCTGGAGGCCCTAGAGCTGGATGCACCACTCCAGGTGGGATCCCACCAGAGGAGAACAGAGGGGCAGAATCCCCTACCTCAGCATGCATCGTGCTTCTCTGAATGTGGCCCAGAAGGCAATAGGCTTTCATATTCAGTTTTTCATCCAGCAATTCCCCCTAGACCTTCTCCACTGGGCTGCTCTCAATCCACTCATTGCACAGCCTGTACCCATGTTCAGGATAGCCCCAGCCTAAGTGCAGGACCTTGTACTTGCCCTTGCTGAAGTTCATAAGGTTTGCACAGTGTGGTAACTGAGACTGATAGCACTGTAGATTTAATTAGCACATGCAGCTTGATAACCAAGATGCCTTAGCAAGAGCAAACAGAGCTTTGAAGATTACAAGAAGATTGGATCAAGTCTGGCTGACAGGAAAGGAGATTTAACTTGAAGATCTAATTTGAAGTAGAAATGTAAAGTTTGTCTGTGTGATGTCTAACCCAATGAATGTAGTAAAAAATTACTAGCCTTCCTGAAAATGAAAATGGTATATAAGCATATGTAGCTCACAGTAAATTCAGATTCTGATCATGAATCAGTAGTCCCCATCTCTCTCTCTCTCCATCATCGATAGCACAGTCCCACCTCTCAGGCCTGTCCAGGTCCCTCTGGATGGCATCCCTTCCCTCCAGCCTGTCGACCTCACCGCACACCTTGGTGTCACCAACAAACTTGCTGAGTTGGTGCTGCTTGTACTACTCAACTACAAGCAGTAGTCCTAAACCTAAAATAATGTTAGTGAACAAACAACCCACTGTTTTCTCAGAACACTCCCTTTCCCTTGTTAATGTCATCAGGTTGTCTGAGTTGAGCTTGAACTAACAGCTTTATATCCCAAACTCTTCTGTCAGAGGGCCAAGGGAAGAGAACGAATAATGAATAGGCAAATGACAAATGACTGCTCGGTGGCACTCATCCAGAAGATGGATGGAGAGAGGCAGGAGCTCAGTAAATCTACACACACCAATATTCTGGATGAGGGAGGTCCTCAGGGGCCATCAGTTCCCTCCTCCCACCCCGAGGGTATCACCCTATACCTGCTCTCGATCCCTCTACACATTGTGCCAGTCCAGCTTCTGCCTGTGCTTTAACTCATTTGTGCACTCTTTCATTCACTAGTTGGATCTCCTGAGCTGATGGACAACAGGACCCTTAATTCCCAGGCAGCAACTCAGGACAAAGTAGCACACGCATGTGAGAATAAAGAACCAGGATACAAACAGCACAAGGGGAGTCAGAGGTAATGAGCATGTAATCAGTGCTGAAGGGCACACTGCACACTCTATGACTTTTTTTATGCCTGCCTTTTACAGCTTTTGTAAATTAAAACACAGGCTGGTGGGAATCTGAGTAATCTGTAACAAAAAATAAATGTATTCAAACATTAAAAACAAGCAAGTATACTTTTCAGGTTTTAGGAGACATTAGAATTGTAATTTTTCTTTTTGCTAATAAAAATATGTAAAAAATCTAATGTTTTATTCAAGAAATAAAATTATTCAATTAACTATTATTCATATTACTTTACATTTGGTTTTAAGACCCAAGTCAGCTAATCTCTGTGGATACTGCAAAATCTGATGATTAAGACTGACTATTAACACACAGAAAAAAGAGAAACATTTCATAAGAGCAAAAAAACCCCAGAAGCATTCAAAAGAATTAAAACAGTGGCTTGTTTTGTTAATGACAAAATAGTTCTAATCGTTTTATTTCCCTTTATGACAAAAGACCAACCTCTTTGATTCAAAATCAAGTCATTAGAACTGTGAGGACAGAAAGAAACGTACCCACAAATGAAATTTTACTCAAATTTGTACTCTGTTATTTTGAATATTTAGATGTAATATGTCTCCAACACCTTCCAGTTTGGTACAACTGTGGGCTTCCCCTGAAAGAAGAGCTGCTACTTGCCTCCTTCCCCCTCACCTCTCTCTTCCTTAGCTTCCTCTCCACCAGACCTGGCAACTGTGCAACCACAACGACAGTCCAGCTGACTCATCTGACAGAAGATTTAGTCAGTCTTCTGCCAACCTCCAAAAAAGAAAGACCATTTTCATCAGACCAGTTTACTGGACCTTGCCCCAGGAACAGAGCAAGTATATGAATTGGCACAGAAATGTAATAGAAATCCCCTTCTTCCTATGGGAATGGCAGTTGTACTAGACAGCATCATATCCTGCCACATGCTCAGGGCATAGTTTTAAGCTAAAATTGATCTAATTTCATCTTACCCCCCAAAGAAAGAGGGTCCTGACTTCTATTTGTGACAGAATGGCACTGGTGTAGGCATGCTATCTGCAAGGTCTGGGCACTGAGCAAAGCCTTTAATGATAAAAAATCTGATCCCTTTCCAACTGGTCCATGTCTGTTATCCAGTTAATCATGTGGCTAATAAATGCTAGAAGTAGCATAAAAAAAGAGTGGCACATCACTTGGTGAGTGGCAAGGAGAAGGACAGAGACAGAAGCACAAACTGAAGGTATTTTTGTGCAAAGTCAAGGACAAGGGCAATTCCTCCAAGGGCCCAGAGCAAGGTAGAGAAGGAGAGGAGCTCCACCTCGTGAGGCCAACAGGTACCAACCAGCACATTCGTTCTGTAATCCCTGCACAGTCCCTTGGATGGATGAATGGTCAGGCACATGAGAAACTTCCTTGTGTTTGAGTGGCTTCTAGTTTTTCACATCCTTCCACTCCTCAGTATTGCTCATTTTCTTCTGATAGTTTAATGAATGACAGAGTGATCCTGCTAAAGCAGCACTGCTTTTGCAATAAATAAACAGGAGTTCTCTTCCTAGTCCACTGCTATTTTAATAAATAAATAAACCAAATAATTTCACTTAAGCTGTTTTGGTTTTTTTCTTCCCATCTTCATCTCATTGTACACTGGAAGGATCTGGAAATCTACTGCCATACAAACTGTACATGCATCATTTGTCCCTTCACCCCTCTCCTCATCAGCCATAAACATCCATTAATTCATTTTTTCAACTACCAACAATTTGCTTTTAAAATATCCTGAAACACGTGAGTTATATTCTTCTTTTTCAAATATATCTGAAAATGTCAACTGGCACAAACAACTATAGACAAATTTCTATATTATACTATATTTGCCAGAATAAAATGCAACACAGAAAGTAAAATGGGCTAGTACTTAGCTCTGCAACGATGACAGAATGCAAGTAAGCAAAAAATCTGCATTCCAAAAACCAAGTTTTAAAAGTCCCAATATGCTGTAAGGATGAAACATTTAATTTACATGAGCAAAGTACAGAATAGAAATAGTTGCAAGTCTATGAAGACGACCTATACCAGCCTTTACAGAAGAACCCCAAGCACAAAACCAGGTATCCTCAGAAGAAATCAGAAACCAACACCTAGTAGTAATTCCAAAGAAGCTGCTTCCAAATGCTCTAAACTGTTTCAATTCATTTTCATGACTGTTTCTCTGAGGTCAGGAGCAGAGCCCATGCCAAAGAACATGATCTGCTTCACTACTCAAAAGGGAGTATTTGTTTTGAGAAGCATCAGGAATGTTTAAGGGCACATATTTTGGAGCTTTTTGCAGGTTACTTACCAGGAAAATTCCAGATTATTGGGTCTAGATTACTGGAGAAGAAAGTGGTGTGTAACTACTTATAGATTATAAAGAAGTTCAATATGCATTACTACATAATAAGTTTGAAAAGCAGTCAGTGTTCCCAGCCAGAACCACATAAATGAGAAATATTCCACATGTCCATCCAAATCAATCCGTACAGAATATAATCATTACTCCAGAGAAGGAAGCTTGCCTTATTCCACCACTAACTGCATTCAAAATTTCCTCTTGCAAAGTTCCTCCAGGATGGCCTCACTGTGTGAGGATCTTTGGAACCAGGAATGTCCATATGAGAAGCAGACTTATGTACTGCTTGAAAAGTGTGGAAAGATATTCAAGGATACATTCAAGAACTGCATGAATGAAGGACTCTTATAGGTTACCTACACAAAGAATTTACTCTGTATTAATTGAGGGTATGAATATGTAGTACAAATTCAAACACTCAACGACTGCTTCCACGTGCGATGAGCTGAACACTCTAGTATAATGGGCATTGTAATTCAGTGTAATTTACATTGTATAAGAATATTCAGTAGCACCCAAAACTGGAGTCAGTGTGTAGCAACACATGCTTTGTACATTCTGCCTTTTCCCCCACCAAATTCCCTGGGAAGAAGCACTTTTAGTATCAGTAAAACAAAAACATAAACAAAACAACAACAAAAAACAAATAAACAAAAAAAGGCACCAAACCCACCTTAGTATACAGTTTAACTTAACAGAGATTTCCAGGAGAGAGTATATTCCTACTTCACTGTTTGTAGACATATAATTTACAGAGATGTTCTTGCTACTGACGCAAGTCCTGCCAAAACCTGCAACTGAAGATGTCGAGGAGCACAGAAGATGTTACCCCTTTTTGCTGCTTGCCCCACTTCCTGCAAAAGATGGCCCTTGCTGCAGCACAATACAATCTGCAGCACAATCTGTCCATGCCTCTTGCCTCCCCAGTTCACACTCCCCTGTATTTGCTTTCTCTGAATGTTAGGTTTGTGCTATGTACCATCTGTGAACCACCCTGGCTGCTCAACAAGTATCCACCTTGTTCTGCTGCTCTTTGTCCAGCAGACTGAGGAGAGGAAAAGAACAGAGAACTAGACATAGGAACTTCTGCAACCACCCTACCACAACTTAGAAGGGTTTATTAGCCAGAACTTTTGGGAAGATTAATTCGAAAAAGCTTTTAAAATGTATTAGTTAAACCATAACTAAAGTTTAAAAGTGACTGTAAAATGCTCTTGTTTAATATTCTTAAGAAGTAAATTTAACTTATTTACTTTAGAATTCACAAACAAAAGTCACTTCCAAATAAAAGAATCCATAACAGATTTGAATGTGATTTAATTGATAAACTTTTGAAGTTAGCTCAAATTCATAATACAGAATGTCCATGTAGTAATTTAGAATATTTTTCCTGAATCTTCCTATGTATGCAAGCTTAGCGACTGCTATTCATTTTTTCTGAGACAGAAAATGCAGTGAAGACAGAGGGCTGTGTTTAAAACTGGGCAGGAAGGTAGCTATGAAGAAGTGTGAAGTGAAAGCATTTCAAGTAAGTATTTTTGTAAGGCACTTGCAAAAATGACAAAAATGGCTCTGTTGCCTAGCTCATTTTTCAGCTGAATTACTTAACCAGATGGAAAGCCAAAATATGTGACCTTCTGTGCCAAGTAAGGTCGCATATCTGGGTTTGGGATTTTTTTTTCAATTAAGTTTAAAAGTAAAAACTACTTTGAAAAGACAAGCAGAATTTTTTTTGAAAACTAAAGGTGAATGCATTTACTAAAGGATAATTGCCTATTCAACGAAACATAAAAACAAAAAAAAAAAAGATGTAATCTAACAACACTCACACTTCCAAGAAAATACATATATGACACCACCCCTGTATTATTGACCATTCTGATGCATAATGCAGGCCAAATTCTATCTTGGCAAGTCACCTCTTAAACACACCAGAAAAAGAAACAAAAAACAAAACCAACAAAAAACAGAAAATTACACATATATGCACATTTTAAATAAGAAATTGCCACAACATAACTAAATTCTTACTCTGATGAGAGTCATGGCATTTGTTTCTAATAAGCCTTAAGTTCTGTAGTTAATCCTAGATCCTGCTTCACTTTTCAGCATCTGCAATCCCTCAAAGCAAAGCCTGCTGCGGATTAGATGGAGGCTTAAACTTACAAATCGAACTGACATTTACAAGTCAGAAGTGACACACAGAAACTGCAATTGAATCACTCAGTCTGGGTACACTCCCAGCTGGCTTCAGTAATAGGATACATCAGATTGCAATTTACCATGGACAAAAAGACTTTTCTCACAGTTGCTACATGCAGGACTTCGTTAAAATATTGAAAAGCTTTTGCAAGGCTTTAGGACCTGACAGATCTTACAGAAAATTTTAAGGAAAATTAAGCAAATTGTTAGTGTTTTAGAAATGTTTACTTTTAAAGCCCAAAATGGGAAGTGTTATAGAACAACCAGACCTAATAATATTAGGTAACACAATCTCATATAAAGCTTTAAAACCTGTTACAGAGATGTCAGCTATGTTACATTATTAAGGTCTACAATCCTGCACACAACTGTAGAAACCTTGAGTATGCAAATATTCCATCTTTATTGGGTGAGCAAATCAAGAAACCACTCTCATAGGTACTTACAGCATTGGGGTTTCAGGACCTATTTCTGAGAAGCAGACTTCTTCCAACACATCAGAGTGCTTGGGTTACAAAGCTCATGTGTGGTCAAGGATCTTGTAATCAATGCTGCAATCCACCTCCAAAAACTCTAATTCTCATGAGTAATAAAAGCTGCTTTACATAGCAGGTATTAAGTGTTTCCCTTAAGGCCTAACTAAGCATCTAAGGAAGCCTCATCCCACCAAAGGCAGCAGCAAATGTAGTAGGTATTTATTAATTTGTACTAATTTACAGCAGTTTAAGAGCACAGTGGTACAAGCCTCACCAAATGGTAGCAACCAGGCTGCAAGTCTTTCCAAACAGCATAAAGCAACTAAGAGTAAACTAGAAACAGATACCAGAATTTAAAATACTTTTTCAATCTTTTATTTCCAAAGCAATTAAACCCTCAATGAGAAATAGCCAGGCTAAAACTGTCAAACTATACAGTTGTGTTTATACAACACCAGTCTCTTTCTCCAGCTACATTTCAAATGGGAAAAGCATACCATTTTTTTTTTAATCAAAACCAGCCAAAGTATTTTCCCATAAGCTTTCCAGGAAAGTCAACCTCTGGACTAAAACCAAACATAAAACTTTCATCGGGAAGGGAGAATATTTCATTAAACTGTGAATATGCAAAAACAACATTCAGACATAAAATGATGGAGAAAATTCTTACGTAATTTTCCACTTAGCAGCTACTACAGACTACCACCTATTATAACAAGAACATAACATAATAATTTATTTCAAAAAACTCAACTGAATTCAAGGCACAGCCACGATATTGTGTGCTCTCTACTTCTGTCTGATTTTTGTACACTTCTATTCAGCATCAGGAACGAATGATCAAAAAGCACGAGAAAATTTCTACTCCACAAAGCTACTCTTGTCCACATAACTGTGCATGTTTTGTTCCAAAAAGCAGTAGATAATTTCATAGAATCACGGAATTTTGAGAAGTTTGGTGGGTTTCATTTTTCCAGTATTAAAGACTTTTAGCTTATTTATAAAATAATTACTTGGAGAAGCTGGGATATTTATTTTGAAATATGTATCACCTTCCTCTAAATTGAAGAAATAATAAAAATACCTGCAACAACAAAGGTTTTGTAAGAAGAAAAAGTCTGAAGTGTCTTGTAAAATTATTTATATAAAAACTATAGAATAAAATTTGAAACACTCCAGAAACTTTTGCAGAAAATGAAGAAACCCAAAGTCTATTTTACCAATTCTTAAATATTTTTAAATTATTGTAATGCACCTATCTGTGGATACTGGATCATTAGCAAGATTTAAGTGAAACAGTTGTTCTACGTAATGTTCTAAATAATGCACCATCTTAACCAACACATCAGAAAAAAATACCAGTTTTGACGTTAATTTTGCATTTCAAGATCTACCTTAAAATCTGTTCACAATGTACATAAAAATGTGGGAGTGAGAATACAGGAGACATCAGATCTGTGCATACTTAACTCTCACTAACACCTCTTGGCCCTAAAATAGGACACCTACAGTAACAGATGTTTGGTTGCTTTGTGCTGGAATCCTGAAAAGCAACTAAACATCCAAAGTTCTAAAGTCACCCCCAAAAACTGAAGAAAATAATTGTATTACAGTTTTCATGCCAGCAAAACATGCATCATAAAACACATACACATTCACAAACACAGAAAAGAATATTTGGAAGTGAAAAGTCATCAGCATACATCCAGTATATGTTCGGGTTTCTGTCCCAAATCCTAGCTGCCTTCCATGGATCACAACCCAGCATTTCATCCTAACACACTGAGCTGTAGAGCATGGTGAGGCTGCTGCTTCATAGGCAGCAAAACCACCAAAGGAGACAGAATGGGCATCAGAATCATTTCCAGATAAACTGTTCCTGTTAGCAATTAAAGGCCCTCTGGGACTGTACAGTTTGATCCGTTTACTCTACCCTATTCTACTGACTTTTACGAAAGATGTTGTAAATTTCCATTTTCTCTTTCCACTGCCCACACAGTATGCATGGAAATCAGAAGACTTGCAGCCTATTTCCAGTTCTGCTATTAAATAATATTCATAGTATGTTAAGCCTCAATTTACTAAGACATAAAATGGGAAAAAGAAAAAAACAAACAAACAAACAAAAACCAAAATTTTAAAAAAGGAAAAAAACACTGACTTTACCTGAGCAGCTAGTCCAAATTTGGTGTTTTGGAGGTGGTTTCAGTTAGAGACACCAAGTGGCAAATTCCAACTAGTTTAAGAATTTTACCTAGCTAGTCTGCAAATTCTCTGGAGAAACTTAACCAACTACCCACGGATGCATGTGGGCAGCAATGTGATGTTATTCCTGGAAAGTCTATTTGTAATGTCCACATTTCACATGTGGCACCACTCATCTTCAGGCAATTCAGTACTCAAATTTTGCCTTCTGTGACAGCCTTGCAATAATTTTGACTTGTACAAGGATTGCTGTAACCCAAGGAATTTACAGAGCAATCTAATTTTTAGAATTACATCAAGTAAAACAGTGTATTTATATCATCTGCAAAATAAAAAGGATACTGAAGTACAGATTTACATGTAAGTGGATACTCTTGTGTTTAAGTATTTTGACCAGAAAGGCTTAGCCCAACTTTACAGGCATGACTTAAAATACAATATACAATTCCATTAACCATTTTGAGAACTTACACTGCTTTCATTCACTGGGCATAACACAATGTTTCATTTTTTGAGCAAGCTTCAGAATATCCCCGTTAGAGCATGGTGCTAAGAGCACCAAGGTCGTGGGCTCAATCCCCACATGGGCCATTGACTTAACAGCTGGACTTGATGATCCTTGTGGGTCCCTTCCAACTCAGAATATTTTGTGAATGTGCAATTTTTTACTCCATATTTTACCTACAAAGCCCAGGCACAGAAACCTTCACTAATTTGTCTTTGATGGCACTGGAGGTGACTATCAGATTCATACACATAGGACTTGCAACTTGTCTTCTAGTTCCATACTGGAAAAACCTTTCCACTTTTTCAAAGATGAAGATTTAAGCAATATCGGGTAAAACATATTTAAATCTTGAGCAAACATTTTCTAAAATCCATCAAGACAAGCAAATACACTATACAAAGAAGACTTCAGAATGTATCTGTTATTGTCATGTGAAAAGTGACTTAAATATGAAAAAGTCTGTTTAAAGGAACAATAATAAATTTACAACTACATGCTTCTCTTCTGTACAGAAAAAAAGGCTGAGCAGCCATTCAAGATCAGTGAATTTAAGGCAGTGTCTTCCTCCACAAAGAATGGCTGAAGTCCTAGGGGTAAAATTTGGGAGAAGTCAAATTCTGCAGAATTGGCTCCAGCTTTTGCATAATACCATCTCTAACCACTCCTACTCCAGCATCTTCATTCCTTTATACCATATTAAAGTAATGAGTGTCCTCGAATTTCACTCACTTCTACTTGTTACAAGCAAAATTATCCACCTGACATTTCAACATGGGGAGTTTTCTCTTACCCATTGTAATTCCTGCAAGCCAGATCACTTCATCTGGTAATTACCAAGGTGCAGTCTTTATTTTAGGCTCTGGTAAGAAAGAAATTTTTATCACCATGTCCACAGCTGCTATCAGGAATGATTAAAAGTTTCACAGCTTTCAGACCTTGCCACATCATTTGAATGCACTATACAATGGCTCATTTCAGAATGATGAGCTTCTTCAGCCAGTACCTCCATTGGAAAGAATGGCAAGTGATTCATTCATCTCAGCCTAAATGCACTCTCCCTTCTTATGGTTTTTCATAATCATTGCTGCATATGGATACCTCTTGGAATTACAGAACGCATTCATGTCAGTGCAAATCTATCATGCCCCAAGCTCTAAATAAAACTCATCAATTAAAGTTTACCTGGAAAAATGATAAATGAAAAGGCAACAGAGTGGAGAAATACAGTGACAGAAACGACAAATTTCTATCCTTTCTATAATGTTTAGATTAGGCTGCAGCTCTGCAAAACTTCAGAATGCTTCTTTTAATTTTCCTCTTCATGTAACAAGCAGCTGAGTCTCACATACAAAATTAGGAATTAAACCATGTTTTCTCCAAAATAAGGATACCGCTATCAAAAGTGATACTTCAGGTGTTATAAAATTTGTTTCCATTTAAAAGTATTGTGACAACATTTATGTAAGACTTTGACAATCCATTTCCATTCATTCATACTTGAATATCAAATTTCTGTATAATAAATTAGACATTTTCCCTTCACATACTTTAATAATTTAAAGTATGTCTTTCTAGGTTCTTATACTGAAAACAAACTTTACCTAAATGCCCCCTTAAATATGCATTAACACAGAAAAAGAACAAACCAAGCCATGATTTACAAAACAGTAAATCTTCTGTCCTATGCTAAACCCTGCAGCTCTCTACAGGCTTCTGCAACTTTCCTTGGTGTCCTAGGCCATGGTGGAGCCCACTTCACTCTAAGAGGAAGCCAGATGCAGAAACCTGTGACTCCTCTGAAGTTCAACCATCAGAAAAGAAAATATGAGATTCCTATATTTAAACTGTATCTCTTTCAGAAAGTCATTGCCGGAATTCTTGTAACACTTTAAAGCCTTTCCCATCTCAACTTTACAAGTTTATTTATGTGTGTACATATAAAATAGTTTCCCTAAAGCTTTTGGTTCTCTCATTCGGAATTTCCACTAAAAAGTCACCAGGACTGAAAGCTTATAGCACTGCAGTTTCTTGTCTCTACTAAAAACATATTTCCAATTCTGCAAGTCCTAGTAAAGAGGGGAACCAATTAAACTGTTCATTATCCAATTTACAAACAAATCCTGTATAGAAAACTTCAACTTGAGGTGGAAAAGTTAAAAAATATGACAGAAGCTATTAAACGAATTCAGGCTCCAGTTACAGTCAGGCAAATCTGTGGTGACAACTCTGAAACAAATAAAGTTACCATGGTTTAAAGTCTGAAGTAGCTGGGAACAAAACTTGGTCACCTGGCATTTACTTACCTCACTAAACCTAAAGCCCTGCAAGGGTCAAATAATGAATAACTACATACTTTGTGAGAAGAAATGCCTAGAAACCCAGGATACAGAGGTGAAATGAGGACAAATGCTTTGCTTCCATACTGAACTTTATGGCTTTTGTTAGTCTAAGCCAGGCCATGGATATTGCTTTAATATGCTATGAATATTTTCAGTGTAAAATTCCATTCATTTAAAAATAAGGCATGATTCATGCAGAATTCACATGGAATTTTAAAGTGGATTGAATATTACAGCCAGATGTATTACAACCTTTAAACAACTTCAGTTGGGATTTCTTTTTCCAAGTAATAAATCTAATTGTTTCAATTATGGACTAGGAACTCTTGGTTACTTTAATATTTGTTTGTGCATCTAGTTTATGTATTTCATAGTAAACACTAAGGGCCTGAACCAGAAAAGTGTGAAGATTAATCACAGAAGTAGTCTGCTCAAGGCTAAGAAGCTTTTGTAGAGTTGCACTTACAACTTACATGTAGCAAAGCACACCTAAAGAAAAGGTATGTGAAAAACAAAACAACTGTCAAAATTACAGAGAGTACAGGCTTATATTAATGTAATTTAAAACAAAAATGAAACTTCAAGTGTGCTTCAGAATAGTACTTGTAGGGATGCAAAATGAAACCCCCACTAAATGTCATTATCCCATTATGTTAGCCCCGGAGCATACTTGCATTCCGAAGCTTCCAGTCGAAAGGAACCCCACGCAAATCCCAAAGCAAACTTCAGTTAAACTTTAAAAGTTCACCTTTTTGGCAGAAGATAACGCAATTAACATACATGCCTCGAGCCAGCAATCCCTTCCTCTTCGCCTGAAAGGCGGGGGTGGAGAAGCTTCGGGAGAAGGAGGGAAGGGGCTCAGCTTCCTTTCCCGTGCTTGCAGGTGCCGGTCGGTGCCTGCCCGGGCCCCGCGGGGCAGAGCGCGGCTCCGGCGCTGGGAGCGCAGCGCCTCCCGCTGCCGGGGCGCTCGGGACGGTCAGCGCTCCCTACCTTTGCCTGGCCGCGGGTTTTTCCTGGCTGCGGGGCGGGCGGCACTCCGGGGACAGTATCCAGCGGAAGGCAGCCGGGGAGCTGCTGCGAGCCCGCGCAGTTCCTGTCCCGCGTCGCGCATCTGCCTCCCGGCCCGGGGGCTGGCGGCCAGCGCAGGGACCGGGGCTGCTCCGGCCACCGCGGGTGCTCCGGCCGCCGAAGCCGCTGCTGGTGGCAGTCCCGGGCGTGCAGCTGCAGGCGGTGCTGCTGCCGCCGCCGCCTCCCACAAAGGACAAATTCATTTTCCACGTCCCGAGCGCGGCGGCGGAAAGGCTCGGTGCCGGGTGGGTCCCACCGCTACCGGGCGGCTGTGGGGGGAGGACCTCGCTCGGGAAAGAAAAGCTTCTTGTCTTCTGGACAGAGTCGAATTATATCATGTCAGGAAGACAAGTTATTACCAAGATCACCTTAAATTATTAGAAAGCCACAGTGTTTTCCTCATCTTTGGTTCTTTGGTGTTTTGGTTTCTTTAATAGTTTGTCAATACCTACACACAATGTATGTGGAAAACCACCGATTTCACTTTGTAGCACAACTTGATGGGCTAAGTGTAAACTCCTCCTATTGCAAAGCAGTAATAGCCCCAGCGATGTTTTCCATTTACAGTAAATTCAAAAATGTTTAATTGTAAATGAATTGTACAAATACCTACAGACCCATCAAGTAGAAATTTACAGACTCAAACTTTTCAGGCGTAAATGAATGGACAGTGTTTCTTTTTCCAAAGTGTGAGTTACATAACATTTGCATAGCTCGCTGGCACATCCACGCACTATTCATTGCAATGCTCTCCCAAGGTAGCAGGAGGCTGCTAACTGAGTGAGCATTCACAGTGGGTCAGATTCTGCCCTTGCCATGCTTTGCTCTGGAAACCATCCTGTGAACACAGCTCGATAGTGAGAAGCAGGTGGGACACAAAGGCAAGGGCCCTTTTACACCCCTCTCCTCAGTGTCAACAGCAGAGTTCTTTCGAGCTGTCGCCTGCGGGAGCTACAGGCCATCTGTGCACAGTTCCCAGGCTCTTCCTTCTAAATACTGGATCTATCGTAGATTTAAGTACTTCATAGAACACATGAAAGCTGTGCATGCTTTGACTGAACACAGAGTTGTAGGTGTTTCCAAACACAGTGGTAATTTCCAAACTCTGCAAAGAATTGACTTCATGGTAAGTGGAAGGTAAACAGAAATTCCCACACAGAGCTCAGTCTGACAACACAACAATGTTGTCATTCAGACACAGATTAAAAACATGCCTTTATATACTACTTTGATTCATTGTCTATCTCTGATGTTTCTTTGTACTTTACAATTTTGTTGAATCTTGCACATACTTACCCTGAATCATGTCATAAAAAGAGATTTCTAAAGTATAGTGAAACTGTTTCAATTGATTTCATATCGATTGCGCATTTCATGTTTTAAAGTATTTCTATTTACAGGGACAAGTCTTTAAGCTTCTTAAGGGTCAGGCATGACAAGCCTGATGATGGATGCAATAGCCTGCTGATCCTGAAACACTTAGATGGCGTATGAAAAAGGAAATGAATGTAGGATGCAGGACCCCTTAGGAAACACTGTGCAAATTGAGTGTTCTTGTCAGTCAACAAATGTAAAATACCTTGCACAAATGTGCAGTGAACAACCTGAAGATTCTCAGCTTATGTTATTGATCACATCACAACTTAACTGCATACTACTCAAATAGTTTTCAAGTTCTTGTCTTTTAAATTGTGTTAATTAGCACAATTATTGGTTCATATTCAGAGTCCTGCTTTCAGCAGTAATTAAACAACTCTTGGATTCAAAAGCCATACACTACTCCTAATGTTAATAAAGATGTACTTGGCATTTGCACAGAATTTCCTCAGAATTTCACAGGCCAGGCATTTTGACATTTCGAGGAAACCTTGTCACATGACTGTTAAAAAAACCCGAAATGTGGACCACACACACGTATATTTATTTAAATGACTTATACAAGAACCCAAAGCAGCAGTACCTACGTTACTAAAAAAGTAGCATCTCATCATTTGTTGCTGTGATATTTTACTCTATAGATAAAATCCCAAATGAGAGGTACTTTGTGTCTACTTTGATGCAGAGCACTTTCTCTGCAATCCACAGATGACCTTTTCTGTAGTTTTGCCCACAGCAGACTTGCTAGTTTCTGTGCTGATAGCAGGACACTGCAGTAAACAGGTCACTTTGGAAACAAAATAAAGGCAACCCTGGGGGACTTTGTAAAGGGAAGCCTACATTTCTGCTCCCAAAAGCTTCTCATACATTGTTTATGCTCTATACCAAGAGCCAATAAACATTGCTTGCTAATACAAGCTGCTCTGAACCTACTGAAAAGAGCTGTTTTTATTAATTAACAGCGGCTGGTGACCATGTTTAAAACTGCACTGCCTGGTGCACTTCAGCAAAAAATACAAGCTTGTAATGTATGCTGAAACATGCAGCTGCCCTGTTTTACAGCTCCCTCAAACTAGTTTTCACCATTTAATGCTGCTGAGCTATGATGTCTAAGAAACCCTTTGGTATCTAAAAGTGAGCCCCAGGTACCTCCAGGAGAACTACGTTTCACAGAACTGTCATCTGCAGATGGAGCTAGCTGTCACAACTCTGTGTGTCCTTAACATTAAGACTCTTGACAGTAGAGGGGCACCCTCTCTATGATGGAATAAGGAGAGCAGGCTATAGGAAGCGCCTCTTAAAAACCGCTTAAAATTACTTATCTCTTTCCAATTCATTCTTCTTCCAGGACCAAGGCTTTTAGGTTGCATTTAGAACCTTTCATTACACTGTCTAAACATCTTAGATAATGCTAGTATTTTATACCAATATCATTATCTCATCCAGGTCTTTCAAATCTCAGCCAAAATAATATAATTAAGTGAACTTCATCAGATTCTGAGGAGACAGCAATATAGAAGCATTGATACAGCAAATGACCCTAAAGCAGTATATTGAGAATCAGCATTCTTACTCATAGTCAAAATGAGAAGATAAACCAGTTTCAAACTATTTTCCTGAATTTAGAAATTTCCCTTTAAAACATATCTGATTTTTTTTTCAAATTGGTCCCCTCCTTCTCCCAAATTATAGCTTTGCAGATTTTTTCTGAAGTCTTCTTAACCCATATTGTCTCAGTCTATCTGGGAGATGCAACAACCAATTATTAAACTGCTGACAGCACACTGAAACTACTCCATAAAGCTGTAAATCAAAAAGATACTATGAAGGGCAGAGAAGATCTCCAAAAACACAGTCAAGAGAAGTTATCATAGCTGTTGAAGTTCTGCCAGAGAAACCTGTGACAAAATGAAATTTACTTGCACCGAGTATATAAATCCCTAAAATACTAGATTTGGTTTATGATTAAGGGTGTGTTAGCTACTAAAGTGGTATGACTTCACTAAAAAGATCAATGAAGCCATTATCTTCTATTTCTCCTCAAGATGAAAGTGCATTATCTAATGTGGTATATGCAGAATATCAACATACGTAATTCAGTTAGAAAATCATCTCCACTGGGTAAATACATCCCTCTTTACAAAATGATGATCTAATTTATCATCACAACCTAAAGCACAGCTTTTGGATGTCTTCTGTCACAATTTTGAATTAATCCAAACTTATTCATCTTACAGGAAGTAGTTTGTTGTCTTCAAACATCTGTCTTGTGACATTTGTGTAGCCCATGGCACAATGATATTTTTATCTCCTTTTTGTTTGTTAACAATAAGATTGTCTAATTATGTATTGTTGGTAAATAATTTACATTTTCTCTTTTGAAATGACCACCATCTGTGACTGCATCAGCTTTAAAAAAAGCTTTAAAATAAGGAATCTGCATCTCTTGCCTAAATTGGGCAGTGATTAATATACACTCCTCAAACTTTCCTTTTTTTCACAGCATATAGATTGTAGTATTTTCTAATATGTTCATCCTACAGATTGCCCAGAGCAGCTGTGGATGCCTTATCCCTGGAAGTGTTCCAGGCCGGGTTGGGTGGGGCTCTGAGCAACCTGGTCTAGTGGAAGGTGTTTCTGCCCATAGTAGGGGGATTGGCACCTGATGACCTTTAAGGTCCCTTCCAACCCAAACCATTCTTTGATTCTAACTATTTTGTAGTATTTGTGTTACACGTATTTCCTGGGTTAACTACCAATTCTCCGGGACTATGCTTTACACGCATCTAAGATGAACAATTAACGGAAGTGTGACACTCTTCTCATTTCCTCTCTTTTACTATCCCTTTACCTGGTCCCTCCCAAAGTAAGAGCCATATACTTACAGCTCCTCACACTAGCCAACAAACTGCTCTTGGGATAACGCGGCTTTCAGACGAGTCACCTGCACTGGCTAGTTCGGGCTGCTTTCCTTCAACATACCGTGTGTGCAGTCCCGACTCCCATTGAAGGCAACGTGCAGACCAGCCTGGCCTCTTCTCAGGCTCCAAGACTAAGTCTTAAACCTAAGAACTGAACTCGGGCCACGGCGCGGGGAATGGGACTGGCCCTCAGCTCTTTCGGGGGCCGCCTGTGACCCTACATTTTGCAGGAGCAAGGAGGCTCCTGCCTCACTCCTCGGCACGGAGGGAGCCGTTCCCTCCCGTTGGCCGCAACCCCTCGTCCCGCCGCGGCCCGAGCGAGGCGCGGCCGTTGCAGCGGCGCGGGCCCGCCCGGCACCGCGTCCCGCCCGCCCAGCGCCGCCGCCGCAGGGATGGCGCCGGGATCCCGTGCGCGGGATCGCCGCAAGGAACGGGCGCTTTGCACCAGCCCCCGCGGGGAGGAGCCGCGCTGGAGTAGCACGGAGCAAATGGGAAGAATGCCACGCTCCTGGGAATTGTTCGTCGTAGGCGCGCGTGAAGCACAGTCACGTAGAACTGGTAGTAGAAGTGGGATATATGTGCAACACAAATACTACTAAACACTTAAAAACGTAGAACGGTGTGGATTGGAATGGACCTTGGAGATCATCTAGCCCCAACCTACCTGATGCGGGCAGGGACACCTTCCACTAGCCCAGATTAGAGCCCCATCCAACCTGCCCTCGAGCACGTCCTGGGATGGGGCATCCACAGCTGCTCTGGGCAAGCTGTGCCAGAGGTATTGGGAGACACTACAGTTCACATGCTGTGTACAAAGGGAAAGTCTGGGGAGCGTGTACTAATCACCGCCCGATTTAGGCAGGGAAAGAGGTGCGGACTGCTTATTTTAAAGCTTTTTTTTAAACCACTGCAATTACAGACGGCGTCATTTTTAAAAGGGAAAACGCAGCCTCGCGCCGCTCACAACCCCCGGCCCCCTCCCCTCAGCGGGAGCGCGCTCCCGCCGCCGCGCGCGGCCTGACGTCACCGCGGGCGGGCGCGTGTGACGTCCGCCCTCCCCTGCCCTCCCCGCGCCGGCCGGGCCGCGGGCGCTGATTGGCCGTCGCCTTCCCGCTTCCTCCTCGCCGCCCGAGAACCCGCCATTTTGAAAACCTTGTTGATTCCGGGAGGGAGGGAAGAGGGAGAAGGAGAGGAAAAGGGCAAGAGTGGTTGGCGGCTGTAAGACTGAGCCGCGGCCGGACGTGTGTGTGTCGCTGCGCCCGGACCCGCCTCGTCCAGCAGTAACTGCCGCCTTCAGCTGCTGCCGCCGCGCCGGAGGAGGGAGCCGGGGCTCGAGCTGAGGTGGGTCCCGCCGCCATGGCCGTAACGGCGCCCGAGAGCGGTCCCGCCTCGCCGCGCCCGGGCCGAGCGGGGACGGACTGTGACGAGGAGAAGGGAAACGCGGCCGCCGCGCCGTCGGGGTCCCGTCCCGCTCTGGGGACGTGCCGTGTGCGGGGCGCTTGTCACCGGGGCTGCCTCCTTCGCGGCCCCTGCCCGTGGTGTTCCTGGGTGCGGCGGTGTCCTGCGGCGGGAGCGGGCGGAGCGGTCCTGCGTCCGGCGGGAGCGGGGAGGCGATGGCGCCTTGGCCGCCGGCGCCACCGGGCGCTGCGCATCGCCGTCGATTTGTCCCAGCATCCGACTTACAAATCGGGAAGGGGGAACAGGTGGGGAGTCCTCGTCTGAAAAGGGCGGGAGACTCTCTCCCGGTAAAGGTGAATCTCAGAACCCTTTTTCTCTAAGCAAAACGTCGTCCCGAACCCAGGTGGTGGAAAGCTAAGAAGTCTCTTAACTTTCCCCCTTCTATTCTCGTTGAAAGGGGAAGGAAGGACAGCTTGTAGTACTTCTCTTGCTTTTACTCATGCCTTCAAGTAAAAGTCAGTAATTGCCGTGAAAATGCCAGGTTACTTATTACAAATGAAGTACTGGTAGTAATAGCCTGAAAGATATATTTTTCCCTAGTGATATAGCCAGGAAACTTTAATTTTCCCCATACGACTGGTAATAAATATTAACTAATGTTTTCTTCTATTGGGAACACAACTGCTCTCTAGCACCTGCTAATGCTGCATATAAGCAGCAGATTGAAATGTTGCCCATTGCACCTGATTTCTTGCAGATAATACTGGCTTTAATATTGTAAAAAGAAAATGGTTGTGTGAAAATCTGTTCCAGATCTAAACGGTGAAAATTTTTGAAAGCTAGAATTTTAAAAAATGAAACATATGGTTATCTTGCTCTATTGGATAGGCGTTTTCTGTTAGTAGGGAAATGGTACGTGCATAACTAAGATATTTTAGTTTTAAAGTTTACATGTAGGCCACTTCAGAGGCTAAGAAAACACTCTTAGATATGCTAACCATGAAGCATTTGTTCTTTTTTGTTGTAGGTCTGCGAATTAAAACCAGAAAGTATTTTCATTCAAAGATGCAGCAGCTGTCTGGGTTATGAAAGCAATGTTAATTCTTTCCTGAATTGCTTGCAACTTTTTTTTTTAAAGTTTCTGTTCCCGTTTCCCACCTAAATACATAACTTGCTTAAGTTACTAGGAAACTTGCATGCATAGTTAACCATGATCAAAAATAAGTATTAAGTTTATAGCAGGGTACAGTAAAATGGTGATATCTTAAAACACTGCAGTTTTTAATAGATAACAGTATCAGCTGCTTTGAATGGGTGTTTCCAAATGCTTCCAAAAGCAGCGTGAAGACTTGTGTGTGAATAGAATTTATAACTTTTTAAAGGGTTCTTACAGAATGGATGGCAACTTCTTCTGCGAAGTTGTGTATATTGTGTGTATGCCGAACACCTCAGTGATTAGAGAATGTGAGTAATCACACTACCAGCACGCTGCTTCTGCTGCACAAGAAGATTGTTTTTGAAAGCAAGATTCCTTTTTTTTTATGGATGTTGTTCTGATGATGGTTTTCCCTGACTCTTTCTACAGAAGCGTACACCATGTCTTCTGTTGATTCATCAAAAGAAGACACAATGTCATCAGAAAAAACAGATGAGAAACAACCTGAAACTGAAAACAAAGCTGGGGAAAGTGATGAAGATGAAGAAGAAGAAGAAGAGGAGGAGGAGGAAGAAGAAAAGGGTATTTGTTTTTCCATTGAATAAATTGTTCTTTAATGAATACCAAGCCGTTGAATGCAGTTTCCTGTGATTTTGGCTAATTGTACAATTATTGAGGAGATTCCATGGTGCATATGTCTCATGGGTCATAATAGCTTCCCAGTAGGCTATAACAGACAGTGCTAGAAACAGAGGTGCTGATTTGTCTCAGAAAAGATTGAAAGAATTGCCAGCATCCTGGACTTCTGTACTAGGGACTTTTTTGTTGTTGTATAAATCTTTTGATGATTATAGGATGTCGTGTCCCTTATCAAATTATTTTTTTGCTAGTAACACTCTGAAGTGATCTGTGTTTGCAAAAGAGAAACTTTTAAGTTTGCAGTAGTTTTGGAAACAATATGGATGTCTTTGCTTAACTACCGTGAATTAATTTTCTGGGTATCCAAATGTAATTGTATTGGGTCAACGGAAATTCCTTTAGACTAATTTTGGTAATAAAAGTTTCTGGCAATATGATAATTTTTTGTTGTGGCATGTAATTGGAGGTAGTCAAGGAGAACAAAACAAGATGAAGGAACTACTATGCAAAAAAATGTTAATTTCTTTTGTGAAGTCTCCAGACATCTTTCTACATCCATCCATTTCAAAAGGAAAGCATTCATTGAAATAGAGCTGTGATGTGGCACAGTGAAAACCAAGTCAGTGATGCTCTTGGATCCTTGCAAGAGATGAAGTTTGTCTTTAGAAATGGTAGTAGAAAGAAGACAGATTATGCTGTTTGGAAAACAGTGGAATAATTAGCATTAGACTTTTCAGAAAAAAATTCTTTTCGCTCTGGTTTTGATTATGTTCATACAGGTTTTGAAGCTGCTTTCAGATGCTAAAGCCAGGACAGCCCATCTGTTTAGCTCTAGGTATAGTATTACTTCAGATCAAGTATTTTAGTTTGAAATGTTTAGGTGAAGCTTTATCTTTTTCCACAAAGTGGTATCATTAAGTTAGTGATGTGCAGGATATACGTAAAACAATCTAAATGTATTCATTCAAATGTAAGCAGTACCAGAATTACTGGGAATAATGTTCTTGTAGCATTAGTGACACTCGTATTGTGCCCTGCAGAGTGCTGCTCTGTGTACCTTGGGGTGTGTGGTACAGTCCCCCTGCACTTGTGCTTCTGCTTCTCCTGCTAAAATGTGTGGATGTATGGTTTCTCCAGTCCAGTAGTGGGAAATGAATCTATGTGCAGGAGTCCTGGACCCTGCTTTTGCCCACCTAATGGTAGTATTCTTCTTCACAGTGCTGTGTGTGGAACTGTGTGCGTTGGGACTGCAGCATCTAAGGAGAGTGTACAAACAGGGTCAGTTTGCTACCTGAAAAAGGCAGGGAAAGGAGACAAGGATGGGTTTCTGAAAACATGCAGTCCTGCAGTCTCCATCATGGTGAAGTTACCTTTACGAAATGCCCAGTCTTGTCTTCAGGGTTACCTTGGATACAGGATTGTGGTGAAAAACTAGAAGGACTTGTAGTTATGTACATGCAGCTCTACAGGATCATGTTGGTTTATTAGCCCAAGGCCTGAAAGTGTTGTAGTACCTGGTTATATCATCATCCAGTTTTGATTTGCTATTTCAAAGAGTTCAGTTGTTACCTGTCACTTCAGTCAGATCTCCAATGAAGAATATTGTGTTTAAGGATGCTATCTTTTGCAGAGAAGAGTCTCATTGTTGAAGGAAAAAGGGAGAAGAAGAAGGTTGACCGACTCACCATGCAAGTGTCCTCACTGCAGAAAGAACCTTTTACAATTACACCAGGTAAGCTTGACTTCTCACATATGAATTATAGGTGTTAGGAATGATAATGAAAACTCTAAAAATTGAAATTACTAATTTGTTGTAGGTGAGACCTAATTTATGAGTTGTAATCCTTTTTAAAGTAATAAGGCTATTAGATGAAAACCCTCTTTTATTCTGTAGCATCAGTTTAAACTGTAAAAGCTGCATGATCTTTAAACTTAATTGGAATAGGATCTTCAGTACCTAACTCCTACTAACAAAGGCAGGAGCAGCCAGAATAGAAAGAAACACCAAATCCTTGTACCCTGATGTAAGTAGTATCAAGTAAGGCAGGTAAAGAGCCTGTCAGGATGCCAAACTGATAGAAAAAGGCCTGCTCAATGTTTGACCTAGTAGAATGTCTAATACTGTTTTTAAGTAACTTTTTTACATTTTAAAATAAGCAGTAGAAACTTTAAGTTAAAAACACGTAGGTAAATACAAATGCGATGAATAGCATAAATGATTTTAATTGTTTCAGGAAAAGGACAAAAACTCTGTGAAATTGAGAGGATACAGTTCTTTCTGAGTAAAAAGAAGACAGATGAACTTAGGAACCTGCACAAACTCCTCTACAACAGACCAGGCACTGTAAGAATTTCAATCTTGTATATCCATTAGTTCTCACGTATAGTGAAAATGTTCGTAATGCAGTTTTTTATATTTGCACATATGGATCTATTTCTGAAGTGCTGTTTATTACAAGCTACTTAGAAAATAGGTAAGCCTCGTCCTTTTAACTTCTATAAACTCTCTTCCTATTAGAATCCTGTGGCAGGGTGTACTAAATCAAAAGTCTCTTGAATGTAGATTTGATTATTTTTCTTTTTTAATGGGGAAATGGTGGATTACCTTACAAGGATGAGTTGAAAGTAATTTATGGCTCACGTGCTAAAAGCTGCTGACATGCAGATGACACTCAAAATACTCCAGATATATTAATACATTGCTGCTTATCTGCTGTTTTGTCTCTTTGTTTGCACTAAGCAGTAGAAAGATAAAAGTGGCAAAAATCACTATTAAGACTTTATATATAAAAATTTTCCTAAGATAATTAAAATATTATATTGTCCATTTCGTACTTAAGGATGATGCTTAAAATACAATGGCAAATCTTTCTTGGAGTGGATTATGTATCACCGATCGTGCCTTAAATTTCAGAGTAAATATGACTCATTTTCCTTGCTAATGGAGGCAAAATGTGAAATTGAGGCAGATTAAACTGAACTATTTCTATAAGTTTACTGTAATTATTGCAACTTTTTAATTATCTTTGTGTATTTTGGAGACTTGAACAGCTAGCATAGAAACCAGAAATTGAATAGTACTAGTACAGATGCATGCTAGCTCTAATTTCTCAGACCACTGCTTCCGATGCAGTGTTTGTTTAAATGGCAAAGAATGATCTGTTGTCACGAGTATTCAGAAAAGGAATATATCAGTATGGTTTCAGTCAAAACTATATTTAATCTGAGTTTTTGGGAACTTAGAATGCTGTTTAATATAGTGAAGGTCAGATCTTGTATGCATGTATTTGTATGTGCTTTTAATTGTAATGAGCATTTTCAATAAAACATACCAGTACCACCTGCAAATTTTCTTTAGGTACTGGACAAAGCTCCTTTGGAAAAGGAGCTCAGCTTTGATAAAATTATAAACTAGTGGAGAAACATCAGAAGCAAAATTTGTAGAAGTATTGAAAGCTACTTCAGATTATTCTTGATAGTGTTATAAAGATCCCAGAAGACTGAGAGATCTGGGGTTACTTTTTAACTTCTCTTTTTAATTTTTTGTTTGGTAAAAGGAGACAAAATGAAAACAAAGAACTTAAATACATTTGTGATCTTGATGGGAGCAATTTTCTTGTTGATAAGGGCTATTGCAATGGAAATTCAACCTAGATCGGACAGCAGGTGTTATGGTAGAAGTTGTAGATTGGGTGGTAGATTAATGCAAAAATTGGTCCTACTAAATAAGAGGTTCAAAATACAGTAATGGTCCTATGTAAGACTTCAGAACAGCTAGTAAAGCAGATCAGCTTTAGCAGATTATAGAGCAAAAAATAAAATTCTCTATTTTGTAACAAATTACAGAGTACAAAACATGAAACAGGCTTCATAATGTTGTAGTTTTGCAAACCTGTAGGTCATCATGCAGTACATTCTAAATTAACTTGAAATGGCAGGTGAATTTGTCTAGTAAGTTATTGAAAGTACCACAATCACAAGAAGTTGAACTTAATTGTTGTAGTTTGTCTGTCATGGGATAAGTAAAGGCATAATCCATGTAGGTTATAACTTAAAAGGTGTAGCTTTGTGAACAGAAGGCTCAATGGTAGAACAGATTTTTCTTGTATGGAAGGTTAACAGTTGTAGTCGGATGAAATCTTTTAAACTGCTTGTGATGAAAAGTAATCTATGTGCTCTGTTCTAGGTTGCATCTTTAAAGAAGAATGTGGGTCAGTTCAGTGGGTTTCCATTTGAAAAAGGAAGTGACCAATACAAAAAGAAGGAAGAAATGTTAAAAAAGTAATGATCTCTTGATACTTAACATGGCTTGATTCGTGCTATGCACTCTATTTTTCATTATTTTCTTCCAAAATTTTGCTTGAGATTAAATTTAAAGTATAAGCCAGGTGGCTGTTTACTAGAGCTCTACAGTTTTTCTCTGAGTTCATTTAAATCACACAAAACGGTCTTTTAAGGCAGTTTGAAATGTATTAAGAGTTAAATTGTGAACATTTTATTCACAATTCCTACATTCCTAGTTTTAACTATTGCATGCTAACTAGTAGATTCTTCTGCTTAGTGAGAGGAAAGCATTATTTCCCTGGGGCAGGCATAATGTTGTGAACACATTGCACTTTATTCGTGATGCAAACCTGCATCCTTCTATGCCTCAAAACCTTCCTGCTTCAGAATCAAAGCCATTTCTGCTTATTATATATTAAACATACTAGAATTGCTGTTAGCAACTAGTCTCAAAATTGTTTTTTCTTTTTTACTGTCTCCCTTCATAAGTTGCTTTTCCATCAACTGGAGAAGCTACTGCAACTTATTTTTTGCTGACATGAAAGGGTTTAGAAAGCCCTTCTATATTTATTTAGCTAGTTGTAACAAATGAAAGAGCTAATAACATCTACACAATATATTCTAAAACTGGGGGGTTTTAGTGCCTGTTTGCTGAAGACTTCTTTACGTACGCAATTTTCCAGGAGTATGGTTTGTGAAATACATGACAAACTCTTATCTCCTGATGGAAGTTTTGACCATGTCCCAAAGGTTTAATTGCATAATTCTCCTTATCAAAAAAAGGCTGCAAAAAAAAGTAATTTTGCACTTTTTTTTCATATTTTCTGTAAGAAAAAACTGCTAGTTTAGTCTCCTGCAAATATTCCGAAACCTGGTTGCATATGAAGGTGCAGAGCCCTGTGCACTTGCCTTACTCTGGTAGCTTCTGTTGCTGCTTGTAGCTATGTGGAATACAAACTGTTGATCAGTTTGTTAATTTGTTCTGTCTCTGTGGTTGATTTGTGCCCAGACTTTACACTTGCATGTCATATTTTAACGTGGAATAAGCATTGAACAAGGTGAACAAAGGTCAACATGTATTTTGCAGAACCTTGCTATCCAGGCTACAGATCATAAAGAATGTAAAACTTTTTTTACTATGATTCCTTAACTTTTAAAAATATCCTATTATATGGACAGATACAATTGGGAATTCTGTTTTATTTTGCTTTATGTAATATAGTGGTGATTCTTTGCTTAACCATAGATAAGACTGGAAGTGTAGTTAACTGCGTGTATATATTGTCAGGTAGCAGACACAAACCAGACAGCAGCTTCTAGCAGTCAGATGTTGACTGCTTAGGATGTGGTACTGAATCTCTTTATTTCTTTTCTTTTTTCCCCCCTACAGATTTAGAAATGCAATGTTGAAAAGTATCTGTGAAGTTCTTGACTTGGAAAGATCAGGAGTTAATAGTGAGCTTGTAACCAGAATATTAAACTTCCTGATGCATCCAAAATCTTCAGGCAAGGTGAGATGCAGGTTGCTTGCTTTTATAGCTCTGTTCTGATGGAAAATGCATCTGTTCTCTATTGCTCGTTTTTTGTTTGTTTCCAGTGATAATACAATTACTGTTCTAACTTAGTGAAGTAGGAATGACTTCTTGAAAGAGAGTAGTTCTACTACTGTAGGCATCCATAATGGGGTGAGGACTTAAATAGAAATTCTGTTTGCATGTGGGTGTACCCATTACACACTGTTAGAGCAAAAGTGTGAGTTCAACACATCAAGCTAATTAGGATATCCATTCCCAAATACCAATTAGCCTCTGCTTTGTGGGTGGAGGAGAATAGATACATGAAAGGACAGGAAAATCAAGTGTCTAATGTTACTGTATTTGCTGTATTCGGCAAATATATAAATTATCACATTTGGACATCACGAAATGGAATTTGTTGCAGGGTACAAAAACTTGGATTTAGCCAGTGCACTAGATTCAGAGTACCAAGACTGCTAAACTCCATTGTTAATCTTGGACTTTCAGTTTTTAATCTAAAAGTAATACTAAAATAGTTGCACTGTTGCTCAGGAAATTGAATCTGTCGCCAGGAAACACTGGGAAGTGATGTGAATAAGGGGGTCGATATGCTGCTTTAGGGATACAGGGTACTGAGTTACAGCAAAATGCAGGTTTGCATAAGACATGACAAAATTCTTGCCTTTAAATCTTCTGAGTTGTCAGCTGACTTGTTACCAAGAGAAAGGGCTTGTTTTATGGTTTGGTAGGTAAAAGAACAATCTAGAAGTAGCTTTTCTTGCTTCCCTTCTCTAATGCCCAGTCTTTCAAGATTTGTTTGCTTAGGCAAGGGGTGCACTTAGCTTAGAGCTGAAATTTTATTTTGCTCAACTCTGTCTCAATATTTGCTTACTGCAGAATATTATGACTTAAGTGTATATAAAGTAGTCCTGAGTTGTGTTAAGACATCTCTATATTTTTTTCTATTCTTTCATGTGATTTGCAAGAATTTTGCTTTTTAAAATTCTCTTGTATTCCTGTGGGTTACACACATCTCTTGTCTCTCAGCCGTTGCCAAAGTCCAAAAAACCACAAAGCAAAGGTGGCAAAAAAGAGCGGACTAGCTCTGGAACAACAAGAAAAGCAAAACGCACCAAGTACCCAGAAATCTTGTCAGATGAATCCAGTAGTGAAGAAGATGAAAAAAAGGAAAAGGATGAGTCTTCAGAAGAAAAAGAAAGTGAAGATGAGGTAATGAGCTCTTTTGTTTTTCAACATTGTGTCACTGTGATCAGTTGGTAACTTTTGCAATGCATAGTTGGGGAGTAAATTATGTTTAACTGAAAGAAAAGGGAACACATCTGTAATTTATGAGAGGTTTTCTTAAAATCTTAGTGTGTTGAATTTAGAAAATCATTTAGATAAAGAGCAAAAGTTCTGGTTCTTGGGTGCATGTACGCACCTTATAAAATTGTTTGTTATGTGTCATTTTGGGGCAGCCGGGATTGCTAAGGTAATTGATTGTATTTCTTATATCATGTTCTGGTGACTTTATTGTAATTTCATAATGCAGTGTTTGATTTGATACCTAGGGCTTAACTTTGAATTCAGTAGGAGTCACTGACCTACCTGACTGCCTTGGTTTGGGGTCTTGTTTCCATATTCCTCCTGGATTTTATATCTTAATCTCTCTCTTCAGGTTTTGTGACTTAAAATAAGCAACACAGTAGGCAGCCTTAGAAAGATCCCTGCAATCTCTGAAGCGTCTTAATCTCATTGGATTTTGTGTTTCCTTTAAAACTTTGTCCATACTTGGCAAGAAGCATCAGATCATGAAATAGCTGGGTTGGAAGGAACCTTTTAAAGGTCATCTAATCCAGTCCTCCTGCAATGACCAGGGACATCAACTGGATCAGGTTGCCTCATTCAACCTGGCCTGGAATGTTTCCAGGCACGGGCATTTACCACCTCTCTGGGCAGCCTGTTTCAATGTTTCACCACCCTCATTGTAAGAGAAATTGTTCCTTGTTTCTCCTTTAAATCAACCCTCCTTCGGTTGAAAACCACTATGCCTTATCAGACCCCTGCAAAGTAAGTGCAATTAGTCAAACTGCTGGTGTCCAAAAAAGTTATGGAAGCTATGGAACCCTTGGCTGTAATGTAAGGCCACTGTTTACTTGGGTTCCATTCTGCCTATTGAAATGGAAGTGTGACAGGCTGTTAGGTTAATAGCCTGAGATATAGGAAATAGTAGCAATCTTTTGTTGAAAGGCAATTAATGTAACTTAATGGTTTGTTTTGTTGGGGTCATTTTGATGGGTGTTGGGTTTAATGTAACAAGATGTTTCAAGAAAATTCCTATGCCTCCATGAAACAACCTTAACTCTTACTGTGCCTTTTTCTTTCCTTATAAACGGCAAATTGAAAGAGGGCTGAAATACTAAAAGTTGATATATGTGTTACTTTCTTCAGGAAAACAGGGTTTCTACTGTGAGGAGAGGAATAAGAATATCTGTTCCAGAGGCAGGAATTGTCTTAGTTCCAAGAACTCAAGTTATTTAAAAAAAAAAAAAAAAACAAAAATCTAAAACTCTCCAAAACAAAATTCTAACAAACAAAAAGGCCTGACACTAAACTTGATCTAACTGGGTCGTCTTTTCCTTCTTTCAGAGGGTAGGCGTTAGGAATGTCTGCAATGGCTGAGTGGACTGAAGTTCAGGTGCATGGAATAAAAGCTTACCTGTTACAAAAGCACTGGTTTGTCAAATTACTTAGAAAATAGGACCTACTGAAATAGAAAACATATGTTTGTACAGCTTTAAGATTGCAGCATTTTTTTAGAGTTAGGTTTATAACAGCTTTTGATATACTACAGGTAGAAAGATGTAGGCAGTGTATCTGTTTTGCTGCACCAGTTCTGTTGGAAACTTAGGCATGGAGTGACTGGAGTAAATTGTCCTCAGAGTGGGAAAATTTTCCTTTATAGAAAAGAGGTATAGATTGTTCAATCATTACTTCAATTTTCTGATTTTCTTTTTGTAGCCTCCTAGAAAAGCATCTAAAAGAGAAAAATCTAAAAAGATGACTTCTAAAACCAAGAAAGCTGTGAAGGGTGCAAATGTTAAGAAGGCAGACAGCAGCACTACTAAGAAAAACCAGAACAGTTCTAGAAAAGGTAAGTGCTTTAAATCTTTCATCATACATTGCCTTGTAGCTTACCTTATTAGAAAGCAAGGTTTTGCACATTATTGTGAAGAAAATGGAATTTGGTAAATTGTTGGTATGCTACTTGATGTTTCTTTCCTTGAAACAGTATTTAATAAAAAAAAGCTGTTGGTTTGGGTGTATTTCATGTATTTCCTGCTGTGTACACGTGTATACTTTTATTTGCATATAAACTGGAAGTATCAGCCAAGTTCTCCATTTTGCTGGAAGAACATTGGTAATGGGTCTCTATAGTGGCTTTATACGAATCTTGTAATTGATCCAGTGGTGTGTATATCCCACGTGTGTGTCTTTAGTTCAGCAGCTTGATACGGGTTTTTTGTTAACATAGATATGGTTTCTCCATGCATCCTTTTGCAGTTGGTTTTCTCATATCTCTCAAGGTGCCTGAAAGGTATACAGACACTGAGTTTCTTAATAGCTCTGTAAGGATATAGATATATATATATACATGCATAAATGTTATATATATGTTTTTCCTGTAAGTTACATAATATATTTGTAATTTCTTATTTACTTCTCCTTCATTTCTGTTTCCAGGTTGTTTGCAGTACAAAAATCAGAATGCTAAGTAGGTCGTTCTGTAAGGTCATTATCTAGTTTGTTTGGCATCTGCTCTGAATTTTGTTTTGTTGGCAGTAGAGGAACTGAGTGGATGTTGGAGTCATTCAATCTAATTCCTTTTCTACTGGAAAAGATTGTAGGAGTGTCATGTGCTCCTTCAATTAACTTCATTTACAAAATTCTTACTTGTTCTCATGGTGTTTCTGATAGTAAGTTTGCAAAATTATTTTGCAAAATTACAAGATCTTAGTGTAATACATTGCTAGGGGAAAAAAAGAAACAAACTTATTTTAAAGGAAATAATTACTTTTTATTTTCTTAGGGCTGTAATACCTAAATTAGAATAGTTATAATAAGCCTTTTTCATTAGTTTGATAGATGAAATTAATCCCATACTTTTTAGAGGTCTTATTGATTTGTAAACTAATAGTTCATCAATAATTACACAAATTTATAAATAAATATAGTACTGATAACATTAGCTTTCTTTTTAAATGGATGGTCTGGCAAGATGACTGTTTTAAATGAAAACAGCTGGATCGGATGTTTGTGGAACGTTCTGATGGCTTCTGTTTTTAAGGGAGAAAACAGACAAACTGAAAACCTATTACAGTCCAATTTGTTCTTCATATTTAGAAAGCGAGTCTGAGGATAGTTCGGATGATGAACCTTTAATTAAAAAACTGAAGAAACCACCCACAGATGAAGAACTGAAGGAAACTGTCAAGAATTTGTTGGCCAATGCAGACTTGGAGGAGGTTACAATGAAACAAATCTGCAAGGAGGTAAGTAAATTTTGCAAAAAAATGTAAACTAAAGTGCCTAAAATCTCTTTATAGGTAGTGGATTGTTTGTGAACTGACTTTTATAATTTCAGAAATGTAAGCTTGTACTCTGCACTGGTGTTCAGAAACTGAATAGTTTTGCATTGGTTTATTTACTTGCTAATAACTATAACGAGAGCTTTAATCTTTAGATGTGCAACACTGATATCAGCATCAAAAGGGAAATATTAAAATTATCTACCTGGGAAGTAGGTTTTACCTCCTAACCAAGTGCCATGTGTGACAGTGAAAATATCTGGCATGTTTAGACAGTGCAGCAGCTTTGCTGCTGTCCACACGGGAGGGCTGTGTCCTGTGCTCTGTACATTTCTGCTGCTCACCTTGCCACACTCATTCTTCATATGTTCTCTTTATAAGTCCATTCAGCTGTTGCCTATCAGCATCTATCAGAATAGTTCTCAGCTGTGTCAGTGAGTTGAATCAATTCAGCAAGAAATACATTAATTGTCAGAAAGGTAGGAACCGTGTGGCCAGAAAAGGGAAAGGTGGAGAAAAGTGACCAAAACACAAACAATACAGTTACCTTGATATTTTCTGGTTAACTTACATGTTTGGTTTTCCTGGTAGTTTCAAGAAGTTGTCTTGAGAAAACTAAACCAGAAGTTACTAGTTATAGTATATAGTCATTCTAGAAGTGGGAAATTTGGTATGCTGAAATAAAATACTCTGAATTGGTTGTCAGTGTTGGCATTTGTTTTTTGTTTGGTTGGTTCTCTCCCAACCTGTTAACCAAAGAGTAGTTGTATAATAGCACTCATATGTTGACTGTTCTGTTAGTCTCTTGAAAGGATCACATTTTTACTTATTATCAAATACCAGGGCTTACTAATTTTTCATTAATTGTTTAGCTTCCTATGCTAATGCAGGGCTATCTGACTACTTAAGAGAGCATTTAAAACAAAAATTGGAAAATTCTTACTCGTGTGATTTGGCAAGTTAGGCATTTCAGCTTGTTGATGTGAAAAAATTATAGTACCAGTTTAGTCAATGATCAAACATAAAAGAGTACATGCATTTAAATATTTATGTGGTCAAAATAAGGACAGGGAAATAAGCTTGGTCTTTCCCTAATTAACAGAGGGCATTTTGACAGTTGTAGTACTAGAAGTGCCAACATCAGTTTTTGTCCTAATTTCATTTAAGCTTCTTCTATTCATAAAATCCATTGAATGAAAGTAATTTGAGATTTGTTTTTGTGGTTTTTTTGTTTTTACTTTTTTTTAGGTGTATGAAAAATACCCTAGTTATGATTTATCTGACAGAAAAGACTTCATTAAAAAAACAGTCAAAGAGGTAAAGACTTTATCATTTAGAAAATATTCTGGGTTGAGGTGGGTTGTTTTTTTTTCTTCAGCTTGGCATGGCATCCTTCTACACCAGTTTTAATAGGTTTTTGTATAATACTGAAAGTTTAGGGCTCACCTAAACCTTTGATGTTTGGTTTGTTTTTTTTTTCTCTTGTGTTTCCCTATTTAAAAAATAATTGCTTCAGATTCTTTACTTACCATGCCACTACTACTCTTATGCATTTCTTTGGTAAGCATAACTAGCATTAATGTTACTGTTGTTTTTAATGAGTTGTACTCTGAAAGCTGTGAATTTGATTGAAATTACAACCTTGGCTGCAAGGTGCACTCTAATTCAGGCACTGGCTACATACGTTCATAGATAACAATGCATGAGGTTGTACAAGCTCTGCAGAGCTGTCAGCTCAGACAAAAGGGAATAAAGATGGACAGCTCTTCTCTATGTGCTCTTGGTAGTACAGTTTTGATGATGTTGCATTTGAGTTTGCTGTGCTGAAGATTAGCCCTTATCTACTGTATTTATGACAGAGGGTTTATTGTCCAATCTAAGGTTTGTAATTTGGAAAAAAGAATCAGGTTTCATTACTTTTGCTTGCCCTGAAACTAAAAATGGAACCGTAGAAGTGAGGTTCACTTAGTGGAGTTAATAAAGTAACTTCATTTTCTTGTGGCTTCACTCAGAGATGTTGATACGTGGCTGTCTAGAATTGCTGTCTCTCTCTTGTGCATGCTTGCATCACTATCAGCAAAGGCATGCAAGAGCAATTTGTCTGCTCTAGGGATGGTTTTGAGTTTTTTGTGATAGCAAAAGGAGAGTGTCTTTTCATGATAATTTGATACAAAAGGAGAGGTTATATGTGATTGGATTGAGAAAAAGAAGAAAACTAATATACTTCTCTTTTCAGTTGATTTCATGATCTGATTTGACTGTGGGAAATGAAGATTCCTGGGTTTATGTTTCCATGGATTTGAAGATCTGATAGGCACCAGCAAAAGAAATGTGTCTTACCCTTGTGGTATTAAGTCAGAGCTAATTTTTCTGATCTAATGTTAAGAGTGTTAATGTAAATTGCTTTGTGTGTATTTTTTGGGTTTTTTTCAACAGAACTGCATTTGATGCAATTTTTAGTTGAACATACTTAACTTTCATGCATGGCAATAAATGTTTCCTTTTTTATAGCTTTGTACATTTTGAATTGCGTTGTATAACTAGATTCATTAGAGCCATCGTAGCTTTTTAGCGTGGATTACCAGCATACAGGAGATTTTAAAATCGACTAAGATGAAAGCTGCTTATCTACATGTATACATGCAGAGACTGGAATATTGCAGTACTGGTTACAAAGATATTTTGAATACATGTTAATTCTGAAAATAAGAAGAGTTAGTCACATATTAATCTCTTTTATATTCTGATACATTCTGCAGATACAGAATTATTCTGAATCTAGATTACAGTCTTGCATGTGTAGGCACTGAAAGAACTATAACAGCATGGTAACTAATTGGCATATAGATGTTATTTTTGTACTTCTAAAAGGCTTTTTGTTGTGTATATAAAGTTATTTCAAATTTCTTTTGTGCAAATCAGTTTTTTTATCTTAGTATCTTTCAATATGACATGAAATGTCAGTGTTCAGCAGTGAGGCAGTGATAACAAGTGGTGTGCAGAGGTATCATAAAAATGAGCTGAGGTTTCATTATATTTGTCTCATCTTACCTTGTACAGAAACTAAACTGTAGGTTTATACCTGTAGTTTAACTTTGTATAAAGACTACAGACATTGTTTCAATGTCTTGGATGTAGTAAATAAAATCCCTCCAAAGGCAATAGGAAAATTTCTGAAGTTCACTTTGCAAAATGTCTTATATGTTGGTGTCTTGACCTGATGGCCTAGCATCTCATAAGTGGGTATCCAAGATATACAGTGGAGGCTTGATAGCTTTGAAAATCCACAGTAGGGCTCCCAAATCAGGCAGCACTGATGTGAATATGTTTAACCTTCTTCTGTGTGGGAAGGCTTTTATAAACCTGAGCTTCATTGCCTCAGCATGGACAATGGTACTTGTAAGCCTGCAGTCTTGAACTTTGGCTGGCAGCTTTTAGGATCAAAGTGAACTCTTTGCATAAATTTTTGTTCAGGTTTTCTCTTCTCCACTTTGTTTCCAATATGGGAAGTCCTACACTTAAAATCATAAAACTAAGAGCTGCTGAAGTGGGGGCTGCCATTCACACCATGAGCACAGAATCCCTCTGATTAGAATTGCTGGAAAGACAAAGTGTATTTTTTTGAATTTTATTATTGTACAGTTGAGAAGGATTCATAAATTATCTAAATTCCGAAAATGTTCAGCCAGCTAGACTGTTGATCTTATACTTTTGAATTTCTTTGTGTGTAATCATTTATAATAAGGCTGAATGTAATGGGGATTTTTTTGTATTCAATAAACGTCTTTCACAAAAATGTTAATCAGTTTTAATCTAACATTTGCTTATATGTACAGTAAAAAAAAAAACTATACAGGAACAAGGTTGTTTGTCTTTATCTCATCTGCTAGAAAATACTGGCTTCTCTACTTCAGAAGACACTTGCTGAAATGTATGTCCTTGCACCAGGATTTTGTATCTTCTGTGAGGTTAATTTGTGTTTTGTTTTGATTTTTTTGTGAGTTTTTGTCTCTGAACTGTCTTAGCAGAAAGAACACTTTTTAATTTGCAGTTAAAAACATCGAAAATTTCCAAGTCAGTCTTAATAGCAGAAAGTTACTTGTATTAAGTTTTAATGTTTTACAAATACTTGAACTGATTTTTATGTAAATGTACTAGCCAGTTTTGATTATATGGGTCAGGACCAAAGTATAAATTTTTTTAATAGTTTAAATTCTAATGAAAATTTAGAAAATTATAGCATACTTCTATTTATTGTATATATGCATTAGTTGCCACTTTGGAATTGCACAGATGGAAATTAACTTGACAACCTTCAAATGCTTTGTTTAAATCTCTTAACAACTCAGTGTTAGTCCTCAGTGGAGAAGAAATGCATATTTCCTTGCTAATCCATACCAGTCTGGCTGCAGCTGATACAGGGTTCCAGTTCTTTCTGCAACTGAGAGAAAGGCTGCAAGACAGTATTAAAAGGTAAATAAAATGTCCTGCTTATCCTGATGCTTTTGGATTAGAAGCACATCTGATCAGGGATCTAAATCCTGTTCAGAGAGTCTCATAAAAATAGAAATTAGTTAATTGGATAAAAGATAACTGAATAAATTGTTCAGGCATATACTTTCCAAATGCTTAAGGTAATGCCCTGACCATTGTATTCTAGAGATAAAACAGTCCTAACATCTTGATTTAAATCCTTCCAGCATAATTCCTACAATCCCTTGTATTGGTTCCCCTTTTTAGTTAGGTTTTTGGTATTCAGTATTTTGGTTGGTGACTTGTAAAACCACAAGTTACTCTGAACTATTTGCAGGTATAAACAGCTGTTCTTACGAGCACTTGTGGCAACGTGTTTGGGGCCTGTAGAAGGAAGATGGAGAGAGCTAGGTGGGAAGGAGCTCAGCAGTTTGGAGTGAAAAGAGGTTATGTGCATTTAGAGTTAGGTGGTAACCCATGGATTAGTGGTCAGGCATGTCTAACCAAGATGCAATTACAAAGACACAGCTGTAAATTCCATCCCACTTTTTTTCCAGAAGCTCTAGACTAACAGTCTTCTTGGACCTGAGCGGGCTGTTTATAGGGTGTGTGGTCTTTCTGTGTTACCCTGTTACAAGGCACATGACAGAGCAAGATCTAAGAATTGTCTGAGTTTATATTAGCCACTACTAAGCTGTACTTGAAAACAACCCTTTTGGAGGCCAGTACTTAATCTGGACAAATAAAGCCCCCCTGGCTGTCAGCATAGTGATTCTAGTAGAGTTTATTATTAGCTCTTCTGTTTCAGAGAGAGGGTGGCTCATGACCACTTGGGCAGATCTAATCTTCCTTGTTTCCAAATCACAAAGTTGACTATAATACAGTAGCTTCAACTGGACTAGATGAAAATATTCCTGAAATTACTTCTGGTGGTTGTTATTAGGGAGAAGAGTGGAAAAATCTGTAAGATACCTGAAAACTTGCAGAAAGAAATTTAGTAGAACCAATATTCCAGTTGCTGAGAAAAGAAACATCTTGAATGCTGACACGTATGTTGTTTTCCTTCTGCAAAGAAATGTTTCTCCTGTCTTTGGATTCAGAAGTATTTATTAAAGCAAGATGCTGGAAATTACAGGTCTAAAGGTTTATTTTTGACTTGCAGAAGAAACAGGCTGACAAGAGTCTCATACAAGTTAACAAAACAGAAGCAGCATCATGCTTCTGGGACAGAGTATCTCCACTGTTCAGTGAGGGTGGGGACAGTGGTGTCTTCCCAAGCACTTTTGCCAAAAAGGACTCGGGCAGGGGCAAGTGGTTCTTGCAGACAGCTCATTAAGGCCATTCAGCAATGGGCCCTCCTGATAAGGAACACTGACAACAATTGAGGCTCTTGCAGCAAGGGTGGGGCCAGCAGCTCAGGGAAGTGACTGTTCAGCACCTGTGAGCTGGCCTCGGCTGCAGTGTCCAGCTGTGGGCTCTCTGGGGCAAGGCAAGCATGGACATCATGGAGCAAGTACAGTGGAGGGGCACCAAGACGGTGAGGGGCTGGAGCACAGGGTGGAGGAGAGAAGGCAGAGAGAGCTGGGCCAGTTCAGCCTGCACAAGAGACAGAGGAAGGGGGGATCATCCTGCAGTCTGCAACTCCCAACTGGGAGAGTTTGGGGAAGGCAGGGCCAGGCTCTGCTTGGAGGTGCACTGGGAGAGGATGGGAGGCTACAGGCAAAAGTTGCCACCAGGGAAACTGCAGTTATTTGTTAGGGTAAGAAACTTCACCATGAGGGTGGTCACAGAAATGGGGCCTGGAGGAGCAGGCCCCCCGTTGATAGAGAAGTTTGGACATCAGCCTGGCAGGGGTCCAAGTAACCAGCCCTGTGTTGGCCTTGTTCCAAGTAGCAGCTTTGGTACCAGATAATCTCCAGTTTCTGCGTGTAAGAGGATGGCAGTATGATGTAACTTGCCCTGCCTTTTCACCTGACCTCATTCACTAGACTGCACTATTTCACTTACTTCTGATCTAAGTGTTACACAACTGGGCCAAAAGGAAAGAAATACTCTTTGTTTTTTTGAAGAATCGTAATTTTTATGGGGAGGGTGATGAAGTCTGCTCATTTGTACATTATGATAAGCAGTTTTTCATTTCTATTTTAAAGCTTGTTTTTCTTAGAATGAAGCTATCAATTTTCAAAAGCAGTATCAGGTGTAATGAGTTGGCCTTTGGAGAACAAAATACATCTTCAGGATACAAACTTCAAACTGCTCACCAAGTATGACAGGGTTAGGGGAAAGCCTTGCTACCAGTAATGCTTTTTCACTGGTTCAGACCTACCTGTGAGTGAAATAAACTTTCAAAGCTGTAAGAATATTTTTCTCTTAAGGCAGCTAAATTAACACCTAAGGTCCCTTTCGTGAAGAACAATTAAATAAGTGTTACTATTTGTCATAGTTTGTATTTTAAACATTTTGAGTATGTAGTCAGGTGTGCAGGTGCTTATAGTGGTCTGTGCTAGTAGGAACCTTTCAGTACCATGATCCTACAAAGTGTTCACACTACACTTAACTCCATGAAAAGACTTAAGTGGTTATTTGGTAATATTTGAAAATTATAGGCCATGCTTCTCAACAATTATTACTAGCTTAAATTTCCTCTGGCCTAAGGAAAATAATCTAACACAAGCTTATGGGTTGCTTTGTAAAACTTGGCAAAAGACAGTGACTACAGTGTTGTCCAAAGAAAAGTAGAGTTAGGACTTACAGCCTTTTCTGTGCTCTAAAGCAGCATTTCTGAGGAATTGTCTAGCTGTAAGAATATACCAAAATGAAGTCTTAATATAAAATGCAATAAAAAAGTAGGTTTAGCCACTAGTTAAATGTAAAGAAAAAACCAACCAACCACTACAGGCCATCCTATGGATACTTTCCAGTTTTATTCTGCTGCCATAACATAGTCACTCAGAAGAACTGAAGTGTAACAGATCATGCTCTGCATTCAAATCTTTTTAATAACATTTAAACAAGCCTACTCAAAGAAAACATTCCCCAGTTCTTTATTTGAGGGAATAAATTAAACACAAAAGAAAAAATACACACATGCTTGAAATAATTTTAACATAGATATTAAAAAAAATTTGGGCAACATTAAAGAATGACGTCTCAGAACCAGCCTGATGTTTTTACATATTTCAAATGAACGTAAATTAAAATGGAACATACTTATTTACTTCTCAAACTTCAGTGCAGCACAACACAGTTTAATATACAAATAATGAGTAGACTAGGCCACTGGTAAATTTATAATTTGTTATCAGTTTTTCTAATGCTGGAAGTGGCCATCATCTAAAGCCAAATGTGATAGTATTTCTTCATGTCCATCTCTGTTCTCTCGAATACAGCCTTTTATCTAGCTGCAAAGTTGTAGGTAAATTGAAAATCCCAAGTGCAAATTAACAGAATGACATCAAGCATGTTCATACAGACTTTGGATTGGAGAAATGGATGCTGAGCTAAACTTTCCAGATCATTCCTACCTGAAATGTGACATGTTTGTATCTTACTAAGCTGACTGAAGTTTTTAAGCAAGGTTAGCTGAAGCAGCCATTGAAGATAAGGTTTTGGGCTTATTGTAATAAGCCTTTTTTCCCACCACCAAAAGCTCCTCTTCTAATAATTTGTCATACATGATAAAGTGGGAAAGAAACTTGGAACTCAAACATACATAGCTCTCAATCATTCCTAGTTATGCCGTAAATTGGCCTGTAATATACGAAATTAACAAAGTGCAAATGACTGCCAAAAGCAAAATCTGATATCCTGATTTCTTCTTTAATATCAGAAGGTTTTGTCTTGAAGGCTTCTTGAAGCCTTCAAATCACAATTTAATAACTGGAAATACTTCAAAACTGTACATACCAGCATTTATGTAGAGGAAAATTATGAAGTTACACTCTTCCTATTAGTCCATATAACTCAGCTTTAAGAAGCAGAACAGAATATATATCTGAAAAACACCTAGTTACATAAACATCTTCACCTTGTAAATAAGAGATTAAATAAAGGGTTTTCAACAACATCATAACTACTCTAATGTTACATATTTGAAAAGAATAATTGCATTTATTCAGTAGGACCCTGGTGGTGTTCAAAGCCAGGTTGGAAAAGGCCTTGATCAACCTGGTCTAGTGTGAGGTGTCCCTGACCATGGCAGGGGGCTTTGGGACTAGACGATTGTTAAGGTCCATTCCAACACTTTAACATCCTATGATTTTTCTTAAGGTTGCTTGCTGTTTATTTCCAAGGATGTAGCTTTAAGGAAATAAGCACTGTAAGTCAAAAATGTTTGCTGTGTCATTCTTAAATTAACAGATGAATGAAAGAGAAAAGCCTATGCATGAAAATGGGGCAGGATAGAGTTACGTTCATTTCAGAAATCATGACATCTATGTAGCCAAGTTACAGAGAAGGTGTGGGGGAAGAGATCTAAAAGTGGATTTTAATTTTTTTTTTCATTAATACCAATATAGTGGAACAGTATTACAATAGGTAACCCAGTTAAATCTCTCTTCTTTCTGTTGAAAAATATTTTCCTCCCTGTCCCATGAAAACGCTTCTAGATGGATGTCTAGCCCTTACTGAATTACTCTCTCAGGTTCTTTTTAATACTTTCATAATAAAAGAAAAAAAAAAAAAAACTTCAAGTCAAAGTGCAAGCTACCTTGTTTCAGCCCTTCATAAGAGTGTTAATATTTTCCTCATTCATCTTCACTTCTTTTTTAATATAAAATTTGTGAATGAGGTATTAGGAACCTGCAGCCCCCACTGTACAGTCATATCAGCAGATACTTCCTCTATTCAGCCCAAATGAATCTGGAATTTTCTTTTCAAAATAATCATAGCAATATGATCTTTTTAAGCAGTCCTCTTTCTACAGAAGCAATGAGCAAATCTAAGCTCTTAGCCTATTATTGTAGCAAGAATTTCTCTGAATAAGTAGCAAAGATATTTCAAAGTTTTTAAAGTAATGTAGAAGTAATTTTTCAAGTTTTGATCAGCTACAATAACCTTTCTATGATTGCACTGTAAACTGCTCCAGCTCTCTTACTCAAAGGAACAAACTTCGTATCCGAAAGCCCACTTAGTGGATGCCAAGAATACGAAAAAATATTATAGAAAAGGTTATTGATTGCAAGTGGGAAAAGTGATAATTGAGTTCCTTCCTACGTTAATTCTAGAATTTTTCTAGGCTATTTAGGCTCTTGGAAGTCAGTTTGAACTCTTATGAGCATAATCAACCTGAGAAGCACAGTTAGTGGAAAATTCCCATATCATTACTAACTGCCAGCATTTTTAATGCTGTATGTTAACTTAGTCTTGTTTTAATCTGACCTTCTGAAATGAAGGTTCACAATAGCATGATTTGAGCCATACAGAAGACTCTTGACAAAAGTTCTTTTAGTTAAGCTGTGGCCAGCAATTCCAATGTCACTCCTGCTAGAAAAAAGCCCCCAACAATATGTGTCATCAGGGCTTAAAAATACAGTGGGGGACAAAGAAGAAAAGGAAGATGAAGATTTTATCTTCAGGTACCATACACTATTCAAGTACCATGTAGGAAAAAGGCAGCAATAGGAAAGTTGAAGATAGTTTTACCCACAGAAATCAATTAAAAATATATCTATAAACACAAAATTTCAGTACTTAAAATGCTGCTATTTTGCTGGCTTCTCGAACACCACTCAAGTAAGCTCCTGTAACGGTCTGAGGAAAGTGCCTATTTGTGGCCTATATCAAAAAAAAACACAAAAAAGAAAGAAAGTCAATTGTTTCTAAAACTAATAGTACAGAATTTTAGTTTACAAGATCGGTTTTGTTTTTCTCAAGCATATACCTATATTTTTAAAAGCCATGGAAAACTCCTTAGAAAAAACATTAAAGACATAAACACATAAAACATAAGCACATTAAAAACACTCAAGATTTTTAGCAACTTCAAGATTTGCAAGCAAGTCAGCTAGAAAAGCAGCAGTCTGTTCTGCTATCTGCACTTTAGTGGGGCAGGTTAAGTTCTGCCACAGTACAGAATGCACCTATACCATCATGGTGCATTTGTTATGTTACCCACAAGTGGAGTAACAGAAATACAATTTGACTAAAAATTAGTTTTACTCCTGACCTGAAATATTTGGCAGACTTCCCATGCCCAGTAATAATATGAATAGACAGGGTTCTGTGTCAAGAATCATTAGCATATTTATATAACAGAATATTTATATACTACCTCTATATTAATGGTGTTGGGCAGCAGATGATCTTCCATAAGAAACTGCTCCCAGTAACCATAATCAACAAAGATACTTACCTCACCAGCAAAAAAAACTTTTCCTTGTATGTCTTCAGCTATCATGTCGTAAGCTTCACCACTGCCCCCTGTTCTCACAAAACTGTACGCCATCTGCAGCCAAGGGTCATTGCTCCATCGAGTAACAAAAAACTTCACTGGGTCAGGAACCTCCTGCATAACCAAAACAGAAGTTAAACACTGCAAAGAGAAGTTCAGAATTGCATAGCTTTTTCTCAAACAGTTTCTAGTAATCTTCAGAGCATTTAGTATTGTTAAGATACAGATTAGATCACATTCCAGAATTAAATTCCTATTTGTTTTTATTATAGTATTAACCACAAAGATAATTTCATTTGCTAGACTCTCCTGATGCCTAAAACATCACAGCTGCACTATTCTGAATGCAACAGATCTGCATATTGTGATACACCTAGAAGTACACGAGAAAAAATATCCCTCTCAAAATGCATGCGCACATGCTCTGTTGTATTCAAATATAATACTGATATTGTACAACATGTTTGTATGTATAATGTAAGCAATTTTTGTCTTGGTTAGGCATAATTCTTGTTACATCTAGCTTGTTAAATCTCAAAATTCAATTTTCATTTTGGAGATAATTTTATTTCAATGGATAAATCAGATTACTTATCTAGGATCAGAAAATGAGCTGTCTTGTAAACTAAGGTCAAGGAGAAAACAAAAACCAGGAAGTCAGGGTCTGACTGAGCCATGACAAGTAATACTGGATATTCTTTTTTCTAATATTTATCTGCAGCATGCAAATTCCACAGTTGTCTGCTAAAAAAAAGGCTGGCTAACACCTGTATGAAGGCTTGGTCAACTACAGCTGTGTCTTACTCTGGAGGAGCTCATGACAAATAAACAGAATCAGATCTGGTTGCCTCTTGAACAGCATCTGGTACTGACAAATAAATTCCATTCAGGCAGCACATGAGAAACTCAAGCTCAAGCAATCAAGACAAGGACAGCCAAATATGACAAGTTGTATGGATATCCCAGAAGTAACTCTGGTACGCTCCTGAAGCTATCTTGTCTTTGAAAAGTCTCACTGCATCATCCTCAGGTGACTGAAATTCACAACTGCTGTAAACCATGGAGACAGCCTTGAAAATCACTCTTCTGGATCAGAGTGGCACTGAAACCAAAGGCCCATTTGCTACATTTTCATAACATCAAGATACAGGTATGTGAACTTCCACGAATGTGGTTCTAATAACAATAAAGCCATTACCAAACATATGTTTCTAGGAATAGTTGAGTTTTCAGATACTGAAGATCTTCCAAAATCATTAATCCTAATGTTTGAACCATCAGTAAAACTTGAGAGATCATCCCTGAACAGAATAATTCCTGGGGATCTAACTGCTCTAAGTAAATTAATTGAGGCATTATTGTCTCTAGAATGGAATGTAAATAACATTGCTAAGTGATAGTATTTTGCTTGCTCCAGATTTCCCTGATTTTCCTATTAGTTTTTATCCTAATGATGATCTGTGGGAAGGAAAAAAGGTAGAAATTTTTATCTAGTGGGGTTTTTTTATATTATATAAGGATGTGGGGCCCTTGCTAGATCATTTTGCCCATACCTCCATCCCAAGACAGCTGAGAAAGGGTTGTTAGTTGGTAGAAGAGAAATGGATTGGATTGGTTTGGGGATGTTGTAATTTCAGTTGCCTTGGCATGGGGGAAGGCAGGAATCAATCAAATTAATCTAGATTAAAGATCTTATCACATATTAGAAGTGGTGATGACCAGGAAAAAAGTGACAAGTGAGTAAGAAGTATGTTTTGTGTTACCTGCCTAAAGTACTGCTTTTAATTAATTTTGCTTTTTAAAAGCATTTTAAAGGACAATAGTTCATTTCTATTTTTCAGTTATATACTCCTGTCCTTAAGAGAGATCTAAGATATTTCAATATACATTTTTCATACAAGAGACCAAAAATTGTGATTTTTTAGTATGTCTCATGGAAAACCTATTCCCTGAAACTGACAAGAAAAAAAGTTTTGAATGTCAAAGGTCTGCCTATACATCATGAAGTACTACATTTGAAAGCTTTATTCTGGTGACAGGTGAATTCATCTCTTAATAAAAGAGGCTTCTCTTACCTGCTCTTTAAACAGTTCTCGGAGTACAGTCATACACTGTTGCAGTACTTGTTGATCATCTAAATTCTTAATGGTTGTCACAGCATCTCCAGTGACCACTGACATTAAAATGCTTTCTTTGCCCTAAAAATAAGACCTTATTAGGTATTTCATAAGCAGTGTCTTTTAATTTGTATTGCGAAGATATTTTCAGCTGCAAAGCAACTCTGTGTCGTTTATGTAAGGCAATAATTCTTCTGTTACTAACTTTGATAACTAGTAGAGGATAGCTATCAAGCAAATTAAGCATTATATGTAGGGTCTCTGGACAGCACCAGCACACTGAACCTCTTGTGGCATGAGCTTAAGAGTACAGGAGAGAACTCATTTAAGCAAAGTTGTATACAAGCACAAATCAGGCAGTGACAGAACACAAATGCCACAAGACAGATTCCTTTTGGAGTAAGACATCAGGTTATGAAATGACCTTTTGATTTCTGCCAAGTAGTAAGCAGCAATTGTTGTACAAGTATGAAAAGGTATAATATAAATGTGTAATGTGTCTGCTTGGAACTGGCAGGGAAGAGAAATGTGATGTTAATCCACTGGTTTGAATTTGCTTTGAAATTCATGAGACTGACCCTACAGGTCTCTGGTTCATGCAGAACTTGGTGTTTGTCTTTTTTTCTGCTATTCCAAATAGTTATTGAGACTACTGCAAGCCAGTAAGCATTAGCAAATTAGCATGAACTTTTAAACAGGGTTTTTAGGTGATTTAATAAGAGAACATAAGTCCTAAGCTGGAAGTGACTAGTAGCGTTTTCCTGACATTAGTAGGTTTATAGTAAGGTACTACAGCCTTGTCTTCAGTAGAGATTGAGAATGTACTTGGTTGTATATCAGTCTGTATCCAAACAATGGAAAACATTCCCATTAATTACAACAAAATACTGATGAGCTTTATTATTGATAAATAAGAGTGCTTCCACTGCTTTTAATAGTTGCAGATTGGGGAGGGGTGGGGGAAGAGAAGAAAAATTTTATTGTTCAGTAATTACTGCACCTAGATTTCAAACTGAATTTATGAAGGGCCAAGAGAAAATGCAGTTGGCATATATCATACCTCTGGATCCATGTCATAGAAGACACTAAAGAGGCCACGCTGGCTGGAATTGGGTGGAACATGACCAAAAAAATCAGCTCCTTGAATTTTACTGTCCCAAAATCTATATGGAAACTGCAAGGCAATCTAGAAAGATATTAAAAAATGTAATTTAAGCATTTCATACCACAAAACTCATAACAGGATATGGTATAGGTCTTTCTAATACATTTTTCTGTTTCCACTCATTTAGACACAGCTGTTCCTATGAGTGGGTCTCAACAGAGAATATATGAACCTGTCCTCCAAGGGGGACAGGCAAAGAAAAAAAAAAAAGTCATAAACTGCAAATGCACAGAATATCAAATCCACAATGGAAGAAATTGTGTAAACTGCTCAAGAAATTCAGCAGGTTTTTTGAAAACTTAATTATAACTTAAATGAGCGGCATCCTGTATTTGGAGTTTCTTAATCTTGTCTTTAAATTTCAACATTGTTATAATCCTGTTTCTGGCATTATTTGGTACTCTTTTGTTCTAAGCACACATCTTACTGGGGAGCTTTTCAGGAGAGGCTGTGTTTTTGTATTGGGAAAGGGTAGGAGGTTTTACACTGGTCAAACACACAACTTCCAGTATTCCTTTGCCAATACTTTATGAATTTACTAGGTTAAAATGACCTTAAATAAACACATCACTGGAATTCTGAAAGATCCAAGACCATCATGAATCAAAATTAGGCACAAAATGTCTAAGCCATGAAATTCTTCTGCGAAGTTTCTTTGAAAACGCCATTAAGTTGTGAAATCTAAGAGACAGAAATACATGTGATCCCCAATAACATTTTGCTCTCCTGGGCTACTGTATGCAAGTAAAACATAAATGTATGTTTATGCATCATAAACCCTGATAAATACACTGCAAAAACAACAGGGACGAAACAGCCAATGTTTCTCTGAAAAGAAAATTCAAGATAATATGAAATCACTTACTTTCTCAATAACTCCTGCTCCCAAACTATTAATGGCTTTAATTTTCTTTTCTGACAGTGGAGGATTAAACTGAATGGCATTTTTCTGAAGAAGGGCCAGTGGTACGGTCACTAATACCTGAAAGAAATAGCTACAATCACAACAGTACCAAAACCTGAATACAGCACTTGAACCTCACAACATCCTCCTAACTATCCTGGATTATGCTAGTAGGATACAGCGTAATAATGCACCAGACATTTCTAGATTAGTGTCTGGTTTTAGTTCCCATTAATGGGAAACACACGCCTTACATTCAGGTGAGAACACATCCCACAGTTCACTGATTTTAAGTCATAGTCTGTTGAGCTGCTTGTATCACAGTGGCTAACCATGCTACCAATACTTCAGTAAATGATAATCAATGGCTCTCAGATTAACAAAACTGTCTGTTTGAAATGATGGATAGTCAGTGATTTAGTTTGAATTCCTTCAGAGATGCCTGCTCTTTAAAATACACCCAGTAACACTGTTGATGTCAATCAAATCTTTATCAAGTTTATGTATCATTTTAAAAATTACTGAAAGCTAAATTACTCAGCATGAAGAAGGTGGGGATACAGGGAATAAGAGAGACTGAGAAACAGAGATTGTCAACTCCTGGAAATTTAACAAGATACACCTGCTAAGTGGAGTAAAGCTGAGCTGGGAATGGAAGTAGAAAACATAAATGTCACTTCAAAGACCAGATAAAAATCGATTTGCTTCGCACTGTTAGTACTACCCTTTATAGTCCTTAGTTTTTTCAAATCAGCTCATACTGAAATCTCAAGCAGGCTCACCAAAAATTAGGCTCTAGGACACCCAAATAAAGGCCACTAAAATACATGAGTATTCATCTTTGAATGTGGAGAAAATGGACTAAATAGTGTTCTGAGAGAAAGAAAAAAAGGACATGTACTGTGCGTTCTCTAAAATTCTTAGTCTTGACTCATACTTGTACCTTTTGTGTTGTCCACACTGTTCCATCTGCAGTAGTGACCTGCACTTCTTCACCAGAATAATCAATACTCTGAACCTATTGAAAGACATATTGAGAGATTGCACTACAAAATGTATGCAATGCAAATTCCAGCAAGGATAGCTAAAATAGCACTGGTCAGCAATCTAGAAAGTGAATAACACAAATTTCCAGAGAAATCCTGAAAGACAAAGAATAGCTTCTGTGAAGCTGAAAAAGAAAAAAATCATGATTCTAACATGTAAGATCATCGTATCATAATATTTAAGTACTGATAGTCCTCAGGGAGAATTTAATAAATATTGAAATTGTCCTCTTGGTTTATTTTAAAGCCAAATTGAAACAGTAACAGGAACAGATTCTCCTGGTCCCAAATACAAATATATGACTGAGTTTTTCAAAGCAATCCAAGATAGGCACTGTCCTGGATTAACGTTTTCCAGACTCACTGGGAAATTCAGCCGGATGTCCAGCCCTTCTGCCAACTTATCAATCACAGTTGAATATCCCACAGTTAGAAGAGTGTGATCTCCAGCAAACTGGGCAAAAAATTCATTGTGGTCCCATGAGCGTGCAGATACCTGTGGACAGAACATAACTGGCTGTTTCTACTAGTGTGGAGATATGGGTACTATGAAAAGTTCCACAGTTTAGAAGAAGCCACCCTAGCCCCTTTGCAACTGGAAAAAAAACATGTAGCACTAGAATTTATGGCAATGCTGACAAAATCTACATGTTTATTTACTTAATGCTAGTACATAACATATGAATTGCTGGATTAAGAAGTCATAACATAGGTTGGTCACTAGCAGGAAATTTATGGCTCTGCTTAGTAGAGAAAACAAGGAAAATAGTACAAAACTCCAGGTGAATTGTAGAGTATTTATTTCAGTTGTCTGTATCTAGCAAAGTAATCAGATTTTACAGCCTTAGGACTTTATATAAAAATGGAAATACCCTATTTCCCAACATGAAGGGGAAAATAAGACACAAGACAAACCTAACTCCATGGAATTTTTCTGTCACTTTGGAGGTTATTCCACATACCTTTCAATGACCTCGTCTCCCAGCCCCTGCAACCTTATAGTTAATAAAACAGTGGTATTTGCACTAAGTAGTTGCTGCTTAGCAGTGAAAATTCCGAAACAACTCTGAAACTACTATTCAGATGCCAATTCCCATCATTGCAAATGCATAAAATCAATCATATTTTGATTTTTAAATTGAAAGTAAGGTAGATTTTCGCATCTTTCTTAATTCCCTTGGGTGCTTATGGAATATGAAAACTTCACATAAAATATTTTCCAGTGATTGGTCTAGTATAGCATTGTCTTGAAGATTTTTTGTTATGCTGTTGTGTGCTTCTCAGTTCAGATTTGTGCTTCTGCACCTATCAGTCAGCTGTCCCACTGCTGTAGTAGAATTGACACTAAATGTCTCTGAATGTAGCAACAGGACTGAGTAAACAATGCACTGCCAACAATATGATACTGTTGTATTTCCTGGAGCTGCTTGGTTAAAACTGAAGTCAGGAGGGCAGCCAAGTATCATGTAGCCAAGAGAGTACCTGGGAGTACTGGGGCTCACCTCCAGGGGGTTGGAACACTTCAGGAGTCAAATGCGTTTATTCTCAAGATACCTCAATTTCTAAACAGAACTGAGAAGCAGAAGCCACACTCAGCATCTGAGGAGGAGTAACTCTCCTGTGAATCACATCACCCAGCATCTCAGCAAAATGCTCAGCTCCCTTCTAACCATCTACTCTCAGCTTCTACTTAAAGAGCTCCTCGCTGGAAGCACGTCAGGAACTCCCATCAGATTAAATACAGCAGTGTTGGAGTCAGTGTCCCAGTGCTTTCAAACAACAGGTTATGGGTGTGGGAACAGACGGGATAGCTGATTCTTCCTGTAGGGCCATAGAATGCATCAGGTGATTTCTCAGTGTCACTTCCAACTGTCTTGTATGAAGCTCAGTCACTTCAGAACACAGCTGTCAAAACTCACCTGAGAGAGATTGCTGCCACAGGCATATTCCAAATTACTGAGATGGAACTGTAATACTTTTTCTTCCAGCTCACTGAACTGGATACCAGACTCCTGAATAAAGGCTTTATAGATCTCCTGTATTTTTTCTGTGAAAGAACACATTTAAAATGAGAATATATGACAATCTGTCAGAAGTGCTACTGCATTTCAACATGCTGTTCCTGGATCACAAGATTTTCACACTAATTGCTAATTTGAACCAAGACGTTTTTCTTCTCATAGAAAAAAAATGAACAAACAAAAAAAAACCCGCAAGATCTTTCCAGTGATAAAGTGCATCTTTGTTGTTTACTCACAGGTTTCTGAGTGAGACAGGAGAGAAATTAATTGTTTAGCTATCATCAATATACAGTTGAAGATTTCACATAAAAACCACTTTAAGATAATGGAGGATCCTTGCAAATAAATCCTGATTATTTTTACAAAATCAAAGAACTGAGAAATTTGATCAGGGTTCACTGAAAAACATAGGAGTTATTAATTCTGTCTCACAGAATCCATGCTGAAGAGATTTGGGAGGCAGACATTTCTGAGCAAGTTTATTTTTTGCTGCTGAGTTTACAAGCTGTAAGTGTGGTGGGAGGCGTTACCAATGGAGATGGGACTATTCTTGCCAGCAGAAGGCTTTGACCAGGCTCTTTTTTAGGCAGATTAGTCAGAAAGTATAAGAGCTAAGTCTAGCTATGGTCTGCTTCAGCCAGAAGCAGATCTTTTCAACTGCTAGTTACACTAGTTATACTGAAAAAGCTACCTCATGAAAACATGTATAATGAAAAGATACAATATCAGAAATATCTATTGGATTTAAGGTCAGATGGACAGCCATACATTTCTAAAAATGTCTGATGTGAGAGCCAATTTTATATAGAACACAGCCAACATCTTCATTTTTCAATACGTCTCACTTACCACCAAGGGGAACATCTTGATGTTGGGTTTTATCTTTTCTCCACTCAGAGACAACATCTAGGATGGCATTGAAATGAAAGTCCATACGTTTATCAATAGTGGGATCTGTTATCCTTCCACCTTCCTGGATCAAGTCACATTTCTCCCCTAGTTTGTGCATTTTAATGCCAAGCTTAAGAAAAAGACATTTTATTGCTTTTTTAAGTATGGAAAAACTACAGCACCCAGCCTGCTCAAAGTTACTTAACATAAGGTGAATGCCTCAGATTTAAGTGACACCATTTAAAAAACATCAATAATTTTACTCAGAGTAACTCTTGTTCTCTTCAAACTGGAATACAAACAATCCTTCTATCTGTTAATTGTCCACAAATTGGTTTTTCCCACCTTTCCATCCTTTCCTTTATTGGGAATTTGCAGAAACCTCCTCTGCAACTTTCCTGTCAGGCAAAGGCTAGTACAGAAATTTAGAGTCTGGTAATCAAATATGATGAACTAGTCTCCTTTACTTCTACATCAGTTTATTTTCTAAATCACAATTAAAATCAGTTACTTTCTAGAACTGTTTGGTATCTGGGGCCCAAACAGTTCCCTGAATTCAGGAACTGACAGAACATTGCTTATCAGTTACCACCAATGTTATTAGCAACCAAGCAAAGAAGCAGATTATTTGGAATTAAACCTTCCTTTGCTTGCCCAACCTGCATGGAAATCACAACAGAGGTAAATTCAAATAAAGATCGTTTTGTGTTCTACAGAGTCAATCCAGAGAAAATTGCACAAACATAATGCTAATTTCTTCCTAGGGTCTTGTTACTTAGGGCATGCTCCAGTGTTTTTCACATATCCTCACGTCTCTCTAGGCTGTTGGTCACCCCTGTAGATCTTAAGATGCAGTCGTACTTTCAGTGAAAAAATATATTAAATGACCACAAAGGGATGACTATCTGAAGTGTATCCAGAAGCCATTGTACCCCACTTCATAAATAAAACATGAGTTTTTAAAAAACTTAGAATTTCTTCATGGCACTACAGGGCACTAAACAATTCAAACAGCATGGGCTGGATTTGCATGTGTTTATGAGCAAAACTCAGGTTCCACATGGAGAAATTCAGATTCCTACCTCCAAAAAATCTCAACTAAATCACCAGTTCATAAGAATTTTTAAAGAAATTGAACCACAGCATGTTTGCATCAGTAGCAATTTAATTGTTGGACATGTTAATCTTAGCTTGTGCAGAATTTAACTAGAAAAAATGAGAGGCAGCCAAGGCAAATCCATCCCAGAAGCAGTAGCCTCCAACAGTAAAGCTTTTCTCAGGCCTAAAGAAGGCTGCTGGGGACCTCTTGCGTTACTATCTCTAGAAAAGAGGTGAAAAGTGGTTTCTTCTGGTTCTGAAGCTGGAGCCACCTTGCTTTTCTTCACATAATGTGCCTGAAACCATTCTACAGCCTTTCTCTATTCCCAGCTGTCGTCAAAGATATATTAGCAACATAGAGTTTACTTACAATGCAGAACAGGATTTTAATCATGTCACAAGAAAAGGACTCCCACCCTTACCCAGCCATCTGAGCCTGGCTTTAACAAGATTTTCACTAGTGATAATCATGACCACTGCAGGAACCCACTTGCTCACACATTAGTGCCATTGGGTTGTTGACACATCCATTGACGATTTGTGCACCTCTTCCAACAGTGACTCCTGTGAATGTCTTATCATCCCACACTCGGCCACCAATTCTGTCTTTAGCTTCTAAGACAAAAACCTGTGGCAAAATGCAGCTTAGTAAATTGCAAGATTTAATTCTGCTAAATATATCTGTTCAACTCCAGAGCAAAGGAGAAAACAAAACACAAAAAAAAAAAATCCCAGAGCAATCCAGCAATCTATCTTAACGCTTTTTTCATTTCTGGATTATTTGTAGTTAATTTATTCATTTAAATCATCTTAGAAAGGTTACACTTTGGGATATACATATACAAATATAACTGTTACTTCAGAAACAATCCTAACAAAAATAAGCCTTGTTTTTAAAAAAGCTGAAGATTTATTCAGGAAATCTCAAAACTGGAGTTTAAGGCATGCTACAGGCTATTAAACACAATGATCTGGGTGCAGTGTCTATACAAAATATATGCTACATGCTGTTTAATCTTAGATACAAATAAATGCTGGTTTTAAACAGCAGGTTTACTCAGTAAAACCCCAGATTTCACAAATAAATTTGGATGCCCTGTACATATATATACATACTTGTTTGTAACAAGAATGTAGGCTTTTTCTTTTTGATGAACAACACTTTTCAAAGCAAAGGAAGTCTGATTTTTTTAAGGAGTGTACTCTAAAGCTTCTTACCTTAATTCCAAAGTTGTGCAGTTGCCGGGCTGCTGCTAATCCTGCTGCACCAGCCCCAACAATAATGACAGATTTCTAAAAAATATTAAAGTATTTAAATAAAAATAGTTAGAAATAAAATACAAATTGTAATTTCACTCTCATTTGCTAAAGGTAAAAATGTTTGTAGGTTTCAGAAGTCTAGGCTCTCTTGTCATCTAATGTAATATGTGATAACTTTTAAAGATGGCAGAGCATTTAATATAGAAAAAAGATCAGTGGTAGCTTTGAAAATAGTTAGAACTTTTAAGGACTTCAAAAGAAGATTCCGCAGTTTCTTTTAACAGAAAGAGCTGAAGTTATCAGTAACAAAAGTAGGAATCTAATTGAATTTATCAGACAAGAAATACCTTGTAAGGACTTCAATCATAGATTGGGTTGACCAGTAAAGACTATTTTATAAATGAAAAACATCTACAAGTAGACTTTCCAAACATGACTTAAAATTTCTAGGAGATATTCTGCAGAATACATTAATTTAATAAGTTTTGGGTGCTGTCTAACAACTTGCTAGTCATAAACATGTTCCCTTTTAGTCACAGTTCTTGCAAACCAACATGAAATAGCAGTTTCCTCACCTATGTAAGCAGATGTGTATTATAGGAGACCCAGAATCTGTTTATTTTTCACACAGTTCCCATCCATTTGAACAGCGTATGGGAAGCACAAATCCATGGGAATGAATTCCATAGATTTTAGTGGGAAAAAAAATGTTTCTTGGAAGGAGTCTAATTTATGTAATTTCTATGCCCATTGAAGACATAAGAGAACAATGTTAAAAACTTCCCACGTATTAGGTTTTAGATGTAATTTTACCTATCATTCCATCCATTTATGTAAATGAGCCAAAAATCCAGAACAAAAAGAAATGATTGCATGCACCATGTAGTCTTCTAGCACTAATAACGTAGGGATTATTACAGCAACTTACATTGTGGTATTCCTTAGGAAGAAGGTACTGGTCAGGACTGACTGACAAAATCCCTGTATTAATTAGCCCTTTCCTTGTCATAAAATACAAGATCCTCTCCATTTCCTGTACACAGCGGATCCGCACAAGCCCCCGAACAATTATATGATGGATACATTTTTGAGGGGTGAGAGCCTCCTGCCAAGGAGAAAGGAAGAATAGAGATTGTTGGTTTTCTAATATTCCATTTATTCATATGTTTGCATCATATTTGAACTGTAAACCAAATGGTAAAAAATCATGACTCAAGCTTCTGAGAGCATTTAAAAAGATTTTTTGTGGAAATTTCTTGTTAGTGAGCTTTAGACAGTAAGGTAACAATTTATTAAACAAGATTAGCATGAAATAAAACCATGGTGTGTTCCAGTAGTACAGTAATGGTATTGAAACAGATTCCTGTTTACAAAATGAATCTACATGGTGGCAATGATCACAATGCCATTCCAGTAAAATCCATTCCAAAATAGCATTCTGAGGGAAAAAGAGATTAATTTCCAAAACCTTTCACATAAATGCAGACATCCATACCAGAAAGCTTTGGTATGTGGAACTTCAACATTTCTATTGAAGGCAGTGCCATAGGCTTGCCTAAATAAAATGACAATCACTTCCCTGTCCAACAATCAGGTTAAAAAAATAAAAAATCATAAAGCACAACAAAACACTGTTTATATGTGTTCAAGCATCCCTTTAAAAAGTTAATAGCTGGGCAGGCACTATAGAGTTTTAATAATTTAAAAACTTTTGATTTTTACTGCTGAAGAAGCTCCTATGCATGAGAAGAGGAGGAGAGAGGAGAGAGACTCTCAACCTCAAAACCCAGCCAAACTTAGAATGAATTTTCAAAAACATGGGAGCAATTTTTCTGGTGCATAAGGAGACATCCAAGAAGTGAGTCCCATCCCAGAAAAGCTGTTTCCGTTTTTAAACAAACAAATTAACTGTCTGCATCTCTTACCTTGCAGTTTGTGTACCACAGAGCCAAAATCAAGTTTCTCAACGCCAGGTACATGGTAGGGTCTCGTGAATATTCTGGGAACTCATAGAGCTCATCCAGTTCCATGACATCTGGCCTCACACAAAGTGCTTTCCCACATTCATTGGGCTGGTAAAAAGGCTGGAAATACTTGTTCATGCCTGCAACTGAATAAAGACGTACCAGGAATTAGTCATACTCCATTATATCTTCATTGCTTCCTTCTCCCTCTAAAACAATCCACTGGCCTCACACAGATAACAAGGAAGGAAGCTTTCCAGTCTCTAGGTACCTCTAGAATGATTCCATTTACATGGCCCTCCTCTCTCCTGCCCTCTAGGCTGTGCATTAATTATTGTCCTGCTGCCTCATGGGTACACCTTGGACCTATCAGAGCTGAAGTTTTGTCAAAGAAACAGTAATGTTTCATGGTGCTCCAATGCCATGAGGAGTCAAACAAGGAGTAGGATCTAAATTCAAGTCTGAGGACTAGCATCACTGTACAGACTCAGGCAGTACTCTGAACACCTTTCTTCTTCAACTCCCAATACTGCCCAGAGGGGGTAATAATTAATCATCTTCCACTTTCAGTATTGGTAACTCTATGTAATGAAGTTTTCTGTTAAGCAGATATAACATCTGTTGAATGTATGAACAGATTTATTTCCAACACCTAAGGAGAACAAAGCCTGCTAAGACAACACATAAGCTGAAATTTCCTCAAAGCACTCTGAGTATGAAAATCCTGAATTACCTCTCTCTATACCTGACCAATTCTGCCAATCTGCACTCCCAGGCTGTCACTATCCAAAAACAAAACAAAACAACCCTAAACAGAATCTGAGTGCCTTATGAAATCAAGTTCTTTTCTTCAAAGCCCCAAAGATCTACAATATCAAAACTAGCAGAATCCTAGAGTTTTTTGATAAATCTTCATTTCCTTAAGAATGCAAACAGTCTTTAAGTACCCACGTGGTAATTTCCTGTTTCTATACACAAATGACAGTGGCACACAGAAAGCTTCTGCAGTCTGTGCTTACTCCCTAAAGAAAACCATTAGAAATGTATTACCTTTATCTTACAAACAAGCGAATGGCATCAAACGACAGAGGCAGTCACAGAGAGACTGTGTATTAGTGCTGAGAACAGAACAAGTGTTCTGAATCAGGGCAATTAACGTGCCTTATAAACTCAGTTATGAGACAAAATTTATCACACCTATTTAAGCAACAGAGCCCTGCAGATGGCCCTTACCAGTGACATTAGGCACGCTCTTTAGGTGCTCTAACTTCACAAGGTTGGATTCACCAGGTAAGCGATTAGTGCTGGTACAGGATGGACTCATGCCCACGCAGTCTGGATAATATGCAGCTAGAAAGGGAGCTGCCACACTGTCTTTCAGCAAAGGAGGGAGTATGAGCATGGAGTACCACCAATGGTCTGAAACTTCAGCCACTCTCTGGCCAAGTGGAGAAGTGAAGGAAAGAGGGGAGAAGAGAACACGTCAGTACTTAAAAACGTTGGAAAATTAACCAATTTTCCCCCTCCCTCCAAAAGTGAGACCAAAAAGCACTAGAAGTACCAATCTCAGAATTGCAAGTCATAGTCATAAAAACATTTTCTCTCTCTCTTTCCTCTTCCTCAGCCTGACACAGAAAACCTGTAGTACTGATCTCAGACATGGAGCTGAAACTTCACAAACTCCATACCATGTGGAAAGCAAACAAATGAGACATGCCATAACAACACTTCTATGCCTTATCAGGCCCTTTATAAAACATTTACAGTCACTTATGCATCCAGAAATCTGAACTTAGTTCTAAGTCCACACTAACTGATCAATTTAATTTAGGTTCTGCTATCCCCACCAAAGACCTTCTAGAACCCTAAGAAACACTACTGATTCACTCTTAATTTACAAGTCGGACATGCATTAGGGAAACAAAGCCACAAAGCCTCTACAGGAGTCAACAATAAGCCTGAATGCATTCCCTGTGATAGAAATACGTCAGGTACACTTGTGAACATGGCTTATTGAACATAAGTTTATATGATATCAGAAATGCAGGGTGACATGATCACAAACCCCTTGAAATACTAACATACATCTTGTATGTACATATTGTATTATGAGGGAGAGGAGAGAGAAAACATGCTTAGGTGTTCTCTTGCAGTCTTCAAAAAAGTGAGACTAGCTTGACTAAAGATAGCAATCACCTGAAAGACAATGAAATTTTAGGATGAGGAATTTTACTTGAAAGCTGGCAACTGAATACTATTTTTCCTGATCAAAAATGAAAATTAGGAGTAAACTTTGAGTCACAAGCCACAACTAAAAGATACCACAACCCACTTGAAAGTTACTTAGTATGGTAAAGGAAAAGAGGAAAAAGATGAAAAAGATTTGCTCTGTTGCAAATAGTGTCTGAGAGTTTCCTGAGCAAAATGCTTAAGTACTGACATAATTGGCCAAAGAACCAAAATAAAAAAGGAAATAAACATGCCATACTTTAAGATTGCATTCATATTCTAGGACAAATGAGGAAGAACAGCCACTACTCACCAAGTCCTCAGGCATGGAACACTGGTCTGAGCCCTCAGTCTGAAAGAAAAGTGAATGGTATGTGACCTATTCTTAAGCTGTATGGAAAAAAATTAAGTATAAAGCAAAATAATTTTCTATAATTCTCTAAATTTTTATAAAAAGTGCTTAGTGTTCTGTAGTAGACATAATTGTTAAAAAAAAGTAGAGAAATGTATAGGTTAAAAACACAATACACTATAAAGCAAAAGCACTATAAAAATGTTTCTCATTTGTTAAGTTAGTTTCTACTGATCAGACATTAAAATATACATTCTATTCTATAAAATGGGGTGGAACACTGAAACAAACAAATTCAGGAAAAAAAATACAGGATTTTACAGAAAAATTCTGGAAATATCCCCATTTTTCCAGAGCAAGTCTTCTAGTCTAGACTATAAAAGCGTTTCTTCTTTATTTTAAGAATATCTTTATCACAGAGTTTCAAAATTAAATGCTGACCCTTCAGGTTTTCATATGGTCACCATTTTCATGTTATTTTTTTTCATGCTCTAAGAGCCATATAGTTTCTATGGCACTTTAAGATCTCTTTCAAATTTCAGGAGTTATCTTCATGCTAAAGCTGAAACTTTTAATGTAAAACTCCATCACAGACTTGATAACAATTAGGAAAAGCTCATTGGGCTTTTCAAATGCTTCCCTCAATAATGAAGAATGGCCAAACAAAACTGAAATGAGCATTTTGGTGTATGTCTATTTTGTACATGCTGATAATAATCCCCTAGCTGAAGGATTTTACAATTGCCTGTGCAGACAAAGATATTTCAGATACTTCTTTCTTGACATTTCCTGCCATAAAACAAAACATCCAAGCAGCATGTAGGCCTGTCACTGTGCAGCTCTCCAGGCCATCAGATTATCATTTTGACATTAGAGACACTGAGCAGCAAGCAAGAAGAAATTAATTTCTGCAAACAAGAAATACCAACTTGATAAGTTTCAATATAAGCAAAACTGTTGTATGGTACCTTGGTGGAATTGTTCAGTTTCATACCACATCTGTAGGTTTTTGCTATTTGTGGTGTCAGCTGGATTTCCTTTGTCAGCTGACGCCATTTACCACATTCTGGCTTTGTGCACTGCACCTACAAGTCGAAAAACAAACATGTTTTTACTTGTTGCTTGTGATTACAGATAAGATTAATGCAACTTATAAAACCAATTAGAAAGAAGCCAGACGTGAGAAAGTTGTAAAATATAATTGTTAGATATGTTCTTGTCATCATATCATAATTATCAGGTCATAAGTAGTGTTTGATCTACAGAAATCTTGTATTCATCTCCTGCAAAACTGAATTTCTGCACAGAACCTAAGGCCAAAATTAATTCAATTCCCCATTACTATGGTCTTTGGTAGACTTTGCAAGCATGACTTCAAAAATATATTCTTCATCACTTAAAGAAAAAACAAAACACCCTCAAACAAAACACCATTACCACCAAACTTCCTTTTATTCCCATCTTTCTTCTGCTCTCTTTACCAGGGAAATAAAAAATCTGATTTCAAAGTCTTTCACACTCATACTTTTCCTGCCAAATCTTATTCTACCTGAAAATCACAGCTGCTGCTTCACTGAAAAGTAACAGAAGATTGGTCTTTGTGGGGTGTGGAGAAAGTCTCCAACAGTAGAGAAGCTGATCAGAATTTTTATCTTGAGCTTTTCCACAATCCTCTTAATACTAGGGAAAAAACCCACAAAAACTCAGCTGACCTGCTGCTCGAACAGCAGAATATCAGGAACACATCAGAACATCACATTCCTATTAAATAAATCACCTTTCATCTTACCCAGTAAGGAAGCTGTTGATCAGCCATAAAGGCTTTTGGACTGGGCTCACTTTTACCATTGCTTGTCCAAATCCTTTTCCAGGCAGTGTATTTCTCATAACCATCTTTATGGCTAAGAAGAAAGAGAAAACAGCAAGCAGTCAGAAAACGGAATATCTAGTTCACTTCAAGCAATAGCAGTTACTCTAAAATTAGACATTTTATATAAGGTCTGTAGAGAGCACTATATTTCTACTGTTAAAAGGAGAGAATCACGGCTCTTACAACAGCAGTAAATTGCATCCTGACCATTATGTCCAGTTGCTTGTGAGCACAATTCCTGGTATCTATGGCCTGGACTGAGTGATGGGTACTGCTGAGCACATAAGCACACAAAAGTCTTGGTAGAGCTGGATATAACTCCCAATCAATTGGGAAGGAGCTTGGAGCTGAAAGCACTTTGTCAGCCTGACAAGAGTCTTCATAGTCACTGACCCACAAGAGTGAGACTGATTTCTAACTATTTCTTATTGCACTGCTTTAGAGAGGCAAGGTCTCCAAAATGCAGTGTAAAGTGAACTTATAAAGGAAAACACACTTACTCGTAATTGTTCTTATAATTTAAAATTCTCTGACACTGTTGTTAGAAAAGATAAAAGCTTCAAAATAATTGCACACACAAACCAACCTGCCTAAACTAATCAGTTCTGTTCATGCTGCCCTGTTTAAGTTAATTAGTCCACACAACACCTGCAGTTTTATCAATGTCTAAGCCTCACTCTGACCAAAGCAAGCACAGAGGACCAATCTTTGTATTATGTTTATGTACATGATGCTTCAACAGCTGTAACAGCTGCCAAAATTTATTAAGTTCTGAAAGGACACAACCTTAATTGGCAAGTCTACCTTCGGTAATAGTAGTCAAAACACTCATTGCAGAAGTGTTCCCCACAGGACAGATGATACCATCTGGACGTATACCCATTTTTGGCACATCTGTAATGCAGGAAACATAGAAATGGTTTTATAGTACATTTAAGGGGAAAAAAAAAATCTTTCTATTGACACATTCTAGAACGTGAACAAAATATGCAGAACAAACCAGGGCTTTATGATACATTCATGAAGGCTGACTTACACATGGCACCACAGCCATACAAATAACAATAAGGTTATTTCAATTGTCTCAAGCATTTCCAGTTCCCAAACTAAGCAACAGCAGATGCAAGGGAGGCAAAGTGTACACAATGCACAGTTTTATAGTTGGTCTGGCTTCCAGCAGCCTCCCTTTAACAATGGTCAACTGAGCCTGTCTTTAGTATCCTCTAAGCAGGCATTTCCTGAACATGAAACAGTGAGTATGTACTGTGACACACCAAGCATTTTGGAACTGTGTAAGATGGCAAAGCTCCTCTCCACAGGAACTTAGAGTTCCTTTACATTGTCCATTTTGTTCCAATATTACTGCAAAGTAGGGAGGGATCATTTAAATTAGCATTTTTCTGGTACATGTGATCAATTGATTCATAAGTCATTACAATGTTCTGTCTCCAGAACAACTGACAAAAACAAAGGCAAATCTGAACACAAAACAGATGTTGCCTATTTTTTTCTCATGAACAACTTGTGATTTTAACCCAGTGAGACAAAACCCTAAGGAAGCAGTTACGCATTCTGGGCATTTGTTCTTTACTGCTCTCAAAAAGAAATATCCATTATAAAGATTACATTAATCAGACAAAGCAATCATTCTTTACTTAGAATGCTCTCATTAAACTCAATGAAATTATAAATGTGCAAGGTAAAAAGCAGTGACCTAAGCTACTAACTCAAATAGCCATGGAATGAGCTCATCTCAAATAGATAAAGGTGGAAGTACGCACTTGGGAGGGTGGGAAAGGTGAAAATAAAAATATTAAAATAACAAATCAAGAAGATGAGTAAGCAGTATGCATTGTTTCCTAAATAAAAACTGTAATATCACCAATGTTGATCTCACAGGTGCTCATTTCCCAGACGAATCTCTCAGGCAACTGCCAAAACGCTTGGCTTCCCTACGACAATATCCAGAATACACTGACTTCCTGCCACCAAAGAACAATCCGTGGATATACATAGTCTTATTTATTTTTCAGTGCTATAAAGAAGGAAAGTTTGTCTCAGTTATCAGGATGGGAGGAGTGCTATGTAACTACAATGTATCTACTTCATAATGAGGTCTAACATGTTGCCTATTATAGGTATACCTTGCCAGTATCATGCATTCAAAACCACCAGGGTCAGAGTGCAAAAGCGCTTGTGGAAATGCAGAGAAAGTGTACAAGAACAAAGAGTTCAGATAAGTATGACTGTCTCTCCTAAGACCTAAAATTTCAAGGCTAGAATCTCACCTCAGACTGCAAAGCATTCCAGTGAAAGAGTGGTAAAGATTTTCTGCAGTAAATTATAGTTTCATTTTCCATCTTGATAGCAAATTTAGCTTTTTCAGATTACATTAATATGCTCTCACTTTCACAGAAGTAAGGTATGTTCCAGAGGACACCATTAATAATATAAATAAGCATATCCCAAAGATACTCTGTATCTGAATTAGCAACTTGCACAGGAGAAAGTTATGACAACAGGAATAACTTGTGACATTTTCCTGGCATCTTATGATTCCTATTAGCAGTATTTTTCAATTCTCCCTCTACATTCAGATACGAAGGAATTTTTCAGAATATAGTTAGAAACCTAAACTTCAGCTGCAGATATAGAAAATCCATTAAAAACTCAAATAAAAAGTAACAAACCTTTCTGCTGCACTGGCAAAGCAAACGGGACATGTTGCAGTGCATCCAGCTTTTTCACACTTTCTGTATTTCTTCTCTGATGCTTCATCATCATCATCTGCTGCTTCAGCCGCTTTCTTCTTCAGCTAATAAAGAATAACTGGAATCTGACCATAAATGACACAAATGCATCTTCTACAAAGCAGCATTCAGACAGTTTTGCAGCTTGTGAGGAGCATCCTGTAGTTAAAGCTATCCTAATGAAAATCTTTGTAGCCATTGTGAAATAGCTGCAGCATGAAACAGCTGTCAAATTAGGTCAGATTTCTCTACTAAAAAAACCCAAACAAAAACCCACCAAAAAAACACAAAAACACCAAAGCCACAGTAAGACTGGAAATATCATTTATATGTAAAAATATCTTGCCTTGGTCTAATTGATGGCACTTTTGAAGAAATTATAAACAAAGCTTACAGTTTAAATAGTATCTTAAGCTCCATCATATGTTAATGATTCAAGCCTTATGCATTCATTTTTTTTCTCCTTTGGAAAATCTCCTCTTTTATAATACTTACTGATATTAATGACAAGTGGTAATCCTATCTGTGCCTCAAATGAAATATTAGGGTAGGCTTTGGACATTTTTGTGGATACAAAACTGCATACCAAATGTCTCTTCTGGGCCTCAAAGGTACTGTGTATTATGTTGTTTTAGGCCTCTGTCTGGATGGGCAAACAGCTTTGTCTGACTGTACAGAAATCTGTGATTTTATTTTTAGCACATTAGGTACTTACAGGTTATAGAGAGTATCTTTTCTGAATATTGTTTGCAAAATGAGACACTGAACCTGCTTATTCACAGAATTAAATCTTTCTTCTTCTCTGTGGATAAGTACTCTAAAAACCTCACTTACCCATAAGGATGCCCACTACCTTTACAAATGTCAACAGAAAATAAAAAGTAGCAAGTACGAACCCATGTGTTTTTAAATTATTATTAATACCTGTCTTCCAGAACTCCTCACAGGAAGGTTGTCTGGAGACTGATCTGAAGAACATGCCTTTTTCTTCGTTCGTAACCTTCCCGTTGACATTGTATTGTTAGATCTGAAAAAAAGGTAGGCAATAGTTAATTCACTTAAATTGCTTGATTTTGCAGAGCTAATCACAGCCACTCACAATACTACTTTTCACAGAATTACCTAGGTAAGAATCTGTTCAACTTGACTGTTAATTCGAGAGGAAAATGGGAATGAGGCATTACAGGAAAGGAACAATACTACTATTTTAAACTAAATTCGTAGTTAAGATTAGATCCTTGAGTATATCTTGACAGGCTGTTCCAGATCAGCATATCCTGGATTTCAGTAATCTGATTTGCATTACATGAAGACCTGGACTGGAATTTGGGTTGGCAAAGTGAACAGACATCAGGTCAATGCTGATGCAAGCACTCAAATACCACTCAGAGCAACACTCATCCTGCTAACTACTGATTTATTGGCTGCAAGAGATTTGCACTGTAAAGCACTTTTCCAAACAGCGTACTGAAGAGACTTTGAATACCGGATGAACAATCAGTTCCAAGACTTGCACAGCCTCCCATGAAAAGATAACAGAATTTGAAGTCTAGACTGCCATTATATTGCAGCTGTAAGTGATTGGAATATTACAAGGTTTGTTGTTAAGTCTTGTATGGGACAAAACAAAAGATTTACGGCATGAGAGCACTCTGTAGCTGCCATTGACTGTGTTAGTAGGAACACAGAATGGACCACGATTAACCATGTAAACTTGAAACCATAACGCATGAGAAAGTATGATGCAGAAATATGAAAGCATATTTAAAATCAAAGGCATTCTTTTCACAGGGAGTAAAGCACAAAGACAGCCTAGAGGAAGAAGTAAATCTAAAGAGTGCTCTACAACATACAGAAAAGAAGTGGAAATAAACCCCTCGTACTACAGCACTGCATCATGAATGTTATCTTGTTGTAATAGGCATAAGTTTGTAATTATGTTTTGGGGAGGGTTTTTTTAATATATATGTGAGAGTTCTCAACTCTCCCTGTTTCAGGATGCAATTTCCTTATTCAAGCTGTCAGTGATGGACAAGGCAGCAGTATCTTTGTTCAGAAATTCTGTTAAAAGTCAAGGTAAAAGGAGGAGAGTGGGAATTTTTACAAAATTTTATATTAAGCTGATTCAAGTCAAGTAAACCAGTGCTACATTCTCATCTCAAGATAGAAAAAATTATTTGTGAGAGGAAAAAAAATCACATGAGGATATCCACATAAGTGAAAAACTAATTCAAACAACCCAATACAAAATTAAACTTCATTTCTTGCATATATCACTTCCAATTACAATTAGGCAGAGGTAGGAAAAAAATTAATTCAATCTTTTTTACCTGGAAAAAAGAAAAAAAATTAGCATAATTTCACTGTAACTTACCACTGTATGGGGGAGGATGAGGTTGGAGAGTAAAGAAAACCAACCAGTTTCATTTACATGAAGTTTCCCTAAACTGCTGCATAACGCCCCAGAAAATGGTGCTTTTTTCCCCCTAGAGCTTTCTTTATGTATCAGTGGCACAACAGTATCTCTCTGTGTCACCTAAGCTTCTGATGGTAAATAATCTTTCCAACATGCCATAGTCCTTACAGTCAGAGGCTTGCAACTGAGCAAGGAGTGCCGAGCAAGGCACCAGGTGACTCATTTTGGTGACCATCAGGTGACCGCAGTCTGCTGTGCCCTTTTATCCAAGAAGGCAAAAGAACACGCAAATTTACATTGTGTATGTGGGGAGCAGAAAAAGTGTCAGTAACTAATCACTAGGAAGCTTTGTAAAAATATTTAATTTTCAGAGAGGCTGTCCGTTTTGAAAGGCAGAGCTCAGTTTTACAGAATTGCAGACATATTTTTTTGCTCTTACCCTTTTAATAGGAGTAAGAGGGAGGTGGGGGAAAAGGGCGAAAAACATCAGATGTATGATACTTTGTCCCCACTTCCCCTGACAAACCAAAAAACTCCCTCCCAAAAAACCACAAATTTTTATAGAACAAACAAACATGGCTTACTCTACTAAGCTTTACATGACTTTGCATCCTATCCTGTAGACATCTTACTGGCTGAGAAAATAAGCCCTTTAAAAGGAGAGAGATGCATAATGCGCTGTCACATTCGATAACGTTTCATCCGTCTGTAATGCGTGGCCTATATTGGAAAGCTTTGTGGGGTTTACCTGCACAGTTGGCAGCAAGTTTGTCTTTGGGCAAGAGAAAAAAAAATTAAGAAAAGAAACCACACAGACACACACACACTGTTAGAGACAGAGAGGAAGCGAGAGCAGCCTCATTAACACGGGGAGCGCACACATCTTTAAAACTCAGCCCGAGCACGGCGGCGGCGCCCAGCCCCGCCGGCCGCGGCTGTGACAGCTGGCAGCGGGCGGGGGTCCCGAGGGGCACCCCGGGAAAGGGGATCCCCCGGGAAAAGGGATCCCCCAGGAAAGGGGAGCCCCCGGGAAAGGGGAGCCCCGCGACTGCGCCGCCCCGGAGCCGGGCGGGGGCGGTGCCGAGCCAGGCGCCTGGCACTCACCTCGGGGCCGGGTCACTCCGGGGCCGGAGACCACATTCACGCGTATCCGCGCCGCCTCCTGCTAGAGCTGCAGCGGGGAAAAAAAGGGTGGAGAAGGGGGAAGGAAGAGTGAGAAGGGAGTGAGAAAGAGAAGGGGGAAGGAAGAGCGAAGCGGGGAGGTGAGGACGGGGCGAGCGCTGGCACCTGCCCCGCCACGCCGGGGAGGAGCAAGCGGCTCCGCGGTGCGCGCTGCAGCTGAGGGAGGGAGGGACGGAGTCACTCACCGCCGCCGCCATCCCCACTGCCATCCTCCTCCTCCCCGGTGCCGTGCACCCTCAGCCCGCCTCCTCCTGCCGCTGCTTCCGCTCTCCGCGGTGCGTAGCGAGGGGGAGGGCGGGGAGGCACCGCCCCGGCTCCGCCGCACTGGCGGGACCCGCGGCCGCGCAGGTACCGCGGCTGCCGCTGCCCGGGCGGGGGGCGGCGGGCGGGGCGGTGCGGAGCCGCCACGGGTCACCCCGCGGGTCCCCCGGCCCCGAGCAGCCGCTCGCCCCCGCCTCCTGCCCGCGGGTTTCATGGGAGAGAAATGTCGGCATCTCCCTCCTTCGTTACCGGGGTAGGGGGGCTTCCCGGTGGGTGCGGACAGGGAGGCCACCGGCGGTCCCGCAGTGCTGGACAGGCGCGTTCAGCCGCCCCGGGTAACAGGGTCTGGCCCAAGCGATCGGTAGCAAGTGTGCTGATGGCTCGCTCTGTCGCGTTCTGTATGGCTACATTGCGACTGTCACCAAAGAGTGATCTCTTGAGATCTACTAAATTTTTGTCCGGTTCGAGGAAGTAAGAGCCAGTTCCAGACTATGCATTGGGTGGGGGTAATTCTTCTCTCTTTTTTCACAGCTACAAACACGCCCTGGACACATGGACCACTCAGCGGATGCATCCGGGCTCCTGGAAGGCTCTGATATTGGGTCTCAGAAAGACAGAGTGGTGACAGAGGAGGAATGGCTACAAAAATGGGAAATGGGTAACATCGGGTTTCACAAGGAACAAGGGCATCCGTACGTGACTTCACTCTTCTGCCTAAGCTGTTTTAAGTAATGCCATGAGATGAGTGGCCTGGCTCATTCGAGAAACTCTTAATTGAAAATGGAACATATGCAAAAAGCAAATTATCTTATCTTATCTTAGCTTGAAACAAAAATGTAGATATTTTTGTGACCTACATTTGTCAAAGGATAGAGAAAAGAAAGTATTGAAATTAATTTAGAGCTTTTACTCTTGAATCAGGTTTTTAACCTTAGAGCTTGGATAGCTTGGCTAGAAAATCTAAAATTTTCTGATGGAGAAGCTTTGCGCTTTCAGGTTGTGAAACTGGGGCTGAAACAATGTGCAGAGGGTATCAGCGCAAATACCATGCAGTAAAAGACAAGGACCTAAGATAGCAAACCTGATTGTATAGTCTTTCAAGACCTGTAGAAGTGATTTGCTCGATGCAGAAGTTTCATAATAATTCTGTTTAAAATCTGTTATGGCCTTCTTTGAGGTGGGTTGGTAGGATTGTTTACTTGCAAAGACAAACAGAAAATAGAACAAATATAAATGCGTTAATTTCTGAATGACGTGAAATTGACTTTCTTGCTATGTTAATGAAAGGTTAATGCTTTCATGTTTTTCTTTCTAATGGCATGAAGCAGGTTGAGCTAATAATGTATGTGTGTGCTATTGTGGAGTTTTCATGTTACCTGGCATAGTGTGTAGCACTTCGCTTTTCATGTGCCAGCACAAATACTCATTAAGTTAAGTAAAACGTGTCTGTTCTTCTGCAGGCTCCTCAAAAAATATCTGGATGTTCTTTTAAATGGCAGGAGTGGACTGAGGATATTTTTCCCACTTTGTGGTAAAGCAGTGGAGATGAAATGGTAAAACACAGACAATAAGAGCAAAAATCTTACTTGATGTGGGGAGGGAGGCAGGGAGGGAGAGGGGAATTCCCAACCTTATACTGGCCAGTGGAAATGTGCACATTTCCACTGCTAGGAAAGCAGTGTCACTGGAAGCTAAAGGGAGGAGGAAGCTGGTGTTCTTTATAGTAGCACAAACTGAATGGATAAGGTGTGGCCTGAAAGTCCTCCTGATTGTCCCAAGTTCAGCTTGGGGATGCTGAATTTAGATGGACAGAGCGACTGAAGCTATGCCCTTACCATTGCTGCTTTTAGTGGCAATGCCAGCTTAAATTGCCTGCAGTGAGGTTAGTTGTGTCAGACAACATTTTCAAGTGACTGTGTGGCATGCCACTCTGGAAAGTGATTTGGGCTAAATGTAACTTCCTCTTTTTTTATACTTCTTATTTTACTTTTACTGGGTTTTTTGGGTTTTTTTTGGGGGGGGGGGGGTAGAGAGAGTGTTGTATTTAAAATGGGCCTATATAAGCAAGTGTTTTTTCTTGGAGGGTGGGAGCACAGACCAAAACCTGCACTGCATCTTCAAGTAATCCAACTCTCAGGTTTTATCACAGTAACTGGTTCCTAGGCTGACTGTGGGCTCTGACACACGTTGGTGTTTTGCTGAGCTGCAGCAGCACAGAGGTTACTGCACCTCCTTTGCTGCCTGTTCCTGCCAAGCCACAGAGGCAGCTGGGTGGACAATGTGCCTCAGTCATCTCAGTTCACAGCACTGCACCTTTCTGAAATGGACAATTTCTCAGTGTGATCACCTCTGTTTTCATCGAGTTAGTAGGAATAAATAAATAATTCATTAAATCTAAATAAAGCATGTAAGTCCTCACCAACTGTATGGTGAGGGGTGCTAATTTAAGCTCAGATCATGGAAGGGAGGTGTTCAATTGAATGTGAACACTTCAGAAAGTCAGGATTAGGCTTATCAGGGCATCCTGAAACTAGGCTTTCTCTAATGAATAAGTAATGGATGGGAGACACACATTTTGCCCAGCCTGTGGGCCTCATGTAAACCTGGGCACTCTCTCTCTTGTGTGCAGGCTGGCAGACATGGGGCACAGCGTTGTTGGTGTGGAAGTCAGCGAGGAAGCGGTGAAGGAATTTTTTTCAGATCACAGTCTGCCTTATTGTGAGGAGCCAGTCCCTGAGATTTCAGGAGCAAAAATGTTCCAGGTATGTCTCCTCTGTTGTCAAGTGATCTGGTGTGGTTAATCATGCAATGCTGGCATAACTGAGCAAACAAGTTATTCTACTTTTGTGCATCTGTTTTACTGGTAATCATTCACCTCTTCTGAAGAGGTCTAAAAAGAAGCTCTGAGTTGTATTTTTGGACTGAGAAGTTATTCTTCCAAACTTACTACCTTGGCCTTCTTATGACAGTGAAGCACCTGAATGTAGAAGGAATGTATTTTAAAGCTGGACAGTTGCCAGCTTTGTTAGATTTGAACCTCTCTGGAGAGGATCACAAGAGTTACCTCAGTAAACTAAAACTAAAAATAATTCTCAATGTTTTTCCCTATTACACATAAATGTATTTTTAAAATTTTATTTTTAATAGTGTATGAGTATATTTTAAGATATGAAGTAAAAATATATACTTATGAGTACATATTTAAAGATAGCTGATAAGGTTTGCTTCCTTTGCTTTTATTTTAGAGTACCTCTGGCAACATTTCCCTCTACTGCTGCAGTATTTATGACTTGTCCAGGTAGGAATACTCATAACGTTTTACAACTCTCCAGAATCGAATATGTATTGATACTATCCAATACTATTATTTTATTTGAATCAGGCAAAGATTTGTCAGGTCCTCGCAAGCAAATTCGTATTAATTTGTATGAGAAATTTGAATGGGCAATCTCCAACAAAAATTCCATTGCTAATCATTAAGGATGACAACTAATTGTCTTTAAATGAGCTTCTTATTCTTATTCTGTGAAAGTTATCAAAAAACATTTTTGCTTTTACAGTAAAGCCAACTTATCTTTAACATTGCTGATGAATTCTATGAAGCTAAACTTTAGCACAATCCCTTACTTAGAGTAACTTAGTAAAAGTAAAAGAGAATATATCCAGAGGTGTCTTAGCACAATAGTTCCTTCCTCTTGCAGTTCTTACTCAGATATGATTTTTCCCTAGATTGTAAGAATTTGGTGAAATTTTTTGTGCTTGTTTTCTCTTCTTACAAACAACTGTCAGGCACAAGAATTTGTTCCATGGCTCTTCAGTAAGAAGGAGGCAAAGTCTTAACATTTCCTTCTATGGGCTTTCCAGAACTAGTGCATACAGGCACAATAGGTAGTTTGGGACACTAGAACACAGTGTTTACTATTGATCTTTTTCTTTCAATCTGCCAAAACACCGGAAAAAGGACTGTTCATTACTAGAGTCCAGAGTCTTTCAGAAGCAGACCATAACTGAGACTTCTGCTGCTGCAGCTGACTCCAGCTGGTTTGAATAGTGTGTATATATATATATTTATATCTAGCCTTGTAAAGAGTCGAACAGATGGGGTGTGCATGAATGTGACTCTGTAGATACTGCCTGGTTTCTTACCCATCTTGTCCCTCCAGTGTAGCTACTTGCTACACTGTGGATCCCTTTAAATCTTTCTTGCTGTGAGTTGACAAGTTGCCCAAGGATTGCTTAAGCTTCTCAGAAATTTTTGAAAAATTCAGTCACAAGTTTTGTAGCAAGTAGTGTGGTGAAACCTGTAACTTCTATCACAACATGGTGGAATAATACTTTGAAACAAACAGAATTAGGTAATTAGTGACAATTTCAGTGTATATCACTGGATCCAGTACATAGTTTGTTGTCACAAAATAAATTGGTAGATGGACATTCTGGATGCAGAGTGAACTGTATTCCCAACATCAGTCAGCAGATACCTGTGACTAGAAAAATGCACACACACTTCTAGTTTCTGTGTACAGACAATTTGATTAATTACCCAGTAATTATGGAAATTAAATTTATTTCTCTCATGCTAAGGCTGGCCTACTAACAGGTCCCTTTCATCTCCATTCGTCTAGCATTCATTAGAAGAAAACTCAGATGTGCTCCTGACCTTTGTCAGAATGGGACATTTCAAAGACGCTTGCTAGTTAAAGAGTAACAGGAATTACTGCTCTTTCTGGGAATTCTGGGACATATGTAAAACAGTTATGTTACACAATCATTGTACCTTCTAATACAATTATGGCTGCAAGACTTCAAAAGAAAATAAAAAGTTGCATTTACTGAAACTACTAAACATATGCAGAGATAGAAATTCACAAGTTTACTGTTAAATCCAGTGGGTTTCCTGCAGATATGTGAATTTCTATTTGCATGTTAAATTTTGTTACATGTAGTAGTACCTAACCCATGCTGAATGCCATATAAACACATAGCAGTGAAAGGTATCCTCATACCTTAGCTTCATCCTGACTCCATGTCAGGATGAAAGACAGCTGTGTGCCTTTTTTAACCTTTTCCTCGTGGCTTCATTGTGTTGTGAAGGAAACTGGATGTGCAGAGGGGCAAGGAGCACCCAGACACTCAGCAGGTCCTAAGATCTGAGCAGCCAGGAGACCAGGACTGGGACAAGGCCACAAGCATGAGCCTGTCTGCATCCTGGGATATCTGCAGGCCTTGATGAAATCGCTGAGTAAAGTACGTGAAATGCGTGTATGGAGCCACTGCTGCCATTCCAGTTAGACCAGATTAAAGTTGGAAAGTAAAACCAAGTGCAGAAAACCCCAATGGCTTGCCTGAGGTCACGCAGCTGACTCAGCTACGCAGAACGGAGAGCTGTCTCCAAGCCTCAGAAGATCAAGTTTGTCACCTGCCCCACTAAACTTTCCTCTGTACCCTGGATGTCCATTGCTTGTTTAACTGTCTCTTTAAAAATCTCCTTTCAGTTGCAAGGCTGGTTATTTAAATTAGATGCTTAGACTTGGCAAACTTTAAAAGAAGTCAGCACTTGAAAGTGTTATCATGTCTCATCGCAGTAGAGTGGGAAATACAAGATCAGCTTGTAGGTTAGATGCTAGAGACTTAGCAAGGCCATTGCCATGAAAATAGCAGTGGGCAGAGAGACGTTCTCATGGTTTAACTCTGGCTAAGGTGGTGGAACTAAGCATGATACAGCTGCTTGCTCACTCCCCCATCATGAGATGATGGGGGACAATCAAAAGAGTAAAAGCGAGAAAGAAACATGTGGAGATGAAAACAGTTTAATAATTAAAAAGAAAATTCAAAAATTGTAAGGGAAAAAAGCCCACATAAAAAAAAGAACAGCCAAAGAGAGAGGAAAATAAAACCCAAGAAAGATAAGAGGTGCAAATGAAAGCAGTTGCCCACCACCAAGCAAGCAACTGATGCCTAGCCAGCCACCAACCCCCCACGCAGTTTTATTGCTGAGAATGGAGCCACATGGTCTGGAATACCCCTTTGCTCAGTTGGGGTCAGCTGTGCCTGCTGTGTCCCCACCCAGGGTCTTGTTCATTCTTGTGCTCTCCAACCTATTCACTGGTGTCAGGGTGTGAGGAGCAGAAAAGGTGTTGGTGCTGTGTAAGTGCTGATCTGCAGTAACTAAATTGTCAGTGTATTATCAACATGATTTCAAACCCAAATCCAACACAGCCCCACACAAGCTACTATGAAGAAAGGTAACTCTACCCTAGCCAAAATCTGTACAGAAATAAAGACAGAAATGAAGAAATGAAGAGGTGATGCAATTGGACTCTGACACCTGCCCAGTAGGCAGAAGGGTATTGCACAATTCCATGCCACATTTTTTTGAGTATGCTTATTCAAACTTTCTTTAAAATTACGCAATTTACTTTATTACCACCTTAATGACCAACCTCCTATTTTAATAATTACCAAAACCAAGGCTCTTTCATATCCCCATATATTCTTGCCTCTTGTGTCACTCTGGCTGCTCTTACCATCCATTAGTAAAGGCATTTCTTGATAGTCTTGCTCACTTGCAAGCTTTGGATGCCACTGAAGCCATCTGCCAGCATATCCAGGAGCAAAACTAGCTTCTGCAGCAGAGTTGCAAGGCAAGCAGCAATGTAACTTAGTTTTTCTAGCATTAAACAAATTGCAAGCTGAAGCTAGCTGTCCTGGGCATGTAGCTGGGAATTCAGGTGTCTGAAGTTACTGAATGTGCTGAGTCAATGATAGTAAAGCAACAAGGCACTTTCTTTAGCCTGTGTATGAAATCATGCATGGGCTTTAGAACGTGGTCAAGAACTGTTGATGTGCTGAGTGCATGTTAGCAGGATGTGGTTACTGAACACCCAGACTTGTAGCCCATATGTGTTAAATCCAATGTGTTAAATTTCTTCCTCCCTGCCATGTCTCAGCAGCTCCTAATGATGGGGAAGCACTGGCCAAATTCCCACACCTCTTTGCTATCACGGCAGGATGAAGAACCAGGAGGGCTTCTTGAGTTCCAGAACCTGTTGGTTTGGATTATGAAAATTCTGCACCATAACAAAAAGTTGGTGGGGAATCTGCGTCACTAGCTGCAGAATCCTTGTGACCCCACAAAAGTGTCTGAAAGAAGATGAAGGTCCCTTTTTACTATTTTTAAGCCTTTTCCTTATCTCCTTATAGCTCGATAGTTGGCAAGTTTGATGGAGTTTGGGACAGAGGAGCTCTTGTAGCCGTGAATCCATGTGACAGACAACGGTTAGTAAATTGCATTGTTACTATCTCTTCTCTGACGTATCAGTGACAAGTTTTTGATCCTGTGACTTGTTAAGGAGTCCTTTTTCATATAAAGCACCAACCGACACAAGTTCTTGTCTACCACAAGCATCTGCTGCAGTCACAGAGTACTGTACTCTTCCTTCAGGAAGCCACCCTGCCTCTTGGTGGGAAAATATGTGGTTTGTTCCAACCCAGCAGAAGCAGAGCTGCAACTCTCATCTGAATTCTATTATTTCCTTTTTATCACGCTACTACTTCTGTCTTTGTTCTTTTTCCCCTCACTCTCCTTGATTACAAATTTTTGTTCTTGCCTATAGCCAGTCCAAATTTAGTTTGAACCTGCTCCCGGGATTTTTTAATTAAATGCAGAATCTTCACTTCACAATAATTTTGAAATATTAGTACTATACTGTGTACTGCATTCTGGACTGTGGCAGATGAGTACTTTGTCTGTTAATCTTCAGTTGAATGAGCAAAAAAAGATAAATGCCTGTTTATGAGGAATAAATATAACCTTTATTTTATGTTTTTCATGTGTAGCATTAATTTTATGCTCTTGAAATTTAAACTAAGTTTTTCTTAGTCTCTGTGCAGTTCAGTTCAAAATCTGTCTGCATAGAAATGCATTTTGTTGAATATTTTGAATGCTATGCTTGAATGCTTTACAAAATTAATGAAGTATGATTTTTTCCTTTTAGCTACGCCAGTTTGATGATCAATCTAGTGGAGAAAAATTCTTCTTATCTCCTTGTTACTGTTTCATATGATCCAAACAAACACAAAGGTAGGAACTTTTTACTGTTCATGTTGTGATTTTGCTCTAATAGAAATTGTATAAAGATACCGTAGATGTATTATTATTTTCCCCAAGATTTTTATCTGCGTAACTTTGTTAGCTAGTGACACCAGTACAACTGTGTGTTAAAAAGTTTAGATATTGACCATGCTTGGGAATAAATTTGTGTTTTCTCTAGCATTCAGACATGCTAAGGGTAAGTTGAGGACAGTCATGGTATATTAACAATGAAATGAAACTGTAAATGTGGCTGCTACAATGAAGCTGGAAGTCAGAACACTTAGTAACATCCTGTCTGGCCTCCGGAGCTTGAAACACTCCCAAAACATTGGCTTCATGCTGTTTATCCAGTATTTGCAACCCAATGTGTTGCCCTTCTTGTGCCTTTCTCTCAGCCACTACCATGCTCTGAATGTACTTGGAAGAGGTGAAATTCTGTAAAATCATAAGGTATTTTTCCTTTTATAGTTTTTTATATTATGTAGTGAAGTAGGAGATTTTTTAGTTAATATTAACTCAGAAAAGAAAGAGATCTTTTTCTGCTTTTGGGCCCTTCAGCATAATTATCCCCCCCAAAAATAGGTCTTGCTATCACAAGCAACAACAGTTTAATTCATTGCTTTCCCTCTGATGTTGTTCAGCTCTTAGCCTCAATCATGCCACTGTACTATAATGAGATTGCAGACTGGATTCCCACAGCACACTGGTCATATCCATGTCACATTCATAATTCCCTGCTGCAGCTGGAGCTGAAGCAGTAGCAACACCTGAAGCTGTCTGGCCCACCAAGGTGCCATGATTTCCTGGACATGTTTTCTGGTTCCTGCTGATGGTGCTACACCCTAGGGCCCAATTACAGGCCAGGTGCTGTGAGTGAAGGGGTTGGATCTCCTACTGCAGTGTAAATTTTGTCTTCTTCCCATGTCTCCTCTCTGATTAGCTTCACCTCTTTCCTTTAGGCCCACCATTTTATGTTCCTGAATCTGAAATTAAAAGTTTGTTTGGTGAGTAAAATTTCACCTGACCCTTAGGAATTTTTTCCAAAACACATAAACATGTTCATATGCCTCTACCTTGCCCTGTGACGAATGATACATTAATTTGCTTCTTATCTAAGGGCTGGAGTAATGGAAAAATACTGGGAAAAATAAATACCATTTAGCCACAGGGATTTTGCTGTCATGGAAAATTCTCAATTCTTCAAAAGATATAAGGAAAACCAAAGGGACAAACAGTTTCTTGTCTCCTTTTGCTACCTTTTTATTCTCCCAGGATTCATACTGCAGTCAGTAATCCTGTACCTGCAGTCTTAGAGTCCTGTTTGACCATTTTGTCTTTGCCTACACCTCATTAACCAGTTGCCCTGGTTTTAATACAAGTCCTACGAGTGCCACAGTTTCTACTGTCCTTTTGTGAAAAAGAAGGAAAGTAACACGGCACTCAAAGAAAATGCTAAAAATGTACAATTCAAACCCATCAAAATAATGAAATTTGGAGCTATATCAGGAATTTATTTTAGGAGTTCCTCCTGAGGTGCTGAAATAGCTCCCTTTTAAATGTACAACTTTCTGAGACTCTGGCAGTGTTTGTGTGCAATGAGTCATTGGGATAGACAGTTGCATCCCAGTGCAAATGAGAGCAATTATGTTTCCCCCAGTGCATTTATGTCACTGTGTTAGGCACTTTGGGGAAATCTGTGGATAAGATTTTTTTTTTTTTCTGGACAGTTTGCATTTTTCATTGACTAATCATTCACTAATTTGTTATTCTTACCTCACTTTCAGGCAACTGCTGTGAAATTAAGTGTCTTGAAAAAGTTGATGACTTCTCGGAGAGGCACAGACAATGGGGACTAGATTATTTTCTGGAGGTGCTGTATTTACTGAAGTTTGTAGCTTGACTAAAATTTATTAAAATAATTTGCCTCCCACCTTGCTTTTACGTGCATCTCACATTTTAAAATTGGGCATTCTTAAAGCAGGGATTTTGTCCATTTTGCTTACCAAGTCAGCTCTCCTACACAGCTGCATTTTACTGCCTTGAGATGTGAACAGCTTTTTTAAACTCCATGCATAACCAACTATTACCAAAGGATACCTTTTTCTTCCATATCAACCTTTTTCTTCCATATCAATTCAACTCATGAGAGCTGTGAGAAAGAAATGTTCCTGTTCCTTTTCAGCTATTGCTGGTTAATGCTGTCTGCCTGGCATTCTAACTTTGCCTCGTCAGCCAGCAGCCCTGGGAGTGTGGCAGCTGTGGTTCAAACACTGTTTTCTGGGGCACTGGCCTTGCACCAGGCTGGGCAGAGAGAGGAGGGAAGCTGCTGCAAGTTGGTTCTCTCCATCCCTGTGAATATATGTCAAGTGAAGAGCTGGCAGTGAGTGGGCAAGGCAAGGCAGCAGCTGCCAAGAGGAAATTACCATCCATCAAGAAATGCTGGAAGAAAATAGACTGGGTGACTATAAAGTAAAGGGGAGCTGGAAAATGTCCTGGCAGTTGCTCACAAGTGTGCTGGTCCCTCATTTGAGAGCGCAGCTATGGGCAAGCAAACCAACAGGACTTGAGTAGGAGGGTTCAAAGAGTGCTGAGAGAGCTGCAGATGTTACTGCTAAACCATTCTCCATCATCTCTGAAAGGTCATGGGGCACGGGAGGGCTGTCTGAGGGCTGGAGGAAAACCAATGTCACTCCAGTCTTGAAAAAGTGCAAGAAGGAGGACCTAGGAAATTACAGGCCAGTCAATCTAACCTTCATCCTTGGAACCCATCCTGGATGTCATCTCTAAGCCAGTGGAGGAAAAGAAGGTTATCAGGAGTAGTCAACATGGATTCACCAAGGGGAATGGGCTGGGCTAGTGAACAGAGAGGTAAATTGAGAACTGGCTGAATGGCAGAGCTCAGTGTTGTCATCAGGCTAGTTGGAGGGCTTTAGCAAGCAGTGTTCCCAGGGGTCAGTACTGGGTACAGTCTTGTTCACCTTATTAATCAGTGACCTGAATGAAGGGAGTGTACCTGCAGTAAGTGTGATGATGATACAAAACTAGGGGGAGTGGCTGACACACCAAAATGCTGTGCTGCCATGCTTCAGACCTGGACAGGCACAGGAGCCAGGCAGAGAGGAACCTAGTGAAGTTTAAAAAAGGCAAGTGCACCGTGGGAAGAAAAGTAGTCTGCGGGCTGACCTGCTGGAAAGCAGCTCTGCAGAGAAGACCTGAGAGTCCTGGTGGCCACCAAGTTAGCCAGCAATGTGCCCTTGTGGCCAGAAAGGTCAGTGGTATCCTGGGGTGCATTAGGAAGAGTGTGATCAATAGGTCGAGGGAGGTGATCCTGCCCTTCTACTCAGCCCTGGTGGGGCCACATCTGGAGTGCTGTGTCCAGTTCTGGGCTCCTCAGTACAAGAGACCTTAACATGGAGTAGGTCCAGCAGAGGACTACTATAAAGATGGCTGGGCAACTGGAGCATCTTGCTTATGAAGAAAGGCTGAGAGAGCTAGGATTGTTTATCCTGGAGAGGAGGCAACTGAGAAGGGACTATCAATGCATACAAATACCTTTAAGGGCAGTTGACAAAAGGGTGGGACTAGACTTTTCAGTAGTGCCCAGGGATGGAAAAAGGGGCAAAAGGAACAAACTGAAACACAGGAAGTTCCGTCTGAATATGAGGAAAATCTTCTCTACTTTGAGGGTGACAGAGCACAGCAACTTTTCCCCTTTGCAGCTTATTTTGAAAGGAAATGATTGAAACGCACTGCATTATAATTCATCAAGAACAGAAGGCGAGTAAAAGCCATGGGACTTTTTAGAGTGTCATAGTCCTAGAGCTGCGATTGAGTCTGCTGGTTTTAGCACAGCAGTCCCCACGCCTACAGCTCATTGGAACACTCAGTATTGCTTGTAAATACTCATGTTTCAAGGTTGGGTTGACAGGGAGAAGAAATGATGTAGTTGGTGGGCCAGTGCAAGCTGGGAGCTGCTGGTTTTGTTTTCACTCCTGGCCAGTACTGCAGCTACCAGGTTAAAGCATCTCCTTCCTTTCAAGTTTTTTCCAGATGCAACATGAGAGCTCCTGGAGTTTATCTCAGACTTCCAGAGATACACGATAGCCACAAAAGGCCAGACGCTTGGCACGAGGCTGCCACATGCTCTCTGGTGTCCTGGATAGGACTCCCAGGCATGTGACAGCCTGGCAAGAGCAATGCCACGTGCAAAATAGCCATTTTAGAATGTGTAAGATCTGTGTGTCATGCAATTACTCTGCAAGACCCTGCAATTACTCTGAGAATACCCTGTAAATACACCTAGCAGAAGGAGCACATGTCGTCCATGCAACTTGCAAAAATATATGTGCCTGTCTGAGAAATGTGTCTTCTAGTGATGAGTGTAAATATTTTCTAAATTTTGCCAGAACAGGAAGAAAATCCAATGAAATCAAGGTGCTCAGAGGATGGAGGGCATTTCCTATGAAGACAGGCTGAAAAATTTGGGATTGTTCAGCCTGGAGAAGGCTCTGGGGAGACCTTAGAGCAGCTTTCCAGTATCTGAAGGGCCTGCAGGAGAACTGGAGGCTTTTTACAAGAGCATGTAATGACAGGACAAGGGGAAATCTGACAGAGGGTAGGTTTAGGTGATATATTAAGAAGAAATTCCTTAGTGCAAGGGTGATGAGACTGGAACAGGTTTGCCCAGAGAAGCTGTGGATGCCCCATCCCTGGAAGTGTTCAAAACCAGGTTGGGGCTTTGAGCAACCTGGTCTATCCTGGTCATCCCTGCCCATGAGAGGGGCATTGGAACTAGATAATCAAGGTCCCTTCTAATTGAAACCACATTTAGTGATTCCACAATTCTGTGAAATTCTGGCTTAATTCCTTAGTCAGGTAGGGGCATAAAGAGAGCTAGTAGCGGTGGGGTAACTTGGTATCCGGATGTCTGTAAAAATCTGGTGGATATATGAATATTCCGGTGAGTAGTTCTGGTGGGTATGTGAATGTTCTGGTGCACATTTGGATGTTCTGGTGGATATACGAACACTTGGATGTGCGGGTGCTGTGGTGGCTGCAGGGACAGGGACAGGGACACTGCGCAGTCCCGGTGGGAAGCGCGGCCCGGCTCCTGCTCCGCCCCCGCGGGCCCGCAGGGGGCGCGCGGCCGCCTCAGCCGCGCTCAGCGCCCGCCCCGCTGGGCCCGGGGGCTGCGGGGCCGGAGCGGGGGCTCCGATCGCTCTCCTCAGGCGGGGATGGCGGCGGAGGACGAGGCGGAGCTGAGCCTGCTGGAGTGCCGGGTGTGCTTCGAGCCGTACGGCGCTGACGGGCAGCGGCGGCCGCTCAACCTGCCCTGCGGGCACGTCCTCTGCCGGGGCTGCGTGGGGGCCCTGGCCGGCGCCGAGCGCCAGAGGCTGGAGTGTCCCTTCTGCCGGCGGCTCTGCGGCCCCGCCGAGACCAGCGACTGCCGCCCGCTGCTGCAGCTGCTGGAGCTCCTGGGCCCCGCCGGCGGCCTCGCCTCGGCCCTGGGCAGGAGCGGCGGAGGGGCGGCGGCGGCGGCGGCGGCGGCCCCCGCGGGGCTCGGGCTGCGGCTGTGCCTGGGGGGCTGGGGGTCGCTGGTGAACCCCACCGGCGTGGCGGCCTGCCCCGAATCGGGCCGCCTGGCAGTGGCACACGACGGCAAGAAAAGGATCCACGTCTTCGGGCCGAGCGGGTTCTGCCTGGGGCGGTTCGGGGAGCGGGGGCCCGCGAGCAACGACATCAAGTATCCGCTCGATGTGACGGTCACGTCGGACGGGCACGTGGTGGTCACCGACGGCGGGGACTGCTCCGTGAAGGCCTTCGATTTTGATGGAAGGGGGGTCCTGGCTATCCGGGAAGGCTTCTGTTTGCCCTGGGGCTTGGATGCCACCGCCAAGAGCGAAGTCATCCTGACCGACTCGGAGGCAGGCGCGCTCTACCGCTTATCGGCCGATTTCCAAAGGGGGGAGTTAAAGAAGTGTCAGATGATCCGGTCCCGGCTTGTCAGCCCCAGAGCGGTTGCGGTCTGCCAGAGCTCGGGTGCTGTCGTGGTAGTAGAGCACCTGAAAGCTCCAGGACCGAGCAAGGGCAGCACCCGCGTGAAAATATTCAGTGCGGAGATGGAGCTCATCGGCCAGATGGACAGCTTCGGTCTGAACCTCGTTTTCCCCTCCAGAATATATGCTACCGCTGTGGCCTTTGACAAAGAAGGTCGTGTTATAGTAACGGATGTTTGTACCCAGGCTGTTATATGCCTAGGGAAACCTGGGGAATTTCCCATTTTTAATCCTCTAATTAGCCACGGGCTTTCTTATCCTGTCGGACTGACTTACACGGCAAACAATTCCCTCGTGGTTTTAGACAGCGGTGACCATTCAGTGAAAGTGTATAGCTCTACCTGAGTGGGCTTAGATGCTTCCCGCTGCAGGCACAAGCTGCTTCTGGCCATAAAGCATGAAGCGTTCTGGTGTTTGTAGGAGTGCAGGGAGGAGGCGGTTTTGGGGCTTTGAGTGAAATCACTCTCTGACCAACATGCCGTGCTTCCTGCAAAACTTGTATCACGTCTCTTGCCTGCCTGTAGGAGAGGACCTGGCTGTTGCTGCCTGTAGCCAACAACAAATCAGCCAAACAAATAATTTGGCATTTTAAAACTATTCCATGCCCTGACAACCAAGTGGTTTTGGTTCTTTCTGGCAAGTAATCAAAGACCAGCACCTGTGAAAGTAATGTGTCATTTCCCAGCACGTAGTTTTCACTATTCTTAATTAAGTATAGATACACTCCTGACAGAACTGTTTCCAGGAATTGTGCACAAGGGAGGAGATTGCCTTGACAGAATGGTAGGAGAATTGGAAGCCTCATTCAAGGTTGCATAAATCCAGCTAAAATCATTGTGATGGAGGAGCTACCACTGATGAGTGAGTTATGAGAAGTGAAATCATGTTCAAAGTCTTTTTTTTCTGTACCAGGAAAATGCATATCTGGGGGCACTCTTTTCTCTGCTAGTTTATTCCCACCTTTATTAAGGCTGTACTGGAGCACTTTATCTTCTTCTAAAATGCCCAAGTCTGTGCCTGTTACCTAAAGGTAATCTGGTGTGTGGATACACAGCGTGGGCTGCTTTGCCTAAAAGCCTCTTGAAGTATTCGCGTTTAGACCACAAATACTCCTGCATATGTAAGTTTGAGTTGGCTGTGCTGCTAACACAGCTACATGTAGGAGGCTTTCAGCAGTCCCTGCCCCTGTTTTGTCATTAATACGCTGCTTTTGCACTCCAAATCCCAGGACTTAACTGCAAATTGAAATGTTAGTGAGAAGTAAGCTTCATTTTTTTTTTCCTAGCTTCCAAATGATGTTTTGTTGATTGTGAACACACAGGAGATTTAGATCAGTTTATATTCTCTTATTTAACTCACACTAATATTATATTCTCACTTATATTCTCAGAGTTTTACTGTAGACACTTTTGCCTTATTGCACAGTGGAAATTATGCTATATAAGACTTACTTTGAGAAGGATTTAATACCCCCACTAAAAGTCACTGCTGGATATTTAGGCATTTATCTGCTGCTAAAATGATTACTTAGATGGTTCAGCATTAAAATGAAGCTAGATATAAATGTAAATTCTATCTGAGGTAAAGATGAGTAGGTTAAAATGGCATAAAACATTTGGGGTAATTTTTTTTAATAATTGAAATAATTGACATTATCTAATCTAATTTGAAATTCACAGGCAACCTATCAGTAAATTTTTTATCTGGCTTTTGGTCTGATTTCAGGGCATTTAATAATTGCATGTGTTACAGCACCAGTGATTTACCAAATACTTGCATTAAATTGGAGCAGTTTAGCCCTCTAATTCATCCAATGTGTTAATCTGTCTCGTGTCAACATTTATTTAAACAAAACAAATCTCGTAATTGCAGCTATTTATAAAGATTAATTCAACAGTGACCTGCCAATAAAGTGTGATTTGCTTACTCCTATATTTTAGTGATTTAGTGATAATTCCTCTTATCTTTTCATCACGTGTTTCCTTGTTACAACACCATTTCTGTATTGCAGTTGCCCTGTAGATGGTTTATTCTTCCGTTTGGCAATATCCTGCAGAAGTTGTTGTAGGCCTACTTTATGCTATTGAAAATTATTTGGATGTGCCCAGTTGGTATTTTTCAGCCTTCTCTACTGCCTGACCAAACAGCAAGTGCCTTTGGAAGAACCAGAATTCCTCCTTGGAGGTTCTGCAGTACGAGCTGTATGGCCCTGAGCAGGAGCCCAGTTGGGAGGTCAGGAAGGAAATTTACTCAGAGAAGCAGACCCCTGAATTATATATATTCCTTTCTAAATGCCAAGGAAACTCCTGCTTTTGATACAACCAATTAGATAACACTTCCTTTGGGGGACTGCTGTGTGTCAAAATGCATGCAATGCCATCAATTCATACATAATTAATAGTTCTTCACAGTAACACTTCCTCTGAACCATGAGCTGTGAGCTTTCATCTACTCAAACCTTTGTGTGCACCAGGAGCTTGTTTTTTGCTACTAAATTCATGGATGGGCAAATTTCATAGGACCTACTGCCATGTAGGCAACTTTCCAGCAGTTGAAATGTTGATTTTTAAACATTTGATTCATACTGTTTTAAAATCTAAAAACTCCCATTGTTGCCCATTGTTCCTGTCTCATTTGGTAAGTAGAAATCACTTTATTTTTGGGTTTGTAGGCAAAATAAAGTTTGGGACTTTATTCTACCTAATAGAATTTTTTTTTCTGTGTGCCATCTCCTGCAGTCTCTAATTTACCTACCTACTGAAAGCAAATGCAGACTTCTGTGAACAATGCAGCTGTTTTCCTTTTATTCTACAGCTTGGTGCTTAGTGTTGTACAACACTGCATCAAAGGAACCATTGCATTCTGCCTTAATTAATTTGATGCAGGTGCCTAAATTGAGAAGCCATAACGAACTGCATAAAACCACGTATTAAAAATTTTGAGTTCTTTGGTGTGTAAGGGAAAATGCAGCAGTAAAGCTGAAATCTTTCTTTTGACACAAAATCTTGTGTTCTGAGAGAGGGATGGCAAATATTGAAGGGCCCATGCTTGAACTGATTCCTTAGGTTTGGAGTCTGACTGGTTGTGCTTGGAATGGGCATAGCTAGATGTATGCTTACATTTGGAAAAGAGGGTGGCCATTCCATTTAGAAAGGAAGATAGGATTGTGTCTATTTGCTTCAGTGACAATTACTGTTGAGTTTATTTTTTAAAAATCCACCACCTTTGCATAACTCTCTGCACCTCATGCTCTAGCCATTGGATTAAAACCAAATAAATATAATGGACAGTATTCCTTTAGTGTCATGTCTTCAGCCTCTAACAGAGATTGCTCTGTCTGTTGTGCACACACACACACACACTGCAATTCCTATCTGGTTTATTTTTAAGCAATGATCTCAGGTTGCATATAAATTTATCAGGGTATGTTTACAGTGTTAAGAAATTAAAGGAGTCAGAAGAGTTTCAGAAATGCATATTGAGATGATGTTCTGTAACATATATTTTTGTTTTGCTTGTGAAGAAAATAATTCTAGATAAAGATTTTTTTTTTCAGATTGATGAATAAGGGAGAAAGAGTGAACAAATGTAAAATTTATTTCATTTTGGCCATTGTCCATTTGAGCATCTGTCCATTCCCTCCAGTCACAATGCTGTGCACGTCAGTTTGATCTTTATATTTTCCCAAAGCATGGATGTAACATCACTGTAGCATTTTTCACATCGACTGATTTCAGAGGAAGAGGAGATCTCCTGTAATGTCCAGTCCCCAAACTATTAAGAATTTTATAGGGCAGGTCCATCAAGATGAAAGCCTTGAATATTGGAGAGCTTTCAATTCTGGAGGGGTTGATGGAGGTCAAAAAGCAGCTTTCTTCCCTGGGACCATGGGTCAGAGTGCTGTTACATCCTGCACAGGAGGAATTTCTTTTCTTTCTCTTCAATGTTTGGGGTTTTTTCCCTGACTTTTCTCAGAGACTCATCTTACAGTTTACATGTCACCTGTGAGTCATGTCTTGCCTCCACAGGAGCAAAGCAAAAATACACATACTTTTCAGTCGAGTTCTAAACCTCGCTCTTCATTCAGGCATATCAGGAGAACTGACAGACATTCAGAGAACAGCAAATGCTTCTTTGATATTGTTACATAAACATCCAGGCTTTCTCTAAAGTGCCTCCTTTGAGGAACGTGTCTGACGCTCCCGGACAGCTTCAAAGCTCCAATTCTGGAGAGGTTCTCAGGGAGCAGATGATGCATTGCGCTTATACCTTTTCTTCATTACTGCTTTCCAAGAGATTTACAGATATTCCTGAACTTGGCGCTCCAACGTCTCTGTGGGGCAAACACAGTATAAATGTCTTGGCCCTGTAGCTGCAGACAAGAGAGCTGAGAATCAAGGGAAGCCATTGGCAGACTCAGGCGAGATCTGAGTTCCCATTAAAAGGTTACCTTAAAAAGTGGAGGGAGTCTGTGTTTAATCACCCTCTTGTCTGGGAGGTGTCTTCCTGATTTTGGAAGAAGTTTTGACACTATACTGATGATCTTGTTACTAATTCCTTTGGTGTTTCCTACAATCATGGAAATTAATACTTTTCCAAACCACAATGTATTCCTAGATAATTGCTTCCAGTGTGCTCTGCAAAAATGTGTGGTTTCAGTTTTGAAATGCTCAAATTTCGCATTGAGGATAGAAAGGAGGAGAGGAGATCAACTCTTAAAAGGAGAAAAAATTGATGGAAGGTGTCTGTGGCTTAAGCAGAGGGTGAACTCCACCAAGTCAGAGCACAGAGCACACCCATCATTCCAGTAAAGGGAATGCATTCTTAAGAGGTGAAGCATTTCAGCCTGGAAAATGGACAAGATGATAAGGGCTGTTGTCTTTTGATTAGTATTTACCTCTGGCAGAGGAATAACCTGCATTTGAACAGATTTTCCAGCTACAATTAGACACTTTCCAGATGGCAATCTTTAGGAGAGCTATCAGTAACTTGTACCTTTTATTATCTATTAGTTTGTAGCAAAAAATATGGGGGGGGGGTGGTAAATAAAGATTTGGACCAAACTAGGCCTTTTAGGGAAGTATGCTCTCTGTAATTGAACTAATACATACATAGTATTTTTCTAAAGATCTCTCTTAATGTTGCAGTTTTAATTCTTCGTTCACAAGTGAGCACTATATGGGCAGAGAGTTGAGGTGGGAGAACAAATCCTGCTTTCATGGAATATATTGTTTTTAAAATCAGGAAACTATTGCTTGTCACAAGATTCCGTGAAACATTTTAGATACTTTAAATATCATTATATGCCTTGTAATGAATAACGGGTAGGCAATTTTAAGCAAGATATAGGATTAGAGATCTAAAATTATAACTGAGAAAAATAATTTACTTTGAGAAGACTCTGAAGATACTAAGAAAACCAACAAATCCCCCCCCAAAAAAAAGATAAAATGTTTTTTATCAAAGCTTGCTTTAAAAACTTCTAGTACAAGAAAAATGATCTTAAAAGAACTGTACACCTACATAATCACAGGAGGTAACTCTTACTGGGAATTTTTCCAAATATAAATAGATGAAATGTAAAACCCATTTGATGCTCACCTAGCATGATTTCCTGATTAATATGGACTGGAATTTAATCAGTATTAACCAGTATTTAGTAACTACTGATCTGTACTAGAAGTATGAAACAAATAACAGTTTGGTCTTTTGCTATCATAGACTAAGGCACTACCATGAGGAGAAATATAAAGTCATTAAAATATGCTTTATAAGAATCTAGCAAAAAGAGTCAGACAGATTAAGTATTAAAAATATATAATCACTTTAATATGAAAAGGATGTGCCTGGCTCCCTTATCTGTCATTGTCCTTAATTAGGTAGGAAATAGGGCTCTTCAGTGAGTTCTCTGCCAACTTCCCCTCAACTTACAGCATGACATTATGGAGCCAGAAGTATTTAAAGTACGTGTATTAGTCTTTTTCTATTCCTAATATTACTTGAACTGACTTGTTTGAGTTGAGGCTTGCTCTGTCATGAGTAGTTTATCTGTGCAGCCATGAGTACTGCAAATGGAATTGTCCACATAAATAAATGCTGCAGGACTGGGCTTGAAGTCAGGGAGATTCAGGCTAGTGCAGAGGTTTGCCCTGGAGAAGTCTTTGCAGCAGACTTTACAATGACAATTTCTGGGAATGCTGCTTTGGGGTTTTATGTACTGAAAATCCTGTGCATGTTTGGAATATATTATTAGCAATAATGACTTTCAGCATCAGAAATCTTTTGTGAAATAAACTTATTGTAATAGTTTAGCTTTTCTTATTTATTCTTTGATAATTTACTGAACCCTTGCTTGGTTCCTAACAGTCCTTTAGACTGAGTGGAGCAATACCACACTTCCCTTTTGGCATGTGCAGTTGCTCAGTAACCGGCAAGCTGGGGCAAGACCCACTCTGGACTGGCTTCAGGGGAGACCTTATACCTGAACATGCCTTGCACATCCTACAGAGGAGGTTTTTAGTCTTAGCCAACAGGTTAGAAAAGTTATGGTGTTTACATTGTAGTAGAGATGACACTGTAGGTTCTAGTCCCAAGAAGACTGTGTGAAAAGATTTCTAAGGCTGCAGGGTAGTTAGCCACTTTTCTTTTGCAAGAAGGATTGCTGCCTTTTAAAGACCAAGTGAAAAATGCACCATTTCTTCCCTAGTATGGCAAAGTGAAATTGAAGTTACCCCAGGCCCATTAGAGCTTTTAGTAATTTATTTTGTGATGTTCATAAAGCTGTTCAGTACTTGGATGGTGTTATCACTAAAATGCAGCTGATGCTATATTCCACATGTTTCCACTATGTCAGTGTTACTGAGACAAAAGAGAAAAAGAAAAACAAACAAACCCAAACCACTTAGAAAAGTGTACCTTGAAGGCAGAAGTAAATCTTGTCTTTTTTGTATCTCTCTCACTGGAGAAATAAAAGCCATGCAACTGAATTATTATCAGACATCTGTATCAAGTGATAGACTTTCACCCTTTTGTTTGACTTGACTTAAACCTCAAGTCAGTATTCTTGATGATAAGGCTAAAGTTTTAATTTCTGAATTTCAATCACATTGTTCCTATTTATGACTTCCGCACAACCCTTACCTATTCTTCCCACCTGGTTTAGTCCATTTCAGAACTTTATTTCTCATTAGCTGTTGTTCAGTGAAACTGTGGTGTACATAAGTCCTCACCACTTTGATTTCAGAAGAAAGGTTAATTCCCCCAGAGATTCTGTCCATGTTTTGGGTTTTCTGTGTTTCTTTTCTAAAACAGCCTTTCATCTTTGCTGTCAGATTAAAGGGAGGAAACTCAGATCACCGTATGAATGGTGGGAAAGGACCTAAGTCATTCAGGGAATGCCTTTGGGAGACAGGCAGTGCAAGCTTTATTACAGGAGAGAAGAGGGTGAAGGACTGTACAATTCAAACTATGAGTGGACTAACAGTTTTAGGAATCCTTCTACCCCAGCTCCTCCTTTGCAGCTCCATTTGTAATAGTGACTGTGGGAAAAATTAAATCAGAAGTCACTAACTTGCAAGTCACTGGTTTGCTGGGGGTTTCTTCAGTCCTCTGCAATAGCAGCAGGCTGGTCCCAGTGACCATGACTCTGTATTGGATTTTGTGTGTGACTGCTATAACTGGTCTGAGTTTTCATATCAACTGCTGGTGTAGAAAACCTAAAAGAAGCTTGGAAGCCTCTATAGGCCATCTGTTCCTCAGTTATATTTTTACCTGCAAAGAGCATGCCTTTTATCATGAGTTAAAGATAAAACTTGAAGCAACATGACAACAAAGGATACGTAGTGGTTGCACTCTTTGACAGTCTTTAATAGACAAATGAGAGTATGATCTGTTGCTGATAATTTTGATGGTGGTGGTAGTTATGAGATTATTATTTTTGGTATGTTTTCTTCAGACTGGAGAGAACTGGGAGGAGAAATGATGGGGTGTTTTGTTTTCTAAATAGAAGATCACAAGTCTTACTATGCACCTTAATTAGCACCTTCAGCACTTGTTTCTACCTTCTATAGGAACTGATGAAACCTCCTCAACTTAATGTGAGTCTTCCTGATGACTTCAATAGACAGCAGACAGATCCAAAATCTGTGCTGAGCTGACTTCTATATGTTTTAACAAACACGATTCCACCTCCTCTCTCAAGGCTTTGCCTCACTCAGCTTCCTTACTTTGCTGACATGCCCGTGTGTACTGTTCTCCTTTCTAATCTCTTTCAAGCAAGAGCTTCTTTCCTTCTCCACACTTTAGAAAGATAACACGTTTGGCTAGAGTGCTTATTTGCAGGCATCGCTAAAAAGTAATTGCGTAAGGAGAAATTTTGGCTTGGCCATGCATGGTTAACAGCTCAGCTTACTTAGTAAGCAAGCTTGGTGGATGTACTCCTCCCTCCCCACCCTCCTCTTCCTCCCAGGGGCAGGGCCCCCGTTCCAAGTCTCTCCCATGGTAGCCAGCAAAGTTCAGCTTCTCTCAAAGCAGAAAGTAAACCAACACGGGGACTGTGACTAAGTGCAGAAGGGTTAACAGGAAAGCTGCTCTTTTGTTCCAAGAGGCTGCTGCTGCTGCTGCTACTAATCAGGCTGTTTATATTTACAGCTTTCCCACTCATCCCTACTGAGCATAAGGCTCACCTCTAAAGAGAGTCTGAGCACTGCTGTGTGTTTGACAGACTGCATGTAGTATCTGTTTGCTAACTGAAGACACTTGAAAGCTGCAGACTCACTTTTCCTACCTGTGGAAAGGCACACACCTGCACTTAGGTAATGCGTAATAATTAGTGATGCTCTGGACAATGTTTGTGAGCCAACTCCCTGCTTACAAGCGCCCTTAATCTCAATTTGGGACTTGCAGTCTCAAGAGGACTGCATGGATGTGCTGGAGTGATGCTTGCATACCAGACATTCCTAATCGTAAAGACGAAGAGGAGTGAGAGCTTTCTGGGTAGGGGGAATAATGGCAGGGTTGTCCTTCAGTTCACTGGGGCCTGCCTACTGATTTAAATTGTAAATAACTTTATAAACCAGCTATGGCACTTTGTTTTTTCTCAGGCAAAGCATCTGATTTCTACTAATACATAGTAGAAAATTGAAAAAAAAGGAACATCTCTATTAATTTAACATCTATTCCTTTTCATGACATAATAGTTATATTAACCACAGATAGGTGATGTCAGTTCCTTTGGGACCTTGTGGTCTTACTTTTTTAAGAGTACAAAACTCTTTCCTTTCCCTTCCCTTTCCACTACCATAAAATATTATCATCACCATGATGTTTAAAGACTGTATAGTAGCACATGTCTGGTAGGGTCAGGAGGAAAGGTTCCTTGCAATCACATCACCTATCCCAGTCAAGCTGACTCTTAAAATTAGCTTAATTTAGCCCTCTGGTCTTCTGTGTAAGAAGTCATTCCTTCCTCTGGGGGTAGAAGTCAATTAATTTCCAGCCTGAGACAGAAACACAGGAGGATTGAGGTTGGCAGGGACCTTTGGAGCCCATCTCGTCCAACTCCCCTTCCCAAGCAGGGCCACCTGGTTGCACAGGACCATATCCAGATGGCTTTTGAGTATCCCTAAGGATGAAGCTTCTACAATTTCTGTGGGCAACCTGTGCCAGTAGTCAGTCACCTTCACAGTGAAAAAGTGTTTTCCCAAATTTCAGAGGAAATTTCCAGTGCATGCCTATTGTCTCCTGGCCTGTCACTGGGCACCACTGAAGAGAGTCTGGCTCCCTCTTCTTTGCACCACCCCTTCGGAGGTATCTATACATTGATAAGATTCCTCCCTTTGAGTCTTCTCAATTCTAAATAGCCCCAGTTGCCTCAGCCCTTCTTCTTAGGAGATGCTCCAGACCTTTAATCATCTTTGTGGCCCTTCACTGGACTGTCTCCATTATGCCCATGTCCCTCTTGTACTAGGGATCCCCAAACTGGACACAGCATTCCAGATGTGGCCTCACCAGTGTTTGGGTACAATCACCTCCCTTGACCTGCTGGCAGTGCTCCTCCTGATGCAACCCAGAATAAAAGGTCTGTATAGAAGAGAGTTTACACCCATTTGTTCTTGTCCTAGTGTTTTTCCTGGAACTTCAGTAGCACCATGCTTTTGACTGGCTTGAAAGAAAGCATAAACAGCCATATCCCTTCTTGGTCTTTATTATGCTAGACTAAACAAACTGAATTTTTTAGTCTGGTCTTCTTTGATAATGTTCACCATTCCACACTTCTCCCAGTAACTGTTTAATGGGTCGGTTCTGTTTTGAACTCCTCTTCCTAAATGCCGTACTGAGTTTTCCAGGTAGAATCTCAGCCATGCTTTTTACCATGTCATCTGTACCTCTTCTTTCACTGTAGGAAATAACTAAAGTGATAACTGAACTACATAGGTTTTCATTCAGGTATTACTTGATTGATTGAGTCCAGCATGAAGACCCGCAGCCCTGCTCTCCCTGGTATAAACAAATTAAGGAAGGTATTTGAGTTGGGGGTGGAGTGTTTCCTGAAGAGAAAAAGAGATGGCATACAGATAATTAACATCAATAGCAACAGAAATGTAAATAAAGCCACCGTTTATTTCCTGGACAACTAAGGAATGTGAGCTACATAGAACAGACTAGCTGTCAGAGGAAGACACAATTGTTGCTCATATCTGAGGTTACAATTGCAGGGATGTTAAATTCCCTGCCATAACCAAATCCCTCCCAAGATGACAGTAAGGTTCACTTTGGATTCAGTAAATGCTTTAATTACACTTTTAGAATGTAGGAAAATGTATCTAAGCAATATAAAGAAATTTTCTTTAATTCCCATCAGTTTCCTTGCTACCTTTTCTCCCTTTTTTACTTCCCATCAGTTTCTTTGCTATAGCTGTATTACTCTGCTTCTAAGCTCCTTTATTTCTATTAATAGGACTTCTCATCTGTAGGTAGTAATGACCATTAAAGTTCCCACAGTAATTTGAAACTATTTCTCTGTTCTAAGTGATAGGAGATGGGGAACAGAGCTCCCTGCCCCCTCTTCTTCAGTGAGCGGAGCAAAGAGATTGTCCTCTGCAGAATGGTCATGGAGTTAAATGTAGCTAAAATTGAGCAGCTCCTCTTACAGGTGGGTTAGTTTAATTTACTGTGCTGATCTTGGGATGAAGTTTATAAAAGCCTATTGCAATGCTGTGTCAGAGGCAGGGAGAAAACATCAGATTTTATCAGTGAAATTGCATGAGATAATTTCCCCCCCCACAGCAAGGAATGTTTCAGCTCGCTGGAGATGTGATTGTGCCTGTATTGGGGACATTGATTTGTTGTAATTGTTCACCTCTGATCCCAGTGTGAGATCTACTGTGGAGCAGCCAGTGTGGGCATGGACACAGAAAGCCAACTCTGTTCAGAGCTCAGGTAGGTTTTAACTGCAGTGCCTGTTCAAATCTTTTTACCTTGTGTAGCTTTGAGCAGCACCTGTCAGGCAGGGTAATGTTTAGGTGCATGTATTCCACATTTGTTCTTAATGCTGGCAGTTCAAACTGCTTCATTTTCTCCTGAGCATCAGAAATGCATTTGTCACTGCAAACCCCTTCTGTGCCTAGAGTGTTGCCATAAATATGCTGGACGTAGAGGACAATTTTTATGCCTCCTGCACAGCATTAGAGACAGTCAAAACAGATCTTTGATAAGACAGAGGTGGCAACCATCCAGCCTAATGTCCAGCTTGAATTTGGAGCAAGAAGGAAGTGTAAAAGCAGCCGGAAAAGTGCCCTCAGACCAGTCACTGGCTAAATTTCTGCCCTCAGACTCTTTTGTAAGTTCAGGGCATCTGTCCAGTGGGGTTACTTGCAAAACCTAGTGATGTGTGACAGAAATTTGGTTCCTGGTGTGCAGTTATGGGTAGACATTTGCTTCCCCAGGTGCTCTCCAAATGCATCTTATTAAATGAAAAATTCAAGTTTGTCTGCATAACAGGACACTTACTTGTGTCCTGTCACAAATATAGTAATATTTTATCCCACCCCTCCAATATTAAATATTTCTCCCTTCCGTAATGACTATGCCTCCTTCCTATGTGCTAAATGCTATTTTTTAAAAATACACGAATTATTAGCCATTCTTCTTTTTCAACAACATGAAAAGTGAGGGATTTATCAATTATTTTGTTAGAGCTATGGTTTCTTCCTGTTTTTTTTTCCTAACTTAAGTGTAATGTATTAGATTATTAACCTTAAAAATATCTATTAGTTTTATATCACAGCATTAATTCATTTTACCTATTTCTGATTGGATGATGCTGTAACGTGTTTGGGTTTACAACAGAGTTCATTTTCTCTGTTAATTCAAAATTCTAAAAAGACTTAGTAAAATTTTGGAAACACGAAACTCTTATTTGGGCCATTCTTACATTCCTTGGGTTAAATTTAGTTGTAAAATCCTTCATTGTAAGTATCTCTTGGACTTCAGCTGCTACAAAATGAAACATTTTGTCTTTCTTTTATCACTTTCAACACCAAAAGAATAGCACTGCTTTCCCATGCTACCGCCACTGCCAGCTCCTCCTCCTCTCTGGCTCCTGAGACACAAGATGAAGTTAGATGTGCCAGTGACAGCATGCATCAGTCAGGCACAGTAAGGTATGTGCTGGGGATACTGCTGACAAGATGAATATTCTTGGCAGGCTCCGTGACATTTCTGTTTGCCCTTTGCTGAAGAAAGGAGGTCACTTGAACACCATCAGGGCTTCAGGCATCAACCTGGATGCACAGCATCACTCCCCCATTTCCATGTAATGAAGCAGAGCAATTGATCCTCCTGCTCAGAATATATGGGAAGACATGGGCAAATCACGTCAAATCCCTTTACCTGTGTTATGCCTTGGGAAGATGAGGAGCATTTGGAACTTCCCACCAAAACAAAGTTAGGAGCAATGCTTTCTTTATATGCTCTTTGCTGAACTGTGGATCAATGGGCAAATGTACAGAAACACTCTAAGGCAAGAAAGAAGAATGGAAAAGATGGAAAACAAGAAACAGACAGAGATTAAATCCTGGCCCTAGTAAAACTTTAAAATTCCTGCTGACTGCAGCAGTACGGAGCCAGAATAAAATAGAGGGTGGAGGAAAACAGGGAGAGGAAAGGGAAATCAGGGAAGGACGGCTCTAGCTGATCTTATCCCCATGTTTCCATCTGAGTTCCCCTCGGCCACCATCAGTCTCCACTTTCTCCAGCTCTCATCTTTTCTTATTGAAGGCTGTCATTTCTCATCCGGTATCTCCCATCCATCCATCAGCATGTCTGGGATAGCTGGCAGCTAATTCTGATGGGTTAGCAACCCATCAGTATCACTTGCCAGTTCCCACAGGGCATGTAAACTGATCTAGCTAACAAATTCTGACAGGTGAGAGACAATTCATCCTCGCTGCTACTGGTAGCAAAGACAGAGATGTAAAGGGTTCCATATGGTGTTCAATGGGGAGATAAATGCCAGAAGAGAAACGTCTCATCAGCCTGAATTCACAGATTGCTCTTTGATCTACCAAATGATCTCATGGGACCTCTAAAACATGACCCTCTTCCTACTCTGCCCGAATGGCAAAAGTTTAGGGGAGACCCGAAACACATTCTACTATAAGCATGCTGCCCAATAGGTGTGGTCAGGTCAGGGCACAAATGTTGCCAAAAGCCCTTTCTTGAGAGGGCAGAAATACCCGGCAGAACCAAGACAACATTTCTGGCAGCTTTTTCTCAGGTTACATTGAGGTAAATGAAAGATTAAAAATCCCTTTCTCAACTACCTAACAGTAGAGTAAATCAGAACTTTACAAGAAGTGAACAGTTACAGTGTGTGTTAGAACAAACTAGGTTACATCTGCCTTTTCAAACAGTTTTGTATGGCTGGCTTTCTGTACCTGCAAATGGTGGAATAATTCACAACCCTATACCAGACATTCGTAAAAATTTCTTCACAAGACTCTTCCCACGGCCAAAATCATAGTCAATGTCATAAAGACTGCCTTTAGTTTCTTTTCAGCTAATGTAATTGTTTTTATGTAATCTTGCAATGATGTAGTTTTTCCACTGAGAGGTGGAAAATTGAGATGGGAGTATTTTCCCTTGCATCTGTTGGCTGTCTTCTCTTTCCTAGCAGTGTCCAAATTTCACAGAACAACTCCCTTTTTGCACAGCCATTTCAGACCTCATGCCTTGTCTTGAGCCAGCGCTTACTTTGATCTGGGTTCTTGCAGTCTCCAGCAGTAAATAGGATGTCTCATGTCAACATCACTCCTTTTCTTTACTCGTTGGGCCACATGCTTATGATGCATTTCATAATGAACTTCATTCCTTATGCCTGCTTCTACAGGCAAGAAGTCCATGTGCACCAGCTACTTCTGCTGACGTTCTCCAGATGCCTGGCTCTATTTGGTAACCTTTCTCTTTAGCTGTGCTAAGTGTGTGTCTCATTTCCTTTCAGCATTCCTGCAAGTTGTGACCATTTGGGACAGCCAAGACTCCTCCAGAAACATTCCTCTCAATTGCTTTGCACGGCCTTTCTAGTTGGTGTGCTGGCAGCCAGGAAGGGGTTGATCTTCTAAGCCTCCCTCCATTGTTTCCACCTCTGTTTGAAAGGTCTGCTGTTTCTCGGTGCAGCTATCTATTCATCGCTGGTTATTTAGCCCATTCTCCCTACAGTGGTTTAGCCCCAGAGTAGACAGAATAATCCCATTTGGGTTTGAGCCTGTCTTCCATAAAGAAAATGCTACCAACATTGCTGTTTTGCACTGGGATTCTTGCCACTTAGCTGCATCGATAATAAGGATTGATTCTTTGGAAGATATTTTACTGAAGCTAAGGAAACACTTCTGGGGAGAAAAGGTTTTAACAGGACACTCTAGAGGCCTATTGCATTTTGAACTAAAAATCTTTCTTGGCTTGCCCACTGGAAGCTCAGCCATCCTCAGAGCTCTCAGTTGCTGGATAAAAGGATAACACACCACTGTTTGCAACACTTTTCCCTAGTCCTGAACTGGCCACTCCCCTGGACACTACCCTGTCCTGCAGCGTTTGGGCTGGCACTCGTCGCTGCCTGGAACAGCAGGACAGTGCGAACGGCCCCGGCTTCGCAGGTAGGCAGCCCTTCATAGCCAAGGTGACAGGCAGGCTGGAGCCGGGCAGGGCTCCTCGCTCCATCATCTCGAGGTGCTGCACCGTTTCCAGCCATCCACGCACGTTGCACCCAGGTCATCCTACGTTGTGCACATTTTGTCAAAAAACCATCCCCTGACGCCGTAACAGATTTTTTCCGTGACAGATTGTGGCTTTTCCTTTCCTTGCCCCAAGGAAACTCGACGTACAGTCGGGCAAGCCGGTGTCTCTGCGGTGGCGGCGTCCACCTGCAGAAGGCAGGATGGTGGCTACCGAGCAGGGCCCGCGGGCGCATCCCGCTCCCGCAGCATTCCCGCCGCCGCCAGCGCCGCCTTCCCGCGCAACGCGCACCCCTCGGCGCGTGCTCCCTGGGAAGCGGCGGCCGGCCGAGGATGGGGCGGGGGGAGAGGGAGTCTCCCCACGCCCCCGTGCCGAAGGCGCTCGGGTGTTTCCGTCGCTCTCCGGCGCCGCCGCCTTTCCCCGCCCTCTCGCCGCCTGCCTGGGCGCCCGCACTCCCGGCGGCGCGGCGGGAGGAGGAGGCGGTGGAAGATGGCGGTGGAGATTGGCAGGGAGGTGGCGGCGGCAGCGGTTCTGCAAGCGAGCTCGTCGGCAGCCAGCGCCGGCGCGGACCGCGGCTGAGCAAGAAGGCGGCTGGGGCTGCGCCACCACCGCCCTTCCCCGGCGCCGGACCCTCCTCCTCCTCTCCTTCCCTCCCTCCCTCTCTCCCTCCCTCCCTCTGTCGCCTTCCCCGCCTGCCCCGGCCCTCCGCCCTCGCGCCCGGCCCGGCATGGACGCTGGCGCTCCGCCGTGTCGCTGCCGCCGCCGGCGCTGAGCGGGGCCGCTCGCCCGCCGCTCCCGGGAGCGGGGAAGATGTCGGACACCAAGGTGAAAGTTGCCGTCAGGGTCCGGCCCATGAACAAGAGAGGTGAGCGGGGTCTAGGGGCACCTCGGGGCGGTGGCGGCAGCGGAGCGCGGCGTCCCCCCGCGTTCTGCCCGGGCTGGCGGGAGGACGAGCCCCTTGGGCCGCCCCCCGCCGCTCCAGCCCCTCGCTCCCGGGGGAGCTGGCGGGGGCCGAGCTGCACCGGCGTGACGGGAGGAGAGGGGTGCTCGCTCGCCCTGGCTACAGCCCCCCGCCGTGTCGCCTTGCAGAGCTGGACCTGAATACCAAGTGCATCGTGGAGATGGAAGGGAACCAGACCGTGCTTCACCCGCCGCCTTCCAACGCCAAGCAGGGAGAAAGGTAAAACCTCGAGTCGCCGTGCCCCGAGTGAAAGCCCAGCCCCGGCTCCTCCGCCTCGCTCTCGCAGATGCCTCGCTCGGCTTTGTCAGGGCAGCAGCGGGGTCCCCAGGGTGTCGCTCGGTGCTTTTCGGGGCTGCGCTGGGAGGGAGAGCGGGAGAGGCGAGCGCTGACCCGGTCTGCTGCGTTGGTCTTGCGTCCATGGCAAGTAAAGGTAAAGGTTCTTTACCTGGCATCCTGGGGGACTCGGAGGTACCCAGTGTGGAGGCAGAAGATCCCTGTTAGTCTCCCGGGTTTAGAAGTTGATTCTTGATTGACTGCTCAAAAAATGAACTGTTGAGTAGGTTAAGGACTTAGACTGTGTGTGCTGTTTTCAGAAATTTCCCTTGAGTGTAGGCTGTTAACAACTTGGTGTAACCTGTGGGAGAACAAGAAGCAGAATCTGATTTTTATGCTAGTGATGAATTTTTTTTTATGTAACTTTGTTTACTAGATTTTAACCTATTTGCATTTGAAAAGGCAGTAATTGCTAGATCCTTTATTAATTCAGTGTTGTTCTGTGAAGTAGCTTATGAGAATATGCTAAAATAATTTTGAAATCTGGCATTTAGTTGTGATGCCCCAGTAAAGAATACCCTTGGAAAAAATCCAAAATACCAATGCACTAGACTGTAAAAATAGATCAGAACAGGAAAAGATTTCTTTCCTTTGAGGGAGTGAAGGGAAAGACAGGGAGGTGCAAGTGGAATAGTTATGTTGTATGCTGGTGTGTTCAGTTACGTTGTATTATCTGCTGGGTTACCTGTTGACTGCTGGAGTTCAATTGATCTGTTAAATGCATTTAATTCCAAGGAGTAAGAAATCATTTGAATGGATATGGAGACTTTCAACCTAGCACCTTCCTATTACTTAAGCCTTTTTAAAAAATATTTTTGACTCAGTTCATAACAGTTATGAAGAAAATGTAGTGTGAGAATATTCTTTTTTTTTTTGCAAAGGTGGAGTGTCATGCTTTTATAGCTTTCCAGCAGAAGTTGAAACCTTTTCTATTCTTGCATGTCCAAGGTGTGAAGGTGCTTCTCACATTAACCCACATATAGAATATAGCTGTAAGCACACCAGTTTATTTTAGATCCAACTTGCATTGTCTTCAGAACCATTGTTGTGGCTCAAATGCTGGCCTGCATCTTGAAAGATCTGTGTTTGCTTCCTGCTTCTTTCAAAGATCTTTGTGTGATCTTCTATAAGTTGTGTTACCTCCCTGGGTCTTAACAGCTCATATGTGAAATGGAATCTTGAGGGTTTTTAAAAACTATCTTGTTTTAGAATGTATGGGGTTTTTTTCAATAAACAGGAGTTTATTGAAGTGTGTATATAGCTTCCATCACAACGCTGCTGTAATAAGAATAACAAACTCCTCAAAGTGAGTGGGATTGACAGGTATGAAACATAAATGATATATAGAGTTTATAAAGCAAAAGCAGAATTAAGATTTAAAAGTCACTATTTCAATAGACTTGAGAGACTAAGGGCCAGGTGGTTTAATGAAGAGCCAGTAACGTGGGAATTTTGCTTGTTGTGCACATTGGCCTGCAGGTATTCAGTGAGACTATGCAGTGACTCTCTTTGGAGAGCTTGTGTGTCTTGTGTTTATCAGGCTTTAATATCTCTAAAATGTATAAATTGTCTTGGTGGGAGCTGGCTTCTGTTTCTACCTTAAGAGCCTTATGGGTGAGCTGTGACGCTTGTGTGCGACCTCACCGTCGGCAGCTGTGTTGGCAAGGCATAGCTGTCCTGCTTGCAGCACAGTGTGAGGCTGGAATTTGGCTGGCTGCTAACTTGTGTGTTTGAAACAACTGCCAGATGTGTTATTGGAAGGAACAGTCAGAAATACTGATCAGAAGTAACTCTCATTAGTGCAAACAGATAGTTTGGGTGCCTGCTTAATGGCAGACGTTGTGTGTGACCTGTCAAGATGTGTAATGGGCTTTCTAGGGCCTCATGAACATCCTTACGTTTCCTTCAGTGCTAAACTGCTGGTTTATATTTTTTTACTCAATATAAATAGTTCCATTTCTCATGATGAGAAATGGATTCTGTTCTTCTATGTGTACCCACCATAAAATGTCTGTATAAACTGGCTCTGAATTGCTGAGTAGTTGCTGCTTGTACTTGGACTGATGCCTTGGCAGGGTTAGAGATGTCAAATGGATTTTTGGTTTTCTTTGTGTAGCATGTTTTTATATAGCTTAACTGGATTTTTCTTTCAGAGCAACCATGTCATTGCAAAAATGATTTGATTTGTTAGGGTGATTAATTGGTCTTTCTCTCTTCTGTGCATTATTTTAATATTTAGTCTTACCTTTTCCTTTGCGTGTTTTATCTTTTTATATGGAAATTTCCCTTTTCTAACTGAATGGAAGTACAAGTTTGTGCTGCATTTTGGAATAAGAATAAGTAGCCTTCTTCTAAAGCAAATTTGGTTTCCAGGGCTGCTTTTTTAAATTCAGCTGAAGCCGAGAGACTACAGGGTGTAGGGAGTAGAATTCAGGACCGTGCTCTTTATTTGCTTTGTTCTCTCTCTTACAATTTAAAAGGTACTGACAGAATTCTCTAAAGAAAAATTAGGTAACTCTTTAATAACTATAAAATTATAAAATTTGCTCTTGGAAGAACATCCAAGGTTAGGAAAATCAGATTTTACTAGCTTTGCCTATGCTGTACGGAATTTTTGAATTAAATCTAAATTCAGTTGCATTATTTTAATTAGTTTGTAGGCATTATTAAGGTTAGTTCTGAAGAATTTTAAGTGGGCAAGTAATGCTAGTTTTACAGGTGATGTAAAAGGCCTAAAATCCCAGACAGTGCTGTCATTTGTCCAACTTTCATTATTGTGTTAGAGGTAGAGTTATAACCATAAATTAGAACAGGATTCTGACTGCATCTTCTAACTGCTAGACCACACAGCACTCACATCGTAATAAACACAGCTACAAAATAGTAATTGTTATTAAATGCAAGTGTTCTGTCTTTTTATAAGCAGCAGGCCTGTTGTTGCCTACCAGCACATGACTGTCAGTGTTCTAAACTAATGAAGGAGGAAAACCAGAACATAGTAAAACTGAACAGTCTGAGTCTGAAAGGCACAGGAAAGTCTTTATCAACTGAAATAGTAAGAGACAGAGTTCAAAAAGGAACAGTTTTCATTAGCTGCTATCAGGTATAATCTCTGGTGCTGGCAGAGTTTTTGGAAGTTCGTTGTTGGACTTCATACCTTTAACCCATGTTTTGTTTTTAGTGGTAGCAGTAGTTTCCTTTGTATGTGCTGAAGTGTGCTTGTATGTTCTTTTAGTTACTTCTTGTATCTCTCAGCCATTTCCTTCCCAAACCAATATAGACTTCCATTTCTTCCCAAGAAGAAAGTTTCTGGGAACTCTCTGATTTTTTTTTTTTCTTGTCTTTATCTGGGAACCTGAATTTCATTTCTCAAAGTACTCTCTTCACAGAAAAAAACCCCTATTCTAATTTATAGTCTTTTAGAAATGGGTATTATGTTTCAAAGCCAATTGAATACATCCTGCTGTCCTGCTATAAATATTTGCATTTGGTTGTTGGCAACAAGATGCCGTATTAACTATAAGATAATTAGAGTATGGAGTCACAGACAATCCTACAAAATGGTTGAATAATTTTTTACAATAGAGATTTCACATCTCTGTGTCTACTAAAGATCTGACTTTACATTACGGATGTTCGTTTCCAGTAGGACAAATGAATTCTTGCTGTGTTGGTTCCTCCTTCGTTTCTGATTGTTAAAATATGCTTTACTTCCTTTCCTTTCAGCTATGCTTTTTAACACATAGGATCTGAAAAGTTTTATTTTAGCTCCCTGATAACAGTTCTTCATGACATGGTTTTTCCTTTAGTAAGCAAAATATTCGTCTTGACAGAAATAAACAAGGAACCATGGAGACCATAGAACTGAAATGTTATTTCGTCTGTCGTTTTAACTGAAACACAAATTCCTTTATTGGGCAATTCATTCCATTAGAGCACAGTAGCCTATTGCAAACTTTGCCTTAATAAAAATATCAGAGCAGAAGATAAGAAGTCCTCAGATTGTAGAGCTGACCTCAAAATCTCACTTTTTTCTGAAAGTATTTTCTTTCCTATTTTAACTCTTAAAAAACCCCCAGCATGTTATGACTTGTTTGTTCTGTTGTCTTCTATCCTCATTTTGATAAGACAAGTAGCACCGAAGCCCAGTTCTACTTAAAAAAACCCTCTTCTCAGAGTGCTAAATTACTAAAGATTCCAGAATATATGGGGGCTTTATTTATTTTTTTTTTCATAGATTTAAGCTCTTTAATAAAATAAATAGCTGGGAACAGATGTGTATGCATCTATCTAGTTTTTGTAGGTCATAATACTTTCAAAGATTAATATCTGAAGCACAGATTTCATCCCTAGGCAGCTTGTCCTAAAACTCTTGTTTCCAGAAAACAGCTGTTTCTCCTTCTGCTTTGGAGAAAACGTGATTTTGGATGGCCTTTAGTACACGGTCCTTCCCTTGGCGGTTGTGGTACTTCATAGTTTTTGATATCTTGCTTTGGGTAGCATCAGAGATGAGAGGAGAGCACTGTTGGGGGCCTTCATGATAATGGTAACTTTTTCAAACTGAAACTTCTTGAAGCTAAAAGAGGACAGCTGCTAATTAGTGCTGTATCTGTAGGAATGACTGACCAGATCACATCTTTGATGTGTGAACTTCAAATTATCATCTGTCAGAGGTGGATCATAAAATAGTAGAAGGCAACAACTTTTATCTTTGTAGGAAATTGTAAAAGTAATCTGACTTTGACCTGTCTAACTTTCCTGTTAGACATCAGTGTTCAGGATGAGAACTGTTAGCTTTGAACCTTGGCAGAGGAGTGGATTTGGATTATGAAATGTATGGCTGGAAAATGTCATTTTGGGAGCTACTTTTGCATTGCTTTAATCCATTCATGCTTCAGATGCAATGCTAGATGCAGTTCCTTGAAACTTCTGTTCTCAAGTTCCATATAATTTTGAACATAATGAGGCACAAACTTGTAGTCCAAAATACTGTGTGATACAGCTCTTGGTTCTTCATGAGGTGACCTAACTGTGAGTAAATGCAACATCCATTATTTTACCATTTTTATAAAATCCAGACTGCTGATAGGACCTTGTGATTTGCTCTTTAAATGTGATTGCTAGAGGAAACTACTGTTGGAAGCTGTTGGGATTGAGGGTAAGCTGCCTGTAGTACTTAGCTGGCAAAATTTCAGAATAAAAATAGATAAAGCGTTTGAGGAGAAGGAAAACTCTTCTTAGAATGACCATGTTTAGGCAGTTGTTGCGTTTTAGTCATTCTGTGCTTTTGGACTACTGAGTGTTATGTTCAAATATTTCTAAGTAGAATACAGTCGAATGAGGTGCAGCTTCAAACCTGCCCAATTTTTCTCTTTTGCTATGTTGGAAGTACCTAAGTTGTTGGACATGAAAATATGTGTAAAAGTATCAGGAGGCCTATAGACATGCTTAGCTTCTGTGTTTAGAAGGTACAGCTATGCATGCAAATGTTTGTTTCTGCAGCCTGAGGTGTTTTTGAGCTCTGGATTACTAGTCAATACACCTTGAATATTTGTCTATTGAAATGAATAATGGATTTTTTAAAATTTCAGTTCTCTTAAAACAGAGGGGTTTTTTGTCCTTTTTTGAGTGATGTCAGGACTAAAGGAAAAGTTTTATTTTCACCTCCTTACCCCCTTAGTGTAAATAGAGACAGTTGTTTTGTTTTGAAAACAAGATTCTCTGCTCTGTTGTGCATCTGTTAGGTTTATTAAATGTGCATGTGGTAAGACTCCAGACTACTAATTCACTGGACTGTAATAGTTTAAAAACTTAGAGTTAGGTGATGCTTGTAAACATGTTGTGATGCAGGTGTGGGTTAGATTCAAGATACTTCAGGAAGTGCCTAAGAAGTGCCAGTGCTGCAGAACCTGAGCTCAGGGAGCAGCAGTGCACACCAGCTGCCCTCCCGTGCAGGTCTGTGTGCTGAGCAGAGCTAGGGTGTGAGTCTTGGCACAAAGTTTCAGGGACAAAGCGAATCCCTTCTCGGTCTGATCAGGCCTGCAGGGCAGCATGTGTGGGCAGGCAGCTGCTGTTCAGGCATTCAACATGGTGGTACTTCTAGTAATAAGATTAGAGCTAAATCTTTAAATTCACCAATGCACTTGTTGCTATTGTGTTTGAGACTTCATCAGATTTGAGCTCCTGCGTTCCTCTGGTGCAGACTGAGTAGTGATGGCTGCCTCTGGCTGCAGTGCCAGTGTCTCCTGCATGGACTGACTGTCCTGAATGATGGGAAAGCAGTACCTTTGCTTATTTGGCCTGCCCTGAGCATGGTTTGAGTCTATTAATGGAAATAATTACTGCCTGCTCTAGCGAGATGCCAACTGCTTGTGCACATGCTCTTGCTAAACTGAGTAATTTCTCTGGTTGTTTGATATTTTGTAAGAATTTATGTTACTGACAGCAGAGTGGAAAGAGCTCTTTAAGGAAGTGTGAAAGTGTTGGCTAGAGACAGTGAATGCAGCCCATGACAAAAAGGTCCATGCTGTGCAATGATGTACACCACAGGACTCAACTCTTGAGTTAGCCTGTGACCCAGAGCACCAAGTTAACTAAAACAGTTGTGTCCTTGCCTGGAAGTAGTGTTGCTTTGTGTGTTACAAGAGGAAGTACAAGGGCCATAAGTTTCTCTAGCCAGTACCCGACTTTGTATGTTGATATGAAATTGATCATTAGAGTTTGAGATTTGATGGAGCTTGCGGTGACTGTGTGTGCCTTTGTGGTTCTTCTGTGTGAAGCTTGAGATGGATGTTTGCTGGGGGGTGATAGAGAAGCTCAGTATGGTATCTTAGAATATGAAGGTCAACCAGAAAAATGCATTGCTGACAGGAGTTGAAAACTCAGTGACTTGAGCTCAAGATATCCATGTTGATGAAGAGCAAGAGCTACACAGGCTGTTTTCAATGCCAGAGGAGAGTGTCCCTTTATGGAATTTCTCATTTTGGGTGAAAATTGAGTAAGTGGCTTTCTGATAATGTGCTTGGTTAGTGTTACAATCTGTAATTTTGGCCTTTATTTTTGATAGTTGCCTTCTAATATAAAAATAATGGTTTAAAACCCCCACCCTCAGACATCAAAACATCTATAAATTCATAACCATATCCTGAACTAGTGTATTCTGTAGTCATCAGCCACACCCTTAATTTGGCATTTTGTTACGTCCTAAATAGAGACATCCTCACATACATGCTTACCAAATACTCCTACATCATCTTTGGATAATGTGAAGCTAAGGGCTTGTAAGGTGGAACTTTTTCAGTAGGAGGTAATTTAAATGTTCTGTCTCATTTCACTTGGATCACTCTAGGGAAATCTGTGTAGTCAACATGCTTATCATCCAATGGTGACATATTTGTTATTTAGGTATTATAACTTAGGAGAGAAATTTATACCACAACTAGTGTTTTGACAAATTAAGCCATGAATATATTTTGGTGCTTAATAATGGTACAGGGTTTATTTTGAGGTGCATCAGTCAACACAGCAGTGAAAAGGTGTGCCTTAATCATTTCTGGGTGCTTGTGTTCGTGCATGGTAACTAGCATGGTTAATGATGCTGCAGATGGGTGCTGAGAGGCTTACTGTGCACCAGCAACAGGTTCTGTACTCAGCTGTTTCTTAAAAACTAGTCTTCACCAAACCTGTGCTGCTGCCTCTTTATGTTCAGTAATAGCATAGATTCCAGGCTAGTAGTGACTGGAGATTCATAGTGTCACTGCATCTTCTTTTTGCAATGTGTATGTATATTCCAAGAATTTTAAGCATTTCATAAATATGAATCAAAGCAGTTGCTGTGGCTGGAATGGCATACTTATCTCTGCATGTACTTAGGAAGATACTGCTCCATATGTTTAAAAAAGTGACAGGGTGCATTGTGAACTGTAAACTTTCTATAAAGTAACTTGATGCTTTGTTTTCAAAACACGTTGCTGAAAATGTCAACACTTGAATACGTTTTTCTGATTTTTTTTTGTATTACAGAATATTTTAGGCTTACAAATACAATAAAAATATACGTTGTATTTTATTTATTGAGCTTACATTTCCTTAGAGCTTATTCCGCAGTCTTTTTTTAAATACAAATGGCAATTTCAATTAAATAGCGTACAAAAGCCTCTAGCCGAGATTAAATTTTCTCCTAGTGTAAGGCTTCAAAATTCTGAATCTGTCTCTTGAGCTACTGCAATAATTTTTCTAGTGTTAGATACTAGTTTGTGAAGTGATCTATTTTGCTTAATTCTTACATGATGACAAGGAAGAGCAGATCTTAGATAAGAAGCTGGGGGATTTGATACTTCTTCTTATGGTGGTTTCTACTTTGTCTGACCTCGTTATTAAAAATCATGTCCAAGGTAGCTGAGGTGGCCTTTCATAAACTTGATTGTTTCAAAGTTGAAGCAAAAAAGATCATGTGAGGTGGAAGGGGCAATTTATCTGCCAAACAAATTGACTTGTATGATTACTACTACTGGCTGCAATGTAATTTTTAAAGCTTCGGAGTTCTTATTCCTGTTGAATATTTACTTTAAATTCAGTTTACTTTGTGATTCCAAAGCCCAGGCTTGTTTTACAGCTGACAAGCTTTTGCAAAAGATAAATCAACAGAGCATTCCAGTGGAGGCACAGAGCTGGTGGAGGTTCTTTACTGGCAAAGCTGCTTTATGGCCCTGAATGAGTGGTGTCCTCTTCTGCTTTGGAAAGTTTCTTTGTCAGCATCTATCAATGTGAATTTTTTAGATACACAGTATGATACAAGTCTGCAGTGCTCCAGACTTGTTTTGGCTCAGTAGTGCCACCTCCCTGAATGATGCAAGTCCTAAACATTTTGATGAGTTTTGGTATTTTTTCCTTCCTGTCATACTGTGTTGTCATTCTTTATTTTGAGATAATTCTCAATTTCTTTTAGACTTCAAATACATTTTCAGAGAATTTTATCTAGAAAAATCTATGACTGAAAGACTGAAGTAGAAACGTTCATTTATTCACTGTATGTAGCTGAAGACAGTAATGCATGACTTATGTATCCTCTGAATGGTCAGCAGCAAGTAGTTGAGTTTGAATATGTTTCTTTAAAGAGACCCGTGCAGTTATGTGAGGGAATAAGAGCAGAAGGTATTTGCAGACCTCCTGTGCTTTGCTGTTTTATTACATTGAGATAAAAATGTGGTTCTGAAAGTTTTGTTTCAAGTCTGTAATGGACCGTCATTCCAGCACTCATATTTTGCTGTTTTGGAGCTTCTTTCTGGGTCCACAGCAGATATGCCATTCTTAAACAAACTCTCCAGAAGGCAAGCTAATACTTTCCATAATGCCCATTACATTTAAAAAGAAGGAACTTTGAAATAGTTCTAATTCTTCTGTTGTAGATCTAATCCTTGTATCTGCATTTTTGATAGGAGTGCCCTTGAAAGGTGCTGCTTCAGTGTCTTCAGAGAAACTGACATATAAGATAACCCAAGAGATGGCTTGTTAATGGATTTGCTGCTGAGCTGGAGAATATATAGGGAAAGGATATTTGGGAACCAGGACAATGAAAGGCAAAAGAGAGCTGCAGAAATGTTTGCCCAACAACATGATGAAACTACTTAAAATACATGCTGGAGAAAATCAACCAACATCTCCTGCGTCTCCCCCCTGCCCCCCACAAAAAAAAAAAAAAAGCTTATTCTCATCCTCCTGAAAACCTGGCATTCTCTGGGGTGGTACTAGTCTTCATGGGTGTTCTGGATGAGATCCAAGTTGAAAACGAAAAGGAAAGTCAGTTATTGTAAACAGACCACTGAACACTGGACATCTTGCTATGTAGCTTCCTTGTCAACAGCTTCCAAGTCCTTAGAATGTTTATTGTTTGAGGTGTTTATAACATTGTAGCTAAATCCATGGCATGTTTTAGTGCATGGCTGTAATCCCTATTTTAACACTGAATTTTTACTGTTTATTACATTAAATGTCATGAATGAGAACCTTTTTAAATTGACTGAAATAATTGGAATAATGGGAGACAACTTGTCTGTCCATCAAAAGGATGATGAAGTGTGTTTGAAGATGGAGCATTTAAGTGTTCTCAGGTCCCTTTCAATGGAACAGTAACTTGATTCTTTAAATAAATTTAGTAGCTGTTCTGTCTCTCTTAGCATTGCAGTTTCATGATTGGATTTCTCTTTACTGTCAGAATTGCTGGGTATTGAAGGAGGGAGGTGTCTGACTTTCCACATGGTGAAAGTTAGAAATTAGCTCTTGACAGTTCTATTTTCAAGTTCTCAGCAGTGTTTGGTGGATGAGTACTTAACCTGGACAGTCATCAGTCTAATCCTTCATTCCTTGTTTACTCCTTGGGGCAGGCTGCATCCTCTCGAGTAGTTTTTGAAATTTCAGTTTTGCAGATGTGAATGTGACAGTGGCACTCTTTTTGTCAGAAATCCTAATGCTGCCCTTGCTGCCATCTACACTCACAGATAGAAGTTTTGTGTGTGCTCTGAGCAATGCAGTGTACCTCTGTTTGGAATTTCAGGATGTCCTCTTGCAACTTTGGGCTAGTTTAAACCCAGAAATGCGGGTTGGCAGTGTTGAGTGGGCTGAATGCCCTTTGTGTTTTGCAGCACACATGTGTTTTCTGAGTTACGGTTCCTTTGGTGTGTGGTCTGACCTCTACTATTGGTATTTCAGAATTTCTTACCTGAGTGAAGAAGAAATCCATGGCCCATGTGCAAGATAGGTAAAATAGACTTTGAAAACGCTCTTGTACTCACATGACCAAGGTGTGAAACTAGTTTTATTAAAATCTCTCTAAGCCAAATTGATCTTAATCTGTCATCCTTTGTCTAGGAGGTTGTTGTAGGATGACTTCTGAAGGATCTCATGGTTCAGATGTTTTTCTCAAGGTACTGGCATCTTCATCATGGTTCAAAAAAGAGAGGCAAGTGAGCTTGCCTTTGCTCAGATGGAAGAGGGAAAGTAAATGCTGGGTCTCTCTGGACTTTGAAATGGGATATTATAACACGGAATTGCAGAACTGAATTTTGAATGAGGGATTTTTCATTAGTAGTGTGTTCCAAGGAAAGAAAATAGAAATACTGACAACAAGCAGTTGTTGCATAGGAAAAGAAAATTAAAGCTAGCTAATTTCATTAATTTCAAGAAACATTGGAAGTGATAAGAGTCTGACAACCTGTTGATTAGTAGCTGTAAGGAGCTATGTCAGAGTTCCGTGAGCTGAAAGTGTTTGATTTTACTAGGAAACTTGCATATTTTTTTCCAGATAATGGTGGAAATATTTTGTATTTTAAATACTTTTGTAATTATCATTCTACTTTGCTTCCAGAATAGAAGAAAAGTTATAAATTCCCTGCAGAACTTTTAACAGAAGGAGCAAAGGCTTTGTGTTGGCGTCCTGTGGCATTTTTGGTTGGTTTGGGTTATTTTTGTAGTTTTTTTCTCTTAAAGTGCCATTAATGGAAAAGTATTCGAAATGAGATACCTGTCTTAGCTGCTGCGTCTCTTATAGTATGGTCTTTCAGTTTCATGTCTCAGTTTGCAGGTGGAGTAGATGAAAATAAATTAAGCTGGTATGGAATTACTGATCAAACAACATGTCTTAGCCGTTTTTTTGAGTAGAATGGCTATTTACGCAAAAAAGGAAACAACTGACTCCTTATTACATTGACAATTGAGAACTGAGGGTTGCTCTAACTTAAAAGATTAGTGATGATGGTCAAAGTGGGAAAATTGCACTGAAGAATCAGTGTGATAGACATTTAAAATAATTTTGAACTTAATGCTGTATTTGTGAAACCTGAGTTTTGTTTGCAGTATTGCTCCTCACCTACTTTGCTTCTTCACACTCTTATCCTAATGTTACTAACCCAGAACTGCTGACCTCATTAAAGCTGCTCCCTAATTAATGTAATGCTTATCAGAGTTCAGAGCCTGAGTGCCCTTTCATATGACTTTTCAGGGTGTTTCAGACCAATCTACTTGCTCAGAGCCTTTCTTGTTTCTTAATATATGGCTTCTCATTCTCTTCTAAAGATCTTTTGTCAACTTTTTGAGAGACCACATGTAATTCTGCTTTATTTCTTCTTGTTTGTTTCGTGTAACTTTGTTCACTATGCAGGCAGATCCCTGGGTAGATCATTTAGGCCGTGGGTTATTTATGGCAGAGATAATTAGCTGAGTTGCAGCTCCTGAAACAGAAGAATTGCAGCTCAGTGTCGTGGAAGTTTAGCTGATAAGCTTTGTGAGGCCTCGGCTCCTCTGTGCAGAGTCAGATCAGGAGACTCAGTGCTGGACTCCCACAGTCTGAGTGTCTAGCAAAGCTTCATTAGCCTGTGCTGCCCATGCTGTACCCGGTGTTTGTGGCAGTGTTGGAGTCAAGAGCAATGCCAGGGACAGGAGAAGGCAGAAGGTAGGTGAGTGTAGCCTCCACTACTGCTCTCCTAGTTCAGATGCAGTACAGGATGAGCACATGTGCATGCAATGAGGCAAAGCTGATGGGAGTCTCCTAAAACTCATGTGTGAGGACTGACTATATAGAGATATCTAATGGACACCATGGTGTTGATTTGGTGTTTGGGAGTACCTGCAACAGGCTTCTGAGTGTACGCTGTTTTCTGGGATTTTCTGTTTCTAGAGTGGTTCAGCCTGCTCCCATCATGACTGGTAGATCTGACTGCAATCGCCACACAGATGGTGCTAAATGGAACTATAAAGCTGTGTCTTAAGTAGTACTTCAAGTATTTTGTTGAATACTAACAACTAAGTAGTTTAAATATTTAGCCAAAAAGCGAGGTAACACTCACAGATTGATTTAAATACACCTGTTGACCTTACTGATTGAGTTGAATGTTAAGTTTAAACCACAGTTATTTGCAGTAGCAGGAGAAAAACAATCATCAGGAAGGAATACATTTTTCACAGTTCTCTCTTTCTATGAAGGAGACTTTCCATTGTGTAACTGCAGTGCAGCATCACTGGCAAACACTTCATGTCTCAGTGCAGAATCCCAGAACTCCCTTCTTAACTGCCTCTGAGCTGGTGCCAGCACACATTCTCCTGCAGTCTCTGGGTCAGCATGCAGGGGGCTGGGCCCACTAGCCAGGCCTGACATATCACCCTGCAGGCTCTTTAAACGTACAGAGCTAATCCAAGTACTAAACCTCGTAATTTCTGTTCAAGCAGGTCCGTAGATAAAGTTTATCCCTTTTTCTGTTCTCCTCGAGTTTACATGGTGTCTTTAAAGAGCATGGGAGAATGCAGGTAGAAGGTCAGGAAAACAAAGAGTAGAAAAAGAAGGAAGTTAAAGTGTTATCTCCAGAAATGATGGTGCTTCAGAATAGAGCTCAAATGTTGTTAGCAACTCCCAGCAGCACTCTGCTGCTTACTCTAAATGAGAAGCTTTGATTGCATTTAGTCATCTGTAGTTATTATGGTAGTGTGTGTGTGTCACTCATGTCTCAGCTCTTTTGTCTGTTTTCTGTGTTTCCCTCCTATGAATAACTTCCCTTATAGTAAGTACTCACTGACAGGGATTAGGGTTTTTTTATCCTATTATTAACTACTTTGTATTTATATTTTTGTATACTTATTGGTAAATATCTTTCTCCTGTTCTGAAACATGTCAGGGTGGACAGCTTGATTTGATTTTAAGACGTCTAATTTAGAGTTTGGTTGGTTTTGGGTTTTGTTGGTTTTTTTTTCTGCTGCAATAAGACAAATCTTATAATGGAATAACTTTTTTCATAATGCAGCTGTGCTTAGTATGCTGCTGCTGAATGAAAAGCCCTCTTTCTGCAGGGTGGTATAGACTCTCCTGTTCTCAAACTCCGACTCTTAACCTGGAGTGCTCCTTTGCTCACTGTATCCATGCTGAAGCTGTGCCCTTTAGTACCTAATCAGGTGCTTTTCTACTGCGTGAGGATCCATGTACCTTCTCTGTTTTTAGGCATTGGTTTGTATCTTCACCACTTTTTTTTTGCTTTATTTTATGCCCTGAGTTAAAAAAAAAAAAAAAAAAAAAAAGCAACCTGGCTGGACTGTGTCTGGGTTTTTTTCCTGCATTATAGATCTGCAACATGGCTAAAATTCTCACAGGTAATGGCAATGGGAAGATATTTCAAAAAACTTTTACGTTTGAGTAAATCATGTCAGGAACTAGGTAGCAAAGTTGATTTTGTCACTATGGCCTTTAAACTATGATAGGACCTGAAAAGTTGCAAACTCAAGTTTTTGTTAATTATTATAGCCCTGTGGAATTTTAGAGGCTAGATTCTTTACCTCCCTATTTCCTGTTGTCAGTTCATTGTGTCAATACTCTGTGTCACTGTATCTCTTGGAGCTTAATACAGTTGCTGTGGTATAAAAGAACAGATGTATCCATCTTTCTTGTGGTGGCGTTGGGTATGAGAATAGTGATTTTTGCCACTGAAGCCAGTGCGCCACTGCAAATTTCCTGGGCAAGTTCTGTGGAGAGAGAAGCTGTTGATCCCAGCAAGACATTTTTCAGAGCAAAACCTGCTTGGACTTGTTTCAAACACATTGCAGTGTTTATGTGCAGAGCAAAGCGTGGAATAAATTGGTGATCAGAGGTTTGCTGAAGCATGTGACAGGAGTTACAGGAGTAGTTGGGCTGGGCATGCTTGTGTGAAATTTTGGGTTTTTGGGGAATGGGACAGGCTTGAATTGAAAATTAAAATGGATTTTTAATGTCTCTTAAATTTACAGTTGAACTGGGTTTTGTTTTGTTTGGGTTTTTTTTGTAACAAAGGCTGCGAAAGCTTAAATACTTCTTTTCAGAGTTTTAACGTTTACAAATCTAAAACCAAAAGAAGAATCCAGATATTTTAGTGAGCAAATGTAGTAGTAAGCTGTAGATCTCTGTAGGTTGTATACCAGATTTTAAAATATTGTAAAAACAGCAGTGCATTACTGGTTTTAGTTTGGGCTTGATTTTTTTGTTTACATGATACTTGATATGATGTTTTTAAAGTAGACATCAAATGGCTCCTATTTTCCATCCCTTTGCCAGAATTGCCTCTTCTGAGCATATAATTCTCTGGGACCTCAAAAACAGGTGAGGATTAATCAGTTCTGAGCATGTTCTTGCTGTCAGAAGGATATTTTTCATCATGTTCCCAATTTTCATGGACAAAGTGTTCCAGCTGTCTTAATTACTTATAATTGATGGTATCTTTACTGAATTAACAGGTCAAATCAGATTATGATCTGTGGGTTTTCTTTTTGAGAGGTAATGATTAAAATGTCTGTAATCTAATAATTCTGCATATGTCAGATCCAACCTGAAGTAGTTTCCAAAGAAGAAAAATGTATTGTGGATGCTCTTTCATATTGAACATTAAGAGTTTAAAAGGTCAAGATATGAATGAGTGCTGAAATTCAACAAGTTGATCAGAGGCCAGATTACTGAGAGGCCACATTACTTTGGTTTAGTAGTTAAATCTCTCCCATGCACCTTCTTATTTCTGGCTTTTTGAAATGAAGTCCTGCATAACTTATGCATAACTGTGTAACTGCTGGAAGTTCCAGGGCTTTTCCACAGAAAAGTGAGTGAAACTGTAGGCCATTAATTTGGACTGGATGAACAACTGACCTTGAACTCAAGGGTATGATCAGGTAGTGCCTTGCACATCAGAAGTTACTACCTTTCAGCTGTTTAATACTGTGCCCTAAGAGGTAATGTCAATGTTGATGAGGTTCTTTGTATTTCTATTATTTTTTTTAGCTGTAATACTTAGGTTTTAAATAAGAATATTTAAAAATAGGTATTTTAATATTGCTAATGGTAGATGGATAACTTCATGCAAGGAACAGAAGGTTCCATAATGTACTAAAGACTAATAGCTGAAAGCTCAAGTCCAATGAAGGGTTTGGGGTGGGGGAGGGGAGGCTACAAGTGCATTTAGTTATTGGAAGAAACTGCTAAAGGAAAGAAGGAATATATCTGCTAACTTGAAATGCGATAGGTCTCTCCTTTTGCCTTTGATCACTTGTGCTTCTCCTGTTTCTGGATTGTATGGTGGGTGAGACAAGTCAGTCTCCTTTCTGAAGTGTGGAATACTTTGGTCTCCTGCTGCTTGGATGAAGCTTGGGTGGTGGTTACCATCTTCTGAGTTTCTAGTATCACAGAAAAAATCTTCAGTCTTCAAGGCCTACACTAAGAACTACACCTGCAAATTTTTTTTTCCTTTATACTGTGTCTCAGGTTGCTGATGGTGTGGAATGTTGGTCAATCATGAGAATTATAGTAAGAAAATTTTTAAAACGCGAACAGTTTCTTCTGAGTCACTGTATGGGATTTCCCAGGTTTGAGAGAAAGTATGTGATAACACATTTTGCTGACCATCAGATATAAGGTGCTAATTAACTTCTTTTCATTGCTCATGTCTATCATCTGGGATCACCTTCTTTTAAAAATAGCTTTTCCTTTGGTATTGTCTGCCCTGTGTGTTTGGGCTCAGCAGTTTAGTGAAAGATAAGAATCAGAGATGACTTCTAAATGGGAAAAATTGGAGTCACTTGCAGGCAGAAGGTTGATCACTGCAACGAGTACAGCTTTGGACAGAAGCTGTAGGAGGACAAAAGAACATTGTGTATTATGAGCTGTGTCAAGAGGGTTTCTTATAAAATGTGTAGATGAGAAAGAAGAGTTTTGGGGGATCATGACAGACTCAAAAGCTGGTAACAGTTCACAAGAGAATTTCTACTGCATTTTTACATTTAATAAGATGAATTAAACTGTTCTAGTTGTGTTTCTTCAGTGTTGATGCTTATTGATGCCTGCAGTAACGTTGCTGTGACTTCAGAGAGAAGGGGGAGGGGAAGGCCCACTACAATTGTTAAATTTCATCCTTGCTGTCTCCCAGATTGTAGTCTCAAAATTCTGCAATTTGCAAGCAGAGGAGCATAAAATTCTCCAGTGCGTATTTAAGATGACCAATCGCTTGAGCAATCCAGTAGTTTGTCTCGTCTGTATGAATTATAAAATGACATAAAGTCTGAATCATTGTGTAAGTGATGGTTGAGTGATAAAAAACTGTTTCCTGAGAACTTGCTTCAGAGATGCTCATTCTTCAGCTGCCTCTAATAGCATTAGAGAAGTCTCTGATTTTCGAAATTATTTAGATTTGTATTCAGGAAACAGCATATTGCCTTGATGGAGCAGCTTTTCTTTTTTTAAGAGTAATTTTGGCTCAGTTGATGGACATATTTGAAAAAACTCCAGCATGTAATTGTGAGGCTCTTTGTGGCTGTTATTAGAAACAGGTGCCAAGTAAATAGTCATGTGTTTTTTTTTTTTTTAAATGGAGAAAAGGTTCATGGAGATGCTTAGTTGTCTCTCTGAGGTAAGCAGAAGCCTTGCTATGCAAGACTGCTGTTAACGAGCTCGACTTTTATTATTGCCAGCTGAACAAGCAGCTCAAAGCAGCTAACAGAATTTTATATTAGTCCTATACCAGCTGGAGTCAGCACAGATGGCAGTAATAGTTTCCATCACAGTGCAAAGATAAATGGCTGCTCTGTTGTAAACATGGAGGACTGTTAAATAGAGGTCCCAAGCAATGCATTTACTAGTACTTATTAAGACATATTGAGTATCTGTAAGACCAAGTCCTGAATGTTACATTTCTCTGAACGTTATGATGAACTGCCGTGATGTGAAGAAAACCACTTTTAAAATAAATAATACATCACTTCCTTCTTAAAGTAAGTTTGTTTGTAAAGAGACATGGTTTATGGATCACATAATGCAGTTGCAGTAAATTAGAATAATCAGTGTCTTGGATCTGGAGGAACAGAATTGCTGGGAAATGTCTTCTTTTTCTTCACCTTGTGGTAGAGATGCAGAACAGAGGCAAGGTTTCTTGCAGGGGCTGCAGGAGATTGTAAATAGAATGGTCGGTGTTTAGCATTGGAAGAAAAATCCTGTGATAAAAATTGAAGCTTAGATGAGGTGATTTAGTTGGAATTGGGTCAGAAGGCACTGGTTGCTATTGGAAAGGGAAAATTGCTGTAAATCCCTTATCACAATTTTCTGAGATTATGGAAGTAATTTACAGTAATGAAGAATAGATGACCTTTAAAAGCTCTTCAGGAATTAGTTTGAAAAAAAAAGGTCCCAAAAGTAACTTGTGTGTTGTGACTTTCTGTGAATGCAAAAAGCAAAAACATTTGAAACTTGTTCTGTGAAGAAATACATCTGCTTGTGTGTTGTCTGGGGTTCTTTTAAAGTTTTTTCCAGACTTAACTATTCTCTAGGTTATGGCATGGAGGAAAACAAACCATTAAATAATTGCTTTGACTGTGGAGCTCTGTGCAGGATGTGGTAAAGCAAACAACTGAGCAAACCTGGAGGGCAGAGGACTTTTTCATTGTTCCCTGCCAGGGTCACCAAGCCTCCCCTTACTGTAGACAGCAGGCAGAATCTCTGGCATCTCACATAATCCTACAGGTAGAATGAAGTGAGCATGTCTTTGGAGCAATTTTGGATTATAGTTGTTCACATAAGTTGGTTAATGGGACGATGTACTGGAATAATATTTCTAAGGTTGAGGTATTTAAGAATTCTTAGCACTTTTTCTAGTGTTAATCTGGTGTTGCTGTTGGCAATGAAAGAAGAGTGAGGTTAGGCTCATGGTACATGTGTCTGCTGCTGTTGGGCACCAGAGACAATCAGACATTGCCGTGCTGTGCCTCCCTTCTGGAGAAGAGTTACTCTCAAGGAATACAGTTTTAACTCTGGTTTTATGTTTGTGTGCCAGACTGCTAGGCTTTGATACCGAATTAAGGTGTATAAGAACAATAGTCTTTCATTCAGCAAAATCTGGGAGATATTTTACTGTGGCAGACAAGTCAGGTCTGACCATGAAAATACAATTGGCATTCACGGATTCCTGAAGTATAGTCAGTGTATAGAGTACACTTCATTTTTTTGTGGTTTTCTTTTTCCCCCTTTTTCTTCATGTATGAGGGGTGTTTTAGGAAGAGAGTTGCTATTAGTGACGAGTTTTTCTTAAGAAAAACTTTTTTGAGACAATTCTTAAAATGGGCCAAGACAAGCTTGGTGAAATTTTAGGTTTGCAAAATCTACTTTTAAGGTGCTGAGTTTGTTGGAAATAACCACTTCACCCAGATTTTCCTGTATTATTTTCCCTGCTACTGCCTCCCCCAATAAAAACATGTTTCCAAAATCTCTCTTGTCCCTCTGAGAGCTTAACTAGGGGATAGCTACTCATATTGCAGTCACAATAGGTTTAGTGGAGATGTACTAAACTGCTCTCTAGGATTAGTATTGAATGGATTTTATTCCTTTGGAAAATTGCTAGCCAAGATACCAAGTTTACCAGGGATGTTGTCATTTGTCCATTGTTGTTATTTGTCCAAAAGGCATGAAGTAGATAAAATGCAACTTTAAATTAAATTTCTTGCTTTTTTGCCATCTGATAGAGACACATTTGTGGTCCTGTGGTTTTATAGGTAGGTGCTGGAAGTACTCTTAGAAGCCGAAATGCTGTATGCCAGTATTCATTGTACTACTCAGAAGTTAGACCTTTTCCTGAAATTCTCTATTTGTTTCTCTACCTTTAAAACAGAGAAGTTAACAATCTCTGGGATTGTTTTGGTTTTTTTTCCTAGGCTTCTGATTAGCATAGTAAATATTCTTGAGTTGTATCACCTTATTTTTTAAACAGATTTGCTGCGTTTCCACAGAGCTTCCCTTTTACTGTAGTTTAGCGTTATGTTTGACCTGAAGTATGAAACTCATGGGTACCAAAAGGTCTGGAAGGATAGTTCAAGGACTGGGCAGCTATTGAGGCAAGACTCCCAGTTAATTTTCATGCCAATAGTTAGAAAATACCAATAAGGAAACAGTTGTTTTTGTTGATAGTTGTTCCTTCAAATGCTCCTTTGAGGCTGTTCCTTTTTGAGGAGGGTGCACGCTTTGATGGAGAATATTACAACATGTTTTTACAACTGATTTTCTGAGGAGAATCTTTTGGAAAATATTAATTATCTGCGAAGTATTAATACAGCGTAAGAAAGAAGAGCTCATCTCCTGTGCCTCACATATTCAAATGATGCTGAGTGTGCAGTTTTGGTGTTGTTTGTGCTGTGGGTTGAACATTTATATGCAGTATATACACATAACATGCCCCAGGACACAGACACATGAGTCGGTTAATCCATGGCATTTCAAGCACTCTGCTTTGAAAGATTGCAGACACCTCGTGAAACCCCTAAAGGTGATTTGTCTATAGAAATATGACTACATGTATCTCTGGATGAATTCAGGCTGCATTTCTCATGCTGAAGTTCCTGCTTTTCAAGACATAGTCCTTTGTTTCTCGTATTTCTGACAGTATCTGGTCGGCATATACACCTGACTTGATCTAATGTTATTACTTACACCTTACCCTTCCTGCTCTGGATTCATAAAGCACTTTTTCTTTAAGTTCTTGGGAAATCTTGTCATTAAATACTGAAGAGTGATGTGTCTAGCCAGCCATTGGATTATCATTCACATTATAGCAACTCTTAAGTTCTGTGTTACGGTAGCTTTTTTTTGCTTGGTTTTTATAGATATTATATTTTCCCTGTGGAGCAGACCAGCTGATTTACACATTCTTTTCAGGTATTTTGGAAAAACACCCATTCTCTCACCTTGTATTTCTTTAATGTTGATCCTGTTATATGAAGGTATTATTGCAGAATATGAATTTCAGAATGAATTTTGTAGAATGCTGGGTTTCCCACCAAGATCACCGGTGAGTTACATACAGAGCTTTCCCCACACACCCTTATCTTCTGTTCATCACATCTGACTGGACTGTTGCTTTGGAAACCGTTGTAATGTCGCAAGTGACTTCATTATGATTAAATGAGGGGAAAAAAATAGAACAAAAGAGCACATTCCTGCTTCAACATGCAACTTGGAAACTGAAACTGTCTCACATGCATTCTCCGTATTTCAGAGCACTTTTTGGTGATGGCATAGATCTGTCCTGCTAGTCAGGAATAAAAGCTGTACTTTGAAATTCTTGTTATTTATTTCCTTTAAATAGAATCAGTAATCAACTGGTGTAGTTACACAGATAACTGGCTTATACTCTATTAAAAGCTGTGTGTGGTTCTGTCAAAGAAAGAACTATTTAATGTTTATACTTTTTTGTCCATCACAGAGACTTAATTAGTTGTCTTTAACACTGAGAATGGTGTAATTTCCTGTTCTATCTGGGAGTATTTTCTATGTATTTCTAGTATCTGTATAAATATTTGGGTTTCTGAAGCAGGTCTGTAACTGTAACTGAACAGAAGATTATAAAAATGTGCCAGGATGCTGCAAAATTTTTGGCACTGTCTCAGCATTGTTACTGATCTAAAGAGATTTCCATGTATTTTGTGGTTATGTTGGAGGTTTTTTTTCTCAGTTTACACTTAACAGATTGTCTAGTAAATTTAAGTCTTCAATGCTATATGGTAAGTAAATGAAACTTACTGATGTCTGAAGAAGGAAAAACCAGAGTTATAGTTTCCTAGACCTGCCCCCTTAATGGTCTAGAAGCTGTTTGCTGAAGGTTGCATTTAGTTTTCTAAATAGTAAACTCTTCTATCTGTGCAGCTTGCATTCAAAACCATAGAATGGTCAGGAGCCAGATCAGTGATTGTTGCTTGGAGGTGGGAGGGATGGGAACAGGAGGAGACTCTGCAGGAGTTCCCACACTCTTTGGCAATATGGTGTATGTGCAGTGCTGGCTGGATGTCCTGCTGCTAACTCTGGTCCTCAGTTCTGGGTATGGATAACTCCCTGAAGTCTGTAGTAGCTCAGTGTGCTGCTGCTCAGGTGCCAGTGCTTTGCTGGGAATCTCTCCAGAACAGGTTATTGAGCCACTAGCCAGACCTTGCTCTGGGCCTTCCTTACAGGGAAGGGGGCTGGCAGTCAGAGCACTCCTTGTTGCACCTGCTCCTGTGCCAAGCAGAAATCACTAACAGGTCTACAGAAGTTTAAAGTGCTTGGACAGTTTGATAAGTGCCACAACAAGCAAAGATAGATTGGGATGTGTTTAAATCTAATTTTTTTTCGTTCTTCATTCAACTTTATTGTCACTGGTTTGTGAATCAAGTGGTTGATACGTGAAATATTGTTAAAAGAAGCTGGTAAAGTATAGAAAATAAGCAGGGTGTGAGACTTGCTGCAGAGACACCAGACTAGTATTTTTAATTTGGCTATATCCGTATGAACTCCTAAAATTGACGTTTACAGCCACTGATAAACTTTTAAGTCATTAATACTTTCAAACAAATTGTCATTTTCTTCCCTAAGTGTCTAACACCTTCCCTTTTTGGCAAAGCAAAATAAGCCAAAAAATAAGCCTATCCTGAGTAATACATGAATTATCTTTTCCATTATCTCTCAGGAAGTTCTGATTGTTTCTGAAACTCTGCGTGCTACTGATCTGCTACCTGAGGAATGTGTCCACTCCCTCTATTGTATAAGTACGTGGTGTAACCATTAGTATGAATCTGTTGTTCTCTTGTTCTTTCTGGAGAAATAATTAACAGTATTGAAATAGTATGGGTTTTTTGTACCAAAAAAATGCTTTTTTCCGAATGTATATTTTTATCATCTGTCTAGGTAGCTGCAGATGAGCATCTTATCCCTAAGAATCTTTGCATACGATCATGTCTTTTTGCTTTTGTGGCTGAAATCCTAAAGTAGTTACTGAATCATAAATTCTAATCTTGTTGTTGATCAAGACAGCCTCTTAGTCATGGTATTTCTGTACCATCAAGGAAAGTATTCGTTTATCCAGAAATATATGCATATTCCTGGATAAATCAAATACTGATAACACACACATACAAAGTATACACGTTTTCAGTCAGAAGTCCATCAGAGTAGTCCACTGTGAATTATCATCAGCTAAATAAAAGAGATAGGATGCATAAACAGTATTTAGTTCACAAAATTCAGATGGACTTACGTTACTGAACGTCTTTGGTATTTTTAGCAGATACATGTTGAACTGAGGTACTGTGTTTGTGAGAGGCCAGTTCTTTTTGAATTCTATTTATAGGCTGGCCTGGAATGCTCACATGATGATATTGTTTGTAATCTTGGGTGTTTTTATTGCCAGTGATGCTATGGCAAAGAGCTTCTCAGTATTTCCATTATACAGTTCTATTTCTAAGCTGTATACCTAGAGCCTAACATAAAGCTTGCTTTGGAGGTTGAAGATGTGACTCCTCTGCAAGTGGAATGAATCCTGTCTTTGTATTTTTGGAATAGTTATGTGATTGCAGTGACTTGTATACATTTCATTATCATGTTGCTACAACAAATATTAAAACACATGGCAGTTTAAAACAAGATCTGAAAAGTATCCATGGAAAAATGGTCAAAGAATAGACAGAAAACTGAAACAGCAATATTTGCAGTTTGTGAGTTCGATCTGGTACAGTGGAGTTTAATCCAAAATGTTCAAGCCATAAATGATTTTGAGCTCACTTAGTGAGACTGTTAAGAATACTAGCCAAAGTTAACCTTGGCAATATTTCAGATTTTTTGTTTCCGTGTTCTTCGGTTTTATTAGGTTCACTCCGGTTCATTAGCACAGTGTTTAAAAAAACCGAAAGCAACCAAACAATTTCATTTGAGGGGAGTAGACATGGAGGAGCAGAAAATAGTCAAACTGGCAGGAAAAGAATACCACTTATGTATAGTTGTAATAAAATATGTTAAAGCAAAAAGGAAAGAAAAAATTTTTTTGTTTAAATTTTGTTTTGGTCAGCTGTCTAAAGGAATATTTCTGTCTTCTACCTGATGACCATCTTCACTCATGGTCATTTTCTTCTATAAGGTAAAAAGAATCTTTCTCTTGCTGCCTTCACTCCCTCTTTCCTTCCCTCCTGGTTAGAATGTGGTATTATTGCCTATCGTGACAGGCTGGGATTGCATTGATTTCTTGTATACAATGTTATTTTCCTGAGGATTTTTTTGGGGGGGTTGAGTGAATCAGGATTTAGAAAATGCTTGATACTTTTTGCAGCACTGTACAGAAATTGTATCTATTTGTAATTGCCCAAGAGTCAAGAGTTCTTGTTCTCGGAGTAACTAAAAGAATTACCCTAAGTACCTTACCTGGATTAGTCAAAAAAGTGCTATTTGGAAAAGCTAGGTTTCTATTGAAAGGTTACTGCTTTTATATATAATTGTTATGCAGTTAACTTATTTTTGTCTGAGCTTGACAGTAATTTTTATGCAACTGATGCATAACTAAAGGAAATGTTATATTGAGCCTTTGAGGTTTGGTTGTGTTTGTTAGGAATAGGTTCCATTGCCTACAAAGAGGTTGTTTAGATTAGGAAAGATAGACTAAATATGAAATAGTTGCATTTCTGATTTTCTATTGACTATTTGCCTACAGGTGTTGCACAGAGGAGAAGGTACGCATGTGTTCGGTAGGACAAGCAAAGAATATCAAAGAATGTCCATTTTTGTCACTGGTAGCACAATGTACATTTAAGAAAAACAAAATTGCAATCCCAGAACGTAGCCACTCAGTTTATACTATAATAATAGATATGGAAAGCTGTATTTGAAGGAAGCTTTTGTGTGCTTCACTTATCTTGATCCTCAGTATTTGGAAAGTGAGGGGTAGAAAAGCTAAGATGTTTGTATAATTTTCCATTGCAACCTGTTGAGAAGAAAACTGCAAATAAAGCAAATATTTTTAGTCCCTTAGATATGCTGTCTCTAGCCTTGCCTTTTTCTTTCTGGAGTACAATTTCTTGGATGCAGCTTTTGAATTGGATGATGCCATTTAATTTGTTTGTAATATGTTAAAAAAATAGTACTGAGTATTGCTTTACGTCCCAAGCTTTACATTTGATTGTGCATACAAGTCCAAAGGTAGAAGGATATTTTGCTTTTGAATTATATGTCAAAACTCAGTACTGTCATTTTGATTTCAGACTTTTGTATCACTTTCTTTTCTAATTGCTACATTCTTTGAATCTGCATCTTTTTCTTCTGAAACAACAGTAAATGATGTTCTAGTAATGGCATAATTGTTTCACATAATTGGAAGAAGCTGACCAAGAGGTTCTGTAGTTGTCAGCACTTACCTAGTGAAAATATTGATAGCATTTTTAAGACTCAGACTTACTTTCTACATTTCTTTTCAGCAATTCCTATATAAATGATACTGGGTATTTAATTTAGTCAAAGTTTTGCAGATGATTTTGTTCCTTTTGGAAAGGATGTGCTCATTCTGCAAGTTTCCTTAGCCTGTTTTTATAAAGACTTCTGAAAGATTCAATACTCAAAATAATTTTACAGTTCCATTGAGTTATTTTAAGCTATCAAGGCACTGATATTCGTGCTTCAAGTGTTTTGGAGGAAAAGAAGTCAGCCACAACCCACAGAATTCTGACTTTTAGCTTCTCCAACTTAATAAAAATAACAGATTCAGTAGGCATGAGCCACGTGTCCAGCCAAAATCCTTTCTTTCTCCCCTGAACATCTTGTGTGGAGTCCTGAAGAGGTCTCTGCTTGGCCTGGTATTTCTTCTTTTATAAATGAATGGCAGAAGGGGTGAATATGGGTGTGATGGAATATATTGGCAATATATATGCTGCGGCTGCTGTTGGAGCGTGGCAGCCACAGAAAGCTGTGGGACAACCTTCAGGTGGTTTGTGGCTGAACAATAAAAGGGTACATGAAACTCACTGTGAAACACAAAGCTCTTCTGACCTTATGTGCCCAGCCATGGTTTCTGGGCTCCCTGTTCCCAGGCAAGCCATTTTGAAGTTGTGCTCATTCGAGGGAAACCTCAGCTCAGTGCTCACCAAGTGGATGTAAAATGGCAAGAGGCTGTCATGACCTACTGGGAAAGCATGTCAGGAAAGAGCAGAGAATGAGGGAGGGAGTTTTATAGCTCTGTACACCTGCAAGGTGCTCTTGACTGTGGTGTATTCTGACTCTCCGGTCTCAAAAAGGTTTGCTGGAGCTAGGAAGAGATAGAGAATGGCAGTAAGGGTGGTGAGCTTACAGAACACTTCTACATGAAGAACCAATAATAAAGAAAGAAGTCTTTAGTCTAGAAGAAGACAGCTGAGGAGGGCAAAGGGATATGAGTAGATATCTGTACATACATGAATGACCGGAGGAAGGATTTACTGCCCATTGCCTATCAAGAACTGTGGGACTTAAATTATCAGAAAGTGGATTCAGAGCAAGTACAAAGATATGTCTATAACTAAACTGTGGACTTTGCCACAGGATGTCAACTTTTAGAAGTCTGATTAAAAAATGGTTAGGTAAATTAATATATAAAAACCCAGTCACTAAAGGCCATTAAGGTTAAGCATACCAGTCAGTTCCAATTTCTCACTGCCCATGGCTGGTGAGAACACCTCTTTTTTGCAGCTGCACTAGACTGCTCCTGGGTTTTCTGCTGTGTTCATCAAGTGGCTTGATTAAAGGGCCTGATGGCTGTCAGAGGCAGGATCTGCCCCTTCTGTGATATGGCAGTGGTCTAGCAGTCAGTACATCTTTACCCCTCTCTCCCTGGCTTCATGTTCCCAATTGCACATTGATGTTTGCTGCATACATCTCTGCATTGATTCCTGGTTCTGTAAAACTATGAGAATTTTTCAAATAAAGAATGTCAAAGCAAATTAATGTTCCCACCAGCCCTCTCATTGCCTTGCATTTTTCTGGCAGAAGTGTAGCTGAATGTGAGAGGCATAGAGTTAGGAGCAAGAAGCTGGAGAAGAGCAGAAACTTCTTAAACTGGCTTTGCCTCTTTGGCAATTACAGCGAGGTATTCTTAGAGCAACTGTTGCCACTGTCTTATTCTGAAGCTTACTCATTCTGCCTCAGACCCGAAACAGCATACACACTTGAAACCTTACCTGTTTTTCCTCCTCCCCCATCTCCTGCGGAGATAAAACTATTTCACCTGCAGCAGCGTAATTAAAGATACAATCTCTGCTTTCAAAGTTTTCCTTTCTTTGAGACATTCTCAGAAAGAATTTGCTAGCTGGAGTAGTTCTTCAGGTTTTGAAAATAAAGCACTTTCTGTGGTTCTCACCTCCTTCCTCGTCTCTAATGCAATCTGTAATGTCATGATTCTTTCCTTTGCAATTCACAGAGGTTAGGCAGCAGTCTTCAAGACTTATTGAAGACTTCTTCAAGAGTACTGAAGGAATATAGGAAAGTCTGGAAAGAGTTATGCTTTCTGTGCAGAAAGATTTTTTTTGTTTCCATATTTTCCAATTTTTGAAAATGCAAATATTCCTTCATAAACAGCTCAATATGAATGCAGCATAGGAACAATGCCATACTAAGAGACACTTGGTAGTATATTGGACTTTTGTTGTATTCTCTGCATTTCAGGTTCACTATGCTTAAGAAGTATAAATTCAAACTGATTTGAAGAGCAGGAGAACTGCAAAACCTCCTTATGTAGAAGTGTGTTTAGAGCTGTGAGGGAAGTGCAACATATGAGAGCACGTGTAGAAAGCAGAGTTTGATTGAAGGGTTAAGTTACAGGACATTGTCAGTACAAGAACAAAATAAATGAGATTCAATTTCTTCACTATCAGGATTTGGGAAAACTTTCTGGACAGCTGGAGAAGGAGTCAAAATAATTCGAAGTCAATGCTGTTCTGCCTCGGGGAAGGCTACTCAATCTCAAAAGATTTTATGGCATTGTTGCCTGTGACAGTTACAGACTATATGACATGCAGATTCCTCTGTTTTATTGCTTTATTCAGACAGCTGATGTGTATTAGCAGATGTAAACTCACTCTTTAGCTGTAAGAATAGACACAAATAATTTTTGTTTCTGTCTTTTCAGGAAATACTGAAAATCCATTTTGGTTCTTAGTTGTCTCATTACATTAATGACTTGTGTACCATTGTATTGTGACCTCTTTCTAGACTTTCTAAAAGCCATCAATGTCTGTGAGCTCTGAGATGACTTCTGTTTCTCTTCACTATCTTGTAAATTGCATTCTTGCTGTGCTTGTGATTCTTGTGAGTTCACATTTACTCTTTGAAATCACCATGTCTTATATTGAAAACTGCTTGTAATACTTATTCAGGAATTTTACTCTTGACCTACACTGTAGTATTGCTGTTGGTTTTGAAATGAATTGAAATTTTTATGGGACAGAGCCCAACTCTTTTTGGTATTGTAATAATGAAGTCTATTGTAACCAAACAGATAAATTATGCTGCTCTTCTGTTTTTGAGTTAAGCAGTACAAATGCTGGCATTTAGCTGTGGACTCATTCTCCACTGAGGCACTTCAAAGCTGTAACTCTCTTCACTCTATAGTAGAGTCTCTATGTAAAGTCAGCAGTAAATCAGCTTTGCCTATTTTCCCCATTTACATTGCTGACTTGCACATGCAAATCTTTTAAGATTTATTCTAATTTGTACCTTATCCCTTCTCAGTCTTACTGAGTGTTTTTTCAGAGTTTGTCTTTAGGCATTTCATTTCCACTGCAGCTGTACTGTCACTTTCTTAGTAATGACTCTGACCATCTGCTTAGAACTAGAGAATTTGCTACTGTGATGTTAAAAGTAGTACTGTCAAAGCTTGTTCACTGAAAATCAGGAGGTGAAATCTGGATACCCAGCCTTGCCTGGTTACTTCACTTGATGAGCACAGTGAATAACATTCTTCACAGAAGACTGCCTATATGTTTTTGGAGATGTGGAAAAAATTTGGTCATAAAAGCCAGGTATGAAACCTCACTGAAGGTTGCTGAGCTGCCACAAATTTTATATTACATTGAATATTTTTTCTGTGAAACTGCTACATATGGGTTAGTGTGGGAACACATGATCGAAGGATTTTTAGAGGTGGTTTTTTATTGATTTCTTTAAAATTGACACAAGTCTGGGGTTATATAGTGGTTAAAAGTTCCTGAGTCTCAAGCCTTGCAGATTATATTTTATAAATTTATATATTCATATTTTATATATTTATATATGTAATTCCCATGCTACTGCTCTGTACCACATCTTTAAAAAGTTATTTTAGCTTTTTCTACATGAGTGTTGAGGTTGGAGGCCATCTGGTTCAACCCCCCTGCTCAAGCAGGGCCACCTACAGCAAGTTGAGCAGGACTGTGTTCAGGCAGCTTTTGAGTATTTCTAAGGAGAGAAGTTTCCAACCTCTGTGGGCAGTTTGTGTGTGCACTTCCTCACACTCAGAGTGAAAAAATGGGACCTCCTTTGTTTCAATGTGTATCCATTGCCTCTGGTCCTGTTACTGGGCACCACTGAAAAAAAGCCTGCTTCCCTCCTCTTTGCACCCTCCTTCAGATATATAAATATATTGATGAGATTCCTCTCAAGCCTTCTCTTCTCCAGGCTGAACAATGCCAGCTTCCTCAGCCTCTCCTCCCAGGAAATTTACTCTAACTCTTAATACTTAATTTTTTTTCCTTGTGATTTTATTATTCTCCATCATACCAAGCCAGGCTTCTTTAAGAACATGAATTCAACCATTTAAAATTCAATTAGGTCTAGCAAAAGAATTTGCTTAATATTGGATTGAAATGTCGTCTGGGTCTTTTAATTTCTTATCTGTTAAGTTAATATATTTCAGTCATAAGGTAATCCTTGGTTTTTTAGCCGTGCAAAGATGTTAGACTTGTAGTGCTGCTACAAGTTGAGTATTTCCTATATTGTTGTACAAAAGCAGTGTATACTTAATTTTCAGTCCAAGAAGACTTGGGGATCTTGGTTGTTTTTCCACGGTACTCGTAGTGGTTGGTTAAGAAGTGTGGTGTGTTTGTCACTGCTGTAATATGTGATTTATCATAAGGCATATGGCAAGGAGGTGGTTGTCATTTCTACCAAGTGTATGTTGCCTACATCCCATAATGCCTGCTAGAGGGGCCTGGCCTGCAAGCTTTGCTGTAAGAAAAGGAAATGCTCGTGGCTCAAAGTAACATAATATTTATACAAATCGTTCACAAATTCACAGCTCACTGCAGAAGGGGAGCTTGTTAAATACTTTTTTCCCTCACATCCCGTGTCATGTAGGATGTTCTCTTTTACCTTTCTGGTGTCTACTGGAAGGGCATCTATCCTCTGTCAGATGAAAAGAAAAACTGAGTTCCATAGCAGTTGCTACCCATCTCTGCTGAGAATGATCTATTCTCAGATTGTAGAAATGCATTCAGCTTGTACCTTTCCATGATAGATTCAGTAGCTTAGTGCTTGATGTCATCTCTCTGTAAAGGTGATTATCTGCCTGATTTGTTAACTGATAAACTTGCAGCACACACCATGAAGAATTTTTCTAACGTTTGGATTAATTGTGTGGTTCATTTCATGGCACACACTGGGTTGCTTCTTAAGTTTTGCAGAGCTCCGTGGAAAGATTTCTAGAGGTGTTACTTGGATGAGTGCTGTATAAAAATAAAGTCTCTTCAGTATTTTTAGGTGTTTGTCCTGCAACAGCTCAGGAGATCTTACTCACTATTTATGTAGAGTTGATTTCAGTTTACATTCTTGGTATATTGTTCCACATCCTAAACCTTATTTATCCCATGAATCACCATTATCATCTTTCTCTGCATTATGTTCACTTTCTGGTAAATGGCAGCAGTTGTTAATGCTGTCTGTTAAAGCAAATAATGTCATCTCAAATTTGCCAAAACAACTGGTGTTGCAGCCAGCTGAGATAGATTTTTCTTTGCAAAATGCTTCTGGTGAATTTGCTGTGCTAAAGTGTATTGTCATCAAACCTAAGTTTTAATTTTAATTACAAATTAATCAACGGTGTTTTCCTTCTGATAAGTTTATTAATATTCATGTCAATATAAACACATGCTAGGATGAAACTAAAACAATTTTTTGTGAGTTTTGCTGAATCTCAGATAACTTTTTCATACTGCAGTTGTTTGAAGAATGCTAACATAGGGTTGCAGAGCTGTGTGAAAGGATGAAGTGTCAAACTCAATTAGCATCTCTCTTGAAATCTCATTAGTAAAATAAAGTAGATGGCGATTGAATTATATTTTCCCTGTTATGATAAAGGAATGTGACAGTGAAACCTAGGGGTTCTTGTCTGTTGTCCAGTCGGAATACATGGTCAGGACTGGTGCACATGCAGTTACTTCTCAACAGTATCCTTGTCCTGATTGAGTATGAAAAATATGCTTATCTTGCATCAAATAGAGTGTTGGTTTTTTTCCATTTGTTGAGGAAAGTAAGGTGTTACAACCAAAGTTCAGATCCAGTTACTTTATTTACCCCTCTGCTTCAGTTCTTTCTGGTGCAATCTTTCTACTGATGAAAGATCTTCTGTCTTTCGCCTTGTCAGTGAAGCTGTTGATTGTTCTGTTTATGTCCTTTCAGCAAATTGTAATGCCTGAGTTTTGAACCAGCAAACTAACAAAGTTAAATTTAGTTTATGAAATACTGTGTTGCTTATCAGATTTCTTTCTCATACCCCTGGAAGTAATCTGTCTTGGATTAAGTATTATATATAGTGATAAAATACCAGTATATTTTTCAGAAGCTTTGAGCACTACTTCCACAAGGGGTATATCTTCACTGGTGTTTTGGTGGTTCTTACAAGCAGCATTTCTGAAGGAATGATAAAGGAATAGTGGTGTTGAAAGGGAACATTTTCCATTGACATGGGAAACTTAGGATGAAGTTAATAGCAGTCAGTAGCTGACTCCAGTGCCAGGTTGGGTGTGAGAGTCTCCATAGAGTTTGTGCATAGAGTTGAAATGCCACCTTATTGCTTGGGGTGTTTTCTCCTCAAGAGCACTAGTAATAAATGCAACAGGATAAGAACAATAGGGGCTTAATAAATGCCACTGCAATTTTATTAACTCTCCTAGAATGTATTTCCACATACTTTCCAGAACTGTAGCATGTTTGCTCTGACAGCAGTTTCATTGCATTCAAGCTAGGAATCATTCATTGGAGACTACCCTTAAGGGCTAGTAGATCTTGGGTTCTGAGATCAGATTATTTTTCTGCTCCCTCATTTCCTTATCCTGATCAATTAAACGTGATTAGGTGGCAAAAATCTACTCGTTTAGATTCTTGCACATTCGATTTTACTGAAAAGAAGGGGAAAATAGTTGGTTTTAAAAGGGACAGGACTACTTGATAATATTCTTGGGAATGTTAGGTAGACTTTCATTCCTTTGCTTCTTAGTCATGAGGCTATGGCTGGATGTTAGTAAGAACAAGCTTGTTATCCTTGTGGTTATACAGTTGGTTATACTTGTAATTGGTGTAGCAGGTTTTCATTACAATAACTAGAAACTTGGATAAGTTTTGAATTAGTATGATTAAAGACTTGGTGAAAATAGATCATTTAACTTGGTGGGCTCTAGATGAGGTCTCAGCAGGATTGCATTAAAGCTCTTGAATCTCAGAGCAGAGTGACGATTTTAGTCAGTTTTTGCCTTTTCAGTGAAACTAAACAAATTAACTGAAATGGATTTTTAAAATCCCAACTTACTTTATGTAGGAGAGTATTCAGATTTTAGTTTTTTAGTGAGTTTTGTAGCAGAGTAATAAATTAATCTTTCTGCTGACAGGTGGTGACTGCTCTCTTAAGGCAGTTGCTGTTTGCAAAGTGATATGCAATTGCATATAGGGCAGGTATTACACCTTTTTTGGGCTGTCAATAGAACTTGTTTTACTTGACATCAAGACTTCTGTGTAAAGGTTAGAAACACTTGAACTTCACATCAGCAAATTGTTGGCATTGGAATAATAATGCCTTGGGCAGTAAAAATACTCAGAATTTGGGAGTGAAGATAAGTTAGCAACTAGTGATGTTCCTGGACAGCTGTCACTTTGTCTTCCATCTTGTAAATGTCAGAATATAATGCCTTTCACTTACTTTAATGGGCTTGGGTTGGTTTCATAACTTGGTTACTTTCCTTGCTGTAGTGACTGAACTTCAGACTGAACTGTTATGGTGAAATATCCAGGCATCTTTGTTTCTTTTGTGTCTTTGTTTAACTTGTGCTACAGTATTTATCCTTCTGAAATCAGAGTCTAACTTTTCTCTCTTTGCATGTGGTAGGTTTCCCTAAAGCATGTGAGAACAACTTATTATTAGAATATGTGCCTGTTTCTCATGGTGTTTCTGATTATGATCAGCTACCACCTTATTATGCAGGCACTTGCTCAAATTGCTTTACTTGTTAAAATGTTTGGGGTTCTTTTGCTGATCTTCAAAGGATTATTTTGTCTATGGAACACGCTTTTGCTGGGTAGCAGGATTAAACAGGGCATGTACTGCTCACCTCGTGCAAGAATATAAAATAGCTATTTATATTTGTGTATGTATGTGTGCTCACACAGTATTTGAAGTAACTCTTCCAAGAATCCAACTAAGGAATTGTGATGACAGCTTCATTAGTCAGCTGTACAGAAGGTACCCCCCAGACAAGCACAAAGGTGGGATGCTTCCCTTTAAGGGCATTGCCCCTGCCTTTTACTTTACTCTGTGTTTAGAAAATTGATGGGAGAAATGGGCAAATAACTCTCCTTTTTCTGTGTTCTTTGTAGAGAAAGTGGTGTACTACCAGTAGTTCGCAGTGTATAATCACCTGAAACTGCTGCTGTGTCAGACTCTGATCTTTATCTGTGTAGTTTAGTACAGTGTTCATCAATTATATAAAGCCATGCTTTTTAAGGTGCTTGGTATCAAGCCTGCAGGTAACAGCCCGCAGTGATAAACCTGGAGACAAGGGAGGGTCCAAGAGCTGCATGACCTTAGTGAGAAAGATAGGAGAAACACGATCCCTCTGCTTCTACATAATTCACACTGTTTGCAGTTAAGAGTGCTGAGTGCATGCTGTCTCTGCTGCTGCCATTCTAAAAGCTGTTACACATATGGATAAACAAACAGTGCAGTTACTTCTGTCCTGAATAGCGAGGCACACTCCTTACAACAATCCTTCCACAGGTTTGCTCCCTTGCACTCTGCCACTGAGTGAGGCAAACATACTGCTGGTGACAGGCTCAACCTGAGCTGTAAGGCAGCCTGATTTAAAAAAAATTAACCAAATTTAAAACCACTCAGAAATACTATAATATTTGTGTTGAATAGCTGGTCTTCAGACTTCAGAGATGCTGGAGCAGTGACATGTAAGAAATATTATTTTTATCAGGATGATCTTTGCAATTTGATCACCTTTTTGCTTACAGAGGAAAGACTGTTTTATATGACAAGTTGAAAAAAGACCTGGAGAATTTTCTCCTTTTTCTTGTATACTGGTAATAGTATGTAATAATTCTTTTGACCAGTGACCCTGAAGAGTGCGTCAATGACTATGTAACCACAAAATGTAAGCAATTGTATATTTGGGAAGTTAGTCAGTACCATGAATTTGCTGTGGTTGCACATGTGATGAGAGCAAAAAAAGATTTTTCAAGCTCTTAGATGTTGACTTTCTGTGTAGTCAGCTTATAAGAGCTGCAAACTCATCTGGTTCATTCATTCATAGATATTGTGTGTGGTTATTTAAAATAGCTCGTTATGGTTGCTTCATCGTGATTAACTAATGTGAGAAAGTATAGGAAAAAAAAAGAAAACCAAATACTTTCCAAAATGTGAAATAATTATAGTACAATTGTGACCTACTTGGCTGCTTAGAACAGTTGAATTGGAGACGAATTGGGCTGTGTGCATGTTCCAAAGAATCTAAGACCTGTTTTTCAGAGACGCCTTGTTCCTCTGTCTCTTTTATTGCGGAGTACCTGGTTTTACGCCTACCTTCTCTTTTTATAATGTACCTTGTCCCTATTGAAGGTGACTTTCTTGACTTGAGGGTTGGAGGTGGGTGGGGTGATGAAGCTTCATTACATGAAATGTAGAGAAAAAATAGTTCTTTCAAGGTTTGTTTGATGTATAAAATGTCTTTCCTTCTGGTGGAAGCAACATTTGCTTGGGAACACTGACTACAATCAGTAAGGGACAAAAAAAATCTTGTTTTGAAAGTTACTAAGTCTTTAAGATGACAGTATCACATACTCTGGATGCTCATAGTGCAAGAGTGTCTTCTGTTGCATGGGACTAGTTTTCTAGTCAGAATATGCAAAGTCATCTTATATCAACTTTTTGTATGACAAAAGGAGACATCTATGAGAGAGAATGTAGATAATTTTTAAAAAATGAAGCAAGCACCTTTGCTGCTGTTAAACTACTAGCAAAATGCACTTCTCTTGTGGTGTGCTGTCACAGGCAATGGGCTGAGGTGCTAGAGAGAAAATGTGAGTGCAGTCAGGAAGACTTCTCATTTATATGCTGACATAGAACATGAGAACTGACATTTTGTGAGTCACTTCTCTTGGCAAATGTGGGAAGTATTGAGTTTAATTTCAGCAAGAGATAACAGAAAAAAAAAGTTGACATTAGCACAAACCTTTCTGTAACCAAAGAAAGGCTATCCTATACTTTTTTATCTAGTTTAAGTTTGAGGTAGCTAAGCAGTCTGAGATCTTGATGTGTGTTAGCCAAGCAGAGCAGGAGAGGCTTAGTACTGTTGTGAAACAAAAAGCCTGAATAGATACCCACAGAAGATACACTGCTCAGTAAAGTTAGAAAATCATTCTAGTGATATTTTACTAAAGTCATGGTGGCTTAAGGACAAAGGCAGGAGGAAATCCAGAAGTTCAGTGGGCTTTGTGGTCATGAAATTCATACTTTTCCTTTGACCTGTTAGAATATTTTTCAGACTCTTGGTTGTATTTGCTTGGGTCTTGAATTCCAGGCATGTGAAAAAAAAAATCAGTCTTCTATCTGAGTGTACACTTTGAATATGCCCATTAGGTTAAACCAAAATCTGCTATTGTGCAGTTGCATTACAAGGTTAGGTAACTTTCATAATTTCGAGAAGTATATACTAGCTGTCTGCTTTAGAGGAGATTTTGTTGTCGCTCAAAAGGCATACCTGTATCTTGTCATTGACACCATAGATGACTAGACATGAAATTAAAAATTCCTAGAAATAAGCATTTTAGTTGTTGTGTCTCTGATCTGATGTCCATATGTGTGTTGTGTGTGCTTCTAACTCTCCAGCCCCAGCTGTGACATTGAATGACCACATTTGTCACTGTTTGGTAGAAACTGAGACAACTTCAATTATCGATGAAGCTGAAAAGTGCTGGTTTCTGGAAATGGAAAGAAGTAAGGAAGCACATGTTTTTAAAAGAAAGACAGCAAAGCAAACACAAAAGTAAAAAATTTGTTAGGCTTACGCAGGATTTTATAGCACATCTTTAAGCTGCCACAGATGTGATTTCTGGTAAACTGTAAACAGTTCTTTAGTTATTAGTCTGAGTCCTTTGATTTAAGTATTTTGGAGTGTTTCCATCTGAATCACAGCCACAACGATGGTTACACTGAGCTGATTAGCTGAAATAGCCAAATAGCTTAAAAATCTGTCCTGTGAGTTAATATATCTGACTTATTCCAGAGGCCTTTGATCAGGTTGCTGTTGGTGATGCTGGGAATTGCTGAAGTTGTTATTAAGAGTTTGGAGCACTTGGATGTGACATATGGTAGGAAGCTGCAGCTCCTTGTGCTTTGAAATCCCAGAGATCCATGTTGCTGCTGGGAAGCTCTGCCATCCACCAGGGATTTAAAAAGTGACTATTACACTTTTCTTGAAATAGTCATCAAAGTTAAAGTTAGAGGAGACTTCCAAAAAGGTAGTGGCTTACACTGCTTAAGTAAATATCTTAAGAATTATGTGTCAAACCATTGTTTTACTTCAGTGATATTCTGTACCTTTTCCAATTAGGGCTTATAAGAATGATCTCAGGAAGAAAAAGCAGTTGATAAACTGTTTAGGACTTCTGCTGAATCTGTACAGCAGTCTATCAGGAATTCTCTAGTAAAGCTGTTATAATCCTGAAATATTTTTCAAGGTATGAGCGTATTTAAATGCTTTCCAAAATTCTTTGGATGACTTCTTTCAATAGGAACTTCTCTTGGAAGTTTAGAGGTGGTGCTGGGACTCTGTCTAGACAAGCTGATAACATTGCAACTGCGTCACATCTGAAAATGGATTAAAATGGTGATATTCAGGGTAGAACTAAATGCATTTTTCAAATGGATAAGAGTGCATATTCTGCACAGGTTCTGAGCCACCTGTACATGAGCTAGCCATGGACTGAGCTGTGTAGCCACCACTAATGAAAGGGTAAAGCTGCAGCGAGTGGTTTGGCTGGAGGCAAACAGTGTTTGCATTACACCAGTCCCGTGTCCGAGCTCTGTAACTTCTGTTTCAGGCAGATGTGTCATCTGAGGTACGAGCTGAGAGTAGGCAAGAAAAGATTGCACAAGATGCGTTTGTGGATTTGCGTCCCTTCAGAGTCTTTTGCTGAGCCCTTGTATTGTGGGTTACTAAGAAAACTGCTTAAAGTGTTTTGTGTCTTTCCTGCCCTCCTCCCAGCTTGGTGGGGTTGGTATGTACAGACTGGTGGATGAAAGCATGGCTTGGTCCCAGGTGTTTCTGTACTGAGAGTGTAGTCTCTTGATATCTTTGAATTTTGTGTTGTGTCTCTGTTGCTATACCTTTCATCTGTGTCTTTATCTTATAAACCTTACTGCATTCTCTGCTTGTGTTGTTTGTCTATAGACCTTTCTCATTATGTTTTTTGCTCTTCATCCACCTTTTCATTTTTTTTCCTTCATCCATGCTTTTTTTCCCCCTTGATATGAAGTGCGAGTGGAAATTTCTTATTTCCATATATAATTTAAACATATGCCTAATGTAGTTTTGATGAATGGCCTAAGTCAGTCTAGTTCTGCACTGTATGTTCATCTCCTCTCTTGCATTGGCATCAGTGAGCACAGGACTGCACAGTGAGACGGGGCAGCAATCTCGCTTGAAACCAATCCCACTAGAAAAACCCAAGCTGGTTTGATTTATAATGTGGCCACATGCCTGCCAGCAAAAGCATGAAAGCATTTAAAAACAATTTGAAGTGCTCTGAGCTGGTGTCTTTAGACTGAGGGTTTGTCATCCCTGTGTTATTTCTGATAGCACTCGTTGGAGTTGGGTGTGAAGGGTGATGGTGTTCTTGCATTGGTTTTTTATTCGCTGTGTGGGCATTCTGTGACTGGGGAGAGCACAGCCTACACAGGTTTCTTTTTCTTCACTTCTATAATATCTGCAAGAAACATTTGCTTGACTCTTACCTTGGACATCCTTGTGTAGCACTGCTGAACTCAGTGGGGCTCCACCCTGGCACCCTGGTCTGCCAGTTTGCAGGCTCTGTTTATTTGCCACCAGAGATAGGCTGTGTTTCATCATTTATAACAAAACAGATACTTGTCTCTCTTCTGGAACGCAGCTCTGCTAGATTTTTATATGTATAAGGAATCTGACACTTGCTTTTTAATGTGGAGCAGTATTGGTAATTAAGTAATTACTGGCTAAGAATATGTGGTGTGTCATTTAAATATCTTCTGATCTGATTACACTTAAATACATTGTGGATTAAACAAAAAGTTCAAATTATTATAATGACATACACTGACTTTTATTTTATTTTCTCTCTTCTTTTTATGTGAATGGTGTATTCATGCTTCTCATCACTGTTGCTGGGTTTATTGCCAATTATCTAGAAAACCACCAAAGGTAAGAATTTATCTCTTTTTACATTTGTATCTGCTTGAAAATATTGAGCACTGCAGAAGTATTGGGCATATTGCTGTAGTATGTGAACAACACAGCTTATTTAAAAATCTGTTATTCAAACTTTGAAGTTAAAAGCTTCATAATTTGAGAATATATTTTAATCCAACTGACATGCAGGTAAGGCACGTGGCTTGTTAAAGCTGTGACCAGAAAAAGCCAAAATTTTAATGCAGTTGTAAAAACATTTGAAAGACTGAACGAGTGGTGTGTGGGAAACATTTCATTACACACAGTTCTGTTTAAAAGTTCGAATACTTTTTTTAAAAGGCAACAAAAACCATCTAGTAATAAATAAACAAACCATTTTTGTTTGCACTTGACACTAGTCAGGAATTAGTAATTAGTGTAAAAGTTGACAAAGTGCACCAGAATTCACGTAGAAAAGATTGTGTTGTTAGTAGTGCAGGGGAAGGGCAGGAGAACAAGTGATGAACAAATGTCCCTATTGGGACATTTAATAAAATTCTTCTATCAGTTGATATACTTAATAAAAGAGAGTTTGGTCATTGTTAAACATTTTCTTAAAAGGAAGAAAGCTCTCCTTTCAGTTGTTGTAATTCCATCAAAAAACATTATTTTTACAAGTGCCTTCATTTTCTGTAGTGCATCATTTGTGTTCCATTATAGGCAGATAAAGTTATTCTGGACATTATGTAAAAGCTTACGTATGGCCTTCTGTTTCCTTGCTAAAACCAGAACAGCTGCATGCTTGTGCGTAAATGTCACATTATTGTTAGGTCTGGTTGGATGGTCATTAATATCCTTAAGCTATACTGCTGAAATTTATGATGTTATGTGACATATTTATCAGATTGAGACAGAAGAAGGTTAGTACCATCTGTGCAAAATTGGCATTGCTGAGTTTGTAAAGATGTGGTATGAGATTTCTTGATTTATACAGTTTTTAGGATACTACACATAGTTGATTTTAAAATTAAAATTTTTAATTTTTTTTTAAATATTGGAAGTCTCTTTATCTTTAATGTGCTACTTTATCATCAGCCATGGATAAATTGTTTTCCTGATTCAACTTGGTAGCTCAAAAACTGTGATAGAAAAACTTATATAAGGATATTGGGGTGCTGGTTTGCTTTATATTTTGCTATTTCTGCAAACATCGCATTTAAGTGTAATTTTGTGACAAAGGTAAAACAGTTGTTCTGAGTTGAGATCTGTGAGCTGTGTCCCAGGGTCCCTTCAGATTTTCTCTCCACACTTCTTCAGCCCTGTCATAGGTCTTGTGTTTGTCATAATGACCAACTTTTTTTCCCAGTTCTTTAGTTTCTCCTATTGACATTCACCTGTCTGGTATAGACTCTGTCTGCCATTTCCTCATGTATCCCCTATATTACTTATCTCCGTCAGCAATTTTAAGATGGATGTAGGAATACCTGCCTGGTGAATGGAAACTTCCCTTCCTCAGTTCTTCTTTCCCTTTTTCCCTTTTTCCCTTTTTCCCTTTTTCCCTTTTTCCCTTTTTCCCTTTTTCCCTTTTTCCCTTTTTCCCTTTTTCCCTTTTTCCCTTTTTCCTTTTTTCCCTTTTTCCCTTTTTTCCCTTTTTCCTTTTTCCCTTTTTTCCCTTTTTTCCTTTTTTCCCTTTTTCCCTTTTTCCCTTTTTTCCCTTTTTTCCCTTTTTCCCTTTTCCCTTTTTCCCTTTTTCCCTTTTCCCTTTTCCCTTTTTCCCTTTTCCCCTTTTTCCCTTTTTCCTTTCCATTCCTGAAACCAGCTAGCCCTGTAAGTCACCCAGCCTGTCAGACTGACTGCTTGTCAATGAAAGCAAAATGTGATTAATTAATTAAAACCTCTTGGTCAGATAGAAATGGCTATTAAACATTGGCCATACATTTGGAACATTTTATAGCTGCATAGACAGTGTGTTAGGGATTATGTTCAATCTGGCTAATGCATTGCTAAATGCTGGAAGCCTCAGACCTCTGCCTGGCCTATACTGAGGATTAGACTTCAGAAGAATAATGAATGTAAAATTAAACTCCTTCTGAAACTAATTATGTAATTTGGATTAAACTGGCAGGCAGTTAATATTGGCTATGGTGCTCATTACCTGTAAGTAGTTTCCATAAGTATACTTACATGCATAAACCCTTAAAATTATTATTTCTTCAAGCCATTGATTATGAATCTTAGTGAAAACAAGTTGTGCAAATGTTGTGTTGGCTTTTGAAATTGTGAACACCCATTTGACTGTTTTTTTCAGGTTCTGTGATACCTTACTGCAGCAGCAGGCACAATGGCTCCTCTAGTTTAAAATCTAATTAAAATCTGCAGTTTCACTTTAAAGCCACAGATGAATTTGAGACAAAACTCCAGATTTTTTTACTGACATATGATGGATGCATGTACGTGTACATGTATCCCAGTTTGCCTTGTTGAAGAAGCATAACTTCTAGTTGTCTCCTTAGCAAAATAACATCAGCTCTCTTAAACTGCTGCAGGTATTTGCTGAAGCAATCAAAGTCCCATATCTTTTGTTCTTCTTAAATGTTGTGGATACCAGAACCAATATTTTGTTCCATTTCTAATAGTTGCTGACACTCCAAGGATAGTTCTCTATTAACCTAGAAATGGCCTACATAACTCACTTTATTTAGACTAATGTGCACACTTAAATGACTCTGGATATAGTAGTATGAGGATCCAGCACTTTCCACCTAGTTCTTTCTCATGAATTCTCATTTTTATATGATTGTGCTGAACATATGCAGTTCATCCCTTCATTCAAAATCTTTGGTTTCCAACCTACTACCCTAGTGTGGCAGGCTTCTGGTAGCTTTTTTAAATCTAGCTTTCTCTTTTAGATGCTAGGATGAAGTATGAGATACAGAATCTTGCAGAAAATAAGAAAATTTAAAGTTTTGTTTGTTAATTCCCTCTGTTGTTTAAAAGACCAGAACACTATTAATGACATAAAGAATACTATTAAACACCTTCCAAAATGTAGTTAAAAGCTAATTCATATAGGGTGTTTGAAGTATAAAAAGTTTTGTTTGTGTCACAGGTATCTCTGTTCAAGTAGATTTCAATAGTTTTGATATAGTTGCTTGAAACACTTTTGGTATGATTTGGTAATGATTTTTGCTAAAAGCATTTTCAGTGCCTGATAATGCCCAGCTTGAATATTGGCTACTGAGTCTTAGACTTGAACATTAATAGAACTTCTCATGGCTTTGATAGTCGTATTTACATGTGGGTTAATGCCCTTTTCAGGAAAATGGACTCTGGGGAGAAAAAAATTAATGAGAAAAAGTAATTGTTTTGCACATTTCTATCAGGAAAAAAAGTAATACCCACCGCTTCCATTTTAGGGAAGAATAATCAGTGAAGAGAGGAGAAAGAAGGGAGCACATTAAATAATATTTAGAATACTTAGTTGTTTCATATGTTCTGTGTCTTGACTCCAAGTAGGGTTCCATGCTCAACTTGGAATTGCTTGTCCTGCTGTTCTTGCACTGGGCATCAGAAAAATATGAAATAGTTAGCTTTTTTATAATCTTTTCTGTACAAGGTTTACTGTTTTGGTAGGATGCTGTCCTACAGATATTTCCTATAAAATGCCTTCCTGATGTACATGTTGAAGAGCCTTGCTAATTGGGACCATGTGTCTTGCTCCTGTGTGCCTTATTTTTACTCTGTTAATTCCTGTGTTTGTAATCTGTTTTCCTAAAAGTCTCAGTTGTCCATAAAATTGTTTTGGTTGGGTGAATCTTTAAAGTATGGTTGCTGGGAATGTTCAAGGTTGCTGTTTTTTCATCACCAATCAAAGTAATGTTTAAATGTTCACCTGCCTGTTTTAATGGAGAGGGGAGTTTTGCTGTAGTTTCCCTGCATGTTTTGCAGCTAGTGCATGCTCCAGCAGTTTCTGCCTTTTTGCCTAACACTTTTTTTTTAAGTAATCTTGTTACTTCTGTTAGAAGGATTTGGCAATTTTCCAGAACAGAATTTATAAATAGACCAAATCCATGCCCTGGCTTTTTTACGTTTATTATGGAAACAAACTAAAATGCTATATTTACATTTATTATATCTTAAGACAGACTTTTTCTCTTCCTATTGCATAATCATTTTTGACCTTTTGAAAACTAGTCTGACCTATTTTTACCATTTTAAAAACATCCCAATAAAATCTGCTTTTCTGGGAGAAACATTTGGCTGCAAGCCCATATTTTAGTTTTAAGAGTCTGTTTGCAAGATCAGTGTTTAAATTAGAAGCCATTGAATGATCCTGTCATCATTTTTCAGGTTAACCAAGGGGAAAATATGTAGGACAATAGATTGAATTGGCCTACAGTAGTACTGTATTGAAATTGAAGTCGTTATGCATGAGCATGTATAGCCAGGTAACCTTTTTAACTGGTCTGTGTGATCCACTGCAGATAACACTTAGTTTTAAGGGGGGGAGAATGGTCAATGTTGGGTCCTTACAGTAGAGTGTGGGTTTCTTTTGTTATTTAATTGCTTGCCATTTGATCATCGGAGAGACTAGGTATTGTTAGCAAGTTCAGTGAGGAAAATTTCCATAGAATTGGAATATGAGAAGTGAAGCAGTCATTCTTGGACTACAGAGGTTAGGAAAGGGTTAATATTCTTACTGATGACATGGCTTTATGCCTAGATTTGATGATCAAATGTACAAAAGGTAATTTAAAATGCCCCCTACTTACGTGAATGTCTGAAGACAAGGTGGAGTAACTTCTGCATTTTACTTGCAATTCAGTGGCCAAACGACATCTTTGACTCAGTCACATCAGGGAGCAGCCTGATTTATGATGATGTCTGATTCTATTTGTGCTGCAGTGACTCAGGCCTCTCTGTTAGATTATTATTATTATGGGTTTGTGTGGTTTTTCTTCAGAAGGGAATTCCAGAATTCTTCACTCTTACAGACTAAGTGTTGTCTCAGCATTAAGTCTTCTCTCAGGCCATTTGATGTGTTTTGCTTTAAGCTGGAGGAAAGGAGGTGAGGTTACTATGCTAACCTGGTGTTACCTTCTGTAATATTTGCAGCCATAGATGTTTTGGGAAAGGTTAGATTGCAACATATCTGTAGATTGTGTTGTATAGTAACTCTGAATAGGTGGGACTTCGAGATGTTCTTCGTCCTCAAAAGCCAAACGAAAATGATCTATCATCTTCCTTACCTCAGGATTTGTCTCTAGGGAATTTGCATGTTTCTGCTAACAGAGCCTGTGACTCTTGCTCTACACTGACATGCATGGTTTGTCTCACAAAGGAGATCATTTGCTGGATGACCAGGCAAAGAAAATACTGATCCAGGCAAAGTTTTATTAAAAAGGTGGTTTGAGATTTTCCCTACCTCTTGCGCTCCCTCAAAAAACCCAAACCAAGTAACAAGACCAGAATCTGTATTATTAACTAATCCACAGTCAGTTTATCATGGCAAAATGTGGAAAAATACACTGCAGCTTAAGGTGTGTTTGTAGCAATCTAAAACTGTTAAAAAAAAAAAAAAAGTTAAATGTTTTTCATTATGTTCTGGACTGTGCAGGAAAAGAAACTTGGATCAAATCCCAATGTGTTAAGCGGTTTTGCAGGATAATGCTCTAGGTTTGCAAGCCCTCTGAGCACAATATTGACTCTCATTCAATTTTTACCTTGCTGGATCTCTTTACTGAAGTGATATTAAGTCTTTTCACTAGAGCAGGCTCTGACAGCTTGTTTCTCTTAATAGAGCTACATCTTCTATTTGTAGTTTCTGAGCTTCCTCTACTGAGATAGAGTACTGTACTTTTAGTTTAGATACTATAATACTATTTATTTGTTCTTTAAGGCTTGTAAGTAATAATGCTCTTCACTGAGTGTCAGAAGTGTTCCCATAGTAAAACTCTTGTGTGTATTGTGCTGATGTCTGCTAAATAGTCATCTTATCCAATTCTGTATATTGAGTCCTTATGCTGCTGTTTTGTTACACTTAACAGAAATATTTGTCGCTCTTGGTGCCTGGAGAAGAGTGGAGTTAATGATTAGGTTTGTCTGTTTTGAAATCTGTATTAGGGTATAGAATAAGGACTAATCTGTATAGTGTATCATACAGATGGAAGAGAAGTACTGAGCTTTGTAACTCGTGATTACACAAAAGAATTCCTGCCTATTTTGCCTTTTTACAGTTCTGATTTAGGATCTGCAGAAATAGTAGAGTCCAACTGCAATTACACTGTCATGGATGTGTACTGCTTTAAAACAAAAGTCTTGTAGCCAGGGTTCCTAATTTGTCTTTTTATGTTCTTCTACAGGTATTTGCCTTTGATCACTGTTTCTGGTCCATGGATGAATCAAACACCACAAAATATGCAGGTAAACTATTTTCTGTGCTTTGGACAGTGTAGATATTTTGAGAACATATGGGAGTTTGGGCTTTTGTTTTGTGAAGTTGGTTTAGAGTTGGTATTTTTTTGCATTTTGCACTGTGATGCTCAAGTGACTTCATAGAGGCAGACTTATCATTTTTACAGGGATTGAATCATCTGGGTGCTAGCCCCTCAGCTGAAAAGGAATGCAAGTTTTGAGGTACCTGGGACGCTGTTCAGGAGGGATGCTTTTACATCTAAGCATCATTTCTGTCACTTAGAATTTCACTTCTGCATCAGCAACTACTTCTGGCTGATGCTAGTGATGAATGTGTGTTTTCAGTGCTCTGCATCTCTGTGTGTGAGAGGGGAATAAAGCATGCTCTCCTCAGACACTATGGTTGTCTCAGGTCTTTCAAGTGATTCATAGTCTGACTGTTCAGATCCTTAATGTGTTTTGAGTGATCAGCTTTGTGACTCCTTCCTTCCAAAAGCTGGATAATCTACACAAGGTTTTAATCCTAGCAGTTTTATCATAACTGGATTTGTCTATTAGTATATTCATATCTTATAAGAGGACTTGTTTTGGTAGAGGGAGCTCTGAACACTGGGATTTCAAGGCTGTGGTCCATGGAAAGGAAAAAACCCCAAGCATTCAGTTTAGATATTCATATTATGAAATTTTGTGGCCCATAAAAAATCTTGAAAGATGGTAGGGTTCATTACCTCCAAGTTTAAGATCAGTGATCTCATAAATGAACTGCCATATACGTGTGTTAAAAATGTATCTCTGACTACTGTAGGCACTGGTATGAAATCCCAAATCCTAAGGACTGTACTTGGTAATACATTGTGCTGTATTTCTTAATTGCCTGAGTAAAGAGAGACTTCTTCAGGAGGAAAAGCTTTTAACTGGTTCAGCTTTCAAGAGCTGTGTTTGCACTGCACAGATGCACTGCACAGTATTTGTAGCTCAGGCTGGGGGAGCCACTGGAGCCCACAGCACATTCTTATGTGCCTGCACACCCCTGTGTCCTTTAAAAGGAAGCAGGTGATGGTGTGCACCCATATCTTGGCCCCATGTGCATGTGGGAGCTACTACACCTGTTGGTTACACCGTTGTACTAACCCACAGCAGAGATGGGATAGACCCGAGAAACACTCCTAACCAGTTAAACTTGTTTCTGTCTCAGTTTAACCCATCTCCAGGTGAATTCAGTGGGGTTCTAGAGCTATTTATTTTTCATTTGAGTCAAAGCTAAATCTCTCTAGTGTGTTTCAGAAGTTGTAAGAGGATTTGTCTTATCTAAGAAATGAAGTTTTATTATCTGTATGTAGATTAACCTCTTGTTAGAGTGGTTTCTAGAAAATAGCGCCTCACATCTCTTCCATTTGCTTACTGGCTAGAAAGTTATGAGGTGTTTTTTTTGCCTCTTCCAGTTAATCCTGGAATATTTCTGCCTGGGAAAAAAGAAAACCAAAACTATTTTTTTGCTTTGGGTTTTTTCCTTGTTTTGTTGCGGGGTGGGGGAAGGGAAGGGGTTGTGTTGTTGGAGTTTTTTTCCTGGTGGAAAGCTGTGTGGGAGGCTTTGGTGGTGTTTTGTTGGTTTTTTTTTCTTTTCAGAAATATGCTAAGAATGTGAGCCCAAAGACTTGCATACAAAAAACAATGGCTTCACTGAATTTGTTGTTGTTGTTGTGTTTGCTCTATGGTCTTGAAGCTATATTCCAGCCAGCCCTAATGATCTAGAACATGATGAATTTGATACAATATCAAAATTAAAGTAATTAAAAACCGAACCCAAGGTGTTTCAGGCCTAAGTTACTGGGTTGTTGGCTTGTTCACCTGCTTGAGCATGAGCTGATACCATCCTATACAACAGTAGCATTTCTTGGTTTAGGTCCAACAAACCAAATGCTGATATGGCAATATTTCAGTTTTCATATATTGTTAATAATAAGGCTCCTTAAGTCTGTTTTCATAGCTTGGCCTCAATGAGCGTATTTGTTAACAAAACAAAAATTATGGTAACTAGATTTGGTTGGTATTTCTGATAACTTCTTTGCCTCATGGAACAAACCTCCATTGTCCTATGCACCTTGCAAATAACCATCTTGTCTTACATCCAGGGACTGTTAATGCTGTAGTAGTCTTTGCTACAGTCTTAGAGACTAAACAAGCAATATGACCACCTGACTTTTGGAGCTAAACTGTTATCTCTTGGATGCTGGACTGGAAGCTAGGTGCATTAAACACTCCCTGCCCAAAGTAGCTCTCTGTGAATGTGTAAGTTTAATGTCATTGCCCAGAGCAGGGATGAATTGCACAATTAAAAGGAAACATATGTAAAGCTTGAAAGCTAAGTCCAGACTGCTTGAAAATGTAAGTTTATGAGTTTTAGACTGAAGTAAAATTCTTTAAAAAGGCATATGTGACAAATTTAGTTCTTTGAAAAACCCTTTTACCTGTATCACAGAAATACCCTGGAAGATGATACAGTGAAAGGTTTAACAAGTACTAGGCTACCCTATCAGTCATTGCTCCTGTGCAAAACCAAATGTGCCCATTATGTTAAATGGATTTATAGTTGTGTGTATCACACTGTATTAAAGATGTAGCTGATTGACAGGTGGGTCATGAGAACACACACAGTGGTGTGCACCACAGACAATATATGTGGATAACTTTTCCTGGCTGTTATTGTTTTAGTGCCCACAAACCCAAAGTTTGTCCACTCCCAGAAATGCACATTTGTTACAGGATCTATAAAACTATCACACGTGATCAGACTGGCTTTATTTCTCACTTTATTGATCAATCTATGCTACTACCAGCACTTGCTAATATTGTTCGCTCAAGAGCAAGATTCCTGTTTGGATGAAGTTAATTGCATGGGTAATTGAAAATAATTCTCAGGCTCTGGGGGTGTAGGGCTGACCCTGAAATGGTTTTAGCCATCTTTCTTTTATGACAGATTTTCAACTTCTTTGGCTGAACATAAGGCTTATTTTCTTCGTACTAATTTTCTTTCTGTACTCATGTTCAGGAAGTACCTACCTTATCTTTCCAGCAGTTGAAAACATAGGTATTGTTGCTGTTGGCAGCAGAATTGCTTTTTTAGCAATTTTTCTTCCCGTTGAAATGGAAACTGCATTCTTAAATTCTAAATGATCTAGTGATAGCACCAACAGAAATAGTGAAGGTGACTTTCATGTGACAAAAAACTTGTAGAGGGTGTCTTTGCAGCTGTCCTTGCAGGACTGTCTCTCATGAAGACAGCAGGGAGTCTGAAGTACAGAAGAGAAGTAAACTCTTTACGAGCCTTTGCGGAACTGGTGGTCTGATGTCTGCCCCCCAAGATAAGAGGGCTCTTTAACAACTGGATATCTTGTGTTAGAGAGAGCCCTATCCAACCTGTCCTGGAATACTTCCAGGGGTGGGGCCTCCACAGCTCTGGGCGACCTGTGCCAGTGCCTCGTCACCCTCACAGTAAAGAATTTTTTCTATATAGCCCATCTAAGCCTATATTCTTTCAGTGTGGAGGGTTTTTTGTTTGTTTTTGTTTAGTTGGTTTTTACACTGAATATTGATGCTGTGCGTTTCTGAACAGTTTGTGTCTGTGTCATTCCAAGTAAGGAATGGTTTGTGCTGATCATCACGTGCTAGCTCCTGCACCTTTTTTCTTATTATTTTTTTCTGAAAGACATAGGTGTTTAGATCCATCATAGTTAGGATCTCTCATTGGAAAGGGGTGAAAAAGAAGTCAAAGAAATAGTTTTTGAGGAGGGGGAAAATTCACTTGTAGGACAGAATGAGTTTGCCTTGTTCTGGAAGAGGGATGTGCTTTGTCTAGAAGCTGCAGCAGAGGTGTTTTGAGATACTACCATTTGTTTTTGACTTGAATGGGTCAAGTGGGTAAAGGACACACCTGCTTGTCTTGAAAAGCTCACAGAGACAAATAATTGCTGGGCATTTTGGTGAAGAGGAGGATATTGAGTAATTCTCAGAGATGAGAACAAAGGATTCTTTTTATGAGCCTCGACAACAGTAAGAGCCTATTGAAGTCTGCAATTATGTGGATTTTTAAAAGGAAGAAAAGAAATCCTTCAGTTTGGGAAGGCTTCAAGAGATGGCATAAATAACTACTCCAGCACTTGGCAGGTCCATTCCTAGGACCCCATGCTGTATTGACTTGTCTGTGGTTTTTTCATAAACTACCTCACTTGGATCATGTTTGGCCTGAAATGTCAGCTGTTTCTACAGGCTCCTGAAAGGCCCTACACCTGACTTTAAGCTAAACTGTAATTTTATAGGAAATATGTATGCTGACTGCAGCACTTTCCTATTTAAAAGGAAGCAAACCAGGCAATTGGTTTAAAGAACTCTACCCTTCTACCATCACGAGAGATAGTGACTTGTGGATTTTGAGCAGACACAATTGCCTTGTCTGTTTGTAATTTTGACGTAATATTGAAGCTGTTACTGGTCTGGAAGTAAAATTCACTAGACTTTGCTTCCCTTTCCTCAAAAGGATGGGCAGAGGGGAGATCCTGGCCTGTGAGAATTGGAAACTCATTTGCTTACCCTGGGCTCCCTGGTAGCCTTGGGCATGATGTCCCGAGCTTGCTCCTGTTCTGAGCAGAAGATGGGAGAGAGAGGATGGATGCCTCTGGCCTTGAGTTGTCTCTGTAAGATGCTGAACTCTCTTAGCCAGCTGGAAGATTGGGAATTCCCATCTTAAAGACAGTAAGGGTTAGTGTAGAGGAAATCCTCCTGTTAGGCAATCTTTTTTTTTTAATTTCTCCCATTTGCTGAAAATTAAGTCATAAGTTAAAACCCCTGCTTACCTCTTTACATGCTAGGCATGGAAGAAAAGTCCTGTAAATAAGAAAAAGTATGAATTGCAGACATTATAGATTTATTTAGCAAAACAGAAATGCAGCAGTGTTGACACTGGATCTGTGCTATTTCTTTTGACTGTGAACGCATATGGACATAATTCTGTATGATACCGAGTTTGTGCAGACCCACTAATAAAATTCATGGGGGAAGCAGTGAGGTTTCTTAATGAAAAATAGCAAAATACCAAGGGTGATATACTGCTACTCTCAGTGCTCTGTATTTGGAAGTTAATAAAATATCCATAATTGAAGTTCAGTGTTTTGAGTTCTTTTCTTTCAGTGCACTTTAAACCAAATCTTATTTTATCCCATGATTATTTGGCTGGTTATTATAAACAACACTCTTTAATGACTCATCTGTCTATGTTGGTATTGCAAATATGTAATAAAAATATAATTTTAGAGTTATATATCAGTGTCTCATTGATTTTGTTTGTGATGACAGTTTGAAAATTAAGTATCTCCCGAAAAATAAATACACCTTTTGCTGGTAAAATATAAAGTAGACTCCATCCCTGATATTTAGCAGTAAAGGAATCTGTAGGTCATCCTATGGTCGTTATGACCATGCAGAATTTTAAAACACTTTGGTATTTTTTCCCCCCCTTAGGAAACATGGAGGAGGTTACTGGTTTATTGCTTGTCGGAAGTGGGTGATAAGTTTTTCCCTCTTCTGATTAATGGTTTTGTCTTCCACTCACAATCACTGTGTAATGTATATATACTTTATTTTTCTTTTAATATTTATACTCAGCAAGTCTTTGCTTGATTTTTGTGTTCTTTCCCAGCAAGATAATAAGTGACTCCCTCAGAAGCTGGTTAGAAAGCAAATTTTTGTTTATTCTACATTGTTATTAAAATCTGCTAATATACTTTATTCATCAGTAGTTGAACATTCTGTTTCCAGGTTGTTGAAGGGTGCTCTCTCAATGTAGATATTATAAAATGACCAAATGACCCCTAGTTGAAGGAGAAGTGATTGAATGTGTATGGTGAAGGAAATGGAGTTACTCCAGAGTACAATGGATTTTCCTCTGATTTTAGTTCCTGTATTCAGCATTTCTGAGCTATGTTAATCCAAGTCCCATGACACTGAATTTTAGAAATTCAACTAGAAAGATACACAAGGACCTTTCAATAGTACATAGCTGCACTAGTTTTTTCTTTATAGGAGAAAAGAAATTAGGTTACAATTAAAGGAAAATGAAAGTAATGTACTTTCTTGTCCTATTTACATGCCCCTAAAACATTTTGCAGTCATTCCAGAGGTGGTTCTGCAGGAATTCTCTGGGCTATGGAATGTAGATGTTCTCACAAATAATTGCTTAGTGAGATTTATGCTTGTATATACCATTTTGAGAGTACAGAAGTCACTACTTCATCCATGGTGAGAAATAATTTTTCCCAACTGACAATTGCTGAAACTCCCATACCAAGATGAGATCAAAGGTGTTCAAAAAATCACAAGGCAATGAATGTAAGTTTAAAACCATACTCTTAAAGCTGAACAAATACTCTCCTTAGCTCAGCTCTCCTTGTTTTGGGTGTTCACACAGCTGGTGTAATTGTCTGATCAGAACTCAAAGCAGACAACACATTAACCCTCTTTGTGGTGCACATATTCTGGGCTTTCCTATTAAAAACAAACAAAATCAAACACTCTGACTATTTTCATCTTCTACATCTGAAAGGTTGAAGTGCATTTCAAATCTCCTCCTAACACACATTTTCTTCCTGAATGCCATTGGAATGCTTTTATCTTGGTTCCAACATCACCTTGCCACAGGGTAAATCATGATGGCTTATGGTGAAACTTGAGGCCAGTTCCCAAGAGAACAATTACTTGTATTCCTCTGTGCCCATAATGTCCCAGTTCACTAATGGATTTCATTGAAATTTTGTTACAGAACTCTTTTGGGTATAGTCTGTGATTAAATAATGCATAATAATTGCAGAAACTATACTGAAATAATAAAAAAAATAGACACCTTTTGAAGAACTGCTTACTTTACGAGATAATCAGCAATGTATTTAAACACAGGTAGCAACAGTTTTGATCTTATCACTCAGTTGTACATGAATAATATGTTTCCATCAGTGCTCTTAATTGTAAAAAATGATGTGCAAACCTTTTTTATTCTTGTTTTTGGTCAATTTTAGCATGTTACACGATTTAAAATAAAAAAACCCAATTATTTTCTAGGTCAGGAAGTGGTGTTCAAGTGCCTTGGAGAAGGAATTCTGGAAAAGGCCTTTCAGGGATATAACGCTTGTATTTTTGCTTATGGACAGACAGGTGAGTGCCCTAAAGGGGGAGAACGTTTTATGCACATGGGAAGTGGGAACAACAAGACATGAATATTAAGGTAGATAACATTTAAAAATTGTATTTTGAACTATCATGATATTTCATATACATCTAGTACAAGCAGTGACAAGTGAATTCTTAAAAGCATCTGTCAGTATGATCCTGGATGCTACCTGCTGGAGCCTCTTTCAAAGACTGAAAGGAGCAGTTCCTACTGGAGACTCATTCAGTTTCTAGTGTTTAAGTGTGTTCCAAGAGGTCCCAAGTAATGTCCCTACTGAAAGAAGCCTTCAGGATAATTTCTCTCTTTGTTTACCTCTGCCTTGCCCAAAGAATAAGCTATCTGTCTGGAATAGCATGTCCTGTTGTTCTGATACATGGTCCTTGAGTAATAAAAAGAGAATTAAAATGTGCTTCTTGAACAAATGAGTAATTAAGAAATTATATTCTAAAGCGTTTTATTCTTCTTTTTTTTCTTTTAGGTTCAGGAAAATCCTTTTCCATGATGGGCAATGCAGAGCAGCTGGGTCTGATCCCACGGCTCTGTTGTGCTTTATTTCAGAGAATCTCTGTAGAAGAAAATGAATCTCATACTTTTAAAGTTGAAGTGTCCTATATGGAAATCTACAATGAGAAGGTCAGAGATCTGCTTGACCCAAAAGGGTGAGTAGCTTCAGTTTCCCCCACAGCCTTCTGTATTTTTGTCTGAAACTCTAAAAATAGGAATTGGTTTTGGAAGTCCTCGAGAAGGTTTTTGCAGAATGTATTTTTATATGACTTCTTTAGAGAGGATTAGATGTCAAACACCAGAAAAAAGAGAATATTCATGCGAAGTTTGTATATGAAATAGTAACTGGTGTGATTAATTTAAACATTAGGATACCATCCTACGGATGCAAATATTCCATGAAGTACTTTACCAACAGAAAGCAAGACCACATACTAGTAAATTCTGGGATATTTTTGCCAGGTGATCCAGGCAGTATTTGTTTTGAAATTTTCATCAGCTAGAAGAAATTTGAAGTTTATTTACTGTTTGGTCCTTATGGTTTAAATGTTGAACTTTTTTGAACGTGGAAAGAGGACACTTTAGAATATACTTAGAAATTCTTTCTTCTGTTTTGTCTACACAGAAATAGTGCTTAGGCAGTCTGGCTTGGAGATGTGTATACAGCAAGTAGTTTGACAGAACTTTTTTAGCTGAGCATTGATATATGTGGTTTATATTTCGATTCTTGAAAATAATTGCTGAAGGTGTTGTATGCAAGTTAGTTAACAAGCTAGATTTCAGACTTACTCGGTATGTGTCAATAAAGTGTAGAAAATGTGAGAAGAATGGAAACTTTTAGCAAGTTCCTGGGGGGAGGATTTTTAGTTTCCTTTCTTTTTTTTTTTCCCCTCAGCATTCTTTCTCCCAATTAAGGCATTTCAGGTTTTGTTCCAGCCACAAATACTGAGGAGGGAAAATGCATTAAAAATAATTTATGTATATAGATCAAAACTGGTTAGACTGGTTTGAGTCTTTATTGTTTGAGTTACAAATTGTGGAATACTTTCTTCTTCCTGTTACAATTAAAAAAGACATAAATTGACTTCTGCTATATAAAGGGTACTTAATTCATATTAGGGTAATTTTGGGATATCCATGCTAATTAGTAGGTTGTGCATGAGATGTACTTTGTTCCCTAGGAGTCGGCAGTCCCTCAAGGTTCGAGAGCACAAGGTGTTGGGTCCATATGTGGATGGCCTGTCTCAGCTGGCTGTTACAAACTTTGAGGTAAATCTAAAGCAGGGACAAGTTTATAAATAACACCTATGTAAACGAGCAGTAGGAGTCTCAGAAGAGGTAAACTAATGTCTAGCCAGATATTTTGGTTCTTGAGTGATGATGGTCTTTGGCTATTGCAAAGCTCTTCTCTAATTCTTTGCAAATATTTTTTTCATGTGGAAACACTGGGTTTGCCCTTATGTTAGTTACAAATATAGTAGTGGTATCTCATTAATTTGCAGTTTTACTGCATGTAATATATGCCATGAATACAATATTTGCTTGACATAGGAAATATGAGGATTCTAAAATGAGGATATTAATCTTACAGCATGAGTTTGACTTTGTTGTTGAATAATAAATTCTGTTTTATATAGATGTCTATATAGGTAATTCATAACTTAAATCACAACAGCATCCTAAACCCATTTGATTTACCAAAACACATTCAAATAAATTAGTATTGTGGAAGCCCATGAACCACTATAGGCACAATGGAAATAATTGAAGCAGTGCAGTTTTATGAATTGTGTAGGACTTTTATTTTATTTTGTTTATTCTATTTATCTTATTTATATAAAGAATTTTATGAGGAAACATTTAAAAATCTGATTTGGAAGTGTTTTTTACAAAATGTTAATTCTTTGTGTAGTGTTATGTTTTGCTTATTATTTTTGGGGTTTTTTTTAATTTTTCTGCAGCATCTGTGCATATTATGCAGTTATAAAAACTGCTTTTGCAGCTTGTATGGTGAATTGCTGAATTTGAAAGCACACCTCCTTTGTGCAAATTCTAGTACATGTTGTTCATGCTTAGATTTTGGCTGATGATTTCTGAAATGGTTTTGGAAGACTCAGCAAGCACATATATCAGGCTCTGCATAGTCATCTTTGTCTTGCACATGTCAGAAGGTACAGGTTGAAGTGAGGTAACATTTTGAGCCAATTAAGTGAAACCAATTAGTGCAGATCAGTAAAGAGATGCCCTGTGTTCACTTGTGTAAGTGAATCTGTGCTGGTCTGATTCTGCCATTAAACAATATGATTTGTAATGTGGGTGTCACCAACATATTTCAGCAGCAGATAAGGAAAAGGTGCACTGGCTGTAGTTGCTGGGCTTTTAAGCACAGCACTTAAAACAGATATATTATTTAACATTTTTCTGTGGACTTATATGCCTCTGTAGCAATACATCTCAAAATGTGCAAAGAATTTTCTCATTACTTCTAACTTTCCTTCTTCCTCTCTCCTAGAAACCCTTCCATCTAGATAGGATTTTGTTTAGCAAGCACAATACTTTGCTTTTATCCTAGCATCTCTTTTTACTCTGTTTGCTCTAGGATATTGAGTCACTGATGTCAGAGGGAAACAAATCACGAACAGTTGCAGCAACCAACATGAATGAAGAAAGCAGCCGCTCTCATGCTGTGTTCAATATTATAGTGACTCAGACACTCTATGACCTGCATTCTGGTGTATGTATTCCTGTTAGTTAATTTATGGAGTTGTGGTGGATTCTTCTTCTTCCTTTCTCTTCCACATACATCATCTGTTTAGCTGTGTTTTGACTTTTGATGCTCTGGAGTCCAGTAATCAAGATTGAGAGAACCCTGGAAGAGTGAGGAAGCACAGCAAATAAAACAAACAGTTGGATCACTTTTTCAGATGATCTAGACACCATGAAACCTTCTTAGGTCTTAACTGTTGCTGGAGTTAACGTGTTTTAATGGCCTACTCTGTCATAAGGTGATTGACGTTACCATATGGCTGATTCTGGTTCCTTGGTGTTTCAGGCCTTTGCTAGAAAATATTTGGATTACTTAAAGATCTGTAAGACCTCTGACAATTCCTTCTTTTCTCATGTCTTGAATGTGATATTTTAACCCACATTATTATGAAGAATGGTGTTTCATGGTGCCAGTGTCAGATGTGTTGCTGCTTCACGCCAGTGTTTCTTAGCTGTTATTCTCCCATGTCCCATCTGTGCAGAATTCTGGAGAGAAGGTCAGCAAGGTCAGCCTGGTGGATTTGGCTGGGAGTGAGAGAGTGTCCAAAACGGGAGCTGCAGGAGAGCGCCTGAAGGAAGGCAGCAACATAAACAAGTAAGACATTGGCATATGCAGGCTGCAAACCCTTATCTTGAAGGAATGTTCCTTGGCCTCCTCTTGGTGTGCTTGTCACAAGTCAGCTCAAATGGGCTTCATCAGAAGCAGTTCTGTATGGCTCTTTCATCTGCTCTGTGCTGAGCAGCATGTGTTTCCTGACACTGGCATCGGGATCCTGATTCATACTTGACTCAGATGACGACTATATGAATTTTATCTGGAAAAAGTGACAGCAGTGCTCTTTAATTAAGCATATACCTTTTGTGATTCATTTATACACCCTCTCCTCAGGCTCATGTATTTGTCTCATCATTTGCTCAAAGAAGAATGCAAAGTTGCGGAGTTGAATGGCTTTGTTCCAACATGAATTAAAATATGTAAGGGTATAATGCACTGTTTGAGAAAATCGGATCAGAATGAAGCTGTGTTGGTTTAGCATTGCCTTGGGCATTTGTGTTCAAGCAATGACAAGTTTCAAAGCACGTTTCTAGCCATAATTACTGTGTTATTGTCCAAAAGCAAGGACGTAGCACACTATTGCTGCTGTCTTAAATATTCTAATTTTCTGGGAAAGAGTGTAACTGTAACATTAAAAACTACTGCTTTTTCAATATATTTCAAAAGGTTATGAAATGTTGTGGTTTTTTATTAACAATGACAGCACAATGTGTGTATGAACAGAGCACATGCTTACAAATGCTACAATGATACAAATTTACCTCTTGTTAATTTGAACATGTTCGCTCTTTCTAGCTTAGTTTCTAATCTACTTTGTGTTTAATGCATCATATTGGTAGCTACATTGATATAGTTCTTTTGAAACAAAATGATGTGGCTGTCTTTGTCTAACGGCAGATACCGTAACCTTATCCCACAAGTTCCTAGTTAAATTTAGATTGGTTTTACTAGAAACTGTATTTTGTATAAACAGAGGTGAAATTAAATGTTTCTTCCTAATTTTTGGGAAAGAATTCAAAAGCCACCTCTCCCAACAGCTATTAACAAATTGAAAACATAACTTTAGACACAGAAAGACTTCAAATTTTTTTTTCCTTTTAGGAGATCTATTCAGTGTTGAACTTGTATGGTATCAATGCAGTAGGAGACGGTTGTTTTGCCCATGCTAAACCTCTTTGACAATACAGAACTTGAGATAAAAGCACCAAACATTTCTACATTTTCTATTCAATTAAAGCTCTAAATTTTCTATTCAATTAAATTCTTATATGATACAAATCTGTAATACTTAGTCCATTTATTTAATATTCTCTATTTGAAATCTTCTTTGGAACTGATAGGCGAAAGAGAATTCTTAGTGCTGTGCTTGGTGTCTTCTGTTAGAGTTTTACTGTTGGAGATTTAATGAAGTCTGACTTTCTTAAGCCTCAAAATAGATGTCCATGTTTAGTCAGACTAGTTCTTCAGAGAACAGTGTGTGCAATCTTCTTTAGGGTGCGTTGCAACTTACTTATCAGGGAAAGGTAATAATTTTTTCTGGAGTGATAGAGTTTAAACTCTATATCTCACTATATCAGCTCCCTTTCTTATTATAGTTCTTTTATAAAAAACCCCAGTAACACGTATTGGTGGCATGTGTTATGTTTAATGAGACAAAAAATGGAGCTGCTGGCAAGTAAACCTGTTGCTTGTTTTGTGTTTTATTGCCTTGAAGAAGAATGAGGAAATAATGTGCCTCTTTATTTTGTGTCTTTACCATTTGTTTCTGATGAAAACTGGCTAGAGCTGTGGCTAGATGCCACCTTGGTCCCACAACTTTTCCTGTTGAAAATATTCTTTCCTGTCTTGGGGACAGCATATTGCAGAGGGGGGCTGCTTTTTACTGAAGCAACTGATAGTTGTATCATTTTGTGTCAACATCTTCCTCAAGTTGTAATAGAGATGCCTGCTGTTTTAATTCTCAGAGCTGATGCAGAGTTGTCTTGGTAAAAAAGGTTTTTGGGAGATTTGCCATACCTCATAGGAAAGCTGGATGTGCTTTTTCCTCCCCAGGATGTGCCAGTTCCCATACCCAGTACAGAAAAGGAGGTGCCTAACAACTCTTTGTGGTGTAGTCAAAGGATTTCTAGACCACAGTAGGTAGGAGGAAGCAGAACAAACAATCTGTCAATTAATGTCTACAAAAAAAATACTTTCTGTGAGCAGGCTACAATTTTACCTTTGATTAGTAAAATCATAGCTGTTGTCATTTTAACTTTAGAATGCAAAAAGAAGATGTAGGCAGAGGCAAAGAATGGGTTGGGACGGGTCTGGCTCCAAGTTGATTTGAGGGAGGGTTTTAGTATTCAGAGTTAACTAATAAAAAAGTGGGTTCTGCTTATTGAAGAATTTGGTTCTAATTGTACAGAAGTAGCTTGAATGGGTGTCATTTAGGGACAGAGTTGTCTCCCTGTGGTGGGGAAGTACCATTCCCTTTTGAATGCTGCTGGCTCAGGCCTGTGGTGGGAGTGTGCCCACTAGCAAGGACAACCTGGTCATGCCTGAGGAACAGGGACAAGGAGAACAAAGAGTGTGCAGAAATGGCACTTTGCTGTAATCTTGCTTCTTCTGGCCTGACTCAGTCTGCTGTGTGCTGTGGGCTTAGGCTGTCTGGTTGATTCATTATATAAGTACCGTGAGACAGGATCAGAGTAATGACAGATCTCTGGTGCATCATCCAGCACGAAGCAAAGCAGCTGATTAATCCTGTAATTATTTTGTTGAGCAGCCATTCCTTTTGCTGCGTCCCTTAAAGTCTTTAAACAGCTTTGTATTATGAAATCTCAAGCAAACTACATAAATTATTCCAATTTGGCTTTTATTGCAGATGTTAACAGTTACTCTTAAAATAAGATCGGTATTTATAAGGAGCAGTAATATTATCACATTTTTTAATCCCGTGTTAGTAAACAGCCATATAGTTTCCTCTTCATTAAAATGCAGTACCCACAACTCAAATTGGTGTTGCAGCCCAGTTGGAAAATAGTTTTCAATCACAGGTCTTTTTGAATCCCTGTTCTTTCTACTTCCCTTCTGATGGTCCATTTCTTCCCCCTCCCTCAGGGTTGGCTTTGGTTTTCACATTTCCCCTCATTTAAAGAGAGAGGAGTCAGAGGAAAGTAGTCTAGGGTATTTTTTTAGTTTTATGCTCCTTGGACTCCATTGGGAGTCTGCTGGTGGTGCTTTTCAGTTGTGCTGGAGGAGGTTGCTATAGAGCAGCGTGGAGCATCCTACTGTTTGCTCTTGCATGTTTAGCATGCTGTCATCTCTCTCTGTGGAGATCAGAGATTGGAGGCAAGAACTAGTTCTTCTTTTTCTATCCTCCTCTCGCAAACATTCAGAGATTATTAGGCTTTTCTTTAGGCCACAGAACTAAATGTAACTTTCTATTTTTGCTATGAATTTTTCAGAGGTGAATCAGAAAGTTATTCTACAGGCAAATTTACAAAATACTGTGCTCTCTTGGGCGTTAAGATTACCTAGCCTTTCCTTACATTTCTTCTAATTTTGCTCCCAGGTCTATGCTATCTCTATATGCAATATGGAATACCTTTTGTGGCCCATGTAATGATTCTTCTTAACTTACCCTTGGATATCTTCCTTGAAATACTCTTCTGCAGCATTTTTGTCATATTCTAAGTGCTATTTCTGAACCAGTGGCGGTTTCAAGCAGCACTGAGGCTCTGTTATAAATACTGTGCAAATGCTGCCTATAAACCAAAATAGTATTACTTTGAAAAGAAAACACAAGAGAGTGAAGTGGAACAGTACAATTAAAGATTTATTTGATTATCTAATTGCAATGCTGCTGAAGCTTTTTTCTTTGATACTTTTAGAGAGTAGCTGGATATTTGAGCATGAGTGTGACAGTTCCAGAATTCTCTTGGGCTTCAGCGATGTCTCCTTTAAAACCCTTCAGGCATCTGTTTAATGTTCTCAGGCTCCTCAACAAGCTTATTACCTTAAACATACTCACCCCAAGAGCCCTGATGTCACTTAAAATTTGCTGAGTTGTATAAGAATTGCATAATATAGCATGCATATGCTTTGGATGGATTGCTGACACAGTTACCCGTGTTGGTAGAAGCTGTGTATGTACCAAAATGCTGAGGTGGCTATTTTCTTCATGGTTCTAGAGGGTTGTTTGGGATTCATCTGTCTGCTAAGCAATTTGGGGGCTGTTCTCTTTCACACTTGTGCAGGACCTTTGTAACTGGGAGATCGTTTGGTCTGTGCCTCCTAGAAGAAGCTGCTGAGGCTCTACCTCAATTATAACCCAACCCATTTGTCAAGGGACCTCTTAATCTGCCTTTTCTGATCAGCAGCCTTCTATGGCTTTGTGACAGTGACTGGTCACTGCTTCACCAGCCAGACGAGTATTCCTGGGTCACAGCTGGATTTGTTCTGAGGATGCCTCCTTATGGCTGGAGAATTGTTTCATTTTAGTTGGCATTTGAGTCAGCGTTCTTAAACACTGTTCTCAGAGACAGGGGTTCTTGCTGTGCTGCCAACACTGACTTGTAACACTGTCATGAGACTGCATCCAAATCAGAAAGATTTTTAGTCTCTGAGAAAAGATAGATGTCTAATCAAGGGCAGTGGTTTTTCATGTACTGAAGCAGTCTATTTTACACTTTTCAAACTATTCTAAATATTTCAATGTAGTCTCAGTCTTTCTGAAATATGCTCTTAGAACAACCTATGATGAAACACTCTTGATACCAGGTTTTTTCCTTCAAATATACAACTTGAAAAAAAAATACTTACCTTGTTTGGAGTGGAGCAATGGACTAGCTGATTTTTAGTAATTTCCAACTTAAAATATTCTATGATACTTTAAAAATTGCATGTGAAGTTCTGCAGAGCAATCCCTTTTTTTCTGTGTTTTACTAAATCTGCATTTGGAATATATATTACAGCTGTTCTGCTATTTTGCATTTATAGATCACTTTCAACACTGGGCTTGGTTATATCTTCACTTGCTGACCAGGCGGCAGGGAAGGGGAAAAACAAGTTTGTGCCTTACAGAGACTCTGTACTCACTTGGCTTCTCAAGGTAATTTTTATTTTCTGTTCAACAGGTTCACAAGATGTCCGTTTCCTCATTTGTAGGATCATTGTAGTATGCCTCTGTGTACATGGACTTCTCATCTTTTTTTAAAGAAATGAGTGAAGGAGCTCTCATAGCTATGTTATTCTGAGTAATACAGCTAAGTGTATCTTGTGTTAATTCAATGTAAAATCCTACTTGACTGTTTCTAGTTGTAATGGAATCAAAGGTGGTAGAGGTGGATAGAAATGTTTATGGAACACACAGATTAGTTTATATCCAGTGTATATTTCAGTGCCTAAATAGTATTTTCAGTGCCTTTATTAAGTATTTTAAGTCTCTTTGTGAAAACACTGCATAATGTCAGAACAATTTTTAACTCTTGAACTTTCTGTGGCTGCATTACAGGACAACTTGGGAGGAAACAGCCAAACTGCCATGATAGCCACAATTAGTCCAGCAGCAGACAACTATGAAGAAACACTCTCAACTCTGAGATATGCAGACAGAGCCAAAAGGATAGTTAATCATGCTGTGGTGAATGAAGATCCAAATGCTAGGGTCATCAGAGAATTACGTGAAGAAGTTGAAAAACTGAAAGAACAGCTCTCACAAGCTGAGGTAACCTTATACACATTACAATATAAAATGAGTTTTTCAAGGAAATGTCACATTGTGTGGAAGACTAGCTTTCTTATAAAACGTGGAAAGGAAAAGTCTTGCACCCGTTCTTTTTTCTTTCTTTCCTTTTTTAAAAAAATAATTTGCCTTTTTTCCTGAATCCAACATAATATATGATTATATTTAATGACTTTTAAATGAGGATGACATTGTACTGATGGTGACCCTTTTCAGTTCTTGAGGAACTTAAGGCCAAGAAATAATTGATGCAGCATAGATAAGGACTAGATTACATCTTCATTGTGTGGACTCACTTAATAGCAGAATTTTTTTTTTTTTGCATTGGTGGACTATAGATAAAATCAGATGGAGAAGTGTGAGAAGTCATAAATCTGTTATTGGACAACAAAATTCAGCAGAAGTTTCTCTCTGATATTTGTGAAAATCTATTACAAATTGTCAGAAATGCAACGCTGAAAACCATGAACAATTAGCTTCACTGCCTTAATAGCTGACACTGTGTGATTGATGCTTATCTTAGATTTGTATGTCTACTTGAAGAATAAAGTATCCAGGTAGGATAGTTCATTTGGTATCCAGGGTATCTGGACAAATGAGGTGCTTAAGAGATTGGAAAATATTGAAGTGGGAAAATCTTCTTTGAGGAAAAAGGAGCCTTTCACTTCTTTCGTAAATAAAAACCTGTTCTAGGCCCTTATTTTAATTTGGAAAATATTATTGTAGCATGTTGTTAATTATGTTGGCAGGCTGCAGCTGAACACAATCAGTAGGAAGGTGTCCAGAGTCTTACTAGTTATTTTGTTAAGTGTTTCCTCTTCTACCTTCTGTTAAAAACAGTTATATAGGGTTATAGGCCAGCCTGTTCAATTGTTACTTTTCACTGGACATATTCAAGCCCTTTGCTTTTGTTTCCTGTTGTGAAATGAGAAGTCTGTGTTAGCTCCAGAATATGCCTTCTTTGAAGGTAATCAACAGGGTCAGTCTGAAAGCTTTACTGCAATTCTGAGAACATTTACAAAACCAAGATAGAATGGAAGGCTAAATGTCTAGAGGAATTTGTGTTTGAAACTACTGTTGGAAGAAATACATTGCACTTGAACTTCAGACAGCTAGAAATTAAAGTTTTTAAATACTCACATATTTTTATACAGACAGTGAAGTTTGAGTGGCCAGGCCCAGAGATTTTTGTTCTTTCCATTAGCTTGGGACCTGTAACAATCTTCAGCTATTTCAGATCTGCATCCAACAAAGGTTGTTTCTGTCCTCCTTTGCAAGTTTCCTATTTCTTCAACTTCTCCCTTGAAAAACCTGGGGACATAGTAGAAATCTATACTTGTTGCATTTGACATTACGTTGCTGTGTTCAGTTTCCTTGTGCAAGCAGATGTCACAGTGGGAAGAGTAGCTGAGGGTTTTTGCTAATTTCTACCTTTTAGGCCATGAAGGCACCAGAACTGAAGGAAAAATTGGAAGAATCAGAAAAACTAATAAAAGAGCTGACAGTCACCTGGGAAGAAAAGCTAAGGAAAACAGAAGAAATTGCACAGGTACTTCCAAAATCTTTAGGAGGAAAGCCAGTACTCATACAGTACTAGTCAGCTGGACTTCATGAGTTTTAGTGGACTATGCTGTTTTCCCACCACCTATTTGAAATGTCTCTGAATTTTTGTCATTTCCCCTTGTTTCTGGTTTTGGGGTGGGTTCATTTGTTTGTTGATTTTTTTTTTTAAAGTCTGTATTTTATTAGTGTAAATCTAGTGGTGTCATGATAGCATTGATAAAAGCCAGTTTTTTATTTTAAAATAAAACATCAAAATATGTTTGGGCAGCTCATTTATTTATAAGACCTCAATGGAGCTGTGGACATGTTTCCCTTGAAGTGACTAAGAAAGTGAAGAATTACAAAAGGATCAGAATTGTGGGTGGTATTTGTTGCTTTTGCTTATAGCAATTTCTAACCAGAAAAGGAAAATGTGTGCATGTAGTCACTAATGTTTGTTTATTTTTTTGGTACCTAAAGAAACCTCCTTCTGGATTCTAGTGTACTTTGCCAGCATTTCCTCCATCCATAGCTTGAAGAATAAATGGTGGTGTTTTCCCTTTCTTGTCCTAATGTTCCAGAGGCATGTTTTGGTGCAACTGCTGTTTAAATAAATTAAAAAAAAAAAAAAAAAAAAAAGACAAGTGCTTTAGCTGAATTAAAAACTGCAAAAGAATAGGCCTAAATGGTGGCATGCTATTTTCTAAATCATCTGTGGCTATGATTATTTTTGAAGTAATTGAAACTGAGTTTCATTTTTTACTAACAGAAAGACTCAAAGCCACATTGTGTAACTTAAAAGTAGGTTTAATTAACTCAATAGAGCTGTATAGATAAGCCTAATAAATTTAACAGGACTGCTAAAGTAAGCTCCACTTTGGGGAGGCAGATGTTTGAGGATTACATCTAACTTTTTATGGTTGGTGTGTAAAAAAAATTCTACTGACCTTATGATACCTGACCAGTGTCTGGTGGCGATACACAGAATTCATACTCAGCATGTGCATCTTTCGTTTTAGTTGCTCTGTGCTTGTCCCTACATATTGCAGCAGGCAAGATTAGCCTATTTTTTTTTTTTTTTGCAGGAGAGGCAAAGACAGCTGGAGAGCATGGGAATCTCCCTCGAGTCTTCAGGTATCAAGGTTGGAGATGACAAGTGTTATCTGGTGAACCTGAATGCAGACCCTGCTCTCAATGAGCTTTTGGTTTACTATTTAAAGGTAAGGATGTGAACAGGATATTTACTCAGAAAGGAAGGACACTTGCTTTGAATTTCTAGCTCTAATTTACTCAGAGGGCATGTAGATTTTTTTGCTGCAGCAAAATAGGATAGGCCTATTATCCTAATTGATCTCCTGATTGTCAACGGTGGGAGAAATGCTCGGTGTGGGCCAGTGTTGAGATCAGTTCTAGCTTTAACAGGCAGGATGTGCCTGGCCAGTTGTCTTCTGGCCTGAACTTCAAGCAGGAGCTTCATGTTAGATGCTTCTTTTTGTTAGGGAGCTGGGGAGTGCTTTAAATATGTGAAGAGTTAATCATAAAGAGATGATGTTCAGTTGTAATGGGTAAGAATAACATAGTCTTCAATGACAGGGAACCTTATTGAGAGAGGGAGTTAAGAAAAGTACTGTTAAAAATTTACAGAAATGTATCTTTCCAGTGTCGTTAGCTTTCATACCATTCTGTTTAGCATTTCCCATGCCAGAGTGAAGAAGTGTCAAATACAAACCTAGCAGGTTTGTAGGGAAATGTGAGCTGCTTGTTAATAATATATGAAAGACTATTTTGTCTATTTTTATAGCTACTCTTCTGCTTTGGTAGCTGAAGGACAGCTTCTGTATTTGAACAGTAGCAAATAAAACACAACCTCTCAAACACTAACAAAATAAATTATTTCAGCAGAACTTAAAATATGTATTGGAATTATATAGAGAATAGTATGTTTAGTTGAGTTACTGTATAGCTGCTTTCTGAAAAGCAGAGAACTTGCACCTTGTTTTACTATCCATGCTGCTCTCTTAATTATGCCTATATGATATGGATGGTTTTTTTCTGGTTTTTGTGTTTAATGTATGTATACAGGCATAGTATGAGAATAGCTTTAAATCAGAATTTGTGTGTCAGCTGCTTTATTTTGCCTTAGCTAAAACTGTGAAGATGGAGTTCAGGGCAGAACAACAGTTTGTGTGTGACTAGCGGTCTTCAGATCTGCCGTGGCACCGTTTCTGCTTGTCAGACATACAAACTGTGCAGTCTCAGCACTTCAGCTAATATTTTCTTAGTTATGTCAACAGTGGTAGTTTGCTTGTCTCTTAGTAACAGCTTGTTTTCTAGGATCACACAAGAGTTGGTGCAGATACCTCTCAGGATATACAGCTCTTTGGTATAGGAATCCAACCAGAACACTGTGAGATTGATATTGCTTTAGATGGAGAAGTTACACTCACACCAAAAGAAAATGCAAGGTAAGGAAGATCAGCAGCACTTTCCATTGAAATGGAAATTTTCTTTTCTTTGACAGAACACGACTTTCATGCATTTTTATTTTATACAGACAGAACTATGTTTTCGATACAGTTGACTTAAACAGATACTTAGAGGAAAATTCAGCGGTTAAAACTAAAATTTCCCTGCACATGTGAACACCCACCCACCCACTCTGCAGGGCAACAGGCTATCAGTGGTTTGGCTTGGAATAAGCCATCTAAAGAAGGTATTTGGTAGGAGTGAGGGTCATTGGGTGCCTGTATCTTGGGTAGTTACAAGATTCCTGAGATGCTGCTGGCTCTCCTGTCCCTATGTGATGGGGTAGTAGCCTGTCCCTGTTGTAAAGCTCAGTATTTTGTGAGGAAGAGGTGCTTTAAAGATCTGAATTATTTTCTAAATCCTTAACTACTGTTGTGTCCGTTAATATGGAGTGTAAAATCATGCTTTACCTTTTGTTTCTACTTCTGTATTTTAATCATTTTTCATTCCAAGGGCACTGTGGCTCCTTGGGTGGAATTGTAAATGTCTTTGTCACTTGATCTTCACTAGCATGTGATAAAGCAGTGCCTTTGTCCTAGTTAATAGTCATGCTGCTTATCTTAAATTTTACTCTCTAAATAATGTACAGATTAGTATCAGAATGAGAAACTAAAGTTTGAGAGACATATAAAAAACCTAATTTCTTTCATTCTTCCTTTAGTCAAAGGCACTTTTTTTTTCTTCTGCAGCCTACAGTACAAAATTTCAAACAGATGGGATTCAGGTTTGTGGTGATAGAATTACTGTACTGGAAATCAGTCATTTTGACTGGCAGGAACAAGGGCACATGTCAGTGGAAAAAACATATTTTGTTTTACTCAGGGTTGATCTGCAATGCTTAAGTAACTGTTCTTAAGATACTACTATCAACAGAAATTTAGCTACCAGAATTTCACTGAAAAAAGCTAAATAAAGATCTGATTTTAAATTAAATACTTACATGTTTGTGTTGACTTACATGAGAGAGACAGCTGAAATGAGAACGCTGCATCTGAAAAGGCCTTTTTCTTTTTACTGAAGTTTTTTCCCCTTTCAAATAAAATGCTCTGCTGTGTGACTCACATGCAAAAAGTTCAACAGCTCAGTTTTTCCCATTTTGTGATTGAAACTTAAATACAAAGAAACCTACAAAGAAATACAGCAGTATACCAGATGTTCACCAAAATAGACCCTTGTTAATAATAGAGACTCCATTTGTTGAAAGAATAAAACTTGGATCTAAGAATCTTTTCTTATGCTTGAATGCCAAATATGTTAACAGCATGTTTTACAACTCAGGGTTGACTAAGTTGTATCTTGGAGAGCTCTATCAGTAGGATTTGCATACATTTAAGTTTGGACTTTATAAGAAACAGGCAGTGACCCAGTTTGAGAATCAGGCATTTGAAGAAAACATTGGAACCAAAATCACCCCTGTCTGTATGTTTACTGAAGAGTTGTACCAGCCAAAGGCAGAGAGCAAAGGTGCTAATTCTGACAATAGAAATCAGACCAGTAACTTTCCCATTGATTCTTTCATGAGAACCTAGCTGATTTGTTACCATATGATACAAATGACTGTCAGTAGATGGGAGAAACAGCAGCTCTTCAATCTTTTATTTTCAAGATTTCACTGGAATTGTGTTTTTTCTTTCAGATCCTGTGTAAATGGTACACTGGTATGTTCTGCCACTCAGTTATGGCATGGAGATAGAATATTATGGGGAAACAACCACTTTTTTAGGTAATAGTTGATCTTTATATTTCACCCACTTTACATTCAGCCTATTTTTTTTTCCTTTCATTGTTCCAGATGAATTTTTTTTATAAACAGAATTTCCATTTTTACTCAGAATCAATTTACCAAAGAGGAAACGTCGAGATTGGCTGAAAGACCTTGAGAAAGAAACTTCCTTAGGAGAGCATGATCTGGATGCAGCTAGTGAAGCTTCTTCAGAACCAGACTACAACTATGAGTTTGCACAAATGGAAGTTATTATGAAGACACTGAATAGTAATGGTAAGGCAATTACCAGATAAAAATGTTCTTTTGGATTGTCTAACAAATTCAGCCTGGAACTCAATTTCTGGGTAAAACAATCAATACACTTGTTCCAGGGGCCTTTGGAGGATTTTCAGGATAAGATATTTTACAGAAACAATGTAAAGTGTGTGCAAATATGTGTATATATATATATATATATATATATATATGTATATATAGTAAAAAAAATATGTGCACCTAGGTATAAATACACAAATCAGTAGTTGGTTTGTGCCTTGACACGATTTCATCTGTCCCTCTGCTCTCTTTTATAGTGCAGCTGAGTTGTAACCATATGCCTATCAAATTATCATCCAAGTTTACTAAGGTCTTGTTTTTGTGAGTTACTGTAGAAAAATAGGTGCACCATATATGGCTCAGTTAGTTTAATACTGCTTTTTGTATAAACTGTTATTGTTACTGACACCATTTTAACATTATTACAAAAAAAATTTAAATTATAACAAACCAATAGGCAAATGCCAGCTTGTTTTTCAACACTCTCAATATTTTATTTCATCTTTGTTAAAACAAATAGTGATGATTTTTTTGAACCATGCAATAAGATATAGATAAAATAATGGTATGGTGTATATAAAACAGTATGGCTTTTCATGATTTCCAGAAGGCAGGTCATAATTTATGTGATACAATAGAGTATAAAGAAATGCTGAAAAACTTGGTAAACTACATGTGTTTTAATAAAAAAATCAGACAGACAAATGCCTTGGTGTTTGGTCTCTGACCAAGAAGACACTGTAGGTGGTGTTTCATTGCTTTCTGTTCTCCTTTCTTCATATCTTCACAGTATTTCCATTGTTTGCTGTGGTTTCCATGTTGAAATACAGCATTTGCTTTTTATTTCATCTCCTCTTATTCTTTTACTTTGTCTGTTTTGCCTTTGAGTACAGCATGATCGTTTCCTATGTTTGATGCAGCAAAAGTTTGCAGATTTTTTACCGTATAATTTTTAATGAGATTGCTTGTGTGAGTTACAGGATCAGGTCACTTAAATTGACGTTTGATAACAGAAATATTCTCATTATGGTTCAGTCATACCAGCAGATGAATTTCAGATGAATCTGCCATCCTGGTGGTCCTCAGTGTTGTCATCCCTTGTGAAGATTCTGTTGCCCATTTTAAGGCCTCAAACCATCCCGTATCTGTGCCAAAACTGGGACAAAGGTTTTGAACTCAATTGGCTTATGCATGAGGCTGCTGGAAAAGTCTGAAAGCATTAATTGATGCTTGATCTGCTTGTTACTAACTGGAGATTTGTCTGAAGTGTATCAGTCTATAATGAGTCAGTGTTCTCTGAACAGGGGGTCACATTTTTTGTTTTTCATGTCTTGTTATACAGCTGATTGAAATGATTCTTCCCATTCCAAGTGTCTTTACATTTTAGTCCAGTAAGCTTTTCTGACTGTAGTCCAGGCCAGTTTTTGTTTTGGTTGGTTGGTTTCTGTGTCTTGGTCAAGAACAGTTCAGACTTTGCTGTTCTTTAAAACTCTTTCTTCCCTACAGCAGAGCAAATGTTTGTAGTCATTCATGTCACACTGTTTCAGAAGGGTATATCCCAATTTCTGCTTCTACTCACTCTCACATAGGTGCTGCTTAACTAAATTGGAGCAGTTAGTGATAGTAAAATGCTGACAAACAAGTGACTTTGAGGATCATTGCCTGGTTCTTTTGATCTGAATTTAGATAAGCAGAACCTAGCAGCACTTTCTCAATCGTATAGCTAAAGTACCTTTTTTCTAACAGGCTTCCAGTTTGTTGTGTAAGAACTAAAGCAGCTTTGTTGCAGTACCATTTATTTATTCTTCCTTAAAATGAAAAATAAATATGAATAAAGAAGAAGAAATAACTAAGTGACTGAAGACTGCTAATTGTATTATACATATTCTCTGGAGAAGTCCTAAGAGGGGAATGAAGAGGTATTTTAAAAATTTGATTAGATAGTTATTTTATAATCTTGAATAGAAACAGCCCAAAGCAAGAGGGTCTTTTTTTCCTTTGTTTTGTTTTTTGGATTCCCCCCTCCCCGTGGATTTGTTTGAGAATTATAATCCTCTTTAAATAAATATCCTGGCTTCTCCAGGGTGCAAACACATTTGTTTTTATGGCATGTAACCAGTACAACAGCGTCACAGACTCCATCCAGCTCTAAAGAAACTCTGAGGAAAATGTGTAACATTGAAAACTGCTGTAAAGAAAACATCCAGATTCTTTCTTCCTTCAGCATGTTAACTTTCTTTGTGAGATTCTGTCAGGTCAGCTTTGTACTACTAATTTGTGATGCTGGTCAAACACAGAATGCGTCAAAGAAGTTTATTTTATTCTTGTACACTGTGCAGTGGTTAAGTAAACAGTGTGATTAGGTTAGACAGCTTCTCATTTTAGCAAACGAAACTGTTACAGCTCAGGGAAAGGATTTTCATAAAACTTAGCAAAGCAGCCTGTCTCATAACCCTCTTCCAGCTTGCTTAGACAAATATACTTGCAAGAAATCTTAGGGAGTTTATTCAGCATTAGCGTGACTGGATTAATAGATTCCAGATGTGAATTAGGTGACATTGTAGCAAGGTAATAAATGCTGCTCATCCTATGAAGAAAATGCATCTTTATGTTCAGTGTTAGTAGTCTGTGATTTTGCAGGGGATTAACTGCATATGAATATTTTTTTCAGGGTTATTGAACTCTTATCACATAAAAATGTAAAGGATTGAGACTTGGAACTTTTAACGCTGTATGGAATTTGCTGTGTATTTGACAGGCACTGGGTAGAATCTTCCTTAATTTATTTAAATTTGCATGAGGAATCCAAAATTGTTGAACATAGTGTTTAAATTTAATTTAAACACTGTTGTAGTTATTTTAAATTGTAAAAAAAGTGACCATTTATTTCTTTAAATTCTACCTAGATAGTTTATAACTCACACCATATTTTACTTTTTTCCTGTGACAGACTTAGGATTTTCTGAGTAAACTCTTTCAAAAGCTAAATTAAAAAGTTTTATAAAACTGTGAATTTACCTTCTCTATAACAAGACAAGCATAACCTACTTTTTTTTCTTTTTTTCCCAAGTAGTACAGGATTTTGTTGCTATTGGAAAGTTTTATACTAGGTTCTTGCATCTTGTTCCAAGTATTTATCATGGTGTCATTTGATCCTATGGTTGTTGTGATCCTGTAAGTCTAGGTGGCTGAAAAGATCAGTTTTATTAAAGAAATCTGCTTTTTGAACTCAGAACTGTTATTTGAGCAGTTTAGGAAAGTCTCATCTTAATGAGTCAGCCTTAGATTAATTTCCTGTGTTTGCAAACAGAGTGGAGGGATTTTAATTTCTTCCATGTCTCTTCTCTATCATCTGCATAATTATTTTCTCAAACATTCTTATATATAACTAAAATTGGTTTGGGGAATTATGCATCAAAGCCCATGTATTTTAAGGTAGTTCTGGTATTATCTGGAGGAGTTAAGAGGATAATGATGGAGCAGATGAACATTAATAACTTGGTTTGTAGTCCAGAATTTTAAAACTTGGTTCAGTCAGGAGTTTCTGTTTCACTGTCTGTTTAAAAGCTAATAATAGCTAACTTCTTTCTGAGAATGTCATGTACTGAAAAGTAGTATTTCTAGTTATTTTAAGACATTTTTATGCATCACAAGTTTGCTATTTGGTTGCTGTTTATACTGACCGATTTTTAACTTTGTGCTTTATAATTACCATTGTGGTGGTATTTATGATGCCTTCGTGTGAAGCCAGTGATTTCTTCCGTGAATAAGGCCAGGGCCACAGAAGCAACTTGCAGAAGTGTTTGCAAAAAGCAAAAGGAAGATAGTTTATAACTAAATCATACAGATGTGTTTTTTGGTTTTGTGGGGGTTTTTTTGAGTGTCACACCTCTAGTTCTAGTGTAATTAAATCTAGGCTTATTTTTCTCCCTCCTTTGCAACAGATTGGCATCCTTAAAAGTTGCAGCAGCTCTTTTTATGTTTTGTTTGTTTAATAATGGAAGAGGTATCACAAACAGTTTCTTTAAAGCTGAAGGGTTTTGCATTTAAAAATCCTGGCATGTCCTAGAGCTGCAGTATTGCTTCCCCTAACAGTCCACTACTCTAGCTTTGGAACTCCTCTCCCTTCCTCTTACGGTGTACAGAATCAGGAATCTGTTGGGTGGTGTGCTGTCACTCAGTCGTCTAGATTGGTCCTTTTGCAAAACACTTCTTCTGCTGTATTTGAGCTTTCAGAAAGATGTGTGCATGAACCAGGTATATATACTGGTAGTACATAGAGCTTACTCTAGTAAATGACTCTTTCAGAGGCACAGCCTGGCCTTGGACCTAACCCCAGGAACAGACAAAGTAATGTTTCATTAATTTGAATGCACTTCAGATTTATCTTTAGCTGATTGACACAAGCAGCTTTTTCAGGATAGAATATCCAAACGGATATTTGTTCTGTGTTGATACCGAGATGAAATGTGGTTTGTAAAGGTAAATGTAGAAGCCCCCCCCGCCAGGACATATTTTATCTGCCTCAGTGCTGTGCAGCACATTAGTGCAGTGTGATGTGTGACCAGTCAGACCATTTGTTTGTTTCGATTTTCATCTGCAGCTCTCCAGCATGTTTCATTCTCTGCCAAAATAAAGAAAGTACATTGCTTTTTACGTCCTTAAGTCGTTTCCTCGTCTGGTTAATATCATCTTTCCCTTGTGTTTTGCTTTGTTTTCTTATTAATTTGTTTCTTTTTTCATCCATTTTTTTTTCGTACTGGGATTCTGGAATATATTATAACTACACAGCACTTGAATGTGCAGTAGACGAGGGTCTTAACCATTGTTCTAGCCTTTTGCATGCCATTTGTTTTTTTTAATTTAGTATAATTTTTTTAAGTTTGGATTTATCTATTTAACGCAATATTTAATAATTTGGCTTTTGTTTTGGGGCGCAATTTGTGTTTGCAGACTCTGGGGTATGTTGATTGCTGTTACCAACTAGTGGGTATCCTGTAATGCTGAAATGGCATTTTCTCATGTTTTCCGGGTGGTTTTTTTTATCTTTTTTTTTTCCTTCCCTTCCTTTTAGACCCAGTGCAAAATGTGGTCCAGATCTTGGAGAAGCAGTACTTGGAGGAGAAGCGGAGTGCTCTGGAGGAGCAGCGGGTGATGTACGAGCGCGAGCTGGAGCTGCTGCGGCAGCAGCTCTCCCCAGAAAGGCAGCACCAGCACGGCAGCGACAGGCTCTCCTACACTGCTCAGGCTGCACAGCAGAAAGTGAATCTCTGGACAGAGGAGAGGTGAGAATACTGGAGTTAAGACAAACTAATTAGGAAGAACTGCAAAGTGTCAAAGATGGGGCTTGAACCTGCCAAAAACTAGTAACACTTCCTGTGGAGTCGATGTGCAGAACAAGATTTGCACTTTCACCAAACCATTAGTGTTTGGTTTAGAGCTGAGTTCTGATGTTTGACGTGTGCAAGATTTAACTCACAAAAGACATGAAAATTTAGCTTTTTTTGAGCAGTATTATAGGTTGGTTTTCTGTGGGTTTTTTCTTGTTTTTTGGTGTTTGTTTTTTTTTAACTAGAAAATTGCTTATGAAATGTTTAGTTTAGCAATTATTGTTTTAGTCTGTGAAAGAATAGTGCAGAAAGGTAAATTTGTCAACTAGGACTAAGGAGTCCAGTAAGGAGTATTGTGTTTTACAAGTATACAATGAGAGCAGTAATATTTTGCGAACAAAAAAAACCATTAAAAATGCAGGGAATGGGGATCTATGTATGTTGTACGTATGTGCTTCTAAACGTAAACCCAGCTTTAGAAGAGAATTGCTCTGGTTGCGCTGCTTAGGAAGTTAAAGGCTTGCCATGACATGAACTGGCCTCTTTGCAAAGGAAAAGCAGGCACCTGAATGCAGCCTTGGTGAAAGACCATCTTGAGGTTTGTGGGGACAGTTAAAATGCAGTCTAGGAAGATGTGAGCAGAGTGTTTGCATTATGACAATGGAAGAAGCTTGCTTTTGGTGTCATTGAGGAGAGAAGGATGCCAGCTCCACGGAGAGAAGTTCAAGGGGTGGCAACCGAGATGATTAAAGTTTTCTGAATACCAGTGAGTATTCTGTCATGGGGCTAGTTCAGCAGGAAGAATGCCTAGATGTTCTAACAAGTTTCTTGGAAATTTATTTCACCTGTTTCTTTTAAAACAGAAGCTTCCTTATTTATTCAGTGTTTTCTTCTGTATGTAGTGAGTCTGAGTGCTCTTTTTTATGTAAGTTTTTCTGCTTCATTCTTCACCATAAAAAAACCAAATCTATTTACAAGAGGGATCTAAACCAAGATAGTCAAGATTATTTTGCAGCTTTCAATTGAGAGTGTTAGAAATAGAACAGGACAGATCTTGGTTTAGTTTTTGTGCAAGATTTTGTTTTGTAATTTCTGCCCAGTTTAGCCTGGGAAAAAAAGCTAAACAAATAGCTAACTGTTGACCAGCGATGACTAGAATGTTTTTCATGGCAAATGTAGGGAGAAGTAGTTCTATGATTCAACATTAATTAAAATAATTGTTTGCCCCGTAAAAGCTAAAAACAGAATCATTGGGAACTGAATGTAAAATATTGCAGAGTCGTGGTTGGGATTTGCAGACTCTTTTAGGGCTGCACAAGGAGAGTGGAGTGAGAAATGTCTTAGCTGGAGGCTTTCTATTTGGAACTGCTTTGAGCACAGCCAGGCCATCAAGAAATCACTGATAATGCACTGCAGTAGCAGAGAAGAGAACTTGGCTTACTAGCAGGGGAGGCAGTACCTCTAAAAAGATGCAGCAGAAGAGAAAAGGAAGTAGTCAAAAAGTTGCCTGTCCTTGAGAGCTGAAAAGAGAAAATGGTAATTGATTCACTTAAAATTAACCACCATCATCATGTAATCACAAAAAAGAGAATCTGGAGTGATATCAAGGCTAAGTGTTCTGTCAGCTTTCACTTCTCAGTAGTTGTTAGATGTTTCTGAGGAGGAGCTGTGCTTTGAATAAGAAGTTTTTTCTCTGAATTTCATGGGTGAATGCTTTACTCTGTATAAGTGTTGAACTGCTCGAAGCCTGTACTTTGCTGCATTGTAAAAAAGAGGAGAATGGATTCTCTTTGGAGCAATCCATGAGGAGTCTGATAATGTTTTGGTGGCACTGCCATTGAATAAGCAGTTTTCTGTAAAGGACTCATTATCAGTTTGCTGTCCTCCAGAAGATCCTCTTAGGTATACTTTTATTTATTTGGAATTCTAGAAGAAGTTTCGGCTGCTGAAAGAAAGAGGAAAAAATGAATTATCTTAAATAAGAAACCAGAAAAAAAATCTGTGAGTGGTTTCTGCTGTGAAAGCATGGCAACGTATTGTTGAGAGGATGTTTACCAGCCATCTGGCCAGAGGGCAAAAAATCCTGGGAAGAATGGGAAGACTGGATGTGAAAAATGTGCAGAAGTTCCAAGAGTCTGGATTGCAGGGGATTTGATTGGTGCAGTTTAGCTGTCTCTCTGTTGCTGTTGCAAATGAAGCTGAGCTCTACTGGATCAATTAATTTAATCAATTAATTAATTTGATAGGTATCAGATGTGGGCATGTGGCTGTATCTGTTAGATCAGCTGGAACACATTTGCACAGAGATTATTCCCACTTTCTGCTGACTGTGAAAGGACAGATGATACCTGGTCTGGTGTTAAATCCTGTTGGCATTATGTTAACCCATTGTAACTTTGAACAAATTTTATTTGTTGAGGTGGTGGTGTACTGGACATGAAGTTTAGTCCAGCATATCCTATATCTGGCACTGGGAATCACAGAGACTTGCAGTGATATCTTGTGAGTGTCAGTTGTTTCTCCTTGTCTGACTTAAATGATTGTTTCAAGATTTCATGTTCAATGAGTATTTGCTCCAGTTAATACCCTAGTGCAGCTTGCCATGTGTTTAAAGTAGTAAGAAACTTTCTGGAAGGGTTCTGGCACAGCTGTATCCAGAAAAACACAACTGTTTTGAGAACTGCCCATAATAATTGGTTGAGTTACTTGTAAGTTTACCTTACAGTCTTAAACCATTCCTTTCTCAAGAATCTAGCCAGGATTGGTGTGGGAGCCTCGCAAAAAGCTTTCCAGATGCTGGTGTCCCATATTAAGGAAATGACAGGCTATAGCTGGATCCAATGGCTCTTACAGCACTTATATACAGATAAAGCTGCCTTCTGTTTCCCAAGCTAGACAGTTGTCTTGCAGTGGCTGTGGATGTAGTGCGCTCTCAGTATCAAATACTTTCTTGTGAGTAATTTTTGCCTACCTTAATTTTCTGTGTGAATCCAGAATTATAGCTGTCTGTGGAATGTGGCACTTGCATGGTCTGGAATTGCTTATTTAATTTTGATACCTGGATAACAGAAGCAAGAGGCAGAGGGAAAGGAATTTTCTGTCTGATCCTGAGAGGAGATACGGAGGAAGTTACTGAAAATCCACTGATAGTAGCAGGTGTTTAAGACTCAATAAAACCCACCAGTGTTGTAAACCAAGGCTGGGTAGGGGACAAAGCTGCATGTTCTAGTATGTTGAAAACACTAAAATTCAAGGCTGCTTGCTAACACTCCTAGTTGTTTACCACTTTGGTTGTGGTATCAGAGGACTGCCAGATTGCAATTTGAATTAGCCGTTCCTTGGGATTTTTTGGAAAAAGATATCCACTCAAGTAGAATTCTATTGGTGACTGAGAGCAGTCATATGTATTCATAGGAAGGCCCTTGTTCCTACTACAGTTGTGTGTAATTTAGGGTGTTTTGTAGAAATTAGAAATGTATGTGCTCAACATGTACCATATTTCAGTAGGACTTTGTGTCGAAAGGCTAAACAAATCATACAGGGGCAAACTGGTGATTGAAATATCCCAAGTTTGATTTATGAGTTTTGTAAAGGTGAGGAGATGATAAGTGCTGTTGAGATTATGAAGAAAGGCAGAAGGAACTTCTGCCAGCAGATAATCATGATAATTTTAAAAAGTAACTTAAAGATGAGAATCTCAGGTAAGGGCATATCTTAGTACACAGGTGTATGTATAGTATGTGCCATAGCAGGTTTGCCAGGTGTTATGTTAGATTTGCTCAGACAGGCCTGAGAAGCCTCTTTGGAATTTGTCCAGAAAGTGAGTGCACAGGCTTTAACCTGTGCTCATTCTTCTGTTACTTAAAAGATACCTTAGGTAAATGAGATTTAGGATTTTTTTAATTTTTATTTTTAAAATGTGTATGCTTGAGTAAGTGGGGGGAGCTCTGTGGTCACTGCAAAGCCCTTGGAGTGATACAAAGCTGTGGCCTGCAGTGAATGCAGCTTCTAACATTATGGTCTGAGGAAGAGCAAGTTTTATCAAGATGAAGTCTCACATGTTAGGACTGGTAGATTCTGTGGAACAGGACTCCAGATTAAAGGCAAAGACAACTGCAGTTATTTAATTTCTTGAAAATTCAAAATGACCTCAGGGCTTTAAACAAATCATCACTGTACCAGCTCCCCAATTACTGTGACCTTTTATTTGGGCATCACCGTACTAGACATGCCTCAACAGTAATTTGTTTGTTTAATATGATTGCTGCTTTCCCTCAATAAAATTGTGTGAGTGTTTTGTGTTCACTGACACAGTGCTACTCAGCATTTCCTCTTAAACTTGTTTCAGAAAAGTCTTTGTTAGCACCTCTATTTGCAGCTTTCCAGTAATAGAAATAGGTTTCTGTGTATTTTTCATGTTACCTACTGCACCACAGGGATGAATTGTTTCGACAGAGCCTGGCTAAACTTCGAGAGCAAATAGTAAAGGCAAATACTCTGGTGAGAGAAGCAAACTTCTTAGCAGAAGAAATGAGTAAGCTAACAGATTATCAAGTAACACTTCAGATCCCTGCTGAAAACCTCAGTGCCAACAAAAAGGTAATGATAACAAAGAGTGCTGGAAAACATACCTTTGTGGCTAAACTTTGTAGACATGTATAACGTTCATCCAACTTGAGCCAATAAAATGTTACTTTTGTTGGATTATGCATAGGCAAAAATAGAAGTACTACCTGATTGATATACTGAAAGTGAGTAATTAAGTAAAAATGGCAGCAGAGCATTAAGTATGGCTCTTGCTGTTTTCAAGTGTGTGATCACCATATGTGCATGCAGATTATGAACAGACATTTGTGTTCTGTTGCTGCAGAACCTGCATTTTAGTTACGTCTGCAGAAATTAATGGGTTTTGTTACACTTTCCTACAATTTTGTGTCTTAAAGGGTTTTACAGTGCTGCTGTAAATATAATAGCAATTAGGATAATATGCTTGTCCTTAGGGCTTTGATTGAGTGTGATTAATGCTCCTGTGGGAATGGTCATTGTTTGAGAAGAATAAAGAGAACTGGATCCTCAGAGCTGTGTATAGACCATGCCGTGTCTTGAGGACAGAAACAGCATGACTGGCATGCAGAGAGATGCTGCATGTTCTATATTTTATTCCTTTCTAGGAATGCAGTTTGAGTGAAGGGTTAAACTACTTGCATGCACCTTTCCTGCACTTAATGTTTTTTCTTCTGATTTAGAGGGGTGCAATAGTAAGTGAGCCTGCAATTCAAGTGAGAAGAAAAGGAAAAGGTACTCAAGTGTGGACTATTGAGAAACTAGAGAACAAATTGATTGACATGAGAGACCTCTATCAAGAATGGAAGGAGAAAATTCCTGAGGTAATTTATATATTTTCAAAATGGATCAAAGATTGAGTTTTTTTTCTTTAAACCCCTTTTAATGTGTTGTAGAGAGCAAGTGCAATGACTTTGTATATGAAAGTTTAGGATACTATGTTTTATTTTTAAAAACCAAAGCAAACGAACTAAAATGCAGAGCAAAACCAGTATGACTAATACTAAATATTCAAAATGCCCATGCATAGTAAAACACAGATATGTCAGATCTCACTTGTGTTCTCAGATGTTAAGTGTGCTGAGGTCAGGTATAATTGTGCTAGATATCATTGAGGTAGTGACTCACAGTGCCACTAAGAGCATATGTTTACCAGGCATGCAGATGACCAACAGCTCTGAATGGAAGCAGCAAACTGCATTAGAAATAAAATTATTAAATAAAGTCAGTGTCAAAGTTAACAGGGATGCTAGGCACAGAACTACACTTAAGGCACATAACATACTAGAGGGATAAAACTTGATTTTAAATTATGAAATATTATTTAATTTCATTCATATATTCCCCAGCCTTAAAACAGTGAAGAAGTCAATTAAAGATACTTAATCTACATCAGTATTTCCATCAAAACCAAGTGGTGTTTTGTGAGAATTTAAGTAGCACATTAGCCTTGGCAGGTTAGCATGAGATTGGTCAAAACCTTGTTTGTTTACTAGAAAGAGATGTGATATTTTGTATTCCAGAAGACATCATCTAAGTATCCAGGTAGAAGTGCATAGGAAATATATCTTACTGTCTTGTGGCTGTTAGGAAGCACCTAAATTACTTGTATCAAGAATCATTCTTAAATATGTTTGAACAACTCTTGTGCCTTTGTTACATGCTTTGGACGGGACAATGGGAATCTCTAAAATCATAACACAGGGGAGGTCAAGCACTTCATCTGTGCCCATTGAAGACAACGATGATTTTGCTGCTGACTTTAGTAAGAACTGATAGCACATATTTGAATACATTATGTCTGCCTGAGCCAGGATCATTCTTTCCATGACCTATGTCGTCCATAATGCATGTGTTCTATGTGCTACATAGAAACACGTAGGTCAAATGCATGTGTTGAAGACAAAAGAGGAGAAGAAGGGAAGGAACTAATAAGTTCACTGAGGAGTGCATATAGTGCTAGGAATCTGCATGAAATCTTTGTGGCTGTATGGGGAATGCTGCAGGTGTGATCTCAGCTCTATGGGAGTCATAAGAACACTTGCTGACTTTAGGAGTCATCCTGCACCTTCCCTTTGCCCTTCTAGTGGTAGCCGGCAGCCAGACTAGCAAAACCTGAGGATGGTTTGACCTCTCATTTAAGAAGTATAATCAGAGCAGAAAAGGTGAAACATCTTGAAATCAATTGCTACTGTGATTGCTCATGGTAAAGTCTGCTTTGCCTTGACATTGCTAAAATTTGCAGGTCATCATATTATTATATCCCTTAGTAAAGAAAAGATTGTATGATGTCTCATCTCAAAGATTTCATTTCAAATTTGTAATATGATTCTAGTCTCTTTCTGCCTGTGTAACAGGAAGGAACAAAGATGGGTAGTGAAGCCATTTTTGTGCCATGATCTTTCAATACAATGCGGTTATTTGATCTCCTGTTCCCACACTGGTGGTTTTGTGACATCTCTTCCATTATCTCTAAAGCAGATAAGGAAGCTGATTGGCAAGAGAGGAGATCCTTTCTACGAAGCACAGGAGAACCACAACTTGATTGGCGTCGCCAACGTGTTTCTGGAGTGCCTTTTCTACGACGTGAAGCTGCAGTATGCCGTGCCCATCATCAGCCAGCAGGGCGAGGTAGGGCCGGGCTGGGCACGCTGAGTGCTCCTGCGGGACTCTCGGTGCTCCTTGTGCTCCAGGCATTTAGCAAGCAAATGGTGCTTGCTCTCTTGTTCCCCAGTGAATAAGTCTGTTTCAAGTGGCCTTGTATGTCCTCTGTGTAATTGCCTTCAGGTGGCAGGGCGGCTGCATGTTGAAGTAATGCGTGTCACTGGGTCTGTCCCAGAACGTGTGGTAGAAGGAGATGACTCCTCTGAGAACTCCAGTGAGAGTGGGAGTCTAGAAGTCACGGATAACAACGGAGAAATTATTCACAGAGCGAAAAAGCTCTCCTGCAGGGTGAGTGAGAACACCTGATGAAGTTTACGGTTTCAGGCCTCTGTAACTAAGTACTCAGTCTGATGTAAAGTACTAAGCTATGTAGACTGTTGCTTGCTGAAAAGTCTCTGAAAGGACTTCTCTTGTTCCAGCTCAGGGTAGGCCAGTTGCTGATTTAGTATTAGTTTCTAGTAGATGTACATCTACACCATAAATACTGGTTTTACAAGGACAGTCCTTTACAGACAGAAGGGGAAACAGTTTTTCCCTCTAACAATCTCCTGTAGTGTGATCATCTAGTATAGTATCTATGAGTGGTGTATGGATTTAATTTCCTCCGTGATGAAGCATTTCATTCTCCACTCAAGCTTATCAGATTCATCAAATGAAACATGTACATGGGTTATGTCTTTACATCTATGTTTCTGTCTATGCAAAATCACATTTGCTAAATGGGAACATCCTTACTGTCCTTTAAAACTTCTTGGGTGTTGGTCTTCAGTTTGCAGTTGAAGAAGAAACAGTCATATTCATGACAACATCTGTTTTGTGTCCTCAGGTAAAAATAAAAGAAGCAACCGGACTGCCACCTAATCTCTCCAATTTTGTCTTTTGTCAATACACATTTTGGGATCAATGCGAGTCAACAGTAGCAGCACCAGTGGTAGATCCAGATGTGCCTTCATCTCAGAGCAAAGATGCTCATTTTACAGTGATCTTCTCTCACTGTAAGGTAAGTATTTTAATTATGAAATGGTGTTACCAGGTAGATCATAGATTTGAGAGAAACTGTTTAGAGTCTGAGCCTTGCTTTGCTGGTGGAAGAAGGAGAGAGTCAAGTCATATAACTAATGACTTTTAACTATGCTTAAGAATGCCGTAATGTTTCATTTCATCACTTCTTCAAAATGTAGCAAAAGGAAAAGATACTTTGATTAGTGATCTTGTAAATGCAGATGTTATCTTTAATGTGTCGAGAAAGCTATCATTTATATAATGACAGCTGATTATATACTTGTTTGGTAAGCTCAGTTGCTTAAAAGAGATCACTGGAGCTGAGACATCACTTTTATGGAAATTTTCAAAGTATGAAATGTGGTATGCAAGAGCATGAATTGCTGAGATGATGAGGTTTTACAACCTTCATGTCCAGAGTCAAGCTTTGTGATGCAAACTATGGTTTTATCAGGCAGGAAGTTATTTGTTTGGTGTGTCGTTACAAGCAAGTTGAGGAGATACAATTATTTAATATGGTTGAATGTGATTTGTTTTTCTCATTGCCAGGACTATGTGGTGAATGTCACAGAGGAGTTTTTGGAGTTCATTTCAGAAGGAGCTCTTGCTATTGAGGTCTGGGGTCACAGGTGTACGGGAAATGGCAGCTCTGTTTGGGAAGTTGATTCTCTTCATGCAAAAACTAGGACACTGAGAGACAGGTACAAATAAATTACAAATGAATGGTTCCATCAACTTTCTAAAAGTATTTTAATACCTGTGGTGCACAAAGGCACTTTGAGGCAACCACAAGTTTTTACGGGGATGTCTTTTTAGATGGAATGAAGTAACTCGAAGAATAGAAATGTGGATTTCCATACAAGAATTGAATGAGATGGGTGAATACACTGCGGTTGAACTCCATCAGGCAAAAGATGTAAACACAGGGGGAATTTTCCAGCTTAGGCAGGTATGTATCTTTTCCTTGCCATCTTATTCATGCTTAAATTAATTTTCTAATTTTATTCTTAGTTTCTCTCTCCCTTTCAATTTCCTCCTCAGGGTCATTCTCGCAGAGTTCAGGTGACGGTGAAACCTGTGCAGCATTCGGGAACATTGCCTCTCATGGTAGAAGCAATTCTTTCAGTCTCTGTAGGTGGGGTGACTGCCAGATCAACCAAGCTGCAAAGGGGCTTGGACAGCTACCAGGTAAGCCAGTTAATTTCTCAATTTGGTGTGATTCTGCTGTTCTAGACCCAGCCCAACATAATTCCAAAAGGGACCTTAGCACACTGGTATATGATTTGCAGTTTTACATGTGCTTGAGGTTAATACATGTAACGTGAGCCTGTGGTGCTAAACCTGCATCTTTTTTTGCTTATAACTCAATGGATGACTGATAAAGTACTGAACAGAAGGAATATGGCAATTGTTTCTACCTTTGTGTGTAGAGGTAATTAATACTAGATTCCTAGTGCTATTTCACCTTCCAGGGATGGTGAAAGTTGAGGGGGGGGTGAAAGAAAAAAAAAATAAAAAGACATTTAGTAGAGAAAATGTAGTGAGATACTATTTAGCTTTTCAAAAAGCACCAAGTTGTTATTTGATAAGAATCAAAAGCAGTCGTCACTGAATGTGAGAGGGCTATTCCACATAGTCAAGGAAGTCCTTAAGGAGCATAAATTATTTTAGCTGATGCTGGACAAATTAATATTGGAAATAAAGCATGACTTTAACAGTGATGGCAAAGAACAGGTGGAATGGGCCACCCACGGAAGCAAGGTGCCTTTTGTCAGAACATTTGTTTTCAGTTCCACAAATAATTCTAACGTTGGATACAGATGAAACTGTAAAACTTGAGATTAGTGATCTGCTTGCTCGTCATTTTTCTGGCACTGGATTCTGTGGGGTTTTTAATTATTTTTTTAATAAACTTATTCACTAATACTCAAATCATGGCTGACGTGCTACAGTCTAATGAAAAAATATCTTTCTACCTATTAATAAGACTAGTTATTTGAGTGTTGTGATTTTTAACATTTTACAAGTTTGTGGCAGAAATGTTGATGGGTTATTTCTGTGAAATTGATGGGTTGATGGGTTATTTCTGTGAATTTCTGTTGAGTGAAATGCGTGGGTTTTTGTGTTTTACAAAATGTATTTTCTCCTACCAGAAGGAGGAGGATGATGGTGGTGATATGGATAGTTACCAGGTATTGCTGCTGTTGCTGTCAATCCTGCGGCATGGGGCACAGCTAATGCTAATGGCCAGCAACTCTCAAATGAACAAGCAAAAGCGGCTTTGACATACACATGTGCTGTGCATTTTAGAGGCTACCTGGGCTATGAAACACTGCTATTTCAGTTTACCTTGTGACTTTATGCTCTTACAGTGTCCTCTCTTCTCTAGTACTCTGCAGTCAGCTCTCCTAACTGGCTACATGAATTGCTATGGGAATAAAAGCTTTGAAACTTTAATTTAGAATGAAAACAGTTTCCGATTAATATCACAGGGAAAAGAACTAGCAGCTTCAGGCATCTTTTCCAGGCAAATTGTGCACCACAGGATATTTTGTTTGTTTTCTAAACAGAGTATCATAACCTTTTGTGTTGTGCAGTTTTCTGAAATGCTTGAGTGAGAGAGAGTGGAGGATGTGAATGGGGGGTAGATACAGAGGCTTCAGTCAAGCAATCTTCTTTTATCTGCACAAAACCCAACCTTGACCCTGTTTTTATGTGTGATAAGTCAAAATTTAGACAGTGTAACAGAAGACTCATTTTAAAAGGTGGCAAAGAGCAGAAGAAGAAATCCCCCCCCAAAATAAAATAAATTTCAGATTTCTACATAGAAGTCTTTTTTCTAATAGGCAGTCCTACAGAAGTAAAAACAGTTAGGTGAGAATGCTGACATCCCTTAAGATGGTGTGTTAAGTTTCCTAGCAATCTCAAAAATACAATTTAAGGTACTAACTTCTTGCGGGCTGTTTATGCGCTTCCTGACATATCACAGAGAAGAACCAGCCAGATTTTCCTGTGATACCACAAAGCATGATTGCATGATGGGTTTTGTTTGCATGAGAAATCTTTTAATTGCACTGATAGCAGCTGCTAGCAATGGAATTTTGTGCAGGTTTGAGGGCGTGCTGACCTGTCTAATCTTCAGGAGAACTTATAATCAACTGATGATACTGGGTTTTCCTCTTCCATATGCTATTCAAAAGTTTGATTGCCACTTCTGTGAGTAATTAGCCATGGTGTTTAATCTCTTCAGAAGCAGACGCAGTCACATTTTCTTTTCTCCTGTTGAAATCTGAGACTTGAAAGCAAATAAACTTCCCTTCATGGGTGATGAGGTACTTAATCAGTGTGCATGTCATTCGGGGGAGAAAAGTTTTCTGCATTGTGCAAGCCATTTAATATAAATTCTGATTAAATTACCACAAAATTCACTGCCTCAGTCACCCACATAGTCTAGTGACTTTTTTCTCTATTTCCATGTTAGGAAGAAGATTTGAACTGTGTACGAGAAAGGTGGTCTGATGCATTAATAAAACGCAGAGAATACTTAGATGAGCAGATCCAAAAGATCAGCAACAAACAAGGTTTGCAGCTTGAAGTCTGTACTAACTACTTTATACCCTATACCACAGAAAGGGTGTCTCATCTGTAATCCTAATCTCTCCTACTGTAGAAAAATCTGAGGATGATATAGAACGAGAAGCCCGGCTGGTGGAACAGTGGGTAGGGCTGACGGAAGAGAGGAATGCAGTGTTTGTTCCAGCACCAGGCAGTGGAATTCCCGGTGCCCCCGCAAATTGGTATGTTCAGAAAAGCCACTGGAGCTTCCAGCTTTTTGTACAAAGCTGTGCATGCTGGAAGGTACAAATCTAAGGATGTTTTGGAGCTTCCTGTGTTCTCCTGTCATACAAATACAAACTGCATTCAGCTGACAGAAAGTTTAGAAGATCAGGTGCTGTTCTGAATGTAAGAAAGATTTGCTTAGCTAAGATACTACAAAAAGTAGCTTTGAAATAGCTTCCAAGGTTTGAAAATCACCTTTGAATATAATACAGTATTTTACAACTTTATACAATTGAGAAATTATCCAGTATTTTTATTCCTTTCAGAAGAGGAGTGATTGAAAGATGAATGGTAGAACACCTGATAATTCAATTGATAAAGGGTGGAGAGGAAGAAACTCTGATTTCAAAGGATGTGTTCTCTGTTTCATCTGAATTTGTAATATATTTCTGTTCAGTTTCGTTTAAATTTGTGTTTTAACTAAGATCTTTGGAGCTGACATGTAAATATGAGGAATGCAGCATGTTAGGTTTGGGAAAGTATGGACAAGAAATACTCCTCTAATTAAATATACACTAATGTCTCCAATGGTATTCAGGGAATAATGTAGCAATATTCTTATCTCGCCATTTTTCCCCTTATCCACCCAAAGTGTGCTGTGTACCTATAGCTAAAAGCGTGTTTATGGATGTAAAGACTGCCAGTAGTTACATATCCAGTTATTTGGAGGGTTGCTGACCTTATATGTGAGATGACTACAACCAGTTAACTTCATAAGGAACTTCATGATGTTTAAGACTCACAACAACTGCCACATGGCTGTGTGGTGTGAATTGAGTTTTGGCAAAGCTCTAGATTTAGCTCTGTGTGTAGATAAACAAAATGCTGTCTGTGCCACACAGGCATTCAGAGTAGCCGTCAAAATGTTGACAGCTTTAGCCATTGATTACAGTTATTGAATATTTGCCCAAATTAGCTTAGGTGTGAATTTGCTTTCTTTGTTATCAGCAGTTTGTTTTGTTTCAGGATTCCACCTGCAGGAATGGAAACACATATACCTGTCCTCTTCCTTGATCTGAATGGTATGTTGTAAAAGCAGATTAAGAAACTTATGTAGGGGGAAATGGGGGTTAGTTTGGGTCAATAAATTGTTAAATGGAAGAATGAACCTGAAAGGTGTAAGAAATCAAACAAGTCCTGGCAATGACACTGTCTGATATGGCTTGTAAAGTGCTTTTCTTCTGTTGTGTATGCTGGCATAATTGAGCACAACTGTTTTAGAATAAGGATAAAAGTCAGGGAAGACAGGAGTACAGTGATAAGCTGTACAACAGAAAATATGGTAAGAAAGCACGCTTAGTTTGAATCAAACAGCAGAAGACGAAATCCTGTAAGTGTTTTGATGCACAAATTCACATGTTATTAAAGCACTAATAGAGAATCTACCAATGCTATCAGAGCTCCTTCCACTGATGTATCTGTAGAGTCTTAAACAGCTCAATTAATGAACACTGTGTTAGGGCTGTAATGAGCTTTCGTTACACAATCTAAGTCTTCTCCCTTTGAAGGTATTTAGTTCTAAATGTGAGAAGAATATTGATATGTACTCTTAAGACACACACAGTGTAAGTAACAAGAAACTAGAGGTAGCTCCACATTTAAGGACTGTTTAGGGAGCAAGTCTAATTATAAACATGAACATAAAGCATGAGACAATCCATAGTCTGTATCACATCCAGCACTGGAGTGGGCCACTACACGTATTTATGTAGGCAATGCATCAATACTTGCTTTAGCAGATGCCTTTGGAAAGTGAAATACCCCCTTTCTTCATCTGTGCTCACAAGGAATGTTTTTATTTTTTTCTTTTTTGTTCTTTTTTTTTTTTTTTTTGCCATCAGTAGAGATTATCAGGCAAAAAATCACATAGGATATTTAAACAGGTTCATTGTGTCATTGCACACCTTTTGTTTGTTTAGCTAAAAGCATAATGTAGCCAGAACTGCTATTCTCAATTTCTTTTGTATGCTGAAATCATCTTCAAAATGCTGCATAGTAATAAGATTAAAGAGGATTAAATGTATTATGAAATATGGGTAGGCCTTTATTACAACATTGTATTACAACTTTGCCTCTATATAATCATATCCTTTGGTATAAAACTATTTCATTCTTTGCACATTTGTTTCATTAGCTGATGACCTCAGTGCCAATGAACAACTTATAGGTCCCCATGCATCAGGAGTTAACTCAATACTACCAAAGGAGCATGGGAGCCCATTCTTTTATCTGCCGATCATAAAACACAGTGATGATGAGGTAAATTGTTAGCAAGCCTCCTTCTTGACAACTGCAGCTTGTGTAAATGCTTTCTTCTTGTGTTTTATTTCCTACTTCTATGTATTTAATCATTATTATCATTATTACCTTTTTGTCTTAGAAGTACCATCTGTATCTAGTGCTGCCTTTATTTTCTGGCCTATTTATTTAGAATTTAAGAGGATATGACTTGTTAGCTCCTTTGCCTTAATTCACAGATGACAAGTCGTAGCTTTTGGCAAAGAATAATTCAACTGCCTGACTCAAAATCCCTTTTCCTGCTTTCCTCACCCCTTCATCATTCCTCTTAACTCTTCAGAGAAAATAACTTGTTTTATTGTGTGCACTAGGCAAAGCTCAATACTTAAATAAAAATGCTTTCATTTGTAGTACAGAATTACTGTTTTTTAAATATATGGTTTGAGAATTGTGGGAAATTAATGGTTCTGATTCCATTTTGGAATTTCTTAACTGATTCCTTCCATGTCCTGCATCTACTCAGGCCTTTGGTTAAGAGACTGTTTCCAGAATAAAAGGGACACCAAAGCTGGGGAGAAGGCAGAGGGAAGGAAAAAAAAGTTCTGCAGAATGGGTGCAGGTTTATTCTGTCTGGGCTGTTACAACCTAATCCAGCATAGATGGAAGATTTTAAATGGAAATTAATATACTTCTAATATAGTAGCAGTAGGATTTGTATTCCTTCATCCAGTCTTCTGCTTTCCTTTCTGTCTCCAGTCATGTGAAGACTTCCTTTTGGGGCAGGGTTTGCACAGTGCAGGGATTGTGGTCATGATTAACACCTCTTATGATTTTTCTGGTAAATTCCTTTCTATCGAAAAGGAGATTTCACTCCACTTTGTTCAATGACGGTGATTTTTCTCCCATTAAGGAATTGTTTTACTTAATGGTAAATCATTGTAAATGACACCTGTTGTTAGAATAATAGAATCTTTGATTTCCTTTTCCTTCTTCCACTTAATTTGTCTGCATAGGTTTCAGCCACTGCTGCCTGGGACTCTTCTGTCCATGATTCAGTGCACCTGAATAGGGTAACTCCTCAAAATGAGAGAATTTACTTAATAGTGAAGACCACTGTGCAGCTCAGTCACCCTGCTGCAATGGAACTGGTATTACGCAAAAGAATTGCAGCCAACATTTATAACAAACAGGTAATAAGTTTATATATTCTTTTATTTCTTGTTTTGTTTCATATTCTTAATTTAATGAATGTGTTTTTCTTATCTGCTTGCTTAATTTTGTGAGTCTGGTCTCCCCAGTTCTTACGAGAGAGAAATTAAAACTAGGTCTTTATAGGTTGCAGTGAAGCTGTGTACTGGTATATTTCTTTGAACTGTCCATTTTTCAACTGATTGAACTTAGTAGCAATGTATACTGAGCACAGTGCTGTAAAGAGTGCTTAAAATATCATAAATGCTAAAAAAATTTATTTAATAAATTATGGTTCTGATTGGCTTTGTAATCAGATTTTGCATTGCATCTTTTTATTTCTTAGGATTCGTAAATAATAATTATCAAAACAGTAACTGAAAATTGTTTTCTTTCTAGAGTTTTACCCAGAGCCTGAAAAGGAGAATATCCTTGAAAAATATATATTATGCCTGTGGAGTGACTTATGAAATAGTATCCAATATACCCAAGGTAAATCATACTGTATTTCTCTGGCAAATTCACAGAAACCAACAGAATTGACCTACTGCAGTGGGTGATACTGATTAGAAAGTAAATGTCCTGCTTTGCTGATATGAGGCAGCTGGCCAAAGTGGATAAAGTGAAGTTCAGTGTGAGATTGTGTTTATCTTTAAAACAGTTGAAAACTGTGGGGATTTTATTTTCTCTTCTACTGTGTTTAACTGAGTTTTTGTAGTAGAGTTATTTTTGAAAGCCCATTAGTGTCTACTGGGAAAATACCAAGGGTACTCAGAGGAATGTTCAGGTTTGTGAAAACAGAATAGTGGGCATCTGAGTTCACAGGAATATAAGTTACTTTTTATAGAAAAAGCTTGTACAAGTTGTAAATGTACTATATGATTTATTTTAAAAGTAAACAAACTGGACAACTGAAAACATAAATAATTTTGAAACCCTGTAATTGTCACTTTGTTGCAGTACTACTTAAAATTTCAATTAGGGAAATCACAGCATATTTAAAGATTTGGGACGGAAATTACATTTCCTTGCCTAGGAAGTTGTCATTAGTTGAGCCTTAACATACACAATTTCAGGTTATATATGCATTATTTCTAGAAGTGTATTTACTACAGCAAATGCTCACAACTTCTCCTAAGCTTGATCTCTTCAGCATCATTTGCATCTCTATGGAACAGCCCTGGATCATTGACTGTAATTAGGTTTGCTGATTAAGTTGCCCAATTCAAATTAATTTCTAGATGGAACTGGTCTAAAAAAGTAGGCAAAAGCAATTGGCTTTCCTTTTTGAAACCTTGAATGGTGTAACTTCTACTTTAGGCTACAGAAGAAATTGAGGATCGTGAGACCTTAGCTCTGATGGCTGCAAGGAGTGAGAATGAGGGTACATCTGATGGCGAAACCTACATTGAGAAATACACACGTGGTGTGCTGCAAGTGGAGAACATTCTGAGCCTTGAACGACTAAGACAGGCAAGGAAAAGGCATTTCTTGTACCCTTTGTGCTGGATTATGAGAATTCAAGAAGAGATGATTGATTTTTTAAAAATACTGTGTTGCTTTTTTTTCAGTTGGGTTTTTTTTAGAGATCATTGGACAAATAAATGTAAGGCGAAGTTACTTCTGTGAAATACAAATTTCCAGTGGTGGTGGATGTAGTAACTAAAGCTGGCAGTGATGTAGTACTCAGAACCTGAACAAACAAAGGCCAAAGAATGAATTTCAGACAGAAGCTTTGGTGTGCAAATTAAGATTTGTGAATGCAAGCCCTGATTGCTGCTGTTAGCTACGCTCAAAAAAAGTCCCTATCCTGCTTGTTCAGTTCTCCTGAGGAGACCATGGCATTGCTGTTAGTGTTTTATTCTCTTCACACAGGCAGTCACTGTCAAAGAGGCTCTGTCCACCAAAGCCAGGAACATCCGCAGGAGCATCAGCACTCCGAACGTGCACAATGTAAGGGCCCTTCATCGTTAGCACTGATGGGGCAGGGGCTGCTGTCTGTGTGCTGATGAAATGCTTGCACAATGAGATATTGTAATGATTACTCTGTGCTGGGACTAACCGGCCTGAGGAAAAGTGAAAATTTGAAAATTGTCATGAAATAAAACCCCTCCCCAAAATTGTCCATCCTAGGAGATAACAGAGTTAACAGGGAAGAGGGAGGGTTGGTTGAAACTCTTCTCCTTTTACAAGGATACCCATTTAGGAGGTAGTTCACGATGACAACTGCTGTGATTCAAATTACTTTTACCTCCAAGTCTCTTTAACTTTTTCCGCGCTATAAGGGCTAGTTTCCATTTTATGTGTTCTGTCATGCACTCATACAGCAGAAACATGCATATGTCTTTATACATAACCTGGTCTGAAAAGAGCAAAGCAGTTATTAGGACTAAATGATCATAGTATTTCCTCAAGGTATTATATCTGAGAAATAAAAGGTAGACATTTTGTCATTCTGTCCGTTGGTGTTCGTAGGTGTCCTGTAGTCGACTGGATCTTTCTGCCTGTGATGAAGATGACAAGGTATGGAAACATAGCAACAAACAGCTCACATTCCCAGATTTCCCACCCCCCACCAGAAGCAAGATGTGTTTGAGAACTGGGGAGGAAAAAAAAGGAAAATAGAAATATTATTTTCCTTTAATAGTGTTAAAAGCAGTTGATTTATATAATGTTATCTTCAAAGTTCTGCAGCCATTACATATAATTTTGCATTAAACCTTATTGTCCTTCTCTGCTTTTCATATTGGAATTATATAAACTGATATTTAAGAAACAGAGCAAAATTTAAATCCTTCACTGACCAGCTAATTAGCTTTTAAACAATCCATTTTTTTGTGACTGGAAAATTGTCTGAAGTCAGTAATTAACACACCTTTGGTTTGTAGGGTTTGGTTGACTTTTATTAAAAACAAACACCTGAGTTTGCCTATTATTTTCTTCTACATTTGCCTGTGTCATCCTGCAGATTTATGTATTTTTTTTTTTTAGGGTTGGTCTGAAAGTCACCTAGATATATCTGACTGTTGTTCCAGTTATCAAGATGTATCATGCTATGGTACTTTACCCAGGGAGTCACCTCGCAAGAGCAAAGATGGCAGTGGTGAGATTTCATATACATAATGACAGTGCTGGTGGGTTCTTATTTACTGCATTAAACTGAAAATTAAATTCCCAGTGCTCTTTCCCTAACAAATGTGTTATCTAGCTTCTACTTAAGGAGCTAAGCATAATCTGAAAATAGGAAAGAAAGGGCGAAATGCATAAGACATCCAGGAAAGGGTGTAAAGTTGAGGGTATCCAAAAACCCAAGAGGAGGGCAGAACATGCTAAATATAAATCAAAACTGTAGAAGAAAAAAAGAAAAAAACCCACCCAAAACAAAAAAAACACACATACACAAAAGAACAAAAATCAGCTGTTGTTATTTCATGAAGATGCTTTTTTTAAAGTGGGAATTGTCCTTAGACAGTGATGCTGTGTGGATATTGGCTGTGCCTCTCTGTCCCATGTGTGTGTCACAGATGCCATGTTTCCTTCAGGTCACATTGACCAGGCAGTGCAGGTAGAAATACTGCTGCAATAAAGTGGCACTGGGAGTTTATTCATTGCTTTCTTGCTTATAATTTCTTTTTTGATCATCCTGGCTGTGCAGGAAGGCTGCAGGTTACAGGGCAGATTTGTAGTGTTGTGGGAAGAGGTCAGAAGAGACACAATAATCCAAGAGCTTCTCAGTTCTAGTTTCAGGGATACTTCCCACTGTTTTTATGACCAAGATGAAAAGGAGAAATGTTGGAGCCTCAGAATGCAGGGGGCAGATACTGCTCTTACCAGCTTTTCTCCTGTTTCTAGACTTCTCTGAGGATCTCACTGAGCTCTTCATTATTTCATGCCTAGGCCCGTGGTTAAATACTAAAATATTGACATTTTTCTGTAGCCAGCAACTTGTCAATTGAATGGCTTAACCTTCAGTTGTTTTGAAATATGCTCTTGCAGTCAGGATATGAAGAACTGAAATACACTATTTTGCTTTTATACCTAGGTGTTGTAGCAGAGAATTCCCATGCTTTAATGGCCAGCCCTTTTAAAGCATTTTCTCCCCAGCCACCAAAGTTTTTCAAGCCCTTAATGCCAGTGAAAGAGGAACATAAAAGGAAGACCCCACTTGAAAGCCGACCTCTACTTAGTCAAGAGGTAATCTTTGAAAGCCACTTGCTTTTTTAAAGGAGATGGAGTCATTTTGTGTACTTGGCAAATCATTTGCATCTGTTGCAACAGAATTTTGTAATTCTCTGGTAAAATTATTCAGACCACTCTTTATATGTGGTGGAGTTTTGCTGTTTGTTTTTTACTTCGATACAGGGTTTGTGGGTTTTGGTGTTTTTTTTACTTCTTGGTATTATTCTCCTTTACAGGATACTTCTATTTTAAAGTAGCAGTAACCTACCTTTTTTTAAAATTATTCTTCAGTAAGATGTTGGCGTTGTTTTTTTCATAGATCAAACATAATTCTGTGAAACTATTCCAGGGTGGTTATAATTCTGGCCTTTATTCCTCACCCTCAAACTCCTGGAGGAGCGCATGAGTTCCCCTACCCATTAACTTGAATTTTGATGTCTGTATGGCCAGCACAGGTGTTTCACCTTCATCACATCTTCACACCTTTCTAACTTGGCACCCACTTAGCACTGTGGTCAGAGCTGTGTGTGATGTGTTGTGTGTCTCAACCTTTACAGAGCATGCCTCCATCTCAGGTGCACTGTGCTGGCTGTGCTGTGCCTGCAGGAAGCAGTGCCAGCCTCATGCCTGAGGAGAAGATTGTAAGTTTTGTGCCAGTTTCTGGCTCGAGGCCTGGTGGTGGGCTTGAGGCACTCATGCTGCTGCAGCAGGAAAAAGAAGTGAGGTGGAAATAAGCACTTGTGACTGATTGTAGGTTATGGTTGCAACAGTTGCTCGCCTGCCTTGCGAATGCATTCTGTCTCTGGAATTAACTCCACTGGGATTTGGTGTTTTGTTTTTGTTTTGGGTTTTAATGTTTATATGCCATTTGTCTCGTGGGGCAGGGGGGAGAGGGGAGGCTGTAGTGTTTACAGGGCACAAATGATCAAGTAAAGGATGGGTTAGTGAGCCATGCTGTTGTCACTCTAATATACCTTGTATGTTACCTAGATTTTGTGACTATACCCCAGAGTAAATGGAATGATCCCATTTGGTGTAAGTAACCATGCATTTAGGTGTGGGTACACTATAAAAAGCTTATCATTGCCTGACATGGAAGTAATATGACTAAAATAAGATTGCTGCTCTTAATTAACCTGCAGCCTGTCTTCATCATAATTCAACTGGAAATTGAGGTGGAGGGCTTTGGTTTTAATCTTCACCTGCTAAATCTTCTTCTCACTGCTGCTTCAACAAAAGGTGTATTATCATTTCTGCTGTATGATGGTTTTGGTTTTGGGGCTGTGGAACATGGCTGCAAATACTTGCTTTAATCAGCGCTTTAGATTTAAAATTTAGAACCATTTAATTATTTCCTGTAAGCCTTATGGGACACTTTTCCACAAAATGCTAATGATGGATTCTTCCTATTTAACAGTTATTTTCATTCCTACCATATAGCCAAGCCATTAAAAAAACCTATTTTGGATTTCTGTTGCTGTTTTGTATGTTGTTAGACCAAAGTATCCTGAGTATTCTGGTATATATATTTGAAGCTTTGCTGCTGGGTTTAGGTGGCAGCTGTTTTATTCTTGATCGTGTTAATTTTCCATAAGGTGGCTTACGTGCTGACTCGCACTGAGTCACTGATACAAATAGCATGAAGGTATTTGGAAGAAAAAAATCTTCTAGTGGGTTGAAAAAACATCCCTTGGAAAATAAATTGTTACAAAACTTTCCATAGCAACTTAAGGGCAGTTTTAATCCCTTGAGTGAAAACAAAGTCCCACCCCATGCATGCCCTGAATTAACCCAGGCTCTTGCCTATGCTGCTTTCCACGGATATGCAGAAGCTTTCAGAGCTAGGAAAGGGCAACATCCTGCGACCAGGCTGTGCCAACTAGAAGGAACTAATTCACTGAACACTGTAAACCTGCTGTAGCCAACAGGACCATGGAAAGAGCTGTTCTTTCAGTTCTTAGCTGCCTGACTCATACTAACTTCTCCCTTTTATCAACACAGTTTTTTGTTTGGTTGCTTAGGAAGCCAGATCAAGGGAACTGATCCACCCAAGTTAATGGCTTGACTTACCACGGAGTTTTTCATTTGGATCTAGTCCTCTGTCTGATGACTTTTTTAGACCCTTGAGGGTCCTGGGGAGACAGGCAAAAAGTAGCAGCAGCTAGTGGGGAGGAGGTTGACAAAACTACTTTGTGTAGCCCAGACAGGCTATGGTACTGTGTTTAGTAAATGATGCTTCTAGGGGGTCTTATTACTGTAGGAAAGAAGTCTTTGTAGGATGTAGGCTTCCCAGGCTACCCCATTTTTCAGAGCTGCAGTGAGTCCTATGTTTTAACTAGATTGGAGTATTCTGATATTCAAAACACACCTGCCAAAGGAAGAAAAAAAAAGGCAGTTAACAAAAAATAGTTTTATTCAGTTGGCCTGAAATAGGGCATTCAACCTGAAATTTCAGAGAGTATTTACACATGCTTGATATTGCAGCTATATTAAAATAGCATGATACAGGGGCATGTTCTATGTAAGATAGGAATACGGTGATTTATGTTAAGGTCAGGTTAAATGTTTTCATATTAAGTGTATTTAAACACTGCCAGTAATTAACATGTTTAAGGGAGGGTTTGCTAAGAAGAAACCCTTCTATTGGGCAATAAAAATTGAGGCACCAATAGTGCAACCACTACATAAATATTACTGATTTTTAAATTAGTAAAATTGGAACTAAATTGTTGAGGTTACTTGAGAGGTGTAATTTAGGGATTTGAAAGCTCGGATGCTTTAACTTTTAATGACACAGTATCTTTGTTACGAAGCACGTGTAGAGAAGCTGCTCTGTGCTCTTGGTTATTTTGCTTCTTTACTGCTAGAACTTGATGTATAGTCTTGTCTTATTAGTTCTTGCTGTCGTGGCCTATCTGTTACCAGTTCTTAAATCTGCTTTTCATTGTAGTCATTCTGTTACATCCCAGGGAAGTTGCTGAAGTTTCTTGACCAGTTTTGCAAAGATTTTATCTTTATTTATACCAACAGCCTGAGCTGTACGAGGCAACTTCTTTTTTCCCCTGACATCTCACATCCACAGAAATATGAAGAACTCTGAAATTACTTTGTTTCTGGAATTTCCCAATCAGGAAATTCAAGAGAAGCTCTGAAATGAAATATGTCTTGTCCCCACCAGGGGCATCTTTTGTTTGTCACAAGGTGGTGTCTCCTCACCTATTCACAGCATTTTTCATAGCCCATGTTCTAGTAAAGAAGACTGGTTTTCTGTACCTTAGCTTTTGTACTTATGATGACACATAACCCTGAAATGGCACATGACTGCCACTGTGGTTACTTGTTTAACCTTTCCTAATCACTCACCAGTGTCTGTGTGTCTGTAGAGCCATTTCTTAGTTACAGCCTCTTATCCAGTCTGATTCTGAACAGGGACACCACCAAGGTGGGTTTTTCAGTCAAAGGAGACACAAAGAACTCTTATAAAAATACATTTTGGTCTCAAGGGGACATTTAGCTAGTATCAACTAGAATACTTCCTTCATTAAATGTTTTTAGTTTGGAGTTCATATATGATCTTCAACTTAAGAAAGTATTTGATAAACTCTTAGCTTTTAATGTTTAAAAAAACCAAAACCCCAAACTGCAAGGTTCTGCACAGAACAAAACTTAGTTTTGCATAAGTGAAAAGGGCTAAAGGGAAGAATGATTGGGAAAAAAAATCCCTCAAGAGACAATCAAATGGTATCCTGAAGTATGCAAAAAAGATGCTTTGCATAAGGCTTTAGTGCTTGGAAGGGTATTCGTAGTCTCGATAAAGCAGGTATTAATTTTTTCCTTCTAAAGGAACTGTGGATTTCAGATGTAAGTAGCAAGAATTTCAACAGGATAGATAAAACTTCGTAGTCTTATGTGATATTTCGTAACACTATTGCTCCTCCTCAGAGAAATAAATAATTGCAAACTAAAGCCTCCATCCAAATTCTGTATGAGAAATAACTCTGAAAGAGTGCTGTGAAAATTAGAAAGCAAAGGATACCAAGCCTTTACCTGAGCAAATACTAATAATCTGACATGTGGTTGGATTTGCCAGATATACTTAGACAAGTAGAGACATCCTGTTCAGATACTGATAGCTGTACTAGCAAAAAAATTAATATTATTGAAAATCTTGAGTCATCTTAAGAGGCCATTCTGCATGGGTAATACTGAATTATATTTGCAGTGAGTTTAAACATGATAGGAATGGACATGAGACCTTGTTACAGATATTGGCCTCTGACATATGGGGAGAGACTGGAATATCTGGAGCTGTTCAGCCTTAAGGAGATCAGTCACGAGGGCATCTTATCAATGTATAAAAACACCTGATGGGCCAAGGCAGACTCTTCTCAGCAGTGTCCAGTGACAGGACGTGAGGCAAATCAAAACACATGAGATTCCATCTGATCACAAGATGGAACAAGAAAGCACTTTGTCCACTGTGAGGGGGGTCAAACACTGGAATGAGTTGTGCAAGTGTAGAGATATCAAAACCCACCCAATTGGACACTGTCTTGGACAGCCTGCTCTGGCTGACTGAGCTTGAGCAGGGGGAATTCTGTTACTATTCTGACATGGGCAAGCTGAGCAAATCTGTTTCCTGTCTGGGCATTTGAAGTGTTGTTATACAAACTTATTTGAGCAGTCTTGGCTATTTTGAAGTGAGGAAACATTTTCAAAAGGATGTTTATCCTGATGTGTTGATATTCTGTGGTCACCTAGTTAATTGTTCTGCTTTTCCTTTTACATTGGTGAATCATAGCAGGTGTCTGAAAGCATCCAGGTAATTCAGATATCACACAGGATCTGCCTTAATCAGAATTTGAAATCTGTGATGTAGATGAAGGAACTCTGAGAAATAATGGATGCTTGAGTTTCTTTAAAGGACTTAAGCAGTTTTTCCTAAAATACAATTATTTCTAGTAGAAATGTCCTGTAAACTAACAATTTTTTATATGTATATGTGTGTGTATATATACTTATACCTATGTTTATACCTGCATATATAAATGAAGACATATACATATATAAAAAAGGAAGTACTTAAAAAAGCATCCATGTGGAGTCCCGCCTGCAGTATTTTATCTTAGGAGAGCAGCCCTACCATGTTGCTGGAGTCTTTCTCAGATTCATCTTTACAAACTGAAGTCCTCAGCTTCAGATGGACTCTGTGAAAGCCACATCTGTGCTCTGGTCGCAGTGCATCCCCAACACATCACCAAGGGGAAATTCAGGGAGGCACCTCCAAATTCTGCCAGGGTGATTAGTGTCACTTATTTCCCTCCAAACATGTATATGTATGCATACAAATGCTTCCTTGAAGATTTGTTGTAATATTTGCTTGTATATTCAATTTTTGCTTTTATATTCAAACATCCTGAACATGTTCAGCTGTGATAGCCAGGGGTAAGCAAAATTATTTAGCCTCACTGCTAATCCAGTTAATAGAAAATCCCACTATGCAAAGTTTTTAATAATCCCGAAGTTTTTAATAACCTGTATTGCAGCATGGACTCTGTAAGGCCTTTTCCATTCGTATTGATTTTTATCTTGTTAGGTAGTAAATTAACTCTATAAAATACCTTCAGTAGATTTAATTAGTAAAAATCATGGAGGAAATAAAGTTTGTGGATGAAAATATGTAACTTTCCTTTTATTGCTTTATATTTTCTGAACTATTTGGAATTTATTTTCTAAGAATTGAATAGCTCAGTGTAGATAGGACATGCTCCCAGCAGCTCTTTTCAATGGTATCTTCCATTCTTCAGTTAAAGAATATTAAAGGTACATATTTCTCCATGCTCAGAAAGGGAAAAATCAAGGACTATTAGTTTATTTTGGAAACCTCACTGTCACAAGTTCCTAATCCTAATTTCCTCTTTTCATTTGCAGGACTCTGAGGAGGAAGACAGTGAGTTGGAGGCCATTAATAAGAAACTGATAAGTCCACAAAGTTTTCAAAATTTCCGGCCTTATGTACCAGAGGAGTTTGCCGACTTCAGTATTTACAATGCTAGCCTGGAGAACAGGGAGTGGTTTTCCTCTAAATCAGACTTCATGAGCTCCCGTGTTCTTGAGAAAGAGGTGTCCCGCAGCCCCACCACTAGCAGCATCACTAGTGGCTACTTTTCCCACAGTGCCTCTAATGCCACCCTGTCTGACATGCTTGTTCCCTGTAGTGATAGCACAGACCAGCTAGCCAATCACTCCAGGGAGCTGGACTCTAGTGATCCCTCGGGATCATCCCTTGCACATGATTTAAGATCTTCTTTGAACAAGGAATGTCGAGAGTTAGAAAAGGAGTTAGTGAGAGAGAAGTTACCTGTGATACCACTGAAAGAAAACAGTGCCTTAACAGAGCAAGTTCCACTGTCATTCAGTGCCACTGACAGAGACTCTCAGCAGTTACCCAGAGCTGGATCCCTCTCAGCTCTAAGTTCCTTGGATGGCAAAAATACCATCGAATTTTCAGCACGTGAAGTGACAGTTGAGCACACGACGGATGTTCTGGAAGATCACTCCTTTACTGAGTTCATGGGTGTTGAAGATGGGAAGGACTTTGACCATTCAGCAGTTCCACAGTCATGTTCCCTTCTGTCCTCTAATGGAGCAAGCACCTCGGAGTTACCCCGAGGCCCTGGCAAGGGGCAGAGCCCATGCACGGGCCAGCAGAGCTCTGCAGCAGCAGCAGGTGACAACTGGCTTGCGGATGCTGTGGAAAGCCCTTTCTGTTCTGAACTGGTGAAAGATGCTTCAGCCCCTGAGACTTATCCCGATGCTTCCATGGACGATTTTATTACAAAGGACCACTTGGATGGTTCTGATTGTGAAGAAGGTGCTTCTGCAGATCAAGCCCACATCTTGCCGAGCTGGGTGGCCGTGGGCGAGCAAGTCTGTGTTGGAAGTAATAAGATGGGCACAGTGAGATATGTTGGAACAGTGGATTTTTCAGCTGGAGTCTGGGTTGGAGTTGAACTCAATGTTCAGCTGGGTAAGATTGAATGTGTTCTGGTTTATCTATGCAGCTAGTGAGACTAATTTTCCTTCCAGTTCAGTCCTGGGAAGTACCTGCAGTTTCATGAAGCTTGGTATCTGATACATCCAATTCTCGGCTTTCTGGTTATAGCGATGCTCTGATCCATTTTTAACTGTCTGAAAGCTTTGCTTGTGCATGTTGAGATAATTCCCCATTGGTACCTATCTATTTTTACAGATCAGAGAAACAAGCAAAACCTAAAATTGGCAGACTTTTTTTAAATCAGTGTGCAAACATTCATGAACTTACACTAACAGTGTGCATCACTTGTCAGATAGATTTGCTGTCAGTGTCTTTTAGAGATTTACTGTTTTCCACTGGGCAAAGATGAATTCCAGAGCACAAGTTTTCTCTAACTTCACTTCAGAGGGGTCAGAAAAAGTCAGTGTTCTGCAACTGTTACAAAACTTCTATAGAAATGCTTCAGGTCATTAAAAAAAGATGTTTTTAGTAGTTTAATAGGTAATATCACTTATTCCAGAAGTTTGTCTCCAGCTAAATTTTAAGCTTTGCAAGCAATTGGTTTTGAGGACAGTTTATTTTGCAAAATGAACATATGCTTGGCTTTTTAAACTGTTTGTTAACAAAGCAATATCATCTTTTTAGTCACATTTCAAGCCCTCCTTTCCAAGTTTTGTTCTCCCTAGTGTATAGTAAGCATCTGGCTCTGTCACTCAGCAGTAATAATCTTGACTGTTTGACAGATAACCAAAGCTATTCACACTTCAGCACCGCAATTGTATGTGCTAATGGCAGCACCAGCATTTAATCCTGTTCATTTCTTTCCATTGAAGGGAAGCACGATGGAATTGTGAAAGGCCGAGAGTACTTCCACTGCAAACCACGACACGGTGTTTTTGTTCGTCCTGGGCGCCTCAGCAAAGCACCAGCTCCCGCAAGGAAATGGAGTAGCACTTCCCGGTCTCAGGCATCTTCCACTTCAGAGAAACGGAAGAGTTCTGTGCTTCAAGGCTCATCAGCCACTCCCAAGACATCAGGAGACGTCCTCTGCCATTCAGGAGATGCAGCGGCTTCTGCTTTTTCTAGGAAACAGGAAAACAGGAAATCTTGGATTAACTAAACCGCAGTATTTTTGCACTTACTACACGCATCACTGTGTAGAAAACTTTACGGATTTTTGAAGCTATTGTACATTTTAACCTGTCCATACGGAATGTGTATTCTCTAGAGTCCTTGACTTAATTCTCTAATTTTTTATAAATAATATATATATTATATATATATGAATGTGTATCTATAGTTTGTCTGCCAGTGGGCAGATACGGCTGCACACTAAAACACAGTTAAAGCTGATTGTAGATAACTGAGGTACTGGACTATTTGTTGCGCAACAACTTGGGAGATATATTTTAAACAACAAAAGATATTTTATTGAGGAAAAACCAGGATGTAAATCCGTATTTGGAGAAAAACCCAACCGCTATGGTTTGCTGTTCTTAATTACCAAAGAACTTGTTTTAGACTGACATATTTGCTGTTTATATCTTTCTATTGTAAATGTTTTAACTGGTAACTTGGTGCCATGTTTCTTTCAGTCACTGGGCACCGTGCAGCCTTCCGTGTTTAAGCACACTGAAATATCCAACTGCTTCGTATGTTTTGTCTTCCTAGAGGCCTGCCACTGTGCTGACTTGGCATTGGAATGACTGACGATGCCTGAAGCTATGAGTCTGGCATTTCACATGTTAGCAAAAGCCAGCCGGGCAGTTTGCAGAAACAGTATTACTGCAAGGGTGTGAGAGGACAACATTCTGGGCTTTTTTAGGGGGTTTTGGGTTTTGTGGGTATGGGGTGGGGAGAAATGAGAAATAAAGAAGCAGTAAATGGATCATGACTGCAAACTTTGCACTTGTTACTTGCTGGTTTATTATCAAGATGAAATAGAACCTGCTAAAGTAATTTTAATCTGTAAAGTTTATTTTAATAATGGGAATGATGGAGGGATTTATGTCTGGTGCTCATGAATTCCTAAGAAGGTTGTTCCACATGTAGATACTGTAGATGCCTGTACAAGTGTTCTGGATGTTTGTAAAGCAACATGGTAAAAAATGAGTGAAGTGAATGGCCTGCTGTATCATTTCTTTGTTCCTTAGCAAGTGAATGATTGAGATACCTGGGACCTTACTGAAAAGCTGCTGTTCTTTCTTTGATTGTTGTGTACAGTAAGTGGACTGTCGTATTTTACTATTTACTGTAAAGAACTGTAATTTATATACTGCCATACTGTATTTAATTGGTGCAGACCTATTGTGTGTTAGAATACAGACTGTTTACTTGGGATTTTAAAAAAATGTTTTGCTTGTGTTTGGTACAATTAGGCTTCTTCATGCTCCAAGAGGGAGCTGTTTCTAGCTGATGCTGCTGAGATGCAAAGGACTTGGTAAAAATGCTGAAGGATAGTGTGGTTGGAGTGGAAGACTGGGTGGTATGAACCCATCTTAGCACTGAGCCTCAGAATGGCAGCCCCTGTGGATACACATTCCTCACCTTCTGTTTTTCCAGTCCCTCCCAGGAGAGGCAGCCAAGCTGAAGAACTCCTGCTGGAGAACAGAATCATGTGGGTCAAGGGGAGATGGGACAAGTACCTGGAAGACAGACAAGAGAGGATCATTGCTAAATATATAAAGGCCTCAGCTGCCTGCAGCGTGGTTGGCAGCTGGGAGGGCAGTGTGCTGGGGGAGGCAGTGAAAGGAGGGTCTGTGCAGTGCACTTGCCCTTGCCATGGCTTTTGTCCCTTCTAAGACAGGATTCTTACGTGTTAATTGATTTTGGTGAAATGCGTGTCTTTGCAGAACAGTTCATGCTTCTGGTTTCCAGCTAGAGTTGCTCTCACTGCATCAATGACACTACTGCTGGAGGAAACTACTGTAATAGAAAAATACTTGGTGCAGAATTATTTTACCAGGCACAGATGACTGTGGAACACTGCCATGTATCAACACAAAACACCTGAGTGTCCTGAAGTTAAGTTTAGGTGTCACTTTAATCTTTTTGTAAACCTTTCAGGAAATTTACTTACACATTGGCATTAACATATTTGTCCAGGACCGCTATAAACAATTTTGAAAATCAACGTGAGCATTTTCTTATGGCACATATTCAGTAGTTACACCGGGTTAGCATTGGCCAGCATCAGCTGGGCTCTTCATTATTTCAGACTACTGAGAATACAGAAAGCATGATTGCTTATTTCAGCAACACTGGGATAACAGTGCTCTTGGAGTAGGCAATCTGTATATGCCAAAGAGACCAAAGCAAACCAACCTTGTGTCCTTCTGTACCCATTTCACATAACCTATGCCATCGTGAGTTCTGAGTTGTTATTAAAAGATCTGTACTTTTTTCAAACCTTGCATGTTAACATGCCCTACCCTGGGCTGATTTAAAGTTAGAAGGCGTTCAGCTAAGGAGTGCAACAATGTGATAGAAAAATGAAAGCTCTTTGGTTGATGTGCTCCTCAAAACTCTAGTACATAAACAACCATTTTTTTCCTGTTAGCAGTGTTAGACTAGGATTTTTCTGTCTTGAACTTTGGATTCAAAGTGGAAGAAGATCGTGGTGATAGTGCAGCTGCAAATTGCTTTTTTTCTTCTTCTTAATATTAACTAGCAGCTAAAATACACTGCCTAATAAGCAGTGTACAGTCTGTAGCAAGATCTCAATTTAAAAAACCAAACACCAGTCATGATATTGAATGATGTTACGCAGAGCCAATCCCTCATTCAACAAACCTGCCATCCTGTTTGTTTCCCCAGTCTGCACAGAATTAATGGATTTTAACCATCAGGGACGTTGGCATGCTAGAGTAAGATCACGCTGGCCTTCACCTCGTTTTCTGAGTTTATGATGTACTGTTTTCCCGAGCATGCATGCCTTTATGGAGCTACGTAGTGCTCAAGGAACAGCTGCCGCAGCCCAGCAAGCACCAGCTCAAGCATTTATTCAGCACCACTCGCTGTGGCAATATTCCCCCACCAAAGGCTTCCTTCTAGTGTGCTGCTGGAAGCAGAGTACGCAGTGCTGCTACTCTGTGAACAATAACAAGTGCCATGGAGCAGTGTAACGAGGGGAACAATGGCTGGCAGCCCCTGGGTGTTCCCTCCCCTGCCCTCAGGTGCTCTCGCTCAGGTAACTCGTCCCGTGCCAACAGGAGTGGGAGACAGGAGCTGCCCCCGGGGCTGGACAGGCTGCTGCTGGACTTGAAAGAGCACGGTGGGACTTGCCTTTCAGCCTTTCCCCTCTCCGAGGACATGTTTTGGGGGCCTTTTCATCTGCTTACCTGGTAATTTACAGGGGGCGGGGAAATGTGTCAAAATCTCTGACTGAAAAGAACCATAATGGTTAAAGGCTGCTGGGGAAGGGTGGAGAGAAGGCGGCTGGATGACAGCAGGCGCTGCCGCCTTTATGCAGTAAAACATGCTAAAAACAGCTTTTCCCATTAATTACAAAAAAAAAAAAAAAAAAAGTGTGCTGTCCAAGCGCAGCGGAGTTTTCATCCGTGAACGCGTAAACCGCAGCTGCCCGAAGATGGACCGCAAGGACGGATGACGCTGGAAAGCCATCCAGCTTTCCTGACCTCTTTGAGTCTTATTCCAGCTCATACGTGCGCGCTCCGGCGCGGCGCAGGGACAGTGCAAGGCCGGGAGGCGCCCCGTGGGTGCCTCCATCCCTCCATCCCCACGTCCATGCCGCCTTAACACGGCGGCCCCTTCCCCGTGGGAGGGCGGAGCGGCGCCAAGGCCCGGCCCCGCCGGCAGCCCGGGGCGGGACGTGCGGCACCGCACGGCTCGGCATCGGCCCCGCCGACCGCGGTGAGTCGCAGCGGGCGGGACCCGAACCTGCGGCCCCGGGGCTTGCGTGAGGGCCGGGCAGCGGCGCGGGCGGGCGGAGTCCCGGCCTGAGGGCCCGGCGGCCGCCGCCTCCGCCGCCTCCTCCTCACCGAGGCTCCGCCCGCCCGCGCTGTCCCCTTCGCCCTTCTGCGGGCCCGCAGAGGCACGTAGGCTCGCAGCCGCCGCTGCTCCGTGCAGTGCTTTTCCCACTGCTTCTTAAAATGCCGGTGGGCAGCCGGGTCCTGGGAGCTGCCTCGGGTTAGCAGCGCAGTTCAGAGGCGTCGCGTAAGTTGAATGTGGGCCGAAAGCCCTGCTTTGGAGCAGGGCTGATCTCCCCGGTTCTGAACAAAAGCGGTGAGCCCGGCCCGAGGGTCTCGGGTTGGGGATGATTCCGTGTTCTGCAGGTGCAGGAGGAAGCCGTGACGAGCACTCGCACCTGGTTCTTTAAGTAGAGCCCGCGTCAGGAAGCTGGCAGAAATACGCACCCTGGCTGGGCTGCTTATGTTTGATTTATTTCTCCCCAGGTGAAACACTTCCGAGGGATCCTGATGTGTCTCTTTCAATTTACCGCTAGAAGGTTGATTTCTCAAGCGCATTGTGGACTTAAGGCCTCGTCTTCAAAGAAACAGAAGTTTTGCTTGGAAATGGCCCGTCCTAGTTCAAGTAAGACATGTTTGCTTTAGCACCCCGGACAGGTTTTTAAGGTGGATTTGAAGTGCTAGAAGGTTTCGTGTACTAGGTCAAATCCATGGGTTAATTAATTAAAATGTTTAAACCAGTCTGAAGTTGCTTTTTTTGTCCCCCAGCTAGTAAAATTGCCTTTCTATGTCTGTATTCTGTATAGTTCCAAAACCCCTTGTAATTAGCATGGTTGCAACATAAACATGTTTTTAGTGTTTCTAATTTATGCACACAAGTATACAATGGCTAATTGCATTTCCCTTTCATAATCCTAATGAGTAATAAAACTAATTCCTCATTTATTTGTACAAGAATGGGCCTCGAGCATTTTTAATAGCTCAGGAGCTGGGTAACCCCAGGAGCCCTATTCAGGCTAGCAGTTGTAGCTGTCCTCTTTTTGCGTGTTTGAGGGTATTTTGGTTTTGTTTTTCAGTCTGAGAATGTGCCTTAACTTGAAAACTGCACATGGGTACAATAGCAATCCCCCTAATGTCGGGTAGCCGAAGCAAACTTGCTTTTTCTGCTGCCTTCAGCATAGCGTTTGGCTGCTGTCAGAGACCTGGCTGGGAGGGCTTTTGTCCTGAGCTTTACACATTCAGGGCTTGTGAGGTTTGGTTTGCAATAGCAGGTGGGGCATCAGAATAGCACCGTTCTCTGCCCAGTCTGGTGGCTCTGTGCTGTGGGTCTTGGGACCTCTCCAGTGGCTCTTTCTCCCTACAGGAACTTACCTGTCTTTGGGTGGGCTTTTCGTGGCGGGGGGAGGGGGCACTATTTTGGTTGTTTTGGTTTTTATTTGAAAGACTACCTAGTATATTGTGAGGATTAGGTTGTGGTGAGCAGCTCAAAAGTTCAGCTGGAGGCTGCTCGGTAGTGAGATGCTGTAGGAGTCCATACTGAAGCCAGCGTTAACACCTTCACTAATGATCTGGATGAGGGACCAGAGCGTATCCTTGGCAAGTTTCCATATAATACGAAGGTGGGAGGAGTGGTTGATACTCCAGAGGGTCCTGTCCCTGGGGAGAGATAGCCCAAGGCACCAGGACAGGCTGGTGTGACTAGCTGGGCAGGAATGTCCCTGGGGCTCTGGTAGGTATCACGTTGGCCTTAAGCCAGTGATGAGCCCATGTGGCAATGAAGGTTCCAGGGCATCTTCTCAGTGCATAAATTCTCCCCATGGTGTTTTTCTGCTGGGAGCGTGGTCAAACAGTGGATTGAATTGTGCAGGAAGGTTATGGAGTCTCTATCCATGGAGATATCAAAAGCTATCCCATAGGATACTGTCCAGGGCAGTCTGCTCTGCTCTGAGTCTCCTCTTAGGCAGAGGAGGTTGAACAAGACAATCTCCAGAGGTCCCTTCCCACCTCTAACCTGTGTTGCTTTAAAATTCATATCTGAGGTAAACTATTTGTCTGTCTGTAGCTAACCTGTTCCTTTTTAATCTTGTCTTGACTCGCATAAAAAGGCAAAGGAAATTTTCTATCTTTTTGCAGGGAAAAATGGTGGGAATAACACATTAAAGTTGCAAACCTAGAAAACAGGGAAAATGCCTCAAAAGGAAACGCGTTTTCTCAAATTGCCTTAATTTTGAAGGTGGTACTTCGTGAAAAGAAAAACCAAACAAAAACAACAACAGAACAAATGTATTTCTTTTCATGTCAGGATCTTTTAGGAAGATCAGTTAGGAATTTGGAAGCAAACTGTTCCTGGGTGGTGGTCCTAACAGTTGTTATTGGGGCAGCATCTAGTGTGGGGTTTTAGTTAAAGGCTCTGCCTTTCCAGTATTGACTATAATCACGTTTAGCACATGTTGCCCTATTGAGCTTGCTCAGACACATATTTTGAGTATCTCCAGGAACTTCCCTTTAAATTCCAACATACAGAAGCTCAGGAACCAGTTGGTGTTCCGAAATTGAAGTCATGGGACCTGTGTATGGAAGCTGTTTCTGGATGTGTAAGTGTGGCCTCTTAGGTCAGAGAGTGAGCACCTGAACAGCTCCTTGTTTTCCCTGCCCTGGCACAGACATGGCCGATTTCCGAGAGGTGTTTGCCAAAGCCAAGCACATCGCCATCATCACCGGAGCCGGGGTCAGTGCCGAGAGCGGCGTCCCCACCTTCAGAGGGGCTGGAGGCTTCTGGAGGAAGTGGCAAGCCCAGGTAGGTACTGGTGGCCCGTGCCTGCACGGCCATGCCTCTCTCTCTGTCATGCAGGTGAGCGTGGAGGAGCAGCTGGGGGAAGAGGGTGGAAGTTCTCCCATGGCAGTGCAGCAGGGACAGAGCTCTCCCTGCAGCTGCCTGTGCAGCTCTTCCCCATGCCCTTGGGGATCTGCTTGTGTCCTTCAGTTTATCAGTTGCTTGGGGAAAACAACGTTCTTGCAGGCAGCTCTGGGTCTTTCTACCATCCTTGTTTTCTTGCAGTTCAGCTGTTTGCTCATTTTTTGACACCCTCGCTCTTTTCCTACTGTGTGGACCAAAGGAAGAACTGATGATAGAGACTGGTTGTTTCCTTTTAATCTTGGTGTCTCATAACACCCTTTAAAAATGCTTTAGGACTTGTTTTATTTTGGGGCAGATTCCTTAACTCTCCCACAGGCTCTGTCTCTCTTGTTGGAATGATCTTGCCAGCGCTGGGAGCCACAGGGGTGGGAGAGGAGGTGGGAGCAGACACTGGGAGTACAGCTGAAAGCACCAACAATGTCTGCTCTACAGGGGCCTCACGAGTCTCATCCTGCTTGGTGCTGCAGGTGTTTCAAGCAGCTGTGGAAAAGAGAGTTGTGAGTGTGGAAAAGAGTTGTGGGTGCCAAAAAAAGGGTGTGCATTGGAATATCTCATCTTGCTTTGTGCTAAGCTCCTCATAGTTTGGTAGGGCAGCACAGAGTACGGTTGGAGTGTAATGTAAACCCACGTACCACACTATTGCTGTAAGTTATTTCCACTTGTGATCTGACATTTTGATTTGTCACCCTTGTAAAGGCAGTGTAACAATATTCTTATCAACTGCATTTGGTTATAAATAATCTGCTTTTGATGACCTTGTGATGCAGGCAGCAGTATAAATGGCAGAGATCCAGCAGGCTGCATCTGGGGAAGGCATTCTTCTTTTGTTGTAGGATCACCTGTTATGTCTTTTGCAGGAGCTGGCTACTCCAGGGGCTTTTGCACGAAACCCTTCCCGTGTGTGGGAATTCTACCACTACCGGCGGGAATTGATGCTGAGCAAACATCCCAATCCAGCCCACATCGCCATTGCAGAGTGCGAGAAGCGTCTGAGCAAGCAAGGAAGGAGCGTTGTGGTCATCACTCAGAACATTGATGAGCTGCACAGGAAGGCAGGCACCAAGCATCTCTTAGAAATTCATGGTAAGAGTTGGCTCACATGTCTGCCACAGGCCAGGAAACCCGGATGGGGAGTGGGAAGAAGGGAAAGCAGGACAAGTACAGAGAGAAAAGAATCTTGTCTTTAAAATTATAATAACTTGCATAAAGGTATTTACAATAACACCCTGTTCTCTTTTGGATGTTGTTTCAGATACTTCGTAGCCTCTCTTTATTCCTCACCTTTAGAATCACAGAATCTCATCTTTCTGTTTTTAATGGATTCTGACAGTACACAGGAACTGGTTCTCCCTTCTTGCTTGCAGTTTTCTCCAGATCCACTTGAATTCTTGTGGCTGTGACACCTGGGTGATTTCACTTAGAAAAGGAGAAAAGAGTCCCCAAGGATTCCTCTGTGTGATAGTAGTGGCGTCAGATTTCCCTCAGTAAGGGGTGTATAGGCAAGCCTGGCCTCAACAGCCCTGGTGATTTTCCTCTGTCCTGTTCTGTCCTGTCCTCACTTGTGCAGTCCTTGGCTACAGGAGGACAAAGGGACTGGAAACAATTGAGATTCCTTTATGTTTCTTTCCTGCAGTCAGTGGCCCTCCCTCTCTCTTCCCGGTAGTAAGTGGCATTCCTTACTCCCACAAAGTGCCAGAGGAGCACAAGGCAGGTACAGCACCTGGGGGTCTTTGGGATCTGAGGAAATGTAGAGGTGTGGAGAGAAAGAGGGTGTGGAAGCCCTTCTCCATCCTTGGAGGTGACCCCACTCATTTCTCCACTCCTCAGGCCCTGCCACAGGGTGGAAGTCTCCCAGGACAAAGACCCATCCTGGTCTTCTAGCACTGTGATGCTTTTTAACTCAAGTAGCACTAAATGTGTAAATGGGATTTCCAACCACCACTTTTGTGCTTTGGACACAGGAAACCTGTACATGCTGTTTTGCAGTTGTGGACCCAATGATGAAGCCCTGGCAACAGTTTAATTTTGGTTATTTGTATTCCTTACAAAATGGACACAATTTTTAGCTCTTGGCTATATTGGCTATCTCGACAGCATGTTAGTAATGCTACAGAAGTTTTGGGAGTGGAGTTTTGCACCAAACAAAATGGTGTTGACCATATCGTATTTTTTTTAAGAAAATGTTTCTGATGTAAGAGGAAAAGCAATAAACAGAAATAACCTCCCTCAGTGATATTTTAAATTATGATTTTCCTGCAAAATATGTTATGGACTGTGTATTCCTCATGTCCTGCGGCAGAACAAGGTGACACAGCGGGACTGTCTTTGCTGCTGCATTCCTGTAGTAAGTTACCCACAAGGGGCAGCCTTCAAGGTCTGTAAATAAAGGCTGCCCAGGATAAACACAACCACTTGCCTGCACAGCCACACCTCAGAGCCATCACTTCATCCCTGATGTTTCCTCTTCGTGTATTCCAGGTAGTTTATTTAAAACTCGGTGCACCAGCTGTGGAAACGTCGCTGCGAATTACAAGAGCCCGATCTGCCCCGCACTGGCTGGGAAGGGGTAATCCATTCTTTCTTCCACCATTAAAAAAGGAAATGAGCAGGTCTATACTCAAAGATTTTTTAGGATGTTTTTTTCCCTTTACATTTCACCAGACCTTTAGATAGTTACATGAATAATTGTTGTGCCTTTGACAGTCTTGGCCAGCTTATAACAGTTGCTCAGCTCCAGGATAATTCTGGATAAATTTCTGCCTGCCTTGTGTGTGGTATTTTAGGATTGTAGTAGATGTTTGAAGTTGGCTGAAGTTGCAAAGATTACTTGATTGGAAGGTGTGCTTTAGAGAATATGAAGGTTTTTAGAGAATGTTAAGTTTTTATTAATATATAAAGTACGTTTTGTACAGCTGGGCATGTATTTCCAATTTGTAACTACAGGGCTCCGGATCCTGACACAGACGATGCCGCAATTCCAGTTGAAGACCTTCCTCAGTACGTATGGACCACTTTGTTTGGGCTGTTACCTCTTCATGCTTTGTGCATCTCAAAGCTTCATGTTATTGTTCATGTTGTTCTGGAAGGACATTCCACAGAAGACAAAGAACTCTGGAACTCTACTGCAGGAAATTTGAGTCTAAAGTTACAGGGGCATCAGACAAGGAGTGTGTAGAAGTTACCACGGTGCTAAAGGCATTCCATGTTTGTGTCCTTGAGCACCAAGATGAAATGTACCCAAATTCGTTTGTAGTAAGTGAAGTAGTAGGAGAATTGCAGCGAGAAAGTGAGTGCTACAGCAATAAAGGTTCTGTTACTTTGCAGGCGCCACCCACTGCTAGTCTGGGATACTGTGCTGGGGTCCCTTGCAGGCACAGAATGTGCCACTATGCTTTTTTACACTGCCTGAAGCTTTGCCTTAGCTAGTTGCAGATGGAAAAAGCCACCACATTTTTCATGATTCCTAAGGAAAAAGAGGCTAGCTTCTGTCTTTTGGTTCATTTTCTCCTTAAAACCCTGCTAGCCACTTCGTTAAAGCTGATAGAGGCCTAGTTTTAACTTTCATGCATTTCAGGAGCTGAGTAAGGGGAAGACACAATTAAGTATCTGTGCTGAACAACTGTTCAGCAACCCCTTCCATGGGATCATGCAGCACGTGTGTAGCATGGAATGAGCTGCCTTCTGTCAGGCACGTGGTAGAGGAGGGTGTGGGGAGGGCTGTGAAGGAAGAGAGAGGATGGTGGCAGGCAAGACTTGCCCAAGGGAGAATGAGAACTGCTTTGCTGTTCTGCAGCCTGAAATGCCCGTCAGCAGCGTGACACTGTCGCTTTGTGGTGTCTGGACAGGTGTGAGGAGGACGGCTGCAATGGGCTCCTGCGGCCCCACGTCGTGTGGTTTGGTGAGGCCCTGGATCCCGGTGTGCTCACGGCAGTGGAGAAGGAGCTGGATATTTGTGACCTCTGTCTGGTCGTGAGTGGTGCTTTCCTTACCTGTTCTCTGAGAGAAGGAGGCCACACTAAGGATGTGGCACCTCCTGGGTAAAGCAGATGCATCTGTGCTTTCCTGAGGGAACTAAAAGCCCCAGAGGGATTCTCTGTTGTCCAGTGCAAAGCACTAAAAGACCTTGCAGTTTGAAAATGTACACAGACTACTCAGAAGTCAACAGGTACACAGGAGTTAGAGATTATACAATGCTGTTTGGCTGTTGAATTTCACTCCCCCCTCTACTCTGCTCTGGTAAGACCCCACTTGGAATACTGTGTACAGTTCTGGTGCTCCAGCACAAGGACATGGAACTGTTGGAGCAAGTCCAGAGGAGAGGCACAAAGTGGGTAAGGGTACTGCAGCACCTTCCCTATGAAGAGAGGCTGAGAGTGGGGCTCTTCAGCCTGGAGAAGGGAAGGCTCTTGGGAGACCTTGGAGCAGCCTTCCAGTACCTAATGAGGCCTGCAAGGAAGCCAGAGAGGAGGGACTCTTCATCAGGAACAAGGGGTGATGGCTTTTAACTGAGAGTGGCTTTACATTACATATAGGAGGAAATTCTTTACTGTGAAGGTGGTGACAAACTGGAACAGGTTGCCCAGAGAAGCTGTGGATATCCCATCCCTGGAAATGTTCAAGGCCAGGTTGGATGGGGCTCTGAGCAACCTGGTCTAGTGGAAGGTGCCCCTGCCCATGGCAGGGGGTTGGAACGAGATGATCTTTAACGTCTCTTCCAATCCAAACCATTCTATGATTCAAATTTCTCAAACAGTAAAAAATACAATTATTTCGATGCTCAGTTTAAAAGGAAAGTTTTAAGTTATAATGTGCTGGTTTTTTGCGAGGTGATTTACATGTAAGTTCCAGATCTCTAACCAAAGCACTTGCTTAGACTGTTGTCTTCCATTTACAGAAAGACCTCAAGTAACAGAAGGAATGTTTTGTTGGGTTTTTCTTTTTCCTGAAGACAAAGTGTGCCAGTTTGTTTCCATCTGCAGTTACAAACGGGTTTCTTTGGGCTACACCAGAGAAACACTTCCTGATTGTTACACTAAATTAAATAGCTGTGACATCTGCAGTGACACTAATCAGAGTTACTGATTCAGTTTAATTTCCATAGGGACCTCCCAGGCTTCATTGCACATGGAGTGTTGTGAGAAGGGCCCTGACCTCGGGGCTGGGTTGGTTTGATCTGTTTGCTGTCCTGCTACACTTGTGACTTCTGTCCCGTTACCCGCAGGTCGGGACCTCGTCCGTGGTGTATCCCGCAGCCATGTTCGCCCCGCAGGTCTCGGCCAGAGGCGTCCCAGTCGCAGAATTCAACATGGAACCCACTCCTGCCACCAACAGGTTCAGGTAACGCTGCTCAGGCAACCAGCCTTCAGTCTCCTCCATCCCGCCCTTGCGTCCAACTGCTGAAATGCTGGGTTTAGACAGAAATACGGTCTAGTTTTACCCCAAGCGCTTACGAAATACTAAGTTTCTGTTAATAAGTAAGAAAAGAGGATTCTTCTTCCATGGTGGAATTTTCACTGAAGTAACAAACCGTATTGTTTAAAGAGTGAGGCCGAAGTCTGTCCCTACGCCTCACAAGGCCTAAACCCGTCTTTCCTCCTCCTCTTTCCTCCCTCCCTCCCGTCCCCCTGCAAGACTCGCCAGGTGAAGGGATGGGCCGGTGGCTGCCCGCGCTCTAAACGTGCTGCTTCCTTCCAGGTTCCACTTCCCGGGTCCCTGCGGGACCACACTACCGCCGGCGCTGGCGCGACACGAGACGGAGATCATCTCCTGAGCCCCGGGATCACCTCCGGAACGCCGGGACCGGCCCGGCGGGTCCAGCGCGGGGCGGGCGGGCCGGAGGCGGTGGCGGGACTCAGGGCAATAAAGGGGCGGCGGCGGGGCCACCTCCGATGTGCTGTGTGTGTGCGCGCATCCCGCGGGGCGGGGCGGGGCGGGAGGCGCAGGGCCGTCTCCCTGCGCTCGGCATTCCCCGGCGGAAGGGAGGAGTGGTTCCGGGGCGGGCGGCACAGGGGCTGCGGACATGGCGCGCCGGCAGAAGGCGAAGGCGGCGGCCGCGGGCAAGCGCAGGGCTCCCGCCGCGCTGCCCAGCCCGGCCTCCTCCTCAGATGAGGCGGACGAGGCCCCGGAGGAGGTGCCCTTCGGCGTGGCGAGGGAGGCGGCCGAGGCCGAGCGGAAGCTCGTGGGAGAGGCGGCCCGGAGGTGCGGACACGCCGGGGCCTCCTGCTCCCGAACGGCGGCTCTCATGCCAGCGCTTCCCTCCTCTTACCCCCTCCGATTTGCCCCACTCTTCTCCCCTTTCACCCCCTTACGTCCCCCTTATCCCCTCGCTTATCTCTCTAAAGCTCCCTCCGCCCCTCTTACCCCCTTTTTTACCCCCCTTCACGCCTTTTACCCCCTCTTATCCTTCCCTTATTCCCTCCTTTATCTCTGCTTATTTCCCTTTGTCCTCTTCCACCCTCCCGCCTTATCTCCTTTCTTACCCCACCACCCCTCTTATGTTTCCCTGGCCCCTTCTGCCTCCTCATCCCACCCTTAACCCCTTATTCCCCTTCATCCCTCCAAGCCCTCGTTCAGCCCCTTTACTCCCGCCCGTAATCCCCCCTCTCGCCCCGTGGAATGCTGACGGTGACTCGCGCCTCCCCGCAGGCACCGGGAGCTGCTGAAGGAGAAGCGGCGGCGGCGCCAGGAGCTGTTCGCGGAGCAGAAGGTACCGCGCTCCCCCCGCCGGGCTCCAGGCGGGCCCTGGCTGTGTGTGCCGGCGGTGTCCTGCCCTCCTCACTCCCCTCTCCCCCACAGAAGCGCAAGCTGCTGCCGGAGGCCGTGCTGCAAGAGCTTCAGGAGCTGCAGGATGTGTCCGCACGGTGAGGCGGCCAGGGGAGGCGGTGGTGGGTGCTGGGATCCCCATCTCCCTATCTCCCACCCGTGGGGCAGCCCCTTCTGGTCCTGGCTTGGGAGGCTGGACTGGAAATGGGGTGTTCCGTGCCTTTGGGTAAACGAAGGAGTGTGAATTGAAGAGTGACCTGTGGCCTTCCCTTTGCTCTCCAGGCCCGCTGTGGCAGATGACCCTCCCGAGACTCTGGCAGATGACCCAGGTATGCTACAGCTCGCATTGCTAACAAGGTGCACATCTGGTACTTCAGGATTTCATTCCTGTTCCAGAGGGGAGCTCTGGTGAAGAGACCTTCTCCAAATCTTAAGCTTGAACAGACCGGACAGACTGTCTTTTCCCCAGGAAAAGAAATATCTGAGGAAAAGTCTAAAATCAGATTCAGTTTAATTCTTACACCTTTTACAGAAGTCACTTACTGTATGGTGATTTCAGTTAAATAGCCTGAAGTGTTTAAGGAAATCATGGGCAGCTGTTACAGCAGAAAAAGCAAGGATTACCAAAGGTGCATTAATATTTATCCCTTACTTAAGTTATAAAGGCTATTCCTGGGTAGAATTGTTAAATTGCCTCAATACTTTACATATCAAACTATAGTTCAATAGCATCTGTAGAATATTAAGGAATTTTTTTCAAACTCAGAATTACAAAAGCAAGAGTCTAGAGTGTTTACGACTGCTGTTTCTGCTTCATCTGTACTTCAAAATACTTCACAAAAAATCTTTATTTAAACAGTTCTCTCATCCAAACCTCACATACTGCTGTATGATGTAACTGCTACTTTTTCTTGCTTTTATTTAAAAAAGATATGTTGTATTGGCATAACAAAGAGGTGAGCTGAGAATGAAGCAAGACTAAAGCCAGAGCTGGATTTCCTTTTATGGGTTACCCATAGCTGTTACGTTGCATTGAATTTTTTGTCCCATGGTGAATCCCACTTTGTTGATGACAAGGAAGAGCAAAGCAGGCTAGCAGGACTTTGGGTTACTACCCTGAGCATATTTCTTCCCCTCCTTCTTACAGCTGTTCTTCCTAGTCAGTGCTTCTGAAAAATGCTGCTCAAGTCCTGCTCCTATTTCACTGACCAGTTTTGATTTGTAATGTTTGGGAAATTTCACTTGCAAGTTACTCTAGGTGAAGAACTTGAAGCTGAGGCTGTAGAGCTGGACCAAGGCCAGGCCGAAAGGCAAGACCAAGTCAAAGTGCAGAAGAAAGGCAAGAGGAGCAAGGGTGCCAGGTAGGAAGGGATGATTTTGCCTGCTGTGGGAAGGGGCATCACAGCAGCTGTTCTGTCACTGTATGGCTGTACCCTCTTCTGCACTTTATATTCCCCCCTCCCTCATCTGATTGAAAGCTTTTTTATGTGCTAAAAGCATCTTCAGTATCTCCTGGTTTAGCAATGCTTATTTATGAGTATATATGTATATATATGATATAAATAATTTTTACATATTATATGTATGTAACTGCTGTGAGATAGCTGGGCAGTTGTAAGCGCAGCTGTACACATTGTGTTGTGTGCTGCTACAGGTAGGGTGGTTGAACAATGAATTCCTGCATTTCAATATGTTTTTCTCTCTGCTCTTTATTTCTTTATCACTAATGGCCCTAGAGAGTAATTGCCCTAGCTCCTGGTAAGATGAGCTCAGGCTGTCCAAGGGAAGCTAGGCAGGGCACACAAAGGCATATGACAACAGCTTAAGAGTATTGGTCCAGCTTTTTATTAATACTGCCACAAAGCTCATCAGAGTATCAGAAACCATCACTGACTGCTGCTGTGCTCAAGCAGCAAAGCGTGACAGCAGTGTCTGTTGTTCTGGATCCTGTAACGATACTACAGGGCTTTACATCTCTCTTTGACTAGGACAAAAGGGAACTACATGGCTGTGTGCTTGAAAGACCACAATGTAACAGGCCTCCACCAACAGCTCGTCAAAGACTTCCTAAATGCTCAGCTCTATGGGCCACACACCAACCGGGTACAGGGTAAGCACTCCTTCTTGGCTGGGTCTGCATCGAGCCTTATCTGGCTTAAACTTGGTGATTAACACTTGTCTCCATTTCAGCAAATGAATTTTTTTCTCTTGCAAACAAGAAAGACCCAGTCAAAAAAGCTGCAGTTCAGTTTGTGGACAAGTCTTGGGGTGAGTATAGAAAGTCGGAGTAGGTATTATTTTATGCATATGTGGCTAAAAGTACACTTGAATAAAATCAGGGTTTCCATGCTAGAACATCCTGTGATCCTCTAACTCCAAGCACCTGGAGAATAAGGGAAGGACAGCAGGGCACTGCAGTCTCAGTGGGTCATGGACACACCCCTGGGGATGGTGTATGAGACACAAGTCGAAAAAAAATTACCTGTTAAGAGACAGCTCTTGTCCTAGAACCAGGGCTGCTCAGTGAAATCAGTACTTCAGTAGCTGTTGTTTCAGCCTCCAGTCTCTGAGCTGCTGGAAGGCATTTCAGATGCATCTCAAGACTTAAAAGCAGGGATACCAAGATCTCAGAACATCTATGTGAGCACAGGGAAATAGCACCCATTTCACCTCATTTCCATAATGGATGGAGACAGTCTGACAGCCACATAGTCTGTGAGCGTCATGAACACCAGAGGGAAAAGCTACTGATCCTTAGGAAGCTGGGCCTGCTTTCCATCTGTGCATCACTGAAAGCACCACTGTATTCCCCCACCCTCCTGAAGGAGCCTGGTGCAAACTGGTACTCCTGGCCAGTGGAAAGCACCTGAGCATATGAAACACCTTAGGAAGTTTGAGGTGGTTGTTCTGTTCTGAAATGCTGCAGCAGCCAAGGGATTGCTGCTTCTCCAGCACGTGGGCTAAGAAAAGCAGTAACTAACACCACTTTTTTTTTTTTTTTTAAGGGCAAGATAAAAAGGAAAAAGCAGCAAGGTTTAAGAAACGTTGGCTGGCAACACAGATCAAAAATGCAGTCTGAAGACAGGTTTTTCAGAAGATGCTGCTAAGGACTTCTAGTGACAGTTGATCTCAACACAACACAGGTGTTCTTTTCCCCCCTTCATCATCAGTTTGCTTTCAGCTCCAGACACCAATCTGTGCCTGCTCAGACTTCCCTGTTCTCTCCCCTCCCCCTTTCAGAAGGTCTTGGGGAAGCTACAGAGCAGCCAGGCCAGTGTTGTAGAACAGCTGGTGCTAGGACCAGGCTTGCTGAGCTGCCTCCATGAGGCAATACCTTTGCAGAGAATAAAGATGAGCAATGTTTCACCTGCTGTTGTAGATGCTGCATTCCTTACAGCAGGCAGTTATTCCTGCTGCTTCAGTGCCTTGTGTCTCTAAGGAACGGCTGTACCCTAACAGCAGAATCATTGTATCAGCTCCCACAACAGGACACTTCTCTCCAGCCTGATGATTACTTTCCAGCAGTAAGGGATTTTCCCCATCTGCACGGAGTCCTGAGTAAGCTTCCTGCACTGTTAGCTAGGCTCACTGTGTGGCAAGAACACAGCAAAGATTTTCACTGACACCAGCCCAGCTCCCGAGGGGAAGTGGCAGCCCTGGCTGGAGGGATGAGCCACTCCCCTCCCTCACGGGTCTCCACAGGAACCACTGTTCTAGGACAGAGCTCTAGAACAAGACAATGTAGCATACACGTCCATGCTACTGTGGATGTAGACGTAAGTTTTTAATGGCTGGTTAATTATGATATCACTACATTTTATTGCAATATAGTACTATTTAAGCACTTTTAAAAATGCAAGGTGTACAAAGATTAAATTAAGACTGTAAATTGACTAAATATTTGGTTTTTATATAAATAGGTCATAACCACACTGTGTTGACATGTAATACTGTTATAATACAACAGTTAAACTGGTGAGCCTACACAACAGAAGCTGTCTGTAGTTAAACAAGGAAACAAAGTTGAAAAGACCATGTTAAAACAAAAAACTACTAAGATCAACAGGTTGGGATTGTAAGTAGCAACAAACATATTCACTCAGCTCCTGAGTAATTCAAGTTTTACAGTACACATTAAAAAATATCATTTCTTCCCATCAACACTATATATCCAAACCATTTGCATTTTGCAAATTACACTGATTGAACTATGTAACAATGGGGGTGGAGGTTGGCAAGTCATCCTGCTTGACGTTTTACATCACCCACATGCTAATACATCCACGTTTTCTATTCTTCCGTCCCACCACAAGGTAGCAGGATTTTTGGTTTGTTTTTGGACAATCGTTCAAAGGATTGGTACTTGTCAATTTGGATGTCTGACGTTACCAGTGATATTTTCAACTCTTAGTTGTCTAAGAGGTTTAAAGATGGAAATCTTCTCCTAACACTAAGTTAGAAATCATTTGCATCATGCTGTAAACTAGGAAGCAACATAAAGCGACAGACTTGTCCTTAGTACATAATTAAAATTCCAAATTCCAGTCAGCAGAGCTGGTCTACTTTCCATGTTGAATATGCTGCAACACCTTTCAGACGTTCAAAATGCATAGCTAGTGTAGGTAGTCTTCCACTGTGGCGAACGCACAGGAGCCAATTCCTGACCGGGCCATCAATCCTAGACACTGTGACGCCTGTCCCATGGCGAGGGCAAGCGGGGGTTGCTTTGGCAGATTGTGAGTCTCTGAAAGAGAATCACAGTGGCAGTTAAAATACCTGAACATATTGTTATGTATTTCATAACAATACACTGAACACTTGACATTTAAACTACTTAAATCATTCACTGGCAGAGTTTGCTCTTAGAGCCAGACACAAAGCAGGAGCAGCAAAGTGACTGTGCACAGCACCATTACTGAACAGGCCCATTTTTGCTCAAACTACAACAGCAGACAAATACCTGTTATTTTACACATCCTCCAAAATTATCCCTCTCTTCCCAGAAGAGTGTGCCCTACACTGCTATCATTATGGTGGAGCAGCAGGGCCACCTGTGTGGGACGAGGGGGAGGCACCCCGAGCCCCCTGGGCAGCCAGCAGGCCACACTTACCTAGTATTGCACTATTCAGCACAGAGCACACTGGTTCTCTTTGTATGGGGTCAAGCTGATTTCCAACAGGGCTGCTCCAGGGATCAGAATATGCAAGTAAACTGAATGCATCCTGTGGGAAGATGACTTTTATCACACCTACAACTACAAGTTATTAGTGAAAAGGCAGGCTACTTTGTTCAGCTGTTTTGATTCAGAATCGCAAAGGTGACTGGCAGTGTCCATCAATACAAAAAGATAAAATAAATTGTGACAGGATTTGCTCCGTTTAGTGTTTTTTCCCAAGAGCAAGGCAAAAGGTAGCATTATTTTACTAAGTGATGGGGTAAGAGAAAATGGACTGAAAACTGCATGCAGTCTTTGGCAGGAGAATTCTTTCTAGAGCAGTCTCAGATCAAAGCAAACTAATTAACATGCAGAGTACGAATGACAGCACATTTTAGGCATCTCTACCAATCCCCCCTCCCCCGCAGTTCATTTATCATTGCAGACAAAACCAACTTTGATTCAAGAGGCCAAGTTACATAGTCACAAATGAGAGAAAGCAAAGTGCTAATTTCTGTGTTTAACTGTGTAACAGCACGAAATTACCTTCCCTGTGCATGTGCTACACAAACAAAAAAGACAGTGCTGCACCACAGCTGACCAGAACACTTGCTCTGAGACACACGAAAAATGGCAGAAGTTAAAGCAGAATAGTATTCCAGCACAACACGGTGCGGGAAGTTCCTGCTGGGCAACACAGTCACCTTTATAAGAAGACTGAACATACCTTGAGCATTTTCTTATTCACTGTGTTTTTGCCACATTCTCTTCTTAGCTGCTCACTCATTGCTTGCAATTCTCTTCCAAAATGGATCATCCTTTCAATGGCTGCTTGGCTGCCACCACATAGCTGGCGTCTTAACTGACTTGACTCTACTTCTAAAGAAACGATATCGTCATCATCACCATTGACAGAGCCGAGGGTAACAACCTATGGATCTACAGACTCTGCCCTGATTCCAGTCAGACACAGCTGCCCGCCCAGAGAGAGCAGGGCCAGGTCAGCCAGAGACCCTGGTCCCACGTGCTCCTGTACCACGCACTGCTGAACTGCTCCACATTAACATGTAAGAGACCTTAAACGGTCTCCTTACTTAACAGAGAAGGCTGTCACAGCACGTGCTGTTCATTTGCGAGGGGTAATTTTAAACTAACTAGAAGATAAACCAGATTTTACCCAATACTTTTAATGGAAGTCCACAGAGTCCTAACTTTCTTAATTCTTTAGCACTGCATTTCTAAACATGCACCAAATTGGGAACTAATAGAGGGTGAAAAAATGCCAAATTTCCTCAACAGCCATGATGGATTCTGCATTCAGACTGTTCATACTCCTCACAGAACACATTATCTTAATCATTTGGGCATTTCAGGCTTCTTTTGCTATCAAGCAGGACACTACAACCGATTCCTTTACTGTTTCCTACAATATTCCCCAATACTAGCAATTTTAAAAGATATTGATGCAGCTTATGAATAGTAAACCAACACTTGGCTCCTTTGAAAAATCTGCTTTTATAAAATTTACACCTAAAGCACCGCATTAAAAAAAAAGCCATTTATCCATTCCTTGTCTTTTTTCATCAACGGAATCAAGCTTTTAAAGGAGCATTTTGATAGACTCTTCAGTTACAAATCCACTGTTCTGACTTTAACACTGCTATTTAGTGATGTATTCTGCTACTATTTCAAAAAAGGATTTTTAACTGGCCACTTTTTTTTTCCTTATATCTAAGTGTATCACCTCTAGAAAACACCTGCCTACTTAACCATATATACACAGCACTAAGGAGAATATATAAATATTTCAAAAAGTGAAAAACCACCAGACTCAAACTGGGGGAGAGGAAGCACCCACAAGTCTTCAAGTAGTGGTGTTTGTCCCTCGCTCAGCCTAATCTAAGGCATGACTTTCCAAAGGCAGGAGACGACTCCACTACAAAAAACACAGCTTTGTGCCCTGTGCAGCTGCTGCATGTCTGTCACAGCAAGTCTCTGTGGAAAAGGCTGCAGGAGAGGGAGGACCTGCTCTGGGTTTTGTCACAGAAATATGGTCTTGTTATTATCCCGTTTCAGAGCATAATGCAGGGAAAACAGTCTGGCAACTTGCATTCCTCCTTGCAGGGCTGTGACAGAGTGACATTCACTGTTCCACTTGCTGCATTTCCCAGCAAAGCTGCAGGATCAGCAGCACATGCCCCAGAACTGGGAAGTGCTCACAGACCTCTGCACACACTGCTGCATTCTGAAGGTCTCCAGTTTCACATTTCATTTAAACTACACATTAACTGACATCTGCTTAAACCAATTGTTTGAGTACCAATTCTGCAGCTGCACAAAGGGCAAGCAGAGGGGATTTAAACACTCATTTGTCATCAAAATCAGCAGGCATGACAGAGTATAAAGCTAATTAAGTAAAAAAAAAAGTTAATTTTTAGCTCTTAACTATATGAACTGGAGGGTTTTTTTGGTGGAAATCGTGGGAAAAAATTTTTCATTTTTCACATTTCCCAATTAAAGCTCTTGAGCATTAAGTATTAGCACTTTGTGTTTCAATATAAAATATTTAGAATTTCTATGCTTGCTGTGGAGCAAAAAGTGTGCCATGAGAGCCATGAATGGGAAGAGGGAGAAGCAATTTCCCAACTCTAACACAGGGTGCTACACAAGCGAGTGTTCCTTCTCAAAAGTATTTCTTTAGAAATTAATGCTAGTTTCAGTAGTCATGAGTTACCCATTTCCCCTGTTCTCACAGTGACATTGGATCACCTAAATCAGTGGTTTTAAAATTTACATCTAGTAATAGCAAAACAAACAATCAAAAAAATTAAGACTTGAGCCAGTAACCCTAATTTTCAAGTTGGGAAGCATTGCAAGTAAAAACATAACCTTGTTGCCATCACTTAATAAAAATGTAAGAAATATCACTGCAGACCCATTTCTGTGTCACATTCTTCCATTTCGTGATCATGTTTAGAACTACCATTTAGGAAGCCATTGGATGAAGTCTCAGCAACCCCATTGGAGTAGTGATCTGTTTCCATGTCTACATCATTGCTGAAAAGAGAGTAATAAATGCAAGTTTTACTCATATTTAAGTACTTAGGTTATCTTACAACTTCATCACAGTACTTCCTCATCTTAGCTACTGAAAAGCTGCTGTTAAATATTACCAAGCTAGACCACAGTTTCTTCGATAGCAACTGGTGATAACTAGAACACCATGGAAAGTTTAAAGGCCGTCTCAACATTAGTTTTCAGCAAAATACTATTTTCAGATGCTGAAAAATTAAACATGTCCCTCATTATTCAGGAGTAAGGAATATAACACTTTCAAAATACACACCAAAAAAGTTCTTACCTTGTTTATATAACTGTATGTACACAGAGCTAAGGAAAACGCATTGAGAAAATATACTACTCCCACTTTCTAATATAGCTAATACATGAAAAATATAGTTAAGTCAATACACAGCCTACTTTGAAAATACCATATTAGCTAACTAATTATTTCAAAAAAATGCCTTCTCCTCTTATTTACTCTATAGAACAGGACAGGAAAAACAAACAAAAAAAAAGAAAATCCCAAAGCAAATGCTGAATAAAGCAGAACACTGAAGAGACACTGAGTAGCAAATGCAGAGCATTCAACTCCTCACCACCCTTTGCTCGCAGCAGCTCACAGAAGTGCTTTTAGAAAATTCCAGCATGGCTTTGGGGACTGAGCTTTGCTGACAGTTGCACCCTGGACTGTTCTATTCCATCATAGAGAATAGCAACCTAAAACCTCTGTCAAGACTAAATAGATTCAGTTTGGAAGCTTAATATCTTGCTTCTAAGCAACCAAAAATACTCAGCTTCCTTTGAGGAAGGAAACCAAAAGGCCTCTCTGACTGGACAAGAACACAGCCAAGGAACTGTCTTCCTCCATGAAAAATCTCCAAGTTGCCAGGACACTGCCAGGCTTTTGGCAGAGGCAACTGCTGATGCAAACAGAAATTGTGGAAAGTTAAAAAGTAAATTGTTACTCTTACCTTTTTTACCCCAATGATCACTATTCAACTAAAATACTTTTGGTCATCACCACCACATCATCATATCCTATATGGTAGTTTTGGGAATCCATTTTAGACAATGCAGCTGAGTGCTGTTGCATTTCACATCAATTTAGGTTCTGCTGCATCCATGCAACCCAGAGCTTAATATGTGCTGGTTATGAATAAGCATATCAACCCCGGTTAAGAGATTTATTTTCATTCTCTGAACTGAATGCATTTGCACTCGTGACAGTGACTGGACAGGCAAACAATCCTGGTGAAAACAGTGAAAGGGAATCCACACTTCATATACATCTCAACTGTGTTTACTTTGCACATACTGCCACAAATGAAGAGTATCTGGAAAACTTTTCATTACCTGTGTGCAATACACTTAAATCAGCATCAGTGGCTTCAATTACAATCCCAAGTGCCAAAGAGCTAATCAACTGTCAGTATGCAACTTCAAAACTGACCACAGCTATAAGCAAGGTAATTTATTTTTGTCCATTGCACGTCTTTAACCCAACAGGAGAAAAAGGTCTATTGAGCTTGAACTGTCAAAATAACCAGAGTTATCACAAGCTGTTGGGTCCTTACACGTTTCAACTGTCTTCGGGGAAGAAAAAAAAAAAATCACATCAAAACCCACTGAAAATTCTTCCCTGCAATGCAAATACATGGAGAACACAAGCCTTAATATGATTCAGAAGCATCTAAAGTTTATTTATTTACCTGGAATAGCTGTTAACCTGCTGTGATCTGGATACATTTATGTTGTTGAGCTCTGGTACATTCAAGCTGGTGGTCGTGTGTTTACTGTGACAGTAAGACTGATGTGCTTTATTTGATATTACTCCATTACTGCAACTACTTTCAAACCCTGCAAGAAAGTTTTAACAATTGTAGTCATAAAGTGGTATTTACGGGTAAGTTTGTAGAAAAAAATGAAGTAAGTGTAGTGTTTACTGAACAAGTATGCTAAATTTGTCACACAAACTCAAGTACTTCATCCTCCATATTTCAGGTATTTGAACCTTTAAGACTTCTAGAGTGCAGAAGTTAAGCATTATTTAACAAGTATGAACACAGACACAAGAAGGTTTTTCAAGTTGTACTAATACACTGGTAAAATAGAAAACTGCACTAATGTAGAAGAGCTTTTTATAAAATCCTTTCTAGGTCACTGTAATCATTATGAATTGAAGCAAACATTAATTCCTGGTCACACAATTCTTTTGATAAATGCACAGTAGAATTCAGTGCTGAATACTTTGCTTGTTGCTATACTTACTTACTACCTCCCTCCTTCACCATGTAATTATTTTAATTGTTAATATTGTGCTTTGCTAAATAAAATTACACTGTGAAACACATAAAATTATGCTGTAAAATTATGATGACTAGCTAAAATCTCTTCTGACCCTTCTAAAATATACCAGGAAAACTACCATTTGAAGCAAACATGTAATTGCCAGTTCCATCAAACCAAGAGCTCCCTAGTATGCTCTAAAATAGAAAGAGGTCACTGGAAGTGCTTATTATGAAGGAAAGAGCTGCTGCCATTTACAAAATCCCAAATATCAATTCTAATAACACATTCATCAACCTGTCTCTATTTTTAAAATTACAGAAGTTACAGGTACTTTCTACAGTACATCCCAATAACCACCTGAAGAACAACCAGAAAATCTGAGTGGCTCTCCAGTGACACACGTGATGTCACCTTCTTGATACAGGGGAAAGAAAAGCAAAGCTGCTGTCCTTACAAGGGGAGCAGTTACTCTGATGACCAGGCTACACTGGCTTTCCACTCCACCCCAGAGAGGGAAAAAAAAAAAAAAAAATAAAGAGCCCCCGTCAGCTCCAGTTTGGATTTGCAGAATTCACAGAAGTGAAAGCTGATGGTCTCTGCTACCTTTAGAGTCTTCAAGGATGCCATGTTCGGGCACCATTTTAACATGCTCAGCTTCCTCTCAGCAGGGGTGCTTTGGAAGGCATGGGGATCTCCCCACAACTTGGGGCAGCTCTGAACATTCATGGCTTTCCACTGAAGATTTCCCATTACTTAAATCCTCTAAGAAATGTTTCAACTGTGCAGACTGCAATGTGGCTGCCAGCAGCACATCTTTTATTCAACCATACCACCCAACTTCTGGTGTTTCCTGCTCAACCACAGCTATTCTGACTTCTGCATCAACACCACAGGAAATGGATCATATACACCACTTACTGGATTTAAACCAACTCGCCTAAGCCATAAATTATCATCAAAAGGACAACAGAAATTTATGTCAGAACTTTCCACCTCTCAGAGGGAAGCACTCCTTAGAAATAGGTGGCAACCTACTTTGCAAGAAGTAAAGCCAAGAGCACATACAAAAATTATGCAATGAAACTTCTGGCTTTCCCAGTAACCGGAAATCACGTATTTTAATCATTAAAATTTTACTGTTACACACAGCATTCAGCAGGAAATCTTAAGTTTAAAAAAAAAATTAAAAATCCATGTGGTGTGGCACGTCCAAATCCATGTGGTCTATCCTCCACATGAACTTACCAGTGAAGTGTGTGCTGCTCCCTTTGCCTGTTGCCAAATTATGAATATTCATTCCATGGCTCGGACTCATGCTAGGACTACTGAATGACCGTGGGCTAACAGGGTAACTGTCTTGAGATTTTGGACTGTGGCCTCCCAAACACCGCACTTCACTGTCTGTACCATTCACCATCTCTATGAACTGGCGCACCCTAAACAAAAGGCAAAAAGTTAAGCTAATAAAACCATTTACACATTTCAAATTACCAACGATAGCAATGATTTCATTTTAGTGTTAAATACAGAACAAGTCTGACTCAATAAAATGCTGGATGTCAGTAACCCAATCATCAATAAGCTCTGGAGCACTCCACCAAAAATACACAATTACAGATTTGTGAGGGAGCAGAACAGGAATATTATCCGTAGAGGACAGCCTTTGTCACTAAGTCCTCAAAGTTTAGAGGTTTAAACGGTATTTTCTTGTGCTAACTGTTTTCTTTTATTGGCAGGGGCAAGGTTATTCCTTGAGAAAGATATGTCATTATGTTGTCATGTCTGTCATTTCTCTCAAAGTAAATGAGAACAGAGTTTGACTGTCTGGAACATTTAGCATTAAGGGGTAACTCTTAACATTAAACACCTGCACTAGAAAACAGTTTGAAAAGTGAACTCCCATACAAACCTTCCCTTTAGAGGCTGTTGCTCTTTGTCAATTTCATTTTAGATAAGGAGGTTTTACTACAGACTTTAAAGAAGCTCAGAACTCCTGCTTTATGCTTTAGGCTTCAACAGCCTCAATAGAACAGGCAAAATTTAGAAAGACAGATTGAGAAAAAGATAACATACAATTGATGCTATTGAGTGAAGTCTTTCATCAAAATGTTCGCATTTTGTTAATTCTGTGATAAGTCTGGAGTAGTGTCACGTGAATTCTGTTCAGCACTTGAGCATGACAGACTTCAAACACATTCCTAGTTACTTAACTGAACATAAAATTAAAGTGCTTTGTTCTTAGAGGAGATAACACATTTTTTCCACATTCAAACACTGCAATGTAATACAAAATTCTGGAGAACAGCACAGCTGGCAAGTAAAAATGCCAGAATGAAGGTGACTATTGTGTGCCTGGGAAGCCAAGAGAACTCTTTGGGATTATGGAATTTCCACAGTTTTAGCCAGAGATTTCTAGTAAAGTGGCATGAAATGAAACAGCTCATTTAAACTGGTCTTTAAAGTCAGTCACCCCTTTGGAGGAACAGACTAACTTATACCATCTTGAACGTGGTCCTGTATCAGTTTCCATTTTAAGTTTTACTTGACACCCAAATGGACTAAAATTCATTAAAAACACTACAGAACTTAGTTCTAGAGAACATGTCTACAGGGAGGTGTGAATTATGCTGCAAATCAGGACCTCGATGACAAAACCTAGTTAAACATGTAGCAAATAAGAAGAGCATAAAAAAGTGAAATATACACATTTTCTAAAAAGTGCTGCTTAACTTTGTATAAATTTCTCTGAAAGCTTTAAATGAGTAACTGTCTTGTCTCAGAAGGTACTGTGCCATCTATAAACACACATCTGTATAATTTGAAGACTCACTTTAATGCAAATAAGAGATTAGGATTTCTTTCTAGTAAACTTGGATACAACTGTTGTGTTGTTTCAATGGCTTCTCCCATTCTTCCTGCTAAAACCAATTTCTGAATTCCTGTTCACCAAAAAACAAATAAGAGATTAGGATTTTTTTCTAGTAAACTTGGATACAGCTGTTATGTTGTTTCAATGGGTTCTCCATTCATCCTGCCAAAACCAATTTCTGAATTTCTGTTCAGCAAAACCAACATCAGTTAAATGGACAGCTTATGGATTAATACACGTACATCAACGATTAAAAGACACTGCAATCATCAATCAACAAGTTTTTTTCCTTTTAGAAAAAATTAGTGTAAAGAAAGATCATGCTTCCTTAAAATGTTCAACAGGAAAATTTAAGAAGTGCACTCCACCTACATGTATCTAAATGAGAACTCAGTATTTTTATTTATTGCCAGCATCCAACTGCTGTGTAGTCAGATTGTGCATTTAGAGCTAGAATAAGATTGCAGGCACTCTTCTGTGATTTATTTCTCATTTTCACAAGTTTTTATAAATAACATATACCAAACTACTGTCACTCAAGAACATCCAAATTGCATCCCACTCCTACAGGTTCAATTTTGACTAAGAAAAACAAAATTTTAGTCTCTTTCACCTACAACATATACTTCCAATGAAATAACAGTTGAGTAAAATCTTCCACAACAGTCTCTGCTTTAGTTGATATTTCTGTGGCTGTAACTTGGCTCAAGTCGTAAACAGCCTCCCAGCATTCTCCAGCAACAGAGAAACTGATCCAAATGAAAAATAGCCCAATAAACGTGTTGTTTTACATCAGGGCAGTTTCCTCATGTGCTGTGTTATACAGTAACACAAATGCTGATGGTCATTGAGCAGGGATTTAAATAGAAGGGGAAGGCACTGTTCCATCAGGCTGCCAAACAGCACTGACATGGCAAGTTAGAACTGAATTGCTCTTAGTTGTCCTTGTCCTCTTCCCCTCACATTGGTAAGCAGGAAAATTCAAGTTTCATTTAACTTATAAAACATTCTTGAAACTCAATCTCTTTTCATAGTGCAGATAAAAATATAAGTGTTTGTCAAGACAAAGTTTTCTATTCCTGTTTGTGACTAACCATTACATCTCATGAACACTCAAGAGACATTACACACACTTGTTTCAGACATATCACAACCTTCCATTCAAGAGAAAAGACAACAGATAATTTACCACATTCTGCTACATCAAACAAGTTACAAAGTATTACTGCACACATTTTTCATACCCAGCTGCTCATACATCTGTAACATTAGATGACAGCAAAGAACTGTGCTACAGAGTAGTGCTGCAAGCAAATTCTACAACACTGCTTAAGAGAAAGCTTTATGTACTATCTGTTTAAGGGAGGAAAAAAAAGGATGCAACGTGCTTTCCAGCCTTACTTTGTCTGTTCTTAATGGAAGCTAATTCTTCTAGCACAGTCTGGTCTGTGGATCTGGCGAATGCCTCTGCTGTTGCACAGTATCCGTGGTGAACTAAGTAAGATGATACCATTCTAAAAATAAATAAAAACAAAACTCAGAAATACTCATTAAATACAGGTAAGAAACCAAGAACTCCTGAATGTAAAAACCCTTTGCTAAAATACTGACTGAATTGGAAAATTCTACTTGAAATGCAGAGATTTCTGTATAAGTCAGAGAAAAGTAATTCAGTTAAGAGTCAGTATACTCTTCAAAACACTGAACAGAAAAATAATTTTAAAAAATAATAAATGCATAACTTTATTATGATGAATTTTAGTAACAATTATTCATCACCCAAATGCAGGGTCAGTTCAAATATTAACTGCTGATTAAGTTGTTGGGTTTTTTTTCTCATTACACACACATTGAAGTGAAATTGCTGCACAGTTAGTTTTTGTTTTCACTGAAAAAATTAAAAAATGCAAAGTCACAACCATTTTTCCAAGAAACACTAATGACACACAACTTATCCTGGTATGCCAAAGGCTGAGAATGCAAAGGGAAATTTCCAGAGCCCAGGGCATTAAAACCACCCATTACAACCTCGGCAACTTTTCTACAAACTCCCCAATCCATATTAGATAGGTAAAATTAGAACAGAAGTCTTACACTCATCATTATAAAGTATAAATTATTAATGACACAGACAACTCTGCCACAAGATCTGTTCATGCTCCCTTTTGCACTGTTATCAAACCTGGTAACAAAATTACCATTTTTTAATAATATCTATCATTTTTGCACAAGACAACAGATGGAATGTTTTAAGGATCTCTGAAATCATGCATCTGACAACTTTTTAAAAAATTAATAATATTACAAGTCTTACTTCTGAATCATTGTTTGCCACTCTCCTTCCCGATCTCCTATTGGAAATCTGTCAATCTGTGCTTGAATTTTGGTTCTCCACTCTCGCATATAGTCTTCAATATCAAATACAAATGGGTGTTGCCCAAAATTAGCATCCACAACCTCTCCTGGTGTTTGAAGCCCTACTGTAGGGTACAAGTTTGGCTGCAAGAAATATTTTAGTTAGTTTTTGACACTTGTTATAAAATCCCCACTATTGTGGGTTTTGATTTTTTTTTACATCTTTAGTCATAACCTCACTGCTTCTAGTAGTGTGCTCCAGCAATAAAAGCAGCTTCTGCCAATACTGCAATACAACGACTGACTAATTTTATTCCCATTGCTCACAATTTCGTTTAGTTTGGAAGAAGAAAATCTTACTGACATTCTAGTCAAAAAATACACTTTTTAAACTCTGCTAAACGTTACAACTTTTGGGTTCAATTTCATGAAATATTAAGTAACAATTTTTGATTTTTTTCAAGACCTGTTTCTTTTCTTTTAAAAAGAAAATGCAAATTAAACTTACAAAGTGGGCGATTCTTCTTTTAGGATGAAATATTTAAAACATAGCTGAATTTTAGTGGTAAGAACTTACAGGATAGAAAACTCAATAGCCTCAAAGTCCAATTGTAGTGCCTAACAAGAACTGTAAGTGCACTGAACTTCTCGTGAATTCCTGGGCTCGTATCTAGGAAAATACTTTACAGCATTTATTGTCTCAGTTTTATTTTCTGCTTAGAGATTAGGTCCCCATGCAAATTTTAAAAATGCCAAATATGAGAAAGGTAAAATCTGCCTGTTGGGATAAAGGCAATTTTCTTAAACGCAATGAGCATCTCAGCAATGGTAAGGCAATCAATTGCATGAATGGGGTTTTGTTGCTGGGGTCTTTTGTGTGTGGAGGGGTAGATGTAGTTTAAAAATTTTTTAAAGCTTTTTAATAAATATACCTACATCATAATTACACTGCAGACAATGGTGGTAAGGTATGGTATAATGGGATGTTGATCTACAGAACTATTATGCTAAATAAATTAAAGCTATCAGTAAGAAGTTATCAACATGCAAGGAACTCTGTAGCCCAGAGAACCCAGTGAAATGAAAAATACTCTGGTTGCTCAAACCACGCTCAAACCCATCTTGCCTCTGTTCTCACAAAAATAGCATTTGCTTTTTAAAATAAACATGCTCATATCGTTACCTTGCCTAAAATAATCAGCAAACCACAAATTTCAAATGTTTTAACAAGATGAAAACCACTGATTCCAACAAGGGGTTCAGCTTCATACTTCAGATTCTAGTGTCAGTTTTCCTGAGCTGGAACCATGTGCTACCAAGGAGTCCTGCTAGCATCCTGAAGATCCAGAACAGTGGCAGTGGTTTCCTACACAAAACACTCAACCCTCAAGTGGGAGGACTACCAGGCTCCTTGGGTTACTGACTTAATTTTTCCTTAATATCTGTCCTAGCCTCTTAAGGCCACACACAGGGAATAGCTGGCCAGATGGACGTGCATCACACAGTGCACCTTAAAATAGATTAAATCAGAAATGAAGTGGATGAGAAGAAAACCAAAGTAAGTGCAGTATCATGCCTGTGTCAGTAGTATAGGGAACAGATGCCAGTTTTAAGGAAAGCACAATTTAATTGACTCAAAAGCTGCAAGACTTCAGATATGTGCAGCTTTTAAAAAAATGATACATTTGAGGCTATGAAGCAAAGACTGTGAAAATCAGGCATCAAGAATGAGTTACAGTAACAATAACTCAAGCAGCCATCCACTATGTTGGTGGTTTAATATAGCTCTGACTTTTTATGTAAGGCTTGAATGTGCCAAAGTATGTAATAACTATTTGCAAGTATTATTTTCTGCTAAAAAAACCTTAAAAGGAAAACGTCTTATAAGGATTGCTGTAAAACCAAAACACTTTCTCCTTCAATTCAAAAATCACCACTGAAATCTTGATGAGAAATATCTAACATTAAACTGGCTACAAAGATTATCATTGTAATTCCAACAAGTATAAGGCAAATGCTAGTTTGATCTGAAACATCTGTTTATGACACAAAGGGAAACTGTTTGAAAATGCACTTATCTTACCGGTAAATCTGTGAAAGCGATGCCTGTAATAAAGAGAAATTTAAGATTAATTTCCATGTGTCTGGATGCTAGCCTCATTTTCTTAAATGTATCATTATCTGTTCAGAAATCTCACCCAAACCATCTCAGAAATAAGTTAAGTATGGTGAAATCCACAATGCTTAGGCACAATTCATGCTTTGAAATAAAAAATGGTGATATTTGGCAAAAAGTAATCGTCCTTCAAAAATACTCAAATTGACCTTAATTTTTTTTAAAACAGGTCGTAAGATTTATCAAATCACACAGATGTGCAGATTAGCAAGTCTGAAAGTTCTAGCTACATACTAAATTTAGAGAAGAAAGGTAAGGATATCTGAAAATACTTTTTCACTTGCATGTCACAATGCTGCAACATCAAGATTTAATGGTATCTTTTCTTGTTTGCTATTACTTTTCTTCATAAATACTCACAATCTTTACACAAGCAGCACATGTCTATAATACTCCAAACCAGCCTGCACATGGTTCACTCTAATCCATGCCTGCATGCTTTGGTTTTCAAACAGAACAGCTTAATATCTTGTTACATAATTACAAGCATCCATCTACCCCTAAAACCAAGGGAGTGATTTTGCTGTCCAGGATTAGAGAAAAATATGACGTCTATACACTACAGGAACTTCAGGAAATTTCAGGGGGCGGGAAGCCTTCAGTTTAAAAAAAAAAACCCCATGAGTAATCTCCTTTGGACAGCCAAATAATAACAGTATTTCAGAATTTCCTTCATTGTTGCAAGTTTTTTTTAATAATGCGGAATTATTCAAATCCACTTATCCCTTCAAACTTCAATTTATTTTATACCACCATCTTTTCAAATTTAAGATGAAAACAAAGCTTTTAACCTTTTGTCCTAAATTCCATCTCTGTTTTCAATCTTCACCAGGATTTCAAACCTCAAGAGCATCTGGATTCCTTACCCACATCTTTTGACACAGAAGGATGACATACTGAGTGAATCTGTTTCATTTGTTTCCTCCCATCATATATCAAAGCTATCATTTTATTTATTCCCTGCTTTTACCCTAACTTTTTCTAAGCTATACCATTTTTTCTATTTGGCAATTTTGACATCCAACTTGCTCTTTTCCAAAGTGGAGGCCGTAGGCATGACAAATAAATGATGACTAAGTGACATGTAGGTGCTGGGGGTCTTGGGGGCGGGGGGGGGTTGGTTTTGGATTTTTTTCAACCCAGGATTTCACACTTGCATGAGAAGTGCTTAGCCCTTTCTGCAGCATCAAATCCCAGGCTGAGCTAGAGACTTCCTATATTTTAGACCACATATGTGAGCCCAGAGAAGAAACATACATGTCCTCCAAGTCACAAACATACAGGAATTCTGGACAACTAGCAGCTGCAACAACTCCCTGAGACAGACAGAATTTCTGATTTCTTTTTCCACTCAGCACAGAATCAATTTTCTTCTGTCAGAAGCTAAAGCTAGCAAAGCCCATGGCAGCAGAAGAGCTGTCAGGTTTCCTTCTGAAATCCATAAAGTGTTTGCCAGACTCAGTCTATGACAGATGACATTTTATTAGCCTTCCCTCACCTATGCCATTCTGGTCTCCTCTAAAAACAGATTTTAATCTTTTGCACTGTTGTTTCACAGCTGGCCTAATCCAGTCTGCTCTAAGTTTTCCTCTGAAAAGGAGGGTTCTGCTCTTGCTTTCCTAGCTTGCTCATGCTTTCATGTGACCATAAGGGTAGTGAGAACACTCGTGTCTCTTTAGTTGATCAAATGATCCAACCTCCCTGCAGGCATATTGTGAATGTTCCAAAAAGGGAGTAAGGCAAGACTGCTTTTCTCAGCTTTAACCAGTTAAAGATCAGGGCAAACATAAGCCTGTTATCTTCCACTTGAACCTATCCTGCCACAGGATGCCAAAAGAAATAACTACACAGTGCATGGTTCAAGTGTACCAATGCCCTAGGTCTCAAGATACAGACTCATTCAATTTAGAAGGAACATTAAATCATGACAGAATAGAATCACAGAAGTGATTACATGGAAGTGACCTCAGGAGACTCCTAAGCCCTTCTATGAGTAGAGGCAGGAAAACTCCCAAGTCAGATGTGTTTGCTCAAGGCCTGAGCAAACAAACTGTCAGTCCAGTTCAGGGAGGCTAGAAAAGAATTTAAACCACATCCTTCCCCCTTTTTCCAAACCTACTTTGTGCTTGCCAATGTAAGAAAATAGAACAGTAACTTCAAGAACACCTATCTCAACAATCTCTTCATTTCATGCTACCCTCTCCTTTCCTTATTGCATTTCTACTCACCACAGAAACTTTATTCTTCTTTGAGCTTTATCCCTTCAAAGTTCCTGCTCCCTCAGCACAATTTCAAGAACTCTTCCCAAGCCCCCACTCCCTCCTTAATGCAGAAGTAATTATTTTCTTCTTTCTTTACACTCTGTATCTTTGCTCATTAAATTACATTAAGTAACTGAAATAGATATTCCATAAAAATCTTTAACTCCACCCACTCCTGACATCTTCAAATTAAAAAATTGTCTTGCAGTATTGCATAATACTACAATTTACTGTATGAGTTTAATGGACTTAATTTTAGCTCAACTTTGATAATTTATGGCTTTAGCCCAATTATGAATGACTCCAGACTGGGACTCCAAAAGACACTGTTCTCCAACATATGTTCAAAATAACATGCAACCACCAATGTAAGGTTTTAGTGAAGGCTGGGTGTTCCCCCTACAACAGCAAGGAATTTCAGCTATATCCATTCTCCTTATCTTCAGTTTTCTTAGTATCTATTACTTTACGACCATCAAGCACTATTTGTGGCTGTAGTAATGGAGTTCATTAATGCAGATCCTGTGGAATGAGATGCTGTAAGATGAATCCTCCCAAATTCACAAGGAACGTTAGTGCAAATGGCACAGAAGAAATTTCACAGACTATCAAAAGAACTATTCAAACCCTTTGCTCCTGATGTGAAGAGGGTTTCCTACTCACACTAGACTTAAAGACATAAGGTTGTCATGAAAGGCAGCATTTCTCCATACCCAGGCTGTGTCCATTCTTGGTGTAGAAGCAGGTGTTATTGATAAGGTTGACACAACAACCAATGACATCGCCTGTAGTAAACGTTGGGCCGTAAGGTTGGCCTGTTCCAGAGGAACAGAATGAATGTCCATCATCTCCATGGTAACCATACGAATGTTTATCCCAACCTAGAGAACAAAAAGCATTTGCAATTTATTCATTTCCTTTATTATGAAATAAATTAAAGACTGTGCTAAATTGGTATATTCTAGCCAGGTTAATACAGTTAATTACTATGCTCAGCTTTCTGCTTTCTAATATTTCTTATCTAGGAAAACCACTGTGTAATCTTTAAAATGACAATTTCTTTTATCAAAACGGCTGAATAAGTAATTGCATTTGTAGTATATAACCAGGCAATGCAAATTCAGGTAACATATTTTTCTATTTATGCAAACATACACTATCACCAACACCAAAAATATAATCAACTACAATGCTGAAATTCAAAAAGCTACATACAGATGTGACATGTCCCAGTAAGGCAGTGAAGATTCTCCTGCTCTCCCTTTCATTTTGCAAAACTATTGCTACCATATGTCATAATCAGATTCTTCCTGACTGAAAACCAAACAGGCATCTCTGGGGAAACATATTTCTAGTCCTGATTATTCTCAACGACTATTCAGCAGCAAGCAGCCTCTGCATAATAACAGAATCTCTAGACTAAAGTGTAACTAGCTATGCTGCCTCTGAAAATAAAAATAAATTTTAAATAAAAGGAAAAAATTAGCAATACAGGTGAAAATTACAGCCAAGAGCAAATCATTATGCATGCAAATATGGTGCTGATGTTGCAGGTGAAGAAGCTGTAGAATCTTTTAAGAAGCTGCATACTATTACACTACTCAGTGAAATTCACAGCAAGCAATTTTGGTCTGTGCTCTTTTATAAATACCTATCTACACTCCCTCCAGTTCAATACTGAACCTCTTCTGTCAAGCTGCTGCCTAGCAGGTTAATTCTGAAGTACTTTCCACACTTAGACCCTTAATCTTTATCATCAGTAGCTTCAGCTGGTACCATATTAAGCACCTCTCAGTAAATTAAAGACAACCCCAAATTATTGCAGTTACATTGATTAGTAGTATCTTTGATAATTATAGCATCCTAAATCCTACTCAAACTTAATACCACCCACTAATAATTCATCAGCCTTAGGTGGGCTCACAGTGTAATGGGGACTTGCACTCATCATATGAATCTCTACCAGAGCATCTGGGTAAGAAAGGTAAAAGTAAGAAACTGCAGATACTCAAAGGTCAATTGAACATGGTTTTATATTTTGATAACTTCAAGGAAATCAGTCAGTTGGTTTTGGGTGGATATTTTTTATACATTTGAAGATCTGTTAAAAACTCACTCTTTTATGCATACACACACAAAACTTCCTTAAGTACCACTCAGAGATACTCCAGACAATTGTTAACTAGACAGTGTCCCTGACCATGCAGGTCAATGGAATAGTCAAAACTTAAAACTAGGCTACACACCCTTATTATGAAGGCTGGAAAGGTAAAGGTACAGAAAGTGACAGAAGAGTTCCCTCCATGTTTGACACAAAGCTTTTATCAAAGTAGCTCATCTTTATTGCTAGAAATCCAGCGTACAGGGCATGGAAATCTACAGCTTCATTTTTATCAGGATACATGATGAAAATTTCAAAATTTATTTGTTTGCTAAAAAGTATCTGCATAATGCTATAAATAACAGTAAGAGCTAACAGAAGTGGTACAGGAGCAAATGTACAGTAGAAGTTGGAACTTTTGTTACCTAACTCCAGTAATAGATACAACACAGAAGCGTCATGATACATTCTATTGCTTACCAAAGGTGAAGCATATTTTAAAAAACAATGTAAGTAACTGAAACATACCTGGTAGTCTGTTCATGTTCACACCCTGTGCCGAAAGCCCAATTCCCATGTAACTAAAAATGAAAGAAGAAAAGAAATGCATCTGTCTCTCACAAAAATACCATATATATGTGGAACATTGCCAAGAAACACTATGTTGACTAATCACCTACCAATTAAGAGGTACTGAGAGGTCATTTAATAGTGGCTAAGACCTAGGGATTCCCAGCATGTATGGTTTAATATGGACAGATCCTGTCTCCACAGGAGGTAAGGACTACTTTCTTTTCTTTTTGGTATCCTAGGTTGTTGATAGAGAATAATGGTATTAGCTAAAATGTTTAAAGCATGAACAAAGGAAGCCAAAGGTCACAGCTTATTTTGGAAGTAGGGCTACATTCATATACATACCAATTACATCATCTTCAACATACCTAATGATGTTTTGCAGACAAACTGGAATGAGTAATTTTATAAAATACATTCAACACTGCATTACTTTAGCAGCAAAAGGCATCCTTGCACAGCACTTATGAAAAGATCACACTGAAACATTAAAGGCCTGTATTGTAGAGCAGAATGTGAACTTGAGAAATTTACCAGCAATGGCACTTAACTGATTGCAATCAGATGGCAAACTAAAGAGGGGAAAATATTTGTACTATACTAACTAGAAATGTGAAATAAAGTCCAAAACCAAGCTTTACAAAAAGTTGGTTTTAATAAAGTCAGTATCCAGTACAGTTGTTAACAACTTAATAGCAAATACTGGAAAGCAGAAATGAAGATTTTCCTACATAACACTATTGAAGTTAGCAGAATCAATTTTGCTTGTTTCTTAAGCAAAACTAATGCCATTACCAAGACAACAGGAATATAAAAAGAGAAACGACAAAATAAAAAGCTAGGCTTTCACCATTGTCCCTTGCCCAAAATACAGCAACCTCCTTCCACACCTAAACATACATTTCTTAGTTATCAAATCATTCAAAGTATTTTGACACTAGTTCACATTAGTTAAGAAGAATTTGTTATGAAATAATAAACTATATGAAAACAAAATATTCACTTGTGGCAATCTGAAAACAGTTTAAGTCAACAAACATGACATTTGCATTCCCACCTCATAAAATGAAATTTTTAAGCAACTATTCCACTTGAAAGTGCAGGTTAATCTGCTGTTTAAAATGCTTTTGACACAGAATGAAACTAAGCAAGACATCACAGAAATAATATGCTTAATTGTGTACAGGGGTTTCTGCTTTTTCTGTGGACCACTTCCAACAGTTATCTTACCTGATTCTATATTTGATACTTACAAAGCCCTCCTCTGACAATTTCTAATGTATAATAATACCATCTTCCCTTCCCTCAAACATATCAGCATGAAATGGAACCTCAGAACTGTATATAGCAGGTATTACATTTAAAAATACTGAAGAGCTGAAGCAAAGGGTAACGAACAAAAGGATTAATCTTTGCTGCATTGCTGAATACATTACTGAGGCACCACTGCAGCAGCAGATTGAACAAAACAATTATAAACGAAAGCAACAAGTGGAAACTCCATGATTTTGTCTTAAAGGCAGAGTTGTTATTAGCACAGTCTGACAAATGAAGGATACTCATGTGAAGACTGAAAATCTCTTGTTCATTAAAGAAAGGATGTTTACTTTTAAAAACAAGTTTAGATAACTTGAATTCCACTGACTGCAAAAAGCCTTTGAAAGTGAGTCAAACTAAAAAAGCAATCAAGGTTTTGTTTCAGTATTTTTACAGTAACAAGACGAAGTTTACAAAAAAATGCAAAATATTAGATAGAAGATCATTGTCTAGGCAACATTTTGAGAGCACCACTATTTTCTTCCTCAGATATGCTACTTCCAAGCCTTTTCAGTAACAGCTGTAAACACAGACACACTTTACAGCTGGGAACAAGGAATCTTTACCCACTGGTAATGACTGGAAAGCACTAGGCAATAATACCATCCCAGGAAGAAGATGTACGTTCAAGAATATGTATTTTTCCCTGGGATTCACTTACAACTACTCGAAATGTTAACACCATTTCATGGAGACTTGCTATTAATAGAAACTGAAGTTAGATAAAAACATTCCAAATAATGAATACATTTACTATAGACCTCTTTCACAAGGGAAAATTAATGTCTACAACTTACGGTTTTAAGTGAGCAAAATTAAAAGGCTCATCAATTAAGCTAATTTATTATTTTTTATAGTTGACAGATACGTAATCTCATGTTCAACCACATTAGAACACTATAAATTGAGGGAGAAAACAGTGCCATGACATACAGGCTTTAAATGCTCCAAAATTTATTAACAGGAGCTGTATTTATGCCAAACCATTACGTGTAACTTTCTTACCTTTTCCTCACACCTGCAACCTTCACAGACTCAAACTGACTTTTTTGTTTGTTTGTTTAAGACACTTAACCCTTGTTTAGGTCAAGAGTCAGGGTCTACAAAAAGACTTGCTTCAGTGGGAGGAAGTACATAAACTGTCCTCCTGTTTGCTGCTTCACATTTCATGCACATCAGGAGAAGGAGAGTGGCACAGCTATGTACCTAGTTTTCCTCTCCCTTAGTCTATGATAAAAATGAGGGGCAGCACAAGCAGCAGCCCTGGTGCAATGCAGACCCAGAATGTTCTAAGTCAGTTCATGACACACTTCTTGCTGTCCTGTCACATTAACAGGTTTGGTCTGGGAGACCAAAATGAACCTGTTCTTCCTATCTGTAGCTATGTCAGGCCACAAGAGCTGTCCTTGGGAAGTGGAGGTGTCAGCACCAAAAAGCTGCACCCTCAGTCCCTCCCGTAGCATCTTCCAAAAATGGGCCTGACACTGTGTGGCTTCAGAGACCAGAGAGGGTGAGCAAAGGTGTGGCTCTGATACTGCCTCCCTCAGTACCTGGGAACTGTCCCTCCACCTCAGCTCCCTACCCAGACACATCCCTGGCTGCTGCAGTGGGAGGATCATTTATCCAAGCAAATGCCAAAGTGGCCTGGTGCCTGTTTTATTAAGCAGCCCCTCTTTCTGAGCAATTTCAGTCCCACTGGCTGCTACTCATCACCTCATTAACATGCTCAACTCCTACAGGAGTTCGTAAAATAACGAACAACCACTCATGGAAGACATGAAATCAACCCATGAGAGACTGAAATAAGAGATTATAGCTGGAAAACAATTTGAAGTGCAGCCAAATTGGTATTAAGGACCAAGAAAGCAAGTGTATTTTACAACATCTTAGTTTTTCACTTCAAATTATATTTATTCTTGCTCCAGTCCAGCTAAATTAAGATATAGGTTACCATTTTAGTCTATCAGTACATTTTCTAGTTTACATTTCACAAGTCATATAGGAACTTTAGGAATACCACAAAACTACAGAATTTAAAATTCGCTGAAGATTCATTTTTTTTACCACAAAAGAGAAAATGTAAAAAAAAAAAAAAAAAAAGCACTATGACACCTACCTTTTCCCTGTAACACATACTAAAAAGCCTAGGCTTCTCTGCAGAGAAATGTTAAAGAAGCAGAAAACTCACAATAACTATTTTCTCCTCAAGTATCTTTCTAGTCAAAGAGCTAAATTTACATTTTTGCTGGAGCCTCAAGTTTCTACTTGGATGCCTGAATAGACTAATTGTGAGAAATAAATACAACCAGAGCTAAATAGAAGGAAAAAACAGCAGTAAGAGATGGCACAGAACTCCAGATGCCAGAAGACCAAGAAATTTAAAAAAAAACAGAAAGAGACAACTCTGGTTTTCATTTATAACTGTTCCATTCAATCTTGTAGCTGCTATGTTGGAGGTATATGGAAGATCTTTCAATATGCAGATTGATAAAAATCAAAACTTAGATTAATTATATCCCATCCTGCACACTCCCTAAAGAGGAATCTCAAGAACTATACTAAACCACAGATCCCTCAGAAAGGCTGAAGATAAATTCAAATACTAAATAACCACTTCCCTAGTAAAAAAAAAAAAAAAAAAAAAAACACTAAAAATTCCATACTGTATTTATAAAGACAACTAAAATAATTTAGCAGATACTTACATACTAGTATGTAATAGCCTCCTTACTACAGAAATTTCACCTGCTATCTGCAAAGAGTCAAATTCCCTCTGACTTCATATGTGCCAACATATGAAGACATTATAATCTGGGGAACTGCTACATAATGCTTCAAAAAACAACTCTTTTGGTGTTGCAGAAAATAAGCAACCAATGTGGTACCTTACTCCCTACATGCTATACATTTAAAGGAAGCAACTTCAACCATACAGTGTTAAGTTACCATAATATCTGTAGGGAACCGATGACAAAGCATTCACAGATGTTTACAGCCATAAATAAGGCAACTGAAAACACCCTAATGTTTTGAATGCATTGATTATTAAGGAAAGTAGAAGTAACACTGAAAAAAATGTAAGCTATATAACAGGTATAGTTTATCTTTATGTTTGTATCTTGGAAAGAGGACAAATTAAAAACTGCATCATCTGTAGGAATTTAAAGAATAAATTAACTTCTACAGAGCCCTCCTAACTCGCAATGACATAAAAAGTTTGACTAAAGTTCTCCTATAGTTTTCTACACTGCCTTCGCTGACACTACGAGGCCAGAAATAAGGCACATTAAAAAGGTACTTACATTTATCTTTAACATAGTTACTCTGCATTAAAATTTTGTAGAAATGCGCCAATTCAAGATCCTTATTGTCTGCACAGTCACAATAAGAAATGAGATGTTAATCTATTTAACTGTTTCAAAATATGCCATAGACAGTTTGAATCTTTCATTTAAAATTGAAAAGAAGTTTAATTTTATGGAGTATTTCCAAGGAAACTGTATTTTGAGCATGATAAACGCAGGTTTCAGATTAACGCAGCTCTGCATAGAAAAGAAAAACTAAAAATAAATCAGGCAGTCATTTTGCATAGTGCTCTAAACTGTTACTCCTGTAGCATTTTGCTTGTGATTATGTTAATGTTTGTAGAAGGATTCTCATTTACTGACATCCCTCCCACTTTGAGGTTTCACCATTTCATCTCGTGACACGTGTCCCCAAGCACTAGAGCCTTTTTGGGGACCACACTGTCAGATAGGAACAGTTGCAAAGAAAATAATATAATGTAAATGTAGGCTGCAGTAAACTTATCTATACACTATATTCATATGAACGAACTTCAGAAGAAAGAAGGAAAAGGTTTTTCAAGAAGCTAAAATCAAGAAATTAAATATATTCTCTTGACTCTCGTTTTAAATTACAATTTTTAATTTCTAGTCCACATCAACAAAGAGAAAACTTTTGTCACAGTTCCAATATTTCTGACCAGTAAAACATGAACCTCAAACAATCTTATTACACATTTAGTTAATGTTAATTTCTGTCAATGTCTGGTCTCATACACTCAGGTAAACATTAATAACTGCTATAGTTTAAGAAAATATACACTTGCTGATCCATGACCTGATCTCTTCTGGCAGCTGCTACAATTCAAATGAAGACACTAATGAAAGAAGGATACTTCAGACCTTATCAGATTCTACTCTATACACAAATACTCTGCTAATAACGCTGCAAGGCCTACTTATATGTAAATAGAGACTTGAGTGAAGTTTTGCATGTTGTTTTAACAAATGCCTGTTCTTGTAACAAACAGCTGCTGAAGACATATTAAAACTATAAAAATAGGTTCTAGGACTGCATAAAATTTTCACAACACATGTGTAATATACAAAACAAATACAAAGAAACCATCAACTGACAATGCTATACTCTGTTTACTGGCTTATGCTTCTGTTGAACAAGAAAAGGTATACTGGATGCTAAAGGAAAAGCCAACTTACTACACACAAACAACTTGTAATAAAAAAGTACAGTTTGTGTTTGAAAAGCTACACATACATTCTCTAGAAGACAACAAAGCATTTGTATTTCACAAACATGACTCAAACACTCTACAACAGTTCAGTCTCCACCACAGGCATAGGTGTCATGAAAACTCAAACTTAATTCTCATGGTATTTTTGTTTTGGATAGTTTTTCCTTTTTTACTTCACCACCTACTTCATCACATACACAACACATACTACACAACATACTGCCAAAACAAGAGATGACTAATTGTATACCCAGTGTTAAAAAACAGCCATAGTGTAACAAGCATCTAAAACCTTATTAACACTGCTTCACCAAAAACATACTCATTACTTGCATGAATTGCTGTACTAACATTTTATTTTGGTGCACAACATTTAGCAGAACTTGCACATGCGCTATAAAGCCTGGCCATGAAGATCTGCATCAGCAGCACCACCCCACAGACTAAACAACCTGGCTCACAGAAGTGTAAGCTCAGTGCTGCTAAAAGAATACAGCCTTTTTATACTTAGTTTTCATTGATTCTTCTGAACGGCTTACCACTCCCAAATCTTGTTTTCATTCTTCTTTAAAAAAAATCAGAAGTGTTCCAGGCCAGGTTGGATTGAGTGTTGAGCGACCTAGTCTAGCAGGAGTTGTCCCTGCCCTTGGTGGTGTGGTTGGAACTGGATGATTTTTAAGGCCCCTTCCAACCCCAACTGTTCTGTGATTTTGCATTTTAAGCATACATCTTCCTCAGCTGCTCTAAAAGCACCGAAGACTGTCTAGAAGAACATGGCATTAGTATCATTTGCCCATTCTAATTAATTGTATTTACAAATCAGGGATAAAAGTATTCTTCCCAGAAGTTCATTTTCCCTGGGAAAGAAACAGGTCTCTCCCGGTGAAAGACTGAAAAAGCCAAAAGGTCGTATTTAAACTAAAATTAATGAGTATAAGCTAGTACCGTAACCAAAAGTAGCATTCCCAGTCCCCTTGTTCCAGATTGTGCTTTCTGCTCTTAGTTTCACCCTCTTTTGCTGCCATAGGTACTCATGAAACAATACAAACAGCTATACTGGGGAACAAAACTGAATGAAAATGAACTCACTTTGGAGGTCAGCTTTTGGAAAATGAGTTATCCAATCAGGTTTACCATGAAGCTGACACAAACAGTCACAAACCAGGAAAAGTGACATGAACTCAGTGAGTGTTCAGAGACTACTTCTTCTCATGGTCAAATTTTTTATTTATTTTTAAGTTAACTGGACTTTTCAACAGAAATGCAGACATAACTAACTGTTAGTTAATAGTCCCCTTCCTACCATGCTTTCTAATCATCACCTTGGTACTGTTCCCCATACACCCATTACCCTTCTACTGTTACTGTCTCCAGTCACTCACATAACCATCCACAATGTTCCACATGAGCCAAACAAAGCAAAGCAAAAGAGTATAAAAGGAGAATATATATAAATAGAGACCGTTAGGCTACAAAAGACAACACGAAACTAAGAAAGAAAACTGAAGAAATAAAGAACAACAGGAAATACTTACAAAGCAATATGACAGTTGGTTAGAACTTTCAGCAGGAATTCAAAAATATCTACGATAATTATTTCATGTATCTGTACTGCAGCAGCACATTAGGACTCCTTGTGTCAAACACTCTACAAATATCAAGACAGATTTTGTTTGAATGATATTTCAACCTTACTACTTTTACTCAACTCTCACTTCCCTTTTTCTCATCCACTACCACCAGTTACTGTTCCTATCATACCACATGGAGGTATCAAAAAGCAACTTTGCTGTTCATTTGCTCTGCAACACCAATTTCCATATCCAGTTCTTCCTTCCTAGTAATCCTTTTTTTTTTTTTCACACTTTCTTCAGTGTGTTCATAATGCTCTCCATGTTGGTCACAAACTTCTGCAGAATTAATATATTACACACCTTCAAATTTCCATTGAAGACAGTTACCCACCTAGAGATGTTAAAGAATTTAATTATCTAGGTCATTAGAGTGACAAAACCAATGCTGTGCTCAAACACAGCCACAAGAAGCCATACTATAGCCACACCCTAAACAAAAAAGAGCTGTGCTTCGGAGAAGAGTCATTTTTGCCCTGCTACTTTTAGATATGAAAGATCAGATTCCAGGAGAAGCACTTTCAAGTGCTAAAGTAGCATGAAAAATGGTTCTCCTACAGCACGTTTTTAGTAAAGGTTTTTTGATTATTTCAGGTAAGTCATGCTAAGTAGAGCACACAAGCAAGAGTGCTGTTAGACACACTCCTTTAATACAGTACATGGACTAAATTAAGCTGAGTTTATCTTAAAAAAAAAAAAGTAGTAAAGGCTACTACCAAAGGCAACTCTAAACAAACACCACTAAATTATCTACTGACATTTATGAAAGTTGGAAGCTGTACTTCAGCTTACAGATAGATATCTCAGTTGCCTCGGGTAGTCTAGGATTTACTTTAAACAGTACTATAAAATATAGCTCTACTTCTTCCACAGCCAGGCTCAGACCTTGAGAACACATGATTTTGCAAGTAAGGCATTTTAACTAATTGACCCTACATGATGGTCTTCTACAGACATGGTCCTCCTGAACTCTGTTCCCATTACTAGATGATAAAAACAAAAAAATTTGCAAAAATGGAGCAAGCCAGGTGAAACACAACAGGCAGTGAAAAAGAACTAATAAATCCAAACAGACACAAACTGGTTTCTATTTCCCTGCATTAAAATCCCCACTCTACTTATTACGGAAAATTTATTAGTTTGAATGCAAGGTAACTGAACTGAAAGAGATTCATCCTGCATCTTATCAAAGACCTCCTGGACCTGAGAACAGGGTCTAGAGATACACATTTAACATCCAGCGAGGTGCCACATGTTGACTCCTGGTCTTTATCAGCCAAGCTACATTTGGCTTTAGCTGTGTGTACAGTATTTCCCAGATACCATACAATCTTATACGATGAAAAAAATTAGTATCTCAGCTCATTATGCATCTGATGTTTCATAAAGTGACACTAAATTAAGGTCACAAAGCTGAAGCAAGAATGAGGCAGTATTAACTGAAAAAAGTACCCCTCTATTTTTTATACAATCTCAGCAGGCAACTTCACAAGTTGCAGCTATGTACATCTCACAAGTAACCATTTAAATACAAAACCTTGAAAAACTTTCCTCTGATGTTTTCCCACTTTTTCAGGATTGTCTTGAGTGGTTCACTGAATTTGAAATTACTAAAATTCAACATGAAGTACCCAAGGGGAAGTGTTAGAAGAGCTATGTAAAATAGCACACTCACATATGTGGACACTTTATGAAAGCCATCACTTAAAAAAAGCTACCTTCCAAACTAAGTAGGCAGAAACCTATTTCAAGAAGAGATACACCACTAGCAAGTCATAGTAATAACCTCTCCTTAACCCACAGCAGCAGGATAATTTTTTTTAATGTTCCTAAAATACAAAAAAAAAAAATCAAAAACAAAAAACCAAGAAACCCACACACATCCCCTCCAAAAATAAAGGTGTTCCTAAAATCAGTAGCAGAATGTTACTTGAGAAACTAATTTCTACCACCTCAATTTAATAATAATTAGGTTGTCACAGTGTAACAAAAGCAGCTACAGATGTACATTTTTCAAGCAAAGAACTCTCTCAGGGAAAACTTTTGAGAACAGAAATAACAACAAACTCATAAATGTCCCTACAAAGCTGCAGCCCTACTGAGAGGCTATTCTTTCAAAACATCACCATGCAGTACTATAAGGAAAACAAAGAAATCTGAATACTGTTTCTGACTTACAGAAGGCTTACAGGACTCTGGGAAAATGAAAGAAACAAACTGCAGCAAGACAAAGAAAAGACAAAGGTACTGATTTTCATCCATAATTCTTTTCTCTCAAGAATTATTTTCACAACAGGGCGTAAGCAGCTGCAACGTGCTTGTACAGTACCTGGAACAGGGACAGCCAGTCCTGACTAGAACCTTGAAGCAGAACCAGAGAATGTACTATAGCACATTAGAAAGCAGTCATACAGTGTATCAGAATTAACACACATCCTCTACCAAAAGCAGTGAAAGATGAAAAGGAATTAAAGTGCTCTAGCAAAGATTTCATTAGCACTTCAAGACTTTCCCAGGTGAGATTCTATCTGCCTCAGCAGACTTAAAAGCATGTATCACTAGTGCTTCGACAGATTTGTAATTCAGATGGATTATGGGAAGCAGCAGCTTCTTACTCATCAATTCTTGTTCTTTCCACTGGGTGACAAATTCCCAGGCATTTATTCAGAATATTCCCTTTTATTCTTATACCTGTTCATCAGCAAGTAGTCTTAATAGTAAAAACTTTCTGTTTCAAAATTGGTGTGACATCCATGAAAAGATCACTCTGAGGAAATAAGCTGATCTGCTACACACCCTAAGAATTACACCAAAGTCTGTAAATCCATATAGCCAAAGCCCAACACCTTTAAAGCTAATAGCAGGGTCAAACTGGTCATTCAAGCCCTAACTTTTTTGTCAAGAAAAAACAAGATCATGTTTTGGTATTTATCGTGTACATTGATTTGTGGACAATAAATACCACAATCAACTCACTTAAAAGAATCAGATGTAAGAGTGCAACTTCTCAAGAATAAGGAATCAAGCTATATCAAGTGGTAAAATATGAAAGTAAGTTTTGATACCAAAGACATCTGGAGACTGAAAGACGATGTAGTATTTCAAGAAATAATTAATTAATAATGCACTCTGCTTACCCATCTCTTCCCTTACTGACAATTTTAACTTCAAAATAGTATATTCCACAGGCTGCAGGTATAGGATGTGTAGCTCGAACAGAAGCAGCATCTTTTGGAGTTTTTCCATGACCTGAAAAACAAGAGTATTCAAAATACACAAAAAACATGTTAACTGCAGAAGGTGACTCCAAGGTATGCATGCCAATTACTCAAAACAAAAGGCTTATGCAATGAGCAAACAATATACAATATTCTAATCAAACTGATTTTTATGCTGGAGTATTTTGTTTCAACATTACATTTGCATTGCAAGCACCTGTATTGCAACTAAGGATGCAAAAAGAAGTCCTGGATACAGTAATTCAAAAAGGTCCTACAATTATTTGAAGGGAAACCAGGAAAAAGTTTCACCATTCTATGTAACACGATTGACAAAAGGCCACTTGTGTTTGAAAGAACTGTATGATTTCAAAAAAGCACAGGGATTAATCATTTTTAGAGACTGAAAACATGACATAAGAGTTTCATCTAATGCTTAGCTCTTCTGAATCTACAAGTCACTGAAGACACTTCAATTCGAACGTTCTCCAGAATAAACATCAGTCATTATACAGAACATACTACTCATAATTAATTTCCACAATTGTTCCAAATGTTGTTACAGGACAGCATGAAGCCTTACAGCCTCCAACTGAGCTCATGCAGCTCCTGCTCCTTTTTCTTATTAGGTTCACTATACATTAGCTCTGCCACAATAACGGCCAATTTCAGCTCTTGTCTACTCTCAGGATTGTCAAGCTAAACCCAAAAACCACATGCACTCTACTAAAACTAACCTTCTGAATGTGTCATCCTCTTCACAGCCCTTTCCAAAGGCAACCTGGAAGCAGGCTTTTGACCAGATGACTTGTTTTAGCAACTTGCTGAAGCAAGCCACAGTGTCTCCCAGGTACACCCAAATTCCTCAACTTTTGTGTGGCAGTCATGCATGGGGCCACTGGATATGGTTTAAAAAAATTTAACAGACAAGACAGAAAGTATACTCAAGAGGTAAGGTATTTCAGTAAGATGGAAACCAGGAACAGACTGCCACTGCCGTAAGCATAATTCACGCAGATCCCATGCCTACTCTTCATGTGGATTTGTAGTATGACAAAAGGAGCTGCCTGTTTTGAGTGTGCTGTACAAATCACTTGTGCTACAGCACTCCAGATGTCATTTCCAGTCCAGACAGAGAGGCCTACTGCACCTGCATAGCAATTGATCTGCATATGCAAAAATCCCACAACCAAACACACTTCTTCCAGAGGCATTAACGCTGGCACAGGCTGCTCAGGCTCAGATTAACTCTCAGGTGCAGCAAGTCAGGTCACACAGCAAAGAAGAAACTGCAGGAGAATGAAAGCGTAGGCAGGCAGAAAGATCAGGCCCAGCTGGCCCACAGTACAAAACCTCTAAGGGCAGAGGGTCAGGGACTGACCTGTACAGAACCTCTGAGCTCAGTGCTCCCTTATGCAAATATCCATAGAACTGTCAGTGCTTATCAGCCTGTAGAGCCAGCACCCACCAGCTCCTAACCAATGGCACATGCTCAGCCAGGGAGAATTCTTATCACAGCACCACCAGCAATCAAAACTTTACTAGCACATAACAAATTCTTCATCCGCTGACATTAGGTTTAACCTACCATGTTTTCTGTGATATTAATGACTCACCCCAGTGTGCTACTACCTAAAGACAAGTGGCCAACCACCTTACTTTTCTGAGTGCAATTACATTGCTCGCTTCAGTGTGTTGCCAGTACTACTAAATATTTTGCACAGAGATCCTTCGATCACAGGTTTGACAATGTTAAGTTTGCTGCCTACTTTTTGCATGTTGATTTCTGATATATCACATGAGGAAAAACAGTAATTTACTCCTCCATACACATTATGTTTTATTGTTCACTACTTTTAAGTTATTTCCTCAGGCTGTGACAACCAGCTTAATAACCAAGTACATAATCTTAGAGCTTCCATGGGTTTACTTGGTTTTCAAATGCTGGTACATCACTATTTAGCTATTACAGACTATTATGCCTAAGTATGTAGAAATCCTTCAGCTAAATGGGCAGAACACTGAACTCCCATAAGTTCAAAGAAGTCTGATTAAACAATGCACTGGAGGAAGGAAAAATACTTTTTTTTAAAATGTCTTTAGGTTTTTACTTTAAAATAGACTGCAAAGAAGTTCCCTTGGTTACTCTATGCACTTGACAATCTGTGTAGTTTCAGTCTGAGTCATTCTCCTTATTTGGGAAAGTCTTCCACATAGAAAAGACTAAAGCAGTAGGAACCAGCCAAATATTACTGAAAATGTAAATCTATTACCCAGCAGACTTAGCTTTGTGAAATCACAATCTAAGTGTTTGGAAACAATACCTACTTAAGGTATTCTTAGCACCTCTTCCTGAAACTCCTCTTCTCCATCTCCTCCCCAGTCCAGGCATTTATTTGCAAGGACGTACCAGGAACCAGGATTGATTAGCTGATCGGGGTTTAAGAAACCTAACAGATTTTTTTAAGCAGCAGATCAGTTCCCTGATCCAGTTCACAACACAGTCACACACAGCTGTCACACTGCAAATAAGAGGTCAACATAGGGGCAGGAGTAACAGGATACCTTACCAGTATTGCCAAACACTTCATGTAGTGAAGCAACACGATTGGGGAAGTCAGTGTCCAAAACTACTTTCATCCCATTAAAACAGAAGACATCCTAAATTTAGAACTGCTGTCCTTTTAACATAATCTCCTATGAATCCCATTTTACTGCTTGAGCATATTGCTTTTATTTGTACTTACATACAATTAATACATCTAAGACAAGGCTAAACATCATCCAGTTAACTACCTTCCAATATTTCAAGTATCTCTACACTGTCTAAACGTGGTAGTTGAGTCTTTCAGTACCACCAGGTTACACTGAATTATATGATCGTGAGATTCTTGTTTATCAGCCTGCTTTGCAACAAGAAAGAGGCTCTTGACTGAACAGTTAGCTGAACTGCAAAACTTCTACATAAGGATACTACAGATGTTACTGTTCAAGAGGACACTGGGCAAGCTTCTAGATCAGCAGTTAACTGAGACACCACCTTGAGTTCAGAATGTCCTTCAGCCTAAAATGGCTGGAAGCTGAGAGGGGAAACACACATACACCGTTTATGCCCAACATATTTTTAGATTTTTTTTCTCAGCAATTACGACCAATGTCACCAATGGGACTCCAGAGCTGATTGGCCCATTAGCTTGACATCTTATACTGCTAACACATTCTTTGATAACCTGAATCCTCACTTCCTTGCTTGTGAATAAAGAAGAACTTTGACACCCAACTCTGAACTTCAGAATCGGAGGATCCAAACACCTGAAGTAGATCACACCGACATTGCCCAACGTTTCCTCAAAACAGACCCTTTTCACAATCACAAGATACAGGTTGAGTATGTAAAAGAAAACTTTTGAAGTATGTAATATTTAACACTAAAGATTTTCAGCATTAAAAAGAGAACTCTGCAAACAGATGCACTGGGGGCAGAGAAGGGAAAACACATCCACGAATCTTCAACTTTACACTGTAAACCAAATCATAGGTAAGTTCAATTACTAGAACTGTTTTCACTTGGACTTTCATTAGAAGTGTTTGACAACCACGACTTGACCGTGCTTTATTTCATTTTTTAAGTATTCATATTAATGATTTTTAACACAAGTAGTATCACCACTCCTTAAGCAAAATAATTTAAATTTAAATTCTACTTGAAAAAAAAGCTATTTCAGATAAAAACATGTTCAAAGAAGCCATCTCTGCTTTCAAAAACTATAATCTTTGAACCTAAAACTACGTGTATAATGCATATACATCAAATAGTCCAAAAGAAGTCTAAGGGAGCGCTTACCTAGACCAAAGTAAGCATGTTTATCCAGTTTAAATCCTTAAATGAAGTTTACATAAGCTGAACTGCAGTTATTTCCAACAGGTGGTTCGATGACTTGCTCACACTGCCAAAAATAAAATAATCAAAGCCTAATCTTCTGTTGAATTCATTAGGAAAGTTTCACTGAGACAAGAATGGAACAGGCTGCCCAGGGAAGTGGTTGAGTCACCATCCCTGGAGGTATTTACAAAACCTGTAGATGTGGCACTTGGGGACATGGTTTAGTCGAGGACTCAGCAGTACTGAGTTTGTGGTGGGACTCTGTGTTCCTGGAGCTCTTTTGCAAACTAAATGATTCTATAATTCTAAGAAAAAAAATCACATCAAAAGACACAAATTACTAATTTTACTTTAACTTCTTCCCCAGTTAAAAAAAAAAAAAAAAAAATGCAAGACATCGCAGAACTACAAGGCTGTCCAAAACAGGCAAACTGTACTGAATGCACCCTGAGTGTTTTCTGCCAGAAAAATTGACACCATCCTTGTAACACTGAGTGACAACACAGAACTATTAGTATAGAATCCACTTCGTTTTCCAACAGAAAATGGAATGCATAGTTTGCACTGAAAAATAGTTTATTTTTGGTTTTTTGTTTTGCACTACAGACACTTCAAAGGCAACTGCACTGTAAATAAATGTCTGGCTAAGATTCCATGGCCTGTGATACATTACAAAAAGTTCATGCAATGGCAGCTTGCTCAAAATTGCATAATTTTCCTCAGCTTTTTTGGACAACTGTCACAAGACTAATTTAAGTGAAGTTTCTATAGGAGTTTCCATGATTTCCAAAATCACAAGTGATTTTTTCTGTTTACCTAATTCTGTATATAGTTTTCTTCCATGGTTACAAATCTGCACTGTGTCTGTTTTTATCGCCTTACACTACACAGTGCAGATCACTATTTGCTGGAAACCTAACTTGTCTGTCTAGTGGCCCTTTCATATCACATACAGCATTTATGAATTCCATTTTTCAACAGGATCCATGTGGTAATTCTGAATATTACAGAAACAAATAAGAATATTTTAGAAACATGTAGGAATATTTTAAAAGATGTCTTGCCTTACTAGCTACATTATTTTACGCAGTAACTGCTTTATATGCAGCATGCACTTATGCTTTCTTTACCACTTACCTACAGCTCAGAGCTTTAAAAACCATAATTAAGTGAAATTACATCAATTTTTTTCCTGATACAGTTCTTCATTGTCTCCTTTACAGAGATACACAGCAAACAGGTAGTAAGACAGTGTTAGCTTTCTATCAGCTTGCACAGCTAACTGGCAGCAACTCAAAAATGTATCTCTGTCCATATGAAAAACAAAAATATTCTAGGTATAGCCTTTCAGATATTTACAGTATCATTGAAGCCATTGTCTATGTATTTCGTATCAAGATTTTGACAAAGCTATTCAACCTGCTAAACAAAAACACCTCCCCATGTAAGTTTTCCTCTCCAAGTAACACTGTAATTCTGAGAAATAGCACAAAAAACCCTGACTTCTGGGTTTTGTTGATCTTAACAAAATTCAAAGAGTTTTTATTCTGATGCTAGACTATATTTCTTTTTTTTAAACCTTCACCACTAGATCAATGCCTGTTTTCATTTTTAAGCACTTTGTAGGATACTTGCAAAAATCTTCAGGTCCAGAAAGGCAGTGCACAAAACATCCCAGCTGCAATGGATAGAAAGAGACATCTACAGCACTTCACATTTCCATACAACTTATCCACTGGTAAGTAAGAAAATGAAAGGAATCTTCAGGAATTACATCAAGAGGACCATCACTCCTCTCACAAACCAATGAAACAAAACTATTACTGCTAGCAATATATCAGCACACTAAAATTATGAGGCTAACTATATGAAAAATAACTTTGAAAGCTTTTGCGCTGATTGCTCCTCTCCACTCATTTTTTCAGTAGCCTAAATGCATCCAAAGGGAGGGCAAAGCACTCTCGTTAACACTTTTGGCCTCCCATCAGTCACAAAACAGAAGGAAATTACTCCAGAAAAACAGTTCTATAGCCAGAAATCTACAAAGGCAAAAGAGAAAATTTAAGTTTACAGGGTATCTGTACTACAGTAATAGAAAATAGGAAGAATTGCTTTAGGTTACTGGCTTCTTTGGACAGATCTATATCCTTGAGCATTTTGGTCAAGAATACAATAGTTCTTTATCCCTGCTCAATATATAATCCATATTTCCTTTCAGCAAAAACATCCAACATGCTTCCACTACTACTTAGGTAATTTCAGAAGCACTGAAAGCACCAATATTACAAAATGAGATACTGTGAGCGCTTTTTGAGAACTGATTTGTAGAAACAGAATTTCACAGTGCTAAGCACATTCTTACTTTCTATCTTCCCTTACTCTCCTCATTGAACCTCCTCATTTTCTTCCATTTTGTCGTATTCTTAGGGCTGAAGGAACCAAGAGGGAGAAACGGCAGAAGATGTTTAGCATTTTTGCCCCCTGGTTCTCAGGTAGAAATGCTCTGATACCATTCACTGCTAAACCCAGTTAGCAACTCCAGGTGCCAAGCTGGTGACATAAACATGGAGTTGGCCTAACAGCCATCTTCATTAAATCACCCAGAAGAAAAGATGGGCCACTTAAGGAGCCATTTACTCCCATCTGCACTTAGGAAAAAGAAAAGCACAGATGTGTTATATTGGCACCTCTCCTTTTCAGAGTCCTCTGGGCTAACCTAGGAACTCTTCAACCTTCAGCACTTATTATTTAAGAGCTAGAGTAAAGGTATTTCATTGTTATAACCTACTAACTGTGCTTTATGACTCCTGTAATTTCTCTGAGGTAATGATCTTCCTTAACAGCATGGCAAAGGAGGTGAGGAAAAATAGGGATAGCACAAGAAAAGCTTGAAAATATACTTCTGCAATAACAGTGAGAGATCAGAGAGGTTCGACCTCTAAATTTCAGCTCATGAGAAAAAGAAGTTGGCCAAAGCAAAACAAACCAGCAGAAAGACTTGATAGTCACTAAGCTATGATCATCTTAGAAGAAAAAAAAAACAAACCTAAAACCAAACAACCCACTGCCACTAAGCACCAGAAAATACAAAATGTTTCTAAAAATACAAGGTCATAAAACACTGAACAAAAGCCAGGAAATTCAGAGTTGAGTATTAAATTACACATCCTTAAATCACTCAGTGCCTCCCAGAAACCTGCTCTATAGTCATCAAGCTCCTCTATTATCTTTGTACGGTGCACTAAACTTAGCATTTTTAACAGAGCACTTTATGTGTAATAATAAAAACCTCTCTATTAAAAAAAAAGTCTCCCAGAGTACATTTAATCCTTTCATGGCAGCCAAATCCTGCCATGTGTTTGTGTTGCTGTTCTCCTCCGATTAAACAGTAACATGTTTATCGAGATTTCCCTTGAATTTCTCCACTGCAAACTCTGAGAAAGGGTAATTGCACGGTTGTTTTTTTCCCCTCCCACTACGTTCATCTGACTACAGACTGACAAAAGATCCAGTTCTTCACAGCCAACCCAGAAGTGGCTTTGAATCCACAACATTTCTACTTTAGGACTTTGGGCCTAGAACACCAGATGTGTCTGTGTTTTTTCAGGTCAGAGTGTAGGCTTATGTTTCCAGGTTTTATGACATTTTATAAGAATCAACTCAAGTTTTTCTTCTAATGCCTCTCGCCGATATTATTTTTTAATACGAAAGCGTACTCTGTTTTTTACCTTTTATTTGAAAATCTGTAACTTTAACTGTGAAACGTCTAGGAAGAAAGTTTTAGTCACCTTTATTAATGTAAGTCGTATGGTCGTTCCTTCCTTCAAATCACTCTGTACAACAGTTAGGCAAGACTATTACCAGTGACTTTAAAGTAATTTTTTTCACAGTTTAAAAATAAACCGTGTTTTTCTCAGTGCTCTCCCCTCCCGTCATTTCCGTGTTCAATAGCTTAACGCTTGCTGCTCTTAACTCCATTTAACCCTTGCTCTTCTCGAGAGGGGAGAAAAAAAAGGCAGCCACTTCTTTTTCTCGCTCATTACCATAAACAGGACACGTCATGCCGAGCGTCCTTTATTCTCCTGCCTCCGACCCAAACGTCCTGGCGATACCTGAATCCACGGAGGAAGTCTCGGAGTTTACATAATGCCCACTCCAGAATCATAAGGAGGCGGGGGCGGCCCCTTGTGTCCCCCCCCTTTCCCCGCACGGCGACAGAAACGGGGAGGAGGGGGAGGGGACAAGAGAGAAAAATAAACCTGAAATATGGGAAAACAAGCCCCTTATCTCCACGCTGCGGGGGGAAATTTAGGGGATCGGAAAACAGGGAAGAAGGAGGGAGAGGAGCGTGTGTTATTTCCTGTTATTGTTACTCCTGTGCCCACTGCCCGACGGAGGGGTCGGGCAGCCCCGGTCCCGGGGGGACACAGGGGGTGTCGCGGCGGCCCGGGCCGCCCCTCCTCACCTTTGTAGTGCACCCGCAGGTTGTTCTGCGAGAGGCCGATGTAACTGAATTTGTCCTTCGGGCTCCAGGAGCGGGGCAGTGGCGTCTCCTGCTCGTCCACGGCGGGGTAGAGCCTCCTCAGTCGCCGCTTCAGCTCCTTCTCCTGCTCGTTCAGGGCCGGGTCTCCGTGCGGGAAGGGCGCCGGGGCGCTGGTGCCGCTCCCCGCCGGCAGGCCCAGCGCGGCGCCGGCACCGCCGCCCCCCGCGGCCGCGGGCCCGCTGCTGCCGGCCGTGGCGGCGGCGGGTGGCGGCGGCGCCGCGGTGGCCGGAGGCGGCGGCGGCGGGTGGAGCAAGAGCGCGGCGGCCGGAGCGGGGCCGGGGCTGGCGGCGGCGGAGGGGATCCCCGGCGCCGGCGGGGGAACGGCGGCCGCCACGGAGAGCTGCGGCGACGGCGGCTGTTGTTGCTGTTGCCCGGACATCCCGGCTCCGGCCTCCTCCTGCTCCTCCGCCGCCACCTCCCGCGGCGGTCGCGACTGTCACCGGACGGGCCCGGGGGCGGAGCGACGGGCAGGCCCGGGGCCGTGCGGAGCGCGGGTCACCCCCACAACCGGAGCGTCTCGGAAGAAGACGGGGGGCGGGGTGGGGGAGGGTTGACGATGACGGCGGCCGGTGGAGGTGCCCGATGGGAGCGAGGGGCGTCGCGGGGCGCGGCGGGGCCGGGAGCGAGGCGGGCAGAGCGGCGGCGGCGGCGGCGCCGGGCGGAAGCGGGACGCGGGCGGGGAGCGGGCGCCGCGGCGGCAGGGCTGGCTCGGCCCCCGGCCCCTCCTCCGGTCGGGGGCGCGCCTGGCGCGCACACGCTCCGTCCGGCCCCCGGCGCGCCCCCGCCGCCGAGCGCCCCCGCGTCAGCTGAGCCCGCGGCCCCGCCCCGCCTCCTCCCCGCGCTCGCGGCGGGGCGGGGTCTCCGCCCCTCGGCCGGCGCGAGGCGCGGAGTGAGGGGAGCGGGGCGGTGGAGGAGTAATGGGAGGAGATTGAACTGCGGCACGGAAAAGGTCCCTTGGGTCTGGGGCTGGAGCGATCCCTACGGTCTGAGGCTCTTGTGGGGCTCTCTGGCATGGCCTGGACCTGTCGCGGGCTTTTCGCCAGGAGGAAGTCTGAGCGGGCCCCCGAGTTCAGTGAGGAAAGGGACTCTGACCCTCAGTGGCTTACTGAAAGGGTGTTGCTCCCGAGCGCCAGCCAAATGGTGACTGTCCGCTCGTTATGAAATTATTATAGAATCAGAATATGCCGCTGGAGAGCTTTGTCCAAATGTGTCTTGAGCTCTGTCAGGCTTGGTGCTGTGACCACTTCCATGAGGAGCCTGTTCCAGTGCCCAACTATGTGAAGAACGTTTTCCTGATCTCTACCTTAAGCCTCCCCTGACACAGCTTCATGCTGTTTCCTCGAGTCCTGTTGCTGACATTACAGTCATGAAACTCTAATTAATGACAATTCTCCTCTTGGTGTTGACCTGTGTACAACAGACCTGTTGAAAAGTTTCCTGATATAACCCGGACCTGTTGAAAGGTTTTCCCCAGGACAAAGTCCAGCTGACCCTCAGAGAGGTAACGGGGAGAAGAAACCCTCGGTGCATTAATGACCGATTCAAAAGGATTAACTATCCGGAGTGAGTCCAACGGGGATTGTCCCCTCCTGATGAAATTAAACAGTCATAATGCTGACGCTTTTCCTCTCGGTATCACCTGTTCTCATAATAGTTGGCATGACCTACAAGCAGTGCCAGATCCAATTACAGCTCTTGTAAAAGAACGCTAACTATGCACATGCACATACATACATACACACATATACATATATATATATAAAAACACCAGTAACTCCGTGTCATTTCACCCTAATCCACTCCAAGTGATCTATTAACAAGAACCTCAGTTACCCTCCCTTCAGGGTCTTGACATTGAGTTGGAGAAGAAGGAGAAGGTGGCATTGCAGTGGGCTCTACCGCCGTTGGGGATGGTAGGTGGCGAAAATGGAGAGAGGCAGGTGTGTGGTGCCTCCTGACAGGCACAACGCGGGTCTGCTGCCCCACACCTTGTGTCCAGCACTACAGCTGGTAAGGGGAAATGCCACTGAAAGCATTTCCCAGAGAAGGGTAAGCTTGGGAATGCCTCAGCTCGGGAGGACAGGAGGAGCAGTGCAGTGCTTTTGAGGGGTTTTTTTTCCTTCTTTGGTTTGTGTGTTGCGGGGTGGTTTTCTCTGTGCTTAATGTTGTTGGTTATTCAGTGGTTGCCCGCACTAATATATCCACATGGCAGCAGTGAAAGAGAAATGGTTTACAGATTGGCAAGTCTGCCTTGGAAAACATAAGAAAAGGAAAAGAACGTCAGTGGCAAGTCTAGAACCTGTGTCCAGTTCTGGGCCCCGCAGTACAAGAAAAACAAAGAGCTTCCGGAGAGGGTTCAGCAGCAGCCACAAAGATGATGAGGGGTCTGGAGCATCTCAGACGGAGAGAAGCTGAGGGAGGTGGGACTGTTCAGTCTGGAGAATGGAAGACTGAGAGGACATCTCATTAATGCATATAAATAGTTCAAAGGTGGGTGTCAAGAGCCTGGTGCCAGACTTTTCAGTGATGCCCAGCAACAGGATGAGGAGCAGTGGCTATAAATTAAAACAGAAGTTTCACCTGAACACGAGGAAGAAGTTTGCACTCACAGTGGCAGAGCACTGAACAAGCTGTCTAGGGAAGTTGTGGAGTCTCCCCCTCTGGAGACATACCAAACACATCTGGACATGTTCCTGTGTCACTTGCTCTAGGTCACCCTGCCTTGGCAACAAAATTGGACTGGATGATCTCTTCGAACCCTAAAATTTCAGTGATTCTGTGATTCTATGAACCTGAAATGCTGATCACTTCACAAACCTGTTTCCAGCTGCCAACACATTGGAGTACAGGCACAGAAGCAGGAAATAGAGGAGGTTAATTATGCTTCATCTGTGTGAAATGGCATGTGAGGTAATGCAGGTGTGACACTCACAAAGGCTTGTATGAAGCTAAACACTTCTCACCTATAGTTACCAAAATATCCTGTCACATGTGACTGCTTCGTGATGTCTAATAACATTTATGGCTGGACAAAATGCAGTTATCTAAAAATACCCTATCAGGAGGAGCTGCAAACTGTACAAGAGTAGAAGTGCCTAGGATGGATGTTGAAACACAAGCTGAATCATGCCTGAGGGTCAATTACCCTGGCACTGTAGGCTATCTCCCACTATACATAAGTTTGCTTTCTAATATCTAGATGTTGTAAACCGTGAAGCTTAGTTGTTTACATTTTTATTAAAAACACAACGTTTGGCTAACTATAGACATTGGGAGATGCATTTGTTATGTTCATAAGTGTAGATGTGTCTTAACTTTTTCGTGATTGTCAGTAAATTTTCTGCCATATCTACTTTCTCAGTTGTATCTCACTTCTAGCATTTGTGCCAAAATGCTTCATGTCACCCATTTGAGATTGCCACCATCAGGTAGGTTCCTGTTTCTTGAACAGTAATACAGGAGCGTGGGTGTTTCTGCAGTTACTTCTTGACGGCCGGGTACTTTGCTACTCCGGTTGCTTTTATCACATCTTTTGCCATCTTCCGAGGATAAATAATCCGGTTGTAACAAAGCATTGCTTTTTATAAAAGTCTTTTCTCCAAACTATGCCCCTAGACAAATACATTCACATTGCTTTTTCTGAGTGAGGATAGACTGCACACTATGCCAGAGGTTTTGTAGAGAATTCTAATAAGTGGTGTTAACTAATATGTTACTTATTCTTCCTGTGTTCTACTAACTTGTTTTCTGACTTTGGCTTTGTGAGGATTAGAGATAGCACATAGACATTTATATAAATGCCCAGTTTCTACTTTCCAGTTTAGTATAAATGAATGGGAGCTTGTCAGATTTAGAAGCAGCACTCACATCGCTCCCTAATGTGCGTTGTTTTGCATTTTCAGTATTGAATTTAAATCACCATTACATGGTGCATTCTGTTTCGTTAGCACTTCCTCATCATCACAGTCCCCTCTTGTCTTGCTTAGCTGAAATAATTATGACAGCTGCAAATGTTGCCATCTCACAATGCAGCCCTCTTTCTAGATCAGTGGTAAATACAGCAGCAATATGAGACTTGCTGCAGAGCCCCGAAGCTGGCTGGCGTTAACCTTCCGCCATCGCAGAAACTCGCTGTTCAATTCTGCTCTTTGTTTCTCATCTCCAGTTTTTGAACCATGATTGTACTTTTCCTTTTGCCCAGTGATTATTTAGCTGCTGGAGTCCTCTCTGGCTTAGAGATTTAATCAAAGGCCTTTTGAAACACTGTAAAACATTGACTAGTCCACTAAAATCTCTTTGTTTTTTAGGAGTGTGTTTTTTCGTTGTTGTTGGGTTTTTTGTTGTTTTGTTTTTATTTTGACGCTTTCAAAGTTTTTCGGTAGATGGAGATTAGTTAGCTTTGCAGAAAGCAATGCCCCCCTTTTGTTAGGCTTAATTTCGACATTCAAATGCAAACATTCTCTTCTGTATGCTTGGTTTTCATTTATGTTTACTTTAAGGGTCCATTTCAACCAAAGAAAATGCAATCCAAGCATTCCAGGCACTGAGGGTGTTTGTTTGGCCTCTTGTTGAGCCTATCAACAGAGAGTAACTGTTGAACATGTGTTTTAAAGTGAGTGCAGGTGATCACTCCCTCAGTCCAGGAGCCATATCCTCCGGGCAGGTGTGCTTCGTGGGCACCAGCTCGCTGTCAGTGCACCCATCGCTCTCCTTGGGGAATCCAGAGCCAGAGGAGAGGGGAGAGCAACCCTGACTGACACCCTTCAGGCACCACCAGTAAGAATAAAACTGTCCCGATGGCAAAACACATCTTCTCACAGCAGAGCTTTGTGCATGGCCTCGATGTTGCAGAGGTTAATTTAGCTCCTGGATCCTGTGCTGGCTGCTCTCTGTGTTTTCATTAAGAGTGAGTAAGTGGGCTATGGCCATCTGTGCCAGTGATGCCGATAGCATTCTGGCTGTCATCAAGAAATAGAGGCAGGATTCTCCTTGGGAGTCTATTTCTGTATGTGTCCTTTGTCCCCGCCGTAGGACCAAGCCTCCTAGTTGCACATGAATTTAGTGCTTGTGCTGCGGCTGCCAGCCTGACACATTTCCAGCCAATTCTCCGAAATTTAATATCTCCCGTTTGTAGTGATGGTAACTGTTTGCTGTTCTTTGTTTAGTATTCCTCCCAGTTAAGCTTTTCCAGTGCGTAGTTTCTTTGTAACTGTTTTGGAATTAATTTTCCTGCTTCTAGAAGCTGCTTGGAAATCAGCAGTGTGTTATTTATTATTGTGCTTACTGAGCTGATTTACTGGTCCTAGCAAGAAAAGAAAACCACTAATAAGTAGGCAAAGATATTTCAACAGTATGAAGGATAGATTTCTTTAAACTACCCTTTTCGCTTTGGATTGTTTTTTAGCCTTGCTGATTTAATTGCTTATGTATAGGATAGGCTTGATGAACTGACAAATGGAAGACTTGCCAAAATGAATCACATATGAATTATAGGCCATCATCACCTATTAACTTTGTTGAATCAAATGGTAATCCATTTGCAATTTACAGTATTACGATATTGCCGCTCATGGCACTTCTACTTCGATTAAGCTGAGCAATCTGCTAATAGAAATAATTTTGCTGTATGACTCAACTATGTCTGTGCTATGGTAGAGCAAAAGTGATTAGAAATCTCACTTGTTTGCCAATGCTTCAGTTGTGGTATTTATATATCTATACAATATTTAGGGAGAGATACAGATAGATAGATATCTATATTTCTTTAGTTTTGGTACTTGAATATCAGTATGTATACACAGCAGGATCAGGCATGTTCTCTTTTTCCTGTTCTTTCCTTTCTGGTCTATACATGAGCACTGTGATCTAGAGGCACACCAAGTTTTATAGAAGTATGATTCACTCTTTATTAAAAATCTCACGGAATTTAATCTCTGCATTTCAATTTTTATTTTATTATTTCTTTGTATTTTGTTAATGAGTTTAGAGAGTTTATTCATAGCTAAATTCATGCTTTTCTTCTAAAGTAACTATTCACACATCTTTACCATATCTTCTTTCCACGCTGAAGAACAATAATTTTGGATCATTTTCTGGTGCACAGAGTTGTAGGGTTTTTACTTAATATTAAAAGTCTGTTTAAGGAGAACTGAAAATCTGTTCACTGGAATGGATCATAAATAGAAAATTTTATAGTCTCTGCTGCCTGGGTTACTGTACAAGCATCATATTCTAACTAAAATGTCAAAATGTGGACAAAAATAAAATGCCCTCCAAGCTGAATAGAATGTTTTTTAGTCACAACACATGTTTATGTGGGGGCAGGATAGAAAATATGATGAGACACATTGGCTTATTCCCTTTGTGAAAACAGATATCAAACCATAGCACTATTAGAGAAGTGATTCTCAGCTATCAGGACAAGATCCGTTTCTGAGTCATCATGAATTTCTGCCGAGGGTGGAAGCGAGTTGGCATGATTTAAATGTTGAAATATAAGGAAAAATATTGAAGGGTGACTAAAAAAAAACCCCACAGTGGCCAGAATTTCTATGGGAAAAGAGTTTGTTTGGCCAGATCAGCTTGGACTAAAAAATCCTGTTGTGGTGTGTAACCAAGTGAAGTGAGGCTGAAGGACAGGAGGAGATGAAATGAAAGAAGAGCTCACCACACAGCCTTCTTGGACTAATGGATGGAAACACTCTGTGCTCCCTTTTGTCTTACCCTGGCTGGGCACATCAGCAGCCTGACTCCTGTGTGCGGCTGGAGGAATTCCAGCGCCCTTTTAGCCAACGGGGAGGAGGGGACAGGTGGATCACAAAACTGCCGAGTTTGGAAACTGCTGTGTCACCAGGCACCATAAGACACTCTCTCTATCGTGTTTAGGATGGAAATTTAAGAGTTACGCACTTTTGGTAAACAATTTAAAGTTCCACTGGCAAACCAGGCAGTGTTTTGTTTGCAGCCTGAGCATTGGTAGGGTGCCCATTACCATAGATGAGCAAGCTCAAAGACTGCAGGCTTTCAGAAACACATGGGATGTGTCAAGCTGACCCACTTCTTGAAAGCCAGGCTAGGCTTTTGTGAAATGTCCTGTACTTGTTAGATGTTAGGATGTCAAGAATGTTTAAGTCTCCGCTGATGCAATAATTATTGTTATGGTGTTTATAGAGGTGGGAGGGCCCTAAGGGAAAGGAGGCCAAAAAGAAGAATCAGGAAGTGAGATGAGTAAGGCTCCAGGAATTGCACACAGATAGAGTTTTGTCTTGCTTTTCTCTTTAGCTCACTTGGCTCTTCAGTAAAAGAGATGCTTACATGTGAGAAACTATTTTTTTCCTCTCTGCATCTGTCACACATACAAATTTAAATGCCCCACATGTTAATTTAGTGGCAAAAGTAGATTTTAAATGGACTTTAGTGATGTGAAATTGTCAGGTGTAAACACAGTGTTCTAATAATCTTCGGCTATTGTAGCTGCTCCCACTCCTACCAATCTGTAGTTTTTCTCTTTCACATCTGTTCCAGGGAAACAAGTTAGCATTGAATCCTGAATATCTGCTGAAATCTAAAATCCTGAATATCTGCTGCCCTTTTTAGATTGTAGCATTTTATTGTACATGACCAATCACTATGTTGTAATTTATGGAATATGTTAAATATACAAGAAGCCTGTAGGATGTACAGACAGTTGCCTCCTTTTATTTCAGAAGTATAAAATCATGTGTCTACAAAGCACATTGTCTGACAAAATGCAAAGTATTTTTCTGACTTTGTTCAGTCATAGTAACCTTGGAGAATACTTGCATGACAGAGCAATTAAAATAATTCAAACAAGGTCATGATTTTGCAGGTGATTGTTTTTAAGATTAACTTGCCATTATGTATGCTGTCATGATTGCAGTGTATATGCTCAGAAGCTTGGAGGAAGAGTAGCTTCCTGTTCCAGCACATATTATTATTATTATTATGATGATCAGCAATTATTGTTGTTTGCCAAGCCAGACCTATGCTAACCTCTGTCATCAACAATATTGTTTAATCAGCTTGAAAATGACTAAGTCTTATCTACTTGACAGCTTCTTTTATCTTACCTTATGAACTTATCTGCGTGAGGATATTATAGAATATAATATAAAAATCTTCAGTATATAAAAACCACAGTATCATCACTGATTTGTCATAGCTGCATGGCACTGCCCCCCTTTGAAGTGTCTCAATAATAATTCCTTTCTAGGAATCATAATGTTGGGAAAATCTGAGGGATGATCTGACCTCCCCTCCATGGCTGGACCTGCTACGCTATGAGCATTCCTGACAGGTGCTTGCTTAAACTCTTTATTAAACTTCCTCTGACTGAGACACTGAGAGATTTCTGCTTGACTAGCAGCAATGCCAGGGAATGCTTGAGTGGTTTGAAAATACGTATTTAATTTGGATAGTCTGAAAATTAAATAGAATACAAGCACTTCTGTTGCTTTAAAATTTTTTTAACTGGTTTTTTTTTGAAAAATAGAATTTAAGTTTTGATCCAGATTTACATTGCCACAGTGAATGTTCAAAACTCATGAGTCAATGCCCACCCACAAATGAAGTTGGCTTAAAAGCCCATTTTCTTAAAAATAAGACATTTAGAGAAGATAGGTAGGTGGTTGGTTATTTGCCATCTGTTTTATGAGTTTTTAGGAGACTTTATTTTCATATGTACAAGCTTTGTGGTACAGAAAAATTAAAAATTTGCTTTAAAAATATAAAAGGTAGGATTTTACTGCAGTTTCTTGACTTTGACCCCAGAACAAAAAAAAAATGTTGAAGGATTTGCAATGAAATAATAAAAATCAGCAACCCTTAATTTGACCTGACAGTGTTCTCAGTATTACAGCTTTGTGGAGAAACAAACAGTGATCTGTATATATAGGTCCCCTCATATTTCATATATTTGGTATATTTTGAGAAAGGCTGAGGAACAGTGTGGAGTGTGAATCCTTTTAATTTCAAAAAGATTTCTATTGTATATTGCTAACTGCAGTCTCACTTTTCTTTTTCTTAAGGTAATTAATGCATAATAATGCTTGCTATTAGGCAAATACTGTCTGTACTCCCGAGTCTTAATAAGTTAAGCCTTGTGGTAGAGAAGAATTTATTTTAAAACATAAAGTTTTCAGTAAATATCAATTCAGTGTTGTCATGGATTTGTCACATTTGGCTTCTTCTTGTTAATTAAAGGAACTTTTTGATCAACAAGTGGTTTACTTAATTTTAATGATTTGTTCTAGGATAAACTTGCTTGTTAGAGCAAGTTATTATTTCTTATTTCTTATAGTGAATATATTGTAGTGAATATATTGTGCCCTTGTGTTAGAGAGTCCCTGTTTCTTCTAGTGACTATGTTACCTTGTTGATGTGCCAGGCAACTTTGAGTAAACTCTGTGAATGCAAAGACCTCGTTTTGTGTAGTGCCTTGCACTCAGCTGCTGGGCTTAGTGAGAGCACAGTTGTAGCAACTCGAGAATTTCCTGGAGTGCTGCATTAAATTCATATGACCTGTAGCGTTCATCCCCTGCTCTGAACTCACCCTTCCAAAGATGCAATCTGTAGGAGGCCCAAAGCTGTGGAGAAGGTCAGCCCCTCCAACTTCAGGAAGTTCAGCAGGAAGTTGTATTGGAGAACCAGCTCATGAGTGAGAGCAAGGCAAATCCTATATTCAAATCATATCCTTGGGTTAATTAAGTTTGATTTTTCTTGTTTGCAACAACCTTAGGGCCCATGCTAAAATGAAGAACCCGAAAATACATTTTCAAAAGTTGTTGCCATACTGCAGAAAGGTAAAAACTGGTGCATGAAGAGACGTGTTTCAGTTTCTGATTGCAATAAGGTTTATGGGCCACCCAGGCTTCTCAGCCAGCAAGTGACACACTGCGGGAGTACACCAGGAACCATCAAGCACTACAGTTTCTCTCTGTGCAAGCCTTGCACCGGTCATGGATCAGCTGATGGTGAAATTTACTAGGAGCAAATGTAGTTCTCCCAGTATGAGTGCTCTGTGTCAGTACCAGAAGCATGACTCACTTCACTGACCAGTACATTGAGCTTCTCACCTAACTTCTCACCTCAGCTGTGTCAGCATTTAATGGAGAAAGAAAGGTGCCTGGAGACATCCCTCCCATTCCAGCACATTTGACAAAACCACATGAACCAGTTCCAGCTTAATCAAGCCTTCTGTGATCTTAAAAAAGTTTTATGTGATCATACAAATTAAGACTTCCAGAATGCAAGTGCATTCAGAAAGAATTAAAGCTCTAAAGCTTCATCCAAATTATCATGTTTCTAATTATTATGGATACTTGACTTCGAAACCTTTGTAATGGCTTACAATATTTTTACAGGCATGACATATTTACATTAAACTCATGGTATGGTAAATTTTAATCTATGCCCTTTTAAATAGTATAATTTTGGGGGGAGAAGGGGATGTATTTGCTCTTAGTGAAGTCTTGTAGTACATATTTGGCTTCTAGAGACAGCATATTATTTAAACCATGCTTTTACTCTCCAAATCCTCTGCCTACAGCATGAATCCTTTATTTGATGCAATTGAGCACAAGAGTCTTTACCTGGCCCCTGTGGGTTCCATAGGAGCCTTTTTGGTGCTACCCAGCACTCTGATCACCACAAAGCCAAGCTGTGCCCTAGCCCAGCCTGGCACACAGGTGGCCCAGCACAGTGAGCTGCAGTGGTGTGGGCAAGCTCGCTGTCCCTCCACTCTGCCCGAGCTTTGTGTCTGAGCAAGGAGAGCAAGAGGTAGCACTGGCAAAAATGCTGAAGAGGTGGGGACAAAAGCTGCTGAAGATGCAATGCAGCTGAAGTGAGATGTGACTCAGTGGCATGTCATCCTTGGCTCATAGAAAGAGGTGAGACAAAGCTTGGGCAAGAGGAAATATACTTGGAAAATTAAACACTTTAAAGAAAAATAGCTTCTTTTTCTTCTCTCTTCCTGATGTCTCAATTTTCACTGCTTATCCAGGAATTTCTGTATGGATTATGAGACATTGATGCTGGCCCTATTTCTGGTGACTGCCCCTCATCAATAGAGTAGGATTTGACCTTTTGCAGACTTGCTGCTTCTTTGCAGCATTTTCTCTCTGCCCTTCAAACCTCAGTCTGTTTTCTGCATTGAATTTTCCTGCTGTGTATCTTTTAGGCTCTTTTTATGCAGAAGGAAAAGTTCCTTGTGGGCAGAGATGCTTATTTGTCTGTTATAATTTATCCTCTGTATGGGAATCATGAAGTTATATAAAGCAGCAATACTATTAATAGCAGAAAAGGAAGCAACTTCTCTTTCAAACTTGTATTAAAAGTTCTCTGTCAACTTAAATGGAAGCACAGTCCATAAAGTGGCACAGTCTTGTGTACAGGAATGTTGAATCACAGTGAAAAATGCAGGAAAAGGAAGTATTATAACCATTTCTACTCACAGAGAATATAAATGCAGCCACACAAATCTTTTAAATGTTCCTTGGTCAGGTATGTGCTTACAGCTCATATTCTGTATTGGCTCAGGCGGGATTAATGTGAACTGGAAAATAAACCCAGCAAACATTGTTGGAGCAACAGGGCAGGAAAAGTTTAGGGCACCCCCCTGCTGTAGCAAGAAACTGACCACTCCTTGTTAATGAACTGCCAGTGACAAACGTGTGTGAAAGCAGCAGTGAAAAATTGGGCAGGAGAAGTGCCAAGTGATGGTTATCTGAGCTTGTGCATTCTGGCTCTGGAAACAGAGGGTTCTCTGCATTTCCAAAGAAATGAATGCTAATAATTACATATCCAGCAATATCTTTTAAAGGGGTACCATGAAGATGGGCATCAACACTACTTGAAAGATAACTCTGCTTCCTTTTAGTATGGGTCCTAAAATAAGGGGAAAGTGGGAGGAGGAGTAAGGGCTTTGTACCACTAGAATTAGCCATGTATTGTATCAAAATCTTATACTTTCTGAGCCTGTATAAGAATGAACTTTAATTTTTAACTGAGAAGAAAGGACTGTAAAAGTCCAGTGCTTAGTACAGAAATTTAAAAGCATGGTAAGAAGGAGCCAGGTGTCTACTACTGTATTGAAGTTAAAGACATTGTTGAATTAACACAGCCAGAATTGCTATTCTATTTATTTACTTATCATTAAGTGATAGAACATTCTCTTCCACATCCTGAAGGTCATTACCACAGAATATTTATTTTGGCTCCGTAGTGATGTCAAACATCCAGTACTGTGCCTTTTACAAACACATACATGAAAGAAATTCACTAAACATTCTCCTTCAGTGCTGCCAAGAACAAAACGAAGTTGTAACCAGGCTGCATATGGTTTGACTGTGGTAAAATGTCTGTGTCCTGCATACACTGCAGGTGTTGCTCTACTGGAAGAAATATCCCAAGTAGATTTCAGGGGTTGAATAACATCCTCCTGGAGGAACTTGAGTGCCTGGTAGAAGAGATGTCCTCAGCTAACTCCAGTTTGATTCCTCTCTTTCATATCCTGTGTCTTAGAGGAGAGCTACATTCATTGTTGTGGTGCACTGTTCTGATCCACTAACATGTTTTCCTCCCACAATTATGAGGTAGTAAGGAGGACAATTTAACCAACAGTACTTTAGTTACAAAAATCAACAGATGTATGACTTGACTTTGGCACTGCAAGATGATACACTTAAAATAAACATCGAAATAATACTGCAGAGATTTGCCTTTGTTTACTAGGGCGCAGATGATGGACAAATCATCCACTCTTAATACTGCAAAAATCCCTGACCAGCAGCTCCAAAACAATAGTCCTAGTCCCTGAGCATCCAGTCTCACTTGTATTCGTAGGATTTTGAACTCCCTTGGATTCTCATTGGTAAATCAAGCTTCACATTGGTGCGTAGTGTATCAGGTTTCAAAGCCTGGGCCCTGTCTCCAAGCAGGAATGGAGAGCTTTGCTATGAAGGGGCACGTAGTGTTTTAACTATGCAGTGTGTAAATGAGGACATAAACATGAGATTACAAAGAAAAGGAAAGTCAGGGGTAATCCAACTAATATCCCCCATTGGGATGACTTTTTTGATACATAGTTGAACTCCAAAAGTGAACTTTATATATGCTGATTACTGTACAAGACAATTACAGGATCATGACTGTGTGTGTTATAAAGAACCTTTCCAGTAGCTGATGTCTGTAATAAAATGTATTTAGTACCAATTTACTTTTTTTTAAGAGAAGATTATGCAGAAGAGTGAAAGAGGAAATATCTTTTAAAATTAACTGATGCATATCCAGCCAAATTACTTGGCTGTTTCACTTGCATCTCTTTAGAGACTCCTCAAACTGAGGATTTGAAAGTTGCTGGAAGACAAATTTAATCTGGTTGTTGGACACTTTTTTGAAGAGGCAGAGACACTACAGGAAACTTTCCTAATTTGACAGACCTGTGTGGAGTTAAGTGAACTCTCAGGCTGGACTGGAAAGTAAGTGTCACAGTGAGGCTTTTAAATTCTTCCCTGCCATGTGCTGGGGCTGCTGCTGCAATTCAAGCAGCATCCCTTTCTAGTTCGGTCAGAGGTGCACATGGTTCCAGGTAGAATAAATGTTATATTGGTTCCTGCAGAGGCTACCTTAAAAAAAAATTCAAAACAATGAGCAAAGTCTGCACTGATTGTGCATGTTCCAAATAGGTCACAAACATCTAATTTAAAAGCTTGTCTCTATTACTGTTGTGCATTTTTAAAAACAGGCTGAGGAACAGAAACGTTCAGTGATCGTCTGTTTCTGCCAGTTCTCTCGTAAGTTTATAAGCACTTTGACAGGTGCTCTTCAAGTTTTAATCTGCTAAACACAAAACAAAACAAAACAAAGGAAAATTATGTTCGTAAGTCTGCTACATCGGTGAAATCATTGCTGTAAACAGGGACTGTAAACCGTACAGTACTTCATCTGTAGAACTCCATGTGATTTCGGAAAGGGTTATTACCCTACACTTCCTGCTGGGAAAACAGTGGTGAAGAGGTGCAGTGACTTGGCCAGAAGTCTAACCAGCTGGCCAATGTCAAAACTGTGAATAAATCCCAGGACTAATTCTTTATCCTAGAAGCTGCCTTAAAATAAATAATACAGAGAATTGTGCAATGAAGAGTGCTTTTGGGAACAGTGGCAGAACACAGACGAAAATATATATAACCAACTGAAATACTGTGAAGGAACTGGATTCAAGACAAAAAAATAACTACAGAAGCATGTGTGAGATCAAGCATCATGTAGAAAAAGAGCTTTACTTTGGCCAGGCAAAATTTTTATTATTAGAACATGCCACGTTTTCTAGATTATGTCTCTATTAATGTCTTTTCTTTTTTGCAGACTCTGGATGTAACTGATGTGTTTGACTTGTGTGTACTATCTAGTGAGTTCTGAATCCTGTTTCATGACGTTTTTCCTGCTCTCACCAATAGAGCATTCAGCTGGAAATTATCCACCACTGCAAGAATTATGGCATAGAACCCTCTTGATCTATAGATGCCTTTGGGCATCCACAACCCAGCTGACATCCTGAGGCCCTTGGACTGGGAATTACTCTGTACACATGCACTTCAGCTCTTTGCTCTGCCCAGGCTGTGTGGATGACCACACAGTCCCAGGACTAATGTTTGAAAGGTTTCCCACAAACTTATTTTGTAGTTCTGGTATTTTGAGAACTCTCAACTGCATTCAGCCCTTCAGAAAATTAGTGGAAGCAGTCAGTCCTGGAGGACTTCAGCCCTTGGCAGTAGAAGGAATGCATGGATGGAGCTAAAGTAATTAACATCTACTTTGATTTGTCTCTCATGTCTTTCATTTTTCACTTGTATTTCTTGTCATTCTTTTCCATGAGATTATCTGGCAAACTCCTCTGAGTTTAGCCTGCTGCATAGAACTGTAAATCACAGTCTCTGATATTCATCCTGTTTCTTCTGTTTTTCTTTCAAACAACCCTCAAGACTTTCTACTTATCTCTTTCAGGCCACTCATACTTTCAAAGTAACCTCATCATGTGACTGAAATCCCTCAATATGGAATATGTTGCTTAGCTACCACCAAGCTGAAGGTCAGGTTTAAAAACTGCTTTGCCCTGGGTTGCAGCTACCTACCTTTTGGGTTCTGTGTGAACAGATCATTAAGGTTTAATGACACCTGGCCAGCCTGTTGCCAGAAGCACTTTGAAACCCAGCCCAGCAGGAGGTTGTACGCCAAGAGCAAAGTCTCTCAAAGCAGAGTTTACATCACACACACATGTGCACACACACACACAGAGCTGTGAAGGTCCAAAGAGTGAACTGGCTGGGATGGATTCCTCAAATCGTTGCACGTGTTATCCCAAGGCATGGGGCCAGCTCCCTCACTGACCCTTCCCCACAGCAGCATCCTCATGAAACATCCCAGGGCTCCACTCCCAGCCCTGTGCTGCAGGAGGGATACCAGCCCCTCTCATGGGGACTGAGGGGTTACCTGGCTGACAGCAGCTCGGTTGCTGCCCATGTCGTGCCGAGGTAGCAGACCTCTCCCTTGCAGAAGTGCCAGGGATCCTGCTCCAGCCTCATGTTCCTTGGGATACCAGATGAATTATGGATGAGTCAGCCTGAATTTTTCCACGTGCTTCTGCTGCTGCACAGCACTGATCACCACAGCTGAACTATGGTTTTCAACTGCTGTCTGATCCTCATGCTTCTAACACTAACAAAAGAAGAGGTCTCTGCTTCCTAAGAGTGCTCCGTGGCAGGACACTGGGAATCCCAGCAACTGTCCAATGTCAGACCTCTGAATCCATAACATTTTTCTGGATAGTCTAGCATGTGTTGGAAAACATTTGGTCCTTTCTGAGTGCTTTGCTCCTCTGTCCCTCTCACCAGCTAAGTGTATGTACTCAGTCAATTAGAAGAGACAGCAACCATGCTGAAAGTGATTTGAATTTCAACCAGGATCTGATAGCAACTAGAGCTATGTAAGGGGAGCTGAGTGCAGGGACCCAAGGGCCTGCTGAGTGCCCCTATAAGCTAGAAGTTGTTTTTATTTTAAATTTTTATTTCAGTCCCTATCTGGATTCAGATTAGTTGTTGATTACCAAATGCTGATTTCTTCTGCTCCTCTTTGAGCACATGAACATGTAAAAGAAATGGTCCACTTCTGGAAATATTTTCTGTGAGACAAAGCACAGAATCCTTCTAACCACAGCATTTGATGAGTCCTCTTGGAAAGACTGTAACGTCTGTAAATGCTCATGGTAAAAAAAGCAGCACTGATGTCAAACTATACAGCATGGGAGACTAAGCATTAATTGAAGTAATTATAAATTTCTATTATCTGCATTCAGGTTGAATTTAGAATCCCCAATCAAGACAGGCTTCAGCTGTGCTAAATACTACATCCATAGAAATGACAATTTGCACTTTTAAAGCACTCAGCATCTAAATAGGCTACATGAAATAAACTGGTGTGAAGTCAAAGAAAGGAAAGATCCCCACTGGCTCTCTTTATCTTTCGACAGCCTGAAAACTCATTGATTTTAATGGGAGAGAAGCATAGGAGTATTTTTCCCCGAATACACGAATGACCAGCACTGAGGGGGAATTTGAGAATGAATAACTTATTGCTTTACAGGCTAACATGGCAAAGATGGCACAGGAAGAAATAGAAGACAATCATGCTTTTGGGAAGGCCATAAGCAGCGTCTCCTGGAACTGCCCACAGCAGCAAAAGGATCCTTGATTTGCACAATCCTCCCTTGAGACCTACTTGAGTATAGATGTCCCCGTCAGCACTTTCAGGTTCTGTGGAGGGAAGTTTCATTTGGCCCTATTTACACAGCATATCATCTCAATTATTCATGCACACATTTCCTCACACCTTTATCATCATTAAAAGGACTTCTGGGGCTCTTAAGCCAGAATATGATCCAAGCACAATACTGTGATGAAGTTAATTGATCTTCACCCTGAACTACTCTACCTACTTTATTTCTAGCTTTCACCTGCCATAGGATGTGGCTATGTTTTTTGTCTGTAGATGATGACAGAGCCCCTTGCAGTTGAGAGGCTGCACAACCTGCTGTTCATCACCAGGTTTCCTCTTAGTCTCCTTTTCAATAAAATCAAAAGACTGATTGTAAGTCTTCTGCCATAAATCAGCTTTGCTTAGATATCATGTAACTCTTATTACTCCTTTGTGAAGCCTAAATTGTCAACATAATTTTTCTCAAGCGTGGGCACCAGAACAAGACACACTATTCCCTTACAGTTACTGTAATATCACCTCTCGACTCCTACGGAAGGTACTCTGCATCCAGGGATCACATCAGCTTCCTTAGTCACTGCATTGTTCTGACAGCTCCTGTGCTGCAAGTTGCCCTCGTGATGAGGCTTGTTGCTAATTCTTGGAATCCTGTGATTCATTCAAAGCTGTCTGAGCTACCGCAAGCAACAGAGTAGAAGTCACTCTAAGTCACCTAGCACCCACTGAGGTGGCCACATGTGCAGCAGTGCTTCTACAGACCACTATTTAAACATTCCTGTCATCCTGTGAAAAACCCCCACACATTTAGTCACGTAAAATTAGTCACTGAGCAAATTTCTGTGTTGGTCTGAAATACATCCACTTTGCCATGCTGCCAAGGCCCCCTAGCCCAAGGTTTCGTGTGGGACACAGTGATGGCATAACTTCCTTGGAGAGGAAGAGGCTCTTTTCTGTAGACATATGAGTATCTCTCCATGTAAATAAACAGAGTTAAAAGATGTTGATTAGAGAATAGTTGCCTCTTTTTCTTTCCAAATGAACATATAGTGCTACGTCTAGAAGCCTAGGTGACGATGTAAGGTTTCTGTGTGCACATTTATTTACCCAGAATATTTTGTTATACTATTTGAAGTTTAGACAAAAACAAATCAAAGGATTAAAAGAGTAGTGGGTTGTATTGTACAGATATGACAGCATTATCGTACAAGCCAACGCAACAGAACACCTTTAGTTTCACAAATGTGCTTTTAATTACCATAATTGAAGGCAGAATTCTTATTTCACAAATATTCTATCAGGTTTTCTATCTTAGACCTATGTTGGATCCAAGCAAAATTATTATGTTCATGGATGAGATATTGCAAAAGACTAGAGTGCGCAATACTTTTAACTTTTCTTGTCTTAGATTACAGAGCCAAGATCCACAAAATAAAAAATTAACAGTTAAAAGACAGTAGGTTGGCTGTTTAGCCCTGGATACACAATGGTGAAATTTGGGTTTAGCTCTATGCCAACAGATAAAGCTTGAAGGAAAAGAAAAAAGGAAGGCACCTAGAAAAAAATGTATCAATGTAGGGTTACTGCAAGCCAGAGTAGGGAGGTAGGGAGTGACAAAATTTTTCTAAGGGAAATTTGTTCAAAGGGTTGAAACACCTGTTTGGGGTTTTTTTACACCAATTAATCAGAATACAATATATAGTGTATTTTATATATTTTAATTTTTATAATAGTGCTGGAAATAGAAACATATGTCAGTTCAATATAAAATAGACATAAATTAATCTCAATTCAGTACCTGCTTATCCTGTTCTGGTACCAGAGCAATATAATTAGGAACAAATTAACACATCCTCTGGGTCAACGTGTAGAATCTTCATCATGTCTGTCTATGACAATCTGGGCACTGTGCTTGTGTGCAAGTTTTTGTATTCTGATTTAAAGTAAGAAATTGATGAGTTACTGAATGTACTGGTGAATGTGGAGCTGAACTGTCAGATCCATGTCACACATCTTCCAGAGATGACAAAGCAGAGATTTAGTGAAAGTCAATTGCTCCCATTCAAAATAGGACCATCTCTGGAAAATCAGATGTCTGGAGGATGAATCAGATTTGCCTGGTTTACCTGATGTTCAGGAGAGAGGAATGGAAGAATTTTCTTGGATGCAGAGTATGAAACAACATTAAGCATGGATTCCTCAGTGCTATGGGATATGGGGTACAGCCAAGCTCTCTGACAGCTCTCCCACACCACACAGGGCAGTCCTGCCTCCCACAGGTTGTGCTAATGTGATCCTGTGATGAGGTGGTTCCTCAAGCCAATTCAGCAAAAATACTGCCCACCCTCTGTGTCACAGTTAGTTTTCTACTGGATTAGGTCCCTCGAAATCCTTGCTGTGACACTAGATGAGCTCCAGTGCTACCAGAGGGGAAGCTGCTGGGGTACATGGCTGGGGAGGAGGTGGAGTGGGATCACCCGTTTTGGCAGCAAGTAATTATTGGATTAGGTGAGAGGAGCTGTCTAATCCCACTGTGGGCCTGACAGGCTGGGGGTGCTCTCAGAGGCACAGAAAACTTGAGCAGAACAGAACAGAAGAGAACAGAACAGACAACCCCCCATTCATAGCACGTTGTTTTAGCTGTGAGATCCAACTCAAACTAAACAGTAAGTTTTCTATGATTTGGAGGAGAGCAGAAGGCCTCCAAGTCTCTGATCCCAGCCCTAAGAAAGCTCAGAAACCTCAGGCAAGGAAAACCACATAGCTACTGATTATTTTGCACGTATCTGTGTATTCCTTGAGTTGCCTCAGTAAGGCATGTTCAGTGCTAGCACTCCTCAAACACATGTGCCCGATGGCTTCCACAGCCGTAGGGCCATGAAGAGATGCTCTGTACTCAGTTAACTCTGTGCTGCTTTATAGGAAGAGAGGGACAAAAACCTGTGCTTGAGCTAATGGGAAGTGTGGGCTAAATGGAAAAATAATTATGTTTTGGGAGGTTATAGATCCAAGCTATAAAAGATTTCCCTTTCTGCAGAAGACTAACAGAGGGTTTCTGTGCCAGAAACCAAGGATAGAGCCAGCTCTGTGAGCTGATCAGATTAAAACCAGAGGGAGAACATGTAGACCCAATACAGCAGGCATCACCTAGAAGCAGGGCTGTGTGACAACCATGGGGCCCAGCTGAACCTTTTTTTCACAAAATGTACCCTTGGTGGAATATCAGGAGCCTTTTTTGTCTAGCCTACATCTGTATTTCCTGAGTGAAATGAAATATGACACACCTCCCAATGTCCCCCCATCAGTAGTGCCTCATTTACATTCGGGGGAAATGATTTGCAGTCACTACTTTTTTGCAACATATTTTTTTGGTTACAGAATCTTTTATCAGTATTCTAGACTTTGCCTGCTGAGCTAGCTCACATTAATAAAGTAAAATGCAAATGGTGTGCTCATCTCTGCTGACCCTGACTTTGAAAACTGGTTTTTCTTTTCTTGCTTCTCATCTTTGACAAGAGAGAGACAGGGATAACCTTAGATATCAGCAGGTACAGCTGCTAGTCTTCCAAGTGACCTGAATTCTACTTGTCATTACACAGACTTTCAGTACAGTGAATATTGGGAAGTGGTGAAGCTGGAGGAAATGGTAGATGATGGATACCAGTTAGGCTAATTAGATAGTTCCGTATTTCTCAACCAAATTCTTTCCCTCCATTCCCTTAACTATCCCTCCTTATGGTTAATTATTCCTTTCCATCTTCCTGGTTTGTCTGGAAACCAGACTTGATGCTAAAGGGTCCATGTACATCCATCAAGTTTCAGATAGAATATGGAAAAATCTCTGGAAACATCTTTCCTACCTGTGCTAGCAAACTTTCTCCTCTGAGTTCTCTTCACAGTGCAAGACTGCATCAACCAATTCCTGAAGATACTAATACTCACACCACCTCTCCTTCACACGCTCATAACATTTCTCTGTTTTGTTCCCTCTGTCCTTCAGAGCCTTCACGAACTTCCTGTAGCGTGCACACTTATTCTCAATAATCACATCTCCTCATTTCCTTGGCTCAAATCTCACCAAGACTAAAACCACAACTCACACACACAGAGAGTACTTCCAAGCTTCTTTTCTCCTCTGTCTTGCATTCTGACATTCTGCTATCTTCTCTCATTACACTACTGAAATCCCTCTCTTGACTTCTGCCTCCTTAAATTTTGGGGTTTTTTTTATATCTTCACTGATTCCTGTCTCTTACTCCTGTCACCTCTCTGCCAACTTCCTTTTTCCACTCAGCACTTGCTCTCCTTGGCTTTCACAGCTCCATGTTTGCTTCTCCCTTTTTCCAGCTGAGGCTTCCATTCCCATTTGTTGTGGAAATCTCAGCAGGCTTTCACTCTTGCACCTTTCCAGGTGTATCAGTCCCCAGTCACATTGGCACCAGTGACATGAGCGTTTATATTGGTCTCTCCATCTGTCCAGTCCTATATTTTAGTCATTATGTCTTCTTGGAGAAGTGGCTTTGTCAACTGAATTTTCATATGGCTGCTACTGAACTTCCAAGGAGCCCCTTGAAGTGCTAATCCTCCAGTCTCTTCATAAGCATTGTTCTTCCTTTTGTCCTACCCTGTTGCTTGAACTAATCAAAGTCAGTCCTACCTCAAGGCAGACAGACCATGCCCAGGCTTTGCAATCTTTTCTCTCAGTCACAGCATTCTTGTATGTTCCCTGCCTTTTCTTTCCCCTCTCTCCTGATGGGAGACATCCTTAATAGCCCCTTCATCCCTATCACAAACTAAAGTTGGTACATTTATTCTTGTCCATTTTCTCGCTGGTTTAGGTCTCTTCCCAAACTCTCCCCTTTACCATCATTCAACTTTTAATTTTCTCCCTCTTTCACAGTCACACTCACTCCTGACCACTTTTACTTCTTGTCATGCCATATCTGTCTTCTTCTGCTTTATCTGTGATATAAACACTAATTCTTGAAAAATCTGTTGCCACTCCTTTTTAAATACTTATTTTCATTCCACCTGAATAGCTATAATACAAATATAAAACTTGGGCAATCTATCTTCCCTTTCCACCCTGTCTCTTTCAGGTAAACTTGAAGAAACTAGCTAGGAAACTGGATTTTTTTTTAGCAGTCTGAAAGAAAGAATGCCCAATATTGATTAATGAACAATTTGATAAAACTAATATAAATGGTTTTAATGGTTGTTGATTTTTTTATTTCTCCTCACTGAGGGATTAAAATGTACCATGAACAAATAAATGTAAATTGATGGAAGTCAAGCAATAACAAATATATGAAAGAATCTATTAACTGCCTGGAGTGCACTGACACAAACATTAAAATATTTTAAAGGATGACATAGGGGATAGAAATTGTGGTTTCACTGCACTGAGAAAGGAAGAAAATTAATGAAATGAACTTACAAGGCTAACAGCTTTTTTTGCCCAGTCCAGCAATTCCATAGTCTGTTTGAATTTCTGCCTCATGCTTTCTAATTTAGGGCTTCATCCTCTGCCCAGTGCTTAATTCTGTTAATGTTCACAGACTCATGGAATAGTTTGGGTTGGAAGGGAACTAAACAAAGTAATTTTGCAATTAGGGAGCCCCAGATCCTGATATCTGTAGATGCAGCTCTGCCACCACTACTCTGAGCCATAAGCATGCTTATATTTTTGGGGTATAACTAGTCCCATAGAAACTCCACTGACAGTTCTGCCTAATACTAAGAGCAATGAGTAAGGCTAAACACAAGTTTGGGTACACTTGAAGAGTTCTCTCTCCTTCAAATGTTTAAATATTGAGTTCCAACTGCACTCCATGGGCAGGCACACCTTCTACTAGATTGAATTTTTCATCGGTTCAGGCTTCCTGGCACTTTTTCCTGATTTCCTCTTTCTTGGACTTCCTCTTTATTGAGATGGATCACTCCTGAGGTAGGAAAAGGTGATCCGTGAATATTAACCAGCTTTCTTAGGCCTCTCTTCCCTCCAGAGCTTTATCCTATGATACTCTACCAAGCAGATCCCTGAAAAGTGCCAAGTCTGCTCTCCTGAATTCCAGGACAGTGAGCTTGGTGTGCTCCCTGTTTGCTGCCCTAGGGACCTTGAATGCCACCATCCAATGGTCACTGCAGCCCTGGCTTGCCCTTGGGCTTCACATTCCACACCAGATCCTCCTTGTTGGTGAGAACAAGGTCCTTGGTGGCTCCTCCGTCACTTGGAGAAGGAAGCTGTCATCAATGCACACAGAAAATAGGAAAAATGAAATGAAACAGGAGTTAGGCATGTGAAGGTTTTTCTAAAACTGACCAGCAAAATTTCCTTTACCTGGGGATTTTTCTCATCCTGATTTTACATGGAGAACTATGTACTGCTGCAACTACATCAATATAATTAAAACACAATAAGTTAATTCCCTATGAGGGAGTCTGATAAGCTGTATAAAAGGGACTTACACCACTCTATGTTATATCACTGTAACAGGATATATAATATACACATTTTTGTAGATATGAAATGCTCTGTTTGGTGCTCGGAGATAAAACAGGGAAATCAAACACCAGCTCAGGAGGGGTGGATAGCATTGCAATGTCTGCAGGGAGAGGAAAGCTGTGTTCCCTGGAGAGGGGGGCTCCCAGCAGTGCAGAGAGGCTCCCCTGTACCAGGGGGCTTGGGGAGCCCCAGCTGTGGGAAGTTCCAGCCCAGAAAAAGTGGGGCAGGAGGTAGGGGGGAGTCCCTGCTGTCAGACACTTCCCAGACTGGATTCCCTGGAAAAAGCAATCTCACTAAGCATCAGTGGGGATGCCAAAAAGCCTGAAGGGTGTGTCTGAAGGTAATGGAGGTCTTGGAGAGGCTTGGTGAGAAAACAGTGGCTGGTGGCATAGATAAGACTAAAAGGAAAAGTTCCCTGTAACTCTCCTGGACAGCTGCGAGGAAGGAGGAGCAGCAGCCCAGGGAACCAAGGTACACCCTGGCAGCAATACAGCTATTTTTGTCATTAAATCTTAGCTTCCCCCTCCTCATGACATAGGCCAAGACAAAATGACTCAGGCTCTCTCTACAGTAGATCTTGAAGCAAAACATAATCTCATTAGTACAATAGCCTAGGTTACTCATCCACACTTTCTGCAGCCTCCTTACAGACTTCCTACTCTCCCTGGTGTGCCATTTATTTGGTCCAAAAATGCTTTACTCTAAATTAGCCCTGGTCTCACAGCTTTTCAAGAGAGTTCGACTCCACAGAGTTTGTATTCCTGGATTAAAAATTGCTGCAAGTTAGCCTTTCTCCCCTGGTGAGCAAGTGGAAAGTTTTCAGCTCGTGCTATGCTAAAACTACTTTCTGATTTCTCACTAGGTACGTGCCATGATAGAAAAATGTAGTTACCTGAACTGCACAGGGGAGGCTGAGAAGACTCTAAAGCTCTGCTCTGCACTCAGTGATATGTATTAATTACTTAAATGAACATATATTATAAGCAAGTGATCTCAGGCAGTTAAGTCTGAACTCAGGACAGGCCTCTGAAGACCACTCTATTTTTGTCATGTTGATACTTTCTGATAACAATTCTAGCACAATTGTTAAAATGTTTTTAAAAACCCAAACCAAGCCAAATCACAGGGGAAAAAAAAAAAGAAAAAAAAGAAAGAGAGAAAGAAAAGGAATAGATGATGAGGCATGAGACAATGTAAACCTGTTTGACCAGGTGTGACTGAGTAAACACCTATAGACTATAGCAAGTTACTGCAATAATTGTATGAGAAAAACCCCATCCCCTTCACTACTGCTCTGAGTGAAGTGTTGCTTTTCGAAGGATCCCCTTGACTCAGCCTAAGACTCATGCAGCCACATTATTGGGTGACAGACCTTGCCTAGTGGGTGTATTTTAGCCTTTTAATGACACATTTGAGGTGTTTGTTTTGAAAGCAGATCTGAGCTGCTAGATTGTGAAGTACCAATGCATTAAGTTTGACCCAGTGTAAAACTCCTTGGCAGTTCAGCTGATGAGGGGAGCTAATTCTTTATCCACACTACACGTGCAAGACAAGCTTTATTTTAGCCTCAGAATACATAAAGGCAAGTTGGGAGCAAAATCAGCAAGCCTTAAACGTGACTCCTCTGTTCCTCCACGAGACGCACCTGACTAAATTAAACCAACAATGTACTGGAAACAAAAGACTATTTTTCATCCTCTCTTTTTGGCCAAGATACCTTCGAGTACTAATCTGCATCATGTACAAAGAGCCTGTAAAAACTTCCTTCTAAAATTATAACAACAGAAGAAATTAGGTCAGCTACTAAAGAGTAGGTTTGATATAATGAAGCTATAGCACCCCTGGGACAAAAAAGGTAGTGCTTTTTGAATTTGCATTTTGTCAACTTACCCAGCTTATTGCAGTGGGAGGAATTGAAGGCAAATAACACTAAGACAGGATTTTCCAAAATGTTGGAAAGCTGTTTGATCATTAATCGCATTTGCTAAGACTGTGATTAGGGTAATTGCTCTGTATTTCTTTTCATAAACCAATTGTCCATGGGGGGATCAGGAAGGACTATCTCCTACCCCATGAAGTGCAGCACAGCCCAGCTGCCTCTTTCTGATTCTTTTCCATCCCCTGAAGATTCAAATACTTGCCCTGAAAAGGCACAATACTGATGGCTGCATAGTGAGTAGCCTAGTGGTAGGGTCTACTAAAGTAGTATCCGTTTCATTGTAGTTGTATCTCATTTGTTTTCTAGGTGACTAGTTATTCTTTGGAGTGAATTTTCTAAGTGGTTACTTAGCAGTGGGAACATAGAGCTAAAGTTTGAATGGACTTCCATAAAATCTTTTTGAAATGCTATTTGAAAATATTTCTTTTCTTCAGTGTGGCTGGTGGCAGCAATAGTGTACAAGGTCTCACGTCGCGTCAGTGGCTGTGCAGTGTATTAATGCTGCCCTCAGTATGGTTCTAGCTTCCTTTTTTTCTCTTTATTACACAACTGCATAAAAAGGTTCTTGTCTGAATGTGAAGCAATATTTGAACACTGTTTTAATTACTAGCACATGCATTTCTGTGACACACATCCCTGTGGAATCTAGGCATCGCCACTTTAATTTAGAAACACTGATATCATTATAATGAGCATAATGCAGACCTTAGACTGCATAAGACAGAAAAAAGAGCACAGCTCCTCTTCTTTCTCCCTGCAGATTAAAAACTCCCCTGGATACTACAGCATTCTTTTGTACCATGGCCGTTAAAAGTTTTCTTGTGGGTTTTTTTCCATGCTTATTATTTCAACAAGTAAGTATAAAATGTGTTCGGTTCTAAAGAAAACAATATAATCCTGTTCTTCCTGCCAGTACTACAGGCTCATCCCTATGCTTCCGAAATCCATCGGATTCTTTCCCTTTCAGATCACTAGCTACCAGGGTTCAGCAGGATAAGTTTATACTTTGTTTACATTGCACAACAATGCTGTCTTCAGGTTCTGCTCTCAGTGTGCATGTACAAAATGTAATTGCATCCAGCTCATTTGCTCTCCCTCTTTGTTATGTTATTTCTGAAGAGCTGAGAGGATTAAAAAAAAAGCAGCAAACATTTGATGTGGTTATTAAACCCAGTTCTTCTGACTTTAAGTAAACAAAGTAATAAATCTATTAAGAAATAAGATGGAACTTTTACAGTTACTTTCCAGGAGACTCATGCCTTAAGGAAGAAAGAGAAATTGAGGAGTTTTTTGCCAGAGGCATTCCTGAGAAAGGTAAGGAGGTATGCAAATAGAAATCTAATCTGGCTCTGACGTATGTGCTTGGGCAGAAAGCTATTGTTAGACAAACATGTTGTTCCTGAGCAGCACAACTAAAGAAGCCTGATTTCCGACGGATTTCAGTCCTTTGTCCCACATCTCTTTCTCTTCACCACAATAATCCCAGCTCTCCTCATGCCTCCAATCACCCTGCCACTACCAGGAGACAACAAACTAGGGCTGTTTGGAAGCTGCAAATCCACTCACTGTCTGCACGTGTGTGCTGCTGGGCCAGCTGGCTGGGACCAGCATGTAATGGCTGAGAGCCTTTTCTTCAGTCAGGGCAGTAACTTGACTCCATCCCTTATCCCACTGCCAGACTTCACGAAATGTTTAAAAAAACATAATCACGTCCAACACTATCACTCTTTCAACTTTAGTCAAAACTTGATTTGCCAGAGGGTTACAAAAATTATTAGGTACAGGACAAACAGTGATTGTGTAAGCTTTGTTTCCACAGGAAACTAGATTCAGAAGTTCAACTACTTTCCTCTTAAAAAACAAAAAACCCCAACAGGGCTAATTAGGAAGTTTTCCAGCAGTCATTTTCAGCTGCAATAGTTTGTATAAGAAACAGTGACTGACCTGCTGTCTCACACTAACTCTTAATGTCTGATTCTTTTTTTTTTTTAATAAAGAAATGTGTGAAAGCTTCTATTCTGCTGCTAGCACTGACACCTTTTATATGACCAAGTATTTCCAGCCTGCTGCACAATCATTATGGACCCTTTTCAAAGAAAAGCATGCTGCCTCCTCTGTGGCCTGCTCTCTGTGCACCTCTCCATTCCAAACTTCAGGAGAGCTCCATTGGACTGCATTCTCACACTGCCTGGACTTTAGACTACATTGAGCAATAAACATTGTCTGCTCCTAGTGTTCCCTCTGGCATATTCGCTTGAATTGTGACCTTATGTTTTGGTTTTTTTGTTTATTCCAGCTTCTTTAATATACACTCCCACTGCTCCTTTGCCAAGCTGCCAGCTAAGAACCTGCTTTAAAGGACCTTATCTGTTTCTCCTGAGGAAAACTAAAAGAAGTAAATAACAGAGGAAAAGCTTGCACCTCCCAAATAACTTAATTTCCTCTTCCATCACACCTGAAAATCTCGATTATGGCAACTCTTGTATTGGTGGAGGTGGCAGGATGACGGACAGCCCTTGAGGAGCAGCAGATGTGTGTCATTTTGCCAGAGGCAAAACACGGCGTTGCCAGCAGGAGCGGGGCTTCGGAACAAAAGATGAGAACACAGAGGCTTGCAATGCAGTGTTGCAACATCCGGGAGCTGGATGGTGACCGGCACTTGGAGTTGGTGAACTGAAAAGGAGCAGAGGTTACTTGTGTCATCAATACACAAGACTTCCATTTCATGTATTCTCCAAAAAAAGCCTGCAGCTTCCCATCAGCCTTAGTTGGGCTGAGACCAGCTGTTGGAATTGCAGCCTAGATCTCCAGCGAGAGGCTGTGCAGGACCAGGACAGTGGGGAACAGCAGAGCTACCCCTGGGAGGTGCCCCGACTGAAGTGGGGCAAGGCACTAAGGCTGTGGTGAAACGAGGTTGAATAAGGAAGAGAACTTGCAAATCATAAAGGGAGATCAAGAAGACTGTAAAACAACCAAATTGCTTGTGAGCCTTGGATTCTGACACTCCAAGAAACAATTTTTCTTAGCCTTGTGGGAAAATCGTTTTTTCAAACCAGGGCTGTGTGTTCAGAAGTAACTCTGTTTAAATACTAAGGCTGGATACAGTGAGTATGGAACAAGGCAGATGTGTCCTTCCCTGCCCTCCCTGCATGTGTGTGTGTGTGTGTGTGTATTTCACACATTTCACACACAAGTACCCTTTTTCATCTTTGGACTTCTGGGAGCAGGAGAGACGATCCATCAAGGTGTGGTGAGGCACACCTTGAGAGAGCACCCAGGATGAAGACTTCTCTAGGCTTGTTCATCTGCTGAGGACCTAGCAGGAAGGGAGGATAACTAACGTACAAACTATCTTTAGCTGTAATTAGATGTACATATAAAAATATCTCTAAAGAAATTTAAAATACCATTTCAAGATCAAAATAAGGCATAGCACATTTCAGAATCTAGATGTTTCCCCTTTTAAACTCACTTTATACTGAGGGGAATAGCCCGTGAGTGATGTCCTGAGTTTTATAGTAAATTATTTCATACGCATTGGCATAAGATTAGAGGAATAAAAAAAGTCCAAGCCTTTAAAAATCACTTTATTCATACTCACTGAACACTAGAGTATGACGTGATCTACTGAAGTTACTGTAAAAAAATGCTGACACGGTCCTGACATTTGAACCAGTGGATATAATGTTGTATTACGGCTCTGGCAAAAGTTTACAGATAGCCAAAAATTAAAAAGCATTTCCCTCCAGTGTTAACATAAGCCTACAAGTTAGGTAAGTTCCCTATGGAGTCCTATCTTTGCTAAGATAACCACGACACAGTATAATGTGACTCTGCTAGTTCACGCAAGTACTTCAACCACATCTCTTCTTGCTGCTTCTACTCCAAATCCTAAATTCTCTGATGGTCAGGAATATCTTTATAATTTCCGCCCTAAGTGTACTTCTGGCAAGTCTGTGCCTGTCACCTTAAGTAATTCTTTCTTTCTTCTTGTATTTGCTACTAACATAGCACCTTGAGAGCATTCCCAGAGTCTGCTTGACTTCAGTTTTCATTTGTTAGGGTAAGTGAATCATATTTCCAAACACCCTGGTAGCTCTTCTTCAGAACACTTACAGTTTGAATTGGTCTTTCTTGAACAACAGTGAACAGAACTCTTTTTGTCTTGTCATCATGAGGCAACTTCTTAACAGCATTATCTTTGTGTCTCCTTCAAGTTAAATTATGTGAAACCTGTAGTCAAGATCTATTAGATCCATAGTGTTTCTTTTGCCTAGAAAGTCTGTTATACAGTTATTACCAAAGAAAGCTGCCACATTAGTCTGGCACAATCTACTCTTGATAAAGCTATACCTTTTGTGCAATTTTCCTTTTACATTTCCAAGTATTCTTTCCTTTGTATTATTTGAACAGCTCCCTGAATGAGTGGAGGTAGCAATCCACGGTAAATTAAATTGGATGTACTAGGGAAAGAGCTCAAAGAATCGTAATTGTCATACAGATCAAATGTGGCTTCATATGTCTGTCCAGCTGACTAGCATTTATCACATACCAAAGAGAATGAAACAAAGATTCTGGCAACAGCCTATGTCAGTCCACAGCATCAGTGCAAGGAACTAAGTCTGTGTAAGGCACAGCTGTACTTAGCCCTGTTTATCAATCTCCATCACAAGTGCCAGCTACATATTTGATGAGCACTTCCATCGATCTGAGCTCTGTGGTAGCAGAGACCACAAATTAAAAAAAAAAAAAAACGAACAACTCTCGTACAGGACTCTTGGGAGAAGGTTTAAATAGAGTGAATCTATTATGCTGGCTAGCTAGGGACTCATTACTGAATTTGCCATCCTTTGTCTTTGGAAATGCTAGAATACATTTTGCGACAAAAACCCTTCAGCCCTTGGGATCCCAGCAAAAGAGTAGAGTCTCTTCTTATCATTCAATAGCCCTATTTCATCCCCACTGCAGAAAAGATTATGCCAAGGGCCATTGTTTCTCGTCCTCAGGCAGCCTGGGATCTCTTGTGAGAGGGCAGAAGTTTGAAGTGCTTGCAGACCTGATAGGAAGTGCTATGAAAAGCAGTCAGGAACTGCTTCCAGCTCCCAAAAGATGGATTTTCCTGTACAATTATCCCAGTAGGAGCTGAAATTGGAGGGACTCATCTGAATGTGGGACTGAGCGAGGCACAAAGGCTGGCACTGGCCAGCTCTCCCAGCCTTATGTGGAGTGGAAAGCAAGGCAGTCTTTCCCCTGGCGGTCCAGGTATCTTTCCCAGCAACAGAATTGCTGCACTCTGCATGTGATGATTTGATGCTGATATAGTGCTTCCATTGTAACCTCTGAACACAGGAACTTGGGCACAGACCTGTTAAACCATCCTTGCCTACATAGCTGCTGTCCAAAATTCCCTGGTAACTTAGCAACTAACTTGCTCCTGCTATTGGTCCTAGACCTTCTTTAATGTTACCATTTCTTGAGCTTTTCCCTTTCATTATCTGTATATATTTCAAGTATTCCTCCCCCTGAGGCAGTGCTTTAAGAAGCAACTCACTTTTCTTGGTTTTGGCCTTTTATAGGCTATCTCTCTAATCTCTACAGAAATCTCACCAGCATGGCTACAGCACATTCTGACTTAGATCTATCACCATATCACTTAGCCCAGCTGTTACTTCAGTAACCGTAATTAGCAAGGAACAATCATCCTTTGGTCATTAGCAATCAGGATCCAAACACAGTATGCTAGAGCAACATAGGTAAAAGATCTAAAAACCAGCCAACCTCCATCACATATTTAAGTTATGATTTTCACACCAAGTGTAAATGCAGTTTATATAAAACTTCATTTATTTGTAATAATGTGCTTCATCCCAGGACAGCAGGAAAGTACACAAAATAATGCTCCATTTTAATAGAATCAGAGAATGCTTGGGTTGGAAGGGACCTTAAAGATCATCTGTTGCAAACACCCCTGCCATGGACAGGGACACCTTTCACTAGACCAGGCTGCTCAGAGCTCCATCCAACCTTGAGGACTTCCAGGGATGAGGCATCCACAACTTCTCTGGGCAACCTGTGTCAGAGCCTCACCACCCTCACAGTGAAGAAATTTCTGGGTTAATGCACTGCTACCAGCAGTTGCAGGAACAGGCAGCTACACTTGCTGCAAAGGCAGTTGTTGAACAGCTGCCTGTCTCCATTGCTGGGTTTTGTCCAAGAGCAAAGAGGAGCTGCATGCTTTAACCTTCATTTATGGACCAAAGAGACCAAAGGCTTTGCTTATGTTTTCTTTCACCGTTGCTACTGTCTTATCTCTTTGGTATCTTAGATATTTATACAGTACACAGACTTCTAGCACCTTGCAGCTCCCCCCTCCATATTTGTATCTGTTTGTATGTGATCTAGTGGCTTGTTTTATTCAGAAATATTTGAATACCTCAGGGTCTTGGGGTTTTTCTGCATGTGGTGTTGTACTAACAGTGTACAAAAGTATTTAAACTGATACTTGAAATACAATTTGTACAAAAACTTAAACAAGCATCAATCAGAAGATTGATATGAAACCTCCATATAAATAAGCCTTTAACTTCAGTCAACAAGCAAAGGCTTGCCTTTGGTCATATCTTAATGCATTGAACACTGTTTTATTAAGAAATACATTAAAGCCTTCATTAAGAACACACTGAAAAACAACCCTTGCCTCATCCAAATCTCTCTACAACCTGGCAAGGACAAGAAAGCTTGGAAACAATGTTGAAACTACAAATAGCATATTAAAAAAAATCCAAGAGAATTTTTAAATGACATATTGAAAATTCAAAGATAGGAATTGCTAAGGAAAATGAGCTGAGTGCCCAAGTACAGAGCATGGGGTTTTTTTTTCTTTTTTCCTGCTAGGTAACAGCAGAAAAAGAAAATACCTTTCAAAAAACTGGCTTTCAAGTAAATGGAGATGAGGTTTCTATTGAACATTTATCTTTCAAAGTGAGCATATTTTTGCTTTGTTAGCTGATGACTACCACTGTTTATCAGACATTCCCAACCCTCCAGTTAGCTGCACCTTATGAATCACCAAATTTATAACTTGTCAGGCGTGGTCTGATACCTCAGGGCAAACTGGGACCCTGTTGCAAACAAGACACGTTAACTGCTTAAGCAGCTCAGCAGACAATATGTTGTTAAATGTGCTGAAGTCTTTGAAAACATTTTTACTGTAGTAAAAAGAGAGAGTACTATTAGCACAGCTTTTTTTGAGAGCTGTAGTTTGGGCATGCCCGAACCAGATTATTAAAAATGAAACAATTCACATACAGGAGCATGCTGCAATGCAGAGACTGGAAGATGGCTAGAAGGATTAAAGAAATAAATCAACTCAGTTTATTTTTAAACATGGCTCTTTTTAGAGGGAATGGAAATACTAACATCTCTGTGATAATTTTCATATGGACTTTTGGAAGCATGAGCCGTATTTTGCACTTTCCCCCCTGCAATTTCCATACAATTTGAGCTCCTTCCTAAAAATCTTCTCAGAGCCCAGTCCTTCTGAGTGGTGGTGCAATGTAACACACAGACAAGGCAACTAACAACATTAAAAAACCCACTGAACAAAAATGTAAAATCCACATGCAAGATCCATACTAGATGTGCTCAGTCTCTTCTGGGCACCAGCAGAGGTCTTTTTTTTTAATAGGCACACGTCTCTTTATTTGGTCTCAAATGCTTGGTGAAGAGCTTTGTAACTCAGACAAGAGGTGGTTAGGTCCTTGGCTTAACTGGAGTCAAGGAACAAGAAGGAACTGTGCGTGTAAATCATGAGGCAATGGAATTGACTTCTTTTAAAGGTGCGATATAAAAGATTTTAAAAGTCTCCTGCCACTATCTGGATCTGGTTGTGCTAAGTAGCCTTTAAAAGGAGCTTCTGAAGTTGCCTTTGTATTTATTCATTTCTCGCATCACTGGGAGAACTTTATAAGTGTATAAAGCATAGTATACCTTTGCCACAACAAAATAGATCCTGGGTAAAGAGAGGAGAATGACTTGGAGTGACATTATTCTGGACAAAATCACAATTAAAAGAGACACATTTAATAGCCGCCTATTCATGAAGTAACATGCATTCCCAACAGTCCTGCACAAGAGGACTACAGGGTTTCTAACAATGGACAAAGACCAAAGCATGCTAGAGATTAAAGTGTAGGCAGTATAAATGCTGAGTTTTCCCTTCATGCTGAGAAACCTGCCCTGCTTCCCTTCCCGACCCCTGCCGAGACAACTATTACAGTCTCTGTCACTTGTGATGCAAACCCTGGAGCCCTGTATGCAAGCTGGATTTGACCAAATTCGTTTACTTGTTATAAATATGCCACTGATATATTCATGTACCACACAGCTCTGTTTAAAGTTCTCACAGAAAATTTGCCACTTCCCTGCAGGGGAAAAAACCAAACCACAATCAAAACAACACACCACCCTTCTTTTTCCCCCTCGCTACATTTTTACTCATGCAGCAAGAAGACTGTTCGTGAGTAGTATTACTCATGCCTCGAATCAAGCTGATATAACTTCAGAATACAATGGGGAACTTAATGAATTTCTAAGAGTTTTACAGGGTACCTATCGGACGTGGGGTATTTGAAATATTACACCACATTGACATGCCTCACTACAGGGATAAACATCGGCCCAAGGTTGATATTGACTACAATATTTTGTTACTCATTTCCAGTATTTTGTTTTCGATACCAGCTGGGCACCCTCCCAAGAAAACCAAAATCTTCTTCCTTGGAACAGGCAGATTTCAAAGGAACACTACGCAAACACTGGCTGTCTTCCTCTATGATTTCTATGTAGCTACAACACTGCATTTTGAGGATCAGGGGTGACTGCTCTGACATAGAACTTAAGTGTAAAATAATCAACACTACTGCTTTAAAAGGTTTAGCAATAGGGTAAAAAATATGTTTTAAGCCAAAGGAAGCTTTCCCAACAAAGACACAGCAGGCCATCTATCTCCAAGGGACTATGCATCTTTTTCTGCTTAAAGTGACCCCCAAAACTCCAGGCACATAATTGATTGTAAATGAACTTTCTATTTAGAGACTAAAGGAAATGTATTGCTTATACAGAAATCTTTATTCTAAAATTAAAAAAACCCTAACACCCAACAACAAAAACCTCAACAATAAATACTCCTTTAAATTCAAGATCTATATAAAGGAAAAATAATTAAAAAGAAAACATTAGTATTTGAAACTAATAAACAATTTCAAAATATATTAAAACATAAAAAATTAATTTTACTGTGTACTTATTCCTTGAAAAGGGACTTTAAATAGCAGATTTGTTATATAGTAAATTGTCTTGCAGAGTTTTGAAAATTTTAGAAATCATAATAACCTGATTCCTGAAAACGCAATGGAGAGATGCAAAACTAAATCTTGCTCACATCTTAGTAGTTCAAGAGAACTAGTTACAGGAATTTACCTAAGTTTGCTGATAAAACCCAGAAAACCCAAAGCACATTAAAAACCACCAATTTTCCTGTGCAAGTTCTGCAGATGACAGCAAGAGTAAGAAGAGAAAAGTCCACTAAAGCAGTATGACTCAAAACATCTTGAAGGTACTGTTAATAGCTGCTTGGAGCTAGGATTTCACCATTTTAGGAAAGGTCACTTAAGTGAACATTCACAACTAGGACAAGTGTTATTCTGGTAAACCAAAACATTTGTGGTTAGTAAAATTGAAGCGGATTTTGTATCTACATTAAAAATATGTTTCCATTTGTCAACTTGTGGTTTTAAGTACAACTCTACAACATTCTGGGAAATGAATGATGCAAGCAACACTTCCAATAGAGAAAGGGCTAGACTGCATGGGATTTAATAGTAATAAAATACTTGAAGCAAACAATTTGTCTAACACATACCAGTGAAAGAGAGACTGCTCCCTTGCGGATTTTTACTGAAAACAAGGAAGACAGCAAAATAAGACAAAGTCAGGATACTCCCAGTAACATATCACAAGTAAATACAGTTTTGTAAGAACTCTGGATCTCAATTTGTTCTGCAAAACAGAGAGAAGCAACTTGAGCTTTCCAGCAAATGGAATGATTCTCAATTTCCTTCTCCAGAAAAAAATTCTTAAAGAAAATTCTGTCTTTGCTATGTAAATGAGGAAAGTCACAGGAGAAACTCACAACTAGTGCTCATACAGACAGCCCCTTACTCATACATGCTCTCAATAGAAATGGACTTTTCTTGAAAGCAAATAAGGGCTGGAGCTCAACTTCAGCTTGCAAATTGACTTAGAGAGTGTGAGAGATCTAACATTTCTGAAGTTTTTTTAAAATTCTTTTTTATTTCTTTTTATACCAGGCAGGAAATGAACAGATACATGCGATTAGGTCAGTTGGTCAGAGCATGGTGCTAAGAATGCCAGGGTTGTGGGTTTGATCCCCATCCAGGCCATTCACCTAAGAGTTGGACTTGATGATCCTTGTGGGTCCCTTCCAACCACAAATATTCTGTGATTTCTGGATCACTGGGCAGCTACTGCAGGTTTTCACATCTGAAGTGCTTCTATGTTAAAATAATCTCATTTATTTTTCACTTGCATTTTTTGACAGAGCTCTGCAAATTAAAAATCAAAGCAGAAAAATATCACTGTACATGTAGAATTGCTTCTGATTCCAATTAGAGGCAACATACAGCATGATACAGAGTCTCACATCAAGAAATTTGGAGACTTGCCAGCTTGGAGCTCTTATTTATGACTTCAGTGATCATTTGACTCAACATTCAAGAGATGTGCATTTTCAGCCCAGAAAGCCAATTATATGCTGGCTGTATCAAAAGCAGCACGGCCAGCAGGGCGAAGGAGGTGATTCTGCCACTCTGCTCTGGTGATACCAAACATGGAGTGCTGCATCCGCCTCTGGGGTCCCAAAACAAGATGGACATAGGTCTGCTTAAAAAATTCCAGAGGCCAGGAAGATGCTCAGAGGGCTGGAGCACACCTCCTATGAAGACAGGCTGAGAGACGGGGCTGTTCAGCCCAGAGAAGAGAAGGCTCTGAAGAGACCTTGGAGCACCTTCCAGTACCTGAAGAGGGGCTGCAGGAAAGCTGGAGAGGGCCTTTGTACAAAGGCATGTAGTGACGGGACAAGGGTGATGGCTTTAAACTCAGAGTGTGTTCAGATGAGGTATTAGTAAATTGTTCTTTACTGTGAGGATGGTGAGGCAGAGGAACAGGTTGCCCAGAGAAGCTGAGGATGCCCCATCCCTGGCAGTGCTCAAGGCCAGGTTGGGGCTCTGAGCAACGTGGTCTATGAAAGGCGACCCTGCAATAGCAGGGGAGCTGGAACAAGACGATCTTTAAGGTCCCTTCCAACCCAAACCATTCTGTGATTCTGTAACACATTCTTGCCTGTACCAAAATGCTCGTTCATTGAGTTTAAATCACTTTGTCAGATTTGTGTTTGGAAATATATGGAGGGATTTTCTAAATTTTTGGAAAGCCAATAAATACATGTGGTATATACGATGAGACACTCTTAAAACTTCAGAGTAAATGAAAGATTTTGTGTCCATGCACATAGACTGGGAGTAACAATCTTTTTACACAATACTTGAAGACTTTATGGAGTAGGAAATAGTAATTATGTTCTATTTATAGTGTACTTTTCCTGAATGACACATTGACTTTATTCCTTGCTTAAACACTTGCTGACACTTTGGTAATTCCAAGATGCTGGTGCTCTATAATCTTTCACTTCCTCCTTCCACCTGCCCTAAATAGAAATTTATTTGCACAGTATCTGTTTTTAGCAGGATAGACCCTATGTTTAAAATTAGTCTTAAATACTTATTTTAGCAACTATTTGTCAGATGCACAAGCCTGCAGGCCAACATGTACTGATTCCATGGACATATATAGAATCATCTGCCTTGGAAGATAAGACCAACAGCAAAGTCATTCTAAAAATTGAATTATTGCTTGTCTAATTTGAGAAAGTGTCAAATCCTGTAACTTAGTATTAAAAAAGAAATTATTTTTAAAACAAGTGAAATTCTTGAGTATAAATTTATTAATTTAGAGGGGCTATTAAGTTAGTCTACAATAATAATTTTCCTTATATTATTTCTCTTCAGTGTCTTGGAGGGGCTGTTGACTTTGCAAATTCTTAGCTTAAAAGACTTGCTATGAGCAGTGACTTACCTTCAACCAAAGATACCATTTTCAAATCAAAAAGTTACTTTTATAATGAAAACACATCATATTCTATGAAATATTAAAAATTCTTTATTACAGGCCAGTTACAGTATTGTTACAGGCATCCATCTCTTCCTCTGAACTTGTACATGATCAAAGTTGGCACTTCCAACCACAAAAATGTTAAATGGTTACTGCAGTACAGGCACAAAGTAGCCAAAAAGCTTTAATTTATTAAGCAAAACTGTTATTGTGCTCTAACAGCATTTATCACCAGTGCACAAACCGAGCTCCCCTCCTAAGAGCAATCAGGAAAGGGAAATTTCCCTTAAATGAAGGAACACAGATAGCAGCTCTGCTACTAAAACAGTAATTTTGAAACAGTCAGTGGAAGAATGACAGATACCTGGCTACACTGGACATCTTTCTTCACTGCTTTCAGTGGCACTTCCTGATTCACATGGGTTTAACATCTTTACAAGTGTCCACTGCTGCTTCAATTATTATAATCACTATCAGTGTTCCACATTTGAAGAATCAACATGATTTAAAAAAAAATGAAAAATAAAGCTCCCAGAAGTCTGTTGGTACTGCAGTTCTCTTGCCTAAGAGCCTGCTTCATAACCACCATTTAAAATCTCTTTCCTTTCTAGAAGTATCATTTCCCTTTCATCAAGAAGGCAGCACCTGAGACACTTTGTATCACCTAACTACAAATTAACACAACCAGTGCATGTTACCACATTTCCAACTTCCAGTTACAGTGGTAAGGAAAGCAATTAGCATATGGAATGAGTATCAGATACTTGCGTGTACCAAGGCAAGTTAGCTACAAAAATCTCTACAAATACCTTACAAACAAAACTAGCAGCAAACACTGCTATCTTTACACAGGACCGTTCATGAACACAACTGATTGGGCAGTCATCTGGAAAACAAGCTGATAGCTATGTTACAAAAATAGCCAAACAAATATTTGATCATAGTGACTGTACAAACAAGTGTTAGAGGGAGGGAAGTAAGCATGATTTTAGTTAGCACAAACTCCACTTATACAAGAGTGCCTCCAAGCCACAGAACATGCAGCTTCAGTTTTACACTAATAATAAATACTTCAGTCCAATACATGCAACTGAGTCTGGCCAATGTGTCTAAGCAGGCAATGGAACGTAATTCCATTGGTTTTCTCTACAGCACGCAGGCCCACTCCACTGGCAGGAATGCCAGTCTTTGCCTATACAGGATGCCTGGCAGCAGCAGGTGCCCTGCAGCTCAGAACGGAGGGAGATGGCAGAAGTGATTCCATCAGAGGTAAGGTTCAACGTATGCAAGGTATGCGCACACTTTGATTTTAGGCACGTCTTTGGTTACATTCTCAACACAGTCTGCTTTATAAAATAATAAATAAAACAGTCAAAATTTGGTTAAAATCCAGGTAAAGATTAAAAACTTCCTTTTTTCAGAAACTCAGGCAAAGAAGTCCTTTTACATTCGTGTTTTGCTATATCCATAAACGATAAAATCCCAGTGCTACAGTAAGGCATGTAAATACTGAACCTGAAAGAAAATAAAGATGGGGAAGAAAATGGCATTAATATTGACATTAAATAACATTAAATCAATAGTTCTCAAAACATCTCTTCAGAAAGCTATGTACACATCTTACTACAATACTAAAAGTTCAACAACTTCCCCACTCCCATGTGACAGATTAAGGTTTTCATTTACAACAAACCATTTCAAGGTAGGAAGAGTATAAAAATGACAAATAAGGAGAGGAAAAAAAAAAAAGAATGTTGGAAACCATCAAAAGGCTGAAAGAAACCCTTATTCACTTACCAATCCAAAAATATCAATATAGCAAGTTACAGATGTAAAACAAGGAAATAAATAATGGGATTAATAAAACACGGTCAAGTATATAGCAATCAAAAGAATGAAAGCCGTTTTTAACAAGGCTTATCAGTTTTACATTTTTAAATTTTCTACTTAAATGAAATCAAGTTTTTATTTCAAGACACACTTTTGCCTTTTCTTGCAACAGGAGCACTTCATACACAATGCAAATTATTTTAATTTTTTTTTTTTCCATGTAGAATTCAATTTGATTTTGAGTAGGAATGGTAGGGAAAAGAATTTCCTCTCATTTTAATAAAGCACCTTTTATTTTCCATTTTATTGGTTCTCTCTAAATGATATCTCTGAAATACAGTACTATTAGGCTTAAGTGACTGTACTTGTGACAAAACCCACTGTGAAAAAATAATCAGAAAATCTAAATCAGAATAGTTTTCTACTGCAAACTTCATTTAATAGTATTGCACACTCAGTAATAAAATGTCAAAATGTTAAAGTTACCTAGGGCAGTAATATAGGCACATATTATAGTCTTTTCAATATAGGCAAGCATGTACTATTTTCTCCAAGCACTTGGGTAAATATGGAAGTTTAAAGAATATGTGGCCTTGGATAGTCAGAAAAACTGAAATATTCCTTTTTGCACACAGATCTCCATCAGATGGATGAAGAAATCCCAGTAATGCACGCAATAGGCTCCTTACATAAATTAAGTCAGGCACAGAAGAACTTTTTGGTCCTTGATAACAGTAATTTCTCACACATATTTGTTATTAATAGTATAAAGGACAAAAGCCTGAAAAAAGCCCATGCAAAATAAAGTTGTGAATTATAGGAAATTTCTTCTGAGTTAAGTACAGAAATAAGCCTGCTAATCTTGCCTATGATTATTTCAAGTTCGGTTTTTTTTTTTTTTTTTAATCAGGGCCTTTATAAATACAGCCAATTAAGAGTTTGCCAAACATTTAACAATGCCTGGCAGTTTCACCATCAGAGACAACCACCAGATTCCTTACCTGCTAAGTACTTAATATTATCAAGTTTGTGCGATTCGAGCATTGTTTTCAGATCTGCAACTTCTGTGTCTATTTTTCTGTCAGTTTGGGTCAGAGCTCGGTCTTGTTGTGCGTGCTAAAAAGCAAAGCAACAAAATTATGCAATTTGAACACTTCCTAGTTTATTTAGAAATTTAACCCATCCCTTCAAGTTGTATTTTTGCTTCCTCCTTAAATGAATGTTAAAGTTACAGAATATTCGGGTGTGGAAGGGAACCACAGGGATCATAAATCCAGCTCTGCAGTGAATGGCCTGTACAGGGATGGACAGGACGGCCTGGACAACCTTGGCGTTATTAGCATCATGCTCTAACCAACTGAGATAATAGAGGCCTTATTCAAAGAGTACAAGTTCCTTCTTAGCTGATTATATCCAGGAAATTGAATAATTTGGTGAACTCAGGAAATTTACGTGATTACATGTTCCTTAACAAGTAACCTAGAAACTGGCATAACTGGATGCCTTCTTATCTCAATCTAACAGCATAAACATTAACTTCAATCTGTCATTCAGCCCACTGACTAAAGTCACTGCTCAGTTGTAAAAGCTACTGAGAAGCCTAAGAGCCTCTTGTGACAAAATCATACTGGAGCAGAGAGATTTATAGATCATTAGAAAAACTGAGAATTGGTCTTCTGTTGTAGAAAAGGATGTCTTTGTCTTGCCATGAGTTTTACCACACAATCAGCTACAAATTAAGAATTTGATTATGACAGAAGACAGGACTTCGGCTAAAAAATATGGGATAGAAGTATTACTCAGAAGAGACTGAAAAATCCAACTTGTAAACTAAGAACAACAGTTGCTGAGTTGCTGATCTTTTCAAATCAGCACTACTGAAACATTGCGAATCAGTTAATGATTTACTGCTAGATGACTTCCTAGGGATAATTCCTTAAACTACAGAAAGGAAACAAAGATAAGTAGTAGTTCTTAGTAAAAACCTCCTCTAAAACAAAGGCAAATCAGTCTAGCAATGAGTTTCTCTCTAAACACGGGAAAGAATTAATTTCGCATTGTAAGTAGAATTTCACCCACGGAAAATACTACATGCATGAGGTTTCAAAACAAAGTGACTACTGAACAGCTCATATATATATATACATGCAGAGGGTCAAATAATATATATGAAAGCCTTTTTATTCTGTAGACACATAAGTTAAAGTGCATAAGGACATCATCAAGTCCAAAAAGGATACAAGGTCTATAACACAAGTACAAAAAGATTTGCTGTGTAATTAGTTATAAGTTCTTACCAATTCCACTATTTCTGTCCTCATTTCAAGTAGTTTTCTTTCATTAAGTGAATACTAGAAGGCGAAAAAAAAAGTTAAACATGATACTGTCTTTAAACTTAATTTCCTTTTTTTTCCCACTTGAAAGCATGTTTCTTTGTTTTACATAGAACACATAATCTGGACAACAGTATTGTCTGACAGCACTTGGGAGACAGCATTGTAGGGTACCTGCTGTCCTTTTGGAAGGCACACTTCAGAAATGTGAAGTGCAACAAGTCCTTCAGACATTCATCTTCCACAAAAACTGCATGTATTAGTAAGCAGCTGGAAGAGAGGCTGGCAGATTTGCATCCCTGAAAAGCAAGGACCTATGACTCTAAACAGTAACTCTGGAACAGCTGACTAATCCATTAAGCATACAAGCACAACCAAGGCTGAACCATCTGCTGCCTTCAGGAAGGGGAGAACATCTAAATCACATCAAACTCAGCTATCACTGAAATGTTTAGCCAGCACTGTATGCATTCACAATTTGAATTGTTCTGACCTCTGTCATTTCATGGTATATTTGTTAAAAACAGAACATCTATATTGCACATGAAACCTTTCAGAAGCTGTGGCTTATTTCTAAGTTATGGCTATTTGGATTCAAGCAAAAGTTAAATCCAAAATAAGGAAGCATACCTTTAAAGCAGGTTACTTTTCTGACTGATAAACAGGCTTGATTTACCTTGACACCTGTAATGATTCCTGCCCCACTATTGGAGCAATTAAATTATTCATAGACAACTGATAAAGCACCAGTCTCCAGTGAAGAGTACTAAGGTCATCAGGCAACCATCTCAGAATCCTGAGTTGAACATCAATAACCTTAGCTATTGACATTCCCACGTGGAAAGTCACCTTATTTTTCCTTCACTCTGGAAGCTTATTTAATTTTAACATTAAAATCAGATTCATCTACATAAATGCCTCAGCACTGAAAAACATTCCTTAAAGATCTAGAGCTCTGTTCAGACTTTTGACTGATCTCAAGTTGAAGCTAAAAGACAGAAGTCTGCTACAAATGTAGAAAATTACATAAAGACAAATAACAGCATGTCTATAATTAATGGAGTCACTAGATTCTGCAAAATTAAGACACAGATAAAAGAAGAAATTCAGATATTTTATATAAATCTCCATTTTTGATAATGTCAAAATGGCAAAATATTTATAAAATAATCGAATCAAAATTATGTTTCAGTAGAAATGCAAGAATTGGACCTCATATTGAAGAACTGATCACTGTCAAAAGAACCATGAGAATTAAAATAATTTTATGGACTGAAATAGTTCATCTGTTTTACTTTAAATAGATGCAGTTAGCTAAATACACATCTTCTGAATGATTTATATTCTACAAGCTTCTTTCTGGATGTTTCTTAAAGTTTTGTTTTGTGTTTAGAACTCTCTAGATCAGACTCAAGGATTTTACTCTTAGGTTTAAGACAGTGAAATTAGCCTTTTACAGCAAGCCATCATCACGTCTGTAACAACATAAATATAGCGCACAAAAAAACAAAAAGGAAGGACAAAGCTGTATCTCTGAACATTCAACATGAACATTCATAGTTTACTCTGAAATTCAACGGGAAGATTTCCCCTAAAGTCCACGTTTTTCACAGTGCAGGAAAAATTCAATTTTGTCAGATACATCTTGAGGTTTTTAACAGCAAGCTTAGAGGCACAATGGTCCACAAATGCACGAATATATACAAGTTTCTGTACTGTACTTCAAGTTTTAAAATCACATCTGTACACTGAAGACATAAATCACAACACAAAGAGATGTGCACTAAGCACTGTAGGATTCTCTGAGAAATAAAGCAGAAGATACTAAAAGTAGAAGAAACTAAAATAATAAACTATAAAAAAATAAAAGATAAAGCATTTAGAACTTGAAACACTAAAGACTGCCAACATCAGTGTAGGCAAATTAAGAAATTCTTTTTCAGCACTTACTCCACGTAAAACTGAAGGATGAGAACATTTTACTTATTGCTTCAAGTTAAAACAATTAAAACTTTGGACATTTTTCTTCTGAAAAGTAACTTCGTAAGAATGCACAGTAACCTTCAGTTGAAAGCTGGATATTCAGTCCTTAGTCACATTACAATTGAAGTAAATGTAACAATGATGCTGTGCCTACTATAGAAAATACTGGATTACATCTTTCCCCCTGCTCAGCATATGTGCTACAACCTGCTCCCCATTCAGCTGCCTTTTTCCTCTTCTGTTCATGCTGGCAATTAAATGGTGGGGTGAGGGAAAAAAAAACCAAACTGCCACAGAAACTATGAAATTATAGTTGCACAACAGACTACAAAGTTGGTCAACTTTTTAAAGAGAAAGTTGACAAGCAGTTTGCCTTTCCTGGGAAGCAAAATAAAATTGTATTCTACACAAAAGACCAAAGCCCAGGTGCCACAATCCTACATTAATATACAAGAAAACATTGCTGCCTAATTTATCACTGCTGCAGTGGTTTCATGTAAGTTTTGTAAGCCCAAATTATTGCAAAGCTTATCATATACACAATGACTACATTTCATATGATGTTTTGTTAAAACATTAGCATGAAGTATTGACCTTTAAACAAGAAGTCTACCAGCTCAAATTGTACTTTATTCAAGCATCTACCACGGGCTAACAGACTGTTAGTCGTTATACTGAGTCACCAACACAGCTGTTACCTAAACTAATCACTGAGAAAAACTTCTAGGGACACACAGAGAAGATAAATAATATCTACTTGAGCAGTTGTTATTGACTGGATTGAAGATAAGTATTATGTCTTTATAACACACCTGGGAAAAAGGACAGAAAAAAGAAAAATAATAATTTAGAAAAAAGTCATTAAAAGATCCTTCAATTTAGAAGCTGCCATTTCATTGAGATCCTAAAAGCTGCTGAAAAAAATCTATGAGAACACAACCCTGGAGTGTTATGCATAATGCAAAAACTCGTTAATCTTCTAATTTTACATCTACTTTACCCTAATTTAAGATTACATCAATTCAGATCTACCAGGTATTTCAAACCTCAAAAACAATATGAACCAGGATAACTTAAAATGAAAAAAAGAAATAAAAAATTTCCAACTAGTTCCACAATTGGTATTTTCTGACTAACTAGATACAGGGAAATGAAACATCTTCAATGATGATTCAACAAAACATGTAAACAATATTAAGTGTGTAAACTGAGAAAGAGATAAAATAGAAAACCCTCTAGGCAGCTAGTCAGCATATTAGATTAAATATCTATTATATTTAAGTGTAATGTGTTGATCCTGATGGTAAAACAAAATCAAAACAGATAAGACATACAGACCCAAACATGGCACCTTGCATATACCAGCATAAGGCCAAGTAACTTGGATTAATGTCACCTTGAAGCTGAGTGATACTATAGGTTAGTATGAAAAGGCTCTTTGGGTAAGATGCTCTTAGCCAAATTTGGAGATTACTCAGTGTTGAGATGTTTCTAGAAGTAACCAAAACTTACCAGTTCTTTTACTCTGCTCTTCTCCAGGTTTAGGTTTAACTTGTTATCTGCACGAACTTTGGTAATTTCATCCTAATGGGAAAAATTGATAAAGCAGCAAGCAAGATTTTATGTCTCATCATAAGCAGAAATAATTAGACAAATACATTGTATCTTTATATATCTCACGAACATGAGCTTCTCGCCAATTGATTATATAATTTTCAGAAGTATTAAGTATTTTTATACTTCACCTGGGAAATATGGTATTCTATAGTATGAACTGGATCTCAAAATCAAAAAGTAAAAATTACTTTTAACCCTGAGAACAGCACTCAACTAAGAGCACATCCTTCTACAAATGCAGAGAATGCTTCATGCATCCTGTAACTCTCTCTAATATCTAGAAACCCATGTCTGGCTACACCTGTAAGTTGGATTTTGTCCATGAAGCATTCTTGATGTTCAAAATAACGTTCAAAGCAGTTTCTCACCTTCCAGTGTAAACAAGAATCTGTTTCTAAAGACTACATCTAGGGCTTTCAGAAAAAGCTATAGACATTTTAAAAATCAGGAAATGCTTACTGCATTTTTAAACATCTAGCTTTTAAAACTACCATTAAGTTGTACGCTTGCATTTGACTTTATCAATAGTTGTGAGTACTGCTTTTCCTGGTTACAGCTGCCATTTTAATGCAACTTCCTGGCAGGAATTCCAGCCAGATGACAGTTTGTCATGTGGCAAACTGCTGATTAGATGAATATGTGGGAGAAGCAAAAGATTGCTGATGTTCTGGGAAATTCTACTGCTAGAACCAAGTAAACATTTCTCAAGTAGGCCAATGCCAAATCATTAGGTTAGCATTAACAATAATTAGACTCAATTTCTGTGTTTGAATGCTGAACTTTAATTGATATATCATTAGTTGTCATTTCAACAGAATACATTACAGTTTAATAAATCAAAAACCAGAAATTTTCCTTGAAGTATTATATTGTGTCTTTTGTATGAGCAAGCATATAACAATGTGCCCTTGTGAGAATTGAATTTACAGTTAAAAGTAAAATATAGAGACATCTAGCTTTTAAGAAAAGATTACTCAGATCCTTGATGCTCTATCAGGGGACTACACTAACTCATTTACATGCAACTAAAACCATAAAATAAGTTACAATTCAAAATTAGATGCGAAATGTATTTTAAAACAGAGTAAACTTTCTACACAGAGCCTGTTTACTTGCAATGGTCATTTGCCCCCAGACAAATGGGACCAAACATAATGGTCCCAAACTTCTTGGCCTCAAAAAGCCATTTAAAGACTGCTTTAAATTCTGGACAGGTAACAGGTAAGTCTTCAGAGAAAAAAGAAACAAAAAACCACCCAACTAAACAATCAAACCTCCACAGTTAGTAAGTACTGTGATTTTAAATGTATGCTGCATGTTTAATGTACAGGCAGCCCTAAACGCAGAACTTCACTCAGCCCAAACTGTGACACAGCAGTTACTTTATGAGTCTGAATTAAGGACATATTTTGTTATATTTTGGTTCACCTCTTGTACTAGTCACACTTTCCCGTCCCCATAAATGAGGTATGCATGAAAGTGCCATTTCTGCAGCCCACAGTGTACCGTCAACAGCAATTTCAGTATCACATGTATCATAACAGTTAAACGCAGCTTAGAAAATAAAATTCTGAAAGTAACACTTCTTATTTTTTCCAGCTAATTAAACAGGTGTTAATTTTTAATTATATTGGTATGGTATCTTACCATGACTTGCTTCTTTATCTGTTGGAGCTCAAGTTTTATTTTCTGTGAGAATACAAAAGAAAAATTAGATTTTACTACTGTATATAAAACCACACTTTCTGGAAATCTACTGAATTTGCATGATCGGTAATAGTGACTATAACCCATAATATGAAAAGGCAGGCAAACCAAGCATTATTCTATGTCCTTAGCACATGCATAGATGATTCCACATGCATGTTTATTCAATCCTGTGCTCTTCCAAACAACACCACAAGGCAGAAATCAGCAGTGTCCCACTGGCAGCCGTCCCAACAGAACCCACAAGGCTGCTGGCTGCTTTTGCCATGAGGGCTCATCACTGGCTCATGGTCCACCTGGTGTCCACCAGGTCTTCCCTGCCAAGCTGCTTTCCATTTGGTCACCCTCAGCCTATCCTGATGCCTGAACGTACTCCCCAGGGACGTAAGTGGGCATATCCCATTTGTTCAACTTCATGTGGTTGCTGTCATCCCATTTCCCAGCTTGTTGATGTCCCCATGAATGGCAGCACAACTGCCTGGTGTATCAGCAGCTGCTCCCAGCTTTGGATCATCTGCAGACTTGCTGGGTGCCCTCTGCTCTGCTCCATCATCAAGTTCATTCATGAAGGTGCCACACTATCCCAGCCCCAGTCATCTCCTTGGGTACAAGATACCTTTCTACATCATTATTAAAAAAAGTTCTAGAGTAGCACTTTCCAAGACAGTAACTTTTACCTCATTTTCTGAACGAAGTGCTGAAAATTCACTTTTTTCCAAAATAATCATGTCCTTTTTCACACCACCAATATGGGACATTACTTGCTGAAGTGCAATTTCCTTTAAAAGAAGGAAGAAGACTCTCAGAACATATCACAACTAGAAGGCTTTTCCTCATCTGTGCCTACAAATATGAAAGACTATTTTGGTACCCTGATATTTTTAATTCAGGAATTTCAGGTTGATTATCCAAGTTTCAAAAAGCAAGATAGAGAGACAGTGACAAAATAAGCAAGTTAGGCTCAAACGTTGGTAACATCTGACAAAATTGGCAGTGCTAACACAGATCAGAATAATTCAATTATTAGCCTAGAAAACATTTGCTTCCAAGTCATCAAATTCTTAAGCTAGAAAAGGCATTAGGGAGAACTGTCTCTGAGCCAAATGAGGAAAGCTGGCCTTTGGACCAAAATTCCTCAGTGCAGCCATACTCTTCTGTAATTACCTCCTTTTTTGCCACTCCCTGCAAGGAAGTCTCTGCCTCACTGCTCAGAATCACACACTGATGCTCTGAATTGCTCTTCTCAGTCCATTACACTGAACTGACAGATGACAAACAAGAATTCTCTGCAACTTTCAAGGATGGAAAAGTCTGTAGACATTGCTCTAGATCCTACACTACCCACACGTGCAAATAGGAACTGCCTTCTCTACTAAAGATCTTCCTCTAATAAGTAGTCCCTTGCTTTTGATTCTGGGCTAAGACCCCTACAAATCTGACACAGCACTCTAACTTCAGTTTTGTCACAAAATGTGATTCTACCTTGCAGCATTTTATTTCTAAGTAGCATCTAAAGACACCTCTCCAGGCCACCTAACCACAAGACTGAAAAAAATGGGTCAATGTTCTGGACATATTAGAAAAAGCCTACTTAAAAGAGTATTGCATGGACACCTATTTTCTTATTCCTCAGTGTCTCCAGATTGCTCTTGAGCTCTCTTCTCCTCAGTGGACTCAGCAAATGGAGACCAGAACCTTTCATATTCTTCCTCTTCTTCATGCCTATACATACACATACATGTAAATCTGTTTTTTCCTAAGGTTTTATCTAATCAAAGTCATATTTTGATAATAGTTCATCCACAACATTCCAAATCTTTCTTCTCTTTCTGCAGAAGCCCTTGTGCAATCAAAGACTATAAGAAAGTACAAATTTATCATGTGGCCCAGTGTTGATGGCACATATACTTCCTGAGCTGCCACACAAACCTACATATTGCATAATGGCAGAAGGTCAACTGAGGGTCAAATCTAACAGTCTCAGAAAACATCTACCATCAATAGCAATATTAAATTCCTCACAAAACAACTTTCATTCAAAAAAGCTAGGCACAGAAGGAGGCTGGGACTGCTGGTTGTAAAATACAACTAGCCATGCGAGAAAAGGACCCTTCAACACGGCATTCCCTGAGTGACTGTGGAACAAATTCGGCACAAGAGGAGGATTGTAGGTTTGTCTACAATCTAAAAGCTATGAAGATTGGTTTGAAATCTCCCTATATGGAAAGTGCCACAAAATCCACTTTTGCAGTATCCCACTTTTTAATGAGAAATCCTTCTGCTAAGACTGTTACACTACAGAGACAGCAGCTGCTGTTTCCTCAAGTCTCAAGACAGCAGCCTGGTTACTATGTACTTCCTTGTACAAAAGAATACATGTAGAAATTCAAATCCATGCACAGAACACCTCTTAGACCTGTCTAAGCCTTCTCAATAACTCTGTCTCATATTACTCTAAGGTTGAAACAAAAAAACCACTTGTGGTTTGCACACTAAACCACGGAGCTAAAACCTCAAGGTCCATCACAATGCTCTGGTAACTATCTGATAAATTCAAGACCAAATGAACCAGTCAATAGATATAGAGGAATGTTTGCTCTTCACCTTCAAACTTTTAAAATGCATTGTTGAATAGTAATAAATAGCAACACATATTTCATTAGCAGGCAAACAAGGCTTTAATTTACTTTAACCCCACCACTGCCTCTGATCTAACCTGCTGTACTTTGGTGACCATGTCCTTGTAAATCATATCCAGGTTGGTGTTCATGATTTTCACTAATGCAGATACAATGACCTCCGACTGCTGAGTAGTGAACCCTAAGCGAAACAAAAAGTGACATTCAGAGAGAGATCCAAATGTGGACAGTTTACAGAAATGCCACTTGCTAATACTCAGCACCAAATTACAACAAATGTCAGTTATGAAAGATAATAAAACATAGGCCTCTTGATCCAGCACTAAGAAAAGAACACAGTCAGTACCTCTGGGTTTCCCCACCCCAAAACTATGTCTGTGACATAAAACTGTGTCTGTCAACGTAATGACTGCTTCCACAGTACAGCACTATTATACCACCAGTAGGATAAACAGGGAGTTTTCCAGAGTTATTGTGGAATGTCACCTCTCACATGTGATTACTTCCATGAGCAAGCAAGAATTCTGACTTTGAAAAGCAGATACTTCATTATACTATAAAACTTCAGTGCCACTGAAGAGGTACAAAACTCAGCAACTAAAAACAAAGCCAACTGTGCTAATTTTACACTTTTTGAACTGAATATATTGGAAACTAATAAAGTACTGTCTCTAAAAATACCGTCATCTTTTCCACCCTCAAAATGTAGGAGTAAAAATGTCACGAAGGAGAGTTAATCATTATGAAAAGAAACACTTGCAGAAGCATGATTATTTCAAACTAACCAGCAGCTCAGCATCAGCAAGCACTGCTGACAGCAAGTCACTTTCAGCAGCTGAATTGATATAAAAGTTTACTACCACTAAAGAGGGTCCTCCCTCTCCCCTTATCCCTTCTCCTGACACTCTGACCTGTGCTCACTCAACTGATCCAGCAGCTCCTTAAACTAGTGTCTCAGAATACCGAACAAGAAAAAGAGCTGGAGGGTTTCCTGAGAAGTTCCTGGCAGGAGGAAAAAGAAGAAACCATCTGACACAGGGAGGGGACTAGGACCTCTCCGTTTTAGGAATGTCGAGCTGTCACAAGTCACTTCAGCTGTACTGAGGTTCACCTTAGGGTACCTCTCTCACCTCAGCATTGAATCCAAAATAATCGATTCCCTTATCTGTATTTTAACATAATACTATTTTTTTAGAGTATTCTACACTCTATCCTAAAAGCTGCACTGTACAGAGTAGTCTATATTCCATCGAATTGTAACATATTGGTGCATATTCAAGGTGTAATATACTAAATATGAAGGAATCCAATTAATACATTTAAGACCACTGCCTTGAAAACTCTGGGATTTTTTGCTCTCAGTTCTTAAAATTTCATTTTTTCTTTGCATTTTTAACTACCAATAGGGTAAAAATTATTCCAAACAAAGCTATATAAGCTCACTGTTTTCTTTCTGAAGCCAAAGACAACTCTCTATGTCCCTATAGATAAGCCCCCCAAAAATCCATACAAATCAAGGTATAAGGCTGCATGTCAAGGAAAAGTAAAAAACTTTGTAAACTAAAAATCCACTCATAAAAGCCATTAAAAATAGCTACTTGTTTCAAACAAATTACCATTTTCTTCCAAGAGGCATACCAGCGCATGAGTGTCAAAGTAAAGCCTCCTATTTCCCAGTAAGGAAAGATTCTCTTTGCTTTGTAAAGATGACACAGAGATACTTACATCTGGGGGAAAAAATAAAAAGATAAACAAAACCAAAGTTATTTCTTAAGAAAAAATATTTTATCAACATGTTTGCTTTCCAGGAGTTTCCTTACTACCCAGAATGTTTTTCACTTATTACAAAGTAGTTTGTGTGGAGGTTACCACAGCTTGCTTGGAAGTTGAAAAGACATCTGATCAATAAGTTCTATGTGCAAGAGCTGGAAAACAGGACACTACGCTACTCCTGCCCTTACAAGATGTTCTCCAGGAATACAATGTTCTGGGAAAAATCCCTCCAGTTGAAGCGTCCTGCATCTGTTCTTTCACTGGAATCACCTCAACAGGCAGGACCTGTGAGCACTTCAAAGCTTGAGGGCTAAATCCACACACTCTGTCCCTTCTTTGTTACAGAAGTCAACTCCCATCACTTGCCACGTAGGAAAAAAGTAATCACTCACAATTTGCCATTTACTGTTTTTGCAGAAAATACTTTCGACACTGAAAGCCAATCTAAGACAGTGTGTTGTTTCCACTGGTAAGTGTAGTGTAGTAGTGTGATGTAGGGTATAAACTACTCTGACAGAACGAACGTGAGGTGGGGCATGAGGTGAACCACCAAGAGTAGAATCTGCGAATCAATTAGGTTGGAAAAGAGCTTTTCGATCATCGAGCCCAACCTTTGACCGAACACGACGTTGTGAACCAGACCTTGGCACTGAGTGCCGCGTCCTTAAACAACCCGAGGGACGGCGACTCCACCATCCCCCTGGGCAGCCCAGTCCGTAGTCCAGTCACCTTTTCTGCAAAGAAATTCTTTCTAATGTCGAACCTAAACCTCTCCTGGCAGGCGATATCCTGTTATCCTGTCGCTGGTTGTCTCGGCGAAGAGGCCGACCCGCACTTTGCTACACCCTCGTTTTGAGCAGCTGCAGAGAGCGATAAGGTCCCCCCGAACCTCCCTTTCTCCAGGCTAAACAACCCCAGCTGCTCTGCGCTGCAGACCTTCCCCATCCCCGGTTCCCGAACTCTCTGTGCCCTCAGGACCCCCATGCTCAAGGGCTCACCCCGCTCCCCGCGGTGCCGCCGGCTCCCCCCGCCGCTCCCGCCGCCCCTTCCCCACACGGCGCCGCCGCCGGGGCCCGGCTGCGCTGCGGGCGGGCACCGCCAGCCGCCGAGGCAGCGGCGCGCGGGGACGCGGGCGCGCGGCCGTCACGTGAGGCGCCGTCCGAGCCGCGCGGCCGCGGCCGCAACAACAGCAGCAGCGCGCGCCCCCCGCCGCCCGCGGCCGCCCGCGCCCTGGCCATGGCCGCGCCACCCGGTCCCGACGGCGGAAAAGGGGAAGGGAAGGAGGGAAACCGCTGCCGCCGCCGCTGCCGTCACCACTACTGCGATGCCATGGTCGAGCACACGCCGCCCCGGCGGCTCACTTCCGCCACTGGCGCTGTCCCGCTTCCGCCTCCGGGACGCGGCCAAACACGGCAGGTGACGCCGCCAGCGACGGCGATTGATTCTACGGTTCAGGGAGCGGCCGCGGCGAGAAGGGCGGCGCGGGTGGGCCAGGTTGTGGCGGGGCGGTGCTTGCGAGGGCGGTGCGGGATCGGTGTGGAGGAGACGGACACTGCCCGGTCACAGAGCCATAAAGCCTGTGATCATGGGATCGTCAGGGCTGGAAGAGACCTTTGAGATCATCTAATCTGGAAGGAATGAGGGACTTGTCTTTACAACCAAACTGTGGATCTGCTGGTAAACAAGGCTTAGATACTGAGAGATGAAAGAAGCAGTGGAAGGAACCATAAATTCCATAAGGAATTCCACTAATTGACATAAGGAAAAGACAAAGTGGGGGTGTTGTACATTAGAAGGGAGTCTTAGGTATCAGGCGTTTCGGGGAGTCTGTACTTCTCAAGTACCTCAGCCAGTGGGAAAAGAGAGAGGGAAATGCGGCCGGGAAATTAGGATAAAAAGGAGGCTGCGTCCTCCAAAAATTTGAGAGACCCCAGCGGAAATGTCCCATGACCTCTCCCTTTATTCAAATAAAGAAACGGGACTCCTCTGTCTCCTTTTTGGACATAAACCTCTGGTGTTTGTGTATTAATTTTGCCGATAAGTCCTACCATCAGTGCAGCACTGCCACTGTAACTCCTAAACCAGACAAACAATATCCAGACAGAACTTGTCGCTCTGCAATGGGACTGACAATTCGGGGCTTGAAGTTATTAACCAAGTAATGCCCAGGATTGGTGGGTGTGGAGCCTTAACCATTGCCCTAAGCACTAGAGTGGGTCAGGTGTGCTGTTTGATTCTGCCAAAAATACAGGTTTCTGGGAAATACAGGAAAACCAACTTTTTCCTTGTGTGCTGTTGTTATGACACATTACTTAATGTTTGTAGGAAATTAATAGGAGATGAAATTGGTTCATCCCACTGCCATTTTCTCCGGGCAGCCCTTACTTCAGAGGAAGTTGATTTTTTTTCTGTTAGATACAAATTCACAGAAAAAAGTGCAAAGCACCTTTTCTTCTGCCTACTAGACTCAATAATTACAGGAAATCAGCATGAAGATGGCATCATTCAGGTGTACCTATATAAACACAAAGGCAGGTGACCCACCGTGGCACATGGCAGTGTCACAGCAGCACAGCAGTGTCACTGCACGTACACAAGGCCAGCAGGTCTTTAGCAGCACCCCCCTCCAGCTGCTGTGGTAATAAAGCAGAAGCCTTTGGTGTTTTTACAATACAAACTATAAATATTACTTCTGTGTATCAGAGAGATATCATTATACTTGCAGACTGCATGAATAGCCATTTCTTAAACCACTTGCAGTGTTGATGGTCAGGGACATCAGCAGGCTGACTCGCACAGCCGTGTTTGTTTTCATTTTAAGTAAAAGCAGAAATATGCCTAATAAGTTCACTGCATCTGCTTGGCTGTTCCTTGCACACTGTCTGGCAGTAGCACAGCACTAATTGCTGACATTTGTAAGTCTGCAGGCAGTTGTCTTTTCATTCTATGGATGATTCAGAAACTGGTGCAGTGTATTTTCTTTGATAGTTTCTTCAATGATCCCTTTCAGAGTCCAGTGCTTGTTATGGCAATTGAAAGACAAAACTATGACTAGTGAAGTATCTCCTTTTATATCATCTGCCAGTTTGTATTTTGTGGTTGTTTTTTGTGCCTGGACATGATGGCAGATAATGGGTGCTAGAAGTGCTGTACAGATGGAGGCTCTGACTGCAACTGGAGCCAGTCCATTCAGGGTCAGATGCACCCACACATGCTGGCTATCACACACAGTGCCCCTTTTCATCTTCTCTAATGAATGCAAAGTTACTGCCATGAGCTACACAGATCTCCTAAGGCAGATAAGTTTCTATCTTTGTGTCAGAGAACAACATTTTCATTTTTTTTCCCTTTCCAGTGTCATGTCACCAGGCTGAGGGAGATTATTTTCTCCCTCAGCTCAGCTCTTGTGGAACCCTACCTGGAGTAGTACATCCAGCTCAGGGCTCCCCAGTGGATGAAGGACATGCCGGAGTGAGTCCAGAGTAAGGTCATGAACATGATCAGGGGGACTGGAGAACCTCTTCTACAGGAGAGGTTGAAAGAATTGGGATTGTTCACCCTGTAGAGGGCTCCAGGGAGAGCTTGTAGCACCTTGCAGTACCTAAAGGGGGCCCACAAGAAAGATAGGGAGACTAATTGCAAGGGCATGCAGTGGCAAGACAGGGAAAAATTACTTTAAACTTGAAAGAGAGTTGGTTTAGATTAGATATTAGTAAAAAATGCTTTACTGTGAAGATGGTGAAGCGCTGGAACAGGTTGCCCAGAGAGGCCATGGATGCCCCATCCCTGTCAGTGCTCAAGGCCAGGTTGGATGGAGCTTTGAGCAACCTGGTTTAATGGAAGATTATTGATGATTGAGAGAGAGAGACAAGGAATTCAAATTTACTGTGAGCTACATATGCTTATATACCATTTTTAGGAAGGCTAGAAACTTTTTACTGCATTAATTGGGTTAAACATCACACAGACAAACTTTACATTTCTACTTTGTTCAGTCTTCTTTCCTGCCATCAGACTTGATCCAATCTTCTTGTAATCTTCAAAGCTCTGTTTGCTCTTGCCAAGGCATCTTGGTTATCAAACTGCATGTGCTAATTAAATCCACAGTACTCCACAAAAGACGTTCCTACCCATGGCAGGGGGGCTGGAACCAGATGCTCTTTAAGGTGCCTTCCAATCTTCCATGATTCTATGATCTTCCACATCCTATTTTTCACCATTTTCTCCCTGTTGGAGATTGTTATGTACTACCAGCTGATAGATTCCCTGCCTTCTGGAGGCACCTTCAGTAAGTTGCAGTAGCTTCAGAGTTATCTGTTTTGGTAACTGAGCACTGGGGCCTAATTTCTGCATGAAAAGGCAGAAATGCTGCAGTTGCAAGCCAGGAGAGTCAACAGGACAAAGAACTTTCTGATATTTCACGATTGTAAGTTGCTTAATGCTTGGCTTTAACCTATCCATTACCCCTTGAAAGCCGATAGACCCTGCTTAAAGACTATAAATGAAGCAAATGCTTCATGTCCTGAAAACTTCATCCCTGAAGGCACACAGCATTCACTGATCTATGGAGTTACAACCCCCTTGGTTGTAAAAGTGAGATCTGCAGAGAAAGAACAAGTGGTGAATGACCTTAGAAACTAGGGTAGCAGAAATGGCAAAGTAATGCAAACTGCAAAAAAAGGACTAATTGCAACATCTTCTGTACTTCTAGGTGAAAAGTGAAGGAGAGTAAAGTGAGCTCTGGGACATATTAGTTGACCCACCATTGTGCAATGGCTGCAAGGAAAGCAAATGGAACCCCAAGGTGTATCAAGTAGGATATTTTCAGTGGTTCACGTGGAAAGTTTCATTGACCCTTGAGTGTAATGTAATTTCAAGTATGAAATACAGTTCTGGTCACTTCAGTACAGTAAAGATGAAGCCAATTGAAACTGACACCCTTGTGTAAACAGGATAATTAAAGGGAGTGAAGCATCCTTTCAATCGCAGGTGATTAAAAGGAAACTGACTTGTTTAACTAAGCAAAACAAATCTTGAGAGGGGTTCTTGTTTGCATCTGTAAGCAAAATGGAACAGTAAAAATAGAAAAAAGAGAACTACTGTTTATCTGAAAGAACATTACTTGTAAAAGAACATTTGGTGTAAAGTGGCTGTAAATAAATGTAGATTGGAAATTAAAAGGTTTTTGCTCAACAGTACAGCTTGTGAAAAGCTTCTCCACAGGAATCAGGAGGGATCAAAAATTGAAATCAGCTCTTAGATGAGTGTGGTTCGCTTGTGAAATGGATTTACAATACAGTTCCCTATAGTACAAGGAACTGGTTCCTGTGCCCTTGCATTAATTCTCTGCTATTGAGGTTCTTCACTTTGCACCTCAAACATCTGGGACTAGCCGCTGTCAGAGACAGACTAATGAGCTAAAAGTACCACAAGTGCAATCCAAAATAGCATTAACTAATATTGTTACTTACTTAAAATATTTTAATACAGTAATTTTATAGGGTTCAGGGGGATTAACAGCTGTCAGGGGTGATGAATGCCCCAAACTGTTCTTAATTTTAAATGGAAAAAGCTAAAATCCTCCCAGTATGGAAAAGAATGAGAGTCACCAGTGCATGAATGCCTTCCTTTGAATGGAAGAGAAGGGCTGTAACAGCTTTCGCATGAATATGCAAAAGATAAGGTGCATTTCGAGTAATTTCAATGCTGTTATGTCAGGGATGAGCGTGCTCCAGTGATTTTAAAGTGAAGGCAGCACCCATAACACCGAAGGCAGAAAATAAAAATATGCCATTGTTTTCCTTATCTACCGCGGATAATAATTTATAAGTGCTCAAAATCTCCTCTGATTCTTTTCAGGGGGACGCATAGGTGAAGTCCTTCCTCTGTTATTTTGTTTCCTTTTTAGAGGACAAATCAGTGATGAGTATGAGATTTATACTTGTTTATACATTTATTTACATATATATATATATATATATTTGTTTATTCTGTTATACTTGTTTACGCACAGGTACATATGGCTTGTAAGGAAGAAAGGGTCGCTAAGGAATGAAGCCAAAATGATGCTACCCATAGGTGGCAGCAATAACTGCTGCTGGTGCTGCCTGTCAGTGCCGCTCCAATTCAGCCTTGGGACCCAGACGAGGTTTAAACCAATTGACCTGATCCTCTGAGTCGCTAAACAGCTATTCTAGAGATCTTAAAATGGGGTCATGCACCGAACTCCTTGCAGAAACCACCAGCAGAGTGCATCTCCCTGGAAGCTGGTTCAATTGCCAGAAATAACCCTGCTGTGATTTCTTGAAGGAAGGAGGTATAAAATTTATTCAAGTGCTATGGTTGACAGCAGTAAGAAATGGCATTTATATTAGAATATTAAATCCTGCTATGTTCTCATCGTATGTGTTTTTCCTGTAGAATGAACAGATAAATACCATCTGTGTTTAAAGCTATCAAAACTGACTGCCATTACAATGGAGGACAATTTGGACCAATACCCCTTCATGCTAACCCAAGAATTACCTTGTATACAAAATATTTATGTATTCACCACCTTTGACTGAATAAAGGCAGGAGGAATTGTTGTCATAATATAGCGGGGCAGCAGCAGCAGCTTCTGACTGCTCTATGCAGGAAGACAGAAGTAAGGGAGGAGATTATCCATAGGAGTTTCTTATTTTTTATCTTTACATGCTGGGAATCATTTCAGTTGCGAATAAGAATTTCATGTCCCCACAACCTTGGTCTTACTTCTTTCCTAAAGGAGCCCTGCAGTGGGATTGCCAGGCAGGACGCTCTGTACTGCATTTTAATTGCTCCTCAGAGATCTGGTACATACTGGCAGAAGATTTGGAAAAAAACCACAATTTCCAGTCAAGTGAAAAGAGAAGGGGTAGATTGGAATTTGGGGCTCATCTTTACTGGTGGAACCTTTCCTCCCTAGGGATTATTGTGCATTGGCTTTTTTGACTTTATGGAAATGCATCTGTTATTTACAGTTTTTCCCAGGTATCTCAGGCAGGGCAGTGTAAATATACAAGACAAAGTCAGCAGCCTATGTGTGCTTTTTAGAAAGGACATGATATGTAGTGAAGAGAATTAGGATCAGGAGCTGTGTGATGGTGTGTGCAAGGATGCATGAGCAATCCGGGTGTGTTGCCAGCAGTTTTAAAATTTTACCACTGTCATATGAGGACAGTAATACTGTAGTGGCCTCTGGTGTAGCAGGCATTGTGTGCAGAGCAGAAAGTGTGGGTTTGAGGGAATATTTTAAGGAGGAGGCAGAGAAGAGGCTTTTTGGAATAGTCCAGAGATGTCTTCCAGGTGTAAATGTGCAAAAGAAAGTTTACAAGAATTAGTAGTAAGTAAAAATGTCCATAAAGGGGAAAGACGTGAACTTAAAATAGTGAAAGGAGGACAGAAGAGATGGGTATAAATTTTGAAAAACAGGCTGAGAATATGTTGAGAATATATGACAGACCCAGAGAGTTGAAGCTGTGCTGACTCTGTGTGATGCAGCTGGGAGAGCAATGGGGAAAGACACTAAAGGGGCCTGGAGGAATCTGAATATGGGCCAGGGGACTGATGGTAGCAGTGACGTTTTATACTGGGCTGAGGGGCTGAAATGGATGTCAGTCAAGATTTGGGTTGTTATGTAAAGAAAGGAAGAGGCAGATGTAGAGAAGGGAAATGGAAGTGAAAAGTGGACGGCTGTTACTTGCTGTTCATTATCCTGTGAGACAGTTAAGCAGTGAATCAATTATGATACCAAGCAATTGTGTAGATAATGAGTTAAGCAATGAGGCAGTTATACAGCAAATCATTTCTGATATTAAATAAAAATGGGGAGAATCAACAGCAATGTGAATCAATTATGCAGAGAACTATTACCAAAGTCAGTCGGTTAAGTAGAGAAACAGTTATATAGCAGGAGAATGAATACATTAATTATCAAGTGGGACCATAATGCTGAGAATTTGTTATGCAGAATCTTCTTTTGTGATAAGAGGCATATCTGATGCAGCTTCATGCACAGAAGAAAAATCCAAAACAAAACCATAAAAACAGGTGCAAAACTAATGAAGACACAAGTCCTGCACCAGTTGTCAGACCCTTTGTGACATCCTCTCATCCATCACTTTGGGCTAGACTAACCTGTGTTGCAGAAGCAGAGCAGAGGAAGCCTATTTCTCCACCAAGCCTTCCTTCCCTAGAAACGTGGACATGAGATAAAGGAAGTTCAGAGATGACTTTGTGGCTCTGACAGGTGGGATGTAGAAGGAGCTCATGGTCTCTGGAGTCATCTAAGCAGCACAGAGAGGCTCGGGGTTCTTCATAGCCCCTGGATTACTCAGGGTCAAACTATGTACTTTCTGCCAAAGAGACTGAAAGCTGGATTCTCCTCAGCCTTGCATTGGTTTCCACCTCTAAAAAATCGGTGTCACCCATCGGCAGAGAAATGTTTCCATTTTGTCAGTTGTCTCTACAGTTACAGCTGGATGAAAAACAACCAACCTTTTGGATACTACACTCCCTGATGGTCTCAAGTGTAAGGATTCTGCTTCAAGAGACATCTGTCATACTTTAGACACATAAAAATGCAAGGCAGACCCCAAGGTGGTGGTGGAAAACAAATTTCCAAGTCTTCATTCCTGTGGTATCAATTAAATATACTGATTTATACAGTATATAAATGTGTATGTAATATGCTGTACCATTTTTTCTCAAAAAAAAAAAAAAAAAAAAAGCAAAGAAAAAAAAAAGCAAAAAAAAAGCTAACCCCCAAAAAACTCTGCAAGACAGTAAGGAATCTGGAACATCCAACGTGTTTTACCAGTTAAACACTCAAACACTTTTAACGTAGACAACACTTCAATCTAATCCTGTGATAATCCTGTGGCTTGACTTCTGGATCCAGCTGAGAAGAAACGCTAGATTCCTGTTCCAAGTCTAGTTGGATTCTTAAGATGGCTGGCAAAAAGCCACTCTTGCTGCTCCCAGTCCCCTGCCCCACCAAGGTTAAGGTTGCTATAGAGAAGAGGTCTGTCTGAAGAGGTCTGGTTATAGGTAACCCAACCTATAGCCTCCCCTTTAGCCAATGCTGCAATGCAAGCACAGAATATTCATGTCTAAAATATGTTTTTCACACAAACAAGTGAAGATACAGGTTCAGTTGAAGCAATTATTGTTTCTTCCAACAAGGCTTAATGTCATATTTGTTGGTTAGAGAGACAAAGTTATATGGTATGTTCTGATGATAATAATCTAAACATGGTAATAGCTATTAATATGTTTGTAGGAAAAGTACTGTGAAATTAGTAACAAAAACTTCTTAATCCATTAGCCAATAGTGTAAAAAGCATAATAAAGAAATATGTGAAATAGAAAAATATGACATAAAAGTAAGTTTAAAGGAAAATGGGATTTGCTGGAGCGGAAGCAGACTGATGATGTTGGATACAATGCCACTTTATTTTTGTTCAGCCACATTAAAAATGCTGTAAACTCCTATTCTCATCTGAAATAGAGAATGTTAGCTTCAGCTCTTGGTAGTTGCTCCTATCTGTGACTTTCTGTCACGATTTTGGTGCAGCACATCAGAATCAAATCTGGCACATGCAATCGGTATTAATTGCACAGAATTATCTCTAAGGTGATGTGACAAGACATTTATGCTGATGGTCAGGGCTGCTGAAGTTAGCACTGCTTTTTTAAGCACCCAGCCATGCAACTGGGCACTATGCAGGTACAGTATACACATGAATAGACAATATCTTCTGTGTGGAAAATATATAGAAATTATAAATGCAAGAGATGCAATTTCAGCTGCATTAGTCTGGTGCTTGTACTGTTTATTTTGGAGGATTGTGCTGGGGCAAAGCTGCCAGTTACAACTAAACATTTCCTCTTTTTTTTTTTTTTTTCTTTTCCCTTTAAGGTATGAGAACTGGAATAAATATTAATCAGTTATTCACATAGATGCTTTTTGTTGGTCTTTGCATCTACATATATAATTTTCATCGGGCCTCTAGGCTTTTTTTAGGGTTCCTGCAGACTTTTCTAGATTTTCATTTCAGCAAGAAACTTGGTTTTAGGGAGTAGGGCAAACCTGTGGCATGCTCTGTGCAAAATGGCTCAAACTGGGTGTTTACTTTCAAAATAGGCTTTCAACACCATCAATTTTTTTCTTTCACTGCTGCTTTCTTTCCAGACATCTCCGACCTAGAATTGTCTTCTGTTAGAACTGTGGAGTTCGCTTGACTGAATTTAATCTCCTATTATTGGTTTAATTCTATGTTAGTGTTAAACCTTCTTTGTTTCTTATCCCTAATGATGTTTTAAGATGCTTAAAACTAAAAATCATGTATACAAAAACTAAAAATCATGTATACACCTCAAGACAAAGATGCAGAAGTCCTAAATGTCTGCCATCAGTCTGAGTTATAGTGATGACTGACATTGTAGGTAATACTCTTGTTCTTTGCCAACCCTGATCAATGTTCAGGAGTTTTAAAGGTGTGGATAGAGGGAGGAAATTTTGCCAACATGTATCAGAAGAAAAACTTATAATCTTGTTTACAAAAACACAGACAAAGGGGAATAAACAACCTTGTTTACTTTCGTGTAACTCCTGAGTGGGTTTTTTACCCCTTGGCAAAAAGCAATACCTTTGGCTGTAGTTGCAGTTTAGGAAATTGCATCCCTTATCTTAACTTTGACCTGCCTCCTAGCTGCCTCCAGTATTTGCAAATGTCTTTAGTACATCTAGACTAGAAGCTGGGTTTGTGGACCCAAGGCTCTGTGGTTGATAATTATTAATATATTGCAAGATACTCTTAAATGTATTCTCTTGTTGGATACAAATTATTCTTTTTGTTTCCCTGGAAAAATGCAAACTCTGTAGTCCAGAGATGAAGAGTTTCTCTTTTGTGTAATATTCCATAGGAACTGTAGATTGACTGAGATGGTTATGGAAGCATTTTCTGGACAACTACAATGTTTCAGTTCAGAAAACTTTAGCTTCTAAGCAGATGCCTGTCAACTGACACTGGAGACCCATAAAGACATGGCCAGCCCAATGTCCTTGAGGACATGCAGTCAGCCTCCTCCTGAGCCTGGAAGTATTATTTGTTTAGGAATGACCAATGACTCGACAAACTCTGAGAAACACCGATGAGGTCCATGATGTACTTTCTGAAATGTCAGTTGCCTTTGTAGAAGTCACACAGACTTAGTGAGGGCTCAGAGAAGACAGTCCATCCAAGGAATGGTGCATAGGCAAGACAGATGCAAGCATAAGCTACTTAAAATACCCTAAATGTTATCTAATGTTTTGTTTCTTCTAATCATGACTTAAATATGAGACCTGGTCATAGACTCCCTGGGGAGGTGACATAAATGCCAGAAACTGAGTGTCTGGGCTGAGACTGGTTGCTCTACAGAGAACTGTAGACTCATCTAAAAATAGGGAATGTTCCCCTCTACAGCTGACATAAAGAGTGATCTCTGCTGGGGTGAACTTGGAGTGACTCACAGGAGAACTGAGATACAATTAACTTTATAACCATAAAAATTGCATACAATAAATGCCTGTATATTTGGGGAAAAAAACATTAAAATATCAACATCACCTAGAGCTTTCCAAAAATAAATATTGTGAGGCCAAAAGACCTGGAAGAAGACATCTTTAACTTGTGAAAGATAACTGCTTAACTCTTTAGAAAGAGAAAGGAAATTACCAACTAAGAGTTAACACCCATTTCTTTAGGATTCTGCTAAACCACATTTCATTTTAAAATAAAATGCAGATCACTCAGAAGATAGAACTTCAACCCCTAACTGCAAGATATTATAATTAATACTGTGGCTGGAAGAAGTAACATGTTTCTTTCTGTTACTGACCAATAGTCTAAGTTATAACATTTTGTAGCATTTCCAGATGAAAGAAAGCAGTCCAATAAAACATTTTGCACCAGTAAGGTCATTTGGGGACGTAACTGTGCGTGAAACATGTTGCATTTTTGGCAATATGTGACAAGAGATTATAGTTCTGGGTGCCTAGTCTTTTTGAGATAGGTCCTGCTTGTATAGAAACCTTTCTCCCCTGCACTTATGGGTCAAATTTAATTGCATTAAAAAGGTACACACCATAACAGATGGCAAAAATGCCATTGAATAATTTTTAATAATAGCAGAAAGCTAATTGCTTGTCAGCAGAAAATACCTTTTCCAGAATTGGCAGAAACCGTACAGAATATCCATGTTGTTGCTGTAAGGTTCAAGCTGGTAGATTTTGTAAAAATCTGTCAAAAGTAATCTTTGCATTCATCTAAATACATTTAGGTAAGGTACAGCTGCTGAAATGAGTACTAAGTGATATGAAATGCTGCTGGAGTGCCAAAATGAAAAAAACCCACATTTTAAATAGCAAGGTACTCTGGCTTTTGGAAGAGCTTTGTATAAGTTTATACACGCTGAAGACTTTCATTTTACATCTTTTCATTGAGAGTATTTTGTAGATATGTACTCTGCCTGCTAAACACTAATGAATATCCTTTTTGTAACCACTGTGAGAAATGCAATATTATTATAATTCCTGTATTGCAAATGTAAAGCCCCTAAATTATAGTTGCTGGCTTTTTTCATATATTTTCATCAACAAGGAAAAGCTCCTACAATTCAGTAGGACAACTAGAAACTCATTATACATTTATGTTATCTCACTATTGTTAAGGTTATGTCTGAAGAAGTTTGACATTTTTTGCTATATATGGTTTTCCCCTGAAGGAATGGCAAATGATGTGTGTACACTTTTTTAACAAAACAAGGTAAAAAGTTATTTTATATTCAAAACAAAAAAAAATGTTTAAACCAAAGAAACCCTAAATACTTCTCCTAAGGAAGATCACTCAATTGGCAGTGCCTGAAAATACTAGTCTGTCCAAATGACTAAATCATTACATCTTTCCAAATTACAATGCTGTGTTCAGAAAGAACATCACCCAGAAGGTGATTTAAAATTTTCAGCAGAACTATTTCCGTGAAGTATTTAGGTTTTTTTTGTATAACTCTAATCCAAATAAACACTTCGAAATGCAACAGAAGCTGATAGCCATAATTTCTGTCTTAAGAGAGACCCTAACCTAGTAAGGACTCAGCATTTTTTGTTATATCTTTACTTTACTACAGCTGTTGATGGGAAAATTATCTCAATATTTTCTATCTACTATGAGTCATATTCTTCTTGTTTTGATATAATATTGAAGACATGAATAGCTGCAAGAATAGATGTAATTTATTGATTGATAGAAACACAGAAAATCAGGGGAACATCACACACAATGATACAATCCATCTTTGCTGTGTCAAGAAAGTAACTTGAAATTTGAAGGCCTTCCATGGATTTTACATCTGGCCTTTAGGCTCTGGAACTCATTCAACTCCAGACTCTGGAACTCCAAAAGTCATCCTATCTGTTGAGTCTATGAGTGCAGTAAAAAGACCCTCATTTTTCCCTGAACAGGACTGTGCTCGGGGAAGAATCTCACTGATATAGAAATGTGATTCCAGCTTTTCATTTGCCAAGTGTATTTTTAACTATTTATTTTTGAGTGGCTGCTCTGCACTTTGCTTTAGTGTTATTTTTATAGAGATAATTTGTAGCTGTTTAAAAGGTGCTGAGGATGCACTTCCAGAACCCTTTTGTACATATGCAAAAATAATGAATAAATAAATAAATGCTCCTTTCACATGACCTCATCAAGAGCAAAGCCAAATTCTAGCGAGAGAAAGCCAGCTGAGCAGAATTTTCCAAGTGCCTGTATTACAACATTATTTCTATTCCCATTGCATTTCAGGACCCTAGTCACAGACTGGGACATTACGATGCCAAGTGCCACACAAAAATAAAAAGGAGGTCTTTGTTCCAAGGGGCTTTTACAACAGCAGTGGTCGAAACAGAGCAATGTCTGTCAGTAAGACATTTTTCTGAGTGTGGAAATGTGTATCAGCAGTTTCTTTTTGAGTCGGCTCGAGGCCAGATGGGGTAGGTGTGATGACATCTGAAGTTCCATTTCAGATGCTGTTTAAAAACTCATAAATGCTTCAGAAGAACCGAGCTGTACACTTGCTGTACTTTGAAGAGGTAAGTTAAAAACCAAATGCTAATCAGCCAGCTATGCAGAAATGAAGTGGGGACAGTCAGCTCAGGTTTTCAAGTCAGCATTGCTGAGGCATTTTGCTTATGTACACACTTGTGATCTTGTTTTCTGTGTCTACAACCATCTGAAATTTTGCATAGCTGCAGACTGAACATCTGCATAAATCTGAATGAAAGATTTAAAAAACAAATAAGAAGATTATGTAGCAAAACCACATCTTTGTTGCAGCATTTTGGAGCTCAGACACAAAAAAATCAGACACATTATATGAAACTAACAATATAAAATTGTATTTTCAATACATATAATCCATCTGGACATTAACTTTTATCACCTGTGTCTTCGGGACTGGACTGAAGGCAGGACACTACTCGGAGCAAGGAAATTATGATGAATTGTTAGGCTAGTTCTGAAGACACTGCATAGTTCCACTAAAAGGACAGTGAGGACACATATTTGTGGAGGTAAAGGCAAATGGACTCACCTCTCAAGTCTCATAGTTGTGGTTATACATTGCTGGAGCCCCGAGGTTTCAGTAGCCTGAAAATGACAGCTGTGCTTTCATTGAGAGAAAAGGATTTTTTATCTCTTGGATCCCTGGGGCAACTGACAGTCCTCAAATTTGCAGGAGTGCAGGAGACTTCAGGGTCCTATACACTGAACCTTTCTTCATGCAATCATGCCCTGGCCATTTCTGTGTCTCAAATCTTTTGTGATATCCTTCCAGGCTGTGATTGTGCCTTGCAACGTGCCGTTCCTTGTGTAAGCACAAGAAGTTAGAGAAATGCACATTACCTGAGGCTGCATAGGAGGAAAGCAAGCACACCTCTTTTTTATCAAATGCAAAAATAATCTCTTAATAAGGTGATTTTACATATTAATTTTCCCTTGGCAAGAAGCACACATTGTTGAAATCACACACATATCCTGCTTTCTTCATCTCCTGTGACTTCAGGGGAGTAACATTAACAGAGAGGCAGAGAAATGAATCTGGTATCTGGGTAACTTAAGAGTAGGGAAGAACTAGAAAGGGAACTGCAGCTTTAAATAGCTGCCTCTCTGCTTTACATTACTAGCACCTAGAGTCTTAAGTGACATTGGGCCCCATTTCCAGAAAGTACAACTAAATGCAAGACAGTTTACACAAAATCTCAATTTTTTCCTGATTGGGTAAAATGGAAATATTTTTGGATTGACCAGAATGAAAATGTTTTTGTTCAACTGAACCAAAGTATTTAATGTTAGATCAGAGGAGAACGTATCTGGGCTGTCAATACTGATGTTCTGCACCAGTCAGTTTATCTCTAGATCAGGATCTTTGCCTAGATTAAACCCTGATACTGTACCATAATGTGCCTTTAGACTGCACCAGCCCTGACACATTTGTTAGCTGGAGTATGTTTGGAGAAGGGGAAGAGGGGAAGGGGACCCTTGGGCAGTTCAGCTGGGCACTATTCTGTCTGGGGAGTGTTAAAACTTTTCAGTGAAATTGAAATGCAGCTGGAATTGGCTTTTTAAATTCTAGAAGAGCAGCTGGGAAGTAACTGGTGGGTTAAAACTGCAGATGAAAAGCCGTGGGCACTTGCAGCAATTAAGCAGTCTGGAGTCTTTCAGAGAATGAGCAAAAAACCACACACTTTAAATACGGTGAAAATATCAGGCAAATATATCTCTGCAGCTTTTTCCTGGCACTTTATTTCATCAACCAGCTAGTAATACTAGTGTTCATAGCCTATATATAAATCTTTCCCAATGATTTTTTCTTTAAAAAGAGGTAATTTTTTAAAATTATGGTTGAAATAAATAACTCACAAGCCAACATCAGCAGGCCTCTGTTTCAGGGTGTCAGTTAGATGGCTTCTATTGCACTGCTGGGTGGCTGACAATATGCAGTTAATTTATAACAATATGCAGTTAAAATCACTACTGGCCTCCTTTGCTTCTTCTTCCATTAGCTTCTATTGTCTTTAACATAAGCCCTGGTAATTCTTCCACTGATTTGAATAAATAATAATTACAGTTCAGTAATCCTTGTTATATCATTGCCTAATTAGTCTCTGTAGCTGACTTAAGATTTAAATCATGAAGATAGAAATGAATTAAATATAGAATAAACAAAACCTCACATGAAACAGCTTTCTCTCCAACATCATAGAAATATTTTTCAAGGAACGATGGAAAAAAAGATTTAAAAAGCATTTAAAACTTATTTTCCTGGATAACTACCTACTCTTAATTTGTTGACATTTTTATTTTGCTCTCTTGGTTCTCAAGTGGAAGATGGACCATGTCTTGAAATGTAGGTAACATTTTTATCTTTAAGTAATCTCCTAGGAACCATGCTGCACACATAAAATATCCAATATCCAACAGACCAAACTAAACTCTTCTATGAGTGTATTAAAGTCAATGGAGTTACACACAAATTAATTTGGCCCAATGAAGTATTCTGGAGATCAGAGCAATGCCTATCAGACCACATACAAGAAAATAGAATACCAGAGCTGCACAGTTGGGCAATTTAATTCTATTTTCATTTTGGCTTGAAAGCTTCTCGCTTGCTAGTTTCTATTCTGCATAGCTTTTATACGAGAGCCATCACCACAAGATCTGAGTACCTTCCAATAGTGCATTAAATAGTGTGCCTAACATCTGGTCCAAGGTTGTTTTCTCATCTTCTCTAATGCTCTGGGAAGTTATGTTTATAATAAATAATTATTGTGAGGAAAGGCATTTGTCCCTTAAGACATAAAGAAGAGAAGCAGCATTTTTTACACAGATAATCAAATACTTAGGGGAAAACACACTTATTTTCTACAACTCAGAAATACAGCCTTATACATTTAAAAAGTACTTTCCACAGATGTCTCAGGAAGAGCACTTTGCATTCCTAATGCCCCCTGTGCACAGCATTATGTCAAGGCAAAATCTTGGGAGAAGAAGCTGTGTTGTCAAACTGGTAGGAATAGAAGTGGTTTACATCCTTGTGGAAGATGCTTGGCCATTTCAGAGCAGAGCAGGAGGGGAGAGTTTAAGGCTTGGATCATGGCTGATCCAGGGCCAGCTGGAGTAGACAGCAGGAGTCTCCACATGGCTCTTCTTTCTCCAGAATGGGAAGGAGTTAAGTGAAACATTCACACAAATGAAATCAGAAATAAAGAACTTGGGATTTGAGCAATCCCCTTATGAATGAAAAAGAAAGATGAAGAAACGATCAGAGAGAATAGAAATACCATGTTGCATAAAGTGGCTTAAAGCCAAGTGTGCATTCAAACCCCAGGCTCAGTTCTTTTGATTCATCTAACAGATAAATCATGCTGTTGTTTGATCATCTACATTTGAATCTTATACTTCAAATTCAGATGAATCTTAGCAAACTTAGGAGTCATTACTCCCTAATTTGAATTCAATTGAGTAACATCTGTGCTGAGAAGCTAATTGCACAGATTTTTCAGTGGTCTTTATATGAAGTATTTCCTCTTTTCCATTTAAGAAATGAGGCTTTTGTTAGCTCTGCAGATAACCATGGTTCAAATTTATGCCTATCATTAGCATCTTCTTTCTGTTTGTTGTTGTTTTTCCATCAGGTGTTTATTATCACATACTGCCTCTCCCTGCAGCGTAGGTACTCCTGCAAGTCCCATCTCTGCTTCTGCAGAAGTTTCTGTTGACTTTGTATTCTCTGTGATACAATTTTTTTTCAGTAAGAATTTTTTTTTAAAAATCAGTAATTTAAACAAAAAATAAAGGTAGAGCTGGAAATCTGAAATACAATATGAAGTTGCCTCCAAATTAATCTATCTTATAAGAGTGTCTGGGTATGGTTCAAACCACTTCAATTAACTGGCTTCCTAAGGGGTGAATTGCTACAAGTTTTTTCAGCAGGCAGTCACACTGAATAATTGGCAGCTCTGAAGGCCTATGTGTGTGTTCTGCTAGCAGGCAGGATGGGTCCAGCTTCTGAGAAGGTGGTCGGGGGTCAGGAATATTGGTTGACCAAAAGAAATGAGAGCTGATGGAATAACAGGAAGGTAGTGACAGTGATGGCTTTCTGCCTAGTGCTGAAAAGAAACTGTAAGCTCACCTCAGTTACACTACTGGAACTCCAAAGATGCCACAGAGGATAGAAACTTGCCAGTGACTGGAATCTTGCAGTCAGTAGTTTCAAATGATATGTGAAATGTAGTTCAGAGAAGCTGTGATTTATTTCAGTAGATCCCATACCTTTGAATCCTGTATTTTATCACTGAATCCATACACAAGACCAGTCTTTGTAGATATTTGTGATAACTGCTATAAATGTTGTGATCAAATGGGAACAGACCCTGCTGTGTGGCAATATGAATCTCCTCCTCTTCACTCCGAGGGAGCTGCAAACACAGAATAAAAAATCTTACAGAATCCAACTTACTCACTTTTAGCATGGTGTGGTTCTCCTGTTTTATAATTCTTTCTCTAAGAATTGTATTAATTAAATGTCCTAGAAAGAAAGAGCCATTGTTGCATCCTGCATTGTTTTTTCTGGGAATTTGCTGGTAAATGACCCCGACCAAATTCTTAAAATAAACTGAATTCAGAAGTATAGAGCTAAAAGCAGGAGCATTTCAAGAAATTATTAAAACTTATTTTGAAAATGCAAAGACTTAAAAATAAACAAAGCAGCCAGCCTAAATTTGCTTTGATCCCCTATGCTCCAGCATTGCTTTTTGATCTGTGGCTTTTCAGTGAGGTAGAAGAAAGTTTTTTTCAAAAATATTCCTATAATTTAGGCACTGTAATAGCCTGCAATCTACAGGCCTTCAGGACTCAGAGAGGTTAGGTAACCAGCTTTTGTTCAGCTCCTCATTCTCTATCATTCTCATCCAAAGCACCTAAGACAGAATGTCACAGAAATCTATGGGTTGATTTCTACTTGAGCTGATTTAAACAATGCTAAGTGCTGCAAATGTGTTTATTACTATCTTTAAAGATCTCCATAACGAGCAGGAGTGTATCAGTGATTTACACCTCTTCTGTTATCATCATCCACACTAATAAAGAACTCCAAAATCATCTCCATCTCTTGTCAAAAGCATTTTGTTTTCACATGTTCCATATAAAATTTGTTGATGATTTGTAAAATGCAAATGAACTGTGGCCAGGTTGATAGATTTATGTTACTGTAATATCATGACAGTTTACTTAATAGTTGTATTGTGTGAACTGTGAAGATTGCTGCTGCTGTGGAAACACAGCAGAAGGCTGCAAGAATGCACAAAGGCAGTCAGCACCTGTGGAAGGTAAAGATCAGATGCTTTGTATTGCTGCTGTAGTCATAAGGGGGGGAAAAGGGGATGATCTAAAAAATCCCCCAAAGACTCATTAAGAAGGATTCTATTTGCACATTAGTGTATTGTGCTAAATTTACTTACTAATTTTGATGTCAACAGCCACCAGTACTAATGAAAAGCTTATGCAACACCAGCGAATTAAGTAAAATAAAAATACAATTTTTTTAAAAAAATTAAGGAGTTAGATTGCACCAAACTGTAATTACAAATTCAAGATTACACAAGACTGTAATTAACAGTTCAGTGTTACAAACACTATCAAAAGGCAACTGATGACATATTTACACAAACACCATTGCTAGCAAAGTTTTGATACCGTATGTTTTCTTTCCTTTTGCTAGTGGTTCAAATGGCTTAGGTGAACTGAACGCCAGTAGGGAAATCTAGGCAGGTTATTGCTCTCTACTGTGTCCCAGTTCAAGACAGGTTTTAACATGCCGTTTAAGTTCACTTCTGTCTAAAAATAAATTTCCTAAACATATGCTTGACAGTAGTATCTGCTAAGACCTCATTTTTTTACAGCAGCACACACATGAATATTTTCCTGACTTAGAGCCACAAAGATACAATCTTAATTTTAAAACTCTTCTGAGCAAGGCAAATCAGAGATCAGACTCACCTCACTAACAGGAATCTAATAATGTAAACCACACTTCTCTCCAAAACAAATCCAGTAAAAGGAGGCCAGTTTTACTCACATGTAGACAGGTGCAATGGAGATTCTTCTACTGTGAAGATTCAGGGCTGATATGGTTCTACAAAATTGTGAATTCCCTGCCTTTTGTGGACCGTCTAATTGTATTTTAGAAAGATGGCAAGGGATACCAGTCTTAACGGGAAGTTATTGAGTGTGTAAGCTGAATAACAAGCTAGAAGCATAAGAGGAGCTCATCAAAGTTAAGACAGCTGGAGGCCAGTGGCAGGATTACCTAATGTAGTAGACTGTGGAAACCCAAAATTCAAATAAATATTTCACAGGGAAATGCTAACCCTGACACCTTTCCAGATTCTGCTGTGGGCCTTCAATACTGCTGACCAATGCATGGCTCTGTGTGCCTGAGAGAAGTGGAGGGCAGATAGACCTATTTAATAAAATAACTTAGAAAGATAAAAACCCTCAGTGCTTAACAGGGACCATCCTTGCTGCAGGAGGTCTCACCTGGGAAGACTCACAGGACTCAAATCTGTCTCCATGAGGACCCAAATCTGTCTCTTCCTCCTTTCCATTTCTCTTTGCAGTTTCAGGGTGAGCTGGTTGGACAGCACAGGCTCAAGGATCACCATTATCAGTAAGGTCCAGTTCTTATTGTGGGATTGGATCAGGAAAGAGGAATACCTGTGTCAGATGGATCCCATAAGACTGCAGTGGGAAGCTTTCAGAGAGTATCATGCTGTTACAGTGCTGCCCTCACTGATTTACTGCCTCAGCTTGTACAGTACAAGTCTCTGATCCTAAATTGCATCACTTTGCAATGCAGCATTTGTACGTGTGTGTTGCTGCATCATGCTGCAGCTTTTGTGCTTCCTGTTTCCCACAGCTTCTGGCTCAGAGATGGCCCCATTCTGGTGAGCATTGACTTAGCTTCAGCCAATCATCCCTGTGTCCATTGAGTTGTAGCTGCCTGATACAGGTGGGGAGGCAGACATCCGAGATTTCCAGGCTGGGAAACCTCCTTGGGTCATCATGCTAGAACAGCAGGTCCCCTCAGCAAATCTAAATTACCTCTCCACTATCTTCTAAATAAGATGCTTTCTTGAGTGTTGGATTTATAGGTTTATCATTCATGCACCCCATGGTTTATGGTAACTGGAAGTTTACCCAAGACCAATTTGTTGAGGTTCCTTTTCCAGTACCCTGGAAGTTTCAGGCAGGAGCAGGACTCACCCGTGTGGCAGGCAAAGCTTCCCTTGCACCTCCTGAGATCTAACAAGCTGCTCTAGGAACGAACTTTGCCATCTTCCATCTTCATTCTTTACCCCTTGCTGCTGCAGCTGCAAGGTGCATTTCTTTGACTGTGCCACCTTTAACATGGTAAGAGTCTTGTATGTTTATCTTTTTAAAGCACACCGGTGGGTATTCATTGTCATCCACTAGATGTAGGAGGCATCCTATACACTGATTCCCCTACCCACAGAAAAGAAAGGAGAAAACCCCATCAGTGACTTCAGTAACATCAGGCACTCCCACATACAGGCACACCTTGCTGTGCCTGAGGATAGAGTGTACAGCTTTTCACAGCCAAGGAAGCTGTACACCCCTCTCCTGGTTTGGGGACCACTCTTGATACACCATTTTTAATTTTTGTTCTCTCTCTGTTAGCCTGCAGCATTCCCAGAAAGACTTCACACTGTAACAGAGCTCAGATGGATCGCTGGTCCTACCTCTGTCTGTGCTCTTTGAACATGAGCTATCATCTCTGCTTTGCAATTAAGATGCTGTAGTGGGACTAACAGCAGGAGCTTCTGGTACACTGAGCTACCGAAGCTTTTGTCAGCTTGAAGAATTCAAAGATGAAGTCGTACAGCAAAGCAACTGGAAAAAAAAACCACTCGTGAAAATCTCTTTCAACAGTCATGTGTTAAGAAAGCTATGTAAAGCTGAAAGAAGAAATTGCATACCTGAAATATTTTTAACTTGCTGTTTGCTATATGCAGTAGATATATTGTTAACTGGAAAGGATTTTAAATATATTAATGACACTGCTTTGATCTGCTGGTTTCCCTGTTCTCTAACCTTTCTGGTATTTGATGGTGGAAATTGTGACCTGCCTGCAGCTAAATTACCTATCAAAATTTATGCACAAACACATTAGTGGCTGTGATATCTGGGTGCAGGGAGAAACATTCATTGCCATTATAAAGTCTGAGCACTATTCTCTGTGCTAAAAGAATAGATCCATGGAACAAGAAGAGTTTCGCTCACAAAAAGAACTTAAAAGAGGCAAATATATTGCCATTCTTTGAATATACCAACACACCTACCCTCACTGTGTCCTTTAATGTTTGAGACTCTGAATGGTGGCTTTAGCTAACTTTTGAAATGCAATTTTCACGTTCTTGTTTGTTTTGACTCATATCGTAATACAATATAAAGTGCTTGTCAGAAACAATCCTTCTCTGTCAGACAAGGGCACCAAAGTAAGCATTCCTTGATTTGTGCTTGGCAGGTGTTGAAGTAAACCTATGTCAATAGGAAATTTCTTTTACTACAGTTTTACTGAAACAATTGGTTATTAAATGAATCTAGGTGATTCAGAGGCATGCAACTCCTACAATGTATTTTCATAGTAGATTTTTCCGTTATACCTTCACCTTGGATTTTTCCTTTACCATAACAAATATGGAATTTTCCAATCATTAAGAGCGATGGGTAGTCCTGCATCTACCTTCAAATATAAGAGTGGCTTGATCAGGGGAACCGCAGAGAGCTGACCCTGCTCCTACCCTCTCCTCTTCAAAAAATGTAAACATACTTGTCTTTTCGCTTCTTCCTGATATTTCTTCTGTCCTTCCTGAACTTTTGAAGAGGACCACTGATAGGTCTGAGACAGCTTTAGCAGGATCTTTAGCCTAGGAAAAACTCATCTGACATGCCTAACTGGAAAGCCTCCAAGCTAAGTGATGGTCTCACTTTTTCTTGCTCAGTTTTACCTGTCACTGGTATTAATTTGGCAATGTCCAGGTGCAGCTGCCCTACAGCTTTAAAGGCTGTGCAGTGTGGAAGAGGATAAAGCTGTGCAGGCAATGCGAGTCCATGCTGCAGCACCAGTGCAGGGTGCTGCAGCAGGGCAGGTGCTTCATGCAGCACAAGCCACGTGTACCAGGTAATCACACACAGTGCTGGGAATGAAATGCACCGTCTCTCTTCTTGTTAATGAGAACACAGGGCTGCTTCCCTTGCTGCCATGTAAAGATACCAACAAGGCTCTTCCTCCCAATTCTCCCTTTGAAGCCAACTCAGTTTGCTCTGTGGGATTTCCCAGATGTGTCTGGCACCACATGGTTCAGCTGTATCTCCTTGGCCGAGGAAACAGCCGTGGTTCATGTTTCAGACAAGCAGGCACAGCTGGCAGGTAACATCCTTCAGGAAGTATCCCTAAATATCGTCATCATTCAAGGTCTGGGAGTCACAGTCTTCCCAGCCCTCCCCACCCCTTGTTGCCATAGGGACGGGCAGCCAGGTGATGCTGAGGTGCACTCACCTGCTCCTGCCAGGGCTTAGTCCCAGGTCAAAACAACAACGCCTCCAGCAAAAGTTACCATCAGATAATTTGACTTTCAAACACTGTGTCAATGGCAAGAGGAGCAGGTTTGCATCTCTTTGTGATGCATAAGCAGCCACTGATATTTTCTGTGTTTGAGGAGGGAGAGAGCTGACTTTTAGCCTTAACATATCAAGAATATTGGTCTAAACTTAATTTATTTTCCTCTTTGGAGGTTCCAGCAATGCTGACTAAGTGCTAAAAGTTCAGTCTAGATATCTAACAATGCTGCCTATTTTCCTAATTTATTTTTATGCTCCTTTTATGAGTACTGTTCAACAAAGAGACAGAACTTGCAAGTGAAGATCACATTCTCATTTGTTTATGTACTACATTTTACTACTGATTTTCTAAACCTACGCATAAAGTTTTGTCAAGAAAAACCAGGAGAAGTATATTAAATTCTGAGGTGGTAAAAATGAAGTTGAAAAGAAACTTCATGCTTGAATTTACCATGGAACAAAACAAATGCCTACATTTTAATCTGAGCTTTTATTTCTACACTAGAAAGAGGGATATATAGCATACCTCCACCTTTTTCTAAGGATAGGTTACTTTCAGCTCAGAGTGGGTTTGGCCTACAATTCAGGGTTCAAATATCTGCAAGCTTAGAGGCTCATGAGATCTGGATATCAGAGTGCAGATCAATTTTGAGTTATCCCTCAGTTTAACAGAGATAAAAGAAGCAAAGCATGGCAGGGAAGGTTTTGCAATTTAAAAAAATAAAGAAGCACTGCATGAGTTTTTATATCTAGCCATCACTAAACCAAAGTATCATCTGTTCAAAATGCAAGTTACACCAGTGGCCACATACTGGCTAATGTGAATAAATCTTCCTATTCTACCCACTTTTACAAGATCACATACTGCACCCCCGTGAGTTCCACTCCTTTATGGTCTGGCTGCGCCTGAAGCCAGCAGAGTTACACGACACACTTACTCCTTGCAGTCCTGCTAAAAGAAGGAATAATTCATGCCAGGGGAGTGTGTTTGCTGAGCAGCTCCATTTCCCTGTGCACGTGTGTACAAATCACATCTGTGTCCCCTGCGACCCGGCTCCACTGACACCTCTCTGACAACAAGGGACAACCTGCAGCTGGGAGCTTCCAAATCAGCATCCCTGGTGGACTCAGGCCTTAGAGGTGCCTGGACCAAGGGTTTCCAGGCAAGAACATCCTTCCCTAAACCAGGAATCAGCCCAGTGTTTTTAATTACAGTCAGTTGGCAAGGCCAGAAAATGTAGGACTCCAATGCAAAATACATGCTGCAAACTACTTTCTGGCTGCTACCTGGAATGCTCCCCCATACATGCTGTCATTTTATTTAAAAAATATATGGTTGAGTGATCATCCAGAAATTTGTCTAGCTTTTATTTAGTTTTTTTTTTGCAGTCTTCCCTTGCCCAAAACACTTTACCTACTTGTGCAGTAAATAAAAGTATTTTGTTTATTTGGTTAAAACACTGTGAAATACTATCACATACTCACCTTCAGTCTATTTTTTAAACTGTTCCAATGAATAAGAGGAATAAAATCTGAAAGACCTTAAAACCAAGACATTAAGAAATATGCTTATCATGACAAATCTTCACTGAAAAATTAGTTTTATTGAGTGAAGCAATTGCTTTTACATGAGTACTTCAGCATTTCAGATAAGAATGGTTATATTTTTGCCTATTGCTACCATGACATAATTTCCTTGTCTGCAAGATTATAGTAGATTTCATTGTTCCACTCATGAAATAAACACAAAAAGAAGTTCCCACACTATGACTTTTCCTCATCTAAAAAAAGACAGTTATAGAAGGCAAAGTTACAACAGCCAAACTCCTCTCATAAAACTCACTACATTTGGTAAACCTCAACTTGATCTGGAATTTAAAATCTATGAATTTTTGGTGACAAAGTAAAAAGTAAAGCAAAATATGATTAAAACCTCCCTTTTCCATGTTTGTTGGATTGAGAATTTCGTTCTACAATGTGTTCATAATTCACTGGCGCATACACGCACATTCTTCACATCCTACCTGTCTTTGTGCATTATTTCTGCAATCTCTTATAGAAGATCTATAGCTGTTTGCCCTCTCCACCCAAGCCCTATTATGTGATCCAGCCTTTTCCTCAATTTTCTTATTTTTTTAAAATCCCTTTTCCCCCCCACATTTTCAGCACCTACTTGTGAAACTTAATTAACTATCTGTATGATTCATACATCCTCACTGACCTGGTTTTATTATTGTGTTTAATTACTAAAGCAAACAAAAAAGTCGTTAGAGATTTGCAGCTGACCCTGGAAGTGCCCCAAAAAGTTTCAGCCTCAGAATTTAATTCTTTGCTGAGAGAAAACAAGCTCTATCTAGTTTTAATGCAATAATAACGTTTCCTTAGAGTCACTCAGTTTTCCTAACTAAAAGATGGGACATTGAAAAGAGCATCAGCATGGAGACCTCCAGGGGCTGCAGGGAGCCTTCTGTGAGGCCCAGGACAGCAAGATGCTGAGGTCCCTGCTTATATCTGGTAGGACATCTGAAGGAAGAGACCCCAAACTTTTGCCCTACTAGGCAAAATGAAGAACCCAATGTAATGGGCTTACTGTCTAAGCAACATCATTACTAATAATTTTATCTGAGAGCACGTCCCTTTCTTGGAATGAAGAAAGAAGAACATGAAAAAGACCATAGATCTTAAGGAAATAAAAGATTCAGTAAAAGGTGTTTAAAAGCAAAATGTATTCTTGCAATCAGAAAAGCTCTAGGCTGTAGTTTGGGATGGCTGCAGCAAGTTGGGTGAGGTAGGTGCCACCACTATGGCAGAGGGAGATGATGAGTGGCTGCTCAGTCCAGCAATGCCAGGCCATGTGCTTAATAGAGCTAAAATCCATACAGTCTATGCCAAGTTTAAATTAAATATTCTCTGGAATCTACTGTCTCCTGCACCCATGTGCACCAGACAATTTAAACAGGGATATTAGAATGCATAGGATAAATACATGTTAACGAGTTTATGAGGGAACATCCATATAATATATAAACTAACAATAATCACGTGTAACACCTCAGATGTGCTGTCAGGACCAATAAAAATGACAAAGCGATTTCCACGGCCTTAGGAGTACAGGTGTCTTATGCGGTCACATGGCTTATCAACGAATGGCACTAATTAGAATCTATTTCTAAATGCTTCATCCCACCTCAAAGTAAAAAAGAAGAAGCAGTAGAAAAGGTTCAGGCAAGTGCAGTGGCTGGTGGTGAGCACAGAAAGCCTGCTGCCTAAGGAGAGATCGAATTGACTAGGATGTTCAGCTTGGACAAAAGGCAGCTGAGGAAAATTATGAGGGATAAAACCGTGACGTTAACATCTCCAAGGACAGATGAAGTTCTGAAGAGTGTGGAGCAAACAGTGTGCCATCATACCTCAGAACTACTTTCCTTATTGGAATAAGTAGGGCAGATGTAACAAGTATCTCGGGGGTTTTAAGACAAGCAGACCTTTTCAACCAAGTATATAATTAAATTGTGGGACTCTATGCTGCGGGAATTTACAGGTGCCAAGACTGTAAGTGGGTTAAACACATTTAAAGGAATCCAAAGAAGTCCATAGGCAAGGATCAGACCCACAGACACAACCTCCATCTCAAGAGATCCCCAAACTGTGGATTGCTATATATTAGGATGTATATGAGGAGCTCCACATCGTGGGCTGTTCATATACCTTTTTTATGTGCATCTACTACAGCTCTGAGGTTAGAGAGACCCAGCAAACCTCTCAGCCCATAAAATCTAGCTGTCCACCTAGGATTTCCTGAGTCACACTGCTCCTCCTTCTCCTTTGAGTGAGGCAGAGGATTATCTAATATGTTGTAATTAAATCAGAAATGCAGTTACTGTTGTCAAGACATGAGTCATTTTTTCATGCACAGATCTGATTCCAGTGACACAGTTGCAAAGGCATCTTTTCAAACTCTGTAACGCTGGATTAATTTTTTTTTCTGAGCTAAGCTGTCAGCAAAAACTGCTTAGCTGTGAGTGGCAATCAATCCAGCCTTGTCTCTCAACAAGTTAAAGAGTTTTGACATAGTGTGGTTCTCATCTAGAGGTTTGCTTATGAAAAGAAAATTCAAATGCTTTTTGAAAGCGCACTTTTAATAAAATCATCCACTTTTAGAAAGAAAAGCTCTATCCAAAGAAGTAGGCTGTTTGCCTAAGCACCTCTTGAAATTTCAGTAATATTGCTATGCATGCACTTGGGAAGATGCATTTCTTCAGTTTCACTTGACATTCTTGACATTTTTCACTCCCTAATGCAGAAAGCAGTGTCAGCCAGGACTTGCCAGGAAATATACCCACTGGTACATGGTACACCATCTCTGTGAAGTATTAGATGTTCAGCTACTGGTTGCTTATCTCTTTTGTTACTTGAACAACAAGGATTATGAATTATTCAGCAACAGTATGAAATGGATAAATATGAAAATATGATATATTTCCAGGATTTCATAAAAGATAAAATAATGGGCATAGAAGAAAGGGACTACATTATGCAGAAGAAAAAGAAAATGGGATCAGTATGAGGCAAGTATTTCCTAACAAAGAAGCCTATTAAATGGCTGAAAAGTCCCTTGTGGGAAGAGGTGGAGGCCTCATCACTTTAGATATTTAAAACCAGACTAGACAAAGCATTCATCTCCACAGCGGCGGAGGAAATGGATAAAATTACTTATTAGGCTTCTTCCTATCTATCTATCTATCTATCTATCTATCTATCTATCTATCTATCTATCTATCTATCTATCCCTGATTTCTACAGTTTAATATATTTTTAAAAATGCAAACCACATTTGTATAGCAAAAGGCAGAAAAACAAAAAAAAAGTTTTCTAGTTGTAATGTTGCCTAGCACAATGAAAATTGATTTAAAATTAAATTTATGCTAGCAATCCAGACTGCAAGATGACTTCTCTTTGTTTAAGGTCTAACACTGAAAGCTTTGCTACTGTCACACGTGTGTCTAAAAAGATGATTTACTGTCCCCAGACTGGGGATTTATTCTTTGTGCCAGAACTCTTTGTGAACTGTGATGGCTCAACTCTGGCAGAGGTGGCAGATGCAAAAGGAAGAATGGTGCTTTACAGAAAAGCAATGGAGCACAGAGTCTAAGAGAGCCTAAGGTCTGGCAGACTTATCAACTCCCTTGGGAATCTCCAGCACTAAATATTTACTGATGCCACTCAAAGGATAACATCTAGTCTGCTAGTGTGAAAGTAAAAAGACTCTCAGATTCTATCACTTTGAATATCTTAAAATTATTTCAAAATTCTCAGTTCTTCAGTTCTTCCCCACATTTTTTCTTTTTCTCTCTCTCTTTTTTTTTTTAATCCTTGAAGGCACTACGCTATTTAAAATAAAGTGCACTGTCTTGCTTTGTAGAAATAAATATGAAGAAATGGAAAAAACCCAACCCTGAGAAACCTTAGGATAGTCAAAATGTTTAAGAGTGTAACACTGTGGATCTTTCACTCCACCCATCATCCATGCAGGAAGATGAAATCATGATGTAGAACTCCTGTACAAGAAATCGAGATGCTCAGCTGAAGTGAATTGTCCCAGAGGTAATGCAGGGGTGGGTGTTGAGCCATGGTGGCCCTCAGGCTTGGGACAGCCTCTCAGTAATTTTGAACCAGCCAAGGCAAGGCAGGATATAGCCACATGTTTTCCTTGCTTTGACATCAAAACTGTTTTAACAACATTCTGCTGTTTACCCACTGCACACTGTTCACTCTCACGTCCTGGCTGCAATTTGCCACATTTTCAGTATTAGCCTTGCTGTGCTGGACTGGGCTGCAAACTCAGTGTAGTAGAAAAGATTGCTTCATTTCAAAATACTGTTTATCTACAGTTTCATGTAGACTTGTTTCATGAGAGGGGGCAGAAAAGTAAGAGGAATAGTGAGTTGAATCTACCACTAGATTTGGTTAAAATCAAGAAAAACAATGGCCCTGTACCAAATAACAAGGAACTCCTTCAAAAACATCATCCACCTTCCTGTGAATCTCCTCAGTTCCTCTTCCTCAGGCTGAAGTGTAGCCACTTAGGTGGAAAGATGTGTTTTCCTGTTCTGTGCTTGTCTATCTGGCTATGTGATGCTGAACTCCACAGAACCAGACAATTCTCTGAGTTGCAAGGGACCCTCTAAGATCATCGAGTCCAACTTTTAAGTCAATGGTCCATACAGGGATCAAAGCTATGGCCTTGGCATTATCAGCACCATGCACTGACCACTTATCTATATCTTCAAGTAATCAAGTCTATTTGGAAAAGTCTATTTTTGGGTACACCATAAAATACTGGCAACCCTGAAGTTTGCCAATAATATTATCAGGACAAGAGTTTGCCTATTTTAAGTGTTTTATATTAGCATAAATAGTTTTGTGGACCTATAATCAATATAACAGGACCTACCAAAGCTCACAGTGCAGCTAAATCAAATACATCAGCCCTTCCTTTGGCTAGTCCTATAGCTTTAAATAGTTAACATAACAGTGTGAGTGTGCCAAATCTAAGGATATGTTTAAATTAGAATGATGTTCAATACTTTGCCATTTGGAAAGTAAATGTACTCAACCGTAATAACAGTAATAACAGTAGTGAGTTAATTTAATTACCAAATGAATTTTAAACCCCGGAAGGGTCAGTATGAAAAACCATTAAACTGTTTGCAGCAGCTCTACCCCAAAGTATTCAAAACACAGCCCCTTTTTCCCAGGCATAGACAAAAGCCCCTCTCTGCTTTGCTCAGCTTCCCAGTCAGCCCAGCCCCAGTCCCATGTCCTATCTAAGTCCCCACAGTCTCTGTTAACCCATGCTCTGTTAATTGCCCTTTGGGCTCGGGGCTCAAGCCACACCTACAGAGCTTCATCCCTCACTGAGTCCTGCTCACAGGATGGTCCAGCTCAGCACATCCTTCCTAAGCTGTGCCCAGCAGCTGCTCCTGCATCATCCTGCCCCAGCCCCCAGGGGATGCCACGATATCATACTGTAAATGAGCAGCTGGTGAGGATACAGTCTGCATCCATAGGATAAGCAGGAATTAAAAACAAAACAAAAAAATCTCATTTGGACTAATTAATCCTGTAGTAATGAATTTCTAGCACTTTGTACTTGGTTGAGTCACGTCTGGGCATAGCAGGAATAAATCTCACTGGAAGGGAATTGCCTTGGTTTGCAGGCAGTATTTTACAACCCTAGGAGCCATTACTTTCCAAGGAGAGAAAAACAGCCAGAGAAAAGGAAGGAAAAGCAGACAGACAAGTATGCATGTCTTGATTTTAGCCCCATTTACATCGATTTCAGCACAGCTATTCCACTGCAGAGGACACGAGTTTTCAGTTCAAAGTCTAAAGGATGGAAGAGAATAAAAATAAGGAAAGAGTAATATCTGAAGTTCTTCTAGTCTCAGTCACACAGCAAAAATTCTTCTCCACAAATAATTGAGATTTATCTCCCAGCAATTCTCAATGGCCATATTGTAAGTCATATAGGTATTTTATGACCCCAAAGCTGCAATAGCGTGCTCTGGCTGAGTGGCAGCATAGCTGTACAATCAATATGCTTTTGCACGCTTGCATCTTTGAGTGGGTTTGTATTGCAGACCTGCCTGAAATAAGAGCATAAATTTAATGGGCTGGCAGTCTGAAAAGTAGAGAAGTCTAACAACAGGTGTATTAATTTCTACTGTGATGTGTAACTGATACCACTGTAATTTTGCTACAGTGATTTTGCTACACTGCTACAGTGTAATTAGGCTCTGTTTTAAAACAGAGTACAAAATACCTGGTGCTGGAGTTAAGATAATCAGCTGAAAATCAAAAGGAAGACAACAAGTAGCACTGTAGAGCATGTTGTGCAGAAGTAATTCATAGATATATCACACATTTGCAAAACCTATATACTCTGTTAGTCAGCCCTTTATTAGAGACACTATATTCAGACAAATTGAACAAATCCTAAAACATATAAACCCCTAACACTACAAATACATCTTTCCAAAAGTTATGAAGTTCTATAAAACCACATAGGTTTCTGTTTTTCTTTCTTTTTGACATGATTGTTGCTGGATACTTAAAATTTATGAGTTCATAGATGAGTCAAACCTTGACTGCAGATGATTCCTCTTCTAACTACATGTGCTTTACCACAAACATTAAAAACAATTACTTAGGAATAGTATTTTCTAGGAATTCTGAAAATATTTTAGGTATAATTATTGTCATTACAGAAAAGTCTGAAACATTTCCTTTAATCATTCAACACATAGCTCCATAACTCCATACACTTGAAAACTAAAACTTCGCTGTAAGTTTTCTTCTTACATATGTGTCTATATGTACATACACACACATATATATGCACTATTATAAAATGAGTGTCAAGAAAAGCAGGACCTTTACATTTCCACTTTTTCTCTGTTTGCAATAGGAATAAAACTTCAGATTACCACCTGTATTAGCTCCAAAAATTGAACCAGCTTAACTTTGAATCCTCTTGACAGGCTCTGCTTTTCCCACTGTCATTTTTTCATTCTTACCAAAGTCTGTTTCCTCTAAGAATATATTGTTAGGCCATAAATTCAATTTTCATGCAACAAACCCTTCTCCCTTTTACACTACCCTGAAATGACTAAATCTTGTGCCAGACCCAAAAACCAGGCTTGCACTGCTCAACTCCACCCTGCTGTGCACAAGAAAACCAGTTTGCAGCTGTGGTGTTGCTAGACCTAGTTATACACGTGAACATTAAATATTACTTATTTTTGTGTTCTTCCAATAGCTCAAAAAGCAGCCTAAACCATGCAACATACAAGCAAGCCTTACAGGGCCTGGTTCTATTTATGGAATGGTAAAGTATCAGTAATTCCTCTGAGCTCCACTAATGGAGACATGCTAATTGCCACATCCAGATTGCCATCAATTCACAGTGGTGATGGGGAGTTCAGAGTATTAAACATTTTGAAGGACGATGCCTTAAACAGAAACCTTCCAAAAGTCACAGTATCTCCTTACAATGCCCATTCTGTGAACTCAGAACAAAACAAACAAACAAACAAAACCCCAAACCCAAAAAACCAAACAAAAACCACCCCAGTTAACCATTTCAGATTCTTTTTCTCGAATTTGTATTAGTGATTGAAGATCTATTTCCAAATGGTTGGGAATAAAAGTCTGCCTTGACAGCTGAAGTCACATAAACCAAATTCTCCAGCACAGCTACCACAGAGTACATATGCATGAGGTTGTTCATCCATTAGGAAGGACTGGTGGCTTGGAAATGTTACTAGTGGTGGTGGAAATGCTGGGAGGGAGGGTAAGCATAAAAGAACATAGCTAGAGAAATCTGCAGAGCACTTAACCCTCAAAGGGAAGCCTAAGATGTGTACACTGAAATAAGTGCACCTGGAGAACAGCAAACACGTGGCTGGGTCCCCAGAAGTACTCATTAGCAGGAATATTTCACAGTGAGCTCAACTGTATGACAAGAAAAAAATGGGCTTCTCTTTGGGGAAAGTGTTCTGGAGACAAATTTTTAACATTAAAAAAAAAAGTTGGCCTCCCACAAGACTTTTTGTTATAACAAGAACTTAAAAAATTGGTAGTTTGTTTTATTCTGCTTATAATATTAACTAATAGAGTGATTTAATTTGCTATAAATGATGATGGATTATAAATAACAGATATTTCAGAACATGAGATGCTTTGGGTGAAGAGATGCAGTACTTGCATCTGGAAGGTGTCTGCTACAGTAATTTTTTCTTGTGTGAATCCTACAGCCTGAACTAACTTGATCAAGCCTATACAAAGCAAAGTCCTACTCATTTGAACAGTGGCAGCAGCAGCAGCAGGCACCAAGTTTGGCAATTTTGCTTTATCCCTTTCTAAAATTCAGCCCTTCAAAATCAAAATATAGTTTTTATTTTCAATTCTTAGCTCAAAAAAAGCTCAGGGTGAGGGAGGTCAAATTCAGTTGGAAAAAAAGGGACCATGTAACTAGGGCCACTGCTTCCATTTAGTGGGATGGACAATAAGAATAAATAAGAATACAAAGAATACAAAACCAGGATAAATCAACTATGCTACACATCTGATAGTACACCTTATTTTACTGTATTTGTTATCAAGATGACATGCAGTCTAGAACTTCATGGCAAACACACTGGCAAAAGCCGTATATCATGAGAATAACAAGGCTCGAAGGAACAAGGCTTACAAAGACAACCCCAAGGGTGACTTTCTTGGATACCAGTAAATAAATCCCTAAAGGCAAGGAGCTAAAGTACAGCAACCCTAGCAACCACACTAGCACCCGAATTGAGGTCTGGAAGAGCAAAGATGTGCAGTTCCACACTGTCCAGTTGTGGGACACAGTTGCAACAGAGTCAAAACTGGTAGGCCTGTAAAATTCCACCACGGGGGTTGAGTTCAGAGTCTGGGGACTTTCTCTTTGTACTTCCATGATTGTTATAACCAGGCAATTGGAAGAGGTGTGAGAAGGGCTAACCAGAGACGCCAGCCTTTTGGGAGTCAGCAGCAGTTCTGTTGGGTTGTCTGGTAGGCACTTCTTTCCCTTTCCCCCACAAGCTAAATTCAGAAGGATGTTGTTGTCATCAGGAAGACTACTAACTTCATCGTCTGGCAGGCACGTTTCAAACCTGCAAAACGGGCACACTATGACTCCTTGTGGGGAATCACCGAAGTCTATGATCTTGCAAAGGCATTTGGCACACACTCTGTGACAACACTCCAGCACTTTTGGTTTTCTCTGTCGCAGGTTGTAGCGGTTGTAACAGATCTTGCACTCAAGCTCATCTGAGCTCTGGGTTTCCACGGACTCCTCTGGTAGTTGAGTGGTCATTTCTTCAGATGGTTTTTAGACTTGTGGAAAGAGAAGTCAAGGGATGAAGAGGTCACTTAGTCTTATTTTAGAACATTTTCCTATCACCCATCTCAAACAGAACAAGAGGAGATGACATCATCGAAAGGCATCAGTAGACATCATCCATTTTCAGCTTCTGCTAGGGATTGTGCACTGCATGTCCTTTAGTCTGAGCCAGGCATCCATCTGGAAAAGCCAAAGTGGAATTTTTGTTGAAAGCAAAGGCAAAACCAGGAAAGAATAGGGGATGGGGAAAAGAAAAGGGAAAGGGAGACAGGAAAATGGAGAGGGAAAGCTTTAGCAAATGAAATACACAAATCCTACTTTTTATAAGCTCAGCTTCCTTTACTAAAACTACCTCTAAGGTAGCTTTTTTCTGTGGCATACTAAACCTATATAACAGTATCATGCTGCATGTATTTATTTTAGAGTTGAAGCTCTGAGTGGTTTAGCCCATGAAGTTCTCAGCAGAAGTGGAAATCTAATCACTGATCTATGACCATTTATTTAAACTCTGGTTTCCCAAGGAAATGAGACTTGACACCTAGAGCTTTTGGTCTTTCCTGGTAACTTGTGAACCTGCTGTCCAATTCAAACAAATCAGCAGAGGGGCTGCAGTACTGAAGATAATTAAGTTGCTAAAAAGAAATGAACTCTGGTGTTTGGGTAGAAGAGAGAGATTTATAATAAGTACCATTTATCCTGGAGAGCAATGGGTGGTCAGCACACCCCAGTCTCTGGTCTGCATGAGCAGCATGTCGCCTGTAGCTCAGCCAGAGAAGAGGACAACCCAGGGGGAAGCTGGTGATACTCTGGGCAAATAAAAAAGTTTGAAAAGTATCAAAGAGGTCCAGGGTTATTGCAAAGAGTTATGTGGGGACCTAAGTAAAATCTGGATTAGACTTTGTCAATTTTTCTGCTTGTGGAGCAGCACATTTCCTTTTCTCCGCCCAGCTGCTGGACATATGATTATAAAAATCAGTGTTCTTTAGCTTGCAACAAATGTCTCCTTAAATATGTGGCTGCTGGGGTGAAGGCTAATGTGTCTTCCAAGGGCATTCACCAGATGCTCTGGTTTTCAAGAGTGTCACAGCTATGGCAGCTGTTTCACACCTCAGCTAAGGAGAGGTCTGTGGCACGTCTGCCCTGCTGTACTGTCAGTCTGTGCAGTGGTTTTGCCACCAGACACATCTGCCTCACTTAAACAAATGTCTTGTCATATTTTGTAACATGACTTTGGGAAACTGTGCATGTACTATAAACAAAGCATCAACCAGGAGTATGTGCTCTGGGGATCAATAATCACCAGCATTTACAAAACCAGCTCTTATCTGATAGAAGATAAAAAACTTCCAGATTCAGGCACGTGCTTGCTCACAGAAATGAGGGCAGAACTGCATTTTGCAGTTTTTCAAACTCATCCCTTCATTGCTAGAGTAGCAAGGAATTGGCCACAGTCAAATGATGGGCAAAGTCAGCACTTCTGTCCAGCTGCCTCTTGCATTATCAATAAGTATCAGGCACACTGATTATGAAAAAGTGGCCTATTTCAAGAAACTTATTTCTTGACTATTTGTTTTAGTAAATATGTGATTTTTTTCCCTTTCAATTGGGAAGTTATTACTCACTCCTAGCATTCAGATTTTTCTTCTTATTTTTGAGGACAAGGCAGGAAGCAACTCTTTTAAGCAATGTGCTCCTTCTGTCAATACATTTTACCTGCCAACCATCAGTGAAGTCTCTTTCATGGGCTTCTTGTTATTACTGTGCTTTAAGTATTTTCCATTTCTGCATATCCAGCAGAAGATAGAGAAATATGGGAGAGGTGGATATATAACTTCTACAAGCAACATAGTTTGCAAAAGTCACTTCCAGGATTTTAAAACAAAGATGCAAACATCAGACAATGCAGTAACGAAAAAAACCTTGACAATATGGTGAAAAAACCACACATATTTCTCTAAGAATTGTTACAGACATGGCTCCCTTTCCATTCAATTGCTTCAATAACTCCTTTCCTGCCTCTTCCAATTTATGTCTTTAGTGCTCTAAAGGTTTGCATCTCTGCTTTACTGTTGTTTTTGTTATTTGTACTGTGGATATATTTGTGGCATGTTGCATCAGGCAAAGCAAACGTAAGACCATCCACAATTTTCAAAGTGTACAAGCTAGACATCTTCTAAGACACAAAAAGGACATCTTTTACAGAACTTAAAATTTATCCTTTATCCTTCGTTACACTTTGTGCTTCCTTATTAATTTCTACTACTCTTTTTATTTCATTCCAAATACCATCTTCTAGATGCCTTTTAGGTTGATATAAATGTCACGAGATGCTAACTTTCCAAAGGATGAACAAACTACAAAATGGACCAAAAAAAGTGAAATGCCAGCCTACAGGAAGGCAAGGAACTGCTGTAAAATTAAGAAGCCAAACAAAAAAGTGATGGTTTTGGACTATCACATCTTGGGGATAATTTACCTTCTGTACCTGAGGTGAATAAGGATTACTAACAAGATACTGTTAGTAATCTGCTGGCAAATGTTGTCCTACAACATAAAACTAGATTCCTGATTAACCAAAAATCTTCTAAAATATGTATCTTCTTCTCATGGAAAATTATGACCTATCTCTGAAAACTTCCAACTCGAAAAACGGTGATATTTTAGTGTTTATTTTCTAATTAATATTTCCAGGCTTTTTACAAAATCCAACCCATTTTCCAACCAATTCTATTCAGACATGGATCACCTCTCCCTGAACCAGTTTTCAAACTGAATGCGTTTTCCTGATTTTACCACCTTTGAGTGCCAAAATTTGACATTAATACAAGGAATAACAAGTCTCTCGGACTAGCAATGTCCCAGTTGATAAAGTGGGATTATTAGCTCAATTTCCAGAGTATAGTGATCCTCCTATTGTAGTTTGTGTCATGAGCTATTCTACAAATTTTTTTTCAAACTCTTTTAAAAATATAATGTACTGTACAAGAAAGAGCGACTTTCATTGTCTTTCTCACTTCACAGTCTCTAAAAAAATGTCCATCTGTAATAAAACAATATTGTTTTTTCTTCAGCTAACTTTAGACGTTGGATTTCTCCTTACGTGTTTTAGTGTGAATAGTGCTTATTACTATTCGTTATTTATATATCTTTTCCTTGGAAAATTAAAATTTAATCACTAGTTCCTATTAATGCCTTTCATGCATTATTTACCCTCTCAGCTCTGTGGTGGTTTTAGATGCTTCCTCTCTCTTTTTTGCTTTCCTGATTTGTTATGGAAATTTTTCCTTCTCAATATCCACTTTCCTGCTCTTTTTTTCTCTCTCCTTGGAACTGCCACCTTTTTGGGTTTGATTAATGCTGCCCTGCTATTATATACATCACATACACTAAAAAGTTCTCTGATCAGGGGTCTTATTAAAAATATATGGAAATCGAGGCTTTTAAAGAAATTTGGCTTCAAATTTTTCCTCTTTCTTGAGAAAATGAAGCGTTTCTTGAGAAATATGGCCAGCTACTCCTTTAAGCAAATTCTGGTCTATATCAAAGATTTTCTAGCTGGTCTTTTGCATGCTTCCCAGTTGAGTATTTACTGGAAGCAGGCAGGATAAAGAATTAAAGAAAGGAAGAAGTTAACTACTGCCCCTCTGAATCTTGCTCCCTCAGCAAAAATGTCACAATTCACATACTTCTGCTTGTTGAGTGTTAAAAGCAATATTATGCAGGAGAAAAAAAAAGAGATCTTGTCTATATGTTCATGTTTTATCCTCCTCTTTGAAGTACTTTTAAAAATGATGCCATAAGAAGGTATGTTCCTATTATGTGCGCTATTAATATTTGTGCTATTTTAAATATTGAGCTGCAAACTGCATGTTCTTTCTGACCTTGAAATCCAGGGGCAATCACGATTAATCTAACCTCTTTCACAAGTACGAAACTTGCAGTGACTGGAAGATCAAAGTGAAGTCCCATGTCTAATTTTAAAGCACTGTATTTTTATTAATTCTGGTATTTGCCATGATTTTAAACTGCTTCTTACTTACAGATTTTCACCTGAACCTAGACCTGTCTCACCTGCTTGTTTGATACCAAGAGACACAAGTTATAACTATGGAAATTTCAATTAGATTAGAAAAAAAAAGTACACAAGGTATTTAAACACTGAACATGCATCAAGAAAAATGTAAATGAAATCTGCAACCTTACAGATATACTTGACTGGATCCAGCTCTGGTCAGGCCACTCTACCTTGGAACTGAGCCCTGCTTTGAGCAAAGGGAACTGGATTTTCCTGGAGATTCTTTCTAAAACAAATTATTCTGTGATTCAATGTTTTGCTATCTTGATCTCATTCTATGTGATCTATTTGAAAAGCTTTATCTCTTACTGAATAAAGAATCAGGCTGACAATTGTTTACGTAGATAAACAGCTCTTCTAGATAACAATTCTTCCATTTAACATATGAATTAATTTTTACAAAACCTAGAGTCCTTCTGCTCTCCTGCCTTCCACAGAATCTATCTGATGGGATCAACACAATGCAATTGCAGAACATTTCATTCCCGTGTTATGTAGCACACAGAAGCTTTCTGAACAAAATATAAACTACTAGACACATCCAATGATGACAGTATCCACTGCAATTTATTCAAGAACAAGCACATCTGTTATCCTATGACAAGCACTTGCCTTTCGTAAGAGGCAAAGCACCGTAGGAGTGAATCCATCATTCCGGTTGCTGCTCGAGCTCTGACTCCCTCTCTTTCCATCCCAGTGCCACTCGTCCTGTACCTTATGAACTTCTCTACTTGAAACTTTTATTAAAAAGGGAGAAAAGCTGAAGACAGAGAGGCATCTTCTGGATGGTAGAGGACACAAGCAGTCCCTACAGTCTCCATGTGACTGCTGGAGGGCAGACCAGAACCAGGGGGAATAACCTCTCTTGAGGGCTAGAGGAGGTGACCCACAGGTCCAGACTGAATCAATTAAAGCAAGCTTTTATGTATGACCCCACCCATGGCCAGACAGAGTGCAGTGGATGATCAGCCCAAATAGGCCACTGGCCAGTGACTGGTTTTGTACTAATCACTGCTCTGGAGCTGCAGACTTTCTTCCCAGGCATGGAAAGAAAGGTGAATGGGCTGTGCAACATGTTATGGCCCTTCTTTGCACTCATCTATCAAACACTGTGTAGATAAAGTGTTCTTATGAGAGGCCTGAAGCAATTACTTGTAAATGAAACTCAATATTGGAGCTCAGTCATGCTGACAGGGCAAAGTAGATGGGAAACTTGTGCCTTTCTTCCCTAATGGAAGATCATCTTTGCCCAGTTCATCAAATCAACCTTTTATCATTCATCTCTCACACCTTCTTTTTTTTTTTTTTTCTGTGAAGGGAGTTTGCCAATATTTCATATATAACCTAAAATTAATATATGAGCTCAGCAACTTCCATAAGATATCATCCATGGACCTACTCAACATGTGATATTTCCAAAGGTTTTAAAAGTTTCCTTTAAATACAAGCTGAGTACATTTAGGAAAGAAGAGAAGGGAAACATATAGATAAATAAATAAACAAACAAACACAGAGGAACTTACTCTCCACGAAAAAGAACTTCTTGCAAAGGTTCACTTGCAGAGAACACAAGAATTGCCTTTTCTTCTCCACATGAGCAAAAACTGGTAGAAAGGAGGGAAACAAAATTAGTAGAGCAGGAATAGAGCTGGGAGACTTTTCAGTCTATTTTCTCTGAAGGAGAGGAAGGAGTCCAACTTCTCTAGTTCGGCTAGAAATAGCCATATGTTGAGATTTCTGTTTAGAGAAATATATTGGGTAAATCTCATTTACTAAAATTATTTCTGTAACATAATTCAGTTATCTTTACAGATCTGTTGTTGATTTTAATCCTCTTTCAATATTATGTGCTAAACATTCTGAAGTGCTATCTCTTCTAGCAACCACATATTCACAAATGTTAGCAATTCACTAAAAAAACCCAACCTAAACAGAGCATCGGAAGAGATAAATTGTGATCTGAAAGAAGAGTTGTAAAAACATATTGAAATACTTCCCTTCACAAATGTCACAGAAGCTCTTTGATCATTTCTACTTTTCCAAAACAGCGCAGTCTCTTTCCCAGCACAGAGCAGAAAGCGACCATCTCCTGTGGGCCACTGCATTCATGTTGGAGGAGCTTTGCTGCATTCTGACTCAGCAGGAAATGACCATCACACTAGATGTTTCCAGCTCGTCCTAAGCACAATGCAAAAAAACCCACCCCAAACTGCTTTACTAATCTGACATTTGAATAGACAACGTTCAAAGTGCCAGCAGCTATCACATGTTCAACGTGTTTCATGCCACATTTCTGCTAACAGTGGATGGGTTTTAACAATGGGCATTTCCCTGTCAACTCCAATCAATGCCAGACTTTGCACAGGAGTTACAAAATGTGATGTACTGATCCATGCTTGGCTTATGGTCAGCTGTGTAAACTGCTATGAAAAATGCCTCCATTCTTTTCACAAAATCTTAGTTTTCAATGGCATCGGTAATGAGGTTGTTCCTCCAATAACTATGCATGAAAGAGAAACTCCACAACATATACAGCAAAAAGTTGTGTATTACTGAGTGCTGAGACTAATATAAAAGAGAAGCATTCCTATCAGAAGTTATTGTTACAATATTTAGAGTCCTTGCTTGATCTCTCTCAATCCTCTACAATAATGTCACAAAAATATGAAACACAGAAAATTATTGTTTTTCATATTTGAAGTGGAATTCATGGGTCTCTAATTATTTAGTATGAGACATCATGTAATGTTAATGTGCCATCTCATACTAAAAAAAACCCAAACAGTCATTATTATTATTATTATTATTATTATTATTATTATTATTATTATTATTATTATTATTATTATTCCTCCTCCCCATCATGTTAAGTAAGCAGGGAGATTTTGATGTAACAGGGTTCACTTAATTCAGTGCTCGACACAGGCTCTTAGGGTACTTTTTACATCCTTTGCCTGTACATATTGAATATCATCAGACTCCATTTCCTATTAACAATATAACTTCCAATACTTTTTTGTATTTCAATAACTCACATTATGTGTCAGGTAGTAGTGGAAAATGGTATGAATTTAGAGTAAATCCCTTATTGAAACCCTACTATTCTCAATTACTTACTTTCTAGCTACAGGCTACTGAAGTGTTGCTATGAATCCAACAACAGTGGTATAGAAAAAATGGTTTATTATTTAGTCTTGTAGGCAAAAACAAAACCTCTTCCAATATTTCTCAAGAAGAAATTTTCCCTCATATAGAATTCATGAGCTATTTATATAGTAAGATGCTAAGTGACTACTCAATGCGACATACGGTTGTGGGTTGCTTTGTAGCTGTTTAAGAATAAAACTAATAAAGGATAAAGGATCGGAGCTTTTATTAGCAGTCTTGATTTAAACTGGCTTAATTAGATTAAATTGATAAGTAAAAAGAGATAGCTTGAAATTTGTATCCAAAATGGTAACATTTAATTTTGGAAATATGCTAGTTACACAGAATAAATTCCTTTACAATTATTTTTAATTCTTTCACAACCTGTTTGCTTGGGCTGTTTAGACATTTTCTCTTGCAGTTTTCTCACTGTCAATGGCTTTTCCTTTATGACTCTGAAACCAGTAAGCGATCTACTCCAGTTGATATATATTTAACAATAGAGCTCATGACCTTACTACTATTTCAAGAAAAGGTTAGACATTCTCCTCTTTGGTAGTGAGGGTGGTTTTTGGTAGCTTTATCAAATAAGATAGAGTTCTGCTTCTCTGCTTTAGTGCTTGTGCCCTTTAGGAGCTCTTCTGAGAGTTGAATAGACTGTAGGACATGGGTTCTAGAACATGACTTGAAAAGATACAAAATTATAAATAAATAAAAAGCTTCCCAGTATTTCTTAATATAGGCATAAATATTTAATCATATGGTCTACAGATATGTCTAGCATTTATCTTTATATTAGACACTATTAAAAGCCAATACGATTTTGTATTAGATTTCAGAACACATGCTGAGAGCACCATAGAATTTTACATCCTTGCCCTGTTTGCTACTGTATGCTTGAATATAAGTAACTAAAATAAGTCCAGAAATACAAGAAAATAACTTCTGCTTTTAAAATAAAAATACCTCTAATAGAAGATACTAAGTGACATACTCAAAATGTAACATCCCCGAAATAATAGCAGAATTTTCTCTCTTTGAACATATTTTCTATGTAATATAATTTGGGAGAGACCAGGTGAGACAAAATGACAGAAAATTTATCTTGATTGCATCATTCAGTGAGAAATTCCTCTCCTCACAGGGGAATAGTTTTAATGCATTACAATAAGTTCCAATTAACCTTCAAAATGAGATTTTATAGAAAATAAGTGTGGCATTAGCTTTGTCCTAATGGAGCTGAAAACAATCCCAGAATAGGCTAGAAAAGAAGCTGTACTTCTTGCTTTTTCTATTGTCATTAAGAAAAATCCACCTAATGCAAGTATGTTGAACTTAGTATATTCTGTTTCAGACATTTTTGAGGATATGGCTATATACAAAGATTTTACCATATTGCCTATTTTATGTCGATAGTGCAAACAGGAAATAAAATGGTGGACATAATACAGGAAGTACTGATACTGGATTTTATGTATTCTTTACATAAATTTGCCAACAAGGTTTTCTGCTTTAAGTACTGCTTGGAATTTGCATCTTATCCTGCACAGAAAGGAAATGGTAAAAAACAACTGCAGTTACTTCAGCCACAAGAATATTTGAAAATTCTACATCAACATAATCCAAATCCAATACAGATTTCCACTTAAAAACATTTTCAGACCTGGTCTTCTATCATCGTGTCCTTTTTGAAACACTGGCAACTAAAGTCTGATCCCACTGATGCTGCAAATAGTCCCAATAGCTTGAAAAGTGAGAGGTCTGAGGAAACAACACTCTAACCCGGATTCAGTAAAGTGTAATTTTAGTGTTTCATTTAGTTCCCCTAAAGCACGTACCTAAAAATAGTTATTTCTGGGATAAAGATAATTCTTATTTTAGCAATCCAGCAAAGTTGGCATATAACCCCTCCTCAACTGACATTATTATATCTATTATTATTATAATAACAACATTATCATCACTAGAATTTCAATGTAACTAAAAATGCTATAAAAATACAGTATTAGTAGATATGGTTGACATGCAGTAAAGTTGTAAGTCTTCAACTGCATTCATGGGAAATAACAATCCTAACAGACAAGTGTCAGCGAGGGGATGTTAACTTTGACAGCAATATGTACTGCCCTCTTACCCAAGGTTTGTAGAAAAATTCCATTTGGCCTGATTTATACACAATATACAAAGAACAGTTAATGTGCACATCCCCACCACTCTCGACGCAGGTACGTGAAATGAAATTGCAGGCATTGAAAAAGCAGATGGAAGGAGTGAAATTCATTCGTGTCAAATGATATGCAGAGCTTTTATTCTATTCCTTTAAGGAACACAAGAATCATGTGAAACACGAGCAGCTTTAAGTATTAGTCTGGAAGTATCTTTGTAGCTACTGGGGATGATCTGGGACTGCCAGGGCTCCATAAATTACTACACCACCAATGTTAGAATCACTGGAGTGTTCTGCTGATGAGACTTGATTAACTCAGATTAATGCTTATAAAGCAATTAAACTTCAGGGGGACTGATATGAATTGCTCAGCTTTAAAATATTATTTAGCAGTGAAATGTGGTATTTTTTTTACCCATTCTGAACTGTCAGTGAAAGAGTTGAAGTGCTACTAGACGGAATATTTCAAGCAAAGGGCAGAATCCTTGTGGACTGAGAGTCTATATACGATGCCCTTTGGAATGAATAAGACGAGCAGAAAGAAGCTGCAATTTATTCATAGGATATATTAGAATCCAGTTAAGAATGCAGTGTATCTCCCTCCCATGTGTTTCTGATAGAAATATACTGCCACAGCAGCAGATAATCCAATCAGGTCTAAATGGGATCAATATGAACCTGCAAGAAATCGGAAAATCTGCACTTAGGAAATGTGTTTCAGCAAGAGCCACATAATTCTATTCTGGGACAAGGGCAGCCTGGACTTTACAAATTTTCCATCATTCAAAAGAGTTACATTAGTTAAGTCTCACTGAATGAAAGGTATGAAACTGTCTTTTCTTTGAGCAGATCTACAGCATTTTGATGCCATTTGAAACCACAATGGTTGAAAGGTTAAAAGAAATGAGCATGTTTGAAGTCTGCCAGCCAAGCATATTCAAAATACAAAATGCATGAGAGCAAAGCATTGTGTCAGACATTTTGGAAGTAATCAAGGCATATTCAGAAACACAGTATATTAAACTAATTAGAAAAGAAACCCCCAACCAACACACAAAACAGAGAGAAAGTGCATTAAATGGAATTCTAAAGGTTTAAAATGCAATACAGTCCACAGAGAGCCATTACACTTCCCTAGTAGCCCTAGTTTAGTGTAAATTAATAACTGAGACCAGGTATTAGTATTTTCTTAACCAGTAATAATCAATGGAGATTTTAGTTTTAAGTGTTTTGCAACATGTACTACAAGACTAGA